>OZ025303.1:238351845-243316417 GCA_964019185.1 Maratus speculifer
CTTAGTTTCGTAATGTATTAATATTTTAACAGCTAAAGTTCTTTTCCTTATTTTATTTAACTTATTAATAATCTATTGCTTGTTTCTCAAAAAGTGCGGGAAACGATTTCGTAATATTTTTCCATTTTAGAATATTATCGAGATTTTAATTTTATTTTTAATTAAGATCGTCTGCTCTGTGTTAATGCGCGGATGTTAGCAGGTTAGTCTCGCAAATAGTTGCGAGACAGTATGGAGTTCTTACGGGAAGGCCACGCCTCGTATATCAATCAGAAGTGATGATTTCTGACGCGTAACCTCGAAGTTAATCCTAACTGGATTTTTAATTTACTGACGCAGACTGAGGAGGGGCTAGTTTTTTCGTGTGAGTGCTGGAGTTTCATTCTAGTTTTTCGAAGCATTGAGAATGCATCTGTCTCTTGAATTGTTAGGACGCCCGTTTCATTTTTTCCGATTATTTAGAACACCGAAATGACGCAGCTTGGAGAGAGAATGTTGTAGTGTTAGATGTGTGGAATGGTGACAAGTGGAATAACTTTATGCTTAATCTAAATAAATATGGATTAAAGAACTGATTGACTTACATTTATTTCGGAGAAACTCCTAAGAGAACAAATCCATTGCTTGGTAAGTTACACTACGGCTGCTGAACCTTCTGTTGATCTTTTAAATGGAATGCCGTCAAAAACATTAACATAATTTTTACGTAACATATATATATGACACAAGTTTCAAATTTTCCTTTGCAGTGAAAGACAGGTACTGCATTATGAATTTTAATAGTTGCATGCATGTAATACTCAGACGTACTTTTGGTATTAAATTAGCTTTCTATTAAGGGAAATTTAAGTTAGGTATGATTTCAATCATTCTATTAAACAGAGCAAAGGTTAATTATCTTTAAAGTTAAGATTAATTGTTCTTCATTAACAATTCAAATTAATAATATATCCTAAACAGTACATTAATCATATGAAAATACATATCAACTTAATTTTAAGCCGATTTAATTTTAAAAAGCATTTAATTTAGATTTTTCACAATATATTAAATATTAAAAAACATGAAGAATAAATAAATAAATTAAATAATATTATGTTTTACAGTAAATGTTTTTGTTTCACAAATTAAATTTTCCTTTTCAATTATTATGTATACCATCTTCACTAGCTTGTTCCACATATGTTGACCTGCATTCTTTTCTTAATAAAAACTAAACTGTTTTATGTTTCTATATTTTGGTAACATTTTTTAAATAGCTAAATCGTTCTATTTTAAATGCAAACCAATACTAGTCGTTGGGTGCTGTCATAATACTTGCCAATCATGGGAATGCATACTATAATATATGAAAATCAATCATGTGTAAATTATTTATAAAATGCATTGCAATTCCAAAACAATATTTAAATGCATATTTAAATATTTTCAATATACATAGTAATGATCTAGTAATGAATTGCTGATGAACCCATTTCGACAAATTATATAAAACACCAAACTATTCAAGTAGAACTGAATTGCGTACAAGAAACATCTTTATACTCCAAAAATAATAAGCATATTAACTAACATTTTATTGAGCATCTCATATAAAATTCGAATATGTGTTTGAAATGAAATTTGAATGTAATACAGGGTCATGAAAAATCGAAGAATGTGAAAAACAGGATTACAAATATGTCGGAAACTAATTATCCGATCGACTTCGTTCTTTATGTAAAATTTGTGTTATTTTATTGTCTTTTATGTCCACTTCTAAAAATAAAAAAATTCGAAAATTTTTATGTCCCTTTCATTAGAACGAGTATTTCGAGAATCCGAAAAAAAAAATAGTTCCGGATAATCGAGATAATTACTGATATTAAATAGGCTTCGTCTCCTTACATACTAAGTATATACAAAATTTCAAGTCTATATTTCATTTTTTTTGGGAGATGGAACGTTCACAGACAGACAGACAAACAGACGGCATTTTTTTTTCTCTAACCATATGTTTTTTCGGAATCTCCAGTTCTTGAAACGTGTAAATACACCAACAATTTTTTTCTTCGTTTAACAAAACGATTGCACGATTTACCCTATACTACGTATGATGGGTAAGTAAAATAGCAACATCTATGTTAATCTCTTCATAAAATAGATACCATTTTCACATACCTTGAAAACAATGTCACCAAGAAATTGAGAAAATTTCAAGTCCTTTACAATAAAATGTTTTGGAGATTTGAATATCATTCACTTGTTTAAGGGGACACAGCATCTTGAAACTGGCCAAAATATTTATTTCCTTTTTCTAATATAAAGTGAGAGCTATTTTAATTGTGAATATTTTGATACCACAATGTTCCTTATACGACTACGGCGCAGTTACCCATACAAATCAGAACTTTAAACCGATTTTTCTCCCTGTTCCTATTTTTATAACTTGCTTCTTCGATAACTATACATCTAAAAACCATGCACAGTTTTATGTAGTTTATTCTAATGCATGGTGGAAAAAAATCGAAGCAAAAATATCCATATTTGTAAAAGTAGTAGGGATTTTCAAAAAGTTAATTTAAAAAATAATAAATTTTATTAAAATAGCCTGTGGTACACAATTGTTTTTCTTTTTTAAATTAATTTATTTTTTATTATTAAGTATTATATCACCACATATATTACAGTATTATATTAAATTACAAAAAAAAAATTAAAGGTACCGAGTCCTATCAAGCGTCTTTTGATAGCGTAAATTTAGATTAAATAGGTGTTTTAATAGGCTTTGTAATTTTAGGGCCTTGTTTGTAAACATAAAAGACTAGTCCTCTAAAGTTTCAATTTCCAAAAAGTTTATTTTTTTCTTGTCATCTATGATGTCATTTTGTTTGTTTAAAACCAATGAATGAGCATTTGCAGTATTATTTTAGCTTCAGGGGTGAAGAAAATGAATTTAGGATAAAAAATTTTAATGTTTTCGCAAATATTAACATAAGATTATTAACTCAAAATTATTATTGTTGAGTACCATGTCAGTCATCGGTGACCAACACTAATTTTACGTTTTGGGCCGCTTCAGTTTATTATTTGTGCATTGTTATGGATCCGTAAACAACAAAAAAGTAGTTGGGTGTGCTAGTCCCAAAACTTTCTTGTATCTCATATTACGTGCATTTTACTATATTAAAAAATAGTTACACACATTAATGCTCTAATAATTTTAATTCAATACTAAGCCAACTTTGATTTTCATCTTAAATTTCTGCTTCAGTCAATGAATCGGAATAAAAACGAGTTTCCGTCACCTCACGAGCCGATGCACAGTAGAATCAAAGAAGATTTTTTATCAAATTCAAGGATGACCTACTCTGCATACCCAAAAATAATCATACACGAAAATTTTAGTTCAGTTCTATACATAACATCATACAGTTTTTAATGTTAAAATAATGAAAATGTCATAGACATCGTGATTATAGCGCCTCCTTCCGGCGGATTTCTTTCAAATTCAGGGAGGGTCTGCTGACTATAGCCAAACACTCATACAAAAAATTTCATTCAATTCTATGCATAACTTCATCCACTTTTTTGTGGTAAAATATTGAAAATCGCACAATAACCGTTATTGCAGCGTCCCCTTTTGACAGACTTTTTTCAAATTCAGGGAGGACCAACTAGCCATAGTCGTACACTTACACAAAAAAATTAGTTCAATTCGATACATAACTTCATACATTTTTAGTCGGTAAAATATTGAAAATGGCACAAAAATCGCTTTTGCAGTGCCCCCTTCCGGCGAAATATTTCAAAATTGAAGGAGAACCTGTTCGCCACAGCCAAAAACATTTACAAAAATTTTATTCAATACTATGCATATATTCATAGACTTTTTTATGGTAGAATGGCGACATACGGACACAAACACAGACAGACATATTGTAAAAACATGTTTTTTGGAATCTCTGACCACTAAAACGTGTAAATCCGTCGATAACCGAAAGCCGAAAAAATTGTCGATTACAATATTTTCTTCTATTGCAGATAGAAGAAAGTAATAAGTATATAACGAATTATTCGATTTTTTTTAAGTAGATGTTTTCCTTAATTTTTTTAAGTTATTAAATAATTCAATGAAAGCCAATTTTATTTGTATTAAGCCTGTTTGCACAAATATACTTAAGGATTGATTTTCCATGAACTTGGACTACAGATTAAAAATTTAATTGGTTAGTGGGTTTGAAATAAACAAATACGACAATGCGTTTGAGGTTAAATCGCTTAGTAAGCTCATTAAATCCCATAATCTGTAGTCTACGTTAATGGAGAATTTATCTCGGTAAACACATGGACTGAATACAAAATATTTTAAAACAAATTAAGTAGGTATATAATCCTTCAGCCATTAATTTAACTCTTTATCTACCGACGATACTTATAAGTACCATTAAAATAAAATATTATAAAATTATTTTAATATCTCAGTTAGTTTTAATACTGTTTAGAATCAGTTACAGATACATTACTTAATCTTGTTCCAAAAGCATTATTGGTTACACGAAACAAAAATATTTTTAAAAGGATGATTTATTTTGCATTTTCAGCTTTTCAGCTTTTTTGGCGCTGAGGGAGGGGAATAGGGATTTTTCAATTCAGAAATATTTCTAGATTTCTATTGTAAGAACATCATATTTGCACATATTATAATTCTACACAATACTAAGAAAATAATTAAAAATAAAATATTTCAGTGGGGTTAAAAATATTGCACAAAATTCCTGTAAAATATAATTAATCCTTTTAAATCCCTCAATCCTTCTAAAATTCTTCAAATAGTTATTAAATTAATATGTTAATATTTTAATTTAGTTTAAACAGTTTCCGTAAATTGCTTTAGAGTGTAAAATTTTCATGAATTCATAATGCGGTAGATAAAGGGTTAAAATTCTACTTTATTCTATCTGTAAAAGGAGAAAGTATTCAATTCGTAAAACATCTCGAATTTTTGTTTTATACAGATTTACACGTTTTAACGGTGAGAGATCACGAAAAATATTCTTTTACAAAATGTCTGTCTGTACCCCACTAAAAAAAATCTAAAGAAAATCTATAGCTTTTTGGCCCAAAATCTGTGTGAAATCCGAAGGTATTTGGCCCATTATGCAGATATTTTTAAGAATATCTTAAAAAATTCTGCAGATATTTTAAAGATAAAGCTAAGTCAGCAAATTTTCTTCACATTTCTGTAGAATTTCTGTAGAAAGTGGTGATTTCTTCAGATAATCTTAAGATTATTTTTAGTGGGGTAAGTTTGCGACTTTGTCTGTTTGTATATATGACAAATTTTATGGACGTTCTATCGCAAGAACTGATGAACGAAATTTAATAAAACTTTAGATTCAGTTAGTACTTGATGTAAATTGATGCTAATTAATTTTTGGTGTACATCGCTCAACAGATGTCACTGATATGCAGCCTGTCTTAACAATTTGCAATAGCTATACTTTAAGATCTAATTCACGGGTTTTCATAAAACGTCAGATTCAGTTATTTCTTGATATATTTTGGTGCGAATTACTTTTTGGTATATATTGCACAACAAGTGGTGCTGATATACTTTATTATTCATGATGATAGCAGTACCTCTATCTTATGAACAATTCGCTTAGCGAACGGATTAAGTTCGTTAACCGATCAGCACTATATTTTACCTTTGACTTAACTAACATTAATATAAATAAGTTCATTAAATAAAGAATAGATTTATTGCAAGTTTTAACAATTTAGAAGATTTCTCAATTCAAGCTCTAAGCACATTCACTGCCGCTCACGCGAAAGCGCGTGATATGGCGCCAATATTAAGGTTCCAATCACGCGCCAGCGTGTGATGTGGGGTGCTGTCCAATAGCCAGTCACGCGCTGGCGCGGGAAAATCTTTCAGTGATTTTTTTTATAAAAAATAAATCGGTTTCTGGGAAAAACCCACTTCTACAGTGCGGCATTAACCACCATCACATCTTTACGTGAGCGGCAGCAAACGTGTTAAATACTGCTAGATGAAGATTACTATAAAAACTGAATGAAACTATAGAAGTAAAAAAAAATCAAACCTAGTTATGCTTTTAAGAATAATATGAATTTTAATTTTTTTGTACTTTTCCTTATAAAATATATTTAAATTTACAACATAATTAGAAATGCAATCGTTAAAATTAAAAATTTCTTGGTATAAACATGTTATTTCTCATTTATCTTAGATATAGATGCCAGATAATGCGAGAAATTAAGAAAACATTTAAAAAATTATTGTTTTGAAGGGGGGGGGGAGGGGGTTAAATTCACCATGTTCAAATTTCTTTACTCAAAGGTATTCATAACTAATCTAATTAATATTTTCTCTCTGTCGATTTCTGTAGTCGAACGAAAAAAATTGCAATTCAGTTTAAAAATAAAAGTTCTGTTTGTCTTGGTTCAGCTGATTAAAACAATGCTAGGAATTTACTTTAAATTGTAATATTAATTCAAAGTAAACATGATTCGTTCGTAAAAGTTTGTTGACAATTTTCTAAATTTTGTTTTTGTGAATTGCAAATAATATGTTTCATTTTACATAGACCTTACATGAATATTATTTAGTGAAGATAAAGTAATTTGAATGTTTTGCTAATTTATGCGTTGTATAAGGACGCAATTTCATGCTCGAAAATTTAAATATCTGAAAACATGGTTAACTGGAAAAACAAACAGAAAACAATAATAAAATAAACTTTTTCAAAAAAAATATAACCGACTTCAATCAACGCTCTAAAAAGAGTTAAATAATTCTTTAAAATACCCTAATGATGAATTGTTATCTAATAATCACACATCAGATATCATGTACCAACAAAAAAATGGTTATAAGTTTAATACATAGAAATTAATATCCAGCAAATATGGTTTTTCGACAGAATATTTTTTACAAGAGATTAATTTACATATTTTTGATTTAATTTATGAATAGATACATATAAAAAGTAATGAATTACTTTTTGAAGTTGGTGCCAAACAATCACAATCAATAATGATTTTTACCATTTTATTTATGGTACTAGGCTTAATATAACCACAATTCTTACTATACTTACAATAGTTTGGCACCAACTTCAAAAAGTAATTCATTACTTTTTATATGTATCTATTCATAAATTAAATCAAAAATATGTAAATTAATCTCTTGTAAAAAATATTCTGTCGAAAAACCATATTTGCTGGATATTAAGTTCTATGTATTAAACTTATAACCATTTTTTTGTCGGTACATGATATCTGATGTGTGATTATTAGATAACAATTCATCATTAGGGTATTTTAAAAAATTATTTAACTCTTTTTAGAGCGTTGATTGAAGTCGGTTATATTTTTTTTGAAAAAGTTTATTTTATTTCTTACTTTTTAGTTATTTATACCGTAATACTTAGTTTAATCGGTTGGATAGTTGCGGTGTAATCGGTGAACATATATATAAAAAAAATGTACATACGCGGTCGAAATGATGAAAACCTTCTCTCCTTTTTTAAGTCAGTTAAAGAAATTATAATACGGAAAAAATAATGTATGTTATACATGGATGTTAGGAATGTGGTTCGAACCCACGATCCCTTTCGAGAACCAAAGCTTAAATCGGGCGCTTTAGACCGCTCGGCTATCCTGACTGCAATCTAAACGGTGAACAACGCCATATTACTTTTCGCAAGTCTATTATTTAAGCACATTTTCACTGATAAAGTACTGAGTTGGTAAAAGATCTCTGATACTCTGTGCTAACGGTTAAAAACAAAATATTCTTAATAGCATAATTAGTATTTAATTTGTAAAATATATCTGTAAAAAGAATAATACGGAAAAGGCTTTTGTATATATGTATGTCAGGAGTGGGGTTCGAACCCACGTTCTCTTTCGAGAACCAGAGCTAAAATCAAGCGCATTAGATCGCTCGGCTATCCTGATTGCAATCAAGTCAGGAAACTTATTCAAGGTCATGTTATTTTTCGCAAGACTATTAATTTAGCACTCTTTCACTGATAAAGTATTGAGGAGATAAAAGATCTCTGATTCTCTGTGCTAACGGTTAAATACAAAATATTCTTAATAACATAATTAGTATTTAATTTGTAAAATATATGTGTAAAAATTATAATGTGGAGAAAGGTTATTGTATACATGCAAGTCAGGAGTGGGGTTCGAACCCCCGCTCTCTTTCGAGAAACAAAACTTAAATCAGGCGCCTTAGACCGCTCGCTATCTTGACTACAATCTATTCGGTGAACTTATTCAACGTCATATTACTTTTCGCAAGTCTATTATTTTAGCACTCTCTCACTGATAAAGTATTGAGTTGGTAAATTATCTCTGATACTCTGTGCTAACGGTTAAATACAAAATATTCTTAATAGCATAATTAGTATTTAATTTGCAAAATATATGTGTAAAAATTATAATACGGAATAGGTTGTTGTATACATGTATGTCGGAAGCGGGGTTCGAACACACGCTCTCTTTCGAGAACCAGAACTTAAATCAGGCGCCTTAGACCGCTCGGCCATCCTGACTTCACTCCATGGTGGAAACTCATTCAACAGTTTTAATTAGCGAAAAATCACTAATTTTAATAGTTTTTGCTTAATTACTAAAAAACTACTGAACCAATTTCTGTGAAATGGATGTGGTACCAATCCGAGAGTAAGTTCTTTAATTTAACACCAAAACCAAATTAATCAGTTGGATAGTTTCGGCGTAATCGGTGAACATACATTAAAAAAATATATACGCGATGAATTGATAACCTCCTCTCCTTCTTGAAGTCGGTTAAAAATATTCTTAATAGCATAATAAGTATTTAATTTGTAAAATATATACGTAAAAACTATAATACGGAATAGCTTCGGAAACTTATTCAATGTCATGTTATTTTTTGTAAGTCAATTATTTTAGCACTCTTTCACTGATAAAGTATTGAGTTGATAAAAGATCTCTGATACGCTGTGCTAACGGTTAAATACAAAATATTCTTAATAGCATAATTAGTATTTAATTTGTAAAATATATATGCAAAAATTATAATACGGAAAATTATTGTACACACGTATGTCAGGAGCGGGGTTCGAACCCATTGTCACTTTCGAGAACCAGAGATTAAATCAGGCGCTTTAAACCGCTCGGCCATCCTGACTTCGCTCTATTGTAGGAACTAATTCAACAGTTTTGATTACCGAAAAAACACTAATTTTAATAGTTTTTGCTTAATTACTAAAAAACTACTGAACCAATTTGTATGAAATGGATGTGGTACCAATCCGAGAGTAAGCTCTTTAATTTAACACCAAAACCAAATTAATCGGCTGCATAGTTTCGGAGTAATCGGTGTACATACATAAAAAAAAAAATACATACGCGTCGAATTGATAACCTCCTCTCCTTTTTGAGGTCGGTTAAAAATATTTGAAACTATATTTATTTTCAGGATTCTGTCCGCTATTAAAAATATAAAATGAAATAAAAATTTAAGGTTTCATTTTGAAAGTGTCACTGTAATTTATTCCGGTAATTTGTAAATAAAAAATTGAGTGCCATGTTAGCCACTGGTGACAAACGCTCACTGTAAAAAAAAATCTGTAAAGGTACTACACTTTATCTAGGAAACTGGGATTCCAAGAACTTTTCCTGTAACGGTAACAACAAAAACTCAAGTTTTAGAATCGGTTACATGGATTTTTCCTGTTATCGTTACATGAAAAGTTCTTGGAATCCCAGTTTCTTAGAAAATGTTTAGTACCTTAACAGATTTTTTTTTACAGTGCTGTACTTTCCGTATATGGCCGCGTCAATCATCTGTGACTGGCAGTCTAAAATATGATATAACACTTAAATACTTATTTAGTTTTGAATAATTACTGAAAATGTATTTCAAATTTAAGTAATATCATAATTTCCACTGTCTATCACCGGCGATTGACGCTTCCTAAAAGGAAAGTTCAGTATCGGTCACCGTAGCACTGATCGTGACAAAAATTTAAATGGATTTTTTTTTTCGAAGTAGGAGTTTTTACTTTTAATAGGAAGAAATGCATTCAATAAATCGTGGAAAAAAGGCAGAGATTAGATAATACCGTTACAGCAAAAAAAATTATAAAAAAAATTGGTGCTTTTCCGTTTTATGAACACCATTATTACTCAACTCAATGGTTGGCACAAAATGAAATTCACGTGAAACGAAACATATGACAAATTATTAGTATTGTTTCTGCGTTTAAAAACAGACGACAAAATTTATCATTTCATCGAGGGGACGGCTAAAACTACAGCATTAGATACAACTAGATTTGCTTATAGTTCAAGAGCCACAAAATCTTGAGTTATCGAGCACAAGATTTTTTTTTTATTTTATGGAAAAGTAGAAATAGGGGAATCTAATGATCCATGCCTGCCGGAAGCGAAGTGGTGCATAAGCCAAAGATTAATACCGCTAGTGGCTCACTCGTACGCCTATCATTGTGTTTGCCATACAATCAAACGTATGAAAACACGGAAAACTGAGTGCAAGAAAACATAATGCTAGTCTACGAGCTAACCACTAGTGGTATTAATTTTTGGCTTACTCACCACTTCACTTCCGCGAGACATGGATCATTAGATTCCCCTGTTCCTACTCTTCTATAAAATAAAGGATTTTTTTCTTGTGCTCGATGACTTAGGGTTTTGTGTGGCTGGCTCTTGGACAGTTACTAAAATGCAACTAGTTTTCCAAGTCATATCTTGGTGAAAAACGTCTGCTGGTTCTATTTTAGTAGTTGATCGGTAGATTTATCATTGTGTTTTCCCTCTCTCAGCCCTCCATATTTTTGTTCATTGAATTACAGGAAAATCACAATGATAAACTTTCCGATCATCCAATAAATCGGATCAGCATGTTATATGTACCAATATATGATTTGGTAGAACCAGAATACAAACAAGATTCGACCCTTATAAATAAATTAAATTAAATTTATTTATAAGCATACTCACGTTACTTATTATATTTATGTTGTATTTATAAGCTTATCCGTGTTTCAGTTATAAGTGTACACTGTATCTCAGGTCGCGATTTTCAGAATAATTCTAAAGCACGATTTAAAAACGAAAAGCAGCCGTTTTGCGAAAAACTAACCAGGTTGCACTCAATACAATATAAATAATTTAGCATTTATTCCCGGTAAATATTTAATAACGAAATTTAAAAACCATCCACAATAATTTATATTTACGAATGGCTTGAAGAATTAAAAAATACTACTTTCACGTATGCAGGAAATTTTAGTGACATTCATTTGGCTTTTACAAAAGAAAAAGAATTTTTGAATGGATTTCTTACGAGATTGTAGAATTGAAACTTAACAGTAGTCGAAAATGGAATGAGATTACTCTTATACTGACTCTAATAGAATTTCCTCGAATGCACCAATAAATACATAATGACATTTTTTAAAACCTAAATATATATAATAAAGCAAAAGCGCTTATGTTCTTAACCCTGATTTCATAATGATGATACAGATTATCTGATCAATAAATTTCACTTTTACTGCAGTTTTTAAACCTTACTGCAATTTTAAAGCTTATAAACTTTAAGAACTTTCAATTTTTACACAAACTAATATAAAGAAAAGTAATTTGAAATGGAATTTGTTTGAATTCCACATCTCAATTTGTGGTTTTCTAAAAAATTTTTTCAAGTGTGATTTTTTTAAAAATTTATTTCTGCGACGTACTGACCGATTACGAATGAATGACACGTTTCTTGGTAAAATGGTATGATTAGTTCAGCATTTGTTTCCAGGTAATATTCCATAACAAAATAGAAACTCCATCGAAAGTATTTTTTTTTTCATGAATGGTTTTAAGAAATTAAAAATATTATTTTCCGGAAATTTTAGTGACTTTCTTTTGACATTTACAAAAGAAGTATTTTAACATTTTTGACTAAATTTATTACGAGATTGCAGAGTTAAAATTTCTTCTGTCAGTCAAGTTTTCTAAAGCTATAAAATAGAATGATATTTATATTCTTAAACTGGCTTAAATTTTCATTCTTTGAATGTAACAATAAGTGAGTAAATATTTTTTTAAGCTACATATATATAATAAAGGCAATTAAAAATAATCGTCAATTAAATGACGTCACATTGATGGCAAAGAAACCTGATCAATGTGTTTTGTTTTTACTTGAAATTGAAAAATTCTAAATATCACAGAATTTCAGTTTTGAAACTAACGACTATGAAAAAAATACTTTAAAATTTAATTTATTTAAACACTTTATCTCGATTCATGGTTTTTAGAATAATTCTGAAGCACTAATTTTTTTGTAAATCCATCCCTGTTACTTGTGCCACTTTAACGAAAGATAAGCCAGATTGCACTCAACACAATATAATTAGTTCAGCATTTATTTCCAACAAATATTTTGTAACAAAATTTAAAACCCAGCGCTTATATTTTATATTCGGGTGAATATAATAAAAAGTCGGATTTTGATCACCTGACATATTAAAAATACCCAATGAAAATATTTCAAATTTCCATGAGGTAAATTTATTTTCTATTAGAGAATAAAGGATTTTCCACGTAAAATTGCTAAATTTTGAAGAACTTAAACAATAAGTTAATTGTTATGTAATTATATGTCACTTCTTGCCATATGAATGCCAGGATAATGATAATTTCATTCTAAAATATTTTTAATTTTTTTTTTTCTAATTTTAGGTTTGATATTAAAATTTTGTTTAAAGACACATGTTTTCAGTATGGTAGCTGAAATTACATGTAAAGTCCATTTTTATTGTTCAATTTATGAAAGCCAGGAGAATGGCATAATACATGACATAAAAATAATCAATTTTTGTATAAACTTTAATGAAATTATTTTCAAAGAAATAGCTAAAAGATCTGCGCAAAAAGCGTTTTAAAAATATTCAAAATTGCAATTTTTAATCAATAATGGGAAGTAACAATCCATTTAAAAAAACAGTGATGTCAAGAAGATGGTGACAGTCCTTGCTCCAACATAGGCTATATCTTACATCTGTGTATGTGTAATTACCTAAAAAAGGTTGCAGGTGCAAAAAACGTTCTAAAAATGCAAATTTTGTGTTTCTAAAGTACACTGAAATATAAAATTTGGCATGTTAATTACTTATAAGATATCAATAAAACTTTTCCTAAACTGTACGAAATTTAAAAGGGGTGAAAACGTGTACAAAAGCATTCAATAAAATGTTCTAAACGGCACTTCTTACGCAATATCAGGAAGTACCAAGATAGTTTTAAAAATAATGGTGTCAAAATGATGGTGACAATCCTTGCTCTTTAAGGCTCTATTTTATAAGTTCTATTTTATAAGCTCTACTTTATGTCGGTGTCACTACCACTTCGGGGTTTAAAAAAATGCAAAAAACGTTCAAAATTGCATTTTTTTTTGTTACAGATGGATTTAGAAACGTGAAAATTGGCAAGATATTTACTTATAAGATATAAGTTATCTTTAAGAACATTTTCTAAAAAAAAAAAAAAAAAAAATCGAAATTTAAAGGGGGGCGGGAAAAGCATACTAAAAAAGCTCAAAATTGCGATAGCTAGGTAGTCTCAGGAAATACCTAATCGATTTTTAAATAAATTTCCGAAAATGATTGTGGCAGCCTTTGCTGCAAGATAGGCTATATTTTATGAAAGTTGCTAATAACCCCGAAGGGGTAATTGCAAAAAACGTTGTAAAAATGCGCTTTTTGTGTTATTAAAAGAGGTTGAGTCATGAAATTTGGCATAGTAGTTACTTATAAGATGTAAATCTTAAAAAAACATTTCTTACATTTTTTACATTTCTTAAAAAAAAATAAAAAAAATAAAAAAAAAATAAATAAAACTCGCAAAAAGCATTCTAAAAATGTTCTAAATGCCTATTTCGTAAGCAATCTCAGAAAATAATTTAAAATTTAGCATGGTAATTACTTATAATAAATAAATACTCTCCAAAAACAGTTTCGAAAAAAAAAAAACAAAATTTAAAAGGGGTGAAAATGATTGAAAAACGTTCTAAATTTCGATTTCAATGTTCAGGAAATATCAAACCGATTTAAAAGTTAATGGTTTCAAATTGATGGTGACAGTCCCTGCTTTAATATAGGCTATATTTTATGCTATTGGTGCTGCCATTTGGGGGATGCAAGAGTAATAAATTTTCTAAATTGTGTTTTTGCACAAAGTCAGTGTCTAACATTTTGAAATTTGTCATAATAATTACATAAAGATACAAATGCTTTCCAAGAACCGTCGAAAGATAATTCCAAATTTAAAAGGATGAAGTGAACGAAAATTATTCTAAAAACCTTCTAAGTTGTGAAATTTATGCATCTTATGAATTACAAAACCGATTAAAAAGCTTAATGGTTGCAAATCTGTGGTAAAGAATATATTCAAGTATAAGCTATATTTTATGTCCGTTTCACTACCACTAGAGGATTGCAAGTGTAAAAAAAATATTTTAAATTGTAACTGTTGTAATACTAAAGAGGTAAGAAAATGTAAATATGGCATGATAGTTCTTATAAAATATAATTATCCTCTAAGAACAGTCAAAACCAAATTCGAATTTTTAAATTTGTGAAGCGATAAAAAAAATTGAAAGGCGTTCAAAAAAATTACTAGATTACGATTTCTATGCAATCTCAGGATATAACAAAAGGATTATAATAAGTAATGTACAAGTATTATAAATAAATAATGATTGCCAATCAATGGTGACAATCTCTGATCTTATAGAGGCTATATTTTAAGCCGGTACCGCTGCCACCTGGTGTTGGTAAAAATAGCAAACCTTCTAAAAAAGTCTTTGAAATTTTTTTTAATTAATTTTCTATGGAATAATAGGAAATACCAAATCGATTTCAAACTTAATGTTTGCAAATTAATGGTGGCAGTCCTTGCTTTAACATAGTCATTTTACGCTAGTGATACTAGACCAGGAGCGATGGTAAACATAAAAAAAAAAGCTTGGAATCCGTCAGATGGTTAATTTTAAAATGTAAATGCGTACTAAGAAGATGATTTCTAAAAATTCAAATTTCTAATAAATTCTAAAATAAACGTATGGAATTATAATAAAAGAATCAAAACATTTTCTAAATTATCATTTATTTGGAATTAGCTTCAGTTCTTCAGATTTATTTCATTTCTTTTCTGTCTAATGCAGTGCAATGATATAATTTAATCAAACTGTGGCTTAAATGCTAATTTTTCAATTATTCCTAAAAAGTATAATTTCTTTTTAGACATACAAATATCTCTTGGCATATTTCAACTATTACGAGTGCAAAGCCGCGAGATTTTGATAGTACATGATAAAGAATTAAATGCAGACCAGGAAAATCACATTTATTTTCAGTGACAATCCTTTTATAATTTAGAAAAATTATTTGTAAAATGCAGAATTTGTTACCTTTCTCATATATTTGTTTTATAAGGTATAAATATTAATTAAAAATTAAAAACTAAATATATATATACATTTATACTGTATAGAAAAGGCCCTTTATTTTGCCTACATCATAGTGTGACATGCTAGGGAAAATGGCAATCTGAAATTCTGTCTTTTAATTGCTTCATTTATGTTATTATAAATGTAATGTCTCTTAGAAAACTTCTAAGGATATATTTTTGTAGAATATATCAAAATAAATTGCATTACATAGCATTTAATAGGAATTTCATTGTGAGGTCTGCATTTAATAGGAATTTCATTGTGAGGTCTGCAATTTCCATATTTTTTGATATTCACTCATTCATGAATGTCTTGCAGAAATGAAAAATATTACTTTCACGTATGCAGGAAATTATAATGACATTTATTTGATATCTACAAAAGAAAGAGCGTTTAAATTTTTTTGACTGAATTTATTACCGGATTGTAGAATTGAAATTTCTCCCATTAGTCAACTTAACTGGAGCCGTAAAATGGAATGAAATTTATATTCTCTTAAATTGACTGTGATTTTCTTTCTTCTAAAGTAACAATAATAAAAAAAACCAATTTTTTATTTTAAATATTTAGAATAAAGGAAAAACCTGTCTAAAAAAATTCTGAAGTAATGATGTAGACATAGAAAACCTTATCAATAAATTTCGCTTTTAGTGCAATTTTTAAAATTTCTAAACATTATTCAATTTAAATTTTTACTCGAAGGAATGTGAAAAAAAATGTACTTTAAAATGCAAATTGCCAGTACACGGTACCTCAATTTTCGTTTTTAAAAATAATTTTGAAGCGTCGTTTAAAAAACAAAATCAAAATTCATCTCTGTCACGTACATTCCGATTATGAAAGATTAACCCGAATTCACTTGGTACACATTCAAGAGTTTAGCATTTTTCCTCCGGCTAATATTCAATAACGATTTAAAATACATTTCCTGTAATTTTTATTCACGAATGATTTCATCGAAATGATAAATCATTTTATTTTAAACCTCCGTGAAAAATGAAAAAAATTAAACTGATTCTCGGTTTGCATTCACAAAAAGAAAATGAAAAGGTTTCAACTTCCTTTAAATGAAACTAATACCACATTACAGAATTAAAGTTTCTTTTTTTATTCAAGTTAACTAGACATCCGTAAAATTTAATTAGATTTATAGCCTGAAAGAGAATATCAATTTTCTTTATTTGGATATAAAAGTCGGATTCCGAAAGATACGGATTCAACAAAGAATGTGGAAATGAGAATGCTATTTAAAAAAGACTTTCAAATTCGCATAATAAAATTTTTTTTTAAGTGTAAAACAAGTATATAACAAATTATAACACCTTTTAATAATATACTTCTTTCAATTTCTAAAAGGTAAAAGATGAAAACACAAAAAAGCAGTAAAAATAACTTTATTATGCAGCTTACATATTTCGACTCTACACTCTAATAAATAAAATGCGTGAATTTACACACTAAAACAGGTATACTGATTATACAAAAACAATATGTGTATGTGAAAAAAAGGTATATAAATTGCCAAATACACTGTAAAAAAAAAGGTCGATCTACTAAAAAAATTTTAGTAATCCTTGTAATTACTAAAAATTTTTTAGTAATCTTAGTCGGTTACAAGGAATCTGTAAGAATTACTAGAAAAAAGCTAGCAACGAATAGAGTTAATAGTTTTACATTTTTAATAGCTATTACTAAAACTCACTTGGTGTGGCCGTAATAGCCTAGTGGTTATAGCATCGAACTCCAGGCTGAAAATACATGGGGTCGATGATGGCCGCCACCAAATATGCTCCGAATGTAAATAAAGGGATTATGAAAATCCTGTCGTAGCAGTTACCATGGGTAATATTCTCTAAACTATCCCTCCCCTTTAGAAACATGTCAAAATAGAGTATGGAGCAATGTTTGGTGCTGCCGTCTATTGCGGCTTTACCGAAAGTCTTCCGTTTCAGAAGTCTGTCTTTTTACCCACTGGATGCAGCTCGAAGGAAGCTGCTGCCCTTCGGGCACATGAAATGGTTACTAAAAATAATTTTGGAGCTATTACTAAAATTTGCTTGGTGGCTCATATTAAAAAGTTTTAAGTTAGTTATACAAAAAATTTTTTTGTTCAGTTTACAAAAGAAATGTTTGTTTCACTTGCAAAAAAAAAAGTTTGTAATGGTTACTAAAAAATTCTGTGGAATACAAATTTTCTAAGAAATTTTTAGTAACCTCTATATTTTTTTTTACAGTGTATACGCCATTTCAAAATGCGCATTTTCTTATATAGCGCATTGAGCTGCTTAAGTTTGTAAAATGTCATTCGATAACTCTGAAATACACATTTTAAAGTGTAAATTGAAGATGAGAACACATATATATGTGTAATACAAAAAAAAAAAAAATGTAGTACATAAACCTACATAGTACATTAGAATTTCTAAGTCAAGTCAACGCGGACCTGGTTTTCAAAAGAACCATTTTGTAGGCTAGAAGGATTATAAAATCAGGTCTCAAGATCAGAATGTCTACTCATTGCCTTACAACACACGACTGCAACATGTGATTGCGGACCACCATTACACGGAAATACAGGAGCCACACCACAAAGGCCGGCCGGCGAAAAAGTTTCGACAATGTATTGGTGTTCCTACAATACGATGCCAGAAGGCCAAACCAAAGGGTGTAGTATTTTCTTGCAAATAAATAAGTGATATCTTACATATATATTAATACATTCACTTGATTCGGTTCTCTACCAAGCATAAAAAATTATTTATTCGTAATCGAATTCGGTGCTTAAAAACAGAATTAATGTATTGTAACAAAACGTTTTCGGTAGAAACATGATTTGGGTGATTTTCAAGATTAATATTGAAAACGTTTTTGAAAAAAGTGTGTTTTTTAGGTGCGTTCGTAATTATGTAAATATGTAGTACCTATAGTCGTCGTTCAGTTCGTCGGTCTGGTCTGCATATAACAGAGCAAAAACTATAAAACCGAATAATCTGAAATTTAAGATATATAACTGTTGCAACATTTTGTTCAGTTATTTCAAATTTTATGAAAATCGGATTCATAGTTTAGTTGCAGGAATAATCCAAAGTATTCTGTTACATAACGGTAATGACAAAATAGTTTCAAGTGCATTTTAATGGGAATATACACCTTCGAACATAATAAAATTGATATGCATCTATGAAGCATATACTATAATATACATTATGTACAATCTGTGGGGCAAAGAATATTTGTTATTAATTTATAGGGCTAACACAAAGAATTCCATTATTTAATGTTATAGGACGAAACATTGTTTTGAGCGAGTTATAATAATATTAAACTATTTCCCTTTTCATGAAATTCAAATACGATGCTGAGATTTATTACGACAAGTTACTTCCTGTATAATAGAAAGCAGATAGTATTTACAGGGATACACAAAAAATTTCGGATACTCTACTGTATCTGAAATACACTGGCAAGAACTGATATCTGAAGTAATTTTTTAAAAACTTTTTCATAGTACAAACGTATCTCATGCGCTACGCTTGACGTGCAATTTACAACTTGTTTTAACGGATTTGCTTTTACAGTATATTATAGCTTTAATGGTAAATTTTAAAATATAATGTATATCGATCTACCAATTTCTAATTTATTGGTGCATCCATATTTTAGGAAATTCAACACATGCATCCGAACAAAGAAAAAATATAGTCAGTTTAAAAGAATGAAATCCCATTCCATATTATATCGCTAGCTAAGTTGACTGACCTAAGAAATTTCAATTTTGTAATCTGGTACAATTTCAGTTAAAGAGGTTAAAAGTTTTCCTTCTGCAAATGTCAGATGAAAATCATTTAAATTATCTTCCATGCGGAATGAAAATTTACTTAGCTAAAATCCTTCATGAATATAAATTACAGTAGCGAAGAAACTTCTAAGTAAAATAAAAATAAGTTCAATTTATGTAAATGTATAAAGACGCATTGTCAAGTTTCCGAATTTAAATGCTATAAAACTTTTCAAATTAGAAAATCTAAACCAATACTTCATAAAATAAATAAATAAAAAAAAAACAAAAAAACAAATTAGAGTCTGTAAAATTATCATCAAGATATTATCCTCCTAAGACAAGAGCAAAATAAAATACATATATCTTTTCTAATATTAGTTTTAAAAAAAGTAGGCATCAAAATGAGGTTTTTAAAGAAATTAATAAATTTCGATTTTTTAATTTTGCTGCACTACACATCCTTTTAAATGGATGTTCATGTCACAGTCTCTTTAAAATAATGAAGAAAAATAATAATAAATGTATGGGAAAGAATAGAGTTTAAAATGAAGATGGGAATTTCAAAACTCATCCTATCGCTTTTGTTTTCGCTTTCAGTCTATACCAATCTCCACTAATGTAACACTACAATCTCCAAATTTATAATGAAAACTAATGGACGCATTTAAAGGTTTTTCGCGATTTCCCAAAATTTGATTTTCTTGATAAAAAGAATTTTGAAACCCACGTCTTCCCTTAGTTTAACTAATCTAGAGGCTCATTAATAAAAATTAACACTGTCGTAAATTTCCCAGTGGCAGCACCTTCAGTTAAATCACATTAAAATATTTCTTTACCTCATTTAAATCATTTTTGTAATTGGAACAATATGTTTGTGACAAATGGTTTAGGAATTAGCCATTGGGGAGCGTTGGAAATGGACGCCCTTTATAATACTTCAAGCACTTAGTGTACGTTCCCTTAAAGCTTAGTCCAACTCATCCGTTTTCAGTTACAGAAAAGTTATTTAAGTCATAGAATTTAAAATTTCATAACTCAGTCAATTTTTATTTTAGATGACTAGGACCTTTTTTGTATCGCTTGGTAGAGTGATTGAAAAACTTTTAATGACAATTTTTTTTTTTTTTTTTTACCCAGGCCGTTTAAAAAACAATTCTTTACTTTTTTAAAAGCATTTTTGAAATTGGAACTATATGTGTATGACATTAGACTTAGGCCATTGTTGAGAGTGGACACACTGTATATATATAGCCCCCCAGCATCGAATCCCAAGTTGACACACTCATTGCACCATTTCGTAAACTAAACAGTTACCGTTGCCAAAATTCAAAAACTGAATATTGATTTTTGATTCAAACATTATAATGCGAAATTGGTATATCTTGTTACAATGAAATTTAACGCAACAGAAGGAGAAATCTAAACACCCATTTTAACGGATGCCAAGTCTCAGGCGGAGATACGTTAAAAGAAAATTGTTGTTTAAAGGTTATTTAAAAATAAGTTATTGGATTCATCTTCCCCTGAAAGATTTAAATTAAATTAAATTAATCAATTGAACAAAATCGATGAAATAAATTATATATTACATTGTTTGGCAAACATAAAATGGAGAATTTTGAATTGGTATTTTTTATGATAGCGACGAAAACAACGTCAACTTTGAGCATTTACTTATTATGTAAATCATAAATGGCTGCAAAAAGAAACGAGAGTATGACAGCAAGTAAAGAAAAAAATACATAAATACTTTAGTAAACTTTATAAGCTATTTATTGTAAATTTTAATTTAGAAAATGTTAGAAATACTATTTAAATCTGCTGCCATTACCTATTTTATTTAATAAAATTGTACAATTAAAAAAAGATAGTTGCAATATTCCTGAGAATGAAAAATTCATTTTACAATTCAAAAAATTGCTTTTTTATTCCCAGAAATTGAAACTCCTCATCTTTTTAAAATTAATCATTAATCAACTTACTGCTGTCTTTTTCTCAATGTGACACGTGCCTCTATCCGAAGTAACTAACAAATTAGTTTAAAAGTATCAAGTCTAATTTCATTTTATAGCTGTTTGGTTCAACTGAATAAATGTAGTAATTTCAAATAAATAATATTGTAGCAATTCGAAATAAAGAAAGCTGTTACATTCTTTCATAAACATCAGTAGAAAATCATTTAAATTTCCTTGGTATGGATCGGAAATAGCATTTTTCATTTCTTTAAAAACATTTAATTGGTATAAATTAAGGTAGTTATCAAAAACAAATTGAAAGTTTAGTTGATTTAGATCACATAGGATGATGTAGTTTATCGTGGGAGTGTGAATAATTTTTTTGTTTTCAGATAGTAAAAATTAAATAAAATGTATGCAATTCTTACATTTTATAGGTTTTATTCTATATGATCATTCTAAAAACGTTATTTTAAAGAGGGGGGAGGGAGGTATAGAAGGAGGCGCTATAGTAAACCCACAGAAGGGCCTAATTTTGCTTACCCCCTTATTAGTCTAAGAGCTAGCAACGTTTTCGTCACCTGATTTTATCAAGGCTCACTTTTTAATATGTTTTTCCATTTTAGGATAGAATACGTTTGCTAGCGGTCTGACAGTCGGGAGACGTTGCGTTTACCTGTGGCAGAAGGGGTTATGCAGGTCAAAAAGCTTCAAAATCACGTCATTTTATCAAGGCTCATTTTTTAATATGTTTTTCTCTTTTATGGTAGAATACATTTGCAAGCGGTCTGGCAGTCGGGAGACGTTGCGTTTACCTGTGGCAGAAGGGGTTGTGCAGGTCAAAAAGCTTCAAAATCACGTCATTTTATCAAGGCAAATTTTTTAATATGTTTTTCCCTTTTATGATAGAATACGTTTGCAAACGGTCTGGCAGTCGGATGACGTTGCGTTTACCTGTGGCAGAAGGGGTTATGCAGGTTAAAAAACTTCAAAAATCTGCCATTTTATAAAGGCTCATTTTCTTATATGTTTTTATCAAGCTCAAAAATTACAAAATATTACTCTTTGGACAGCAGACAACCTATAATTAATTTTCCAGACACAAATTCGGTTGCAAAGTTAATGCCAGACGTCTTTATATATGGCAACGAAAGTGTATGTTCCAAGAGTGATTTATAATTTAAATTTTATAAGACCTCTTTACGTCATTTTATCAAGCTTAAAAACTACAAGATATTACTCTTTGGATAGCAGACAACCTATAATTAATTTGCCAGACACAAATTCGTTAGCAAAGTTAATGCCAGACGGCTTTAAATATGGCAACGAAAGTGCCTGTTCCAAGAGCGGTTTATAATTTAAAAAATATATAAGATCTCTTTACGTCATTTTATCAAGATTAAAAATTACAAGATATTACTCTTTGGATAGTAGACAACCTATAATTAATTTGCCAGACACAAATTCGGTTGCAAAGTTAATGCCAGACGGCTTTAAAAATGGCAACGAAAATGCCTGTTCCAAGAGTTGTTTATATTTCAAAAAATTATAAGATCTCTTTACGTCATTTTATCAAGATTAAAAGTTGCAAGACATTAAACATTGGATAGCAGACAACCTATAATTAATTAGCCAGACACAAATACGGTTGCAAAGTTAATCCAGACGGCTTTAAATATGGCAACGAAAGTGCATGTTCCAAGAGAGGTTTATAATTTAAAATTTATAAGACCTCTTTACGTCATTTTATCAAGCTTAAAAATTGCAAGATATTACACATTGGATAGCAGACAAACCATAATTAATTTGCCAGACATAAATTCGGTTGCAAAGTTAATGCCAGACGGCCTTAAATATGGCAACAAAAAAGCCTGTTCAAGAGTTATTTATAATTAAAAAAATTATAAGAACTCTTTACGTCATTTTATCAAGCTAAAAAATTACACGATATTAGTCTTTTGTAGGCAGACAACCTATAATTAATTTGCCAGACACAAATTCGGTTGAAAAGATAATGCTAGATGTCTTTAAATATGGCAACGAAAGTGCCTGTTCCATAAGCGGTTTATAATTTAAAAATTATAAGACCTCTTTGCGTCATTTTATCAAGCTTAAAAATTACAAGATATTACTCTTTGGTGGGCAGACAACCTACAATTAATTTGCCAGACACAAATTCGGTTGCAAAGTTAATGCCACACGGCTTTAAATATGGCACCGAAAATGCCTGTTCCAAGAGTTGTTTATATTTCAAAAAATTATAAAATCACTTTACGTCATTTTATCAAGATTAAAAATTACAAGATATTACTCTTTGGATAGCAGACAACCTATAATTAATTTGCCAGACACAAATTCGGTTGCAAAGTTAATGCCAGACGGCTTTAAAAATGGCAACGAAAGTGTATGTTCCAAGAGTGATTTATAATTTAAATTTTATAAGACCTCTTTACGTCATTTTATCAAGCTTAAAAACTACAAGATATTACTCTTTGGATAGCAGACAACCTATAATTAATTTGCCAGACACAAATTCGTTAGCAAAGTTAATGCCAGACGGCTTTAAATATGGCAACGAAAGTGCCTGTTCCAAGAGCGGTTTATAATTTAAAAAATATATAAGATCTCTTTACGTCATTTTATCAAGATTAAAAATTACAAGATATTACTCTTTGGATAGTAGACAACCTATAATTAATTTGCCAGACACAAATTCGGTTGCAAAGTTAATGCCAGACGGCTTTAAAAATGGCAACGAAAATGCCTGTTCCAAGAGTTGTTTATATTTCAAAAAATTATAAGATCTCTTTACGTCATTTTATCAAGATTAAAAGTTGCAAGACATTAAACATTGGATAGCAGACAACCTATAATTAATTAGCCAGACACAAATACGGTTGCAAAGTTAATCCAGACGGCTTTAAATATGGCAACGAAAGTGCATGTTCCAAGAGAGGTTTATAATTTAAAATTTATAAGACCTCTTTACGTCATTTTATCAAGCTTAAAAATTGCAAGATATTACACATTGGATAGCAGACAAACCATAATTAATTTGCCAGACATAAATTCGGTTGCAAAGTTAATGCCAGACGGCCTTAAATATGGCAACAAAAAAGCCTGTTCAAGAGTTATTTATAATTAAAAAAATTATAAGAACTCTTTACGTCATTTTATCAAGCTAAAAAATTACACGATATTAGTCTTTTGTAGGCAGACAACCTATAATTAATTTGCCAGACACAAATTCGGTTGAAAAGATAATGCTAGATGTCTTTAAATATGGCAACGAAAGTGCCTGTTCCATAAGCGGTTTATAATTTAAAAATTATAAGACCTCTTTGCGTCATTTTATCAAGCTTAAAAATTACAAGATATTACTCTTTGGTGGGCAGACAACCTACAATTAATTTGCCAGACACAAATTCGGTTGCAAAGTTAATGCCACACGGCTTTAAATATGGCACCGAAAATGCCTGTTCCAAGAGTTGTTTATATTTCAAAAAATTATAAAATCACTTTACGTCATTTTATCAAGATTAAAAATTACAAGATATTACTCTTTGGATAGCAGACAACCTATAATTAATTTGCCAGACACAAATTCGGTTGCAAAGTTAATGCCAGACGGCTTTAAAAATGGCAACGAAAGTGTATGTTCCAAGAGTGATTTATAATTTAAATTTTATAAGACCTCTTTACGTCATTTTATCAAGCTTAAAAACTACAAGATATTACTCTTTGGATAGCAGACAACCTATAATTAATTTGCCAGACACAAATTCGTTAGCAAAGTTAATGCCAGACGGCTTTAAATATGGCAACGAAAGTGCCTGTTCCAAGAGCGGTTTATAATTTAAAAAATATATAAGATCTCTTTACGTCATTTTATCAAGATTAAAAATTACAAGATATTACTCTTTGGATAGTAGACAACCTATAATTAATTTGCCAGACACAAATTCGGTTGCAAAGTTAATGCCACACGGCTTTAAATATGGCAACGAAAATGCCTGTTCCAAGAGTTGTTTATATTTCAAAAAATTATAAGATCACTTTACGTCATTTTATCAAGATTAAAAATTACAAGATATTACTCTTTGGATAGCAGACAACCTATAATTAATTTGCCAGACACAAATTCGTTAGCAAAGTTAATGCCAGACGGCTTTAAATATGGCAACGAAAGTGCCTGTTCCAAGAGCGGTTTATAATTTAAAAAATATATAAGATCTCTTTACGTCATTTTATCAAGATTAAAAATTACAAGATATTACTCTTTGGATAGTAGACAACCTATAATTAATTTGCCAGACACAAATTCGGTTGCAAAGTTAATGCCAGACGGCTTTAAAAATGGCAACGAAAATGCCTGTTCCAAGAGTTGTTTATATTTCAAAAAATTATAAGATCTCTTTACGTCATTTTATCAAGATTAAAAGTTGCAAGACATTAAACATTGGATAGCAGACAACCTATAATTAATTAGCCAGACACAAATACGGTTGCAAAGTTAATCCAGACGGCTTTAAATATGGCAACGAAAGTGCATGTTCCAAGAGAGGTTTATAATTTAAAATTTATAAGACCTCTTTACGTCATTTTATCAAGCTTAAAAATTGCAAGATATTACACATTGGATAGCAGACAAACCATAATTAATTTGCCAGACATAAATTCGGTTGCAAAGTTAATGCCAGACGGCCTTAAATATGGCAACAAAAAAGCCTGTCCAAGAGTTATTTATAATTAAAAAAATTATAAGAACTCTTTACGTCATTTTATCAAGCTAAAAAATTACACGATATTAGTCTTTTGTAGGCAGACAACCTATAATTAATTTGCCAGACACAAATTCGGTTGAAAAGATAATGCTAGATGTCTTTAAATATGGCAACGAAAGTGCCTGTTCCATAAGCGGTTTATAATTTAAAAATTATAAGACCTCTTTGCGTCATTTTATCAAGCTTAAAAATTACAAGATATTACTCTTTGGTGGGCAGATAACCTACAATTAATTTGCCAGACACAAATTCGGTTGCAAAGTTAATGCCACACGGCTTTAAATATGGCAACGAAAATGCCTGTTCCAAGAGTTGTTTATATTTCAAAAAATTATAAGATCACTTTACGTCATTTTATCAAGATTAAAAATTACAAGATATTACTCTTTGGATAGCAGACAACCTATAATTAATTTGCCAGACACAAATTCGGTTGCAAAGTTAATGCCAGACGGCTTTAAAAATGGCAACGAAAATGCCTGTTCCAAGAGTTGTTTATATTTCAAAAAATTATAAGATCACTTTACGTCATTTTATCAAGATTAAAAATTGCAAGATATTACACATTAGATAGCAGACAACCTATAATTAATTATCCAGACACAAATTCGGTTGCAAAGTTAATGCCAGACGGCTTTAAATATGGCAACGAAAGTGCATGTTCCAAGAGCGGTTTATAATTTAAAATTTATAAGACCTCTTTACGTCATTTTATCAAGCTTAAAAATTGCAAGATATTACACATTGGATAGCAGACAACCTATAATTAATTTGCCAGACATAAATTCGGTTGCAAAGTTAATGCCAGGTGGCCTTAAATATGGCAACAAAAATGTCAGTTCAAGAGTTGTTTATAATTAAAAAAATTATAAGAACTCTTTAAGTCATTTTATCAAGCTAAAAAATTACACGATATTAGTCTTTTGTAGGCAGACAACCTATAATTAATTTGCCAGACATAAATTCGGTTGCAAAGTTAATGCCAGACGGCTTTAAATATGACAACAAAAATGCCTGTTCCAAGAGTTGTTTAAAATTCAAAAAATAATAAGACCTCTTTACGTCATTTTATAAGCTTAAAAATTACAAGATATTACTCTTTGGATAGCAAACAACCTATAATTAATTTGCCAGACACAAATTCGGCTGCATTCGGCAAATTCGGCAATTTTTTTTCAATATAAAGTGTACTTAAAAAAAGCTCTTGTTTATCAAAATATAAGTTTCTTTTTTTAAATATTAGGGTGGGTGCCCCGGTTTTGGCCACACTGGAATTTATTTGTTCAATATTTAAGCTGTGAGTTGATGTTAACAAATTATATGAATTCTTACACCTTAAAATTTTTAAGGGTGCACAAATTTTCATCACATGAAAAGGCTTGTCGGTAAGTCTTAAAAAAAATGCAACTTTTGTCAATCAAGCACAAAGTATCACAAATTTACTCAATCAGGCTCTGAAAAAGTTTCGTGCAAAAAATCAGGTGCAGAAAAAGAGTGAATCTAATCAACGAGACTCAGAAAAATCCAGGGTTTCAAATTCGGTTCAATGACGTAAAGAGGTCTTATAATTTCTTGAATTATAAACCGCTCTTGGTACAGGCACTTTCGTTGCCATATTTAAATCCGGCTTGCATTAACTTTGCAACCGAGTATATGTCTGGCAAATTAATTACAGGTTGTCTTCTATCCATAAAGTAATATCTTGTAATTTTTAAACTTGATAAATGACGTAAAGAGGTCTTATAAAATTTAAATTATAAACCACTCATGGAACAGGCACTTTCGTTGCCATATTTAAAGCCGTTTGGCATTAACTTTGCAACCGAATTTGTGTCTGGCAAATTAATTATAGGTTGTCTGCTATCCAAAGAGTAATATTTTGTATTTTTTAAGCTTGATAAAATGACGTAAAGAGGTCTTATATATATATTTTTTTAATATAAACAACTCTTGGAATAGGTACTTTCGTTGAAATATTTAAAGGCGTCTGGCATTAACTTTGCAAACGAATTTGTGTCTGGCAAATTAATTATAGGTTATCTGCTATCCAATGTGAAATATCTTGCAATTTTTAAGCCTGATAAAATGACGTAAAGATGTCTTATAAAATTTAAATTATAAACCACTCTTGGAACAGGCACTTTCGTTGCCATATTTAAAGCCGTCTGGGATTAACTTTGCAACCAAATTTGTGTCTGGCAAATTAATTATAGGTTGTCTGCTATCCAAAGAGTAATATCTTGCAATTTTTAAGCTTGATAAAATGACGTAAAGAGATCGTATAATTTTTTGAAACATAAACAACTCTTGGAACAGGCATTTTCGTGGCCATATTTAAAGTCACCTGGCATTAACTTTGCAACCGAATTTGTGTCTGGCAAATTAATTATAGGTTGTCTGTTATCCAAAGAGTAATATCCTGTAATTTTTAAAAATGATAAAATGACGGAAAGAGGTCTTATAGTTTTTTTATTATAAACCGCTTATGGAACAGGCACTTTTGTTGCCATATTTAAGACGTCTGGCATTAACTTTGCAACGGGATTTGTGTCTGGCAAATTAATTATAGGTTATCTGCTATCCAAAGAGTAATATCTTGCAAATTTTAAGCTTGATAAAATGACGTAAAGAGGTGTTATAATTTTTTGAAATATAAACAACTCTTGGAACATGCACTTTCGTTGCCATATTTAAAGCCATTTGGCATTAACTTTGCAACCGAATTTGTGTCTGGAAAATTATTTATAGGCTGTCTGCTATCAAAGAGTAATATCTTACAATTTTTAAACTTCATAAAAACATAAGAAAATGAGCCTTTATAAAATGGCGGATTTTTGAAGTTTTTTCACCTTCATAACCCCTTCTGCCACAGGTAAACGCACCGTCACCCGACTGCCAGACCGCTTGCAAACGTATTCTGCCATAAAAGGGAAAAACATATTAAAAAATGGGACTTGATAAAATGTCGTGATTTTGAAGTTTTTTGATCTGCACAACCCCTTCTGCCACAGGTAAACGCAACGTCTCCCGACTGCCAAACCGCTTGCAAACGTGTTCTACCATAAAAGGAAAAAACATATTACAAAATGAGCCTTGATAAAATGACGTGATTTTGAAGCTTTTTGACCTGCATAACCCCTTCTGCCACAGGTAAACACAACGTCTCCCGACTGCCAGACCGCTTGCAAACGTATTCTACCATAAAAGGGAAAAACATATAAAAAAATGAGCCTTGATAAAATGACGTGATTTTTGACGTTGCTAGCTCTTACAAGGGCACCACCAAACATGGTGCACACAGATTTTAATGATTTCAAAGTATGTTGTAGGGGTCATACCACTAATTATTCAGCTGAAAGGATTCTTTCAAATGGGCCTTAGTTTTGAAGAAATTGAGGGTCAAAGTTCAGCGTATATTTCAAATACTTATTAGTACGAGCGCCGCATGTGAATCGGTGGCGTCGTGGTAACGAACGAGCCTGCAAGTCGAAAGGTTGCGGGTTCGAATCAGTCCTCGGCCTTTTACATATTTTTATGTTTTTTTACACTTCGCAAATTATAAGCAGAATTGAAAATTCGACAGCTTTGAACCTTTTGATATTTTCTAAAGAGGACAGTTTACATTGTCAACATTTTTTTATTATTATTTTTTCAAAATATGGTGAACTGACTGCACTTCATGGTTCAATTAAAAGTACATTTTGCAACAAATAAATAAATAAAAATTTGTATTTAATTAAAATTTTGAAAAAGTATAAGAAAATTTCAATATTTTAAAATCTCCACTGCTTTAAATATTAATATTTTTAGATTAATCAGTCACTTTTTTTTCTTTTCAAATGTGTATTACACAATATTGTGCTTGGATTTTTAGATAATTTAATACTGCATTTAATGTAATTTATATTACTAAAATACTTAATTCGTGATAAATATGTTTAAAAATATATTAAAAGTAAAAAAAAAAAAAAAAAAAAAAAAAAAAAAAAAAAAAAGGTTTAATCATCATTTGTAAAAGTGCAAAAATAAGACCAATAACAAAAAATCTTCATTTATTCTGATAATTACGGAGGAAAGCAGACGATTAAAAAAAGTATCTTTACATGTATTATAAATTTTATCTCATTAAACAGACGATACGGAAAGAGTGCTTTGATTTGTCATAAAAATAGATGTAATCTGTCATTTCTTATTTGTGCAAACGATAACTTATGTTTATGTTGAACTTTGGAGATAAATGTATTTACAGAAAATTGGAAAATTGAAAACTTGGGTAACTGGCAACAACTTGCATTTTAACATTACTGCATTAATATTTTATTATTTTTTCGAAGATACTCATTACTTGAATAATCTAATCCTAAAGACATTTAAAAAATTGCACCCGAAAATTATTTTGTATTATTTATACATATACAAAAAAAGGCAAGTTTTCATTTAGAATGCTATAAAATAAAAAAGCGATAGGGAAAAAAAATCATTATTTCAGGATTGTGCTTAAAATAAAAAACGCGAATAATAATTAATAAAAAAAAGTTCTAGGCGTAAACTAGTTTTGTAGTTTTGTCAATAGAAATATTCGTTTAAAAATTGCAGAAAAAAAATAAATTTTCATGAAAAAATTTTAAAATGTAAATGTAATTTATTAAGAAAATATCAAAAGCTGTAAAAATTTTGTAATAAAAATACTTAAAATTTGTAACGTGTAAAAATACAAAAATAAATAAATAAAAGCCGATGACTGATTCGAACCCGCAACCTTTCGACTTGCAGGCTCGTTCGTTACCACGACGCCACCGATTCACACGCGGCGTTCGTACTAATAAGTATTTGAAATATACGCTGAACTTTGACCCCCAAATTTCTCAAAAACTAAGACCCATTTGAAAGAATCCTTTCAGCTGAATAGTTAGTGGTATGACCCCTACAACATACTTAGAAATCATCAAAATCTGTGTGCACCATGTTTGGTGGTGCCCTTGTTAGACTATATGTGACATATTATTAAAAATGTGACAGATTACTAATTCCCATTATGAACCTACCGAGACCCGCACCTTTCGTCATGTGATTATGCCTAATTGCTACATTTTGTAGCAATTTATAAATTTTATCAGTTCTATTTGAAGGAAAAACTTATTGGTGCTATCTCATTTAGCTAATTGTAGAAATTCTAGAAAATCTGGTGTTTTCGAAAAATTGAAGTTGTAAATTTACTATGGAAAATGTTTAATGTAGATGTAAGTTAAGTGAATGGAGTAAATTAAAATGTATAGTATGGTTATAACTCTAAACAATGACTTGTAAAACGGTCTTTCGTAAAATGCCCGTTCAAAATCACTCAATTTGTAATCATGTAGACTGATAACGTCATTTTTACTTACCCATCATACGTAGTATAGGGTAAGTCTTGCAATCGTTTTGAAAATCGAAAAAAATTTTTTGACGGATTTACACGTTTTAGATAGTGGAGATTCCGAAAAACATATTTTTAGAAAAAAATTTTTGCCGTCCGTCTGTCTGTCTGTCTGTCTGTCTGTAAACGCTCTATCTCCCAAACGAATTGAGATAGAGACTTGAAATTTTGTATGCAGTTACTATGTAAGAATAGAACGAACCCTATTTAATATCAGCAACCTCGATTATCCGGAACTATTTTTTTCGGACTCTCGAAAAATTCGTTCTGATGAAAGGTATATAAAAATTTTCGAATTTTTTTGTTCTAAGGAATGGACGTAAAAGGCAATAAAATAACACACATTTTACATATAGAACGAAGGCAATCGGATTATTAGTTGCCGAGATATTTGTAATCCTGTTTTCCACATTCTTCAATTTTTCATGACCCTGTATTTCATTCAAATTTCAATTCAGAGGTATATTTTAATTGGAAATGAGACGCTTAATCCGACGCAGTTAATTGTTAGTTAATAGAGTTATTATTTTTGGAGTTATAAGGATGTTTCTTTTACGCAGTTCGGTACTACTTGAGTAGTTTGGCGTTTTATATAATTTGTCGATATCGGTAATTAGCAGTTCTTTAATAGAGCATTACTATGTATATTAACAATATTTAAATTTTGTTTATGATTTGCAATGCATTGTATAAATAGTTTTCACATGTTTTATTTTCATATACATATCCATGATGGGTAAGTATTACGGTGGCCCCCAACGACTAGTTTTCCTTTTGTAAATAATTTTCACAAGCATAAATTAAAGCAGTTAATAAAATTAAATTGGAAGTATAGTTAGTTTAGTTAATATTAGGCAACACTTCAACACATAGTTTAATATGTATGCAGTAAAATTCTTTAAAACGAGGGTTGAATTAAAAAAATTAAAGAAGAAAACAAAAAAATAACAAGAAAAAAAAGTAATTTTTGGAATCGTACTTTCTTATCCAAAAACTTAATATATAAATTTAACCGTTTAAACGCTAATGTTTCCAAGTGAAAACATTGCATTATTTGTTATACAAAACACTGTAACAAAGTCACTGTACAGTTTCTATTAGTCACTGTTACAAAAAAGGACGATTTTAAGGAAATTGTATTAAAAATCGACACGTCAGTACAATTCACTGCTTTTTAAAGGAAAAATTTCCACAAGTTTTAGAAATTTTTCTGGAATTTACAAGATTTTATAACTAAAAAAACGTAAATTGTACTGGAGTTCCGATTACCAGTATAACCTCCGTAACGTCGTCCGTTTATTTTTCTTACAGTGAAAAATTATGTAAAACTAGTTGAATAGAGCATTTAAACAAGAGTTTCATCAATAACATAAAAAAAGCATTAGAGCCTGAAAATTAATTATCAACATATTATAATTTAAAATAGAATTACATTTTAAGAGTAATTTCATAATCGAAAAATCATATTTGAGAAAACAATTATTAGAGAAAATGAATCTCATTTAAAAAGCTTTAAGTCTAATGATAAAGTTGCTTTTAATTTGATATTAAAATCATCTGACAAAAATAGAATGGAAATTTTTCAAAAATAATTTTTTATATCGTAGAATAAAACAGCCTTGGCTTTGAGCATTTTCATACTGTAAATCGTATACTGTAAATCGTATACTGTAAATCGTAAAACTGTGGCGTATATAAAGAATAGTATGTTAAAGTCTAATAAAACATTTTACAGGTAGATGTTGGAATATAAAAAGCCAATTGAAAGTTTAATTAATCTATGCTAAAAAGCATGATACATTTTCAAGTGAATATTTAAATGTTGTAAAACTAGAAAAGGCTACCAGAAAAGTTAAAAAATAGAATCATAGAGGAAATAGAATCTGTAAAAAATTAACGGGAGATTATACTTCCATTTCATACTAAAAATTAAAAATATTTTAATAAAAGAAAAATCATAGTTGAAAAAAATAATTATTGACAAAGTTCAATATCGTTCAAAATGCTTTATGTCAATTTTTTATTAAAAAAATTATGTTTTTAACTTCATTATTAAATCATTAGGCATCGGCTTTGAGCATTTTCCGACTGTAAATCATGCATGTCTGGAGAAAATATAAAATTATTTGTAAACAGGAAAGGAAAATTTATAAAATATTTATATATATAAATCATCGAAAAAATTAATTAAAATTTAAACTATTCGAAGTAGTTTGTTTAAATTGTGCGTTACTGGATACAGTATTTATTAAAATCTCGTTGTTAAAAAAAGTATTATTTCTGAGATCGAAAAATATATTTACTTCAAGCAAATATATACACTTCAAGCAATTTATTATTATTTATTTATATATTTAAGGTAATTATGATAAAAAAAGCATTGCTGAAAAAAAATATCGGAGAAATTCAATCTCTTTCAAAAAGCTTTAAGTCAAATGAAAACATAATTTTTGACTCTATTATAACATCATTAAGCAAAAATAGAATGGAAAATTTTTAAATGCTAATTTTTCTGACGCCTAAGGGAATAGTTTCGAGTTAGAGTGTTTACATGTTGAAAAACATCTATAAAGGGACAAGATAAAAATAATATGCAAACAGCTCAGATAAATAAAAAAAAATCAATTCTTTTCGATGAACAGCAGTTAAAATTGTAATTATTAGCGGTAGTTTTTTATTTTTTAAATATTGTATCTGTAGTAACTTTATTCATTAAAATCGTATGCTTTGAATTTTTTTTGAAAAATGCGATATTTTATGGAATGAAAAGTATAATTTACTGTTCAAGCACATGGTTTATTTTTTCATTTCAACAAACTGAAACTTCTCTCTTCTGTGCAGTTCATCATTAATTTACTTATTTGTGTCTCTTTCGCAATCTGACACGTGCATCCCAACCATGTAAATTACAAATTAGTTTAAAAGTATAAAATCCGATTTCATTTTAGATTCGATTGAATAAATGAAGTTATTTCAAAAGTATATTACGCTAGTTATTCCAAATAATGAAAGTTGAAATGTTCTGCCATAAACGTCAGTTGAGAATAATTGAATAAGAATACAATAATAGCATTTTTCTCTTCGTCAAAATATGTTTTATAAATATTGGAGTAATCGTTGAGAGTAAATAAAAAATTTTGATTTTTTTTTAAAACACAGCAGGGCATAGTTTTGTATTTGTGAGTTTTGAAAATTTCGCTTGTGGGGATTGAATATAGTTTTTTGGACATTGCTAAAAGCTTTTTAAAAGTATAAATTAGAAGAGTTATAAAAAATAAATTAAACGTGTTGATAAATTAGGCAACATACAGGACCTAGTTTTATATATGAATATTAAACTTTCCCTTAATATGCATTGAAAATAGCATTTTTTCAATAGCTGAAAAATTACATAACTATACCGGCGTTTCGACTATTCGGTGCGAACATAAAACTCGATAAAAAATTATCTAAGAGTTGATCAGAAAAATGTACGATTTTCAGATAACTATTTAGCACGGAATGAAAATTTATTTTACATAAAAAATTAGCTCATAATCTCGACAACACTTATCTCGTTAGCTTAATATTCGTAGAATAATTCCATATTGGTCATATAACGTCAGAATTGGATACAAAAAAGTGTACACGCAGTATTCTCTTATGTTTTTGTATCAATGTTTTGAGTTGTGTGAGCAATATCGAATTATTCTATGGAATTACCTGCACTAACAGTTAATACGACAGTTCAATAGTCCTCCAACAGTTAACCCTTCAACACTAGAGCTAAACAAGATGTGACTTTCTTTTAAACTGAAAATTGCTAACCGAAATTATTTTATTATTACTTAAGCCAGCACACTCCTCACTATAGAAGCGAGTATGTAATTGGCAATGAATATTAGAGTAAGTTTTCGATATTATTGTAGATGTATGAATTATTAATGGCTTTATTTAAGACTTAGTTACAATGCAAAGTGAACAGCTCAAAATTATTATTGTTTTATGAGTTAGAATTGAATTTTTTTGTTAGTTTTATCTATAAATTTCTCAAATGTCTAAAAAAATAGTTTTCATATTCATACCAACATATGATATTTTAAGCAAAACTGAATGACAATATGTGTCTACATATTTATAATTTAAAACTGGTGAATTTTGTTTCATATATAATCCGAATATCTATATTTGTGCGCTATAAAAACCTGTAAAATAATCGAAAGTTCGTAACTTGTAGAGATAATCTAGTTACTGTCAAAATTTCAATATTTGTACATATTATTTGCAAAAATCGTAGTAGACACATTCTTATTTTGCAACTCCATTTCCAAATCAATATTATTACCAAATCACCTTAATCCCTTCATCGATAAAAATTGAGAAAAATTCGTGTTTTCGCATCCAACTATCAGAACAAGTTTCGCATTTTTTACAACATTTTTCAGTACTACAATGTAAAACATTTGAGTAATGTTACACCATAAAATTAGTGGTAGCTTTGCTGCCTCCAATTTTATAGAGTAGCCTTGCTTCCTCCAATTTTAAGGAGTATTTTAACCGATATAATCGGTGTAACATTGTAACGTTACACCGGTTACATCGGTTAAAATACTCCTTAAAATTGGAGGAAGCAAAGCTTCCACCAATTTTATGGTATAAAGTTACATAAATGTTTTACAGGTTATACTAAAATGGTATAATAATTAATTACACTGTAAAAAATGAAGACCCAAATTGGGTTGAAAGATTTCTGGGTATAGTAATGTTCCTAAAATGGTACAGTAAGGATTCCAAAATGGTAGAGTATTGTTCCCAAAATAGATAACCCAAAATGGTTCAAAACAGAGCAGATCTTTATTAACATTAAATTAATCAAAATTTCTGAGGTATAATGTATATACTATCTAAGATATTTTAATTGTTTTAATGTCATTAAAAATCAGATTTTTTTAAAACGATTTTGTGCAACAAACTGAATTTTCCAAATTGGAAGAATGCTGTACCCAAAAATCTTTCAACCCAATTTGGGTATTTTGTTTTTACAGTGTATAGAATTTAGTGGTAAAGGATGCTCTATCATATTTTCTGAAAAAAATCTTAAAATATATGAATGGAAGTATTACGCGTAAAAGTAAAAATCTAAATTTCTAATTTATTTTGGAGATACGAAACATTATGTTTTAATATATAATATTTTTGTAAGTAACAAATTTCTTAAATAGCAATTATAAATAAATATATATATTTTTAACTTTAAATTTAAAAGATACTGAGTTATTCAAAAAGAGTTTAGTTGTCACTTGTGAACAATTCAAATGAATTCTATTAGGAAGAAAATAAATTCACAAACTTTACAACAAAAACATTTCACATAAACTTCCTCGAAAGTTAATTACCGTAGAATAACATTATCTTTCGCTAAGCTTTTTTATTCGTGAACTGTACAGTTCTTATACACCAAAAATATAAATGTAAATGTTTAAAAAAAAACATAACTTACTTGAATAGAAAAAAGTAGCATCAGATGAGCTGCATTTACTAAAAACGTCATCTTTTTTCCAGTTTATATTTTAGCTAATGGAAGTTGATACATGTTTGATACAAGTACTTTCTTTTCCCATTTGTTTTATGTATGTACATGCCAGGCATATAAAATTCTAATATTTCTGACAGTAGTTGATACTTTATATCTCTTTCATTTGTCGATATACACTGGAAATGTCACAAATATCAAAGTTATACTGATCTTTGAAACTGCAACCACCTAAAATTAAAAATTTTGCTTTTACTTTTTAAAACATTGCATACAAAATTACAATTCAATTTCCAATATAATTCATTACGTTATTAAATATTTTCGATAAATTGTATATAACTTGTGGTAGTAATTTTTGTTATAGAATAAATTTTAAGCAACGTGAAATTTTTTTACAAAATAAAGTTTTTAAATAAAATACAACTGAGTACAGCCGGCAAATTCTACGTTTAATATATTCACTTAGAAATATTACATTAACTTATAGTTCAAAACTATTAGAAATATTTTACCTAATTATGCATATAAAAAAAATATATGAAATAATTCTATAGCCAAACATTATAAGAAATCCTACTAAACGTTTTACATAATGTGAAATAACATTCGCAAAATGCTTTTTTTAGTTATTATATGGCATATATTTATTTTCTTATGGTGCTAAAGAATTTAAAAACAAAAGCAAATGTAACATAAAAAGTATACTGCAACTTCAATGCTTTCTTAATGCAGCTACCTATAAATAAGTATTTAAGACAAAATATTCTTCAATGAAATTATATGTTGCGTTAAAAAGGGGCCAAGTCTGCAGGGGGTGAATTTAGATTTTGCAGCATAGAGCTTAATAAAAAGTAATATACAAAAGAAATAATTCAGTTTTGGCTCTTTTGGTTTTCTTCTTCACGATTAATATTATATCAATTAATATAATCGAACTGATTTTGTACAAAAGGTTTAAAAGTACAGTAAATACTTTTAAATATTATTTATTTCTATTCAAACATATTAACTTACGAGACAGAGGACGTTGAGCATACTCTTGTAATAATAACATATTTTTTTCATATATTAAATAAATATTTTAAGGTGACACAGAACTTTTAAGCTTTGAAAAATAAGTTTTCACATTTTGTTTTGTTTTTAATTTTTTTTATAATTTCTCAACACTTAAAAAAAATCTAAAATCTACATTATTGCTGGAATTATAATCATTTATAGATGCTGAGTGTAATTGAAGGTTTGTAAATACTGAAACTTTTGAACGCTTTTTCTCAGATTAGTAAGTTTGGAGTTTGCACGCATTGTTTTATTCAAACTATATAATCTACAACTTTAAAAATTCAAATATGTGTCTCTTAATAGTCTCCATGCTTAAAGTGAAAAAAAATCTGACATATTTTGCTTATTTATGTTTCTAGACCACATAAAATTTAAAATAAATAAATAAATAAATAAATTCTTTTGTGATAAAATAAAACTTTAAATGTAACTTTTTGTACAAATTTTGGTAGTTGTTTATTTAATTTAGAAGTAGTTCTTTTTAATAATTCTTTGTAAAAAAATTGTCTTTTACATGCATAATTTAGATTTTCATCATGAGCGCATTTAATGAGCATTATGAGCGCATTATGAGCGCATTTCATCACGCACAAGTAAGATGAATATTTAAATTTAAAATTTTAATATTAATTTTGATTATACAGCAATTCTGTTTCCAGATAATATAATTCAATATTTATACTTTAGGCAGAAAAGAAAAACAAATATCTCAATTGCATATAATTAATGTTTTAGTACTTTGAAAAAGATAATGTTTTTGATCATTTTGGAAAAGGCCCTACATCCGCTTACGTGAATTTCAATATATTCTCTTTTCACTTATATCAAAATATGTATAAGTTGTATAGCTTTACCTGGAAAATTTTAATAAGTTTATTTAACTTATAAATAACAATTAAAAAAATCGTTACTTAAATACTAATTTACGATTATAGAGAACATAAAAACAATAACAACAACAACAACAACAACAACAACAACAACAACAACAATAATAATAATAATAATAATAATAATAATAATAATAATAATAATAATAACATACTACTAGTAGTAATAATAATGTATTTGCATGCTTAAAATTCAAAAATTAGATTTACTTTTTCTTTTTCTTTAATAATCTTGAGTAATATTATTATGTGTATTTTTAAATTTTCATGTGTACATTTTAAGGAATTTTAAGTAAAACTTTAGCTATTGTTTTTTACACTAAAATACTAAATTTTATTCACTTTTCACTTATGTTAAAAAAGTATAGTTACATAGTTTTACTGGGCAGAGTTTAATAAATTTAAATACCTTTTTAAATAATAATAAAAAATCCCTTACAGAAATTCTAAATTACTGAAATCGAGAAAATTCAAAATATCGTCATATATACATTTTTATTTATTTTAAAATTATATTTATATTTTTTTCTCCCATAAAATTAAGTAAAATTATATAAGCGTATTTTTATACATTTATTTTTTAGGTTTTCATTTGTAAATTACAAGAAATTTTAAATAAAATATTAGTTATTGGTTTTTTATAACGAATACTAATTTCTATAACTTTTCACTTACGTAAAAATATATATAATTCAATAAAATTCAGTAAAATTATATAAGCGTATTTTTATACATTTATATTTTAGGTTTTCATTTGTAAATTACAAGAAATTTTAAATAAAATTTTTGTTATTGTTTTTTTTATAAAGAATACCAATTTCTATTAAATTTTCACTTATGTAAAAATATGTATAATTATATGACTTTACTGTGCAGAGTTTAATATATTTAAATAACTCTTTAAATAATAATAAAAAATTTCTTCTAGAAATACTAACTTACGTGTGCATAGAACATACAAAATAGCTTCATAACAATAATATATACTTAAATAGATTAAAATTTAAAAATTAGATTTAGATTTCCTTTTACTCCTATAATTCTAAGTAAAATTATTTATGACTATTTTTACATAGTTAATTTTGAAAATTTCATATTAAAATTTTACGAAACTTTTAAGTTTAATTTTTAGTTATTGTTCTAATACGAAAATACTAACTTCCATCCACTTTTCACTTATGTCAAAATATGGACAGTTTCATAATTTAATGAGCAGAGTATAAGAAATTAAAAAAACTTTTTAAATAATAATAATAAAATTCTTTGAAGAAATTTTAACTTACGAGTCCAGAGAACAATCAAAATACTTTAATATTATTATTAATAATAAAATTTTAAAATTAGATTTTGATTTTCTTTTACTTCTATAACTTTAAGCGAATCATGTATGGATATTTTTATATATTTAATTTTCAAAATTTCATATAAAAATCTTACGAAATTTTAAAGCATAATTTTTTGTGATTGTTTTTATACGAAAAAACTAACTTCCATCCACTTTTCATTTATGTCAAAATATGCATAGTTGTATAGCTTTACTTGTTTAATAAATTTAAATAACTTTTTAAATAATAATAAAAAGTTCCTTTCACAACTCATAATTTACGAGTACGGAGAACATTCAAAATACCTTCATAATATTAATATATATTTTAAAAGGTTTAAATTTTTAAATTCGAGGTCGTTTTTATTCATTTAATTTTCAAAATTTCATACAAAAATTTTACGAAACTTTAAGTATAATTTATATATATATATATATATATATATATATATATATATATATATATATATATATATATATATATATATATATATAATACCATTAAAAGTAGACAAGATTCACCAACGGATTTTATCAATAAAACAATAAACCAAAACGAAGAATTAAATTGAATTATAGTAAACAATATTAACCATTTGAAATTAACCATTGAATTTAATAATATATATATATATATATATTCTACGAAAATACTAACTTCTGTTCACTTATTAAAATATCTATACTTGTATAGCTTTCCTAATCAGAGATTAATAATCTTGAATAACTTTAAAAAAAAAATAAAAAAAAATCTCTACAGAAATCTTATAGGAACAGAGAACATTCAAAATAGCGTCATAATAATAATATGTATTTCCATAATATAAAATTTTAAAATTAGATTTAGATTTTATTGCTCCTGTAGTTTAAAGGAAAAGTCTCTGTATTTGTATATATCTGTACTTGTATATATTCAATTATCAAAATTTCATATGTATAAATTTTATAAAACTTTTAATTAAAATTTTAGATATCGTTTTTTAACGGAAATACTAACTTACAAGCAAAGTAAACTATCAAAACATCTACAGAGTAATAATATGTTTTAGATATCTTAAAGAAATTCAACAGGTTCGTTTTAACTGTTTATTTATTTATTATTTTAGTCTTAACTTGTTTTTCGTATATTTTCATATTAATATCTAGCACGTTTCATATGACGAAGACACCAAAACTATTTGCGCTTTTTTTACTTATAGAGAAAAAGAACATTTAAATTATGTAGAAATTTCAAAATAGTCTATAACGATGATAATGGTTTTTTGTGTACCTTAAACAAATTTACAGCCTGCTCTCATTAATTCGAAGTCGGATAAATCGAATCTTTGCTTAATTCGAACTAAACATGAAGTCCCAAATTTATTCGAACTTATTTTCTCTTGGCATCCTTTAATTAGAATTATCGAGAGTTAACTTTTACAATTTTCTTTACCTTCTTACAGACTCCAGATACTTGAAATAATTTTCTTTCGTTTTTATCAGAGTTTTTCTGAACTAGTATACATACAATTCCATGCATTTGATACTATATATTTAATATCAAATTTCAAGTAAAAAAACTATAGTACAATTAATAAAAATTTTAAAATGTAGTTGTTTTATACAGTATTATTAATTTTTATGTTTTATTTATGTTATTTGAATATTATTAATTTATTTATTTATCTTTTAATTTAATATTAAGTCATATTCTTACGATAAGAGCTGAAATAAATTTTTTAAATTCTATGACTAATTCCTCTATAATAGTATCCCTTTAAACATGTTTTTTAGCTATCTGAATATTTAGTTATCTATATATTTCGTTATCTGAAGTAAAATTTTATTTAAGTTTCAGTTTTTTCCTTCTTATTTAAAATGATGCAAAGTATTGGTATTTTCATATGAATATCGTCAGAATTGATGTAATTAGATTAAAAAGCATTCTAAATAATTTCAGACTGTTATTTTGTATAGATAAAAAAGCTACTTTACAAGCATGTAAGAAAAAATAATAATAGTAGTAATAGTAATAACTATAATAACAGCATAACTATAATAATAATATCAAAAGCATCGATAATAGTAATAAAAATAATAATAACAATAAGAAGAATATTGATAACATCTTAATCTAAATATTTAAATATTTCTAAATATCTGAAGTCAAACTATGTATATCGAAATGAACCTCACTAAATAAATTAAAATAACCATTTAAATATTTTTCAACAGTTACTTATCATAGTGAAATACATACTTACGGCTAGGAAGATTTTTCAAAGTTACGTTAAAACTTTGTCGCATAAAGATACGCTACACATTTTTTTCTTTGAGAAAAAAATTCCGAACGATCCATCACACGAGGGTTTCTTTTTCTATCACGACTCGTCTGCGTATCAAGTTGATGCCACTTAGGAGGTCGCTAAAATGATAGTTTAACTGGGGAATTTTCTTCCTTAGTTTCAACTCTCCTTCCGATAGCGCCCTCTTATCCACTCTCTGGCGCAGCCGTAGAATAATCTTTTTTCCTTTTCCCGTGAAGTTTTGTCTTACAGATTAAATAAGAATTTTGTTTTTCCGCGAAGTTTACTTTTTTATTCGATTTTCAATTTTCTGAAAGGTATTGGGTTTCGTTTATACAAATAGGCAGTTTTGATCTTTTAATTAAACATCTAGTGTTTATATATATCCATAGGTAGTATAAGAATCATTTAAGCATTGACATTTTATAATATAGTGTAAATAATTATAAGAATCATTATAATGATTCATCCATATTAAATGTTACATATTTTTAATATTTACTAAATTAATTTCTTGTTATTTTTAATGTTTTTCATAAAATAGTAGTAATAGTAAAAAATATAATAACAATAATAACAGTAACAATAACAGCTCAATAATAATAATATCTTAATCTAAATATTTTAATATTTCTAACTATCTTAAGTCAAACTCTATATAAATCGAAATGAACTTCACTATATAAATTTAAATAAAAATTTAAATAATTTTACAGTTACTTATCATATAGAAATACAAACTTAAAACTAGAAATTTTTTTCAAAATATCGTTAAAATATTGTCGCATAAAGATACGATACACATTTTTTTCTTTGAGAAAAAAATTCCGAACGATCCATCACACGAGGGTTTCTTTTTCTATCACGACTCGTCTGCGTATCAAGTTGATGCCACTTAGGAGGTCGCTAAAATGATAGTTTAACTGGGGAATTTTCTTCCTTAGTTTCAACTCTCCTTCCGATAGCGCCCTCTTATCCACTCTCTGGCGCAGCCGTAGAATAATCTTTGTTCCTTTTTCCGTGAAGTTTTGTCTTACAGATTAAATAAGAATTTTGTTTTTCCGCGAAGTTTACTTTTTTATTCGATTTTCAGTTTTCTGAAAGGTATTGGGTTTCGTTTATACAAATAGGCAGTTTTGATCTTTTAATTAAACATCTAGTGTTTATATATATCCATAGGTAGTATAAGAATCATTTAAGCATTGACATTTTATAATATAGTATAAATAATTATAAGAATCATTATAATGATTTATCCATATTAAATGTTACATATTTTTAATATTTACTAAATTAATTTCTTGTTATTTTTAATGTTTTTCATAAAATAGTAGTAATAGTAAAAAATATAATAACAATAATAACAGTAACAATAACAGCTCAATAATAATAATATCTTAATCTAAATATTTTAATATTTCTAACTATCTTAAGTCAAACTCTATATAAATCGAAATGAACTTCACTATATAAATTTAAATAAAAAATTAAATAATTTTACAGTTACTTATCATATAGAAATACAAACTTAAAACTAGAAATTTTTTTCAAAATATCGTTAAAATATTGTCGCATAAAGATACGATACACATTTTTTTCTTTGAGAAAAAAATTCCGAACGATCCATCACACGAGGGTTTCTTTTTCTATCACGACTCGTCTGCGTATCGAGTTGATGCCACTTAGGAGGTCGCTAAAATGATAGTTTAACTGGGGAATTTTCTTCCTTAGTTTCAACTCTCCTTCCGATAGCGCCTTCTTATCCACTCTCTGGCGCAGCCGTAGAATAATCTTTTTTCCTTTTCCCGTGAAGTTTTGTCTTAGAGATTAAATAAGAATTTTGTTTTTCCGCGAAGTTTACTTTTTTATTCGATTTTCAATTTTCTGAAAGGTATTGGGTTTCGTTTATACAAATAGGCAGTTTTGATTTTTTAATTAAACATCTAGTGTTTATATATATCCATAGGTAGTATAAGAATCATTTAAGCATTGACATTTTATAATATAGTATAAATAATTATAAGAATCATTATAATGTTTCATCCATATTAAATGTTACATACTTTTAATATTTACTAAATTAATTTCTTGTTATTTTTAATGTTTTTCATAAAATAGTAGTAATAGTAAAAAATATAATAACAATAATAACAGTAACAATAACAGCTCAATAATAATAATATCTTAATCTAAATATTTTAATATTTCTAACTATCTTAAGTCAAACTCTATATAAATCGAAATGAACTTCACTATATAAATTTAAATAAAAATTTAAATAATTTTACAGTTACTTATCATATAGAAATACAAACTTAAAACTAGAAATTTTTTTCAAAATATCGTTAAAATATTGTCGCATAAAGATACGATACACATTTTTTTCTTTGAGAAAAAAATTCCGAACGATCCATCACACGAGGGTTTCTTTTTCTATCACGACTCGTCTGCGTATCAAGTTGATGCCACTTAGGAGGTCGCTAAAATGATAGTTTAACTGGGGAATTTTCTTCCTTAGTTTCAACTCTCCTTTCGATAGCGCCCTCTTATCCACTCTCTGGCGCAGCCGTAGAATAATCTTTTTTCCTTTTCCCGTGAAGTTTTGTCTTACAGATTAAATAAGAATTTTGTTTTTCCGCGAAGTTTACTTTTTTATTCGATTTTCAATTTTCTGAAAGGTATTGGGTTTCGTTTATACAAATAGGCAGTTTTGATCTTTTAATTAAACATCTAGTGTTTATATATATCCATAGGTAGTATAAGAATCATTTAAGCATTGACATTTTATAATATAGTGTAAATAATTATAAGAATCATTATAATGATTCATCCATATTAAATGTTACATATTTTTAATATTTACTAAATTAATTTCTTGTTATTTTTAATGTTTTTCATAAAATAGTAGTAATAGTAAAAAATATAATAACAATAATAACAGTAACAGTAACAGCTCAATAATAATAATATCTTAATCTAAATATTTCAATATTTATAACTATCTTAAGTCAAACTCTATATAAATCGAAATGAACTTCACTATATAAATTTAAATAAAAATTTAAATAATTTTACAGTTACTTATCATATAGAAATACAAACTTAAAACTAGAAATTTTTTTTCAAAATATCGTTAAAATATTGTCGCATAAAGATACGATACACATTTTTTTCTTTGAGAAAAAAATTCCGAACGATCTATCACACGATGATTTCTTTTTCTATCACGACTCGTCTGTGTATCAAGTTGATGCCACTTAGGAGGTCGCTAAAATAATAGTTTAACTGGGGAATTTTTTTTTCTTAGTTTCAACTCTCCTTCCGATAGCGACCTCTTATCCACTCTCTGGCGCAGCCGTAGAATAATCTTTTTTCCTTTTCCCGTGAAGTTTTGTCTTAGAGATTAAATAAGAATTTTGTTTTTCCGCGAAGTTTACTTTTTTATTCGATTTTCAATTTTCTGAAAGGTATTGGGTTTCGTTTATACAAATAGGCAGTTTTGATTTTTTAATTAAACATCTAGTGTTTATATATATCCATAGGTAGTATAAGAATCATTTAAGCATTGACATTTTATAATATAGTATAAATAATTATAAGAATCATTATAATGTTTCATCCATATTAAATGTTACATACTTTTAATATTTACTAAATTAATTTCTTGTTATTTTTAATGTTTTTCATAAAATAGTAGTAATAGTAAAAAATATAATAACAATAATAACAGTAACAATAACAGCTCAATAATAATAATATCTTAATCTAAATATTTTAATATTTCTAACTATCTTAAGTCAAACTCTATATAAATCGAAATGAACTTCACTATATAAATTTAAATAAAAATTTAAATAATTTTACAGTTACTTATCATATAGAAATACAAACTTAAAACTAGAAATTTTTTTCAAAATATCGTTAAAATATTGTCGCATAAAGATACGATACACATTTTTTTCTTTGAGAAAAAAATTCCGAACGATCCATCACACGAGGGTTTCTTTTTCTATCACGACTCGTCTGCGTATCAAGTTGATGCCACTTAGGAGGTCGCTAAAATGATAGTTTAACTGGGGAATTTTCTTCCTTAGTTTCAACTCTCCTTTCGATAGCGCCCTCTTATCCACTCTCTGGCGCAGCCGTAGAATAATCTTTTTTCCTTTTCCCGTGAAGTTTTGTCTTACAGATTAAATAAGAATTTTGTTTTTCCGCGAAGTTTACTTTTTTATTCGATTTTCAATTTTCTGAAAGGTATTGGGTTTCGTTTATACAAATAGGCAGTTTTGATCTTTTAATTAAACATCTAGTGTTTATATATATCCATAGGTAGTATAAGAATCATTTAAGCATTGACATTTTATAATATAGTGTAAATAATTATAAGAATCATTATAATGATTCATCCATATTAAATGTTACATATTTTTAATATTTACTAAATTAATTTCTTGTTATTTTTAATGTTTTTCATAAAATAGTAGTAATAGTAAAAAATATAATAACAATAATAACAGTAACAGTAACAGCTCAATAATAATAATATCTTAATCTAAATATTTCAATATTTATAACTATCTTAAGTCAAACTCTATATAAATCGAAATGAACTTCACTATATAAATTTAAATAAAAATTTAAATAATTTTACAGTTACTTATCATATAGAAATACAAACTTAAAACTAGAAATTTTTTTTCAAAATATCGTTAAAATATTGTCGCATAAAGATACGATACACATTTTTTTCTTTGAGAAAAAAATTCCGAACGATCCATCACACGATGATTTCTTTTTCTATCACGACTCGTCTGTGTATCAAGTTGATGCCACTTAGGAGGTCGCTAAAATAATAGTTTAACTGGGGAATTTTTTTTTCTTAGTTTCAACTCTCCTTCCGATAGCGACCTCTTATCCACTCTCTGGCGCAGCCGTAGAATAATCTTTTTTCCTTTTCCCGTGAAGTTTTGTCTTACAGATTAAATTAGAATTTTGTTTTTTTGCGAAGTTTATTTTTATTCGATTTTCAACTCTCTCAAAGGTATTGGATTTCCTCCCTCTAGATAGACAGTTTTAAATTTTTAATAAATTTCTAGTGTTTTTGTATCAATATATGATATAACAATGATTTAATCACTGTCATTTTTATAATGTGGTGACATTAATTAAAAGAATCATAATAATGATTCATACATATTAAATCCAGAATTCATGTAATTATTTTAAAAAGCATTCTAAATAATTTTAAACTGTTAATTTTCTATAAATAAAAAAGTTACTCTACAAGCATGGAAGATAGAATAGTAATAATTATGATAGTAAAAAATATAATAGCAATAAAAATAACAACATGGATAATAGTAATAATAATAATAAGAAGAAGAAGATTGATTATCTTAATCTAAATCTTTTAATATTTCTAATTATTTTAAGTCAAACTGTGCATATCGAAAAAAACTTCACTAAATAAATTTAAAATACCATTTAAATAATAATAAATAGTTACTTTTCATAGAGAAATACAAACATACGACAAGGAATTGTTTTTCAAAATATCGTTAAAACGTTGTCGCATAAATGAAAACTACACATTTCTTCCCTTGAGAAAAAATTCTGATACGATCCATATCACACGAGCATTTCTTTTTCTATCACAACTGGTCTGCGTATCAAGTTGATGCCAATTAGAAAGACGCTAAAATGATAGTTTAACTGGGGAATTTTCTTCCTTAGTTTCAACTCTCCTCCCGTTTACTTTTATTCGATTTTCAATTTTCTGAAAAGTGTTCGGTTTCCTTCATATAATTCAGTATTTTTGATTTTTTTATTAAATTTCTAGTGTTTATATATCGATATATAATATAAGAATGATTTAATCACTGGGATTTTATAATGTGGTAACATTAATTATAAGAATCATAATAATGATTCATACATATTAAATCCAGAATTCATGTAATTAGTCTAAAAAGCATTCTAAATAATTTTAAAATGTTAATTTTCTATAGATAAAAACGTTACTCTACAAGCATGGAAGATAGAATAGTAATAATTATAATAGTAAAAAAATATAATAGAAATAATAACAATAATAACATCGATAATAATAATAATAATAATAATAATAATAATAATAATAATAATAATAATAATAATGATAATAATAATAATAATAATAATAATAATAATAATAATAATAATAATAAGATTGATTATCTTAATCTAAATCTTTTAACATTTCTAATTATCTTAAGTCAAACTATATATATCGAAAAGAACTTCACTAAATAGATTTAAAATACCACTTAAATAATTTTAAACAGTTACTTTTCATAGAGAAATACAAACTTGCTTCTAGGAAGAATTTTTCACAATATCGTTAAAACGTTGTCACATCAATAAAAACTACACATTTCTTTCTGTGAGAAAAAAATTCTGAACGATCCATCACACGAGAATTTCTTTTTCTATCACAACTCGTCTGCATATTAAGTTGATGCCACTTAAGAGGTCTCTAAAATGTTAGTTTAACTGGGGAATTTTCTTCCTTAGTTTCACCTCTTCTTCCGATAGCGCCCTCTTATCCACTCTCTGGCGCAGCCGTAGAACAATCTTTTTTTTTTGATTTTCCCGTGAAGTTTTGCTTACAGATTAAATAAGAATTTTGTTTTTTTGCGATGTTTACTTTTATCCGTTTTTCAATTTTCTGAAAGGTATTGAATTTCCTTCATATAAATCGGCTGTTTTGATTTTTTAATTAAACTTCTAGTTTTTATATATCCATATATAATATGAAATTATTTAATCTTTGAGATTTTATAATATGGTACAAATAATTATAAGAATCATTATAATGTTTCATCCATATTAAATTTGAGATATTTTTAATATTAAATAAATGAATTTCTTGTTATTCTTAATAATGTTTTTCATGAAAAAGTAATAATATTATAGTAAAAAATATAACAATAACAATAACAATAACAATAACAATAACAGCGTTAATAATAATAATAATAATAATAATAGCAAAATCGATATTTTAATCTAAATCTTTTAATATTTCTAACTATCTTAACTCAAACTCTCTATATCGAAATGAACTTCACTAAATAAATTTAAAAAAAATTAAATGATTTTAAACAGTAACTTTTCAAAGCAAAAAATACAAACTTACGACCAGGAACATTTTTGAAAATATCGTTAAAACGTTGTCGCATTAAGAAACACTACACATTTCTTTCTTTGAGAAAAAAAAATTCTGAACGATCCATCACACGAGGATTTCTTTTTCTATCGCAACTCGTCTGCGTATCAAGTTGATCCCACTTAGGAGGTCGCTAAAATGATAGTTTAACTGGGGAATTTTCTTCCTTAGTTTCAACTCTCCTTCCGATAGCGCCCTCTTATCTACTCTCTGGCGCAGCCGTAGAATAATCTTTTTTTCCTTTTCCCGTGAAGTTTTGTCTTACAGATTAAATAAGAATTTTGTTTTTCCTCGAAGTTTACTTTTTTATTCGATTTTCAATTTTCTGAAAGGTATTGGGTTTCGGTTATACAAATAGGCAGTTTTGATTTTTTAATTAAACATCTAGTGTTTATATATCCATAGGTAGTATAAAAATCATTTAATCATTGAGATTTTATAATATAGTATTCAATTTTCTGAAAGGTATTGGATTTCCTTCATATAAATCGGCAGTTTTATATTTTTAAGTAAATTACTAGTCTTTTTATATGTATATACAGGGTGATTCAAAAAAGATGGAAAAATTTTAAGAGGTGATAGTACACACCCAAACAAACATTTTGTATCAAAGAATGCATGGTCGAAAACTAAACATAAAAAAGTTAGAGGGCGCCAAAAGTTATGTTCTTATACGAGGCAAAAACACACAATTAAGTTAAGTTACGAAAACAAATTCAATGGCATTTGATTTACAATAAGTGCTCAAAACATTGACCGGCAGCTGTTATGCACGCAGTACAACGGCGAAGAACAGATTGACGAATTTTCTGAAACACACCAGGCATATCGCGAACTTCCCCTACAATAGCCGAACGCTTGGTGACAAATTCTTCTCCGGATTCAATGTGAGTCTCATACACAAGAGCCTTTAGCTGTCCCCACAAAAAAAATTGAGACATGAAAGATCTGGAGAGCGCGGTGGCCAAGCTTCAGGACCACCTCGCCCAATCCATTTGTTTGGAAAGGTTACGTCCAGATAGTTTCGCACTGCTCGTGCGTTATGAGCCGGTGCTCCATCTTGTTGAAACCACATTACCTGCCGGATGTGTGGACAAACTTCGTTCAACATGTCTGGTAGCACCTGTTGCAGAAACACGAGGTAGTCATTCCCATCAAGGTGTTTTGGCAGAAGATAAGGGCCGAGTAAGTGGTAGCCGATTATTCCTGCCCAAACATTGATAGAAAAACGTTGCTGATGCGAATGTGGATAAGTGGCATGCGGATTTACTTCTGCCCATACATGCTGATTGTGGGTGTTAAATGCATCACGCATGAAGGTGCATTCATCCGTGAAAAGAACTGTTGAAATAAAATTTGGATTTACAGCATTCTGCTGCAGAAATCAGCAGGCAAACTCCACACGACAAGGATAATCGCTTTGCCTCAGTGCCTGGACACGTTGAACTTGATAAGGGTGCAAACGTTCATCATGGAGTACTCGCCATGTTCTGGATTGCGATATCTGTAATCCTCTACTCACTGCTTGTGTACTTGTACTTGGCTCATCAGCCACCATATCCAAAATGGCTTCTTCCACCATAACATCCCTCTTTGGACGACCTGCTTCCAACCGGGATGAAAGAAAGGAACCCGTCTCGCACAACTGTCGATGCAAGCGTTCAAATGTTTTCGGATTGGGCAACCGCCTGTTGGGAAATCGCTCTCTCTACAACCGTTATGCTTCTATGCTACTTCCATTTGCAGCTCCGTAAACAAAATGCATATCGGCTTTTTCCTTATTAGAGAAAGGCAACATCTTCAGATGTGTTACTACAGAGATTGACAATTGCACTCTCGTATCAGGGGCTTTTATCTATGAAATGTCACGAAAATTTGAATACCAGCTCTTCTTCTTCCCATAGCATGTAATTATTACTCGCAGCGCAGTAACTCGCAACAGGAATGCAACTTTCTGCTTTGAGCACTAATTGTAATCAAATGCCATTAAATTTGTTTTCGTAACTTAACCGTTCATTGTGTGTTTTGGCCTCGTATAAGAACATAACTTTTGGCGCCCTCTAACTTTTTTACGTTTAGTTTTCGACCATGCTTTCTTTGATACAAAATGTTTGTTTGGGTGTGCAATATCACCACTTAAAATTTTTCCCATTTTTTTTAATCACCCTGTATATAACTATTGATTGAAAAACAATATATATCGAATAAAAACTGAAATAATGAATTAAAAAGAATATATTCGAGATTTGGAGAATCATCGTAGATTCATCGGAAATCTTATAAATAAATAAATAAATAAATAAATAAATAAATAAATAAATATATATACACAGGGTGAACATAAAGTCCCAGCCCATTTTGTAGAAATAATTTATTCATGAATTTTATATTTTAGTAGTAAGGTGTTCTGGTGTAATAACGTCAGGCGGGGTAATAACGCCAAGTGTTAATATTATTAATTTCATAATTATGCATAATTATGGAATAATCCAGTAAATGACACCCATATGCTCTGCGCAGAAGGGTTTTGAGTCATATAAATCGCAAAAAACAGCTTAAAGTTAATTTGTTCCATTTGTAGATCTTATTGCTTTTACAAGCAACTAAAATTAACGCTTGATCTAAAATTTGCGAGATACGTTTTGTGTGTGAAGACTACATTTTTTATCCGGAAATACTTTGTTTATTACATAAATTTGTAGTGCATTTCATGTACTTTCAAGATGTTGTAGAAGATTTTGGATATCTTTGAGAGTTAATTTGTAGTTTAAAATGTACTGCGCAATAAGGATACCGGGGTAATAACGCCAGTCCTTGGCGTTATTACCCCAGTTGATTTTCAACAGTGGCCAAACTACTTCCGAAAGGGGTTTAATTATTAATATTAGACAGCATTATTACCATTGTTGAAATGGTAAGATTAAGGGGAGGGGGTCCAATACCCAAAACTAAACTCTCTATTTTTTTAATACTAATGTAAAAAATAATTTTAAACTCGCATAAATGAAACTACACCAAATTGTTTTCGATATTCTAATTCGAACATCTTCAAAATGAGGTTTCTATTAAATTTCCACTGGATTCTTCAATTGAGTTCTAAATTTTAACAATCCGCTTTCTCAGCGTTCGGTTTTTTCAAAATTTTACAAATTTAACCTTTAACCGATGTGACAGAAATTGTTACGTAACTAATGTGAAGCGGTTTGTGAGACCGCAAGATTGAAAGATGAATAAAAAGCGGTAATAACTCATAAGATTGAGTTTTTGTACGAAATGTTTTATACAAGACTATTATACTTAATATTCACCTATTTAAAAGTCTCTGGTGATAGCACTAAAGTTCCGAATAAAACAAAATTTCGGTAGTGTTTGTATTTAAACTGAAAAATACAAGTTAAACTATAAAAATTAAAAGAAAAACAGTGGTCTGTGAGTCCGGTAACATTAGTTAAAGGTTGTAATCTGTGAGTCCGGTAACATTAGTTAAAGGTTAAAAGGTGATCAATGATTAAAAATCATAGAATACTGTTCCTGCACTAAACTTTTTGTACAGAATTAATTCTTATTAAATGTAATCTATTCAAATATTTCTAACAATAGTACGGGGACTCCAAACGAAAGAGAAATTCAGTTATAGCTATCGTTAAACTGGAAAATACAAGTTAAACTCTAAAATTTGGGGAGGGGGGGGGGAACAGCGTTCAGTGAGATTACTAACAGCAGTTAAATTTTAATTTTGTTGCTAATATAGAGATAATGATATATAACCACATGAATCATGTATAAAATTTAATAAGAGATCTCATTGGGATAATATTTTTTTTTTCAAAAATCTTATTTAATTAATTAAAAATTTATTAAAGCATGTTTTATATAACGCCGATAATTTAACTTTAGGTTTAAAGAATTCACATTAATGTGGAGTTATGGGTTAAAAACTATTTACAAGAATGCTATAATAGTATTAACAAAAATATTTATTACATATAACTGTAGTTATTATAAAATTTCACATGATTAAAATATTATATTATAAATGGTTAAAACCATGCAATGTTTCTTACAATTATATTTAAGCGGGACTTTTTAGCAAAGGACTTACAGGGTGTTATATTCTGTTGAAGCTCCGTTGACTCCTTTTTCTTTCAATTTCACAAAAAAATTGAATATTTTCTATGGGATAGAATGCATATACGGGAATATAAATATTGATTCAAATAAACACAGTTAAAACCATGCAATATTTCTAATAATTCTATTTAAACGGTCCTTTTTAAGCAAAAATTAGCTTAGAATCTGATATTCTTTTGCCTCCTCCCCTCCCCACCATCACACCTTTCTTTTTCTTACACTTTCACAAAAAATTGAACATTTTCAATAGCTTAGAATGCAATTTGTCGATTTCTAGAGCTGTAGAGTTTGTACTTTTAGAATTGAGCAATCTACATGGGATTATTCCATCTCATTTTATAGTTTTGTTTGCATGGCGTTATTACCCATATAGGTGGGTAATAACGCCGAATAGCACTGGTCAAGAAATCCCGCCATTGCATTTTAAGAATACACATCTGTTAAATTATCTTTTTAATATAGATAGTCAATGAGTTGCTGTATCAATTTCTATATTTGTTTGAAAAATACAATCTAAAACTAAGCCGTGAAAATTGGTAGAACCTTAACGTGGTGTTATTACCCCAGGATACCTTATTATACAGCACATTAACTTTTCAACGTGATGTCCATCAATTTCGAAACAAGTTCCAAACAGACGATTGAGGTATCACAAGTTCACGACTGAGGCGGCGAGTTGATGCATCAGGACTACGCGCAATGGCTTCACGGATATATTAATTTAATAATATATAAGATACCCACAAATAATATATACCATATATATGTATATATATATATATATATATATATATATATATGCAGGGTGAACATAAAGTCCCAGCCCATTTTTCAGAAATAATTAATGCATGGATTTTACATTACATGTGAATGATACTCTGAGGATACAACAGAAGAACGAAATGCGGTTGTAGCGGCACGTTTGCGTGGTCAGACATTCGAGGAGGTCAGGGAGACGTTTCGTAGAAAATTTGGAAGAGAGGCTCCAACACAAGGAAATATCCGAAAACAGGTGAAAAAATTTTTGGGCATCGGATCTGTGCTCGATGAGAAACATACAGGTCGACCATCGATGTCAGCTGAAACGTGCGCGTGGATAATGCAGCATAGCAGCAGCATCTGTTGAGCGATTTACACCAAAAAGTAATTAGCACTATGTTATATAAAATACTAACTGAATACAAAGATTTATGAAAATCCATGCACCAATTCCTCAGATATGGCTATTGTGTAAATTGTAAATAATGCAACAGAGCAGCGCCAGCTGTTGAGCAACATACACCAAAAACTAATCAAATCTAGTTTATTCCAAGGTCTCACAGAATCTAAAGTTTAGTGAAATTCTATTCATTATTTCTTGAGATAGAGCGCAAACAAAATTTTTGTCGCATAAAGACAGACAGAGAGACTTACGGTCTCACAGACAGATATTTTGTAAAAACATGGTTTTCGCGTTCTCGACCCCTAAAACGTGTAAATCCATTGAAAACCGGTATTCGAAAATTTTCACGAATCCAATATTTTTTTCTTGTAACGATATAAGGAAGTAATAACGATGAACATTTCAACATTTGTGTTAGAGTTATTTGTAATTTATGTTTGGAATCTGGCATCGTACCTTGTTCGCTATTGTATGTAACCATAGAAACGTAAATCGTCTGTTCTTCTTTTAGCTAAAATTATATCAAGGATTAACTTAATCTGAAGTTTTATGAAAATCCGTACATTAGTATTTGAGATAGAGCTATTGTTCAAATCATGAATAATGCAGTATAGCCGCGCCATCTGTTGAGCGATATGCAGTAATAACTAAACATCTCAGTTTAAATCAAGGTGTAACTGAATTTAAAGTTTTGTGAAATTATGTGCATCATTTCTTGAGATAGAGCGCCTATAAAATTTTTGTCACATACAGACTCACAGAGTGACAGATATTTTCCAAGTCAAAATTTTCACAAATTCAATACTTGCTTCTTACAAAGATACAAGAAAGCAATAAATGCACGCTGTAAATTTTATGTTAAAATTTTAATTTTACCATTTCCATTAATCGGCATATTACTGAAATAATTTTGTACATTTATTCATTTTTAACAAGAGAAGTTGCATTTAATTATATATCTAGTTTTTTTTCGTGTAATCCTGTTTTTGTGAAATTGTGAACTTTTTGTATATACTTGTACAAAATATAATCAGAATTTGCAAATTAGAAATTATTACTATATTTATTTTCCTATTTAGAGATTTTTAATAAGGTTATTCATACATATTATACAACTTGATAAGATTCAGCTGCTATATGACATGAGATTTTTTTTTCAATCATTTCATTTGTGAAAGATTCAAATTGGGGTTAAACTTTTTTCTGAAATGCCTATTTTTATGAGAAATTTTATAAAGGGTCTTGTGTTTCAAAGTAGAAAAAAATGTGAAGGATCCTTTCAAGTCTTCTCGAACAGATTTCTGCTGAGAAATCAGATTATCCATATCAATGGTTTCATGTGAGATACTCAACATAAAAAATAAATAAGATAAAAAGTATGAGAATGTAGTTATTACAAAATTTTCGATACATTATTTTACAAATGAAATTTCAATTTTTCCAGTTTGGAAAAATTGAACAATAAGTCTTCGGAAAAACACTTAAAAAACCGGTTTCCCCCCCAACTTTTCTGGATTTTTTTCCGAGCATTCCCATCTCTAGGCCTAACTAGCATTCATTATTCACTATGTAATCCAAATTGTGGTAGTTACAACAAATTTAATATTTATAGTTAAAACTTTTTGGTAAAAAATAAATTTAAATGCCATTTTTTCTTTATTATTATTTTACAGATGTCATTTCCCCGATCTTGTTAGCTGTAGCTTACCATTATTCTGCCTTCTATTTCTGCATGGAAAATATTTTTCCTTTCCATTATAAAATTTTGTCGCTCAGGTTAAAAAATGAATTCCTTTTTCAGAAAGTTTTAATTCGTTTTGCTTTTAATTCCCAGAATACTATCCTCTTCCGTGGAAATCGGAGATAGATTTTTTTTAATACTTTTTTTTTTAATTTTTATGTGTATTTTCTTGTTATTTATGTGGCTGAAAATGCTTTATCTAGCCTGTAGCGGAGATTATCGCTACATATCTTTTCTCCTTCATAAATGCAATAATTATTTCCCTTTAATAAATTCTTAGTTTTATTTTAGTTTCCCTTTTCACTAATAAACCCAGTAGTTTAAATTAATTCTACATTTAATAGTTAAGTTCTAACTTTCATACTCCCACTAATAGAAGTTAAACTTTTCATCTTTTGGAGCTCTCTGTATAAAATAATAATGAAACTTCCTTTCTCACAAATTTTCTGTTGCGTCTGTGAAAAAACATCTGCCCATAGATACCGCACTTATTAACAAAATAAAGAAAGCTCTGGGCTTAGTTCATCATAATCTTTTATCCGTTACATTTTTATTAACATCTGCCTTCCACACCCTGTTTTCATTCTCACAATTAATGCTTAAAACTAGAAATACTTTTATCTCTGTTTATCCTGACTGTGCTTTCTTTCTGTTCAATTGCGCATCTGGATAATATAATTGTGGTCAGCAAAACTCCAATTTAAGCAACGGCCTGCTTTGCCCTTGTCTATTTCCCAGGCTTAAAATATTTCTGTAACCCTAATAGATATTCGCAGATGTAAAAATAATCCTTGGGTTCCCAGACCGCAAATGTTTGCTGATACTGAAGGTGTGGTTTATCAAATATCGCCAAAATTCTTTGTATGAAAAAACTTCTGATGCCTTTTGGCGATAAGGGCTGTGACGTTGTATCGTCACTCCACTCATTGCCATCATACCGACAACATGTAACTCTCTAGATCTCTGAGATTTACCTTCCCCTTAGGGGGACCTGCAGTCTGTTATCTCTGACTAAATAAATGTCTCGTCGTAAAATGTAACTCTCGCTTTTTTCGGAGTTTTTTTGTGTGTGCTTCTTTTTGGTAAATCACCTGGGCCTGTGAACTAACACCTTTACATACAATAACTGGTGCATCTGGCCTTTTTTTCTCCGGTTAAAAAAAAAAAAAAAACGCACACACACACAGAGAGTTAAAAAAAAATAACAATTAAAATCTTCGACAGAAAATCTTGTATCAAGCACCCTCGGACATCAACGAGTCAGCACTGCTCAAAAAAAACCTTTTTCCGAAATGCCAAGGCCGACTGTGTGACGTATTTCCCTCCCCGAAACCTGCTACAGTCTCTAGTATTCAATTATGTTTTCTCCTGCACTCAAGAAAGATTGCATATCTCCGTTTTTCTCTCCCTGGTTCTTCAAAAAAACGCGTCGCACCAGCTGTTCGCTCTATTCAAGATTGCAAAGTGGCACTTTCGTTTTCGAAGCGTCAGAAACTGACTGAATCAAGTGTTTTTGCCCTTGGACTCCAGCCCTTTTCGTTAATCAGCTCTATCTTCATTTTACCTAGTGTGCCGCGACAAAAAAAGTGATTTCCCTCGCAACGCTAGCTGATGTTTGTGTTACGTGTCGATGAGAAATAGTGTTCGGATTTCATCTTGTGTGTTTTTGGTGGATGCAACAAATGCAACAACCATACTCATCGGGTCTGTTGTGATGCCGCAGCGTTACGGGTCGTCGAACCTGTACGCACCTTTTTTTAGCTTAAATCGTTGTCAACAACAAAATTACAGTGATAAAGTACTTTCGGTGCAAGTAGCGTGTTAACATTGTGATTTTGGTGCTTCTCTGGTGCTCTGATGGTTCAGTCACTGCGTCAAAAATTACCGACTTGCATAATTATAACATAATATCTACAACAACAGTCTCGTTTAATGACAGTATTTACTGGTGCAATAAGGGGTCGTCGCAGCCATTGTAGTACCGACAGTTTTTTTTCTCTCCTTCGCAAGAATCTTTGCTAGAAAAAAGTGCTGTGACAAAAAAAAAAGAAAGAAAAATAATAATAATTACTCAACATAACATAGAAACACATTTTCTTAGTTCATACAGTTAATTCATAATGTAAATCGTTTGTGTTCTTTTATCAGCTTGAACAGAGAAGATTCTTTTTAATTTAAATATAGTGCATTTTTGAAATTTTATGTGTATTAACGTAAACAAAATACATTTTAAATTGTAGTATTTAACTTGCACTTTTGAAAGCATTCTTCTCTTTTCATGCTCACGTTTCAAAGGTATTATTATTTTTAATGCATGTTGTTTTAGTATTTATGTGTTGCATACTTAAATATCACAGTTTTTATTATTTTATGTGTTCGCGCATTAATTTTTCACTGACATTTGATGGGTGTAAAACCCCCACATCACTCAAACCCGACAATTCCGTAAAGAAAACTAACTATTGGAAATAAATTATAAAAAAAAAGGAACAGAGGGCAGTTGATTGACAGCTCAGACAAGAAATTTATAGCGGCAATAAGACTGTGAAATTTATAGCGGCAATAAGACTGTGACGGACGACCATAAATAAGATGACAAAACAGAGACACTTTCACTAAGAGTGTATTTACGACAGGGCAAAGGGGAAATCTCCGTGTGGGGGTAATAATTATCAACCATATAGACACTCCGACGACTAGGACTTTACAAGCCCCTAGAAATTTAAAATAAGGGGGTGTTCAATTTAATAGTCAATTTAAGGACAGCCAATAACAGTGTACTGCCTTAAAAGAAGCACAAATGAAATAACGCGAAACTGGAAGGGGAAAAAAATATGTTAAAAAGAAAACTGTGAATGGTCGAAGGATATTCGACTACAGAATTATTATTATACATTTTGCTTCTTGAGTTTTTGGTGAGATAATGATAGTCAGTCAGTCAGTCAGTCTACCAAGTGTGCTCGAGTGAGGTGTGCCAATATGGGGAACCAAAATGTTCCAGACTTCTACTCATCGGTTCGGATATACATTTGTCGATGGTGTCAGCAACTTTAAAAAAAAAGGTATGCAATTTACCGACTTATTTCCCCTTATATTTTGCCCACAAACATAGAGTATGATAGAACAATCAAATAATAGGGAAACACTTGCACGCCTATGATCCCGAAGGTTAATTCATTTTGGTGATGATTACTTATGAATTTATGAAATCTATTTCAATGTTGAATATATCATGCTACAAAGCATAAAATGTAATTATGCAGCAATGCCAACAGCTATAAAAAATAGATTTTGATTTGATTATTTTGTATTTTTGTAATTTATTTATGTGCATGTATATATTTAGTGTATTATGTGTGTTATGTGTTGTACAATAAAATGTTTTTGTTTTATAAATGACAAAGCATGGTAATGATTTATGGAGTATGTGTCGAAATTACTATAGGTGCATGCTGATCAACGTTTCATAAGGATCTGATAGCATCGAAATAACACAACGCATAAATTAATCTAAATTTTTTTTGGATGAAAATATTTTTTTTGTGTGAAATATTAATTGGGAGTGTTTTGTGAGGAATGTTATCATTTTATTAGTATTATTATTATTATTCCTTATGACGCAGAAAATATTCTTTTCCCTGATCAGATCCTAGAAACATAATACGATCACTAACGGATTTAATTATAATTATTATAAAATAAAAAAAATAAAAATTGGTTGATCAAATTGATGCACACAATTTCGGGGGAGAGAAATCTCGGAGAAAAATCAAAGGTAATAAGGAATTAATATAATTATTACAAATTATTTTTAGGTATGTAAAAATCTCTCCATCATCTCAACCCCCCAAAAAATTGGTTGCCGTGATACCAGTTCCTTAATTATTTATTTTTATGTATTTAATTTAAATGATTAAAAGAACGAACTTGGTTGATTTTAGTACTTTAATAATACGGTAGTATTGTAATTTCTTTTAATTTGAGTACTTTAAAGAACCAAATTATTTTTCAAGAAATTAATTAGCTTCAATTTAGATATTATTACTACCATATTAGAAGTAAATATTTAATTAATATTGTGATTATTTGAATTTAAAAAAAATTAATTTTGTGATTACTTGAATTCCTTTTGCGAAAAAAAAATGATAATGAAATGAATGAATGATTCTGACAAATATACATGTTAAAGGAGATAATTAGATTGGAGATAAGATAGATTCTCTTTTTATTACAAGAAAATAGGAGTTGTTGTTAAAATTGATATATATATACGTAAAATAATAAAATAAATAAAAATTTGTTTTTTTCACATAATAAATTTTATGAATATGATACTAAACCGAGACATTGGCATGCAAGTGTATTTTTGTTTGAGATAATTGGCACATTTTTTCAAAAAAAAAAAAAAAAAAAAAAAAAAAACTGTATATATATGTATGTTTACACTATTGAAAAAAAAAAAAGAAAGGTTGTTATTTAATTTTATGTATTTATGTGTCATATGATAGAAAGGAGTTTATTCTAAAATTCATCAAATATTTTGATATTTTATGTTTAGTACATGTGGATAAAACTGTATAAATTAAAAAATAATAATAATAAGATATGTGGATATATTTATATCAAGTTGGTTATTTTAATTAAATCATTGTAGTTTTATTATTTGAAAAATTGAGGATAATTGAGTTTATGACTAAAGGAGGTACGAGGAAATCTCTCAGAAATAGCACGCGTTTAAGTGGTGTTAAAACAAGAAGGCAATTAAAAATATTATTAAATAAAAACGAAGAAATTTCGGTAGAGAACAAAAACGATAAACAAAGAAAAAAACAAAGAATTCGGGATCAAAAATTTCTTGGACAGGAAATATGGCAACTCCTAACGCAGAGCATTTAGTAGGATTAATTTATCCGTTTGATGGTAAAAAAGAAACTAATATCAATTATTTCCTACTACAATTTGATAATTTAATTGACAAAACGAAATATAGCGATGAACACAAATTAACAATTTTGAAAGCCAAGATCATAGGATCGGCAAGGGAAACTCTCATGCAGGATGAATCATTATTTTTAGAAGCAGATATAGGAAAATTCAAGGATAAGTTAAAAGAATTATTTTCCGTTAAATGTAATTTCGGGGGTGCTCAGAATTTATTTTTCAGCCTAAAGCAGAAACCCGATCAAACATTAGCTAATTTTATAAATGAATTTAATGCTACGGCAAATTTATATATAAAAAAAAGTGGTCAGAAATTAGAGGATAACAGCAACGCAAAATTTTTAGACCAAATGAAATTGGCAAGATTCCTAGATGCAATCCGCGCAGATATTAGTTTAGAAGTGAGAAAAAATGCACCCGAAAATTTTGAGGCAGCATGCAAGTCCGCACTAACATTGGAAGAGGCTTACAATCAAGCAAATATTCCCGAAAAAAATAGCATTACCGTTACTAAAGAGAATGAAATATTGGAAAAATTAAATAAATTAAGTGCAGACAGTGCAGAGCAAATTCAGACACTCGTCACCGAAATAAACAACCTTAAATTGAAATTAAATAATAGATCGGAGAGAGAAAAAACATGCTGTGAGGTATGCGGGAAAGAAAACCATGAGACAAAAGATTGTTGGTTCAGACAAAAATATAGTAATGATAACGCGGCTACGAATATTAACAGATTTCAAATTAATAGAGGGTCGCAGGTCTCACGCACAAGAGGCTACAGAAATAACTATAAACAGCAACAAGGATTCCAAAATATATGGGGTATCAGGGACATAATGGTAACAATAATTTTGGCAATTGGAACTATGGCTATGTAGCACCTCACTTTTCTACCCCCCCTCCCCCCATATACAATTATATGTATCCACAGGAATATTACCATAATACAGGAGCACAGGGGTTGGCACAGCCTTCAAGAGGTCGTGGAAGAGTTGGCTATCATAAAAATTTTAATAAATCCCAGACAGACGAGCAAGAGGACAATTATAATGAACAAAATAGCAAAAGGGAAAATAAACACAGAGGCCATTCTAAAAGAGGTTCATTCAATAACAAAAAACGACACGAAAAACAAGGGTCGGAAAACTAAATCAGAGGCTCGCTGAAAATAAACAACAGTATTTTAGCGACACAGGTGAGTCTCAGTTTAAAGGGTGTCGCAAAATAAACAGATTTATTGCCAGTGTTAGAAATGAAGGAGAAAATCAGTTACCCATCATTGACCTAGAGATAAATAACATCAAATTTAAAGCGTTATGTGATAGTGGGGCGGCGGTCTCATTGCTTTCGCCCATTATTTTTGATAAATTAAAGGAAAAAAATGTAAAATTTAAATATCTAGGAAATCAAATACAAATACAAACTTTAACGAATTCAAAAATTTATTTTAAACAGTGTATTAGACTGGTTTTCAGAGTAAAGGGCAGTGTTACAACAGGTACATTTTACATCACAAATAAAGATTTCGGTCGAGAATACCAAATGCTTTTGGGATACGATTATTTAAGGGATAATAATATGATTTTGAATTTCAAAGAAAAAACACTTATTTTCAAAAATATAAAAATTAAACTGAATATTCCAGAAAAGGAAACAGGGATACAAGTTAATAATCTAACTTCAGAAACAGAAGACAAGGATAGGCAAGAAAACAATCCATCAGGGTCTTACGTAAAAGAAAAGAATAATGATAACAAGAAAAAGACACAGTCTATCACTAAGGGAAAAAATATGTATGCTAAGACCATAGCAACAATTTTTATAAATGCAAATTCAAAAAAAATAGTTAATTTACAGTGTCATGATGACATAGCAGAACATGAGATAATATTATTAGAACCCTTGAGAGACGACTCGAAATTCACATTTCAAACTTCAGTGCATGAAGTGCAACAAAATAGTAGAATTCATGTCATAGCAAATAACACGGATAAAAGAATAAAGTTGAATAAAGGGATAAATGTAGGCAAAATAACAAAAGATATAGATTTTAAACAGGATACAAAATCCGATGACATTGAACAAGGAACAATTTACGAATTAAATAGCTTAAATATCGAAGAGATCAGAAAATTAAGAGAAGCAGAGTTAAGAGAGACAGACTTTGATTTAACACATTTACCCGAAGATCTAAGAGAAAAATTAAAAAACATACTCATGAGAAAAGCGCATGCATTTTCAAAGTCATATGATACTTTAGGTCAAACATCTTTAGTTATACCAAAATTTAATTTAAGTCATGTCTACCCTATACAAACCAAACCTTATAAACTACCTCAAACGGTCAGACAATATGCGAAAACAGAGATACGGAACTTACTAAGAGCAAAGATTATTGAAAAATCAGACTCAAATTATGCGTTTCCAGTGATTTTTGTTAAAAAGAAACAAAGTAATAAAGAAAAGAAAAATGAAACCAAATATAGAATGGCTATAGATTATCGGTTATTAAATCAAATTCTACACACATACAGCTTTCCCATACCGGATATTAAAGAAATTCTTTACTCGATCAGCGGAAAAAGGTACTACACGGTGTTAGATCTCCATAGTGCATATTTTCAGATAAATTTAAGGCCACAGATTGGGCAAAAACTAGCATTTATTACTGAGGAAGGAAAATTTAACCCTTTAAGGCTCGCTTTTGGGACAAAGAACAGCAGCGCTTATTTCGAAGAATTAATTGATAAAGTGCTGGGACACTTCAACAAGTCCCAAGTGGCATACTTCATGGATGATGTGGTAATTGGTACAAATACAATCCAAGAAATGCTACAAATTTTAGAGCAAGTTCTACAGACTCTCATTGACCACAATCTGACCATAGAGCCTTCAAAAATGCAAATATGCAAAGAAGAAATAGATTTTCTGGGCTTCCAACTCAACCGATGGGGATATTCCCCAGCAAGAAAAAACATAGACAAAATTAAAAACCTAGTACGTCCAAAAACAAAAAAAGGAGTAAGATCACTTCTGGGTCTAGCAAACTACTTTAGATCTTTAATTAGAAATTATTCAGATATTGTACATCCCTTAGTAGAACTTACAAAAGAAAAAGTAAAATTCAAATGGGGTGAGGACATGAACAGGCGTTGAAAAACATACAAGAAGCAATAATACAAAACCCTACACTTAGACCCCCAGATTTTAACAAGGAATTATTTTTGATATGTGACGCCTCGAAGCTAGCCATATCCTCAATTCTGGCGCAGGAGTCTAATGGCATTTTATTACCTATCGAGTTTTTTGGGAGAAAATTAAGAGAGGCAGAAAAAAGCTACCCTAGTATAAAATTCGAATTATTGGCGATTCATGAATCAGTCAATCATTTTAAACATATTTTATGGGGTAGGCAATTCACGATTCTGACGGATTCGAAACCCATTACACAGCAAATGAATTTGGAAGCGCAATCTGACATAGTCAAAAGATGGATGACAGATTTGGCGGAATATAATTATGTTTTCGAGCATATTGAAGGCAAGGTTAATCCAGCGGATTTCGTATCCCGTCATATTTGCAATTTAGAAACGGACTTACAATTACACAATACTCTATTTAAAGTCAACGAGGCTTTGTCTAATGACAACATTAAATCAGAACAATATGCAGACGAAAAGTTAAGAAAAATAATTGACAAAATAGAAAAGGGACAAAACAATCGAACAACAAAAAGATACATGTTAAATGATGATAAAATATTAATTCTGAGACCAGGTACAGAAAAAAAGGAACTACTCATTGCCCCTGACTCTTGGAAAATAGCCATTATGGAAGACGCGCATTCCCCCCATTTTGGATTCCAGAAAACTTATGACACCATTAAGGATAGGATATTTTGGCATGGAATGTACAAGGATATTAAAACATTTTGTGCAAATTGTACAGCGTGTCAAACAGCTAAACACCACAAAACGATAAAAGTACCAGTGCAAAGGGTGGTTAAAGACCATGAAGTAGGAAGTATATTACATATTGACGTATGTGGGCCTCTAACATTTTCTGTGCGAAAGAATAAATTTATTCTGACTATCACGGACGCAACTTCCAGATTTTTAGAAGCGGTTGCATTAAGAAATGTAGAAACACAGACAATTGTCAATGTGCTGAATAAGTACTTCAGTACTTTTGGAATTTGCAACAGCATATATCTGGACAATGCAAAATATTTTAGAAGTGATTTATTCAGGGAATATACAAAGGCGTTAAATATAGAATTACACTTTACGAGTGTATACAGAGCCAAGGCGAATGCAATTGCTGAAACGGTAAACCGAATTCTGAAGAGCTCCCTAATCGCAATGTCAAAAAGCACAACGGAATGGGACATTAGATTAGATTTTTTCAAACTACATTACAATAACACAGTTCACAGGGCTTTAGGATTCGCTCCCGCACTCATTTTCTTTGCGAGAAAATTGAGAACTCCGTTTACATCGCATATTCCCACAGAAGAGGTCTCAACTAAAACTTATGTGGCACAGAGAATGGCACACATTAAAGAAGTGAAACGACAAGCACTGGCCAATCAGTCACGCATGCAGGATGAGTATGCTAAAGAAGAGGACCTGCTACATACACCTACTCTAAATTTGGGACAAGTAGTATACTTAAAACGTATAAATCCGGGCGCTCTGGCGAACAAGTTTGACGGTCCTTTTAAAGTAATAAAAAAATTACGCAACAATAATTATTTACTAAAAGATCTAACAGGTAATTATGCTCGGCCTATAAAAAGGAACATCGATTTACTATTCGCGCCTAAGGCAGCAACTCCTCATATAGACGTGAAAGACAGTACGGCAGAGGAGGATTCAGAGGGGGAAACATAACAAAAATTAAAAAAAAACAAAAAAAGAAAAAAAAGAAACATAAGCCCTAACTATTATTTAAAATTATCTAGTGTATTTGTAATATATAGTGATTTGTATTATGTATTTAAGAAACAAATTTTATGTAGATAAATTTTTTTTCTTCTCTTTTTGAAATTGAAAATGTATAACAATGCGTTTTTAAGACATCTTATAATAACTTGCCTTTTAAAATCAAGCAACATAGAGAGAAAAAAAAGAAAGGGATAGCAAGATGAGTGTACTATTTCCCTCTGAGTTACAATTGGGGAAATGTGCAGGCACACTCGAAAAATTATTACATACACTAAATATTACATAGGTACTTCACAGAACTTCATGTTGCAAAAAAAAAATAATAAATAAATAAACAAATAAATAAATAAATAAACAATAATGGTAATTGTACATTGGATGACTAGGACAGAAGCAATTGCTCAGAATAAATTCGTCTAGTGTATAATCAATGATACAAAAAAAAACTTTAATTATTTATTCTGCATTTTTAAATAAAGTGGAAACAACTTGAAGAGAAATAAAAATATAACTATAACAAACAACGCAGATGCAAAATTGATATTAAAGATATGTATATTGGTACATAAAAAATAAATAAATAAATAAATAAATAAATACAGATTTTCATATAGAAATTTGATGAGAAGTTCGGCGAAGTACACAATAATAAAATAACATATAACAATGGCAAGGCAAGTTATTGACAAAACAAAATAACGTGGAAACTGAGCACATAGGATTCACAAAAATAAAAAACTCAAAAAAAAAAAAAAAAAAAAAGGATTTCTCACCAACAGAAGACTTTCCGCTTGACGAGATTGATGGATCTGCTGACAGGTCTCGGGGGTAGTTAACACACCCCAGATCGAGGAGGGGGAGAGTTGCTCCCAAATGGGGAATCTTTCTCTAGGCAGGGCATGGCAGAAAGCTATAAAATTGAATATCAGATTTAGTCGCATGGCAGTTTTAAGATGGTTCGCTATAAGGTAAAATGTTAAGATTAGGATCTTACGAAAATTCGCGTGATATAAGCATTCCCAATAATATTTAATCGGCAGAGTAAGATATACATATAAAAAAAATAAATAAAAATATAAATAAATAAATAAATAAATAAATAAATAAGTAAAGGTTATTTATTTTTTGGAAGACATTTTACAGGAACTTTTTTTTCTTTTACCTTTGCCTGAAAATAAAAGGTATCACAAATTCTTTTGCTGCACGTTAGATATAAGTATGATGACATTACTCACGCAACGTAGTTTCAAAAGAAGATCTTATGGGATAGTATACAAAAGAAAGTTATAACAATTAGACTTCATCAAAAGGCAATACTTAGTTACATTGGATAAGTAACAGATGCAAAATTATTTTAGAGTCTTATCAGGAATCTATATAAAAGCAAATAAATTAGGAAGTTTTTTTTAAATGTGAAGATTAAACGACACTATATATATTATTAGGTATATATATATATATTTTTTTTTACCGACATAGGCGTATGGAAACATAGCAAGATTTTATAAAAAGTGTACAATTGCACATAAAAAAAAACTAATTGTAAGTGGTACCGATTTCGCACTTTCACACACTTCATAATAATATTTATATAAGGCATTAAAATACAATAATAAAAAAACAATATAAAGGTTCATGTATGGATATCACATATGGCAATGTGAGTATGTATATTTATGAATATAAGAAAATCTTTCTGCGGGCAGAGAGTATTTCTCAAACCTGGCCAGGTTATTCACTAAAATGTATATACTCGATTGTCAATAATCCGTACAAATTAATATATATATATAAATACAAATATTTAGGTATTAGTAAAAAAAAAAAAGAAAAAAAATTCAATTTAACTCTAAACAACATAGTAAATTTTGGTAAAAAAATAATAAAAAAATAAAAAAGATAAATTATTTTGATCAGTATGACATGCTGAATCATTTTAGTAATAAAATTAGATATAAAAGTCAATACATATTTCAAATGATTAAGTAATTTTGTTTTCAAAATGTATTTTTTTTACCTCTATACTATAGTGTCTTTTAAAATTTTAAATAATCAAACTACAACAAGAAAAGGTAAATAAATGGATGATATATATACACATTTTATCAATATTATTTCATTTCACACTTTCTATTTGTACCCAGAATTGGGTGACAGGATTATTAATGGAGATTAGTAAAATAACAAGAAAATTGTGTTGTTCAGATAACTTTGATTAAAGGCAAATTAGCTTAGAAATATTCTTTTAGACTCTTCTAATGTAGCATAAAAATTATAAACAAAAAAATATTTTAGGGATTTCACTCCCTTTTCCTTCATGTTTTGCTAGATAACCCCCCCCCCTCAAATTAAGCATTTAGGAAACATATCAGATTTTTCTTTCGCTATTTTTTTAGATAGATATGCACGGTAAAGATTTACTTGCAGAAAGTTTTTATCAACAATATCACAACCAGTACTGAAAAAGGAATTTTTTTTTTCTTTAAATTTTTTTTTCTCTGGCGGCAAAATTTGACTTTAGTTCTTCAAGTTTAATTGCAATTATCAGCCAGTGAAATGAAAAGGCACATTGACTTTCCCAAATTTTTTTTTCAAGTTGTGATATTATTCAACTTTAGAATTGTATATTAAAATCTTTCAGGCAATGTTCAGAATCATAATACAATTTTAGGAACATTGTTAAACGGTTGCATAATCGCTGTATTATTTCCTGAAAGGCAATCTCATTAGAATACTTATATAAGACTCCAAAATATTCTGAGGGAAATACGAGATTTGGAACACTCAAGCGTCCTTCAGCAGATAACCAGTCTGTAAGAAGCCATTTTTCCTGAAAATACAAAATAAACAGTACACAGTACATGATTTTATAGCGGATATATGTCAATTTTATAGAATAAAGGGGTGAAAATTTACACGGAAGGCATGCGTAGTAGGTTATAGGTTAATAAGGGTTAGTTTCTTATAGTTTACCATAAGTTGCATGCAAAAGAAATATAATTTTTAAGACAAAAAAACGAGAAAATGACATACCTGTGTGTCTTGCAAGGACCATAACATTCGCTATCCCCGTTAAGCAAACAAGTTTTCCTCTATAGAGGGGTGACTTATCGGAGTTGTTTTCCAGGAAAGCTTATCCATTACGTTTTTAGGGTGTGAGGTACTAAACACGTCATTAGCACCTGTCAATCAAAATACGCGCTCCTCATCGGATGCGTTTTTTTTCGCGCTAGCTCGTTTTTTTTCCTCTTTTCTCTCATTTATGAAAACGTTCGCTTCTCGTATGGATAGCAATAAGGTAGGCATTGAGCACATGTGTCTGTGCGATATCCTCTCTACCTCCTCCACGAGAATTATTAGGAATGTGTATACAACATTACCCATTTTATCAACACTTAACATAATTCAAATTTGTAACATTCAGCTATGATTTATATTAATAATCTTGTGGATAATGTAGACTATACAAAACATGGTATATTTGTTTTTTTTTAGATATTTCATATGATGTACATAAAAAAGGTTTCTCAACATTGTATATATATTTTACTATTTCGATACTAATCCAGATATGTTATGCAAATAACATTGGTGTTGCTATGAATTTGTGTTTTTTTTTGTTTTGTTTTTGGTTATTACATATTTTACTTTATGTGTTTAAAATATTATGCATTTAAAATAAACAAAAAAATGTGCCAATACATCTCAAATTCAGGTTTAGATTTTTCGGAGCTTTTACATGTTATTTTTTTTCTTCCTTAGTGTAGAAAAAAATTATTCCAAATTTATACTTGGCTTTGATTGCATGATTTGGCATTTTAATGGATTAATTTAATTATTGTATCAAAATTTGGGCACGGGGAAATAATACACAGAAGAGAAGATAATTGGACCTTGGAAGTGTTCACCAGAACTGAATCAAAATTCCAATGACTACGGATACAACATTTGCGGCAGTGTGGTGTACACAAAAATGATGTCTACAGACCTCATTTTTTTAGACCCAGGGGATAGATGATGGGTGTAAAACCCCCACATCACTCAAACCAGACAATTCCGTAAAGAAAACTAACTATTGGAAATAAATTATAAAAAAAAGGAACAGAGGACAGTTGATTGACAGCTCAGACAAGAAATTTATAGCGGCAATAAGACTGTGACGGACGGCCATAAACAAGATGACAAAACAGAGACACTTTCACTAAGAGTGTATTTACGACAGGGCAATGGGGAAATCTCCGTGTGGGGGTAATAATTATCAACCATATAGACACTCCGACGACTAGGACTTTACAAGCCCCTAGAAATTTAAAATAAGGGGGTGTTCAATTTAATAGTCAATTTAAGGACAGCCAATAACAGTGTACTGCCTTAAAAGAAGCACAAATGAAATAACGCGAAACTGGAAGGGGAAAAAATATGTTAAAAAGAAAACTGTGAATGGTCGAAGGATATTCGACTACAGAATTATTATTATACATTTTGCTTCTTGAGTTTTTGGTGAGATAATGATAGTCAGTCAGTCAGTCAGTCTACCAAGTGTGCTCGAGTGAGGTGTGCCAATATGGGGAACCAAAATGTTCCAGACTTCTACTCATCGGTTCGGATATACATTTGCCTATGGTGTCAGCAACTTAAAAAAAAAGTATGCAATTTACCGACTTATTTCCCCTTATATTTTGCCCACAAACATAGAGTATGATAGAACAATCAAATAATAGGGAAACACTTGCACGCCAATGATCCCGAAGGTTAATTCATTTTGGTGATGATTACTTATGAATTTATGAAATCTATTTCAATGTTGAATATATCATGCTACAAAGCATAAAATGTAATTATGCAGCAATGCCAACAGCTATAAAAAAAATAGATTTTGATTTGATTATTTTGTATTTTTGTAATTTATTTATGTGCATGTATATATTTAGTGTATTATGTGTGTTATGTGTTGTACAATAAAATGTTTTTGTTTTATAAATGACAAAGCATGGTAATGATTTATGGAGTATGTGTCGAAATTACTATAGGTGCATGCTGATCAACGTTTCATAAGGATCTGATAGCATCGAAATAACACAACGCATAAATTAATCTAAATTTTTTTGGATGAGAATATTTTTTTTGTGGGAAATTTTAATTGGGAGTGTTTTGTGAGGAATGTTATCATTTTATTAGTATTATTATTATTATTCCTTATGACGCAGAAAATATTCTTTTCCCTGATCAGATCCTAGAAACATAATACGATCACTAACGGATTTAATTATAATTATTATAAAATAAAAAAAATAAAAATTGGTTGATCAAATTGATGCACACAATTTTGGGGGAGAGAAATCTCGGAGAAAAATCAAAGGTAATAAGGAATTAATATAATTATTACAAATTATTTTTAGGTATGTAAAAATCTCTCCATCAACATTATTTGTCCTTAATTAATTGCTGTTTGAGATTTGGATTCTCGTTTTTACTAAATTTTTTTTTGCCATTAACTTTGCCAGTCCCTTCTTAAACAAGCCTTTTTAAAATTTTTGTTTCAGTTTGTCATATATATATATATATATATATATAAAAAAAAGGGAATTTTGGCGTAAGTTTTTGAAGGGTTAATTACTTTAGTTGGAATGCAGTACATGTTTTTTTTTTTTAAAAAAAAGGAATTTTGTGTTTGCATTTTTTTTTTTTAAAGGGTATTATTTAGTGTCTGCATTTTGGTTGTTTTGTTGTCGGTGCTCACATTTTGTTTGCCCCCCCCCCCTCATTAAAATGTGTCTAGATTCACTCGTAACTTGGCAGGGTTTACTCTCTGACTAATGCAAAATTTATTTTTTGGTTTGGACTGCATTTTTTTTGTTATTTCCCCCAAATTATTAATTTTAATACTGTGGTTAACTGTCAAATTTGTTTTGGTGCACCTAGTTTAATTAAAAATCTTTCTTTTGATTTATATTACTGCATTTTCCTTTTGGTAAACATCTATGGCTGATATGGAGCTAAAACAAGCTTCAGCTACTTCCCAAATAATGTCAGAGAGAGATAATAAATTTGGGTCTGCTTTTGGACAATCACAGGTTTCAATATCCCCTTTACTTGAATTTTATGAGGAAAATTTAACAAAGTTTTCAGACACAATTATCGCTGGAGCCACAGCGTTTCAAAATCAAATAAAACATCAAAGCAACACTGATAGACTTGACTCTAATTTTGCAGAACTCAAATTCACAATCCAATGGGATCTAAACATTTTGAAAGAGACCTTTCATGTACTCAAAGAGGAATATGCTAAGGTAAAACATGAAAAAGAAAATTTATTTTTGGTAAATAACAAACTTTTGGAACGTGTACGTGACTTGTCTCAGGAACTAGAAAGTAAAACTAAACCTCACATATCAAATACTCAAAAAGATATCACTCCTTCGGTTAATACTACATGTTTAAAATCTGTTCAGAATATGGCCTACATATTCTGAACAGATTTTAAACAGACAGATAAAAACCTCATTATCAAATCTCCACACACTACAATACATGAAAGTTGCAATACAAATCCCTCTTTCTCTAGTAATCAACAGGTTAATGAGTTATGTGACAGTAACAATTTTCATCCCAGTATTTTCAGTACCCTTAAGAAAGATAGTACCAATTTTATCCCTGTTGTAATCATGCGTTTGCCTGAAAATTTTAGCATACCTGACATTATTTTGGCTATTTCAAATCTAACTGATACTTCTTCGCCTCCCATTCAATTTCTAAGCAAAATAAAAATAAAGCATTGTAATTTATTTAACTGGATTTTTCTAATGCTATCCCACTTTGCTGAAATTTTGCTTGTACATAAACATATTATTATTCAGGCCACAAAATTTACTCTTAAAAAGTACATAGATATAAAAAGATGTTTTACATGTCAAAGGTTATTTCATTTAAGTAAGTTCTGCCCTAATGACATAATATGCCCTGTCTGTGCTATGTCTCATAAAGATCCTAATTGTGTAAACACACCAAAATGCATTAATTGCATGAGGTGCAATGAATCAAGTAATACCCATTTTGACATTCAACATACAGCTTTTTCTCATAACTGTCCAGCTGTCAAGAGATATATAAACATACAAAGACAATTGCTTCATACAACTGAGTCTATTTCAAATGAGAAATAATATTTTTTTTTCTCTTCATTTTAATTTTCCTGGTCACACAATACATACTAAAGGATGAATTCAATACGCTTTTTTATGCATTCTTTATACATTTTGACAGATTTGTTTTTCATTTTTTTATATAAAACATTTAGTATTTTGTTCCCTCACATTTCCTGTTACACTTTAAATTTTAACGAATTGTCTACACATTAATCTTGTGTACAAAAGTATTGTATTTTTCTTTATTCGGCTATCAAGCGCGCAGATGGTTGAGTAATAGAAAGAAGGCAAGTAAGAGTGAAAATTTTGATGCGGGTCGTCAATTTTGTTTTTCACTTGGTTTTGGTTGGTTCGTGTTGGTGTACACAATCATTTTAAACATATTTACTCAATCAAACACACTTTCTTCTCCCTTTAATGTTTTGTTTTGCAGTAACAGGAATGCAGTTAACAGTAACAATATTTCAACTCTATTGTTATACAGGCTACATTTTCCACATTTAATACATTTTTCATGGTGTATATATTTTTTTGGTTCTCAATTATATTTTAACTTTAAAAGGATTGTTGATAGTATAATTACATTTTTACTTTCCTCAACTTTGAGTTATATTTTTTTTTCTTTCAACTTATGGTCATGTGTTTTTCTCTAGGTCAAGGTATATCAGATACCAGGTCATGCGATTTCTTTTACACACATTTTTCTTTCATGTGTTTTTACACAAGGTCATGTGTTTTTCTCTAGGTCAAGGTATATCAGATACCAGGTCATGCGATTTCTTTTACACATTTTTCTTTCATGTGTTTTTACACAAGGTCATGTGTTTTTCTCTAGGTCAAGGTATATTAGATACCAGGTCATGCGATTTCTTTTACACACAATTTTTTCATGTGTCTTTTTGGCACAAGGTCATGCGATTTCTTACACTATCACATCGGTTTTGTTTTTTTTCTATATACACTCAGTCATGTGCAATACACTAGGTCATGTGGTACACACTAGGTCATGCGAATACACTTTAGGTCATGTGCAAAGTATCAGGTCATGTGGTTTCTTCTTTTCTCTTGTTTCTCGGGTTGAGGATTGTACACCAATTTCACTTGTATTCTCCAAGCTCGTTCATGATAACACACAACACAGTCATGTCATGTGTTTACGTTTTTACACTTTTGTCATATGATACGAATCCTTCCCTTATTAAATATACAAATTACTTTGTAATTAGGTAGTTGAAGCCCTCATTCACACAAATATCTTGAATATTTTTTTCTTTTAACACACTTATCGTTAAATTCTCTTCGGTTCATTTTTTTGTTTTCTTTTCGTTAAAAGGCTCATTCAAACACAAAAAAAAACAATTGACATTTTTTACTGTTTGTCATGCTCACACTTAACCATTTCATCTTAATTGTTCAAGGTTAGATTTATTCCCTTTACATGTTACAGTACTTCAAACGACACTTTGTTCATTTTTGTTTGTCACATTTACATTGCATGTTTATTTGGGTTGTTTTTTCTTTTTCACACTACATGTAAATTCCCTTGTTACACTTACCTCTTTTTATGTAGTGGCAGTACATAAAAAGAAGGTCACTTACTTCACTAATAACTAATTTTCATTATATGCATTTTATCACAACGTTGTAGTTCAACATTAATTACAAATTATTTTGGACAGTGGAATAGTACCATGCAAAAAAAAAAACACAAAAAAAACCCTGTATCATTCTTATTTTTGAAATATTCCAGTTGTAGTAGCACCTGAACCTGACTATTTTGTTTTGTTTTTACCCGGACAAACTGTTTCAATTTATGAGATGGATTACATTTCATCTTATACTTTTATTTTTATTTTTCTAATTTATTCCCTAAAAGTCGTGAACCGTTCAAAATTGTGCCCTAAGGTTTCACGCCACTTCTGTCTTGCGAGACGTTTCATTTTCACCTTGAATTGGCCTACCAATTCTTTTACGTAAAATTTTTTCATGTGACTTCCAAGCGCGCTCCTTTCGTAGATCAGTGCGATTTTACTGAGGAGCGGGGCGGACTTATATTGTACGCAATATGGGTTCGTCCACTACTCCCTCTCCCCCTAGGGCCGACGTCTTAAACCGAAGCCATAATACTTGTACTTTTTATACAAGATTAAGGGCTACAACCTTTTTATGAGCATGCCAGTGGCATCTCTTTTTTTTAGTAGTCCTGTGCCTTATGCACAAATTTTCATTTTCAATTTTTAACAACATACATTATTTTTAGAACATATTATTTTAGTTAGTTTTCTTTTATTTTTATTTTTGATATATACTATTTGTGTTTTGTGTTTTATATATATATATGTTTGCTTGCAGTTATGCCATTTTGATCTCAAGAAGGATCAATTTAAAGAGAAGTTATCAAATACTAAGCTATCAAGTGATCACAAATAAATAAATAAATAAAATACTTCTCTCAATTTTTTGTTCATGACATAACAAAATAAACAGCTGGTACCAGCGCCACAACAAAGAATTTAAATAAAGGATCCGATATTAAGTAAATATTTTGTGGCAGTTTTTTGAACTATTAAGGAGCTCCCTGTCATGATGAGTATAAAGATATATATGGCCATTGTTTTTATTTACATATGCTGCAAGCAAATAGTATAGTCAATCATTTTTGTAGTACATATATATATATACTTGTATGTTTTTGATATGTGTTTTTGTATATATTTTGGTAGACGGCACCTTCAGTATCTTCAAAATAATGACAATAATAGTAAAAAAAAACTTTAATACAAGTATTAAGTTTTTTTTTGTGGTGCCCGGGGTGAGTTATGTAGCGGAGATTATCGCTACATATCTTTTCTCCTTCATAAATGCAATAATTATTTCCCTTTAATAAATTCTTAGTTTTATTTTAGTTTCCCTTTTCACTAATAAACCCAGTAGTTTAAATTAATTCTACATTTAATAGTTAAGTTCTAACTTTCATACTCCCACTAATAGAAGTTAAACTTTTCATCTTTTGGAGCTCTCTGTATAAAATAATAATGAAACTTCCTTTCTCACAAATTTTCTGTTGCGTCTGTGAAAAAACATCTGCCCATAGATACCGCACTTATTAACAAAATAAAGAAAGCTCTGGGCTTAGTTCATCATAATCTTTTATCCGTTACATTTTTATTAACATCTGCCTTCCACACCCTGTTTTCATTCTCACAATTAATGCTTAAAACTAGAAATACTTTTATCTCTGTTTATCCTGACTGTGCTTTCTTTCTGTTCAATTGCGCATCTGGATAATATAATTGTGGTCAGCAAAACTCCAATTTAAGCAACGGCCTGCTTTGCCCTTGTCTATTTCCCAGGCTTAAAATATTTCTGTAACCCTAATAGATATTCGCAGATGTAAAAATAACCCTTGGGTTCCCAGACCGCAAATTTTTGCTGATACTGAAGGTGTGGTTTATCAAATATCGCCAAAATTCTTTGTATGAAAAAACTTCTGATGCCTTTTGGCGATAAGGGCTGTGACGTTGTATCGTCACTCCACTGATTGCCATCATACCGACAACATGTAACTCTCTAGATCTCTGAGATTTACCTTCCCCTTAGGGGGACCTGCAGTCTGTTATCTCTGACTAAATAAATGTCTCGTCGTAAAATGTAACTCTCGCTTTTTTCGGAGTTTTTTTTTGTGTGTGCTTCTTTTTGGTAAAACACCTGGGCCTGTGAACTAACACCTTTACATAGCCTAAGTTCAAATTTACCTTTAAGTACTTGCAATGAATGAAATCGGTTTGAAAAAAGCTTTATTTTTAAAGATCTGGATTTTAAAATGCTTTTTTTTTCTACAAATATATAAATTGATTTCTATTTCAATGCGAAAAAAAGAACATTGATATGTTTAGTTTTGTTAGATTTCCAATTACCAAAATGATATTTATTTTATTTCCGAGAAACAGGTTATTTAATTCATTTACGTTGAAATTTAAATGTGTATTACTTGCATTTTTTCGTGTAAGAAGTATGTTTTATCCGATAAGTTTAATTTTATTTTTAGATATATAGATAATTTAAAAATGATTCAAAACTCTTCGCTAAAGAAGTCCAGCTTTAATACCATTTCTTTTCTTTCACTTGTATAGATGTACAATAATATTTTTAATAAAATAAAATTTCAGGAATGTGTTCTTTTTTTAGCGCTTTAGCATGAAAAATATTTATTTTCGTTGTATTTTAATGATCATTCTGCACTAGTTTAAAATACTGAAATTGTACATATAACTGGGGCGTACTACACGGTGAATGCTGTAGTTCATTATCATGTTCAATATCGTTCATTTACATGGACACTCAAAAGCATTTATCAACAGAAGAAATTGAACAATAATTAAACTACAGTTCTGGTCCAAAAAATAGGAATTTTTTAAAAAATAATTTAAATAACTACATGAAATTTTTGAGCTTATGTATTAAATGTCAGTGATTCGGTAGGATGCCAATTCACTGTTTTTCCCAGAATATCGCCACCTGAATACTATTTTGAGAATTGACGCAGTTTACGTGGCTGCCGAAGATGGATTTTTTTAAACCCTTTCAGCGGCTTGCAAAATATTCCATTCATGTTTAACAATTCATAAAATAGCATTTATAAAAGATATTGGTATGAAAATTTTTATTTGACAAACATATTTATTTATCTTATTCACTTCAAAAAATTAATTTTAATATTGATTTTGTGTTAAATCAGACATTGTTTCTAAAAGTTACATGTCGGAAAAACCCGGTTAGGCCAAAAACATTACCCAATTTCGATAGCATAAATAGCTCTACACCTTTCAATGAGCCAAAAAACAATTTTCCATGCAATTCGTGGGATAAGTTTCCGAGGAATTAATTATTTTAAAACGAGCATATTTTAGGCGCTGCATCCAAATTGAAGTTCAGTACTCGATTGTTGATCGAGAGAGCCATCTTGATCAATGTATCTTATGCTCTGTTCAAACAGTTGAAGACTGCTAGGATACAAGATAATACAAAAAAAAAAAAAAAAAAAAAAAAAAAAAATCAAAAAATCAAAATATATCGCCATTTTTATCGTAGGCAGCCCCAGAAACCACCATTCTGCTGTTTTTTAAGCATAATTTGCAAACTTTTTCGAAGAAAAATTTAAAAATTTGGATTTCTATAAAGCAGCACTTAATAAATCTAAATCTACCAAAAAAAGTAGGTTTCAATTCATATTTTTTTCGAATATTATTTTCACAATTAATAATTCGTATCATAAAATTTGCAAATAATTCATATTTATGTTTGTGTATTTTAGTATGATTGGTTTAAAAAAATTAGCACTTTAGGAGTATAATTTCAGGAGCTATTAATAAAAATATAAAAATGTAATTTAACATTAGAAGAACTGAATTTTAAATATTTATGATTCAAAAACTCATCATTTAAATTAATTGAAATTTGGTGTCTATACATACGGACCGGGAGGCTGTAGCACAGGCAATCACTTCATCGAGTTCACAGATGAAAATCTAGGATTTATTAAATCTCGATTCGCATAATAAAATGCAATAGGTCTGCCTAGTCATTCCTTAGTAACCCCCCCCCCCCTAAAAACCCAATTTTGGCGGTTGACTCATAGTTTTACCATTATGTGTTCCTGCTACCAAGCCTCCATATTTTCATATTTTTGAGTGCAGGAAAACAAATCGTAATTTACGAGTCAACTGCTAAAATCGGGTTTTTGGGTGTTTTCCACCAAGACTTGACAGACCGATTGCGTTTTAATATGCGAATCGATATTTAACTGATCCTAGATTTCCACCTGTGAATTCGATGAAGTGATTGTTTGTGCTGCCTCTACCCGATATAATAGTTTGAACCAAAGATTTGAAATATCTTGTTAAAAATGGGTGTTGCTGATTTTAAAAAAATGAAGTTATTGGTTTCGTTTTAATACATAGATAGTCTCCTAAGCAAATTTTATGCACACCATTTAACAGTTTACATTAGTCCCAATCGTTCAGTAGCAGTAATTTTCCTCAAGTATTATTTGTTAATGAGGAGTTATTAGTGGGTGTTTCTTTCCCCACGTCTATACAATACTGTTTAGTCACAGAAGCTCCCGAAAAGAATTTTTCAACTAGTGCTATTTGTTTAACTGAATTATCTTTTAGCGTACCATGTAGTATATAAAGGAGTTTATAGATTTCATACAGGACTTACACAAGAAAAAAAAAATCTGATATGTTTCAGACTATTGATAATTGTAGCGGAAATTGGATTTTCAAATAAATAATGCGTTTTTAAATTGAACTTTTTCTAATGTTTGTAGAGTGTAACTATTTTTCAATTCGAAGAAAATATTATATTTTGATCATTTCACAGCAGTTTAAAATAATAACCTTTTCTAAAATATGTAAAAAATATCTCTCGAAATTCTGAAAATTGGAATTAAGAATAGAAATAAAACGTCAAAGAATTAATCATATTAAAAAAAAATAATTGCAGTGTGCATACCGTGAACTTTCAGTGTATAAAATGATCTATTTAAAAAAAATCCCAAGTATGCATTTTTCTCCTATAAAACTTTTTTAATGGAACAATTTTGACCAACTTTAGCATTAAATATCTCTTAAAATAATTCTTGAATTAAAAAACTGCATGAATCAGTATGTTTCTCAAACATTTCTCTATAATACTACAATTTTTATATTTTTGTGTGCAGTAGTTTTCTTAAAATTAGCGAAGAAAGACCTCCAATCACAAAAATTCATTGTCAGCGGCGGTGACACCGTAAATTTGTTTAGAATAGAGATATTGATGATGTGCATATATTATAAAATCTCATGGGAAGTATGAGTATCATAGATGTTTTCAAATACATTTCCATTAATTCAAAAATTCCTGAATGGACTTTTGCAACTGTTCTGTTCATTAAAGTGCATTAAATTTTAGTTTACTATTTAGTATGCCTAGAAATTTATAGAGCATATACAAGGCCAAATCAAAAATGAAAGGAAAGAAAAAACATTAAATTTTGCGACTATTTATGGCAATATTATACCTCATCTTTCACCCCAATAAAAGGTTTCCTTACAGTAGACATAGTCAATTTAAACTTTTCGGGTCTGGTGTACTATTAATAGTACATATCTTTTAATGGATTACTTGTTTATTTTAACAAATATTTTTGCTACTGTTTATATGTTGTAATGTTAGTATCTGTCTATGCCTTTACGACATGACTTCATTAACGTTTAGTCATTTACTGCTGCTACTACTACTAATAATAATGTAATAATTCATCTTACAAATTTACAAGAAGAAAAAAAGAAGAACATCACTAATCTTCATATGCATATCTTGGGGCTACTGGCTTCTTTAAATAATTTTTATTACATGATAAAAACAGCACTTACATATAGAACACTAACACAAACACATTTTATACAAATAAAGCTTTTTACATAATTCTGGCGCACGCAACCATCACAAGACATGAACTACAGGTCACAACCAACTTTTCGTATTTTCGAACATCACTAAGAATAGAACATTTTTAATAACAACTAGTGTTGCCAGATTTTTTTAAGACGAAAAATATTAAAACTACATTTTTAATTTAGCAGAGCTCAGGTCACGTGACGACTGGCAGCCGATTTTTTTTCTCTTTTTTTTTTCTTTGGAATGCGCGTGTTACAATAATAAACATTTGCTTGATTCTCTTTGCACCGTTTGCGATTCTTTTATTTTAAACATATATTTTACTCTCTAAATTAAAAATATTGGTTACTTATCTGAAGGAATAATGTTTGATAAAACGAAAAAAAATATTAGAAGGTTATAATATGTGTTAAAAGTTTTTTGCAATTTGTTATTTTCCAACCATCTTCAAAAACTCTTCCTCAGTTTATTTTCATATGAAAATAAATTGAATTGTGCGCAAAATAACTGCATTTGTTTGATTTCAGACAATTACATATTTGTTAAACTTCTGTAAATCTTTTTAGATACTAGTATTAATATTAATTTAAAAGTAATTTTTCTCTCAAAATAAAAAAATTTCCGACCCGAAAGGGGGTTAAGTCTAGATTGCAATGGTTTCAGCATCTGCTTTGTTTGGTTTTTGCTTTGCTAATTGTTATTATGATCATGGAAGTTATAAGTCGAATCTTATTTCTGTTTGTAATAATATAAATAAATATTTTTTTAATCTTCTAACATTATATATAGTTAAATAATTCCCACGTAATTAAAAATAATGGCAAAAAACCCTTTTTCATGAAATTAAATATATGTGGTATTCAGGATACTATTACTAAAATAGAACTGGTTCTTAAGAGGTTAGACACAACAATATATTTCTATACATCTTGAATACTTCTGTTTTAAAATACTAGAATGTATGTACGTACGATCTCATTGAAATTTCAGATTGCATTGTTCTAAGTACCAGTTTCGTTTTGTTTCCGCTTCTTTTAATTGCTATTGTGATAATGATAATTATACTTCGAACCTTATTCCTGTTTTTAATAATATAATTATTAAATAATTGTATCTAATTTAAAATAATGACATAAACTATTTTTCACGAAATTTAATGTATCTGGTATTCTCATACTATCCCTAAAATGAGCTTGGTACTGAAGGAGTTAAGCACCACGCTATATAAAAAAAAAAAAACAGAGTTGGGCAAATTCGTAATCTAATTACTTTGTAACTTAATTACAATGTAACGGCACGCAAGGGATTACAGTTTTAGTTACATGTATTTATAATTTGAATTTGAAATTAAATTAAAATTGTAATTGTAACTATAAATGCTCATATTATCTTTATATAATTGTAATTATAATGGAAAAAAATCTAATTACGATTAAATATAATTATAATCTGAATTTGAAATTAAATTAGAATTGTAATCCTAACTAAAAAAATTCTAATTACGATTAAATGCAATTATAATCTGAATTTGAAATTAAATTAGCATTGTAATCGTAACTATAAATGGTATGATTTTCTTTATATAATTGTAATTATGATGGGAAATAATTCTAATTACGATTAAATGCAATTATAATCTGACTTTGGAATTCAATTAACAATGTAATCGTAACTATAAAAGCTATAATTACTAATATACAATTGTAATTATAATTGAGAAAATTATAATTACGATTATGAGTAATTGTATTCTGAATTTCAAATTCAATTAACATTGTATTCATAATTATAATTACAATTACGGATAATTCCAATGGTTTTTTTTTTAATTAAGATATGGTTGTAACTGTAATGCAGGATTTTCATTGCGGTGCGTTAATGCTGTAACTGTGAAGTTTTAATTACAAATACTTTTAATGCGAATGGTATTTTAGATTATATATTTGATTTTAGATGTATTTATGATTATTATTACCGTTACGGTGTTGTAATGGTAACTAGCAATTTTAATTACAATTAATGTGCAATGGAAACAGAAAATTTTCTAATCAGGTTTTATTCCATTTGTACTTGAGTTATTTATGATTATATTCTTTTAGTGATAACTAAGAAATCTGGGTTACAATGGTATTATAATAAGGATGATATCTGGGGATAAATATTACAGTGACTATTTTAGTTTTATAACTGAGAATTTTAAACTGGATAACCCACTAATTTTTTACTGAAACTCTGCCCTCCCCGCCCTCCCGAATATTTTAGTGTATCGTAAATATAAAGAGCTGGTAACTTAAAAACTTATAACTAAAACTTTAATTATCGTAAGACACTCATACTTTATATGATAAAGGCAAAATTTATGAAGAGGGGGGGGGGGTTACCGAAGAACGGTAAATTTTATTATTGAGCAAATAAAAGGTATTAATGACTCAAAAGTGAACTCGGATGTAAATTTTCAAACTAGACAAATTTCGTATAGTAAACGCAATCGTTTCAAGGGAGAGGGGGTATCTCGATTTTCTATAGAAGTTCATCATATTTTAGTCTATACCTATATTATAAAGAGAATAAGTTTGTTTGTTTATAAGGGATAATCTCCGGAACTACTGAATTGGTTTCAAAAGTAATGGTACCAAAATTATGGTGTTCGTTATCGTTCAGAATCAAACATAGGCTTTATTTTATGTCGATATCACAAATTCAAAGGGCGTGCAGGAGCAAAAAGCGTTCTAAAAATACGATTTTTGTGTAACTGAAGGGACTACAAGCATGAAATTTAGCATTCTAATTATAAAATGTCAATGAACTCTAGCCTTTCCTTAAAAATTCGAAAATTTTAAAGGGGGGGGGGAATGCCTGCGTGCTTGGTTTGATTGTTTGTTGGTTTGTTGATTGGTTGGTTGGTTTATTTGTTTATTTGATTGTAGGTTCGTTGGTTTGGTGTTGGTTGGTTGGCTGGTTTGTACGGATAATTCCAATGTTTGTAAGGGATAATCTCTGGAAATACCGAGCCGATTTCAAAAGTAATGGTACCAAAATCATTGTGTTTGCTCAGAAACAAGCATAGGCTGCATCTTATGTGGATGCCACAAATCAAAAGGGGGTGCAGGAGCAAATCGCGTTCTAAAAATACGATTTTTGTGTTACTGAGGAGGCTAAAAACATGAAATTTAGCATGGGGGATTACATTTAACTTATCAAATGTAAATGATCTCTAGCATTTCCTTAAAAATTCGAAATTTAAAGGGGGGGGAGAATGCGTTTGTTTTATTTGTTGGTTAGTTGGTTGGTTTTTTTTGTTGGCTTGTTGATTGGTTGGTTTGTTGATTGGTTGGTTGATTGGTTTATTTGTTTGTTGGTCCTGTTTTTTTAAGCAAAACAGCAAAAAGAAAGTACTTGCGTTCTTTTTACTTATTTTTCAATTAAAATAGCAAACAAATAATAAAATTGTAAATAAAAATTTGCTAGTACATGTTTATGGCCTGGTCAGGAGACTGTAATGGGTCTCCTTTTGTTATACATGTGTAAAATATCTCACAGAGTTTTAGGTTCGAAAAACAGTTTTTATCAAAAATAAGCAGAACTTAAAGTTAGAAAGTTTTAAAGATTAGTAACTTTAAAATTGTTGATCAACTTGTTTAGAATTTTAAAGAAATATTTTTAATACTTATTACTTTTAAGGGAAAGAATGTATTTTTTACAGTCGCAAAAAAAGGGAAATCCTGTGTAACATATTTTATTTTAATCAAGGGCAGACCTGGAGGGTCCTCAAGGGATATCAGAAATTTGGAGGTTCTAATCGGACCCGCGGCTCAGACGCGGAATTTTTTTTTTTCAATTTGGGCTGGGTCGAGGTTAATTTTTTTCGTTATGGGTCAGGTTTGGGTCCAGTTCACTTCTACACTGTTGCTGCGGGTCGGTTTGGGTTTTGTTGATTTCTACTTTTTTGTTTTGGGTCGAGTTGACTACTATTTTATTACTGCTGGTTGGTTTTGAGTTCGGTTGACTTCTATTTTTTTGCTACTGATCGGGATGATTTTTACAAATTTGTTACGAGTCGAGTGGAATTCTACTTTTTAGCTACTCGTTGGTTTCGGGTCAAATTTATTTAAAATATTTCGGGTTCTGATCGGTTTCAGATTAGGTTTTCAGTTTTGCAAGAAATTGATCCGATTTTTTAAATGAAAGTCTAAATATTTTGCTCCATAAAAACTATATACAGTAAAAGGGCCATGACAGACAGTTCCAAAAAATTAATTATGAATATTTTTAAGCTTTTACATTGAAAATTGCTATTCGTAAGAGAAAGTATTTAGATTAAAATCTTCATGCGGATTCTCTCGAATCTTAGACACCTCTATTTGGGTGATTCTACGATAAGAGGTTCAAAATCATGGAGAATTCGGCCAAAAAGAAAAGTTTGAGTTCGATCAAAAACCTTTAAATTATGATTTTTGTCTCGTTTATTTACTTTTTCATATAAGGGCAAGTCACTTTATACATATTTTATAACTTTTTCTGGTCAGTGACTCGCTCCCCTGGCAGTTATCGTGCCAGGGGAAATACGGCAGGGGAGAGACATTTTCGTGTGAATTCAAATTTTTTAACTGGCTGAATTAGTTTTTCGGTTAATTGTGTATTTCACTTTAAGTATTACCGTATTCTTTAATTAGGGCAGTAAATGCAATTGAATTAAATGAATATTATAAGTTTTATGACTTACCAGGGGAGATACATGATCACCGTGCGAAACCACTACAATGCACGGTCGCGTCGCAACAACTAAAAATAACGACCCTTAAATGGCTTCCGCGTTTAGTATTGCTAACTTCAAGCCAATAGATGTCCTTAAGCACTACTTCCAATATAGCCATCCTTGAATTTATATTTGTTTCAGCGGAACGAAATTTGACAGGGGAGAGACACAAAAAAGCGGGACAAAAGTTAATTTTAAAAATTATTTGAAATTAACAAAATTATTTTATTTTTTATTTTATAATATGTAAGTATAATTACTTAAATTCCAATTAAACATACTTTAGCTAAGCATCTGGCGGAAAAAATATATGTACTGTTTGAAAGTTAAATTGAAACCGGCAAGGGGACATTTTAGACTTTGTAAGAAATTTCAGAAAAATGTGTTTAAATTAGGCATTCAATCGTGATGTCATTTAATAATGTATATTAAGATGATGCGATTCATTGCAAAAAATAGCAACATATAGAATAAAAAATCTGTTTTAAACGAATTGCCGTACAAATTACCTCTTATCGTAGAATCACCCATTTAGCGAGTACTTTTCGACAATTTAGACTCCACATTCAGCTGCTTCCGTTCATTAGAGAATCTACAATTACTTGAATATTAAAGAGTTTACATTAGACTTTTACTTTTTCTGTATAAAAGATAAAATTGCTGTTAAAGATATAAATGTCGACTATTTTATGTAGTTCCATTAAAATGTAGATTAATTTTTCTTCATTTCGGTTTCGACGAAGGTAACGAAAAATTTTTGAACGGGTTTTGGCTTAGCTTCCAATGAAATTTTAAGGTTCGGATTAGAACAATACTATACGCTTAGGGATCAAACCGAAATTTTTCGATGGATATTTGAAAAATGAAGTTTTTTTAAGTGCTGTTCTTAGAAACAGTAGTTAGACACTCTTAGCGGTTCTTTTCTCTGATACTATTTATATCAAGGGCTAATCTAGAGAAACCTCAAGGGAGATTGATGTAAAAATTTGGAGACTCGGGTAGGAGGTAATGTTTTTCATTGCGGGTTAGGTTTATTTCTACTTTTTTTTACTGTGGTTCGTGTCGTGTTGACTTTTTTTTTCTGCTAGGTTTGCCTGGTTTGAATCAGGCTCACTTACATTATTTCAAGTTCGGATTTGGTTTCACATCTGAGACATCAGAGACTTTACATTCGGGTTAAATCGAAATTTCGGATGGGGGGAGATTTCTTTTACTGCGGATCGGGTTTATTTGAACTTTTTCCCTGTAGGTCGGATAGATTTATATTTTTTGCTGTGGGCTGGGTTTGGGACAGGTTGACTTACATTATTTCGAGTTCGGAATTGTTCCGGATTGGGTTTAACACTTGAGAGTTGGATTCGGGTTATTCAAGAACGTAATTACAGATATTTTTAGGGGGGGGGTGGAGGAAGGAGGATTCAAAATTTTCCCAACTTGAAACAAATTATTCAATTTTCCAAGTGAAATGCTATATGTAGTGATATGTAGTGATTATAATGTAATCAGTAAAACAATAAAAATTTTACTTTTTTACTATTTTTAAAGAGAAATTTTTTTACTGCGAATCGGGTTTATTTGAACTTTTTTGTTGTGAGTCGAATAGATTTATACGTTATGCTGCGGGCTGGGTTTGGGCCAGGTTGACTTAGTGGGCCGGGTGGGTTCCGAGTTCGGATTTGTTTCGGATTCGATTTAACATTTGAAAGTCAGATTCGGGTTAATCAAGGACGTAACTACAAATGTTTTTTCGGGGGGGGGGGATTCAAAATTTTCCCAACTAGAAACAAATTACTCTATTTATCAAGTGAAATGATATATATAACGTGTGATATGTAGTGATTATAATGTAGTTAGCAAAACAATAAAAAACATACTTTTTTACTATTTTAAATATTTTTTTTTTCAAAAATCTATAATTTTATTTAGAGGTTTTGCACTAAGGAGTATATACTAGATATTTATTTTCTATATAAAAGATAACATTGATTTAAAGATATATTTACAAACTACACTTTATAATTCCATTGAAATATATGAATTAATTTTCTTTCATTTCAATTTCTGGTCGACAAAAAATGTTTGTGCCGAGATCGGTAAGGTCTCGGTTTGACCTCAAATGTAATTTTGGGGTTCGAGTTGATGTTATTGGTTGTGGATCGGATTTATTTTAAACGTTTCGAATACGGGGCTTTTTTATTTTTAGTTTTGACTCGTTCGGTTCAAATATAAACTGGTTGCTGACTAAATTTTTCAAAAGGTCAGACTATTTTTCATATTTTTTATATGTTTAAACATTGCCGAGTATATATTATATATGTGTTTTCTACTTAAACAAAAATGTAAAATATTTATATAATTACATTTTACATAATTTCATAATTACATTTGTAACTACCTTCAGATATGGACTGATTTTTTTTCTTTTTTTGGGGGGAGGGGGAGGTTGTTGATCTGTTTTGGGTCAGGTTATCGGTATTGGATCAGATGATTTTTTCTCTTTTAGCGACCTTGGTTAAGATAAAAATTGAATTGCAGAACCTACGCCTGGACATTTTGGCCCATACAGACCTCTATAAGAACGTCAGGCTACGTCAGGCACGACCCATAATTTTTTTTTTTAAAGTGTGATTTGGTCCAGCTTTTCAGAAAAAAGTAAAACTCTGACCGGTTTCTGAAAGTTTGAAGTCCTGACTCAGAATAAGAGCGGGCGCGGCCTGGATCGGGCCGTGCCAGCTTGGAGGATTCCGGTCTGGATGCGCTGGTCTCCATCTTAAGTACGACCCGTTTTCCGTGTGGACATCTAATATCGTTTTGCAATGACTTTCTTGGGCTCAAGGAGGAGGCTATCGCTCCATCGCCCCCCTCCCCTTTGTTCAGCCACTGATTTTTATATAACATAAAGATGCATTTGCAAAGATAGGGAATCGCGAAAATTTATCATTATTTATCATAATGTAAAAGTAAAAATAATGAAACTGTAAGGCAAAATATAGCATTTTTTAAAAATCTGTTATTCAGCAAATTTATTTTCTAATACGTTGCTATAATGGAATCTTGGTTTAAGCGGAAATTTTTCTTAATTCCTCTAAAACTATTTTGCAGTTGCATCTGGAAAGAGAAAAAAACCCATCTAAAATTGTATTTTGCACCTATTGTATAGGTTTCTGTCTTACCAAGTTTTATTACAGAAATTAGTCAAATTTAAACTGCTACCAGAAGCCGCTGTCTTTTTTTCTTATAGCCTATATATTTTCAATTTCTATCACAAACAAAACTTTTGGACGGGTGTTCCGATATTTAAGACTTTCCAACATAGTTGAAAAATGTTTATATGAATTGGGTTGACTGTCCATCTGTCTATGTTCTAACAAGCGTACTCGGAATGTTTTGTAACTGAAATATGTTGTTGAAACTTGTTATGACATGTTTGGCACTGAAGATGATGCATTTAATGGTTTATACGTCACTCACATGGAAATTCAAAAGTATTTTGTTATGTTATTGCTTATATGGATAAAATCATCTGCAGTTTATTTTAATGATGTGAAACAATTTTAAAAAGTCCTTCCGGCAATGCCGGGAGGAAGAGGTAGCTTTCATATACTTATATATTTATTTATTTATTTTAAGGTAAGTTACATTGTTCAAAAATACTAAGCTCAAATTAGTGAAAATAATCTTATAAAATTAGTGATTTTATAAGATTGAAACTAGTTTTTGTCAAGACTGAATATTAATAGGAATTTTTAGAAATTAGTCATCTTTTATTCAACCTGGTTTTATTTTAAGTGATTTAGAGAGTCGCCAAATTCCACGACATCATAAAGTGTATGCCATTTTAAAGCAACATGATGGATCGTTCAGATCAGACCGTTTCAAAATGTCAGCCATAAGCAAAATTCAAAGTGCTATAACTCAGTCATTTTTTAAGATATAGACAAAATAAAAAGTGTTCTGGAATCGTTGTTTTAAGTTCTAACACGTAAAAGAAAAATATTTTTCAAATTTTGATTTTTTTTAATTAAAAATTAAAAATTAAAAATTAAAAATTTTTAATTTTTAATCGATTAATTTAATTAATAATCGAAAATTTCAATTTTTAATTTTTCGCATTTAATTTTAAATTTAATTTTTTTTTAATTTAAAATGGCCACCATTTTGAAACAAAATGGTGGATGATGCTGGCCAACGAGCTCGGTCGAGATATTTGTATGTACTATGTACATTCCAAGTTTTATTGAAATCGGTTCATAAATACACGTGTTATCACGTGACAAAAATCAGATCGTTTCAAAATGTCAGACATAAGAAAAATTCAAAGTGCTATAACTCAATCATTTTGTAAGATATAGACAAAATAAAAAGTGTTCCGGAATTTTTGTTTTAAGTTCTAACACGTAAAAGAAAAATATTTTTCAAATTTTGATTTTTTCGCATTTAATTTTAAATTTTAAAATTTTTAAAAAATTTAAAATGGCCACCATTTTGAAACAAGATGGATGATGATGCTGGCCAACGAACTCGGTCGAGACATTTGTATGTACTATGTACATACCAAGTTTCATTGAAATCGGTTCATAAATACACGTGTTATCACGTGACAAAAATCAGATCGTTTCAAAATGTCAGCGATAAGAAAAATTCAAAGTTCTATAACTCAATCATTTTTTAAGATATAGACAAAATAAAAAGTGTTCTGGAATCTTTGTTTTAAGTTCTAACACGTAAAAGGAAAATACTTTTCTACTTTTAATTTTTTCGCATTTAATTTTAAATTTAAAAATTTTAAAAAAAATTAAAATGACCGCCATTTAGTTTCAAAATGGCGGATGATGCTGACCAACGAACTCGGTCGAGACATTTGTATGTACTATGTACATACCAAGTTTCATTCAAATCGGTTCATAAATACGTTAGTTATCGCATGACAAAAATCAGATATATATATATATGGTTATATATATATATATGTCAACATTTGAACGGAGGGTGGTTTTGGGGTCTGGGGGTCATGATCGGTGAAAATATACCAAAATTTTCCGGAAGTGCTTTCCTCCGGACGGCTGCAATAGGTAGCTTTTTACTTTTTGTAATGAAAGCTACCTAACATAACAAAATTTATGCGCCTTATTAAGGTGCATTAAATGATGATTTCTACAGAATGTTTTAAGTCTAGCACTTACAGTACATGTACAGATAAATTTTAAATATTCCGTTATATTAATAACAACGTAAAAAAATCTGTTGCAGCATATTTTTAATGATTTTTCTCTATTAAAAATATAGTGAAACTCCTATGACTTTATGACATGCAATAAAACATTCTTTCTGAGGAGGGTGCAAAGAATTCATCATTCATTCACAGGATCATAGAAAGAAGCTCTATTTTATTATAATCTACGCGAAAAATTCAATGTACATTACATTTTAATTATGTCTCAATAATTCAAACAAGATGAAATTCATATACATTACTGAGATTTACTACAAGATGCTTAAATTAGAATATGATGTTCATTGCATTTTGTTTCATCCCAGGACACATAAAAGCTATTGAATAAGCATCTATGAATGAAGTATTGTCAATTAGAGATGATTGTTAAAATTAAATTGTCAGGCAAGGTATATGTTTATTAAATTTATCTATTTTATTTTTGGGTCCTACATTGAGTATAGAAATTCTATACACCATGTTCAAAGATCTCAAAAGAATTCAGACGAATAACTGAAAATGAGCGTGACTTGTTTATATTTTAATGCATTAAATTCTATATTTTTAAGTTCAAATATATTTAAGAAAACTTGTTCGTAAAACTTAAATATAAATATATAAAAGGATATTCATTTAATTAGGAAAATGCAGGCCTATAGATGATAATTTCTGCATGTACCGATGCAGTAGTTTTAAGAGTATTTTCCAGAAATTAATTTCATCTTAACATGTGGCATATATAAAAACTTATTCATTTTGTACAGGGCTATACCACCCCCCCCCTAAAAAAAAACGGAAAAAATTAAATATATTTGCATTCATTCTCAGAAATGAAGGTTAATTTTCAGCTGCATTATTTGTTTCCTGCTATATTAAATTTTAGCAGATTTTTCATGCCGTTAAAACAAGCATAAGAAAATCCATTGATTATTTCATCATTTTAATTTTTGATAAGTTTGAAGAATTTAAACTTACGGAAATAGTATTTTGATAGCTTCAGGTTAAACTAACATATTTGTTTTATGAACTAGACAAGCGAATGTACTTTAAATTTTATATTTTAATTAATTTTGTAGGCTTAGTATGAATCAATGAAACATTTCCTTTGATGACATTTTTTTTTGTCGGAAATATACATGCTCCATTATGGAAATCAATAGTATTCTTAATGCAGTAAAGTGCAACGAGTTAAAATGGATCATTCGTACAACACAAACCTGTATAAAATGAAACCAATCACTCTTTATTTTAAAACGGAAAATGGGTATAATTGAGTATTTCATAAGGATACCCTGATCATCTTGTTAAAGAGTATAGGCATGCACAGATCATACTCGGATTGATGCTACCGAAGCAGTGTTTCTACCATAACTAAGGTTCCCGGCATAGTCATCGTTATATATGAACAGCTCACGGAAAAGGATACGGGCAATGCCCGAATCGGAGCAAGTCTGATTTCAGTAGAGGCTAAAAAAAGGTGGAAAACATGTAACCAGATGTCGTGAAATCTGTATTTTTTTAGCTGTAAAATAAAGTTTTACATCGATACGAGAATGTTTAAAAAGCTTCTCGGTCCATCAAGGATTATATAAATTTTATACAATATTTCATTTTATTTTTCAAATTAGCTTCTTACAACTGGTAAGATTTAAACCAAAGCGTTTTCAAATTTTTAGTTCCTTTAAGGCTTGAGGACTCCTTTAGCTTGACGGGTAGTTTATTTTATAATTATTATTATTATTTTTGGCAGATTTGAGAAAATTTATCGATTTTTTAGTCAAAAACTTCGCTTATTATATGAGCGCTAATACATTCATGTTTGTGGAAATCGCAACATCATGAAAGAATCATCAGAAATAAATTTAACTTAATACATACAGTGGTGGTCAAAAGTTTCCGGCCAGTTAGTTTCTCAGATTTATTTACCAGAAGGTTTCTGCGAAGAAGTTAGGAATAAGTGAATGACCTCTGACGACATGATCATTTTGATTGGATACTGGAAACGCTTCATGTAAAAGGGGTACAGTTAGAAATTCGCCTGTGCAAAAGTTTGCGGCCACTCATCATTTCTTTGTTTTTTTCTGTCGGTAAAGTGTTTTTTGGTTGTGTTTGTGAATGAATCAATGTGAACAGCATAGTTTGAATTCAAAATTGAAACGTTCAACAATTATTGTTCGTAAATGAGTGATTAGTTTGTCGCTAAAGGGCCAAACTTCTCGAGATATTGCGGCAAAGTTATCGATCGGTAGATCAACTGTGAATGATACTTAAAAATTGTATAAAGATGTCCATGGCCTTCAAGACTTTGTGAGGTCCGGGAAACCCCGGAAAAGGATTATTTTTGTAGACAGAATTATCAGGAGAAAATTAATTGATGACATGCGTAAAAATTCCGTTGCAATATCCCGCGATTTACGGAATGAAAATATTGCTGAAATAAGTCGATCCACCGTGTCAAAATGCTGACGTGATGTAGAACATTATGGAAGAGTCAGTGTTCAAAAATTTATCATGGGTAAAAAAATCAAAGCAGCCGACTGGCGTTTTCCAAAAAACACAAAGTCTGGTCAAGTGAAAACTGGACAAAAGTACTATTTTTCCATCAATCGAATTTAAAACTTTTTTGGAAATGATGGAAGACACTACTTCCGATAATTGAACATCAAAAGATATGGTTTGACTTATGTTATTCCTACCATGAAACTTGGCGGAGGACACGTTGTGCTGTGGGGAGTATTTTCTTCAAAAAGTGTAGGTCCATTATTTAAAATCTACGACAAGGTGAAGGATGCAATCCATAAGGATATCTTGCAAGGTTATTTACTGCTTTATTAGAGAAAAAATTCTGGTCGCAACTATTTATTTCAACATGATAACGATTTAAAGATTGTTTGCAATCTCTGTCAAGCAATGACTTTCACCCAAACAATTTCGCTTTTGTAATGGCCAGCCCAATCGACCGACATGAATCCAATAGAAAATCATTGAAAAGAAGTTGGCAAACGTGTGTAGAGCTATAAAAATTTCAACTCAGCCGAAATTTCCTAAAAATTGCAAGAAAAATGGGAAAAACGTATCATAGGCGATCTTTAATTGCTGATTGTATGAATGTCACGCTGTCGTGACCCAGTACTTATTATTAAAAAAATGCTGATAAAATATTAATTGTAAATGTTGTTGATCACTGTAATTTTCTATTACAATGCCAATTTCTCCAAACTTGCGAAAGAAGTCGGAAACTTTTAGAACATGCGATTTTCTCTGTGCTTAATTTTGTCAATTAAATTTATTGATATTTATATATTATTCCATAAATAAGTACCTAGCTATTTTGTCAATAAAATGTATAAGTATCACTTTGAAATTCCTCTTCATATGGATATACTTACAAATTAAGTAAAAATTTTTGCTGGCCGGAAACTTTTGACCGCCACTGTATACGACTGGTATTGATATAAACAATTGATTATATTTTCAAAGCAAAACAAATGTTAAATGTCAGAAATCATTATTTAGTGTAGTCACCACATACTGTAATATATGCTGCTAATACGATGTGGTATGAATCAAATGGATTTTCAATATCTGGATGGGGAAGAACATTCCATAATGTTTGTATGCGCACCCGAAGTGCATCTGTAGAAGCTATAAGAGTAGAATAACGAGGCGTCGAAGGATCGACAATAGAGACAGTGATATAGCTGTAGCAGTTGGTTAATGTCTAGTTCCAGCTGTACGATCTGTCAGCGCCACGCGGACAATGTGTCTATCATCCCACTTTAAAGTCATCGTTCGGGGTCTATTCTCAGATTCCTGAGTTGTCTGAACTTTGTCGGTCCACAGCTTTCAAACTCTCATCATTCTGCATCTTTTACATTGCATATGAGGTACTATTGCGCATAGGAAAATCCTCCTTCATGAAGATCGAAGATTATCTCCCATTCAAACTTGATCAATTGTTGAAATGTCATCTTCATATGTCAAAAAAGCATTGTTATGTTTCACTTAATATTTATCATTAGCAGATAATCATAGACTATTCCCAATGTTGCATAACAGCCGTCTTTTTACACTCTAGTCTTTTTGTACCCCAGAATGCGAGAATTTTCAAGCGCTCCGTGTCTAAGAGATTTTTCACCGGAACTATAAAATTTTCGGGAGCGAAAGTTATATTTCCAGTTAGCTCATTCTGAGCACTTTAAGATTTTATAATTTTTATTGTCCTATATTGATGTGCTAATTAATAAATTGCAAATTAGTGAATTCAAGGGAGCCATATGCTACCCCTCAACGAAGAAAGCCACACCTATAGGGATTACAATCCCGAGACCAGTTTCTGATCCCGGGATTTCGGGATTGTTTAGATTCAATCCCGTGATCCCGGGATAATCCCGGGATTTCAAAAATTAGAATTTCTCCAATGTCACCAATTTTCACAATAGCTAAATTGTACAATATTGTAAAAAAATAACTAAAGCAAAAATACAGCCTAACGTTTGAAAATATACCAAGTTCAAAATTTATTACTTCAATAATAAAAAAGTATAGGATAAATTACAACATCGGGAAATTAAAACAAATATGCTGTTGATGTTTAACAATGTAAAAAAAAAGTTTGTTTTTAAATGTCTATATTGTAAAAAAAGAAATGTCTTTATCAACTTCTTCTAAGGCTAAATTTTCTCTTCCGCAACATGATTCAGCTACTGTTTTACTGGAGGAAGCTTCTGGTTCTGTATTTCGTTGATTATAATATAAAGCATCACAAACTGCTAAATGTATGCCATGAGCGAAAAAAGCTGCTGATCAGCTTCAATTTCTTTTCCAACTTTCAGCATTACATTTGGTCCATCAGTTACAATAGCAACAGCGTCTTTTTTATTGAAATGTCATACTTTTCTAGATGCAGTGTTATCATTTCAATACACTTTTTTGCAGCGAAAGATCCATATATGCGCATAAGTCCTAAATTCCAGAATTTGTTCAAATTTACATTTCTTGAATGGCCATTAATATTTATAAATCGCTTGTTTACAGTAGATGTCAATTCGTCAAAAATTAAACTATATTTTCCCCGAAGATTTAAAAGTTTGTATTTCTCTTGTAATTATATCCTTTACGATGAAACTCTAGTTCACTACAAGATTTCGAAGTGATACTGCAGATTTTGGCAAATCATGATAGCCTTTAGCTATCAGTAAATTTCTCAAATCAACTGAAGTGATGAAAACGTTAAATGAAAAAGCATCTTTAGCAGTCATTCTCAATAAAATCAAATCCAGTGATTCCTTATCACTACTAAAATAGTCCTCTATTTTCCACTTTTTAGAAGGGAATCTATCTTCTGTGCAATCTTGACTTGTGGAAGGCAGAGAGGATATAATAAATAATAAATTCATTCTGAACTTGAATACCGTGTTTCGTAATTAAATGTGTATGCAATCCTTTAGTCGATCCACCTAATGTTTTAAGCACAATGCTACACTTTTTACATTTAGCGCTTTTTCCATCTTTTGATGTTGAATAGTAAGTACCATACTGAAGATCAGGGATGTAGTAGAGGGCATACGCCGTATACATTCTAGATTTTTTAAAGGAACACCGTATACCCTCTGTTTCTAAAGAAAACTGTTGTATACATACTCTAGGGATACTGTCTGCCTTGAGCGTATACCCTCTGCATAGACCGTATATCCTCTGTTATTTTTACTACTACACCCCTTCTGAAGATGTATCATTATCTTTCCGAAGAGCTACGAAACCTTTCTCATTCGACATCTTTAAAGAAAAATAAGTATGAACGTACGAAATGCAAAGAAGTTAGCACATAATGACTAGCATACACAAATGCGACGCTTATCAGTAAAAGATCTAATTCAAAAAGGACCTACGAAGCGAAGATAATTTCTATACGCGAAGCGAAATCGAAATAAACAAACGATTTCATTTTTTCTGACTAATAGCCATGTGCGTTACATCTGTTAGCAAGTCAAAAGATTTCCACTCTAAAAGATTTAGTCGCTTAGAAATATATGTAAAAAATATTTAAGGTATATATTCTTTTTCAGTCATACATAAATTTCATGAAAATTGATTTTTTCTCCCCCACAAGCAAAAGTTTATAAATATCTTTTTTTAAATTTCAGCTGAGTATTATTTCACTAAAAAAAAACCCTAGGTAATCCCGAAAATCCCGGGATTGTTTCTCACTAATCCCGTGTATTTTCGGGATTAAAAATACACCGGGATCCCGGGATTGTAATCCCTAGCCACAACTGACCAGAAATTGACTGCATGGCGTCCAGAAAAAGCTGTTCAACCAGTTGCCTTGATCAAGAAGGTGACTCCCTCGAAGGAATCCAGTACCTCCTGTCTGCTCGTGAATCCGGCTTTTGTCGGTATATAGAGATGAGATGTTTGAGGATCCCCCCCCCTTTCCTCAACTATTGCGAATTCTAATATTGATGCTAATTCTAATAATGATAATTCTTTTTCTCATCTTCCAAATTCTGACGATCACATGCAAATTGATAATTCAAACTCTGCTAAAAGATGTCATGATGATGACGACAGTAATAACTAATGTTTAATATAAGAAAGAAACCACCCAAAATTCTACCGACTGCAATAACGAAAATAAAACCAGAAAAATTAAAGTTCCACCTTTTTATATAGAGCCCATTAAAAATTAGGATAATTTATTTCTAACTCTTAAAATTTTTGCTCCTTCAATTTCTCCGTCTATGAAGACAAATTTAATAAAATTTGTACCGAGTTTCAGTAAATTCTGAAGAGTACTATAAGAGTGTGCAGCGGATTTTAACGCTGGAAAAGGTGCACGATAGAAGTTTTCTTCTCGAAAACGAAAAAAAAAATAAATTTGCCTTAAGAAGTCTTCTTGCAAATACCCCTCTTGACGTTGTTCAAAGATCTCTGGACCATGATGACCTCCATGATATCTCAGTAACTCAAATGTATCGGGGCAACACGAAAAACCGTGTTCCACTCCTGCTGTTTCTGCTGCAAATGCCCAGACAGCAAAATGAACCACAACTCATTTTTCAAATTTCTGAAATCTTCGGCTTCAAGTCCAGTTTTAAAAGTATCGTAGTCGCAAGGGCCCTATACCGTGCCATAATAGGTCTGGGGTGTGCGGGCCCACATAAGTCAAAAACCTGCACTAAGCAATATGATGAATCCTGTTGATGTATCCACTGTAATGGTACAGTTGCAGGGTGATCAAACTGAAAGAATCGCTAAAAACGTAGACAAAAAATCTAATGTTAAAAACGCGTTACCTTTTCCCACAAAGTAGGTGATTCCAGCATTCTCGTTTGCGAAAACTGCTGGCGAGGTGGTTGTAAATTCTCCCCCACCACAATTGTGGGTAAGAAATTTTCATCGGCCTCCAAATTAGGTACAGTTTCTGACGCCAATTTTCTAAAAGATCTTATTAATTTCAAGAAATTTTATGGTAAGCAGATAGTTTTATATGTTTTCCAAAACTGACTTTTTTAACTCCGTGAGGCACCCACGGATATAGACAGAATTTCTATTCTGTTTATATTCGTGGACAGAATAAAGATTCGCTTCACACATCCTCTACTAGGCTACAAAAAGTACATTTTGTCGTACACTTTACAAAAATCTATTTTGTATTTTTACTTGAAATTAAGCATAAAAGTAAATTGTGATATGTGGATTGACACAATATTATTTTTTTACAGAATAACCTTTAAAAATTATTATTTTAATTAACGTATTTTACATATTTTTCCATTATGGAAGCATTTTTGCAAATGAAATATGAAACATGCATATTTTCAGAAGAAAAAATAAATCACGGGGTTAGTAGTTATAGGTAGAATCGTGATTATTTAAATAAATAAAATATATTTTCATTACTCTACCAGAGCATTTCAAAACTTTCGGTAACTAAAATTGAAATATTTCCACTTGAAAAATGAAACTTAAATATCTTAACGGGGGTAACTTATGAAACACTTAAGAAAAAATGAGAAAAAATTGAATATTACGTCAGAAAGAACATAAAAAAAAATAAATATTACGTCGGAACTTTTCTATACAAGATTTCCACTAATAAAATAAATAATTTAAAAAAATAACAAAAAGCTTAGAGGATTTTTTTTTATTCTTTTCAAACAAATATTACGTTATACTGTAAATATAATGAATAAAAAGCAGGTGAATATGACGATTTTTTATATTTTAGACGATTGAAAATAACTGCATAATTTATATTTCAAACCGTAAAAGAAAATTAACTTATTAAACATGTTATTTCAGAGGGAATTTACATTTTAATAGAATACTTTATTAAGTTTGGATGAAAATGGTGCATACATTGGTGCTCATTTCTTTTAATCATATTATAATTACAAGATTTTTTATGACATTTTTTAAGATACTTTTTTTATGAAAATTATAGTATATTTTTAATAAATTAAAATTTGCTAAAATTGAGTTATTTGCATTGAATTATAAAAGTATTTCTCACTGTTAAAAATTCAAATGCACAATTTATTTATTATGTGAAATCATTTACACAGACGATATTTACGCATTTACATTTCTAAAATTAAAATGTGCTGAAACATAAAATAACGTTTTTCCTTAACAAAGTTGCAAAATATAGTAATAATTTAAAAAATATATATTGTTGTTTTCAAATATTAATCTTATGAAATAATAATTTGTGAATCAATAAAACTATGGCTTTTGCTAGTTATATAAAATGAAACAGGAACTCAAACAGTTTTACCTACAAGATTACAAGTGTTCTATGTGTGTTTAAGTGTTCAATAAGTGTTCTTTCGTTACACGGCATATATCAAGTAGGTAGTTCAGTTCTTCATAAACGTTTATTAGCAAAAAAAAATCTGTTGAGACGATCACCCGATATGATGCCATAAAATTCTACCCATAAGGCACTAAAATATTGTGCGGATGTGCCTCCTCTGCCAGCTACCATTGCAGCTGTTGCAACAATGATCCTGCAAACACTAAACAAAAAATAAAATTTTTCCGATATCCCTGATGTGACATATCGTTGATGAGGTATGAGACTACTTATTCATATTATGCAACTCCGGTGACCCTCCCCACATTTAAAGCCCAATCGGGAGGGGGTCTTAAATTTACTCGAAAACTCAAATTTGTATAGCAGGTATTCAGTCACTGAAAAATAGTTAACTGTAATCTAAATGTACATAATCGTAAGCTAACTGTTTGATAAACGTAACCTAAATATAACATATCCGCAACCTAGCCATAATCTAACTATTATCTAATTATAACTTAACAGTAACATAACCTTACATAATTGCAACGTAACTGAAGTCAAATTATCACAAAACCGTAGCCTAACTGTAGTGTAATCGTAGTAAGCGTAATTAGTGCGCGTTCGCAGTCTAAGAGTTGGTATTCCTGCGACTCAGTTGGTGCAGTTGTATTTGAGCTCTTGTTTGTCGTCTACTCGAAAACCAAAACAGCTGTTGTTATTTATGACGGTCGATTATCTGCACGAGGGATATAGACCCAAGGGCGATTGACTTCCTTGGGGGGGGGGGGGGCAGGTTCTTTCTAAGGGTAATCTAACCCGTATTTACGCAAGATTACCCAAGGTTCGAAGAAAACTACAGAAAACTCCGGACGGTTAAGTCGACAACAGCGAATGGGACCAAACCTAGCAACTACCATCTACCAATTTCAAGAGCAGAAACTCACAGCCGTTGGCGAGTCGAAAATAAACACAGAACAGAAGATAGATACAATATTAATCTGTCTTATTTTTTTGGAACGAAATTTTTCATCAATCATTTTCGAACCGCAATTCATAAAATATGTATGATAATTGAAATTTACAAAAAGTATACTTAAATGTACATTTTTTTGCGTAAAACTTATTTTTTAAATACGAAGTTTTGTATGTTTAAATATGTAGTGAAATGTAAATATATATATATATATATATATATAATAAAAATAAACGAATAAAAAAATAAAAATACAAATATTTATGTCTATAGACCAGAAATTTTTTTGTTGTTATTTAAAATTTTTTATAGTTATTTCAATACCTAATCTACTCTTTTTAATAAAGAAATAAATTTTCTTTCCGAAAAAGAAGTGCGAGCAAGATTCGAACTCACGTAGAAAAATCTCAAACTTCGTGCATTACTGACCAGCTACATACTACATAACATTATAAACTGTAGCGCTATTTACATTCGATCTTGATTTTCTAGCATACGACAAACCAGAACTTAAATACGTACAGTTGGCAAAAAAAATATTTGTACACTCTAAAATGTTTAATTTTTAACTAAATAAAAACAGATATTTTGTCAGAAATAGTTTTAATACAGTCTGTTTACCGCGCGTTTTAAATTACACAACAGAAAATTTTGATTAAGATGTAAAATAATTTTCTAATAGGAAAAGTTTAAAAATTTCTTGCAAAAAAAGTATTTGTACATTTCTCCATCCTGATATGTACTGTTTTATAGTGTTTATGGTTCAAAGGACTATTTATACAGAAGCTATTAATAATTTTTAACTTCATATTATATTTGTCTGACATTTAATTTAATTTGCTCTTGAAGTAATTGAGAATACAGTTGGCAAAAAAAGTATTTGTACACTTCATTTTTTTAAATTATAATGAAATTAAACAAAAGATTTAAGCAAAAAATACTGTAATACATTAATTTAATGCATTATAATATTATAGAAGCAAAAACAAAATTAAACAAATCGATTTTTTACATCATAATAAACAAATATACAAAAATATAATGCAAAAAAAGTATTTGTACACTATATTAATGTAATATAATTAATTAAATTTTAGTAAAATGATACAAATTAATATTTTATGTGAATTCATTTAGCGATTATGACTACTTCTAGATGGTGTGACATAGATTCCACCAACTTTTTTGTAGCGGTATGGTTAATATTATTCCATGACACAATAAGAGCCTCTTTAAAACTGTTTTTTGCTGATACATATTTTTTTTTCGGATTTTTGCATCCAATAGCATCCACAAATTTTCTATTGGATTCAAGTCTTGAGATTTTAGAGGAGTTGCCAGTCGTCTTCGAGTATTGTAGGAACCATGTGCTGGTGATCACAGCAGTATTCTTTGGTCGTTATCCTGCAGAAAGTGAAAAGCTTCCTCTACGCCTAATTTCTTAGCACGGTTTAATAAATTATGGCGCGACACATAAATGTATGTTAGACCTGTCCTTCCATTGTCAATAAATTTTAAATGTCCTGCTCCATTAGGAGCTATACACCCCAAAATCATAATATTCCCCCCACCATGCTTGATAGTTTGAAGTATACGTTTTGGATCTAGAACAGTTTTATTTTTACGCCAATTTTTTGGAATGCTTGATGGTACGAAAATTCCGAATTTTCCCTCATCGGAAAAAATTACTGTTTTCTAAAAATCCAATGATTTACTTCTGTATGCGAAAGCGAATACTATGCGTTTTCGCCTATTTGTTTCGCTGATGAATGGATTTTTCCTTGAGGTTCTTCCTTTTAAATCTGCATTGAGAAGAATATTTTTTAATGTTTGAGGTATTACTCTGATGCGAGAAGATGTCGCAAGGTCTCCAGCAAATTTTTGAACCGAACGCATAGGATTTTTTAAAGCTTTTTTAACAACACTCCCTTTTTTCCCTCATTGTTAGTTTGCTAAGAAGGCCTGGTTTTCATTGAATTTCGATGCTTTTAATTTATTCATAGTTTCTCACTATACATCCAATAGTTGTAAATGGTAATTTAATAGCTTTTACAAATTCTTGTTGCGAATTTAAATTTTTATTATGCTCAATCACAGGATTTCATATATCTAGAGGTGCCTCTCTAGTATTAGGTTCTATACTCAATTATTTCAAGAGTAAATTAGATTAAATGTCAGACAAATATAATATGAACTCAAAAATTATCAACAGCTTCTGTAAAAGTAGTCCTTTGAACCATAAACACTATAAAACACAGTACATATCAGGATGGAGAAATGTACAAATACTTTTTTTGCAAGAAATTTTTAAACTTTTCCTATTAGAAAATTATTTTACATCTTTATCGAAATTTTCTGTTGTGTAATTTAAAACGCACGGTAAACAGACTGTATTAAAACTATTTTTGACAAAATATCTGTTTTTATTTGGTTAAAAATTAAAAATTTTAGAGTGTACAAATACTTTTTTTGCCAACTGTAGAACCTAAAACTAGAGGGGTACCTCTAGATACATGAAATCCTATTATTGAGCATAATAAAAATTGAAAATCGCAACAAGAATTTGTAAAAGCTATTAAATTACCACCATCTACAACTATTGGATGCATAGTGAGAAACTATGAATAAATCAGATGCATCGAAATTCAATGAAAACCAGGACTTCTAAGCAAACTAACAATGAGGGAAAAAGGGAGTGTTGTTAAAAAAGTTTTAAAAAATCCTATGCTTTCGGTTCAAAAATTTGCTGGTGACCTTCCAACATCTTCTCGCATCAGAATAATACCTCAAACAATAAGAAATATTCTTCTCAATGCAGATTTAAAAGGAAGAACCTCAAGGAAAAATCCATTCATCATCGAAACAAATAGGCGAAAACCCATAGTATTCGCTTTCGTATACAGAAGTAAATCATTGGATTTTTGGAAAACAGTAATTTTTTCTGATGAGGGAAAATTCGCAATTTTCTTACCACTAAGCATTCGAAAAAATTGGCGTAAAAATAAAACTGTTCTAGATCCAAAAGGTATACTTCAAACTATCAAGCATGGTGGGCGGAATAGTATGGTTTTGGGGTGTATAGCTTCTAATGGAGCAGGACATTTAAAATTTATTGACAATGGAAGGACAGGTTTAACATACATTTATGTGTCGCGGCATAATTTATTAAACTGTGCTAAGAAATTAGGCGTAGAGGAAGCTTTTCACTTTCTGCACGATAACGATCAAAATATACTGCTCTGATCACCAGCACATGGTTACTACAATACTCGAAGACGACTGGTAACTCTTCTAAAATCTCAAGACTTAAATCCAATAGAAAATTTGTGGATGCTATTGGATGCAAAAATCCGAAAAAAAATATGTATCGGTAAAAAACAGTTTTAAAGAAGCTCTTATTGTGTCATGGAATAACATTAACCAGACCCTACAAAAAGTTGGTGGAATCTATGTAACCTAATCGTAACCTGATGTTATTTTAACCGTAATGTAACCATTGCTTAATGATAACTTAACCTTTTACTTAAAAGTACGTAACATCCGTAATCTAACCGTAACTTAAATATAACCTAACTATAATGTAACAGTAATTTAATTGTAACCTAATTATAACCTAATCGGGGGTGCAGACCGTACTTCTCTTCTTAATATATATCGTGCTGTTATTCGTTCTAAAATTGACTATGGCTGCCAATCTACGGTTCTGCTTGCAATTCTGTTCTTAAAAAACTAGACACTGTGCACCATAGCGCACTCCGTGTTTGCTCTGGTGCTTTTCGTACATCACCAGTTCTAAGCATGTATGTTGACTGTTATGAACCTTCATTACACTATACTCGGGAAAAACTTTCTTTGGAGTTGTTTTACCGTATCCTTTCACACCCTGGTCATCCACTTCATACGTTTCTTTTAAATACTGACAATGATATTCTTTATCAGCATCGACCTTCTTGCACCCCAGCTTTTGGTGTCAGAATGAGGAACCTGACCAACAACAGCCCTATGAGTAATATTGAGGTTAGCCCTTGTCCATTACATATATATCCTCCTTGGAACTAGAGCTCGCGATAGGATACGTATAGCTGGTATACGATTAAACGATATACGTATATCCGTATAATACGTTTTTCTGCTATACGGATACTTTCGAATATACGTTTAAACGTATCCGGATACGTATAAGGCGTATCAACTAAACGTATATTTAAGAATACGTATATTTAATGTATACGTATATTCGCCGTATCGTATCTAATTTAAATAGCGGACTTCGCCAGTCTTATGTCGTTGAATGGAGAATAATTTGGAAATCGGTAGCGTTACGACAGAAATCCGCATAGTATGCAGGCCCGTAGCTAAGTGGGCGCTATGGGCGGCTCAGCCCCCCCCCCCCTGGAAAAGATTCCAAGGTCACTCAATTTCTGTTGCAAAATTTCAAATGAAATTCTGTTCAAAAATCTAATTTAGTTTTGAGACCCTTTCACAGTTTTGCAGAGTTACTAAATTGTATCTAAAATAAGTGTTTTAACACTCCCTCATCTTATATGTACATATGAAGTTAACATGATGTTTCATTTTGCACCAGTTATACAATCAAAATTTTCATCATCCTATGCTTTTCTTAGCATAAAATGAAGTTAGTACAACAGTTTAATTAGAAACATAATACCTACAATGTGAATAGTTATTAATTTATCTTTCTGCGTCAGAAAGAGAAAAAAAATTATGAGCCCCCCCCCCCCCTACATTCTCTCGAGCCCCCCCCCCCCCCCTATGGTTCACTTCTAGCTACGGCCCTGATAGTATGTCTTATACATACGAGATCAAGCAATGAAAAGCGTATATTTTTTAAAACAGTTTGCAAAAAGTTCACAAAAGATCAGACTCCTGATTGGCTTGGCTAATCTCGTTTCACTAACAGTGAAATATCTACTATCTGGATTCCAACCAAGATCTTGGTATTTCCCTTTATAAATATTTTAATCAACGTACATGTTCAGTGCAATTTACCGAAGTGACCCATGTTACCTATCGATTGTAGGGCAGTACGAAACCGAAATGTGGCACCAATGAAAACTATCCTGTTGAACTGTAGCTGACGTCACAATTCGCCTTGATTTTCATTTCATACTATCCTACAATCGGTTGGTAACATTGGTCACTTCGGTAAGTGACCGGTAAGTTACTCTAAACATACTCAATGTTTAATTATGTTTCTTCTAATTTTCATTAAATAAGTCATAAAATATTCTGGGAGGACAAAATAATTAAATTATTTAAAAAAGAAACCAATAAAAATTACCAAATATGTAAATTATTTTAAAATTCCTCCGGGGTAAGACAATTTACATATGGTGAAAAATAAAACCATTGTGTCACGTGACGCAGACACTTAGTATAATTATCTCGTAGTGTAGAAGAACGAGCATTTATAGATGCAGTTCTGCTTAGATTACAATTAGAGATGAATAGAAAAAGCTGGGTGTGGCGGTACGCTGAGAAAAAGAATGACAGAGCCTACTGCCTGCTATGTGATGATGATACTGCTGAAAACTCATTCTGTGCAACTGGTGGAACAAAATTCATGCCACAAATAGACAAAGTCACAGACAGATATTTTGTAAAAACATATTTTTCGGACTATCTTACCCTTAAAAAGTGTAAACCAGTCGAAAGATTTCTCGAATCCATTACTTTCTTCTTGTTAAGATACAAGAAAATATAAAAAAAACTAAGTACTGAGCCACAGCTCTTCCAAAGATTAGTTTGATTCTATCCACAACTAATGTAAGACAATTTATAATAAATAACTTAGTTTTTTGGGAAAGAAACCAAAATTTAAACTGAGAAACGTATTCAGATTTTTTAGGTACCTGCATAACAAGTAGTAGTTAAGTAAACGCATCGTAGTTTTTTAAACAGAGAATCGCGATGGGGATACTCTACCGGATAATTCTCAATGTCTGTAATCCGCAGAAAAGCATTGAAACATCAAATTTCATATCTTGAATGAAAAACGTTTAAACGTTTATACGTTTAACCGCTTGGATAAGATCCGTATATACGATGTACCGTATATGTTGTTTTGCGCAATACGTATAACCGCCGATGCCGTATTATACGTATAGTTGATCCGTATTTCGTATAATACGTATTATACGTTTACGCGTATAAACGTATAATCGAGAGCACTACTTGGAACCCACCTGCTATCAGCACCCTCAATCCTTTTAAAGGTTATGATAGGAAGAATTTAGCCCCTTCTACATGTAAACAATTATTTGCTGCACATCGCGCTGATTTTAGTAATCACATGGACATTTACACAGATGGTTCTAAGAATGGGAGTTTTGTTGGTTGCGGTGTTTTTTGTGATGGTGTTTCTCTAAGTTATCGGCTTCATTCTTCAACTTCTATATTTACAGCCGAATTGATGGCAATAGAGAGAGTGATGTTACACATATCTCATCATCATGACACTTCTTTTATCATCTATACTGACTCAAATAGTTCTATTGACGCACTTAAATCTTTTAAAAAGCATGCTTATGTCTCTATTATCCTAGATCTTTATATTAAATTGATTAGGCGTGGCTATAATATTTTATTTTGCTGGGTACCTGGGCACATGGGCATTCCTGGTAATGAGAAAGCAGATGAGGCGGCAAAACTTGCTAGTAATGCTTTATGCCATAATATTCCATTCTCAGACATTAAATTAGGTATTAAACATTTTATTCATAATAAATGGCAAGAAGACTGGAATTTAGAATACAATAATAAGCTGCACCGTATTAAACCTACAATTATGACCTGGCCTCCGACTTATCCAAGGAAAACTGACGTTCTTTGGACTCGTCTGAGAATTGGACACTCAAGTATCACACATAAACATCTCTTGCTTCGGGAGGATGCCCCCATGTGTCCTAATTGTCATTTTAATATAATGACCATACATCATATTTTAAGTGACTGTCCTGGCCTCCGGCACTTGTACAGATTGTATTTTAATTCATCATCACCAATCTTGACAAACCTCATTGGGGAGACACCTCATGGGGCACTTTTTACCTTTTTAAAACATGCCAGACTCTATTCTGAAATATGATCTCTTCATTTGTACATAATTTTTTATGACTTGAACTCTTAACACTTTAATGACATCTGGATGGGATAGTACTTATATTTTAAATTTTACATTTGCCTGACTGTATCTGGATGGGATACCCCATCCAGACAGTCTTTTTTTGTCTCTTTTTTTGTCTTATTACTCATTGTTTTGGCGCAGCATGTCCCTCAGGGGATTTTGTGCCACTAAAATCCATACAACCAACCAACCAACCAACTATAACCTAATCGGAACATAACCGTAACCTAACCGTGTATAGGTCGTATCTAATTACAATATAGCCTAATGTAGGCCGTACACTAAGGCAACTGAGCAATGTGCTGTATTATTTAGGAGAAGAGAAAAATCAAAACATAGGAAAAAACTGTTTCAATATGCTTTAAACCTGTTTTTTCTCCAAAGTTAAGCAACATATTCGATGACTGGCATGAATGTGGGACCTGCTTAATTTTAACTTGATCGTAAATTAACTTTGACAAAACCATAACCTTACCATGGCCTAAATGTAATCTAACTTTAATAAAATTACCATCTAATCGTTACCTAACTACAACATAACTAATCAAATTGTAAGCTAAGTATAACGCAACAGTCCCCTATCCATATTCTATCAATAACTTAACCGTGCTTTAATGGCATCTTATCGATAACTTAACCGTAACCATACTGTAATATAACTGTAGTCTATCCGTACCTAATTATAACCGAATTTCAATGCAACTGTAAGCTATCCGTAATTTCCTCGCGATCTATCCGTAACCTAAATATAACCTAACCGTATCGTAAGTGGAACCTAATAGCAAGCTATCCGTAACCTAACTGTGACGTAACCGTAATCTAACTGTTACCTAATACTAATCCAATTGTAACTAATGTTAACCTAATTGTAACGTAATCGCAAGCTAACTGTAACGTAACTGCAACTTTATCATGACCTAATTGCAGGGTTGAGTTTCTGACGTCAGAAACTGGTTTTTGACATGACAAGTGTCAAAAACTGGTTTAAACCGTCAAAAACTGGTTTAAACCGTCAAAAACGTGTAATGTGCTTTAAACATTTTACGAACAAGAGAGAAACATTGAGTAATTTTTTATTTAAAATGAATTATACTGTAATTTAATAATTACAAAAAAATAAATTACTTTATTGCAATAAAACATTGTTTTTTAGAATGTTCAAACAGAAGAAAATGATTTTGTACAGTTAATAATCTGGATCAGTTTTACCCCACAGCATCCTATAGCACTTAATCAATTTAACACATTTATTTACACCCAAATGGTTTATGAGTTTAGAGTGTAGGAAGCCAAAGTTACAAAATACTCTCTCAATTGGTGCTGAGCTAGCAGGGCTTGATAGCAGTAGCATTGCTAGTTGAGCAAGTTTGGAGGCAGGCCAAATTTTCAGATTTATGACAAATTTTTTTTCTTTTTTTTCCGGAAATGATAATATACAATACTGTAAAAGTGAATTTTTAATATTACATCTAATACTGTATATTTGTGACAGATGTTTAATGTGAAATTTTACAGATCAGTGTAGTATCTGAGGTTTCTGATGAGGTTTTTGACAAGAGGTTTCAGCCATGACGGTTTAAACCACGGTTTTAACCGGATAAAACCGTACACTGTCAAAAACTTGCCAACCCTGCCTAATTGCAACCTAACTGTAATTTAAGTGCCACCTAACCATAATCTAACTGTAACCTAACAGTTACCTAATCGTAACATAAGATTAACTAAATGCAATTGTAATCTACCTTGATAACTGTAACCTAACCGCAACTTAATAGTAACCTAAAGTGAGGTGTTTAACACTTCACTGCACGATTTTTCTTTTCTTTATGAAAAAAAAAATTTTGATTACTTTAAGTTTAAGTAGTCACAAATGCAAGAAAAATAATAAAAAAATTCTGACTTCACATACATTTTTTAAATATGGATTTTTGTGGTATGTGCCATATGTGTCCCAAAGTACACAATGAGATGTTTAAATTTTTGCACAAAATGTGGCATGAAGCTCACAATACTTGTGTATAATAAATACAAAAAGTGTGTAATATGTATTTAAGAAATGAGAAGTCTTTAACCCTTTGAGGGGCAAGTATTTGCGTCACAGTTATGATGAATTCACACCGGAAGGTCGCAAGTTATATGCATTTTAAATTTTTCGACCCTCACCATGGGGGGTCTCCTTTGACCCAAAATTAACACTGTCTCATAATAAATTACCAAACAAAATTTGGCCGCGCTATGAAAATTAGATCGCGAGTTATAAGCATTTTAAATTTTTCGACCCTCTTCGTGGGGGGTCTCCTGTCACCAAACATTAACACTGCCTTATAATAAATTTCCAAACAAAATTTGGCCGCGCTACGAAAATTAGATCGCGAGTTATAAGCATTTTAAATTTTTTTACCCTCACCGTGGGGGGGGAGGGGGTTCTCCTGTCACCAAACACTAACACGGTCTCATAATAAATTACCAAACAAGATTTGGCCGCGCTACAAAAATTTGATCGCGAGTTATAAGCATTTTAAATTTTTCGATCCTCACCATGGGGCGGATCTCCAATCACCAAAAGCTACATTATCCATCCTTGTTTTATCTTAAGACGATTCTTTTCCATACAGATTCTACAAATTTGAAAAAAAAATTATTATTTATATATTTTTTATTTATTTTATTTGTTTTTTTGTCTTTGATATTAATTCAAGTTTTTTTTCTTTTTCTTTGATATTAATTCAAGTTACACTTTTTGAGCGTGATGACCGATAAAAATTTTTTTTTTCTTTTATAGAATAAATGAGAAGTTAATATCGTTTAAAATATTTTTATTATCTTACAATACATGTAGGTTGATCAGGAATTTGTATCATTGAAGCTATAGGTTTATGGTAACTGAAATAAGAAACGTAAGTTTGAGACTTGATATCCTTTAAATATCTGAAAAATACCGCGTCAATGTCTGCCGAAGTCTACCGAAGGATACCTTGCCGAAGTCTGCCGAACTGAAACAACGTTAGCCGGAGTGTTAGGTTTTTTTTTCTCGTTACGGAACTTCTAGATTCGGTCGCCGCGCTCAAAGCCTGCGATAAAAGCTATGCAATAAGCTTAAAAATGGTTTTCAGAACATCCCCCCCCCTCGACTTTACTCTTATGTCAGCCTCAAAATTGAAAATTGTTAAAGTTCCTTGCTGTATTTCTAACATACTTGTAAAAATAATCTAATATTCATTCCAACTGAAACTGAGAAAATATTTTACACCATTGTCCTAACACAACACAAAGTTTTCAAAATTTGCAACATATTTTTTACCGTCACATTTGTCACTACAAACAATAAGAAATTGTATATTATATCTATAAATTACTACGCTGAGATTTACTTCTATACCCTAACACATACATAATACCAAAATTTTCCCAAAATCCCCCCCCCCCTCCCAGACAGATAAATCGTAAATATGCAGTTCCATTTTAAAAATTCCATTACGTTTTAATAACATTATAAATCAATTCTTGCTAAAATATAATTAGTAACTTATAAATTTAGTTACATTCTTAGACTTAATTCGGTTTAACTTGCAATGAATTACAAGTAACTTTTATATCAATTCACAAAAAGGAGTTATAATGAACTCCTAATTAATTGCAATTTAATTTAAATACATTTCATAGAATTTGATTTAGATTTACTTGTATTAAATTACGCGAGTAAAAATTGTATTCTGTACAAACGTAATTTACATTTATTTGTAATACATTAGAATTTAATCTAAATTATATTTTTAAAGCTGTAATTAGAATTTCTAATAATCAATTACACTTTAAGCGCACAATACAATTAAAAATATAATCGGAATTGTCTTGTAATCAAATACAGGTTACTTGGATTATATAATTAAAAATATAATCTGAATCATCTCGTAATTCATTTAAGGTTAATTTAATTATGTAATTAAGAATGTATTCTGAATCGTATTGTAATCTAAATACAATTTAATCTAAATACAAATTAATCTAATTACATTTTAAATGATAAAAAGAGAATTGAATTGTAATTCTATTACGCGATAATCAAATTACGTATTTCAAAAGCGTATTTGAAATTACTTTGTAATTCTTCCCTGTTAATTAATTACACTGCGAGGAGATTATAATGTATTTTAATCTGTAATTTCATTACTTTGTAATTAGATTCTGCCCAACACTGAAAAAAAAAATACAAGAACATAATGCGTATGTAGTACTCATTTTAAGTTCAGACTGTAGTATTCTAAGTGCCTGTTTTGCTTTGTTTTTGCTTCTGTAATTGCATTTTGATAATGAAAGTTACATATCGAGTTTTGTTTCTGTTTGTAATATAGGTGCAGAATCCCAAAACTTGGAAGGAGCCAGTGGTTCCTAAACTCAAATGTTACAGTCACCAACAGGGCTTATTTTCTAACAAAAAGTAAGAAACAACAGATAAACAACACGAATTTCGTTTAAAGATCGCAGAAAAAAAAACTAAATTTATCAAAGAATTATTTAAAAAAAAAACAGGCGATTTTCGTCAAAAGAATCGCTGAAAAAACGTTATTTTCGTTAATGGATCGCTAGAAAACGACATTTTCGACAAAGGATTCCGGAAAAAACTCGATTTTGGCAAGAGAATCCTGGAAAAACATGCAATTTTCGTCAGAGGTTCTCGAAAAAAAGATGGGATTTTTGTCAAAGTATAGCGGAAAAATGCAATTTTCATCTTATCGTAAAAAAAAACAACAACAAAGAATGGCTTTAAAGAAAGAACGACTTAAATGCCAAAAATTATTCGCAAAGTCAAAAACTTTAGTCGTTATATGGCGACTGGTGACCTTGAATCTGTAACAATGGTTTGTAAAATAAAAATACTTTATTTCATCTCCTGAAATTACAAATAATTAAATAATTCCCATATAATTAGAATAGTGATACAAAATACTTTTTCGTGAAATTTAATATAACTGGTATTCAACCTACTATAATTAAAATAAATCTTGTGCCTAGGGGGTTAGACACCCCTACGTGCTAGCGTGTATCTTAAACTCTTCTTTTCAAAGTACCAGGAATGTGTGTATGTGAACATTTTACGTCTGGACTGCTATATTCTAACAAGGACTGCTGAGTTGGTAGGAAAAAACGCTGGCCCGGACACCTGGCTGGCTAAAATACTAATGTTGCTATTGGTTAAAATTAAGAGGGAACACAAAAAAATAAGGCGAAAATTTCGCTATTTTGGCATTAATTCAATTCTTAGAGCTTTGGAAAAAAAATCCGTTTCACTAATTCTTCAATTTTATGTGCCACAAACCCAAAAAATAGAACTATCAAAATCTAAAGAAGGAAACAAAACAAAATTTCGGATCTATGTATTTCGGATCTATGTATTTGGAAAATAGAAATCGTTACAATTCGGGTCCTCGGGTTCAGTAAAATTTCGTTGGAAAGGAAAAAAAAAGGTAAAGATAAAAATTTTAATAGATTCACTATTGTGATCATGGAAGTTGTACTTCGAACCTTATTTTTGTTTGTATTAATATAAGTAAACCTTTTTTTCATCTCCTTAAATTCATTTATTAAAATAATCCTCATATAATAAAAAATAATGTTATAAACTACATTTTGACAAAATTTACATATTTAACATTCAACGTACTATTGCTAAAATTCTGATGTTTAAGGGGTTAGACGTTAGACAGTTGAATAATTCATTTTTAGATAGTAAGGACGAATGTGCAAGTGCATAATTGCACATTTAAAGTCCAGATGGCAAATGCATTTTTAAAGAAAAAATTTAGATATTTTTAAAATTTTTAATGAAAAGTTGCAGATTTTTTTCTGTAAATTACATTGTTTTCTACTGACGCAAAAATTGACAGTTTCTTTTCTGTCAATTTAAGAGGTGTTTCTTTTTAATTATTCAGTATAGGGGATTATTCAAGATAAATTTCGATCTTTATTTCTGTATGCAATAATATAAATAAACTTTTAGATCATCTACTTACATAACATGTAATTAAATAGTTCTCAATAAATTTAAATATAATGACATAAACTACTTTTGACAAAAATTAATATGGTCTAAATTGGATGAAGATGCCATAGTTATTGACTTAATTGTTTTAAAAATCATAGCAAACGCGGTAGCGTTTGGTATAATATGTTTAAGAAATAGAAAGTGCAAACAACTTTCTAAAATTTCTGGCGAACCAGTTGAGATACAGCAGTGAAATTTTTTTAAAGATAGAACTCAACTAGACGAATAAAATGATAGCATTCAAAAAATTACTGCAGCTTACAATAGTTTTTTATTTAATTTTAAATGAAAAAATGAAGGCAAAAAATTCAACTAAGTCTAGCTAACGTTTCCGTGGATGGATTAATTTCGTTTTTGGTTTATTTTAATCCTCATAGTAAAACTTAAAACAGTTTTTTTTTTTTTTTTTTTTTTTTTAAATCTTTGTATGTTTGACGGTCGCTGAGAAAATCGAATTTTTGTCTGAAATTTCCAGCTGAACATAGTCTTTTTCTTATATTTGTTTCTTCTTGTAATTGTTGCACGTAAGTTTAAATGAACATAAAAATTGCTATGTATGCAACATAAATAAATAGATTAGATAAATCACGTGAAAAAAACACTTATTTGTTGTTATTTTCATGTATCATATTCACTATCTATTTTGACGAACGAAGTGAAGTATTTTTTTTTATTTATTAAATTCTGATTTATTTAAGTTACAAGCCGCTTCTGGCAAAAAGTTTAGTCTCTCTTAAATTTATGCTAGCCATTGTAATATGAAACTTTTATTCATAATTTTATTTACTTGCTTATCTGAAGGTCCATATGATGAAATCAACAAATTTAAGCAATCAGGGAAAGATTTTGCGCAAAAGTTCATTATCCTGCTCTGGTTGGTGTGTTTGGCGAATAAATCAAAAATGGCGACGAAAGATCGAATAGCAAATTTTTTTTAACCACTAAAGCGGAGTAACCGTGTTTTACCATTACGTAATATTTTATTTCAAAGACTGATTTAACACAAGATTGACATTAATATTATTTTTTTTAATTGTACAAGACAAAAAAAAATATGTAAAGTTATTAAGTACAAACGTTCATACCAATACTTTTCACAGTTATTATTTTATGAATAATTAGACATGAATGGAAAAATCTACAGGACATTTAAAAGATAAGCGTAAAAATATAGTTTTAAATTTCTATAAACAATTATTTGAGCCTTTGAGACGTATGGTAAGGGCGTACTGGTAAGAAATCCGATTTGGCGCAACACAAGAGCGGTGAGTCGAGCGCTCCACGTTGATTCGGACGTGAGAATGTGTCAGCTTTTTTTGAAGGTACGTTGAATGATTCTAGGTCAATTAAATTATTACTTATTTTATGAATGTCTGATTAATATACATCTGTTTGCCAAAGCTTGGTGCTATTGTGGCTTCAAAAAGGGAGGGTATGATGCCAAAATATATAAATAGCTCTAAAAACAAACCTGATGAACTTTAATTTTTGTTTTCGTACGAATTATTTCTGTTTCTATATTAAAATGCGGCACAAATGTCATATACGAATCATATTGGCGTTAATTTTTTTCTAAAGCCAATTTGGCGAAAATCTCGTTTTGGAATACCAGTTGCATACATATTTTTTGAAAGGTAATAACAATAAATAAAAAAAGGTTTTTTAATAACTATAGAACAAAACAATTTACATATTTAAAAAAATATATTTATTAATAAGTAAAGAACAACATCCGGGTTGCCATATCAAGCAAAATATCGACACTCTGATTCAGTTGTATACTCAGATGCGCATATGACATTGACGTCAGAAAAAAAAATTCGCCAACATGGTGCGTATATGAATCTGTGCCAAAAATGCATACCTATTTTATTTACATTACGTACGGTGCTACTTGATTATCAGGTCGACCAATTTCACCCATTTATAGAAATCGCCAAACTATTCGCCAAATTACTCAAAAGGAAAAATGTTGCCATTAAAAAAATTAAGTTTAGAAAATTAATGAATTTAGGTTAAAAAAAGTCATTAACGAAAAGGATTACTTTAATGATGACGTTTAGTTATGACGTCGAGATGTACCAAATGTAAAATTTGATTTATTCAGGTGATTTCGGACAAAAGAATACTAATAAAAGTTTTCATATTTTAATGCAGAATTTATTAAATCAAACCTTAAAGAGATATTTGGGTACTACTCTGTTATCCCGTCGACCGATTTCGCCAAATTATACAAATCGCCAAACTAATAGCCAAATTATACATATTGACGTAATTTTTATTTTAAATATTAATAATAATAAAACAAATAATTAATAGAATATTAATAAAAATAGAAATAAAAAGTTGAAATAAAAATCACTTAATGACGCTTTAAACACGTGTATCGTATTTAATGTTATTGAATTGACATTCACGATCATCCATTATTGGTATTTAATTTTATAATTTGGCGATAATATTTTGGTCGACGGGAAACAGAGTAGTACCGATATTTGTAAGATATCGCATATGTGAATAACATTGAAGTATTTTAAATGTAATATTAGAATTTATTAAGGAGCATAAAAAATAGGGTACTTGCGTATTAACGCCACCGCAGCAGAAGTTGCGCTAATGTGCCAATAAAGAGCAATCTTATTCGCACGCGCACAAAAAAATGGCGTCAAAAATAGGCTAAAAAAGTACCAAAGTACTAAAAATGACGTCAAAATGAGAAAAAAAAAACACTAAAAAGGCACGAACAACAAGATCGTTCTTTATTGGCACATTAGCACAACTTCTACTGCAGTGGCATTAATACGTAAGCACCAAAAATATCAATGTTAGCGGAAATTTGTAAGGAGTTAAATGCTTTTTATTTAGCCAAATAATGTCGGCGGATATAACCATAAAGAAACTTTAATAAAATATATCATATTTTTCTCAATTAATATCAAGAGCTATTCGCTTATTGGCATAAAATTTATATTAAATAACAAAAGAACAAATAAATTAGTAAAACATTCAGCAAATATAAATAAATCATCGAATTTAAAATCATTTGATCATTTAACAAACAAGTGTAGCGGGTTTAATGTCAAGAAAGTGTAACATTTATCTAATAATAACACATTGCTCAGTGGTGCACAAAACAGGAATTTTAATATACATTTGTACATATTAAAATAAAATAAAACTTTCAACGTTTCGCGCCGTCTTCTGCGGACGTCTTCAGGAAAATATGATAATGGAAGGACTACGTTTGCATCTTGATCGAGAGATAATATTTCTACTAAATTAAAAACTAAATGAATTAACATTTAAAAAAATGTTGCCATTTACACGTGAGTAAAAATTAAAATATTGCAAGGAAATAAAAAATTTTAAGATTTTATTATGTTATGCCATATTTTTGGTATATTGTAGGATAAATTATCATTACATGGTTTATTTTCTCGTGCTATGATTTCGATGGATTCTCTTATTTTACCTTGAACTGGGTTATTGCATGGAACTATGATTTTGGTTTCCTCAAAATTAATATGGCAACCTTTGTTCGCCAAGTAGAAGCGAACAAGGGCAGTATTCTGTTTATATTGTTCTATATCTCTGCGATGCTCTTTAATTCTAATTAAAAGTTTCCGTGTTGTCATGCCGATGTAGACTTTTTTAAGATTATTAGATAAAGCCTGAATCTATACATTAGAGACAAATTCGCATACGTCAACTTTTTATCAAATAAGGTTTTTCATCTTTATAGTGAATTTGTTGATAAAACCCCTGCTGATATTTTCGACCATAAAATGCATATAATATCCAGTTTGCTTCATATCCAACATACAGAGAGAAAATAAACCATGTAATGATAATTTATCCTACAATATACCAAAAATATGGCATAACATCATAAAATCTTAAAATTTTTTATTTCCTTGCAATATTTTAATTTTTACTCACGTGTAAATGGCAACATTTTTTAAAATTTTAATTCATTTAGTTTTTAATTTAGTAGAAATATTATCTCTCGTTCAAGATGCAAACGTAGTCCTTCCATTATCATATTTTCCTGAAGACGCCCGCAGAAGACGGCGCGAAACGTTGAAAGTTTTATTTTATTTTAATATGTACAAATGTATATTAAAATTCCTATTTTGTGCACCACTGAGCAATGTGTTATTATTAGTTAAATTTTATGGTGCAACTGTCCTATATATATTTGTGTAACATTTATGTTCATCCATTATTGGCATATAATCTTACAGTTTGTCTATCATTCTTTGGTCGACGGCATAATTAAGTAGTACCTTAAATACATTGTTATCGCATGAGGAAAAAAATGCTTGTGTATATGAAATAGTAAAAGGTTGCCAGAATATACGTTGCCAAACTTCTTTTCCCGCCAAGAACTTTTCGTTTTGTACAATTACTGAAAAAGTATTTTTATTTATTTATTTATTTATAGTATTTCTAATAAAATGAAAGAAAAACGTGCAAGTTAAATGTATCTGATATATGTATTTTTAATTTATGTGTTTTTTAATGAAAGTCATGTATTTTAAATAAAGCTAGTGACAGCTTTATATTTAAAATGAAATTATGGCGAAGGAAACCTATTTGGCGATTGTTTCGGGTGGCTAAAATAAAAGTAGGAAAATAGCCGCCGGGCATATAAAAAAATAAAACAATCAGACCTGAGCTGTTGATGACAGTCACAAGACTTATACTGGTATTTATATAGGTACTATAGCAAAATTTACAGCATCTGTGGTGTTAAACTAGGACTCTCGAGGTAAGGCATTTGGCTGCTCAGCAACGGGTAGAGAGTTCAAATCCCGTTGGATGTAAGTTCGTTTTGTTTAGAAATGCCTTTGTGTTAAATTATTATTCTTTCGGTAATATTCTTATGTTAATTGTTATTCAATTTCTAGAATTTTTCTAGTTGTGAATGTTTCATTCGAGAAATTACCTTGAATGTATTTAATTGGTATGGCTTCTGTAAATATATGTAATAAAGTTCTGTACTTTTTTCGTTCGAATCCATGGTTTATTTTTCATATCATGCATTTTATATGGCAATGCAATGACATTTTAATTGTTCTGATACATCAAAATTTTATGCTGTTGTTATCTATACTAATATTATAAAGAGGAAAGATTTGATTGTTTGTTTGTTTGAATTGAATAGGCTCCGAAACTACTTGACGGATTTGAAAAATTCTTTCACCGTTGGAAAGCTACACTATTTCCGGTGAACATAGGCTAATTTTTAATTGATTTATACAAATATTTTTCTTAATAATTCAAAATTTCATTATTTTTCATACAGAATCAATTAAAATTTTTCCGATAAAAAATAACCATTTTTCTTTCCCGTTGCCAAGAAAATGTAATCTGAAATAGTAATAATAAATAAATTAAGTCTTAGTAATTATGGAACAAAACAATTTGTATAATTTTAAAATAGAAAAGAAAAATAATGAAATAGTTTACTGATAAATAAACGACTATTACTGGATTACCACGTGAGGCATAAAATCACAATTTTGTTGTAATCGTGCCAACGTGATCCGTAGATGACATCTGCACCTAAATATTATTGGCAATATTATTGTTTATATAATTTGTTTACATTATTTGGCAATATTGATCTCCCATCGACCAAAAAACTGTCGCCAAAGTATAAGTTTAAATGTCAATAATGGATGATCGTAAATATCACATTCTTTTGACATTAAATATGTTTTGCATAATTGTTACGTCGTCAACTAATTTTAATCCGATGTTTTATCTCTATTTCTATTAATATTTTAGTAATTTTTTAATTCTTTGGTTATTTAAAATAAAAATTATATCCATTTGTATAATTTGGCGAAATTGATCGATGGAATAATCAAATGGTACCAATTGTTTCTTTACACTCTATCTGGAATTAGCGTACTTATTGAGCCTCCGCCAAGTCATATGCCAAGCAGTCATTAAATCTGAGTTTTAGCCTTACTATTATATCTTTTTCATCTGCAGTTATTTTACCATCACTAAAAAAGAAATTTTTTGAATGTGAAGGAAAAATCATTGTCATGAAAAAATATTTGCAATTAATTTATCATTCATTCTAATAAAAAAAAGGTACTACTAGGTTATCCCGTCGACCAAAAAATTATCCCCAAACTATCAGATTAAATGCTAATAATGGATGATCGTGAATGTCGCATTCAATGACATTAAATACGATTCACGTGTTTAAAATGTCATTAAATGGTTTTTATTTCGACTTTTTATTAATATTTTTCTTAATATTCTACTAATTATTTGTTTTTTTCGTTATTTAAAATAAAAATTACGTCAATATGTATAATTGGGCTATTAGTTTGGCGATTTGTATAATTTGGCGAAATTGGTTGACGGGATAGCAAAGTAGTATAAAAAAAAGAAAAAAAAAGTGGATAAGTGTGATTGGCAATCGCACACAGGGATTCGTTTAATATCTTTTTCAAAACACTTTTTTTCATTAAATTAACAAATGAAAAATGGTTTTTCGGCGCTATTTTGGGATTTCTTCGCTAATCGCGCCAACCAGAACAAAATATTAACAGAATATTCCCCTAAATGTTGCCTTGATCGCATAGATTTGTTCATTTCTCTATCATAATCTGCAGATTTAGTAAAACTACACAAGTAAATAAAATTATGAATAAAAGTAAAATATTTCAAAGCTTAGCATAAATTTAAGGGAGACCAAATTGGTCACCAGAGGCGGATCTTAATTTAAATAAATAATCTATATATATAAAAGAAAGTTTGGATTTCGTATTAATCACAGCACAAAAAAATCTACCGAACCAAAAATCTTGAAAATTAGGGTAAAAATACTTCTAATAACATCGAGTGCCTCTAAGAAGGGATTTTCGAAAATTCCACCCCTAAGGGGGGTAAAAAAAAGAACGAACTTTTAAAAAATTCCTGAAAAATGGGCTTTTGAAGTTATTTTTCATCTGATAACATATTTTAGTGTATTATTCAGCATGAGAAAACTCATGCTGAATCGAATGTTACTAAGTAAATTCTTTTAAATCCAGTAGTTCGTGAGCTGCTTCATATTTTCCTAATTTGGCGATGACTTCGGCACAAAAACCTGAAATTTTCAATCCTTATGTATATAGATCAGATTTTGTAGTTATTTTTTAACTGATACCATATTTTAGTGTATTTTTTCATGCTGCATCGAATGATATTAAGCAAATTCTTTTAAGTTCAGTAGTTCGTGAGATACCATATATTTTTTTGATTTGGCGATGTCTTCGGCGGAAAAAAGCGGTAATTTTCAACCTATATATATAAAAGAAAGTCTGGATTTCGTATTAATTATCGTACAAAAAAATCTATTGAACCTAAAATTTTGAAAGTGAGTTCTATAATCAGTTAACGTGATTATGTAAGCTACATTTAATTATCTCAATATATATAAAACGCAAAGTGAAATTTCACTCCGGACGCTTATAACTTAAGTTCTACTAGATAGATTTTAATGGAACTTACATTGTTAGTTGGATAATTATTCAGAAATTTTGTAACAAGTGAAATATAGCTGTACGGAGGTGTACTAAATTAAAAAGAAAAACTAAAAAGAAAAAGCAAGTAGACTGTAAATTTAATGGAATGTTTATTTTTCTAAGAGTCGCTGCTTGTTGCAGTATTAGAGCTTGTTGCTAAGAGACTGTTTCTCTCAATCCACTGCGTCACACAACACGTGAGCAGGGTTACAGTAAATTGCCGATTGGCGTATAATTGGCGTGGGCTGTGTTTGTCGCCAAGGCGACGTTACAAGAACACAATACAGAAGCGGAACATCCCGCCCGGCGTTGAAATATTTTTATATTTCAAGATACATATGCAATACAAGTAATAATACAATATGATACAGATTATAAGCAAAAATAAATAAATAAAATAAATAAACACAAATAATACATGAAAAATTAATACATAATAAAGCACATTTAAAGTTTAGGATCTATGATGTTGTCCTCAATGGGTAATATACTTATTTTTGAAATAGGTCGTTTAAAATTACCCTTAGCGGTAAGAACTTCAACTACCCTGACTATCCCGTCCGCGCCTGGAAAAACCTTATTAATGCGGCCTAGTGACCAAGTGCAAATGGGTAATTGCGAGTCCTTAAGCAAAACTAGCATTCCTGGCAGAATATTAGGCTTTTTAAATAGCCACTTGTTTCTTTCTTGTAACTGGCTCAGATAATTATTCTGCCAACGTTTCCATATTAACTGCGTTAATTTTTTAGTCCTTTGCCATTTATTTAGCAAATTATCTTTGACCTCACTTAAATTGGGTTCTGGAATTAAATTAAGAGGCTTTCCTATGAGGAAGTGACCAGGAGTCAACACCTGAAGATCGTCAGGATCTGTTGACAAAGGACAAAGCGGTCGCGAATTTAAAATAGCCTCTATCTGTGTGATAACTGTCAGGAATTCCTCGATCGTGAGATGAGCTGAACCCACAGCTCTTTTTAAGTGGTATTTGAAAGATTTGACTCCTGCCTCCCAAAGGCCACCAAAATTTGGCGCCCTAGGAGGGGAGAACTTCCAGTTAATACCTTCAGAAGCTAAAAAGTTCGAAACTTCATCACTCGTAACAAGTCTACGTAAACGTTTTAGTTCTGCTGAAGCCCCAACGAAATTTGTAGCATTGTCGCTAAAGATTACAGAGCTTTTCCCACGACGAGCGAAGAATCTTTTTAGAGTCGCTATTATAGCCTCGGATGTCAAATCTGAGACAAAATCCAAGTGCACAGCTTTAGTGACCATACATACAAATATGGCAACATAGATTTTCTGAAAAGTACCCTTTCTTTGACCTTTATATTTTATTTCAAAAGGCCCACTTAAATCTAATCCCACATTTGAAAATGGGGAACTGGGCACTATTCTTTCTGGAGGGAAATCCCCCATCATTTGACTAGCCGTTATAGGTTTAATTTTAAAGCATTGTAAACACTCATGTACAATTTTACGCGCAATATTTCTGCCACCGAGAGGCCAATATTTTTGACGCACAGTGTTCAAAAGAGCTTGGGGTCCTACATGAAAATCTCGTTTATGATAATATTGAAAAATTAGTTTCGTCAAGCGACAGCTCGCCGGAAGTATAATGGGGTGTTTATGATCAAAATTCAAATTTGATTTTGCTAGTCTTCCTCCCACCCTCAATAAGCTATCTCCATCTAAAAAGGGATTTAAGAATTTTAACTTACTTGCGCGATGAACCGAAGATCCCGCTTGGAGGGCCGAAATTTCATTTTTGAAATACTTTACCTGTTCATTTTTTATTAAATAAACCTCTGGCTTTCTTAATTCCTCCAGCAACAGAGGGCCGGTTGCAGATGTTGCTTTTTTACATTTATGTATGAATCTGAAAATATAAGCTAAAATTCTAATTAATTTTTGGAAATTATTGCTAAGATTAATTAAATTATCACAGAAATTAGAGTCATTATGAATAGCGAATGTCAAGTTGCTGGGAGCTTTAAGCTCACTAGAATAATGTTCATCTTTAATGTCACTTATATTAGAGTCAGTTTTTGCTATTGTTTCTTCAAGAATTGAAAGAGGCGGGCCATGCCACCACAACTGGTTAGAAGACAGGTTTTCCACACTTGCACCTCTTGATATCAAGTCAGCTGGATTGTGTTCTGACGGAATATGAAACCATGGAAAGTTCTTAGTTTGTTCCTTAATTTGCACAACGCGGTTTCCCACAAACGTTTTCAGGAGATGAGGAGCAGTGTCTATCCAAGCTAAAGCAATAGTTGAATCAGAAAACAAACTAACTGAAGCTACTTGTTTGTCTAATGAATTTAAGACCTTGTTAGTGAGTTTAGCCAGAAGAAGACATTCTGACAGTTCGAGACGTGGCACTGTTATTACTTTGGTTGGACACACGCGGGATTTACTACATAATAAGTAACTGATGGTTTCGCTAGAATTAGATGTTTGCATGTATATCACTGCGCCATAAGCCTTGGAAGACGCATCTGCGAAACCATTTAGCACCACTGATTGGTTCACAGCTAGGAAGCATCTTGGTACTTCAATGGATTCCAGTTCTTTAAGACTTTCGAGGAAGGTTTCCCATAGTTTGGCGACATGAGAGGGCAGCTTCTCATTCCACTCTATTTTAAGAAGCCATAGCTCCTGCATGAATATTTTTGCTTTAGCAATCACTGGCTCTAAGAGACCGAGAGGATCATAAATGCGGGCAATTTGCGAAAGTACATCTCTTTTTGTGAAATCACTCTTTGTGTTGATATTAACTTTATACCTAAACGTATCATTGAAACTGTTCCACAACATCCCTAATGTTTTAACAGTTATTTCTTCAGAATTTCTGTCCAGGGGAAACATGTGATTATCAATAGATTGGACCTCATTGGTACACCATTTGTGTAAAACCATCCCTCCCTTTAGGAGGAGTTCAGTTAATTGCGATTTCATTAATCTGAATTCTTCTAAATTGGATGAGCCCGATAGGCAATCATCCATATAAAAGTCCTTCAAAACAATCTTCGATGCTAACGGGAATTCCTTTTTCTCATCTAGAGCTAATTGTTGTAATACTTTGGTGGCTAAGTAGGGAGCACAAGATGTTCCATACGAAACTGTTGTTAGCTGAAATACCTTAACCGGGGATGACATACTGTCTTTCCACAAAATTTTTAAATATTTGTACTGGGATGGATTTATTTCTATCATCCTAAACATTTGTTTAATATCCGCAGTAAAAGCATAAATATGCTTTCTAAATCTAATTAATATCGAAAAAAGATCATCTTGCAGAACTCCACCCTTACATAATAAATCGTTCAAAGATTTTCCGTTGGTTGACTTGGCACTAGCGTCAAAAACGACGCGTAGTTTTGTGGTTTTACTAGAGGGTCGTAAAACGCCGTGATGTGGTAAGTAATAGCCATCATTAAAGTTCGTGTTTTCTTTTATTTCATGCATGTGATTTAAATCTCTATATTCTTTAATAAATTCTGTGTATAAATTTTTCATAACAGGATCTCGATCTAAACGTTGCCACAGAGAGTTTAATCTTTTCAAAGCAAGATTTTTGGAATTTCCCAAATCGGGTTCTAAAACCTGTGGTTTAAACGGCATCGTGACCACAAACCTACCATCCGGTTTTCTGAAGTGCGTTTTATCGAAGTGATCATTACAATATTCTAATTCCTCACTGTTACAGGGTTTTAAATTTTGCACTTCTTCAATTTCCCAAAAAGACTTCAAAGTGTCATTAAGTAATTCAAGATTTTTTGTTAAGAAACAATAATTAGTATTATTATTATTTACTGTTTTGTCATAAATACAACCAGATACAATGTAACCAAAAATGCTTGATTGCAAGTATAAATTATTGCCTAACTTTATTTTTTCTTCATTTAAAAGAGAAAAATACAGTTCAGCACCGATAATTATCTCCACACTGCTTGGAATGTTAAATTTTTTATCCGCTAAACAAATATTTGCTGGAATTTTTAAATCTGATATGTTTATCTTTTTCGAGGGCGTGAAGTCACAAATGTTTGGAACGATTAATAACTCAATATCATAACTGGCACTATTCATTTTATTTGACAACTTTGATTTGATTCTAGATTTAATGTAAATAGGCAATTTATTTATTCCACTTACAGGAATATTTATTTTCTCCCTTTTCAAGCCTAATATTTGTGCTGCTTTAAATGTACAAAAGCAATTCTGAGATGCGGAATCTAATATTGCCCTGAAAGGAATTTTGATGCCATTTACATCTGTCAAATAAATTATTGCAGTGCTAATTAAAACAGATTTATTATTATCATTTTCATACGAAAAAAATGAATGAACAGTAGTTTCGTTTTGTGATAAATCTTCCGAAACAAAATTGCTATTTATTGTTTCATGTATTGGGAGATTGTTTATAGGATTGTTTACTGGTGTTGTATAATTATGTAATGATGAATGATGGCTTGCGCTCTTGCAAACATGACAAGTGCCTTTTGAATTACAATAATTAATGAGGTGGGCTGAACTTAAACAATTGAAGCAAAGTTTATTTTTCTTAACAAGGTTAATTCGCTCACTTAACTTCATGTTTTTATATTTAACACAATGATATAAGGGGTGATTTTCGGTTTTACAAATTACGCAACATTTACTTTGAGGTTTGTTTGTTTTTATGAATAAGGATTTTGCAGTATATTTAGAGGATACGTTAGAACTTATACTATTTAAGATTTGACATCTTCGCTCAAGAAATTCTAAAAATTCATCAAAATTAGGCACTTCATTATCCTTTAATGTTAGTTCATATTGTTTACGAGTTTCGTTATCTAGTTTATTTAGAATAATATTCAGCAAAATTGCGTTCGAGAAATTATCTCTATCATACTTTAAGATCTTTAAAGCCCTTAAATTTTTCTTCACGTTATCCAATAAAATGCGGAGATCCTTAGCGGATTCCTGTTTAATTACACAAAGATTTAAAATATTCTTTATATGACAATCTACCATAACTCTTTTATTCTCGTATCTTTGTTCTAACGCATTGAAAAGTGAAACATAATTTTCATCTGGTGTAAGCAAACTTCTCGCTTCACCAGTCAAAGCAGAACGCAAATAAAATAATTTTTCATTATCTTTTAAATTTGAATTATCATTAATAAGCTCGTTAAATGTACTTTTAAATACGGACCATTCTTCAATTCTGCCACTAAAAACCGGCAATATGACCCTAGGTAGCTTAATGCTAGACGTTTTAGCTTGGTCCTGTTCAATAGATTTTTTATTAGAATCAGTATTTTCATAATAAACATTAATAGAGGATTTTAAGCTTACCTCTAGTTTTAGAATATCCTCGTCCAGTTGACTCAGTATTTTTTCAGTTTCTTCCAACTTTTCTTCCTCTATTATTCTATAATATTCCAGTTTAAGAGCTTCAAACTTTTCTTCAGTTTTCGACAGTAAATCCAGGTGGGCTTTCCATTCGGATAAATTAAATGTTTTTCCATCCGTTGCGTTAAATATCCTGGTGACTTGGGCCTTGATATTCCCTCGCCTTCTGTTCAATGCTTTTATCTCAGTTTCCGACATTATTCATCTTGTTGACGAAATTCGATAAATTCAATATTTAATTAAATAGAAAAGACACTGATTCGTTCATACCTCCGGGTCGCTAGGACCAATTGTACGGAGGTGTACTAAATTAAAAAGAAAAACTAAAAAGAAAAAGCAAGTAGACTGTAAATTTAATGGAATGTTTATTTTTCTAAGAGTCGCTGCTTGTTGCAGTATTAGAGCTTGTTGCTAAGAGACTGTTTCTCTCAATCCACTGCGTCACACAACACGTGAGCAGGGTTACAGTAAATTGCCGATTGGCGTATAATTGGCGTGGGCTGTGTTTGTCGCCAAGGCGACGTTACAAGAACACAATACAGAAGCGGAACAATAGCATTCTACGTTGTTTAATTGAATACTTATGGAGATGTTTTAAATCAGATGAACACAATTACAAAAGGTTGGCTTTAATTTAAAGGTTCCGCTGAATGAATTTTTATGTGATTAAAATTGTTAACATGTTGAGCGCTACGTCATTCATTGGTGACTAACACTGAACTTTTCGTTTAGATGACTGACTTTTCACCGATGATAGACAGTCTAAAATACGATATAAAACTAAAAATTACTATGATATAAAAATTTCGTTTGATTCAAAGTTTCTTTAAAAAAACTGACCAGCGTAGCGGGCGAAGGCTGCTAGTCATTTTATAAATTTTGACAGCAGCAATTATTTTTCTTTTTAAGATATTAGAAAATCTTCAATTTTTTATCAAAAAATTAAATGACTAGTATTAAAAAATGCTCTGACGAGCACCAAAAATGGTTAATATGTTTTTAAGTATGAAAAAGGATTTGACAAGTGCTTCTGTTAATTATAGAGCATGAGGAAGGACTAGGGTCCCTTCTTGGCTACAACTCACTTCAATGCCAACTTTGAAAAAATCATATTTGCGCTTTTTCCGTGAACACAAATCAGTCACAGTTACTACAAAAATCGATAGTGTAAAGACGTAACCAGTAAAGATGCAGATTAATTAGACATAAATGTAAGCGAAGGTGACATAGCGCCAAAAACCTAGTTCCTGCAGGCATCACATTCATACACGGCCACCAAGCATGTCCGCAGAGTATAATTGCACAGAAAATTGATTTGTAGTATAGTGCAGAGTGAGCAGTGCTGTTAACATCAGGGATGTAGTGGAGGCTATACGCCGTATATCTTCTGAACTTTTTAATAGAACACCATATACCCTCTGTTTCTCAAGAAAGCTATAGTATACACATTCTAGGGTATCCCTTTGCTTAGACCATATATACTCAGTTATTTTTACGACTACACCCCTGGTTAACATCAAAAGCACGGTGGGAAGTTCTACTGAAGTACCGCAAATTTCTTTTATTTGGAAAAAGCGCAAATATGATTTTTTCAAAGTTGGCATTGAAGTGAGTTGTAGCCAAGAAGGGATCCCTAGTTCTTCCTCATGCTCTTTAATTAACAGAAGCACTTGTCAAATCCTTTTTCATACCTAAAAACATATTAACCATTTTTGGTGCTCGTCAGAGCATTTTTTAACACTATTGTCTATTGTTTTGATTTGTTATTTATTGATTTTTTGTTAAAGATTTGACCCTTATGTATAACTTAAAAAATAACTTCATTTTACAGATATTATAGAAGCATCGAAAATTTTGCTTTTGCAAACTTTTAAATTTCGGCATCTATCGCAACATATGGATGAAAGGGCCAACGATAAAGGAATAGGATGCCATCTTGTGTTTAAATATGAGGAATAATTTTTGTGAAGCAATATACAACAAAATGATATGGTTAAAAGAAATTTTAATAATTTATACAGACTAAAATTGTTAATTTACTTAACGTTAGGAAATGGCAAAAATATGAATGTATCAACCGTAGGTAATTTACTGAAAGAACAAACTGATATTTGAAAAAAAGGGTCATGTTCTACTTAACATTTAAAAGAATATATGGCTCTTAAGTATGCTTATATTTAAACATTATGTAGTTTAAATAAAGCAAAGCTGCTGTGATAAAGTGTTTTAGAATCCAGCTTTTTTGTTGATATTTTTTATTTGTTACTTTGTTCATATAAAAAGCATCATACATTTGCCATAAAATGCATTTTTGTTTAGGAACTTTTAAAAACTTTTATATTGCGACTTCAGGGACAGGTGACGAAATTTCGATTTAGAGCAAATTGAGTTTAAAGATAATTGACGTTAAATTTGAACATCAGTAATAAGTGACTTAATTAAAATGGGAAACTGCCGCTTATTTCATTTTGGTCTTTGAACTCCTATTTCAAAGACTGTAAAAAAAAAAAGAAAAAAAAACAGAGTACAGTTTTAGGTAAGTTTATAATTAATCAATATTTATTATTATTCGGCAAAAGGTGGTTTAAAACTAGAACGCAGCACATAATTAGAAAATTACTTTTATTCCATTATCTGAAAAGAGGAGGTCGTCTTTCCAGGTCGTCTGTGCACTTAGCTACTTTTTTTTTTTAATTCTGTCACTTTTTCTGTCTTTAGCTTCTGGTGTCCTCATATAACCAAAAGTTTCACTAAATGCACTTGATCCACTCACATTTTTCTGATATTGAAAAAAACACCGTAAACACCGTATATAATATTTAAAATAATACACTTTGTAAAAGGAAAAATAAAGCAAGACGCGTTTAGAGCTACAACAATAACAGATCGTCATCAGCTGAACTAATACGTGTTCGTAAGGGCACAGAAGACACGTGTTAATCTATATATTTTTTTTAATCGAATGAATAAAATCGCGATTTAATCATTGATTTAAATTATCAAATAAAATGGTTGACAAGTTAGAATATAGCCAAGAATATGTTAAACAATGAAGAAACAATCAAGAATTTGACCGCAATGAAAAATAGCAAGTATCTTACACAAGGAAAAACAACTGGCATCTCATCCTTCCCACACACAGACACTAAATGTTCGTCGACTCACTCCAAACTATCGGAGAAACGCCAGTCACAACACTGACGTGAAGAACCAAAAATTGACTGTCATTTATGATTTGCAGGAAGGTGACCTACCAGTGCTTTCTAAAAATATCAAATTTATTTTTTTGATGTTTAAAATAAAACTTATATAGGCCAATAAAGAAGTCAAGTAAAAGATTTTGACAAATACCAGCAGCGTCAATACAAAATATCAGTAAATTAAAATATAACTTAAAATTTAAAGAACAGAGTCCAAATGAAAATTAAAGTTCCACAGTGAACCTCCATTTTTAGATGCGTTCATAATTATATAAATGCTTAGCACCTATAGTTGTCGTTCAGTCCGTCGGTCCGTCTGTCTGTCTGGCCGTCCGCATATAACATCGAAAAAAACTACTCATCGAAATCGTTTGAAATTTAAAATATATAATTATTATATAATTTGTTAAGTTATTTCAAAGTTTATGAAAATCGTATGCATAGATCAATTACAGGGGCAATCAAAAGTATTTCGTTACATTACGGTCAATGGGGAAAATTTTTTCAAATGCATTTTAATCGTTTGAAATTTAAAATATAAAATTATTACATAATTTCGTCGAGTAATTTCAAATTTTATTAAAATTGGATGCATAGATCAGTTGCAGGGACAATCAAAATTATTCCGTTACATTACGGTCAATAGGGAAAAATGTTTCAAATGCATTTTAATGGTGTTACACTCATTCGAATATAATTAATAGAATACATGAACATATGAAGTATATAGTATATATTAAAATATACATTCTGTACAATCTGTGATGTAAAGAATATTTATTATTAAATTACAGGGCCACACAAAAGTATTCCACTACGTAATGTTATACGGGAAAACATTGTTTGGGGCTTGTATTAATTATATTAAACTATTTCACATTTTATGAATATGATATACGTTGCTGAGGTGTAATAAAAGTTTTTTCCTGTATATTTATAGGAACACAAACAAGATTTCGACCACTATACTATTTCTACTATAACAGCAAGATCTGAATATTTTTTAAACTTCTATTTTTAATTTTCTATCATACGATCGCACCTCATTTGCTACGCTTCACGTGCAATTTCCAACTTCTTACAACTAAACGGCGTTTGCCTGCAGTGACTGCGCAGATGAAAACTTTGTGATGTGGCATTTTTTACAAGCGGCATTTCATCCCAAATAACCCTATTTAGTATTCAGCATACCATCACTAAATTGAATATGGTGTTTAAGGGGTTAAATTACTTAATGCTCTTTTTCTTTTTTTCTTTGTTTCTATATTGGGAAATAAAGAAGCAAACTTATTAGCTCCCTTATTACTTTTTTCTGAATAACAGCGATGTCAAGCAATGCATTTCAGAGAAATTTACTTGATTTGAAATACTTAACATGGTCTGACATTTAATTAAACAACATTTTTGTATAAGCATTTTCTTAAAACAATTTGTTTTTACACGCTGTTAAAATTCTAATATTTTGCGAAAACTCTTTCTCTTGTAATTAGTTGCTTTAGCATAGTTGAGGAATTTTATATTTTTCATTCTGTCTTAATAAATCTCAAATGTACTTCTCCAACTATGAATATGATTTTCTAATTAGAAAAAAAACTTTTTTTTCTTAATTTTAAATATGAAAGTGCAATTATATATATTGCGCAATTTTTAAATATAAATTGTAACATATTTCATTTAAAAAAATAAATGCCTTATTTACTTGTGTATACCGCGCTCAAATACCTACATTTATTGCAATGATAAAACAATAAAAAGGTTTTATATTTGAAATTACCCCCAAACTGTAAATACAGTAGTTTTTTTTCATTAATAATAAGTAGAACACTATCTACATTTTTCAGACATTTTAATTCGAAAATGCAGTTATAATTACAGATGAGCATAAATCAATCAAATTGTGCAAGTTTGACGTTTATAAGCTAAAACTTTTTACAACATTGAAACGCACAAATACAACACGGGTGTTTCAAAGATTCTTGGATCCCCTTCATTTGTGCGATAAAAGAAAAATAATAAAATATTAAAATGAGTTCAAATATCTCTCGCTTAAAGCCCCGGGAATGAATTGACAATGAATTGACAATGACCCCTAATGAATTGACAGAAATGGCGAACATAAGAGTTTATATATTCGGTAACATGTCAAAATATTCAATATAAAAGCAGTGTTGCCAACAAGGTACTTTTTAAAAATTTAGGGTCTTGCTTAGTTTGAGTTGACGGCAATAACTTTCAGAGAATTGCAAAGTATTATAATAAAACTTTTAGTGAACATTCTCACCTTTGATGCAAATGTGATAATATAAAAAGAAAGCTGTAGAAGTATACATTATAGCACAGTACCAGCAATATACAATATGCGCTAAATATACATTATAAACTAAACTAAACTTAAAAATTACTGTAAAGGTGAGGAAAAATATATTTAAAAAGTATAATACCTTTATTTTCACTGAAAAAAATACTCGTTGATTTTACAGAATAATACTGACAGCTAGGATGCCAATTTTTAACTGTTAAATAAGCAGAAATGTACCATTGTATAAAATAATTTAATGGTACATTACTGCTTAATAGTATAGTGCGTGTCGAAAGTTTAAGCACAATAGCAATTTTAAAATAAAACTTTAAATATTACCTTTAATTTCAATATCTGTCTTGTGTATGTTAATATCTATTTTTACACCATATTCATTTAAATTAACTTTTAAATTTTATTTCAAACCATGGAGTTTAAGAATAGAAGAAAAATGACCGTGTCAAAAGTTTAAGCACAAAATCCTTTTTATGCAAATTTTACAGTCTGACGTAAACGGTTGCGCACGCAAACAATTTCTGGGTGTATAAGAAGCAGTCCGCTGTTGTTTTTGAGTTAGTACAAAACACCTCAGTCGAAAGAATTTTCAGAGGAGGAGATGATAAAAATTTGGAGTATGAGAGCAAAATGTAATTCTGTTTCTGAAACTGCAAGTGCATTAAAAAGGTCAAAACAAGGTATTCATCAAATTTTGGCTCGTGATAATGATTTTAAACGAAAATTTCGTTCAGGAAGGTCGCGAGTGACTAGTTTGAGCGAAGATAGCCGCATCAGAAATTTGGCTTCAACTGGTAATTACTCCCTTTTGGAAATAAAATATGCAGTTGGAAAACAAATATCGAAAAAAACTGTTTATAGAACAGTTTTGTAATTCAAATACATAAAATACCGTAAAATAGCTTGATTACCGTGTCTCAAACGACACCATTACGAATCTAGATTACAATGGGCCAAAGAGCATATGTAGTTAGGTGAAAAGTGGCTGAATGTCATATTCAGTGATGAAAAAAAAATGGAACCTCGATGCCCCTGATGGGTTTAAGTGCTATTGGCATGATCTCCGCAAAGTACCTAGGGGTGTATTTAACCGACAACATAATGGTAGTTCTGTAATGGTATGGGGGGCTATTTCTTTCAATGGTCAGACATCTCTAGCATTCATCAGTGGACGTGAAAACTTTGAAAACTACCAAGAGACACTTGCCAATCATTTTCTTCCTGTTGCCGAGGTTTTTAGGGGGAGAAAAATGGTTATTTCAACATGATAATGCTTCCATCCATACCTCAAACTCAACTTCATCGTGGCTTAAGTCGAAAACAGTGTCTGTTTTGAAATGGCCGGTAATTAGTCCTGAGTTAAACTTTATAAAAAATATGTGGGGTATTCTCACTCATGCAGTTTATCCAAATGGAAAGCAGTATTCTTCAGTTAAAGATTTGAAAGATGCCATTGAGAACGCTTGGTTTAAAAATGAATCAAAAACAATACAGAACCTCATTTTAACGATGGAAGACCGTATATTTACAGTAATTCAGCAGAAAGGAGCAATAATCAAGTATTATTTTTTTTTATTCTTGTTCTGCTAAAGACTAAAAACTACTGTGCTTAAACTTTTGACACACTCATTTTTGTTGTTTTGATAAATTTTATTATTTAAGATAAATTTTATAGCATGAATCTGTTAATTATTTTTAAAACTACAATTTGTAGGCTATGTGAAAAGGGAAGTAACTTTCACCCATTAATAAAATTTTATTTTGAAATTTTCTGTTGTGCTTAAACTTTTGACACGCACTGTATACTAGTAGCTAATTATACTTTTTATTACCGCATATTTTATAATTATAAATTGGCGCACCGGCTGCCAGTATTATACTGTAAAATCAACAACTATTTTTTACAGCTTAATGGTATACTACTTGCTAGTTTTACTGTTTATTACCGTAAATTTCACAGTTTTAAACTGCGCCCCAGCTATCAGCATAATGCTGTAAAATTAACAATTATTTTTTGCAGTGTAGATTGACACATATTTCATGGCACAAGCGTCGACATTGTCAAGATCCTTGATAATAATTCTGTTATTGTTCCTTGATGATCCTTGCTGTATCAACAAGAAATCTTAAAAATGTCAAAGTTTGTGCGAAGAAAATTATGTCAATCTAAATAAAGATATGCCTTTTAACACTTTGCAGTCGTCTGTCCAGTCTCACTGACAAGGAAGGTCTCCATACTGGACAGATTCAAAATATTTTGAAAGCTATTCAGATGTGACCATCCGAAAATTTTCTTCTATCATATGCATGTTAATATTTCCTGAAAAATGCAGCATAGCAGCAACACCGGTTAGGTGGTTTAAACCAAAATGTAGTGTTGGAAATCTGGACAAAATCTTGTCCCTCTAAATTTTTCAAGTTGTTTGTTCAGCAGTGATCGTTCTGTTCCAGTTTTTCATTTTGCATTTCGGTCGTAAGGGCACTCTCTTTTTACCTGTAACTGTATGCATAATTTTATTTCCAGTTTACATACTGAGTAAGTATATCTAGAGTGTGAAAAATCCCTGTGTATGCGCTGTGATGGACATGCGGTCTAACCGATGGGTTTAGTTCTTGTTCTTTGCTGCAGTTTAAAACCAGTTTTGTCATCAATGTGTGTTAAACTACGAATTCCCTAACAAATGCTGGAGTTTTGTGTAAATAGTTTCATTTAAGTTTAACATTTGAGATGACCAGAAGTCAGTCTGATTAACTCCATCAAATAAAAATGCGCATTTTAAACAATTAAAATTGTATAAGCTACTGTTTTTTATACTGGTCTAGGAATATTAATGTTCAATGCATGGCGTACGTAATATATGACTCGTTATGATCACCATGTAAATTATGCTTATTATTAATATTAATTTAAATATAGAATTTATTTATATCGTGTGAAATATCATTTTTCAAATAGTCACTTTTAATGTATGTGTAAAAATCCATCAGGAACCACTAAACTGATTTCTTTTTCAAGAAATTCATGACGATATTTTTCTGCGAGAACAGCGGGAATGTGAATGCGTTGATGTGAATCAGTACGTATGTACTCAAATAGCGGATGTATTGTTCCGCGCTGCATTAAGACATTCCTTCAATATATAATTCGTAAATTTATAGTGCGCAACTTAACTGTACTTCATGCTATAACGTTCATTTATTGCATACATTAAATACAGGGTGTCCAGCAAATCACACCCTGATTTCAAAATTAAATTTCTCAAAAACAAAGATTGATAGAATTATGCGGTAAACGGTTTTTTCATTAGGTAAGCTGTAAATATCAAACAGTGAATATTTTGAAAAAATTGCGTTCTGATTGCATAGAATGCTTTGATTTGACATTTTTCTTGCTTTAGATTGCTGCCAGAGAATGTGTTTTTCGGCTTAAAATGCAATATTTTAAAGATTTTTCGCAGTAAATTTTTGAAATTTCGAAACTTTTTTTCCAAAAATCGTTAAAATATGGCACTGTACGCCAAAAATTTTGTTCTAAAAAAAAAAAAAAAAAAAAAAAAAACTAAAACAAGAAAAATGTCAAATCAGGCATTGTTTTAATAAGAACACAATCTTTTTAAAATATTCAACGTTCGAAACTTCTATATAAGATGTTTACAACTTACCTAATAAACAAACCGTTTACCGCATTATTTTCTAGATCTTCGTTTTTGAGAAATTTAATTTTGAAATCAGGGTGTTATTTGCTGGACACCCTGTAATTTCTATTGATACGTTTAATATGCAAAAAGAGTAGCAAGAGATTATTATAATTATAATATTATAAACAATTATTTACAATGATATAACATATTATGAACACTAATATTCATTCACAAGTATAATTTTCTTTCGGGATTGTCACTCACATTTAATAATATCATGTACTCGTTTCTGAAATAATTCTACTTTAATAAAACGAATACATAAAATTTCTAATTTTAAGTAGATTATTTTTAACGCCGTGTAAAGTTAAAAATAATGAATTAATTAAATTTTATTTATTTTTCTTAAAATTCATTTAAGAAATGTATGTTTTTATATTGCTTTTTATGCCTTCTACACTGTAAAAAAAAGGGTCGATCTACTAAAAAATTTTTAATGATCCTTGTAATTACTAAAAAATGTTTAGTAATCTTACTCGGTTACAAGGAATCTGTAAGAATTACTAGAAAAAAGCTAGCAAAGAATTGAGTTAATATTTTTACATTTTTAATAACTATTACTGAAACACACTTGATGTGGCTGTGATAGCCTAGTGATCATAGCACCGAACTCCAGGCTGAAAGTACCCGGGTTCGATGCTGGACGCCACCAAATATGCACCGAATGTATGCAATGTAAGTACTCGTTAAATAAAGGGATTATGAAAATCCTATCGTTGCAGTTACCATGGGTTATGATCTTTGGACTTTCCCTCCCCTTTAGAAACATGTCAAAATAGAGCAGGTAGCAATGTTTGGTGCTGCCATCTGTTGTGGTTTTGCCGAAAATCTTCCGCTTCAGAAGTCTAAATAAAATTTTTAATTAACAAAAATAATTTTGGAGCTATTACTAAAATTTGCTTGGTGGCTCATACTAAAAAGTTTTAAGTTAGTTATACAAAAAATTCTTTTGTTCAGTTTAAAAAAGAAATGTTTGTTTCACTTGCAAAAAAAATGCTTGTAATGGTTACTAAAAAATTCTGTGGAATACAAATTTACTAAAAAATTTTTAGTAACCTCTTGAATTTTTTACAGTGTACTTTGAATTAATAATTAAAAAATACGCTAAAATGGTAATAACAGTAAAACAACAAAATACTGACTTCAAAACTTTGCTTCTAATCATTTTTCTTTAATATTATTGAAACTCGAAATATAATCAGCAAGAATTTCATGAAAAAAAGTATTATTTTATTAATAAAAATGAAGAAAAGAGAAATATAAAATTTAATTTAAAAAGTTAGGTTTTCACTTTATGCTGAAAAACAATTTGATATCCTATACAGAATTAAAATATACATTAAATTTTTCGATAAACAATGTTATTTTTCAAGTTCTTAGAAAATATCCTATTTTAAAAAATTGTATAATAAAGATAAATATTTGAGAAAAACTAACCTCATTGCTTTTAGAAAACAAGTCTAGAAGATGAAATTAATCAAATGGATTAATAGATTACATAATGTGAAATAATCTTTCACGTTTATTCCTGTATGACATTGAAATTTTTAAGTTTTTCTATAAAACTTAATATCTAATATTTATATAAAATAAGATACAGAAAAACAAATAAATATAAAAAATATGTAACTAAGCAAACCCATTTTAAATTCTCCATAGGAAAAAAAACATTAAAAATAAGTAAAAATTTTGATAAAATTGAATTTCATAGAAACTCATTCTTTTATTTATTACGTAAAACAGCATTAATTTTTTTTCATAATTTTTCTTTTCAAGAAATAAATTATTGTAACCAAAAGATAACGTAAGTAAGCTCATGTTTACTTTTAATAGGTAAACAAAATAATAAAATAGGTAAACAAAATAAAACAAAAAATTTATTTTTAAGAAACTTTAAATTTATTTATTTACATAAACAAATTTAAAGTTTCATTAGGTTAAAGTTTAATAAAGTTTAATTAGGTTATAACTGATAAATAAACTTTGTAAAAGCTAAAATTAAATTTTAAGTCAAGCACATATAATAAGTCCTATTGTGAAAAATGTGTGAAATAGTTGTTAAAATTAGAGTAATATTAATTTAAATATTTATAGAATTTCCAAGATGAAAATAAGTAACTTAGAAAACTTTTTGATATAATATTTCGTTACTGCAAAAATTTGTTTTAAAAGAAAACAGATTGCACCTTTATCAATATACAGGGTGAGTCATAAATATCGAAACAATAGGCTATCTCCTTAAATATTGCCCCTAGACCCATACTTCCAATTGCAAAAATTCCTAAAAAAAAGGCGAAATTTTTGATAAGATAAGTTGCAACTCCATGGGGGGGTATATTTTAAAAATTACGAAAATTAAATTTTTATACGGCCCCCAGAGGATAAAACTTCCAATTAGAAAATTTTTTCTTATTCATTCCTGAACTGAACAAGAAAAAAATCATCTTGATATCTTCAAAACTCAGAGAGTTATGACAATTTTAATAAATCACGAGATTTCAAGGGATCAGATACAAATTGAAATGCGTATAATTGAAGAAACAATTTTGCTGTAATGGGTCCAGGAAACATTTATTTTATTTATTTATTTATATAGTTAGAATTTTGAATGTTTTATGATGGTTAGAGTAAATTAAAATTGTTATAACTCAAAATATTATTTGTCGCGTTGAATTTTTTTTCTTTTGATTAAATGAAAATGTCTAATTTTCAATTTTGATTCAGCATTTTAAATAATATATATTTTTTTAAAATAAAGGTATTTAAAGTAGCAATATAAAAAAAGATGCAATTTTTTGTAAACAAATCATATTTTTGAAAGTAAATTTTCTGAGCTGAAAAGAGCTTTCGGCACGTTGGGCATTTTTTTTTTTTTTTTTTTTTTTGAAATGTTAAAAAATAATTGAAATCGCGGGACTGTTACCGTAACCGACGGTTATTGACTTATGTCAGTTTAAAAATGAGAAATACTGAAATAAAATTCATTTGATGCAGAAAAGTGCAATTAGCTTTAAACAAAGAAATTGGAAATTGGAAACAAAGAAATGGGCTCCTAACGTTTAAATACTTTTTAAAAATTTCTAGGTGATTAACTCCGTCATTTATAGTTTCGATTTCAGATTTTGTTTAAGTTTTGTCATTCTCACCCTCTTTAATTACTGTTTAAATGCGCCAGTTGATTTAAACCTCATTTTTTATCACGTCGATTTCAAATTTTTTCCTTGTGCAGGGACTCACAGACAGACATTTTGCAAAAACATGTTTTTCGATATCTCTGAGCCCTAAAACGTGTGAATCCGCCGAAAACCGGAATTCAAAATTTTCATGAATCCAATACTTTCTTCTTGTAAAGATTGAAGAAAGTAAAAATAAGTTTAAAACCATAATAAATTTTGTAGTAAAAAGTAGATTTTTGAAAATATTTCTATGTAATTTATTAAAATATATTTCAAATGATTCCGTTAATAGAAGTGTCATTATCGCTATTACTATTTTTACTAAACTTATTTCCTGCGGCAATAAGTTTCTAAGGCACTTTTAATAAGAGTTTAATTAATATCACTTAATTTAATAACACTTTTAATAAGTGTTTAATAAGACGGCCCGACCAATGGGTCGTGCCAGTTACGAGGTTGGCGCCAAGGTCAAGATATTGCAGACATCTAGCATATTTCAGGGAAGTTTAAAGCAAAAACCTATACGCTTTTATTTTATATCTAAAAGTTAAAGTATTGTCTTGGATCGACATTTAACAATGCGTAAATTTATGGTCGATCCCTAAACTGTACTTCAAATGAACTGATTTTGCTGCTCTCAGATGTATGCTTAAGTGGTGTAAGTCACGAATTTTTGAAAATTTTGGATTTTAATATCTTTCGGGGATTTGTAGATATCGAGATGAATTTTTTTTGTTCAATTCAGGAACGGACAAGGAAAATTTTTCTAATTGGAAGTTTTATCCTCTGGGGGCCGTATAAAAATTTAATTTTCGTATTTTTTAAATAGACCCCCCCCCCCATGGAGTTGCAACTTATCTTATCGAAAAAAAATTCACCCTTCTTTATGACACTTTGCAATTGGAAGTATGGGTCTAGGGGCAATATTTAAGTATATAGCCTATTGTTTCGATATTTATGACTCACCCTGTATACACTGAACTTATAATAAGAAGAAACTAGTAGTATGAATTAGTAAAATTATTGAAAGATGTTGAGTAATTCAGTCCTTTTTAAATTACATTTATGATATAAAATACGCTTCTGGGTGAGATACATAACAAAAAAAAGTAACGACTTTAAATTTTGATTAATATTTTAAAGTTTTGGAGTTCAATGGAAATCACAAATATAATCAATCAATAGTTAAAAATATAGTGATAGTATAGAAATAGCAATTCCTTGGATGGAAATTAAGAAGAGTGGTTATGAATACTCTATGTGTACAATTAAGATTGAAAACGAAATCTTACTTTCTTTTTCAGATATTTTATATCACATAGTGCACACATATATCAGCCATAAACACAAATAACACAAATAAATAATAGTTGACTTTGGGGTAATGACTCGCTATTAATTAACTGATGTTGATAAAATTACGTGGAGGAAATTCCCGCTTTAAAACAAGAGAATGGGTGGGGATAAGATCCGCTATCAGATTAACAAGGTAGAACCCGTCGAATTTCGGCGAAAGAAAATGTTTAAAAAAGAACTGTTACATTGATTTATAATAAACCTACAAAATTACTTAAAGTAAAAAATGCACCCCATATGGGTAAGTCTAATGCTTGAAAAAAGGATATTTAACCTAAAGATAACAATATACTGTTTCTATAAAATTCAGTTGTAGAAATTGTTAAAATTAAACTTAAATCGTACATTTAAACAGTAAAAAATAATAAAGATCTTTTAATATGATATAGTTATCAATTAAAGCTCTCATGAAAGTATTCCAAGATAAAAAGAAGCAGAATTTATTGCAATTTGACTCAGAACGACTTTCGCCGTGTCAAAATTTAAATATGACTTTTCATATGTGTATTCACTTTAAAAAAAAATCGGTGTTTTATTTTGAACATTTTGAAAGTATTCTAATTTAAAACTTGAAGTCTCGATGCTATTAACTGAAACAGATACTACACTATTTATATTTTTAAAACGTATAAATATGATTTTGTAAATGAAAACAAAATCCACCGAGTTTTACAACAGACAATATTCTTGACAAAGCACGTATTTTAATAATTCTTTTTTCACTTTTAATGAGAAAATGGCAAAATAATGATACAGCAATCTGTTTTTTAGACTTTTTTCTCCTTTTCTTTTAATAGACATGGAGAACTTCTGTTTTCACGTTTAGAAAAAACAGCATTAAAACTACAAAAAATAAATAAATAAATAAATAAATAAATAAATAAATAAATAAAATAAAATAAAATAAAATAAACAAACATAAAAAAGATACAAATCAAAAAATAAAATAAGATACAGTTTTCAAATAAATTGCATTTAAAAGTACATTTTTTTCTTGTACTACGGTGTAAAAATTGAAAATGTGCTATGTTTAGAAGTTTAAAAGTTTGCAGTAGCAAAAATTGCAAAACCAAAAGTGCATTTCAAATTTCAAGGTGTTGCCATTCGCAAAATGACGTATGTGATACGCACAGATACGTTTGGCCTTTATAATATAGATAGAATAGTAGTAGTAATAATATAATAGAATGTTTGGGGATAAAACCAATTAATAACACAACGTGCCATAATGACAGCTAGAGAACAAACTTCAGTCTGTCACATGACCGTAGAACTGCGGAGTTTGTTCGGCATGCACAAAAGGACCGAACATAGAGAAAAAAACATATTAACTGCCGTTTATTTTAATACCTAACTTTATTCTTACATGTTGCTTTCGTTTTCAAAATGTGTAGCTGGAAAGTCGAAATAGCAGTGTTTCTTTTTATGTGCGCTCAATAATGTAAATACGTCACACCTATTTTCATTATGCAGTCTTTCCGTCTTTCCGCATATAACAAAGCAAAAACTACCCAATTGAATCGTTTGAAAATTAAAATATAGAGTTTTTGTATAATTTTGTAGAGTTATTTCACATTTTATGAAAATCGGATGCGTATTTCAAATACAGGGGCAATGAAAAATGTTCAATTACAATAACTTCAATGAGAAAATATATAGATTCAAATGCATTTTAATGATGTTATACCCTTCGAACAGAATAAAATTGATATGCATCTAAGAAGTACACACCAAAATAAACATTCTGTACAGTAAGCGGCGCAAATAATATTTGTTATTATTTTACAGGGCTACATACTATTCCATTGCATAATGATATAAGGGGAAACGTTATTTGGGGTGCGTTCTACTTTTATTAAATTATTTCATTTTTTTATGAATTTGATGTATTATGCTAAGGTTTTACTGTAAGATACTCCCAGTATAATAGAAAATTCACTATGTACAGGGACACACAAGAGTTTTCGGTCACAATACTGTATTCGAAGTACTGTATAATATCTGACTCTTTTTAAAACTTCGTTATAGTACGAACGTATCTCGTTTGGTAAGCTGGATGTGCAATTTCCGGCTTCTTAAATCTTCGCAGAAAAAGTATTTAAATACCGTACCATTAATTTTAATGTGTCACTTAGCTTAAGGTTTTCATGATATTCAACCACATATTGGGAATATTGTATGCAGGGATCTCGTTGTCGCTCGCCATTGCGCCAAATTGCGACTAAATTCTTCATTTGGTGAGTAAACAAGCCATTAGATTCACCAAATTGCTATTGCTCAGTTTGTGCTTTTTTATGAGTGTCATTTGCTAGTGCTTTTGGTTTTTTGTTTCTTTTCTTTTTCGTATTTCATACATGTGCATATACATATATTTTTAAAATATTTGTAACGGATAGTTAAAATTAGATGAATAACAACCGTTATCGCAGTTATAAAACTTTAGGTCATTTTAGAAAGGGGTACATTAATGGATTAATATATATATATATATATATATATATATATATATATATATATATATATATATATATATTGTGATACATGGCAAGTCTATTATGCTAATACTTTTTTCATTTGGCGTATGTTTTTTTATTTTTAATTAGCCAAATTACTAACGTTGGTCAAATGTCAGCGAGAACACTGATTGTATGACTGGGCGTCGTGACATACATGATTGTTTTTATACATAATTTTCATGGATTCTCTGATTCCGTGTGCATAGTAATTGGATTTTGGGTACATATTTTTTGCATGATCAAAATCTACCGTGATATTCTAATTAAAACTTAAACATCAGAAATCTATGGATTGGCGACAAACTTTTATCTCTGTTTTATACTCTTTGGTTTTTCCTTTTAGTTTTGTTTTCCTTCTTATCTTCAAATTTTTCCTCTACGTATTTTTCTTTTTTTAAATTTCCCTCACTTCTTATATATCGCCATTCTTCTAATCGAAATATTTTGATAATGGAACACAAGTAAATCTTATTATTAGAATAAAAAGTGAACCTAATTTATAACTAAATACAGTAAAATCTCCCAAAAGCGAACACGTACCGTTCCAATAGTACACTGTAAAAAAAAAAAAAAAATTAGAAACGTTTCTGAATATATGGGGCAGCTACGGTGCATTTAATTTTCAAAAACGTTTCTGAGTATTTAGGAAACCTTTTTCTGTAATATTCAGAAACATTGTTGACTATTTTAGAAATTTTAATGTTTGTCTAAAATTTCTAAAATAGGCAATAACGTTTCTCAATATTGTAGAAAGAAATTTTCGAAATACTTAGGAACGTTTTTCAAAATTACATGCACCGTAGATGCCCCATATATTCAGAAACGTTTCTGAATTTTTTTACAGTGTAATCGGTTGCTCCAAGAGGTGGCATCCTTATGGAGGTCAGGTTTATATCTAGATTTTAATTGTTGAAAAAAGGTAACAATTAATGTTATTAAAATTTATTTTTCTTATTTGGAAAAAACATAAAAATGTTTAAGGATAAAAAAAGTTAGTAATGAATACACTGCTGTTTTCCTTAATTTTACAGTTTATTTTTCATAAATTTTATTTCCAAATCCTTACAAAGTGCAGGAAATAAATGCAAATTTTTTTGAATGGGAACAAATAATGACGATTTCATGACATTATCTATTTGTTCTAGAGTTGCCTGACCGAATTGGGTAGGGGAATTTATTGACTGTCGTTCTTAATTCGGCATCAGAGTTAAATTTATTGTCTAAAAAGGCACAAAGGGCCGGACCGGGTTCGGGCTGATTACCATTAACAGCATTCGGGGCAGGCCGAGCTGGAGCCTTACTTTTTTCTGACTACTCGGGCCGGGCCTAGTCACTAATTTTTTCTGGCAGAGGCAACTTTTTTTTCCGTACAGTCTGGACAAATTTCATTCTTTCTAGTCTTGACGGACCAAAATAATCAATTCCGGTTGAAAATCATTTTCTCAATGTGACCAAGTCTGTTCATAAATCATTAAAATTTGGCTTGGTCTAAAATTTTTGCAAAAAAGCCATATAAATTTAGGACGTCATTATTCTACAATCAAACATTGGAATTTATTCTTTTTAAAGAATCGTAGATTTCTATGCTTATTAAAATAGAGTTAAAAGCATGGGGAAAAAACGGCTTATTGGGTTCATTAAAAACCCAACTTTTTTACGTACTTCTTCCTCAGGTTTTTCATTTCAGAGTACCCCCATTTTCATGAACACACCTCTTTTATACCCCCCATTCAACTAGATAATAAAAACATGTTTTTTGTGACACAACCATATCAAATCGATACGGATTGCATTGCCTCTTCAAATATTTCTGTGACTTTACTAACATTTTTTTGTTATTTCCGCCATTGCCAATATCATTTTCAGGTACTCCCAGCAAGTCCGCTACGTACCCCCAAAGGATAGCAAAATCAAAACTGGAAACCTCTGGGACTAGTAGGTTAATTCATTTTTACTTCAAAATAGCAGATAATTCATATGACTATATTATTTGAAATTTAAGTTCATTAAAAACCCAAATATCTTTTCATGTGCCCCTTTCTCAGGTTTTTCATTTCAGAGTATCTCAATTTTAATGAACACGTCTCCTCTATCCCTTTCATTCAACTAGATAATGCAAACATGTTTTTTTTTTCATTAGTAATCTTTTTTTCAGATATAATAAATTAAAACAAATTGCATTGGCATTTCGAATATTTCTGTGACTTCACTAATATTTTTTGTGATTTCCGACATTACCGATATTATTACTTCCAGTAAGGCCACCTCATACCCACAAGGGGTACGCGGAACGGAGATTTGGAACGACTGCGACAAGAAAATTAACCTTTTTTTGCTTCAAAATGTCAGATAATTCATATAACTATATTGCTTAACTAGTCAGATGCGGCATTTACCAAACTTTCTTCTATCTCATGCATATTAATACTTCAAAATTCACTGCCACAGTGCTAAAATTAATTGACAATCTATACCCATCGTCACGATTATAAAGCTATTAAATTCCATGCATTTGTTCTTGAAATAGGACTAATGGGGAAAATGAAACATAAAAGAGCCACCTATTGGGTGATTGGCACCAAAGCATAATCAACGATAATATTTATCAAGGTATATCTGAATCTCAAGTTTGATGAAAATTCGTGCAGTAATTCTAGAGATAGAGCCATTGTGAAAATTGGGAAAAATTCAGCATAGAAGTACCATCTGTTGGGCATTTGACACCAAAACGTAAACATGATCAGTTCATATCAAGAATTAACTGACTCTGAAGTTTGATGAAAATCCATGCATTAATTCTTGAGATAGAGTTATTGTGGTAATAGTGAAAAATGTAGCATAGCAGCACCTCTTAATGAGCGATTTACATTAAAATGTAAACAGCATAAATTAATACCAAGGACTAACCGAATCTGAAGTTTGATAGAAATTCGTGCATTCATTTTTTAGATTCAACTGTAGCAGAAATCGTAAAAAAAAACAGTATTGCAACACTACACGTTGATCGATTTACATTACAAAATAATGAGCTTAATTTTATATTAGGGACTACCTGAATATAAACTTTTATTCAATTCCGTGCAATAGTTCTTGAGATAGAGCGTCCGCAAAATTTATGTCACATACAGACAGTTTTAGACTCCAAACAGTCACAGACATTTTATAAAAACATATTTTTTCATCCCTAACGCCTAAAATGTGTTAATCCAGCAAAAACCGAAATGCGAAAATTTTCACGAATCCAATATTTTTTTCTTGTATAGATAGAAGAAAGTAAAAATCGTTTTCATTAAAGTTCTGTTAACAATTACTATGATATTTAACATAAAGTTTTTGTAATCTTCAATCGTAATTGAAATTGAAATTGAATTTGCTGTGGAAATTTAAATTAGATTTTTGAAGCGAGAAATGATTATTTTTTAGGTTTCGAAAATGCATTTTCATAATCATATGCCTTCCCCTTCTCGTTTTTATCGTTATCGCGGTAAACAGTTTCAAAAATCCTAAGTTATTTTAATATGATTCATTAATTATAGTAATTAAACACATATAAAAGTATCAGTTCCAATCACGTATAAACCTGCGTCTGGTTTTTATCGTTCAAATTTATTAAATTTGTACTTCATTGATTTAATTAAAACAGGAAAGTATTAATTTTCCAAAGAGATTGGTATTTGATTTCTTCTAAAAATTAATTTAATATTATCTCAAACTATAGTAAAATTAATAGAACTATGCATTTTAACCAAACTGTTTCGTAATAATTAATCGTTATTGCAAGACCATTTAATAGGAGCAATTCTAATTTTTAAAGTAAAACAATTAGTAGAAAATTTTGAATCTGAAATACCTGTGCCAGATTATCAACCTTTCAGGCCGTTTTTTTTTTCAATTTTTCGAAAAAAATACTTTTACGTTAATAACATTAACACTAGCTATCCAAATAGATTAATTAGAGTTTAACGAATATTTCATTATATGAAAAATAACGAATGTTATTTTTTTGCGTAGTATTCAATTCATATTCATATGGCAATTGTCTAAGAAAGAATTTTTGAAGATGTTTAGAAAATATTGTATTACAATAAGATTCAACTTATATTACAACTTTCTAATACTTATTACGCTTTATTACGCATGATTCTTTAACGAAAGTACCTTTTATTTTAAATTTAAAAAGTGAAATATATGTTTAAAATTTAATAATCGCAAGTGGCATAAAGACAATTAAGTAAATAATGATAATTATTATTATTACTAAATGTTTAAACATAAATGGAGACATATAGTAAATACATATACTATATTTATAACACTACACGTAAATAGTAGCAAAAGTATTTCTTAAAATAATATAATAATCCATTAAAAAAGACATAGTATTAATAGCGCACCAGACCCGAAAGGATTAATTATATACGATCTCAAATTATAGTGAAATTGTTAAAAATGTTATTGCTAGTTTTATTTAGTTGGAATAAATATACAGAAATATTTCAATTCTGGGCATGTAAACATTTCACCGGATTGTTTCGTCTTATTTAATCGTAAATGTAAACAATTCTAGCACTAAATGGGAGAGATTCTAATTTAAAAAGTTTAACAATTAATAGAAATTTTGATGCTTGAATATTAATCCACTCGATGTATAATTGTATTATCAAATTAAGTGCAATTGTCTCGGGGCATTTTTTGCAAGATGGGGTAGCTCCGTGGTCCTCGGTTCTCGAAAGAAGCTACCAAGGGATGATCATAACCCAATCCCAGAGGCGGGTCTTGGGGACTCGTCGACGAACCTCATGTGAAGGTCAAGGCATCGGTTTCCAGGTCAACGGGGAATTAAGGTGACCAGGACCTCGGCCACAAACTTGACTTAGAAGGAGCCTGAGATGAGAGCGTGTACCATGTAGAGCAAGAGGTGAGGACTCTCTAGTGACGACGAGGCCCACGGGAACGGCGTGCAGCGACTCCCGGGCTTATTGTCGGGAGAAGCTTGGCCAGTGCCTCGTGTAGCCCCCATCTCCGCTGCAGCGGAGGCAGTGGTGTGCCTGATCCTAGGTGGGTGGAGATTGGGGGTGCCCCAAGCTCGACCGTGGGACGGGTCGAGACGGGAGGCCGCCATGGAGATGCTTGCCCATCTCGTCCCGCTTTCCCTATGGGAGGGGGACGGCCGGCGAGCCCGCCAGCACGATTCTACCGCCGCGCCGCAGAGGCCTGGGCCGGGCGCTCACCGATTAAAGCGGTGATACATCTCTCTTAGAGGACGTATTGGGTCCAATCGAAGTCTAACGTGTCTTAGCGGGACTAGAGATTACTGCGCCCAGTGATTCAGACATAGCAGTGTCTAACACATAATTTCCCCACTACTAACCACCGAGCCAGACGTCGCTTCGGATGGCCATGTAGGGAGTTTCCTTGTCCTCCAGGGTTCGACTAGAGGTACCTTATCTGTTGGGGGATAGAGCAGAGTCAAACGCAGTTTTAAGGTCTGTGGTGTGACGTGAAGAATAAGGCACATTTATGAAACAGTTCAGATCAGAAATAACATATCCGTTTATTTTCATTCATCTCGAATGTTAAACTTAAATAAAACTATTTACATAAAACTCCAGCATTTGCTGGGTACTTAGTTGTTTAACATACATCCATGGCAAAACTTCATAACTGCAGAGACCTAAATCCATCGGTTAAATTGTCTGTCCATCACAGCACACACATATGGGGATGTTTCACATTCTAGATATACTTACTCAGTACATAAACTGAAAGTAAAATTATGCATACAGTTAGAGGTAAAAAAAAGAGTGCCTTTACGACCGAAATGCAAAAAAAAAAAAAAAAAAACTGGATCGGAACGATCACTACTGAACAAATTTAGAGGGACAAGATTTTGTCCAGATTTCCAACATGCGGCCCCATCGGTCGTAAAAACTTCCTCCTTTTTCTTACAATTCAAATCAAAAATATTACAAATAGCTCTCTTAAATTTTACATATAGCAGAGGTTTAGTTAGAAAGTCAGCTTTGTTATTTTTAGAACTTACATGTTTTAACTCAAAAACATTTTCATTTACTAACTGCCGAATAAATTGACATCTTATATCAATATGTTTAGTTTTAAAGTTCTCTTGACTGTTTTTAGAAAAATAAATAGCAGATTCATTATCACAATACTGAACTGGTTTTATTTTATTACACAAATTAAGTTCATTTAAAACTCTTGAATACCAAGTTAGTTCCTTTACACTTTCAGTTAATGAAATAAACTCAGATTCCATAGAACTGAGTGCGATGCATTTCTGCTTTGATGTTTTCCAAGCAAAAGGAACATTACCAAAGTAAATTATATAACCACTGCTTGAGTGTCGATTAGTAAGTTGACATCCCCAGTTAGCATCCGAATATGCATATAAACTCGGTGAATTTACATTAGACAGATTTATTTTAAAACTTTTAGTAGCATAAAACATAATTCATAATATCTACCACTATTAACCAGTGTTTATATGTATAACCATTACAAAATTGTGACATTACATTTACTGAAAAACTAATATCCGGTCTTGACCGATTTGACAAAAATGACAAACTTCCGATTAAAGATCGGTATGGAAATTTTTTCATTAACTCATTTTCTACAATTTCATTTTCGTTAACTTTATCTGGTAAAAGCAAGTCCTTATATTTTAATTCTAATCTTTCAATATAAGTTTTTTGATGAATATATATTGAATCGTCAATTTGTTCAAAGTTAACACCTAACAAATATTTCGTTAATCCTATTTCAGTAATTTCTAAGTTATTTTTTAACATATTAGTCACAGATTGCATTATATTTTTATCTTTAGCAAACAAAACTAAATCATCTACATAAACTACTAATATTACATTACTTTTCACTTGATAAACACAATTACACCATTTTAATTTAGAAAATCCTAGATTATTCAATATAGTATCCAATTCAGAATTCCATTCTCGGCCACTTTGCCGTAACCCATAAATAGATTTATTTAACATGCAAACTTTATTTTCAGCTCCCCTCATTTCAAATCCGGGAGGTTGTTTCATAAAAACTGTTTCTTTTAATGAGCCGTATAAGTAAGCTGATTTCACATCTAATTGTACATGATACCAATTTAACATAGAAACCAATAAAATAAACATTAATTTTATAATTGAAAAATTTACAACAGGTGAAAATATATCATTAAAATCAATACCTGGTTTCTGTTTGAAACCTTGAGCTACGAGACGGGCTTTATACTTTTTACCGTTTTTCTCTGTGTTTTTTATATTATTAACCCATTTGCTTCCTACTATTGTAGCGTTTTTGGGTGGATCAACCAACCGCCAAACCTTTCTTTTATTCATCATCTCAAGTTCTTCCCTCATCGTGTCACTCCATTTCTCGCTTTCTGGATTTAATTGTACTTCCTCAAATGATTTAGGGATTTCAGTATTGTAAAATTCATGTTGAATTAATTCATTTAAATATGAATCATCCGAATCAGTAGTAGAGGTTTCATTTAAATTTTCAACATTAGGATGAGTAGTTTTAAGTTTAAAGTCAAATTTATCTGGTTCATATGAGAGTTTATTTTCCCTACAATATTTTTTTACATCATTTAAAGATCTCAGTCTCTTATTTGTTATCGGGGTATAGTAATACACGTCAATCCTCGTGCTTTTTGTTCTAGGTTTCTCCACCCTTTTCCATTCTGAAATATTTATAGAGCTTAAAGTTATCTTATTCCCCGTTTCCTCTTCATCTCCATTTAAATGTTCTCCTGATAGTTTATGATTAAGATCTAAAGTCGCATTACTTAAACCATTTATCTCAGTTTCAGATTCATTAAAATTCCATATGACATTCTTATACTTATTATTTCCCCCAAATAATGTTTCTACACCCTTTTTGGATTCATCTATACGTACATGAATAGTTTATATAATTCGCCTTTCTTTTGGAATATAAATCCTATAGCCTTTTGTTTTTGTGGCATAACCAACTAAAATACCTGGTAAAGCTTTAGGTTGAAGTTTATTACGTTTAACTTTAGGAACGTGAACAAACGCTAAAGAGCCAAAAATTCTTAAATGTCTTACTGAAGGTCTGAATCCCGTCCATAATTCTTGCGGTGTAAGACCTTGGGTTAAACTGTGTTCGGTTCTATTTTTTGTATGAACAAACGCTAAAAGAGCTTCCCCCCCAAAATGATGGTTTTAATCCGCTATCGTGTAGCATTGCTCGAACTGCATTCATTGCTACTTTATTAAAATTCTCTGCAACACCCACTTGTTCCGGTGTATAAATGGAGGATCTTTCTATTCTTATACCTAAATCAGTTAACAATTTCACAAATGATTTATGAGTAAACTCCAATCCGTTATCACTTCGTACACATTTTAATTTCTTACCCGTTTGTCTCTCAGCTTTAGCTAAAAACTTTTTAAAACATTCAAAAACTTCAGTTTTATCTTTAATTATATAAACTTCAGTTCTTCTCGAGTAGTCATCAATTATTGACAAAAAGTATTTCCCCCCTCCTAAAGAGTTAACCGGACTAGGACCCCATAAATCCATAAATACTCTATCGAGAATTTGATTAGAAGTGCGTTTATATAAGTAATTTCTTTTAAACGAATTTCTATTAGATTTTGCAACTACACAAGTTTCACATATCTTATTTTTACTTTTGCACTTAATATTTTCAATACCTTTAACACAATTATTTTTACTCATTTTTTCAAGTAAAGGCAAATTAGTATGACAAAATCTACGATGTATTATTTCTGCATCTAAACTAGTAGAAAAAGCAAAATTTTCACATTTTGAAGCATAACCTTTTACAATATACAATTTATCTACTCTAGGTACAGTAAAACAATAGTTATTAAATTTATCATACACAATCATTTTGTTATTTCCCCAATAAATTTGGTTTCCTGCAATATCTATATTAGACCCACCAATTAAGTTTCGTCTCATATTAGGAGCATACAATACATTTTTTAAAGTTATTTCTACATTACCTGTTACATCTAGAATGGTAAAGTCTATGTCTCCGATGCCCAGTATTTCAGACGAACAGTCTTTGTCTCCAATTAGAAATTGCTGAGGGGGGAGGTCCTTGCAGGTTACGAATAGACTCCTGTCATTCGTAAAGTGAGAAGTAGCCGCTGAGTCCAGAAGAAATTCCACTATTTTATCATTTGAAGACATCAAGGCGAATTCAGGCTGCCTTGTAGTTTCACTATTGAACACTTGCTTCTTCCCTCTATTGCTTTTCTTTTTGAAGCACCTTGTATCAGAGTGGCCAGGGAGTTTGCAGTAACTGCATATTAAACTCGGCCCCATACGATTAGATGGTGAAGAATACGAGGGTCTAGAGGGTCGCAGTTCGCTTCCACTATTAGAAAACGATGGCTTTTTCTCAGTCACTGAAGTCTTCATTGGATTGGTTGGTTTATCGGTAGAAGTTTTAAACTTAGTTGCATAAGCATCACCTACAGCGATAACCTCTTTACTTTCATCTTTCCGTTTCAGACAAATTCTTCCATATTCACTAATTAACTGTTTCGATACATTTTCTAATTTGAATTCTTTATCATCTAATCTATATAACATTTGAACTAAGTTATCATATTCTTCAGGTAAACGACGGATTAATTGAAAACATACCAATAATTCCGGCATTTCAAACCCTGATTCTTTAATTTGAAATATTTTATCTTCAATTCTTTTGCAAAATAAACCGATAGTTTCTTCTTGCGAGTTTAACTTCATTTCAAAAAATTCATCCACTAATCCAGCTAGACGTGCTCGGGAAGTGGGTTCAAAGTTTAACTTCAAGATGTCCCATGCCTCTCTTCCATTTTCTGTTTGAGCAATAAGAATTTGAAATTTTCTTTCTATGGATTGATAAATAGTCGTATAAGCTCTTCTTTTACGCCATTCAAAGTCACTTTTTTCACGATCAGAAGCATCCGCTTTACATGCGATATCTGGTTTTGTGATAAATTCCCAGCAATTCCGATCAATTAACACACATTTGACGTCGAGCTTCCACGAAGGATAAATATAGTCCGACAGTTTCGGAAAAGAATAAGTTAACTCTGGAGCTTGTGCCATTATACTTGCAAAACAGTATTAATTTAATTTCAAACACACCACAATTTATCTATTTGACCTTTAAATAGCATAGCATGGCCCATAACCATGTTGGGGGATAGAGCAGAGTCAAACGCAGTTTTAAGGTCTGTGGTGTGACGTGAAGAATAAGGCACATTTATGAAACAGTTCAGATCAGAAATAACATATCCGTTTATTTTCATTCATCTCGAATGCTAAACTTAAATAAAACTATTTACATAAAACTCCAGCATTTGCTGGGTACTTAGTTGTTTAACATACATCCATGGCAAAAGTTCATAACTGCAGAGACCTAAACCTATAAACATATCAAATAATTTATTTAACTATATTATTTAAAAATTGATTTCATGAAATTTCTATTAACAATTACAATGATATAACATAACGTTTTTGCAATCTTCGAACGTAATTATAAACAGTTGAAATTTAAATTATATTATTGAAGCGGAAATCATTCTTTTTGCAGAACAAATATGTACTTTCACAATCATACACCCACACTATTCCGTTTTTTTTTTTTTTTTTGGTATTACGGTAAGTAGTTAAAAAAGCGTTAGTTATTTTAATATGTTTCATTAATTCCAGTGACTAAACACACATAAAAGTATCAGTTGTAATTACGTATAAACCTGCGCTTGGTTTTTATCGTTCAAATTTATGAAATCTGCACTGCATTAATTTTATTAAAAGACAAAATTATTAATCTTCAAAAGAGATTGGAATTTTTCTTCTAAAAATTAATTAAATACCATTTAAAATTATGCTAAAATTGGTAGAACGACTATTGCTAATTTTATTGTACTGGAACATATATAAAAAATATTTTAACATTGTGTACATAAATATTTTAGCCAGAATTTTTGTAGTATTTAATCGTAAATGTAATAATTACTGCCATTAAATGGCAGCTATTCTAATTTCGAAAGTAAAACAATTAACAGAATTTTTTTAATCTGAAATATCTATACCAGATTATTAACCTTTTTGCTACATTATTGTTTTATCAAAATAGGTTAAAATATTTCGCGTTTATTCCCTGTGCGATGAATGTCTTTTACAGAATTTATGAAAAATTTTCCGTAATTCCAGAAAATTTCAATTTTCCCCCGAAAGAAACAAAAAAAATATTGAATTTATGGAACTTTTTACGTTAAAAAAGAGAGAGAAAACAGAGATTCTACTTCCGTTCCAATTGCAAGTGCAATCTCTGTATAATCGTCCGTTTTCTTGTTTGTTACAGTGCAAGATTGTTTTTAATAATACCACATACTTCGTGAAATTTGAACGGTTTCATTTTTGGTAGCTTTGAATGCATACCATTACTGATGTCATAGAACTCAAGGTGAGGATAAAAGATGCTGTTTGTACTAAAAAAGAAAGAAAGAAAAAAATAATAAGGCCACAGCTTTACAAAAACATCTTAAAATAAATTGTTATCTTTTTCTTTTTTTTTTCTTCCCAGTTGTATAAATTACTCTTTTCAATTTGAAATGTGGGATTTTCCAATATTATGAATTGACGAATTCTCATTTTTATGTTCAACAAGCGCGTTTTACAGGCATATTAGTTTGCAATTTTTGTATGTATGTGTTCTCTTATGCAGCTTAAATGTCTAATTGAGAATTAATAGCATCCTAAAGTAATACCGCGTCAGTACTAATCTGAAATGTATCTGAAAATCAGTAGCAGCAAAATAAAAAAAAATCTTTACAAATACGGCTTTGAATAATAAATATACATATATATTGGTTTATAATGATAAAGGACCGTTTTCGAAGTGATCGTAATCCGATGAAGTTTTCGAAAGTATCTTTAATAGTTATGCATGTTGATCCTAATGTCTTGTATTGATCAAACATACTTATAGTGCGAAACTTAAAATTAGAAGTTCGGTTGTTTGGATAATTGTAGTTTCTCTTATAAACAGGCCCCGACTAAGGCTACCATGGCGAGTATCATTCTGGGGGGGGGGGGAGGATTCTGTTTATCGATGAATTTTTTACGAATCGATAGACGGTTTACGTCTATTTAGACCTCCAACGTCTCAATAGACGTATGCTTTAACTGATGGTACTCTTTTATTTGGTTTTGTGGTGCTATTCAATTTTTACTTCTTTTGAAGAATCACTCTGATGAACCGAAATATTACTTTAAATCTATCTTCGCTTCTTTCCATTGTGGAATTTTCCCATCTTTTTGTGAATAATCTCAAACGGTCGGAGGAAAAAAGGACAATAATTGATCTTGAAAGGGAATATTTGAAAGAAGAAAGTAAACCTAACCTTAGAACTCACTGTGATAAATGTCCAAAACAGTTTAAGAATTTGCAATCCAGAAATCCAAAATTAATATTTAAATTTTATCTTTTGCTCGAATCTAAAAAGTACGTTTTAACTAGATTAAAGATTTTCATTTTCCGTTATAGCCGAAGTTGTAAATCATTATTTATACAGGATTTTATATGGGACCAAGTATCTGAGTACGTTATAAGCAGAAGTGCGTAATAACCAAGGTACGTTATAACCGTTGTCGACTGTATTTGCTACAAGAAAGAATCCGAAAGATGATACTGGTTATTAAAAGAACATTTATAAAATATACCTAAAATATTAATAATAGAATTTCATCGAAACCAAAATTAATTCATTTTGAAACATCTAGGTTAATTACGCATGATAGTAAATTAAAACAAATGTGATTTATGAAAACTACACTGTAGAAAAAAAAAATCAAGAGGCTACTAAAAATTTTTTAGTAAATTTGTATTCCAAAGAATTTTTAGTAACCATTACAAGCATTTTTTTTTTTTTTTTTTTTTTTTTTTGTAAACTGAACAAGAGAATTTTTTGTGTAACTAACTTAAAACTTTTTAGTATGAGCCACCAAGCAAATTTTAGTAATAACTTCAAAATTATTTTTAGTTAATTAAAAATTATATTTAGACTTCTGAAGCGGAAGATTTTCGGCAAAACCACAATAGATGGCAGCACCAAACATTGCTGCTTGGTCTATTTTGACATGTTTCTAAAGGGGAGGGAAAGTCCAGAGATCATTACCCATGGTAAATGCTACGGCAGGATTTTCATAATCTCTTTATTTAACGAGTACTTACATTGCATACATTCAGTGCATATTTGGTGGCTTCCAGCATCGATTCCGAGTACTTTCAACCTGGAGTTCGGTGCTATGACCACTAGGCTATCACGACCACACCAAGCGAGTTTTAGTAATAGCTATTAAAAATGTACTTTTTTCTAGTAATTCTTACAGATTCCTTGTAACCGAGTAAGATTACTAAAAATTTTTTAGTAATTACAAGGATCACTAAAATTTTTTTAGTAGATCGACCCTTTTTTTTTACAGTGTATGACATTCTCAAAAAATCAATGATACAGAGATTAGTTAAACTAACTATAAATTTATAAAACTGAAGATAAAAGAACTTTATATCAATCTACGTATAACATAATTGACTTAATTTCGAATAAAATAATTGTAAAATAGGGATTAAAAATATTTTATTAATTTTCGAATGACGAATAGAGAAACTTACTATAAAAAGACCTATATTTATAGCCTCTTTCATAAGGAAGAAATTGTGAAACAGATGTTGATAAAAATTTCGAATAATTAAAATTTTTATTAGACACAATACGAAATTAATTCATATTTAACATGCTTTATTAAATCTTGGTGCTTTTATTGTATCAGTATGTTTAACAGCAAAATATTTTAAATAGCAAGAAATCTGAGAAATATTTGTATTATGAATAATTTATTATTTTTTATCATACTATTTAATTAAATGTGTTGTTAAAAGTATTTTATAAAAGTATGTTTCAAAATTAGTTAAAATGTTTGAATATTTAAAATGCGTCTCATAAAAAAGAAAGAAAGAAATATACATTAAATTTGGATTGTGACCAGCTTTCGAATAAGCATTTTACACATTATAAGGATTACAGAAAATTACGTATGTTTAATGGATTCTAAGTAATACTTTAACACTTAGAATTCATTAAAAATGCAAGACTAAAAGTTTCCAAAATTAGAAATATCAAAATAAAAGTAAAATATTTTTTTCTTCTAAACAATTAATGATAATATTAAAAAACAACAAATGTTATAATTGTTTTATTCCAATTACAATATTTTGGGATATTTAATATATGGGTAAAAGCCATCGAACAGTTTCGGATTTTGTGTTTTAGAAAGTATCTTAAGTAGTTGTTACAACCTTGTACTCTTTTTCGCACTGTACATTAATCAGGGAAACATCGATGTGACTATTCTTATAGTTTATTTACAATATACAGTGTGTCCACTCTCAAGGATAGCCAATGGCTAATTTCTAAACCATTAGTCATAGACATATAGTCCCAGTTGCAAAAATGTTTTTAAAAAGGTAAAGAAGTAGTTTTTAAATGATTTAGGTCAAAAAAAAATCTTTTGTTAAAAAATTACAAAAATGAAATTTTTATACACTTCCTCGGTCCTATAAGTGATATTTAGTAAATTCTTGCCACTATTCTAACAAATAAAACAAAAAAAAAAGTCCTATTCTACGACTAAAACTGACCGAGTAATAGTTGTTTAAAGTTGGAGTGTCTTTTTTGCTGCAAAATGGGAGTCAGTCACAAATTTACTGGAAATAAAAATAAACGTCTGATACAAAATTTACAATAAACATTGAGAGTAAAACAATTTTTTCTTACAATATTATTCTTAAATTTATGTTGACTTTTACATATTAATGATAAATATACAACTAATAGTAGAAACACAAGGAAAAAGGTAACAGAAATTTTATTAAATACATTATGAAAAGCAATACCCACAATACGTTGCAATATGATTTGAATACAAATTTTGAAGTAGGAAAATCTATGTACGAACGTTATAAGTAAAATAAAAACTTATCAAAATTACACACCTTCTTAAAATAAAATCATGAAAAGAAACAGCTTCATTTCCTTTCAAAATAAAACATACGTAAATATACAATTCAGGATGTGAATTTTAAAACTCCCCTTGTCACCTTTGTTTTCTCTATCAGTCTATAACAATCTGAACTAATGTAACACTACAATCTCCAAATTTATAATGAAAATCAATGCACATAGTTTTTTTGCGATTTCTCAAAATTTGATTTTTTTGATAAAGACAATTTTGAAACTCACGTATTGAATTACTTTATCCAATCTAGAAGTTAATTAATAAAAATTAACTCTTCTGTAAAACTTATACGGTGGCAGCACCTTCAATTAAATCGCTTTAAAATTACTTCTTTACCTCATTTAAAACATTTTTGTAATTGGAACTATATGTCTGTGACAAATGGTTTAGCCATTGGACAGCGTTGGAAATGGAAGCGCTTTATAATACTTTAAGCACTTAATGTACGTTCCCTTAAGGTTTAGTCCAACTCATCCGTTTTCAGTTACAGAAAAGTGGTTTAAGTCATAAAAATTAAAGTTTCATAACTCGGTCAATTTTAATGTTAGCCTTTTTTGTATTACTTGTTAGAGTGATGGAAAAGTTTTACTAAATATCACTTATAGGACCAGGGGGGCGTATAAAAATGTAATTTTAGTAATTTTTAGATTTTTTTTTTTTTTGCCTAAATCGTTTAAAAAACATTTTTTTACCCTTTTTAAAGCATTTTTGCGATTGGAATTATATGTCGATAACTAACGGTTTAGAAATTAGCCATCGCTCACCGTTGAGAGTGGACACACTATATATAACAGCCGCTAAAATTCAGCTTTATTCCTAAGTCATTTCTTACAATCTCATGATTTCTATGGCTAGCATACAAACCAGATCCGTTTATGGTGGAGCCATCTCTTAATGCAAAAACTAATTACTGTTGGGATATAACACCCTCCCCTCACAGTTCAAACGAACTGTAAGCAATCTTGGTCTGTTGCTTCTTTCAAATAAAACACGTTTCTTTGAGTCCCCATCATTATTTTTAGTCAATGTATCCTTCACAGATATATCTGTATTATCATCATTTTTTATTCCTTACAACTGTACCTGTTACAATATCATGCAAAGACTGGGATTAGTTTGATTCTATAGTATGTTCTTTATTAAGTTGTTCTTTTACTTTTCCATTAATCCCAGAAAAGAGAGTTGGGTTAACCCTTTCATACCTATCATAATCATTGTATTTTTTACAACTGATTTTCACTGATTTGAACCATATTTTCAACTTTATCTGACATTCGTTTACCACTGTGGTTTCTTTCTTCAATTCTGTATGATGACGAAACAGTCTTTGTACTTTAAGAATGCAAAGAACATGTCCAAACTCTTGCTGTATTTTAATATTTAGTGACGAATTCAGCTAAGAGAGCAACAAGTAACTGAACAAATAACCCAATTTTTCCCACCATCCTCGAAACATAAAATGCTAGAAAAAATTTGCTGCTGTACCAGATAATTACATAGAATCTTTAAAACATTTTAATGCATTTATTTATAATAGTCTTTGAAAACAGAAATATGCACGTTTTTTGTTTTATGTTGCATCCAAAGTTTTCAACCACACTTATTAACAGAAAACGTGACTTTAAACAGCATATTAAAAACCCTAAACTTTATTTAGAAAATAAATAAATGTGTTACATTTACGACATGATAATTTTAACCGAGTATTCGCAAAAGTACCTTGTTTTTCAAAATTTGATAATCAACTATTCAGGTTAAATAGTAGATCCAAATATTATGTTTATCCTTAAATTTATTATTGATTTCTTAATTGCCTGCATAACTAAATCTTCGCTGAAAAATGTGAATCCCAACATGTCCGTTACATCTCAGAATTTCAAGGATAACTTTTTCTATACTAATGATGTTTATAGTCCTTATATAAATAATGCATCTTTAAAAACATCATTAAGCAATGTATGGCTATAAACTTTGACGTAATGATTTTTATAAATAAAATAAATAGTGAGAGCAAAATGTAATGATGAAAATTATTTAAATAAAGAAAACATTAAAATGAATAATATTGCTCTTGCTAAAGCTGAAATGTTCTTGTAATAAGATTATGTGAAAACGTTATCTATAATAGGAAAGAACAGAAATCCTATAAATAAATACTAGGAATATTTAACGAAATTTACAATTAGAATTTTACGCACTCGGAGAAGAAAGTCCTTAAAATAAATTTAGAATTCATGTTATATCATGCCACATTAGTTGTTAAATGTATTAAATCGGTATAATTTCTTTTATATAGCACCAGATGAACTTTACAAATAGGTTGAATTTTCTATTTGTTTAGATTAATTTAAAATGAATTTGATCCATTTTAAAATATTTCAAATTAATTTTAACATTTTAAAATATGAATACCGATATGTGTTAAGATAAGCGATGACATATTGTTAGGATAGAATATAAGTTTTTTTTTTTTTTTTTTTTTTTGTTATTTTAATACACGCGCACAAACATTATATTATTGAAATTAAGTTTCGAAAAAATGTGACTATTTACCTATGATAATTTTTTTGAAAATTCATTTCTAGTCACTTTAAACGCATCTCAGAAATACTTTTTTCAATACACGGAAATATTCCTGGCAACACTGCTGCAAGTATTTACTCAAGAATTAAAGAAATTTCTGTTTTTTTTTTTTTTTTTTGGTCGAAAAATCTCGTGATCTGCACTGTAAAATAAGACATATTTTATAAAAATATCTACATATTTCCAAAAAATAAAAGATCTTAAACTACAAAAATTTTCTATAATCAGGAACAAAAATATTCGATAACTGCTCCCATGTCACCGAAATTTCTGAAAAGTGTTCCCTTATCTTTAGAAACCCCAGAAAACAATTTCTGTACGAAATTCAAAGATGAATTTAAAAAAATAAATCTTTATTACTTACCCGTAATTTTCAGAAACGTTTTCGAGCAGCTTTTCCAATGCATTAATCAATTTTCTCCACCCGCAAAATCGAATTTTACGATGCTAACAGACTTCAACTGAGCATTTTCAGGCTTTTAACCGAAATTTTAACGTTAATGTTATTGGCGTTAATTCTATGGGACATTTTCACCATTCGCTTACATTTCAGAATTTTATTTTTATTTTTCAAACTTAATATTTAAAAAAAATAGAAACAGGTGTTATTGTAAATGTTTAAGGTACATGAAAAAGTAATTGGTCGTACACTTTTGCCCTATAATTTAATATCTAAATGCTTTTAATGTTGGCTTGTAAGGCAAATTGTCAAGTCTGTTACCATACAAAATTACTGAAAATACTCAGCTTTAAATTTATTAAGTTTCTTAAAATCAACTTACTTTGAAGTGACTTATGTCCCTGAATTTCAAAACAGGATATTTATCAATAATACTTAAATCAAATTGAAATGAGATACAGTTTTAGCCACAAGATTTTGATCACATAGAAATTATACAAGAAATTTTTCTAATAGTTACAGTACATATTTATGTAAATCATTAAATTTTAAGAAAATTGCATATTTGTTTCTTAGTTGAATAAAAAATAAAAGTAGAATGGTGAAAAAATGATAATCTTAAAAAAAAAACCGTGCGGTAACAGACTTGACATTTGGTAACGGACTTGACACTATGTTGAAAATGGCCGGTATATGTTTTTCAATTACACATGTTTGCTGAACATGGAACTATTTACCTGAAACATCTTGGCGTACGAAAAACAGGTTTTCTAGGTAGAGATAACTGATTAATATATTGTAAAAACTGATTGGAAATGTTTTCGAAATTTTCGACAGCTAATATATATTTTGAAATAAATTTTTCTTTAAATTTCAAATATTCATCCTTTGCAAGATTTTTAAAAATGAAGGAATGCTTTTCGAAATCATGGGTGATTTGGAAGATATTGTTTATTTTTGTTCGTAACTATATTACATTTTCGAAAATTAAGAAAAATCTGTCTTATTTTACTGTGTGGGAAAAGCAGTTTTTATGGAATATATAGGTGAAAAAATATTTTAAAATTTGAAGCAGATATATTTTTAAGTGCAATATATTTTTTAAATTGGCAACTAACGATAAAAAAATATTTTTCATCTGAAAAATATGAATAATACAATCAAACAATGTTTTGAAATTTATCAAAAGCGATAATTTCGTATTAGCCCACTATATTGCCATTTAAGCATCCTTTTATATTCTGAAATTCCTTTTATATTCTGAAAAGAGTTTTAAGCACGTAGTTCAATTACATGTGTGTTAAATTTCTAATTATTTGTTCACAGAGGAAATTTTATTTTTAATGGAATATTAATCGTAAGAAAATGGTGAGCTCTTTATGTTGTTTTAAGGGCAAACGAATTAATATTTCGTAATTGAACTCCGCCAAATAGAGATAAACTTCAAAAATGTTTGATGCTGAAAAAATATTTTTAAATCCGTAAACAATCAATGAACTGAAATGCACTTTGTAAAAAAATTCTATTGGAAAGTGTTTTTTCCCAATTTGGGTGTCGAAAAATTTTAACAGCTCGATTACAAATATGTTGAATTTATATATTTTTTAATATTATTATTTTATTTATTGACAAAGAAATTATTATCTTCGTTATGGAAAATTAGTCAGAAATAAATTTTGAACAAGTTTTGTTATTTCATGTGCAAAATTATTATTATCATTATGTACTGAAGCCGGAGCTATATAAAAAGTCATGCTTGAAAATTATTTTTAAAAAAATAATGAATTTGTCAATTAAGATACAGTTTTTAAACAAATTGTATTTGAAAACTGTTTTTTTATAAAATGATCGCTGTTTTTAAGTGATCGTCTATAGAATCAGCTCAAAACCCGTTATTCCCAAAGTGAGGCAAAAAGACGAGGGGTTGTATCCGTATATCCATTGATTAATGGCAATATGGCACGGACTACTATATTTGGATAAAACACCTGATTTTTTTTGCTTCATATCGGGAATAACGAATTTTGAGTTGATTCTATAGGCGATCCCTTTCAGAATTTTCAAGCTATGTTTTGAAACTTTTATATAAATTGCTCTATACATTTAGCTAACGATGCTAAATGTATAGAGCAATCTATGCAAATGAAATTTTGATATCGTTGACGCATGCGCAATGAAAAATTATTTATTAAACCTGCTCATTTTTGATACAATTTTTATTATTTTTTAATTCTGATGACAGAATATTGTGTACAATGTCGTTTATCACATTTTTAGAAAAGAACATTATTTTATATTAAGAACACTGCAAATTATAAGCAAAAAACTTAGAAAATTTTGGGACTGTTTGTATAAAAACATAAATTTCTGTACGAGTATACATGCTATCCACCTAAAATTAAACACAGTATATTACAATAAGCCACTTAATCATAATCTACAGTTTGAGCGCTTTTGCTACATTAGTTTTGACAGGGTTATCCAAAATATATTCGTTCTTTTTTAATTTGTTGACGATCTTCTATAGAGTTTCGGGAAAAATCTTCACAGAAATGTATGACCTGCACTATTATGTTTTTACAGTTAGAGATTCAGGATAATTCCTCATGTATTTTTCTAGATATTTAACACAATGTCTATAATCGCAAGTGGTCGGTCATCTTTGGCCGTAGTGTATATTATATCGATATAACTAAAAAGGTAAGAGCACTTTACAAAAAAAGCTGTACTTTTATGTTGTACAAATGATGATGATATGTTTAGTGAAACGTATTAATCTCAATTATTTCTTTGAATGAAATAAAAATAATTACGTTATATAAATTACATTTATTTTATAAGAGACGTAAGTATATTTTCTATTTTTAACGAACGCATATAAAAATAATCAGTAAATCGGTATGCCAACATATAATGTACACTTTGTTTTTGCTGGTTTTATTAGTATAAACAGCATTTAGATAGAGAATTGATAAACGTTCCATTTTATTTATTTTAAGTTTTTATTATATAATAAAGTATAATGACTTTTTTTAGAAAACAATGTACATGTCAACATGTAAATTATTTTACAGTTCTCTTTTAATATTTTATTAGTGAAACGTAAAAGTTTTAAAATACAGAAATCCGCAAAGTTTCTTGCTTGATTTATATTTCCCGAATGTTTACCGAAAACATAATCTTCCTAGTAAATATTTGCGAAAAATCTGCTAATTAAATCTTGGGAATTTTCCATTTAAATACACATATTCAAAATAAATATCTCCACTGATTAAATGAGTGACATGCTTGCATGAATAGCGACTTATTCACTTAGAGTTTAAAATAAGATTTGACAAGTATTTATCAGAAATTAGTCATTATTGCAGCTTCCAAACTAATCTTTTTACGAAATTTCGTAAAACGCAACCATATATATGGGATAATTTAACCAATGTGATACCAAATTACATATTTAGCGTAAATTTGTATTAGGAAATGTGTTTGTTAATGACAGTAATATGACATGGAGTATTTTATGTTCATTTTGATTAGACGAAAAAATTATAAATGACTAGAGAATAAACACGAGCTTCCCGGGCAACATAACTGGGAATACCATGGGAACTTTCATTAAAATTTTTGCATTCAAAATAAATGACCCCACAAAGTACATGCGTGATATATTTGCATGAATGGAGGCCTAATAAATGAGAATTCAAATTAATATTTGACAAGTTGTTATCAAAACGTAGCCATTATTATAACTTACAAAATAACCGTTTTACGAATTTCCATACAACACAACCAAATATATGGGGTAATCTAAGCAATGTGAACACCATGTAACATTAAATTATATATCTAACGCGAATTTGCATTAAGAAACCATCTCCATAACAACAGTAATATGGCATAGAGTATCTTAAGTCCATTTTGATTAGACGAAGAGATTATAAATGACTAAAGTATAAACACGGACTTCCCGGATAACAGAACCGGGTAATACCTTGTCAACCTTCACTCAAAATCTATGTATACAAAATAAAAGGCCCAACAGATTAAATATGTGGAACGTTCTGACGAATGGAGACTTAATCACCTCGAATATAAAAAAAAAATACTTGAGAAGCTTTTTCTAAAACTTAGACATTATTATAGCTTCCAAAATAATCATTTTACGAAATTTCACACAACACATCCATATATATGTGATAATTTAAGCAATGTGAACACCATGTGATATCAAATTATATATCTAACGTGAATTTGTATTAGGAAACGAGCTCGATAATTACAATAAAATGACATAGAGTATCTTATGCTCATTTTGATTTGACGGAGAAATTATAAATGACTAGAGAATAAACATGAGTTTACCGTATAACAGGACTAGAGGATACCTGGGAACTTTCCTTTAAAATATATGTATTCAAAATGAATGTCCTCACAGATTAAATGCATGGTATGTTTCCATGAACTGAGACTTAATGAATGAGAATTTAAAATAAGACGCGACAAGCTTTTACCAGAACTTAGCCATTACTATAGTTTCCAAAATAATCGTTTAAGAAAATTTCATAGAATACAATAATATACGTACGGGATAATTTAAGTAATGTGAACACCACGTAATGTTAGATTTTATATCTTATGCTAATTTCTTTTAGAAAACGAATTTGGTAATAACAATAATATCAGATGGAGTACGTTACTTTCATTTTGAGTAGACGAAGAAATTACATATAAACTAGAGAATGAATTGATGGAAAGTTTTCCTGAATAGAGAAATGATCTCTGAGAATTTAAAATAAGATTCGACAAGATTTTTATAAAAACGTAGCCATTATTATAAATTTCAAAATAATTGATTTACGAAATGTCATCTAATACAACTAAATATATAAGATAATTTAAGCAATGTGATATCAAATTGTATATCTAGTACATATGCGTATAAGGAAACGTGCATAGTAATGACAGTAATGTGGCATTGAGTATCTTATGCTCATTTAGATTAGACGAAGAAATTACGAATGACTAGAGAATAAACACAGGCTTAACTTATAACAGAACTAGGAATATTCTGGGAAGTTTCCTTTAAAATATATATAGTCAAAATGAATGTCCCAGTTTAAATGGGTGGAATGTTTGCATGAATAACGACTTAATCTGCGCGAATTTAGAGTATGATTTGACAAGCTTTTATCAAAACCTACCATTATTATAGCTTCTAAAATAATCGGCTTAAGAAAATTTCGCAAAAAAAAGAGCAATATACATACGGGATAATTTAAGTAACGTGAACACCACGTAAGATCAGATTGTATATCTTATGTGAATTTGTATTAGGAAACAAAGTTGGTAATAAGAATAGCGTGAGATGGAATATGTTATTTTCATTTTGATTAGACGAAGAAATTATAGATGACTAGAGAATAAACTGATGGAAAGGTTGCATGAATTGAGACTTAATCTATCAGAATTTAAAATAAACTGTAAAAAAACCCGTTAGATTTACGGTGCAGCAATGTTGCCATCAGTTTTGCCGTAAATTTAACAGTTTTGTTTTCTTTACAGTGCAAGATTTGTCAAGACTTTTATCAAAATGTAGCCATTATTATAACTTCCAAAATAATCGATTCAGGAAATTTCATAGAATACAACTCTAGCTATAAGATGTAATGTGAACAATCTGTGATATCAGATTGTACATCTTATACGAATTTGTATTAGAATACGAAATTGCTACTGACAGCAAAGTGGGATTGAGTATCTTATGTTCATTTTGATTAGACGAGAAAATTATACATGACTAGAGAACAAATACGGCTAACTGTATTTCTTCCGAGCTGGGATTATTTTGAGAACTTTTATTTAATATCTATGTATTCAAAATTAATATTGCAACAGATAAAATGTGTTGAATGCTTTCTTAATCACATCAAATTTAAAATAAGATTTGCAAGCTTATACCAAAACTTACCCGTTATCATACCTTCCAAAATAATCGGTTGACGAAATTTCATATAATACAGCCATTTATATGGGATGATCTAAGCAACGTGAACACCACATAATGTCAGATTGTATATCTAACGCAGATTTGTATTAGGAAACGAGTTAAGAAGTGACAGTAATGTGAGTTGGAATACCATATGTTCATTTTAATTAGGTGAAGAAATTATGAATGACTCGGGGATAAACTCGAGCTTACTGAGTAATAGAATTTAATAGAATTGGGAATACCTTGGGAACTTTCATTAAAATCTATATATGCAAATTTAATGTCCCAGATTAAATGGGTGGAAGTTTTGCATGAATTAAGACTTAATTAATGAGAATTTAAAATAAGATTTGACAAGTTTTTAAGAAAAAGGAACCGTTATTATAGCTTTTAAAATAAACTATTTACAAAGTTTCGTAAAATAAAACAATATACATGGTATAATTTACGCGATATGAAAACTGTGTGATAAAAGATTGTATATCTAATGTGAATTTGTATTAAGAAGCTTGGTAATGGCAGTCACATGAAATGAAGTATCTTATGTTTATTTTGATTAGACGAAGGAATTATGAATGACAAAAGAATAAACACGGGCTTCCCGGAAAACTTGCTAGGAATGTTTTGGGAACTTTCTTTCAAAATACAGTTGGCTCTCGTTAATTCGAACAAGAAGTGTTCGAATTATCCGACGTTCGAATTATGGAAAGTATGAAATGAAAACCTGCTTAATATGGTACTATTACAAAGGAATTAATGTTATAGCGTTTTTGTTTTAATTTATTTCGTCTGTTATCATTAGAATATGACTTAATATTAAATTAGAATGTATAAATACATAAACTAATTAAAAGATTAGAAACAAGCACGATGGAAGAAAGATTTAAAGCGTCACTGATGGACAGACGGGGCACTAAGAAAATGGATATCAAATGCATTGGATTATGTGTATACTTGTTCGGAACAATTCTCACAAAAATCAAAGAAAGAAAGTTCTTCAAAGGATCTGAAATCCATGAGAAAGAAGCGAAAAATGAAAAATCGGAATTCTCGTTAGTTCGAATTAAACGAAGTCAAGAGAAAATGAGTTCGAACTAAGGAAAATTTTTAACGTTATTCTATCATTGAAAATTTCGGGACTTCATGTTTAGTTCGAATTAAGCGAAGATTCGAATTATCCGATTTCTAATTAACGAGAGTCGACTGTATATGTATTAAAAGTCGAAAGGTGGAATGTTTGCATGAATAAAAACTTAACTACTGCTAATTTAAAATAATATTTGTCAAACTTTTATTTAAATTTAGTCAATTTTATAGTTTCTAAAATAATCATTTTACGAAATTTCACAGAATACAACCATACATACGAGATAATTTAAGTAATGTGAATACCATGCAATATGATACTGTATATCTTACGCGAATTTGTATTAGGAGACGATCTTGGTAATGATAGTAATATGAAATGGAGTATTCTATGTTCATTTTGATTAGACGAAGAAATTAGAAATGAGTAGAGAATAATCACAGCTTACCGGCGAACAGAACTAGGAATATTCTGGGAACTTTCATTTAAAATCTAGATATTTAAAATGCAGCTGAATTTCTATATAACGAAATCCATTGTTTAGTCGAAGAAGTTGTTGAATAGAGAACGACGAAAAAAAAATTATTTAATGTTCAAATTTTGAAATAATTTTTTCGGCTGTTTAATAAATGCTTTAAAATGTTCAATTTTGAATATTAAACTTAAAACTACACTAAGTGTAAACTACTTAAAGGTGGCAAAAAATATTTTAAAAGGTGTTAAATTACTTTTAATCCTAGTACTTTCAACTGTAAACACATCCATTGACCGAGAATATAAAATAAAATAATATTTCATTAATAAAAAATTAATTTCATTAATTTAAAAAATAATTAATAAAATAATATTTAATCAATAAAATATAATATAATTTTTATTAATAAATTTAAAATAAAATAAAATTCAATAATAATATTTATTTGCTCATGCTGAATATTAATTTATAATATATTTTTTTATTTATTTAACTGTTTTGAAAACGGAAAATAAACGTTTATTTATAAGCATCGTCAAAAATCCCTGTCGGCTGGGCCTATAGGCGGAGGTAGATTTCGAAGAATGCTCATTTCAAAAAAAAAAAATAAATAAATAAAAAAAAAATAAAATAAAATAAAATAAAATAAAATATATATATATATATATATATAGGGGAAAGTTGTCCAAAATGGGGACGCTAACATATTTCTGTCTGCAAAAAAAAAAAAAAAAAAAAAAAAAAATCTATAAATAAGAAAAATGTGGCAAAGCATTTCCCGTTTAGAGCATGTCTTAGACTATGAGATGGCAAGGGGATTTTTTAAAAAAAATCCTTAGTATAGGCAAAAAAACCATTTTTCTGAAAAATGTTCGAAGTCCCCGTTTTGGACAACCGGGTGGGTAAAATGGGGTACTCATATGAAATAGCATATAAATTCAAGTTCTACTGCGAAATTTTCTTAGAAAAACTTGTTTTACAAAGAAAGATTGACTTTAATGCAAAATCAAAATACAGATAAGGAATTTTACCTTTTTTAACAGTTACTAGAATGTCACAAAAAGTAATCAAATACAAAAGTCACATATGAAATTGACATCGCTTTCGTCAACACTTGAACATGCTTCATGGGCCCAACCTCGACAGCTGCTACATTGAATCCACCCCTCTTTGTGTTTCGAGTCAATGTAAAGCTCATTACAAAAAATGCAAGCGTCATCGCTATTCTCTTCCTCATCAGATGATAACGGATCTTGATTTTTTTTTATTTTCTTCTCATTTTTAGCTTTTGGATATTTAGGATTGGGTTCGGTGGGTTTCTTGACCAATTTTCTTTTCAGTTTATTTTGCTTTTCATTTTTCTGCTGTTCCATAGCTTCCAATTCTGCTTTATAAGGCGATGAAGTGAGTATGGCAGTTTTACTTCTCCTCTTGTTATTCACTTTTTTTTTCATGCGTTCAATTTCTTGTGGTGGAGGCATTATTATTTTCGGTGAAATGTTATACGCTGAACATGTCTGAGGTTCTATAGCTGGATATATTCCAAACGATGAAGTGGAAGGTTGGGGTGTGACGATTCCATCACTCGATGCTAAATGACGTTCTAAAGGGTTGTTAGCAGGTTTTTCAGTTGTTTCTGAAGGCGCAAATAAATGTTCAGGGAACACATCTCTGTTAAAGGGATATATCCCTGTTTTTTTTAAACCCATTCATAGCATTTTGCACAGTAGCTGCTCTTGAAAATGCATTTTTGAAAAGGTTTCCGATCTGGTAAATTGTCACGTAGCGTCCAGGGTGATGTATGAGCCATTTCCTTGTCTCTTGCTCATAAAAGGCACTAAGTGGTGCCATGAAAGAGACATCGAGTGGCTGCAACCGATGTGTGGTGTGAGGGGGAAAGCATATCAACACCACGTTATTTTCCCGAGCAAAGTTTACCAGTTCCAAGCTTTTTGTATGGGAATTGTGGCCATCAAGTATTAACAACACTGGCTTTGTAGGTCCTGGATTTGAATGTTCCACAAACTTCTTGAACCAAACAAGGAAAGTCTCCTTGTTAATCCAACCACTCTCGTGATATACCGCAAATGATCCAGGAGGGGCATCATCCATCAAGAGAGCATTTTCTCGCTTTCTAGGAAAGACAAACATTGTTGGAACGAAATTTCCCGCGGCATTGACACAGATTTCTGTTGTCACAAGTACCCCTCGCTCGGCTGATGTCAAACTGCCAACTTGTTTTTTTCCACGCAAAGCAAGGACTTTAGATGGCTTATTGGGCACTGTCAAGATGCCTGTCTCATCTACATTGTAAATATCATTGGGTGAGAATTGGTATTTTAGATACAATGACTCTAATAAATCAAAGAACATTTTGAGAGCGACGCGATTAAAACCTTTTGCACGCGCCATTGAGGTTTTTTCAGGATTACGTAGAGCTAATATTGGATGACATTTTAGAAATCCATAAAGCCAGTCCTTTCCAGCCATTCTCTGTTCCATGTTAAAAACATGCGGAATTTTGTTTTTCTCTGCTAGCTCAAACGCGAGAGTTCTCAAATCTGATAGCGTAACGCCAAACAACCTCTCTTCCAAATGTAACAGATGGTCCACCAATTCCTTCTCTTGGGCTTCCGAAAAAACTGTTTTATATCTTCCTAAGCATTTAGCAGCAGCCGCTTGTGAAGAGAGCTCCTTCTGTCGAGCCTCTTTCACCTTCCTCTCCAGAGTTGTCTGTGGAACGTTGTAGGCTTTAGATGCTCTCCCGTAACCCATTTTCCCTTCTAAAACTTCTTGGATTGCACCAGCCATGCTCTCTGTCGACCAGCTCTGTCGATCAGTTTTCCTTTTATAGCGCCCCATCTCGTCTTCAAATAAAATGATAGTTCTGTAAATAACAGAACAAATTATCATTTTGACATTAAAAAAACTATACATTAAATTTTATTTTTGTAACTTAAATATTTATTTAATTTAGTTAATCAATATTAAATTAATTGTATTTAATCTATATTAAATTAATTATATTTAATCTTTGTAAAAATAATTACATTTAATCATTATAAAATTAATTTTATTAAATCGTTATAAAACTAATTTTGTTTAATCTACATTCGTTATGCACACAAATAATCTCTTACACTCGATTTAAGCACTTAATTCACAACATAATATCTCAGAATTAAAGCAAATTAAAACATATTTCAAAATTGTTATGAGACGTTCAAAACGGGTACGTCCCCATTTTGGACTACCCTCTATGTCCCCATTTGAGCCGACCATGATGAACGCTAGAAAACATGGCATCTCTTCACACACATGTAAGATAGAAAATGAAGAAACATATCAGAATATAACTTAAAACTAGGGCGAAAAAAATGATTTACTTACCAAAATTGAATCTTCAAATGTAAATTCATACAGCTCAATATAGTGCAGGGGCAAAATCGAACTTTTTTCTTGCTAAAAATTCAAAACTTCGTAGCAGAAAGAATAACAGCAAATTGCGTCAACAAATCTTTTCAAAATGGCAATCTGATGTAAAGGAATAATAGTAGTACATTGGATCACCAGATGTCAACACTTATCAGTGAGAAACCGAATGTCCCCATTTGACCCGCCGTCCCCGTTTTGGACGATTCTCCCCTATATATATATATATATATATATATATATATGATTAGAGATAAACCCTGTTTAATAACTTCATTTGGCCGTTTATGAAAAATTTTCATTTTTCTGCAAAAACTGGTTTTATCAGAATCATCTTAAGAAAAATTCAGCTCAAATGCCCATTTTGATAACATATTTTGAAATAAATTCTGAATTTATTAAAAAATCGACCAAAACAATACATTATACAGTTCCTAAATAACAAAAAACTGTCAGTTGAATGCATTTGAGAAAAAAATTGAATTTAAAAATGAGTCATAAAATAACCGATTGGTTGTTTGAATATATCCTTAATTCTTTAATCATGATTGCTTCGGAAAATTTATGCGAAATGCTCACTTTGACAGCATTTTTAAAAATATATTCTATCTTTATCAAAAAACTGGCCAATGCGTCACAGTATGTAGTTCCTAAATAAGAGGATCTGTAAATTGGATGCGTTTGAGAGCGAAAATGGATTTTAAAACGAGTCATAAAAAACGCAGTTTGCTATGTGAAAACTTCCTTAAATTTTCAAATCACGAAGACTTCGGGAAATTCTGTTCAAAATACCCTTTATTGGTAGCCTTTTTCGAAATATATTCTGTCTTTATCAAAAAACCGATCAATGCATCACATTATATAGTTCCTAAATAAGAGGATCTGTAAGTTGGATGCGTTTGAGAGCAAAAATGGACTTAAAAACGAGTCAGAAAAAAAACGTAATTTCTTATTTGAACACTTCCTTAAATTTCAGTCACGATGATTTCGGAAAATTCTGTTCAAAATACCCTTTTTGGTAGTCTTTTTTGAATTATATTCTGTCTTTATCAGAAAATTGACCAATGCGTTACTTAATACAGTTTCGAAATAAGAGGATCTATCATCTGGATGCGTTTAAAATCAAAAATGAATTTAAAAATGAGTCAGAATATAAGCAGTTTGGATTTGAGGTTTTTTCTCCAACTCCTATTTTTGTTTAATTTCTTTTTGCTATACGAATTAGTCCTATGAAAAACTTGTCAATATAAAAGTTGTAGATATTTTTAAGAAGATGTAAAATAAATTTAATCAGATTTGATATCTTAAAAATTGACGGAGTTATGGATTTTTCTCTTTTTTCACCGCCCTTTTTCTTTTCTTTTTTAATTTTTTTCATCGGTAAAAGTTGGTTCTATCAAAAACTTGTAAATACAAAAGTTTTAGATAATTTTAAAAACATTTACAAAAAATTTAGTTGGACTTGATATCTTGAAAATTGACAAAGTTATGAATTTTTTTCTCTCAAAACCCCTGTTTTTTTCGCCCCTTGAGCCCACTTCTAAATTTATCAAAAATCTGTCATGCATAAACTTTTGGCCCATTTTTAAGAAGTAATATAAACTTTAAACCGATTCGATATCTACTTTAATCAAGAAGTTATGTCGTTTTTTCGGTTTTCATAAAAACGCCCCCTATTCCGACCCTCTTGGTCCGATTTTGCCCATTAACGAACTTAGCCGAGATTTTATCCCCTTTGATTTTATGTACCAGTTTGGTGGAGATTGGTAAAGAATTATAAAAGTTATCGGGTTCATAAAAAAGTGATATATATATATATATATATAAACTGGTGCGATTGCAATAGGTAGTATTTCATACGAAATCTACCTAAAAAATGCATAAGGAAGACTTGTATTTATTTTAGTCGAAGAAATCTGTAATCTTTGTTTGTTTTGATTTCAATATTTTGGCACTTGTAAAAATTTTCATACTTTAACAAGAAATGCAAATTTCAATGGTGTTAATTTCCTTCCTTTTGGCGTCCTCTCCTTGTAATGTCATAGGTAATTATCAGAAGGGGGTTTGCTTTCCTTGTTTTAAGTTTTCATCTTAACGGACATTGATTTTTTTACAAGCACTGTTAAAAATGTCACTATTAGTTGGATAATAAGCAGCAATGAGATCATCATCCACATCCAAAAAGTCAATTTCAACGAAGCGTTTGAGCTACATTTTTTATACTTCCGAGTTTATTAAATTTTCTCCATTTCTCTTTTAGTCTAATATCGTCTTTGTCAGAATCCATAGAATCTTCTGGTTCAGAAATGCTGAACTTTTTCAAAGAACTGTAAATCGTCCTTTCTGTGACATGGTACCTCCAAGCTTTATACCTTCCTCAATATTGTTTCAAAACTTAATAAGGTCTTGTATGGCTATAGAGGCTTTTTTTCCGTAACTATGATCAATTACTTAAGAAATATATTCTTGTAATGCATCTTTTTTTTCTTCTATTTTCAAGGTCCTAGGTCCGGTACGGAATCGAGTTGTAAAAAAGTAATTTCGATGCTTTGAAATTTATTATATCAACTGTTTTGTAGGTGAGGTGTATCACTGTCGATAATAATACCATTTTCAACATTTTTTTCTGATTTGTTTGTCAAGCACTTTTAATAATTTTTCAAAATGTCCGATGATCATTCAAGGCTTATATTTAAAATCAGAGTACACTTCTAAGGAGTTCATTCCTTTAAAACATCGAGCGGTATTTTTACCAGTGATAAGTATCTATAAGTTTTAAATGATAGAATTTTGTTTGGGAAGCACTAAATAAGATTTGAAATTTTTTAAATTCTTGAGCAGAAAATTGTTTTAGAACTTCAGTTATCTTAAGGTTTTTTAATTCTCATACAATGCCAGTGGAGACACATTTATAACAGGCATTTTTCTGGAATAATAAAAGTCTCTTTATAAACAATTTTAGTCAACCAATGTTGATTTGGAATTCAGAGTACCTAAAAAATATTCCTATTCTAGAGCCTTTTTTAAGATTATTGATAAGGAAATTTCGATCCCTTACGCCTGTAATTTACTTAAGCATTGCTTCAAGTAAACCATCGTACTGGGTCATCATGTTTTTTTCCTCTTTTCGCGTCTTTTGTTCTGTTTGTTTTCGGTCATTGACTCCTTTTTTTCATGATTGTCGTCAGAGTGATTTGACGGAATATCAAACATTTTCGCCACATCCTCATTTTCACTCTCTTACTGATTGCTTTCAAAATCTTCACTTATAGAATTATGCCTATTCTAGGAAACATTTTATGCAGATGCAGTGGAAAATCGCACCACCACTGATGACATTTAATAAAAAATCTTTATTAAAATTACCTTTCATATTTAAAAATGCTCCAAATTGATGCAAACAATAAACATCCACTCTAAAATGTAAGGGTAACAAGATTTAGTTTTAAGTGAATGAAAACTTATTCAAAAAGGTGACACATTCTCTAATTGATCCTTTGATTCCTGCTTATCTCTGCTCTATTTATATCAAGAAGTAACAAGTTGGAAATTGCACGTGAACGTAGCAAATGAGGTGCGTTCGTACGATAACGAAGTTTTAAAAATATTTAGATCTTGCTGATATAGTAGAGCGTACTTCGGATACAGTATAGTAGTCGAAATCTTTGTATTTCTGTAAATATGCAGGAAGTAATTTTTATTACACCACAGCAACGTATATCTTATTCATAAAATGTGAAATAGTTGAATATAATTAAAACACGCTTCAAACAATGTTTCCCCGTATAGCATTATGTAGTGGAATACTTTTGTGTGGCCCTGTAATTTAATAATAAAAATTCTTTGCATCACAGATTGTACGGAATGCATATTTTAGTATATGTTTCATAGATTCATGCCAATTCTATTATGTTCGAATGAGTATTTCATCATTAAAATGCATTTGAAACTCTTTTCCCATTGACCGTAATGTTATGGAATACTTTTGATTGTCCCTGTAAATGATCTATCCATCCGACTTTCATAACATTTGAAATGACTCGAAAAAATTACGTAATAATTAGGTGTTTTAAATTTCAAACGATTAAAATGCATTTGAAAAAATTTTCCCCCATTGACCGTAATGCAACGGAATACTTTTGATTGTCCCTGTAATTGATCTATCCATCCGATTTTCATAAAATTTGAAATGATTCGACAAAATTATGTTATAATTATGTATTTTAAATTTCAAATGATTCGGTTCGATAATTTTTGCGTTGTTATATGCGGACAGACAGACAGACGGACAGACAGACAGACAGACGGACAGACGGACAGACTGACGGACTAAGCGACAACAATAGGTGCTACGTATTTACAGAATTACAAACGCACCTAAAAAGGCATTTTCAAAGTGACTATGGAATAGTTTTATCTTTTAGATCTTTTCTTTTTTTGGGGGGAAGGGTGTAGAATGACATTTTTGGAAATAAAAATAATATAGACTAATGCAGCTATGAAATATGGACAATAAATCAGCGAATAAAAATGGATTCCACAAACAGTTTGAAGCATTTTCTGAACAAATAAAATAACATTCCTGGAAAAACAAATTCGTTATATAGAGATACACAATTTGCCTAATAGATATTATTTTTAATGTAATCATGGAACAATTGATCGTTCCCACAAAAAATTCGTTAAATAGAGATATTCGGTGAATAGGTTTCGTTATATGGGAGGATCGACTCTAAATATAGCCACAGATTAAGTGAAACGTATGTTTACATGAATTAAGACCTAATCAATGAAAATTTAAAGTAAGATTTGACAAGCTTTTATCAAAACTTAGCCATTATTAGAGTTTCCAAAATAATCGGCTTACAGTAATTTTATAGAAAACACCATATGTAGAGATAATTTAAGTAATGTGAACACCATGTGATATTAAATTGTATAGCTAATGCGTATTTGTGTTATCAAACGTGCGTGGTAACGACAATAATGTGGGATGGGATGAATATTATGTTCATTTTCATTAGACGAAGAAATTATAAATGACTAGAGAATAAATACGGGCTTCCCGTTTAACAGAACTCGGAATGTCTTGGGAAGTTTACTTTAAAATAAATAGAGATATTTATTTAAAATAAATATGAACTGGATGAACTGGGAAGAATGTTTGCATGAATAAAGGCTTAACCACTGCGAATTTAAAATAAGATTTGATAAGCTCTTACAATTTGTTTTAGGAAACGAATTTGGTATTTTTAGAAAGATTCTGCAAGAGATTATCGATGTAGTATATTTACATATCGTAAATCACTTTATTTGATGAAAAATTTTGCAATAAGTTAAAAAAAACAATAAATAATTAAGGTATTAAAAATAATCTTTATAATTGCGGGGGAAAATCTTGCGCGGATTTAAATTTGTATTGATAATAATTGATAATAATGGATTTTGTAAATTTAATATCTTTTTAGAATGCCCACTAACAATACTAAATATCATATCAACCTTCTTGATTCGGTTCATTTCATGGTTTAACCCTTTAAGGAGCAAGTAATCGTGTTTTTCTAATGTTGAAACATCCGGCAGGAAATTTAGAAAAAACTTTAATTAAAAATAAGAAAAAGCTAATTTCACACTCTTTTCACGAAAATTATAAAAGTAAAATTTAATTTAAAAATTATGGTACAAATCCTAATTACAATTAGGTGGTATATAATGTATCAACTCATCTCCAGTGGTTAACACATACAAATAATAACTGATAATAACTTATTAATAGCTATACATTAATTAATCAAAAAAGTACGAACATTTTTTCATCACTTTTTTCAAAATAAAAAGGAGTATAATTTATAATTAGTGTGTTTTTTTTTAAGGAAAATGGTGGAAATCAGGCATCTTGGCCTAAAAAAAAAAAGAAAGAAAATAACCAATTGGAAACACAGTTTATAGATTTTTTAAGAAATAGTGGATATATTTTAGTAATAGATTTAAAAAAAAATTACTTTTTTTTATACAACATGAAAAATTCCCTGACTGCCAAGTATTATACTTTTTTCTACTACAATACTTTCTCAGAGAATTTTGTCTTGTGTAATGATCAAAGACATAAAATTAAGTAAAAAAGAATCGTATTAAAAATATTTTTAGGTAAAAAGGGTAAATAGTTTGCATCTATGAAAATTTGAATCTTTATTTCAACTGAAATAAAACACATTAAATCAATGTACCCATCTTAAATTTCGTAATACTTGAATTGAATTAAGTTCCTTTTTTTAATAAAAATAAATCGCTAATAAACTTTCAATTTTTATGATTTGCTTCTTATCATGCATAAAGTCCTTTCTTTATTCTAAATTTCAGAGAAATATTGACAAACCATTTAAAAAGCTGTTTCCCTTTTTTAAATGTTTGCAGTCAATTGAATTATTGCAGTACGACATTTTCAATTAACGTGGGTTTGAAAAAGCATTTCCTTTTAAGTTTTTTCCTCTAACGAGGGACATTTCCTGCTTTACGACGACCGCACATGTTTTTCTATTGTTAACAAAGCATGAATGGTTTTCATCCCGTTTTTTACTACTTTAATTTATTCCGCTCAAAAATTCATTATTATTTTTAATTATCTCTTTGCTTTCAAATGGCAAGGCGCATTTATATTTCCTTAAGATTTTTCTACATACAAAAGAAGCAGAATGTTCAAAGTCTAATGAGTGCTTATGTATATTGAATTGTATCGGGTTTTGCTGCTTGCAGGGCTGCAGAGTGGCATTTGGGTCCATTTTTGAGCAAAAGTCGGAGTCGGAGTAGGAGTCGCTAAAAAACATGCCGACTCCAATTCCAGTTTTTCTTGTTATAAAGCTTGAAGTGAAAATAAACCAATTAGACATAATTTTAAATCAATAAAAGGGATTATTATTGTTATTTTTGGGTTATTTTTTATTATATAGGGCTACCGAAGTTAAAGAATCCCAATATAATGCCGTAGTATTAAAACCATTTTTAATTAAAAACTATAGTAGATTCCGAATTTTTTCCGATCTAATAGAGTTTCATCTTTATTTCTTTTTCCTTTCCATCGAAATTTTTCTGCTCTGGAAGACACAAATTAACATCAATAATTGTAAAGTTTTCTAATTTTCAAGTCCATGGATCCGAAAACGTAAAATTTATGTTTTATTTTCCTCTTTAAATTTTGATAGTTGGATTTGAAATGTAGGGCGTGAAATTAACAAATTAGTATAACGGAAAATATTTTTTCCTTTTTTTTTTTTTTTTTTCTTTCAAAGCTCTAGGAACTGAACAAATGCCGAAATAGTAAAATTTAGTTTTTTTTCTTGCATACCCGCATAATTTTAACTAATAGCAACACTAGTATATTACTCAGCCTGGAGTCGGATTCGGAGTCGCAGACGTTAAAATTTCCGGAGTTGGAGTCCACCATTTTTGCCACCGGCCTCATAGTCCTGGCCACGTGTATGAAATTCGATTCACTCAACATTTAAGGGGGCCTGGGTCTCTAAATTTTTTTTATTTATAGAGATTTTGTTATGAATTTTTTTATTAAATCTATTTTAGTATAACAAAAATATTGTAAACAATAAAATTTGAAAAATTTTAAATGTATTTTTAAATATAATTTTAAAATTTTATTTTTTATTTTTATATAACTGTGAAAGTACTTGCTCGATTTACAAAATTTTTACACTTTTGAATACAGAAAATATGTCATTTTAATTTGTCTTCAGAATATTATAAAATATTGTATATGAATTCTATAAAAAAATTTAAGTATAACAAGTAAAAAAATCATGCGTTAAGCATTAAGCATAGATTATGAAGCACTTTCCAACGCTTCATGAAATCTTTAACAAAACTTCGTTATTTGGGTAAATAAGGATATAAAGCCAAATATAGCCAAATATGTATTCCAGTACTATTGAACAGCCCTGTATTTGACCTGTCAGCTAATATACATTATATATAATGGGAAAATTTAGTTTACCAAAAAATGCCTAGTAGCTTGAAATTTATCTTTCAGTAATTTATACTAATAAATGGAAACATACTTGAATACTTTGTTCAGCCTTGTAGTTTGCCAGGTACCTTTGTTACACATCAGTGTTAAGATAAAACTTATTTTACACTAAAGCACTCTTAAAACAACTAAAATCACTTTCTCATAAATTATCAATCATAGGCTCCATGTACCCAATTCTTTGCGTGGCCCTGTATAAAATTTTATCTATATTCTGCAATTATTTCTTAGTTAATTTAATGCAGTTCAGCGTAAAAATGCATACTTTATTTAAGAATCACATTTTAGTTATAGCTCATATTGAGAAAATGTTGGCGAGCTCCTTTGGGAAGCCCTGTATATTAACTATAGCATTTATACACACCATATAATATGCATAAATTTAGTGAAAGTTATACACGCATATCATGATTAAAATGCATTTCATCCGTCCATCAGCTGTCATCGGATACATATACAGTACTTCGGAAAGAATGTACTATTTGAAATCTTTTGTGTGTCCCTGTAAATACTATGTACTTTATATTAGGGAAGGCAGTATCGTATAATTTATACTAAGCCTCATTGACATACATCAATTTTATTACGCATGAAACAGTTTAATATATTTAAAATATGCCACACACAATTCCCCCTTTTACCATTATCTAATGGAATTCTTTTGTGTGATCCTGTAAATGAATAATAGCTATATTTTCATCTTATATTTTATAGAATGCATATTTTAATGCACATTGTAAAAGCATATAAATTTTAATATGTTTGACAGGGTATAACATCTTAAAAATTCCTTTGAAACGATTTTTCCCCATATGCCGTAATGTAATAAGAAAATTTTTATTCTCCCTGTAGATAAACTAATCATGGTAGAAACATCATTTTCAATAGGGTTCGTGCTAGAAATAAACAGCAATGACGTCCTAAAATTTCATGGCAATCGAAGTATATTTACATGAGCGCGGGCAGACGGACAGACGGACAGACGGACAGACAAACCGAATGCATAAGCACTTTTCAACTTTATTGGAAAGTGCTAAAATGAAGTTTTCTTATAAGTGATTTTTGCAGTATTTAGGATATTTCTAGAATTATCACCCAAAATTAAAAATCCTGGAGACAATTTGTTGGAAATATAGCATAAATTCGCTGTTGAAAATTTCATACACATATCTTGCAAGAAACTTTAAATATCTTCATTTAAGTTTGACCAAAGCGTAAAATAAAATATTCCGAGATAAATGAATATCTATATTAATAAAATAACAAATCGCTCTGTGTGTGTGTGTGTGTGTCTGCGATGGCTAGCAAAATCTACGTGACTTACGAGGCTCAAAATTTTTATGAGAATAGCCCAATATCTCTCCTGATGCACCTGAAGCTCAGAATTTTAATATTTTGATTAATTTCAGATATATTAATTACGAAATGGAACTCATTATCATCAAAACCATGCTTTTTTTTCTTTTTTTCTCTACGTTTATATTCGGTTGGTTGGTTCATGCAGAGTCGTTTATAAAAAACACGTTTCCTTTTTGCGCTTGCTTTCGTTTGGTCGGTTGTATAAAACATTCACAAAAATAATATTAAAAACCTAGACAGGAAAAATAAACGAATTTGAGTACTTAATCTTTCAAAAGTGACTGTTTTTTCACCTAAACTTTAAATTTTAGCACGGAGTTGAAACACTTGCTTTGTAAACATATTTAATAATAATGAATGTTTAAGAGAATGAATTAGTTCAAATGACCTTAGAACCTAGCAACGAACTTCACAACCTGGAATTCCTGTTGTTCGTCTTTCTGATTTTCCTTAACTCTGATTGGTTGAGCAATAATACATGCGTAATTGAAACTGATCTATTTAAATAGCAAGACATATGGTTTTTAAATATTAAGTAAAAGATCAGAAAAGATCTCACTGGCTCTTTTACCACTAAAAATTAGAAATTGGGCAAAAATAATTCCTTACATTCGAATGCTTTCTGTTGCTGTTGCGAGTAGCAATATTTTAAATATAATTTATATTCTCATTTTCGATAATATCAATGATATAATTTCTTTTAATATCAGAAGTGTTTTTTAGCACTTTTCAACAAAGTTTAAAAGTACTTATGCATTCGGTTTGTCTGTCCGCCTGTCCACACCCTAATTTCTGTAAATATACTCGGATTTTTATGCAATTGACAAATCTTATTTAGGGTCATGAAATTGCATATGAAGTACGTACGAATATTGGTTCAATTACAGAGACACTCAAAAGAAATAGATTACACTATGGTATATGTGGAAAATTTGTTTGGAGAGTATTTTAATGAGTATTTTAACGCTATTTCAAATGTACTGAAACTGATATAAATTCCCTGCTTTCACTACTATTAAATTAAATAGACAAATCATAGCAATTTTTAATAATTTACAGGGACACACAAAAGAAATCAGGTACAATACTGTCTTTGCGTAATAATTGCTGGAGAGTATGTTTTAAAATTCGATATGCACTTTTAAATTTAATTAGTTTTTTGCATACTACTCTTTATATATAATTTCCACATCTCATATATAGGGCTGCACAAAATTATTCGCATACTATTCTTCTTATTGGAGGAAACTGCTGAAGGGAAATTTTCTGAAATATATGTACTACTTATATGAATTAATTTTTGAAATACATGTTGTTAATATGTATAAATCTCTTCTATGTCATATACAGAGTTGCTAAAAAATTCGGATAATTTTCCGAAAGTAAATGGAAACAGCTGACATTCGGTTTTGAAATGCTTTGTGTATTAAATAAATTGTAAACGGAAAATAATTTTTTTTCTGATGTTTCTAAAGATAAAGAAATATTGGGTAACTTAGAAGCGGTAATCGAAGATTTTTACTTCGTGATTATAATGAATTTTCGTAGTTTAGGAAACATCTGTCTTTTTAGCACTTACCGAGAAAGTTGAAAAGTACTTATGCATTCGGTATGTCTGTCCTTCTGTCCTCGCTCAAACTCCTGTAAATATACTCGGATTTTCATGCAATTGATAAAGCTTATTTAAGGCCACCAAAGCATGCTTGGTATTCCATATGAAGCATGTATGACAAATGATTCATTTACAGGGATATTCAAAAGCGTTCGATTAGAGTATATGGAGAAAAATCGTTTGGGGAATATTTTAATGACATTACGTTATTTCTAGTGTATTCAAACTAATATAAATCAATGAATTTAACCACGGTTACGTTAAAACAGAGTATTTATCGCATTTTTTATAAATTTAAAGGGACACACGAAAGAAATGTTTACAGTACTCTTTTTCCTTAATAATTGATGGAGAGCGCGTTTTAAATTTCTGTATGCGCCTCTAAATGTAATTAGTTTTTTCCATATTATCCTTTACATATAAATTCTATACATCATATACAGAGCAGCACAAAAATATTTGCATACCATTCTCCTTATTAGAGGATACTGCTGAAGGGGAATTTTCAACTGAAATATGTGTATCTCCTAAATGAATTAAATTTTTAAATGCATGTTATTAATAGATATCAATCTATGTGTCATATACAGGACTGCTAAAAATTTCGGATCATTTTCCGAATGTAGATGGAAACAGATGTAATTCTGTTTTGAAATGCTCAATATATTTTCATATGGTGAAATGAGATGTAATATTTTAATTTTTTAAACGGTGCAGTTTTTTACATTATTCTGAATGTGTTGGATAGTGTTTCATAATCTGTGCTTGATGCATTATTTTTTATTTTTAAAGATATTTTTAAACACATTTTATCATTGCTCTATTTTTTCTTTTTCTTTTTAAATACTAAAAATTGTTCCGAGTTTAACGTACACCTGCCATACAGTGCCACAGGTAGTGGGAATTTGTGTAGGATATTCGTACAGAACATATTTCATCCTTAATTTATAAGAAGTGGATATTTCCGAACAATAATTTTACTAAATTTCTTAAATTCTTATTAGATTTTCTCACCCTCTCGACTAATATATCTATACGAATAAGTTTAATACTGGAGTTTCCTTTGGTATATGTTTGTTAAGGTATTGATGAGCTACTGGAGGTGAAAAGTAGAACTAACATATTTACAGAGCATATTTCACAGCTTACCTTCTACTTGATAAATTATGCAGCAACTAGCCATGTAGGAGGTTTTTATTGGTTAATATTGGTTCTTTAAATGGAGTGGTGGTTATCATTATTTCCGAATAGAAATTTCAATAATTTTCTTAAATTGCTATTTGTATCTCCACCCATTGGGTAATATATCTACGGAAGGAATGATAATCGGAGTATCGTTCGGATTTAGGTTTGTTTACGAAAAAATGCTCATTCTGGTGATGTAAAGTGAAACTTTAACATTCTGCAAATCGTGCATTGCACACCTATTCTATGCAGCCGCAAGTGGCGGTGATCCGTGTCGGATTTTCGTACAAAACATACTGCGCCCCGTAGCGGCGAAAAGTGAATCTGGAGTACTTTGTAGCACGTACGCGGTTAGAATTGTTAGTTTATAGTTATTATTAATTTTAGAATTTGGCTATGATTAGATAACGGTTAAGTTACATCTGGGTTACAGTTAGGTTGAATTTAGGTTGCAATTATATTATGGTTAGTCTTAGGTTAGATTTAAATTCCGATTACATTATAGTTAGGTTATAAATAAGTTACAGTTAGGTTAAGGTAAATTGCAGTTAGGTTACTATCAGGTTACGGATATGTTACGATAAGGTGACGATTAGGTTACATTTATAATATATTTAAGTTACTGTTAGGTTCAGGTTAAGTTGCAGTAAGGTTACAGATAGGTTACGATTGTAGTAAAAGTAAGTTACGGTTAGGATTTTATCCACAGGGTGAACATTACACATGTTTCGATTAAAGAATACTTAATTTTGTACTATGGTTCTGAAACTACATTACTATATACTAACCATTTACCTAATCATTGCTTATCTATTTTAATCATGGTATAGTCGGAACTAGGAATGTATATTTTTTTTAAATCAAAATATTTCACTTAGGATTTCGATGTGAAAAAAATAAAAAGTTACGTGACTGAACAGTGATATTTACGGATAAAAATCAACATTTTAACGGGAAAAACAAGCAATTGTTGGACACATATTTCCGCCCCCGTTTCACATTGAAGTCAGTTTGGATATTTGTTACTCTAAAAATTAGTTGTTTATTTTTTTGGCAGATTTTTTTCTCAGTCAGTAGTCACGTATTTCGAGTAACAGATAAAATCACAAATTTCAGATTCGTTTAATATTATTACCACGGACCCGGGCAGCGCCGGGCGGGTCAGCTAGTTAGATAATAAAACTAATAACGAGATAAAACTAATGCCTGAAAGTAAGGTACATTTAAATTATGAGTAATATACAGGCATTAATAAGTATAATAATTCTTTTGAGTAGAATTTTTTTTTCTAAATTATGCACAAATGTTTTAGAATTTCATAGTTCTCTTTGATTTACAGTTCTGAAAGTATACGCTAAAAATCACTATAAAATTTCGACTTTAATCGACGGCAAAAATTGTCCAGCCAATGATACTTTGCATACAATTAATAAGAAGTATGGTAAATGGGTAATTTCAACAAAATCAGTAGTCCGTCATCAGTAATACAGAGTCCGTACCTCTATGTACAGAGCAATGTAAATGGCAGGTGCAATTAACCCTTTCAAGCGCCTGATCTGGACAATGCTAACTTTAATTCCAAACTTGCAATTGGCACCTATAATATTTTAATAAAATCTTACTTTTACAATAAAAGCTTAAATTAAGGAGTTCTTGATTTCTTAAAAAGTCGTATGTAAATTCCAGTGTCAGTCGATAATTTCTCATTTTCCTAACAGAATTTGTCCGCGCTGGAAAGTGTTAAACATGAAAAGCGACAGTTCAGTTACGTGGATAAGAATTTGGACATACATAAAAAAAATCAGAAGTTAAGCACTCGCAATTTGGCGAGTCAGACTGTTCATTTTCTCTCAAAACAGCTCTTCTTGTCACGATATAGCGCAATGGCGAGCGGCAGCGAGAATCCTGGCTGTAAGATAAGAGGAATGTGTGTAAAGTGATGACAGAGAAACTCAATTTAATAAATTTGATCGACAAATAGTATAAATTTACAGAGAATTTCAATTTCACTTTTTTCTGTGTTTTTACAGAAATTTTTAACAGTGCAGTTGGTAAACTGTCTTAAAATGAAATTATGTTGTTAATTCATAGTAACCTTATAATTTACAATAAAAAATCGAGAAATAGTGTAAATTTACAGAGAGTTTCACTTTCTTTTACACTACCACACTTTTCCAAGTTTTTTTACAGATTTTATAGAATGAAGAATACATTTTTTTCAAAGTTATGATTCGATTTTTATAAAATCTGACATAATTCGACAAAATTCTTCAATGATAACATGTATCAAATTTCAATGAATTTGTCTGGGTAGTTTTGGGCTACTATATGCGGACAAACGGACGGAGAAGACGACGAATATGAGCTTTAGGTAATTACATAATTTCAATACACAATGGCATTGGACCATCCAGTATGTAAACTGTGTTGTAATATAATTATATTATTTTTCATAGCAGCCTTGTAATTTACAACGAAAATTTGATCTGCTCCTGATCTTTAACCAGTAAGCTTTCATTAATGTTCATTTTTAAGTAATAAAAGGGCTTGCAAAATTCATAGCTATGAAAAATATGTAAAATTAAAAGAAAATATATATATAAGATTAGAAAAAATCATATTTACATAGCTGCCAACTTGTACGGATTTTTCCTACCACTAAAATTAAGTCAAAAATTTTTTCTTCTTTTATCGATCAAAATTGTTAAATTTTGGCGATTGTCTTAAGTGAAATTTTCTGTTAAATTTTAGTGGTAGGAAAAATCCGTACAAGTTGGCAGCTGTGTATTTATACGATCATTATAAGTTATCGTGCTTATAATTTAAATATATATATATGTATGTGTGAGTGTGTTTATATAGAAAAATTTAACCTCTTCGGCCCATGGGTGCCGATTCGGGGACTTGTGTTCTTTTATTTATAAAAAAATAATGTCTTTTTTTTTTTTTTTGCATTTTTACATCACTTCTTAATAGCTGAAGGTTTTTGAATTGAAAGCAAACGAATAAATAAATGCCTGCATCTAAGCTGAGTCTCTCATAAAATAAATTTTATTTTTATATGAGTTTGTAAAATGTCTAAAAATGTTCAAAAGTCAGTGTGACCAAGAAAATTATAAATTTTTATATTTAACTTAAATCTTTTTCAAATTTTTTTGAAGATTTGTAGGTTATTGATTTGTTGAAAGTTCTTAAATTTGTGATTGCGTTAATTTAGATTAATGGCTATTACATTGATGTTTCAAGGGAGTTTGTAGTTTTAGATCCATATTTTTGAACTTAACTTACTAAGCGACTAAAGGATCAATTTCAGAGAAGATATTTACCTGTCATTTACAATTTCATTTTGTTTGAAAAAAAAAACAATGAATCAGTATTTGTATTATAATTTTAGCTTCGGAACTGAAGAGGTTTAAGTATCGTTTGCTATAAATCTGAAACGAAAAATCAATCTCATGCAAGTTATTTCATTTCATTAATATTTACATTAAAAATATTTTGCATTTGTTTAATTAGTAACTTTTGAAACTTTTAATTAACAAGGATTTCAAGAAGATAGCTTCCTATATAAACTTCTAATTATTTATCGACTATCTTTTTCGAATGTAAACAACTCCTGAATAATCCTTTTATTATTTTCCATGTTTAATTGTTTGCTTTGCAGATTCCTTAATATCTTTTATATTTCTTTATCTTCGATGGTTGATGTGTGGTGTATTAATTCATTTGAGTTTTAATTACTTAGTAGCATTGCAAGTCCAAAGAAAAGCTTGATTCACACATACGATTTCCCTGAAAGTTTAAATAAATTAATGTTCATTTTTAATTCAGAGAAGGTCTCATCGATTCAATATCACTAACGCTAACGAGCGACACTTGCAGCTAAGGGTGTGCAATTTTTTTTAATTTGGATGCTATAATTTTTTAAAAGAAATTTTGCCTTTTGAATTCTAATTTATGAATTTAAGCATTTACTAGCCAATAAAATAAAAAAAAGGAACTGACGTTTGTCATATAGGGCTTAAGGGAATGATATAAAATGGGAAAAGAAAATAGAAAAAAAACCCTGCATACTTTAAAATGCTATGAACTCTCTGAGCAGCTTGCAAAAGGGTAAAATTGTAATGTTGTTATCTCTGCATTTTGTTTTTAATGCTAAAAAAATATCGTTATTTCAACATTATAAAAAACACTTAATTACAAATATGAATGTAATCCTTGAGGGTATTAATTATTCTTCAATGTATTGAAAATTAATAAACTCTGTAGATTTATATTATTAAATATATTAAATATTGTTTATATTACAGTAAAACTTGGAGCTTGGCGAACGGAATATTACGGGCCAAACACTTAGATGCTTAATATTTATTTCATATTTTTGCATAACAAATTTAATTGCATTAATGCTCATTTTTAACAAAAGTAAAATTACAGTAAAATTACATGCAACAAAAAATATACATCTAATTTTACTGCAACATTGCTGCCAGCAGTTTTTGCCATAAATGTAACGGCATGTTTACTGTACCAATTTTTTACTGTGCATGTACATATATTGACAGTTATGAATGAATATAATTTCTGAAAGCGCCAGCTTATTCAAACATATTTATATACACTAACGAACCCGTATAGGCATCTTTTTAACACTTTCTAACAAAGTTGAAAAGTGTTTATACTTTCGGTTTGTCTGTCCGTCTTTCCGCGCTCAAACGCTCGCAAATATATTCCATGAAATTTTTAGATGTTATTCACGTCTACCCTAGCACGAACCCTATTGAAAATGAAGTTTCTACCATGATTAGTTTATTTACACGGATAGTCAAAATTTTCCGTTATATTACGGCCTAAGGGAAAAAATCGTTTCAAATGCATTTTAAAAGTGTCACACACTCAAATTTAAATGCATTTGCGAAGTGCACTAAAATTTGCATTCTATAATATATGCAGTGAAATAATAGTTATTATTCATTTACAGGGCCAAACAAAAGAATTCCATTACTCAATAAAAAAGAGAGGGATTGTTTGCGACATATTTTAATTATGATAAAAGATTTAATGCACAATAAAATTGCTATACGCCGCTCAGGTTTAATATTTCAACAATAATATGAAGTTCTTAGCATTCACATGAGCTCACAAAAGTTTTCAATGATATGTTCTGTATGAACTACTGTATATTATCGATGATGGATGATGGTTGGGTGAAATGCATTTTTAATTATGATATGCGTTTTGAAGTTTCCCTAAATCTATGCATATTATTTGTTACGTATAAATGCTATAGTTGATACACAGCTCTACACAAAAAAGCTCGTAAAGGATACTGAATATGAGTGTAATTTACTTAAAGGTGGTTTTTAAATAAGTTATGCATTTTCACGTTGAACTGCTTTCAGTTTAATAAAAATTGTTTGTAGAATAGAGATAAAATGATATACAAGGTCACAACATATTGGAAACATGGTCACCGACGGATGATAATTTCCGGAAATATGACTTAATTAGTTTTAAGGCGAAGGTAGACCTTTAAATGGACCAAAATCATTCTAAGTTCCAAAAAATACTTTTTGTTGCCAAATATGAAACGCTTCACAAGCTTCCATATTCAGGTCGAATTATCTCAATCGCATAATTTTTATGGATGTTATTAATGTTTATGGCCGCGCTGATCAGCTGATTTTTGTTTACAATGTACTTGTACTTTGTTTACAAGTGTATCCAGTCAAATTTTTCCCTTAATTAATTCGTAATTTTTATTAATTAATTATAAATTGCAACAGTTTGACTCATCGATATCTGAAGTTCTGTTATGGATATGTAGGATATGTGAAAGAAATGCGCATGGAGCACTTTTGTTTGTGATTAACCAAAACGCAGCGTTAGTGCAAAAGTATCTCGTAAAGCGTTGAGTATTTTTTCCATACGAATTGAATATTTCCAACTGAGCGATAAATTGCCCAGGCCGGGAATCGAACCCAGATATTTGGCTTACAAAGCCAATACTTTACCTGTCAAGCTAACAGTTCGATAGCCTGCTAGAATTTCTCGCTCAGTTAACCTTATTGGTCTTAACATCTGGTCTGTCATTTAAACAGTTCGGCAGAATAAACCGCAGGTAATGGAACTCCATATAACGATGAATACGTAGATATAGGGGAAGATGGGGATACTTGAGCCATTTTTTGAATTTTATATTTTTTTAATTTTTTATATTTTTTTAGAATAAAATAAAATATTGAAAATGAAAATTTGATATTTTTCCTTCAACTAAAAACCACTTTCAATAAATTTTGAACTATTTTTCTATGCATAATAAATGTTTATTTTTTGTTTTACATCATGGCTCAAGTATCCCCATGGCGGGGATACTTGAGCCATAGTGAAGGGATACTTGAGCCACTACGGAAAAATACCTACAAAAGTAATTTTTTTCGCTTTATTTTTGCACAAATATTTTACAGAATGATAAATTATGAAACGTAAAGTGTTTCAAAACCAATTAAGAAAACAAAGCTAGTAATACGATCATTTTTTGTCGTTAAAACTGGTTGTCGAAGGATAATTTGAACCTCAGTTATAACGACGGTAGAAACATCCTCAGTTCAGAGCCATTTAAATTTGGAATCTGCAATTCTTCTTGCAAATTTCATTTTCAAAATATTAAGCACTTATCCAACAAATATTTTTACAGTTTTCTTTCTGGCATATTTTATTAGTAACCAACCATCAATAGAAGGTTTTCTTTCACATCATCACCATCATTGACAGAATTTTCCTCTAATGATATTGTCGAACTCATGCTTTTAGTTTAGTAGCTGTCGGAATTTAAGCCAGATGTATCATTCTACTACTTCAAAGACTTTTTTGATTTCACAGGAAAAGATTTTGTCTTCCTCTTTGGCTCCATGTAGGTAAGTTTGAACTGGGATTTTTGTTGCTTTTCTTGTTTTTGTGCGCTCTTTTTACCAATTTTTCTTCAATTTTCTTAGTTAAAAAAAAAGTTACAGCAACAGAGGTTACGATTTCAATATAAAATACTAATCTTAATATGTTATATTAAAAAATAAAAATTTTATTATGTTGGACCTAACTAATTAAAGTATTAGAGATTATAGCCTGTAAAACCGTTTTAAAAAGTTATTTTCATTTAATGAAAATTAAATTGAAAACTATGTTTACATTTATCTAGACAGACTATTTTGTTCGAATTTTGGTCGTTTGTCAAATCGAACAAATCGAAAAATAAAATAGACATTTTCATTTAAAAAATATGCATTTTTAAACATTTTTAGGTCTTTATTTTTTTAAGAAAAAAAAAATAAAATGAAAAATTATTCTCCCTTTTCTCCAGAAAAATATCTATTAGTGAATATAAGGATGGAATTTTATTTTTTGTTTGTTTCACCCATGTTTAATTTCTAGTGAGGATGGTTAAGACATGGCTCAAGTATCCCCACTCTCATTGGCTCAAGTATCCCCACTATCACTATTTTTGTTTCCCAGAGTTTTACTAAATAAAGCATGCAGCAATTAGAACTATTTTAGACTCAAAATACAATTGAAATTATGCTTATTGAATGTATGTATATAGTTGCAACTTTAAACAAAACTTTGATTACAAAAAAACAAAAAAACCATGCACCCAAATATTTTTTTCAGATAGGGAAAAGACAACTATTAATCACTATACTTTCAAAATGGTACCAAGATGTGTGATTTCTTTTTTACATGTTCAGAACTATAAATATGTTATCATATTGGCAGTTTTAGAAAGAAAAATTAATCAACTGTAAAGATAATAGGGGTGGCTCAAGTATCCCCTATGCTCAAGTATCCCCACTCTCCCCTACTATTATTTTAACACAATGAAACTGACTGATAAATTTATCATACGAATTGAATATTTACAACTGAGCTAAAAATTGCTCTAGTTTCCCGGCCTGAGCAAGAAATCCTAGCCGGCTATCGCCCTGTTAGCTTAAAAGGTAAAGCATTGGCCTTGTAAGCCAAGTATTTGGGTTCCATTCCAGGCTAGGGCAATTTTTCGCTCAATTGGAAATATTCAATTCGTATGATAAATTTACCAATCAGTTTCATTGTGTTAAAATAATAATATACCTACGTATCCATCGTTATCTAGAGTTCCATTACCTGCGGTTTATTCTGCCGAACTGTCTAAATGACAGACCAGATGTTAAGACTAATAAAGTTATCTGAACGAGAAATCCCAGCCGGCTATCGCCCTGTTAGCTTAACAGGTAAAGCATTGGCATTGTAAGCCACGTATCTAGGTTCGATTCCCGACCTGGGAAATTTTTCGCTCAGTTGGGATTATTCAATTCGTATGATAAATTTGCCAGTCTGTTTGATTGTGTGAAAATAGTAGTATTTTTTCATATTTATTATTAAATTGTTATTATATACACATATATTTTAATTAAATTTCATCAATATTGAAATACCAGTACTTCTAACAAGTTGATTTTCTCATAATGAAAATTTCCGAATAATGTCAATTTTCAAAATGTTCCATGCGCATCCCTAATTAATTTTTATCTAATTACCCTTATAGTAAAAAAAAGCAATATCACTTACATTTATTGTACTTCAAAATTCATAGGTTGTAAATTCTTGGTCAAAAGTGTGATTTATAGAGTTTTTGCAAGATAAAAATTGGTTTTTTCTCTTATTAATATTTTTACTGGCGAGCTTCGCCCGCTAGCGGCACCTTTCTGAAAAAAAATAATCTCTCTAAGGCCCAGTTGCACACTTGCGTTTACTTATATTTTGCATCTCTGATTCATTGCATTAGTTGTAACATCTAGCATTAAAAAATAAAAGTGTTTCTAATTTTTGCAGATTTTGCAATATTGTAGCGTATTACTTGCAATGTTATTACAGCATGAATATCAGACTAACAGTAGGGCTTTTTTTCAAATAACAAATTTTTTAATGATAAAATTCATAATTTGGCAGTATATAAAATGGATACATTATAAGATCATCCTAATGCTTTTTAGTACAATTCTACGATTGTTAATTTAAGATTGGCAAAAGAAATGAAACCAAAATCTCTGCATTTAAAAACATTTATTTAATGCGTTACCAAAATTTTGAAATATGCACTATGCTAAAAAAAAACCGCACTGTGAAAGATTTGTTTAATTAAATCAGTCATAAAAAAGAAGAAAATCTTGAATACATTAAGAAGAAATTTGTTAGATAATATTGGTCATAAAAATCAATGCATATAGAACAAATGGTAGAAACACTAAATGCAAATAAATCTACTTACACAACCTGTATTATTAATCCGTTTTAGTCCACATACTTCACTAATATGCCTGAATGTTAAAAAATATTCACAATATAATTAGTAGAAATTAAATTTAGTTTTCTATGATATTTCAACAGGAACAATTTTTAAAGCAGGCGCTTCGTATAAAGTTTCGAGTTGAAACACTGGAAAGAGTTGAGTTGTTTCGATGCTCCCTACATGATAATCAATTTCGTGCGGGAAAATGTCGAATACAAATCTTAGTTTTGTTCGTGCTCGTAAATATTCCTCACGTACGTCAAAGTGCATTAAGAAAAATACTTTCTTATTAATTTTCATAATTGTTTTTTCATTACTTAAAATTGTTCTTTTATGTGGATATAAAAAAAACCATTGATTTTTTCATATCGGCGTAGCTTGGCTAAATGCACGCATGCGCAATGCGAAAAACATTGTTTCTGTTTATACAAAAGATGAAGATTTAATATTTATAAAAATATGTTTGTTGTTCTGCAAATGGTTACACCTATTATTTTATTTAAAAGATAGTTCTGATAGCCATATTTTTCCAAAAATTTCATACCTCATTAAAAGTGGATTACCAAGAATGGTATTAGCCGATTTTAAGGAAATATTGAAATTAAGTAAAAGTTGTTCCTAAAAATATGAAAAAAAAAAAGAAGTTCGTTCTTTCCCCGTAATTTCGCGGTTTTTATTTATTTAAAAATACTTCTAACTGTTGTATCATTTCAAAATAGTGATGCAACTTGTACCACGGTATTCTCTAACTGCTTTTATGAAGATTTTAAAGAAATGTCAAATTTTAAAATGCATTTATTTGCAATAATGTTCTCTAACGATATTTTAAAAATATACGGATTACCGAGTGTCGGATTAGTGAGGTCGCAATGTATTACTATTACACACTTTGAAAAAAACCTCGAGTATAACTTTCGTGTAAAATTATGCATATTTTGTACAAAAATTTTAATTTTTAGTTTTTTCCTTTTTTCACATTTAATAATTTAAATTAAAAAATTCGCCTATTATATTATTTAAAATACAGTTACGGCCTCCCGATTTTTTCAAAAATTTTATGCAAGGACCCAAACACACATATAAAGATCATTGAAGAATACAGGATTTAAGGGCTACTTTTACCTAAAAATATGGCAGAAAAAAAAAACGCTTGTTTTACGCCGTAATTTCGCGGTTTTTACAGATTTAAAAATACTTCTAACCGTTGTATCTTTTTGAAATTTTGACACAACTCAAAACGATGCATTCACTAAGAGGTGTATAAAGATGGAAAAGAAATATTGAAAATTGGGGATTTTATTCATATAAAAATGAGCGGAAAAAGTGTCGAAAAAGCAAACAAAATTGTACGATCGGAGACTCTTTTTCTCGATTTTTTTTTCAAAGGGTTAATATTAGAATATTTCAAAAATAAACACACCGTTGGAAATTAGACAGAAGCGTCTTTGAGGGGGTATTTTTTTTCTTTGTCGTGCCTCCAAAATTAAAAAGGATAGAATCGTTTTAAAATTCGATAGTTTTCGGTCGAAAATTCTGGGGAGAAAAGTGGAAAATGAAAGCTTTGAGGAAAACTTTTTTTCAAAAGGTTAATGTTCGTATTTCTTGAAACCGAATAAACCGTCAGAAAGGTCTTTAAATTTCCTTAAAATACTAATAGTTCTGACTTAAAAGTAGATTTTCTCAAAATGAAAATTTCAAGATAATATCAATTTTCAAAATGTTCAATGCGCATCTCTAATTTTCCGTGTTCTTTAAAATTTGTTATGTACAGTATATAAAAGAAATGTTAGTTAAATTAATATTTCTTTGGAACTCATAGGCTGTAAATTCCTTAATGAAAGAATGATTTACAGTGTTTTTTCTCTATAAAAATTGGTTTTTCGACTTATTATTATTAGTTTATTATTATTACTTCATTATTATTACTTATTATTATTATTCGACTTATTATTATTTTTATATTCTATTTATGTTTAGGATTTGAACTATGTTTTACTCTTAGGTCTGAAAGGTATCTCGTAAGTGAAAATTACTATATTATATGCGAAAGAAAAGCACATTAGGCATTTTAAATTAATTAATTGTTTTAATAATTAATAATTAACAAAGAAATCAATATATATCTTAAAATTTTAGCATTTCTTATAAAACTACAATTGCAATCACATATTTTATTTTCAAGCAAATCGGTTCAAAAAAAAAAAAAAAAAAAAAAAAAAATGAGAGTCCAAATTGACTTTGAGAATTTTGTTTTTTGAACAAAATTTTAGCAAAATACTGGCTTCTAATAAAGGTACTAGGTAAATTATAGGACTAAACAAATGTATTCAAGTATGTTTTCAACTATTAGTATAAATTGCAGAAGGAGGAATTTCGCCCGTTAGGCGTTTTCTTTCAAAACTACATTTCTCTGTTATATAGTATATATAAATCAAGCGACAGATCAAATATATCGACTCTTAAAAAATACCGGATTACATATTTGGCTGTGGATAGTAGCACCTTATTTCCCTAAAAAACGAAGTTCTCTTGAGCTTTCGTGGCGATGAAAGGGGTGGGGGGATGGGGATTTTTCAATTCGGAAATATTTCTATATTTATATTGTAAGAACATCATATTTGTATATTTTATAATTCTACAAAACACTAAGAAAACATATTAAAATAAAAGATTTGAGTGGGGTTATATATATTGCACAAAATCCCTGTAAATTCAAATTTAATTAATCCTTCTAAATCTTTCAATCCTTCAATCCTTCAAAAACTTATTAAATATTTATGTAAATCTTTTAATTTACTTTAAGCAGTTTACGTAAAATGCTTTAGAATGTAAAATGTTCATGAATTCATAATTCGGTAGATAAATGGTTAAAAGTGTTATAATTCAAAATATTACATGTAGAATTTAATAAAAAGTTTATTAAATCCAATAGATGTTTTAAATCACTAGATTTTAAAAGATTCACCTTTTATATAAACATTTTAATAAAAATATTATTTTACTTAAAAAGGGGGTTATAATAATTAAAAATAAATTACATTGACATGTTTCAGATCCGTCTAATAAGATCCATAATCATAATAAAAATTAAAATTAAATTTCAAAACATTTCACGGTCAATACAAATGCCACGCGACAATGACATGTAAACAAAAAAAAGCGCATATTTTTGTTTTTTTTGTTGTTTATATCTCATTGTCGCGTGGCATTTGTATTGACCGTGAAATGTTTTGAAATTTAATTTTTATTTTTATTATGATTATGGATCTTATCAGACGTATCTGAAACATGTCAATGTCCTTTATTTTTAATTATTATAACACCTTTCTTAAGTAAAATAAAATTTTCATTAAAATGTAGAATTGAACAAAAACGTTTAAATTTTATAATTCGGCATTTAAAAAAAAATAATTGTTTTAAAAATTACAAAAAATTAAGCTAAAACTTTGAAAAAAAAATGTATTTTTTTTAAATCATATTTTCAAAAGTATTTTTTTTTTCTAATTTTCTGAATCAAAGTTAAAATACGATAGTAAAAAATATATTTTCCAAAATTTGAAGCATTTATCTTTAATGTTTCTTCAGTTGTATTTTAAAACTGAGAAATTGTAGAAAATTCCATCATGAAGTAAAATGCATTTTTACAAGAAGTCATTAACATGACAATCATTGCTAAAATTTGAAAAACAAAATAAAACGAAAAAAAAAAAAAAAAAAAAAAAACAGAATTTCCTCTATAAGAGTTATTCCTTCATTATAAGATCCTTCCTTCATTATCATTCCTTCATTATAAGAGTTTAAAAAAATATCAGAGAAATTTTTAATAAAGAAAATATTTTTTAAAAATGTAAAGATTTTTGTGTCCTGGGCCTCCTTAAGTTTTCAATGAAATAAGATACTCACACATTTATAGTTAATTCACATTAAGATGTTACCTCGAAATTTATTGCTAAACTAGTTTTCTCTGTGTGTATACACATAGATATATATTAAAGTAGTGTAAAAAGAAAAAATAGATTAACTTAAAAGAAAGTAAATTTCAGATGAAGGAATTAACTGTTCTGAAATGTAAAAGTAATAATTATGCTCACTGCTAAATATGTATTACTTTATTTACATTTATTGTTTTATGTACATTTACTGTACCTTTATTATCCTTTACTGTTGAAATCTAATGGATGACGAAGTATTTTTAATGTCTAATATTTTCGTAGTTTATCCTAAGATTTTATTTTTTTTATTTTTTTTTTTAATTTTGTAAAATTTTAATAAAATATTGAAATACAAATGAAAAATACTTAAATTTATGAATATTTTAAATTTATCTTTTTTAATGTAGCAATTCTCTCTAGTACTTCATAATTAGTTTATGTGATCTAGCTTATTTTTTTTTATCATGATAAGGTTTAACTATAAGCTAATAGGAGTAAATAGGTACATGTTTTTAATAGCCATTTTAGTGAAGAGTTCTTATACGTAATGTACTTTTCATCACAAATATGAAATAAACTGCTTCCAAGAATCAAATAAAATTATTCTGAGTTTTTAAATAATAATTAAAGTAATCTTATTTCTGTTTGTAATTAAATAAATATATTTTTAAGCATAATTTAAAAACACCACTTATACTATGTACTATAAAATTTAAAATCCGAATTAGGTAAATCTTTATGAAAGAAATGCAGAAATTTTTAATGTAATTTGTTTAGTATTTTTCCAAATTATTTTGCAATAGGGTAAAGCAATATTGCATGCAAATTTAAAAAAAAAAGCCCTTGAGAAACATTTTTGAATTAACTTTCTTTTAAATGAATAATTGTTAAAATACAACAGAAATAAGTATATAATAATTTACGTATATGTTTAAATTTATCTAAAGGACAAATTTCAAAAGCTCTGTAAATAATAACTCTTTGTTTTCTTTCATATTTAATAAATATTTCTCATTTCCTTTATCATAAATTATTATGAATAATAAATGAAGTTTAAATTGCAATGTTTGTTTATTTCATTATTTCCTTACTTCTTAATTGTAAAATATTCTTATCTTAATTTTCTCTTTCAGCAAATAATTGTGAGAGTTCTTTAACCACAAAAAAAAAAAAAAAATAAATAAAAAAATAAAAATAAAAATATAAGACGTTTTAACATATTTTAATTTACGTTGACGTGTTTTTGAAAAATATTGACCGAGTAAGTCAACATTAAAATTTATCTTAGGAAAATATTTCCTTATTTGTCGTTTCCCATTGCGTCTTCGAGGAATATTTTACTGCTTAGTTGAAGTAGAAATAAACACATTCATACTCAATATGCAAAGTGATTTCAACCTTGACATATATTTCTGAAATGTCTCTTTACATACCCAAGTAATTACGAAAGTACAAAAAATGTAAATTATAAAGGATGCATGCATTCATATGTAAATAAGACTTTTGTTATAAATTTGTTTATATAATTCTTTTATGAAGATTATGAAGATAAATAATTGGTATTGTTTTGAAAAGTGTAATTTTTTGATTATTATGCATTTCTTAAATAACTGTTAACATTTCTGTGAATCATTATAATAAATAATCGTGAATTGTATTATATCTTATACATTTTCTATTTTTTACTGAAATTTAATTTACTTACATATTTGTATCTTTAAAACGAATTGCGATACAGATATACTGTATGATATGTAAATGCATTTTGCTTACAATTAGATATTTTTCCAGTGCATAGAGATTTTGGCATTTTTAAAAAAGATCACACAATTCAATTTTCAGAATATAAAATTTGTTGCTAATTGATATAAACAGGTATGAAAAAAACTTGATGAGTTTTTATGCTTGTTTATGTATGTATTTAAATGTAAAAACATTTTATTTATATACAAATTATTGCTGCTTTTTTATACAATTTATCCCAGTTTGTATAAATTTATCTGTAATAAGATTATTGTCTCATTTATATTAAATAAATTAAATATTAAAACAAATTGCTTGTATAGATGAAAAAGTAAATAGGTTGCCAGAAAACATGCATGAAAATTTTCCTTTTCTCACAAAAATTCCTCGTCGCCTGCTTTCTAAGAATCCTAAACTGAAAAATTCTTACAAATATTTGACCTCTCCTAAAGCCGAAGCTTTTTTAGCAGTGTTTTAATATGCTTGTACTGAAAAAAAATTATAAATAACAAAAATTCTCATTAGTCTCGTAAAATAAAATGTACTACAAAGGAAAATATACACGGTTTCCCTAAAAATCTTTGCATCATCAAAATTTCATTAAAAAAAAAAAAAAGGAATAATTTTTATTTATTTTATTATTTTCTTAATTTTAAATTGTAAAATATTTTTGTCTCATTTATCTGTTTCAGCAAAAAATAATTGTAATAGTTATTTTGCCACAAAAAAAGAATCTTTAACATATTTTAATTTACGTTGACACGTTTCAGAAAAATATTTACCGAGTAAGTCAACATTAAAATCTATCTTAGGAAAATATTTCCTTATTTGTGTATTCCCATTGCGGAAGCTATGTCGTCTTCGAGGAATATTTCAATGCATAATAGAGATAGAGATAAACACTTTCACACTCTTCGAGGAATATTTCAATGCATAATAGAGATAGAGATAAACACTTTCACACTCTTCGAGGAATATTTCAATGCATAATAGAGATAGAGATAAACACTTTCACACTCAATACACAAAGTGATTTCAACCTTGACCTATATTTATGAAATGTCTATGTACATACATATGTAATTGTCAAAGTTAAAAAAAAGGTATAAATAGTGAAGGATATATGCATTCATATGTAAATACGACTTTTGTTATGAATTTGTTTTGTATAGTACTTTTATGAGAAGAAATTGTGGTATTGTTTTGTAAAATGTAATTTTTTGCTATTCTCATGCATTTCTTAAATAACTCTTAACATTTCTATGATTCATTATAATGAATAATTGTGAATTGTATTACAATTTATATATATATATATTTTGTTTTATATTGAAATCTCATTTTCTTATTATTTATATCTTTATAACGAATTGCGTCAGAAAAAAACTTTATGATATTTAAATACATTTCGTACTGACAATTAGATTCCCAGTACATAGTGATTTTGACATTTTTGAAAAATATTGCAAAATTCGATTTTCAGAATGCAGAATTTGTTGCTAATTGGTATAAATTAACCAGATAAACAGGTATGAAAACAAACATAATAATTTTTATGCTTGTTTTTTAAAATATAAATCGCCAAACTATTAGTAAATTATACAAATTGGCATAATGTTTTTTTCGAACACGCAATAACAAATAAATTAGTAAAAGATTAATAATACTAAAAATAAAATACAAATTAAAAATATAGATATTTGATAGCGTGCTAAACACATTTATTTCATTATTTTCTTACCTTTGAATTGTAAAATATTTTTGTCACATTTCTCTATTTCAGCAAGTAATTATGAGAATTGTTTTAGCTAAAAAAAAAGTTTTGAAATATTTTAATTTACGTTGACATGTTTCTGAAAAATATTTACCGAGTAAGTCAACATTAAAATTTATCTTGGGAAAATATTTCCTTATTTGTCGTTTCCCATTGCGAATCTACGTCGTTTTCCAGGAATATTTCAGTGCATAATAGAGATAGAGATAAACACTTTAACACTCAATAAACAAAGTGGTTTCGACCGTGACATATATTCCTGAAATGTCTATTTACATATATAAGTAATTATCGAAGTACAGAAAAGGGATAAATAGTAAAGGATATATGCATTCATATGTAAATGCGACTTTTGTTATAAATTTGTTTGTATAATACTTTTATGAGAAGAAATAGTTGGTATTGTTTTGTAAAACGTAATTTTTTGTTATTCTCATGCATTTCTTAAATAGCTGTTTACATTTCTATGATTCGTTATAAAAAATAATTGTGAATTGTATTATATCATACATATTTTTTTTAATACTGAAACCTAATTTTCTTATATATTTATACCTTTATAATGAATTACGATACGAAAATAGTGTGTGATACATAAATGCATTTCGTACTTACAATGAGATATTTTCTAGTACATAGTAAATTTTGGCATTTTTTAAAAAGATTGCAAAATTCTATCTTCAGAATGTAAGATTTGTTGCTAATTGATATAAGCAGGTACACTATTAGCCAAAGATGACCGACCTCTTGCGATTTTACAGATGCTTTTACTGAAGTACTACTGGTCATCTGGACACCAGTATAATTAATGTTTTTAACGTAAAAATTTCCGTAAATTCCAGAAAATTTTGCATATTTTCCTGAAATTTACTGGAATTTTTCGGTTAAAAAGCAGAACTGTCGTCTAGATTACCAATAGTATGTCAGTAAAATTGCCCTTTTTTTTTCTTTTTTTGAGTGTACGTTTTGCTTATAATCTTTGATTATTCTCACCTGCAAAATTTTACTGTAAATTCTATTTTATTTAATCCGAGCATTTTCCAGTTTCGATTAGGGAAATACTTCTGTTTTGAAAAATTAGTGATAAAATACTAAAAAATCTGAAAAAGATTTTCGTCCCGAAGAGGTTAGTATCCGATAAAAGCTACTTGGAAGCATTTCGATAAAGCTGTAGCAAATATTTTTTTTAAATTGTTTTTAAAAATGTTGCAGTAGCTATTTCAAAGCATTCACTTTCCGGGTAAATATTTTCATGTTCAAAAATATCTTCAGCAGAGAAGCGAATTAAATTAGCATAATAAGCACTATCGGGTTACATGATATATACAACGTGATTTTAACCTTAACGCGCACATTTCTGAAATGTTTATATAAATAAATAAGTAATTTTAAAAGTACATTAAATTTAAATTATAAAATGTATATTTATATGTGCACTTATATGTAAATATGACTTTTTATAAATATGTTTCTAAAACATATTTTTCTGAAGTATCTGAAGATAAAGTACTTTTTTTTAAATGCAGAATTTTTCAAAGCGTTCCCTTTTTAACCGACTTCCAAAAGGAGAGGAGGTTATCAATTCAACGCGTATGTATTTTTCTTTCTTTTTTTTTTTTTCTTTTTTTTTATGTATGTTCACCGATTACTCCGAAACTATCCAACCAATTAACTTGATTTCGGTGTTAAATGAGAGAGCTTGCTCTCGAATTGGTACCACTTCCGTTTCATTGAAATTGGTTCAGTACTTTTTTAGCAATTAGGCAAAAACTAATAAAATTAGTGATTTCTCGCACATCAGTAGTAATATGGATGTCGAATAAATTAACCGATGTCAGGATGGCCGAGCGGTCTAAGGCGCTTGATTTAAGATCTGGTTTTCGAAAGGCAGCGTGGGTTCGAACCCCACTCCTGACGTACGTGTAATCTTTTCCGTATTATAATTTTTAAATATATATTTAATAAGTTAAATATTAATTATGCTATTAGGAATATTTGGTATTTAACCTTTACCACAGAGTATCAGAGATTTTTTATTAACTCAATACTTTATCAGTGAAAGAGTGCTCAAAAAGAGAATAGACTTGCGCAAAGTAACATGACATCGAATAAGTTCTCTGAATAGAATGAAGTCCAGAGAGAGAGTGTCGGTTCGAACCTCACTCCTGACATATGCGTATAGTATACAAAAAAATTTTCCGTGTTATATATATTTTTTAAGTGATTTCAAAAAAGGAGAGGATGTTTGGCGCGATCAATTCGGCGCGAATGTATTTTTTTCTATGTATGTTCACCGATTACTCCGAAACTATCCAACCGATTAATTTGTTTTTTGTGTTAAATGAAAGAGGCTAATCTTCCATTAGTACTTCTTCCATTTCATTGAAATTGGTTCAGTACTTTTTTAGTAATTAAGTAAAAACTAATAAAATTAATGATTTCTCGCAAACTAAAAGTAACATGGACGATGACTAAGCTCGCCGAACGGAGTGCAGTCAGGTGGCTGAGCGGTGTAAGACAGCAGATTTGATTTCTGGTTCTTGAAAGAGATCGTGAGTTCGAACCCCACTCCTGACATACGTGTATGGTTAACAGTGATTTTTCCCGTATTATAATTTATATTAACTGACTTCAAAAAATCGTTAACTTTTAACTAAAAAGAGAAAAATAAACTTTTCTACCAAAAATTGAACCGACTTCAAAAGCTACTGCAAAGTGAAAAATAATTTTTTTACAGAATAGTATTAAGAAATTAAATTAAGAGCGTAATATTTATCATGCGTATTATTATATTTATGTAGATTAATTTGATTTTTTGAAGTCGGTGCCAGCCAAGCCAAGTTCAAAATTAAAATTTATTATCCAGTGCAAATCGTAAAAGAATAAAGTTAATTTTTTAACTAAATATAAAACCGTAAAAAACTCGTAGATACTTGGATGCGTGTCTATTGGAAAATTACATGTAACTTGGCTTGGCTGGCACCGACTTCAAAAAATCAAATTAATCTACATAAATATAATAATACGCATGATAAATACTACGCTCTTAATTTAATTTCTTAATACTATTCTGTAAAAAAATTATTTTTCACTTTGCAGTAGCTTTTGAAGTCGGTTCAATTTTTGGTAGAAAAGTTTATCGAGTAAACATTTTGCAGAGAAAGTGCTAAATTAACATAATAAAAACTATTAACATCAAGGATAAAATTAATATTGTTTAGTTATTCTTCCTTCCATAAAGTCATTTACGCAGTTTAAAATTTTTATTTACGGATTTGTAACTATGTAAAATATATGTTTCTAAAATATATTTTTCTGAGGTATTAGAAGATAAAGAAGTTTTTTGGAATAAAGGATTTTTCAAAGCTTTCACATTTCGAGTAAAGATTTTGCAAAAAAAAAAAAAAAAAAAAAAAAAAAAAGTGCTAAATTAACATGATAAACATTAATAACATGAAGGATAAAATTAATATTATTTAGTTAGTTTTGCTTCCATAAACTCATTTACACAGTTTAAAATTTTTACTTGCGAATTTATAACACCTGGAAACCGATATTACGGAATGATTAATGGTGTGATGTGATAAAATGATTAAAAGTGTTAAATGTGATCTGGTGTGATAAAATTGATTAATGTCCAATAAGATGCTTGGATATATTTCCTGTAATCAGTAGCAGTAAAAATACTGTTTTTAGCAATATTTCTTTTAATTTCAAAAAGTGAATTAATTTCTATGGTATCTAAAAATCTGGATCCTTTTTTGTAAGAATTTTGGTTAACTCAGAAGTGGTTTTTGTGTAGTGTTTCGATTTCGATAGAATTAAAATCCATTATCATAAAAATTCATCATTGGTTGATTAATAATGATTTTTTTCGTGATAATGATGGTTTTCCTAATGAACACAAAACATGCCAAGTTGTTTATTTGTTTATAGTAAATGAATTTTGTGTGACACCATATTTAAGTAAAAAGTAATTTTTTATCACTTTATATATTTAGAAAAAGTTGATGTTCTCTTTTGTAAGTTTAAAAAGATAAAAAACATTTTTAGTAGATTTTTTTTAAATATTTTAGCTAGTTACTATGATATATTTGAGCATATTAAAAAGCATTTAAGTAGTTTTACAGTGCAAAACAAAAATGCATAATTTCATTATAAGCGTAAAAAGTCTATAAAGTTATGAATGTAAACACTTTCTGCAAACATCTATTGTTAATTTATAAACACAAATTTATTTCCCACATCCATGTCTAGAAAGGAGTTCAATATCGGATTTCTTAAATAGATTTGCCGAGCAAGTCACTTGGCAGCATTCAAAGCTTACCTTAAAGCTTTTAGTTCTTAAGAGTGAAACTACTTGAGTGAAAAAGACCCGGATGATAATGTTAAGTCTATGGGGGCGATCTTTTCAAATATCTCGCTCAAATTTTAATATTTTTACATGATTATTTTGCATAGGATAGCTGTGGACGATCTACAACCGGGATAGATTTGACTTTGTTAATTTTGATTATATTCTTTTTATATTATGATAGTTTCAATTTCAGAACCAGATCAAACCGGTTTCGAAAGTTAAAGTATTTTTGTTTAATCTAAAACCAAAACTGAAAGTAAAAACTAGCCCGGTTGTAGATCGTCCCCAGCTATCCTATGCAAAAAAAGAAATCATTTCAAAATATTAAATTTTGAGCGAGATATTTGAAAAGAACGCCCTCATAGACTTAACATTATCATCCGGGTCTTTTTCACACACAAGGAAGGTCTCCATACGGGCATATTCCGAAAAATCTGAAAAAAATACAGAATGTTCTTCTCATGAGGCTATATATGTTTATAAAAAATTTTCGTCAGAACCTCATTGCAGTTTCCGTAAAAAATTGATGAAGATTTCGTTATTTGGCGATTTATCCTCGGTTAGCGACAGAATGCAATTTCAAAAAATACTTTTTCACATAAAAACATTTAAAGGGAAAAAAGTGTCATGCTGAACTTGTTTAGATAAATTTAATTTAAATAATTTTAGTTTTGACAGTTTTAAGTATATCTTTGTTTTAAGTATACTTTTGTTATATCAATATTTATATGTATTTATATTCAAATTTAAGCATCAAAATTTGCGATTTAAAACGAAATTCATAATTTAAATTAATTAAAATTGTTTCAAGATCAAAGTCCAATTGAACATTGTCTACTCGAGTTTGTTGCCATAGAAACAGCTGACTTTTATTTTTGAATACGCTTGAATGTATGAAATTGTTTCTCAATTTAAATTTTTCATTTACGAAAATAATTTTTCCAGAGGTAACTACAGCAATAAACAATATACATATGGAATACAATATATATACATATGTATAGAACATATTAAATTCTCTCATTGTTTATGGTTAAATTCATTAAATATAATTTAAATGCATTTAAAAATCTATTAAGAAACAATTTTCAGCTACATTGAAATCGTTTGCTTCTGGTAGGGAAAAGTGCTGTTCGCCAAATCGCACGCCACTTAGTCTTTTCACGCCAAATATTCGAAAGTTTTTAATTTTTTTTACATATTTCCTATTGTAATTCCGCCGTTAAATTTGATTGATCCTTTATTACGTACATGACTAGTTTAATTAGTATTTTTTTGAAAAAATTCTGAGTATGCCAAGTATGGAGACCTTCCTTGTCAGTAGCGTGCGCTCTTAACCTAAAATAATAGTACAAATTCTTATTCATTTGATTTTTTTAAAAACATATTGGCATCGTAAATGACAGAAAAAAATATCTTTTCTGAAATTAATCCTTTAGGCACCTAGTAATTTAGGTTAAAAATATTAGGTTAAAAAATGGTTAATAGGTTAAATATATTTTAGGTTAAAAATATGCATCTAAAACTACAATCCAGCTCAAAGCATCACTTTAATAACCATTAACAATCAACTAACATTCATCTAATTCACAAATTTAAGAGCTTTAAAGATATAAATAATCTACAAATCCGCAAATAATTTTATAGAAAAATATTTAAGTTAAATATTTATAAAAATTTCTCAAAATCTTGGTCACACTCTCTTGAAGGCATTTTTTCAAACTCAGACAAAAATGACATTTAATTTTAGAGAATCAGTTTTGATGCTATCATTTATTCGTTTGCTTTAAATGCAGAAAACATTCAGCTATTAAGAAAGAATGCGAAAGTGTAAAAAAAAAAAAAAAAAAAAAAAATCTTACATTTAAATTTTTAAAAGGAAGTTTATGACAATCTCATTATTAATATATAGTAGATGTTAAACTTAAGAATTATTCAGAAATAAGTTTTTTATTTTTTTCCTTTGTTACTATTAATAGTGAAGTAAGAATACATTCACTTATAACCAAACATGCTAATGGGGTACGGGACACAAAAATCTTCAAATTTTCAAAAAAAAAAAAAAATAAATAAATAAATAAATAAATAAAATAAATAAATAAAAAAATAAATAAATAAATAAATAAAATAAAATAAAATAAATAAATAAATAAAAAATAAATAAATTATTGCAGTGAAAATTTCTCTGTTTTTTTAATTCTTATAATGACGTTTAAATCATGTTTCTATCTTAATTAGACGAGGAAATACAAATATATATATATATACAGGGTGTCCAGTAAATTACTGACCCATTTTGAAATTAAATAACTAAAGAACGGTTTGAGATAAAAATGCGAGGTTCAACAGATGGCGCTGACGGCGACAACAGGCTGTTGAAATTCAGACATTACTCTAGTTTTCATACGCATGAGTTTTTCGGTCCCTTTCGCAGAGTCGAATTTCAGTCGACATGTTAAATTAACACTCCACTCACCTGCAGAAATAGAGTTTATTGGATGGAAAGAGATTTAAAACAATATTTATGATTGAATAATGTCTAATATACTTAATAAAAAACTAGCAAAATATTCATTGACTTTTCACACATTTGCCATAAGTAAATTGTATTCAAAAATTGTTTTTGTAACCGGTTAATTGATTCTCTTTTGACGTACAATAAATTGAAAATACGAGATAAACACCGCTTTTTTTACTGAAAAAAATCTTAATATTTAATCTAAACATTTCTTTCATTAAATAGCATGAAATTATATTTAAAAAATTAGAAGGTGTTAAATAGCTTTAATTTGTGGATCAAGCAAACTCTTCTTGCCTACGTCGTGCAGTAAAATCAGTTAAGTGGTTAGAACAGTGGTATGGAAATAGTGTTGGCAAGTTCCCTGTTTAAAAAAAGCGGGACAGTGACTTTTAAATTGGCACATAAAAATATAATAAACCTTAGAATGAAGCAATTCGTTTATAACAAATCCTGTTTTAAACGTAAAAAATATTGATTTCGACGGAGAAAGTATATACAAAACCAGATGCTAGGACGTAAACCTGCCTAAAACAAAATATTGTTCATTTTTCCGAAAACCGAATTCATCCCTACATTTTATTCATATTTTGACATTTAACACATCTGAAAATTTTATTACGAAAGCCACGAGAGATTTAAAGATGACTTTTACACACAATACTTCCCTTGACTGCAAACGCATCTACTCTAAATGAAAGGATGTTTAAAAAAAAAAAAAAAGCATTGTACCTGTATTATGTCCTGCGAGTTACCCCTTTTAAAGATTTCATTACAAAGAGCATCATAGATCCTGAAATATATTTTTGTTCCCTCCCCCCTTTCCTTAATTATTCTTCATGAGCATAAGAAAGAAAAGAATAATTCTAAAAATTCCTCTTGCATTTGATTTGAAATAAAGAACATTATTTAAAAAAAATGATTCTAAAAACTTTTTAAAAATTATATATTTTTAAAAAACACTAATGTTCCAATAATATGGTAATATTTATACTTGTAAAATTGAACTAAAATAAGTAGACCTACCATGATTCTATGATGATTCAGGATCTATTATGCCTTCTGTGATGAAATTTTGAAAAGGGATGACTCGCAGGATATAAAACAGGTACAATGCTTTTTTTTCTTTTTAAACATCCTTTCATTTCAGCATAGATTATGTTTTCAGTTGGAGGGAGGGAGACGTGTGTGTAAAAGTCATCTTAAAATCTCTGTTTAAGCATCTTTCCTCTTTTTAAGCATCCTTCCATTTCAAAGTAGATGCGTTTGCAATCAGGGGAAGAAGAGGGAGGGATTGTGTGTAAAAAGCATCTTAAAACCTGTCGTGGCTTTCGTAATAAAATTTTCAGGTATGTCAAATGTCAAAATAAGAATATAATGTAGGAATGAATTCGGTTTGCGGTAAAATTAAAAATATTTCGTTTTAAACAGGTTTCCGTCTTAGCAGGTAGTTTTGTATGTTACTTTCTCCGTCTTGATTAATATTTTTTGTGTTTAAGACAGGATTTGTTATAGACGAAATATAAACGAACCTTTATTTTAAGGTTTAATATATTTTTATGCGCCGATTTATAATAAGTCATTGCCCTGCTTTTATTTTAGATAGGGAACTTGCTACTACTATTTGCGTACTACTGTTTTAACTTCTGATTTCACTACATGTCGTATAGGCAAGAAGAGTTTGCTTGATCCATCTCTTAAAGCTTTTGGACATCTCTAATTTTTTTAAATACAATTTCATACTATTTAATGCAAGAAATGTTTAGATTAAATATTAAGATTTCTTTTACTTAAAAAAGCTGCGTTTATCCCATATTTTCAATTTATTGTACGTTAAAGAGAATCAGTTACAAAAACATTTTTTGAATATAATTTACTTATGGTAAATGTGTGAAAGGTCGATGATTATTTTTTTGTTTTTTATAAAATAAATAGACATTATTCAAGCATAAATATTGTTTTAAATATCTCTCCTTCCAACAAACTCTATTTCTGCAGATGAGTGGAGCATCGATTGAACATGTCGACTGAGATTTGACTTTGCAAAATCAGCCGAAAAGCTCTAATGTCTGAATTTCGATAGCCTGTTGCCGCCATCAGCGCCATCTGTTGGTCGAACTTCGAACCATTTTAAGAAAGTGTATATCTAAAAATTTATTAATTTTCTAATAACAATGCAGCAAACCGCGCATTTTAATCTCAAACCGTTCTTTAGTTATTTAATTTCAAAATGGGTCAGTTATTTACTAGACACCGTGTATATATATATATATATGTAAATATATATATATATATTGTTACGAATTTTGTAAATAGCTAGTGTTTGTACTGTAAAATAATGTAAATAATCTTATTAAGCTCCATTCCTTTACTAATATTAGTTTTTGTTACATTGTCTCTGTTATCAAGCAAACTTGTCCATTATTTTCAGTGTATGTCTACGGCAGATTGGCGAAATAATAAAGATATCGCCAAGTTGGAGTCACTTTTGGCGACTCATTTTGGTCGCCAAATTTGGCGATATATCGCCAAGTTGGCGACAAACTTGGCGATTGTTGGCGATGGTAACCCTTCCCTCTCAATGGTAACCCCCCTTTAGATATACTGATACATTGTTTGTTGTTCCGTGGATTTTTCGAGTAGGTTCTAGAAATTTCCAGCACATGCTGCGAGCCTATATAAGAAGAGAAGCGATGCGAGCTGCTTTTATTATTTACCAGTCAGTCATTGAGTGAACAACGCGTTTGTTAAGCAAGTTTGCTTGAGTCTTATTTACGTTATTTTGAATGTGATTTAGTGTAGAGACGTTGTATAAAGAGTCTCTGGAACCTATATCTGCACTTATACGATAGATTTGAACAGTTATTTTTGAATATTTAGAAATATTTGTGAGTTTCGAGGACTCTGTTGTTCTGAAGTTCTGTAAATAAATTATTTTCTACTTTTCTAAGAGCAAAGAGTTTGAAGTTGTCTAACCATAAGATCAAAAGAACCCCATATACGCTGCAACATTTGGTGTCAGAAGTGGGATCTTATGGCGAAAACGAGAGCAACGGAAGAGCAACTGAATGAGTTGTTGAAAGATATTAATGGATTATCAAATAAAATGGATAAAGGCCAAGAAGAGTTGGCGGAAAAAATGAATAAAAACGAAGAAAGAATGGAACAGTTGACAAATAAAATTAACAAATGCCAAGAAGATGTGACTGAAAAGATTAATAAAGGTCAAGAAAAATTGGTGGAAAAAATGAATAAAAACGAAGAAAGAATGGAACAGTTGACAAATAAAATTGACAAATGCCAAGAAGATGTGACTGAAAAGATTAATAAAGGCCAAGAAGAAATGAAGAAAACTTTAGAAGAAAAGTTCTCGTCGGTAGAGAGAAGAATAGGCTCGGTCGAAGAGAAAATAGAGGAAGTAGAAGAGAAAATTCAGAATGAAGTTAGTAATACTGAACAGAAAATGGAAAGGAAAATGGCGGAAGTAGAAGAGAAAATACTAGGTGAAGTAGATGAAAAGCTAAATAAAAAAGTACAAGATCTTGAGAAGAAACTTTCAGCGTCCAGAAGTAATTATGAAGAATTTAGGAATCCGCCTGCTTCTCCTGTGCAAGTTAAGCTGTCGACATACGATGGAAAAAGTTCCTGGCAAGTTTACAAAACCCAATTCACCATTGTAGCCGAGGCGAACAAATGGAGTGACGAGGTGAAAGCTTGTCAACTGGCAGCATCTTTGAGAGGAGAAGCCGCCGACGTGCTGCAAACATTGCCCGATATGACGGAACTCAATTTTGAGACTCTAAGTTGTGCACTTGAAATGAGATTCGGCGAAAAATTCTTCAAAGATTATACGAGAATACAAATGAAGAGCCGCCATCAAAAATCAAGTGAAACCCTTCAAGAGTTTGCCTCAGAAATAGAACGTCTGGCAAATTTAGCCTTTATCGACTGCCCAACAAATGTACGGGAAATGCTCTCATTGCAGTACTTCGTAGACGGGATAAAAGATCCAGAAGTGCAGAGAGCGGTACGAATGGCAGATGTGCAGGATTTAAAGGCTGCATTACTATATGCCTTAAAGTTGGAAGCAGCTACACAAGCCAGCCGAAGAGATCGTCATTCAGTCCGAGGGGCAATGGTGAACAAAAGCTCAGACACTGAGAGCGACGTCTTGAAAGAAATTAGGAAATTAAATCCAGAGCTTGAAAGCTTTGAAATACGGAAGAACAAGCTCAAGAAGACAGAATCTCACGTGGTGGGGATGCGGTGATACAGGACATCTCCGAAGAAATTGCCCCAAAATCCACGAACGTGAGATGAATTCAAGACCAGAGAATAAAAAGCCCCACCTGAAGATCCTTCAAATATCGAAAATGAGTGGCGGCGATAATGAATTATATGTGATAGGATTTATTAACGAGATTCAATGCCGTATGATTGTGGATACAGGAGCCAATGTAACAATAATAAGAGAAGATTTGGCTCGAAAATTGAAATGTAAACTCATCTGGACTCCGCCCTGCGTTACCCTGCAAACTGTGACGGGCAACAAGATAGGCATATATGGAAAGGCCGATTTAACCATCAACTTTGGCGGAACGAAATATTACCATACGGCATATGTGGCTGACATAACAGATCCTTGCTTAATCGGGTTGGATTTTCTGAAGAAGTTTGGCTTCAAACTTGATTTCAAAAATAACAAAATGCTCTCAAAATTTGAAGAAATAAGTCTTTTTGGATTAAATAACGAAATTGAATGTAAACAAACAGTAATAGACAAAGAAGACATCAATCTTGATCCAAGAACTGAATTTTTATTCCAGCTGTAATTAAAAATAAAACTAATTACCGATTTGGCCATATAGATTATCCCGAGGACAATAGTAAACAAGCAGGAGTATTGGTGGCTTCATCTGTGGTGGACCTCTCGAAGAAGACCATTCCTGTTAGAATTGCTAACATCAGTGATAAGACGAGGACTATCAAGAAAGGAGAGGTGATAGCATCATGTGCTCCTGTGACGTGCATAAGTCAAAATTCCAATCACTCTCAGAAATCTTCAGATAATTTAGTCAAGGATTTGTTACAAAATACAGACTTAGATCCAAATCAAAGGGATGCTGCGGAAAGTTTAATTAGGGAATTCCAAAGTTTATTCTCCCAAACATCTGAAGACTTTAGACGAACCAAAATGGCACAACACCGAATTGATACTGGAGATCATTCACCTATTAAACAACACCCTAGACGATTACCTTTTGCCAAGCAAGAAGAGGTGCAAAATTTAATTAAGGATATGGAAAAAATTACGTCATCGAACCATCGACAAGTCCCTGGGCGTCTCCCATTGTATTAGTAAGAAAGAAGGATGGTTCTACAAGATTTTGTGTAGACTACCGCCGACTGAATGACGTCACTAAAAAGGATAGTTACCCTCTACCAAGGATCGACGACACTCTCGACACACTTGCGGGCAACACTTGGTTCTCGACTCTGGATCTGAAGAGTGGTTACTGGCAGGTAGAGATCCATCCGGACGACCGCGAGAAGACTGCCTTCACAACGGGACAAGGATTATGGCAGTTCAAGGTAATGCCTTTTGGTCTATGTAACGCACCTGCAACTTTCGAACGGCTTATGGAAACGGTTCTCCGAGGGCTGTCATATGAAGCATGTCTTGTTTATTTAGATGATATCATAATCATAGGAAAATCTTTTGATGAACATCTGAACAACCTCAGGCGGGTGCTACAAAAATTAAAGGAAACTAATTTGAAGTTAAGCAATTCGAAATGCAATTTGTTTCGCAATAAAGTCGCCTACCTTGGACACATCATTTCGGCGGAAGGAGTTAGGGCCGATCCAGAGAAGATATCGGCCGTGAAAAATTGGAATCGTCCAGCAGATGTTCACCAGCTTCGAAGTTTTCTAGGATTATGCACCTATTACAGAAAATTCGTCAAAGGCTTCTCGATGATTGCAAGACCACTTCATAAATTAACAGAAGCCAATCAAAAATTTATGTGGACACAGGAATGTGACGCTGCTTTCGAAAAGCTTAAGGAGGCCTTAACATCCACTCCGATTCTGTCATATCCTCAAATCGATAAACAGTTTATACTTGATACGGATGCAAGTAACGAAAGCATTGGCGCTGTACTGTCCCAGGAAATCGACGGCGAGGAGCGTGTTATCGCCTATTTCAGCAAGTGCTTGTCAAAGGCAGAGCGAAACTACTGCGTAACAAGAAAAGAGCTTCTTGCTGTAGTGAAAGCCATAGACCATTTTCATAATTATCTTTACGGCCGGAAATTCCTGATCCGAACTGATCATGCTTCTCTAACTTAGCTATTGAATTTTAAGAACCCTGAAGGCCAGATAGCCAGGTGGATACAAAAGCTTCAAGAGTACGATATGGAGATACGCCATCGAAAAGGCTCATCACATGGAAATGCAGATGCTCTCTCAAGAAGACCCTGCTCAGAGAATTGTAGATACTGCGACCGGGTTGAGAAGAAATTTAATGTCCAAGGTGCTGTAGTAAGACAAGTTACAACTGGGTCTACATCATCGCAAGATCCGTGGAGTGACGAGAGCCTGCGTAAAGATCAACTTGCTGATCCTGAAATTAAGTCAATTCTAGAGTTGAAAGAGGAGTCCAACAGGAAGCCCATCTGGCAAGACATGGCCCATTACTATCCTACGACTAAACGTTATTGGGCTCTCTGGGATTCCTTACATTTGAAGAACGGCATCTTGCACCGAAAATGGGAGTCTGACGATGGAAAGACATGTAGATGGCAACTACTACTCCCTAAGTCGAGAATTTCTATGGTCCTTCAAGAACTGCATGGTAGTCCCACAGGAGGTCATTTTGGTGTAATGAAGACCCTGCAAAAGGTTCGAGAGCGTTTCTACTGGAATAATGTTCGCAGTGATGTGGAGAAGTGGTGTCGAACTTGTGACACCTGTGTAGCACGTAAAGGTCCAAAGAAGCGCACCCGTGGACGATTGCAACGTTATAATGTAGGAGCTCCTTTCGAACGAATTGCACTAGACATCCTGGGTCCACTTCCTAGAACATCTGATGGCAATAAGTACATCCTGGTTGTCATGGACTACTTCACTAAGTGGCCTGAAGCATATGCCATTCCTAATCAAGAGGCGGTAACCGTAGCAGACATACTGGTTCAACACTGGGTTTCCAGATACGGAGTTCCTCTTCAAATCCATTCTGATCAAGGAAGAAACTTTGATTCGGCTGTGTTTAAGGAAATGTGCGGACTACTCGGCATGGACAAAACTCGAACAACACCTCCACACCCTCAATCGGACGGCATGGTGGAACGGTTCAATCGTACCATCCTAAATAGCCTCTCTCTCCTGGTGTCTAGAGACCAACAGGACTGGGACAAGAAATTGCCTCTTTTCCTGCTTGCCTACAGGAGTGCCACTCATGAGGCCACTGGTTACTCCCCTTCTCAAATGCTCCTTGGTCGTGATCTTCGTCTGCCTGCGGATCTTTTGTTTGGCCGTCCTCCTGACGCTCCTTTGTCGCCTGAAGAATACGTGGATGAACTCCAGGCACGGATTGAGGAGATTCATCGTCTAACGAGGAATCGAATCGGACTGGCAACGGAAAAGATGAAGACACGGTACGACACAAAGGCAACAGAACATGAGTTCAACGAAGGTGACAAAGGTTGGTTGTGGAATCCCATACGTCGTAAGGGACTGTCGCCAAAACTACAAAGAAACTGGGACGGTCCTTACACATTCATCAACAGGCTGAATGACGTCGTCGTACGTATACAAAAATCGCCACACGCCAAACCCAAGGTCGTACACTATAACCGGCTAGCCCCTTATTTTGGCCAAAGTGATTAGAAATTCGAAACTTGAATTTCAGACCATGGTCATGAAAGTCACTTTTTGTAAATATGTAAATAGCAATTAGTTCTTATTTATGTAAATCTTATTATTTATTTATTTATTTATTTATTTATTTACTTATTTTAAGTGTTTTCCTCTAACTCAAGGATTGCACTGCCCGGGACATGCAGTCTTTGAGGAGGGGGTAGTGTTACGAATTTTGTAAATAGTTAGTGTTTGTACTGTAAAATAATGTAAATAATCTTATTAAGCTCCATTCCTTTACTAATATTAGTTTTTGTCACATTGTCTCTGTTATCAAGCAAACTTGTCCATTATTTTCAGTGTATGTCTACGGCAGATTGGCGAAATAATAAAGATATCGCCAAGTTGGCGTCACTTTTTGCGACTCATTTTGGTCGCCAAATTTGGCGATATATCGCCAAGTTGGCGACAAACTTGGCGATTGTTGGCGATGGTAACCCTTCCCTCTCAATGGTAACCCCCCTTTAGATATACTGATACATTGTTTGTTGTTCCGTGGATTTTTCGAGTAGGTTCTAGAAATTTCCAGCACATGCTGCGAGCCTATATAAGAAGAGAAGCGATGCGAGCATTTGAACAGTTATTTTTGAATATTTAGAAATATTTGTGAGTTTCGAGGACTCTGTTGTTCTGAAGTTCTGTAAATAAATTATTTTCTACTTTTCTAAGAGCAAAGAGTTTGAAGTTGTCTAACCATAAGATCAAAAGAACCCCATATACGCTGCAACAATATATATATATATATATATATATATATGATTTGGTTTGTTTTCAAAATCTAGCTTTCACGCAATGACTGTCGTGGAAATTATGTTCTGTGAAAATGTGTTTTTCTTCATGCGTTTTTTCACAATTTTTCAGACATTTAAATTGTTATCTCTCATGAACCGTTAAAGATGAATGTTTCAAATTTGTAAAAGTCTTTTTTCATTGTTTTGCAGTAATTTTTATTCAGAAAATTAAAAAAAAATTACTTTTAAAAATAAGATTTTTTAAAAATAAGTTATATGTTCACTTTAAATATTTTGAAATTAATATTTTTGAAAATTCTTAAAAATCATATTATATGTATTATATATATATTGATATTTCTGTTTGTTAAAATATAAAAATAATGAAAATCTATAAATAATATTTTGAGATATATCGATTTTAAATTGCCCCAAATTTTTAATAAATTTTAAATTTTAAATAAAAAAATTGAGAAGATTTATCTTGTGATTTTTTCACAAACAATATGGTTAATCATCACAAAAAATTCAAAATTTTAACTCAATAAATAAAAATTATTTTAAAATGTATTCCGGATCCCCTTAAGATGAGAAAATTACTGTCAATTTTCAAATAATTAATGGTTTCTTTCTGGAAATACACTAAGTGCTCAAAGGTTATAAATTTATCACACTTTCATTATTAGCATATAGTAGGCGTTAACCATAACAATTATTTCAAATAGTTTCTTACTTACATTTATTATTATTAATAATGAAAAAAGAATACATTCATGCAAAGGCAAGTATGTTAAGATGAAGAAATCACTGTAGTTTGTCTAACGATTGTTCATTGCTATTACTGTAGACACCCTTAAGTCCACACAACATGGGACCAGAGGTTGTACGGATTTTAGACTTTTGCAAATTTCTGGTCTTTGCTTTGTTTATATTATTTAAACAGTAATTTGAATATGATTAATAATGCAATCGAAAACATTATGAATGCTTACAATACAATAAGATATTTAGATAAGCCATAATTTAAAAAAATAAAAATTTAGATATTTTTTAAATATTTAAAATATTAAAAGCAAAGTTCAAGTTAATAATCAAAATGTATGATTAAATATTCATCATAAAGATTGAATGTATTTTTCGAAATTATTAAAAAAAACTTGCTTCCTAAAGGTACATTACTAATTCATATCAGAATCGTAAAATAAGCAAGTTTTATTTCAAGTTTAACCGAACTTAATAACCAAAAAAGATTAATAAATAAATATATTTGGTAAGAAGATTGTGATTACCAGTGATATCGGCAATATCTTAAAATTTTTCAGAAATAAATTTTTTCTTTCTGTATGAAAAATCATGAATTCAGTAATATAAAAAAAATTTCAAAATAAAATACATATGGAATTGATATAAAACTAAAAAAGTCTATATTTAAACTGAATGAACCTGTATTTGAACTGAGTGTTTCATTGTTTATACCCATAAATTATGTCTCCTGTATTTGTTTATTATATTATTGTAATTTTTTAGCGGTAATTTTTTAATGAATTACTAAATTCACTATTATTGCATGTTCGACATTAAAGGTTTATAAAATTATAAATAAGGTACCCTGGGGTAATAACGCCACGTTAAGGTTCTACCAATTTTCACGGCTTAGTTTTAGATTGTATTTTTCAAACAAATATAGGATCTGATACAGCAACTCATTGACTATCTATATAAAATAAAATAATTTAACAGATATGTATTCATAAAATGTAATGGCGTTTTTTCTTGACCAATGCTATTTGGCGTTATTACCCACCTATATGTGTAATAACGCCATGCAAACAAAACTATGAAATAAGATGGAATATTTGCATGTAGATAGCCCAATTCTAAAAATACAAACTCTACAAACTTAGAAATTAACAAATTGAACTCTAAGCTATAGAAAATGTTCAATTTTTTGTGAAAGTGTAAGAAAAATAAAGGTGTGGTTTGGGAGGGGGGGGGATGAGGCAAAAGAAAATAAGACCGTGAGCTTCTTTTTGCTTAAAAAGGACCGCTTAAATAGAAATATGAGAAACATTGCACAGTTTTAACTGTGTTTATTTGAATCAGTATTTAGGATGTAGCTCGGCAACTGTAGAGAATCAACCGGGGTATTAATGTAAAGGATTGGCGTTATTACCCCGGTATAGTTATTGCGCAGTGCATTTTAAATTACAAATTATCTCGAGAAGATATCCAAAATCTTCAACAACATTTTAAAAGTACATGAAATGCACTACAAATTTATGTAATTAACAAAGTATTTCCGGATAAAAAGATAGTCTTCACATCACAACACGTATCTCGCAAATTTTAGATCAAGCGTTAATTTTAGTTGTTTGTAAAAACAATAAGACCTAAAAATGAAACAAATTAACTTGAAGCTGTTTTTTGCGATTTATATGACTCAAAACCCTTCTGCGCAGAGCACATGGGTGTCATTTACCTGATTATTTCATAATTATGCAAAATATAAGCACTTGGCGTTATTACCCCGCCTGGCGTTATTACCCCAGGGTACCTTACAAATACTTTCTGAAAACAACTATTGTTAATTTGGTAGCACAAATTCATTTCACAGATAACCTTATCCACGTCTAGACAGATGTTCAATATCGGTTCTGTGTTGCCAGATGGGCTACTTTTTTTAAATTCAAATACTTGATTGGCACCAATTTTTACAAATGATAAAATATGCCTTATTCAATGTCATGATAATTAAGGCAAAAACAAAAGGTAATTTACTGTTTCAAAAAAGTGGTGCCAATCGAGAAATCTGAATTTTAAAAAAGTAGCTCACTGGCAACACTGTATCGGTTCTTGTAATGCATTTGCTGAACAAATCATTTGGAAACACTCAAAGTTTACTTTAAGAAAATATTTCCTTGTTAGTCGTTTGCCTTTTCAATTATTATAATATCTTCTGGGAATATACAAAAGTGCTGAAAGAAAATAAACTAATCACACTATTATTATTAAAACACAATAAATGTTAACCTTGAGTATTCCTTCCAAACAAGCCATTTGTTTGCATTTTTTAAGCTGGTACTGAGATAAGAATATATTCATTTACACGTAAGCACAATATTAAGATGAGGAAATCATAGTTGTTGGTCAAATAACTGTTGGTTGTTACTATTAATTATTATTAATAATAGTAATTAATAATTATTTTTATTAATTACTATAGCTTATATATAATATTTTAGAATGTTACCATAATATTATTGGTTAATTATTTTGAATAGTAATAGTAATATTAGTTGTTAGACAGACCTTTAATATCGGATTCTTAAGTACATTTGCTGAACAAGTCACTTGGCAACAATCAAAGTTTATCTTAAGGAAATGTTTTCTTGTGTGTCGTTTGCCCTTTCAGAAGTTATAACATCTTCTGAGAGTATACTAAGTGCTCAAAGGGGACAAATTTATCCAACTTTCATCATTAGCATACAATAGGTGTTTACCATCAGAATTATTTCAAAATATCTTATTTACATTTGTTATCCTTAATAATGAAAGAAGAATACATTCACGTAAAGGCAAATATGTTGAGTTGAAGAAATTACTGCAGTTTTTCATTGCTATTATTTATTTATTACATTATTTTGACCTTTTTAGAGATAATTTTAACTGAATTAATAATTTCATTATTATTTCATGACCAAAATTAAAGGTTTATAACAATACGAATGCAAATACTTTCTTAAAATCTATTGTTAATTGTTATCAAAGATTCATTTCACACATAACCGACTTTTTTTATTAATTATTATTAGTTATATATACTATTTTAGAATATTATCATAATATTAAAAGTAAATTATTAATAATAATAATAGTAGTAATTATTAGACAGACATTCAATATCGGCTTTCTGAAGTACATCAGATGAACAAGTCACTTGGCGGCACTCAAAGTTTACTTAAGGCGCAGCACTAGTCACAGAAAAAGACCCGGATGATAATGTAAAGTCTACTGGAGCGTTCTTTTCAAATATCTCGCTCAAATTTTAATATTTTTACATGGTTTTTTGCATAGGATAGCTGAGTACGATCCACAACCGGCCTAGTTTTAACTTTTTCAATTTTGGTTTAAGATTAAAAAAAAATACTTTAACTTTTTAGACCGGTTTAAATCGGTTCTGAAATTGAAACTATCATAATACAAAAAATACATAAACAAAATCGAAAAAATAAAAACTAGGCCAGTTGTAGATCATCCTCTTCTATACTATGCAAAAAAAAAAAAAAAAAAAAAATCATGTACAAATATTAAACTTTGTGCAAGATGTTTGAAAAGAAAGACCCCATAGAATTTACCTTATCATCCGTGTTTTTTTTCAATGGATAGCGTTGCGTGTTAAGGAAATAATTCCTTGTTTGTCGTTTGCTTTTTCAGAAGTTATAACATCTTCTAAGAATAATGCTAAATGCTCAAAGAAAATAAACGTATCATACTGTTATTAACTCAATAGATGTTAATCTCAAAAATTTCTTCTAAATAGATTTTTATTTTTTTTAATTTGAACTGAGATAAAAATACATTCATTTACAAGTAAGTACTAAATTAAGATGAGGAAAATAATTTATGAAGTAATGAAGAGTTAGTAATTAATTACTCTATTGAGATGATGAGTCTTGCCGCTACATTTATCGTAGACGCACGTCTTCTTTACGCCTGAGGAAAAAAAGACACCGTTCTTTCGAAAAGTCTAGCGTATTTTAGTATATTTTAGGGTGTTATAAAGAAGTTTTAACACTTCGAGCGAATTACATTCGTTTGCCAAATAATTGTTGGTTGCTACTATTATTTATTATTAATAATTACAAATTAATAATGAAAAAATATTATTAATTAATTATTATTACTTACATATATTATATAATATTATTAGTTAATTATTATTGATAGTAGTATTCAAACTTATTAGACATAACTTCAATATCAGATTTCAGAAGTACATTTACTAAGCAAGTCACTTATTTCAAAATAATTTCATTTTTACTTTTCTTATTATTAATAATAAAAAGAAGAATACATTCATGTAAAGTTAAGTATGTTGTGATGAGCAAATTACTGTAGTTTGTCAAATAATTGTTCGATACTATTATTTATTTATTACATTATTTTGACCTTTTTGGAGTTATTTTCTACTGAATTGATAATTTCATTATTATTACATGTTCGAAATTAAAGTTTTATAAAAATATGATTACAAATGCTTTATTAAAATATATATTGATAATTTTTAATCACAGATTTATTTCACACATAACCATATCCACGTCTAGTCAGACATTCAATATCGGCTTTCAGAAGTACATTTGAAGTCACTTGTCAACGCTCAAAGTTTACCTCAAGAAAATATTTCCTTGCTTGTCGCTTTTTTTTCAGAAATTATAACATCTTCTTAGAATAAAGAAAATAAACTTATTACACTGTTATTATTAAAACACAATAGGTGTTAAACTTAAGAATTTCTTCCAAATAAATTTTTATTTACATTTTTTAAAAATGCTACTGAGATAAAAATACATTCATTTACTATATTAAGGGGGCTCAAAGGTTGAAAACTTTTCAAAAAATCGATTTTTTTATGATCTAGTTTGATTATTCAATTAATTCTTAACTCAATGCAAAAAACCGCATAAAAATATTAGAATTTTTAACGGAGTTATAAGCTTTTATGTATCAATTCTTACATAGCCGCATCCATACAATTTCAACTTTAAGTCGTGTTTTCTCAAAACTTGATTTTTGACGACTAACACCAAGATTAAAACAAAATTATTTGATGGAATGGCTTAATTTTTTTTTTTTTTTTTTTTTTTTTTTTTTTTGCCTGCATATAACATCATAATCTAGATTATGAATTAAGGATATAACTATCCCTTAATAAAAACAGTATTAAAAAATCTCTCAAAGTTGAAAATTTAAAAACCCCCTAAAAAATACAACTTTTTTTCCATTAAAAATACTCAAAATATTACACTATCTAAAATATATTAATTCATAATCTAGATAATGATGTTATATGCATGCAAAAAAATTAAGCCATTCTATCAAATAGTTTTTTTAATATTGGTGTTAGTTATCAAAAATCAAGTTTTGAGAAAACGCGACTTAAATTTGAAATTATATGGATGCGGCTATGAAAGTGTTCATATATAAATGCTTATAACTCCGTTAAAAATGCAAATATTTTTATGCGGCTTTTTACATTGAGTTAAGAATTAAATGAATAATCAAATTAGATCATAAAATAAAATCGATTTTTTGAAAAGTTTTCAACCCCTGAGCCCCCTGAATAAATTAATATTATAATACTATACACATATGAGGAAATTACAGTTTTTTGTCAAATATTTGTTGGTGACTATTGTTAATTGTTATAAAATAAATGTAATTATTAATTAATTATTGCTTCTTATAATATAAAATTATATAATATTATTACAATATTATTACAAAATTATTAATTAATTATTATTTATATTAGCAATAGTACTGATTATTAGACTTACTTTCAATATTGGATTTCTAAATACCATTTGTTAAGCAAGTCATTCGACAACATTTATAATTCACCTTAAGAAATCGTTTATAACATGTTCTGGGAGTGTACTAAGTACTCAAAAGGAATAAATTTATCACACTTTCATTATTAACATACAGTAAGTGTTAACCATAAGAATTGTTTCAAAATAATTTCTCATTTCTACAAATACAGTAAGCGCAAATTCATTTCACAGATGACCTTACCCATGACCAGACAGATGTTTACTATCGGATATCCTAAGTGCATTTGCTGAAAAACTAATCTGGAAACACTCAAAGTTTACTTTAAGAAAATATTTCTTTATTTGTCGTTTGCCTTTTCAATTATTATAACATCTTCTGGGAATATACTAAGTGAAAAAAAAACTAATCATACTGTTACTATTGAAACATAATAAATGTTAACCTTATGTATTCCTTTCAAATAAGTTTTTGTTTACATTTTTTCAATTGGTACTGACATAATAATACGTTCATTTATAAGTAAGTACTATATTAAGATGAGGAAATCACAGTTGTAAGTCAAATAACTGTTGGTTGTTACTATTAACTAGTCTTAATAATACTAATTAATAATTATTCTTTATTAATTATTATTCCTTATATATAACATTTTAGAATGTTTTCATACTATTATTAGTTAATTATTATTAATAGTAGTGGTAATATTAATTATTCGAAAGACCTTTAATATCGGATTTCTTAAATACATTTGCTGAACAAATCACTTGGCAACACTCAAAGCTTATCTTAAGGAAATGTTTTCTTGTTTGTCGTTTGTTATAACATCTTGTGGGAGTATACTAAGTGCTCAAAGGGGATAAATTTATCACACTTTCACTATTAGCATACAATAGGTGTTTACCATTAGAATTATTTCAAAAGAATACCATATTTATATTTATTAATAATAGTAATGAAAGAAGAATACGTTCACCTAAAGGCAAGTATGTTAAGAAGAAGAAATTACCGTAGTTTGTCAAATAATTGTTCGTTGCTATTACAGTAGACACCCTCAAATCAGTACAACATGGGACCAGAAGTTGTGCGGATTTTAGAATTTTGTGAATTTCTGGTCATTACTTTGTTTACATTATGTAAAGAATAATTTGAATGTAATTAATAATACAGTCGAAAACATAATGAATTCTTACAATACAATAAAATATTCAAATAAGCAAAAATTTAAAAAAATAAAATTTAGATAATTAAATACTAAAAACAAAAATCAAGTTAATAATCGAAAATGTGATTAAATATTCATTATAAAGTTTGAATGTATTTTACCAAAATTATTCAAAGAAACTTGTTTCTTAAAGGTACATTACTAGTTGATATCAAAATCGTAAAATAAGGTAGTTATATTTCTGGTTTAACCTGACTTAATAACCAAAAAATCTTTATTACTACATAAATAGATTTGGTAAGAAGATTGTGATTACCAGGGGTATCGGCCATATCCTAAAAATTTTCAGAAGTAAATTACTTTTTTTTCATGAGAAAACATGTATTCAGTAATATTAACAAAAATTACGAATTAATATATATACTAGTATAACAACCCCGTCAAAAATGACGGAATTTTCATTTGCATTTTATTTTCATAATAATACAAACAGAATGAAGATTTTAGTATTGAAGAGTTTGTATTGTAGAAAAGCACATTTTAAAAATAACAATAGATTTCTACAAATACAAATGATAAAGTTTTTATTTTTTATTTATTTTTTAACTTGATATTTAGTTTTTGAACAAATTTTAATTTCAAAACAAAGAGCAGTATTTATTACAATAACGATAATAATAATTAGCAAAATGAAACTCAATTTCTGAAGATTTCACAAAGCATTAAAATTAAATATTGAAGTATTTTAAATTTTAAAATACATTATTTTTATTAAAAGTATGATTTGGCAGTGGCTTTAATCATGGGCATATGATACTTTTAGTTCGATGCTTTTAGGCATGAATTAAGAAGCTTTGTGTTTCGTTTTTTAAATTTGGATTTGGCGCTATCTATACGCAGTTAATATAAACAAAACAACTTTTTTAAAAAAAAAAGCAGTTTTATTTTGAAAATAGCAAGTTTTTCAAGAAAATTCGCATATTTTCGACTATCTTTCGAGAAAATTCGTTTATTTCCCTTGATTTTTCGAGAAAATTTGTTTATTTCCCTTGATTTTTTGAAAAAATTCGCATATTTTCTGCGATTTTTCGACAAATTTCGCGTATTTTCCCCGATTTTTCGACAAAATTCTCGTATTTTCCGCGATTTTTTGACAGAATTCGCGTATTTTCCTTGATCTTTCGTCAAAATTCTCGTATTTCTCACGATCTTTCGTTAAGATTCGCCTATTTTCCGCTATTTTTTGACAAAATGTGCGTATTTTCCTCGATTTTTCTACAAAATTTTGATATTTTCCCGGATCTTTCTTCAAAATTCGCGTATTTTCGGACGATTTTTCTGCAAAATTTGAATATATTACACGATTTTTCGATAAAATTCGAGTATTTTTCGAGTATTGCCATCTCGATTTTCTTTCGCGAGCTAATCGCCGTCTACGTTCTACCGGCGTTTCGTTATTTTCATCAGGCATTGCTAAAATTATCGTTAAATTACAGAAACAACGATTTACTTGAAAATACATATAAAAACCTACCGCGTGTTCAAAAAGATCAACAAACACACGTGCGTTCTCAAGTACAAATAATTTTGATTGAACGATTCTCAAACGTGATTGATTCACTACATTTTTTGCGAGAAGAATACCACGATCCAGCCATTGACTTTCTCATATACGTAGACGCCAAATCCCATTGTTATCTCGGCATGGTTTCGAATCCAACATCTTTGGCGAAAAGATGCTGTTTTTTGGCGGTGATCGCTTTATTGGCAACTTTCAGATTTCACAAAGAGAAAAGAAGAAGCGCGGTCCAATTCAAGACAAACATAGCAATATGAGTTTCGGCGGGAGAAAAACCGGTTTGGCGTGCTAAATTTGCCCTCCGTCACGTGACGGAAGGCACACATCTCGGCCGACAAAAAGGTTGCTATTTTGGAGTCTAAGTATCTTAAGGTCATTGGATCCAGCCTACTTTCGCTGATAGCGAAACGTGACTAACCAATCAGAATTCTGCATTTTAAGAAACAGTGAAAAGTTCTTAAAAATGTATGCTTCTGATTTAGATCTCTATTAATTATTAGCAAAGTGAAATGTAATTTCCGAAAATATCACATTAACTTTTTGATATGCCGAACATTAACTCGTGTTTATTACAAAGTTCGATTCTTTATATTATTTGCCAATAGATGATTGCAAAAAGAGTTTTTGACAGTTTTAAACAAAATCAAATTATTTAAAGAGATTATTCCGATTTTATAAATATTTTAAGAACAGAATTAGATAATTGACGTGTATTTTTTTTTTTTTTTTAATAATGCGTTCAAAGAGTCATTCATTTGTTTCAAGATTTGGAAAATCTGAATGGCAACAGAGTTCGTTTGTTTATATCGTAATCTGATGTTTACAATTACTTATTTTTAATTTGGAGCCTAATACATTATAATTGGATATGATATACATGTTTTATAGAAAAATATGCTGTTTAAACGTTATTTTAAGTAAAAGAAATTATCTTTTAGCTGTCATATGTCTGCATTTGTTTTCCATTAAGCCTAACGTGGCGTATTGCTAGAGTCCATTCACAGATAGGAGTGGCGAATCCTGGAACTGTTCCACACAGCTCTCCAGAACGCATTTTATTATAAGTAGATGGAATTGATATAAAACTAAAAAAGTCATATTTTGTCCCTATATTTGAATTGAATGTTTCATTGTTTACATCCGTAGATTATGTCTACTGTATTTGTTTATTTCATTATTATAACCTTTTTAGAAATATTTTTTAATTAATTACTAATTTAACTATTATTGCATGTTCTACATTAAGGGTTTATTAAAATATGAATACAAATACTTTCTGAAAACATCTATTGTTAATTTGCAAGCACAAATTCTTTTTATAGATAACCATATACACGTCTAGACAGATATTCAATATCGGCTCTCTTAAGTGCATTTGCGGAACAAATCATCTGGAAACACTCAAAGTTTACTTTAAGAAAATATTTCCTTGTTAGTCGTTTGCCTTTTGAATATTACAACATCTTTTGGGAATAAACAGAGTGCTCAAAGAAAATAAACTAATCACAGTGTTATTATTAAAACACAATAAATGTTAATAATAAGTATTCCTTCCAAAAAAGTTTTTCTATACATTTTAAAAATTTGTACTGATTTAAGAATGCATTTATTTACAATTAAGTATTAGATTAAGATGGGGAAATTAGAGCTGTGTGTCAAAAAAGCGTTGCTTGCTGGTATTAATTATTATTATTATTAGTAGTAATAATTATTAATAATTATTAATTAATTACTATTACCTATGTGTAAAAGGTACTACTTGGTTATCCCGTCGACCAATTTCGACAAATTATACAAATCGCCAAACTCATTGCCAAATTATACATATTGACATAATTTCATACATATCAAGCACGTGAATCGTGTTTAATGCCATTGAATGTGACATTCATAATCATCTATTATCGGCATTTAATCTTATATTTTGGCGATGGTTTTTTGGTCAACGGGATAACCAAGTACTACCGTGTAAAATTGTACAATATTACTAAAATATTATTAGTTATTTTTTATTAATAGTAGTAGCAATTATTATTAAACGGACTTTCAATATTGGATTTCTAAGGTACATTTTTAAGCAATTCACTTGGAGACACTCAAAATTTACCTTAAGAATATATTTCCTTGTTTGTCGTTTGCAATTTCAGAAGTTATAAAATCTTCTGGGAGTGTACTAAGTGCTCAAAGAGAATAAATTTACCACACATTCATACAGTAGATATTAAACATAAGAATTATTTCAAAATAATTTCCAATTTACATTTGTTGTTATTCATAATGAAAAAAGAATACATTCACGTAAGAGCAAGTATGTTCAGATGAAGAAATAAGTTTTGTTTCTTAAAGAATTGTTCGTTGATTTTATTTGTTTATTACATAATTTTGATTTTTTATAGATAATTTGTATTGAATTAATAATTTCATTATTATTCCATGTTCGAATTTAAAGGTTTATAAAAATATAAATTCCAATACCTTCTTAAAACTTCGATTTTTAATTTGTAAGAAGAAATTCATTTTACACAAAACCATATCAACATCTAGACAAACATTCAAATCCTAGTGTTAAAAAAAATTTCTATCTGTGAGTCTGCAACTCCGTCCATCTGTCTGTGTGACATAAATTTTGTGGGCACTCTATCTCAAGAAGTAATTGAATTTATATATATATAGGTATTCATTGATATAAATTAATACTGAATAATTAATGTTGTAAATCGCTTAACAGGGGGCGCTGCTATGCTATTTTTTATTTGATTTCCACTATAGATAGACTTCCAGAATTAATGCACGGAATTTCATTAAATAACAAATTTAGTTATTCCTTGACATGCATTGATGTATGTTTACGCTTTAGTGTAAGTCAATCGATAAGTGCCGCTGCTATGCAGCATTATTTAAGATTTCCGCAGTCGCTCAATCTCTAGAACTAAAGCACAGAATTTCATAAAACTTCAGATTCTGTTAGTCCTTTACATGAAATTTTGTTTTTTTATATTTTAGTGTAAATCTTAAAACAGGTGGCGCTGCTATGCTGCATTTTGTACGATTTTTGCAATAGCCCTATCTTCAGAATTAAAGCACGGAATTTCTTCAAACTTCAGATTCGATTAGTCCTTGACCTGAATTGATACTGATGAAAATATTTCCACAAATGCCGCTGCTATACTGCATTTGTTATGATTTCTGTAACAACTCTACCTCCAACAACTAATGCTCAGGTTTTCATCAAACTTCTGATTCTGCTATTTTTTCATATTAATTAGTTTTGTTTTCAATTTTGGGTCAACGCCTAATATGTAGGCTATTATGCTGATATTTTTTAAACGTTCACACGGTTTTAGCTGTAGTCATAGCTCAAGAACTAATGCCCGAAATTTCATATGTTTAGAATTCTCTTGATGAACGTAAATTGCCATTTATTTCTAGCTCTGTGGTAGAAAATATCGAAAAGTTGAAAATGTATGATATTGAAGAAAGATTTGAGATTACTACATCCGACTAGCTTTTAACTGATACTGAGATAAGAATGCAATCCTTTACAAGAAAGTACTATATTAAGATGAGGAAATTACAGACGTATGTCAAATAATTGTTGCTTGCTAGTTTTAACTATTATTAATTGCAGTAATTATTAATGATTTCTAATGAATTATTAATACGTATGTTATATTATTGTTATAATAATTTATTAGTATATATTATTAGTTAATTATTAGGATGAGCGAAGAGAATCCTCTACTAGGCCACTCAAATTACAATTTGTCGTACACTTTACAAAAAACTATTCAATATTTTAACTTCAAATTAAACACAAAAATAAATTATGATCTGTAGATTTGCAGAATATAATTTTTTTTACAATAAAACGTTAAAAAAATTATTATTTTAATTAATTTATTTTACATGCATTTCCAATACGGACGCATTTTAGCAAATAAATAAAAAATGAAACGCGTATATTTTCAGAAAAAAAATATAAATCATAGAGTAAGTATTAATAGATAGAATCATGATTAATTTAATAAATAAAATATGTTTTCATTATTCAGCAAAATCGTTTGCACAGATGACACTTAAACATTTAAAAAAAAATGTATTGTGAATTTTTTTTTTTTTTTTTTTTTTTTTTTTTGTAAAGTGGCAACAAAAGAATTGTAAACAAATAAAATTGTTAAATTTGTTATATAAATGAAAAATTAAAAGAATTGAAAGGTGAAGTTGTTCCCTCGATTCAAGCTCTTTATAAATGTATTAAAGCAAAGTTGGCCGATTCAGAAACGACAAATTGACTTACCATTTCTTACTTTATCATTTGCATCTAAAGTAATGTTACGTGCTTATTTGTGGACCGAAAAAGGTTTAGTGAACGGGACTTTAGACTTTGTTGCACGTAATAAAGAAAATCACAAGCCACCAGACCAGATATCGCGAATAATCATGGATAAATTTGAATACTACAATAATTTAACTTATAAGAATTGGTACGTACCAATTCCCCCAATAATTAAATTCTAGAAAAATGGAAGCATAAATTGCTCAAGGAAAGAATTTCTTCTGCAGTTAGCTTTTGCTGTTACAATTCATAAATTCCAAGGTTTAACATTAGATGAAGCAGTTATAGATATTGAGGATATATAGACACCAGTTGGCTTAAAAACGTACGTAACGTTGTCGAGAGTGAAAATCCTTCAAAATTAAGCATTCAATAGAAAATTTTCCTTACGAAAAATTCTACAATATCAAAAATTCTCATACGCTAACATGTATAAAAACGAAGAAATTAGAAAAAAAAAAGTTTTACAGTTAAAAATTCATAGTATCAACGAGGGCAATTTCAAATGTTTTTCCAGAAAATAGGATTTTGACGAAGTAACTTTCTTCAAGCTCTCTTCAAATATATTATTCTAAAATAGCTATCGAAGATTATTTGATGTTAATTACAAAGATTGGAAACATGCATATTTCAAACAACTTAAAAAAACACAAGTGGTTACTGGAAATTGTAAAAACATCTTTAAAAGAGCTTTTAGTTGAAAATTTAAAAATATTTTGTAAAAGTTTGCTTCGAAAATATTTTATTATGACAGTCTTACATCATAAATAAAAAATTAAAATGCATCAAAACATAAAATAACGTTTTTGTTTAATAAAGATGCAAAAATAATATTAAAAAATATTGTTACTTTCAAATATCTGTTTTATAAAATAATGCTTCGCGAATCCAAACAAAGCATGGCTTTTGCTAGTTATTAATAGTAATGGTAATATTAATTATTACACAAGCCTTCAATAGCTGAAGTAAATTTGCTGAACATGTCACTTGGCAACACTCAAAGTTTACCTTATGAAAATATTTTCTTGCTTGCCGTTTGCCCTTTGAGAAGTTATTGCATCTTCTTTGAAAACAATGAGTGCTTAAAGAAAAGAAACTTAAGGCTATTCCATTTTAATAAAAATGACTATTTCATTATTAATACACAATAGATTTTAATCTGAAGAATTATTTTTAAATAAGTTATACATATATATATATTACTTTCTTCTATCTTTACAAGAATAAATATTGAATTCGTAAGAATTTTCAAATTTCGGTTTTTGAAGGATTTATTTATTTTAGGGGTCAGAGTTTCCAAAAAATATGATTTTATAAAATGTCTGTCTGTATGTGTGTGATATAAATTTTGCGGCACTCTTGTCTCAAGAGCTAAAGCACAGAATTTAATAAAATTTTATACTCAAGAAGTCCCAGATAAAAATTGATGTTGAATAGGTTTTATTCCGAATCGTTCAACAGGTGGCGTTGCTATAGAGCTTTCTTTACGATTTCCGCAACAGTTCTATCTCAGAAACTGCTGCACGGATTTTCCCCAAACTTCAGATTATGTTATTCTTTGATATGAATCAATGCTGTTTACATTTTGGTGTAAATCTCCCGAGAGGTTGCGCAGCTCTGCTGCCCTTTTCACAATTTCCGCAACATCTTTATCTCAAAAACTACTGCACAGATTTTCACCAAAATTCAGATTCCGTTAGTCCTTGACATGAATGAATGCTATTTAAATTTTGGTGTAAATCGTTCAACAGGTGGCGCTACTATGCAGACTTTTGGGCGGTTATCGCAACAGCTCTATCTCAAAAATTAGTGCAAGGCACCAATTACTAGGTTCATCTAGCCCTTAACATAAATTAATGCTCTTTACAATTTGCTGTAAATCGCTAGACAGGTAGCGTTTTATGCTGCATTATTCACGTTTTCCGCAATAATTCTATCTCAAGAATTAACCGAAAGATTTTCAGCAAACTTCAGATTCAGTTAGTCCTTGACATGATATGATGTTGTTTACATTTTGGTGTAAATCCTTCAGCAGGAGGCTCTGAAAAGCTGAATATTTCCCGATTTTTTTAATAGCTCTATCTCAAAAACTAATGTACGAATTTTTTCATCAAACTTCAGGTTCAAATATATCTTGATAAATATTATTTCTGATTATGTTTTAGTATAAACCGCTCAACAAGTTGCGCTTTTATGTTGCATTTTTTCTGATAATAACAATAATCCTACTTGACGAACTAATTCAAGAAATTTCATGCTTTAGAATTCTCACAATGATCATATATTGTCATTTAATTTTGGCACTGTTGTAGTGACTTTTGAAGTATTAACATGCATGAGATAGAAGAAAGTTTTGGCATTGTCAAATTCGACTAGTTTTAAATTGGTGCTGAAATAAGACTACATTAATTTTCAAGCAAGTATATTAAGATGAGAGAATTACAGTTGTTCGTTAAATAAATCTTGATTTCTACTAATTATTTATTACGTTATTTTAGAGATGACCTGTACCTAATAAAGACATGTAAAAATATATTTCAAGAAACATTAGTTTGTTTTACTGAAACACATATCTGTAATATGAAGATAGGAATGTGGTAAATTACAATCATAGGGATTCTTCATACGTATCTTTTATGAAAGAAGTCATGAAGGTTGTGGTTTTTTTAAGGAATTAATAATTCTTTATTACAAAACATTAAACTACGAAAAAATGCTAATAAAAGTAAAAATGCACTGATTAATTTTTCTTTTTAGTATTATTAAATCTAAATTAGATAAGAAGTTTTAAAAAAGGTGATCCATTTGTTCAAATTGACTTGTGGAAGTTCCACGGGGAGATAACTCCTTGCCGAACAAGGTTACAGCTGAAGTTGCCACATTTTTGAGGATGAGTCAGTTACTCTTTATTTATAATTACGTGGCCCATACATTTAAATTATACGAGTGTTATCAAACGTGTGTAATAAAAAAAAGGAGTAAAAATTTAATAATTCATTTAAAATTAAGCATAGATTTTTGAAATATTTTAAAAACAAAGAAAAAAAGTGATATTCTTTAAGAAAAGAATACCGAAAGAGGAACTTAAAAGTATTAATTTCACAAGGAGATATTTTAAATATAAGGATGCATCAAATGCCCATAGGCTTTACATTACGAAAGGGATATCGGAAACTGAGTGACCTACAGCCTTAAGGACTGCTTCACTCAAATGGAAAGACCCGTTCGCTAATGCTAATCCTATGGAAGAAATTTATAAAGATATCTCGATTGCATTTTAATATTTTAAAATGATTCTTTTTGCATTGGATGCTGAGATTGATCTGAAAGCAGGCCTTTTTTACGTTTTCGATTTTGTGTACAGATATTTTTTACGAGGGTGATTTCGCTTTCCAAACCGGTTCTGAAAATGAAAGCATTCTCGTAAAAAATATCTGTACACAAAATCGAAAAAGTAAAAAACGGCCTGCATCAATCTCAGCTATCCAGTGTAAAAAGAATCACATTAAAATATTAAAATGCAACCGAGATATCTTTATAAATTTCTTCCGTAGGATTAGTATTAGCGAACGGGTCTTTTCATTTGAGTGAAGTGGTCCCTTAATATGTTCCCGAAAACATCCGCAAATGTTGAGGCTATCTTCCCGTATATATAAAAGGGTTAAATTCTATTTTTTTTTTTTTAAACAGAAAGAAGCAATTGAAGTTCAAAAAATAATATTTATACATGCTTTAAATAAATTTGAATAATTATAAACATATTGTACAAAATTTATTCGCTAGTGTATGGTGGAAAAATTTAGTGATGAGAACTCTTTTGGCAGAATATATCTTTTGTTTATGGATTTCCATGCCAATAAAATGGTCGGCCTCAATTTCTGTTTTAAATGTAAGTCTCCTCAATTGTAAAGAATCACATTCGATTGCTTTGTCAAAGAGTTGTTGATGTTTTAAAACTTCCCCGGCAATTATTGGCAGAAAATAATTCACCTGCAATAAAAACTTAAAAATTTAGAACATTGAAAAAAAAATCTGCATAAAAAATAAAGGATTCTAGCGACCTATATTTTCTCGCAACACAAGGACTAAAATTCTCGCAACTTAGATCGCCCCACCAGTGGCCGAGAGGTTGTGACCTCTCAACTGGTAGACTGCAGATGCTGGGTTCGAACGGCCGTTGGCCTAACTGTTCGGAGTTTTCCGTGGTTTTCTGGTAACCTTGGATTACCTTTTTTAGGGTTAGGTTTCTTTTAGAAAGACCCCCACGGAGGGCATCCCACCCATTTAGGTCCTATATCCCACGTGAAGATAATCGGCCGATATGAAATAAACCAAACTAAACCTCAACTTGGATCATACAGTAATACGTTGCGCTATACAGTACATAAATCTTTGGTGTCACGTAGTTCATAGAATTTGTAAAACAACACGAGTTTACTTTGTAAAAAATATGTTATTTACAAAACATAATTCGCGAATAACCAAGTTTAGTCTTCGTGAATATTGAGATATCCCATATATAACTACATTTCTATATTTATTATAATCAATCGATAGATAAAAGTTTACGGCATTCTCTTTCTCCGATTTCAAAACTCCGTATGTTAGAACTTTGACAAGGTAAAAAAAATGTGTTTCTAAAAATTTAATAAACTGTTTGAAACAAAATATTTTTTCCAACTATTCTGCGTCATATACATATAAAAAAATATTTATGTATAACGTCGAGATTTTATTCTCAATTTAAAAGTTTTGCCCGAATTCAAACATTGAAATGTTTTATTCTATGTTCGAATTTAAAGAGAGAACTATAATATTTTCTCTGAAATGTAGCCAATTTTCAATACAAACATTTAACTTTTGACGTTAAAATTCTAGATGTTTCAAGTTTTTGAGAAAAGGGAATAGTTAAATGAGTTCAATAGTATGAGAAACTGTTTTCATGATATAATGTCGTATCTCAAAAGTGTTTGCATTAAAAGTATTCTCTTTGGAAATTTCTTAGTGAAAAGTTGAAAAATGAGGTAATTATGTTGTTTGCAAAATAGCTAAATTTTTTATTCCGATATTTTCAGTCCTATCAATTGAAGTGTCATTTTTTAACCATTGAAAAATGGTTGTTGTTTTCGGTGGATGATTGACAAAATGACGTGGTCACTTTTGAATTTAAATTAAATTCTTTACTTTTAGAAGAATTTTTATTTGAATTTAAATTAAACTCTTTACTTTTAGAAGAATTTTTATTTGAATTTAAATTAAATTCTTTACTTTTAGAAGAATTTTTATTTGAATAGGAAATTAAAATATTTAAAATCATTGTAATAAAGGAGAAAACTAACAAATTTAAAAATGGGTAGACGGAAATTAACAGATACAGAAAAAGCCGAAGCCAAAGAAATGAATGACCGTGAATGTCGCATTCAATGACATTAAACACAATACGCGTACTTAAACAATCATAAAGTGATTTTTTTTTGTCTTTTTATTAATGTTTTACTAATTTATTTGTTCTTTTGTTATTTAAAATAAAAATTTAGTCAACATGTATAAGTTGCTTATTAGTTTTGCGATTCGTATCATTTGGCGAAATTGGTCGACGGGATAACTAAGTAGTACTGTATTTGGTTTGGCGCAAAAACGTCTTTCAATGCAGAAAACGAGAAAATCAAAAGATTATCGAGCCGCTGAAAACCAATTACGTGTTGAAAGGCGATCACGAAAAAGGAAGCAATTTAATGCCGAACCGATTAATTGTAAAACATCATGTCTCGAGGGCGACCAATCCACTAGCCATGGCGTTTTACAATCGGTCGGTTCTAACCAGGAAAATTTGAGTGCCAATAGTGATTCTAACAAGCCGGAAAATGTTATAGCTATTACTCTTGATTTCCCACCACCTAAAAAGAAAACTAAAAAGCAATCGGCTTGAGAAAAACTGGAAAAAATCTTTTTTTATTCAATGTGTGATGGACCCATTCACAGATGCATGTGCTGCGATCGACTTTGGTTTAAAACCTCCATCACCAAAATTCTGCTCTGTAGAATCAAACAGTATATGCCAGTCTTACAAGTGTAACAGTATATGCCAAAGCTATATTTTAATAATGATTACTTTCGCACCAACAATGTTACATACTTTGAAATGTTTCTTTCGTCGCGAACTTTTATGCTTGGCGACAATGGAGTGATGTAACTTAAACGAATCGTACCTTCAAATTGCAGCATGTATAAAGTCATTTATAGCAGTGGTACGGATAATACACAATAAAACAACTGGTATTTAGCTTAAAATGATAGATGAATGTTTCGAGTGAAACATTTTTCAAATGGTTGGTGTAATTTCTTAAATTACAATTTTTTTTATATATTTTTTTAAGGGGACAGTTTATCATGCCAACATTTTTATTATTTAGGATAATATTGTACAAATTATGAATTCATTTTTTTATCCACTTAACAGATCAATATTTTTGAAATTTTTTTTCAAATAATATTTATTTATTTTTTCTCTTTTGCGGAATTTTCATCCGTTTTTCAAAACAGAAATTTTTGCCTAATTGGATTAGAAAAATGCTTGGATTAAATAATGTAAAATGTACAATAAAATTTTTACTGGTGAGAATAATAAATTATTATTCAAGTATGGATGCCCGTATGTGGTGCGGGCAAACCATGATTGGCAAAGAAAGTTGCCGGTGCGACGTATGGGCAAAATAGGTGTGCGATTAATTTTCAAGTAAAAGTACACTTCGAACAAAAAAGTTTTTAACTGCGTATTTAATTTTTAAAAAGTACGAAGTTTTTGAATTTTTAAAAAACTTTACTGCTTTTTTAAAATATTTTTTTTACCATTTTTTTTTTCTTTTTTAGATTTTCAAATGTCTACCGTACAAAACTGCGCATGTATTTTCTAGATTCATCTAACATTACGTTTAATATAATGTGCTTTTACAGTTATATGCAGAATAAAACGATAAAATCTAACACTTCTTCACCGTACTTTTATTCATTAAAAAAACGGAGGGGGGGATTAGATGGCTGATTTCAGTTGCAGATTTATCACATTTAAAATAATAAAACTTTAAGAATTTTTTTTTATTTTCTGTCTCAAAAAAAAGTCTTATTTTTAAAACATGATAATGAATAAAATATTTACACGAAGTAAAATTTTTTAAAGTTTTCTTTTGTGTGAGTTAATGCTATGGGATTAGTAACAAAATGTATAATATTTCTTCTTGTAGTTGTCGTATTAGTAATAATGAGGAACAAAATATTCACAATTAAACAGGCACTCATATAATGTATTGTTAACTATTGAAAAGAGAAAAAAAATATTCATAAACTAAATTGCTTTACACGAATATATGAATGTTAAAATTGTATGCAGAGAATTTCTTCAAATCACTTTTCATATCTGATGAAAAAGTATAGTAATCATTTTGTTACAAATTATAAAGTAGTAAAAAATTGACTGGTTTAACCCTCCAGCGGCGTAATTTTTTCTGTGAAAATACGTTTACTAATACTCATTTATTTTATTACATGTTTATATCTAAGTATGTTTTAGAGTTAAAATATGCATTTTTCATTTTATTTTTTCATGCAAAAGCGTTTTTTTTTTCTTTTTGTAAGGGTAGAATTAGACCATAAAAAAAGATTGTCAAAAAGTTGAATTTAAATAAAAACTATAAAAAAGCGCAATCCCTCTCAAAAAATCTTTTTCTTTTCGATGCTGTAGTTGCACAATGCACATAGGGACCTCCGAATTTCAATTTCAAGCTTACAAATCACACGAAGAATATTTTAATAAAATTTTGCTTTTATAATGAAAGCTTAAAGTAGCAGGTTTGTTTCTGACATTAAGTTAAATCTTGATCGAAAACTATAGTAATCACCCTGGGTCTTATAGTTTTTTTAGAAAAGCGCATTTTTCAGTTTCACACAAATTTCGAATTGTGGTCATTCAGTAAAAAGCTAGAGGTACTTATCGAAGCAGATGTATAAAAGTAATGTTGATAATGATTTTCGTAAAAAATTTTCCGTAATCAGCCGAGTTTTAACCCTTAAAAAACGGACGGTTTGGTCATAAATAATGACAGGGGTGGTTTTCGCTATGCACCATCGGCTTTTAAAACCTAGATAACAATTTTTAATTATACAAATGTGTAAGGCAATTGCTACTAGAGCAACATAAAACAATAAATGTGCAAAATTGCTGAGTTTTAAGCGGATAAAACTAATGAATTTATGCTTATTTTGTTGCAAAATATAGCAATACAATCTTTTAAAACGTTAACTGTCCACTCAGGGTTTATTCCATAAAATATCAAATATCAATTGAAATTCTGAAATTTAAAGTTTTTTGCTATATTATTCATTAGTAGTCATATATATATATATATATATGTGTGTGTGGGATTAAAGAATAAAGTATCCAGCAATAAAAGATAATAAACTCAATGATTTAATGAACATGATATCCTAAATGAGACTCGTGTGATGATGCGTGGAAAGAACGAGGTGTTCTATAGATTTCAGCGATGGCGAGTTTGATGGATTGTTAATCCAAAGCTCAGAGAAGCTTATTTATACTGAATATTATTCAGTTCTACTGTTATTTTTGAATGCTACGTATATATTTTATGTCTACTAAACCTTTTTTATCTTATCAAGAATATTAGTTTTTCTTAAATCATAAGTTAATCACTCAATATCCCACAAGTTTTGGGGGTTCGTTGCCGGGATTCGAATGATTTCACTGATTTATATTTGAATTTGAATTTCACGATGAAAGCTATTTTGTACTAAGAAGATCTAAGTCTAAGAAGAATGTTTTGTTTTTAAACTAAAACGTATTATAAAAAAAAAAGGAACTGTTTGTTATATGTGTAATGATTAGAAATTATCCGTAATCAAACTTGCAAGATAGTACAATATATTGTTTTGTTGAAGAGTAAACAAAAATTATAATGTCTGTTCTGAATAAAGCTAGAAAGGCGGACTTGTTAACATTGTGTGATGATCTAGGTATAGTTGTGCCTCAGAGTCCAAGAATCATTGATTTGATAAAGTTGGTGACGGAATCGAAGGATTATGAAGAAAATTTTGTAAAAGTTCGACTTGAAGTCATTGCCGCGGAGAGAATAGAAAAAGAAAGACTAGAAGCAGAAAAAGAAGAAAGAAGACTAGAAGCAGAAAAAGAAGAAAAAAGACTAGAAGCAGAAAAAGAAGAAAGACGGTTAGAAGCAGAAAGAAGATTAGAGGAAAAGAAGATGGAGATGGAATACGAATTACGAAAAATTGAACTTCAAGGAAATATGACAAATACAAGTGACGGTTCGGCTGTAACTGGTTCAGGTAAGCAACCAGATTTGTCTAAATTAATGTCACACTTTGATGGGAAGGGTGATATTTGTATCTATTTAGCTCTATTCGAGAGACAGATTTCTAGGATGAATATAACAAAAGAGAATTGGGTCATGCACTTATTAAGTTTAATGCCGCTAGAAATTGCTAATGTTATAACTAGAGAACCAGAAACATTAACAAATAACTACGATTATGTAAAAAACTTGCTGCTCAAAAGATTCAAATTGACGCCAGAAGAGTTTAGGCAAAAATTAATGTCTCATAAGAAAGAAAACTCAGCCACTTGACGCGATCTAGCATTTGAGTTAAGGAATTATTTAGAAGAATGGATTACCGGTCTTGATGTATCCAATTTTGAAGATTTAAAAGAATTAATATTAGTAGATCCAATCAAGAGAAGGTTACCGATAGAAATGAAAGAACATTTTATCGATGATCTTCCCAAAATTAAAAATGTTGATGTATTAGTTTGTAAACTAGATGATTATGAAACAGCAAGGCGTAATGTTAAAACCATGAATAGACACTTACACCACTTTGAAGATAGGAAGTCAAAAATGCGCGAAAATAACAATTCAAAACCGTGGTTACCATCTCAACGTTATGATACTTTAAGAAAACAACAATTTGCAGATAATACAGCTAATAGAAATGAATCTTCTAATTTAAATGAAAGAAACAGGGCACAAATTAGATGTTTTAAATGTAGCCGTCTTGGCCACGTAATATCCCAGTGTAAAAATGAGAATAATAGTCAAATAAATTATGACAGCCAAAATCGGAGCCAAAACCCGCGATTATCCAATCACAAAGAAGTGAATTGTGCATTAATCAAAGAAACAAACAGCGCCAAACCGGATCACATGTTAGACACCGATATTAACGGAGCCAAAACCCGCGATTATCCAATCACAAGGAGATAAATTTTACAGTAATCAAACAAGCAAACAGCGCCAAGCCGGATCGCATGATAAATATTGATATTAACGGTGAAAAGACAGAGATCTTTTTTGACACTGGAAGTGATATCAGTCTGGTCAGTTATGAATACTATACAAAGATTGGATCGCCAAGATTACGTTCAAATAATATTTCTTTGTCAGGCATAGAAAGAGTAGTTGTTTATCCTAAAGGATACTTTTCATATGAATTTAATATTAATGGTTTTCTAATCAAAGCAAATTTGTATGTGTTAGAATCTCTTTCATATGATATTTTATTGGGATATGATGTGATTAGCAAATTAAATTTGGCGATAGACGAGAACGGAATTAAGATCGTTGGCGAACGCAAAAATATTGAAGTAGGTTACACTGAAGTTCAGAAGAATTCTGACATAAAATTGAATCATGCTGCCAGAAATAATAATGAAAAGAAAACGTCAACGTTAGATAATTCACGTGATGAAAATATTATAATTGTAAAGGATAATAATGCAGGAGATAATTTCTTAATTAATTTAGCGAGCGTCATAGAAGATGATGAAATTGATTTAGATCACGTGAGAAATTTTAATATAAGAAAACAAATAAATGAATTATTAAAGGGATACAAGCCAAATAAATCAAAAGATACAGGATTACGGATGAATATAATTTTATCTGATGAAATTCCTGTTTGTCAACGGCCACGAAGATTTCCTTTTAAAGAGCAAGAAATAATCGAAAACCAGATTCAGCAATGGTTGAAAGACGGAATTATAAGGCGCAGTTTTTCAAATTACGCTGCACCGGTAGTTTTAGTTAAAAAGAAAGACAACTCGTATAGGTTATGCATAGATTACCGTAAACTGAATAAGAAAATAATCAAAGACCGGTACCCGTTACCTTTAATTGAAGATGTTTTAGATAAATTAGAGAGATCAAAAATATTTACGACTCTCGATCTAAAGAATGTTTTTTTTTCATGTTGAAATGGAGGAGAAAAGCAGGAAATACACCGCATTCGTGACACACAAAGGGGAATATGAGTTTTTGAAGTGTCCATTTGGTTTATGTACATCAGGAAACCAGTTCCAAAGATATGTAAACACGGTGTTTAGAAAGTTATTACGTGACGGCACAGTAGTTATTTATATGGATGATTTTATTATTCCATCACAAACTGAAGAAGAAGGTTTAGAGAAATTGAAACAAGTACTTGAAGTTGCAGCGGATTATGGGCTAGAGTTTAACTTCAAAAAATGCAAATTTTTAAGGAAAAAAATAGAATTTCTTGGTTATATAATTGAAAATGGGACGATACAACCATCTGAATCGAAGATATCAGCTGTTTGGAATTTCCCTCAACCAAAAACGATAAAACAATTGCAATCATACTTAGGATTAACAGGTTATTTTCGTAAATTTATTCCGAACTATGCTCGAATAGCCAAACCATTGACTGATTTATTGCGTAAAAATGTCACATTTGAATTTGGCACAGAACAAATACAGGCGTTTAAAAAATTAAAAGAAATATTATCGCAAAAACCAGTATTGCATTTATTTAAACAAGGATCAGCACTGGAATTACACACCGACGCCAGTAGCCATGGTTTCGGAGCAGTACTACTACAAAAAGCGGATGATGGAAAATTCCACCCTATACAATACATGAGCAAAAAGACAACCCCGCAACAAGAAAAATATTGTAGTTATGAATTGGAGGTATTGGCAATAATTGAAGCTCTTAAAAAATTCAGGAACTACTTACTTGGTACAAAATTCAAGATAGTAACTGATTGTGAAGCATTTCAGAAAACATTAAACAAAAGAGATTTGGCTCCAAAAGTCGCAAGATGGGTTTTATTCATGGAAGAATTTGATTATGAAATCACACATAGACCAGGGAATAAAATGTAACATGTAGGTGCTTTGAGCAGGAATACTGTTTTAGTAATTACAAGATCACAGAGTGAGATGACAGCTAGAATAGCTATAGCACAGGAGAAAGATGAGCTCATAAAATCAATAAAATCTTTAGTTGAAAAAGGTGAAGAAAATGAATATCTTATCAAGAATAACGTGTTGTATATATTTGATAACGGAAGAGAGTTACTTGTAGTGCCTAAAGAAATGCAAAAAGAGATTATTCGTAAAACACACGATAAAGGGCATTTTGCTGCAGTCAAAACAGAAGAATTAGTAAAAAAAGAGTTCTTCATCCCTAACCTGAGAAAACAAGTTGAAACAGTGGTAGTAAATTGCATCAAATGTATTCTATTTAACAAGAAACGAGGCAAGGCCGAAGGTTTTCTAACGCCCATACCAAAAGAGAATATACCATTAAGCTCATACCACATTGATAATATTGGACCGCTGCCATCAACAAACAAGAAATATCAGCATATATTCACAGTTGTAGAGGCCTTTACTAAGTTCGTATGGTTTTATCCGGTGAAATCCACGACAGCTCAGGAAGTCATTGAAAAGTTATCATTGCAACAAACTGTGTTCGGGAATCCCAGCAAAATAATAACGGATCGGGGACCAGCGTTCAGATCAGATGAGTTTATAGAATACTGCAAAGAGAAAGGGATAGAACACGGTAAAATTACGGCAGGGATGCCCAGGGGAAACGGACAGGTCGAAAGAATTCATAGCATCCTGATTTCTGTACTAGCAAAGCTATGTGGGAATGAACCCACAAAATGGTATAAATATGTGGCAGCTGTGCAGAGAATTCTCAATAGTACAGTTACAAGAAGTACAAAATACAGCCCGTTTGAATTGATGATTGGCGTAAAAATGAAAAATAAAAATGACTTAAGGATTAAAGAAATACTAGAGGAAGAAGATATAAACCACATGATGATGGAACGGGAAAATGTAAGAGAAGAAGCGAGAAAAAATATTTTGAAAATACAAGAAGAAAATAGAAAACAATTTAACAAGAAGAGGAGGGAGCCCAACAAATATAAATTAAATGATCTCGTGGCAATCCAAAGAACGCAGTACGGCACAGGTCTGAAATTAAAGGAAAAATTTCATGGACCTTATAAAGTTACTAAAGTAAAGTCAAATGATCGTTATGATGTAGAAAAAATTGGAGACCATGATGGTCCTAACAAGACATCAACTGCTGCAGAATATATGAAGCCCTGGAGTAACGCATCTGCATAACGTGACATGTTTTTGTTTTATGTTTACCTGTTTTGTATGTATAAATTTGTGTCTAAATTTTTATAAACAGCTGCCGAGGACGTCAGAAACGTCAGGATGACCGAGAATGTGGGATTAAAGAATAAAGTATCCAGCAATAAAAGATAATAAACTCAATGATTTAATGAACGTGATATCCAAAATGAGACTCGTGTGATGATGCGTGGAAAGAACGAGGTGTTCTATAGATTTCAGCGATGGCGAGTTTGATGGATTGTTAATCCAAAGCTCAGAGAAGCTTATTTATACTGAATATTATTCAGTTCTACTGTTATTTTTGAATGCTACGTATATATTTTATGTCTACTAAACCTTTTTTATCTTATCAAGAATATTAGTTTTTCTTAAATCATAAGTTAATCACTCAATATCCTACATATATATATATATATATATATATATATATATATATGTGACGATTTCAGGAGAACTCGAATTATTTCCACTGGTTAAACAGAAACACGCAGTCATGGCAAGCGAGGGAAAAAATAAAAATAATAAATAAATGTAGAAGATCCAATAATTAGTCATGGGCTGCTGTAAATTCATTTATTAAATTCGTGATAATGAGGAAGGAAAAGCTCCTTGTTGCAAAAATTCCATCATTATTTCAGCGAGCTGTCCTCATCGAAGAAGCAACCCAAGAAATCTTCAGAATCTCCCTTTCATCTCGAGACTTCCCCCTTTTAAACTGAAAAGCAAGTTCTGGAACATTCGGTAACCTCAAACCATCATTCTTTTTATGTAAACAGAATTCTTGTCCAGCTACGAGATTATTTTAAACAGACGATAAATTTATTTTAAAAAAAATATTATTTAACCAATTTATAATTGACTCAGAATTTTAAATATCTTAGGCAGACGATTTTTATACATGATTAATTTTAAGAGAAAAAGAAAAGAAATGAATTTATTAATATGCAAATTATCGTTGACGGCGGAAAAATAAATAAATAGATAAAATAAAATAATGATATTTTTTAAAGGTATGGGTTTGGAATAAATTTAATAAGACTTTCTTAAAAAGGGTTGATAAAAACATAGAAGAAATCAGTTTTATTTGGAATATTAAGAAATAAAGTTTTAATTAAGAATATTTTTAATTTAGAGCCATCTTTTTAAATTTACGCATACTGGAATAATGTTTTTTAAGGCAAATTAAGAATTTATATCGTCTGCACACAGATTAACAGATTAGATCTAGAAATAAGATTTTAATTTAATAATTTGAAGTAAGTACGGAATATTATTATAAGAAAATTAAGATAGTATAAAGGTTAGTTTTGGCGAAAAAAAAATTTAAATTTCTAATATTATCCCCCCTCCCCAAGACTTTGTATGAAATTGATAGTTAAATAAAACTACAAGTTCAGACAACAGAAATATAATAATTTAGAAAAGTTAAATTTTGGAATAAAACTGTCAAACTCAGGAAGCCAAGAGATGGAAGAAAAGAAAATTAATGCAATATAAAAAATATTAGCGATTAAAATAAAATAGTTAAGAGAAAATAATTCTGAATTAAATTTAGGTAGGAGCATTTCCCTGAAAGAAATACAATAATGTTACAACATCACTTACCATTTGTAAGTGCATAGGAGATAATACATAAAATAACAGTAAATAAGTTATGAATATTAATAAGCAAGAGATAAAAATATAATAAAAACAATAAAAGTTCGTTCTCATGGAAGTTTAAATAACTACAATGACTTAATGCATAGTTTATTTTAAATAAGTCCTTTAAATGAAAAAAGTCTTTCAAGAATATATAAAAGAGTCTTTTTCAATGTCCAGTGAATACAGTCTCTTTAATTAAATATCTCCAAATCTAGTTTAAGCTTTGTTTTTTATGTTATGTTGGATCCAACATCTTTCAATAATATATCAATTTTTCAATAATAAATAGCATCACTCTCAATATCAATAATAAATAATATAGAAAAATTTAAATAATAACAATGTCAACAATAATAAGTAATAGTATAATAAGACTCCATATCCTAATATTTTTCAATAAGAGTATAATTAATACTACTTCATCATAGAAATCATAATAATAATAATAATAGTAAAACAAGAGTATAATCAAAAGAAAATATCACTATTTGTTTATTATTGATAGGGAAAATATTGGTTGAGGATAAAAATATTTACATAGCAACTAAATAATTTTCTTATCTTCTAATAGCATAAGAAAGTATTTTTTGCTAGCCGAAAGTATAAATAAAAAAAATCATAATAATTCCAAAATCCAAATAAAATTAAATCTAACTACTTAGAAAATGGACTCTCAACCAGTATTTCCTTACAATAATTCCTCTCTGATACTCTTTTACAAAATTGTCAAATTTGGTTATAAGTTTTCAATGCCAAATGTAGAATAATGTTTTATCCACACATGGTTTATAAACTTTAATAATAAAATACAATAGGAATAAAAGGTGTCATTCTTAATTGAGAAATGGAAATAAAAAAAAGTGTGCTTTTTTGAAAAACTTTTAATCTGTAGTTTTCACAATCACTGAAAATCACATATTATGTTATAGGTTTGAGTAGAATCATTAGATTTTATAACTATTATCATATAATATCTGCTGAATAAATAGAGTAATACTAATGTCAAATAAATGAGTAAATATAGTTAGACTTAAACACCCTTAAAATTAATTTATCAACATCAATTTGAAAGCTTTTACAATCAAAGTGTTCACCTTATGCCTGCATAAGGAGCCCAATTTAATCCCAAAAACTCCCAAAAACAAGTAATATTCTTGTAGCGCTCCAAGAACATACCCGCTGATGTTGGAAATTATGGTTTTTTTATGGTAAATTTAATCTATTGTCTTGACTTTAGTTTGATCTAGTGATTGTATCTGAGGTTTTGTTTGTTTTTTGGATTGCTCATGAAACAGTTTAAAATCTTCGGGTGAAAAATAGGGTCTTAATTTAGAAACATGCACAATAACGGAATTCTGTCCTGTCTCATAATTAAATTTATCTATTTCATAAGTTACATCAGAAAGTTTATTTATAATTTTATATGGTCCAGAGAAAGTAGGTTCTAATTTTCGAGTGTTAGGGTATTTAAATTCTTCATAAATTACAGAGTCTTGTATTTTTAATGGGCATTCAACAAAATTTCGATCATAGAGTCTTTTACTTTTAAGGTGAAATTCATGAGTTCGCGCTTTCGCAATTTTGAGGGCTTTGTCTACTGATGTTGTATACATTTTAATTGCCTCACACAAAACCATTACCCACCATTTAAAAAAAAAATTGAATCAAAATTATCGTGAAAATTATAACTATACTTAGCTGCTAACTTTAACCAGAAATTTTATCTAATAAAAATAGAAATTGTAAATATCATAGTTATACCTTAAATTGTGATCAACTTTTTAATTCTATTATTTTATAAATCATAAACAGATTCAAAAATTTTAATTATAGGTAATTCCTTACTTAAAACCACAAAATTTACAAAAAAAAATAATCATATTTATCAGTCAAAATTCTAGCAACAGCCTTGCACAGTTCCATATTTCTTACTGAATTTAAATAAATTATAAGAATCCGGGAACCAAAGCTCACTGTCACTAGAAATTCTAACAAATAAAGGAAAAAACATAAATGTTAACTTAGTTTTCTATCTCAAATGTCTAGTAATAGGAACATCATCATAAAAATACTGCATCCAGAGAATAGTTCTTGATAACAAACAAATATCAATAAATTAGAAAATGTACTTTAAAAAAAAATAATAACTTGAGCTTCTGAGTTCTTTTATACTTCATAATTATTACAAACTTGCCTTTAATCGTGCATAAAAATATCATAACTGTCTTAATAATTAACAGTAATTGTCTAAGAATATCATACTCTTCAATTTAATCCTTAAGAACAAAAATGTTTAAATCTCCAACACATAATAATGATAATAATAATGCTCATAAATAGGCAAGTAAATAAAATTCACAGACAAATAATCAAATAAATAAACCTGACAAACAGAGAACTATCTACACAAATACAGTAAAAAGGATACACATAATAATTAAATATATCTAAAAATAACTCACGGATAAGGAGAAATTTTCAAGCTAATCCTAGGGGAGACAGGAGTAACGAAAATTATGAAAGTAAGTAGTAATCTGCGTTCAGTTGTCTCTAAAAGTTTTTTTTTTTTTTTTTCTTGTCATTATGACCATGATTATCTTGAGTCATCAGTTACACATAAACAGCAAAAAGGTGGAATATCAGGCCTCTGGAATTCACGAGATATTTAGAAGAAATCTTTCAAACCACTCGGACAGAAAGCTGTTTAACATTAAAATCTCCTCTGTTACATGCACTCGAGGAATCAAAAGGTAATGGCAATTCTTGCTTAATAACACTTTCAATCATGGCGGGAAAAATTTTCGGCGATTCATATTTTTGTCATCACTTCGTTTCAGTAGATTCATTAGATTCATTTACATAGCATTTTACTTCTTCAGTAGATTCATTTCAAAATCCGAAACAGGCACTAGCACAGGCATTACCTATCCTGTGCGACTTTTCGATTAGTTGTGACGATTTCAGGAGAACTCGAATTATTTCCACTGGTTAAACAGAAACACGCAGTCATGGCAAGCGAGGGAAAAAACAAAAATAATAAATAAATGTAGAAGATCCAATAATTAGTCATGGGCTGCTGTAAATTCATTTATTAAATTCGTGATAATGAGGAAGGAAAAGCTCCTTGTTGCAAAAATTCCATCATTATTTCAGCGAGCTGTCCTCATCGAAGAAGCAACCCAAGAAATCTTCAGAATCTCCCTTTCATCTCGAGACTTCCCCCTTTTAAACTGAAAAGCAAGTTCTGGAACATTCGGTAACCTCAAACCATCATTCTTTTTATGTAAACAGAATTCTTGTCCAGCTACGAGATTATTTTAAACAGACGATAAATTTATTTTAAAAAAAATATTATTTAACCAATTTATAATTGACTCAGAATTTTAAATATCTTAGGCAGACGATTTTTATACATGATTAATTTTAAGAGAAAAAGAAAAGAAATGAATTTATTAATATGCAAATTATCGTTGACGGCGGAAAAATAAATAAATAGATAAAATAAAATAATGATATTTTTTAAAGGTATGGGTTTGGAATAAATTTAATAAGACTTTCTTAAAAAGGGTTGATAAAAACATAGAAGAAATCAGTTTTATTTGGAATATTAAGAAATAAAGTTTTAATTAAGAATATTTTTAATTTAGAGCCATCTTTTTAAATTTACGCATACTGGAATAATGTTTTTTAAGGCAAATTAAGAATTTATATCGTCTGCACACAGATTAACAGATTAGATCTAGAAATAAGATTTTAATTTAATAATTTGAAGTAAGTACGGAATATTATTATAAGAAAATTAAGATAGTATAAAGGTTAGTTTTGGCGAAAAAAAAATTTAAATTTGTAATATATATATATATATATACAAAAATGTGAAGAATTGTGCAGTAAAGGGTTTAACGCGTTATAACGTTCAAAATATTGTTTTTATTTGAACGAAGACAATTTAAATCATACAAAAAATATTATAAATGAAGAATGCTTGAACTTCTGTAACATGAAATTACAGCACATTTTTACCGTAAAATTCTTTCCCTATTTTAATAAAATGACCCAGACAGGCATTAAATGTAAATGGTTTACTATTTTAAAAATTACTTGGAATTTCCTTCATGGAGATGCACTTTTGGGATTTCCAAATGAACAGATGCACTTTAAATTCTTTAATCGTATATTATTGAAAGGAAAAATACGTGGGAGTGAAAATGATTTATTGAGAAGATGCACTGTTTATTTTATACTTTTTTTTCATTATGACTCAAATATTTGAACTCAGACCTACATTTAAGGAACTCAATGAAAGTCCATTGTGAGATAAGAATGTGTTTTCGTTCATCAAGGGTAATATGAAGGGGTTGTCCTTAAAAAAAGTCTTTTCCTAAAAAACATATTCTTTGTATCAGAGGTTTCGTTAAAGTAATTCAGAGAGTTTTACTTTTAAAAAGGCTTATAATTTATTTTACAATACGTGTGCGTGATTGCAAAAGAGGCAGACGCTTAATAAGCAAATTAATAAATTAAAATGCAAATGAATAAAGATTGCAGATGTAGAAATTTAAATTTAACATTAACAAAGGGTACTTTAAATTATGCGTACTTTTAAAATAATTATATTTTATAATACTTAACTTTATATTTCAGATAAATAAGTAAGGAATTAATTTATTTAATCACTTAAAATGCTGCAAATCTTTTCAATCTCTAAATTTTATAGTATAGGAAAACTATTTCTTAAGCTTAATTTAATAAATATATTACAAGAGTTTTTATTTATTCATTTATTTTGTTTTAAAGAAGTATTGAACTACTATCTTTCTTTTTTTCTTTTTTTAAAATTATTAACCATTTAGAAAATGGTTGTTGCTTTCTAACTAGAGATATATGAGGCAGATCTTAATCCTTGTGATGTTCGAATTTATTCGTTTTCCGATTGCTCCATGCTTAATTTCCAGAAATGGAATACTTCTGTTTCCACAATGACAAAAAATGTATTATTTTTAACGCTACTTGGAATTTTCTTCATCGAGATGCACGTTTGGAATTTCAAAATCTACAAGTGCACTTTAAATACTTTAGTCGTATATTATAGAAAGGAAAAACACGTGGGTGTGAAAATGATTTATTGAGAAGATGCCATGTTCAATTTTATGATTTTTTTTATTCTGACTCAAATATGTTAACTCAGTCCTACATTTAAGATACCCGATGAAAGTCCCTTGTGAGATAAGAATGTGTTTTCTTTCATCAAGGATAATATGAGAGTGTTGTCCTTAAAAAAAAGTCTTTTCCTAAAAAACATATTCTTTGTATCAGAGATTCCGTTAAATTAATTCAAAGATATGTATATTTTACAGGGGTTTATAATTTAATTTAAGCTAGATAAGCTGGATTGCAAAAGATGCCGATGCCTAATAAGAAAATCAGTCAATTAAATTGTAAATAAAAAAAGATTGCATCTGTAGAAATATAAATTTAACAGCATTTTAAGTTGTGCATACTTTAAAAATAATTATATTTCTCTCATTCGAACTGAGGTATAAATATTTAACAAAGATTTCAACTAAATAAGCAAGGAATTAATTTATTTAATCACTTAGAATGGTGCAAATCTTATTAAATTTTACAGTTTTTGGAATACTGTTTCTTAAGCTTACTTTGATAAAAATATTATAAAACAGTTTTATTTATTTTTTTATTTTATAATAAAAAAGTATTAAACAATTTTGCTAACTTTTCTTTAAGAATATTTTTTAGAGGTTTTTTTTTTTTTTTTTTTTGCTTAGTTATAATAAACATCAAATTACTTTTTTGTATAAAACTTTTTTTCTTTTTTATAAAAAGAAAGGCTCTTTTTTATAAAAATTAAAAGCGTTATAAAGTTGAAAATATTTTTTTAAATTTGAACAAGGACAATTTAAATCAAACTGGAGAAACTTTAGTATTCAAAGAATTTTAGAATTTGTGTAACGTAAAATTACTGTCCCATTTTAAATGTAAAATTCCCTATTTTAATAAAATTCCTTATTTTAATAAAATTAACCACACAGGCATTAAATGTAATTGGTTTACTATTTAAAAATTTACTTACAATATTCTTCAGCGAAATGTAAATTTGGGATTTCCAAATGTACAGGTGCACTCTAAATTCTTTAACCGTATATTATTGAAGGAAAAAGTAAGTGGGAGTGGAAATGATTTAGTAAGAAGATGCACTTTTAAATTTCATAACATCCTTTATTCTGACTCAAATATGTTAACTCAGACCTACATTTAAGCTACCCAATGAAAGTCTCTTGTGAGATAAGAATATTTTTTCGTTCTTTTGAGAAGTCTTTTCTTAAAAACAGAATTTTCTTCGAAAACATATCCTTTGAATCTGAGGTTTCGCTAATGTAATTCAGAGAGTTGTATTTTTAAAGAGGGTTATAGTTTAATTTCGGCTAGATATGCTGAATTGCAAGATACGATGCCTAAAAACAAATTAATAAATTAAAATGGAAATGAATAATGATTGCATCTGTAGAAATGTAAGTTTGTGCATTTTAAATTATTCATACTTATAAAATAATTTAATTTTCTCTTATTCTAATTTAGATATAAATACATAACTACATATTTCAAATAAATAAACAAGGAATTCATTTACTTAATTACTTAAGATGTTGCAAATCTTATTAAATCTTATAGTTTTCGAAACACTGTTTCTTAACCTTTTTTAAATAAAAATTTTACAAAAAGGTTATTAATTTATTTTTTTTATCTTAATTAAGTATTGAACAATTTTGTAATTATTTTGTAGTTATTTAATTATTTGTTTTGTATATTTTCATGTCATTTCTACCATATGGAATATTAAACTTACACATTTAAAAAGGAATTATCAATCCTTCTTTGATTTAAAATTAATTCATTTCTGTTTTTTTTTCTATCTATATTTTAAAGTAAAGTTCGTGATATTTTGCAAACTCTGCTTCATTTTACTTATAAAAGCATCCCATGTGGCCTTTAATTATAATATTATTCAAATTTTAGTCAATATATATACATGAAGGGCCCTTATTTAAAATGTCAAATTCTTATATTGATTTTACATGCGTTTGTAACTAAAATATGTCAAATAACATTGTACATATTTTATTTTGTAATAATATTTTATATTAAATTAAGCCAAATAAGTTCATTCATTTATTTTATCCATATGCATTTCTTAGACACTTCATTCTAACTATTCATTCAATAGTCACGTACAGAAAAATGAAAAGACTTGCTATAACAAAAACATTTCATCATAACATGATGAGTAGTAGGAAAAGGAGAGTACGGGCTCAGGAGGCGGTGGCGGTGGTACGGTGGCACCGTGCCACCGCCTCACCCAGTGCCACCGCCACCGTCCCTGCGGTCCCGCCACTCGAAATCATACTATAAGATGTAGATTAAATTTATATTTGAATTTTGAACAACCGTAATTTTAATGAGTATTATTAATTAAGCGAAACAATTAAAATCTCAGTTTTTAACCATTTTATTTAGATTTCTTCAACTACAAGATGAGATTATCAATTTAACACAAGAAAGTTAAACATATATTTGAACTTTGCTTCATAGACATCTTAATGAGGAGTATTAATTAAGTAAAAACAATGGAAAATATCAAGTTTTATAGAAAAAGACTGACTTCTTACGATTTTTATCAACTTAAGAGAGAAAACTTAAACGTACATTTCAGTTTTTCAACAGCTCATATTAATGAGTATCGTTAATTAAGTAAAAAACAATGGAAAATATCAAGTTTTATAGAAAAAGACTGATTTCTTACGATTTTTATCAACTTAAAAGAGAAAACTTAAACGTTCATTTCAGTTTTTCAACAGCTATAACCTTAATGAGTATCGTTAATTAAGTAAAAAACAATGGAAAATATCAAGTTTTATAGAAAAAGACTGATTTCTTACGATTTTTATCAACTTAAGAGAGAAAACTTAAACGTACATTTCAGTTTTTCAACAGCTATAACCTTAATGAGCATTCATAATTAAGTAAAAAACAATGGAAAATATCGATTTTTATAGAAAAAGACTGATTTCTTACGATTTTTATCAAATACAATATCAATGTATCGACTTAAAACTTAAACATACATCCTAGTTTTTCAACAACTATAACCATAATGAGTATTGATAATTAAGTAAAAAACAATGGAAAATATCAAATTTTATAGAAAAAGACTGATTTCTTACGATTTTTATCAACTTAAGAGAGAAAACTTAAACGTACATTTCAATTTTTAAGTGGTTATCATCTTAACGAGTATTTTTAATTAAGTAAAACAGCGAAAAATATAAATTTTTATTTGATTTCTTAAGATTTTCATCAACTACATGAGAAGTGTACCGACTTAAAAGTTGAAAGTTAAACATACATCCCAGTTTTTCAACAGCTATAACCTTAATGAGTATTGATAATTAAGTAAAAAACAATGGAAAATATCAAGTTTTATAGAAAAAGACTCATTTCTTACGATTTTTCCAACTCAAACTTCAGAATACCAATTTGAGAGAAAGAAACTTAACCATGTATTCAGTTTTGAACAACCATTTCCTTCACGAGCATTTTTATTTAAGTAAAACAATGGAAAATATTAAATTTAACCAATTTCTTTAGAATTTTTCAACTATAATATCAACTTAAGAAAGGGAACTTAAACATTTATCTTAGTTTTTGAACAGCAATCCCTTAATGAACATTGTTAATTAAGCAAAAAACAATGGAAAATATAAATTTTAACCGATTTCTTTAGATATTTTCAACTTAAAAACGAAATTTAAACATACATTTTTAACATTCGAACAACTATTACCGGAACGAATTTTAATAATTAAGCATTTAACGAACGAAAATAGTGATTTTTTATTTTATTTATTTATTTATTTATTTTTTTAAGCAAGAAGGCCAATTGTATAAACTTTTACAGTAATTTGACATTTTAACATACTTTAAAAAACACTAGTTACATAAGATTTCAAACTTTAGATGACTAAATCTCAAGATATATTTTTCTCGAAAACAAATATAAAATACATTTTTTAAACTAATTTCCTCAATCTTACGAATTCAACAGGATTTTTACCGATGCAAACATTAGAAGCGAACAACAAATTCTCTCCCCATCTAACCTCAAAATTCCTAAAGGGGAGAGTACAATAGGTTTTTCGACGTCACACTTCGTAAGGTTTTCATTCAAGAAAAATATCTTTTACGTTATAAAAGTCGTTTTCTTAGAAGGATATAAACTTGTGATTTTTGTTTTTGAACAATCATTATCTCAATAAATATTAATAATTAAGGAAAAACAATGGAAAATAATATGTTTTAAGGAAAAAGACGAATTTTATCGAATTTGATTAATTTTTACACTAGTATTTTCAAAAAGCAACATGGAAATATCGATTTTTTTAACTGAACAATTTAACACATGTTTTAGCTTTAACAACAGAAACTTAATAAGTATCACTAATTAAACAAAAAAACAAAATACTGATTTTCAAGAAAAGACGAATTTTTATACAATTTTCAACACTTTACCTTTCTGAAATTTTTATGTTATCAAACACCAAGTTATTTAAAATATAAATATTATGCTTAATGTTTAGATAGTACACATGACTAATTCCACTTATTCTTTTCATATTATTAATTAAATTGACACATGTTTCACTCTACACTTCAATGATTTCTGAATTTTTACAATACTCACCACCAATTTTCTAAGATTTTCCGATTATACATTCCTCAGAAGTACATATTCGAAATGGTACAAACACTTTACATATCTAAAAAATATCATTGAAGTAGCTGTATTTAATATTTTTAACACCAATTTTCTAAGATATTCTAACATTTTCCAATTATACATTCCTAAGAAGTACATTTTCGAAATGCTACAAACACTTTACATATCGAAAAATATCATTGAAGTAGCTGTATTTAATATTTTTAACACCAATTTTCTAAGATATTATAACATTTTCCAATTATACATTCCTCAGAAGTACATATTCGAAATGCTACAATCACTTTATATATTGAAAAACATCATTTATCTACTAAGTATTAGTCAAAATTATAATATGTTTTCACCCTATAGTTAAAAAATATCTGAATTATCACACAACAACATTTTTCAAATATGAATATTATTTTAACAGATTAAAAAGGCAAAACATAGACGAATATAATCTTTAATTTTTGTAATCATTTCATATTTCATACCAAACTATCTGAAATTTCAACCAAATAAGAGCAAATATTAGACTAATTTTTTATCATTAATATTGCTTAGACCTTTTCATCATAACTTTTAAAAATGGTAATTATCCATTTTTTGGGTTCATTATCGAAAAACTGTAACTGAAATTACATAAACTCAATGCAAAAAAAACCCCTGTTCTCACACAATTTCTTAAAATTCAACAAAGAATTGACTATTACTGCAATACTTATCTATATCAATTTCGATTCTCGATAATATACAGGTATTTTATTATTACACACTTACATCTCTTTTCAAACGTTTATCAGAAAATAAGTCAATCAAAGTCTAGTAGTTATCACATCTATTCCCCAGAAATATTGCTATCATGCGAAACAGTAAAGAAAATTAATAGATATTTAATATTTAATAACCTCATACGTGAAATTACTGTCGAATGAGAATACTAATAATCAATAAAATCAACTGTTGAACAAAAATATAGTACAGATTACCGAAAATTCAAATGTTTTCTTCTACAAAAGTTACAAAAATTAACAAATGAATGACAAGTTAGAGAAATAACTAAAAAAATTAATGAACATATTTACAAATTTATTAAAATCACACCTTTTTCTGGATTATAAACCACAATTTCTTGAAAAATTTAACACCGAATTTATCAGATTTTAATCATTGTATTACATACACTCAATAAATATTCAAAATTAATCAAAAAATAATTTTTTAGTCTCATCAATAAGCAGAAATTCTATATTAAAAGAATATTTTCATAGTAGTACTTATGAAAATGAGAGTTTACAAACTGATTTTCATAATTTTACCACATTTAAACTTAATTTTTATACATAAAACATTATTTAATCAAATTTTATACTTTCTAATTCAGTAAAATTCAATACTTTTTAGTTTTTAAACCAATACCACAATATTTATTTACATCAAACTTGATTCTTCACCTTTTATATTTCCACATTACACACGTGAGATAAATACTAACTTGGATCAGGAGTTGAAGTCAATTGATTCCATTCGATTTTCATCATGTACGCATTGCTCCTACACGAAATTTCTTACTGCTATAATCATCTAATGTATTAAAACTAATCTACTCATATTTTTAATCAATTCATCAGATGTTTCATCTCGCACTTCTGAATTATCGTGCATCAAGTTGCTTAAAATATAAATACTATCTTTATAGTTTTAATGATATATAGTATACATGGTTTATCTTGAGTTAGCACTTCCATAGTATTAATCAAATTATATGTTTCATCTTGCACTTGATCTTAATGTTTTCATCTTGCATCTGAATTATCGTCCATCGAGTTTTTTAAATAATAATATATTTATAGTTTTTGATTATACATAGCATGTACAAATACAATCTTTAATTTTAACATTTCATATTTCAAATAACCTATTTCCGAAACCAAGCTATGTGAATTTTACCACAATGCTTATTATCATAGAATAATTTGTGTTTCACACTTTTCTAAAAATTATCAGATATGTACCCCTCAGAGAAATTACTATCATATGAATAAATGAAGAAAATTTAATTTATATTAAATGTACACGAAATTGATTGCAATATACATGTATTTAATAAAAATAAATAAATAGGCGATTATTTATACATTAAACCTTTACTAAATATATATTTCTTTCATTATACAGATGTTTCAACAAGATGAACCAAAACAGCAGCAAACTTCAGAAATTAATGACCCGAATGATTCATCCCTAGCACATGTAGCGTTAACGAATAACACATATGTGAGTACTTATATGAGAAATACTAGAATTCGTATATGAAACGTAATTAGAGTAAATACAAAATGATTTGTCTTACTACCTACACTTTAACAAGTGCTTTTTACCTATATTATTGAAGAGAATCCTAACTGTGTCCATTTATTTCTACTACAGATGTGCTCTATTTGCTACAAACACTTCTTAAGTAAATGGAATTTAACAGAACATACAAAAATCTATACAGGTGAAAAACCTTACACTTGGAAAGATTACCATAAATGCTGTTTTCAAGGAGACGTGAATCAAAAATGCACACATCATCATATAAAGCATCATCAGATATATGTAAACTTAGCGAAGATATTCAAAAATTAGTCAGACTTTTGTAGAATTTAGAAATAAAGGAAGATATTTAGGCTATTTATCCATCATATTTTCACAATATTTACCACAATATCTCAAACTTAAAATTTGGAAGACATACACACTGCTGAAAAGTAATTTTGTGATTCTTCTAACCAGTATGAATGTATAGATGTTATTTTGCAGTGTATTCTTTAAATGCTCACATTAAATATTCTTTTATATGCATATATCGTTGTGTTTATTTTTCTAATACCTATTACATTAATGAAATACATAACATTTTAAGTGAAATAACACTCTCACAACTTAAAAAATGCATAAGAACATACAAAAATAAACAGATGTATAAAAAAATATGCAAGTTTACAAAATATTTTCATTGTTTTCTAGAAATATTAACAAAAAATATTTACAATATGAAAAAATTGTAAAAGTGAAAAGAAAAAACATAAATGTAAAAACAAAAACCACAAAGTGAAAAACTCATAACAAAGTTTTTGAAAAAAATATTTACAACAAAATTTTTTTTACAAAAACCAAAACTTCCAAAAATATTTTTTTCAAAAAAATTTTTTTTTTCAAAAACATTTTTTACAAAAATTTTTTTTTCAAAATAAGTTTTTACAAAAGTAAAAAAAAGAAAATCACAACGTTAAAAAAATGAAAAATTTTTGTTAAAAAAAGTGTAAAAAAATTGCAAAAAAATGTTGCAAAAATTTCAAAAAAAGTTATGAAAAAAGTCTCAAAAATTTTGTTGTTTTTTTAACGTTGTGATTTTCTTTTTTTTTACTTTTGTAAAAACTTATTTTGAAAAAAAAATTTTTGTAAAAAATGTTTTTGAAAAAAAAAATTTTTTTGAAAAAAATATTTTTGGAAGTTTTGGTTTTTGTAAAAAAAATTTTGTTGTAAATATTTTTTTCAAAAACTTTGTTATGAGTTTTTCACTTTGTGGTTTTTGTTTTTACATTTATGTTTTTTCTTTTCACTTTTACAATTTTTTCATATTGTAAATATTTTTTGTTAATATTTCTAGAAAACAATGAAAATATTTTGTAAACTTGCATATTTTTCTGTTTATTTTTGTATGTTCTTATGCATTTTTTAAGTTGTGAGAGTGTTATTTCACTTAAAATGTTATGTATTTCATTAATGTAATAGGTATTAGAAAAATAAAGACAACGATATATGCATATAAAAGAATATTTAATGTGAGCATTTAAAGAATACACTGCAAAATAACATCTATACATTCATACTGGTTAGAAGAATCACAAAATTACTTTTCAGCAGTGTGTATATCTTCCAAATTTTAAGTTTGAGATATTGTGGTAAATGTTGTGAAAATATGATGGATAAATAGCCTAAATATCTTCCTTTATTTCTAAATTCTACAAAAGTCTGACTAATTTTTGAATATCTTCGCTAAGTTTACATATATCTGATGATGCTTTATATGATGATGTGTGCATTTTTGATTCACGTCTCCTTGAAAACAGCATTTATGGTAATCTTTCCAAGTGTAAGGTTTTTCACCTGTATAGATTTTTGTATGTTCTGTTAAATTCCATTTACTTAAGAAGTGTTTGTAGCAAATAGAGCACATCTGTAGTAGAAATAAATGGACACAGTTAGGATTCTCTTCAATAATATAGGTAAAAAGCACTTGTTAAAGTGTAGGTAGTAAGACAAATCATTTTGTATTTACTCTAATTACGTTTCATATACGAATTCTAGTATTTCTCATATAAGTACTCACATATGTGTTATTCGTTAACGCTACATGTGCTAGGGATGAATCATTCGGGTCATTAATTTCTGAAGTTTGCTGCTGTTTTGGTTCATCTTGTTGAAACATCTGTATAATGAAAGAAATATATATTTAGTAAAGGTTTAATGTATAAATAATCGCCTATTTATTTATTTTTATTAAATACATGTATATTGCAATCAATTTCGTGTACATTTAATATAAATTAAATTTTCTTCATTTATTCATATGATAGTAATTTCTCTGAGGGGTACATATCTGATAATTTTTAGAAAAGTGTGAAACACAAATTATTCTATGATAATAAGCATTGTGGTAAAATTCACATAGCTTGGTTTCGGAAATAGGTTATTTGAAATATGAAATGTTAAAATTAAAGATTGTATTTGTACATGCTATGTATAATCAAAAACTATAAATATATTATTATTTAAAAAACTCGATGGACGATAATTCAGATGCAAGATGAAAACATTAAGATCAAGTGCAAGATGAAACATATAATTTGATTAATACTATGGAAGTGCTAACTCAAGATAAACCATGTATACTATATATCATTAAAACTATAAAGATAGTATTTATATTTTAAGCAACTTGATGCACGATAATTCAGAAGTGCGAGATGAAACATCTGATGAATTGATTAAAAATATGAGTAGATTAGTTTTAATACATTAGATGATTATAGCAGTAAGAAATTTCGTGTAGGAGCAATGCGTACATGATGAAAATCGAATGGAATCAATTGACTTCAACTCCTGATCCAAGTTAGTATTTATCTCACGTGTGTAATGTGGAAATATAAAAGGTGAAGAATCAAGTTTGATGTAAATAAATATTGTGGTATTGGTTTAAAAACTAAAAAGTATTGAATTTTACTGAATTAGAAAGTATAAAATTTGATTAAATAATGTTTTATGTATAAAAATTAAGTTTAAATGTGGTAAAATTATGAAAATCAGTTTGTAAACTCTCATTTTCATAAGTACTACTATGAAAATATTCTTTTAATATAGAATTTCTGCTTATTGATGAGACTAAAAAATTATTTTTTGATTAATTTTGAATATTTATTGAGTGTATGTAATACAATGATTAAAATCTGATAAATTCGGTGTTAAATTTTTCAAGAAATTGTGGTTTATAATCCAGAAAAAGGTGTGATTTTAATAAATTTGTAAATATGTTCATTAATTTTTTTAGTTATTTCTCTAACTTGTCATTCATTTGTTAATTTTTGTAACTTTTGTAGAAGAAAACATTTGAATTTTCGGTAATCTGTACTATATTTTTGTTCAACAGTTGATTTTATTGATTATTAGTATTCTCATTCGACAGTAATTTCACGTATGAGGTTATTAAATATTAAATATCTATTAATTTTCTTTACTGTTTCGCATGATAGCAATATTTCTGGGGAATAGATGTGATAACTACTAGACTTTGATTGACTTATTTTCTGATAAACGTTTGAAAAGAGATGTAAGTGTGTAATAATAAAATACCTATATATTATCGAGAATCGAAATTGATATAGATAAGTATTGCAGTAATAGTCAATTCTTTGTTGAATTTTAAGAAATTGTGTGAGAACAGGGTTTTTTTTTGCATTGAGTTTATGTAATTTCAGTTACAGTTTTTCGATAATGAACCCAAAAAATGGATAATTACCATTTTTAAAAGTTATGATGAAAAGGTCTAAGCAATATTAATGATAAAAAATTAGTCTAATATTTGCTCTTATTTGGTTGAAATTTCAGATAGTTTGGTATGAAATATGAAATGATTACAAAAATTAAAGATTATATTCGTCTATGTTTTGCCTTTTTAATCTGTTAAAATAATATTCATATTTGAAAAATGTTGTTGTGTGATAATTCAGATATTTTTTAACTATAGGGTGAAAACATATTATAATTTTGACTAATACTTAGTAGATAAATGATGTTTTTCAATATATAAAGTGATTGTAGCATTTCGAATATGTACTTCTGAGGAATGTATAATTGGAAAATGTTATAATATCTTAGAAAATTGGTGTTAAAAATATTAAATACAGCTACTTCAATGATATTTTTCGATATGTAAAGTGTTTGTAGCATTTCGAAAATGTACTTCTTAGAAATGTATAATTGGAAAATGTTAGAATATCTTAGAAAATTGGTGTTAAAAATATTAAATACAGCTACTTCAATGATATTTTTTAGATATGTAAAGTGTTTGTACCATTTCGAATATGTACTTCTGAGGAATGTATAATCGGAAAATCTTAGAAAATTGGTGGTGAGTATTGTAAAAATTCAGAAATCATTGAAGTGTAGAGTGAAACATGTGTCAATTTAATTAATAATATGAAAAGAATAAGTGGAATTAGTCATGTGTACTATCTAAACATTAAGCATAATATTTATATTTTAAATAACTTGGTGTTTGATAACATAAAAATTTCAGAAAGGTAAAGTGTTGAAAATTGTATAAAAATTCGTCTTTTCTTGAAAATCAGTATTTTGTTTTTTTGTTTAATTAGTGATACTTATTAAGTTTCTGTTGTTAAAGCTAAAACATGTGTTAAATTGTTCAGTTAAAAAAATCGATATTTCCATGTTGCTTTTTGAAAATACTAGTGTAAAAATTAATCAAATTCGATAAAATTCGTCTTTTCCCTTAAAACATATTATTTTCCATTGTTTTTCCTTAATTATTAATATTTATTGAGATAATGATTGTTCAAAAACAAAAATCACAAGTTTATATCCTTCTAAGAAAACGACTTTTATAACGTAAAAGATATTTTTCTTGAATGAAAACCTTACGAAGTGTGACGTCGAAAAACCTATTGTACTCTCCCCTTTAGGAATTTTGAGGTTAGATGGGGAGAGAATTTGTTGTTCGCTTCTAATGTTTGCATCGGTAAAAATCCTGTTGAATTCGTAAGATTGAGGAAATTAGTTTAAAAAATGTATTTTATATTTGTTTTCGAGAAAAATATATCTTGAGATTTAGTCATCTAAAGTTTGAAATCTTATGTAACTAGTGTTTTTTAAAGTATGTTAAAATGTCAAATTACTGTAAAAGTTTATACAATTGGCCTTCTTGCTTAAAAAAAAAAATAAATAAATAAAATAAAAAATCACTATTTTCGTTCGTTAAATGCTTAATTATTAAAATTCGTTCCGGTAATAGTTGTTCGAATGTTAAAAATGTATGTTTAAATTTCGTTTTTAAGTTGAAAATATCTAAAGAAATCGGTTAAAATTTATATTTTCCATTGTTTTTTGCTTAATTAACAATGTTCATTAAGGGATTGCTGTTCAAAAACTAAGATAAATGTTTAAGTTTCCTTTCTTAAGTTGATATTATAGTTGAAAAATTCTAAAGAAATTGGTTAAATTTAATATTTTCCATTGTTTTACTTAAATAAAAATGCTCGTGAAGGAAATGGTTGTTCAAAACTGAATACATGGTTAAGTTTCTTTCTCTCAAATTGGTATTCTGAAGTTTGAGTTGGAAAAATCGTAAGAAATGAGTCTTTTTCTATAAAACTTGATATTTTCCATTGTTTTTTACTTAATTATCAATACTCATTAAGGTTATAGCTGTTGAAAAACTGGGATGTATGTTTAACTTTCAACTTTTAAGTCGGTACACTTCTCATGTAGTTGATGAAAATCTTAAGAAATCAAATAAAAATTTATATTTTTCGCTGTTTTACTTAATTAAAAATACTCGTTAAGATGATAACCACTTAAAAATTGAAATGTACGTTTAAGTTTTCTCTCTTAAGTTGATAAAAATCGTAAGAAATCAGTCTTTTTCTATAAAATTTGATATTTTCCATTGTTTTTTACTTAATTATCAATACTCATTATGGTTATAGTTGTTGAAAAACTAGGATGTATGTTTAAGTTTTAAGTCGATACATTGATATTGTATTTGATAAAAATCGTAAGAAATCAGTCTTTTTCTATAAAAATCGATATTTTCCATTGTTTTTTACTTAATTATGAATGCTCATTAAGGTTATAGCTGTTGAAAAACTGAAATGTACGTTTAAGTTTTCTCTCTTAAGTTGATAAAAATCGTAAGAAATCAGTTTTTTTCTATAAAACTTGATATTTTCCATTGTTTTTTACTTAATTAACGATACTCATTAAGGTTATAGCTGTTGAAAAACTGAAATGAACGTTTAAGTTTTCTCTTTTAAGTTGATAAAAATCGTAAGAAATCAGTCTTTTTCTATAAAACTTGATATTTTCCATTGTTTTTTACTTAATTAACGATACTCATTAATATGAGCTGTTGAAAAACTGAAATGTACGTTTAAGTTTTCTCTCTTAAGTTGATAAAAATCGTAAGAAGTCAGTCTTTTTCTATAAAACTTGATATTTTCCATTGTTTTTACTTAATTAATACTCCTCATTAAGATGTCTATGAAGCAAAGTTCAAATATATGTTTAACTTTCTTGTGTTAAATTGATAATCTCATCTTGTAGTTGAAGAAATCTAAATAAAATGGTTAAAAACTGAGATTTTAATTGTTTCGCTTAATTAATAATACTCATTAAAATTACGGTTGTTCAAAATTCAAATATAAATTTAATCTACATCTTATAGTATGATTTCGAGTGGCGGGACCGCAGGGACGGTGGCGGTGGCACTGGGTGAGGCGGTGGCACGGTGCCACCGTACCACCGCCACCGCCTCCTGAGCCCGTACTCTCCTTTTCCTACTACTATGATGAATTGCTCTATTCAAGTTTTCATTCACAAGGCTGAATGTCTTGAATTATTCATATATGGAATAGTTACAATGTATTGGGAAAAGAGATTTTCAATTCATATTTGTCTTTGACAAAATTTTAACAGACTTTGACTGATGGTTAACGAAAAATATTGACCCAGAACCTAAAAGAAATCCCTCATATTTCTTAAGTTTTAATTTTTTGTATACTTAATGTATACCTAATAAGGAAAATGTAAATTATAGAAATATTGGTATAATTTTTATTTTGTGGTTAATTGAATCCGTTTTCTTTATTTTGACAGTGAATTCTTATGCCTGTATTTACAAAATATGCATGAAAAGAACAATTCAAAGAAAATATTTAATTTGAACATTTCATGAAAGACAAAATAAATAAGTAAATACATAATTAAAATAAAATCTAATCATAGGTATTCCGTAAAAAGAATTCAAACAGAACCGGAGATACCATGTCAACGAAGTATCCTCAAAATAAATCCCAAACAAAGCGAGAGCATGCCAGCGTGCCATGTACCCTAATGGCATCTAGTGCATGTAAAATATTTAATGGGCTCAAAGTCTTCCAAATTATCAGTGAGATAAACTTCTGAATGTGCCTTGCCAGTTGAAAGTCTCGTCACCTCACAAAAAAATAAATTGTTTCAATTATTCATAATTGTCAAAAAAAAAAAAAAAAAATGTTTCTAAATTAAGAATTTAAATTACATAGCAATAGGTGGGTGCCAAAAAAACAGAGTAAAAATATTAAGTAATTAGCAGCAGAAAGTACTCAACTCAGGGCTACCAGAGAAGACTTTTTTTATATTCTATTCGAACCACTATTTTTTTAAGTGTGTTTATTCTGAAAATGCATTAAAAATGTACTTTTTTTAATATGGTGCCAAAGAATAATATAAAGTGTCGCCTAAGGCATTTAAGCAGTAGGCACTGCCAAAGGATCGCGATCTAAGTGAGCGTCACTTTTATAGACACTAGGCGGAAATTGGGCAGCCAAGCTATCCAATATCAGGTATCAAACCCGTTCAGATGGGCCTAGATACTCGTGGGTTGGAGCCTTTTCATTTATTAGACACAAAGAGCATGCCAAGGCGAAGAAGAGCAAGTTGGAATCCAGCACAACACTCGAAAATCACCAAGGACGAAACATGCTCTCACGACAAGTCCGTGCGCACGGCCAAAGGTAGAACACGCAACTGAGAATGCAGATGCACGATCAGAACAGGGGACTCGGATCTCAGGAAAGACATAAAAACGCAAGTGGCACGAATCATCGTTATACACTAGGGAAAAAAAAACCTTGCGCGTTTATGCATGCAAAATGAGACAACAATACAGCATCGTATTCCTGTAAAACAACGCGTGCGTTTATAGTCCAATAGCCGACAGCACGAAAACCTATGTTATCGAGCACAAGATAAAACACTTAATTTTATGAAAGTAGTAATCTAATGATCTAATGATCCACATGTGCCAGATGTGAAGTAGTGCATAAGCCAAAAATTAATACTACTAGCGGCTCACTTGTAGGTTTATCATTGCATTATCCTGCTCCCAGTTTTCTATGTTTTCATACCTTTGATTGTACGTCAAACACAATATTAAACCTACGAGTAAACCACTAGCGGTATTAATTTTTAGCTCACAGGCTATCATAGCCTGAGAGCTTATGTGCCCGTCCGTTCTGTATGTACGTTCGTTCGTACGTTCATGCGTAACGCGATAACTCATGATAAAAATATCGGATCCACTTGAAATTTTTTATATAGGTATATCCTGATAAGGCGCTTCCCTGATTAGTTTCTGGAATTCATTCGATATGTATAAGAGGGGGAACGGGGGGATCATTCCCCTCCCCTTAATTGATAGAAACGGGATATTCATGCAGAATTAAGTTTTCGTTCAAAATTTAGATTAGGATCATTCTGATGAGGCGATTTCGTGACTGTTATTAGTTGTTCATTGAATAAGTATAAATAGGGGGAACAGGGGTTCTAATGTCCCTCCCCTTAACTTGTATAAATGGATTTTTGAAGCAGAATTGTCAGATTTCGTTCAAATCTCTGAATAGTTTTGGAAGTTTAATGGTTAAGTATAAAAGAGGGGAATAACTCCTCTTAAATTATATAAATGCTAAATGGATTTTTATTAAGAATTATCCGATTTGCTCTGAATTTTGATATAGATTTTTTATATGATAAAGCATGTCTTTGATAATTTAGGAGGTTCAACGATTAATTATAAAAAGGAGAAAGGGGAGAGCTGTTTCCCCTCCTTAATTTTTTTTCGAACGGAATTAACGAAAATACAAGGCTGTAATGTACAATTAGTATGCGTAGCCTGTAAGCTCAATGCCATCAGTTTAACTGGGCAATATTCTTTTTATTGGCTTATACACCACTTCACTTTCGGTAGACATGGATCATTAGATTCCCCTATTACTACTCTTCCATAAAAAAAGTTTTTTTTGTGCTCGATAACATAGGTTTTTGTGCTGTCAGTTCTTGGAGGAGTAAATGATTGCCGATCAGCGTTGAAATACTTTGCGAGAAGAAGTGCAAGAGCTCAAGTACCTACACGACCATCGACCCGGCCTATAATCAAATTATCGCTGCATAGTCGCGTCCTCCTGTCAGTTGAATGATTGAGGCAGAGTTGTCAGATTAGGGACTTTTAATATTCAGATTATTTGACAGTCTAATTGTTTAGAAACTAGTATGATTTGCCTTATTTTTTATAACTTTTCATCCATTTTTAAATAGGCTGAATAATTCTATTTCAAAAAAGTGGTGGCAATCAAATAATTAGAGGACTTGATTGCCCCCAATCTGGCAACCGTGGACCAAGTCAAACATCTGCTAGTGTTAGAGTGTGAAAGTCGCGAGAAAAGTAATTTTCCCTCGAAGATCTCCGCAAAGAGAACTTTTATAGACACAGCGTCGAATACGCCCAGTCCCATAGAAGCACAGAGGATTGCCTCTCAATAAACAAACTTGATGATCGTTAAAGGCACCATGTGCTGTTAGGACTTCGTTGACACAGAAATAGTCTTGGAGTTTTCGACTGGAGAAAATTGTATGTCACCCTACCGGTCAGAATATTCTGTAAAGTTGACAAACTGTTCTCCATAGTAGTTTACATGTCTCCAGTTCTATAGAGACCAAGTGTGTCTACATTCAGTGATTTCCTGAAATCGGTGATTTTACGTCTATATAAATTCTGTAATTTTGCATTTATTAAACTTCTTTTACACTTTAACAAGGCAATGACTTCGTGGAAAACTATAATGCTTAAAGTATATAAATTTTAAGTTGTGAAAGTATTAAGAGAATCGCGTTTTGAAGACATTGATGTTAAACCTATTGTCCATGTTTTTTCATTTTATTTTTTTTATCCTTTCACCTTTAATGTTCGTGTCATTTTTTGGCATGTGATGTAACGTGAAAAGAAATTGTATTTTCTAATGTTTTAAAAAAATTCTTATGGAAAAAGGTATAAGGTTTACCGGTAAATAAATTATTAGTGCTGAAGAAGTTTATTTACTTCTTTCTTTTATGTTTTTTTATATTTTAAAGTAGTAATAGGCGTCCGCATTGTATTTAGAAAGCTGGGGTGTTAAAATAACCTCTTTTGAACGCTTTATCCAACATTCTGGCGTCCGCGACAGGACTGTTTATTAAATTTATTCAAAAGAAAATGTTTCAAGCCGTGAAAAATTTTAAAAAGGCTGATTTGAAGTTTGTAGCAGAAGAGATTAGGGAAATTATTCCTCAAGAGTACACCATCGCAACTCTAAAGCAAATCATTTTAAATAGCGAAGAATACAAAATAGATCCTGCTTTTGTACAAGAAATTTTATCTAACGCTGTTGCTGAGAGAAAGGAAAATGAAGAGTTAAAGAAGTTAGAAGAGTTAAAGAAGTTAGAATTAAAGGAAAAGTTAGAGCAAGAAATTGAGCTAAGAAAGCTAGAATCGGAAATTGAGTTAAGAAAGCTAGAATCGGAAACTGAGTTAAGAAAGCTGGAATTAGATCATCAATTGGAACTAGCTAAAATTCAATCTCAAGGACAAATACAAAATGAATATATTTCAAGTGATTATGATATGAATAATTCAAAACGAAAATTTACTTTACCGAAGTTAGAATTTCGCCAATTTGATGGTGATTTAAAGGAATGGTTGCCGTTCTGGAGTCAGTTTGAGCAGATTCATAATGATCCTGATATTGCACCAGAAAATAAATTTCAATATTTGATCCAAGCAACAGTCACTGGATCTAGAGCACGAGAAGTTGTTGATAGTTTCCCGCCAACAGGTACCAACTATGCTAAAGCTATTGAGAGTCTTAAAGCTCGTTTCGGCAGGGAAGATCTTTTGGTAGAAGTGTATGTCAGAGAATTGTTAAAATTAATCATTTCTGTTCAATCAAAAGGAAAATTTTCTATTACAACGTTATATGATAAACTTGAATCGTATTTACGAGCTCTTGAGACGCTAGGAGTCACAATTGATAAATGCGCTTCAATTTTATATCCAATGGTAGAATCTTGTTTTACAACTGATTTTTTGAAAGCGTGGAATCGAACCTATACGACTCCCGTTAGTTCTGATGCAAAAGAACGTCTGGATAATTTAATGATGTTTCTCAAATCTGAAGTTGAAGGTGATGAAAGAATTAATTTAGCTGTATCAGGTTTTGGTTTAGCGAAAAAAGATGATGCAAACTTTAGAAAAAATAAAGGTTACAACGAGACTACTAAGCATTTACCAACTGCTGCTACCCTCTTAACAACTACTTCAAAACCAGAGTTAAGAAAAAATTGCGTTTTTTGCAACGGAAGACATCTAAGTTCAGAATGCTTTTCGGCACGAAAGATGACTTATAATGAAAAGCAGAATATATTAAAGGATAAAAAATGTTGCTTTTTATGTTTGGCAACGGGTCACACAACGAAACAATGTAAAGCTATCTTGAAGTGTTTCGTTTGTGATAAAAGACATGCGTCTGTGATGTGTCAAATGCTAGATAAAAACAAGCCAAATGAAAAGAAAGAGGAAGAAAAGTCGTCTGGAAAAGAAGTAAATATGGCTAATTTTAATAGAAATCCTAAAGTATTTCTTCAGACGCTCAAAGCAAAAATCCTTTCTGACAACAAGAAGAAAGATGTTCGACTAATTTTAGATTCAGGTTCTCAAAGGTCGTACATTTTATCACAACTAGCCGAAGAAATGGACTATCTACCGCTTCGAGAAGAAAAGGTTACGCATTCTCTTTTTGGCGGAGTCACAACAAAGGATTATAATCATCGTTACTACAAGGTAAGATTAAGTGATTTAAAGGAAAATTTTAAATGTAATTTTGAAGTATTGGATCAAGACATTATATGTGAAAATGTTATGCCTGTAGAAAATGGATCCTGGTTTAAAGAATTATCGAGAAAAGGCATCACTTTGACGGATGTTGGTAAGACTCCTGAATCTATTCAAGTACTGATTGGAGCCGATGTAATGGGAAAATTACTGACAGGTCGTAGAGAAATACTCTCGTCAGGATTAGTTGCATTAGAAACATATTTGGGATGGACCTTAATGGGAAAAGTACCACAAGATAATACATCTAAAGATAACTTAGCTTTATCAGTTACGTCTATGTTCGTAAAGGAAGCAGAAATTGCCGATTTATGGAAATTGGATTTACTAGGAATACATGATCCGATTGAAAAACAATCTAAAATGGAAATTGATCGTCAGGTCAAAGAACATTTTTTACAGACAGTAAGAATGAATGAAGATAATCGTTATGAAGTTTCTTTGCCTTGGTCAGAAGACACACCACCTCTACCAGATAGTCTGAGTTTAGCCAAGAAAAGATTAATTAATGTTACGAACAAGTTGCTTTCCGATAACCTTTATCAAAAGTATGAAGACGTGCTTCTAGGGTGGCTTGATGATAAAATAATTGAAGAAATTCCACAGTCTGAAATGAATCGTTTTGGAAACTACTTACCTCATAGACCAGTGATAAAAGAAAACAGTACAACCCCCATTCGTCCAGTGTTTGACGCATCAGCAAGAATGCAAAATCACCCGTCTTTGAATCAATGTTTACATTGTGGCCCAAATCTTATTGAATTAATTCCTGACATTCTCTTAAGATTTAGAAAAAAGAAATTTGGTGTTGTAGCTGATATCAAGAAAGCATTCTTACAAATAGCTGTTCGTAAGGAAGATCGAGACTATTTGCGTTTTTTGTGGTGGAGTGATGTAGAAGAAAGAAATATTAAAATGTTTCGACACACTAGAGTTGTATTTGGAGTCAAAAGCTCTCCTTTTCTTCTTGCTTCCGTCATCGAATATCACATTAAAAACGATGAAGAATACGACACCAATTTTAAACAGCAGATGCTAAGAAGCTTTTATGTTGACAATGTCGTTGCTAGTGTCCAAACAAAGGAAGAATTGGAAAGGTTTATTACCGATTCTAAGTCTCTTATGGCTAAAGGTGGATTTGATTTGAGAGGTTGGGAACAGACAGAAGACAGAAATAATAGCGAAAATAGTGAAGATACTACTGTATTGGGATTACAATGGAACAGATTTCTAGATGTTTTAAAAGTTAACGTAAGCTGGATAAAAGATATAAATATAGAAAAAATAACAAAACGAGTCATGCTGTCAGTTGCACATAAAGTTTTTGATCCAGTTGACTTCACTGCTCCTGTTATGATATGTCCCAAGATGATGTTACAGAAAACATGGAAAGAAGGAATCTCATGGGATGAAGAAATCACTGGTGATATAAAAAACGAATTTATTGAATGGTTTCGTGAATTAAATGTTTTACAAGAAATTCAGATTCCTAGATATATTCAATTCATCCCAGAGAATTTAAAAGCTTGTACCCTTCATACATTTTGCGATGCAAGTCAGTATGCGTATGCTACTGTTATATTTTTAAGGGTAGAAAATAAAGATCGTATAGAATTATTCCTCCTTGCTGCAAAATCCCGCATCGGTCCATTGAGATGTGTAACTATACCTAGAATGGAACTTTTAGCTGCTTTGATTGGTGCTAGATTGACTAAATCAGTAACTGACGCAATGGGCTGGGAAGATATGGAAAAATACTTTTGGAGCGATTCCACTACAGTGCTTGCATGGATATCCAGAAAAGAAAATTGGTCTGTTTTTGTTAGAAATAGAGTTCAAGAAATTAAAAGATTGAGTGATCCGATTTTATGGAAACATATACCTGGTGAAATTAATCCAGCAGACCTGCCATCTAGAGGGTGTAAAGCAAAACAGCTGGTGTCTCTCAAATGGTGGGAGGGACCACATTGGCTTAAAGATGCTGAAGAATATAATAAATACATGAATTTCACCTGTCAAAACATAAACGAAGAAGAAATTGAAAAAGAAAAATTGAAATCTACAAAATTACTTGTAAATGTTGATGAAAGTACAGACAGAAACTGGTACTACCGATATTTTTCCAGTTATGAAAAAATTGTTCGTCTTGTTGCTTGGATACTTCGTTTTAGATATAATTCTTGTAATCCAAAGGAGCAGGTCAAAGGAGAATTGACAAGTCAAGAATTTAAGAGCGCAGAGACGAAGATAATTTGGATGCTACAAAAAGAATATTTTTCACATGAAAATGAGAGGAGATTGAAAACTTTGGAGACGTTTAAGGATGACCTAGGCATAATACGTGTAAAAACTAAAATTATGTACAGAAAAGACAGTTTAGATTTCCTCACACCTATGGTTGTTCCTTCAGATCACGAAGTTGTCAGACGATTAATTTTATATTACCACCGCAAAAATTGTCATGCAGGTCCTCAGATTCTTTTAAATTTGCTAAGAGAAAAATACTGGATTTTGAATGGAAGAAGAACCGTAAGCTCTGTTTTATCAAAATGTACCATCTGTAAAAGATTTAATTCGAAGAATTTAGAATCATCACCAGTTTCTCTACCAGAAAATCGAGTCAAAGATGCAGCAGTTTTTCAGATTGTCGGCATTGATCTAGCTGGCCCTCTGTTTCTTAAAAATAAGCAGAAGAGTTGGGTTGTCTTATTTACCTGTGCCATTTACAGAGCTGTGCATTTGGAACTTGTGACTTCAGCTTCTACAGAGGCATTTTTGATGGCACTGAGAAGATTTGTATCTCGTAGAGGAAGATGTTCTATTATATATTGCGACAACGGTTCCAATTTTGTTGGTGCCGCCAATTTTTTAAAAAGATTGAACTGGGACCGCATATTGAAGCATGGAGCAATAAATTCTATCACATGGAAATTTAACCCCCCAACGGCCGCTTGGTGGGGCGGATGGTGGGAGAGGCTCATCAGATTGATGAAAGATCTATTAAAAAGAGTTTTAGGACAAGCTTGTTTGAACTATGAAGAGATGATAACTGTATTGGCTGACTGTGAAAGCATTATAAATTCACGACCATTAACTTACATGTCAGAGAAAGAGTCCATCAAACCCATATCTCCGGACATGTTTCTGAAAGATATTCATGAATGTGGTTTACCAGATGTTGATGCGGTTGAAGAAAGTTCTCTCACTCGTAGACTTAGATATAGACAAGAGCTGCAAAAGGATCTAAGAAATAGATTTAGATCAGAATATTTGGGTCTTCTTATTCAACGACCGAATGGTAGACGAGCTCAACGTTCAATTGAGGAAGGAGATATTGTCTTGGTGGGAGTAGATAACAAAAAAAAAGGATCAATTGGCCATTAGGACGAGTTACAGAACTCATTCGTGGTCAAGATGGAAAAGTTCGCCTTTTGAAATTACAAACGTCTCATTCACAAATGATTCGGCCCATTCAAAGAATCTACCCTCTCGAGGTGTCATCGATTGATTGTACTGAAAATATTTTTCCCAAACTAACTTTGCATGAAAACCATGTTGATCCTCCAAAAGACGAGGCACAAATCTTAAAGACGAGATCTGGCAGGACGATAAAGATTCCAGAAAGACTCGATTTGTGATATTTATGTAAATGTATTTATTTAGTATAAAGTTTTGATTATAGTGTATAATCAAAAGGTGGGAGGATGTTAAACCTATTGTCCATGTTTTTTCATTTTATTTTTTTTATCCTTTCACCTTTAATGCTCGTGTCATTTTTTGGCATGTGATGTAACGTGAAAAGAAATTGTATTTTCTAATGTTTTAAAAAAATTCTTATGGAAAAAGGTATAAGGTTTACCGGTAAATAAATTATTAGTGCTGAAGAAGTTTATTTACTTCTTTCTTTTATGTTTTTTTATATTTTAAAGTAGTAATAGGCGTCCGCATTGTATTTAGAAAGCTGGGGTGTTAAAATAACCTCTTTTGAACGCTTTATCCAACAATTATGAACTTTGATCACATCAATTCCCTATTTTTAATTTGCTGCATATAAATGTCTGTTTATTCTTTTTTCTATTCATTTATCAGAAAGTTTAGCATTCCAATATTAAAATATACAAAGCTTGTATATTTTAATATGTTTTATGCGTACATAGTTGAACACTTTGTTTATATATTTGCTTAGGTTTGTTTCGATCTGTGTAACTATTAAAAAATAAAAAAATCAAATATTACGACTTTCGCAAAGTAAAGGGAATACGTTCATTTTGATATAAATTTTAAGCTCATTTCGTATTTGTGATTTCGGATAAATTCAAATATTACTTTTTATACAAAACTAGCTATAGACCACACATTGTGTTCGAAACAAACCTCCATCCAAATGAACATATTCTACTGATAAAAGCTGTCTACGGAACAGAATAGTAGGCGTTATGCGCATGAACTAGAATATGCTAATCTCAGTTCAAAGGAATAAATTCCATTATAATCAGACCTATGAAACGTGATATAAAATTGCTCCCATGAGGTAGAAGATGGAACTTAAAACTTTTATACTGCAAACATTGAACTGTACTTTTTTTAGAAGGGACGATGACCCTGTAAACTGGTTTCCATTCATTACCCTTTGATTGAAGAATTTTAAAGTCAAATGAGCTGCTGATAAAAATTTACTGGTCATTCACATGTTTGATTAACAAATATCAATTAAATAATGAAATACACAGAGTCTTTGCCTCTTGGTACTTTTCGAACCGCGGTATGAAAAAAAAATGAAATAGGTAAGGTACTTTAAATGTATCGATTAAATCTAGTACAACTTAATTGTAACTGTGTGTAACTGTAATTTTTCCTTTTTGTTTTTAATATTCACTTAAAAATACTTTTCTTGTTTGAAAGGAAGTATTATTTGTGCCGTCTTAGAATTCACAAAGATAGTTAAAAAGATGATATCAAAATATAAAGTAATTGTCTCATCTAAATGTGTTTTGAAATTTTAACTCTCCTTTGCAGCATAACTTTGTCATTTCAAATATGACGTAATTAGTTTTACTTGCTGCTTTTAACGCACATTCGATGGATAAAAATACTTAAAAAAAACTTAAAAAAAATATTTTTTACGTCATCGATAATGTGCTATTAAGATATTGATATTAGTAAATTGTTAAGTGAAGCTTTGATCTTTGGTTTTATGTAATGAAAAATCAGCGAAAATTACGCCAGTATGACTCATGTATAATTCAACGAAACTAAACATAATATATTTTTCACCGTTGCAAAATATGCATGCCTATTTTTCATATTCATATTCACTATTTTAAATATATTTTAACGTGCAATCGTTTATTAATATATATATTCCCCATATTTTATGTATTTTATGTCACGTTTGCCAGTTACAGCTTTACATTTCTTTACTTTCTTCTATCTTCAATAGAAGAAAGTATTGTAATCGAAATTTTTTCGACTTCCGGTTTCCGAAGGATTTACACGTTTTAGGGGTCAGAGACTCCAAAAAACATGTTTTTACAAAATGTCTGTCTGTCCCTGTGTCTGTGTGTGTGTGTGTCTGTCTGTGTGTATATCGCCATTCTACCATCAAAAAGTGTATAAAATTATGCATAGAATTGAACCAAATTTTTTGCGGATGGTTTTGGCAGTGGCAAGCAGGTCTTAATTCAGTTTTGAAATATTCCGCTGAAAGAGGGAGCTGCAATCCCGATGTTTGTGCCGACCAAAAGTATATGAAGTTATGCATCGAATTGAACCAGTTTTTTTGTGCAAGTGTATGACTATGGCTAGTTGGTCCTCCCTGAATTAGAAAAAAAATCCGCCTGAAGGGGGCGCTGCAATCGCGATTTTTGTGCCATTTTCAATATTGTATCGACCAAAATATGCATCGTATTGAACCAAATCTTTTGTGTAAGTGTATGACTAGAGCTAGTTGGTCCTCCATGAATTTGAAAAAAATCCTCCGGAAGGAACGCTACAATAGCGAATTTTGTGCCATTTTCAATATTGCACCACCTAAAAGAGTATGAATTTAGTTCTAGAACTGAACTAAATTTTTTGTATATGATTATTTTTTTGGTAAGGCAAGTAGGATCTCCCTGAAGTTGAAAAAAAAATCTGCCTATCATTCTATTGTCTATCGGCTCGTGCAGAGACATTAATTTGTTTTTACTCCTATTAATTGACTGAAGAAGAAATTTAAGATGAAAATCAAAGTTGGTATATATTGAATTAACATTATTAAAGGGAGGGCATTAAAATAAGTAACTATTTTTTAAAAATATTAAAATGTACGTATGAGATAGCAGAAAGTTTTGGGATTGGCACATCCAATTAGTTTTTTTTTTTTTTACTATGTCATCGTTTTCACTTATTGAGGCCCTCTGAGATGAACATGTCTCAATTTAGCGGAATGAAAACCGTATAATGTACGAGCTTTATAAGTAAAAATACGTTATCTTAAACATCATTTTCTCTTTAAAAGTTCTTAAATAGTTATTTACAATTGTAAAACGATAACGGCATCCTTAATGATATTTTGATATATAATTTTTTCTTTTATGTCTTAAACAATCAAAATAACCCGATCGCCAGCAATGTAAAGAAATCTGCATAAAATAAATTAAAATTAAAATTAAAATTAAAAGAATTATTATTCAAAAAATAGTGAGTGCGTTCGCATCTAGAAATAATGTACTTTCATTTTAAAGAATAATCATCTAAATCGATTTAATAAAAACTCAAGCCAGATAACTAAAAAAAGAAAGCCCAGTGTTTTAAATATAAAAATTGTTTTAAAAATTATAATTTAAATGGACCAATTTTTTTCCATTTACGACTATTAACGCATTTTAATGTATTTATTATTTAAAAAATTCTCTCTTTTTTTAACCACATATAAATGCAGATTTGCAAGTTATTTTTAGTATATTCGCATTTTTTACTCTTATTTATTTCATTCTCATTTTAAAGTTATTTTTTCTCTTTGTGATAGTCACATGTAAATTAGTCGCATTCTTTTAATTTGAAAGACATATTACTCTTTGACCACTTTTGATGCAAAAAATGTCTCTAAAAATGCTGAAAATTTCAAATTAATATAGAAATAACTTCTCAAAAAATGGTTCAAATTAAAAAACCAAATGCCCACCGGGAACTTCTGATGTATAAAAATATATAAAAATGTTTAAATTCCTATGTATAGTTTTAATGGACTGATTTTAACCAGATTTAACAGAAAATATCTCTTAAAATTATTATTAGATTTATAAACTGTCTGCATTAGCGTATTTATCAAACATTGCTCTATAATTTCTACAATTTTCATATTTTTGTCCACAGTAGTTTTCTTAAAAATGGCGGAGAAATGTACTACGTCACAAAAAATTTATTGTCAGCAACGGCGACAGACAGGGTAAGTTACTTTTTTTTTAAAAAAAAGAAAGATTATATTAACGTTTGATACTTACAAGGAAGGTCTCCATTGGGGGCATACTCAGAATTTTTTGAAAAAAATACGAATTAAACTACTCATGTAGGTAATAAAGTATCAGTGAAAATTAGCGGCGGAATTACATTATTAGATATGTAAAAAAATAAAATAGTTTGGAATAATTGGCGTGAAAAGCTGAAAGCGACGCAGGATTTGGCGAGCAGTGCATTTCCTCGCCAAAAGCAGACGATTTTAATGAATCTGAAAATTGATTTTGACATCACTGTTAAAAATCTGCAGCATTTACTGCAACGTCACTCCATTACTTTTATAGAATATCTCTCTTCTGACCAATGAGAATGCTCCATAGAACGGTGAGTTGACCATGTCATACACTGTTAAAAATCTGCTGCATTTTGTTGCAACGCACTCCACCGCTTGTATATAATATCTCTATTCCAACCAATGAGAAAGCTCCATTTCACGGCCAAGTAATCGTTTTTTATACAAGCAGGGGAGTGCGTTGCAACAAAAGGCAGCAGATTTTTAACAGTGTATTTTTCAATTTGGAACAATTTTAATCAATTTAAATTGTGTTTTAAATGATAAAATATACTAATTTCATTTTGTTATAAGTACATATAAACGTATATGACAAAATTACACTTAAAGTAAAGTAAAAATGCAAAACTAAAATTACTTAAACTAAACTTATTTAAATAAATTGAACATAGAAAGTTTTTTCTTAAAAAAGTCTTTGAAGCGTAAAAGCGTATTTTTCAAAATTTCGTTTTTCGCCAACCGGAGATAAATCGCCAAATAAACGAAATTTTTATTATTTTTTTACGGACGTTGTAAGGAGGTTCCGCCGAATTTTTTTTATAAACATACATAACTATATGAGAAGAACATTCTGTAATTTTTTCAGGTTTTTCTGAGTATGCCCGTATGGAGACCTTCCTTGTTAGTTTCTTTTTATATCCCATGATAGAAGTCTGGCGTATATGCAGAAATAGATTTGTTGTTAGTTCAAGTTTTAATGAATGCTCGTTTCTTTCTGCCTGTGTCTTAGAATATTTATATATAGCCACCAGTTTTCAACAAAATTTTTGAAAAATTACCTTCCAATAATAATAATAATAATAAATAACATTTTGACAAAAAAAAAAAAAAAATCATCATTTACACTGAAATTTTCCAGGTCATTTCTAGTTTAGTTTTTTCTTTTTTCCGTTTTTTCAACTAATTAGTGAGACCTGTCATCCTTTTTACTTACTCATCATACGTAAGGGTAAGTCTTGCAATCGTTTTGAAAATCGAAAAAAAAAAAAAAAAAAAAAAAAAATTGGCGATTCATACGTTTCAGATACTGGAGATTCCGAAAACCATATTTTTGGTGAAAAAAAATTCCGTTCGTCCGTCTGTGTGTTTGCCTGTCTGTAAACGCTTTATCTCCCAAACAAATCATGATAGAGACTTGACATTTTATATGAACTTAGTATGCAAGAATGGAACGAAGCATTTTTAATATCAGTAACCTTGGTTATCGGGAACTAATTTTTTAGAACACTCGAAAAAATTCGTTCTGATGAAAGGTATATAATTTTTTTTTTAATTTTAAGGAATGAAAATAAAAGGCAATAAAATAAAGCAAATTTTGCATAAAGAACGAAGTCGATCGGTTTATTTACCGAGATATTTGTAATCCTGTTTTCCACATTCTTCCATTTTTCATAACCCTGCATTTCATTCAAATTTCAATTCAAAGATATATTTTAATTGGAAATGAGACACTTAATTCGACGAGGTAAACTGTTAGTTAATATGAGTATTATTTTTAGAGCTATAAGGATGTTTCTTTTATGCAATTCGGTACTACTTGATTAGTTTGGCGTTTTATATAATTTGTTGAAATGGGTTCATCAGCTTTTTCTTAATTGAGCATTACTATGTATGTTAAAAATATTTAAATATACTTTTAAATTTTGTTTTGGAGATGCAATGCATTTTATAAATAGTTTACCCATGCTTTATTTTCATACATTATATTATTCATATCCATGATGGGTATATATTACGGGGGCCCCCAACGACTAGTTTTGTCATTTTTCAAAGCAGACGATTGGCGGAGCATAGATCATATTGTTGCAAATCACGTGTGAAGCAACCCGAAGGCGCCGTGCAGTCGCCAAAGGGAAAGCCACCTGTGGCGCAATGTTTTATTTAAAAAAGGTAGAAGTTGTTCGAATTCTCGATGCGAGGAAGAATATCTTACTTCCCCGTAAAAAATATGTATCTTTTTATGTAAATATTAGTGTTAGTGTCTGTTCAACTATATGTGTGTGTGGTGAGAAATAAAAGAAAAAATGTCAAGTGGGTCGAATATTATTTAAAGACAGAAAACACGAACTTATGTAACTCGAGTCTTCTAGGATTAAAAACTGTTCTCTAGAAATGAGCAGTGTCATTACTGGCGCCGATACCCGGCAAATGGAACATTAATATCAAAGCTAATATGGATTAAACATAGATTCCCGATCCAGAAGTGTGTTTTCAAGATTACCGAAAAGAAGCTCGAAATCTCGGCAGAAAAAAGGTACTGTAATTTTTATTTCTAAGCATGAATCTTGAAAAATTAAAGGCTAAGCGTAAAGTTATGAAAACGTCATTAACTAAACTAATAACAAAGGTCGAGTCGTTTATTGAAAATATTGATTTTGAAAATAAAGATAATATTAATAAGCTTTCGGAATTTTTGATAAATTTGGATGAAAAACAATTAGAATTAAAGGAAATTAATTTGAAAATCGAAGAATTGATCACTGATAATACAAATTTAGAAACGGAAGTTCAAAATAGTATCGATTATAATGATACTATTAATGAAACGAAATTTAAAATAAAAACAAATTTGAAGAAATTTAAAAATGATGTTGAATCGACAAACGCTAGTTCGTTGTCAAACGCTAGTACGGTTCCTTATGTTAGTACACGATTGCCTACTGTAAATTTACTAAAATTAAATATTCCGAATTTTAAAGGCGATCCTAATACATTTCTTGAATTTATCAATAGTTTTAAAAATACTATTGATGTTAATGATAATTTGACAAAAATAGAAAAATTAATATATTTGAAATCATTTTTGTCTGGTGAAGCCTATAAAACGGTATCTGGATTAGCCCTAACAGAAAGTAATTACGATCACTCGCTAGATTTATTAGAAAAAAGATATGGTAAAACGAAAATTTTAATTAGCGGTTTTATAAATAAATTATTAGAAATCGAACTGATCAGGTCATGCTCGAATACGAAAATGTTGAGAGATTTGTATGATGAATGCGAAATAAGCATTAGAAATTTGCAGGCGATAGGAGTAGCTACGGACAATTTTGGGTATTTACTAATCCCTATCATTTTAAGGCAATTACCTCATAATTTGGTAATTGAATTTCAAAGGAAAAAGGATAACGAAAAGCCGGGGGATGTTAATGAATTAATGAAATTTATAAAATTTGAGATTGATTCAAGGGAAGCGGCAACTGTTATATCAGGTAATTCCTTGAAAAGTCCAGAAAAATCTCGATGGGAAAAAAATGCTCCTACCAGAACAAAGGGTAATTTTCCCACTTCAGTTGCGCTGAACACGGTCGTAAAAAATGTTTGTGTATTCTGTAATTCGAATCATAATAGTTTAAAATGTAAGGAAATGACAGATGAACAAAAGCGTTATAAGTTAAAAAAAGAAGGAAGATGTTACGATGTTTTTACAAGAACCACCTATTATCTCTATGTAAAGCAAAAATACAACCGTGTGAGTTATGCAAGAGTTTTCAACATAATTATTTGTTTTGCCCCGCTAAGAAATCCTCTGAAATTAGTCCCGTTGAGAATACTAAAAAATCAGAAATGGTACAAAATCAAGAAAATCAAGCGGTTGTATCATCTGTTATTAAAACTCAAAATTTTCCAGAAAAATATTCGACAATTTTGCAAACGGCGTGCGTACAGGTAATGGGTGATTCCAAGAAATTAAGTACAAAGCTATTATATGATTCTGCATCTTCGCGCACATTTATTGCAAAGAATTTAGCAACTGCTTTAAAACTAAAACCAGTAAAAAGAGAGAAATTGCTAGTTTATACTTTCGCGAATCGTAACGCCATAGAACAAGAGTATGATTTAGTGGATATTACTATAATTAGTCGCCATCCTCCGTATAAAAGGATAACAGTTCAGGCGCTCGTGTCAGACATAATTAGTGCGACGCAAGTAAAATCGCACATTGATTCGCAGCTCATAAATAAATTCCGTTTAGATGAAAATGAGTTTGCTGACAGATTTATTAATGAAAAGACTGTACAAATATTATTGGGATGTGATTATATGTTTGCGACAATCACGGGAGGGGTAGAGAAAATCAATAAATATTTATTTATTCAACCAACAATTTTTGGAAAAACTTTAATTGGACGAATGCATAGCAATAATGTAAATGGAGCTTCTTGTTTTAAGGTCATTTGTACATCAACAGACAATGATTTAAGAAAATTGTGGGATGTAGATAATTTTTTATCCTTTCATACTGATATTCAAAACGACGAAAAATATGAGGTGGTTACGCAATTTCAGAGGGAAATAATTTTCGAGAATCAAAGGTATATCGCGCCACTTTTATGGTCTTCTAAAATAAACAAACAAAGTTTATCAAGTAATTACGAAGTTGCGAAACAGAGATTTGTGGGTCTGGAAAAGAGATTAAGGGGTAATAAATCTTTATTTCAGAAATATAACGAAATTATGAAAGAACAATTAAGTGAAGGTATTATTCAAAAGTGCGATACTAATTGCCTTATTGGTTACGTAATGCCACATCAAATCATTTTTAGACCAGATTCTTCTAGTACGAAATCAAGAATTGTTTATGATGCTAGCAGTAAAAGAAATAATGAAAAAAGTCTAAATGATTGTCTTTTCGGTGGAGAAAATTTAAATCCTAATTTAATTGACATAATATTAAATTTCAGGTCTCATAAAATTGCTTTTTTGGGCGATATTGCTAGAGCATTCTTGCAAATAGAAGTGTCTAAAGAGGACAGGAATTATTTGTGTTTTTTATACTTTGATGATTGTGACATAGATAAACCTGTGACTTTATATCATTTTAACCGACATTGTTTTGGAGTCACGAGCTCCCCGTACGTGTTGGCTTCGACAATTAAGAAACATATTAGAAAGTACAAAGAAATTAATCCTATTGCTTATAATATGTTAGATAAATTTTTATACGTGGACGATTTGGCATATGGGGCTCCGACAGTCCAAGAAGCTTTCAATTTATCAGCTTCTGCTGTCTCAATACTTAAGGATGCGAATATGAACTTGAGAAAATTTAATACAAATTCTTTAGACTTAAGGGAATTATGGAAGAATGGTAACCCAGTTATAGAAACAGACGAAAGTCATTCAAAATTAAAAATTCTGGGACTTAATTGGGATAATGTAAAGGACGTCCTGTCAATAGATTTTAAGGCGTTTATTTCAGATGGTGATAATTTGGAATACACCAAAAGACATGTTTTGCACAGCGCTGCCAAAATATTCGATCCTATCGGATTCATATCGCCATTCTTAATTAGAATTAAATTACTTCTTCAGGAGTTATGGGAACGCGGTTTAGAATGGGACGTCACACTTCCTAAAGAATTTAAAGAAAAATATGAAAAATGGTATAGCGAAATAAAACTGTTAGAAAAGATTCAGATACCCAGGTATTATTTTAACACAGATAATATTTTAGATGATAAAGTTCAACTTCATCTTTTTTCTGATGCTTCGTTAAAATCTTACGGGGCAGTGGGCTACTTCAGATACCAGACTTCCGAAGGCTTTTCTAAAACTTGTTTTGTAATTTCTAAAGCTCGTGTGGCCCCTTTAAAAAGAATCACTTTGCCGAGATTAGAGCTTCTAGGTGCATTAATAGCTGCCAGAATAGCCAACCATCTAAAAAATGTTTTCAATAATATTCAAAAAGTAATTTTCTGGACGGACTCCACAATAACGTTAAACTGGATCAAAAATTCTGCTGCCAAATGGAAGCCCTTTGTTGCGAACAGGGTAGCAGAGATACAAGAAAATTCTGATCCCAGTGCCTGGAGGCATGTCAGCAGTAAAGATAATCCAGCTGATATGCTCACTAGAGGACTCTCCTCCAGAGAATTAGCCAGTAATAAGCACTGGTGGCATGGCCCAGATTGGCTAAGTAAATCCGAAAATTTTTGGCCAAAACTTGATAACGTAAAATATTCTTCTTCTAACATTGAAATGGAATCCAGAGATAAAATCGTCGTGAACTCGGTAATAACTCGTGAAAGAATCATCGACATTAATAGATATTCTAATTTAAATAAATTGTTGAGAATAACAGCCTATGTATTGCGTTTCATAAATTTGACTAGGCATAAACAAGATAATCGAGACACTTTAACAATGGAAGAACTCCAGGAAGCGAAAAATTATTGGATGCGAATTATTCAAAATGAAAAATACTTTGTAGAAATTAAATGTTTGGAAAAAGCAAAGCCCCTTCCTAGAGATTCTAGTCTCATAAAATTTAATCCTTTTATGGATGCTGAGGGCATCTTACGTGTATCAGGGCGACTTTCAAAATCTAACATCTTGCTAGAAAATGAAAAGTATCCGATTATTCTGCCGCACAAAGCTAAATTAGCTGAGTTAATTATTTGGAATGCACACGAGAAAGTGTATCATTCTTCAGTGACACATACGCTTGTCGAAATCAGAGAAAGGTTCTGGCTTCTAAAAGCTAGAAAAATGATAAAGGATCTACTCAAAAAATGTGTTGTCTGCAAACGATTTTCTGCGAATCCAGGAGACCAGACAATAGCTCCGTTGCCACCTGATCGTATTGAACAGTCTCCACCATTTAATATTCTAGGATGCGACTTCGCCGGTCCCTTATTTGTAAAAGATAAGAAAAATAAACAATATATTTTACTTCTTACCTGTGCTGTTACAAGAAATGTTCATTTGGAACTGGTAGACAGTTTATCTACGCAAGCCTTCTTACTCGCATTTAGAAGGTTCATCGCTAGACGGGGTTTATGCTCCGTAATTTATTCCGACAATGCACGTACATTTAAACGTGCTGAACTAGAATTTAAAAAACTTTGGAGCTTAGTAGCTCATCCAGAGGTGAAAGAATTTTTTGCTTCCCATAAAATAAAATGGAAATATATAGTAGAAAAAGCCGCCTGGTGGGGTGGCTTTTACGAAAGAATGGTGCGAAGTGTTAAAACAGCCCTACGAAAAACGCTAGGCAAAACATCGTTAACTTACAACGAACTGTCCACCATAGTAGCTGAAATAGAAGGCACAATAAATTCTAGACCCATCACTTACATGAGTGATGAAAGCCAGGACCCCGTACCATTGTGCCCAGCACATTTTTTGATAGGGAGAAGAATAACTTCTCTCCCTCCAGCACGCCTGCACCTTGACTCGAATCTCTCTTCCAGGAAAGAATTGCTTAAAACTTATAATTATCGAGAAAAATTGATGAGATTGTTTTGGTCCCGATGGAAGGGAGAGTATTTATTAAATTTGAGATCAGCCCACCAAAGTATAAACAAAACTAATATTCCCCAATTTAAAATAAACGATATTGTCTTAATAAAAGACGATAGTTTACCCAGAAATTTCTGGAGTTTAGGTAAAATTATAGAAACCTTTCCTGGAAGAGACGGCAAGGTGAGGGCCTGCAAAATAAAAACTCAAAAATCTGTTTTGAGAAGACCAGTGCAATTACTCTATAATTTGGAACTCAATGAAAATTGACTGTTTTTAGTGAAATTTGCATTGTAATCTTTTCTTTTATTATTCTAGTTGAAGTGTATGTCCAGAATTCTTAAAGTGTTTAAAGTATGTATATTCTTATTATATTTTGAAATTTGTATTTGATTTAATGTATCGTATTGCAACATGTATTATGATGAACCCCATAGGTTCATGGGGGGGGGCAAGCTGTTGCAAATCACGTGTGAAGCAACCCGAAGGCGCCGTGCAGTCGCCAAAGGGAAAGCCACCTGTGGCGCAATGTTTTGTTTAAAAAAGGTAGAAGTTGTTCGAATTCTCGATGCGAGGAAGAATATCTTACTTCCCCGTAAAAAATATGTATCTTTTTATGTAAATATTAGTGTTAGTGTCTGTTCAACTATATGTGTGTGTGGTGTGAAATAAAAGAAAAAATGTCAAGTGGATCGAATATTATTTAAAGAAAGAAAACACGAACTTATATAACTCGAGTCTTCTAGGATTAAAAACTGATCTCTAGAAATGAGCAGTGTCATTACATATTAATTGGATCGCAACATAAGCCTCGTCGCATAGTTTAGATCTTGGTTTTGGGGAAAGAAATTCCTTTATAATGGGACTTTTTGTTGAGCTTTTAATTACTATGTCAGCTAATTATTTGAAGAATTAAAATCTGAGACTCAAGTACATGAGGTCCTGTTTTGAACAACCGCCAGATGAGTTTTCAATTTTGTCGTGCGATAGATCTCTCCAACCATAGCAGGCAGACAGACACAGCACAAATTTTTGCCGATCCTACCAATGCTAGCATAGGGGGGAAAATACGGGCTCCTAATTGGTTGAATAACTTAAAGAGCATTTTGCTTTAGCTACTTTTTTAGTTTACGTTTTATTAATAATAAATTTCTGTCTGATTTTACATATTTATTAATATATAAAGACATATTTTCTGGAATTTATAATTAAAAAAGTTAATCATGATGTTTCTCAATTGTCCTGTATTTTAAAAAATAATAAAGATAAAATTATCATTTCTTCTTATTATTTTAACACGGTATGCACATATAAGCCCCTAATACACACATTCACATTAAGAGCAGTTTATTTACAAACAATCACATTTCCTTTTTACGGCTTCAATTACGCCATATTTACAAACCCAATTGTTCTAATTACCTTAAAATATTGCCGTTTATTGTTATTGTTAATTTAACATGATACATTCATATATGGTCCCAATACGTACATTAGGGTGGAACGAAAGTATAGGGAAAAATATTTTATCTGCAAATAATTTTGTAATAGCAATTAAAAGTTGTGTTTGTATGTTAATAATAAAAGTACAAATTTTTTTCGTTCTAAATTTATATCTTGAGGTGCCGCAAGAGCCTTAAAAATAAGGATTTAAAAAAAATCCAAATTTAACATAAAATTATAACTTTTTTCACTGTTTAATTTTTACATTTTAAAAATCAATTATTGTTTTTAATAGCAATATATTGATATTTCTTTACTACAACAATAATAATATTAAGTTCAATTGAGCTGAATTTATATATTAATTTTCTGCAAAAGTCGAAAAATGAGCTTTTTTTTTTTTTTTTTTTTTAAAAATCAAGTTTTAATATCAGTTTGAATTTAACTTTTGTGAATACTTTTTTGCTTAGAAATAGTTGTTCAAACACAGGTTTTTTAAAATAATATGTAAAACTTTTTAAAATAGCTAATTATTAATAAAAATAAAGTTACCAGTTCTTTGGGCCTTTTTCTTTTTAAGACTTTTTCGAAAGGGTTTAAACATGCAACATAAACAATAACAAGTCACTCACTATAATTGAAGAAAATAGAACAAATGTCATGACATAATTAATAACCAGTGTTATTGAAACGAAACAAATACTGATGAATAAATAGAATATTGCATTACATTATTAGTTTCACATTTATTTGGATTTTAAATTTTACTTATTATTAGATGAAATGTTTTTTCGACTCAAATTTAGGCATCATCTTTTGCGAAGCAATTTTTGCTTTAATAAAGCCTTCTCTTGCTTCAGAACCACATACACATATTGATGATTCTGTCACAAGCATTATAAATCTTTCTACTGCTTGTGTATTACAGGGTAAATGAGGGAAATCTATAGATGGCAACTGACAACTCGGTTCTCTTGCTTCACTTATATACATTTTTAAATCCTCATCAGTTATGCATTTTGTCATTGGAGGTGTTGAGATTGCTAAATCTGCTCACTTAATCATATTTATGTAATCTTCAGCATGAAAATTGAGCTTGGGGACCACAGACTTTCTGACGCCATTCTTTTTTTCGAATCTTGCTTTTAGAAGTCGGCGAAGACTCAACTCTCTTACGTGCTTTCTCTTATCACTTAACATACAGAGAAGCACGTTTCCTGGGTGAGCTTAATAACTATTTCTCTGAATAACTGGGTTAATTATTTTTAGGTGTTGCTAAAAAAGGTAACGTGAAACTTTTATCAAACTCCAAAAATGTTTGGAACCATTTACACATGACGGTTTAAGCTTAATATGGAACCAGATGGGAGCATACACTTTCATAACATACTCTGTTTTTTACTTGTACGCTGCTTTAAGATTATCTGGAAGATTCTCTGTTCCAACATATAACCGAAAAACGCGGCTAGCTAATGTAAGCCATCGAGAATGAACTAACTTTCCTGTTTTTTTAAGGATAGATCTCGACGGCATGCACCGCTTGAGATTGATGTGCCCATTTCAAGTAAATATTTTTGGTCTGTGCTCGAATCTTCAATCATTTTAACATTAGAAAGGCTGTGTTGTATAAGCATTAACTTAACCACTGGAAGTTTGTTAAAACTTTCAAGTTTTTTGCTGAAAACTTCGCCATGTTCATTAGGATTCTTTGTTTTTCCGTCCAATTCCCCAAACAGGTGGCGCAAAGATAATTCATTTAAGTGGAACAAACAAATCAGCCACTGCAGTGGTCTGTTTAGATCTTTTCCCATTGAAGCATTCACACCGTTATTAACTCTAGTGTTTGTGCTGTCCCATCGCACCCAATAGCAGTTACCGTTGATAGGTTCAAATGATTGTTACCATTGTTTTTAATAGCTTCGCCTGTTCTAAAAGCAGAGGCTACATGCCCTAGAATGGATGAATTGGGCTCTTTTATTAAAGAAATATGTCCTTTGATGACCATCTTTTTGTAACATTTGTTTTCTTTTTTATCTTCCACAATTGTTTTATTTTTTTCCATCAAAAAACAAACTTATATTTTCTCCAACTTGGTTAAGGCTTCATCTTATGTCTTTTGTCCGATTCTTGTCTCTCTCTCTTCGAATTTTCATCCAATCAATTACCCTACTTTTTTTCTTTTCTGTAATCAGTCCAACATCTTCAAGAAAGTACTTGCGATAGTTGCAGCAACTCTGTCTGAAACCACAGTTCAGTCACAGGCACTTGCTACTGTTGAAAGTTCTACTCGCATTTGCTCGATTGTAGTTGTATCCAAAAAAGAAGCAGAGTAATTTTTGGGATTGTATGTTAAGTTTCTTTTCGATGTTTGCTCAGGATCTGATTGAAAGGTATCATTTTGAGATTTTGTAGTAGCTAACTACTAATGTCTGACTGTACTTGTATTTTAATTGTTTTCATGTTGCTTCATCTCTTCTCTTTGCGCTAAAATCTTGGAAATAACTTTATCGACTTAACTTACACACCATTTTCTCACCGTTCTTTGATCAATTGAAAAATCTTGTTCAAGTTAGGTACTTTTTTTCTCTTTTCGCACTTACAGACAGAAAATTATTTGCACTTACAGGCTGCTACATCAAAAAGACATTTGCTTTAATTTAAAGACTTTGCTTCAATTAAATCATATTTTTCTGCGCATTTTCTACCTTCTGATCTTAAAATACTTCTGTATTTATCATGATAGATTTTTCCCATTTGTAACATGCGGGTACGAGATACTACAGGAATAGCATTTAGTAGCATAAATAATAAAGACATGCAGTGCAAAACTAAAAATATCTATTGTAAAGTAGTTTATGTGTATTATTTAAAAATTGAAAACCGGCATTTGATATTTATTTTATTTATTTATTTATTTATTTATTTATTTATTTTATTTATTTATTTATTTATTTATTTATTTATTTATTTATTTTTTGCTAAAACAAATTTATCAAAATACGTAAAATAAGCTTAAAAATATACATATTCAAGTCTTTTGCGGCACCTCTAAATATATTATGTTTGTAAAAATATTTTAATACCATCTTAGCAAAGGTATTAGACAACTTTTTATCGCTATTACATATTGAAATTGAAAAAAAACTTTTTTCGTCCCACCCTAACGTACATCCCCATTAATAACGAAATATTTGCAAACAACAATTGCTCTTTTAAATTATTCAACCAATAAGAAGCCCGTATTTTCTTCCCTATATTAGCTTTAATGGGATCGGCAAAAATGCACTCAGCACACTCAACAACAGAAACATTCTTTTAGAATTATATATATATATATAAAAAAAAGAATTAAATCGACACTTATTTTGCACATAGAGGGTATTTTGTTTTTAAACTTCGAACATTTTCATTAATTTCATGTGTAAGAATTTCTATTATAATTTTTCACTGAAATGAGAATGTGTAAGTTCTTGCGATTATTCGAATTTTAAGAAAATAACTGAGAGTGACACGAAGTTCCTAATTATTTAGAGAATTTAAACTATCAGAGATATTTTTAAATTCTTTTTTCTTAAAAAAAAAAAAAAAAAAAAAAAAATGTTTATATATCTATCACATAAAACAAAATTTGGGAAGAAAATCTTAAATTTACTTTATTCATGCATAACTTAATTCTAGTAATTAATCTGTTTAATCTAAATTTTATTCGTGAGATAACTATAGCTGACCGCCAAATCCCTTAGTCATCGAGCTCAAGAAAAAATCCTTTATATTATGGAAGAGTAGTCATAGGAGAATCTAATGATCCATGTCTGCCGGAAACGAAGTGGTTCATAAGCCAAACATGAATACCACTAGTGGTTGACTCGTAGGTTAAGCATTGTGTTTTCCTGCACCCAGTTTTCCGTGTTTGCCTACTTTTGATTGTACGGCAAACACAATGATAGACCTACGAGTCAACCACTAGTGGTATTCATTTTTGGCTCATGCACCCTTTGCTTCCGGTATACATGGATCATTAGGTTCCCTATGACTACTTTTCCAGTATAAAGGATTTTTTCTTGTGCTCGACGACATAGGGTTTTGATCGGTCGACACTTGGACTACTAGAATTAAGCTCTGTTTTTTCCTCAAACACAATTGATTTCAATAAGATAAAAATATAGATACACTTTTCTTTTGATCATGGCTTTCACGATTCAGCTTATGCAATCCACTTACAACGAAACGTGTTATATAATGGAATTTTATTTTAGTTAGAAAAAAGATATGCAACATCTGAGAGAAAAGGATTTTCATGAAATCAATTTATCAAAAAATAATCATGGAAAGTTTCGACTTTCATATTCTCTAAAATATTTCGTACATTTTTCCACGAATAATTTATAATATTCTGTAAGGCCTGCAAATATCATTTTACAACATACTATCGATTTAAACGTGCCTTAGTGACAGATAAATTAAAGTATGTTTTAACAGTATCTGGTTAAAGATATATGTCTAAAAAGTGATTTTAAAAAGAGACAAGTTAATATTTGCAAAATCATTACTAATTTTAGAGACAGAACAAACCATTTTATAATACATTTATTAAAATAAAGATATGGTTAAGAATAATATTGTGATACAAGAATTTTTGAACACAATAAAAATGAAAAAAAAAATACGCGTGGCACTCGGGGACTGCCGAAGTAATGCTATTGCATAGCATTTTTTATCAACTTATGCAAAAATACCGCGTCAATGTCTGCCGAAGTCTACCGAAGGATACCCTGCCGAAGTCTGCCGAACTGAAACATCGTTAGCCGGAGTGTTAGGATTTTTTCTCATTATGGAATTTCAAGATTTGGTCACCGCGCTCAAAGCCCGCGATAAAAGCTATGCAATAGCTTAATAAATTACCAAACAAAATTTGGTCCAGCTACGAAAATTAGATAGCGAGTTATAAGCATTTTTAATTTTTCGACCCTCACGGTGGGGGGGGGGTCTAATGTCACCAAAAATTAACACTGTCTCATAATAAATTACTAAACAAAATTTGGTCGCGCAACGAAAAGTAGATCGCGAGTTATAAGCATTTTAAATTTTTCGACCCTCACCGCGGGGAGTCTCCTGTCGCCAAAAATTAACACTGTCTCATAATAAATTACCAAACAAAGTTTGGCCGCGCTACGAAAATTAGATCACGAGTTATAAGCATTTTAAATTTTTTTACCCTCACCGTGGGGGTCTCATGTCACCAGAAATTAACAACGTCTCATAATAAATTACCAAACAAAATTTGGGCGCGCTACGAAAATTAGATCGCGAGTTATAAGCATTTTAAATTTTTCGACCCTTACCTTGGGGGGGGGGGTCTCCCGTCACCAAAAATTAACACTGTCTCATAATAAATTACCAAAAAAAATTTGGCCGCTCTACGAAAATTAGATCGTGAGTTAAAAGGATTTTAAATTTTTCGACCCTCACGTTGGGGAGGGGTCTCCTGTCCCCAAAAATTAACACTGCCTCATAATAAATTACCAAACAAAATTTGGCCGCGCTACGAAAATTAAGTCGCGAGTTATAAGCATTAATTTTTTCGATCCCCACCGTGTGGGGTCTCCTGTCACCAAAAATTAACACTGTCTCATAATAAATTACCAAACAAAATTTGGCCGCGCTACGAAAGTTAGATCGCGAGTTATAAGCATTTTAAATTTTTCAACCCTCACCGTGGGGTGTCTCCTGTCACCAAAAATTAACACTGTCTCATAATAAATTACCAAAAAATATGGCCGCGCTACGAAAATTAGATCGCGAGTTATAAGCATTTTAAATTTTTTTACCCTCACCGTGGGGGTCTCATATCACCAAAAATTAACAACCTCTCATAATAAATTACCAAACAAAATTTGGGCGCGCTACGAAAATTAGATCGCTACGAAAATTAGATCGCGAGTTATAAGTATTTTAAATTTTTCGACCCTAACCATGGAGGGGGTCTCTTGTCACCAAAAATTAACACTGTCTCATAATAAATTACCAAACAATATTTGGCCGCGCTACGAAAATTAGATCGCGAGTTATAAGCATTTTAAATTTTTCGACCCTAACCGTGAAGGGGGTCTCTTGTCACCAAAAATTAAGACTGTCTCATAATAAATTACCAAACAAAATTTGGCCGCGCTAGGAAAATTAGATCGCGAGTTATAAGCATTTTAAATTTTTTGACCCTTACCTTGGGGGGAGGGTCTCCCATCTCCAAAAATTAACACTGTCTCATAATAAATTACCAAACAAAATTTGGCCGCGCTACGAAAATTAGATCGCGAGTTTTAAGCATTTTAAATTTTTCGACCCTAACCGTGGAGGGGGTCTCTTGTCACCAAAAATTAAGACTGTCTCATAATAAATTACCAAACAAAATTTGGCCGCTCTACGAAAATTAGATCGTGAGTTATAAACATTTTAAATTTTTCGACCCTCACGGTGGGGAGGAGTTTCCTGTCCCCAAAAATTAACACTGCCTCATAATAAATTACCAAACAAAATTTGGCCGCGCTACGAAAATTTGATCGCGAGTTATAAGCATTAATTTTTTCGATCCTCACCGTGTGGGGTCTCCTGTCACCAAAAATTAACACTGTCTCATAATAAATTACCAACCAAAATTTGGCCGCGCTACGAAAGTTAGATCGCGAGTTATAAGCATTTTAAATTTTTCAACCCTCACCGCGGGGTATCTCCTGTCACCAAAAATTAACTATGTTTCATAATAAATTACCAAACAAAATTTGGCCGCGCTACGAAAGTTAGATCGCGAGACCAAAAATTAACACTCTCTCATAATAAATTACCAAACAAAATTTAGCCGCGCTACGAAAATTTGATCGTGAGTTATAAGCATTTTAAATTTTTCGACCCTCACGGTGGGGGGTCTCCTGTCACCAAAAATTAACACTGTCTCATAATAAATTACCAAACAAAATTTGGCCGCGTTTTGAAAATTAGGTCACATGAAACATAAGTTTGAGGTTTGATATCCTAATATCTGAAAAATACCGCGTCAATGTCTGCCGAAGTCTACCGAAGGATACCGTGCCGAAGTTTGCCGAACTGAAACGGCGTTAGCCGATGTGTTAGGTTTTTTTTTCGTTACAGAAGTGTTAGCTTTTCTCGTTACGGAATTTTTAGATTCGGTCGCTGCGCTCAAAGCTCGCGATAAAAGCTATGCAATAGCTTAAAAAATGTATTATATTAGAAAATGGTGTTTAAAATGAAGTTTGGCTTAACTTTATACAGATACTGTGGGATATGAGTGGTTTTTTGTGATTTATTCGATCAATCTTTTTGTTTTTTCCAATCGGCACATAGAAGAAAAAAACATTTAAAATGTACAAAACTTACTAAATGCAAACATCTCGCACTGCTAACTGAGCAGTTATTGTACACATATATATACATATATGTAAAAAAAAATCGCCAATTTCCCGCTTCGAGTTTGTTTTAAAGTTTTATAAAAATATACTTTCATTTTCAGTTTCCGTAATATATTAATATTTTAATGGCTAAAGTTTATTTTCTTTTTATTTACTTTAATTCAGCATAATCTATTAATTTTTTTCCTAAAAAGAACTAGAGTATGTTACTTAAATTTCAATATCTTATTGCGAAATCTTAAATTTATTCCACAAATCCATTAACCTTTTTAGAATAAAAAACATTTATCAGAAACTTTAGTTTTGTTTTATTTATTTAATAAGCGTCTGCTTGATGGTTTGACTCATCCGCATTTTAGGACTGATTACTTTATCTTCTTGCGCGAGATATGAAAGTTTCCTTACACCTAGCTTCACCTCTGATCCATTGGAAGGGCTCGAAGTAAATTACAACTACATTCGAATAAAGATTAGTGGGTTTTGAAGTCAATGCGTCAGAGAAGGCGGGGCCAAATTATTTGAGAAATTTTGAGTGTCAGTTAGTTTGAGATTACGGCGCGATTAGAATTGATTGACCTTCCAAATGTTAAGCACGTTCGTTGTTTCTTCTAGTAAATTTTGAACGTTTTTCTGTAGTGGTGGTATTTTTTCTAAAATGGCTTTGCACCGAATCCTTTTTTGTTCTTTTGTTATTTTCCGCGACATTGGCTTGGAGAGTCGAGAAGTCTAGTTGTGATGATGGAGTAACATTGAAACTGAATTATAATAAAATATGATATTCACTGATTCTACGTAGAACTTTAATTATTTGAAGTGACAACAACAGTCATCCAGTTCCATCTGTTAACTTGCTTTGGCTGCGAATGTACTGGATGTTATGTGATTGATTATGACAAATCGACCGTCGACATTGTTTGGGTCATCATTTCCGCTTCGTCTGATCGTTTTCTTTTTGCGGGAACATCCCTAAAATATTAGTTATTAATTAGTTATTTTCATGCAGAAATATTAGTTTTTGTACAAAATTTACACATAGGATCATTCTGATGAAGCGCTTCCGTGATTGGTATTAGGTGTTCATTGGATAAATATAAACAGGGGAAATGTTCTAATGCCCCTCCCCTTAATTTATGTAAATGGGTCTTTCATGCAGAATTGTCAGATTTCGATCAAATCTTTGTATAGTTTTGGAAGTTTAATGGTTAAGTATATAAAAGAGAAGGATAACTCTTCTTAAATTACATAAATGGGTTTTTATTAAGAATTTTCCAATTTGCTCTAAATTTTGGATATGGATTTTTTATATGATAAAGCATGTTCCTGATCAGTTTAGAGGGTTCAATGATTAAGTATAAAAAGGGGAAAGGGGTGAATTTTTGTGTCAAAAATGGCGACATAAATTATAAGTAAAAAAATGAAAAATAGTTATATTTTCAACAAAATATTTCACTTGGAAAAAATGTGACGTCATAGTTGAAATAAAACAGGTACTTTATAATAGTCGTTAAAAATAGAAGTTTCATGAATATCAGTAGCTAATGAAGCAGATAAATAATGACGTCATATTTAAATTGAATGAGAAATATTTTTTACTTATGTTAATTAATAAATTACATACAAATGAAAATTTTTATTTAAAACTCATAATTATCCATTGAAGAATTTTTTTGTGGGGAATAGGCGGAAAAAAACTACCGATTATTATATTTTTGACTTTATTTTGAAAGTTGAAAAGTTATTATGCTGTCGGTTTGTCTGTCCGTCTGGTCGCTTTCTAATTTTCGTAAATATACTCGGATTGCCATGAAATTTTTGGAAGTTATTAACGTTTACCTTAGCACGAATACCTATTGGAAATGAAGTTTCTACCACGATTAGTTTATTTGCAGAGATAGTCAAAAAAATTCCTTACATTACGGCATTAAGGGGAAAATCGTTTCAATTGAATTTTAACAATGTTACACCCTGTGAAACATATTCAAATTTATATGCATCTACAAAATGCACCAAAATATACATTTTGTAAAGTATGCAGTGAAAAGGACACGTATTATTCATTTACAGAGTCACGCAGAAGAATTCCATTGCATAAGGATAATGGGGGGAACAGTTTGCGACATATTTTAATTAAGGCAAAAGTATAACCTCCTCAGTCCTGATGTCGCCTGGAGGAGACACTAAACAGTACTTATTAAAACGTTTACTACATTTAAAATTTTCATTCCAGAATTTCAAAAACTGGTTTCTATTATTGTTAATAGATGACAGCATATTGCAGAATGCTTTTTTGTTACCAAAATAAATTTTTTTGTTCATTTAGCGGTATGCAAAAATGGCGTCGCCAAAAAGAAGGTAAATTACTCACTTGCGTACAGTTAAGCTCTTTTATCTATTAATAATAATTTTGCTAAAATTTATTCGGCCTAAGATTTTATAATATAAAGACTGTTCTCATTAATGATACCTTTTGTGTTAAGCTTTAAGTGCTCTAAGCGTTAAAAAAAGCAAGATCATTTTAGTGTCTCTTGCATTAGACATCCGGTCATGCTCCAATAAAACTGCATTTTCTGAAGTTGTTGGTATAACTATTTTTTCTGAATTTAAATTCAGTATTTTTATAAAGATTTTCTTACCGTAAGATGGGATTACTTTGTGACAGATGAGGTAACGTTGTGACACATGGTCTAATTTTGGTATTTTGAATCTCCCGCTCTGTTCTGTTTAGTAAGAAAACAAACAACAGTAATAACTCCCAGTACAGAATGCCACATAACCTAACGATTTTCTTCCGAAACTTTAACATGAAATACGCAAAGTAGACCAGATATCTCAACATAATCCCATCTTTGCAAAAATAGATATATTATGATTTCAAACAGTATATTATAATTTCAAGCATACCAGCTAATTATTTTCTTAATTTTTCAGTGTGAGGACAGTTTTAAATTAAATGTGGATTTTTTTAAATTATTTTGAGGTAAATTGAATATGTTTTAGAATTTATTATTAAAAAAACCTTAGAGAATGTACAGTTTAAAATTTTTTATAGCTTTTAAGTAAAACAATAAAAAACAATTAACTAAAAACAGTAGAGACTCGAAAAAGCCTTTTACTTACAGAATCTCAGATGATTTTTTTTTTTTTTTTTTTTTTTTTTTTGCTATTACAATTATAATGAGCTATCTAAAATATCCTAGAATACGGATGTAATGTTCGAAAGACACTCGCTTTCAAGATAACATGTCGAGTGATAGATACTTTTCAATCAGAAGAAATTTAAAACAAAGAGATGGATCTCACAGTAACCGATGAAGAAAAGTCTGAAGATAAATTTGGGAAAGCCAGATATAGTCTACAAACTATTGTATCAGGATGTCTGTTGAAAAAAATTTTTCAGCCGTAGCTTATAGATGAACAAATTATTCATTTTTATGGCCATGCACTAGGAATACGATTCATCAAAGGAAAACCAAATCTCTGTGTATTGAAGGTCTTTTAGTCACAGATTCAGATGGTCTCCCATTAGACTTTTTTTATATATCAAGGTGTGGGAGACAAAATAAATACGGATATAAATGAGAATGATTGAAAATATTTAGATACTGGTGGAAAAATAGTACTTAAACTTACAGAGAATTTACCTCCAGGTTGTACCTTGTATATGGACAGATATTTTACATCAACTCCTTTATTAAACATTTATTATATATTATATAAAGCTGAATGTCAGGGAACAGGTACTCTACAAAAGAGTAACATATCCCCAAATGTAAATTTTAAATCCGACTCTGATATGAAAAAGCTTAGAGGTGGTTCAGTTGACCAAAAATTTCGTAATGATGGACAAATTTGTATCTTGAAATGGTTTGATAACAAACCAGTTATACTTGCCTCATCAAGCTGACGGTAAGCATCCGTAAGATATATGTAAGCAATGGTCGAAAAAGGATAAAGAATATGTATCAGTGAATCGTCCATCCATTATAAAAAAGTATAATGAATTTATCAGAAGTGTTGATTTCTTTGACTGAGATTTAAGCTATTGTAGAATACAAGCGAGGACAAAAAATGGACCATAAGAGTCATTATGACTTTTTTTTATTTTACCATAGCTGCCAGTTGGATAGAATATAGAGATCACCAAACGTTGCACAATAGAGCAAAGAAAGAAATATTAGACTATCTTGCATTCAGAGTTCATCTACAAGAATATCTTTTCTATGGCACAGACGAATGCAGTGGCTCAGAGTATATTCCTAGAGATCCATCATCACCACAGAAAAACAGATATAAACAAAGAATTTCTTTGCCATCCACTCATTTGCGAAAAAGAAAGGTTTCACATCTTCCTGAGATACCCAAACCATCTACAAAAAAAAAGAAGTAGGATGCCTGGTTGTAAATCCAATTCTGCAAGGATTCGATGCACTGCATGTAAAGTTTTTTTATGTCTGCATAAAGACAGACAATGTTTCAAATTATTTCACGAAAAACAATATTTTAAAAAATGATTTAAAAATTTTTATTGATATTTAGGAAAATATCTGCAATAAATATACATATATTTTTTTTTAATTTAAGTTTATGTTATTTCTAAAAGATTAGATAATTGAAATTTAATTTTCAAACAATTATAAGTGTTGTTTCTATACAATGAATTAATTATTTAATCTTAAAATTATGTTCTGAATTATTATAAATGTGTACTGTAACATTAAAATTCTATTTGATCGTAAAATAAATATAAATGTATACATAAATTCATACTTTGTATTTAACATATCGTACATCATTATGACCGGATGTCGCCTGTAGGAGACACTAATTTTCTAATTAAACAAAATAATAAAAAAAATTGCAGCATTTTTTCATCGTTTTTCAGAGTATTTAAAACCCATTTAACAAGAAATTTTTAAAATTTAAGATTCAAAGTTGGTCTCAGGACAGAGGAGGATAATCAAAGTATAATCAGATTCATATATGTTGCTGAGGCTTAATGTGAGTTATTTCATGCATAATCCGAAGTACATTGCATTTACAGGAACACACAAAAGATTTCAAATAGTATATATTCTATCTGAAGTACTGTATATGATAGATGATGACTGTTGCATGGATGAAATGCATTTCGAATCATGATATGTGTTTTTAAGTTTCACTAAATGGATGCTTATTAACTGGTGTATATAAATGCTAATAGTTACACAATTTGGATAGACAAGGTTACAAGAAATATCTCGGAAAGGTTAGTGAATATGAGCGTAATTTACTTAAAAGTGGTTTTTAAATAAAATATGCATTTTTATTTTGAGCTGCATTCAGTAAACTAAGAAATGTTTGTAGTATATAGATAAAATGATATACAGAACTGGATACATGGTTGTCTTCAGAGGATAATTTCTGAAAATGTAATTTAGGTAGTAATAAGGAATATTTTTGTTTGAACTAAATTTTAGAAAAATACTTTCGTGTATTAAAGTGACTAGGTAAACTACAGGGCTGAACAAAAGTATCCAAGAATGTTTCTATCTATTTGTATAAATTGCTAAAAAGAAAATTTCAATCAGCAAAAAAATCGGCAAATAGGGATCATCAGAAGTTTTTTACTATAAATCGCGATAAAAAGTTAATTACACATGCTTTTAATCAACGAATTCTTTTGCTTGATTGATCAATTAATTCTTCTTTAAATGTTATGTGAAATAAGTCACGGGTAACAGCTAGTATTTCCTTAAAATTAAAAAAATATATATTTACTCGTGGTTATTACAAACAGAAAAAATAACTTTCAAATAAGAATTAAACAACTCTCACAGCATGCATGGTCACAGTGACGTCACAATGACGTCACTGTGAGTCACTTTGGTCACATCGCATCTGTGACCAAAATGGCACCACTCAGTGACGTCACATTGTGACTGAGATGTGACTTTCTTAAAAATCTTTAGATAATTACAAATATTCCTCAAAACATGTTACTTACTTTAAAGAACATGTTTCTGACAATTTAAATATCGTCGCTTTTGTCACAGTTTCGCCACAATGTTAATGTCAAAGTAGTCACAAATGATACATTTTTCACAAATTTGTCACACCATCACTTCACAAAGTGGTCACAATGTGACGTCACAAAAGAGCTCTAAAGCGGCCATAACGACTTCACATTTTAGTCACTGGGACTTCACATCGACGTCACATGACGTCACATCGACAATAGATGATAAAAAAGTCACAATGTGACTTCACAACGACGTCGCAGTGACGTCACCATGACTTTCGGGAAGTACAAGTTTAAAGTGGGAAATATTGAAAATTAGGTCATAAAACTATATTTACATGTAAATATTAAAGAAGAAAGAAAATATTAACGAATTCATTAAAATGCATCAACCGTATGAAAAAAAAAGTCCTATTTAAAAAAAAAAAAAAAAACAATAATATTGTAAACCGTTTAATTTTAACTATATGCTGGCGTGTGAAGTTTCACACTTCTAAATGATCTTTTATACTATTGCTATCAATTCTAAGGCAGTGGAAATAAAAAACTAGAAAAAAAAACCCTGTATAAAAATATCTTTACGCAAGAAATTAAAAGAAAATCTTTAATAATAAATAAAATTATTAATGGTGTAAAAACACCATAAGCACTGGCGATAATTGATAGATAAACTAAAACACTTTGTAAAATGTTGAGGACACGTGTTGGTTTAGCTGATGACGAGCTGTTATTGCTGTAGCTCGAAACGCGTCCTACTTTATTTTTCATTTTATGGTGGTGTTACAAAGTGTTTTAGTTTATTTATTTAAAATTCTTAATGTGCGTTAAAAGCAGCAAGTAAAAGAAATTACGTCATATTTATAAAATCATCATTAAAAATATTTATCTAAATTATAAAATTTTAAAAAAATCGAAACATTTCCTCCATGTCGTGATATGATTTTTTTTAGTATTGTTGTGAGTTCTAAGAGCGCACAAATAATATTTCCTTTCAAACAACAAAAATTTTTTGACGTGCATATCAAAGACAGAAAGAAAAAAATAGTGAAAATTACATCGGATTTAAACGATACAATACACCGATATATGCCTTACTTAAATTGCTTCTTAAACCGCGGTATAAAAAATACCAGGAGGCAAAGACTCTGGGTATCTCACAATCTAAACGATCATTTTTAATCAAACATGTAAATCAAGTAACAAGTGGATACAATGTAAACACTAATGTAAGCAAATAGATGTTTGGCAGGAGCTGATGAGACTTTAAAATTCCCCAATCAAACGGAAATGAATGGAAACAGGTTTACAGGGAGCTCGTCACTTAAAAAAAAGAGGAAAAGCATAGATCAGTGTTTCGCAATCTTTTTAAAAGCTGATCAAGTTAACGTGTTTTTAGTTTCTGGTATCTCATCGGGGGCTGACGAGCGTAACTCGTATGGGACAGATACCAAGGCAACACTAGATACCGGGCTTGCTTATTCCTTTCATGACGTCACAAAAGGTAGCTGAATGACGTCCAGCGATTGGTACAAAACGATGGGTGCGTCACTTTGAGCTTGTTTTTACCAATCACAGATAGCAACCAGCCACCTTTTGTGACGTCGCGATAATGAATGAGCAAGCCCAGTATCTAGTGTAGCCCTGCAGATACCTCTAGTTATAAATGAAATGTATTTGATTCTTAAATAATGATTAAGTAAGTCTTTAAAAAAGACATTTAATGACTTTTAACTACACACAATTAAATAGATGTAATTATTTTTGATTAATAAATCTATTTTTGTAGTATTTTAACCACTTCACCGGCGAAGGGTATGGGGAAACAGTGCTTTTACCCCCGACTTATATCGGGGCAGCCGGTTAAGTGGTTAAGTAGTTATTTTTTAGTATTTTCTCATATTCTTAGATACTTTTTAACTTACTTCAAGGAGTAGGTTATGGTTTCGACCGGTATTTATTTCTTGTTCACTTATAAATTCTTTAAACACGAATCGATTTTGATAATTCTCTTTTTGTTTGAAAGTATAAGATACTCATGTGGTCCCATTTTAATTTCATTAAATTCTGATGATTAGAATATGTTTAATAAAAAAATATGGATTTGATAAAAAAAATAATAATGATTTGTCGCAAATAATCTTTCGTTGTTGCAGCAGGTTTTCAAATCATAAGCATATTAAAACTATGAATTCATATGCGTTAGCGCCAAGTGGTCGCCAAGCATGATTCTTTTTTTGAAGCCGGTTAGTAATTTTTTTTTTTTTTTTTTTTTTTTTTTTTTTTTTTTTAAGGCTTATTTTATTATCTTGTAAAGCTAAGATCAGACAACAACTTTGATGTCTTAAAATAGAAAACAAAGGTAGAATTAATCTCAACCACTTTTGATAAAAGCCAATGCCTTTTTGAGTAGTTGAACGAAGCCTTGTTGTGTCACTGAATTGTAAGAAATGTTTTTAATCTTCTATATTCTTCGTTATTGATTACGATAAAAGAAAATAAACTTATAAGAAATAGAGTGGAAATATTATCGATTGCACCTTATATAACTTAAAGAAAGAAATAATATTTACTAATAAGAAAATGTGACATTGTCAAACAATATTTTTAGAAATAAATACAGACATTTTCATTTAATTTCATCATAGTGTTATTACAAAAGTTATTGGTTAGGTGATACAATAATATATATAACTTGTTTTTTTAAACTATTGTATCTGCCAGAATGCTTTTGAAAGAATGTAGGTTTCATATTAAAAAAAAGTGTTACAACCTAAAACTAACCGCATGTGGCAAACCCAAAACTTTCTTTTATCTTATACACGTTAATACTTCTTGAAAAATTGAATATAGCAGGGTTTTCGGTTACGTCATTTACACCAAAATCTAATCTGCAACTTACAACAATTATTTCAAGTTCTAACTGAATCTGAAATTTGATGAAAATACATGTATTGGTATATGAGATACAATCGTCGCAGAAATTGTAAAAGCAAAAAAACTGGATAGAGCCGCTACCTGTTGAGAGATTTGATTAACAAAAAAAAATAAAAAAAAAAAAATAAATAAATAAATAAATAAAATAAAATAAACAATCATACGTAAATAATTCAATGATATTTCATGATATATAATTATTTTAGGTTGTCATTGTGATTAAGTCATACACTAGATTCTGTCATATTATTTATACACTGCTCAAAACAATTAAAGGATATTTGAAGTTTTATATAAATTAAAGATATAAACGAATTTTTTTTGCCAAAAATAGAAGAAGAGAATCACAAATGCAAATTTTTCTGGTTTTCAAACTGTGGAGTATGCAAATTTTGAGTTCGACGTCAAAAACGTCGCTTCAGCGGCAGCGAATGAAATTTGACTTTCAACTGGATAAAAGAGAATTAAGACAAGGATGACCGGCGTTCGGTAATTGCTTTGTTTCGATGAGTACGATGTCTCAGCGAAGTCATTTGAGAGATTCAGAAGCTTGGAGAATTGTTGGTAGAATAGAAGGGCGCCAAACTGAAGCCGAAGTAGCGCAAGTCATTGGAGTGTCACAAAGTGTCATTTCCAGGATCTGGAACCGTTTTTTGGAGAGTTGATGTGCAGGCCGAAGACCAGGGCAAGGTCGTAGATGAGCAACAACGCCCAATGAAGATCGGTATTTAGCATTAACAGCTCGGAGACACCGAAACATGAACGCTACTCTTCTCCAACAACACCTTCGCTCGGCTACAGGCACCACGATTTCAACTCAGAACTGTCCGAAACCGGCTCCATGCTGTAGGTCTGTATGCTCGCCGACCGATGGTATGTGTTGGATTAACATCAAGGCATCGTCGTGACCGCAGGGAGTGGGCAACCGAGCATGACAACTGGAGGAGAAATGAATGGAGCAATATTCTATATTCTGATGAGTCCCGTTTTTCTGTGCATTGGGATAATAGGCGTATTTTCATCTGGAGGGACCGTGGCAGTAGGAATAATCCTGTGTTTGTGCACAAAAGTGTCAGATTTGGCGATGGAGGAGTGTTGGTGTATGGTGGCATCTCCATTGACGTGCGCACTGACTTTTACATCATTCGAGATGGAGCTCTGACTGATCGCCGATATAGGGATGAGACTCTCAGACCTATTGTAGTCCCTTACGCTGCAGCAATAGGAGATAACTTCATTTTAATGGACGATAACTGCAGGCCACATCGTGAAAACCTGTGGAGGATTTCCTTTTCGTGGAAGGAATCGTTCGAATATAATGGCCAGCGTGTTCTCCAGACATGAATCCAATCGAGCACGTTTGGGACGCTCTAGGAAGACGAGTTTCTGACCGCCAACCACCACCACAAACTCTCCAAGAACTGGAAAGAGCTCTTCTGGAAGAGTGGGGCAGAAAACCACAACTCGTCATTAATAACCTCATTGAGTCCATGCCTCAAAAGTGTTCAACGTTGCTGGCCGCCCGTGGAAACCATACCCCCTACTGAAAATGATTTTCTTTGAAGAAAATACCTTTTCTTATTATTTTTTCTCATATGCACAAATTGTGTTTTTTTCCTTTTGTACACAAATGCGCAATAAAATGCATTTTTTTCTGCAAAACATGTGTAATTTATTCTCCTATAACCTACTATGTCTGTCGACCATGTATCAATCAGCTAAAAAGTTTCCCAGATACAAAATCCACCTAAAACTGCAATATCCTTTAATTGTTTTGAGCAGTGTATTATGTTACGGAATTTAATATATGTAATCGTAATAAATTTTACATTCTTGCATTTTTGCATAAGAGTGCAAAATATATTGTTTCAATATCTGAATATTTAAAAAACAAGTTTTAGTACTATTTAGCATTTTATTTGCTAATTTTGACATGCAATTTCCAATTTATTTCACCAAATAAATAAATAAATAATAACAGTACGGGTTTAGGTATTTGAACTTACTTGTTTTTAATGCAAAAACCTACTTATTTTCACTTATTTGTAGACATCAAAGGGCATTAATCAATTATTCTTACCGTATTTTCGGGTGTATAGTCCGCGGGTTATACAAGAAAAGAACCTTCCAAAACGCCACTGTGGCTTATACACGGTGCGGGTTATACAAAGATTTTTTTTAAATTGGAAATCGTGATATTTTTTCTACAATTTTTAAACCTTAAAAAAATTGAAAAAAACATCGAAATTTGTAAATTTTTTTCGCTATGCCGCGAAATTTAGAGAGTTCTCCCATGTTTATAAAGGCTTTTTTTTTACTGCTTAAATACAGTTATTTCTGGATTTGGAAGAACTGTCGCAGTCGCAACTATCGCCAAGTATTGCACTGATAGTTGTATAATAGCCATTGTGTTTGTAGAGTACAAAATCCAAAATCCGGAACCCTTCCAATATCGACAAATCTGAATTTAAGATCATTTTTAGTTTATTTTTCAAAAAAATAATCTACCGAGCCTGTTGCAAAGAACAAAAAAAAGTGCGTGATTTATATCACTTCGGAACTATTCAGGGTAGTCGTTCTTTTCCGAAACGATTCCGAGGAATCGTTCCTTTAGAGAGTCGTTTCATTTCGGAAGGAGTTCAAGGAATCGAACTTTACCGGAGTCGTTTCATTTCAGATAGAGTCCGAGGAATCGTTCCTTTTCGGAGTTGGTACCTTACCCTGTTGCAAAGAATAAAAAAAAGTGCGTGATTTATGTCATTTCGGAACGATTCAGAGCAGCCAGTCTTTTTCGAAACGATTCCGAAGAATCGTTCCTTTACAGAATCGTTTCATTTCGGAACGAGTTCTAGGAATCGAACTTTTACGGAGTCGGTTCATTTCAGATAGAGTCCGAGGAATCGTTCCTTTTCGGAGTTGGTGCATTTCGGATCGATTCTGAGGATTCGATCCTTTTGGGAACCAATGACCTGAGATACGTATACATTTTATGTCCGAAATTTTGAATTTATCACCGATTTTTTTTTTTAATTTTCAGAAAAATTTAAAAAATATATCACGCTTGTTTGAAAAAAAAAAAAAAATGCGCGTAAACGCCGCATTGCTTGAAATTTTATCTTAAAACCCGTAAACGCCGCGGCGTTTCTTCCGAAAATTACGGTATTGATAATCTTAATTTTTTAGCCCAATTAGTGTAGATATTATGCATCACGAAAAAATTTGGTAAATTTGTGTTAAAAATTATGACTAATGGCTTCTAATTTTGATCCCTGGTCGAAATATATGTTCGTAAATGGTGTATAGCCCGCGGACTATACACCGATGCATCTCCGCGGGTTATACATGAACTATTTTTACTGCACTGCTCGATTTAGGTGTGCGGGTTATACACAGGGTGCGGGCTATACACCCGAAAATACGGTAATTGCTAATCCGAAATACTGTCACAAGCTTTTCAACAAATATTTTAAAGCAGGTTTTATTAAAACAATTTTCATCCTGGGAATTTATATATCACTTTCATTTTTTTATATAAAAATTATCAGATTAGTCAGCAGTATTACCACACTGCAAAATCATTTTAGTACTTTTTTGTGTACATTATAGTGTTGTGAATTAGAAAACTTGAGATACTACGCATTCTTTTGTGTTGTGATTGTTTTCTCAATATGCTGTAAAAGTATTATTATCAATAAATGTTTTCTTAATATGTTGCAGAAGTGTTGCCATCTCAATATTGAACAACAACATACATCTGATCTGTGTGCTGACATGAAGCCTGCTTATAAGTCATCGTCAATATACAGGGACGAGATAGCACGCAACGAAATATTACAACACAAGAGAAGTACAAACAAGAGCTTCACACAAAGAGTGTGTGCAACAGAGCCAGTGGGATTCGAACCCACAACCTCCTACGCTCGCAAGCGATTAGCCATGTGATGTCTTAACCACTCAGCCACAGAGGCCCAACTGTTGCTATCTAGAAATGCGTCCTAAACACAGTCTTTATAATTGTGTTGAAATAGTGTTGATGGAAATATGTTCGTACGGTAATGTTGTGCTGCACAACACTTTGTCACCAAATTAACAATACATTGTAGACGCCATGCAATTTAGAGCACTATAAAACACATGTAAAACACTTTCTACATGGTGCCTTTAAAATTACACAATTTAAAAAAGGTAATAAATTTTTTTTTGTTTTATAAACAAAATAAAACATTACAGGAGATTACTGACAAGGAAGGTCTCCATACGGGCACACTCAGAAAATTCTGAAAAAAATTACAGAATGTTTTTCTCATGAGGATATATACGTTTAAAAAAATTTTCGGCGGAACCTCTGTACATTGTCCATAAAAAAATAATGAAAATTTCGTTATTTGGCGATTTATCATCGGTTGGCGATGAAAAGCAATTTCAAAAAATACTTTTTTATCTCAAATACATTTAAAAAAATTCATGTTCAACTTGTTTAGGTAAATTAAATCCTATCAAAAACATGAATGTGAAAGAATGCCAAGTTTGTAAAAGGTTTCGCTAATGAAAGAAGTGAGATCTAACTGCAAACCAAGTTCTTTCGAAGCTCCTTAAATCATAGCTCCTGTCATGCATAATATTCTTCAATTGCTTAAAATGAGTTGGTATGTTACTTGTTATTCAATAGAGCGACTTACAAGTTTTCTGTTATTCAAATTTCTCTATTTAATTGATCAGAACTTAAAGTTGATCACTTAATTAATTTATCGATACCTTAACTTCAATGTAGTTATTCGAACATTTGAATGACTAGATCTTTCCCAATCAGATTCTAGATTTAATTTTACTCAAACATTAAAGTTAGGTACTCAAACATTAAGTACTTACTCAAACATTAAAGTTAGGGGCTGAAAACTTGCCAAGTCGCTCTATTGAATAACAAGTAACATACCAACTCAATTTAAGCAATTGAAGAATATTATGCATGAAGTTCGAAAGAACTTGGTTTGCAGTTAGATCTCACTTCTTTCATTAGCGAAACCTTTTACAAACTTGGCATTCTTTCACATTCATGTTTTTGATAGGATATCATTATTTTTTGTCAAATCACTTCTTTTATTAGCAAAATCTTTAACGAACTTGGCATTTTTTCACATTCATGTTTTTGATAGGATATCATTATTTTTTGTCAAATAAGTCGGTATTTGTTTCCTTTTTGAAATAAATTGGCTTAATATTAAATTAGTTTTATTTAATATTAATTAATCTTACAGCTTTTTCCTGCGTTTATTCACTGTTTCTTTGAATCATATTTAAAACTTTTAACATTAGGATTGCTTATGTTCCATTAAATTCCACTAATAAGGATGTTTCTTTTATGTGATTGGGTACTACTTGATTATCTCGACGACCAAAAAAGTTTGTCTCCAACTTGGCGATATATCGCCAAATTGACGACAAAAATTACCCGCCAAAAGTGATACTAACTTGGCGCTATTTCTGGTATTTCGCCAAATTCCCATAGACTCCCATTGTAATCTGGCAATTTATCCAATACTGTTGTTAGAGCAAGGACTGCCACCATCATTTTGACTTTTTTTTTTCTTTTTTTTTTTTTTAATCGGTTCGCTAACTTTCCAATATTGCTGATATTGCTATTTAGAACGTTTATAGAACGCTTTTCGCGCATTTTTACCCCTTTTAAATTTTGTATTTGTTAACAAATGTTCTTAGTGATCATTTCTATCTTATAAGTAATGAACATGCCAAATTTGATGTTTCTAAGCCCTTAACATACAGACATCGCATTTTTAGAATTTTTTTTGCTCTTTTAATTCTTTTGGATTAGTGGCATTGACATAAGATATAGCCTATATTGGAGCAAGGAATGTCACCATCATTTTAAGATCATTACTTTTAAGATCAGATGGTTGTTTGCTGAGATTGCTTAAAAATCCCAATTTAGAACAGTTTTAGAATGCTTTTCGTGCATTTTCACCCTTTTTGAATTCTTTATTTTTTAGCAAATGCCCTTAGAGATCATTTTTATCTTATAAATAAGTAACATGCCGAATTTTGTGCTTCTATGCTTATTAGTAAAACAAAAATCTCATTTTTAGAATGTTTTTTGCTTCTTCACTCTCTTATGGTTAATGGTATATACATAAAATATAGCATATACTTGAACCGGGGTGAATACCATCATTTTGGTACTATTAATTTTGGAATCGGTTAATAGTTTCAGAAATTAGCTCCGATACTCGCCAAAAAAGACGCCAACTTGGCACTATTTCTGCTATTTCGCGAAATTCCCATGAACTCTAAAATGCCAAACTTTATAATTCTAGTCGCTTAACATACAGACATCGCATCTTTAGAACGTTTTTGTTCTTTTACCCCCTTTGGGTTAGTGGCATCGACATAAGATATAGCCTATGTTGGAGCAAGGACTATCAACATCATTTTGATATCATTACTTTTAAAATCGGTTTGTTGTTTGCTGAGATTGTTTTAAAATCGCTATTCAGAACGTTTTCAGAATGCTCTTCGCGAATTTCCACCCCTTTTAAATTTGGTATTTTTTAGCAAATGTCATTAGTGATCATTCATATCTTATAAATAATTAACATGACAAATTTTTTGCTTCTAGGCCCTTCACTAAAACAAAAATCCCATTTTTAGAGTGTTTTTTGCTTCTGAACCCTCTTTTGGTTAGTGGCACAGACATAAGATATAGTCTGCGTTTGAACCGGGGCGAATACCATCATTTTGGTTCCATTACTTTTGAAATCGGTTCGGTAGTTTCAGAGATTAGTCCCGATACTCGCCAAAAGTGACGCCAACTTGGCATTATTTCTGGTATTTTGTGAAATTCTCATAAACCGCCGTTGTAATCCAATAATTTATCTTCTAACAACCATTAATGTTTAATTAATGGTGATTTCTGATTTTTTCCTATTTATAGATCCAATAACCTACCTCCACACCAAATTTCAATTTCCTAAGTCACCTGGAAGTACTCAAACATTTCTATGAGTGAGTGAGTGAGTCAGTGAGTCAGTGGGAAAAACAGTGGTTTTCAGACGTCAATTTCTCGTGAACGGTAAAAGATTTTTTTAAAAATTTATAGGATTAGGAAATTAGAAGATGGTCTTACACGACACAAAAAATTGCAATTGTGTAGGTCAAATAGAATTTAAGTTATTGAGGGGTCAAAAGTGGCCCGAAATGGTTCGGGTAATATAACCCACGGCCGGTGTGTCGACTTTTACTTTTTGAACTTGGCTGACACACTGCCGTGTGTCTAGATATCTTTGGTTTTGTCAGTTTTAGTTTGTTTTAAGTATAATTTCGTTATATCGGTATTTATATGTACTTATATGCAAATTTAACCATCAAAATTTCAGATTTAAAACGAAATTGAAATTTAAATTAATTAAAATTGTTTCAACTTCAAAGTCCAGTTGAACATAGTCAATTCGATTTTGTTGCTATGGAAACATCTTTCTTTTGTTTTTGAATGCGCTTAAATGTATGAAAATAATTTTTCTGAATCATAATTTTTTATATATGAAAATATTTTTTTCCAGAAGTAAATTAAATAACTACAGCTACAAATAATATATATATGCAATACAGTATATATATATATGTTTATAATATATTAAACTCTCTCATTGTTTATGTATAAATTCACTAAATACCATTTGCACTCATTCAAAATATACAAAAGTTTTCAGTTGCATTAAAATCGGTTGCTTTTGGCGGAGAAAAGTGCTGCTCGCCAAATTGAGTAACACTTTCGTCTTTTCACGATAAATATTTGAAAGTGTTTTATTTTTTTATAGCTTATCTACTGGTAATTCCGGCGTTATAATTTTGACTGATCCTTTATTACACACATGAGTATTTTAATTACTATTTATTTTTCAAAAAATTCTGAGTATGCCCAATATGGAGACCTTCCTTTTGAGTGAGATGACTAATTTTACCAATAAATATCAATAACTGCAATTCTGAGAAAATTATATAGTTTTTAACAACATTTTTTGCACAATCTTTTTTCCTGGCACAACACATTTGCAATTCATTCACAAGGCAATCAAAAATTATTTTAGTTAGAAGTGTAAATTATTGTGTTCAGTTAGACTTGTAAAAGTGGTTCATCAATTTGCAGTGTAGGTTTTTCATTTCTCAATACTCTCATTTCTTATAAAAACGCCCCACTCCCCTCTACACTCAGCCAGATAAAGTAAACTTGCTTTTCAGGGATTCATTTATCTGTCGAAACCTTATTCGTCTCTGTCCTCTGTCTGTCTCACAGAGTCTGTACACAAAAACTATATAAGTAAGAGAGTTCAAATTTTGTGAACTTACAGCTGAGTATCTCTTGTCACACAACAAATTATAAACTTTTGAAAAATACTAATATTAAAATATAGAATATAAATAATAAATTTAAAATATACTTTTTAATATCACCAGTTCATTTTTTTGTTGTTTTTTACTTGCCCATCATACGTAGTATAGGGTAAGTCTTGCAATCGTTTTGAAAATCGAAAAATTTTTTTGACGGATTTACACGTTTTAGATAGTGGCGATTCCGAAAAACATATTTTTAGAAAAAAATTTGCCGTCCGTCTGTCTGTCTGTTTGTCTGTGTCTGTCTGTCTGTCTGTCAGTCTGTCTGTCTGTAAACGCTCTATCTCCCGAACGAATTGAGATAGAGACTTGAAATTTTGTAGTTAGTATGTAAGAATGGGACGAACCCTATTTAATATCAGCAACCTCGATTATCCGGAACTATTTTTTTCGGACTCTCGAAAAATTCGTTCTGATGTTCGTTCTGTTCGTTCATAAAAATTTTCGAATTTTTTTGTTCTAAGGAATGGACGTAAAAGGCAATAAAATGACACACATTTTGCATATAGAACGAAGTCGATCGGATTATTAGTTGCCGAGATATTTGTAATCCTGTTTTCCACATTCTTCGATTTTTCATGACCCTGTATTTCATTCAAATTTCAATTCAGAGGTATATTTTAATTGGAAATGAGACGCTTAATCCGATGCAGTTAATTGTTAGTTAATAGAGTTATTATTTTTGGAATTATAAGGATGTTTCTTTTACGCTGTTCGGTACTACTTGAGTAGTTCGGCGTTTTATATAATTTGTCGAAATCGGTAATCAGCAGTTCTTTAATGGAGCATTACTATGTATATTAACAATATTTAAATTTTATTTATGAATTGCAATGCATTGTATAAATAGTTTTCACATGTTTTATTTTCATATACATATCCATGATGGGTAAGTATTACGGTGGCCCCCAACGACTAGTTTCCTCTAATTGTTGAACGCAAGTTTAAAGAGTTCTAAAAATTGTTATGTATCTGACATAAATTAATGGAATAAATAAATCACGTAAAAAACGCGCTTATTTGTTTTTATTTCATCATATTACATCATATTTATCATCTATTTTAAACGCGAAGTGAAATATGTTATTTTTATTTATTAAATTCCTGTTCCTTTAAATTACCAGCCGTTCTCCATATTCATCACAGCATATGTTGCAAAAGTGTTTCGAGAATTCGCAGTGCATGCATTAATGTGTTATGAATCATTCCATGGTAACTTCCCTTGTAGCAAACCAATATTAGTCCAACGTTGCACCAATATTTCATTTATTGGAAATACTGCTAATAAAACGGCAATATTGGTTTAATATTGAAAATATTTCTAATGAATTCCCAATATTGTACAAATGTTGGCATTACATTGGGAATATTTTCAATGAATTTTCTATATTGTATAAATGCTGGCGTTACACTGGAAATATTTCCAATGAAACCCCAGTATTTAACCAATATTGTAGTTTTATTGGCAATATTTCAATGAAGCCCCAATAATGACTTAATATTGGCTAAAGATATTGTCCAAATAAGAGCAAAATGTAAACACCCCCATATTGGAGCAATATTTCATGCCAGTATTGCACCAATGTCCCAATATTACTCCAAGATGTAGCCAATATTGGTCCAATATTGTATGGCTACTGGGGTTAGGTTACATTAAGAAAATTTTCTGCAGTAATTTTAGTAATATAACACTACAAAATATTCAAATATAAAATTAACATGACTTGTCGATGAAACCTATCTAATGCTCAGTTTGGATAAATATTATTTAAAAAATGATAATGAAAATTACACTTTATATGATGACTTTTTTTAGTAATACCTGTTACCATAGTAAAAAACAAGTTGGAAATTGCATGTGAACGTAGCAAATGAGGTGCGTTCGTACGATAACGAAGTTTTAAAAATATTCAGATCCTGCTGATATAGTAGATACAGTATAGTAGTCGAAATCTTTACGTTTCTGCAAATATGCAGGAAGAAATTTTTATTACACCTCAGCAACGTATATCTTATTCATAAAATGTGAAATAGTTGAATATAATTAAAACACGTACCAAACCATTTTTCCCGTGTAGCATTATCTAGTGGAATACTTTTGTGTGGCCCTGTAATTTAATAATAAAAATTCTTTCCATCACAGATTGTACAGAATGCATATTTTAGTATATATTTCGTAGATTTATGCCAATTCCATTATGTTCGAATGAGTGTAACATTATTAAAATGCATTTGAAACTTTTTCCCCATTGACCGTAATGTAACGGAATCCTTTTGATTGTCCCTGTAATTGATCTATGCATCCGATTTTCATAACATTTGAAATGACTCGACAAAATTACGCTATAATTACATGTTTCAAATTTCAAACGATTAAAATGCATTTAAAACTTTTTTCCCTATTGACCGTAATGTAACGGAATCCTTTTGAATGTCCCTGTAATTGATCTATCCATCGGATTTTCATAAAATTTGAAATGACTCGACAAAATTATGTTATAATTATGTATTTTAAATTTCAAACGATTCGGTTGAGTAGTTTTTGCGTTGTTATATGCGGACAGACGGACAGACAGACAGACAGACGGACAGACAGACAGACGGACGGACTGAGCGACAACAATAGGTGCTACGTATTTATATAATTACGAACGCACCTAAAAAACTACCAAAATTTAAGAAATAACATTAAAATTAGGCAATTTTCTTCTAAATTGAGCTTTGAATAAGTTTAATAAGCAAACCATGTCAAATTTACATTTTGAATAATTTTTTGTGCGTGTTATATAACTTAATGAAAATTGTTCAAAATGTAACGTAAGTTATCATGGAATGACCTGTTACACGTTTTTGATTTGCTTTTACTTCATCTCTTAAAAATAGTTTTATCAGTGTTTGGAGTAAATATTTCTGTTCGAGGCAACTTTTATAAATCGATAAAAAAGAATAAATTCTTTAATCATCAGAGAGAAAATATCTTGAAAACCTTTTGTAATGACATTATATTTTGAAGCTTGTGTGGTTCTTTTTCTCCTGCTGTAATTGACTAAGGGAAATGGAAGTGGCAATTTCCGGTACCAAAATTTCAGTGCCATTTTGTTTTGATATAATTATAAAAAATTTCAAAAATACATAAATAGCAAAATAAAACAAAATAAATATAATTTGTCAAAAATGTTCGCTGAATTTAAAATTGTATAAAAACTTATATTTATTTTTAATGGAATATATAATGTCCTTTTCTCCAAAAGCTCAATTAAATAATGACCAATGCAATAATGGCGTTAAAAACAGTAATACTTCATTGGATAATCAGTTTAATTCATTTAAAAGAAACTAAATGAAAAATTACATATTTTTAAAAATGTAATGCATTTTTGAAAACCAAATGCATGTTTTTATGGGTTTTTTTCCCCTGCTGTAATTCACTAAGTGAAATGGAACTGATAATTTCCGATACCAAAATTTCAGTGCCATTTTCTTTTGATAGAATTATATATTTTTCAAAAATACATAAATAACAAAATAAAACAGAGTAAATATGATATGTCAGAAATGGTTACTGAATTTAAAATTTTATAAATACTTATGTTTATTTTGAATGGAATACATAATGTTCTTTTTTCCAAAAGTTCAATTAAATAATGACCAGTACATTAATGGCATTAAAAACAATATTATTGCACCGGATAATCAGTTTAATTCATTTAAAAGAAAACTAAATGTAAAATTACATATTTTAAAAATTTTAATGCATTTTTGAAAAAAAGCATGCATGTTTTTATGTTTTTTTCCTCCTGCTGTAATTCACTTAGGGAAAGAGAAGTGACAATTTCCGATACCAAAGTTTCAGTGCCTTTCTGTTTTGATAGAATTATAATTTCTTTCAAAAATACATAAACAACAAAAGAAAAACAATATAAATATTATTTGCCAGAAATGGTCACGGAATTTAAAATTGCATAAAAACTCATATTTATTTTTAATGGAATATGTGATGTTCTTTTTTCCAAAAGCTCAATTAAATAATGACCAATGCAGTAATGGCATGAAAAACAATAATATTTCACCGGTAATTAGTTAAATTCATTTCAAAAAAATAAATGTGAAATTATGTATTTTTTTAAATGTAATACATTCTTGAAAACCAACAGGCTTGTTTTTATGGTTAATATTAAAGAATAACCTTCTGTGCATTTTTTCTTTCACCATTTTAAAATATGAAGATGTGTTGAAATATTTTTGAAGTATTGTGGAATGTTTCATAATCAAAGCGTCATAAATGATTCTTCTTAACTGTTGTTTCTTCGCATTGAGAAATAAAAATCATGATTTGGATTCTTTCAATTCCTCCTGGCACATTATATTATGTGCTGAGATTCATTTTTACTGCATAAAATTATCACATTATATTAAATTTAGAAACTACGTTAGTGTGAAAATGTAAGGGCGACATAAAAAAAAACAAATTAACTGCAAAACTAAAAGACAGAAAGAACCAAATGTTATACCGGGAGATCAACTTGAGTGGAACATGCTCCATGTATGTATTATATCGTACTATGTGAGTTTTAGAAAAGTATAAAGCTTGATCACGATAAATGCTCACTGTAGATCGGTAATGACACCAAACTGTTGTTTCAATGTAAAATGCCAAACAGGAAATACTGTGCAGGGCATTTGCATGATTTAATTATAAAATAGTTATAGGGTGGCAAGAAGATGGAAGTGTGATTAATCTGGCCGAGATGTTCAGGATCGTCCACAGCAGTGTGTAAAATTTACTGATACCCATTGACCCCAGATGGGTTAAGATGCTTGACGAGAAAGAAGGGAAAAACAGAGAGAAAGAGGGAAAACTGGGGGAATTGAACGATATATAAAGCTCAAAAGGAAATGACTTCCACGTACGCTGACTGAAGATGTCCTGGATGGGATGAAAACGTTATCAGTTTTTTAAAATTTTAGATTATATAAACTTTTATTGTGATATTGACAATTATATTATGTGATATATAAAATTATTTTCGAGACTTTTTTAAAAGGATCTAAAATTAATGCCTATAATTGGTATTTTTAATAAAGTAAATTATATGAAGGCATTATACTTGTTATTGTAGTTACCTACAATTTCCTGAATATTGAATACTGGTACCGAGTATTAAAAAGAAAAATGATTGAAAGAAAATTAAAGAAGTCATTCCTTAAATATGATCGAGAAACAAGACATAACAGCTTTTTGAAAATCTGCAAAAATAAAAAAATAACCCCTAATTTTTTAAAAATTCGAAATAAGTACTTATGGACTGAATTTAAGAAGGAAGTAGTCTTTTTTGAACGAAAAATTATAAGAAAGTTGATCAAACGAAAATATGCAGAAATCAATAAAATTGGAAAACAACTTGAACTTTACAAACAAGAATTAGAAGTCTTGGAGCCGGATATTAAGGACGATATTATGACAAAAATTGAAAAAATCAGAAGATATGAAAGGGTTAGGCACGAGTCAAAGCATAACAAAAAATTAAACTTTTGGAAAATGAAAGGGGAAAATAAAGAAAGGCCTATAAAACGGACCATGGATATACCGTATATAAATCTCTCATCATACACTCTAAAACCTGAAGAGGAAGAACTCCTAAGAAAAGGCCCTAAATATACACTTAGTAAGGATATAAATTTAAAAGAAGCAATTCCTAAAATTGAAAGAGTCCTTAAGCTAATCCCTCCGGATGAAGCAATCAGAATTAGGAATTTAGCACAAAATGAAATTGTTAAACAAGAAAAGTTGAAAAAAAGGAACAATAAAGAGAAAAAAATACTAAAGGATTTGAAAAATAACCAAGACTTAACCTTTTTACATACGGATAAAACTGGAAAATTAGCTATTATGAATAAAACTGATTATATAAATAAAATGGAAGAAACTATAAGGGAAATGGATACACAACTTGTAAAAAAAGATCCTCTAAAGAAATTGACGAAAGCATCTGATGATTTAATAAAATCAGAAGATTGGCCAATTGATGATAAACCGATGAAATATAACTTTGCACCTAACATTCCAATGATTTTTGGTAAACTAAAAGATCATAAAACTCCACACAGCCTGAGGCCTATAGTAAATAAAATCGTAAGCCCAACATATGATTTGGAAAAATATATGAAGAATCAATATATGAAAATGATCCCCCCTCAGATATTTCTATAAATTCAACAAGGAATTTTATACAAAAACTAAAAGAATATAAACCAAATCATGACGACTTTATGATAAGTTTAGATGTTAAAAACCTATATCCATCAATTAATTTAAAAGAAATGACAAACGTAATTAATGAGTCTATTAAAATCCATTATACTGAACATAAAATTAATACGAATTTACAAAGCGCAACAAATCTTATCCTTAATGAAAGCTATTTCCAATTCAATAAAAAAATTTATAAACAAAACAAGGGTGTCCCTATGGGATCACCGATTTCTAATGTAGTAGCTGAATGGAAGCTTAGAAACCTTGAAAAAATTATTATAAATGATCATAAAACCGAAATCCGGTTATGGCTCAGATACGTAGATGATATCTTCATTATAACAACCAAACACACTAACCTAGATAACCTCCTAAAAAAAGTCAATTCGTACGACAAAAATATTCAGTTTACGATAGAAGAAGAAGTGAATCATACAATATCATATTTAGATGTAAAAATAACGCATAAATATAATAAAATAGACACTACGGTTTATAGAAAACCAACAGCAAATTTGAATATAATTTCTTATAAAGATAACACTCCCTTACCATATAGATTAGCAGCCCTCCACTCATATATAAATCGAGCGCTATATGTATGTTCGACAAAAAAATCCTTAGAAGAAGAATTTAAAATAATTGAAAAAATTGGTTTAAATGCTGGACATCCCAAGAAAACGATTAACAAACTTATCCAAAAAGCTACTGAAAGAATTGATCGAATTCAACCCGCGCAAAAAAATATCAGGTACACTCCCCCCATTCCATATATGAATGGAATAGCGTTAAAAATAAAAAGAGAATTTAATAAATTAAATAAACATATTCCAATAACCCCCCATCCATCCCCATTCAAGAAAATAAGAAATGAAATTGAAAAACATGAAGAAACCCAAACGGCAGGAGTTTATAAAATAAATTGCATAAATGAAAATAACGAAAAAGTAGAATACATAGGAATGACTAAAAGAAAAATAGCTGAGAGAGAAAGAGAGCACTTAAGAGATTTAAAATACGATAAATTAAATACAGCATTATCAAGAAGTCACCATAAGATACCTGTAAAAATTGAATCTATACATATACAAAAAATAGCTAATTATGACAACCTACACAATACATTAATCAGGGAAACACTCGAAATTCTCACCTCAAAAGAAAAACCGTGTAACGATATGGTACATGCAGCCATTGACCCCAGATGGGTTAAGATGCTTGACGAGAAAGAAGGGAAAAACAGAGAGAAAGAGGGAAAACTGGGGGAATTGAACGATATATAAAGCTCAAAAGGAAATGACTTCCACGTACGCTGACTGAAGATGTCCTGGATGGGATGAAAACGTTATCAGTTTTTTAAAATTTTAGATTATATAAACTTTTATTGTGATATTGACAATTATATTATGTGATATATAAAATTATTTTCGAGACTTTTTTTAAAAGGATCTAAAATTAATGCCTATAATTGGTATTTTTAATAAAGTAAATTTACTGATACCATTTCAAACGATTGAAATAACTGCCTAAGGGATCAGTAGTTGTTGTCCACGATAAATCACTGCAACAAATAACGATATCTTGTCCTGTGGGAGAAAAGGGATATACTGCAGATAGACCGATAAATCGTAAATTGCACGAAACGTGCGACAGGACATCCCATATAGCATTTTACAGTGACCGGTAGTCACACAAAGTTCATTTATTTAAACGACGCCCTGAAAGGTGGATGCCATTAAGATGCCACAATAGTCACTGAAAAAGACTCGGATGATAATGTTAAGTCTATGGGGGCATTATTTTCAAATATATCGCTGAAATTTTAATATTTTTACATGATATTTTTTGCATAGGCTAGCTGAGGAAGATCCACAACCGGGGTAGTTTTTACTTTTTCGATTTTGGTAAAATTATTTTTTATATTAGGATAATTTCATTTTCACAACCGGTTCAAACTGGTTCTAAAAATTAGAGTATTTTTTAAATGTGAAACCAAAATCGAAAAACTAAAAACTAACCCGGTTGTAGACAGTCCTCAGTTATCCTATCGAGAAAATATCGGTTAAAAACATTAAAATTTGAGCGACATGTTTGAAACAAATGCTTCCGTATACTTAACGTTATCATCCGGGTTTTTTTCAGTAACTAGTGTAACATCTTAACACCTGCACAACAGAGACATAATTTTCTGTTATTTCATAAACGGAAGAACTGGACAAATTAACGATACAGTCAATTCATCCTTACGGATGAGAATGCGTCAGCGATTCTGGACGTATACACACTTGAAGAGTGTGCGAAACATGAAATCATCCTTCCAACATCATCAAGAAGGTTTTCTTCGTAAGTTTTATTGAATGGCCTTCTAATATATTATTTCACTTTCCTCAATAGTTTTGATTGCAACGATATGTGAAAAGTTTTACATTTAGCACTGTAATCACCATGTATGGATAGAAAGGAAATTATGCTACTCAGAAATGGGAATTAGAAATTTTCTAATATATTTATATCCATATATATATATCTATATACAGGCACACGCGAAGTTCATTCCCATCTCTGTGGCTAGTGGAAAATATTCCATCTTGCGCTGCATTTCTTGAATCACCAACATGTAATAGAGAGAAATTCCAGGCTGGATCACGTTCCATGCGGTTTAGTCGGTAGAACGTCATGCGCTATACTAATGGCCCGGTTTTGAGTACCGTCATGGGAACTTTTTCATTAGTTTGGCATTGCGTCTCATACGCAATTAAAAAATTAGAAATTTCATTTTCATTTGAAAAAAAAAGAAAAATAACTATCAATTTATTATCATACCAAAAAACATTCTACTAAATCTAATTGTCTAACAGTCTACTAGTCTAAAAATAAATAGATCAAATATCTGAATCTGCTTCAGAAACTGCTCAAAAAGTTCTCTTTTGGTATCAATCCACAATTGAATGTATAATATTACTGAGTCCTGGACACATTCGAACATAACTGATATAACTGTACGACAAGAGTAGATGATTTGCTGCTTCAGATCAACCAGAGAAGTAGGCTCAGTCACATATATAATTGTCCCTTGATGTATTTTCAGAGGTAGAAGTTCACGGGAGTTTAATTCGGTGAACACAGTGACCACTCTATCGGACTGGCACATCCAATGATCTGTTGACCTAATTCGTTAATCAAATACGAACAGACGTTTGATGCTTTATGCGCAGAGGCCCCATCATGCTGAAATCACACTCGGCTTGCATGTCGAAGACGAGAATTGTTATAATAAAAAATTGTGCGTGACAACCTAGCATCAATGCTAACACCAGTATCAGATATTATGGATGCACAACATGATCAGTGCATGTTACAAATGCCGGACAAGCTGATGTGTGTATTAATATATCTCGTTTATTTCCACCATGCTCAGCTGTGGTTTTAAAAAGGGAAATGTCAGCACTTCCTTCCGTGTCATTCAAACGTTACACCTTGTCCTTCTATGTCTTTTTGGTCGCTGCACCTCAGAGCAAGTCTCTCTAATACGGTACAATACGTAAGTCACAGTTACATGCGTTGAATATCGATCCCTAGGAAAATATTCTGTGAAACCCCTCGCAGCCGTTTTGACATTTTTTTGGCATCTATCATAAAAAAGTATCATTTCGGCATATTGCATGTATTTGAAGCCTGCCATCAAGATCTCAGTGCTGAATAGCAATGTCTACTGCTAGTGGCATATATTTTAAACGGAACGTGCTGCGCTGCGGCACTATTGTAATTAATGAATGATGATACAAATGACAAAAATGACAAAATAGAATTTTTTTTTCAACATTATACAGAAAAAGAACTTAATTACAAATATCAATGTAATCCTCAAGAGCATAAATCATTCTAACATGTATTGAAAATTCATTAAATCGATGGAATTATATTATCTTAAATACTGATTACATTGTAATGAAACCTGGAGGTTAGTTAACGGAATATTATGTTCCAAGCACTTAAAAGATCAAACACTGATTTAAATTTTTTGATTAAAATCATTGACAGGTTAGTTAATAACGAATGATGATTTAAATAATGAAGAAACAACTAGGCATTTGACCGCAGAAGAATATAACCTGCATTTTACCCTAATTGAAGTCAGCCGATATCTTATTCCCCTCCCCCCCAAAAAAAAATTGCAGACTCAACCCAAAGTATTGGAGTAGACGCCGCTATTACATAAAGAATTACATAAAAGCCCCCCCCCCCCCACTTACATAAAGAAGAAAGAAACGACAGCATTTATACTTTTCAGAAAGACCATGTACCAGTACTTTCTAAAAAAAATCAAGAAAAAAAAACCAAATTTATTTTTCTGCTGTTTAAACTACGAGTTATATAGGCAAATAAAGAAGTCGCGAAAAATTTTTTTGACACTTATGAGAAGTATTAAGACGATAGAACAATAAAAAAGCACCGCTTAAAATTTAAAATTAAAATTTAAAATTAAAATTTCAATTACAAACATTAATTAAAGTATCAGTAAGGAACCTTCATCGTTAGAACTGAGCGAAAACTCCCTACAGCGTAAGTGTATTTGAAAACTACGTGGTACGGCATCTTGAACAACACAGCATTTCACCACACATTACCTTATATGATATTTAGATCTTTAAGCATATACTTTGATTAAATATAAATATCAGGAATTATTTTATATTCGCCTACAAGTATATGCAGCAGTATTGAAAATCCTAAATTCTTTTTAAGGAATTCTTAAAAATTGATATTAATTTTCCGATCTATATATGAGGAGCCCAGAAGCCAAGGGGTGTACAAGTGACAAAATGTCGATTTGGAGTAAATTGAGTTTAAAGATAATTGATGTTAAATTGGAACATCAATAACAATTGACGAAATTGAAATAGGAAACATCTGCTTGTTGCATTCTAATCTTTGAACTCTCATTTCAATAACTGTTAAAAAATAGAGTACAATTTTCTTTAAATTTATAATTAATCAATATTGTTTGTTTTTTGAAAAAAGTGGTTTATCTCTATAACTCCCCAAGTAATCAGAAAATGACCTATATTTCTTTACCTGAAATGAAAAAAGCATATTTCCAGATACCCTGTGCACTTAACTCAATTTTTGCAATTTTGTCAATTATATCCCTTGGCTTCTGGGGTCCTCATATAAAATACGAAATTCTCTGTAAGCAGGGCGTATGCAGCCCACCTACAGCGCATATAGCTAGTATAGCAGGCTTAGGCGAATGCATTAAACATAGCGTAAAAGACGAAGACAATTGCATTAAACATAATCATATAAATATAATTTTTGTTTCATACAATATTACAAATTATAAGTAATATAATTAAATAAAGAAATCAGACAAAATTTTCAAAAATAAAAACTTTACAAAAAATTAAAATACACATGTATACAGTAATATAATAATGCTTACTAAAACAACAACATCCAAAAATTTTAACGAATATTTAAACACTTTTTTCGACTGTGCTTTTCCGTGACCACTTACTACGTTGAAATAAGTTTAACTTAACACTAGAACCGCGGGAAAATTCATTCAAGTTTTATAAAAATATTTCTCACCGGAATTTTCATTTAAAACTCTTTAAGTTATTTATTGGAAATATTTTTGCTCAGCATATATTAAGCTTATTTTATTAAGATTTTTCTGGTTTGAATCGACACCTCTCCATACAATGCGGGTCAAAATGACCCGTCGCCGCGGTTCTAGTGTTAATAAGTACTAAGGTACCCTGGGGTAATAACGCCACGTTAAGGTTCTACCAATTTTCACGGCTTAGTTTTAGATTGTATTTTTCAAACAAACATAGAATCTGATACAGCAACTCATTGACTATCTATATAAAATAAAATAATTTAACAGATATGTATGCATAAAATGTAATGGCGTGATTTCTTGACCAATGCTATTTGGCGTTATTACCCACCTATATGGGTAATAACGCCATGCAAACAAAACTATGAAATAAGATGGAATAATTGTATGTAGATAGCCCAATTTTTAAAATACAAACTCTACAAACTTAGAAATTGACAAATTGCATTCTAAGCTATTGAAACTGTTCAATTTTTTGTGAAAGTGTAAGAAAAATAAAGGTGTAGTGTGGGAGGGGGGGATGAGGCAAAAGAATATCAGACCGTGAGCTTCTTTTTGCTTAAAAAGGACCGCTTAAATAGAAATATGAGAAACATTGGACAGTTTTAACTGTGTTTATTTGAATCAGTATTTAGGATGTAGCTTGGACACTGTAGGGAATCAACCGGGGTATCAAAGTCAAGGATTGGCGTTATTACCCCGGTATAGTTATTGAGCAGTACATTTTCAATTACAAATTATCTCGAAAAGATATCCAAAATCTTCAACAACATTTTAAAAGTACATGAAATGCACTACAAATTTATGTAATTAACAGAGTATTTCCGGATACAAAAAATAGTCTTCACATCACAAAACGTATCTCGCAAATTTTAGATCAAACGTTAATTTTAGTTGTTTGTAAAAACAATAAGACCTAAAAATGAAACAAATTAACTTGAAGCTGTTTTTTGCGATTTATATGACTCAAAACCCTTCTGCGCAGAGCACGTGGGTATCATTTACCTGATTATTTCATAATTATGCAAAATATAAGCACTTGGCGTTATTACCCCGCCTGGCGTTATTACCCCAGGGTACCTTATTTAACTTATGAAAATACAAAATTTAAGAAAAAATAAAACTACCTCTTTTCATAAGGAAAAATTATTCTATTGCATAAAATATCTAGACAAAAGCCAATATTATTTCTCTATTTGAAAGATGAAATAATGCTTTTGTAATAATTTTATATCTTTAAAATACTGAAGTTGAATTAAACATTTGTGCTGCATCAACAAAAATTTTCATAAATATTTATGTAACTACATAAACTTCTTTTGTCCACGACTATGTTTAGACTATATAATATTATTAGAATAGAATTCTAAAAAAGGATTTGATGATAGAAATAAATTCAAAGACAAAATAAATTTTTAACTCATTTTAAAACAGTAAAACTGAACTCCGAAACATAATATGTATTATTTATTCAAATTGCGCAGTTAAATCCGGAAAATGTAGCATTGATTTTTTTCTAACTTTTAATGTGAAAGTTAGGATTACCAACTGTTTACATGTTTGTCCTTTAAAAGTAATTCTTTCGCTTTATCAAGTTCAACATTCTAGGAAAATAGCAAAACACACTTTTAAAAATCAATAATAAACAGGATTAAAATCCTAACTCTACACACTAATGAAAGATCTGATTTTTAACTTATACATGCTTCGCTCTTTCTCACACTCACAGTGTGCGATATAGTACATATTTAATGCTTTTGAGAGAATTTACAAGCTGTATAATAGAGAGAGAATCCTGTTACGTTAGTAATATATTTCAAGAAGCTTTTCTATCTGTTATAAATTTTAGAGTTTCAAATATTTTTAAGGTATTATATATCTTTCATGCATTTAATTTTATTTTACAAAAAGAATTATTTGTATACAAATTAATTTCTACTATTAAAATAAATATAATTCTATGCATCAAATATAAGTATTTAAGATATTTACTTAATTAATTTACTTTTTCTTTCTTCTATCTTTAATCGAAGAAAGTATTGTAATAAAAGTTTTATTAGAATTCCAGTATTTAACGAATTTGCACGTTTTAGGAGAAGGAGATTAAAAAAAACATATTTATACAAAATAATTGTTTGTCAATCCGTGTATCCGTATGTCCATTTGTTCGTTTGTCTCCATTGAAGATATGCAGTGTATGAACGTATGTATAGCATTGAACCAAATTTTTTGTGTATGTTTTGGATGTGGCAAGCAGATTTCCCTTAACATTGAAAGAAATCCGCTGGAAAGGATGCACTTCAATAATGATTTTTTTTTTTTTTTTTTGAATTAAACGTTTGTCTGCATTAAGGAAAAATTTAAAAAATATTTATGTAACTACACAATCTTCTTTTGTACTTGAGTATGCTTAGAATAGATAATATTGTTAGAATTGATTTAAAAAAAAGTGCAAGATAAATTCAAAGATAAAATAAACTTTTAATTCATTTTAAAACAATAAAACAGAACTGTTAAACATAATCTGTATTATTTATTCAAATTTCGTAGTTAAATCCCAAAAATGTACCATTGATTTTTTTTCTAACTTTTAACCTGAAAATAAAGGATTATCAACTGTTTACATGTTTGTCCTTTAAAAGTAATTTTTTCGCTTTATCAAGTTCAATAGTTTGAAGAAATACCAAAACACATTTTTAAAAATCAATAACGATAGTATTAAAGTCCTAACTCTATACACGAAAGTAAAATCTGATTTTTAACTTATATATACTTCGCTCTTTCTCACACTCACAATGTGTGTAGGTACGACATATTACATTTTTAATGCTTTTGTGAGAATTTACAAGCAGTATAAGAGATTATAATGTTACGTCAGTAACATTTTTCAAGAAGGATTTTTCCCTGTTGTAAATTTTAAAGTTCAAAATATTTTTAAGGTATTATGTATCTTTCACAGATTTTATTTTATTTTACAAAAACGAATTATTTGCATCCAGTTTAATTTTTGCTGATACAATAAAATTCTATACATCAAAGATAAGTATTTTAAGATTTTTTTAAATTAATTTACTTCTTCTTTCTTCTATCTTTAATCGAAGAAATTATTGTAATTGACATTTTTATTGATTACAATCCCGGATTTTGATGTATTTATACGTTTTAGAATTCGAATATTCCAAAAAATATATTTACATAAAACGGCTTTTTGACAATTCGTGCGCTCATGTGTCTCTCTGTCCATTTGTCGTAATTGTACCATCGAAAAGTATATGAAGATATGATAGAATTGAACAAAATTTTTGTATATGTTTTTGACTGTGGCTAGTACGTTCTCTATTAATTTTTAAATATTTAGTTGAAAGAGGATGCTGTAATAGCGATTTTTCTGCCATTTTCAATATTTTACCATCGAAATGTATATGAAGTTATGCATAGAATTGAACGAATTTTTTTGTGCAAGTATTTGGCTGTGGCAAGTAGAATCTCCCTGAATTTGAGAAAAATCCGCTTGAAAAGAACGCTGTAAAAGCTGTCAGTGACATTTTCATTATTGAAAATTCAAAGAGAAGTTATGCCTATGAGAGTTAGTGAAGTTATGCCTAAGAAGAGAAGTTATGCCTAAAGCTGTCAGTGACATTTTCATTATTGAAAATTCAAAATGAAGTTATGCCTATGCATAACTTCAGTGAACCAAATTTACTGTGTATGTGTTTGACTATGGCCAGCAGATTTTTATGGAATCACCAGACTTTGTAGTGGTAGTATTAATTTAGCATTTTCTGATTCTTAAACACAAATTTAAACATCGGACTGTAAAATTTGAACCTTCATTGGTGCTATTCTCTATAAGAGTATTTTTGTTCAATCCAATTTTCTGCTTTATTCCCTAACACCACGTCAATAATCCTCTGACGGTCTTGCATCAAAAGTGTTAAATCGTAATGTTGTTTTATCTGCATTTTGTCCTAAATCCTAAGAAAGTGTAATTCTTTCAACATTTGAAGAAAAAAATACTTAATTACAAATATGAATGTATTCCTTGAGAGTATAAATCATTCTTCAATGTATTGAAAATTCATTAATTTTTTTAGAATTATATTATCTGAAATATTGCTTATATTGCAATGAAACCTGGAGTTAAGTGAACGTAATTTTAGTGCAATTACTTCAAATCTCGACAATGTTTAATATTAACGAGTTTAAGGTATACTATGCATTAGTTATCCAATTATTTTAAGGTGAAAAAAAGAGTAGTTAGGTATAGATGTTTTGTGTGTGCGACCTCCTTTGGAAGCGCGCTTAGCAGAGTGCTAAATTTAATCTTTCAAGAAGGGATTTGTTTTAGCTACTCAGTAAAAAGTCAAGATTATTACTACGCTGAATTTAGTTTTACGAAATATCAAAGGAAGTTTAAATATGCGCTAATTTTATTGTCAGTACCGAATTAAGTTTATCTTAAACAAATTAGGATAAGAGTAAAAAAAATATATATAGACTATAAATATTTGATTATATAATTGATATTTATTATTTTAACTTCAAACCTCTTTGAACGTTTATGATATACCAATTCTTACATTTCTACCATCTACAGCTATACACTAACCTACGTTACATAGGTTTTTTTTTTTTACAAATCCTTATTTTTCTTTTATCAACAACTTCATTAACTAATACAGCTAATAATGTAGGAATTTTTTATATGGAACATGAAAAATACATGCAATTAACCGCTTATTTTACACTGGTGTTCTTATGTCTTATTTTCAACGAAAGTTAAATTTATCTATAATATTTCACAGACAAGCGCAGTTCACCACCAATCTTTTTCGAAATATCCATCTTCCCTTCCAGTATTTGAAATGTTATAATTTTATAATGTTTTACACAGCTGATAACAACAACTACGGTCGTAGTTATTTTATGAAGACCCACCTGTGTAAAAAATGAAACAATGGATTCACCACTTGTATAGCTTGCATGTAATTCATTAGCTACTTTTAATTTTATTATTATAAGAATGATTTCTTACCATAGTTGAAAAAAAAATCAGACAAGAAATAGTTAAATTTTATCATCTTGAATGTGATCTACATAATTTTAAATTCTTATAATCTTAGTAATTTACATTTGAAAAATGTATTTAAAATTCTTGGCTATTTGCTGTTTAATAACATTTTTAAACATATAAGTTTTAAAATTACCATCTTACCCATTAATACTGCATTATGCTTATTTAAATCAACAAAAATTCTCTTATACATTTTTACAGAATAAATTCAATGTTATCTATTTAATCTAAGTAATTGCTATCTGCTTTTAAGTTAATTAAAATATTGATTTCGTTGAAAATACTAGGTTTCAACTAGTCTTAAAGTGAGTAAAGTTCTAATAATGCTTTAATTTTAAAGTGAAGATTTGATTAAAAATCTGATTGCAAACACCTCCTACGCCTCTAATAAAAAGTCTTTCGTATATAGCTTACACATAGTATAATTTGTAGGTAATTTAATAGTTAGTTTTAATTTTATTAACATAAAAATAATTTTTTCCCAAAGATGAAAAGAAAAATCGGACAAGAAACGGATAAACTTTATCATCTTGAATGTAATCGACATAATTTTTAATTCTTATACTCTTAGTAATTTACATTAGGAAAGTGTATTTAAAATTCTTGACTTAGTATCGTTTAATAGCATTTTTGAACATATAAATTTTAAAATTATCATTTTACCAATTAATGTTGGGTTATGCATACATAAATCAATATAAAATCTTTAATACATATTTGCAGAATATACTCAATATTATCTATTTAATCTAAGTAATTATTGCATTCTTTGAAGTTAATTAAAATTTTGCCTTTACTGAAAATACAAGGTTTCAACTTGTCTTTAAATGAGTGAAGCTCTTATCATGCTTTAACTTTAAAGTGAACATGTAATTAAAAATCTAGATGCAAACACCTCTTACGCCATTTATCAAATGTTTTTCGTATATAGCTTACTAACCAAACAAATACGCTTTTCATATATTTATTCAATTTGTATAAACTAATAAATCTCGCAGAAAATTCCTACTCATTACTGTACAACATAAAATATATAGGTACGTATAATTAATGTTATGTTAATTTGTAGATATATCGTTGTATCTTTTCTATGTTCTGTATTACAATGTTATTTCTGGTTATAAATTCCCATTTTATTTGAAAGATGTACAAAAAATATATTATATTCATCAGCTTACAGACAAAGCTTCAATATATTTTTTTAACGAAATATGTTTATGTATATTTTTGTTGAAAATTTAAATAAAAATTTTTAATTAAAAAAATTTTAAGTACTTGTCGCATTTAATAATTTATACATTGTTGTGGTTACTCTTAACCACTGCCATATTTTTATTTAATTTAATTTATCGTCTATTTTTGTTTTAATCTTTATTCATTTATTATATATTTCGCATTCTAAAAATTATCTTAATTCTCACTTTTTTTAATCTCCCCTGTAAAGTTCCTTTTATTACCTAACTTTTTGTTGATTTCAAAATGTTGAAATCAGTTAGAATTTTTGTTCCTTCCGGTTATGGAATTTTCCTGTGTTTTCTCGAATGTTCGATGGGGTGTGAACTTCCGTTTTATTGCCCATCCTATTGTCCAATCAGATTCTATTCTGCTGATGCGTAATTAAAAAATAGGTGAGTCCTTATATACATTATTGGCTCCGCATCTTTCTGGTGATATAAAAGTTCGGAACCATTCGACATGACATTTTTCAACATATATTTTCTTTATTATATTGAAGTGATAAAAAAAAAATAATAATATACAAGTAAAATGTTTTCAATTTCATAATTCAGAAATGAATGTGTTCTCATCATGCAATACTTACATTTTTAATTTATTTATCATGTTTTTTGTTGAAACTTGCTTATATAAGTAGTTAATTCCATATGATTTGCTATTTTTGTTTTCATAAATGTGAGAACAGATGTTACATAATTATTATGGAAGGAGGTGTATTCTAAGAGCCCATTACTTTAAAGTGAATTCTTTATCTTGTTTTGACAAGTTTGAGAACAGGTGTTACAATGTTTACATAAACATCCGAAATCTAATATTTTTTCTTCCAAACTTGGGAGATCAGAAACTAAAAAGAAATATTAGGGTATGATTTTCTTGATCTGATGCTCAGAAAAATATGTTGGCATCTTCATCTTCCTTTTTTTCTTGCTATATTTTTGTTAACATATAAAAATGATGTATAACATAAATGAAGTTCGTCATTATTTTAAAATATATATCAAATTAAGTTTATATATTTTTCATGTAACTAATTTATAACATATTATTGTCACATTTAGTGAGAATTTATTTCAGTTTTTCTCATCATGCCTCCGAAATCGAAACTAAATATTGCGATTCCGCCTTTTGATGGAAATCCACAAACTGTAGAATTTTTTTTCGATCAATTATCTGATTTACAAGAATTAAATAATTTTTCAAATAAAGAGCTTTTTGTTCTCTTTAAATCAAAACTAGAGGGAAGCGCTTTAAACTTTTTTCTTGAAACACAGTCTCAATTCAAGAATGCTAACTTTCAAGCCATTCGAAAGGTGTTTATAGACTATTTTATGCCCAAAAGAAAAGTTAACTCTCTCCAATCCCTGCAAAATTTAAAATTAGATTTCAATGAAACTGTTAAAAATTTTTCTTTTCGTCTGGATAAACAACTTCGGCTTGCGTATCCCAAATTGGATCCAGTTGCTCTAGATCAGGCATGTCAAACTCGTTGACCATCGCGGGCCAAATTTAGCATTGTATACAGAGTCGCGGGCCACATTAAAAAAAAAGTTAAGGAATTTTATTATTTTCACATCGAATGAAACTAAACATACAAATTAAAATACAATAAATATATAAATAATAAAGTGAAAAACTGGAAAAATTTAAATAAGTCACCGTAAAAATTTAAAGACAATACTTAATATGTAAAATCAATAGTACAAAAATGCAATATTTAGTTTATTACATTGATCTTAACTTTTCTTCTTTTAATTTTGTGATTGCTTCATTTTATAAAAGCCAATCGTTGTAGGAGCACAATTATTTGCATTGAAGATGTATTTTTTAAAAGTCAAACTTTATTCGGCCAAGCCTATCAGAATCAAGGAAACAAATATAAATTATGCTCATTGTGCTAACAGTATGAGGTGTACATTGCTATTCTATGTTAATTGCATAGATTTTGAAAAAAATGTCAAGTTGGCAACATTGCAGCCACGACTAGCGAAAGTGTGTTTATACAAAGTGCATTTTCTACATCAATCATGAAAAAATCAAGCATAGGGGAAAAGTCGAAATTCTTTGGCGGGCCACAAATAAATTGTCAGCGGGCCAATTGTGGCCCGCAGGCCACGTGTTTGACATGCCTGATCTAGATTCTCTAAAATTCACTCATTTTCTTCAGGCTTTGCCTAAACAAATTAGAAGAAAAATTCTCGAGGAAAATATTTCCACATTTGATTGAGCTCTTGAACGAGCACATTTTCTACAAGAAATTTATGACTCCCCACCTTCTCGAAATTATCATAAAAATTTTGAGCAAATTTATTGTATGGATAGTGATAATGCTGATGAAAACTCAACTTTTCACGTGAATATGGTCCAACAAACTCCTGTTAGACGTACAAGGGATAGAATTTTTGAAAATTCACATAATGCATTCTCACCACCTGAAACAAAAAATGGAAAATCGTACACTTTTAATAATGTTAAGAGAAAACTTAGAGTTCATTCACCTTCACCTGTCAGACAAAATATTACGGATGAATATAAAACAAACTTTCGTCAACTAAAATCTCGTCAAAATAGACCTTTTTTTTCAACCTAAATTTGACAAATTTTCTCACAAGAAAAATTCTACGGATTCCTACTACAAACAAAATATCATTCAATATGCATTTTGTGGACGATTCAATCACCGTATGGACACATGTTATAAATTTAAAAGGATTCTCAACACACCTAAACAAAATTATACGTCGAACTTTTCGTCTGATTCTCACAGATTCAGATTCAGTTAGGTGGGGAGGCCTACCATATGGCTTGAGCTCAACAAGCCCCACCTAACATTTATTATTAAAAAAAAAAAAAAAAAAGTACAATTATTTCACAAATGGTTGCCCAATTTCTTCTGAGCGAACCTAAAGTTTTTACAATATTAAAATGCATAAATTTCAAAATTTAAAATAGAAGAGTTAATTAAGACAATTAAGAGTTTGTTGTCTATAAAAATTTTTAGATGCACTTTTTATTTAGAAAGTTCAACTAAGTTCAACTATCATAAGTATGATAGAGTAAATGTTTTTAGAAATGTTTAAAACAGAGATATGATTTGATAAGCTTGCTAATGCGCAAGTTGAAATATATACTGATTCTTTTCAACGAGGGTGATGCAGTCAATTATTTTCTGTAATAATTTCGGACATTTCAATACATATGAAAACCACTCATTTAATTTCATATTTGATGGCTTTCGCAGATGAAAGGTTAAAGTTAGTGGACAATTTAACATGAAATGCAAGGAGGTACTTCTGTTCCCACAAGTACAGAGGTCAGAATCTACTTTATTAAATTTAACTAGATATGAAGAAAAAGGACCATGATTGGTAGCGAATAAATATAGATTTCGATGAAAAAGTAAAAAGTCTTCTGAAATTTTCGGTAGAAATTCGTATGTGTATCTGCCGGTATCTGCATAGTCCCAATAGTTTTGCCAGTGTTGAAGCGAATCTAGCTTTAATTTTCTTTTTACTAAGGATGCTGGTAATGGATAGAATTTTGATTCTATTTGTGATGATTCCAGTGTAGCTTCTTTTGCCAAGGTATCCGCTAATTCGTTTCCTTTTATGCCCGTGTGGCCTCTAATCCATTTGAAAACAAAATTTTTAGTAGTTTTCTGTAATAGTATTATGATTGAGGTTACTAATATACCTCTTGTATTAATGTCTTTTAAGGCTTGTAGGCTTGATAAACTGTCTGTTTGAATTAATATATTTTGAAAATTGCTTGAATTTGCCCAGATTATTGCGTCATGGATAGCTAACAATTCTGCTTGATAAACACTATTGTCATTTATAAAGGACTTTTGATATGTTTGAATTAATTGATTGTTATAGAAAATACAGAAGGCATAGGCTGTGCCAGATTCAGTTTTTGAGCCATCGGTGTATATTTCCACTAAGTTAGCTAAATTCGGAGGTATGTCTTCTATCCAATGTAAATACTTTTTAAATGGTTTTATCTGGCACGTTTTTAGTCTTGTTTGTATTAGGGTTGGATCGAACTCTTCAGATGGTATGCCAAGTCTTAATACTTGCCCAGCTTGAGATTATCTTTTTATTTGGTATTGTAGCGGAATTATTCCAGTTAATGTGCATAAGGCAGAGGTTGCCGTTTTCCTGTATGCTTTAGAAATCATCAAGAGACATTCTGCTTGTATTGATGATAAAATGCGTAAGCCATGGGATTTTTGCAATCTTGGGAACCAGATTGGTGCACCATAAGATATTTTTTTCTCCAATATTGTTTGATACCACACTTTTAAAATATATTTTGGAAGACGATACGAGGAAGAGAATTTGAATAGTTTTTAATATTTCAATTTTCTTATTTCTAAGATGAGGAAGAAAAGTAAGATTACTATCTAAGGTAACACCCAAATAAAGCAATGTTGGATTTGATTTTAAATTTTTATTTCTTATCTTAAAAATTGGTGGACGTTTTAGAGATTTGGATTTTTTAAGATGAAGTACTGAGCATTTGTCGAAGGAAATTGACATACGATTAACATCTGCCCAGTCGCTGATGAGTTGTAAAGCATGATTTGCCGAATCTTCTAAGCTTCTCCTTGTGGAGCCTGAGATTACTAATAGTATATCATCGGCGTAGGCTATTATTTTATAACCATGTCTTTTAAGAAGTTTTAATAATTTATTTAAGAAGATTTTCCAAAGAAAGGGTCCCAGGCAGAGGCAGGAGCCTTGTGGGCAGCCCCTGCCAAACCAATGTAGTGAATTTGATTGCCAATTATAGTAGGCTGCTCTTAATGTTAAAAATGACCTAAACAGATTAGAGATAGGGTTTGTCTAACTTTAAAAGTTCAAGTTCTTCTATAGTTATGTCCCATGGCAGGCGATCAAATGCGTTTTGAAAATCTATAGAAATTAAAGAGATATACTTATCTTCTTGAGATTTGATTTCTATATTAGAGAAAAGATCTTGTAATGCCGTTTCTGTTGAACGACCTTGTTCAAAACCATGTTGAGATGATTGTAGAGATTGTGAGTGTGATAAGAAATAATTTACTCGTTTCAAAAGCATTTTTTCTAATATTTTGCCAAATATTGGGAGAAGAGTTATTGGTCTATAGGATTGATAATCGTCAGAAGATTTGTTTTTCTTTTTAAAATATACTAATTCTCCAATTTTCCAATTTGAAGGGAAGTAATTCAATTTCAGTAGCGTATTGTACATTGATAAGAGTAAATTCTTCTGTGTTTTATAAAGATTTCTTATTATGAAATGGTCTATTTTGTCGGGCCCAGGGGCCTTGTTTTGATTGAAAGAGTAAATGGCAGCATGGAGTTCTTGGTCTACGAACGGAGGAGCTGAGTCATCAGAATCAAACGATTTTTGAGATAATTTAATTGAAAGGCCGAATATTTTATTTGTTAGATCTGTGTAGAAGAAGTCCCTAGTATATAATGGATAGTTTGAGTCTGCCAACGCCATTACTTCCTGTTGATAGAATTCTTGGAATGCAATTTTCTTAGCTTTTCCAAAGGGATCTTTGGTATTGCCACAAAAGTTGGACCAAGCTTGTCTTTTTGAATCCATGATCGCTTTCTTGTAGATGGCTTTTTCTTTTTTATATCTAATTTTGTCTTCTTGTGAAGCTGATGGCAATTTGGATTTTCTTTGCAAGGCCTTCACAAAGTTTCGTGTCTTTCGTAAGTTATCATTCCACCAGGTAATTTGTGGGGTAAAAATACTTTTTCTTTTCTTCAAGTGTTTGTGACATAAGGTATGTAATAATTCTAAGAAAAGTTTGTAATGTTCATCAAAAGTATTTTGGTTTGGTATGTTGTTGAAATTTATACTGTTTTGTGTTAATTTAAAGGCCAATTCTTTATTAAACTTTTTAAAAGAGATATTTTTTGTTCGATATCTCCTTGTTGAGTGTTTAGTTAATGGAATATCTGTTAGTATTGTAATTAATCTATGGTCACCGTAATTTAAGTCTTTATCAACTGTCCAGGATGAAATTCTGGAAAAGAAAGGAAGAGATGACATGGAAACATCTGGCCAGCCTCTAGAGTGATCCGTTTCAAATGTTGGTAAACAGTGAGGATCATTAAGAACTATTAGTCGATGTTGACTGATAAAAGAAAATAGTTGGTGACCTCTTTCGTTATCAGAAGGATAGCCCCAAAGAATGCTGTGGGCGTTAAGATCCCCCAATATGAGGAGATTAGGCGAGTAGCCGGGGAAAGTATCCCATGAATGAAGATCTTGCTCCAAATTCGCTGATGGCGGAGAATATTGTGAAACTAATGTGAAAGTATTTTTTGAAACAGTTATATTTACTACAACTGTATTATCAAACTTTCCAAGTTGAATGTGTTTTAAACTCTGATCTACAATTATTATGAACGCATTTCTATTATTTGACGAGTAGCAAGGTGCTCCTGCTGGTAGACCATGTGGTCGGTTGTTGTTAATGTAACAGTCTTGTATACAAGCTAAAGAGTAATTTTCGGAGTAAAGAGTATTGATAAGATCAGCTGTGGCCGTTCGGCTCCTTTGCAGATTTACTTGTGCTATTTTCAATGATTTTTCTTTGGAATAAAGGCTAGAAGATTCACTTTTAGTGTCTCTATCGGTAACGGGGAGGCAGAGCCTCCCAATTCCTGCTTGCGGTCTTCTTTGAATTTCCTCGGTTTTTTCGGGAAGAGTTTTCTATAATTCTGACACTACGAATTTCATTGCTTGTTTTAAAAGAAGGATAGTCATGATCATATAGATCTTCCTTACTGGGACAATCGCTGTTGTTAGATAAAATGGGACTTGTGAGTTGTCTGCTTCTTTTAGTTTCATTTTACTTGAAGAGATAGACATTTTACCTATTGAATTAGTGTAGTAATTTTGCAATTTATTGTTTTTAAGATGTTTGTATAATGGACAATCTTGAGATGAGGCTTTGTGATCACAACATTCAAAGCCTTCCCGTAAGCAATAAATACATTGTTCTGTAGATTCTGAGCATTCGGAAGTGTGGTGCTCTTTCGCGCAGTTTGCACATTCTGCTATCCATTTACAATTTGTTGCTACGTGGCTATCTAAAGCTTGACAGTTAGAGCATCGCATAATTCGAAGATGATGGACTACTCTTACTGATTCTGTAAATATGTTTAACTTGCCTTTACTAATTATTTGACGACAAATATTTGTACTACCTTGAAGTATCCAGTTATTATAATGCCTTTGTTTCGACGAAAAATGTTTTAATATTTCAAATGGCGTGTCTCTGAAGTAGTTTCTCTGGGTCAGTTCGTTCTTTAAATCATCTTGAGTGATATCATCTGGAATTCTTAACAAGAAGATTCTCAGTCTTTTCTTTTCTGGTTCTAATATTCTTGAGAGAGATATAAGATCTTCCGATGAAGTTAGTGCTTGTTTTAGGATTTCTATATCTGTTTCTGTGGTTTTAATTTCTATATTATTGTTCATTGTTTTCCTGACTGCTGCTCGTAATTCGGGTTTTTTAATCTCCGTTCTTACGCATTTTGATACTTGGGATGATTGATTAGCTTCATTAGGAATGATAATTATTTTCTTCAAATGTTTTCGAATCTGTGATTCTTCTTCTCCTTGAGTGTTTTGCACAGAATGTTCCTTATTTGGTGCCACAGTTGGGATTGTTTTAAGATAATATTTCAGTATATCTTGTATATTATCTGTTAATTGATCTGTAAGATTTTTCGGATTTACTTGTAGATATGAATTCATTTCATCGTACAAACCTTTTGAGATATTTCCCAATAAATCTAGTTTCTCTTGTATTAGGACATGGTGCTCATTTATTAATGTTTGAAGAGGCAAAGACTTTAGTTTTGAATTTTTAAGTGTTTCCAGTTCTGTTTTTAGACTTATGCATAGGTTTCCATATATAGTATTCAATACGTTTATTTCCTGTTGTAATGAATGGACTGAAGAAGTTAGTTTCATTCTACTATCAAGAGTGCTTTCTGTATTTGTTAAATGCTTTGGATGATTTATTTCTTGTTTTTTCTTACATAGTAGTTTCATGTAGCTGATTACTGTTTTATTGTTCCACTGCTTCCTTCCAAAGTTCAGGAAATCTTTTTCAAGTAATTTATACCCCATGAGATATTGGTGTTTCTCTTCTTTTGCAAATTGCGTTTGCGTGTTCAAGTTTTTAAGTGTTTTGAAGATATTCTTTCTCTCTGTTGGTTGTAATGGAGTAATTGAATCGCCTGGATCAGAATCATCTGTGCACTTATGCAATGAGTCTGAGTCTTCAGAAATGTGAATTGAGTCACTTACATCAATATTAGTTACTAACTTTTCCGTGGTTTCATTTCTTAATTGCGCTAACTCTTTATTTGCATCGTCAAAGCTATGTTGCAATTCTTCAATTTCTTTCTTAAGTAAGTTTTTGTCTTCTTCTGCTTTCCGAAATAAGCGTTGGAAGTTTAGACATTTTTCTTGTAATTCCTCTATTTCTTCTTCTTGTTTATTGTATAATGTCTGTTTTCTGCATGAGTGATAATGGATTTTTCCATTGAAATCTCCTTCACTTGTAGCTTGCGAGCGCCTTGTTGTCTAAGATTAAGGGTGCTTTCGAATGGTCTTGAAGTTAATGTTTGATCTATATCCGAGATAGATGAACCTCCATTGTCTCTTTTTTCTCTATCTAATTTAATTTTGTTCTGTATCAAGTAATATTCCAGTTCAAAATCTAATGATCTTAAATGGGCTTGTATTTCATTTTTCAGTTCTTCTGTATTTTCAGACACATTTTTAGTATGCTCTTTCAAACATGCTTGCAGTTGATTTAACTGTTGGAATAATTTTGTATCATCTTCTTGGAGATCGGACGTATTTGTTGATGAGTGCTCTTGATTAAGAGAATCGTTCGTGTTCTCTTTTAGTCTATAATTTTTGAGCTCAAGTTTTATGGACTTAACTTTATGAATAAGAGCTTCTTGAAATAAGTCACCTTCATCGTAATGCCCGTCAGAATGCATTTTGTAGTGACGAAACGTCTGGTCGAAAAGCAGTTGCGTGCTAAGATCATATTTGCATACAACTTGATATTCCCATAATTTAAGTCTTTGAAGTGGGGGAATTTCACTCTTTGCCATTTTTGGCAATTACTTTTAACAGAGGTTGATATTAACAATTTAATAATAACAGCTTTCTTAATTATAAATCTAGATTATAGATCAAAAACTGGAAAATGAGGCATTGCCACACCCCCTCCATACATCAATGAAAGAAGGGAGAAAAGGACAGTGAAAAGCAAAAACCAATAGCCTAGACTACTGAAAATAACTAAGATAAAAATTTTGAGGGACAAACAATATAAAATTAAAAAAAAAAAAAAAAAAAAAAAAAAAAAAAAAAAAAAAAAGATAGTAATAGAAATAGAAATTAAATTAAAACAGGGGAAAGACTAGTGTGAGAATATTACTGTGCACTAGAAGCTCATGTACCAAAGTATGAACACATTAAACCAATTTGTGATAGATTTACACTGATAGAAATGATAATAAACTGCGTTTTAACAACTTAAAATCCTTGAAAAGCTTTGTACATACATACATAAGTTCACGTTTCCAAGTTCAAAAACATAAAAGGACTGATTATGGTACATAAATCAGTAAATTATGAAGATAACATAGCAGAAAAATAGTAAAGGAGCCTGATAGCAAGTTTGCCAGTCAAACAAAATGCATACTTATCTGTAGTTAAACAAAGCACGCGCTGCACTTGAGAGTTGTTGTATTCTAGGAACACTTGAAAAATGAGAGTACTATCCAAAGCATCAAAATAATGAATAATCTTTCAAGATGATATCTTATAGCATGTAGGTTGCAATATAAAACTAAACATATGTAATTTGAATGGGCGGGAAGCTGAAAAGAAAAACTGTACTTCTTTTTCAAAAGATAAAAATGATAAAATCTATCATTTAAACAAATAGGAGAGATTGGTTCTACTGACCGCCCTCTCTCCCGTACTTGTTCTTCAGGGTCAGTACATTGTTGTGACGAGAAAAACAAGCGTCACATTGTCAAAAGTTCTTCAACCACTTTATTGTCAACCACTGCTGTACAAACATCCCCAGTGCATCCTAAATTTAATAAATCTTGCTGTTCTCATAATTCTTTGGCATCGAAACATCCTTCTGAAATTGATGAAAGTGTACAAGAACGACACATCATTTATAGTTCCTTTGATAATTCTTATTCCTTGCCATGTATAATTATGAATGTACAACATAATGAAATATCAACTCTTATTGATACAGGCTCAACTTTATCTCTTTTGGATCAAGGATGCTTTAATAGCATTAAATCCAAAATTCATTACAAAGTTTTGTCTAGAAATGTTTCAGTATCTACTATAAATTCTAAGGTTTTCTTTAAAGGATGTATTGAAATTTCATTTAAAATTGACAAGTACTTTTTCCATCATGTCTTTTATCTTACTGATATAAAGAATGTTAATTTTCAAGCCATACTTGGGTTTGAATTTATAAACAAACATTGCATAACCATTTCTCCAACTTTTAAGTCTATATTAATCAAAGATAAACACATCCCTTTTCACAGTCATAATGAATCTCTTACTTGCTATTATATGAATTCTGAGTGTACTTATGATAATATAAATGTGCCATATTCTTTTAATGCACACAAAATGCCTTTTTATGAAAATTCTATATCAAGTAATCTAAGTAATGGTACTTATGCTGATAATGTGTATAGAAATTCTGGTGACAACAATTTACAATTAATCAATAATTATGCAACCTATCCTTACAATTATAATTTTCAAAATAGTGATTTATTTATAAATAATGTTGCTAATACTGCTATGAATTATCATAATCCCTATATTGATGGTAATTTTACTTATTTTCCTAACTATTTTCCAACTGATTATAGTAATGTTGTAAACTATTTATCTACTAATAATAATATGGCTGACAAAAATTTCACATCTGAAAGTGCTAATGATATTAGTTATATTGGTGAAAAGCGTACTAATTTGAATGATGGTAATAAAATTTTGGTGAATTCCAACATGGTACAAACAGTTAATTGAGAATTAATCCCTCCCGATTCTTTTGTTTATTTACATGTCAAATACTTGAACTCTCCATCTGAATATTTTATTTTTAAGCCTGCTTTAAAAAATAAAGGTCTTGTTTTGCATGAATCACTGCATTTTAACTCTTCAATTTAAAATAATTTATTTTTGGTTGTATGTCAGAATATATCCAAACTGGACATTCATTTAAATAAAAATACAATTATTGGTGAATGCATTAATGTAGATGAGAACGATATTGAAGAATACTCTTTTGATTTAGATTTTGAAAATGAATATTGTAATTTAATTTTACCATCTGAAGAAATTAAGAGAAAACATGTCCAAGAACTTTCACCAAATGATTTTGACCTAAAACACTTACCCCCTCATGAAAGTGACTCTTTAACAAAATTATTGTGCAGTAAAGCTCTCGCCTTTTCTAAATCTTTGGACACTTTAGGTCATACAGACTTAGTGAATCCTCAGTTTTCAATGTTGAACTTTCATCCAGTGAAAACCCTACCTTTTCCTGTGCCACAGGCACTCGAGCAAGAAGCTCTTGACCAAATTAATCAAATGCTAAATGCCGGTATTATAGAAAGATCAAATTCATCCTGGGCTTGCCCTATGCTTCTAGTTAAAAAGAAAAGAACTGACATGTCGAAACCTCAGAAATATCGTTTGGCCCTAGATTTAAGATTCCTAAACTCCATCATCATCCCATCATCATATCCTCTTCCTAGAATTCAAAATCTATTGGTACAGTTATCAAAATTTAAATATTATAGTACTCTTGACTTGCCGTCTGCATACTGGCAGATTGCAGTACCTAAAGAAATGCAAGACAAACTCAGTTTTACTACTCCATGGGGAATTTTTACCTATCTTCGTCTCGTTTTTGGCTTGAAGACAGCTGCGAACACTTTTCAACAATTAATTGATTCAGTTATTCAATTGTCTGAAATTGACTCTTGTTATGCATATCAAGATGACATCGTGGTTGGCGCTAATTCCTTTGAAGAATTGGTTACGAAACTCACAAAACTCTTAGACACTCTCATTGCTAATAACATCACTTTTTCTCCTGAAAAGTGTTCATTCATGAAAACTAGTATTAACTTTTTAGGCTTCCAACTCACAGATCATAAAACTCTTCCTATAACAAGTAATATTGTAAAAATCACTTCCTTTCCAAAGCCTAAAACCAAGAGACAGACAAAAAGTTTCAATGGATTATGTTCATTTTATAGGTCACTTATACCTAATTTTTCTAAATTGATTTCTCCTCTTATTGAAGTTACCAAACCTTAAAATAAGTTTTGTTGGAAATCTGAATAAGAAAATGCATTTAATAAATTGCAAGAAATTTTCTTTCAAAAACCTATGCTAAATCTCCCAAATTGGAATGAGACTTTCTATGTTAATACTGATGCATCAAAGACAGCAATCTCAGCTGTTCTTATGCAGAAATTTGACGGTGAACTTCGATCTATTTCATATTATTCCAAAACTTTTTTTCAGTCTGAAAAACAGTATCCAGCTATCAAACTGGAACTTTATGATATTTATAAAGGTGTAACAGCTTTTAAATATTACATTTTTGGTCGACCCTTCATTCTCTTATCTGATGCAAAACCCCTCAATAATTACAAAAAAGCCACATCACCTGCTGAGATCACTACTCGTTGGATGTTGGAACTATTTGAATATTCGTACACATTCCAGCATATACCAGGCAAAGAGAATGTGTTAGCAGATTTTCTAAGCAGAACACCTCACATTCCTACTGAAGATCTCCATACTAATCCAGATCTTATTTCTAGGCAAGAACCGGTACCAATTGTTGATGATCAAAATGATTTACATAATGAAATTGCTCATTTTCCATGTGGTTTAATTGGCAAAACACACCACACTTGTCATCTTCAAAGTGACTCTCCACCTCCAAATAATGATAATAATGAAGACCCATTATTAGAAATTTTTGATTAAACCATCTTTTCTGAACAACAAAAAGATCTTAAAATTAAGAAAATTTATGAAGATCTTAAAGCTAACTAAAAATCTAAAAGTTTAAATGGCTATTATATTAATTCAAATAATGATTTACTTTGTTACAATGGACACTTTTCTTCAGAAGATATTGAGCTACATAAAGCTGTTTCACCTTCATCACTTAGAGCAAAAGCTTTAAGAATTGCTCATATTACTCATACTGGAATTCATAAAACTATTGTTAATTTAAAGAAAAGATTCACCTGGAAAACCCTTGTGTCTGATGCAATTAATTATGTCAACTCTTGTGAAATTTGTTTAGTAAACAAAAATCATAAAAAAACACAGCTCCATATTTACCAGCACCACTACCTACAGCTCCGAATCAAAAAGTTTCGATGGATTTACTTGGCCCATTGAGAAATCGCCAATATGTGATGACAGTAATTGATCATTTTTCTCGTCATTTAGAATTATATGCCTTGAATAACATTAATGCTGAATCTGTTACTAAAGCTCTATTGCATTACATTTCTACTCATGGAAAGCCCGAATTAACACTTACTGATCATGGCTCTCAGTTCACTAGTGATATGTTTTCTTATTTCAATAAAAAGCTTGGCATAAAATTGGAAGACAGTTCTGTAGCCCATCCACAGGCTAACGGATTAAGTGAGCGATGTAATACTCAAATAAAGTCATCTGTGAATACAATGGCTTCCCAAGGATTTGATGTACCAACTGCTTTAAAAATCCACCAGTCCATATACAAAGCTACGCCTCATCCAGCTACAAAATTCACTCCAAATCTTCTTCATTTTGGAAGAGAAGTAAATGATATTTATGCCAATTATAAAACCCAATCTTCCTGGAAAATTATTAACACAGCTTACGAAATTCACAAATTAATGGATGTTATTGAAAAAATATATTATCAAGCTTACAAAAATAACGAGTCTTCTAGACAAAAGGTATACCAAAAATCAAGGGAAAAGTTAAAATTTGCTAATATCAAAATTAATGATATTGTTTATGTAAACTTTCCCAGTGTGTTTAACAAAAAAGTACATGGCCCTTACATGGTAAAGAAAATAATTTCACCTGTACTTATTCAAATCCAAGATTGCAATAATAATCAAGCATCACCAATGTTGATCCGTACTAACAGAATCTTGAAACTTCAGAAAAGAGATGAAGCATTGCAGTATCCTTTGGATTCTTCTCAAGGTGCAACACATGATCAACCAGCTGTTGATAGTGCATCTTCTTTTCCTGTGCAACAACATGATCCTGTTAAAATTTCTAATTGTGATTCTGCTTGTAATACATCTCCTCAAATTCCTACTTCTTCTAAGTGCCAACAAACATCTTCGCATTCATATAATTCAGTGCATTCACAGGCAACTGGTGATAACGCTCCCACTGCTGTTCTAAATAAATCCACTCAATACAAAGATCATTATGATCTTCGGCCTCGCACCCATAAACATTATAGAACATAAACTAATCTTCATTTCTTTTTTAGGATGACTTTAGCGTTGTTACAGAATCTGAGCCTTGCTAGCTGACTTGGATTATCGGAGATGAAGTTTGACCATTTTATTTTTTTGCTTTCTTCTACCAAAGCTGCAGGCAGCATTTGTGTAATTTTTTTTAAAGTCATCTTCTCCTTGAGGCAATGAAATTGTCATCCTATAAAAGTATGTACCTTTTTAATTTGTTTCTGTTCACTCTGTTTTTCATTGAAACATTTTCTTCACAACCATACTTAATTTTTTTGTTTATGCTTCATCTCATATGTAAAATGTATTGGTACTTTTAAGTTTTCAAAACCTACAAATTCAATAGTTGGGAAATAATGAGAAATATTTTATTTTTAATATAATGATTGAAAATATTATGTCATTTATTGAATTATTTTGATAATTGTTTATTCTAAAAATAAATAAACAAATAAATTGTTATTGATGTAAGGTAAAACATGAGTACTCATGTCATCAAATTTCCCTATTGTGACTATTATAATAATGCAAATGTCACTTTTTCATCATTTACAGTTTATGCATGCTCTAACATCTAACCTCTTTTAACATTTCAAAGAAATAATGATAAAATTGTGCATGCTAATTCTTCTACTTGAATTTTTGATGTATTGTAAAAAATGGAAATGATTGAGAATAGGTATCTCTGTGTATCTAAGTGTTTAAAAGTTCAAAGAAAAGGGTTTATATATATATAATAAGTATATACTTTGGATCCAAAGATATTTTTTTAAGTCATTATTTGTATATAGAAAAGAAAATATTTGTTATTTTACAGATAAAACATGATCACATGTTATTTACAAAGGTTTGAATATTTGAATTAAACATGTTCAATAGGTATTCAACATATTATAAATATTTTATGTGATAATTTTTGTAATGTGACATTTTTCAAGTTATGTACTGGATTAATATATTTATTTAAATACTTTTATGAGAGTGTGAATATCCTCTCTTTGCTCTTTTTGGTAATTTTGAAAGTAGTATTATTGGAAAATAGCATTTTTTTCCTTCTTTTTCTGAGAGTTTAAATAGTCTCTCTTTGGTATTTACTTTTATTTACTTTGAAAATGCTCTTGTTGATTTACATCTTTTATTTACTTTGAAGATGTTGTTGAATTGCATGGCATTAAATCTATTCAGTTAAGATATGTTGATATATTGGAAAGTATTGTATGTATATGGATATATATATATATTTTTTTTTTTTTTTTTGAGAGTCTAAATATTCTCTCTTGACCATTTGTATACATTTTTCAATTTCTGTCATAAGAAAATTTTGAAAAATTGAATTTATTGAATTTAACATGATTATTGATTTGTGAATTTTAATATGATTTGCTTATATGTACAGTGTTACAAATCCTTTTTCTTTTTAATATGCTGGCCATATATGTATGTTCTTATTATACGCAACAATTTTTATATATGCTGGTAAATTTATATTATTGTACTTGCTATTGCACGACTCAGTCAAGAGACTCTCAACTAAAGACTGTGACCATTTTCTACAAATACATATACTGTACTAAACTTTATTTTGAAACAAGATATTTTCCTTTTGAGAACAAACAATTATTTTAGATGTTTGCCAATTTATTGTGCATTATTATTTGAACTATAACTATGATAGCAATTTTGTTCTATTATTATTGAATGTCGTGTAAGTTAATTATTGATATTCATGTGATTCTCATTAGTTTATTTATATTTATGAATGATTTATATGTTCATTGTGCATAATTTAGAAAATATTGTCTCGATATAAAAATTATTGAATTTGTACATCTCACCAATATTTTCTCTTGGGGAGACCGGGGTAATATGTTGTGGTTACTCTTAACCACTGCCATATTTTTATTTAATTTAATTTATCGTGTATTTTTGTTTTAATCTTTATTCATTTATTATATATTTCGCATTCTAAAAATTATCTTAATTCTCACTTTTTTTAATCTCCCCTGTAAAGTTCTTTTTATTACCTAACTTTTTGTTGATTTCTAAATGTTGAAATCAGTTAGAATTTTTGTTCCTTCCGGTTGTGGAATTTTCCTGTGTTTTCTCGAATGTTCGATGGGGTGTGCACTTCCGTTTTATGGCTCCTCCTATTGTCCAATCAGATACTATTCTTCTGATGCGTAATTTAAAAATAGGTGCGTCCTGATTTCCAGTTTTGGCTCCGCATCTTTCTGGTGAAATAAAAGTTTATTCTTAAAAGTGCAGTTTCCCTATTAGTGGCGAAACTCTTGGCCTCTTTATTTTATCGCCACTTCCTTTTGCCCTGCCAGTTGGCGTATTTTGATTTTATGGCAACCCCTGCCTTCTTTCCTTGGCTGCCGCTGTCATTTTGGTCAGAAGAAGAAGAGAGTGCAGAGGAGAAGCCAGCAGAAATACGGTAATGAACGCTTGCGGTAATGATGTGTGGGATCCCAGCTAAAATTGTTTGTTCGGTTTTATGATAAAGGATCAGCATTATTATATAAAAAAGATGTAATTTCTCCAAAAAACAAGGAACCAACTTTATTACTTCGTGGAGACGTCTAAAGATGTGTTCGTCCATGAAAAAATACTACTTATGATCGCCAAAGAAGTATTTACGTATAATAATATATTTTGAGTTGAAAGAATGTTTTGTTTTCTCGAAATAGTGATTGTCCAAATTATTGGAACATCATCTCGTCTAGAATATCCGTTCGTGGTACGTTGTGTGCTCTTTACAAAAATAAGCACCCCTTTGTTTTATTGCATTTTAACATTTTATCCCCTACTCTCCAGTTGAATGAAAAAAGGTATAATCATTTGGAAATGAGTTTTCTGTTATTTATAAATTTGTACAAGTCATGTGAGCCATCTATGGCCGGCTTTAAAAATAAGAGAGCTATGCCTACTTACAGTTATAATATTCTCCAAGAATGAGAATTCATTTATCTTCATAAAAAAAAGAAAGAAAGAAATTTCTTTGCAAGAAAATTCTCTGTGCATATTCTTTTGTTTGTTTCTGCTCTCATGATAACTCAAGTTTGTGCAGGTAAGCTCTATTTTTTTATTCAATTATTTTTCCTGCAAATGATTAAAAAAATTGTTGAACTGTGTCGATTAATGTCAAGTGGTCTTTTGCGGGCAAATCAATGCAATGTACTCAAAACGATCACGTACTTATTTCTTTTTCGGAACGTTTTTAGAAACGAAACGTTCCCAACAAAACACAACATACATCTATAGAAGCAATAACACTATTTTATGCAAATTTATTCTTTTTCACATATACAACGGAATAAATTATAATTTGGAAGTATTTCCAAAGAAACGGCATATTGGCAATATTTCCTATGAAATGCAAACTTTGTAAAAATATTGACATTACATTGGAACTATTGCCGATGAAACGCCAACATATCACAAATATTGGCATCATAATGGCAGTTTTTTTAATGAAATGAAAATATTGAACATATATTAGCTAAACATTGGTAATATTTTATATTAAATGCCAATATTGTATTAATATTGACATTATATTGGCAATATTTCCAATGAAACACTGATTTTGTACAAATATTAACATTGCATTGGAAATATTTCCAAAGGACCTCAATTAAATTACAAACATTTGCATTACATTGGCAATATTTCCAATATAATGCCAGTTTTTGTACAATATTGACATTTCATTGGAAATATTGTCAATATATTGCCAATATTTATGATATGATGGCATGTCATTGGCAATATTTCCAATGTAAAACAAATATTTTTACAATATTGTAGTTTCATAGAAATATTGCCAATACATTTTTACACAATAAACTCAATATTATCAATTAAATCTATGTAATTACTATCCGCTTTGAAGTTAATTAAAATCTTGCTTTTGCTGAAAATACAAGGTTTCAAATCGTCTTTAAATGAGTGGAGTTCTAATCATGCTTTAGTTCTAAAGAGAAGATTTAATCAAAATTCTGGCTGCAAACACCTAATATGCTGCTAATCAAATGTCTTTTGTATATAGCTTACACATAGTATAGCTTGTATGCGAAATAAAAGCTACTTTAAATTTTATTAACGGAAAAATAGTTTTTTTCCCAAACTCGAAAAAAAATGCTTAAGAAGGAATTAAATTTTATCATCTTGAATGTGACCTATATAACTTTTAATTCTTATAATCTTAGTGAAGGATTACATACATTTGGAAAGTGTACTTAAAATCCTTGACTTTTTACTGTTTAATAACATTTTTAAATACAAAATTTTTTTAATTTTCATCTTACCTATTAATGTTGCATTATGCTTATCTAAATCAATATAAAATCTGTAATACATTTTTGATGAATAAATTCAATATTATCTAAGTAATTAATGCCTGCTTTGAATTTAATTAAAATCTTGCTTTCGCTGAAAAAAGAAGGTTTCCATTAGTCTTTAAATAAGTGAATTTTAATCATGCTTGAATTTTAAAGTGAAGGTTTAAATAAAAATCAGATTGAAAACTCCTCCTTCGCCGCTAATCAAAAATGTTTCGTATATAACTTACACGTAGTATAGCTTGTATGTGATTTAATAGCTACTTTTAAATTTATTAACATAAAAATAACTTTTTCTCGAAGTTGGAAAAAATCTGGCAAGAAAGAGTTAAACTTTATCATCTTGAATGTGATCTACAATATTTAAAATTCTTATAATCTTAGTAATTTATATTTGAAAGATGAATTAATGTCCTTGACTTTTTACTGTTTAATAACATTATAAAACATATAAATTTAAAAATTAGCATGTTACTAATTATTGTTGCATTATGCTTGCACAAATTAATATATAATCTCTAATACATTTTTTTGCAGAATAAACTCAATATTACCTATTTAACATATGTAATTACTACATTCTTTGAAGTTAATTAAATTCTTGCTTTTGCTGAAAGTAGAAGATTATAACTAGTCTTTAAGAGATTGAAATTGTAATCACGATTTAATTTTCAAGTGAACATGTAATTAAAAATTTGGATGTAAACACCTCTTACGACCTTAATCAAAAGTCTTTTGTTAAAGGTTTCTGGTTCGCTGTAATTACTAAACAAAGAAATACGCTATTGAAATATTTATTTAATTTGTATAAAGTAGTATACATCTCCCACAAAATTCATACTCTTTCGTATATAGCATAAATTATATAGATACGTATAATTAATGTTATGTTAAATTGTAGATCTTTTCTAATTTCTGTGCTATAATGTTATTTCTGGTTATAAATCCCCATGTTTATTTTAAAGGCGTACAAAAATATATTATATTTATCAGCTTATAAACAAAACTTTATTTTTTTTTCATGAAATGTATTTATGTATATATTTGTTGAAAATTTAAATAAAAAAACTTAATTTAAAAATTCTTATATACTCGCCGCATTTATGACTTGATATACCTATAGAAACAATAATACTATTTTGTACACATTCATTCATTTTTATATATAGAAAGGAATAAATTATATTTTGGAAATATTTCCAAAGAAACGGCCATATTGTACAAATATTGTCACATTGGCAATATTTCCTGTGAAACGCCAATATTGTAAAAATATTAACATTACATTGCAACTAATGCCGATGAAACGCCAACATATCAAAATATTGGCATCATATTAGCAGTTTTTCCAATGAAATGACAATATTGAAAATATATTGGCATTACGATGGTAATATTTCATATTAAACGCCAATATTGTATTAATATTGTGATTATATTGGCGATATTTCCAATGAAAGGCTGATTTTGTACAAATATTGGCATTGCATGACAAATATTTCCAAAGGACAGCCAATAAATTACAAACTTTTGCATTACATTGGCAATATCTCCAATATAATGCCAATTTTTGTACAATATTGGCGTTTCATTGGAAATATTGCCAATATATTGGCAATATTTTTGATATGTTGGCCGTTTCATTGGCAATATTTCCAATGTAAAGCCAATATTATTACAGTATTGTAGTTACATAAGAGATATTGCCAATAGATTTTTGCACAATAAACACAATATTATCAATTTAGTTTAAGTTACTGGCTAACGATCCGCTTTGAAGTTAATTAAAATCTTGCTTTCGCTGAAAATACAAGTTTCAACTAGTCTTTATTAAATGACTGTAGTTCTAATCATGCTTTAGTTTTAAAGTGAAGATTTAGTAAAAAATCTGGTTGCAAACACATCCTACGCCGCCGTAAGTCAAATGTCTTTCTTATATATCTTACACGTACTTGTATGTAATTTAGTAGCTACATTAAATTTTATTAACGTAAAAATAACTTTTTCCCCAAACTCGAAAGAAAATATGGACAAGAAAGAATTAAACTTTACCCTCTTGAATATGATCTGTATAATTTTAAATTTTTATAATCTTAGTAATTCACATTTGGAAAGTGTATTTAAGTTACTTGACCTTTTTACTGTTTAATATTTTTAAATACACAAATTTTAAAATTATCATCTTACCAATTAATGGTGCATAATTTATATATATATATATCAATATCAAATCTCTAATACTTTTTCGCAGAATAAATTCAATATTAGCTATATAATTTAATTAATTAGGGTCTGCTTTGAATTTAATTAAAATCTTGCTTTTGCTGAAAATACAAAATTTTGACTATTCTTTAAATGAGTGAAGTTCTTATCAAGCTTTAATTTTAAAATGAAAATTTAATTTTTTTAAAAATGGATGCAAACACCTTCTACGCTATTAATCGTAAGTTTTTCGTATATATCTTACACATAGTATAGTTTGTATTTGATTTAATAGATACTTTTAAATTTATTAATATAAAAATTATTTTTTCCCAAAGTTGAAAAAAAATCGGACAAGCATAAGAAAAACTTTATTATCTTAAGTGTGATTTACATTATTCTAATTCGTATAATCTTTGTATCTTACATTTGGAAAGTGTATTTAAAATTCTTGACTTTTCACTGTTTAATATATTTTTTAAATACAGAAACTATCATCTTACCAATAAATGTTGCATTATGCTTATCCAAATCAATATAAAATGTCTAATATATTTTTTCAAAATAAATTCAATATTATCTTTTTAATCTAAGTAAAAAATTTAATCTGCCTGCTTTGAATTAAATTAAAATCTTACTTTCGCTTAAAATACATGGTTTTAACTAGTCTTTAAATGAGTGAAGTTCTTATCATGCTTTAATTTTAAAGTGAAGTTTAATTAAAAAATTTGGTTGCAAATACCTCCTATGCCACTAATCAAAAGCCTTTCATATATAGCTTACTTATAGTAAAACTTGTATGTGATTTAATAGCTACTTTTAATTTTATTAATATAAAAATATTTTTTTCCAAATTTGAAAAACAATCGGACAAGAAATATTTAAATTTTACCATCTTGAATATGATTTTTATTGTTCTAATTTCTTATAATCTCTGTAACTTACAAGGTACTTAGGAAGGTGTATTAAAATTCTTGACTTTTTACTGTTTAATAACATTTTTAAACATATAAATTTTGAAATTATCATCTTACCATTTAATGTTCGATGAGGCTTAAATAAATTAATATAAAATCTCTAATACATTTTTAGCAGGATAAACTCAATATTATCTATTTAATCTAATTAATTACAACTTTCTTTGAAGTTAATTAAAATCTTTCTTTCGCTGAAAGTACAAGGTTTCAAAAAGTCTTTAAGTGCGTGAAGTTCTAATCATGCTTTAATTTAATTAAAAATCTCGTTGCTAACACCTCCTACGCCGCTAATCAAAAGTTTTTGGTATATACACTTTGGCTACACATAGTATAGCTTATATGGGATTTTATAGCTACTTTTAATTATATTAACAGAAAAAAAAAATTCCCACAGTTGAAAAAAAATTGGACAAAATATAGTTAAACTTTATGATGTTGAATGTGTTCTACATTATTTTAAATTCTTATAATCTTGATAATTTACATTTTGAAGGTAAGGTACCCTGGGGTAATAACGCCACGTTAAGGTTCTACCAATTTTCACGGCTTAGTTTTAGATTGTATTTTTCAAACAAGTATATGATTTGATACAGCAACTCATTGACTATCTATATAAAAAAAATAATTTAATAGATATGTATTCATAAAAAGTAATGGCGTGATTTCTTGACCAATGCTATTTGGCGTTATTACCCACCTATGTGGGTAATAACGCCATGCAAACAAAACTATGAAATAAGATGGAATAATTGCATGTAGAATGCCCAATTCTAAAAATACAAACTCTACAAACTTAGAAATTGACAAATTGCATTCTAAGCTATTGAAAATGTTCAATTTTTGTGAAAGTGTAAGAAAAATAACGGTGTGGTGTGTGTGTGGGGGGGGGGATGAGGCAAAAGAATACAGATCGTGAGCTTCTTTTTGCTTAAAAAGGACCGCTTAAGTAGAATTATTAGAAACATTGCACAGTTTTAACTGTATTTATTTGAATCAGTATTTAGGATGAAGCTCGGCCACTGTAGGGAATCAACCCGGGTATTAATGCCAAGGATTGGCGTTATTACCCCGTTATAGTTATTGCGCTGTACATTTTAAATTACAAATTATCTCGAGAAGATATCCAAAATCTTCAACAACATTCTGAAAGTCCATGAAATGTACTACAAATTTATGTAATTAACAAAGTATTTCCGGATAAAAAAAATAATCTTCACATTACAAAACGTATCTCACAAATTTTAGATCAAGCGTTAATTTTAGTTGCTTTGAAATACAATAAGAACTAAAAATGAAACAAATTAACTTCAAGCTGTTTTTTGCGATTTATATGACTCAAAACCCTTCTGCGCAGAGCACATGGGTGTTATTTACTTGATTATTTCATAATTATGCAAAATATAAGCACTTGGCGTTATTACCCCGCCTGGCGTTATTACCCCAGGGTACCTTATATTAAAATTCTAGGCGATTTAGTATCTTTTTTAAACATGTAAATTTTAAAATTATCGTTAATGTTGCATTATGCTTATATAAATCAACAAAAAATCTCGAATACATTTTTACGATTCAATTTTATCTATTCAATCTAAGTAATTACTACCTGTTTCGAAGTTAATTAAAATCTTGCTTTCGTGGAAAATATAAGGTTTCAACTAGTCTTTCAGTGAGGGAAGTTCTAATCATCTTTAATTTTAAAGCGAAGATTTAATTAAAAATCTGGTTGCAAACACCTCCTACGCCGCTAATCAATTGTATTTCGTATATAGCTTACACATGGTATGCCTTGTATGTGATTAAAAAGTTACTTTCAATTTTATAACATAAAAATAATTTTTATTCCCAATGTTGAAAAAAAAATCGGATATGAAATAGTTTAATTTTACCATCTTGAATGTGATCTACATAATTTTAAATTCTTATGATATTGGTAACTTACATTTAAAAATGTATCTCCCGTGACTTTTTACAGTTTAATAACATTTTAAAACAGATAAATTTTTTAATTAGCATCTCACTAATTAATGTTGCATTATGCTTACATAAATTAACATAAAATCTCTAATACATTTTTTGCAGAATTAACTCAATATTATCTACTTAATCTAAGTAAATACTACATTCTTTGAAATTAATTAATACATTGCTTTCGCTGAAAGTACAAGGCTTCAACTAGTCTTTAACAGAATGAAATTATAATCACGATTTAATTTTAAAGTAAACATTTAATTAAAAATCTGGATGTAAACACCTCCTACGCCGTTAATCAAAAGTCTTTCGTTAAAGGTTTTTGGTTCGCTGTAATTCCTATACAAAGAAATACGCTATTCACACATTTATTTAATTTATAAAAAGCATTATAAAACTCGTACAAAATTCCTACCGGTTAGAATACAACATAAATTATAAAGATACGTAAAATTAATGTTATGTTAATTTGTAGATTTGCGTCTTTTTTAATGTTCTGGGTTACCATGTTACTTCTGGTTATAAATTCCCATGTTTATTTTAAAGACGTTCTAAAAATATATCATAATCATTAGCTCACAAACAAAGTTTTAATATATTTTTTTAATAAAATATATTTAAGTTTATTTTTGTTGCAAACTGAAATAAAGAAATTTAAATTAAAAAAATTTTAAGTTCTTGTCGCATTTAAGACTTGATATATCTATAGAAGCATTAACACTATTTTGTACACATTTATTCATTTTCGCATATAGATAATAATTACATAATAAATTATAATTTGGAAATATTGCCGATGAAACGCCAACATATCACAAATTTTAGCATTATATTGACAAATTTTCCAATGAAATGACAATATTGAAAACATATTGGCATTACATTGGTAATATTTCATATTAAAAGGCAATATTTTATTAATATTAGTATTATATTGGCAATATTTTCAATGAAACAATGATTGTTCAAATATTGGCATTGTATTGGAAATATTTCCAAAGAACTGCCAATAAATTACAAATATTTGCATTACATTCGCAATATGTCCAATATAATGCCAATATTTATAGAATATTGGCGTTTCATTTCAAATATTGCCAATATTTGTGATATGTTGGAGTTTCATTGGCAATATTTCCAATGTAAAGCCAATGTTTTTACAATATTGTTGTTTCACAGAAAATGTTGCCAATACATTTTTTCACAATAAACTCAAAACTAATTTATTTTCAATTTGATCTAAATAATTACTATAAGATTTGAAGTTTATTAAAATCTTGCTTTCGCTGAAAATACAAGGTTTGAATTGGTCTTGTGAGTGAAGTTCTAATCATGCTTTAATTTTAAAAGGAAGATTTGGTAAAAAATCTGGTTGCAAACACCTCCCACGCCGCTAATCAAACGTCTTCCGTATATAGCTTACACATAGTATAGCTTGTATGTGATTTAAATGCTTCTTTAAATTTTATTAACGTAAAAATTACTTTTTCCCAAACTCGAAAACAAAATGGATAAGAAAGAGTTAAACTTTATCATCTTGAATGTTTTCTGCATAACTTTAAATTCTTATAATCTTAGTAATTTACATTTGGAAAGTATATTTAAAATCCTTATCTTTTTACGATTTAATAAATTTTTTAAATATACAAATTTTAAAATTATCATCTTACCAATTAATGTTGCATTATGTAAATCCATACAAAGTCTCTAATACATTTTACAGAATAAATTCAATGTTATCTATTTAATCTAAGTAATTGCTACCTGCTTTGAAGTTAATTAAAACCTTGCTTTCGTTGAAAATACAAGGTTTCAACTAGTCTTTAAATGAGTGAAGTTCTTATGTTGCTTTAATTTTAAAGTGAAGATTTAATTTAAAAATCCGGCTGCGAACACCTCCTACGTCACTAATCAAAAATATTTCGTATACAGATTACACATAGTATAGTTTGTATGTGATTTAATAGCTACTTTTAATTTTAATTATATAAAAATATTTTTTCCCAAAGTTGAAAGACAATCGGACAAGAAATAGTTAAACTTTATCATCTTGAATTTGATTTACATTATTCTAAATTCTTAAACTTTGTAACTTACATTTGGAAGGTGTATTTAAAATCCTTGTTTTTTTACTGTTTAATAGCATTTTTAAACAGATAAATTTTTAAATTATCATCTTACCAATTAATGTTGGATTATGCTTATATAAATAAGTATAAAATCTCTAATACTTTTTTGCAGAATAAAGCCTGTATTATTTAATCTAAGTAATTGGCACCTGCTTTAAAATTAATTAAAATCTTGATTTTGCAGAAAATGCAAGATTTCATCCTGTCTTTAAATGAGTGAAATCATAATCACTTTAATTTTAAAATAAACATGTAATTAAAAATCTGGATGCAAACACATCCTACGCCATTATTCAAAAATCTTTCGTTAAAGGTTTCTGGTTTGCTGTAATTACTAAACAAAGAAATACGTTATTCAACTATTTATTTAATTTGTATAAAGCACTATATATCTCTCACAAAATTCCTACTCATTACTGTACAATATAAATTATGTAAATAAATATAGATAATGTTATGTTAATTTGTAGATTTGTATATTTGCTAATGTTCTTTATTTCTGTGTTATAAATTCTCATGTTTATTATAAAGACATTCACAAAATATATTATATTCTTCAGCTTTGAGACAAAGCTTTAATTTTTTATCATTTAATATTTTCTTTGTTTCAAATTAAAATAAATAAATAAAAATAAAAAATAAAATTCTTAAATACTCGCCGCATTTATGATTTGATATAGCTATAAAAGCAATAATATATTTTATACACATTTATTCATTTTTAGGTGCGTTCTTAATTATATAAATAGGCAGCACCTATAGTCGCCGTCCGTCTGTCTATCCGTCCGCATATAACAGAGCAAAAAGTACCCAACTGAATCCTTTGAAATTTTAAATATGTAATAATTGCAAAATTTTTCGAACCACTTTAAATTGTATGAAAATCGGATGCATACTTTAAATACAGGGACAATCCAAAGTACTCCACTACATTATGGCCAATGGTAAAAAGTAGTTTCAAGTTTTAAGTCATTTGAAATTTTATGAAAATCGGATGTATAGTTTAATTTGAAAATATGTATTTTGTAAAATAATTTGTAAATATGTGGTCAACAGTCTTTTTTTTATTCCCCAATTTGAATTTCATACGTTTCAGGTAGTTTATAAATAAAATGGTTGTGACAGACAGACGCAAGTGTGATTTTTTAATTGTTCGATATTCACTTTTTAAGAATGGAACTCTTAAAGCGAAAAATAAATTTCGGGTCCCAATCTCTTCTGTAATCAGGTCTGTCAATTTTGTGCCTAAAACTAATTGGATATGCCAATCCTAAAACTTTCTTCTGCCTGATGCATACATTTTAGCATTTAAAAAGGTGTTTACACATGTTAATACTTTAATATTATTAATTCAATACTATATCCTCTTTAATTTTTATCTTGAATCTCTACTTCAGTCAATTAATCGGAGTAAAAACTAGTTAATGTGGTTCATGATATTTATTAAAATCTATAGTTTTCCCTTATTCTGTTATTATCAGCGTTTTGTAAATAGCCGGATTATCAGGATGCGAGTTTGGGATTCCGTACGAATCGATGGGTAATAGAATGACGTAGATAAGATAAAATGACACAAAAAGTGCTACCAAAAAGCTCCATTCCCGCAGAATATTTTCAAATTAATTGAAGATCTGCTGGCCATAGCCTAATGCATAGCAAAAAAAATTGGTTCACTTTTGAACATTTAGTACTTTTCAATGGTAAAACAATGAAAATGGCACAAAAATCGCTATAACAGCGCCCTTTTCGGCAAAATATTTCAAAATTGAAGGTGGACCTACTTGCCACAGCCAAAATCATATACAAAAATTTTGGTTTAATTCTATGCATATTTTCAAACACTTTTCCCTTGTATAATGGCGACATACTGACACATACACTCACAGACAAACATTTTGTAAAAACAAGTTTTTTACGACTTTCTGACCCCCTAAAACTTGTAAATCTGTCGAAAACTAGAAGACGAAAAAAATTCGATTACAATACTTTCTTCTATTGAAGATAGAAGGATGTAATGAGTTAGAATTGTATTGGTATCGGAAAGTTTCGTGCTTGTTTAACAATGGATTTTAAAACCTCCTTAAACAGTCGAGTATTTCTTCGCCTAGATTGACCGATAAATCACATAAATGTCACTGTACGTTTATTAGTACAAACAAAATTTTGTCATTTTTGTTTCAGTAGCGGGAGATCAGTTTTATATATGAAAATTTACGATAAAAACTGCATTTGGAAATTCTTACCAAGATTTTGTCAAGTCTGTGCAAATTGTTTAATTTATAGCGCAAGTATGTCAGTGTCGATCTAATTATACAGGGTGTCCACTCTCAAGGGCGACCGATAGCTAATTTCTAAACTGCTAGTCATAGACATATAGTTCCAATTGCAGTAATGCTTTAAATAAGGTAAATAATTGTTTTTTAAACGATTTAGGTAAAGAAAAATTAATAAAAAAATTACGAAAATTAAATTTGTATACAGTCTCCCGCTCCTATAAGCCATATTTAGTAAATTTTTACCACTACTCTAACATGTTAGACAAAAAATGTCCCATACCTCTGCGATTAAAACTGACCGAGTAATAGCTGTTTAAAGTTGTAGCATCTTTCTTACTGCAAAATAGGGGTCAGTCACAAATTTACTCGAAATAAAAATACACGTCAGATGTAAAATTTAGCATTAACATTGAGAGTAAAATAATTTTCACAATAATATTTTTCAAATTTATGTTGATGTTTACATATTTAAACAAAATATACAACTTCTACAACAAATATAATTTTTTAAATAACACAAAATTTTCTTAAATTAGATTATGAAAAGCATAATTACCTAAATTGAGCTAAATTTGTTACAAAATGATACGTATTTGAAATTCTTTTAGCTTACTCAACCTAATAAAATTTGGTGTACTCCTATAAAATAAATAAATGGTACGCACCTAAAATCGTATTAATTGTCATTGGATATAAATAAGTTTGCGAATTGGACCTCGATCAGATATTTGGAAGTAAGTAAAAGTTTGAATACAAATTTTGAACTAGGGAAACATACATAAGAAAGTCATGAGTAAAATAAGAGCTTATAAAAATTCACCTTTTTTAAAATAAAATCATTAAAAGAAACAGCTTCATTTCCTTACAAAATAAAACATATTTAAAAATACAATTAAGGATGTTAATTTCAAAACTCATCTTATCGCTTTTGTTTTCTTTATCAGTCTATATCAATCTGCACTAATGTAACACTATAATTTGCAAATTTATAAGGTAAACCAATTGACGCATTTAAAGGTTTTTCGCGATTTCCTAAAATTTGATTTTCTCGATAAAGAGAATTTTGAAACTCAGTTCTTTAATTATTTTAACCGATTTAGAAGTTAATGAATTAAAATTACCGCTGCCGTAAAACTTATATGGTGGCTGCAACTTCAGTTAAATCGCTTTAAAAATACTTCTTTACCTCATTTAAAACAATTTTGTAATTGGAACTATATGACTGCGACATATGGTTTAGGAATCAGCCATTAGACAGCGTTAGAAATGGACGACCTTTATAATACTTTAAGTACTTAGCGTACGTACCCTTAAAGCTTAGCGCAACTCATTCGTTTCCGGTTACAGAAAAGTGGTTTAAGTCATGAAATTCAAAGTTTCATTACTCGGTCATTTTTAGTGTTAAATGAATGGGACCTTTTTTGTGTTGCTTGTTAGAGGGATGGAAAAATTTTACTAGATATTACTTATAGGATCGGAGGACCGTATAAAAATTTAATTTTCGTAATTTTTTAATAAAACTTTTTTTTGACCTAATCGCTTAAAAACAATTCTTTACCTCATTTAAAGCATTTTTGCAACTGGAACTTACTGTCTATGACTAACGGTTTAGAAATTAACCATTGGACATCGTTGAAAGTGGACACCCTGTATAAATAGTACTACATTTAAGTAAACAACGCAGCTCATTATTAAATTTTTCTGATCTTTTTTGTTTTTTGTTTTATCGCCATGATATAATGGTGTTTTGACGTAACATAATGACTTAAAGGCATGAGTGATAATCACGAGCATTATTTTATTTTGCAAGGTATTTCATTGTAAAAGCATGCGTCATGCGCGTTTAAATCTATTTAAAGACTTATAACTCAGTTATTTAAAAGCATGTTTACACTTATTTGTAGCGAAAACTACCCTTTTATTTAATCCCATATCATATTGCTTTTGTTTTTGAAATCTCTGTATTTCATCTAATAAACTACGTCCATTTGAATTAAATTAATTTCATCATTTCCTTGATTATTTCACCTACGTTATTCAGACAACAATGTTGCTATTTTAGTACCAAGTAATAATCTAATTTAAGTTCATTCTAAACCCTGTCTACTCAAGCTTATATCTCTTCTGAAATTGTGCATAAGTTCTGTTTAGTAAACAATTCTATGAACTATACATTAAAAGAATAAATATTTATTTATACGAATGAATGAATAATTGTCACAAATAAAGTTTATATAAACTCGTCATATTTAATTGATTATTTTCATTTTAATAAAATTCTATGTATGAAATTAAAAAATCAGCAATAAGATTTTTTTAATACGTATATAGTATATCGTTCTTCTTGAAATCTGTTCCCGTGAGGCATGGTGACGTCAACTGTAACGTCTTTGTGAAATTGCATTGTGACTTTGTGACCATCAATCGTCGATGTGACGTCACGTGACCTCGATGTGAAGTCACAGTGACTAAAAAGTGAAGTCGTTATGGCCGTTTTAGAACTCGTTTGTGACGTCACATTGTGATCACTTTGTGAAGTCAAGGTGTGACAAATTTGTGAAAAATGTGTCATTTGTGACTACTTTGACATTAACATTGTGACGAAACTGAGACAAAAGCGACGATAATTAAATCGACAGAAACATTTTTTTTAAAGTAAATAACATGTTTTGAAGAATTTTTGTAATTTTCTAAAATTTTTTAAGAAAGTTACATCTTAGTCACAATGTGATGTCACTGAGTGGTGGCATTTTGGGCACAGATATGATGTGACCAAAGTGACTCACAGTGACGTCATTATGACGTCACTGTGACCATGCATGCTATGAGGGTTAATTCATATTGACATAAATGTATCACTGATAATCAAATGCATTCTTTTATGTTACAAAATAATTCATTATGATAGAATACGTCATGCACGCTTAAATCCGTTTAAAGACTGATAACTTAATTACTTAACCCTTTAACGATCATAGCATTTTCATTGCTAAGATGTCGAAATAAATGAATGACACCGGTAATTAAGAACAAATATATTTCTAAATAAGAAAACTTGACTCTTCGCATACAAAATAAAAGGGATATTTCTAGATAAAAATACCGGTGTCAGTGTTGCGTATCGGAATTAAAATTTTGTGGTTTCATGGCGAAACCAATGAACGTTAAAGGCTTAAAGAAATGCTTAATCTTATTTATAGGCAAAACTATCCTTTAATTCGCATTCTTTTTAAATCCAATAACATGTTGCTTTTACTTCTGAAATCTGTGTATTTCATCTAATAAACTTTTGGGAACGAATTAATCAAAGTGGTTAGTCTCCTTTGATAAAGATACATTTAATTTTACTTCAATTTGAATTAAATGTGCTTCAACATTTCGTTGATTATCTCACCGACGTTATCCAGACAACAATGTTGCTATTTAAGTACAGAGTAATAATCTAATTTCAGTTTATTTCAAACTCTGTCTACGCAGTGTTATGCTTATCTATTTTGAAAATTTGCATAAAGTTCTGTTTGGTAAACAAATCTATGAGCCCTATTTTAAAAGACTAAATAAATCTTTATATGAATTAATGAATAATTGTCGCAAATATAGTTTATTTAAACACGTCACATTTAATTAATTATTTACATTTTAATGAAAATATATCTATAAAATAAAAAACTAAAAAATAATAAATTTATAAAATGTATTATAGTATATTGTTCTCCTAGAAATCTACTAATATTTAATCAACAGAGGTGATATATATATATATATATATATATATATATGTTATTATTATTAGCATTTTATGTATATTTAGATTATATGTATGCTACAAATAGACTTGAAAATAAAAAATTAGATGGTTAATGAATGGTGTAGAAAATGTTGCAAAGTTTAAAAACTATAAAACATTAACCCTTTATCTGCCGAATTCTGGATCCATGAAAATTTTACATTCTAAAGCATTTTATGTAAATTGTTTAAACTAAACTAAAAGATTTACACAATCATTAAATAATCATAATCTTTGAAGGATTATAGAAGGATTTAGAAGGATTAATTAAGTTTGAATTTACAGGGGTTTTGTGCAATATTTATAGTTCCACTCAAATTTTTTGTTTTAATTTTTTTTCTTTCTATTTTGTAGAATTATAAAATGTACAAATATGATGTTCGTACAATGTAATTATAGAAATATTTCCGAATTGAAAAATCTCCGTCCCCCTCCCTCAGCGCCAAAAATGTTGAAAAGATAACAAAGCATAAGAAATCTCCTTTTTAAAAATACTTTTGTTTTGTGCAACCAATGATGTTTTGGAACAATATAAAATAATGTATCTGTAACTCATTCAATATAAACAGTTGTGACGTGTCTAGGGATATGCTGGCTAAATGAAGACATAGTTTTAAGTATAACATAAAATCAAACAGTTTATTTAAACCTCTGGAACATGGGAAAGTTGAGCTAAGTTCGAAGTTTCAGTCACTAAGCACAATACTAAGAGATTAAATTGCAAACTATACTCACATCCACGGCTTAAGCTCAGTTCGGGGCACTCACTCCGGCTTCACGTTCAGATTGCGGCTAAAAGCTAGTTTAAATCTATAATAAAACAGCCCATGGCTTCACACACTCTTTATTTCCAAAAATACTCAACGTATTAAATAAATCTTACCCGCAGGCTTTCCCCTGAGGTAACTCAGCTCCCCACAAACTAACTTGGTTCACAATTCTAGCTATCTCGCTTGGCTGGCTTCCGCCGCCTCACCACCACATCTATTTCGCTTTGCGGACTACTGCCACTTCACCACCACACACAACACTTCACACACTCCAACTCCTAGCTTTTATACGTTGCACACTGAAGCCGGAGCTATAAATTTGCATAATACTCCTAACCGCAGCTAACTGTAGACTCGAGGGCACCACATGCGCTCGGGAAAGTTAAAATGGAATAAAGGATAGATGTCGCTTTCGCGCCACACATGTTAAAGCATTGACGTCACGATCTCACTAAAATGCTAGAGTGCCTTTATCACAAAGCACACTCCCTCACACAGTATTAGAACTAATCGATGTATTAAAAGAATTTTATAATAAGCAATTTTAATAATAAATTTTTTCCAAACATTCTAATTCTATATCGTCACTATCCATTTGTCTTATTTGTCCATCAAAGTTTTCACTTTTTTAATGTCAAGAATTAAACAACTTCTACAATATCTCCAACTGCACATTCATCGTTGGATATTATATCCTTGTCAAAGTATGGATACCTCTAACTGACTGAGCCAAATATACACATTTTCTTGATTTTTATTCCGATACTCTTATTCTATAATATCCCCATTTATTTGTCTTATTTCTCCATCAAAGTTTTCACCTTTTTTTTTTTTTTTTTTTTTTTTTTTTTTTTTAATGTGGAGAATAAAACAACTTCTACAAAATCTCCAACTGCACTCTTATCATTGGATATTATATTTTTGACAAAATATGGTAACAAACAAATTCTCTGGTGATCACTTTCTGAAGTTATTGCTACATTAATTGTTCCTACGTCAGTAAAAACAACATGATGTATCGATTGAATGTTGAGCTCCGATTGTGCTTGGTGCCAGCATTCATGAAGCATTTTCCCAATATCTTCAGAAATTTCACATTCAGCAAAGTTCTTTTATAGTTTTTAGGACTTTTTCTACACAGATGGCAAAATCTGAGGCTGAATTTATAGTTGCAGAGCGTTGCTAGTGTTAGCATTTTCTTGGCAACTGCACCAACCCCATCGACAACTCCTTTACCATGAGATGAAATGCAAAAGGATTACCATCCTTTACCATGATTTTTTAAAATAGTCTCTTCTTTCCTTTCCTTGCTTTGTCTCTTTCCTTCTCTTGTTGTAGATATGCTTCATATTTAAAAGGGTTTTAATTAACCTTTTTTCAATGATATCGTGATCTTTCTGTACTCTTCATTCTCTGCAAAAGAGAAGAAATTAATGTGTAAACTGAATAAATATAGCACTTCCAGTCCAAAAATATAAGCTTAACAAATTTTTAATAGTTATCCCTTGAAATTTCTAATCTTACATAAAGTTAATTATGTTAAATTTTGGTTAATTTCAAACTGACTACATACATTTTATGTTACCTTAATACACATTTTAACAGTTTCTATTATTCTTACTTCCATTTTTTATTTAATTTGAATTAAAAGAGAAAAAAAATCTTCCCCTAATATTGATTTACTTATTTTAAAAAACTAAATAATATATATTAGATAAATACTATCAAATAACAAAATAAAAAATGTATATAAAAAACAAAACAAAATTAACAAATTTAAAGAAAATTGCCAAAATATTGTTTCGTAATTTTCTTTTTTTAATTTCTATAAAAATCTCACCTTTTAAATTAATTTCTTAAACATATATCACTAATAAATTTATTTTCTTGCAGTAAAGCAACAATTTTATCAATCCAAACTGAATAAATCAACTGCACACAGTGTCACATGCTCAGATGATGCAAATTTTTATTTATTAACTGGAATTCCCTCTATTAAATCAAAGGGTATAGTTAAAGCTGCCAAGTACATGTTTTCCAGCATATTATTCTTTTATAAAATTACATATAATTTGTTCAAATATGCATTTGTAATCAATTTTAAAAGACGTTGCGGGTGTGACTTTAATTAAATGTCACACCCGCAACAGGGACATATCACGCCCGCAACGCTCAATAATTATAATTAAAATATTAATTAATTTCTTTTGTGTCTGTAATTCAAAGTATCTTAATAAACTATTTTTGAATATAAAGTTTCATAACTTTAAATCAAAAATATTTTTCTGCACAGATATAAATGTAACTTTTTGTTGCGGGTGTGACACAATAATTAAGAGTAATTAAATATGCTTACCTTTTGTAATGAAGATTAGTGAACACTTCTCTGCAGACAAAAACTCTCAATAATAGCTGTCAGATCATATATATCCAAGTTTGGAGATTTTCAGAATGTTTGTTCAGCTGTACGAGACCATGAAATGTAAAGATTTTTGCCTCAGTCTATTTTACAAAGTCATAGTGTCACTTTATTAATTAAAATATGTATGTTAATGACAAAAATTTAAATCTTTTTTGATAAAATATGAAATAGTACACTCTTAACAGTTAATATGCAAAATTTCAATCATATTTAAAGAAATTTAAATTTTCATCCTCATGTCCATTTTTTCGTGGATTGGGCGACTTTCAAGCATCTTTTATCAGAATTTTTGCAAAGAACTGTTTTCCTTAGTTAATGAAAATAAATTTTATTTTCAAATATAGCGAATAGTACACTGTAAAAAAAAATCTGTAACCCTACAGATGAAAAGTTTCCGAAATCTGTTGTACAAGTAAAACTGTAAATCAACAAAACTAGTTTTTATAAAGCTGCAAAAATCTGTAAATTTACAAACAAATTTAGTAAAATTATAATTATCTTACTAAAATTTTATCTGTAACTTGGGTTGCAGTTACATGAAAATGTCTTGGAATCCCATTTTCCTAAAAAAATCTTAGTAACCTTACAGATTTTTTTACTTTCGGTGCAAATCTGTATCTGTTACGTAGACTTTTGCTGTTGCCGTTACATAAAAAGTTCTAGGAATCCCAGTTTCCTAGAAAACTTTTAGTAACTTTACAGATTTATTTTTTACTGTGTACTTACAAATTTTGTTGTACTAAAGCACCTAAAATTCCCTGAATTCCTATAATTCTGTACAAACTCTGCATGTATACGTTTAAAAGCAACTGTCTGAACTAACCACTGTCTGAATATTTGAAAAAAAAATGGTGATTTTAATTTTTTTAAAGGGGTATTTGTAGGTCCAGGCATTCTGAAAATGATGAATTTGTAAGTATTGTTATGACACACTGTAAAAAAAGTTCTGTAAAGGTACTAAACATTTTCTAGGAAACTGGGATTCCAAGAACTTTTCATGTAACGATAACAGGAAAAATTCATGTAACCGATTCTGAAACTTGAATTTTTGCTGTTACCTTTACAGGAAAAGTTCTTGGAATCCCAGTTTCCTAGAAAATGTTTAATACCTTTACAGATTTTTTTTTACAGTGCAGTAGAAAAAGACGCATAGCTTTCATCCCAGGACGTTGTGCATAATTTCTTAGGAAATAAAAAAGCTGCAATTTGCAAGAGTATAGTTCAAATTATGGTTAACAATTTTAAACAACTAAATTGTCACGTATCATTAAAGCTTCTTTTCTTGCACTCTCACATTGACATTTCCCAGAAAATATGGGGGCAATTAGCGACGAACATGCTGAACGATTTCACCGAAAAATTTCTGCTATAAAGTCTTGTTATGTAGCGCAATGGAATGCAGCTGATTATTGTTGGTTCATCAAGAGAGGAGATATTAAAAGAATAATTTTTTTACTCAAATCTTATACCAGCAGTTTTTAGTAGCAACTTCTATTTTAAAATATTGAATAATATAAACTAAGACAGACTTGAATATATTTTTTTAAATAAATAAAATTTATGTACAAAAAATAAAACACTAAAAAACATTTAAAAATACAAGAGTAAACGTTTCGCCAAGCTACACACAAGGCCTCATCAGTGCAAATAATTATTCGTTGCATAACAATTATTGGAACAAATCAAGACGGATACAGATTAAAGGATTGTTATACAATGAATAATTGTTCTGATGAGACTTTGCGTGTAGCTTGACGAAACTTTTACTCTTGTATTTTTAAATGTTTTTTAGTGTTTTATTTTTTTGTATATAAATTTTATTTATTTTAAAATAATGTATTCAAATCTGTCTTAGTTTATATTTTTCAATATTTTAATAGTTTTTAAAATTCAGGCGTTAAATGCAAGTGTATTGCAAAAAGAGAGACGATACTTAAAATCTATATTATAAAGGCCAAACGTATCTGTGCGTAACGCATACGTCATTTTGTGAATGGCAACACTTTCACATGCAATTTAGTTCTGAAATTTTCGGTACTACAAATTTTATACTTCTAAATATAACAAATTTTCAATTTTTACACCATTGTATTGAGAAAAAAATTTACTTTTAAATGCAATTTATTTGAAAGCTGTATCTCAATTTATTTATGAGTTATTAATTTTTTTATAGTTTTTAGTTTGAATTTTTTAATTGTGGCAACAGAAATACGCCATTTTTCCTTAAAATTGATAAAAACTGAAATAAAAATATCATGTAAAAAAAAACCGTCTGACATGAAATCCGATGAACTTTTTTTTTTTTATTCATAAATTGAATGTTTTTTTTTTAGTTTATTGAAAACTTAATTTACAAAGGATACAATTTTTCTTTGCAAAAATGTATTTTAAATAATATTCGAGTGACTTCACCGCATTTACTCAGTTCATATCAGAAAGCTAAATGAGTGTAATTTTATTTATCCGCGTGTATGTAATGATATTTTCCAAATTTTGAAAAAAAAAAAAATGCAAATGAATGATTTCTTGATTTCTTATAAAACATGGAGCTATTATAAATAAAGAAGTGAAGATTTGTGAATCATCACATTTCCGATTTGTTTTGCCGAGTGTCTTGAATATTGTTTTTGCTGCGTTTGTGTAATATTCCGTTCTAATGACATCATATGCAAACTTTTCTGTAGGCGTTATTTAAGACTGGATTCGTAAAAATTCAATGCCTTTAACGGATGCAAATAACGTCTTTATATATAAAAAAGCAAATGATTTTAAAATGATCAAATTAAAATACTATGAGACGTGCGTATATAAATTTTGAGATGATGAAAATTATGACGGGTTTAGATTTCACATGAGAATTCTATGATCATGTCAATTAGGATTTTTTTTAGCTTAAAATATTTGTTTCAGAGTTAGTATTTTTACTGTAGCTAATTTTGTGGGCTTATTATAAATCAATGAAACAGCTCTTTCCTAAACACTTTTTTTCGTCGAAATTCGACGGGTTTCCCCTGGTATATCTAAACGCAAAAATAGGTACGAATGTACGCAAATTAATGCACTCAAATAGTGTTCAGCTGTGTAAAATGTGTATAAAATATATGAAAAATGTATATTAATAGCATACAAGTTTACTGCAGATAAATTAAGCATTTAAGTTTTATGTATTATTATTATTAGCATTAAGTTCTGATATGTTATAATAACCTATAAATACACATCCTTCGTTAAAAAAAAATAAGAAGAAACAAGTAAAAATTTCTAACATCACTTTCATTTACTCAAGAATGTATATAACTGGAATATAAGATTTAAATTTAAGGAAAAACAATAAAAAGTTAATTTATATTTATCAGTGTAATCTCTGCTTTGTAAACTATAATTTTTGTTTCTTGTTTTATTTCTATTTTCAAAGAATACAAATTTTTAATAAAAAAGAAAAGCTATTTTCTTTTTCATTCAAATAAGGTGATCAAAATGCATAAGATGTCCTCTTTCTTCTTTGACATACTGTGATAGACTTTTTTATTAAAAAATATATTTGATACGGTATAAATTATTACGGTAAAATCTGCAGAAAACTAAACAGCATCCCCCCCCCCCCCCACCCTGCAATTTAACATTATATTTTTCGATAAATTCCAATTCTATGTCACTAATGAAAACTTAGATACTATTTATTTTATTATTTATGTGACTAAGCAAAAGGGATATATAAAAATGAAGAGGATGTCAGTAAGTGCTGTATCAGCAGTTGTTTGGAAACATTCGATTAAAACATATATATGATTCAGTGATCCGTAAAATTTATTTCGTGTATCGAAATAACTTTTGTTTTGAACTGAAATTGCTACATTTAAGGAATAATGTTTTATTTATTTTTAGATTTTTTAAATAAAACAAGTAAAGTTCGATTGGCTAGTGAAAATTAAATAAATGAAACAAACTAACCCCAAAAAAAAAAAAAAATGGCATAAAAGTAGTGAAAAACCTTTATCCTCTTCAGTCATGAGATTAATATACCGCAGAATAACAAAAACTAGTTTAAAAGTGTTATATAACATCTACAAAGATGTATCAGTCTAATATAATGATGCTTGTAATATGCACAGATTTATTTTTAAAAGTCTAGAAGTAATTCTAACAATTCTAGAAGCATTTAAATTCATTTAAAGGGTATTCTTTAGTGTCTTCTACTGGTAACTTTGGGATTGAGAAGGCTATTCAGATTTATGTATCTTTCATAGCAAAAAACGGAAGCATTTTCAGTATCATTCATGATAGAGATACTTTCTCAAAATTTTAAAATACGAGATTGGTAAACAATGTCACGAGACTACATACATAATGCAAATCAATGCAAAATAAAATGAAATTAGATATTTGCGAGAGTGAATTAAATTCTACTATTGTTATTAAAACTGCATTGCATCTCTTTCTAAATTTTCGGTACAGTAGAACCTCGATTAGCCGAGCCTCGATTAATGAAGGTTTCTGTTAAACGTGTGACGGTATATTCATGCTGGGTGTCATTTGTCACGTTATATGCAGACATACTCATTAATTTAGGTTAAAACAACACAGTTTATTAAAATGATAAGGGCTAAAGGAAAGTGGAGCCAGTCTATAATTTCACTCACTGAGAACACTATGAAAAGCTAAATCATACTCACAGGCGTCGGTCTAGCTCAGCCGGGGCACCGTCTAACACTTGACACTATTTCCTGGCTGATCTACTAAACAAATCTTAATTTCACAGCCCGTGGCTGTGGATATTTCTTTATTTCTCAAATAATCAAAACTAAAGTTTCTTACCAAGGTCAAATCTTTAATCCACTATCTGAACTCCTTTCCGCTATCCTGGAGGCCGTAGCTATTTTCTAATCGTCAGCACCTTACTAAACAATCATCAACTTCGTTGTCTAATGGCGGAATACACACAGAGGCTGCTGGACGCTGCTGGCTACTGCCAGAAACACACAGACGCTGGCTGCTGGCTAAGGCCAGAAACACACAGACGCTGGCTGCTGGCTAAGGCCAGAAACACACAGACACTGGCTGCTGGCTAAGGCCAGAAACACACAGACGCTGCTAAGGCCAGAAACACACACCCCACAAACTCACACCCAAGCTTTTATACGCGACAAACTGAGATACTTCTCATTAACATAATACTAATAACCGCGAGCTAACTGCGGAATTCGAAAGAGCACACACACTCTAGAAAGTTAAAGTAAAAGAGAGGATAGATGTCACTTTTACGCCTACAAAATGTTAAATTATTGACGTCACGATCTCAGAAACACTAGAGTGCCTTTATGACTAAAGGTCACTCCCTCACAACCCCCCCTCGAACTCCGCAGAGAAAAAGGGCTGGGCTAAATGCATGCCCAGAACTTTTTCTTGTTATAAATTTAGAGCCGTAATAAAACACAGTGATGGGTGAAATTTAACGCCGAAACATAACTTTTAAAATATTAACTTTAACCCATCACAACAAAAAAAAAACTCAGTTTGCCTCAAATAATCACATATCCAATCCAACCATTCTTCTATCTTACAAATAGCCTCCGTAAAACTTCCAAAAACTCGTAAAACTTTCAAAACTAATTACTTCTTCTCTCAAAACAACCCACTCCACTGGGAGTGCTAAAATTTCTCAAAACACTAACCTTCCGAAATTTTCCTCAATATTGCAATGCAACTATAACTTTACCCAAAAATTTCTCCATAACTTTTAATATACTAGAATTCGCACCAAGTCCAAAAAACCCAATGCGCAAAAACTTTCCTCATCCAAATTCCGACTTCATCTAAAATTACATTTACTTCATACTAAACTAACTCTGCTACTACGTAATACCTACATCCCCATTAGCCAATGAACTAACTCCCAAACTTCTTCAGACTTAACTCCACTTGAACAATAATTGGGGCACATACGTACAGCGGCATATCGCTGTGCTTATGCAACAATCAAAAAATATCAAAAATTTACAAAATGACGTCATCAATCTCTTCATCTGTATTAACTAAAAGAAAAATAGCAGAATCAATACATAACAAAAAGTATACTTCCCTGCAAGAAAATCACATTAACATTCAATTTTAATACAATACAATTTCAAATTCAAATGCAGCTTAAAACTTCGCAACTTGCGGAAACCATTCCCAACTAAAGTACAAAACGCAACCCATAAAACACGAACGATAAGAAGAAAGTTAATTCATTAAATGTTAGTATCAGAGATAGAAACGCGTGTCAAGGACTTCTTGACCGCAAAACACGTGCGCGCCTGAACCGCGGCGCGTGTACAAAATAACCCAAATTACTATCTGTACTTTCTGAAAATTTAAACATACATTAACATACATTTTATAACACATGAACAATAACAATATAGTAACATTTTAACAAATAACATAACAATTTAACAATAGATCCAGAATTTTTAAAAGCAGTTAAGACCAAAATTTCCAACATACATAAAACTAACAATTTTGCAAACAAATTTTGAACACAATTAAGCACTAAACGTGAGTCCGTCAAAAAATTCCAAAAATGGCCAAAAGTACAAAACAGTCTCTCTGCTTTCTATTCCTTCACATTGCTACCACATATATGCACTCTAATAGAAATTTAATAAAGAACATTATCACCCAATCATAGAGACGATTCGCTGCTGGCAGGCTTCATACTGCAAGATGGCTTTCTCCTCCTGTCCCAAAAGGCTTGTACGAAGGATCTCTCGTCATCAGAACTGTACGGTGACGCCACAGTTGACTGTCGTGCCTGCAGCCTGGTTCTGAATGGATGCCGTGGGATACTCGTAGGTTCCACTCGACGACTCTGCTCCGGCCGGTTCGCTGGGTTCACTCCATGGCGAGGTTCACACTGTTGTTGCCGGTAATCTGAGAGTTGCCTCCTCTTTCTAGACGCACCCGAAGTTACCGAAGATCCTAGGCCACGTTTCTTTCCGGTCCTATGTAGTTTCTTGTTAGGCAAAGATTCGGCATTTAAAGTTCGCTTAACAGTTTTACGAGTGTCCAAACGAAATCTTTTCTGGGGATTAATCACTGAAGATGGTGAACTATTAGTTAATTTATGCTTGTGAGGTTGTTGTCTAATAGATGGAGGAACTGGACAATTTATAATTTTTTGTCTTTTATGACACACAGAGTCCGATGTATTTGACACAGTTCTCTTATTTTTATTATACTTTGCTCTCGGATTGCTAGGCTTTCGACTTTCAATAACAGTCTTTGGAGCTGTTTGACCAAATTTTCTTCTTGAATATTGATGAAAAGAATTAGACGAAGAAGTGCTGGACTCGGGACACTCATTGGATCGGGAATTTCGCGAAACACCACTCGACATATGAGAACCTTCACTACCATTTTCTCTAAACTTATACACTCTAACCTGATCCAGATTAACAGTCATTCTTTCACCATTGACATCAACAACCAAATTATTATTTCGAACTTCCAAAACCTCGAACGGACCTACAAACTTCGGACCAAACTTAGCTACTCTCTTTTGACGACTTGAACTTAACCAATGCTTTTCTACTAATACAAAATCTCCAACTTTCACTTCTAACTCCCTTCTACGCATATTATAATACTGAGCTTGCTTTTCTTGCGCTTTTCCCATTTGAACCTGAGCTTCCTTAACCAACCTCTCAATATCCTGACACATGTACTGACTTTCCGCATCTGACACCATAACTAACCTTTGGAATGGAGTAATAACTTTTCTACCCAAAAACAATTCAGCAGGCGTTTTCCCCGTTGACTCGTGAACTGCCGTACGAAGTGCGTACGCAAAATGCTGAAGAAACTGGTCCCAATTTGCATGATGAGAACCAACATAAGAAGAAATCATTTGAATTAATGTACGATTTACACGTTCAGCCATATTAGACTGAGTAAGTTCCCTACCGTCCTCAGTCTGCAACTTTTCACACAAAGACTTAAAAATATTGAATATAAAATCATAACGAAATGGTTTACTAGCAACTAGTGCGTCAAAACCAATATAAATTTCATTAGTTAAACTCGGTTTATCTGAAAAAACTTTACCACAATCGACTAAAGACTTATTAACCTCCATTTTCTTAACCACACTTAAACCCGACTCCTCCAAATTAACTGACACTGAAACAGGCTCTTTCTTACTCACATTCTCATCATTATTCACGATTAACGACTTTTTAAAGAAATCCAAACTAATTCCTCTATCCTTCATATAATCCACACCAACTATACAATGCACTGTTAATCCATCTAACACACAAAACTCCCAACATGTCTTAACCGAACGAATTTCAACTTCCAATTCTACTGAACCTTTATTATCGCAAGCTACTCCCTGTGCCGACTGAACCACCAGACTTGACCTTTTCAACTTCTTATACGAAAAATATTTCCGATAACAATCAAAAGAAATGAACGACTTATCTGCCCCTGTATCGAAGACACTTTTACGACAATACCATCTAACACAATTAACACTTCAGGTAACTCAACCGGATTAATAGTAATTTTATTCAACCTCAAAGACGACTTTTCTAACCTCTGAACACATCTCTTTTGCGTTGACCTATTTTCAACATTCTCATCCGAAGTTAATCTCCGTACTTGCGAAGAAACATTCCTGTCCCGTACTCCCCCACTACGATTATAACCACTATTCTGTCTATTTCCATACATATTTCTCTCACCACTTCTAAAATTATTAGCACCACCACCATTCCTATTACCATTACTCGTATTCGACATATTACGACCAAATCCATCACTTCTATTACGCACATTACTATCCGGAAATCGCTGTCCCCCTCTCACAAAATTACGTTCCCCCTCATTTCTCAAATTACTATCCGTGACAGGTCTCTGCCGAGGGTTACGCAAATCCCGTTGATCCGAGCTATGCCGAGACTCATACTTCGATAATATCTGGTGCATTTCTGCAAAATTCTTCGGTGCTCTAACTTCAATAAAGTCCTGTATATTTGGATTAAAAAGAGGAAAGACAATGTCCAACAATCCCTCAAATGTAATATCTAAATCTAATTTATTTTTTAGTTCCAGCTTACGAAGATAAAATTTTGACGCTGACTCATATATATTCTGCTTATTACAATAGAACTCTTTTCTCAAAATACTTTTATCTTTAACGGGAGGAAATGCCTTCTTTAACTCAATTACAGTTTGTTCAAATCTTTTCGCTTCCTCAGTAATCAAAAACTTTCCTATATTTTCTAACCACAAAAGTGCTTCGCCCTTTACGAGCATTTAAGCACTACGTACCTGTTTTTCTCAGGTATATTATTGAACAAAATATAATCATCTAATTTCACTAAAAATTCACTAATATCACCCTCACCGGTGAAATACACTCGTGGCACAATCTCAAAATGTCCGACATTTAGTTGGGCGCCATTTGTGACGGTATATTCATGCTGGGTGTCATTTGTCACGTTTTATGCAGACATACTCATTAATTTAGGTTAAAACAACACAGTTTATTAAAATGATAAGGGCTAAAGGAAAGTGGAGCCAGTCTATAATTTCACTCACTGAGAACACTATGAAAAGCTAAATCATACTCACAGGCGTCGGTCTAGCTCAGCCGGGGCACCGTCTAACACTTGACACTATTTCCTGGCTGATCTACTAAACAAATCTTAATTTCACAGCCCGTGGCTGTGGATATTTCTTTATTTCTCAAATAATCAAAACTAAAGTTTCTTACCAAGGCCAAATCTTTAATCCACTATCTGAACTCCTTTCCGCTATCCTGGAGGCCGTAGCTATTTTCTAATCGTCAGCACCTTACTAAACAATCATCAACTTCGTTGTCTAATGGCGGAATACACACAGAGGCTGCTGGACGCTGCTGGCTACTGCCAGAAACACACAGACGCTGGCTGCTGGCTAAGGCCAGAAACACACAGACGCTGGCTGCTGGCTAAGGCCAGAAACACACAGACACTGGCTGCTGGCTAAGGCCAGAAACACACAGACGCTGCTAAGGCCAGAAACACACACCCCACAAACTCACACCCAAGCTTTTATACGCGACAAACTGAGATACTTCTCATTAACATAATACTAATAACCGCGAGCTAACTGCGGAATTCGAAAGAGCACACACACTCTAGAAAGTTAAAGTAAAAGAGAGGATAGATGTCACTTTTACGCCTACAAAATGTTAAATTATTGACGTCACGATCTCAGAAACACTAGAGTGCCTTTATGACTAAAGGTCACTCCCTCACAAACGATCCGATAAGAAGTCTTATTTTTTGTGTGTAAATGAGCCTTGAAAAAGACCACATTTTTTAGCTCACTATTCGAGCTACAGGGATTGTAGATTCAATGACTATAAGTCACATTGAAAATGTTCAAGTAATAACAACTTCCTTGAAATGCATGGAACAAAGAAGCTAAGTTCCGTCGATAGATCTTTAGTTACTCAAAAATTGGCGTGATCGGAATCTACTCAGAGAAAATCAAGACTTTTTGAATGAAAGGTGACAGATTTTTTTTTACGAAATAATGTGAATTTAATAAATTAATATAATGAAATTCAAACAGTAATTCTTGACGTTTGTTTCATTTTTGAAAATGCATCTTTAAATATTTAAATTAGTATATTTTTTTAAAAATTCAGTTTGCTTTTTAAAATGCATTACTTGTAGTTGATTTCCTTTTAAATTTGTTGATCTGTGAAACATATCTTTATGCATGCTTACTTTTATCATTTATAAAATGCTTTAATCTCTTTTATTCTAAGAGATGTTAAATTCGCCAGTACAGTGAGTTTTACATACAATTTTTACTAACCGAGTATTCCGATATCAGAGGTACTACCGATTCAGTTAGCACAGATAATCAAGGTTTCACTGTAACTGAAGGAACATTGAATAATTTGAAATGTTCTCACTGCATAAAAATATCTCTTTTGATTCCGGGATAATGGAGGATAAATTGAATCATGATGGTAAATTATCCTGTTAAATTTTAAATCAATCTGTAATAGTCGAAGAGCCGACCGCACAAAACCCTAAGTCATCGAGCACAAAAAAATTCTTTTATTTTATGGAAGAGTAGTCATAGGGGAATCTAATCACCCATGACTGCCGTAAGCGAAGTGATGCACAAGCCAAAAAATTGATACCACTCGTACGTTTAACATTGTGTTTGCCGTACAAGTAAAACTATGAAAACATGAAAAATTGGATGCAGGAAAATATAATGCTAAGTCTAAGAATCAACCACCAGTGGTGTCAATTTTGGCTTATGCACCATAGATGATTAGATTTCCCTATTACTACTTTTCCATAAAATAAAGGAATTTTTCTTGTGCTCGATGATTTAGGGTTTTGTGTGGTTGACTCTTAGGCTTTAAAAGTTCTTTACTGTATATTTTGGTCAAAGCTGTGATGCGCTGATTGCACTTGATATCTGCCAACACTGAGAAAAAAATATGGTTCTAGCAGTGTTCTCGCTGTCGCTCGCCATTGCGCCAAATTGCGACTAAATTCTTCATTTGGCGAGTAAACAAGCGATTAGATTCGCCAAATTGCTAGTGCTCAATTTTTGCTTTTTCTTTCTTTCTTTTTTTTTTCGTTTTTCATACATATACACTTATACATATTTTTAATATATACATTTTTTCAACGTATTTATAGCGAATAGTTGAATTTAGATTAATAACAATCATTGTCGCAGTTATAAAAACTGAGGCTATTTTAGAACATATTGAAAAAAAGAGGGTACATTAAAGGATTAAAGATAATTTTTTTAATGCTACACGGCGAATCTATTTGGCTAACACTTTTTTCATTTGGCGAATGTTTTTTATTTTTAATTAGCCAAATTACTAACGTTGGTCAAATGTCAGCGAGAACACTAGGTTCTAGCATATAGAATCTAAGTAATGGCTCTGGAAAAAAATAGTTGCATGTCTCCCTATAAATTTTAGTTCCATTTCTTAGAGAGTTCCAGAGTCTCTTACTAGAATTCAAGAGCGTTTTCCTATATTTTTGCTGTCAAATTTATCTAAAAATCTCTTCAAATAAATGCGAACACAAGAGATTTGATTTAGTAACTTGAATTATAGCTTAAGAAACCATTCCTAAAATCAAGCGAAACTTTCTGGCTACTGAAACGGTTCAATGTCGTTTCGTCTCCAAGAAAACAAGAGACTAGAAATGTCAAGTCATTTCGCCTATTCAGCTTAGTTGTTTACCCTGCTCGCATAGTTTGGACATCTATATTTCTAGTTTAGAGATTCAGAAAGTGACTAACTATTCATTCTAGGTGATGGCGGCATTTTTTTTTTCTCAGTGAAATGTTCTTGATTCTAGTTTTAAGTTTTCTACTTGTCATACCTATATAAAACTGTATTGTTCCATTTTCTTTGGTGAAAGGCATTTCATATACATCCTGAAAACAAGTTTGATACAATTGTACATATTTTCTTGCATGCTATATATCTTTTATTTCATCGAAGGTTTTGCAACAAGGTAGATAATGAATTTATTGAGTTTATATTTCAAAAGGTCGAAGAACCCAGAAAAGGATTAAAAGTGGATAATATGGAGTGTTGCGAACAGAAATTTCATCTCTTCTTATTCTTAAAGCTCATAATTAATTTTTCTACGGTGCCCTTTTTACAAACAATATTTCTTGTAATATCACTATACAAGTGGTTCCAAAAAGTAACGATCCATTTCTATGAAAACACTAATCTCTTGATTTCTTTCACTGGTTTTTAAAGAAATGGTTTCTTTAGAAGAAAGAATAGCCACCGTTTCCTAGAAACCGGGTGATAAAACATCAGCAAAGGAGTGCAAGTTGTACGATATAAAAATACGGAAAACTGCTACTAATAGTCCAAGAGCCGACCGCACAAAACCCTGAGTCATCGAGCACAAGAGAAAATCCTTTATATTATGGTAGAGTAGTATTAGAGGAATCTAATGATCCATGTCTGCAGGAAGCGAAGTGGTGCATAAGCCAAAAATGTATATCACTAGTGGCTGACTCGTCGGATTAGCATTGTGTTTTTCTGCACCCAGTTTTCCGTGTTTTCATATTTTTGAATGTACGGCAAACACAATACTAAACCTACGAATCAACCACTAGTGGTATCAATTTTCGGCTTATGCATCATTTCACTTCCGGCAGACATGGATTATTAGATTCCCCTATGCCTACTCTTCCATAATATAAAGGATTTTTTCTTGCGCTTCATCACTTAGGGTTTTGTACGGTCGGCTCTTGGACTATAACATAAGTCAATATCAGTCTACTTTTGAGCTTAGGCTCTTCTCAACAGCATTGTGACTACCCGATGTTTTTCCTCCACCAAGTTACCTGTTAACAAATTTGTTCTCAATTAGCCTGATACGGGACACTGTTGGTGGGTGTTTTTCCTTATTTTCGATGATATTCATGCATTCAAGCCTTTTTTACTTACCCATCATGCGTAGTATACGGTAAGACTTGCAATCGCCCTGAAAATAGAAAAAAATGACGTTTCAGACACTAAAAAGTCAGAAAAACATATTTTCAAAAAAACAGAATTCCATCCGTCTGTCTGTGTGACTGTAAATGCTCTATCTACCGAACAAATTGAGACAGAGACTTAAAATTTCTTTTGCATTTATATCGTGATAATAGAAAGAAGCCTATTCAATATTAGTAACCTCGACTATTAGGAACAATTTTTTTCGGTCTCTCGAAATATTCGTTCGGATGAAAGCCACATAAACGTTTTCGAATTTTTTTATTTTGAGGAACATGTATAAAAGACAATACAAAAGCATAAATAATGGATAATGATTTGTCTAGATATTTATGATCCTGTTTTCCACACACATCGGTTTTTCATGACCATGTATTTCATTCAAATTTCAATTCAAAGATATATTTTTTTATTGGATATGAGATGCTTAATCCGACGCAGTAAACTTTTAGTTCATAGGATAGCTATTTTTGAGTTATAAGGATGCTTCTTTTACGCAATTCGGTACTACTTGATTATCCCATCGACCAAAAAACTATCGCCGAACTACAAGATTAAATGCTAATAATAGCTTATTTTAAATGCCACATTACTTGCCATTAAATACGTTACACGTTTTTGTTACGTCATCTAGTAATTTTTTATTGGACGTTTAATTTAAATTTTTATAAATATTTTGCTAATTTATTTGTTTTTTCGCTATTTAAAATAAAAAGTATACCAATTTATATAATTTATGAGTAGTTTTTCGATTTATATCATTGGTCGAAATCGGTCGATGAGATAATCAAGTAGTTCCCCGATATCCCCCCCCCAATCCCGATATTCAAGAATAGAGCATCCCTGTGTATGTAAAAAAAATAAATATACATTTAATTTTTGATTTGGAACTGCGGTACATTTTATAAATAGTTTATCAAAAGTTTTCCGTTACATTACGGCCAACGGGGAAAAATCATTTTAAATAAATTTTAAAGATGTTACACTCGATCAAACATATTTAAATTTATCTGCATCAACAAATTGTACTAAAATATATATTATGTAAAATATGCAGTTAAAAGAATTGTTATTATTCAATTACAGGGCCACATAAATAAATTCTATTGCATAATAATAAAGAGGGAATTTGTTTGCGAAATTTTTTAATCATGATAAAAAATTTCATGTGTAATCAAATTGATATACGTCACTGAGGCTTAATATGAATTATTTCACGCATAATACGATGTGCATAGTATTTACAGGGATACAAAATATTTCAAACAGTGTATTCTATTCGAAGTACTGTATATTATAGATGTTGGCTGTTGAATGGATTTCAATTATGACATGCGCTTCTAAGTTTCACTAAGTATATGTACATTATATGTTGTGTATAAATACTAATAACACAATTTAGATATACAGGGTTACACAAAAGAGCTCGGAAAAGTTACTGAATATAAGCATAATTTACTTAAATGTGGTTTTTAAATAAATGATACTTTTTATGTTGAACTGCATACAGTTTACTAAGAAATATTTGTAGAATATAGATTAAATGATATACAGAGTCACACAAAGAAATGGATACAGAGTCGCCTGTGGACGGTAATTTCTGGAAATGTGATTTAAGTCGTTTAAAGAGTATTTTTGTATAAAGTAAATTTTAGCAAATTACTTTCGTGTAATAAAGGTACTAGATAAACTACAGGGCTGAACAAAAGTATTCAAGTATACTTCCATCTATTAGTATATATTGCTGAAAGAAAATTTTCAACTCGAGAGGCGTTTTGTTTCACGACTAAATTTACTCATTGTTTAGTATATATATATCAACCGACAAATCAAATACATGGCTGTTCAAAAGTATTGGAATACATATTTGGTTATGGATAGTAATACCCTATTTTTCTAGATAACGAAGTTTTGTTAATGATTTCAGGAAGTGTTAGAAAGTGCTTCAAAATCTATGCAAAGCATTATTTTTATTTCTTGTTAAGATTTTTAGTTTTTTATAAATAATACTTTGTGTTTTTAGTCTAGGTAATTTAATTCATATATAAAATTTGAGTAATTCATAAAAACACTAGCTATAGAATATAATATACAATTAAAAAAAATCTTATATAAATTAAAAAAATAAAATGCAATTTTGCATATTACACTACTACAAATATTATGCATAGTCTCATAATTAGTATATTTACATTCCAAAAAATAAATAAAAATAAACTATTTATTTTAGTATTTTTCTGGGAAGAGTTCCATATCTTGTACTGGTTTGGCGCAATTATCGAAGGAATCCAAAATGGCCCCAAACAACCAATTTAGCATCACATTAATTTTTTCAAAATGGCGAAATGACATGGTCTTTAAATATTTATAAACGTTATGTATGTCACATGTTAAAAAAATAAATACGCTATTTATATAAATGTTTATATATATATATGCAGTGTGTTTCGCTACCAGACCGACAAACTTTGAGGGATGATAATAGACACGAAGACAAACATTATTAAATAGGAAACCATGGGGCGCAAACGTCTTCTGTAGGAGTTAGGGGCCATTAAAATTAAGGTCCAAAATTTCACACGATGATAAAAAACGAAAAAAAAGGTCGATTCGTTTGCGGTTTTCACTAAAATTATTCTTTAAGTCACGATATTTTTAGAATTTTTTTTTTAAAGTTACGTTTAAAAATTGTCGATAGAGGGCGCTTTAGACTTTAGAATAACGAACAACTACTTTTTTACCGTTATTTTGTGCATGTGGTTGAAATTATTCTAAAGTTTAGACTTTAACTTAAATTTTAAGCCCATAATCGGAAACATTGGGATCGGTTAACTAGCGAAAATTTAACTGTGAACAGAGGGGAAAGTTTTAAATGCTCATAAATATTGGACAAACAAATCGATTTTGTTGCGGTTTGCGTGTAAGTCATTCCCTTGGTATTTATTTTATTCAAAATGACGTACAGCATTGGTGTCCCCATATTTTGATAGAGGACGCTTTCGACACATCTCCTAAATTTCAATTGCATTACTCCTGTATGTTTTACTACCAGACCAAGATACTTCCAGGAAGTGTTAGGGATGCAAAGATGACTTGGAATTATATTATAATGTAACGTCGAAAATGCCTTTTTTACGAGTTAGGGTTTAAAGAAGCAGAGAAAAAAGCAACTTGATAATTCTACAACACGTTCTGTCGGAACTTCTGGTAAAAGCACATGTTCCTCTTTCGTCGCACCACTCTATAGCACGATAGAGCTCCTCCACATTTTACCAATGATGTTCGCAGACACCCCAACATAACATATAAACAGCGGTGGATAGGTAGTGGTGGCCCGGTTCGTTGGCCTGCCATATCGTCGCACATACTTCATTATATCAATTACTTTTTTTACCTACCTTTATTTTATTAGTGTATAATTTTTCTGTATTTTTTTAAATGAACGTTGCTGGGTGGGGCTAGTTGAGCTCAAACCAATTGGTAGCCCCCCCCCCCCCACCTGGCTCAGTCTGAATCTGAATCTGTATGGACTTCTTCTGCTGGGGTCAAATGAAAAGTTGAATGTATGAGACTCCCGTACCGTCAGTGGAAGACCTCTCTCTCAGCTCGAATTTCTGTAGCTACCAGAAAGCTGTCCGAGATGCCAGGAATTTTTCAAAGTGAGAGGAATTGCATGCATCGCTGCTGACAAGCATGCCCGACTACTTCTAGTCGTAATTTCGGACACCTTTTGTAGTAAAACCCTTAACAAAATTGTTTTCTTCCACATTAACGTGTTGCTGTTTCACTACCTGTTTCTGTTGCTGTTTATCCCTGCTTCTTTTAACCACAACTCGCTAAAAAGGCATTTTCAACGTTACATTCCTATGTGATTCCGAGTCGCTTTGCATCCCTAACACTTCCTGTTAGTATGTTGGTCTGGTAGTTAAACACCTAAGAGTAATGCCATTGAAATTTAGGAGATGTGTCGAAAGCGCCCTCTATCAAAAAATGGGGACACCAATGCTGTACGTCAATTTGAATAAAATAGTTACCAAGGGAATGACTTACACGCAAACCGCAACAAAATGGATTTGTTTGTCCAATATTTATGAGCATTTAAAAATTTCCCCTCTGTTTACAGTTAAATTTTCGCTAGTTAACCGATCCGAATGTTTCCGATTATGAGCTTAAAATTTAAGTTAAAGTCTAAACTTTAGAATAATTTCAACCACATGCACAAAATAACGGTAAAATAGTTGTTCGTTATTCTAAAGTCTAAAGCGCCCTCTACTGACAATTTTTGAACGTAACTTTAAATTTTTTTTTTAATCGTTATTTAAAGAATAATTTTAGTGAAAACCGCAAACGAATCGACCCTTTTTTCCGTTTTTTATCATCGTTTGAAATTTTGGACCTTAAATTTTAATGGCCCCTAACTCCTACAGAAGACGTTTGCACTCCATGGTTTCCCATTTAATAATGTTTGTCTTCGTGTCTACTATCATCCCTCAAAGTTTGTCGGTCTGGTAGCGAAACACCCTGTATATATATATATTACATATGTTTCTTTACATATGTAAGCATATATAAAGATATACTTATAAATATCTATATTACATAACCTACAAATAAATAATATACACTTATTATTATATATTTTTGTATTTTTCATAAATGTATGCATTTCATACGTTCATTATCTATGTCAAAATAAAAAAAAGTTATTAACATTAAAAAAAAAATATGCTAAATGCAAATGGCATAAGGATAAAGTCCATTCCAGTAATTAAAAATGTAATTCTGTATCACTGAAGATAGTAACCACATCAATTCATTCAATGCTAAAAAAAGTTCGAAAAAAAAAAAAACCACAGAACCGGATATGGAACTCATTTTATTTTTCAAGTTCATTATGCATTATTTTAAAATGATTTTCCCAACAAATTTGACAAAACAAAAATTCAGGCACAAATGGGTTAATATTCTGAAATTCAATAAAAATCATGTTAATAATTACATAGCTCATTTATTGACTCAGAAATTCATTTTAAAATAATTAAATACACAAGGAAATATTTTCGAAGTATATTTCCCCTATTTCTCTAACAAATATATATTATTAAAAGATTATTAGTTCTGCTTTTACAACAAAATTCACTAACCGAAAAAATTCATGTTATATTTTTGAAACACTCTAAAAGGACACCTACTGTTTCTAAAGCCTCTATAATGCGATTAACTTTCTGTGATCTTTTGGAAATGTGATGAAAGCGCATTTGAATAGATGATAGATGAAAAGTTAAAAATATATATGGATACTTGCAAATGAACCACTAATGGAGCTCTCCGCACCTATAATCGAAACTTGTTGCATTTTAGAGCCAACAAATACTCCGGTACAAATGGGTTAATATTCTGAAATTAAAAAAAAAAGCGTTAATTGAAAACAGAAAGAAATACTTTCGAATTCTATTTCCCATATTTGTCTAACAAATACATCCTTTTAAAAGATTGCCACGGCTATAGTTTACCACAAAATGTTGAAGCCGAAAAAGTCCATGAAACTTTCCTGAAACACTCTAAAAGGAGACTTACATATTGTAAAGCTTCCATAATGCGATTAGCTTTCTCTGATCTTTTGGAAATGTGACAAAAACACATTTTCTTAGATCATACAGGAAAACAAATATATATATGGATTCGTGTAAGGAAACCATTTTTGGTACTGTTAGAACCTACAACTGAAACTTGTTGCAATATATAACCTACAAAAAGTCAGGCACAAACGGGTTAATATTCTAAAAATCATGGTAATAACTACATATCTCATTTATTGATTCAGAATTTCATCTTGCTTTATTCGAACATACAAAGAAATATTTTCGAAGTATGTATTTTTCATATTTGTCTAACAAATATATCTTTTTAAAAGATTATCATTGCTATGTTTACTAAAAATGTCACAAACCGAAAAAATCTATGTTACTTTCCTGAAACAATCTAAAAGAGACTTACAATTTTCAAAATTTCTATAATGCAATTAGCTTTCCCTCATTTTTTGGAAATGGGATGAAAACGCACTTGTTTAGATGATAGATGAAAATTAAAAAATATATATGGATACTTGCAAGGGAACTACTTTTGTTTGTTCTAGTACCTGTAATCGAGACTTGTTTCACTTTAGAGTCAACAGAAATTCAGACATAAATGTATTAAATTTCTGAGTTTCAATAAAAATCATGTTAATAATTATATATCTCATTTATTGACTCACAAATTTCATTTAGTGATAATTAAACACACAAAGAAATATTTTCGAAATATATTTCCCATATTTCTCAAGCAAATAAATACAGTAAAACCTCCAATAACGGTCACCTCTGAAGAGCGGTCACCTCTAACAACCGGCCATTTTTTCATAGAACGGAATGAGTCGTATTGAAATAATATTAGATCGAACCTCCGAATAACGTCACCTCTGAAAACCGGCCGCGGCCAGAGAAATTCACTCCGACACGGCCACTAAAAGAAGCCGAGAGCATTGTAAATTGCAACATTAAAAAAAATCCTTTGTTTTAGGCACCTGTTTTGTTCCCCCCCTCCCCTCTCTTGACTGCTGCTAGTGAGGAGCACTTTTTATTTCATCCATTAGTGTGCACGTCTTTTTCCTCCCCTCTGCCCCCCAAACCCCCCCCACACACACACACACTTGTGTGGAGTCGTATCGTAGAAACTCTGTATACATGTGTATTTATTCTCGCAGTGACGCAAGCCAATTGCAAAAGTAACAAAAAGAAATTAAAGTACGTGTTACATTGAAGTGATAAACTTCTTTTTCTAATTTAAAATATTTTTTGGGAGTTTTTTTTTAATTTTTTCGTTTATATTTTTGCTGTAGTTCACACGCACAATGTGGATATTGAATATTTTTTTCCACAACTGGCAATAATTTTGAAATTGTCAGTGAAAACGTATTAAATTTGAAAACCTTTGTTTAATACGGTCATGTTAATGCCTTCACCCCGTATCTATTCCATATGGCTCCTCCCTGTCTACGTAGAGAAAAAAAGCGGTAACAAATTCTCCCTTCGTCAGCCATTTGTCTCTAGTTTTCTGTCGAACATGAGTAAAATTTATGAAAAGAAATTTTTATCCCTCAGTGAAAAACTGAAGATTATTGATGATAGTAAGAAGGGCATTAGTGCACGGAAATTAACAGAAAAATATGGATGCATAAGAACGCAAATAAATGAAATTTTAAAGAATAAAGGAGTGCATATTGAGAAACATCTTAGAGGCCAAAGCCTAGAAAACAAGGTCGCGAAACTGGGAATGAAGTAATTAATGAAATGCTATTAGAATGGTTTAGAGATTGCAGATCTAAAAATTTACCGATTTCAGGGCCCAAACTGCAAGGAAGCGCATTGAAAATTGCCAAAGAACTTGGTATTAATGATTTCAAAGCTTCTAACGGTTGGTTAGAAAAAATTCGCTTGAGAAATAATATCGTTTTCCGGACTGTTTGTGGTAAAACTGCTGATTGTCCTACAGGTATCGCTGAATCCTGTAAAAAATCTTTAGACCGTCTTCTGAGCGAGTATGAAGCAAAAGACATGTTTAACTGCGACGAAACAGGTCTTTTTTCCGTACTGTTCCACTGAAGACTCTGTGTTTCAAAAATGATTCCTGAAAATACTAAAGAATTCTACTACTACTATTCCTGAAGAGACTAAAATAAAGTCTTATGAAGTAGTCCTCGCAAATGTTCGAGATATTCAATTTTTTGCTTTAAATAAGAACGAAATGTACGAAACAGATGAGACTGACAGATTTCTTTAATGTGAAAAATAATTTAAAAATTATACATTTTTTGAAGTATTTTATTGTATTAAGTATTTTTCTAATAATATAATTTCTAATAATATATCTTTGATTTTTCTAATAAGTTGAAGCAAAACCTCCATACACCGGTCACCTCTAAGAACCGGCTACTTTTACACAGTCCCATCGCTGGCCGCTCTTCGAAGGTTTTACTGTATACAGTTTTTAAAAGATGTTTGAAGTTTGAATGAACAATGCTTTTGAGGTCTGTAGCTACAGTGGCTGTTACCTCGAATGATCCATAATACACAGAAACTAATACAGAACACTTTATTATTACAGGAAATACAGTACATACATTTAATACACATCACTGGGACAACACAGACATCCATGCCGCTAGCTGGATTCGAACCAGGGTCCAGCGGTGTGGGAGGAGCTGACGCTACCGACCACGCCACTGGATCGGCTTTAAAAGAGTATCACTGCTATGTTTACCATAAAATTCCCCTACCAAAAAAATCCATCCTACTTTTCTGAAACTCTCTAAATCAAGACTTACAGTTTCTAAAGCTTCCGTAGAGCAATTACTTTTCTCTGATCTTTTGGAAATGTGACGAAAACACATTTTTTTTTAGATGATGGAGAAAAATTTAAAAATATATGTAGATACTTGCAAGGGAACCATATTTTGTTCTTCTTGCACCTATACTCGAAATTAGTTGCATTTTAAAGCCATAAAATTTCAGGCACAAATGGGTTAATATTCTGAAATTCAATAAAAATAATGTTAGTAATTACATATCTAATTTATTGACACAGAAATTCACCTAGGATTAACTGAGCACACAAAGAAATACAGGGTGGTTAGTAATTAACGTGAGGTGTTCAGAGCCCTCTAGCGGGTAAAGTATTGGACGAAACATAACGAAATTTCATGAGCATGCATAGTACACCATGGGATTTCGAATTTTTAAAAATAAATAAATTAAATTAAAAATAAAAAAAATTGCCACTAGGGACAATTTTAACGCTTTTACCGACTAAAATGCATTAATTTGCTTAAAATGAGTTTTGTGTAGCGATCATGAGTAGAAAAGGAAAGGCTGAGTTTTTATCATTATCAACTCTCACCATACGGGACCATGCTTTGCTAGTCAAACTGTGTTATCAGCAGAATGAGAATTGCAATGATGCTCTTCCTGAATTTTGCCGATTAAAGGATTTTCGAAAAGAACCGATGAGCATAAAAAAAATACAAAATATGATTCATTGATTTGAAACTACGCGGCGAAAAGGCCAAGGATGCAAAGTGACTAGTCAATAACAAGTTGACGAAGTTAAACTGCTTTTGTCGAACAAGAGATGAAAGATATGCAGGGTACCATCAACGTTTAGACAGTATCTCAGCAGCATAAAATTGGTCTGTACTGTATTTCTTGGCATTTAATCATTCAATATTTACACTAATTTTTTTTTTTTTTTTTTTTTACTAGCAAAGCACGATTTTGTAAGGTGAGAGCCATCGCAAAGCAGTTGGCCTGAGAATGATGAGAACTATCCCAGCCTTTCCTTTTATACTCATGATCGCTACACAGAACTGATTTTATGCAAATTAATGCATTTTAGTCGGTAAACAACGCTAAAATGGGCCCTAGTGGCAGTTTATTTATTTATTTATTTAATTTTTTTTTAAGAATTCAAATTCCCATGGTCTATTATGTACGCTGATCAAATTTGGTTATGTTTTGCCCAAAACTTTACTTGCTAGAGGGCTCTGAACACCTCACGTTAATTACTAACCACCCTGTATTTTCGAAATATATATTTCCCACATTTGCCTAACAAACAAATATTTTAAAAATATTATCACTGCTATGTTTACCATAAAATTCCCAAACCGAAAAAATCCATGTTACTTTTCTGAAATACTCTAAAAGGAGACTTACAGTTTCTAAAGCTTTTATAAATCGATTAGCTTTCGCTGATCTTTTGGAAATGTGAAGAAAACGCATTAGTTTTGTTGATAGATGAAAATTTAAAAATATATATTGATAATTGAAAGGGACCCACTTTTTGCGCTGCTCGCACCGGTAATCAAGGCTTGGTGTATTTTAGAATTCCATATTAGGAAATTTAAAAATTCACAAATTTTTCTGTTAAAAGCATATATATATATTTACTTTCTTCTACCTTTAGAAGAAGAAATTATTGGATTCTTGAAAATTTTTGAATTCACGTTTTGGACGGATTTACACGTTTTAGAGATCAGAGAAGTTGTCAGTCAGTCAGTCAGTCTGTCTGTATTCGAGAAAAAATTTGTAAGTGTTCTATCTCAAGAACTAATCCACGGAATCTCACAAAACTTAAGATTCTGTTAAGTTTTCATCTAAACTAAATCTAATTAGTTTTTGGTGCGCAACGCGCAATAGGTGCACAGCTGTACTGCATTTTTTACAATTTCCATAATAGCCATATCTCAAAAGCTAGTGCATGGATGCTCGTAAAACATTATATTTAGTTAGTACTTGATAAAACATGGTGCTAATTACGTTTGGTAAATATCGCTCAAAGAGTGGCGCTGCCATGGTGCTATATTCGTGATTATGGCAATAGTTCTATCTCAAGAACTAATGCTATAACTTTTGTAAAACTTCAGATTTAGTTAGCTCCTGATTTAGATTAGTGTTTTATAGTTTTTGGTGTAAATTGACCTACAGACGGCGCTTCTGTGCTGCATTTTTCACGGTTTTGCAATCCATGTATCTCAAGAACTAATGATGAAGTTCATATTCCAATTGTATGAATTTTTATAAAATTTTAGATTCAGTTAGTACTTGAAAAAAATGATCTTAATTTGTTTTTGGTGTATATCAACCAACATATGGCTCTGCTATGCAGATTTTGTTTAAGATTTTGCCACAGTTCTACCTCAAAAATTAATACGCTGAATTTCATAAAACTTAAGATTCTGTTATAAGATGGCAAAAGTTGTTACTGACTAGATTTTGGTTTAAATCACCTAATTGGTTGCGCTGGTGTGCTACATTTTTCAGGAAGTAGTAACATGCATAAGATAGAGAGAGGTTTTTAAATTCTCATATCTGACTAGCTTTTATTTTACTGTAGGGTAACACCTCCTTTCTATAATATTTTTTGCAGCTTCCTTTGATCTGGATGAATAGAAATTGCTCTATACATTTTTTGAATATCTGCAGTGAAAGCGACGATATATTTTCTAAATCTCATCATAATTGATAATAAACCATCCTGTATTACACCCCCATTATACTGAATAGAATTAAGTGAGTTTCCTTTTGTTGTTAAAGAAGAGGCGTTAAAAACTATTCTCAAAGGTGTTCACATACTTTTTTCTATTCCTCTAAACATTCAAAAGTGGGGAATGTAATAGGATCCATTTTCTTCCTCGCTTTCCTCAACTTCGACCATGTGGCCTAACTATTGGTACGCTTTTAAAAAATCGGAATATAATCTTAAATACTCGAGATCCCTTGCAAGGCGATTCCATAAAGAATTCAATTTTTTTAATTGCTATTTGTTTAGAGCTTCCTAATGTAGTTGGATCTTGTTATAGGGGCATTTTAACAACGTATCTATCGTTTTTTTCTCGGGTATAATTTCCTATGAAATGTTTCTCACAAACTAAAGTCATTTTACTTTTTGGTTTTCCTATCTCGATATTTTCTATTTCCCAGAATTTTCTAAGTGTTTTATCTAGATTAGTTTCTTTCTTTATTAACACACAATTAACTTTATTTTCATTCTCTGTTGGAAAACCTCCAGATACTACAAAACCGAAAGCTGTATCTTCCAGAATAAGATCAGAATTATTAACACGAATCTGTCACTGTCTCAAAAGTTCATAAAAAATCCCTGTTCCAAGGAACATATCTACATGTTCTGGGATATTAAATCTCACATCCGCTAATATTACATTAAGGAAATCCTGTGCTGAAATTTCAATTGGACGCGAAGGGGTTAAATCTGCAGTTATTTTTGGAATTACCAAGGAATCTAATTTTTTACAAAACTTTCATCTCTATTGTTTATTGATGCATTAACTTTATGATTTATTATTAATCGGGCATCATTTAGACCTGATACTAAAATGTTTGATCTCACTTTTTTTCAAATTCATCATCTCTATAAAATGGCGGGATAGAAAATTAGACTCGCTGCCTACATCTTACAAACACTTTATTCTATATTTACATCCGATTCATCAATTAGAAAACATATAACAGTTGAGAGTAGGACTTTACTCTTTTTACTCGAATAGTTACTAATAAAAGTTTTTTGAACGAAATCTTCCGCATAAACGTTTAATATTGATGTACCATAATTTGCTAATCTAGAATATGAACATTCTCCTACATTTATTTTACCTTGTGTATTATGTTCTGATGAAACATATTCTTTCACATATGCATTATTATTTGTTTTGGAAAATGAATACTTTTATGACGTCGTTTCGTGCAGAATCATCTGTTCTTTGATGTACAATTGGCTACTGAGTGTAAATTTAAACAATTAAAACATAATTTGTTACACTTTATTACGTTTAGTCTTTCATTAAGACATAACTTTAAATAATCAGGGCACTTTGAAATATGGTGCTGTTCGTGGCACAGAATACAGTTTAATGTTTTAACATCAGTTAAAAATACTTTATTTACATTTTTGGAATTATAATTTCGATTAACACTAAAATTATCAGTAAGAGATTTCCTCCGTAATGTGAAATGTAAATCAATCTCGCGGCTTAATTCTTCTGGTAAGAACCATTTATCTCCTTGTCTCACACTAATTTCAGAAGCAGTCTTCTTATCTAATGTTTCATATAATTTATCTGACACAATCAATTGTTTTAGACTCTCGAAATCCGAGACATTTCTTAAATTTAGATAATAATTCCAATTGGTCATCAGTCGTGAAGCAATCAGTCGTCTTATTTGGTAGTTTCAAAGCTTTTCTAAATTGTTCTAAGCAAAAATAAGTTGTTGGTTGAAATTCTTTTAAGACTAGTTATTTTATTCTTTCATAATTCTCGATATCTGTATCGTGTAAATAAGTTATAATGTTTGGCGCTTTGTCACCTAATAAATTTAACAGAATTTCTGCTTTATTTTGTTCTGAAACATTTTTAGTTTTGGAAGCTCGTTCTAAAGATTAAAAGAAAAACCCCTTCCTTCAGGCCTAGTTGGAATTGTTATGGTCAAAAATCTAATACTTATTATTAATTGATCTAACGATTCCAATTTTACTTCACTTTCAATAATAATAGATTTAGTTTCAGATTTAATTTTAGCTAGTTTTTATTCATTTTTTGATCGTACATTCATTTTTTTGATCGTTCAAGTTTAAATTTTTCAAGACCAAATCGCCTTTGCTCTTCATGTTTACGATTCTCAATTATGGTGCTGGCTATTTCTTCAACAAAAGCCGGTTTATTTTTATATATTTCGCTATTTTCAATAATATCGTTTAAATCGACAATAGTCATTTTATCATTAATATTTAGATTTATTTGAATGGCTATTTGCCTTAAATCATCCTTCTTTGCCCCTTTAAACATTGTTTTTAATTTATATATAACAGTAGAGATAAGAAAAATCACATTCACTTACTTTTGAATAAACTTCTCATATTCAGTTTCTCTTTTCATCAATCATCAAAATTCCACTGCACGGAACTATTTCGGCTTTTCTTGAATTCGAATGTCATTTACTCGGTGTACTTAATTATAGGCAGGTCCTTTGCGCTCGGCGGTCCAAAATTTATGTAGATAACTCATTAATAAACGCTCATAAACTCATAAAAACAGATATTTAAAAAACTCATTGGACTGTAATTTATTCAACTTAATCAAAATTTAGCCGCTCATAGCTACGTTCTTTACAAAAAACATTCTCAGAACTCGTAAACAAACGCGGACGATAGAAATCATTTCCAAAATTAGAAAGCATAAATACGACCGAACAGACTGCATGACAGACATTATAACAACATAACTATTTTATGTATTATTTACATGTTGAAGAGAATATTTTATTCAATACATTTCTAATATACATACATAAATATATGTTTCCTATGCTTGTTATTAGACAACTATAAGTAATAAGGTCTTCAATTGATGTAAGGTAGAATCTACTTGTCAACTCGAAAAAACTACATCCAGAAAAAACGAAAGCAGGCTCATGAGTCATATGTGATAACAGTCCAACGCTAATACTAGTACGACTTCTTTAGACTGGATCTAATAAACAAATAATTACAAAATCCATTTCTTTAGCTGTTTTGTCTGCTTTATTAACTGCAGAAGCAATCATAATAATTGCTGTGAAGCAAATAGAATTAGATAGTGTGTACAAGAACATTATCGGATGTGGTTCTCATTGAATTAACAATAAGTTTTCAAGAAATACAAAACTCGAATAATAAATACACATTAGCAATGTCGGAATAGACCAAATTTCGTGTATAGTATTAAAGATTGAAGTAATCTCACGGTAATATTGGTACCACACTTATCACACTCATTATGCGTTAAGTATCCTCTTTTTAAAATATTCTTGCATTTTATGATATATTTCTTCAGTATAAGAATCATTTGATGACCAATGATGACAAAAAACATTGAAAGGAAATATGGAATAGTATAAGTGAGATGATTGTGAATGAATTCAAAAGATTGCCATATTCCCATGGAGATACGTCAGTCAATACTATGAATATCCAATGAACCAAGTGATAATTTTTGAACAAACATTTTCGATTCGTTTTTATCGACTTTTCTGTGATATTGTGCGTAAACTCTGTTTATATACATCGGCACAAAAAGCAAGAGACAAACTTTTTCTAATTTGCGAGAAAAAGCTACTTTTAGAATATCTGCTATTTTTTGTAATTTGCTGAGTGATTGATTTAGTTTTAACTGCGACTTGAAAACGTAATACCACATTAGAAATGCACTTATCTCCATAGGCGTAAACGATAACGTCTGCTTTAAACTTCCTAATGATTCAAAAAATGCTGCATATAATCTAGCCACTGATACGTAAAATATAAAAACCCATATGAACCTCAGAAGAATACGAAGAATAATTATAGAACTTTTTTTTTATGAGGAATGTTACTGAAGTTACAAATGTTTATACCAAGCGTTTTAAATAGCCAGGCATACCTGTGAGACCATAAGCAATTATGTCTTTTGAGTTTATGAGATTTTATAGCATTCTGTTTGTCCGAAAATTTCAACAAAGGAATCACGAATCTATACATATTGTATATCGTACTCTATATCCTTTGAACTGATTGTTGATATTTTGTCCCTTTGAGGATGAAACATTTATTTTCATTCTGTTTCAAAACAATTCACCTTTGCGTTCGTTTGTAAGGAAATGTTTTAACATTTAGGTCATTAAAGTAATTTACATTATTTGTTGTGATTTAGAAGGTAGCGTAAACTTATATACGTAATGTTTATCATGTTACGTATCCTTTGAAGTGATTGGTGATATTTTGTCTCTGGGAATAAAACATTTATTTGCATAGTGCTTCAACACAATTCTTCTTTATGTTTGTTTGTATGGAAATATTTTAACATTTAGGTCATTATAGTAATGAGAAATTATTTGTTATGATTTTGAAGGTACACTGTAAAAAATGTCAGATGTTTCTGAATCTATAAAAATGTACTGTAATCAAAAACGAAAATATACAGTAACTTCTTTTAACTCACCTAAGGTATCGAAAACCGTTCCTTTACCTTAGAAAATCTCAGAAAACTATCTGTTTTCGAAATTTAAAGAAGAATTTATAAAAATTAATTTTTATTAGCTGCCCGTCCTTTCCGGAAACGTTTCTAAGTAACTTTTACAGTACAATAATCACTTTTCTCAAATCAAAATATCACTTTTTCGAATTCTGTCAGGTCTCAAGTAAACATTTTCAGCTGCATAACTAATTTTGTGCGTGCAATTGTAGCAAAATACTGTTAATTTTCATATTAATGTTAATACTGTTAATATTATGTTTGTCTATTAAGCATGTTCTCTGAATATCAAAATATTTCCGTATGAATTAGTAGCATCCAAAAAAGTGATATTTTGATTTGAGAAAAGTGATTATTGTACTGTAAAAGCTACTTAAAAACGTTTCCGAAAATGACGGGCAGCTAATAAAAATTATTTTTTATAAATTCTTCTTTAAATTTCGAAAACAAATAATTTTCTGGGATTTTTAAAGGTAAAGGAATGGTTTTCGATACCGTAGGTGAGTTAGAGGAAGTTACTGTATATTTTCGTTTTTGATTACAGTACATTTTTATAGATTCAGAAACATCTGACTTTTTTTACATTGTAATACTGAAACATTAATCGAATAAAATTTTACAGCAGGTAATGGACTTATCATGTATCATTTTACTATAGGTTATTTTGATATCGGGTATTTACACGATTTTTTGAATGGTATGTCGGCATTTGGGAAAATTAATTTAAAAGATACGTATAAATCATTCTGTAACGATTTGCATAGCATTTATGAAATGAACAAAATTTCTATATCAGTCTGCTTTATAAAAACAAAAACAGTCTTTAAAGTCCTCACACATTTTCTGCTGCTGTTGTTTATCCGGTATAGTAAAAAGTTATACCTATTATTTAATTAATTTACAATGAAATTATAAGCATAAATAAAAAAAGACAAAAACAAACGAAAAGACATTATATACCTATGAGTGAAAAGTGCTTTTTAGTATGCCCTTTAACTTTAGTATATCACAATAACCAATGAAAATTAAGATTATTTCATGAATGTATAGTTGATTCACAACGACAGTGAAAAGTATTCTGTAATAAAACGGCCAATGGGAATTTTTTTTTCAAATGCTGTTTAATAAATTAAGATCTTTTCAAAAATAATGAATTTTAAAGGGACTTCTGAAATGCAACAGAATATGTAATCTGCATTATATACAATGTAAAGAAAATTTATTATTCATTTACAGGGTCACTTAAAAGAATTCCGCCACATTATTTTAATTATGTCAAAATATTTAATACATAATGACATTAATGTATGTTCTTGAGGTTTACTACAAGTTACCTCCTATATAAAGTTAAAATTATTTTCAACGTTAGAACACCAGAATATTCGAATTCCAAGCATACCGGTTTCGGTAACATATAGCATACCTTCCTCAGTGCTAAAGATAGTGGAGATTTGCTCATATATATAAAGGGAGGATGGGGATTCAAGTGATAAGTTTCTTGACCAATAGGAAAACAGAGGATCCTAGGCAACAGCCAATAGGAAAACAGAGGATCCTAGGCAACAGCCAATAGGAAAACAGGGAACAATAACAATAGGAAAAATGGGTGGAAAATGGAAAGATATTGCGAGAATTGCATTAAAAGATTAAGAAAAATTAGTTTTAATGTAATATTTCCAACAGTCTGATAATGGTGGAATAGCAAAATCACAATTAACAAGATTAGCAAGATTTTTATGGATAAGGAAAGCTTCAAGGAAGTTAAGTTCTTATATAAAAGTAGGTTTAGTTAGTATCTTAACCGAATTGAAGTCAAAAGCATGACTCGTCTCCCAGCAATGTTTTGCGATTGAGTATTTCTTGATTTCTTGTTTTTCAATATATTGCTTATGTTCTTTAATACGAAATTTTAGACTGCGTTTGGTTTGACCAATGTAAGAAAGACCACACTGACAATTAATATTGTAAATGCCCCATGAATTTGATAATTCAACAGGATCTTTAAGGTTGGCAAGGGTGAGTTTATTAGTAGGAGTAAAAATTACTTTGAAGTCGAACCGACTAAGAATTTTAGCAATGGAAAAACTTGATTTTGGAAAGAAAGGTAAGACAATGCTAATATTGGAACGAGTAGAAGACTGAGATGAGTTTGAGGAGTGCAATTTAGAAAGGGCAGTATCAATAATAGAAGGGTTGTAACCTCTATCAAATGCAATTGCTTTAATATATTGAATTTCATTATTGAGAGACTGAGAATCAGAGCAAACATGAAGAGCACGATTTATGAATGTGTAAAAGGCAGCCATTTTTTGACTTGGAGGATGACATGAACGAGCATGGGGGGGGGGGGGGGGTAGAAAGTCTCTACATCTGTCTATCGAAAAAGCTTCGCTGTTTCTCTACCCCCCCCCCATGCTCGTTCATGTCATCCTCCAAGTCAAAAAATGGCTGCCTTTTACACATTCATAAATCGTGCTCTTCATGTTTGCTCTGATTCTCAGTCTCTCAATAATGAAATTCAATATATTAAAGCAAGTGCATTTGATAGAGGTTACAACCCTTCTATTATTGATACTGCCCTTTCTAAATTGCAGAACTCTCACTCCTCAAACTCATCTCAGTCTTCTACTCGTTCCAATATTAGCATTGTCTTACCTTTCTTTCCAAAATCAAGTTTTTCCATTGCTAAAATTCTTAGTCGGTTCGATTTCAAAATAATTTTTACTCCTACTAATAAACTCACCCTTTCCAACCTTAAAGATTCTGTTGAATTATCAAATTCATGGGGCATTTACAATATTAATTGTCAGTGTGGTCTTTCTTACATTGGTCAAACCAAACGCAGTCTAAAATTTCGTATTAAAGAACATAAGCAATATATTGAAAAACAAGAAATCAAGAAATCCTCAATCGCAAAACATTGCTGGGAGACGAGTCATGCTTTTGATTTCAATTCGGTTAAGATACTAACTAAACCTACTTCTATACAAGAACTTAACTTCCTTGAAGCTTTCCATATCCATAAAAATCTTGCTAATCTTGTTAATTGTGATTTTGCAATTCCACCATTATCAGACTTTTGGAAATATTACATTAAAACTAATTTTTCTTAATCTTTTAATGCAATTCTCGCAATATCTTTCCATTTTCCACCCATTTTTCCTATTAGCTGTTCCCTGTTTTCCTATTGGCTGTTGCTTAGGATCCTCTGTTTTCCTATTGGCTGTTGCCTAAGATCCTCTGTTTTCCTATTGGTCAAGAAACTTATCACTTGAATCCCCATCCTCCCTTTATATATATGAGCAAATCTCCACTATCTTTAGCACTGAGGAAGGTATGCTATATGCTACCGAAACCGGTATGCTTGGAATTCGAATATTCTGGTGTTCTAACGTTGAAAATAATTTTAACTTTATCATATTGCACCAGGCAACAACCTATTATTACCTCCTATATAATTTGAAATGCAGAGCATTTACAGGGACACTCAAAAGATTTCGATATTATATTGTATCTGTATATTAATGATTATTGCTTGAAGATAGATTTAATGTTGATTGATGTTTTTAAGTTTAACTAAATTATTTAACTATATGCGGTGTGTATAAATGTTTTTAATCATACACAGCGTTATGCAAAAAGAATTTTTAGCTGTTTTTGAGTACGTGCGTAAACTGCTTAAAGGTGATTTTTAAGAATTATGCATTTTTAAGCAGAAATAAATTTAATACGAGACATTTAAATGTCAACCAGACTAACCTCATAAAATGAAAATGTCTAGTATAAGCAGAAAAAGTTATGCATCTATAAAAACTTTGTTATTCTTTCAGCATATTTTTTCTTATAATCAAGGTTAACTTCTTAGCATTGTATAAATATGCTAAGGGGCTTAGTCAAGTATATGCTGAGTCAGCTTTGCCCCACTGTGAGCAACATTTGGCATTTCCCATTCAGACTTCAAGCTTATAAATACACAGTACTGTACTCTATTAAAAACATGGTACCAGGCTACAAGAGATCGAATGATATTACCACGATAACATAAACTAACTTCTATAATCGAGTTGTCATGCTTTTCTCGTTTGAATGGGGTATTTTTCGATTAACATAGCCTAACAACATTTTGACTTCAATAAAACTATTGATCTTACTTATAATTCCTGAAAAATGCCAACAGTTACTGTTGGCATTTTTCAGGAATTATAAGTAAGATCAATGGTTTTATAACTACTTTAAAGTTACTACTCATAGAGTTTTATAACTACTCTATTGACAACATCCTTTATTTAGTTTCGAAATTTAAAAACTCCGTCTATTTGGAAATAACTTTCAAAACCACGGTATTCAAAAACATTGTGTTCTCTGTTTCTTCTCTTTTGTCGATCGCATCTTTATACAAACCTGTAAGTTTTTTTTTTTTTTTTTTTTTTTTTTACAGATACTAGGTTTTTACGTACATCATTTTTTGTAAGCTAATTCTAGCGCCTTGGTGGACATGCTCAGTTAGTAGTTTGGAATTCCTTCCTATGCCAGCGATCGAGATGACATCAGAATCGTTATGTCTCTTTCATAGAGAATTGAAACATCTTTAATTTTGCTTCAAAATCCTGATTAGTTTCTTCTGTTTCTGTTGGCTTTTTATCTTAATCAATAGTTTTAAATCTTTGAGTTCATTTGCTTTTGTTGTCCTTACTATTTACTATAAATTAAAAAAAAATTGTTAATTTCAGTATATGTTTTCTGTTGAAGCTGCCGTGATTTAATTTTTTAAAAGGATAGTAGGGTCGCGGGACCAGCCTGTCTACCTATGTGCTGGTATAGCAAAAGGACTATTTAATTTTTTTTTCTTAATTTTAGGAACTTTATTTATTTCTGGTGTTGTGGAGATGTTTTTATTTAAAGTTTTAATCTACTAGAATTACGCATTAAATTACAAATTAAAAATTTCGTCAATTTGAATTAGAATATATTTTGTGTTGAAACTGTCATGACTTAATATTTTTATAAAGGGATAGCAGGACCGCGGGCCCAGCCTGCCTACCTATATGCGGGTATTGCAAAAATACTATTTAAGAATTTTAATTTCATTTTAAGAACTTTAATTATTTCTGATGTCGTGGAAAAATATTAATTTACAGTTCTAATCTACTGGAATTACGAGTTCTTTCATCTTTCTTGAAATATTCTTGAATAAAGTATAGATTAGTTAATAAAAGTCTTCTTATTATTTCCAAAGCACACCAGTCCAAGTAATAACTTTCACTTTATTTATATTCTTCCAACTGTCAGACCTCAAAGAGTAAAAAAAGGTCATGCATACAGAACGCAAGATTTCTTTCAACGCCATAATCATTTTATTTTGTAACTACTATGAATAGCCCGTAAAAAATGACGGAATTTTGACCTACATTTCATATTCGTAAGACTTCATACAAACAAACAGAATGAAAATTTTATTATTAAAGAGTTTGTTTTGTAGAAAAGCACAATTTAAAAACAGCAATATAAATGATATTTTTTTTTTCTTATTTTCTATTTAATTTCTGAAATAGTTCAACAATTGGGATAAACAAATAGCAGTATTTATCGCAACAAATAATAACAATTAGCAAAGTAAAACATAACTTCTGAAGATTAATTAAATATTGATATATTTTTTTTAATTTTAAAATGCATTATTTTTTAAAAAGCAATGACTCGGTAGCGTTCTTAGTCAAATGTATAGGAAGGATATAAAATAAGTCCTAGATCATCGAATAATGAAGCTTTATGCTTCTGAATTTGGCAGTTGATATAAATAAATTATGTTTTGGTAAAATTGTACTTTTTTATAGGAAATATGCAGATGAAAGGGGTATTGATTTAGATCAAAATCTGTTTTTAAAAGCTCTACCTATGTAACTTTAAAAAGTCATTCCTTATTAATGAAAATTAAATCGCTATTATTATTTCTTTCGTAAAATTTTAATTTTATTACGCCAATTTTTAAAAGCTTATCTTATATCCACTTAAAATGTGTTTACATTATAAATGAAATGTACATTTAAAAGTCATTAAAGTATAAGGAATATACAATAATATATAACATATACTAATTACAGCAAAGCAGATAAAATTTTGATTATTAGCATAGTAATTTTTTAATATAATAACTCTGAAAAGTAAGAATAATTGTACTTTAACAAAAAAATGTGGAAAAAAAATCTATCTTATTCATGCAGTCATGATGAAATCTAATATATCCATTAAAGCTAGAGAGAAAAGTGTTTTCTTTATAATAGAAAACAGAATTTAAAAATTTAAGCGGATAAATTTTGAGATCTTAGAAAACAATAATTATAAAACGAAATTTAAATTATATCAAAGAAATCATAATAAAAATATTACATTTGAAATATTACCTATTGAATGGTATTTTAAAATTATGTAACCAAAACGTTCAAGAAAAATCTCTAGTCACATTATTACATTTTGCAATTTTTATTAATTATTATTATTATTATTATTGCTATAATTCCAAATGGAAAATTTTTTATATTATTGGAAAAATTCTTCTATTTATTTTTCTATAATTCTTCTAAAAATTCTTCTATTGGAAAAATTCTTCTATTCTTCTTCTGATGCTGAGAGATGACAACACAACAAAAGTTGAAGTAATTCCAATGAGCATAATCGATGACAAAAACCCTAGACTTGAGAGAATCATTCATTTTTTTAAATGTTGTAAACTTACTACATATAATAAATGTAAAGAAATGTGAAAAATGTATTTAAAAAATATATTTAAAGGTTTTAATACGATTTTACAAATATTTTAAAATCATAATTTGGTATTTTTATTTTTATCATTATTTTAATGAATCACTCAGACTCGTTCATTTCTTTTTAGTGAAACCGTCGTTTGATTATTTTTTTTAAAACAGCTTACTTTTAAATCGGAACTTAATATATTGTAATTGGATATGATATATATGTTTTATAGGGAAATATGTTCAACAAACATTATTTCAAAGGGAAGAAATTTTCATTTAGCTGTCGTATCTTAACATATGTTTTCCATTAAGGATAACATGGCGTTTACCTATGTTCGGTTTGCGGACCAGAATGATTCGTACCCTACACTTTTCTCCATTCAGAATTCACTATAAGTAGATTTCACTACTTTAATGCAAGAAGTAACACTGCAATGATTAGAAATGTTATTGTTTGAGATTTTGAAATATGACTTTATATTCATCATTAAATTTTTTTCATCCGGTTGTCTCGCCCCGACCCCTTGAGTGGGGGATTTGACTAACTAGGGAACTACAAGAAGTGTAAATCACCGATTTTGACGAAAGTGGTATCGTTGGAAAGATCACATCGACAGCAGCAAAAAACTCAATGGAGCTACCCGTCACAAATAAGTCGTTATTGAGATATCCGACAATTTATGTCACGTAACCAGTGCATACTTAATGGGGAACCGCAAAAAATTTTAGTCTCGATTTTAACTAAAGTAGTATCGTTGAAAATATATCATCGTGAAGATTAAAAAATTCAATGGAATCACCCGTCGGAAATGAGACGTTTTCGAGATATCCGACAATTTGTGTCACATTGCTAATGCACACTGCTGGGAAACTTCATTAAGTGACATAAATTTTCAGATATCTCGAAAATGGCTCATTTCAGATGGTTAGTTTTATTGAGTTTTTTACTTCTCACAATAATATCTTTACAACGACACCATTTTCATCAAAATCGAAAAAACAATTTTTTGCGGTCCCCCATTAAGTGTGCACTAGAACAGTAGGCACTAGCTACGTGACATAAATTATCGGATATCTCGAAAACGGCCCATTTCCGACCGGTAGCTCTATTGAGATTTTTACTACTCTCGATGAGATCTTTCCAACGATACCACTTTCGTTAAAATCGGTGACTTACACTTCTTGCAGTTCCCTAGTAACAGCCGGGCAGCGCTCGTTGTACACGATGCTTAACGGGGGTCTGTTGGGGACTGAATCACCACCTTCAAGTGAGACCAGACTGTTGATGTGGCCGGTCTTCTATGTGTATGGAATGCATGGGCTCATAGGAACGTGAAAAATATTCTTTTTTTAGATAGATTTCCGTCTTACACGGAATCTGTCTTACAAAGAATTTACTGTAATTTAATTTTAATAACCCTTAAATTTATTAAAAGGTTAATCAATATCTAATTGTAGTACATTAACACGTTCGCTGCCGCTCACGTGAAAGCGCGTGATATGGAGCCAACGTTAAGGGACCTCTCACGCGCCAGCACGTGATGTGGAGTGATGCCCAATAGCCAGTAACGCGCTGGTGCGGGAAAATCTTTCACTGATTCTTTGTTATAAAAAGTAAATCGGCTTCTGAGAAAAACCCACTTCTACAGTGCGGCATTAACTATCATCACATCTTCATGTAAGCGGCAGCGAACGTGTTAAAAGAATTTAACCCGGGAGGTCGCGCGTAGGGTCTAAAAGACCGGGAGTGAGTATGGTTTTTACAATTGTAAACACTAATATTTTTAAAGTAATCTTCAACTTATTTTATCGCAAAATTTATAAGAATCTTCTCCATCTAAATAAAGTGACTGTTATAATTAGATTTTATTTGTGACAAAGTTAAAACCATTCATAGCTTGGGTAAGCGCGCGTTCTCCTGGGATAATTTGTTTTGAAAATCTTATCTGATTTCTTATCGTTTAACCCTTTGCAGCGCAGAGCAAATTCATTGCTTAAGTGTTGAAATTAATGACTGACACCGTAATTTGAAAACAACTTGTTTTTTAATTAAGAAAAAGCAATTTTGCAGGCATTCAATAAACCGAATTTTTTTTTACCAAAATTCTAGTATCAGTGTGGCGTTTGAGAATTAAAATTAAGTTGTTTCATATACCACCGCACCGCAAGGGGTTAAAAAGGGATAAGATCCCTTAAATAACTATAAAATATGTGCATATTTGCATTTCAGTTTTCTTAAAGATTTGTGAAGTTTCTGAGATAAAGATGCAGTTTAACCTTGACGAAGTTTAACATTCAAACCTTCGTTCTTTTCAAATAATCTCGAAAAATCATTATCTTTTCAACAAAAAGTTAAAACAAATATTAGTTTAATGCTCTTCACAAGAATACCGTAATTTCCCGCGTATAATCCGCGGATCAAACAATCATTTTACGACCAAGAAATTTTATTAAATAAAATATAACTTTTAAGATGGCCATAAATATTTACTTTCAATTAAAAAATAAATTTTCTGGGTCGAAAATTAATTGTTTGATCCGCGGATTATACGCAGGAAATTACGGTACTTCTTTTGCATATCACCATCGAACCTCCTACCACAATAAACATACTATTTGTTAATCTGAAAACACGGCTAATGTAAAACATGTCTATAGTATACATTAAAACAGTAAAAAAAAGCTCTACATATAGTTCTACACATAGTATATCTATCCTACTGAGACCTCGCATCTATTAAAATGGATGCTTTGCTTTCTCCTTCTCCCAAATTTCTTTGTAACAGTTTAAAACCAATTTGACATTGTAATGTATGAATGAAAAATCAATATTCAGCTTTTGGATTTTGCATAGTTGCCAACTTTTACGCATTTTTCCTATCACAAAAATTTTATAGTAAATATTGTCTTATTTAATTGTCGAAAACTTATGATTAAACAAATGGAAAATCTCTGTACAATGTAATTGTGGCAAAAATTCGTAAAAGTTGGCAGCTAAGTATTTTGGAAACCGTAGTTACATTCTTTACAAAATGGTGCAATGAGTAGGATCAAGTTGGAATTCGATACTCCGCTAGTAAGTTTCTTTTTTTTTCGTGTTATTTTAATTTTTTTTAACTTTTTTTGCGGTTTTAAAAGCAAATGATAATATTTCTTTTACTCTTTGTAATAAACTCTATTCTTCCCATACTTTTATTAATTTTTTAGTTATTGTAAGTGGACTATTATTTGAACATCCTTTTAAATGAATCTGTGGAGCAGCAAAATAATATATATATATATATTAATTTCTTTAAAAACCTCATTTTTGATATCGATTTGCTGAAAAAAAAATATATATATTGGAGAAAAAGTTGTTTTACTATGATCTAGGTTACATAAATTCATCAAACCTTTTTCTCACACATTTATTATAATAAATGTATGAGAAATTATATATATTATACCACTATAATAAAGTATGGTTAAATATCCACATAAAACTGAATATTATACACAGAGTAATTGTCGGATCTATTCCGAATTTCATTATCAATAGGCGACCAAAAAAACCCACTACTTGAATAACAAGCGCATATTAATAAGATCGGAATAGATCAAATTGTCTTCATGCTGTTAGATGTCGAAATAATGATCTTCTAGTATTGATACAAGCGGTCACATTCCTTATATATTATGTATCTTCCCTTCAAGATATCCTCGTTTTCTATAATATACTCCTTTAGTAAGAGAGTCATTTTAAACGAAACAATAATACATCACAATATAATAGTCATATAGGTAAAAATGAGGTGACAATATATTCACTATAAAAGAAGCTTTCATTCCATTTAAAAAAAAGAAATTCGATATCTGGACCAATTTAAAGAGACTGTGTCCCCTTAAAAGATAACACTAACGTATAAAAAATACGATACATTAATAAAAAGGCTCGCACAAAATTAAAAAAGTATTAAAACAAGGCTCGCACGACTCCTAAAATTTTGCGGTCATGAAATTTTTCGAAACTAATATTTTATTAAAGTAAATCTCCTCTTAGAATAAAGTGAAATTTCGCGATTTTAATCTTGAGTTTCGTTTTGTATCAGAAATTACAGATAACATTTCCTTATACGTATGATCCTTGCTGCAGTTAGATATTACAATAGAAGCATTTTTGAATTACAAAGGAGTCTGATATGTTCCACTGATACAGAAAACAATAAAATTATGGTTCAAAATATAAGCAGACACATATATAATACACAGATAGACACAAATATAATACAGATATAAACTCGAAGAAAGAGTGGGACAGGTGGTGCTAGTTGAAAGAGCACAGATGGAAGAGAAAAGTGATGCCAAAATAATAAAAAAACGAAAGAGAGAGAGCGAGACAAAATGGGCCAGAAAATAATAATAAAAATAAATTAATAAATTAATATATATATATATATATATATATATATTAAATACATATAAAATGGAAATAGACAAGAGTCAAGAGAAAGAAACTACAAAAATAACTTCCACGCAGACCACGGTTGCTTTTGTAATTTCTTTCCCTCATGTCTTGTTTACTTTTATTATATATATATATATAGATAGATAGATAGATACAGGGTGATTCCAATTTTTTTTTACAATAAAAGAGGGGTGATAATACACATCAAGACAAACAATATTAAATAGGCGACCAAGGGTCCAAAACGTTTTCCAAAGTAGATAGCCGCCATTAAAGTTTAGGAACCAAAATTTCAAATAAACATAAAAAATGGAAAAATCGTTCGATTGATTTGCTGTTTTCATTAAAATTAACCTTTATGTCGGCATTTTCTTGAAATTTAATTATAAAGATAAATATCAAAAAATGCCGATAGAGGGCGCTTTAGACTTTGGAGTAACGAGCAACTGTTTTTTGCCGGTATTTTATGCATCTCATTAAATGTTTTCGTAAGCTTAGAGTCAAACTTAAATTTTGAGCTCAAAATCTGAAAGTGGGAGTGGTTAAGTACCACAAACTGAACTGTGTTCAGAGGGTACAAATTTCAAATAATTATAAAAAAACGGAAAAATTGGTTCATTGATTTGCGGTTTTTACTAAAACTATTCTTTATGTCGGTATTTTCTTAAAAATAAATTATAAAGATAAATTTCAAAAAAGTCGATAGAGGGCGCTTTAGACTTTGGAGTAACGAGCAACTATTTTTTGGCGTTATTTTTTGCATCTTATTAAATGCTTTCGTAAGCTTAGACTTAAACTTAAATTTTGAGCTCAAAATCTGAATAGTTGGGAGTGGTTAAGTAGACAAACTGAACTGTGTTCCGAGGGTTCAAATTTCAAATGATTATAAAAAACGGAAAAATTGGTCGATTCGTTTGCGGTTTTCGCTAAAACTAATTTTTCAATGAACATTTTCTTGAAAATAAATTTTAAAGATAACTTTCACAAAATGCCGGTAGAGGGTGCCTTAAAATTTGGAGTAGCGTACAACTATTTTTAACTGTTATTTTTTAATCTCATTAAATGCTTTCAAATGCATAAAATTAAATTTTAGGCTCAAATTCTGAATCTTTGGGAGTGTTTATGTAGCGAAAAATTGAATTGTGTTCGTGGAGGGGGGAGGGTTAAATTTCAACTCCTGAAGGCACTTCTATTTGTGCTACTTAATTACTCCTAATTATTCAGATTTTGAGCTCAAAATTTAAGTTTAAATCTAAGCTTCCGAAAACATTTAATAATTTTTTACAAGCGTTTAATTTGAACAAAAAAATAATGGTTAAAATTAATTATTGGTTACTCTGAAGTTTAAAGCGCCCTCTAATGGAATTTTTTTAAACTTATCTTTAAAATTTATTTTCAAGAAGATACTGACTTAAAGAATAGTTTTATTTTAAACCGCAAACAAATCGACAAATTTTTCCATTTTCTATAGTTATTTTAAATTTGAACACCCCCCCCCCCTTAAACACAGTTCATTTTGTGCTACTTAACAACACCCTACTATTCAGATTTTGAGCTCAAAATTTAAGTTTAAGTCTAAGCTTCCGAAAACATTTAATGAGATGCAAAAAATAACGGCAAAAAATAGTTGTTCGTTACTCCCAAGTCTAAAGCGCCCTCTATCAACATTTTTTGAAATTTATCTTTATTATTTAATTTTTAAGAAAATACAGACATAAAGAATAGTTTTAGTAAAAACCGCAAATCAATGAACCAGTTTTTCCATTTTTTTTATAATCATTTGAAATTTGAACCCTCTGAACACAGTTCAGTTTGTGCTACTTAAACACTCCCACTTTCAGATGTTGAGCTCGAAATTTAAGTTTGACTCTAAACTTACGAAAACATTTAATGAGATGCATAACATACCGGCAAAAAATAGTTGCTCGTTACTCCAAAGTCTAAAGCGCCCTCTATCGATATTTTTTGAAATTTACCTTTATAATTTAATTTCAAGAAAATGCCGACATAAAGGTTAATTTTAGTGAAAACCGCAAATCAATCGAACGATTTTTCCATTTTTTATGTTTATTTGAAATTTTGGTCCCTAAACTTTAATGGCGGCTATCTCCTTTGGAAAACATTTTGGACCCTTGGTCTCCTATTTAATATTGTTTGTCTTGATGTGTACTATCACCCCTCTTTTATTGTAAAAAAAATTTGGAATCACCTTGTATATATATTATAATTCAATTCAATTCTAATTCTTCGTTTTGGTTTATTGTTTTATTGATAAAATCCGTTGGTGAATCTTGTCTACTTTTAATGGTATTATATATATATATATATATATATATATATATATGTGGGTGTGTGGGTGTGTGTATATATACATATAAATCTACTTATTTAATTTAATTTAATTTAATTATTTTTTCAAACTTCTTTTTCTTTGCTTTTCTTTTTCTCTCCCTATTTTTTCATTATTATTTTGGCATCACTTTTGTCTTCCACCTGTGCTCGCTCAAATAGCGCCACCTATCGCACTCTTTGTAATGTCCACCCGCTTTTTTCAGTTTATCTCTGACATTGCCCGCTTAAAGGACGCTTGATGGTTTAGCTGATGACGAGTTTTAGTTCGAAACGCGTCCTTCTTTGTTTTTCATTTTATGGTGATTTTTACACAGTACAGGATATTAATTGTATTCCTAAATTTGCAATAAATGGGATTAAATTAATTAATTTTGTCGGCTTAACCGCTTGACGGCCGATGGTATGTCTACGAAACCACTTAATTTTAACTCTCAAAGGCCGCATTGGAACCAGAATTTTGGTTAAAAAATCGGTTTATTAGATGCGTGAAATATAGCTTTTTCTTACTTACAAATGAAGTTGTTTTCAAATTCCGGTTTCGATCATTAATTTCAATAATTAAGCAATGAAAGTGTTCTGCTCCTAAAAAGCTTAATATGCTGCAACTTTCTTTGAAGTATTTAGTAAAGTTAGTAAACGCTAATTTTGCCTAAATAGCTTAATCGATTTTTTTTCCGAAAAACAGATTCCCAGATTTTCCCAGAGGCCGATTTACTTTTTATAACAAAGAATCAATAAAAGATTTTCCCGCGCCAGCGCGTGACAGGGTATTAGACACCACCCCACATCACGCGCTGGCGCGTGAATGGCCCCATTAGGTTGGCGCGTCTGCGGCAACGAATGTGTTGAATTCGATAAGTTCGTGAATACTTAATTTCGGATCTGGGAAATCATTGAGTTCAACAGTACCGTTAACAACTATCTCTAAGTTGATCCCTTTTCCATTTTGGACGATTTCATTAATAAAGAGATGTACATAATCCCATAATCGGTTCTAAAACATGGCGAATTGAGGATTTTGCGTTATTTTAAAATGTTAAGTAATATTTATAACATCTTATACTTATTAGGTCGTCTCCACCATCAACACCGACACTAGCGTTGCTCATGAACATATTTTATATCATAATATAGGTAATTAAAATTGTTAGATCGGTGTAAAGTGCAGATAAGCCTCGTGCCGACTAATTTTGATGTCTAAGTCGCCATCCTTTGGCTAATTTTGCATTTGGGATTGTTTGTAATATTTTGGCGAAATTTGCGAGATTTTTGTCATCCTTCGAAAAGATTCGTGCTTTTTTTCTCATGAATCTTTTGACAAAAAGGCGACTTTTTAACTATGTGCGAAATAGTGGTTGTTCCTGGTAGAGAATCGAGAAATCTAAAGTATCTGAATAAATTTTATTGGTTGAAATCCGCAACTTATTTTGTTTTATTCGTTGGTCCGTGTTTAAGGTCCAAAAATGGAATACTTCTATTTTTTATTTAATTCATTTTCTGATTGGTCTAAGTTTAATGTCCAAAAACGGAATACTTCTGTTACCACAATGGCAAAAAGAGTAATAAAAAATTAAAAAAAAATTAATAATTTAAAAATAAATTGTGATAGAGATTTCAAACAAATTTCATTAAAAGTACATTTTTTCTCTAATTAACTGCTTAAAAATTTAAAATGTGCAATGGTAAGAAGTTTAAAAATTTCCAGTTACGAAAATTGTAAAACTGAAATTTCATTTAAAATTTGTTTGTGATGGATCCATAAATATTTAATGTTTAATCCATGTCGTACGTAATATGAGACGTTCAGAAGTCAATCTGATTAATTCCAACGAATAAAAATGGACATTTTAAACAGTTAAAGTTGTCTATCTATAAATTACTGGGTTTTTTTTATCATTGGTCTTGGAATATTAATGTTTAATGCATGGCGCACGTAGTATATGACTCGTTATAATCATCCTAAAAATGATGTTTTTTATTATTATTTTTAGTTTAAATATAGAATTTCTTTGAAAATATTATTTTCCAAATAGTCGTTGTAATTTGTTAAATTAAAATTTTTATATAATTATTATTATTATTATCATTAGTATTATTACTATTATTATTATTAGGTTTTTTTTTTCCTTTTTTGCCGATTGACAAATTTATTTTTTCACTATTCTTGATATTTTCTCGTGATATTTTTTATGACGAAATTTTTTGAACCGATTGCCTGAAAATTTCAGAAAATTTGGAACAGAACCACTTTTAAGATTGTTTTTAAAAAATAATTTTTCTAGTGTGTTCTTGGAAAATAAAAAATTAAATTATATTTTGATTTTAATAGTTCAAAATAATCTCACACATTCACATCTATTATACAAAACTAATAATTTGCCTGTCTGTCTGTCTGTAAATAGGAATCACACTTTATTCAGACAATGTTTCCTGCACCATGTCATTCACATCCTACTTAACTGTAAGTCTCTTACGAGCGAGCAACGAGACCCTAATAGCATGTATGGTCACAGTGACGTCACAGTGACGTCGCTGTGAGTCACTTTGGTCACATCACATCTGTGACCAAAATGCCACCGCTCAGTGACGTCACATTGTGACTGAGATGTGACTTTCTTAAAAATCTTTAGAAATTTATAAATATCCTTCAAAGCATGTTATTTACTTTAAAAAACATGTTTCTGGCAATTTAAATATCGTCGCTTTTGTCACAGTTTCGTCACAATGTTAATGTCAAATTAGTCACAAATCACACATTTTTCACAAATTTGTCACATTGTGACCACTTTGTGAAACGTCACAAAAGAGCTCTAAAACGGCCATAACGACTTCACATTTTAGTCACTGTGACTTCACATCGACGTCACGTGACGTCACATCGACAATCGATGGTCACAAAGTCACAATGTGACTTCACAACGACGTTGCAGTGACGTCACTATGCTTTACGGGGAGTAAGTGACAAACTCTGCGAAAATGTAATTATTTTAAAAGTAAGTCCTCGATGAACTTAAGTGACAATCACTTACTCTAAAAGATTATTAAACTTATAGTCCAAGAGCCGACCTCACAAAACCCTAAGTCATCGAGCACAAGAAAAATTCCTTTATTTTATGGAAGAGTAGTCATAGGAGAATCTAATGATCCATGTCTGCCGGAAGCGAAGTGGTGCATAAGCCGAAAATTGATACCACTAGTGATACCACTCGTACGTTTAACATTGTGTTTGCCGTACAATTAAAAGTATGAAAACATGGAAAATTGGGTGCAGGAAAACATAATGCTAACAAGGAAGGTCTCCATACGGGCATACTCAGAAAAATCTGAAAAAATTACAGAATGTTCTTCTCATATAGTTATATATGTTTATAAAAAAACATTTCGGCGGAACCTCCTTATAACGTCCGTAAAAAAAATAATAAAAAATTCGTTTATTTGGCGATTTATCTCCGGTTGGCGAAAAAACGAAATTTTGAAAAATACGCTTTTACGCTTCGAATACTTTTTAAAGAAAAAAATTTCTATGTTCAATTTATTTAAATAAGTTTAGTTTAAGTAATTTTAGTTTTGCATTTTTACTTTACTTTAAGTGTAATTTTGTCATATACGTTTATATGTACTTATAACAAAATTAAATTAATATATTTTATCATTTAAAACACAATTTAAATTGATTAAAATTGTTCCAAATTGAAAAATACACTGTTAAAAATCTGCTGCATTTTGTTGCAACGCCCTCCCTTGCTTGTATAGAAAACGGTTACTTGGCCGTGAAATTTAGCTTTCTCATTGGTTGGAATAGAGATATTATATACAAGCGGTGGAGTGCGTTGCAACAAAATGCAGCAGATTTTTAACAGTGTATGACACGGTCAATTCACGGTGCTATGGAGCATTCTCATTGGTCAGAAGAGAGATATTCTATAAAAGTAGTGGAGTGACGTTGCAGTAAATGCTGCAGATTTTTAACAGTGAAGTCAATTAAAATCAATTTTCAGATTCGTTAAAATCGTCTGCTTTTGGAGAGGAAATGCACTGCTCGCCAAATCCCGCGTAGCTTTCAGCTTTTCACGCCAATTATTCCAAACTATTTTATTTTTTTACATATCTAATAATGAAATTCCGCCGCTAATTTTTACTGATCCTTTATTACCTACATGAGTAGTTTAATTCGTATTTTTTTCAAAAAATTCTGAGTACGCCCCCAATGGAGACCTTCCTTGTAAGTCTACGAGACAACCACTAGTTTGTCTTTTCGGCTTATAAAACATTTCGCTTTTGGCAGACATGGATGATTAGATTCCCCTATGACTACTTTTCCATAAAATAAAAGAATTTTTCTTGTGCTCGATGACTTAGGGTTTTGTGCGGTCGGCTCTTGGACTATTAGTGAATTGTCAATTTTGTTGTCGTTTCGAAATCTCAAATTGTGTCATTTATGGGCAGATCTGGATATGCCTTTGAAGGAAATTGTCTACACTGTAAAAAAAAATCTGTAAAGGTACTAAACATTTTCTAGGAAACTGGGATTCCAAGAACTTTTCCTGTAACGGTAACAGCAAAAATTCAAGTTTCAGAATCCGTTACATGGATTTTTCCTGTTACCGTTACATGAAAAATTCTTGGAATCCCAGTTTCCTAGAAAATGTTTAGTACCTTTACAAATTTTTTTTTACAGTGTATAAAACGACAGTGATAAAACATAACGAGTTAATCGTACAATCAAACTAATGCGACATTGAGCATATTTTTTATAAGGCAGAATTTTGAGATGCGTTTGTAATTATGTAAATACGTTGCACCTACGTCGATATTCAGTCCGTCCGTCTTTCTGCATATAACAGAGCAAAAACTACCCATCCGAATCATTTCAAACTTGAAATAGATAATGTTGCATAATTTTGTCGAGTCATTTCAAATTTTATGGAAATCGCATGCATAATTTAATTTCAAGTACAATTAAAAGTATTCCGTTACATTACGGCCAGAGGGAAGAAATAGTTTCAAGTGCCTTTTAATGATGTTACACTCTTTCGAACACAATAAGAATAAGATGCATCTATGAAGTATATACTATCATATACATTCTATACAATGTGTGGTACAAAGAATATTATTTATTAATTTGCAGCTCCACACAAAATATTCTACAGCATAATGGTATAGGGGGAAACATTGTTTGGAGCGCGTTTAATTTTATTAAATCATTTCATATTTTACGAAATCGATATACGTTGCTGAGATTTGTTACAGGTTACTTTCTGTATGATGGAACGATAGATAGTATTTACGAGACCCATATAAGATTTCGGGTACTATACCGCATTATAAGTGCTGCATACTATTACACCTAGATGTAAATATTTTAAAACTTCATTTTAGGATGCACGCACCTCATTTGCTACGCTAGACATGCAATTTTGGCCTTTTTTTTCGTTTTTGAACATCTGTAGATTATTTTCCACTTTAAATTCATGAGATTTTTTCCCCTCATTATAAACGCCATGGACTTTCACAATGTTGCTACTGGAGTATTTGGATTTAGGAGCCACATTCTCCCTAAATGTCTTAGGAAATTTGTATCTATGACGTAGAGTTAAGTGCCCACATTTGTGCCTCAAAAAAATCTGGTTGATAATGTTAAGTCTGTCGGGGAGTTATTTTAAAATATCTCGCTCAAATTTTAATATTGTTAAATTATTTTTCATCGAATAGTTGAGGTTGATCTACAATTGTGCGAGTACTTATTTTTTCAATTTTGGTTTCAGATTTCTCTTAAGAAATTACTTTAAATTTCGGAACCGGTTGGAACCGGTTCTGAAATTGAAGCTATCACATTATCAAAAAAATATATGACCAAAATCGTAAAAACTATCCCGATTGTAGATCGACCTCAGCTATCCTGTGAAAAAATATTAAAATTTGAGCGAGGTATTTAGAAATAATGCCCCCATAGACTTAACATTATCATCCGTATCTTATTGGGTTACTCGAGTGGCATCTTAAGGGTGGCAACTTAAGGCACAACACTAGTCACAGAAAAGAACCCGGAAGGTAATGTAAAGTCTATGAAAGCGCTCTTTTCAAATATCTCGCTCTTTTCAAAGTTTAATATTTTTACACGATTGTTTTGCATAGCTGAGGCTGATCCACAACCGGTCTGGTTTTTACTTTTTCAGTTTTGATTTCAGATTTAAAAAAAAATATTTTAACTTTCAAAACCAGTTTAAACCGGCTCTGAAATTGAAACTGCCATTGTATAGAAAAAATATATAAGCAAAATTGAAAAGTACAAACTAGACCAGTTGTAGATCGTCCACAGCTATCCAATGAAAAAAAAAATGTGTAAAAATATTAAAATTTGAGCGAGATATTTGAAAAGAACGCTCCCATAGACTTTATATTATCATTCGGGTCTTTTTCATTGACTATTGTGGTTTCTTAAGATCCACATGTAAATAAGAGTCACATTTTATTCGCAGACAATGTGTGCTGCAGCATGTCATTCACATTCTATTTAACTGTATCTCTCTTATGAGTGAGCAATCAGAGTAAGTGACATTCCCTGCCAAAAGGTAATTTTCTTAAAATAAATCCTCGATAAAAATAAGTGACAATCACTTACTCTAAAAGGTTTTTCAACATAGCGAATTGTCAACTTTGTTGTCGCTTAGAATTTTCAGATTGTACCATTTATTTGGAAATCTGGATATCCTCTCGAGATTGAAAGGAAATTGTCTATAAACTGACAGCAACAAAACATATAAAGTTAATGTCATCGGAATGATACGATATTGAATAAATTTTTTTATAAGACAGGACGTTTTAGATGCGCTAGTAATTATATAAATACGTACAACCTGTAGGCGTCATTCAATTCGTCTGTCTGTTCGCATATGACAAGGTAAAACCTATCCAACCAAATTTTTGGAAATTTCAAATATATAATCATTACATAATTTTGTCGAATCTTTTCAAATTTTATGAAAATCGGATGTATAATTGAATTACAGGGACAATCAAAACTGTTTTGTTATATTAAGATCAAAGGTAAAAAATAGTTGCAAGTGCTATTTAATGACGTTTAACTCTTTCGAAATTAATAAAATTGATATCCATCTATGAATTTTAAAGTGATATATACATTTTGTACAATGTGTGGTGAAAATGATACTTTTATTTAAATTTATAGATCCACACAAAAATATTCAATTATATAATGGTATAGGGTGAAATATTTTTTGGGGTACGTTTTAATTATAGTAATCTTTTTTCTATTTTATTAAATTGACATTCGTTGCTGAGGTTTGCTATAAGTTTCTACTTGTGTAATAGAGAGCATATATTATTTACAGGGACACATAAAAGATTTTAGATATTATATTGTATCCGAGGTACTGTATACTGCAAGTCTAACCATATACACAAAATTATGCACAAAGTCTAAACTTTCTTATTTTTATATTTAAACTTCGTTATAGTAGGAACGCATCTTATTTGCTACGTTTAATGTGCAATTTGAGACTTGTTATATATATCTTAGTCATTAAAAAATATTCATTTGAATTTTTCAAAAGGTCTTAGATCAATTATATTTAACAATTACTTTCATATAGTTGGAGATAATTAGTAGTATAATTGATAAAAGTAAATTTTAAAATGTATTTTTAAAATCCTAAGTAGATTTTTAACCCTACTAGTACCATTGAGGTCATATTTGATATCAGTTACTTACTACTTTAAAATTTTTAATATTTCAAACCAGGATAAAAACGAAAAATATGCAACAAGTATTAAAAAATGCTCTGATGAGAAGCAAAAAAGGTTAATATGTTTTTAAGTATAGAAAAGTGTTTGACAAGTGCTTCTAATTGAGTACGAGGGAGGACAAGGATTTTATTCTTGGCTGCAGCTGACTGTCAATGCCAAATTTGAAAAAATCATATTTGCGCTTTTTACATATAAAAGAAATCAGTCACAATTACGATAAAAATGTGTTGCGCAAAGACATAGCCAGAAAAAACGCAGTGTAATGAAACATGAACGTAAGGCGAAATAGTAGCAGGAACCTTAGTTCCTGTAGCGTATCACACTTAAGCAGTGCCACCAAGCATGTCCGCAGCATAGAACTGCACAGAAAACAGATTTGTAATGCGGTTGCAATGCAAAGTCAACAGTGCAGTTTGCAATGCAGAGTCAACAGCTCAGTTCACGTGTAAAGCAGGACTGAAAATTTTACTAAAGAGAAAGACGGGAAGTTTTACGCAAATTTCTTTTATATGAAAAAAGCGCAAATATGTTTTTTTTTTCAAATTTGGCATGGACAGTGAGCTGCAGCTAAAAAGGTTCCCCCTGTCTTCTCTCATGCTCAATTTGAAGCACTTGTCAAACACTTTTCCATACTTAAAAACTTATTAACCTTTTTTGTTGCTCATCAGAGCATTTTTTAATACTTGTCATTAAATTTTTTTTTGATAAAAAGTGTAGATTTTTATACCTTGAAAAGAAAAATATTTGCTGTCAAAATTTTATTGTTGTATTAGAATAATTAAGAAAGTCATTGCATTGTCATATAAAATGCATGATGTCAGCAAAATAAACCAAGGAGTCGAACGAAAATAATTACAGTGCGCTCACAACTTTATTCAAAGAACTGAAACTAAATGCTTTGCAATACAAACAAATAATTGTGTTTTTCACGTGATTTATTTAATTTGAATGAATTATGTTACAAGCATAAAAAATATACTTATTTTAACTTGGTGGCAACGAATTAACAAAACTACAACAGCTACAACAAGAAACAATGCTCAACTGAAGCTATAAGACACAAATTCGATTTTCTCAGCGATCGTCAAACATACAAACATGAAAAATATTCGTTTTTAAGTTTTACCAAAAGGATTAAAATAAATCAAAAATGAAGTTAATCCATCCAGTGGATCGTTAGTTATCGCTTGTTGAATTTTAGGTCTTCATTCTTTCGTTAAAAATTAAATAAAAAACTACAGTAAACTGCGATAATTTTTTGAATGCTATCATTTTATTCGTCTCGTCGACTTCTATCTTTTGAAAAAAAAATCACTGTCGTACGTCAATTGGTTCGCCAGAAATTTCAAAAAGACATTTGCCTTTTCCATTTCTTAAACATACTATACCAAACGCTACCGCGTTTGCTATGATTAATGTATGAAATTATGTAAAATTTAACACAACCTTTTCAAAACTATGTTACATATAAAGTAGCACCGCAACTTACGCTATCCGACATTACGTCGTCTAGCCTCGGAATTTTCCCCCTTAATAATACACACTTTGAATTGTTTTGAAAATTTTTCAAAATAATAATAATAATAATATTTTAGATGCAGTCATAGTCATAGGGGACTCATGTGATAAAATTCACACACACAAAAAAAAAAAAAAAAAAAAAAAAAAATCACAGATGCTTAGAAAAGATTTTGCCTTTTTCCTTTACACATACTAAGAAAACAAAACGGAAATTGCACATAAAGCATATCAAATGAGGTGCGTTCGTACTATAACGATGTTTTTTTTTTAATCAGATCTTGGTATAATAGTATACGGTACTTCAGATACAGTATTGTAGCCGAAATCTTATGTGCCTCGTTGTAAATACTTTCTGATTTCTATTAGACAGAAAGCAACTTATAGTAAACCTTCGAAACGCATATTTATTTCATAAAATGTGAAATAGTTTATTATAATTAAAACGACCCCCAAATAATGTTTTCACCCTATGCATTTATGTATAGGAATACTTTTGTGTGGACCTGTAAATTATTAACAAATATCCTTTGCACCCCAAATTGTACAGAATATATATTTTAATACATACTTTTTAGATTCATGTCAATTTTTTTATGTTTGGAAGAATGTGACATCATTAAAGTCCACTTGAAACTACTTTTTTCCATTTGCCGTCATGTAGTTGACTTCTTTTGATTGTACCAGATATAAAACTATACATCCGATTTTCAGAAAATTTATAATGATTCGACAGAATTATGCAACAATTTTGTACTTTAAATTTCAAATAATTCGGTTGGGTAGTTTTTGTTCTATTACATGTACATAGACGGACAGACTGAACGACGACTATTGGTCAATCCATTTCAATTGGTCCAGAAAATATTTTCTTGGTTACTTGACCATTTTTAAAAAGTCGGAATTTTTTTTTTTTTTTTTTATACAACAACCCTAAACGTGATGGATGTTCAAAATGAGTATTATTTTAATTTTACTATTTTGATTATGAATGGTGGCCATATTTGTTCAATCGTGTGCAACAATTTTCACCTTTTAAAATGTTTACGGAATTGTAAATATATCGCCTTTTCCTTTTCCAATTCAAAAGGGGTTTCAGCAAATTATTCAGAATAAAATGAACTAAAAATCTAGCAATAAAATAGTTTCTTAAAACAAATTCTTTCTCGTAAAATTTTAGGATTTTTTTCAAAAATCTGTTCGTTTACAAGAGGAAATTTTTCATGCAAGGAAAATTGTCAACTAGACATATTTTATTTTACAGATAGCTCGAAAATACTTGAACTCAAACACTAAGTCGCAGATCAGAGAGTGATTTCTCTTTGCGGAAGGAATTCTAAAATTTGTCAAAAATGTCGAAAATGAACTTTTTACGCTTTGATATCTTTGATGGAGCACGATATAAAAATCTGAAATCTTGGCCTTTGATAGTACACTGCTCAAAACAATTAAAGGACATTTGAAGTTTTATATAAAATAAAGATATAAACGAAATTTTTTTGCCGAAAATAGAAGAATAGAATCACAAATGCAAAATTTTCTGGTTTTCAAACTGTGGAGTATGCAAATTTTGAGTTCGACGTCAAAAACGTCGCTTCAGCGGCAGCGAATGAAATTTGACTTCCAACTGGATAAAAAAGAATGAAGACAAGGATGATCGGCATTCAGTGATTGCTTTGTTTCGATGAGTACGATGTCTCAGCGAAGTCATTTGACAGATTCAGAAGCTTGGAGAATTATTGGTAGGTTAGAAGGGGGCCAAACTGAAGCCGAAGTAGCGCAAGCCATTGGAGTGTCACAAAGTGTCATTTCCAGGATCTGGAACCGTTTTTTGGAGAGTGGATGTCCAGGCCGAAGACCAGGGCAAGGTCGTAGACGGGCAACAACGCCCAATGAATATCGGTATTTAGCGTTAACAGCTCGGAGACACCGAAGCATGAACGCCACTCTTCTCCAACAACACATTCGCTCGGCTACAGGCACCACGATTTCAACTCAGACTGTCCGAAACCGGCTCCATGCTGTAGGTCTGTATGCTCGCCGACCGATGGTATGTGTTAGATTAATATCAAGGCATCGTCGCGACCGCAGGGAATGGGCAACCGAGCATGTCAACTGGAGGAGAAATGAATGGAGCAATATTCTGTTTTCTGACGAGTCCCGCTTTTCTGTGCATCCAGATAATAAGCGTATTTTCATCTGGAGGGACCGAGGCAGTAGGAATAATCCTGTGTTCGTGCACGAAAGTGTCAGGTTTGGCGGTGGAGGAGTGTTGGTGTATGGTGGCACCTCTATTGACGGGCGCACTGACCTCTACATCATTCGAGATGGAGCTCTGACTGGTCGCCGATATAGGGATGAGATCCTCAGACCTGTTGTAGTCCCATACGCCGCAGCAATCGGAGATAACTTCATTTTAATGGACTATAACTGCAGGCCACATCGTGCAAACCTGGTGGAGGATTTCCTTTTCGAGGAAGGAATCGTTCGAATGGAATGACCAGCGTGTTCTCCAGGCATGAATCCAATCGAGCACGTTTGGGACGCTCTAGGAAGACGTGTTTCTGGCCGCCAACAACCCCCACAAACTCTCCAAGAACAGGAAAGAGCTCTTCTGGAAGAGTGGGGCAGAATACCCCAACTCGTCATTAATAGCCTCATTGAGTCCATGCCTCAAAGGTGTTCAAAGTTGCTGGCCGCCCGTGGAAACCATACCCCCTACTGAAAATGATTTTCTTTGAAGAAAACACCTATTCTTTTTTTCTCATATGCACAAATTGTGTTTTTTCTTTTTGTACACAAATGCGCAATAAAATGCATTTTTTTTTTTTTTTTTTTTTTTTTTTTTTTTTTTTGCCAAACATGTGTAATTTTTACTCATATAACCTACTATGTCTGTTGACCATGTATGAATCAGCTAAAAAGTTTCCCAGATACAAAATCCACCAAAAACTGCAATATCCTTTAATTGTTTTGAGCAGTGTAATTTTCAGTAGCTTAATACACTTAAAACGCGCCCCAAGCAATGTTCCCCTTTAACCATTATTTAATGGAATACTTTTGTGTGGCCCTGTAAATTAATTAAAAATATTTTTTGCACCACAGATTGTACAGAATATATATTATAGTATATACTTCATTGATGCATATCAATTTTATTATGTTCGAAAGAGCATAAAACCATTAAAATGCACTTTAAACTTTTTTCCCCATTGACCGTAATGCAACGGAATATTTTGATTGTCCCTGTAATTAAAATATACATTCGATTTTCATAAAATTTGAAATGGCTCTACAAAATTATGTAATAATTATATATTTTAAATTTTAAATGATTCGGTTGGGTAATTTTTACATTGGTAAATGCTGGCACCCTGACGGACCGAACCACAACTGTTTCTGCTAAGTATTTACATAATTACGACATCACCTAAAAAATGAAATAAAACACTTTTAAATGTACATATTTAGTTTAATGACACAATTATTTTAATCTGGATTTAAATTAATATATTATAAATGGTATGCTATATACAATACAGTCGCAAATACAGTCGTTCAAGATAGACATTTAAAAAAATATATGCATATGAGCTAAGCAAGAGGTGAATACTATTAAAGAATTTACATATTTATTTTTTTATTATTTTATTCAAAATTGATAAATTAATACACACAGAAAGAATAATTGAAACAAGTAGATATATTCATATAGTAGATAGTAGATAAAAAAATAGATAAAACATCTATTTTTTTAATAAAATCCAATAGATATCCTATTTAGTTCAATGTACTACTTTTGTGACAAAAAAAAAGTTAAAAGAAAAAAACTTTTTTTATCGACCTGAATTGTCATCTTTAACAATGCTGATACTCATAATAAAATATCCGACATCTGTAAAATAAAATTTTAATTTCAACTCAACAGGGTCCAGGACAAAAATTTCCGAAAATAATTTTATTGCATGAAATTTATTTTCATTATTTTCTGCTTACAATGACGTTTAAATCATGTTTCTATCTTAACTGTATCTGTAAACATTATCTTTTTTTTATTCATTTTGGTTTAATTTCAAAATCTAGCTTTTAAGCAATGATTGGCATAGAAATGAATCCTGTGAAAATGCATTTTTCTTCATAATAAATTTTTTTCACCATTTCTCATATTTAAATCATTATAACTCAAGAACCGTTAGAGATAAATTATTCAAACCTGGAACATGACTTTTTCATTTGTTTTACTTTAATTTAGTTTCAGCCAATATATATATATATATATATATATATATATATATATATATATATATATATACATATATTTATATATATTTACTTTTGAAGATATGATTTTTTTTAAGTTACATTATATATTTTTTTAATTTTTACTTGGAATATTTTTAATTTTTATTCAAATTAATATATTAAAAATGCTAAATTGAAATTAAAGCTTATATATTTCTGTTTATCACAATTTAAAAAAATCTACAAATAATATTTTGAGTAATAACGATATTAAATTATCCCACTTTTTAAATAAATTTTAAATCGTGAATTTTATCGTGGGATTTCTGTCACAAATAATATGTTTCACCATTGCCAAAAAATTCAAAATTTTATCTCAATAAATAAAAGTTACTCTAAAATGTGTCCCGGAACCCCTTAAAGGAACCAAAAAAACTACTAAATGCAGAACTGACACAAGCAACTTTTTCTTTTAATGCTATTTCGCACCACCTTTTTTTAAATAAAACTCTTTTTCATATGCTTTGACAATATTTGCATGAGAATTAAAATTTGCAGTGTAAACAGAATATAAAAATTGCCACCAGTGGCAGCCCTGTAAATACGTTAATGTGTTAAGTGCAGTTTTGTGAGTTTCTTTACAACGAACATAACACAGTGTAAAGGTGGGTCACAGAACTGTGAATTTATCGTGTTTTCTGTTTTCTTTTATTTATTTATTTCTTTTTTCTTTCTTTCTTTCTTTCTCTTTTAATAAATGTACTTATCAGATTTTTTTCCACTTATTTTTACTTTATATGACAGATGTTATATTATCAAATAAACCAAAAAATAATATTCTAAACACATAATATAAGACTTGAATTAAGGCAAAACTGAATTATTATATGTGAAAACTAGTACAATATTAGTGACGAGTATACAAATACAATATAATGTATGTAATAAAAAGTTTTTAATTTAATATTTAATGGTCTAAGATAAAGGTTTAAAATAAAATAGACTTATTTATACTCATCTACCTAATTTATTTATCATTAGCTGCATGCATATAATTTAACATCCGACATCTGTAAAACATAAGCTTCTTGTAAATACAAACAAACGACATTTAGAAAATGTACATAATGTTTAGGACAATATTGTGCTAATGCTTAAAATGAAAAAAAAAATGAAATACTCAAAAATGAATACATCAATGTACTCATACTGAATTGAGTATGTTTGGACCAAAAATGCTCACATTGCTTTCTCAATTTTGAAACTGTCCATATTATCAAAACCAAACTAACGATAATTTCGTACTCTTTAGTGGTTTATTTCATTCATTGTGGCCTTAAAGATGCTTATTAATGTAAATATTAAATTATACACAGTATTTTGAAATAATTTAAAAGTGCTTGCAAATGGTGCTCTTGTCATAAAAATATTCAGTTTGGGTATTTTGCCAATAATTTTTGCTATTTTCCTTAATAAATAGTCAATTAAACTTTTATTGTTAATAATTTTGAGCGAGAAATAAATGCTACACTGTTAAAAAAATTCTGAAATTTACGAACATTTTTTTCCTGAATTTCACAGAAAAGCTCCCTTTTAACAACAAAAGGGTATTTTTCGTTACAAATCACAAAATTCCATCACATTTCTTGAAAATAACGAAACGGATGGAAACAAAAACAAAAAGCGGAGACGCTCCGTTGTGTGGGGAGCTCCATGGCCGAGTGGTCAAGGCACTGCACCGCAAATCGCCTGCGAGCGCAGATTGTGGCTTCGAGTCCCATTGGCGCCATAGAGTAATGAAACATAAAAAATTCCTTTTAAAATACATTTTTTCTGTTTATTTTTCTCCTTTTTTCTTATTAAAATCATTTTTAAAAATTACATTAAATTATTTCTATTATAAATCAAACTTTGTAACGGAAAGTTACTGATTCTTACACCGGAGTTTTCCCTTCTTGTATTTCCCACAACGGAAAATCTATTAACGGAACGGTAAAAGTTCGGCTACTATTGTTGCCGGTAGTTTCACCTGGAATTCACAGATTTATTTTTAACAGTGTAGTATATGTTTTTTTTTTTTTTATTTACAAGTTAAGAGGGCAGTTCATAGCGATTTACATTTGAACACAAACATAGAATCAAAAATGAGTACATGTGTTTCTTAATTTTGAGTACATTTGGATAGGAGCTATTTTGAGTACGTGAAGTATTTAAAATTACGTACTTTTTACTCAATTTCGAGAAACCATTTTTTTCAGTGTAAACGGTTACATTATTGGTTTATTTTTCTACATTTCAGTCTTAACATATTGTTGAATTATTTTGAGACTATAGCGTAGTTTTAGTCAAAGTATCTGGGAATTTTTTGTAAGAATGATTACATTAATTAATGAATAACATGCTGTTATTAGATAAAGCAAAAATTAATATTTAAAATTTTTGCTATAACATTTGAATAAAAAAAACCAAGTTGATTTAGTTGGGAGTATATTCGTGTAATTAATGAGTATGCGAGTATGCTATAATTTTTTATATGCAAAAAAATATAGAAAACTTGCAATTAAATTTAATATGAACGAGTCAGAATAAAAATCAAAGAAAATATACTTATTTTTTCATCTAAATCAAATGATTATCAATATTTAATCTTATATGCTTATAACAAGATACCACAAATCTGTAAATTAAAGGTTTTTGTAAAAAGTAAAAAAACATCAAGTTGGAAATTGCACCTCAAACGTGCAATTAAATTTATTAAGAATGTGTCTGAAAAAAGCAAATCAAAGAAAATATTTTTCTTTTTTAAGAAGCTTTCATTACAAAAAAGTAAAAAGCTACCTATTGCAGCCGTCCGGAGGAAAGCACTTCCAGAAAATTTTGGTATATTTTCAACCATAATGACCCCGAGACCCCAAAACCACCCTCCGTTCAAATGTTGATATATATATATATATATATATATAACCATACACATACAGTGGCGGTCAAAAGTTTCCGGCCAGTTAGTTTAGTTTCTTCGATTGAAATGAAACTTGGTATGTACATAGTTCATACAAATATCTCGACCGAGTTCGTTGGCCAGCATCATCCGCCATCTTGTTTCAAAATGGCGACCATTTAAAAAATTTAAAACTTAAAATTAAATGCAAAAAATTTAAAAGTTGCAAAATATTTTTATTTATGTGTTATATCCTAAAACACCGATTCTAGAACACTTTTTACTTTGTCTATATCTTAAAAAACGATTGAGTTATAGCACTTTGAATTTTTCTTATGGCTGACATTTTGAAACGATCTGATTTTTGTCACGTGATAACACTCGAATTCATGAATCGATTTGGATGTAACTTGGTGTGTACATAGTAAATAATAAAGCCTGGACCGAGTTCGTTAACCAGTTCCAACCGCCATCTTGTTTCAAAATGGCAGCTATTTAATTTTTTTTAAATAAATTAAAATTTGAAATTAGGTACAAAAAAGTGAGAAATTGAAAAAGATTTTTCTTTTATGCATTTGAGCTTGATACAAAGATTCCAAAGCATTATTTGTTTCGTCTGTACCTTAAAAAATATCTGAGTTATAGTACTTTTAATTTCTAGTGTTGCTCACATTTTGAAATGATCTGGTTTTCGTCACGTGATAACACGCGTATCTATACACCGATTTGAATGAAACTTGGTGCGTAGATAAAATATACTGATGCCTGGATGGAGTTCGTTGGCCTGTTCCAACCGCTGTCTAGTTTCAAAATGGCGGAATATTAATTTTTTTAATTTAAATTTTAAAATTAGGTGCAAAAAAGTGAGAAATTGAAAAAGATTTTTCTTTTGTGTTTTGACCTTGATACAAAGATTCCAGAGCATTTTTTGTTTCATTCATATCTTGAAAAATCAAAGAGTTTTAGCACTTTCAATTTCCAGTGTGATTGACATTTTGAAACGGTCTGAAATTTGTCTTGCGTTAATACGCATATTTATAAACTGATTTCGATATAACTCCGTGTGTTCATGGTGCATACCAATGTCTTGACCGAGTTCACGAGCCGACTTTATCCGCCATTTTGTTTAAAAATGGCGGCCATTTAAACTTGTCAAAAATCTTTTAAATGTATAATGATGTATAAACAAAAAATTAGAAATCGAAAAAAGGTTCTTTCTAAACTATTTATCTTAATAATGAATTCCGGAGTATTTTTTGCTTTGTCTTTACCTTGAAAAACGCCTGGGATATAGCAATTTGAATTTCTAATGTGGGTGACATTTTTTTTTTAAAGTCAATTTGCCCGCGACAGCACTCGTATATATTAAACGATTTTGATGTGAGTATGCATGTTCACATGAATTAAGATTTCGATGAAGCTCATTGGGGTTTTTTATCCATCATGCTGCTTTAAAATGGATATCGTGGAATTTGGCGACCCTATAAATCGCTTAAAATAACACCAGGTTGAATAAAACATAACTAATTTCTAAAACTTCCTATAATTATCCAGTAATGACAAAAACTAGTACTCAATCTTATATAATCGTGTTCCACTATTTTGAGCTTCGTATATTTGATTTATATAACTTCATTTAAAATAAATAAATAAGTATATGCAAGCTACCTCTTCCTCCCGGCACTGCCGGAAGGACTTTTTAAAATCTAAATCAAATGATTTATCAATGTTTATTCTTAAAAGTTTATAATATGACATCACATATTCGTAAGTTAAGGGCTTTTGTAAAAAGTAAAAATAAAAAAATCAAGTTAGAAATTGCACGTCAAATGTACAATTGAATTTAATATAAACGTATCTAAAAAAATAAATCAAAGAAAACACTTCTTTTTTATCTAAATCAATTGATTATCAATGTTTATTCTTGACATCACACATCTATAAATTAAGGTCCTTTGTAAAAAGTAAAAAAAAAAAATAAATAAATTAATAAATAAATAAAAAATCAAGCTGGGAATTGTACGCTTATCGTAGCAAATGAAATACGCTTGTATTGCAACGAAGTTTTAAAAATACTCAGATCTTGAGTTAATCGCATATAGTACTTCGGATACAGTATAGAATCCGAAACCTTTAGCCTATTTCTGTATTTACTATCTGTTTTCTATAAAATAGGAAGTAATTTGTAATAAACTTTCGCCACGTATATCAATTTCATAAAATGAGAAATATTTAATGCAATTAAAACATGCCCAAGCATTGTTTTTCCCGATACTACTTATTATGCAAAGGGATGATTTTGCTTGGCCGTGTAAATGAATAACAAATATTCTTTGCACCACAAATTGTACAGAATGTATGTTTTAATATATTCTACATAGATACATATCAATTTTAAATTGTTAGAAAAAATGTAATATCATTAAAATGCAAATATTTTTTTTTCATTAGCTGTAATATAACCGAATACCTTTGATTTTCTCTGTAATTAAACTGTAGATCCGATTTTCATAAAATTTGAAATAACTCAAAAAAATTGTGCAAAAATTAAAATTTTTAAATTTTAAACGATTCTGTTTTTGCTGTGTTATATGCTTACAGCCATACGGACGAACAAGCAGACGGACAGACGGGCGGATGGACTGAATGAAGATTATAGGTGATATTTATTTACATAGTTATGAAAGCATAAAAAAAGATCAAATATGAAAACATGTATAAGATATTTCTATTGTGAAGATACATCAGACATTTCTACCTTAGTTTCAACGGCAGTTTTTAAATTGTTTATTTATAGGCAATCTGTAATTAAATATACAAGAAACTACTATGCCAAATTTCTAGTAAAAATTTCGCCTTTTAGAAAAGTTGAATTAGTGACGAGTTTGTTTATCAGCATCAAGTGAGAATAAACACAGAATTTGAAAAGAAACCTTATTTCCCTATCTCATTAACGGAAGAAGTATTTAAAATACTTGTTGTTAAGTGTTATTAGATATTTTTTTTATGGAAAAATAAATATCTGCTAAACAGACAGAATCTCGCCTTTATAGTAAGGAGACATTTTCTATGGGAAAGTGCTGGTGCAAAGAAGATTCATGTCTGCAAAATTCTGAGAAGCGTACAAACCCACAAATCCTCTATTTACATGTTTGGGAAAATGTTTAGTTCAATATATACAGTCATATATATTTATATTGTTTTTTCTATCCTGCGTTTGTTATTAGCAAACTGTATGAAATAAGACATCCAAATACTGCAAGGTAAAAGCCTCTTGTAAACTCAAAGAATCCGAACGCATAAAACACAAAAGCAGCTTCATGATAGGATTGTGATAATAACTCCACACTGATACTTGTTCGGCTTCTTTCAATCGGTCCTAATAAATACAAGATGTCAATATTAATCTTCTTGGCGATTTTATCTGTTTCATTAACGGCAGAAGCAACCATAAGAAATGCTGTAAACCAGATGAAATTGATCAATGTATATGAGATCATTATCGGATGTAATTCGTTCGTCATCATCAACAGACTATCAAAAAGTATAATAGTTGAATAATAAGTACATATTAGAAAAATAGGAATAGACCAAATTTCGTTTATAATATTGAAAGTGGAAATAATATCGTTGTAATATCGGCACCATTTTTCAAACTCATTAGACGTTATGTATCTTCTATTAATTATATTTTTACTTTTTATAACATATTTTTTCAGTATACGAGTCATTTGATTACATACAATAATAAAAAACATACAAACAAAATCTGGAATAGTATACGCGAAATGAATCTGAACTGATTCATAGGATAGCCAAATTCCTGTTGCGATACGTCCATCAATACTACGAATATTCAATGCTCCAAACGATAAATCTTGAATAAAATGTCTGGATAATGTTTCATTATTTCGTTGGATTCCTGCATAAACTCTAAACGCATACGTAAGCACAAAATACAAGAAACAAACTTTTTCAAATAGTCTAGAAGAAGATACTTTTAGAGTGTCTGCTAAATCCTGTAATTTTCTGACTGATTTATTTATTTTTAAATGATATTGAAAAATGTAGCACCATATCATAAATGCACACACCAGCATGGGTATAAATAACAGTGCTAGTTTGGAATTTTCTGATGCTATAGGAAATAATGCATACAAGTGGGCAACTGAAACATAAAATATAATACCCCATATAAATTTAACAAAAAATGGCGGGATAAATATAGAGCATTTCTTATGTTGATTAGCACCACAAATGTCGATACCATATGTTTTAAATATCCAAGCATACTTTTGAAACCATACATCCCTTTTTAATATTTTAGATTTCATAGTAGTTTCTTTTACTGACAGTCTAAAAAATAACTTTAAAGATTTATCTATATTCTTTACCAAATTGGGTTATTTAAATAACCGATTCCAGATATTTTCTATCCGAGTTCAAATACTTATTTTAAATTTGTACAAATCAAGTGTCTAGACGTTTATTTATAACGGAATACTTCAAAAACTATGTCACTATAGTAACATAACAGGCATTTAATATACAAATACTTTGAAAATATTAATTTGTATAATGGTTTCCACGACGAAAACAGCTCATTTTCACAATTTCATCATGAAAAAGGTTGAATAAAACATTATTAACTTGAAAATTTGAAATTCATAATGTATTTTATTATTGCCGAAACGTCAGTGAAGGTTTACTTTGGAGACACGAAATTTTTTGGATTCCGTCTGTCTGTCTGTTAGTCTGTCAGTCTGTCTGTCTGTTCCGCGATAACTGACGTAAAAAGCATTCGATTGGCTTGAAATTAAGTGGGTATGTTAGTGAGACATTGGGATTAAGCTGTATAATTTTTTGTTAGATTTGATTCATTCGTTCGGAAGATATAGAATATTTTATTTCGCGCAATAATGCTTTTCTACGGCAAATCCAATGATTTTCATTTTTTCCCCTGAGAGAAAATGACACATTTGATTAATGGAATTCAATGATAAATGAATAGTACTAAAATTTACCAGTTAAATTATTCGCATTATTTTGAAATTTTGTCAACGCATTTGTCAGATTTTTAAAATTATTGCTGTAAATTTTGGAGATTTTTTATAAATGTGTTCCAATAATACAAACTAATTTGTTTTAGAGATTTACGTACTTGAAATGTATTTATTTCATTTTCTTTTAATGGTTGCTAAGTAACCATTCATCTTAATCCTTATCCTTATAATGTTATGAATTTGAAAACGTGTACGAAAATTTAATTGAAGTCAACATCAAAACTTATGAATTAATTAATGTCTTTGTATCTTTGCGTATAAATATAACATAGCCCAGAAAAAAAAAACATAGGCTATGATTTATTAATTTTATTCAAATATTTTCCTTAATAATTCAAAAATTCCTTCTTTTTCATACAGAATCAATAGGGATCAAAACTGCATATATTTCAAGCGTTCCAACTCCTATGGAAGAGGTGTCCGCAAGATTAAAGGCGGGATGGGCGGGGTCAAGGCATATGCCATCTAGTGGCAGGGGTGCATAACTAGAAGATTATTAAGTAGATTGCAGTTTCTTTTGTGTGAATGGCAATAAAACTTTTTTGTTTCTATAAAATGTTGTTTTAAGCCGATCCAGTGGCGTGGATGGTAGCGGAGGCTGCACCCACCGCTGGTCCCTGGTTCGAATCCAGCTAGCGGCATGGGTGTCTGTGTTGTCCATGTGATAATGTATATACTGGATATTCTGTAATAAAGTGTTCTGTATGGTTTCTTGCGATCATTGGAGGTTATGCTGGCGAATAGCTGTAGCGCCTACCTCAAAGCAAATAATATGAAAAAAAAATAAAAAAGTTGCTTTAAAATATTGCGTAGAATAAATTTTAGGTTTGAAATGTTCTAAATAAATATAGAATACATAAGTGTAGTACGACTAAATATTAACATAAAATATTCTAAAATGAAATGTCATTTAACTATGCGATACAAATATCGCTGATTAAAATATGTTCGATTTTAATTATGTTTTTAATGTAATGAAAGATGACTCATTAAATTTAGTAAGTAGATTATATAAATGCAGAATTTTGAAATAGTGTCACATTTTACTAAATTCTTGATGAGCTAAATTATACAAAATGGTATAAACCGTAGTATTTCCTATGATAATATAGTGTTTAGAAATGCATAGAATTCAATATTAAATAAAATATTCAACTTTAGCTCTATTTTTCATTTATCAATTACAGACGATAAAAATCCAATGTTTTCTTGGTCGTATCGTCTTTTATTATTTAATTTGCAAATATTTCATACTTTTAATTAAAAACCCGATTTCATTATACGTACATTCGGAATAACTTTAATTTTAAATGTATGTATTAAATATTGTTTTGTTAAACAAAGAAATAGTGTTACTTTATTTGTTTAAATATTTAACGTTTTGACAATAATTTTCCTAAAATCGTAGATTAGAGTCTCTTTCTCTCTCTTTTTTACTTTCTTCTATCTTCAATAGAAGAAGAAAGTATTGTAATCGAAATTTTTTTCGACTTTCGGTTTTCGATCGTTTTACACGTTTTAGGGGACAGAGATTCCAAAAAACATGTTTTTACAAAATGTCTGTCTGTCCGTGTGTCTCTGTGTGTGTCTGTCTATGTGTATGTCGCCATTCTACCATCAAAAAGTGTATGAAGTTATGCATAGAATTGAACCAAATTTTTTGTTAATGTTTTTGGATGTGTCAAGCAGGTCCTCCTTCAGTTTTGAAATATTACGCCTGAAGGGGGCGCTGCAATCGCGATTTTTGTGCCATTTTCAATATTGTACCGACCAAAAGTATATGAAGTTATGCATCGAATTAAACCAATTTTTTTGTGTATGTATATGATTATGGCTAGTTGGTCCTCCCTGAATTTGAAAAAAATCCGCCGGAAGGGAGCGCTGCAATCGCGATTTTTGTGCCATTTTTAATATTTTATCGAATAAAGTATATGAAGTTATGCATCGAATTGAACCAAATTTTTTGTGTATGTGCATGACTATGGCTAGTTGGTTCTCCCTAAATTTGAAAAAAATCCGCCGGAAGGGGGCACTGCAATAGCGAATTTTATGCCATTTTCAATATTGCACCACATAAAAGTCTATGAATCTAGTTCTAGAATTGAATTAAATTTTTTGTATATGATTATTTTTTGGTAAAGCAAGCAGGTCCTCCCTGAATTTGAAAAAAAAACCTGCCTATCATTCTATTATCCATTGGCTCGTGCAGAGACGGAAATTCGTTTTTACTCCGATTAATTGATTGAAGCAGAAATTTAAGATGAAAATCAAAGTTGGTATGGTATTGAATTAAAATTATTAAAGCATTAAAATGAGTAACTATTTTTTTTTAATATTAAAATGTACGTATGAGATAGAAGAAAGTTTTGGGATTGGCACATCCAACTAGTTTTTTTTTTTTTTTTTTTTTTTTTTTTTTTTTTTTTTTTTTTGACAGGTTATTTTGAGAATTCATATTAAAAATTCAATTATAAATTTCAAACTATTTTCTCAATCATGACAGATTAATCAAGTATACGAGATTTATTGCAAAATATTTTTGTTACAGTTTGTTTCGATAAAATCATGTACATTTTAAAAAATAGTCACAATATCATTATAATTTTGGGAGAAAAATTACTAATTAGTACTCATTAAGTACCATATAATACTACGAAAAATATTAACTTTTACCCTAAAAGAACATGGCGACCTTTTTTAAATACACATATTTTTTAAAAAAGAAATCTGTGTATTTAAAAAAAAGTCACATTGTCATTTTAATTTTAGGGTAAAAGTCACTATTTTTCGTAGCATTATATGGTACTTATGAGTACTAGTTAGTACTTTTTCTCCCAAAATTAAAATGATAGTGTGACTGTTTTTTTTAAATGTACACGATTTTATCGAAACAAACTGTAATAAAAATATTTTGCAATAAATCTCATATACTTGATTAATCTGTCATGATTGAGAGAAAATTCAGAAAATACACGCAAGAGATGTGGAGATAATAAACATCTGCGCATATATGACGTCAAACCCGCGCATTCATTTGCACCCCTGCCACCAGATGGCATATGCCTTGACCCCGCCTTTAATCTTGCGGACACCTGTTCCATAGGAATTGGAACGCTTGAAATATATGCAGTTTTGATAGGAATTTTTTAAATAAAATTTAACTAATTTTCTTTATCGTTGCCAAAAAAAAAATTCAAAATTTGAAATAATAATTTTCAACTGAAATAAGTTTCAATTGAGCAATTTCCATTCGAAAAATTAAACTATGAAAAAAAAATAAATATGACGTCAGAATTAAAATAACTATGGATATAGTACTTTTTGTTAAATATTAAAAACGGATATTCGTTTCGTTAATAAGAATTTTTCTGACAAATTATTATATTATATTTTTAATAAATATTTCACTTAGTAAAATTTGACGTTATAGTTGAACAAAAACAGGTATTTTATAGTAGTCGTTAAAAATACAAGAAACAGGAATATCAAATAACTCATGAATAATGACGTCATTGCCGAAACTTCAGTGAAGGCTTACTTTGGAGACACGAAATTTATTGTTTTTCATATGTCAGTCTCTTCTTCTGTATGTCTGTCTGTCCCGCTATAACTGCAGCAAAATGCATTCAAAACTACTTTTTTTTTCGGAAACAAAATTGTAAAACTCTAGATTACTGAGTTTACACTTACCTGATGCATCAGGTTTAGGTGTTTGTGGTTGGCAGGCATGTAGAAGTATGAGGATAATGAAAAAATATTTGTCCAAACTGTTACTTATTCTTATAAATCAAAATGTATAAAGAAATGCAAAATATACAATAACCATTAGCACAATTATTAGAAAGTGACAAATTTAAATTAAGTGAGGCTCGGGGGGGGGGGGGCGGAGCTCCCTGAAAAAATCTACTATGTTATAATAAAGAAAACAAAAATAATAGATCATAAAAATTTCAGAATATCCTAACATAACTAAATTTTTAATTTACCGCTTTTGATGGCTGAAAACGTCAAATTCTTATTTTATTCTTATAAATAATTATGCAATTTGAAAATTTTAAATTACAGTTTCCAGGAAGTTGAGTATTACCCAAAGTGTGTTTTAAAAAAATATGAAAAAAGCTGACGTTGAGGCTCCTGATCTGCAGATATACTAGTTTAAAATTTTAATATAATATCATTTAAAAATCGATATTTTAACGATGTATTCAGCAATGTGTGGGGAATCTTTAGATATACTCTAAATCTGCTTTAAACATACTTTTTGGAATTGCTATAAAAATGTTTTAAGGAATAATTGCTCTGACACCCTGGGGTGACTTTGTAACCTTGTAGATTAACGGGTTTATTACTATTTTATGCATATTTCATTTATACGATTAATTCTATCTTTTTTGGTAGAACTTAGGAAGTACGAGAAAATGAGGATCTGCAAAAAGACATCGGAAGTCCATTATTATCGAAATTACATTGAAAAGAATGTGGCAAATGCACTGGCAGCTGTCGATGATAGCATGAGTAAAAAATTGGCTGCCCCAATATTCCAAATACTACTCCAAATACCATCTACTACTAGTATTCTTGCAAATAAGAATCTTCAAAGACACACCAAGTCTGTGGGTTGCCCGACAATCCTTACTTATAAAGAAGAGCAGTTGATTTCCAAGACATTCGAAGTCATGGCTGACTGGGGTTTTTTTGTAAACAAACACTATATCAGATGTTAATTAGAAAAACTGACTTAACAATATTCTTATTTTGACCAACAACACTCTCTGTGATAATAGAATCAATGCTTTCACACGGAGAAAATAAATATGGAAAATCATATTTTTCGCAATAAATCGTAAACGCTAAAGTTAGTCTAAGAGGTCCTGCGGTCTAAGGGATGTACATTTTTTTTTAATACATCGACATTTGAGATAACTTTGTCATCAATCGATTAATGCGAACATTTATGGCATATTTGTAGTCAGGTGACAAAGTAGCCACAAACCGTAGAAAACTTTGTCTCCTTTTTTTTTTTTTTTTTTTTACTTTTACAATATTTTTCGTATGTATTTGAATCCTCTTTTATGTTAAAAGGAACAGTTAAGTCGATAAGCCTGTATTTTTATTTAGACGCGGATTCGAAGAATAAAAAAAAAAGCTGCATACAAAAAATGTCTGAAAGGTTTCAAAGTAATACCGTTACTAAGTTTTACGGTACTTTATTATATTATTAAAATAATTGCTTTATACATACTTTATGTAATTACATTAATAACAGGGCTCTATAGAAGTTTGTTGTTATATTTTCACATTTAACGTACAATAAGTTATAAAAGCATTAAATTTCACAATAACCCAATTTATTAAAAAACTATTCATTTCTTTAAAATGTTATATTTTCCTAAGTATTGCAAAATATTTTTGATAGACAGTTTTAAAACTACAATATATTTTATGATTTATAATATAACATTTTCATACAGGCCATTTAAAAAAGGGTATTTTCCCGATGCATTTGGAATCCATCGTGAATTTGACGAATTCATAAAGTTGTTGTCATCAGCTCTGTCTCTCTTATTCATCTTTCTATAGATTAAAAACAAATTGTATGAAAAATACATAAGTTTTATGAAAGGCCTCAAAAAATTCATTGCTTTATTGCATGTTCTGAATACTTTTAACGAAATGCGTAGCCGCTTTATAATCGAATGTTGTTATTCTTCAATTTTTATTAATGCATTTTTACTATAGAAACGAATAAAATAATTGCGCTCATATTATAATGAGAAAAAATACCTACTTACTATATTTACAGCTAGAAGAATGTATTGTAAAAATTATTCTCTGGTATTCTCTTTGATATTTTACAGTTAAGTAAATTCTCATTAAAAAAAAAATCTGATACAAAGATTTTTGTTCTGTGTGTGCTTTATCAGTTATAAACATTCTCCGCCCTTTAACGGGCACACTAGTGGCCGAGAGGTTCTGCTCTGTAAGCTGGAAGTGCGAGGTTCGAGGTTTCACCTAAGGCCTATGTCACTTCTGCAGTTAATCGGCAGTCATAAATAACAGTAAAACCAACACTTCCCCATTAACGAATTAAAATGAAAAAAAAAAAAAATACCTAAAACGACTCCATAATATACGATATTATATCAGAGTAAATTATATACTAATTTGGCTTTTTTAAAGGATATCGGTTCCAAAAAACTTCATTTATTTAGTTCAAAAGCTCAATTTTCGTAGCTTATTTTAGCTCTGCACATCCAAAAATTATAACAAATGAAATCTAAAACAAAACTTACAAGGCACATTATCGAATCTATTTTAAGGAGAATCTGTAAACTTGAGGCTCAAATATTTCTAAATGGTAAAATCGAAGCGTATTCATACAAACATAGTTCACATTTGTTTTATAGATAAAAGTAGCAGCCTTTGCCCGCTAGAAAAAAAAATCGGCCCAGCCCGGCCCGAACGAAAAAAATATTGGCCCGGCCGGCTCGAAAGTTAAAAATTTCGGCCCGGAAAAAAGTTCAAATTCCCGAACCCGGCCCTCGTGTGAATTTTTACAGAGTGAAAATTCCCGAGTGAATTTCTACAGAACATTGATCTTTACTCTTATGGAAGAGTTCAGACCAAAAAACCTTATTTTAGTCTTATTTTTTCATGTTTATAAACTCCATTTATGCAGAACTGCTGTAGGATGTGATATTTATGTTTTTAATGAATCTTTGTTTGTTGTAAATAAATGTTTCAGTTATCATTAGTATTATTAATACATATTCCATGTAAGGAAGACATAAAATTCTAAAAAATGGTTGGGGGAAGTGGGGTACATTGATATAGCTTTTTTCTAAAAAAGTTTTTGGTGTCTAGAAAGCCAAAATGTCAAGTTATTTTTCTATGTGATGCCAGCAAAACCTATGTAGTGTGTTATAAAAATGTACAATCGTTGTTTTATATATTATTTTTGCATCTAATTTAAAAAAAAATAAAAAAAAGTAATTTGTATTAATGTGCCCCATCCCTGGGGCAAATTGATACACTTTGATACGTCTGGGAAAAATGGAGACAAAATAACATCAATGCATATTTTTCATAAACTATTAGTTAGCAAGCCATTTTATATTATTTTTAAAAATTCAAATTACCCACACTTTATTTGTAAGCAATATTAAAGCAATCAAAATGAAATGTTTAATGACCGGATGTTGGCAGTAGTAACTTGGTCATATCTGATACTTCAACCCCAGCATTATCTTCTTTCTTAGGAAAAATGAAAAATTACCAAGTTTTCTCTTTATAAATCGGTTTATATACAGAAAATAAAGGATAATTACATTAAAAATTCTGTTTTTAATATAATTATCCTGTGCTTTTCTGCAGCCTGTTTCTCTTACTTAACACTTTTCATGTAGAAAATACTTTTTTCTCTGGGGAATTGATATAAATTCGAGATTTTTCAGGCTGCCGTCTTTTTCTTTAATTAGTTCTACTAGCACTATATGTTGGGTAAGTTCGTACGTCTTCTCTTTGCAAAAATACTATAAAATGTTCTAATATAAAGAAATTAAAGTTATTTCACTTCAATGAAAACTAATATTAAAAATTTTTAGCAAAAAATGGTTGGATTCAAGAGTGCATTGTAAAAAAATAATAAAAGGTAATGAAAAATGAACTAGAAAGAGGTTTAAGTTGTATCAATGTGCCCCGACAAAGACTGTATCAATGTGCCCCATACAGCCATTTTGAATAAAATGAGTCTCAAATCCAATACTTCATAATTTATCTAATAAAAAAGAATCAGAAACTGATAAAGAGTAGTTTTACTTGCCAGAGAGAGTATTTTTTTCGGTTGAAAATACTGTAACAGTTGTATAATACCATTTCAACTGTACAACTCAAATTTACTTTTGACCTACAAAAACAATTAATCACTCGTCCCATTTCAACAAACAACTGAATCATTCCAAAACTTTCTGTATATAGTTGAGTGCACTAGTATCACCTTCTGGAGCTGTTGTTAAACTTCCTGTGATGACCCTGTGTGCAGTATAGGGGGTGAATCAATGTGCCCCATGTATCAATGTCCCCCACTTCCCCCTATATGGTAAAAGTAAAACCTTCAAAGACGGAATCGCATTGGAAAGAAAAGAATACGTTCCCTTCTTAGCAGATATAAATGTTTAACATATTTTTTTCTTGCGTATTATTGTATTCATTTTACATGGAAGAACAGTTTAAAAGAAATTTGAAGTTATTAGTTTAAAAGAAAAGTTCTTCATAATCATGATTTTTTTCATGTGTTTAACTCTATTTTAATAAGCCTAGTAATCTACGATTGTTTAAAAAGAATTAATTCTAATATTTAATTGTAGAATAATGACGACTTAAAAGTGTATGCCTGTTTTGCAAAAAATTTTGGACGAAGCCAAATTTTACTAATTTATGAACAGACATGGCCACGTCTAGAAAAGGATTTTCATACACTGTAAAAAAAATTCTGTAAAGTTACTAAACTTTTTCTAGGAAACTGGGATTCCTAGAACTTTTCCTGTAACTGTAACAGCAAAAATTCAAGTTTTAGAGTCGGTTACATGAAATTTTCATGTTATCGTAACATGAAAAGTTCTTGGAATCCCAGTTTCCAAGTAAAAGTTTAGTAACTTTACAGATTTCTTTTTACAGTGTACGAGATGATTCAACTGGAACTGATTATTTTGGTCCGGGAAGGCTAGAAAGAAAGGAATCAGTCTTGTCTCCGTACGGAAAAAGTACGTTAGGCTCGGCCCGATACTACAGGAAAAAAATTACAGTCTGAGCCTAGCCCGAAAATATTAACTAGGCCCGGCCCGAGTCTTGAGAAGTAAGGCTCGAATACCATTAATGGAAATCGGCCTGAATCCTGCCCGCGGGCTGGGCCGAGCTGAAAGACTGATAAAACTATACAAAGAAGGTTTCGTTATACCTTAATACAGTAAAATTATAAATGAGTATACAGTGGGTATAGTTATAAATATAGTTATAAATATAATTATATAGTTATAAATGGGTATAAAAGAAGCTCAAAGAGATATAAAGCCTGACTAATATCAAATATTGCTATTCTGCATAATTCTTTTTTTAATCTTATCTTTATTTATTTATACGGAACTTAACTCGGGAATAAGAATAAAATGCAGAACATATTTGTACTTCAGCTTTTCATAAAACAAAATTCAGCGAAGTAATAACCTTTTCTTTTTCCAGTGTAGCCAACACAAATCCCTTGTTCAATGTTTAAACTTGGCATTGTGCTGCAGGAGCTTGTGTAGAAAGGAACTCACAAATTTGCAAAGCCGCTTTGGTGCATGACTCGTTTTTCCAGATATGTTTTTAATTAATTTTTAAATACACAAAAGTCGTAATGAGAGAACTACTCAAAGCAAACTAGTCGCAAACCTCTTAGTATTTATAAAGTGTTCGAATGCATAAAGAATTTTTTTTAAAAAATTAGACATTTTATTACCAAAAATTTCGTAATGTAGTGGCCGCTATATCCGAAATAAGGAACGTTTTACATTAAACATACTTTTAAAAAACACTGGTACTGAACTCGATATATATATATTTTTTTTGTCTTATGCGTACGAACCCTGATTTTTGAGATTAATTCTAATTACATTAATATGTTGGAAACAGTATGAAGTTTAGTGATTTTATGCTGCTATTAGGCATTGAATTACACAAATATATTACTAAAAGTTGTTATTTAGGCTTTAAAAGAGGTGGCAGAGTATGGCGGTATGCAGAGTACGCTGCTCTAGTCATTATTTATGGCCAAACCGTCCCTGTCTTTAATGGTTGATATCCCGGCTAATTACCGACTATTTTTTTTAATTTATTATAAACAATGCTTTTATACTTTTGTAACGATAGGTACCTCCAACGCTCCCCAACACTTTTGCTCATTGTCCACAAATCGAAATTTGTGTGTAACAGAAAGATGCTCTTTTTTCAAAAAACTATGCTACCTAAAGTAATCGCTATAGTTTTCTTGCAAGGTTAAAAGTAGCATCTATAAACTCTATTTTTTTTTTTTTTTTTTTTTTTAGTTTCAGAATATTCGGAATTAGACGGGGGGGGGGGGGGGATATACTTTTGCACTATATTTTCGACGATATCTCTGAAAATGTACTACTTAAAAATATATATGAGGACCCCAGAAGCCAAGGGGTATAAGTGACAAAATTGAAAAAATTTAGTTAAGGTCACAGGGTATCTGAAAATACGCTTTTTTCATTTCAGGTAAAGAAATATAGGCCATTTTCTTATTATTTGGGGAGTTATAGAGATAAACCACTTTTTTCGAAAAACAAACAATATTGATTAATTATAAATTTTAAAAAAATTGTACTCTATTTTTTTTTTTTTTTTTTTTTTTTTTTTTTTACAGTTATTGAAATGAGAGTTCAAAGATTAGAATGCAACAAGCAGATGTTTCCTATTTCAATTTAGTCAATTGTTATTGATGTTCTAATTTAACATCAATTATCTTTAAACTCAATTTACGCCAAATCGACATTTTGTCACTTGTACCCCTTGGCTTCTGAGGTCGTCATATGTGTTTGAGATCAACGTAACGAATGCTTTCACAAGATACCCCACACAGCATACCAAAAAGATTATTTTTTTCTTTAAGTAACTTAATTAGCTTCCTACCCACACCTCCTAAATATGTTTGTAAATGTTTAATAATCTGTAAATATGCGAGTCAATAGTCTTTATTACTGCCCGCAATTGAGTTTTCCACGTTTTATATTTTATGAGTAAAATAGCTGTGACAGACGGACAGACAAACACGGGAGTGATCTTATGCTTCCGTTGTCACTTTATTGGCACGGAACACTAAAAATAAAATAATTCTGAAATAAATACAATAGAAACACAATTTACAGACATAAAATGACACTCACAGATAAAAACTCGCTATTATTAAAATTGCGATTGTCGAAAGAAATGAAAAAGTCATCGGATGATGAATCACAGGTATGAATCACAGCCTTTTTGTCAATTATTATCGATCATCATTACACCTAAATGGCACAGCAGTAAGACCAATGGTTATTTTTGGATCTTCATTTATCTCCGTAACACAGTCTGTTACGGTTGGTTACTGAGAAATTTTGCTACTTTTCGGTGCCACATTAGTGTAACATAAAATAACAAAAGTAGTAAAACTCAAACTCATTCATTACTTATTTTTACCTTGCAGTTTGAATCTTGATAACATAGTACAATGAGCATTATAAGCAATGATATTGTTTTGTGGCGTATTTTAGCTATTACTGGACTTGATTTCATCAATTATAGACTTCGCCACACAGTACGAGAAAAATGCTTTCACATACTTTTTATTAGTGGATTTTTCGTTACACTAACTTATTTAGTTGCAGTGGCTTTGTCTTCTGTATGGAAACACGGGTATAAGGAATCTTTATTGTATGTTCTATCACCTATTAATTCAGGACTATTGTGGTCTTTTGCTTATTCAAGAAAAAGAGCTATTTCGAATGTGGTAATGGAAACATATCGTTATCGTAAATGTTGTATTTATTCAAAGAAAACAATTCGTTGTATTGTAACTACTCTCATAATTATTCAACCTGCCTTAGATATTTTTTTTCATATGCTCTTGCAGTTTACATTGGATTTTGAAAGAAGTTCGGACACCTGGACACTTGGATTTAAAATTAATAACAAAAAAATTGTCCGCCTTTTGTTCCTTTTTACAAAAATTGTAGAATTTACCTTTTGTTCTGGTTTTATATTCTATTTGACGATTTGTATATGTCTTTTATTTCTCAGACATTCTGACATATTGTTGGAATACAAGAAGTTCTTTGTATTTTTCTTACAAAATGATAGAGCAAAAACTGATAGCAATCATTTAGCTGATTTTTTCTGCGTTTTGAAATTATTGCAAAAATTGAGTAAGAGCTTTTCTCATATATCTTTTATAATTATTTCTTACAATTTGACGGCAATATTTGGCTTTACTCTGTCAATGTCAAGGGATATTATGTACATTCAACATTACACATTTTATTTTGTTAATAATCTGTACTATGCTATTCGCAATATTGTTGCGATTGTGGCTTTTACAGTGTACAGTTCCTTGATTCCGGAGCGTTTAATAGAAATCAAAACTCTGGTCAAAAATTTCTTAAACTGTTATCCTCATAATGATCTTGTTACAAAACGAAATTTATTTTATCTGAAAAGAATTGAGAATCAAGATATTATTCACATATCTGCTTGTGGATTTCTTTACATTAGACGAAGTTTCATTTTATCTGCTATAGGTCTAATGCTTACTTACGGATTACTTATCATTAATTTATAATTATCACTTCAAGAATAATCCAAAAAGAAAAGAGAAAACTAAAGTTTTACTTTTAATTTGGTTAATACCTGTAGATATAATGCGTTCAACTTCGAAGTAAATTAGAAAGGTAATGGATCTTATACTAGCAAAAGCCATGCTTTGTTTGGATTCGCGAAGCATTATTTCATTAGTTATTTATTGGATAGTAACCTTTTTTTCTTATATTATTTGGTACTATTTGATTATCCTGTCGACCAAATAGGTACCGCCAAACTAAAAGATTAAATGGTAATAATGATGGTAAAAAATATCACATTTACATAACATTAAACTCGTATCACGTGTTCGTTATGCCATCAAATTATTTTTATTATGAAGTTTTATTTGTATTCTTAGTAATGTTTCATTAATTTATTTGTTCTTTCGTTATTTAAAATAAAAATTATGTCAATTTGTTTAATTTGGCCAATTGTTTGGCGATTTGTATAATTTGGCGAAATTGATTGCCGGGATAATCAAGTAGTACCTTAATTCGACTTTTTATTTGGATTTTTATTAATGTTTTACTAACTTATTTGATTTTTCGTTATTTTTTTTTTAAAGCGTCAATTTGTGCAATTGTGCTAATAGTTTGGCTATTTTTATTATTTGACGAAATTGGTCGACGGGATAACCAAATAGTACCCTAATAAAAAAATCACTTGATGACATAACAATCACGTTTATTATGTTTAATTTATGATAATCCATTATTGGTATTTAATCCTGAAATTTGGCATTATATTTTTGGTCGACGGGATAATAAAGTAGTACCCAAAAATGTACTGTGTTATAGTATCTATGGAATGAGGTAATAAAGTACAAAATCCTATTATATCTTGCTGAAAATTAATAATTTGTCCACTGTATTCAAGCTGACCACCTTTAATGCGATAAACAGTAATAACTGGATGAATTTGGGCAATTAATTTCTCCTCGACGAAAGTTAAGCCATTTAATATTTAGGATGTGGACCAGGATCCATATTATTAGCTAAAGAAAAAATATTTAGTTCATTATTTACTATACATTTATGGCAAGTCTTTTGAAATCCGTTAGAGTGAATGCCAAGCCAATGATGATGAAAAATTTTACAAAAATATAATTTAAAATTTTTTTGTGCATCTTCGAAATTTAAAGCATTTTTCCGAGTACATGCATTCTCTATCAGAAGAGATTCGTCATTTCGTCCTTTTGACACAGATGTCATATACGCACCACATTGGCGCTATTTTTTTCGGACGCCAATGTCATATATGCACCGGAGTACTTAATTGGCGACAAAGTGTAGTTATTTTGCTTGACATGGCAACCCAGATGTTGTTTATTTATTAATAAATTGTTTATTTACTTTTATTTTCTCGTTTTAAATTATATAAATTGTTTTGTTCCACAGGTATTAATTAAACTTTTTAAAATTTATTGTTATTCCCTTTTTAAAATATATATATGGTAACTGGTATTCGAAAACCAGATTTTTGCGAAATTGGCGTCGGAAAAATCGCGCCGATATGATGAGTATATGACATCTATGCCGCCGTTTTCAACGCTGGTATCTAACCTTTTGCCTTAAAGCTATATCATATTCGCATTCTTTTCATCCAGTAAGTATATGTTTTCTTGGCCTTTTTTATAATAGAACTAATACATTCTATAACTTGTTTTTAAACGGCAAACCATTTAAAAATAGTACTACATAAACCAAAATAATAATATATATGTTTCATTTTGTTTAATTTTCAATCTTCGAATTCAAATAATTCTTTATATAATGAATTTAACAATTAATTTTATTTGTTTACAATTTTTTTGTTGCCACTTTATGAAAAAAAATAAAACAATATAATTCTTTTAATATGCGTAAGTGACATCAGCGTAAATGATTTTGTCGGAATAAAGAAAATATATTTTATTTATCTAATTATTCATGATTCTATCTACAATTGTTAACTCTATGAATTATTTATTATTCTGAAAATATGCATGCTTTATTTCTTATTTTTTTTAAATGCGTCCGTAATGGAAAAACATGTAAAATAAATTAATTAAAATAATAATTTTTTTAAAAGTTATTCTATAAAATAAATTATATTGTGCAAATCTACAGATCATAATTTATATTTGGGTTTAATTTCAAATCAAAATATTTAATAGTTTTTTTGTAAAGCGTACGACAAAATGTAATTTGAGTGGGCTAGTAGAGGATTCGCTTCGCTCATCCTAATGAACTATTATACATTCTAATACTGAAACTGTTTGAAAATTGAACTATTTAAAGTACAATCAAATTTTGAACTTTTTCGAAAATGTTTGAAGTTAAATATGTCCAAGTTGAAAGATGAATTTTTGTGGACAAAATAATATATTTTTAATTTGAACTTGTTAAAGAATCATCATCATTTTTTTAAATCTTAAATACTCCAGACAATGAATGTGTTTTTAAAGAAAATATTAATTAAAATTCTTGTTTTTAATAAAATTATACAAAATGTTACCTTTATAACTGAAGAAGTATAAATAAATTTATTAAAGTATCCAGAATATACTGTGTGTTTATAGACTATTAAAAATATATATATAAAAAAATTATTAAAAGAACTTAGAAACTACCCCATTTTTAAAACTACTATAATACCTAGAGGGACAAATATACAGATACAAAATAATAATATACAAATATACTAAATATACAGATATTTTTTATAATTCAAGATTAATGCTAAGATAATAACAATAGTCCTTTTTATGAACTAAAATAAATAGAATAAATGATGAAACATATACGAGTGATCGTGTTTCAAAACGAAATTTCTTTTATCTTTGGATTGAGGATAAAGATATTTTTAACATATTTGCTGGCGAATTGCTTGACATCGGTCGAAATTTCATTTTATGCGCTATAGGTGTAATGCCTACTTAAAGATTACTTATCATTAATTTATAATTGTAATTTCAAGAATAATGCTAAAACAATACCAATAGTCCTTTCTATGAAGTAAAATGGTTGATTTTGATTGGTTGATTTTTGTCGTCCGATTATCTACGCTAATGGGATATAGGACCAGGGGGAGTGCCCTCCGTGGGGGTCTTTCTAAGGGAACCTAACCCGTATTTACGCAAGGATGAAGTAAAATGAATAGAATAAAAGATGAAACATATAAGAGTCATCTTGTTTCAAAACGAAATTTATTTTATCTTTGGATTGAGAATAAAATTCTTTTTCACATATTTGCTGGAGGATAGCTTTACGTCAGTGGAAATGTCATTTTATGTATTATAAGTGTAATGCTTACTTACAGATTACTTACTTTTAATTTAAAAATTCACAAATGAAATTGAGATTATAATATAGTAAACTAATTGCCTTCACCCAGTACGCTGGTTGTTTTCTCCAAACGAACATTGATCAAATCCTGTAATTCAAAATTTATGATCGCAAAATTAAAACACGTTATAGCATTTATTTTAATTAGATTTTAATTCTGATTTAGAGTTACATTGCACGATTTAACCATCTTTCAATATATATTATGTCCTATTATACCCCAAACATTATTCATGGGATTTAGATTTGAAGCACTGGCTGGACATTCAAGTTTAAGTGTCTTCTTTATCTTCAATACACTTTTTGTGTCTTTTTCTGAGTGAATTTAGGCATTGTCTTGTTGAAAATTTCGTAAAAGTAAATTTTTATCTCAGAATTATGAAATGGCGTTCTAATATGCAAATAAAGGTATGTCTATTTCGTTTATCAATCTGCAAAAGCTATTACAAGCTTTCCTACCGAGGAAAAAGTTCCCAAATAATTAGGGAACCTCCACCTATTTGACGCGGGTAATACGTCTTGTACATTTTGAAGACCATTCAAATAGGAATGAATACCATTCATAATAATGAAATTAAACTTTTTTTCAGCATTGAGGATAATTTTAAACAAATTCGTTTCCTGCTACAGGTGTTTTCCTCCAAAAAACAAATGGTTTTTTTACTGCCTGATGTTAAACGCAAACATCGACGCGGTCTTTATCTGGCTTAAAACTTCCTTTGCTGTAATTAGAAATGTCGATTTATAGAATCTGTCAATTTTTGTTCTTAACCCCCCCCCCCCCCTTTGCGAAATTCATCTCACCCCCCGGTCGCCATTGACGGACGCGTTTTCTTGTACTCCTGCTCAAAGTTACTTTAAGTCGGTAATTATAACTATTTTATAGCTAATTAGCATAGTAATGATTGAGTCTGTACTTTCTTTTCCTTTTTTATTAGTTTAGTGTAAATATTAGCTTTTATTTTCATTTTGTTGATTTCGAAAACTTTTCGAAGCTTGTGTGGTCTCCATTTTCGCCGTGTTCTCAACGACTTTTTTTTTTTTTTTTTTTTTTCTTATTCTGATATTATTAGTTATTTTATTCATTTTCTGTATATATGTTAGTTATCCAGTTTTTGTGCTTTCTAAATTTGTAAATATTGTATCATTTTAAGTAGTTTATTGGTAATTTACCTTTTTCTTTCTGGCGGGCAATTTCCACTTCTTTATTTACTTCGCCTTCTTGTTTTTCGAATTGTGTTGAGGGGTTTTCCTGCTTCTCCTTGTCGTTTAGTTTTCTTGTTTGGAGGAGTTTGTTGGTGGAGTTAGCCTGCTATAAGACTCTCTTTATTTTTCTAAAGTGGATTTTTTTTTCCCTTCTGATTTACTAAAAGTTTTTTCCCTCTGTAATCGGTTACTTACAGACTTTGTGTTTATAATCGGTTGCTTTGATTTCGACGGTGGTTTCTTTGTTAGTGGTTTTTTTATTGTTTTGAAGGCAGTAGATATTGAATAATTTCTAAAATAGATAAATTTTTGGAAGAGAGAGAGGAGGAGGACTATCCAATTGCGATTCAGAAGGTAAATGTTTTAATATATGACACTTTGGAAGCGCAGAAGGATAAAAGTGGTGGTGGCAAGGTTACTATTGAAATTATGAAATTGTTAAAAAAATGTTTTGATTACATAAATAATAGACTGGTTAAGGCTCACAGAGAGAGCGTGGCGAACGAAACTAAAGTTAGAACGATGATTACGGATAGTAAGGCCTATGAAGCCTTGGTGCGACGCGTGTCTGGGGATAAGCCTGAGACTTTAAATTTACAGGAGTTTCCTACTTTGAAAAAGTCAAGTGATCGGCGTGATCAGTATTTTTCGGTTATGGTTACGCCCAAAGAAGGTGATGATGTCACGGTGGTGAAGAAGGATCTAAGACAAGTATGGAGAGATAATGCTGATGCGCCAAAGCCGCATGATGTGGCATCGACCAAGTCAGGTCAACTGATTTTGAGAATGAAGACTAAGGAAGATACAGAAAAATTAAGGAATGTTATAAAGAAGGTTGATCTTATAAAGAATAAATTTACAGTTTCGGTTCCGAAGAGAAGGCGTCACAGACTTTTGGTTTTGAGTGTGGATGGTGATGTGGTTGATGATGAAGTGAGGGATTCGGTGAAGCAGGCTCTTGTGGATGGAGGTCAGGTTCAGGCTCGTGATTTTGATATTATTAGACACTATCCTACCCGTCAGGGTAAAGAGAACTGGATTTTGGATGTGGACGATGCTAGTGCGGAAAAGTTGCTTATGAGGCGTAGTATTTGCATTAACTTAGAAAGGTATCGGATTGTCAAATTTGTACAGATATTGCGTTGCTTCCGCTGCCAGGCTTTTGGGCATGTGAATTCCAAATGTGCAGAAGATCAAAAATGTGTAAAGTGCGCCGGTAATCATGGCTTGAAGGATTGTTCTATCACAGTAGAATCATGTATCAATTGTATGAGAAAGGACGATGGGACAGATACGGCACATAGGGCCGACAGTTATGATTGTCCATGTTACAAGGAGTATAGGCGGGATCTTTTATCCAGAAGATTATAACAGCAGTTTCAAAGGCTTATCGTGACTCTGGAAAATTGGTCATAGTTCAAATTAATTTGAACCACTGCTCAGATGCGAACGATGCTTTGGCTTCGTATGCTGAGAGTAATGGTGTACATTTTTTCTTATGTCAGGATCCATATACTCGTAACGGTACTTTTTCTGGACTCCCACCGGGGTGGCTTTGTTTTCCATCTATTTCTCTTACTTCAATGATACTTTGTACAGACTCGTCATTGTCTATTGTGAAAGGCTTTTGTTCGAATAATTCAGTTTTTATTACGATAACTCTTAGTCAGGGACCTTTGATTATTGGGTCTGTTTATTCTTCATCTTCTAGTGATCTTGATAAAGATATGTCTTCATGGATTAATTATTATCAGAATACTACCCGTATGATTATCGGCGGTGACTTTAATGTTCCGTTGCGTATACTTGGCTATACACGTGAAGATAATAAAACAGAAATTTTCGCAGACTATCTCATGATGACGGATCTTAGACTTGTGAATACTTCAGATGCTCCCCATTCTTATGTTCACGACAATCAACTTGGAAGACCTGATCTTACCCTCTTGGGGGTTGATATTATTCCCTTTCTACAGAATTGGCGTGTTGATGATACAGTGTTCTCTTTCTCAGATCATCGATATATAATGTTTTCGTTGTGTTTGAATCCAGTTTTTAGAACCTATGATAGGTTCAAAACAAAGAATAAATCAATGCACAAATTTAATAAATTATTCAGTGAAAAACATGATTTACTATGTTTATCACTTATGAGAGTACATGGTCCGGCTTCTCTGGACGATTGGATTGAAAATTTCAATGAATATATCCAATATGTACTTCAAAGGTCCTTTCGTCGGGGCAGTATTTCCTATAAACCTACCATTTCTTGGTATACTACTGAACTGAGAGTGTTGAGAAATAAAGTTACTGCTGCTTATAAACGTTATAGAAAGAATTTAGACAATCCTGTATATAGAGAATCCTATATATTATTACGTCATGAATATAAAAGAAAAATTAGAAAAGCGAAGCGTTCTAGTTGGTTAGATTATTGTCAGCGAACTAATGAAGCATATGGTAACGTTTTTAAGTTCGTCTCTGGTAAAAAATTTAACTACCAAGATATGGCTTTTTCTACCATGGAGAATTCATCCGTTTTTGACGCATATGATGACATAGCTCATCAACTAATGATTGAACATTTTAAGGTTGACAATGTACCTGAAAATACTTATAGTTATGAAAGCTCATCGGATTACACGGATGATCCAGATTTTCGCCCTTTTTCCAAGAAAGAACTAAATTTTGTTTCGAAACAACAACATAATAATAAAGCTCCAGGTTTAGACAATGTGGATGCGCTAATTGTGAAGAATCTATGTTTTAATTTTAATTTTTTAATGGTGTCAATTTTTAACACTTGCTTTAAATATGCACATTTCCCGGTCAGCAGGAAGAAGGGAGTTGTTATTTTCTTTAAGAAAAGAAATAAGCCAGAGGGCTCTTATCGTTCATATCGACCAATTACCCTGTTGCCTATTATAGCAAAGGTCTATGAGAGGCTGCTGAAACTTAGAATCACAGTAATGCTCGAGGCTGCTGCATACCTCGACGGGGACCAACATGGTTTTCGCGAGGGACGGAGTACTCTGACTGCACTCTCCTCTCTTCGTGAGAAGATTAAAGAAACTTTGAAGGCTTATAAATATTGTGCGATTGTGTCATTCGATATAGCTGGAGCATTTGATGTGCTTGACTGGAATGTGGTTGCTAACATAATAGATCACTTGCCTATCTACGATTATTTGAAAGAAGTATTCAAGAATTATATTTCATTTTGACTTATAGGTTTTAAATTTACCGATGGCATTCGATGGTTTAGACTGTTCTGTGGCTGCCCACAGGGTTCATGTTTGGGCCCTTTGATTTAAACAATAGTTGCAGACCGAATTCTTAAACAGAGTAAAGAAGTAGCATTGAATTTAATTTCTTACGCTGATGACTCTGTGGTTGTTGAAGGTGCGGACACTAGAGCGTCACTTGAGAATAAAATGAATAACACTGTGAATAATTTTTCTACTGTCTGTGCTCATTGCAACTTGCAGCTTAATAATACCAAGACGGTTTCTATGCTTTTTGGACGTAATACCATGAAAAAGAGACGTCCTATTTTTAAACATAGTGGTAGATCAATACCTGTGAAGGATAATATTCTTTATTTGGGTTTTCTTCTAGACAGTGCCTTCCATTGGTTAGATCATCTTGAGATGATTCGAAGTAAAGTTATGTCCTTTACTTGCAATATGAGAAAAGTGAGAGTAAGAGATATAGGGGTCTCTCTAGACCTATTAAAGGTTTGGTACAACACTGTATTAAAAAAGCAGATATCATACGGACATGAGGTCTGGTATCGTGACCTCCAGTCCCATGGTATTCGCAGATTGTCCTCTTGCCAGCGAGTTTGTCTGTTGACCATAATTCGTACATATCGTACAATTTCAACTGAAGCATTGTGCGTTTTGGCTGGAGTTTTACCTAAAGATATAGAACTTTCTAATTCTGCTCGTCTTTATGATATGATCCACGGAAATACAACAGTAGTGGTGGAAAATACTACTATTTATTCCGAGGATTTGGTTAAACGTGTGCCAACTTATTATTATCCGAATTACTGCGAAAGACATCATGTGAATTTTCTGAATCCAGTACGAAAATCAATTCCTGATCGTAATTATCCAATAAATTTTACTGATGGTTCGCACATGCAAAGTGGAGTTGGTGCTGCTTTTGTAGTTTATTTAAAAAATGTAGAAATATTTAATTACAGAATCAAGCTTAATATTAAAAATTCGATCTTTCAGGCAGAATTGGTGACAATTTCGGAGGCTATACAGTGGTGCGGACGAACTGAGTTTGCTCACTTCTATTTATATACTGATAGCCTGTCATCGACATGTGTTTTGCATCATCTATTTCCATGTGATCAGTTAGTATATGATATTTTCACGAACTTACGTGCACTTAAAAATAAAACTATTCATATAGGATGGGTCAAGGCCCATGTAGGCATTGTGGGTAACGAACGTGCTGACGAACTTGCCAAAACAGTGGTTCTAAATAATGTTTATGACAAAGTAGTTAACCTTCCATTTCCTGTGAGTTATTTAAAGAATTACTTTCGAAATAAGAATATTCGTGATTGGCAGGATCGATGGTCCTTTAGCGATAAAGGTAGGGATACCTACATGGTTATTCCTGATGTTAGTTTAAATTACATCTGTTATTCTCAAGTGGCTGCATATTTTGTTTCTGCACATGGTGCGTTCCCTACTCTGCTGTACAAACGGGGAAGGAGAAATAATGATAAGTGTATTTGTGGCAAACGCGGTGACGTCGCACACTATTTATTTGATAGTTGTTGTGTTTCAGCAGACAAATTTAACTTAATTAGAAATAGAACCATAGAGTGGAATATCAGAAATGTTCTATTTTCACATTTTAATTATAAGAAACTTTGTGCTATTTATAATGATCTGAATGCACACTTTACATTCATTCGTTGCAAATTCTGATGTTGTAACTTTGTTTTAATTGACAGGACTGTGAACTTTAAATCTTTGGACATGCTCCTGTTGTGTGACATAGTATATAAATTTGACCCTCAGCTAAAACTGTATTGAACTTTTCTGACTTTTACAATTTTTTTTTCTTTTTTAATGCTTGGTGTTTATATTAGTTTTATTATATATTTTTAGTTTTTGTTTTGTTTTGGAACATGTATGATTTATTCTTACATCTCACTTTATTTTGTATGTGTCTTGTTAAGTTTGTTAATTATTTTCTCTTTGTTCCGTCAGTCAGACGTTTGTCAAATTGTCAACAAGTGTTTTTCATTTTTATCATTTTGTATATTTTAGTGCCATTGCATATTATTGCTGTATATGTTATTTATGTTATGGATTGGCCCGTTGTTTGTAATTTGGCTGGTTGGTTGTGGAATATTTCCTCCGGGGATTAAACACCTATGCCAAGTTTTTTGGTGGGTGCCCCGGATGGGTGATCCCCCCCCCCTTTGCGAGTAGTGGCAAAAGACATAAAATATAAACTATCTTACCGAAAAGACTGTCACCATCATTTTCACAGTATTATTTTTTTAATCGGTCCGGTATTTCCAGAGATTGCGTAGAAATCACAATTTCGAACGGTTCTTTTAGAATGTTTTTCCCGCATTTCTCCCCTTTTATGTTTCGTTACAGCCGTGCCAAATTTCATGTTTCTAGTATATCCTTCCGTGACAAAAACACCGCAATTTAGAAGGTATTCTGAGTTTGCAATTCCGATGTGGTAGTGACTCACCGTAAAATAGAACCTATGTATGAGCAAATGCTGTCACCATCATTTTGACGCCATTATTTTTTTTATTCGTTTGGTGCTTTCTGAGGTTGCGTGAAAATCGCCATTTAGAACGTTATTTTATATGCTTTTGTATGCATCTACACCTATTTTTATTTTATTTTTTATCTTTTAGGAAATGTTCTTAATGATCATTTGCTTCCTGAAAGTAATTAACATGCCAAACTTTATGTTCCTACACTGTAAAAAAAAAAGGGTTGATCTACTAAAAAAACTTTAGTGATCCTTGTAATTACTAAAAAATTTTTAGTAATCTTAGTCGGTTACAAGATCTGTAAGAATTACTAGAAAAAAGTTAGCAACGAAGAGAGTTTATAGTTTTATATTTTTAATAACTATTACTAAAACTCACTTGGTGTGGCCTTGATAGCATAGTGGTTATGGTAACGGACTCCAGACTAAAAGGTCCCGGGTTCAATACTGCCCACCTCCCAATACGCCCCGAATGTATGTAGTGTAAGTACTCGTTAGTAAAGGGATTATGAAAATCCTGTCGGAGCAGTTAGCAATGTTTGGTGCTGCCATCTATTGCAGTTTTGCCGAAAATTTTCCACTTCAGAAGTCTGGATGCAGCTCGAAGGAACCTCTTGCCCTTCGGGCGCACGTAATGGTTATTAAAAATAATTTCGGAGCTATTACTAAAATTTGCTTGGTGGCTCATACTAAAAATTTTTAAGTTAGTTATACAAAAAATTCTTTTGTTCAGTTTACAAAAGAAATGCTTGTTTCACTTGCAAAAAAAAAGTTTGTAATGGTTACTAAAAAATTCTGTGGAATACAAATTTACTAAAAAATTTTTAGTAACCTCTGGAATTTTTTTTTACAGTGTAGGCCCTTCAGTAACACAAAACTTGCATTTTTAGCACGTTTTTGCTCCTGAACCCAACTTTTGGGGTGGTGACACTGACATAAGATATAGCCTATGTTGGAGCAAGGATTTTCAAGATCATTTTGACGTCATTATTTTTATTATTTTGTTATTTTCTGAGATTGCTTAAAAATGATATTTTGAATGTTTTTAGAACGCTTTTCTTGCTTTTTCACCCATTTTAAATTTCGTATTTTTAAAGAGATGCTCTTAGAGACCATTTATATCTTATAATTAACATGCCGAATTTCATGTTTCTAGGCCCTTCAACAACACAAAAACGTATTTTTAGAGTACATTATTTGCTCCTGCATCCCTTTTTGCTTAGTGGCAGCAATATAAGATATAGCCTATCTTTGCTTCTGGGCGAACACCATTATTTTTTAAATCGGTTCAGTAGTTCCGGAGATTAATCTCTACAAATAAACAAACTTTACCTCTTTATAATATAGGTGTAGACTGCTATTCAAAATTTCTAGTAAAAATTCTGCATTTTTTAAAAGTTGAGTTAGTTGAGTATGTTCATCAGCGGCAAGTCAGATTAAACGCAGAATTTGAAAAAAATCTGTTGTTAATGGAAGAATTAATAGGTATTAATGGAAGAAGAAGTAATAGGTATTAATGGAAGAAGTGTCCAAAATATTTGCTGCTGTATGCATTATTTACATGTAAAAGAGGGTAGAACACGTTCGTGGTTTACAAAATAATAATTTTTCATAAATTTCATTCTAAACATTTTTAAAAGTAACGAATTCACAGCAAAACAAAATACAAAAATACCAATTAAAACAGAAGTTATAGTAAAAATTATCTTGCATGAAAGCATTCGCTGCAATGCTATAAGCCAACTTTGAATCCGTTTTTCCTAAAAAATGATTTTTTGGCAGTGCATGCTTTCTTATTTAGTAGAAACTAATTATCTCAGAACCTTTAAATTCTTTATATTCTTAGTTTACATATTCTAGTTTATAATGAACTTCAGTTTAGTCTGAATTTTCACAAAAAATTGCAGATTGATAAAATAATTCTGCAATTTTTGGTGAAATTTAGAGAATATGGTTAGAAAATCCGTTAATTATGTCAAAGAATTTATATATACTTTCAAATTTAAGTTCAATGTAAAACAGAGTGTTGTAAATGAAAAAATATGAAATATCAAACATATATCTGTACTAGAATTTGTAAAATCGCTCGCGCAAAACGCATATTTCTTCAATTTAATTATGTTTCAAAAGTCATTAATTATGCTAATGAATTTGTATATACTTTGAAATTTAAGTTCAGTATAAAACAGAGAGTTATATATAACAAAATATGAAAAATTAAATACATATCTGCAGTAGAATTTGTAAAATTACGCACGCAAAATTTTATTTCTTCAATATTAATATTCTTCAAAAGCCACTTTTGTTGTTATGATTTAATTATCTAATATTATTAAATGTATTCTTATGGGTACATGAATATATTATCGTCATATAATAATGTGTGAAAGTAAAGAAAAAAGTTGCTTTTTATTCATTATTTAATAAAAACCAGAGTTGGCAGAGTTTTTAGGACTGCTTTAAATACTCTCATTTTCTGGCTGATGAACACGATCTGCCCTCTTTCTATATATTTTCATTGCGTTTTAGATGCACATTCATTTATGTAAATACGTAGCACCTATAGTCGTCTTTCAGTCCTTCCATCTGTCCGTCTGTTCGCTTATAACAGAGCAAAAACTACCCAATTGAATCATTTGAAATATATAATTCTTGCATAATTTTGTCGCGTCATTTCAAATTATATGAAAATTGGAGGCATAGTTTGATTATAGGGACAGTTAAAAGTTTTTCGTTGCATCACGGTCAATGGAAATGAAATGTTTCAAGCTCATTTTAATAGTGTTACAGCATTTCAAACAGGATAAGATTGATAGGCATTTACTGAAGTGTACAAAAATATACATTCTATGCAATATGTGATACAAAAAATGTGTATTATACATTTACAGAGCTACACAAAAGAATTCCGTTACATAATGATTCATAGAAAACCATTGTTTTCGAAGTATTTCAATCATGTTAAAGTACTTCATAAATAATAAGATTGATATACGTTGATGAGATTTGTTATAAGTTGTACTTCCTGCATAATAGAAAGTGCCAGCAATATTTAGAGGGGTTCACAAAAGATTTCGGTTTCTATACTGTACCAGAAATACCGTATGTTAGAGATTTTTGCTGGAAATGCATTTTTAGTTGAGATAAGAATTTTAAGTTTAACTGCATTTTTGCATATTACATTGTGTATATAAATGCTGTATATCATATACGGAGTAACGCAAGAGAATCTGTAAGGGTTACAGAATATGAATGAAAGTATCTTAAAATTCGTTTTCGAAGAGTTACGCATATTTACGATATTCCATTATAGGTAATGATTCTAGGTTTGCCATGTTGATTACCTCCTAGATAAAATGAAATCCTATTATTTCCATATTACTGAATTGAAGATCTATTATCGTATTAAATTTCGTATTCATGCATTTTTGCTTAAGAGTTTAACAGCTAATGCATCAAGCACTGAATTTTTATAAAATCTATTATAGTTCGAACGCACCTCATTTGCCACATTTGAGATGCAATTTTCAACTTGTTCTATACTGTGCTTGTTATTAGTAAACTGTATCTTATAAGACATCCAATTGCTGCAAGATAGGAACCTCTTGTAAAATCAAAGAAACCACATGCAGAAAAAACAAAAAGAGCTTCATGATATGATAGTGATAATAACTCGACATTAATACGTGTACGACTTCTTTCGACCGGTCCTAATAAATACAAGATGTCGATATTAACCTTTTTTGCTATTTTATCAGTATCATTAACAACAGAAGCAACCATAATAAAAGCTGTAAACCAGATGAAATTGTACAGTGTGAAGGCGATCACTGAGGTATGTAACCATCATCAACAGGCTATCAAAAAGAATAATAGTTGAATAATAAGTACATATTAGAAAGTTAGAAATAGACCAAATTTCGTTCATAGTATTGAAAATGGAAATAACAGCGTTGTAATATCGGCACAAACTTTCAAATTCCTTAGATGTTATGTATCCTCTATCAATGATATTTTTACTTTTTATACTATATTTGTTTAGCATACGAGTCATTTGATTATTCACAGTAATAAAGAACATACAAACGAAATCTGGACGGCATAAGCGAAATGACTTTGAATTAGTTCGAAGGATATGCAAATTCCAGTTGCAATACGCCCATTAATACTCCTGAATATCCAATGCTCTAAATGATAGTTCTTGAATAAAATTTTTGATTCGTGTTTCATTATGTTGTGAAATTTCGGCATAAATTCTAAATACATACGTAAGCACAAAATACATCAAAGAAATCCTTTCAATATGTCTAGAAGGAGAAACTTTTAGAAAGTCTGCTAAATTTTGCAATTTTCTGACTGATTTATTTATTTTAAAATGCGATTTAAATATGTAATACCATATCAGAAATGAACATATCAATGTGGGTTTAAATAGCAAAGCTATTCTGGAATTTGATGACACAATAGGAAATGATGGATTTAAGTTAGCGAATGAAACATAAATTATAATACCTCATATCATTTTAATAAAAATTGGAGAAATAAGTACAGAACATTTTTTATTTTCCATATCTTTACAAATGTCGATACGAAATGTTTTAAATATCCAGCCATAATTTTTAAGCCATATATATCTTTTGAATATCTCAGATTTCATAACACTTTGTTTTAGTAACAGTCTCAAAAAGTTCTTTAAGGTTCCGGCCATAACCTTTACCAAACTTGTTTGTTTTAACGAAATGATTCCAGATATTTTGCCCCCAGGTTCAAATATTTATTTTCAATTTGTTTGAATCAATGGCGAGACATTTGTTTGTAATGAAATACTTCACAAATCATGTCTCTATTCAATGATAGTAGATATTTTTGTAAAAAATACTGAAAATATTAATTTGTATATTGGTTTCCATAACGTAAAAAACTTATTTTTTCAATTTTATGATATAGAAAGATGTGTAAAGACATTATTTGCTTGGAAGTTTGAAATTCGTAACATTTTATGATTTATAATGTACAGTTTTAATACAAGATAATTTTAAAATTGGTATTTTTATGATGCATTCAGTACTTTGTGATAATTCTGTAGATCTGCTTAAAATAATTGGAAAACTCTTTTTGCTTTAAACACCATTTATGTTATTGCATTAATAATGCAAAAATATTTTTTTCTAATTTTCAAAAAAGATAAATTGTGCTCTTGATTATTCTGAACAACCTCATTAAATTACACGTGCTGTATTAGTAAAATGTTGTATTCCATTGTATCTGTAAATTACCAACTGATTTTTAAGTGGGTTCGTAACTATGCAAATACGTAGCACCGATAGTCGTCGCTCAGCCTGTCCGTCCGTCTGTCGTCTGTATGCCTGTCCGTCCGTCCGCATGTAACAGAGCAAAAACAAAACAATCGAGTAGTTTGTAATTTAAAATATAATACTGTTCCATAGTTTTGTCGAGTCATTTAAAATTTTATTAAAATCGGATGCACTGTTTAATTACAGGCACAATAAAAAGCATTCCGTTACATTACGAAAAATGTGAAAAATAGTTTCAAGCGCATTTTACTGATGTTACTATCTTTCGAACATAAAAAAATCATATGCATTTATGTAGTATGCACTATAATATACATTCTGTACTGTGTGTGATGCAAAGAATATTTGCTTTTTATTTACTGGCAACATAAATGTATCCCCCACATAAATGTATTTCATTACATAATGATATAGTGAGAAGCATTTTTTGGGGCACGTTTTAATAACATAAAACTGTTTTACATTTCATTAAATTTATTTACTTTGCTGATGTTTACTATAAGCTACTTCCTGCATAACAGAAAGAAGATATTATTTACAAGGAATACAAATGATTTCGTCTACTATACTGTATTTGAAATACTGTGTATTATTCATGACCCTGGCGAAGACTTTTTATTGATGGGGAAGTGAGCCTTAAATTGCCAATTCAAAATGTATTATTAGCTAAATTGGTGAAAAGCAAACATAAATAGTTCTAAAATATTATTTAGCTTTTATTTGTAAAAAGCTTAATAGTATTTCTAATTATATTGATAACTTTCGTCAAATCTATTAGAAATAGAAAGTGTATTATATTAAACTTTTTAACAAATTTCCCTGTACAGTCTATAAATTTGTGAATTGTAACAGCATGTGCAAACGTTTGGGGGGGGAGACTCCCTCTGCCCCCCCCCCTTAACGAGGCCCCTGATGCTATTACACTGACAACGAATGCATCTCATCTGTTACGCTTGACATGCAATTTCCGAGTTGTTAATTTAATCTTTCGTAATGACGTGTAAGTACGACAGAAAAATGACATACTGGCGCTCATATTATAAAGTAAAACTTTTAAACTGTTTCTACAAATAAATTTTTTATGAGACTAAATTTGTTTATTTCTTTCAATTTTTATGCCAATTCAAGACATTAAATCCTACTTTAAAAAACTGTTTTACTCACTGTGATACATACATCTCATTTTTGTAAAATATAGAGAAATAAATATACAATAAAAATACACTTTGTTTTAATAGATTATTTCTAATTACCAACAAGGTGATTTCAAAAATAGAAAATTATTTTATTTAACTGTTGACATGTTACAACTCATCACCAAGTCATTTTCAAAAGAATTAAAAATGATATTCGAAAATTTTACTGCCTGTGGTACATTGATTTGAAACTCTATCATTCAGTTTTTCATGTGATGTGATTTCGATTTTCACTTTGGTTTTTATTTTTCTTGGATTTTTATTTCTATTTTTTGAAACCATTGAGCAACTTGTGCCACAGTTTTGGTAAGTTGAATGATCAGCAGTGCAAATATGATAGAAATCGATAGGAAAACATTTCATTATTTTATATTCATAAAATTAAACATGCACCACCAAAAAAATAAACAGATTAAAAAAACAATTATTTGGTAAAAACAAAATCCGAGGGCATATAGATTATGCGAGACCTAAAATTTTCATATATTTTCTAAACAATATGTATTTTTTAAATTTGTTAAATTAAATTAAGTATATTTATTTGCATTATCTTTGCAAAATAATACGATATTAATAACACAATAGTAATTAAAGCAGTATGCATTTATCAAACATAATTAACTAAATATTTATAATAATTAGAATCACAAAAATCGCATTAAACTTTTAAAAATATCAGCAATACTTAGAGTTGGAAATTGGATTGAGTGTTCCGCAGATTTCAAAGATCTTTTCTCTAGATATTATCTAAATTTAGATAAACATCTTAGATCAAATATTTGATTAAAGAGCATAGTCTTTGGAGATTTCCTTTAAAACAACCTCACTTTAGGTTATACTTCAGGCTTTAATATAAATCCTTAGGGCACGTCTTAAATAGATTACATTTTGATGCTTCAAAGCGTGAATACCTCAATAATGCTACATAAAATTGGCAAATATTATAATTTTTTTTTAATCTTTCGTAAAACTCGTACATTAGTTTTCAAAAACGCATCAACGATAGGAATTTTTGAAAACCTTTGTGTGTTGTTTTTGAATTTTTGTGATGAAATTTCTATGTTTTTGCATACGTACACAGTGTGACCGTAAATTTATGGTGCTGTTTTGGCTCGTCACAAGAAATCAACGGAACAAGGTTGAAATATGAAGCTTTCATGAAATAAAAGAAAAACTCTCCAAGTTTCGCACGTTTTCAGCATAAAATTCGAGAAGTCCTTCATTTGAATTAGAGGATTATAAGCGTTATTCACTCGGTTCCACTAGTTGTCCTTAACGGTGTTGGGGGAAGGGGGATTTGAATATCGTTACCTGAGCTTAGACAGCAAATGGTGTCCTGATCAAACTGAACTGAACAGATATGAAACTTGGTTTGTTTTTTTAACATGTTAAAGATTTCACCTTTCTATTTTGTTTCGCTGATTTCCTGTGATGAAAATATTGTTGACTATTCTCAAATTGTAGTACAGTTTTGTGAACCTTAAAAAATATAAGTTTTCTGATGATTTTCTAATTTGTACTAAATTTAGAAACTCGTTTATTTCAACTAGATAGCATAACAGTGCAAATATGATTGAAATAGATGGGAAAACTTTCAATTATTTTATATTTTCAAAATTAAACATGCACCACCAAGAAAATAAAAACGTTAAGAAAAACTATTGATCGGAAAAGAATCAAAATCCGAGAGCATGAAGACTATGCAAGATCTAAAAATTTTATGCTTTTTTAAATAAAATATGTTTTTTAAACTGGCTAAATTAAATGAACTTTCTTTTATTTTTATTATCTTTATAAAATAACACAATGCTAATAACACAATAGTAATTAAAATAATATATATCTATCATAAACAATAACTGCATATTTATGATAATTAGAATCACAAAAATCACATTAAACTTTTAAAAATATCAGCAATACTTAGAGTTGAAAATTGGATTGAGTGTTCACGGATTTCAAAGATCTTTTCTCTAGATATTATATCTAAATTTAGATAAAAATCTTGTTAGACCAAATATTTGATATAATAGCATAGTCTCTGGAGATCTCCATTAAAACCTCCTCACTTTAGGGAATACTTCAGCTTTTAATATAAATCCTTAGGGCATGTCTTAGATAGACTGCATTTTGATGCCTCAAAACATGAATATCTCAATAATGTAACATAAAATTGATAAATATTTTATTTTTATCTTTCGTGTAACTAGTACATTAATTTTTAAAAACAAAATCAACAATAAGAATTTTTTGAAACCTTTGTATACTGTTTTGAAATTTTTGTGATGAAATTTCTATGTTTTTGCATGCATATACAGTGTGACCTAAACTTGTGCAGGCGTTAATTACTGCACCAACTACACGCCAACTACACCGTAGCCTTGGGCCAACTACTGAGGAGAGCCAAAATTTAAAATAATTATTTAGAAAAAGAGACTTAATGCTGCATTTCTTGCTATTATTTTCTCCAAAACCAAAAATGATTTTGGTTAACTTGACAATCGTATTATGATCTAATGGTAACTTTTGAATACACCCGGAAGAGTGAGGGGAAATTCTAGCAAATATGTTAATGTGATAGGACTCTGAAAAGATGCTGGGTCTTGGGCTCCCTACAACTCTAATCGGTCACTGGGCGCTGTTTTGACTGGTCACAAGAAATCAACGGAACAAGATAAAAATTTTAAATCTTCAGCAAATAAAAGAAGAACTCTCCAAGTTTCATACCTGATCAGTGCAGTTCGATGTACCCACCATTTAAGACAGAGAATCACAGACGTTATTCACTCTGTTTCACTAGACGTCCTTAATTGTGTGCAGGAAGAATACGATTATCGTTTAGATGACTGTAGGGGGGGAAAATGGAGGCCACATCGAACTGCACTAAACAGGTATAAAACTTGGTGAGATTTTTTTTTTTTTTTGTCACCATTTCTAATTTCGATCTTTTTACTTTAATTTCCTAGGACCGCTCAAAAGTGCACAATGATTTTACGGATACAGTGGTTTTATTACGCCTTTTGTAAGAAAAAGCGTAGCTGTTATATTTGATTTTTAGAAGTCACAAACATGATACAAACCTTCATTTTAACAGCAATAAAACCACATACTCGTGGTTTTGTAGAATTTAAAAATGTTATAAACTTCTTTATAACAACGACAAAAAAATTAAAAATAAAACAAAAAGACTGTAGTTATTTGAATTTATATTAAAATTTAAAAAAAATCCAACGGCTTTGTAGCGCATGTTGTTTTAGTGTACAACATCTTTCCATCATAAAAATTACAGCTCTTCAGTTAAAGTAAATAGACCACAACAATCTTGATTGATATTAAAAACTTTGAAATGTTGATTTTTTCGTTACTTATTGTTTACATTATAAAATATTGTAATACTTACTATATTGCTTTCTGGCTTTCCCTATGACATTCCTAAAACAATATTGAACAACGCGGGAGGAAAATCGCCAATTTTTAATAGGCGAGATTAATATAATTTTTTTAGGCAATTTTTTAATATAGTAGCATAGTACAGTAACTTGTTGTTGGACCTGGAGGCGTCAGCACAGACAATCCTCTGATCGAGATAATGGATGAAAATCGAGGATTAGTTAAATTTTGATAGCATATTAAATTGAAATTGGTCTGCCAAGCCATATTATGGTGGAAAACACCTAAAAATCCAATTTTAACAATTCACTCGTAGGTTTATCATTGTGCTTTCCTGAGCTTAAAATTATGAAAACATGGAGGATTGGGAACAGGTGAACATAATGGTAAACCTATGACTCAACTGTTAAAATCGTGTTTTTACGTGTTTTGCACCAAGATATGACTTGGCAGAGCGATTGCGTTTTAATATGCGAATCGAGGTTTAACTAATCCTAGATTTCATATGGAAATTCAGTGAGGTGATTGTCTGTGCTGTCACGTCCCGGTGTATGTATCATCAATCCCAATATATAGTTGGGAAAATTTTTAGCCTACTATGCATTAGTTATCAGGTGCTGATCACGATAATCCAAAACTAATCATGACCTATACAAAACAACCCAAATAGACAAAACTGATAATATCCAAAAATATTAGAGTTTAGAAATTCGATATGTTTTTTTTATGACTAATGAAAAAATTAGAAGAACTTTAGATAAAACGATTGTGTGGATATCTTTCTTGTGTCTTTACTTTTAATCTTAACAATTTTAATGGTTTATCAAAAGGAAGTAGAAACAAGAAAATTGTAAAGTCGAAAAACAAACAACACACAAAAAGTTTCTCTTTCAATTTATTATGTGACATTTGCTTTATTTTGAAAAAGGTTTTAAACCATTGTAAGCATTTTAGTACAGACCTATGATTAATATTAAAAAAAGATTTTCGGCTTAACCTATAGTTTAACTATTAAATATTATTTTTTCCAAGTTTCAATATAGTTATAATAGTTTGTATAGATATAATAAATTGTATTATAATAGAGTGTATAGTAAAACATTTACTTTGATTCAATAACAATGAGTTTATTTATCTTTGTAATTTCAAATTGTATTGCCAAAAGTTTTGGTTTATATTCTTTCTACAAAAGAGATACTAAACGATTTTTGCTTGCTTATAAACTTCTTCGCGACGGGAGCCTTTTATGAAATTTTTGATGTTTTGTCACCGGTTTTTAAAAACAGAAATTTATGCGTTATTAATTCGAGAATAAGCGCCGTTTAATGGGCAAACTTTACAGTAACATTTTTCTGGTGGGGATAAACAAGATTCTAATAACATTTTGTGACTCGTGTTCTGGTCGCTCGTCCCCAACGAACTAAGGTGTATACTTGCCAGTAGTGCAAAAGGAAATAAAAACCAAAGAATCTCTTTTTGAAGTTTAGCTTTCTGAAAATGGGGTTGGATTTATAATTCATTATATCCCTTTATTGCAAATTTTTTTTTCTATTTCTATGAAAAAAAAAAATATTAGGAATATATATATATATCAATCTAATAATCAAAAAAAAGGTTAAATTAAATTTTAGACTTTCAGGTAACATTCGATATTGCATGGCGTGAGACACATGTTCACAATTACAGTTTTTAACAAGGCAGCGGAGTCGAAGTCGCTAAAAAACAAGCTGACTCCAACACCCGCTTTTTTTGTTGCACTTTAAAATGAATTTAAATCAATTATATGTAATTTTAAATCCATAAAAGGGATTATTATTGTTATTTTGAATTATATCAGGCTACCTAAGTAAAAAATTGGCAATATACTGCTTACTGCTTGACATAGACAAATAAAAACTCTTAGTAGATCTCGAATCATTTTCGAACTATTAATTTTTTTTCCTTTCTTTGTGAATAATTCTGCTCTGACACTAATTAACATCCAAAATGTAGCATGGCCACACACCAAATAAACATAGCAATGTAAAGTAACAATGCCCCATGGAAACAAATAAATTTTAATAAGTAGATAGGGTTATACTAACAGTTTATGCCAATTTTGGGATGTTGTTGCTTGCGAAAGATAAAGTGCTCCAAATATACCAGCATTTCACTTTTCACGAAAAATGGTATTCACAACCTTGAACTTTAAAATTGCACATTATTCATCAAATGTGATCTACTTCAACATATAAAAAAATCAAGCAAATCAAAAAAAACCAACTATCACACTTTGTCTGATTTTCAAAATAAGGGCTCTTAAGTATGCTTCGAACTAGTGTTTCAATAAACTTTTCTACCGAAAATTGAACCGACTTCAAAAACTACTACAAAGTGAAAAATATTTTTTTTACATAATAGTAATAAAAAATTAAATAAAGAGCATAGTATTTACCATGCGTATTATTATATTTATGTACATTAATTTGATTTTTTGGAGTCGGTGCCAACCAAGCCTTTATTCTTTTAGGCTCATTGGATACTTAATTTAATTTTTGAAATTGGCTTGGCTGGCACCGACTCCAAAAAATCAAATTAATGTACATAAATATAATAATACGCATGGTAAATACTACCCCACTAAAAAAAAATTGTAGATTTTAAAGATAAAACTAAGTCTGCAAATTTTCTTCAAATTTCTGTAGAATTTCTGTAGAAAGTGGCGATTTCTTCAGATAATCTTAAGATTATTTTTAGTGGGGTATGCTCTTTATTTAATTTTTTATTACTGTTATGCAAAAAAATTATTTTTCACTTTGTAGTAGTTTTTGAAGTTGGTTCAATTTTCTGTAGAAAAGTTTATTTTTCTCTTTTTAGTTAAAAGTTAACGATTTTTTGAAGTCAGTTAATAAAAATTATAATACGGAAAAATATTGTAAATTATACATGGATGTAAATTTTGTCAGGAGTGGGGTTCGAACGCACACTTTCTTTGCAACACCAGAGCTTAAATCTGGCTCCTTAAACTGCTGAATCATCCTGACTGCGCTCCAATCTGCGAGCTTATTCAAAGTCCATGTTATTTTTAATTTGCGAAAAATCACCATTTTATTAAAATTTGCCTAATTACTAAAAAAGTACTGAACCAATTTCAATGAAATGGAAAGTACCAATTCGAGAGTAACCTCTTTTATTTAACACAAAAACCAAATTAATCGATTGGATAGTTTCAGAGTAATCGGTGAACATACATAGAAAAAAAATACATACGCGTCGAATTGATAACTTCCTCTTCCTTTTCTGAAGCCGGTTAATAATAAAAATTATAATACGAAAAAAAAATTATTGTACATGGATGTAAATTAGGTCAGGAGTGGGATTCGAACCCACGCTCTCTTTCGAGACACAGAACGCCTTAGACCGCTCGGCCATACTGTCTACACTGTGCTCAGCGAACGTATTCAACACTTTTAATTAGCGAAAAATCACTAATTTTATTAGCTTTTGCCTAATTACTAAAAATGTACCGAACCAATTTCGATGAAACGGAAGTGGTACCAATTCGAGAGCATCGTCTTTCATTTAAAACAAAAATAACAGAAATCGGTTGAATAGTTTCGGAGTAATCGGTAAACATACATAAAAAAATATACATACGCGTTGAATTGATAACTTTCTCTCCTTTTTGGAAGTCGGTTAAAAAAATACACGCGTCGAATTGATAACTTCCTCTTCCTTTTCTGAAGCCGGTCAATAATAAAAATTGTAATACGAAAAGAAAATATTGCAAATTTCACATGGATGAAATTTGCGTCAGGAATGGGATTCGAACCCACGTTCTCTTTCGAGACACAGAACTTTAATCTGGCGCCTTAGACCACTCGGCCATGCTGTGTACACTTCGCTCAGCGAACGTATTCAACACTTTTAACTAGCGAAAAAACACTAATTTTATTCGTTTTTGCCTAATTACTAAAAAAGTACTGAAACAATTTCGATGAAACGGAAGTGGTACCAATTCGAGAGCATCGTCTTTCATTTAAAACAAAAATAACAGAAATCGGTTGAATAGTTTCGGAGTAATCGGTAAACATACATAAAAAAATATACATACGCGTTGAATTGATAACTTTCTCTCCTTTTTGGAAGTCGGTTAAAAAAATACACGCGTCGAATTGATAACTTCCTCTTCCTTTTCTGAAGCCGGTCAATAATAAAAATTGTAATACGAAAAAAAAATATTGCAAATTTCACATGGATGAAATTTGCGTCAGGAATGGGATTCGAACCCACGTTCTCTTTCGAGACACAGAACTTTAATCTGGCGCCTTAGACCACTCGGCCATGCTGTGTACACTTCGCTCAGCGAACGTATTCAACACTTTTAACTAGCGAAAAAACACTAATTTTATTCGTTTTTGCCTAATTACTAAAAAAGTACTGAAACAATTTCGATGAAACGGAAGTGGTACCAATTCGAGAGCATCGTCTTTCATTTAAAACAAAAATAACAGAAATTGCTTGAATAGTTTCGGAGTAATCGGTGAACATACATAAAAAAAAAAAAAAAACATACGCGTCGAATTGATAACCTCCTCTCCTTTTTGGAAGTCTGTTAAAAATGTGTAGCTGTAAAGAAAACCAACTCAGCTCGATTTGTTACTTTAAACTTTAACAAATGATTCCTGTCTCACAGTCGGCTGCTTTTTACAATTTTTATTGTTTAGCTTGTAATTTTTAGTTTAACTAGAAACACTATCGAAATTTTCTTTCGTTTGGAACTTTAGTACTATCACAAGATACATTTAAATAAGGGAACTTTACTTACAACTGTCGTGTACAAAATAATTCGTACTAAACAACATCCTATGAGTTAATGTTGCCTTTTATTCATCTCTTGATCTTGCTGTCTCACAGACCGCTTCACATTAGTTATGTTACATTTTCTGTCACAATGGTTAAAGGTTAATTCTTCAATCGTAGAAAATTTAGGACCATGAGCATACACGTCGTATGCAAGTACTCCCCAAAAGTTTTAAACTGGATTTAGGTCTAGGCTGATGGTTGTCCAGTCTATAACAGTCACTAGATTCTGTATAAACTAAACTGTTGTTGATTTGGAGGTTGAATATGCATTCTCATGTTGAGATTTTCAGTTTTTCCATCATAAGGTGTTTTACCATTATATATATATGTATTTTTATTTTATAATCTATTTTTAATTATTTTTCCTTCTTAACATCGTGCTTCTTCCCTCCTCTTCTTCACTGTGTCCATTGTATGTTTTGGTTATACTCTTCCATGATTTGAAGCTGTCTTCTTCTCTCTTATTGGCTGTTCTTTCAGCTTGTTCCCTTTCCCGCCTTTTCAATTCAGTCGTGTCACTGCTTTCATAGGAGACGGGCGTCTTCTTTGCACCTGTCGGAGAAAGAGTCAGTTCTTTCGAAAGGCTTAGCATATTTTTTATATTTTATGGTGTTTTAAGGAAGTTTTTAGCGATTCAAATGGGAATAATTTGCTTTTAACGATAGTTTTATAATCTCCAGAGCACTGCCAACCATTAAAAAACAATGTCTGTTGTTTTATTAAAACAAAACGCGCCCCACATCATGAGGGAACCCCCTCTTTGCTGTACACATCAGAGCTCGACAGATTCTCGTTCAAGATCACACTCATAGTATGTCCAGCCATTAGGACTGTTCATGTTGAATTTATTTTAATCGATGAAAAGACACTTAACATTTCATTCGTCCAAGGAATGTGTTTTTCACTTTAAAGAGATGTGTCTTTCAATGGTACACTTTTGGCAATAAGTATCCACTTTTTGCGATATTTATGAATATTTCTTAGTTGTATGTGAAGGTTAACAGTGGATCTTGTAATAGGAAACGCTAATGTCCCTGAAATTTCACAAACATACTACTTTTGTGTTGAAGCTGCTCTCCAAACCTCTCTATCTTATTGTAAAGATGTTCTTCTTGGCTTATATGAACGTTGTTAGGTGCGATATTACTTATATAAACACATAGCATAGTCGTCGTTCAATCCGTTCGTATATAGCAGAGCAAAAACTGGCCAACCGAATCGTTTGAAATTTAAAATCTATAATTGTTGCATATTTGTGTCCATCATTTCAAATTTTATAAAAATGGAATGAATAGTTCAATTCTACAGTCAATCAAAAGTATTCCGTTACATTACGGCCAATGGGGAAAATAGTTTCAAGTGAATTTTAATAATGTTACAGTTTTTCAAACATAATAAAATTCATATGCATCTATGAAATATATATAGTATAAAATATGTTGTAACGGATGGTTGCCCGTTGGGGGTGTCAGGGTTGAATGAGGACATAACTCGAGATATAAGTTAAAATCACAGTTTATTTAAACTGTTAGGGCTCAGGGGAAGTGGAGCTTTCAGTTCGTCAATTTCGATAACTAGTCACACTACTAAAAGATTAAACTCATAAATATACTCACAGTTCCGGCACTAGACTCAGTCGGGGCACTACCAACCAACTTCTCACTTAGACTTTAGCTAAACTGCTAGATAAAAGCTTTATTAGACAGCCCTTGGCTGTAACACACTCTTTATTGTCTAAAATACGCAACGTAACTAAATTATCTCTTACCAACGGCAATTTCCTTGAATAGCTCTGCTCTGAATAAACTAAGTCGGCAAACGCTGCTCGCTATCTCACTTCTAAACTCGTCGCTAATTCACTTGAGGCTAAATAATAACTTGCTATAATTCAATCTAATTCAATTCACTGCCTCTCACCACCACCTAGCTGGCTTGCGCCACTACACACACTCCTTCTCACTCACATCTCAAAGCTTTTATATGCTGCAAACTGAGATACTATAAATTTGCATAATGATCCTAACCGCGACATAACTTGTAGAACCGAGGAATACACACACGCTCTAGAAAGTTAAAGTAAAAGAGAGGATAGATGTCGCTTCCACGCTACACATGTTAAATCATTGACGTCACGATCTCACAAAAATGCTAGTGTGCCTTTATCACAAATCTTCTATTTGAACAATACAAGTTGACTTTTTAAAAATAAGGATTATGAAAGCTACTTCTTTCTCCCGGCACTGCCCACAAGGACTTTTTAAATAGTAGATAAAATTCCAAATAATCCTTTAAAATCTTGCACTCTATAAATTACAAAACTATCGTATAAGGAAAGAAAAAAATCCCTTTCGGCATGGCCTATAGGCAGAGGTAGATTTCGAAAAATTTTCATCTCAAAAAAAAAAAAAAAAAAAAAAAAAAAAAAAAAAAAAAAAAAAAAGATCAGAGATAAACCCAGTTTAACTACTTTATTCAGCCGCTTTTAAAAAAATTTTAATTTCATTTTTCTGTAAGAACTGGTTTTATCAAAATCATCTTAAACGAAATTCTACTCAAATGCCCATTTTGGCAACATATTTTGAATTATATTCTTAGTTTATTTAAAAAATGAACCAATATGCTCATTATATAGTTCCTAAATAACAAAAAACAGTTAATTAAATTCGTTTGACAGCAAAATTGAATTTAAAAATAAGTCATAAAATAAGCAATTTATTATTTTAATACATCCACAATTCTTTAATCAAGATCGCTTTGAGAAATTTTGTGCTAAGTGCCCACTTTGACAGATTTTTTTAAATATATATTTAGCCTTTATCAAAAACAATACGGCACATTACACAGTTCCTAAATAACAAATAAATGTCAATTGAATGCGTTTGAGAGCAAAATAGAATTTAAAAATGAGTCATATAATAAACAATTTGTTATTTGAATACAACCTCAATTCTTTTATCATGATCGCTTTTGGAAATTTTTTTTGCGAAGTGCTTACTTTGACAGCTTTTAAAAAATATATATTCACCCTTTATCAAAAAATCGACGAATACGCACATTATATAGTTCCTAAGTAACAAAAAACTGTCAACTTAATGCGTTTCAGAGCAAAATTGGATTTAAAAATGAGTCATAAAATAACCAATTTGTTATTTGAATACCCACAGTTCATTAATCATGATCGCTTTGGGAAATTTTGTGCGAAGTGCCCATTTTGGCTGCCTTTTTTGAAATATATTCTGCCTTTATCAAAAAACTGGCCACTCAGTCACATTATATAGTTCCTAAATAAGAGAACCTGTAAATTGGATGCGTTTGAGAACAAAAAAAAGATTTAAAAATTACTCGGTAAAAACGCAATTTCTTAAATTTCCTCAAACTTCAATCACTATAACTTCGTGAAATTCTGTTCAAAATACCCTTTTTTGCAGCCTTTTTAAAACTATATTCTGCCTTTATCAAAAAACTGGCCAATACGTCAAATTATATAGTTCCTAAATAATAGGACCTGTAAACTGGATGGGTTTGAGAACAAAAATGAATTTAAAAATTGCTCAGAAAAAACGCAATTTGTTATACTTAATCAATATTTTAATGACGATAACTTCGGGAAATCTGTTCAAAATACCTTTTTTGGCAGCCTTTAAAAAAATATTCTGCCTTTATCAAAAAATTGGCCAATACGTCGCATTATATAGTTCCTAAATAAGAGGATCTGTCATTTGGATGCGTTTAAAATCAAAAATGAATTTTAAAATGAGTCAGAATATAAGCAGTTTGGATTTGAGGTTTTTTCTCCAACTCCTATTTTTGTTTAATTTATTTTTGCTATAAGAATTGGTTCTATAAAAAACTTGTCAATATAAAAGTTGTAGATATTATTGTGAAAATGTAAAATAAATTTAATTAGATTTTGATTGCTTAAGAATTGAGTAAGTTATGGGTTTTTTTCTTTTTCCTCCCCCCTTTTTCTTTTCTTTTTTAATTTTTTTCATTGGTAAAAATTGGTCCTATCAAAAACTTGTAAGTATAAAAGTTTTAGATAATATTGAGTACTTTTATTTAAAATTTAATTGGATTTGATATCTTGAGAATTGACGAAGTTATGAATTTTTTTCTCCCAAAAACCATGTTTTTTTCGCCCCTTGAGCCCATTTTTAACTTTATCAAAAATCTGTCATGCATAAATTTTTTGCTCATATTTTAGAAGTAATATAAATTTTAAACTGATTCGATATCTATTTTAATTAAGACGTTATGGTGTGTCTTCGGTTTTCACAAAATCCCTCCCTATTTCCACCCCCTTGGTTTGATTTTGCCCATTTACGAACTCGACCGAGATTTTAAGCTCCTTGATTTTATGTAAAAGTTTGAAGAAGATCTGAGCATAATTACGGAAGTTATCGTGTCTAGAAGAAAGTGATATACACCGATAGATAGATAGATAGATAGATAGATATATAGATAGATAAACTTTTTTACTGATGGTAGTTTTGGGGTCTAGGAGTCATGATTCGTGTAGATCCGCAAAAATTTTTCAGAAATTCCAACATGTGAGAGAATGCAATAGGTAGTATTTCATACGAAATCTACCTAAAAGTATAGTTGGGAAATTTCGAGCTGGTAGAAAAAGTAGAGTCTTTTTCTACTGAGGTTTTTACTATTGAACAGAAACATGTCAACATATTTAAGATTTTTATTTTTGTCACACCCATTTAAGTAAATAAATATAAAATGTTTTTATTTATATATAAAGAAAAGGTGATCTAAATTTGTTTAATTTTTTACGAAAACTAACAACAGTTTGTGACATTCACCCTTCATATTGTTTTAAAACGGCGGGTTCTTAAAGATATCACTGAATTTGAAGACCAAATCGAAATCACTTTAATTGATACTTTTTTATTGATACTTTTGATATAATGTACTAATTTCGCTAAATTGTCAATAAAATTCAGTATTGACAAAAAACAGTAATGAATCTTCTATACCGGATTACACTAATTTGATTCCGTATGCTTGAATACAAGTTGACTTTTTAAAAGTAATGAATATAAAATCTTCTTCTTTCTCCCTGGCACTGCCCAGAAGCTCTTTTTAAATAGTACGTCAAATTTCAAATAATTCTTCTAAAGCATGGACTCTATAAATTAAAAAATTATCGTATAAGGAAAGAAAAATGCATAGTTAGGAAATTTCAGTCTACTTCCCTTATAGCATCCCTTTAATTCATATAATATGATGCGAAGCTTAAAAATAATAAGTGATTTCCTCCCAAATATAGACTTCGTAGACGAATGAATGAGACATTTTTGAAGAAAAGTAAAAATATAATGTATCTTTTATTATGTTATATAACCTGTTCTATACCCTTTATTATTTTGTTTTATATGAAAAGAAATATCTTCATACAATGGGTTCCTATCTACAAAAGCATCAGATGACTTTTTCCCCCATTATGATCATTGTAGACGAATAGGATACCAACAAAGTTCTTTCAGAAAAAAAAAACAGTATAAAGTAATTTTAATTGTTATGATGGAAATCGTTTTATTATATATATGTCTTTTGTTATTTAAGAAAGGACTTCTTATGAATTTAAATGTCAAAAAATGAGTTTATAACTTCATAGAAATCTCTAATTTAGAAAAGATGTTTGTTTTTCGGTGTTGCATTTATCTTTCATATTATTTGATTAAATTTATCAAAAACATTTTAGAAGAATCCTTTGTAAAACTTCAGATTTCTGTAAATTACAGTTTAAAGAAAATTTTAACTATTGAAAGAAATGGAAGAAATGTGTATTCGCACAACATAAATATAATCTGAAAGGAGTATCTAGCCAAAGAAGAATTAGATGACTTTCTTCCACATATCACATTGTGGAAGACCCCCTCCTCCTCCCCGAGTTCTTTTAGAAAATTTACAATAAAGAAATTTCATTGTTATGTTAGATAGAGTTTTTTTTCTATCAATTTTTATAATGATGTATATCGAACGAATTCTCGTTGTATTATACGACACCAATAAGTTTCATGGCTTTTCTAAAATATGTAAAGCAAAACTGCTAGATTTTATTAATGCATTTTTTACCTTTCTATAATCTACATACTATATAATATGTTATCGTATGTGGCACAAACATCGCGATTATTTGTTAATTGTTCAATGGAAACGTCTGAAAGAAATGTATATCATTGGTTATTGTGTAAAAGTAATTTAGAAGGATTTAGACCAAGATAAATTGGATTTATTTACATTTTTCTCTTTTGCTGCAATTACAGAGTTTTAAAATATTAGTATTATTAGGGTTTTTTAATATACAAGTCATGGATTTTAAACGTTTCAGTCTAAAATTAAACTTATATGTCATAAATTAAATGCGTGAAAGGATTATATTTTAAAGGAAAATAGTGAAATACGAAAAAATGCCACTGGAACACTGGCGAATTATCACCTGCACCCGGTTATCATAAAAATACCGATTTTTTGAATTCTCTAGCAGAATTTTCTGATTAGACACACAATTGAGCAGATAAAATTAAATTATGAATAAACGTATTATGGGGCAATGTTTAGTTTCAATTTAAGGGGGACCAAACTGGTCGCCAAGGACGGCTAGTTGTTAAAATTACTTCTACACTTCTTTAATAAATGCGTGCATATCATAAGCATTGATATATAGGCTAATGGATCTTTGGAGATTTTTTACAGTATTTATAAACAAGTTTTTGTGGTCTTTCATAATATTTGTCTGGGGAGTGAAGAGGACAATACAGAAAGAGTTCCTCGTTCAAAAAGAATTATAAGACTTCCTTCCTCCACACTGCATTGTAGTAAACTCTCCACGAATATTGCATAATGCATACCCGTCAAGTTCCTTCAGAAAAATAACAATATAGACTGCTTTCCATTGTTATGTGACAGAAGGCGCTTTATCATCATTTTTCTTTTCTTTAACTGAAACAATTCTTCTTGTATTAAATGTAACAATTGTGTTTCAAGTATTAACAAATATATTTAATGTAACACCACAATATAATCTTTCATTGCAAAATAAAGAAAAAGAAAGAAAAAGAAAAGAAAAGAAGGAAAAAAAAGAAAAAGATAAAAAGAAAGAAGAAGAGAAAAAGAAAAGAAAAAAGAAGGAGAAAGAAAAAGAGAAAGAGAAAAAGAAAAGAAAAAAAGAAGAAGAAGAAAGAAAAACTCTGTGAACAATTTAAAATTGAATTTTAGACATAAAGTACGTGAATATTGCATTTAAAATTACTTTTAATAGCAACACTTATTCAACGCAACATTATGTATTTGTATTTTTTTTTAAGTAATGCATAAAAAAAATTAAGAAATTGTGAAATAGTTTTTCTAAAATATATATTTTTGTTAAACAGGGAAATTAAATGAAATTTACTACTATTATGTTCATTAAACTGCGATATAATAGTCGTTTTTCTTTCTACTTTTCAATTTTAGAAAATGAGCTTATTTTTTTATAACATTCAACGGAAAACTAAATCACCCCCCCCCCCCTTTCTCCCAACGATTCCAGAATAAATATGCATAATCTCTCAAACTAATATTCCTTTACACAATCGATTAGGACATCTCCTAATTAACGGCATTATTGCACATACCTGGCAAATTCTTAAAGAAAAGTATCACTATAAAGGTTTTTTCATTGTTATTTTGTAACTTGTTTCATTTTCAATTATTCTTTTAATGTTTATTCAAAACATTTCTATATATTTTTGATATGGGTACAAAAGAATCTTTAATGGAGAAAAAAAAACCTTTTTATTGCTATTTTTACGCTCATATTTTTTAATATTACAGTACCTAAATTATTTTAAATTGCATTTTATACAAGAAATTCTGAGTGTTTTAGACAGTGTGGAAATCGAAATTTACTTTTCGAAAATTCTTAAGAAGCTAACACATCAGCATGTTGTTTTCACCATAACATTTGTAAAGTCTTTAAAACTCTCTACCCCCCCCCCCGCCACCCACCCCCCCAAAAAAATCATCTGTTTCTTTTTATTTTTATTAAAAAATCATTCGAACCTTTGACGAGCCTTATGGATATTTTATTCATTTTTTATGATTTTTCGAAAAATAAAAAAAATTATAGACCAACTTGTTTTTAAATGTTGTATTCAAAACCTCGCTATGAGATCATTTCCTTTGCATATTGTTTTGAAAGTTGTTTTGTAAGCAGTGCATATTAATTAATGGTTCATTTTTTAAAACAAATTTAATTTTAATTCTCATTTTAATTATAAAACATTAATAATAAATTTGATTTGTAAATCAAAATGTTACTTCATAGCACGGATATATAGCTTGAATTTTGAAGATATTTTCAAATATTTCCATTAGCTTAAAAAAATTATTTTTGTAATGAAACCCAATATTTCTTTTCTACATAAGTAATACTACTTATATAAGAAAAAACAAAAAACAATTCATCTTAAAAAAAAATCTGAACATGAAAAATGCAGAAATTTTTATTATTAATAAATAAAGCACATTAACGTTCAACATAGTTTTTTTTTTTTTAACGATATTACTTCATTTTCCAAAAGTGCGATTCTACTTCCAGCAATACATATCTTGTTTAAATTGTACATCATAATTTTTCAAAACAGCTTAAATTTTGAATCGTTTGAAAGAAATTTTATTTTAAAATATTATTATTTTTTAACTATAGCGAACTTAATTTACATCCCTCCCCTCTCCCCTCTTTATTGCATGTGAACTGAAATTTTGTTTTTAACATCGCTTTAGGACAATAGCGTTACTGGCGAGAATTAACTTTATTACCTTTCACCTATTGATAGAAAGTAAACATGTTTTCGCAGCTGCTAATTACATCCTAAGGTATCGGTAAAGAGCTTAAACATTGACACTTAAAAAGATTTACAAAAAATATCAACAATTCAGTTTAGTAAATATTGATTACCACAATTTTTATATTATTCTTCAGAATTTAAAAAATATATATTCGATAATTTCTTTCTGTCTTTCTTTTTGTGATTTTACCTCAGATAACAAAAGAGTTATTTTATTTTATTATGTTGGGACTCAATAAAATAAAAAAAGTCTTTATTACAGAGATTTTTAACCTGATCAATGTTTTTGAAAAAAAAAACTTTCAAACAGTGCATATTTTTGTCATGTCTTTTACAGAATTTTTAATCTTTTATCATTGATTTTTCAAAACAGAAATTTTTGTAAACATTTGAATAAGCAATTTTATTTTACTTGAGAGAGGTGTAACTCAATTAAATAAAAAGAATATTGCCCAGTTAAACTGATGGCATTGAGCTCACAGGCTACGCATACTAATTGTACATTACAGCCTTATATTTTCAAGGGTTAATTCCGTTCGAAAAAAATATTAAGGAGGGGGGATCAGTTCCCCCCTTTCCCCTTTTTATACTTAATCATTGAACCCTCTAAACTGATCAGGGACATGCTTTACCATATAAAAAAGTCCTTCCGGCAATACCGGGAGGAAGAGGTAGCTTTCATATACTTATATATTTATTTATTTATTTCAAAGTAAGTTACATTGTTCAAAAATACTAAGCTCAAATTAGTGGAAATAATCTTATAAAATTAGTGATTTTATAAGCTTGAATACTAGTTTTTGTCAAGACTGAATATTAATAGGAATTTTTAGAAATTAGTCATCTTTTATTCAACCTGGTTTTATTTTAAGCGATTTAGAGAGTCACCAAATTCCACGATATCATAAAGTGTATGCCATTTTAAAGCAACATGATGGATCGTTCAGATTAGACCGTTTCAAAAAGTCAGCCATAAACAAAATTCAAAGTGCTATAACTCAATCATTTTTTAAGATATAGACAAAGTAAAAAGTGTTCTTGAATCGTTGTTTTAAGTTTTAACACGTAAAAGAAAAATATTTTTCAACTTTTAATTTTTTCGCATTCAATTTTAAATTTTAAATTAAAGAAAATTAAAATGGAAACCATTTTGAAACAAAATGGTGGATGATGCTGGCCAACGAACTCGGTCGAGACATTTGTATGTACTATGTACATGCCAAGTTTAATTGAAATCGGTTCATAAATACGCGTGTTATCACGTGACAAAATCAGATCGTTTCAAAATGTCAGCTATAAGAAAAATTCAAAGTGCTATAACTCGATCATTTTGTAAGATATAGACAAAATAAAAAGTGTTTTGGAATCGTTGTTTTAAGTTCTAACACGTAAAAGAAAAATATTTTTCAAATTTTGATTTTTTTCGCATTTAATTTTAAATTTAAAATTTTTAAAAAAATTTAAAATGACCACCATTTTGAAACAAAATGGCGGAAAAATATTTTTCAACTTTTAATTTTTTGCATTTAATTTTAAATTTTAAATTTTTTTAAAAATTTAAAATGGCCGCCATTTTAAAACAAAATGGCGGATGATGCTGGCCAACGAACTCGGTTGAGACATTTTTATATACTATGTACATACCAAATTTCATTCAAATCGGTTCATAAATACGTTAGTTATCGCATGACAAAAATCAGATATATATATATATATATATATGGTTATATATATATATTATATATATATATATATATATATATATATATATATGTCAACATTTGAACGGAGGGTGGTTTTGGGGTCTGGGGGTCATGATCGGTGAAAATATACCAAATTTTTCCGGAAGTGCTTTCCTCCGGACGGCTGCAATAGGTAGCTTTTTACTTTTTGTAATGAAAGCTACCTAAAATCCATATCCAAAATTTAGAGCAAATCAGAAAATACTTAATAAAAACCCATTTATATAATTTAAGAAGAGTTATCCTTCTCTTTTACATACTTAACCATTAAACTTCCAAAACTATTTAGAGATTTGAACGAAATCTGACAATTCTGCGTGAAAAACCCATTTATATAAATTAAGGGGAGGTGCATTAGAACCCCCATTTCCCCTGTTTATATTTATCCATTGAACACCTAATACCAATCACGGAAGCGCTTCATCAGACTGATCCTATGTGTAAATTTTGAACAAAAACTAATATTTCTGCATAAAAAATCCATTCATATCAATTAAGGGGTGGGGCATGAGCCCCCCGTTCCCCCTCTTATACATATCGAATGAACTCCAAAAACTAATCAGGAAAGCGCCTTATCAGGATATACCTATATGCAAAATTTCAAGTGGATGGGATATTTTTATCATGAGTTATCGCGTTACGTACGTACGAACGTACGCACATACAGAACGGGCGGGCACATAAGCTCTCAGGCTATGATAGCCTGTGAGCTAAAAACTTTAAATCAATACTCAAAATAAAATTCAAAATTTATTATGATTATAGTTCTTATTAGATGGAATCGAAACATGTCAATAATATTTGTTTTTAATTTTTCGTTACACCTATCTCAAGTAAAACAAAATTATTTATTCAAATGTTTATACGTAAAAGGTGAATTTCTTAAAATCTTGTGATTTAAAAATCTAAAATATTTAATAACTTTTAAATTTTTTTTTGTCTAGCTAAAATAAAAAAATGATCGGATTAAATAATGCAAAATTTACAAAAGAACTTTACTGGTGTTAATAATAAATTATGATTGGAATATGGAAGCTCGTATGGTGTATGGATAAATCAGGGAAGTGTTTAAGGTTCTTATAACATAAAATGGAACAAGAATTTAAACAAGTAAGAAAAATCATGCGTTAAGCATAGATTATGAAACACTTTCCAACACTTCATGAAATCCTTAACAAAACTTCGTCATTTAGGGCTATAATGTTACTGTATGTAGCAAAATATGTGTTCCAAAATTGTTGAACAGTCCTGTATTTGATCTGTCGGTCATTCAAAAGCGTCCATGTATCCAATTCTTTGCGTGGCCCTGTATATCGTTTTATCTATATTATACAAACATTTCTTAGTAAAGTGAATGCAGTTCAGCTTAAAAATTCATAACTTATTTAAAAACCACCTTTAAGTAACTTAAGCTCATATTCAGTAACGTTTGCAACCTCTTTTGTGTAGCCCTGTATATCAACTATATTATTTATACACACCATATAATATGCATAGCTCTAGTGAAACTTAAACTCACATATCTTAATTAAAATTCATTTCATTCATCCATTAGCCATCATCAGATACATGTGCATTACTTCGGAAAGAATGTACTATTTGAAATCTTTTGTGCCTCCCTGTAAATGCTATGTACTTCATATCATGCATGACTGTATCGTATAATTTATATTAAGCCCCAGCTATGTATATCAATTTTATTATATATGAATTTGTTTAATATAGTTAAAATATGTCGCATACAATTCCTTCTTTTACCATTATGCGATGGAATTCTTTTGCGTGTCCCTGTAAATAAATAATTAATATTTTTTCACCGCATTTTTTCAGAATGCATATTTTAATGCATTTTGTAAATGAATTTAAATTTTATTATGATTGACAGGGTGACACATCTTTAAAATTCATTTGAAACGATTTTTCCCTATAGGCCGTAATGTAACGATAAACTTTTGACTACCTCTGTAAATAAACTAATCATGGTAGAAACTTTATTTTCAATAGGTTTTCTTCTAGGGTAAATGTCAATAGCATATAAAAATTTCATTGCGATCCGAGTATATTTACGAGAGTTAGAGCGCGGCCAGACGGACAGACAAACCGAATGCATAAGCATTTTTCAACTTTGTTGAAATGTGCTAAAAAATCGCGTGTAACACATAAAGTGTAAAACAGTTTCTAATACTTCGAGAATATTTTGTCACAATTTCATTTTTTCAAATGTTGATAGAAGAAAATAAAGATATGATAATCGCTAACTCGGACCACAGCAGAATAAAAACGCAATGGAATAACATTACCAGTTGAGACTACTCCATATATTTCTTTTGATATCGTATTTGCAAATCTAAAGACAAACTTTTATACTTAACGTATACAAACAAAATGACAAAAAGGGTAAAAAATCAATTTTTTTAAAGAGATTTTATTTATTTATTTATTTATTTATTTATTCCAACAGTGCGATTTTATTCCAAGCATTAGGTGCCGTATATAAATTGTATAATACCATAATTTTTCAAAATAGCTTAAATTTTGAAGGTTGTGAAATATATCGTTTAAAAGAAATTTTATGTAAAAATTTTATTATATTTTAATTATTAAGATCTTAATTAACATTCTCTTTCCCTCTTTATTGAAGTGAACTATTTAACTATTTGTGAACTATTTAACTTTTATTAACTAGTTTATTGAAACTTAGCTTTATTGAAGTGAACCTCTTTAGTGAACTTTTTTTTTCTACATAGCTTAAGGACAATGGCGAAAATTAACTTTATCTAAAAAATGTAATAAAAAATACCAATCTTTTTTTCGGCTAATCTTTCAACTATTCATAGAATGTAAACATGTTTTCGCAGCTGCTAATTACATCCTAAGGTATCAGTAAAGAATTTAACCAATGACACTTAAAAAGAATTACAAAAAATGTCAACAACTCATTTTAGTAAATCTTCATTACCACACTTTGCATACTATTCTTCAGAATTTAAAAATATACATATCTCTTTCGATAATTTCTTTCTTTCTTTTTTGTGATTTTACCAGATAACAAAAGAGTTATTTTACTTTTTTATGTTGGTCCACAATAAAAAAAAAAAGGGTCCTTATTACAGAGGTTTTTAACCTGATCAATATTTTTGAAAAAAAAAAACCTTTCAAACAGTGCATATTTTTGTCCTGTCTTTTACAGATTTTTTAATCTTTTTTCATGGATTTTTCTAAACAGAAATTTTTGTCTAGCTAAAAAAGGAAAATGGAAAATAATACAAAATAATAAACAATAAATAATGCAAAATTTACAAAAAATATTTACTGGTGAATAATAAATTTTGATTGGATATGATGTACGGATAAATCACGGAAGCGGTTAAGGTTCTCATAACATAAAGTGGAACAAGAATTTTAAAAAAATCGCGTGTAACACGTAGAGTGTAAAACAGTTTCTAATACTTCCAGGATATTTTATCGCAATTTCATTTTTTTCAAATGTTGATAGAAGAAAATTAAGAGATGAGAATCGGCAACTCGGTCCACAGCAGACTTAAAACGCAATTAAATAACATTACCAGTTGAGACTATACCATTTATATCTTTTTATAACGTAATTGCAAATCTAAAGACAAGCTTTTTTTTTTCTTAACATATAAAAGCAAAATGACAAAAAGGGAAAAAAATCAATTTCAACATAGTTTTTTTTTTTTTTTTTTTTTTTTTCCCCTTAAGAGATATTTTTTTTTTCCAACAGTTTATTCCAAGCAGCAGGTGCCTTATATAAATTGTATAATACCATAATTTTTCAAAATAATTTAAATTTTGAAGGCTGTGAAATGTATCGTTTAAAAGAAATTTTATATAAAAATGTTATTATATTTTAATTATTAAGATCTTAATTTACATTCTCTCCTCCCTCTTTATTGCAAAGTGATTTTTTTTCTACATAGCTTAAGGACATTAGCATCACTGGCAAGAATTACCTTTATCTAAAAAATGTAATAAAAAAAATACCAATCTTTTTTTTGACTAATCTTTCAACTATTGGTAGAAAGTAAACATGTTTTCGCAGCTGCTAATTATATCCTAAGGTATCGGTAAACAACTTAAACATCGACACCTAAAAAATTTACAAAAAATGTCAACAAATCAATTTAGTAAATATTGATTACCACAATTTGTATATTAATCTTCAGAATTAAAAAAATATATACTGTCTTTCGATGAATTCTTAATTTTTTTTTCGTGATTTTTCTTCAGTTTACATTAAAGTTATTTTATTTTTTTTATGTTGGAACACAATAAAAAAATTAGGGTCAGTGCTGAGTGAAGTGTTGACCTGGCCTTCAATCGCCGTCAGCGCCACCTATTGTTTGAAATTCGTACTAAAATAAAAAATTACAGTAAAAAAACTCCTGACATTAAACATAACCCTTCTGCAAAATTTTTTTAAATAGCTGTCACCGTTTGCAAGTTATTGAGTTTTAAAATCCATCAGTCATTTTTGGGACACCCGGTAGAATAAAAAAAATCGCGTGTAACAAATAGATTGTAATACAGTTTCTAATTCGTCGAGGATATTTTATCTCAATTTCATCATCTAATATGTTGACAGAAGAAAGCTAACAGATGAGAATCGGTAACTTGGATCACAGCAGAGTTAAAACGCAGTGGAAAATATTACCCAGTTGAGACCGCACAATTTGTATCTTTTTATAACGTTATTTCAAATTTAAAATCAAACCAGGGTGGTTCAGAACTACGTATCAAAAATGTAAAGGCAAATAAAAGGGACCTAAATAAGCAGAATGTGTGTGGCGAAATGCAGTGTTGTGGCAGTAGAGGGCGCTATTGAGTTCGGAAACAGAATGCTAAGCCTACGAATCAACCACTAGTGGTATTCATTTTTGACTTCTGCAGTACTTCGCTTCCGGCTGGCATGGATCATTAGATTTCCCTATTAATACAGGGTGATTCAAAATAACGTGGACAAAATGAAATAGCAAATCAAGCATTCAAGAAGGATAAAAAATCGCATAGGAACGTAGGGTCGCAAACTACTTATTAAGTCACAAATACAGGGTGTTTCATTCTAGCTAAACCCTGTTTGAAAGTAATAATTTCGAAGAAAATAAAAACATTGTAATGAAAATGAAACGATATGTACCTTATTTGGTGTGAAATATGATAACTTTACGAAAAGGACTGGAAAAACCTTTTGCTCAAGCAATCGATGGTACCGTATAAACTGGATTATTACAGTCCAAAATGTGAGGTGCCAAGTGCATATTGCTGGTGCGCATAATGCATACTTCTTCCACTTTTTTTGGTGTTATCACATTTAAAACAAAGGTGAGAATGTCTGTTAAATAATTTATTATAATATACTTCAGTTTTCTGAAATTTATTACCGTCAACCCAAATCGAGTTAGGATGAAACACCCTATATTTGTGATTCAATAAATGGTTTGCGGCCCCATGTTCCTATGTAATTTTTTATTCTTGTCGTATGCCTGATTTGTCATATCAGTTTGTCCACGTTTTTTTTTTTTTTTTTTTTTTTTTTTTTAATCACCCTGTATAAATATTCTTCCATAAAATAAAGGATTTTTTTCTTGTGCTCGATAACATAGGGTTTTGTGCGGTCGGCTCTTGGACTATAAATTAATTACGTGATTGCCATCTGCATGTGGATGTTATTTGCTTCCAACATTATGTATTGTAAGTTTTTATTAAATCAGAACTGAAGGTACAGGGTGTCCAGCAAATAACACCCTGATTTCAAAATTAAATTTCTCAAAAACAAAGATCGATAGTAATATGCGGTAAACGGTTTTTTCATATGGTAAGCTGTAAAAATCTTACACAGAAATTTCAAACATTGAATATTTTGAAAAAATTGCGTTCTCATTGCATAGAATGCTTTGATTAGATATTTTTCTTGTTTTAGATTGAATGCAGAGAAATAATTTTTTAGCTTACAGTGCAATATTTTAAAGATTTTTCGAAGTAAATTTTTAGAATTTCGAAATTTCAAAAATTTAATTTAAAAAAACTATGAAATATGGTACTTTAAGCCGAAAAACACATTCTCTGGCAGCAATCTAAAGCAAGAAAAATGTCAAATCAAAGCATTCTTTGCAATCAGAACACAATCTTTTCAAAATATTTACCGTTCGAAACTTTTGTATAAGATTTTTACAGATTACCTGATAAACAAACCGTTTACTGCATAATTCTATTGATCTTTGTTTTTGAGAAATTTAATTTTGAAATCAGGGTGTTATTTGCTGGACACCCTGTATGTTTCCTGCGTGGAACCAAACTATACAGGGTGATTCTAAATTTTTTTTACAATAAAAGAGGGGTGATAGTACACATCAAGACAAACAATATTAAATGGGAGACCAAGGGTCCCAAGCGTTTTCCAAAGGAGATAGCTGCCATTAAAGTTTAGAGACCAAAATTTCAAATAAACATAAAAAACGGAAAAATCGGTCGATTGATTTGCTGTTTTCACTAAAATTTTTCTTTATGTCGGCATTTTCTTGAATTTAAATTATAAAGATAAATTTTTAAAAATGCCGATAGAGGGCACTTTAGACTTTTGATTAACGAACAACTCTTTTTTGGCGTTATTTTTTGCACCTTATTAAATGCTTTCGCAACCTTAGACTTAAACTTAAATTTTGAGCTCAAAATCTGTATAGTTGGGAGTGGTTAAGTAGACAAACTGAACTGTGTTCAAAGGGTTCAAATTTCAAATGATTATAAAAAACGGAAAAATTGGTCGATTCGTTTGCGATTTTCGCTAAAACTAATTTTTAAATCAGCATTTTCTTGAAAATAAATTTTAAAGATAAATTTCACAAAATGCCGATAGACAGCGCCTTAGACATTGGAGTAGCGTACAACTATTTTTAACTGTTATTTTTTTTAATCTCATTAAATGCTTTCAAATGCATAGACTTACATTTTGGGCTCAAATTCTGTATCGTTAGGAATATTTAAGTAGCGAAAAAATGAATTGTGTTAGGGGAGGGGGGAGTGTTAAATTTCAATTCCTGAACACACTTCAGTTTGCGCTTCTTAACCCCTCCCAGCGATTCAGAATCTGAGCTCAAAATTTAAATTTAAATCTAAACTTCCGAAAACATTTAATGAGCATTTGCAAGCATTTAATTAGAACCAAAAAATAATAGTTAAAATTAATTGTTGGTTACTCTGAAGTTTAAGGCGCCCTGTAACGGAATTTTTTGAAATTATCTTTAAAATTTATTTTCAAGAAGATACTGACTTAAAGAATAGTTTTATCTTAAACCGCAAACGAATCGACCAATTTTTCCATTTTCTATAATTATATTAAATTTGAGCCTCCCGCCCCTCTTAAACACAGTTCAGTTTGTGCTACTTAACCACTCTCTACTATTCAGATTTTGAGCTCAAGTCTATGCTTCCGAAAACATTTAATGAGATGCAAAAAATAGTTGTTCGTTACTCCAAAGTCTAAAGCGCCTTCTATCGACATTTTTTGAAATTTATCTTTATAATTTATTTTTAAGAAAATACCAACATAAAAAATAGTTTTAGTGAAAAGCACAAATCAATGAACCATTTTTTTCGTTTTTTTATAACCATTTGAAATTTGAACCCTCTGATTACAGTTCAATTTGTGCGGCTTAACCACTCCCCACTTTTCAGATTTTGAGCTCAAAATTTAAGTTTGAGTCTAAACTTACGAAAACATTTAATGATATGCAAAGATATCGTCAAAAAATAGTTGTTCTTTACTCTAAAGTCTAAAGCGCCCTCTATCGGCATTTTTGAATTTTATCTTTATAATTTAATTTCAAGAAAATGCCGACATAAAGAATAATTTTAGTGAAAATCGCAAATCAATTGACCGATTTTTCCATTTTTTATGTTAATTTGAAATTTTGGTCAATAAACTTTAATGGCGTCTATTTCCTTTGGAAAACGCTTGGGACCCTTGGTCTCCTATTTAATATTGTTTGTCTTGATGTGTACTATCACCCCTCTTTTATTGTACAAAAAAATTAGAATCACCCTGTATAGCCAAATGTGGCCGGCCACTATCATTTTTGACGTTTTCTTTAATATCTACGCAAATATATGAGGAATTACCTTGTAACACCAGTTGTGTAAATAGAATAGTACAAGTCATATATTTCCGCGATTTTTTTTTTTGGGGGGGGGGGGGCAAAACCCTATCAGGGACGGTCAACAAATTAAAAATATATATCTTTTTGATAACCCTGTCTAAAGTAATGTAGCAAAAGCATTCAAACTATAGATTATGATTAAGTGAATTATTGTAATAAACTGTGTACATCTTTATGAGGATAACACGGATGCTCGTAGAGAAATTAAAGTCCCAAATTTTGAAAGTTTTTTGCTTATAATTTGCAGAATTCTTAATGTAAAAAAATGTTCTTTTTAGAAAGTATGACTATCGCCGATAGAATAAGGTCAAAATCCGTTATTCCCGAAAGGAAGCAAAAAGATGAGGGGATGTACCCATATATCCACTGATTAGTGGTTATACAGCAGACATAATATTGAATGTACTACTACTTCGGATTCATCCCCTCATATTTTTGCTTATTTTTGGGATCAATGGATTTTGAACTTATTCAATCGACGACAATTTTCAGAATTTTCAAGCGATGTTTTTGAGACATTTAGAAAAGTTACTCTATACGTTTAGCTAACATATTATGCAAATGATATTCTGATTGCCTTTAAGCATGCGCAGTGAAATATTATTTTGTAAACCTACTCATTATTCATACATTTTTTTATTATTTTTCAACTATGATTGCATGTATTGGATACAATGATGTTTTGATGTTTTTCATATTTTCTGAAAAAAACGTTTTTTTATGTTAAGAATTCTGCAAATTACAAGCAATAAACATGGCAAAATTTGGGACTGTTTTTATGAAAACGCTAATTTTTTTACGGATATACATGCTATCCACATAAAAATAAACACAGTTTATTATAACAAGCTAATTAATCATAATCTACGGTTTAAACGCTTTTGCTACATTAGTTTTGACAGGGTTGTCCAAAAGATAGTGGTTATTTTTGAATTTTTTGACTGTCCCTTATGAGGTTTCGGGAAAAAAGTCTTCACAGGATTATATATGGCCTGTACTATTTTGTTTTCACACCTGGAGTTTCAGGATAATTCCTCGTAGATTTTTCTAGATATTTATCAAAATGTCCAAAATTGCAGATGGCAGGCCACCTTTGGCCATGTAGTGTATCATAGTCATCGCCGCATAATTCCATGAAATATACCTACATTCTAAAATAACAGTAATAAATACAATACTAGCCGTCCTTGGCAACCAGTTTGGTTCTCCTTTAAATTTACGAGGTGGAACCCGTCGAAATTCGACGAAAGAAAATCTTTAAAAAAGAATTGTTTCATTGATTTATAATAAATCTGCAAAATTAGTTACAGTAAAATATGCATCTTATATTGGTCAGTCTAAATCTCAAACAAATATTGTTTTAAGCCAAAATTAACAAAATACTATAAAACTCAATTATCCAAATTATTAAACGAAATAAAACCGAAATTAAGAGGATTTTATAACAGACGGTATTTTAAAAATAGTATACACATTTTAATTTATTTCTTTTTTTTTTCTTTTCTTTTCTTTTTTTTTTTCATTTTTAAGAGAAAATCAAGTGTTTCTGTTGCAACAATTACAAAATTGGTACTAAAAATTATAAAAAAAAATTAATATCACAAAATTTATTTGATATACATCTTCGAAACAAATTGCATGTAAAAGTACATTTTTTATCTCTATACGGCGATGTAAAAATTTAAAATGTACGGTGTTTAGAAGTGTAAAATTTGCAGTAGCAAAAATTGCATGAAAAAGTGTTGCGCCTTTTAATTTCTATATATATTTTTTTTTTCAATTTTAAGAGAAAATGGAGTGATTCTGTTGCCACAATTATAAAATTGGTACTAAAAACTATAAAAAAATTAATAACTCAAAAAGAAATTGAAATACAGCTTTTAAACAAATTGAATTTAACTGTACATTTTTTTCTCTATCCGACAGTGTAAAAATTTTTTAATGTGCGACGTATATAAGTGTAAAATTTTGTAGTAGCGAAAATTGCAATACCGAAATTGCAGGGGAAAGTGTTGCCATTCGCAAAATAACGTATGCGGTACGCACAGATACGTTTAGCCTTTATAATATAGATACTAAGCATTACATCATAATACATTTATTCCTAATTTAATTTTACCTACTCAATTATGTGCCATATCAGAAAATTCTGCTGGAAAATTTAAAATCTCGGTATATTTTTATACTGATTGGGCACAAATGGTAATTGGCCAAAAAATCTCCCTGTGGCATTTTTTCGTATTTCATTAATATCATTTAAAATATAATCCTTTCACTTGTAGCCTCCATGAACTTGTCAAAATTAATTTTATTATTTTGGAAACGAAAAGCCAAACAATATTTTTGTTATTGAAAATAATAAATTTTTTGTGTTTGTTGTTATTATACAGAAAGCGTTCTATTTATTTATATTTTACAAATAACTTAATATAGTGAAATGATTATAATTAATTTTTCATTTTATGTAAAATAGAATGATTTTAATTAATTACTTGATATGTTGTAAATAGAAATAACCGGCTAATACACACACATTTCATTTATAATGCTAACTTTAATTATAACTGAAACGTTTAGTATGATTTGTATTTTGTCGTTGTTGTTTTAAGTAATAGAAAACTAAAAACAATAACTTTTTAAAGCTCCAAAATTGCAGCGAAAAGAGAAAAATGTAAATAAATCAGATTTGCCTTTGTCTAAATCCTTATAAATTACTTTTACACGATAACCGATGATTTGCGTTTTATTCAGATGTGCCATTAAACAATTAACAAATAATCGTGATTTTTGTGCCACATACGTTAGCGTAATGTACAGGGTGGTCATAAAAAAAACTTTGCCGATATATGGAGCTCTAGTGGCCAGTCCGCTCAACCGATCGAGGTGAAATTTCAGATATAGCTATTCAGAGGTCTGGGCTCGAGATTCTGCGAATGGCAACAAAATGGTGCTCACGGTTACGGTTATAGTTACAGAAAGTCGAAAATTTCCAATGGAAACACCCATTTTTTTCATCACAAAATACTCAGCGCATGCGAAAACCCTAAAGAGCGTTGGAACCGTACGTGCATCGCAAGAAACGGACATGTTATGCACGCACAAAAAATCGTTCTGGGAATCCTCTCCCTCCATAGAAAAAACTCGATTGCGGCACAAGGAGGAAATTTGCATATGACGCAGATTCAGTACACTAATCTCTGATTACAATACAGATCGGAGAAACTAAAACTTTTATTTTGATTTTAGTGTACTGACTCTGCGTCATATGCAAATTTCTTCCTTGCGTCCAAATCGAGTTTTTTCTAGGGGGGGGGGGGGAGGGAGGATTCCCATAACGGTTTTTTTGTGCGTGCATAACATGTCCGTTTCTTGCGATACACGTACGATTCCAACACTCTTTAGGGTTTTCGCATGCGCTGAATATTTTGCGATAAAAAAAAATTGGTGTTGCCATTGGAAATTTTCGAGTTTCTGTAACTATAACCGTAACCGTGAGCGCCATTTTGTTGTCGTTCACAGAGTCTCGAGCTCATACCTCTGAATAGCTATATCTGAAATTTCATTTCGATCGGTTGAGCGGACTGGCCACTAGAGCTCCATATATCGGCAAAGTTTTTTTATGACCACCCTCTACATATAGATGTTACCAAATTTGACCGACAAATGCAGGGAGATGACAATAGCAGGAATCAAGAAGTTAAAAATTGTCCAATGAATATAAAGTCGCAAACCACTCATTTAGCCACAAATACAGATTTTTCATATTTACTAAAATCGGTTTGACATTAAAAATTTTGAGAAAAAAAAAAAAAAAACGGCAAAAATGAAGTGGTATGTATCCGGTGTTGTATGAAATGTGATAAAATAACAAAAAGTTTAGGAAATACACGGTGCTCACCCAATTAAGGCGCAACACTAGTCACAGAAAAAGACCCGGATGATAATGTAAAGCCTATGAGAGCGTTCTTTTCAAATATCTCGCTCAGATTTTAATATTTTTACATGTTTTTTTTTTCATAAGATAGTTGAGGACCATCTACAACCGGCCGAGTTTTTACTTTTTCAATTTTGGTTTCAAATTAAAAAAAAAAAAAAAAAAAAAAAAAAAAAAAAAAAAACTTTAAATTTCAAAACCGATTTAAACTGATTTGATATAAATTTGTATATATTTTCAAATTTTTTGGACAACACTAATTTTCAAATAGCGTTCCGGTTCATGAATTTTTCCATTTCGAGCACTGATTAGATCTCTTGTTAAAAAAAGAATATATTCACAAAGTAATAATTCCTCGATTTTGATTAATATCCTCAAATAATTGAAATTAATTATTTTTGCTTCTTTTTTTTTTTTTTTTTTTTTTTTTTTTTTTTTATCCGTATATATTTACGAAGAAAGTTTCAAAACTCAACTGCATTTTGATTAATAAAAATTTCAATCCTTTTATTTAGTGCTGCCATCTATACACAATAAATGTAAATGTAAAAGAAATGTAAAAGAAGAATCACAGCCTACGTCAGCGGATCCCAATATATAGGGGGGGGGGGGGGCACCAGTGACCGCGAGGTTCTGACCTCTAAAGTACGGTAGACGGTAGGTGCGAACCCAATCGCGACCGTCGGCCTAACCGTTCAGATTTTTTGGTGGTTTTCTTCGAACCTTGCGCAAATACGAGTTAGGTTCCCTTAGAAAGACACCCACGGAGGGCATCCCACCAGTTAGGGCCTATATCCCATAGTGAATTGGCCGACATAAATACAAACAAACAAACCCAATATATGTGTAGCGACCCACTGGTGGGCCGCAGTAGTTGTTTTGGTGGTCGCCTAAAAATCGAGGTTTGTTATCAAAATATATCTTTTATGTCATCTGTTTAAAAAGATATGACAATTTCAAGAGGAAATGATGCTTCAAGGGGAAATCCTTAATTTCCTTCTAGATTAATAGACGAACAGAATATCCAGAAATATTTAAATCAACTTTGAAATCTTTGACTAAATTCAATACTCCATGCTTAATGAGAACATATTTTTTCTACTTTGCTGTTTTTGAAAAACAAGTACTGAGTGTTAATATATGTTTCCACATTGGTAAATATCAGTAACAGAAATCTCATTGCTTATAAATTTATGCTTTCATAAAAATTAGACGTATTTTCAACTGTCTTTGTAGTTTGGGCATTGTTTAAATTATTATTCACTTACACACATTGAGATTACCGATTTTTTGTTTTTGTTGATAAGGTATCTTCCATACGAAAATTCGGGTTTTCCGTAGAATAGAATAGCCGAGCGTAAAGAGATAGTTCAAAAATTGCTATGCTGATATACAAATTTTATCTTGAGTGGATCGCAATTTTTTTTTTTTTTTTTCTAAAAAGTAAATCGCGAGTTTTTTTTTTTTTTTTTTTTTTTTTTTTTTTTTTTTTTTTTTTTTTTTTTTAATATTTAAAGGTGGATTGCGTACCAAGAAAGTTTGGGAACCACTGGTCTACATTCATATTTGCAGCTTTGGAATACTTTTGGTGCTGCCATCTACTGAATGAATTGTACTTTAACACGGTATATCAGTAAATAAAAACCGGCTGCGAGATTAAATTTCTATCTTACAGAAAATCCTGCATAGTCTTTTTTCAAATGGCTGTGAAGGAAATGTGGGCATTCAGAAAAAAAATTGCCTATGATCTTTGAAAAGTATTTTGATTCACAAACAGGTGTTGCCAAAATAAAGTTTTTTTTGTCATTTTCTTTCTTTCTTTTCTTTTTTTTTCTTTTTTCAAATATTTGCTCGAATTTCTCAATAGAAATCCTCACTTTATTTTTTTTTTAAAGAAAGAAAAAAAATATAATTATTTTAAAATTATGATAGATTTAAAAATCACACACAAATTGGCACAATGTACTTGATTAATCGGGTGTCCCCTCCCCCCCCCCCCCCCCCACCTTTTTTTAGAAAAAATATTTTTTATCCTTTTCTGTGTTTTTCCAACCGTTTCCCCAACTGCTGTTTACTTAAGGGTCCTGTTCTTTCACAAGCTTTTGATTTAATAGGAAAAGGTCAGGACGAATTTATTTTTTTTCGAGGATTTTATTTTTTCTTGCATATAACTAATTACTTTCCAATATGTACTAAATCGCATTCTCCAATGCTTATATTTTTTAGCTTTATTCTATTTAATTTAAATTATAAGTAAGGTAAAGTTTTATTTAAATAATTAATCATTTAAATAAATAAATATGTATATATGAGGTTACTATAAGTGTTTTCTAGAAAAACAGCAAAAGAAATTTATGTAACAGATTCATTTTTACACTGAAAAAAAAAATTCTATAAGGTTACTAAACGTTTTCCAAGAAAATGAGGAATTTGAAACTTTTTATGTAAATGGAACAAAAGAAATTCATGAAACAAATTTTGTTTATGCTTAAAAAAAAAAAAAGTTTCTAGGAGTTTTTTAGAAAACTAAGATGGTTAGACTAGTTTTGTAGATTGCAAATAGGTAAAATATTAGTAAGCATACAGAGTAGCTGTAGCTTTACAAAAACTATTTTTGTAGATTTACACAATATTTTTTGCCGAAAGGGTAATGATCAACAGCCTATTGAATAAATATCATAAATTATTACAAATATATAACAACATGAACAAAACACGATAAAATGATATTTCGAAATTTAGTTTTTAATTTTTAATATCGTACATTTTCCTCTTTGAGTTTATCTCCTTGTGAATCATCCTCAGGAACATCATTCCACGGCTGAATTTTGGCTGAACCAAATATCGAAAAGACTACGCCGGAGGTTGGTTGGTTGATTTTTGACGTCCGATTATCTGCGCTAGGGATATAGGACCAGGGGGGAGTGCCCTTCGTGGACTACGCCGGAGGACAAAACCACTGTAATGCAGATGATGAATGTTTTGTGCCATTGCTCAATCGTTTGCTGAAAAGTAAAACTGAAAATAAATTATACATGCATAGTAATGTATGTATAATTTATTAAAAATTTATAATATTTTTTTCTACTTTTAAGGGGACAATGAACATTAAAGATTCTTTTTTTTACTTCTTTTTTTTTTTTTTTTTTTTTTTTTTTTTTTTAAATCATAGCAATATGAAATTTTGTGCATATATACATTTCACTAAAAGCATATTGAACACCTTCAAAAAAATTTCCAATCTTATTAAAATTTTTTTATTTAAAATTTTCTTAAATTTTCAAACGAAATTTCAAAATGCTCTTCGTGATTTAATTTTTGAGATATTTTCTTGCTTTTGCATGTTTATCACTTAAAACTCTATTAAAAACAAATTTGTGTAAGATTTTTTAAAATCTCTTGAACAATTAATATTTTACAGATTTTTTTTTAAATTCCATATCGATTTTCATCAAAATTTTGCCTTTTAATAAGTAAAAAGTCAATTTTGACTATCTTAATGAAGACGAATTTCAAAAAGCTTGCACAATTTCTTTCTAAACAATATCAGGATACTTCCATATCAATTTCATAAATATTGCTCAAAAATTACTATACAAGGAGAATTTCAAAAATCTTTTTAGATTTTTGAAAAATTAGTTTTGAGAAAAACAGATTTAAAGTATGTAAATACACTTACCTCTATTATTTACTTCTTAAAACTTTCATAGATGTTATTTTAATACGAAAAAACTGTTTTAATACTATTATACCACAGAAATAGAGGTTTTTTGCGACGATTTTGTTCAAATAAAGGTCCACTGTCCCCTTAACATCTTATTATATTTTAAGACTGAATATGCGCAAATATATTACTATGTGCAAATAATCTTTTACATCAGAAAAAAAACCTTACAAAAAATGTATTTCACTTTAAAAATTACAGAAAAAAAAAAAAAAAAAAAAAAAAGTTAAAAAATAGAAAAGAAAATTGCAGCAAAGATATGATTTCTCCCTCAATTTTAAACTACTCCAGAAAAGAGTTGGATCTCAATTCGACGTGTATACATATATTTTTCTTCCCATTATATTTGTCCACAAGTTAATCCGAAATTATGCGATCGACTTTTGCTGTTTCTTTTTTATTATTATTATTGCAAGTGCATGATATCGAAGTACACACATTTAAATTTCATCAAAATTGTTTCAGTTACACTTTTAAGAAATTCAATAAAACAAAACTAAATAAATATTAACTAAACATATTTAAAAATTGTGAACTATTTCACTGGCGATTATTTTTTCTCTATACTTTTTCTTTTTCTAGGATTTTTGTGGGAAAACTATAAACCAATGTTTTAGTCGTTAAGTCATTCAAAAGTCGCTTAAAAATTCATTAAAAATTCATTATTTTTCAGTCATTACAAAAATGTAAAGTATTTATATTCACTCAAGTTTTTGACACTCGCTGCATTTGAAGAACTGTGTTTTTATGGTTAAAATAAAGGTATCTTTAATCTTGATTTAATTTATTGATGGTGAAATCAATACTTAACTTTAAAAAACTACTTATGAGTGTCGGCCAAGACAATAGGATTTTTTTTATTTTATAGCATATTTTTTTCACCAATAAATTTTAAGATTTACCAGTTTTCGTTCATCAGATATCTTTAATGTTACGAAGATAATTTTAATACACTAGTTAACCCATTCGGGTCCGATTTTTTTTTCTTTTTTTCTTTTTTTTCAGTTTTTAGAAAAAAAAAAATACTTTTACGTTTATAACATTAGCACTAGCTATTTGAATAGATTAATTAGTGTTTAACAAATATTTCACTGTCTGAAAGATAACGAATGTTTTTATTTTGTGTACCATTTAATGTTCATATAACAGTTCATATTTAGTGTTCATATAACAATAAGCTAAAGAAGAACTTTTAGAGATGTTTATAAAACATATCAATTAACAAATATTACAACTTTCTAATATTTTTTTCTCTTTATTACACAAGATTCTTTGAGGAAAGTAACTTTAAATTTAAATTTAAAGAGTGAAATATACGTTTAAAATAAAAGGATCGCAAAGGGCTCAAGGAGAATTAAGCAAATACCAATAATAATTATTATTACTAAATGCCTAAACATAAATGAAGTCAGATAATACATGTACGGACATATACCGGGTGTCCCAAAAATGACTGATGGATTTTAAAATTCAATAACTTGCAAACGTTTCGTAATAAACTTGCAAACGGTAACAGCTATTTAAAAAATTTTTGCAGGAGGGTTATAATGTCAGGAGTTTTTTTTACCCTAATTTTTTATTTTAGTTCGCATCTCAAACAATAGGTGGCGCTGACGGCGATTGAAGGCCAGGTCGACGCTTCACTCAACATTGATCACCTGGTCTTCAATCGCCGTTAGCACCGCCTATTGTTTGAGATGCGAACTAAAATATAAAATTACGGTAAAAAAAAACTCCTGACGTTATACATAACCCTCCTGCAACATTTTTTTTAAATAGCTGCCACCGTTTGCAAGTTATTGAATTTAAAAATCCATGAGTCATTTTTGGGATACCCGGTATTAACATTACTACATGTAAGTAATAATAGAAGTATTTATTAAAACAAAATAATACTTATTTAAAAATATGTACTATTTATAGCACACCAGACCCGAAACGGTTAAAATAATTAGGAGATAAAAATACAAGAATCACAAAGAAACGCTGAGAATATAAACGTTCGGTGTACTTTACGTAGAAGTTGCTAAAACTGACTTATAAATACAATTTCATCTGGGATATGCTCTATAATGAAGATAATATTAAACTCACCGAGCCATTTGTTAAGTACCCAACAACGAGAGGCAGAATAAAATGGGAGAGACTACCAAATGAACAGGCTATTGCGTTAATGGAACCTAAATTTGAAGAAGATAAAAATAAGAGAGTTTATATAAATTAAAAATATAGGTTCACTCCAAAAATGTTGTAAAGTTTTCAACAATTAAACATTTTCAATTGTAAAATGTTTATGCGGAAAATTTGTCATGTTAGTTTATAAAGCATGTTTGCAAAGCCTGAAAATGTTTGCTTGAAAATTTATAGAGTTAAAAAAAACTGCGAATTTGGTTAAAAACACTCATTTCACAAATACTTACTCATTTGCAAAGAAAAAAGTGCGAAGTTAAACTGATGGCATTAAACTTTCAGGTTACTCACTTTATTTGTGTATTACACTCTAATTTCGAAGAATATTGCACATCGAATAAAAAAGAAATCAAGAAAAAACACATTTAGCTGATTTAAGTAGGGGAGTATTAGCCGTCGGCCACATTCTACCCCATTATTTTATACTTAACTAATGAACTTCCAAATGTAATCAAGGAAGCGCCGTATCAGAGAAAACTGGTAAACCAAACTTAACACTAAAACCGCCGGGTATTTTGCACAAGTTTTCCAAAAAGTGTTTCTCACCAGAATTTTGATTTTAAACTATTTAACTTATTTAATTAGCCTATTTTTCTGCAGCATATATTTAACATATCTTATGAAGAAAATTCTGGTTCGAATCGACTATTATAAATCTGGCAGGGGGTCATTTTGACCCCTAATGGCGGTTTTAGTGTTAAAGCAAATTGGGTAATTCTGCATGGAAAACCTATTTAAGGTTTAGGTTATTAAACGTATTACCTATTAGAGGGATTACTTCTCCGTTCCTCTCTTTATAAAAGACCAATAATCCTTCGAATCTAATCAGGGGATCACTTTATCGGTGTAAATCTGAACATAAAATTTGATGCAAATCTGATAATTCTGCATGAAATATTCATTTATAAAAAATAAGGGTGAGGGATTATACCTTCTTTCTATTTAACAAATGAACCCCCAAAACAACCAGGGAAGTGCCTTTTAAAATGAGCTTATATCCAAAATTTGAAGCAAATCAGATATTTCTATCAAGAGTTATCACGTTACGTACATATACATACATACATACTTATATACATACGTACATAGAAAATACAAAACCTGCGGGTTCATGAACAGGTTTTGTATGTCTTTCAGGCTTTGATAACTTGTGAGCTAAAAACTATTCGAAAATATTTTCAAAAATCAGCAGCAACAAAAGTATCTGTTTTTAAATATCTTTCTTTAAATCTCAAAATCTGTATCTTTAAACCTCAAAATCTGTTTTTAAATATCCTCTTTTAAATCTCTCATGCTTTAGGCAACAGTGGATTATTACAACGAGGTTATTGTTTATTTTTTGCTCATAGTTATATTACATTTCAGTGTTTCCCCCAGGACAAGGGCGCACAGGCCTTCGACCAGTAAATTTTTGATCTTCCACCAGTAAATTTTTGAAAAGAAATGTTCCCCTTATTTTTGGCATTAATTCTGTATCTTTAAGAATTTAAATAAGAAAAAACCTTCTGCTAACATTTACCGGTGGACGTTTCGCCGAAGGCCTGTGCGCCCTTCTCCCGGGGGAAACACTGCATTTACAAAGGTTTAGAAAGAATTGTCGTTTTTAACACTTTCCAATAAAGTTGAAAAGTGTTTATGAATTCGGTATGTCTGGCCGCCTGCCTACGCTCTAATTCCTATACACGTATTCGGACTTTCATGTAATTGCTATACATTAATTCTGCTTACCACAACATGTTCATTGTTGTATATGAAGTGTTTAGCATTAATAGTTCATTTAAAAAGACACTCAAAAAAAAATTTCATTTCAAAAAATATACAAAACAATTGCACCATAAAATACAACTACTAAGAATGTATTTGTTAAAAACACATAACCTTGTTCATTCGTATACAAAAAACTAGAAATTTAATATGAACGTACAGAAATAAAATAAAATATCAACGTTTCGAAACGTCTGCAGGAAAATATGATGGTGAAATGAATAAAAGCTCAGAGATGAATGCTTCCTGCGCGAAAGACAGATTTCTGGAGCCTTGACCAATGATATGACTGCAACGATGCACTATCGCCATCCATTGAATATCAAGGAATACTTCTAGTAAAATAATTTCGAAACAAATCAAAAGTTTGAATATACTGCCATCTACGCGCGAGGAAAAACTGAAATATTGCAATTAGTGTTATAGCACCATAAAGGGTTATATCTGTTTGCAATATGTTAGAAACGCCAAAAAATATTTTCGATTTTTAAAAAGATAACAAAATTCATTCTATACTACGTATGATGGGGTAAGTAGAATGGTTATTTATGAGCAAATTAAAAAAAATCACTCATAATAAAATCTCTCCGTTAAATAACATATATATCCAGGGCCCTACTAAAGCTATGGAGAATCCTGGCATCATACTGAGGGGGAGGGGGGGGGATTTATCTAAAGAATTTTTTGTGAATAATATGGAAGTGACTAATTATTAAACTTCATATATATTATAGGTATAGAAAAATTTTGTACTCGGTACTGCTTACATCTATATAAAGGATATTCCAAAAAGATGGCCACAACTTTAATGAAAAATTCTAGTTTGATAATAGTAGAAAATATGATAGATTGGTTGAGTCGAATATTTCTTTGCAAACTTTTACTTTGCATATCTACATACATTATAAGATGTCTAAAACAGAAGGCTCAACATTGGTCATAATTAAAGATTTTAAATTATCATGTTACGAGGAAACATTAATAAAGAGTTTCTTTTGAAAACAATAGAATACTAAGTTGTTATAATATACAGTAAAACCTCTAAATAACGGACACTTCGGGAACGGAGAAATTGTCCGCTATTCGAAGATGTCCGCTATTGGGAAAACCCCAAAGACACAAAAATCGCTAAGAAATGCTTAATGTGTCATCAATTGACTTTTAGATGTCCTATAACCTCTATTATATGATTAATCAGAAATTAGAATTATTTTTTAAACAATAAAATTGAAACTGAAATAAAATTGTGCCCACCTTCATCCACAGTTTATTACATTCTTATGAAAAAAAAATCTGTTGCGAAAGTTTTCGTTTGCTTGCGATTACGTGTAATTTGTTTTTCAATGTGACATTATAAGACATTATAGAGTTCCGGGCGAGAAAGGGTGTTTGCACTTTTTGACCATTAAAAGCACAAAATCTCAAAACCTTCCGGGGGACATTTCAATGCTCTGGAAGATGTCCCACCCGGGCATCTTCCTGAATTCAACACTGAACGTTGAGAGATGATTTTCGCCAGACCACGATCTACAGTTATTTGTGATCACAAAATTTGTGACACATTGCCCATATAAATTTAGAGACCTTTTTACTTTTTTTTTTTTTTTATTATTTCGTTAAAAAATATTTTTCATTCTTTATCGCAGAAAATAGTATCCACTATTCGGAATGTCCGTTATTCAGAGATTAAACATACAAAAATTTAGTTTTGTGCGTGGGGATCAAAAAATTGTCCGTTAAATAGAGGTGTCCGCAATGCGGGAGTGTCCGTTATGGAGGTTTTACTGTAATTGTAATAATTAGTTCTCTAATAATATTGTTTGTTTTTTGATTACTGGAAACAGCGAGGAAAAAGGAGGCCACACGCCATTCCTAAATTTTCGAAAATGTATGAATTTCGGTCACTTTTGGCTAATTTTAAGTATTTGATTATTGTCATGGGGTAGAATCTAGAAAGGGGGTTCGGGGAAGCTGCCCCTCATGCCCCTACATAAGTCAAGCCCTGTAATATATTAAACATATTTTTTATTTTTCCTAAAATAAAAATGAAAAATCGAAGAAAAATGTATTACCTGCAAAAGTCGGAGACATATCCGTAGATACAACCCAGCATCCAGCAAAACTGAATCCCACAAAGGATAAAGCTGCTATGGAGAGTATTACCGTAAGAGTTCTATTACAACCAGCAAAATAGATACCTAGAACGCACGCAGAATAACCAAAGCAACCTGAAATTAAAAACACAAAAATTAAACAAGTGCCTAAGTGTCAGATCACACAGAGGGTTTCGTTTAATACGTTTTTCAAAACAGCTTATCTTTTAATTAATAAATCCAAACTGTTGTTTTATAATTATTAAATTTTTAAATAGATGGTAGCGCCAATAAGTTTAATTTTAAAATAATTATAAAAGTTAGTTATTTATTTTAATCAAAATAAAATTGTTCAAATCAAATTATTTAAATAAAATCCAAAATTTCAAATCCTTTTAAAATCCAAAATTTAAAAAAATAACAGAAATATAAATAAAATGAAAATTTTTTAAAATGAAAATGTTTTAAATGAAATTTAAAAAAATCCCTGTCGGCTGGGCCTATAGGCAGAGGTAGATTTCGAAGAGTGCTCATTTAAAAAATATATATATATATGATTAGAGATAAACCCAGTTTAATAACTTCATTTGGCCGTTTATGAAAAATTTTTAATTTCATTTTTCTGCAAAAACTGGTTTTATCAGAATCATCTTAAGAAAAATTCAGCTCAAATGCCCATTTTGACAACATATTTTGAAATAAGTTCTGAATTTATTAAAAAATCGACCAAAACAATATATTATACAGTTCCTAAATAACAAGAAACTGTCAGTTGAATACATTTGAGAAAAAAATTGAATTTAAAAATGAGTCATAAAATAACCGATTTGTTGTTTGAATACATCCTTAATTCTTTAATCATGATTGCTTCGGAAAATTTTGTGCGTAATACTCACTTTGACAGCATTTTTAAAAATATATTCTATCTTTATCAAAAAACTGGCCAATGCGTCACGGTATATAGTTCCTAAATAAGAGGATCTGTAAATTGGATGCGTTTGAGAGCGAAAATGGATTTTAAAACGAGTCATGAAAAACGCAGTTTGCTATGTGAAAACTTCCTTAAATTTTCAAATCACGAAGACTTCGGGAAATTCTGTTCAAAATACCCTTTTGGGTAGCCTTTTTCTAAATATATTCTGTCTTTATCAAAAAACCGATCAATGCAAAACATTATATAGTTCCTAAATAAGAGGATCTGTAAATTGGATGCGTTTGAGAGCAAAAATGGATTTAAAAACGAGTCAGAAAAAAACGCAAGTTCTTATTTGAACTTAAATTTTCAGTTAGATGACTTTGGGAAATTCTGTTCAAAATACCCTTTTTGGTAGCCTTTTTTGAAATATATTCTGTCTTTATCAGAAAATTTACCAGTGCGTCACTTTATACAGTTTCTAATTTAGAGGATCTACCATTTGGATGCGTTTAAAATCAAAAATGAATTTAAAAATGAGTCAGAATATAAGCAGTTTGGATTTGAGATTTTATCTCCAACTCCTATTTTTGTTTAATTTCTTTTTGCTATACGAATTGGTCCTATGAAAAACTTGTCAATATAAAAGTTGTAGATATTTTTGAGAAGATGTAAAATAAATTTAATCAGATTTGATATCGTAAAAATTGACGGAGTAATGGATTTTTCTCTTTTTTCACCGCCCTTTTTCTTTTCGTTTTTAATTTTTTTCAAGGGTAAAAGTTGATCCTATCAAAAACTTGTAAATACAAAAGTTTTAGATAATTTTAAGAACGTTTACAAAAAATTTATTTGGACTTGATATCTTGAAAATTGACGAAGTTAAGATTTTTTTTCTCTCAAAACTCCTGTTTTTTTCGCTCCTTGAGCCCACTTCTAAATTTATCAAAAATTTGTCATGCATAAACTTTTGGCTCATATTTAAGAAGTAATATAAACTTCAAACCGATTCGATATCTACTTTAATAAAGAAATTATGGCGTTTTTTCGGTTTTCACAAAAACGCCCCCTATTCCGACCCGCTTGGTCCGATTTTGCCCATTAACGAACTTAGCCGAGATTTTATCCCCTTTGATTTTATGTACCAGTTTGGTGGAGATTGGTGAAGAATTATAGAAGTTATCGTGTCCATAAAAAAGTGAGATATATATATATATATATATATATATATATATATATAGATAGATAGATAGATAGATGGATATATAAACTGGTGCGATTGCAACAGGTAGTATTTCATACGAAATCTACCTAATGGTAAAAAAATAGAATAAATAAAATAAATACATAAATAGAATAAATAAAATAAAAGACATTAAAAGACATCATAGACATCATTATGTCTATGATGTCTTTTATAGAAGAACGATTATAGATGGAAGTTTTTGAATTGATAAAAGCATGCATATTTGGTTTGGAAATGGTATGCAAATGGATACGGAAACAAACATTTTGCTATTTTGAAGTTTTTATAGGCAAAGGATTTTCTAACATGAATTACTGTTCTTATCTTTGTTTTATTGTTGCAGGTAAGGGAGGACGCATGTGAAACGCTACACTCATTTTACATTACAGTTTTTAATATTAAAGGCTATTTTATATTTTGTGTTGACTTTTTGTTTTTCAAGAGTTTAAATATATTTTTTAATGTACTGTTTTGCGTTGATTAAGTTATTTAATTTTTTTTAGTTTATTTTCTTATTATATTTGGCATTTTTGTTTTTAAAATAATATTTTTGAATGCAGGTTTGTCAGGTGTTCAGAAACCTGCAACAATTTAAACTTTTTTTTTTTGAAAAAGGGTGTTAATTTAGGCTTGTCTGTCTTCTCTCTAATAAAGAACAGACCGCTTTTTTTTTTTTTTTTTTTTTTTTTTTTTTTTTTTTTTTTTTAACCTATTTCTTGTTTTTGTTTATTGAATTTTTTCATACTTAATTGTTTAACATATAGATATGCACTCTTTTCCTTGAATTTCTATATTTGCATTTTAAATATGAAATATATATATGTATATATATATACACATTTTTTATAAATAAATCCATTGCAACAAGGATAGTCATCAAAATTTAAAATTCCGTAATATATATAACACATTGCTTACTTAAAAAAGTCCAAAACTTTCTTGCTTTGTCGATACTGATGCAACTTTTCTTGTCTAAAAATGTAGATACTATACCACCAATCTGCGATGTGAAAATTTGTAGCAGAAAAGGCAAAGCGTTAAATAATCCATCCTAAAAAGTACAAGTAAATAAGTGATTGCTTCATCAGAAATGTATATATTTGTTTTAATTGTATATGCATATTTTTATAGACAATACAATATTTTCACTTCATTTTATTTCATTACTGGCAAAACCCGCGGTTTTGCTCCCGTAATAGTTGAAATATGCAAAGTGATATTTGTATGTTTGATTTTTATTAGAAATAATAATATATTAAGAAAAAATTCAAAAACTTCCATTTTAGCCACAATTTGACTAAATTTCATTATTACATGCATTATTCCGAAATGACACTCAAAATAATAAGAACTAAAGATAATTCTAAATAAACGATAAATTAACTAAACTTTTTAGACTTTTGGAAAAACTCATTCCGAATTATAACCTATATTTTACAGTTAAAATTATTCGAGTTTTCTACAATACCGACATAATAAATTAGAACTCATTTTGAATTCACAAAACAGAACTCTCTTTGACAGGAATTTTTGATGAAATTGTCACAAATGTATGGATGCATAGGAAGTGTCCTTTAAGAGCCCACAATAGTCACAGAAAAAGTACTCAAAAAGACCGGATGATAATGTACCACGCGGTAGTGTCACGTGGTAAAAGCCGAGCGCTAATGTAAAGTCTATGAGGGCGTTCTTTTCTAATATCTCCCTCAAATTTTAATATTTTTACATGATTTTTTTTGCATAGGCTAGCTGAGGACGATCCACAACCGGCCTAGTTTTTACTTTTTCAATTTTGGTTTCAAATTTTAAAAAAAAATATTTTAACTTTCAAAACCGGTTCTGAAATTGAAACTATCATAATATAAAAAATATATGAGCAAAATCGGAAAAGTAAAAACTAGGCCGGTTGTAGATTGTCCTAAGATAGCCTATGCAAAAAAAAATCATGTAAAAATATTAAAATTTGAACGAGATATTAGAAAAGAACGCCCCCATAGACTTTACATTAGCGCTCGGCTTTTACCGCGTGACTAGTGTGTGCTCTTAAGCGGCCTAATCGTGTTTTTCCGCCACATAATATTTTAATTCAAAAGTAGATTTAATACAAGATTGAATTAATGTTAGTTTTTTGAATTGCATGTTATAAAATGGCACATAAATACAAATATAAATGCCTTATACCAATACTTTTCACAGTTATTATTTTATGAATCATTAAACGTATATGAAACAAATCCAGTGCCTGATTTATGGCAGGGCATTCGGGGCACAGGCCCAGGACCCCTGGATTTCAGGGGAGTTCCAAATGCTTCTGAAAGTTTCTCAAATTTCGTCTAAAATCTGATGTTTCATTATCTAAAAAGAATTTTACGTTTCATTTTAAATGCTATTTTGTTCGTAGTGTATTTTTGTAACAATGTATATTTTGTCTGAAATATCCATATTTATTTACTTTATTATAATGAATATTTCCTTTTGTCTTTATAACTTAAAAAAATATATTGTATTTTTAATTCTTATTTAATCCTGTTCTCGTTTTTGTCAGATTATTTTGGGTTGGCTCTTAGGTGGCAGAGCGCCGAAATATTTTAAATTATTATAGCTTGGTATTGTGGGATATTTATTATTATACTAATTGAATATTTCCAGCTGAGCGAAAAATTGCCCAGGTCGGGAATCAAACCCGGATACTTGGCTTACAAGGCCAATGCTTTACCTGTTAAGCTAACTGGGCGATAACCGGCTGGGATTTTTCGCTCAGATAACCTTATTGGCCATAACATCTGGTTTGCCATTTAGACAGCTCGGCAGAATAAGCCGCAGGTAATGGAACTCCATAGAACGATATATATGTAGATATACTATTATTTTAACACAATCTTACTGATTGGTAAAGTTATCATACGAATTGAATATTTCCAGCTGAGCGAAAAATTGCCCAGGCCGGGAATGGAAATATTCAATTCGTATGATAACTTTACCAATCAGTTAGATTGTGTTAAAATAATAGTATATCTACGTGTCCATCGTTCTATGGAGTTCCATTACATGCTGCTTATTCTGCCGAGCTGTCTAAATGGCAGACCAGATGTTATGGCCAATAAGGTTATCTGAGCGAAAAATCCCAGCCGGTTATCGCCCAGTTAGCTTAACAGGTAAAGCATTAACCTTGTAAGCTAAGTATCCGGGTTCGATTCTTGGCCTGGGAAATTTTTCGCTCAGCTGGAAATATTAAATTCGTGTGATAACTTTACCAATCAGTTGGATTATGTTAAAATAATAGTATATTTATTATTAGTTGTTGCACATTTTATCATTCCAGATATATAGACTTTCATAGGAAAAGGTAATCAGAACCACACGATTTATTACAAAACGTCTCCTAATTTAAACTTCATAATTCTGAAATAATTATTTAAAAATTTTAATGATTATCACATTTAATTTTTAATGGATATTTTAAAGTAATTACTTAAGTCAATTTTTTTACTCAATCCTCCTGTAAGCATCAGTTATAGGGGCCCCCAGTAATTATCTGTGCCCAGAACCTCCAAATTTAAAAATCGGTCTCTGAACAAATCTTCAGGATACTCAAAGGGTTAACAGTAGCTTAGGAATTTCCGTATAAATGTTTTAATTAATCACTCCCCTAAAACATAAATGTGAAATTGCTAGAGAATTCTAATTTTGCTTTGATTAATGCACTACAATATATTAATATCCTTCTATAGTAAAAAAAAACTAGCCTTAAAAGGAATGACTCCTGGAATGATGCTGATGTGGAAGATTTCCGGAACTAACGAATCCGGGTTGTCCACTCCTTCCATGAGTCGAATAGACCAATCAGGAAAGGGCTCCGTCTATGCATCGCCGTATGGGTTACCATAAAGAGAGGAAAGGTTACCATCGCCAACAATCGCCAAGTTTGTCGCCAACTTGGCGATATATCGCCAAATTTGGCGACCAAAATTAGTTGTCAAAAGTGACGCCAACTTGGCGATAACTGTAATATTTCACCAAATTTTTAATTTCTTTACAACACCAGTCGTTTGATACATCTTTTGAGAGGTTTGCAACTGCTTATTCATATAATGGATGTCTTGTGTGTTATCCCCCATTCTGCTCCCCAGGGGGGACATATTTTTAATTTCTTTACAACACCAGTCGTGTTACACAAGATTTGAAAGGTCTGCAACTGCTTATTCATATTATGGATGTCTTGTGTGTCACACCCCCACACTCTGCTCTCCCCAGGGGGAGGTCACATTTTTAATTTCTTTACAACACCAGTTGTGTGACACATTATTTGAAAGGTCTGCAACTGCTTATTCATATTATGGATGTGTTGTGTGTCATCCCCCACTCTGCTCCCCAGGGGGGCACATTTTTAATTTCTTTACAACACCAATTGTGTTACACATCATTTGAGAGGTCTGCAACTGCTTATTCATATTATGGTGTAACATATTAATATAGTAATAATCTTGTGTGTAACGCCCCCCTCTGCCCTCAGAGGGGACGCATTTTGTAATTTCTTTACAACACCAATTGTGTGACACATCATTTGAAAGGTCTGCAACTGTTTATTCATTTTATGGATGTCTTGTGTGTCACCCCCACTCTGCCCCCCAGGGGGGCACATTTTTAATTTCTTTACAACACCAGTCGTGTGACATATCATTTGAGAGGTCTGCAGCTGCTTATTCATATTATGGATGTCTTTTGTATCGCCTCCCACTCTGCCCCCCAGGGGGGCACATTTTTAATTTCTTTACAACACCAGTCGTGTGACACATCATTTGAAAGGTCTGCAACTGCTTATTCATACCATGGGGTATTGGCGAGCGCAGCAAGCAGGGGTAGCCAATAATCTGGAATCGCGAAGCGATTACAAGGGGGGTTGGCGAGCATAGCGAGCAGGGGGGCAGGGCCCCCCTAGTATTTTAAAAGGATATTACTAACCTGTTTAACAGAATAATGCAAAATTGTTTTGAGAAATGTTGGATTAACAGTCAGAAAATGAGACATGGCCCACATTTGACCAAAATAAGCGTAGCCTAATGCATACACAGGGATAGATGTAAATAAACTTTTCCAAGGTGTTTTGGGCCTCTGAAAAAGACAACAAAGAATTTTTATTTAAAGAAGAGTGAAAATATAGCAAGAATATTTAAATAACTTTTATTTAACAATTGTCGAAATGTACCCGTTATCTGTAGCAGAAATACACTAGCCGTGACTTACACATTATATGTTAAAATTGTACCATACTATCAAGCATTATTATCATAGTAGGAAGTAATCGCAGAACAGACATCTTTTTATTATATATTATCCAAGTTATTGTGGAACATGACACATTATTTTTCATTAAGAAACTCCTTACATTGTACACATTTCAATTAAAACAATTTTTATAAAAAATATTTCATTACTTTTCATAAAAGAATATATAATCTAACGGTCCTAAGGCATGCTATATACCAATATTACATTGTATCGAGTCTATTATATAGAATGTAGCATTTATACTGTCCAGTTCTCCAAAAAATGTTTTCGCGCCCTCCATCTGAGGCTTCCTCAGTTTGAAATGATTGCTCAATTGCAAATCGTTATGAGATCGCGTAGCTTTCCTTCTCTTTCCCCCTCCTCTCTCTCTCTCTTTTTACTTGTATTTATTTATTTATTTTTTAATGAAAAGTAACGAAATATTTTTATTAAAATTGCTTTTAATGTAAATGTTTGCAAATCAATATAAGAAGTTTTTGAATGAAAAATAATGTGTAATGATTTTAATAACTTTAATAATATAAAATGAATTACGATGACTGTCTACTATTTATATAATAAAGGCCAAACGTATCTGTGCGTAACGTATACGCAATTTTGCGAATGAAAACACTTTAAAATTTAAATGAAATTTCGGGATTGCAATTTTAGCTACTGTAAATTTTTAAACTTCAAAATATCGGACATTTTCAATTATACACCACCGTATAAAGGAAAAACATACTTTTAAATATAATTTGTTTCAAAACTGCATCTTAATTTATTTTTGAAACATTATTATTATTATTAATATTAATACCGTTTTTGTAATGATGGTAACAAAAGGGAAAAGTAATTGGGTAGGTGTACGCGACCATTACTGGTCATCACACCGTGCTCTGATCGGGGCCGCCACGGCGCTCGAGAGCCCCACTTTGGCCGTCTATCAGATGTGCACATTTGCTGAAGCTCTCGGACCGTGAAAGGCAAACTCCAAACCATCAGATCACTTCAACAAGGGGTCGCTACTTCCCCTAGAAAATCTAACAACGTTAGTTCTCATCGAGTTGAAATAGATCAACTTCAACTTGAACGTTCCTTACTTACACCCAGTCAACTTAGAACTTTCGCGTGGGATCTGAAATCTGGCCCAGCGTTTGTTCTTCTATCGCCTCACACTTGGCACATACAACGCCACTGCCGCCCGTGCTCCTAGGTTTGAGATGGAAATTCCGGGTGCGTTATCAAGTCTCATCATGAGCAGGAGGGCCCGCCAAGCCCCGTCGACCCCATCCTCAACATGGGCTTTGTTCCCTGACAAAAAAAAACAACTCACACATTATTTCAAAACTCCCTTTATTAAAACAACATTACAGAGAAATGTTGATCGGGGTGGAACCGCGGGAGCGGTTTACATCTAGATTAATATGGTGTCTCCACACCGGTATGCGCATGTTAGACTAAATAGGAATGAATAATGAATAAATGAATAATAATGAATACTATTTACATATTTACAATAAGGTACTTGCCCTCTTTGGCCATCACTTATAGCCATTCCATTGAACACAGAACATCTCCAGACAGACGACCCCCAACTATGAGATTCTTCCACGAGGGAATAGGTAGACCTACCAAAGGTGAGGCTCTACCTCCTTCAAGAAAGCCTCGAGAGCCTTCCTGAGCTTTGGAACCACGAAGTAGTTCCGCACCGAGAGGATTGAGAGTCTCGGACAATGACGATCCCTCAGTGGCTGAGTTCCCACACACTCCAACAGGATGTGTCTACTGGATGCCGGAGTAGGGGATGAACAGAACAGGCACGAACGAGGCAAGGGCTTGATCCGGAAACGTCTGTAGTACGCCGGAAAAGGGCCGTGGCCAGTAACCACCCAGTTTATTAGTGGAGATGTCCAGGCGCGTCTCTCTGAAACTTGCGGTAAGATTTCGAAGACGCTTCTGCCCAGAGCCTCGCCTTCCCACCGGTCTTGCCAGGTCCTCATAAATTCCTGGTTTACATAGTGTTTAACAACACTCGGTGGAAGGCAAACATGGGTGTCGGTAACATCAAGCTCAGTTCCTGCTTTTGCTAGCCTATCTGCAGCTTCGTTACCTCTGACGCCAACGTGCGCCTTAATCCAGAACCACTTAATCTCCAGACCCTCCCTCATCTCGTGTATTTGTACCACAAGTGGATTCTGGGGATTTGTGAGCGAAAGCGCATACAGCGACGACATTGAGTCCGTATAGATTGAGAAGCTCTCGTATAGTGAACCACACAGCTCGATTGCCTTAATTATTGCAGTGAGTTCCGCCTGAAAGACTGTGGCGTACGGCGGGAGACTGTATGACCTCTCCGCCACTAGTGCCCCATTTTCATAGACTGCGAACCCGAACCGACACCTGATTCGGTCTTGGACCCATCAGTATACACCGATGTCCCCTGGTCCAGATCCTCACTTTGTGGAGAAGCTTCCCTCCAGTCAATGGACGGAGCTCTCGCTGGGTGGTATCTGAAATGTGACACTTTCCTTTCTACTTCGTCTGCTCTAAAGTGGATTGGACCGTAGTCCAAATCACAATCTAATCGGAGGATGCGAGCGAGAATGCACTCTTCTCGCATTGTAGATCCAGTGGGAGGCACCCAGCCAGGACTTGTGTGGCTTTCGTGATTGTAGTACGAAAGCACCTGGTTATTGACAGAAGGGCTGGTCTCTGCGCGGAGACCAGTTTCTCCCTCATGCGTTGTGTACCCGTCCACCAGAAACTACTTGCATACATTGCTATCTTCTCGATTCCCAGCTTGTACAATCTCTTCAGAACACACCCGCTCAAGCCCCAATCTCTTTGACTGAGGTAGCGTAGGGATCTAGTGTAATTCGCAATCGTTGCCTTGATGTACGCCACGTGTGCCATTCCATTAAGTTTTGCGTCTACCATGACACCTAGGTATCTAGCAGACTGTACTGACTGAACATTGCGTCCCAGAAATCGTATACGTGGAGCAGTAGAGGGATTCCTCTTCTGTCCCATCCGTCTCATCAGGCGGAAATAGATGAAAGTGGTTTTCTCCGGAGAGAAAGCGAGTCTGTGTGCTTCTGTCCATGCTGCAATTCTGCTTAGTGCCTGTTCTGCTCTTCTTCCGCATTGGTATACGTTCGGACCTTCAATGAGTAGTGCAAAGTCATCTGCATACGCAATCAGCCGCGCAAACCTCCCCAATTCCAGCTCGAGGAGTGAGTTTGCGACTAAGTTCCAGATGAAAGGTCCGGAGTTAGAACCCTGCGGGCATCCCACATTATACTCATGCACCATGGAAAAGACTTCAGTTCGGTAAAGTACCTTCCTCTCGACAGAAAACTCTTCACCAGTTAGAAAAGGTTACAAGGGCACCCCATTTGTGCTAATGCTTCAAAGATCGACGACCACCACAAGTTGTTGAATGCTCCCCTTATATCAACATTATCATTCAACAATCATTATCTCTCCTATGACAGTCATCCACTGTCTTTCGCACTTCGTGAAGTGCATTCTCTGTGCCTACACCAGGAGTAAACCCAAATTGGTTCTCGTGAAGAAAACCGGACTGTCTGGCATGGTAAGCTAACCTATTAGTCACCAGCCTATCAAGGATCTTACTCCAAGCAGGCAACAAGCATATGGGCCTATATGAGCTGGCTGTCGAACGATCTCTGTCGCATTTGTTAAAAAGAACCAGTTCAGCCGTTTTCCACGATTCTGGGAAAACACCTTCTTGCAGGCATCGGTTCAAGATCCCTCTAAATAGGGGTTTATTCGCCCTGAAGAGCATCTCGAATATCTCGAGAGGTAATCCATCCATTCCAGGTGCTTTTCCTCTATTCAGAGACCTGAGGACCCCTTCAATCTCCTTTAGAGTGAATTCTGGGTCGTCGTCACCGAGTTCGTGCATCAAGTCCTCCGTTTCGAACTGAACAGGGCGGTTGTTTTCACCTTTCTCTACTGGGAAGTGATAATTCAACAGTTCTTCTATGGTCGAGGAGAAGTCCGCGGTTTTATTACCCCCACGATCTATTATTGAACTGAGCTTGAGGCGGCCTGTAGACCGGCCTCTGATCCAGTCGAAGTGTGGACCAAAAGGATTATTCGGAATTATCTCTTCGAGAATTGACCGAAAATGTACCCACTTGGCCCGACGGACCGATCTTCTAAATTTACTTTTGAGTTTACGATAACTTAGTTCGTACTCCTTCCACTGCAGTTCATTGCTACATCTTTGGGCACGGCGCCTTGCTGCCTGTACCCCTTTTCGCTCGATCGTTAGGGAGGTACTCCACCACGGGACCTTCCTCTTCCTACTTCCCTTCCTTTTAATGGATTCATTACAGAGTCGCTGAACGATCTCTGTCAAGGACTCGACACACATGTTGACCGACTTCCCTTCCAGCCAGTCCAAAGACATGCTCCCTATCTCACGAGACAGGGCCACTCGGAGTTTCTCGAGGTTCAAATCCTTCACTCTCACCCTATAACGGGGGCGAGGGACTGGTATCTCCGTACTGAGAACCGTCCGTATACGTCTATGCTGGGTACCCGTCTCACGAGGCTCCAACTCCCATTCAACTGCTCTTGTGGGAGGCTTGAATCGACCCAGAGCGAGGTCGATCCAGGATTTTCCATTGGCATTCCAAAACGTTTCCTCACTAGAAGGATCATTCAAGAGTTGCAATTCACATTCCTCAATGAATTCTACTACCTGGTCACCACGTACATCGGCGGTGTGCAGAGGATTACCCCAAAGCGAGCTTTTAGCGTTAAAGTCTCCAACTAATAGAACACTACTGTCCTTGTACTTTCTGAGCAAGTCCCGCAACAAGTCCAGCTCTGCGTCGACCTCCCCCTCGGGTTGAAGGTAGATCGAAGCGACCACGATTTTAATCTCAAGCCTCACATCTATTGAGATTGCATCAATGTTACTAGCTGTGAGAACTTCCAGTACTGGAAGTGAGTTGTTCAACACAGCAACAGCGGCAAAACTGGCCAATCCGTCTCATTATAAAGTTCCTAAATAAGAGAACCTGTAAATTGGATGTGTTTGAGAACAAAAATGGATTTAAAAAGTCTCAGTTCAAAGGCAATTTGTTATACTTCCTCAATATTTCAATCACGATCATTTCGGGAAATTCTGTTCAAAATACCCTTTATGGCAACCTTTTTTGAAATATATTCTGCGTTTATCAAAAAACTGACCAATGCGTCACTTTATACAGTTTCTAAATAAGAGGATCTACTATTTGGGTACGTTTAAAATAAAAAATGAATTTAAAAATGAGTCAGAATGTAAGCAATTTGGATTTGAAGTTTTTTCTCCAACTCCTATTTTTGTTTAATTTATTTTTGCTATACGAATTGGGACTATGAAAAACTTGTCAATATAAAAGTTGTAGATATTATTGAGAATATGTAAAATAAATTTAATTACATTTGATAGCTTAAAAATTGACGGAGTTATGAATTTTTTCTTTTTTCACCCCCCTTTTTCTTTTCGTTTTTGATTTGTTTCATCGGTAAAAATTGGACCTATCAAAAACTTGTAAATACAAAAGTTTTAGATAATTTGGAGAATATTTATAAAAAATTTAGTTGGAATTAATATCTTGATAATTGACGAAGTTATGAATTTTTTTCTCCCAAAAACCCTGTTTTTTTCGCCCCTTGAGCAGCCCATTTCTAAATTTATTAAAACTGTCACGCATAAACTTTTGGCCCATTTTTAAGAAGTAATAAAAACTTTAAATCGATTCGATATCTATTTTAATTAAGAAGTTATGACGTTTTTTCAGTTTTCACAAAAACCCTCCCTATTTCGACCCCCTTGGTCCGATTTTGCCCATTAACGAACTCGACTGAGATTTTATGCCCCTTGATTTTATGAAAAAGTTTGAAGAAGATCTGAGCATAATTATGGAAATTATCGTGTCTAGAAGAAAGTGATATACACCGATAGATAGATAGATAGATAGATAGATAGATAGATAAAGATTTTTACTGATGGTAGTTTTGGGGTCTAGAGGTCATGATCGGCGTAGATCTGCAAAAAATTTTCAGAAATTCCAACATGGGAGAGAATGCAATAGGTAGTATTTCTTACGAAATCTACCTAAAAAGAATTACTACATCTTTTTGTAGCCATTTCTTTATAAAATAAATAAATAAATAAAATACGTGTGATTTAAAGAATATCGTTCGCTAAAAAAGCGATGAGTTTTGTTTTTATTTAACTTCATTTATCAATTAAATGGGCTTTTAGTTTATTATTATAGATTGATACAAACTTACTATACATTCAATACAACACATTCTCTTTATAAAAATGCATTTTAAAGAATTGTTGAGCGATTTATTTTCTTCGCTTTTAGGTAGATTTCGTATGAAATACTACCTATTGCGTTCGCACCAATGTTGGAATTTCTGAAAATTTTTTGCAGATCCACGTTGATCATGACCCCTAGACCTCAATCTTTTTATTTAAATAAAGATCTCAGTAAAAAAGTTTATATATATATATATATATCACTTTCTTATGCACACGATAACTTCTATAGTTCTGCTCCAATATCTTCCATACTGATACATAAAATCAAGGGGTATAAAATCTTGGCTAAGTTCATTAATGGGCAAAATCGGTCCAAGGAGGTGCGAACAGACAGGCTTTTTGTGAAAACAGAAAAAAAACGCCATAACTTCTTAATTATCGATAGATATCGAATCGGTTTAAAGTTTAAATTACTTCTTAAAAATGATCCAAAAATTTATGCGTGACAGATTTTTGATAAATTTAGAAATGGGCTCAAGGGCCGAAAAAAACAGGGTTTTTGGAAGAAAAAAATTCATAACTTCGTCAATTCTCAAGATATTAAATCCAACTAAATTTTTTATATATGTTCTCAAAATTAACTAAAACTTTTTTGCTCACAAGTTTTTGATAGGACCAACTTTTACCGATGAAAAAAATTAAAAACTAAAGGAAAAAGGGGGGGGGGGTGAAAAAAGAAAAAATCCATAACTTCGTCAATTTTTAAGCTATCAAATCTGATTAAATTTATTTTACATCTTCTAAATAATATCTGCAACTTTTATACTGACATGTTTTTCATACGACGAATTCGTATAGCAAAAATAAATTAAACAAAAATAGGAGTTGGAGAAAAAACCCTCAAATCTAAACTGCTTACATTCTGACTCTTTTTTAAATTCATTTTTGATTTGAAACGGATCCAAGTGGCAGATCCTTTCATTTAGGAACTGTATAAAGTGACGCATTGGTTAGTTTTTTGATAAAGACAGAATATATTTCAAAAAAAGCTGCCGAAAAGGGTATTTTGAACAGAATTTCCCGAAGTGATAGTGACTGATAATTTAAGGAAGTATTAAAATCTCAAACGCATCCAATTGACAGGTTCTCTTATTTAAGAGCTGTATAATGTGCCGTACTGATCAGTATTTAGATAAAGGCTGAATATATTTTTAAAAATGCTGTCAATATGGGCACTTAGCACAAAATTTCCGGAAGCGATCAAGATTAAAGAATTGAGGATGTATTCAAATAAAAAATTGGTTTTTTTATAACTCATTTTTAAATTCAATTTTGCTCTCAAACGCATTCAATTGACAGTTTTTGTTATTTAGGAACTATATAATGTGCCGTATTGGGTGATTTTTTAATAAAGTCAAAATATATTTCAAAATATGTTGTCAAAATGGGCATATGAGCCGAATTTAGCTTAAGAGGATTCTGATAAAATAAGTTCTTACAGAAAAATGAAATTAAAATTTTTTTCAAAAGCGGCTCAAAACTGGATTTATCTCTAATCATATTTTATTTTTTGTTGTTGAAATGAGCACTCTTCAAAATCTACCTCCGCATATAGGCGAAGATAACAGGGATTTTTATTTAATTCATCATGGCTTTTTTGTTGGGTTTGTGTATTATTCCGCGATAATTACATCATATGCATACTATTCTATATATTCGCAAAATAGGAAAGTTTCAGCGACAGCAAATGACGTTATTTTATTATGAAAAAGCATGTATTTCAGTTCTTAAAATTATCTTCATTTATCTTGTACTGCTTGTTCATTACAAAGACCAAACCCTTTTTTTATGTGATGGACTAAATTAAACCCGCAAGAACCAAAATCGGCATTATGTATGTGTGTATGTATGTCATGTGCGTAACACGATAATTCTAGATAGAAATATCCGATATTCTTCAAATTTTGGAGATTAGTTTATTCTGATAAGACGCTTCTCTGATCAATTTTGAGGGTTCATTGATTAAGTATAAACAGGAGAAACAGGGGAGAGTGGACCCCTAAATTTAGATAAATGAGAATTTCATACAAAAATGTCCGATTTGCTTTAAGTTTCGTATATATGTTTATTCTAATATGGCGCTTCCGTTTTTAGTTTTTGTGGCCCCCTTTTTCAAGTATAAAGAGTGGGAGTGGGAGCTAATCCCCCTTAGTTTAACCCCTTGAAGGGCGGTGGTATAAAATATATACCACTTAATTTTAATTGCGAAATGTCACGTTGACATCAGAATTTTGAAATGAAAATTTTAATTTTATCAAATATGTAAAGAAAAGCCCTTATCTAATTTGAAATAAATCTGTTTTTTAAATTCTGCTGTCATTCAATCATTTCATAATTTTATGAAAAGAAGTGCTTTGCCCCTCAAAGGATTAAATAAATGGGTTTTCATGTAGAAATATTTGATTTGCTTTATATTTTGCATACAGATTCATTTTGATAAGTGCTACTCTGATTAGTCTTGAGAGTTCGTTGACTAAGCATAAAAAGGGGAAATGGGGGAGTTAACCTTCCGCCTTAATATTGATATATGGATTTATAATGCAGAAATGTCCGATTTGCTTAAAATGTTATGTATAGGTTTATTCAGCTAAGGAGCTCTCTTGATTAGTTTTTGGAGTTGATTGGTTCAGTATAAAATGGGAGAGTTGATGAATTTCCCTCAGTTTATATAAATTAGTTTTTCATGAACAAATATCCGATTTGCTTCAATTAGGTATAGCAGTTTATTCTGATTGCGCACTTCCCTGATTAGATTTGGAAGTTCAATTAGTTAGGTATAAAGCGGGTGAATGGGAAAGCTAATCCCCCCTTAATTTACTTTTCGGGGGGGGGGGCATTATTCATTGAAAATAAAATGTTATTATATAGAATCAATGTGAATAGACTGTGAGCTTCATGCCACCAGTTTAACTAGTCAACATTCTTTTTATGTATTTTTTAAATGTTCAGTACTTTGGTATTTAAATGGAAAACCAAAAATATTACAGCAATATAAATGAAAATGGTTTTCTAATAGTATCAAAAAGATCTGCGATATTCGTGTAAGAAAAATTTAAATTTTGTGATTTAATGTATCACTATTACGTTATTCATTAAATAAGGTATATTTAATCATACCTTTTCTGTCAGGACATTCTCCTGGTTATTTAAGATGTATTCAAGTTCTGCTGCTGATATTCTTGGATGAACACTCGAATTGTCGTACAGGAAGAAGAATATGATTATGGACACAATGAATCCCATACTGCCTAAACATTAGAAAAAGCAAATTGTTTAAATGTATTCATTTATTAATGAACTGTTCCACAGTTTACGTGACTCCATATTATCAAAAGAGCATTTATTTATTTATTTATTTATTTTGGTAACCAGTAAATTTCAGTAATTTGTATGTTTTTATAAATTTCAGTAATTTGTAGGTTTTTACTGATTTAACCCTAAATGCTCTGATGGTACTTTTAAAAACTTTCAAGAAAATTTACCACAAAATTTATTTATTCTGTATATTAGTAAAACTTTATTTTTCCTTCTGTGGTATTTTGCACTTTTGATTTTCAGGTAAAACTGTAGGAGCGCCATAGGACTTATTCCATGAAATAATAAAAGTAACTAAAATGCTGTGAGTTCGAGATTATGCTTCTCTGTCATTAATATGTGTATTCCGTCTGTAATATGTGGTGTATGTAAATTAAATGTATGTTGTTAGTCATGATGGTCCACCTCGAATCATTTATAGTGTTACTCTTTATTTAAGTATATTATAGAGATGGACGTTATTTAACATATTAGGATAAATCACAATGTTATTGTTATATAGTTCATTATTTAATAACAGGTTAACGGAAAGTCCCTGTTAAATTTAGAACACGATCTCAGCAACGTATTAAAAAATAAAGATTTGAAACAACCGTTTTTCAGAAGTATACATTAAAATTATAATAAAAATAAATTTTCCGAAATTTGTTTTCTGCATTTGTAAAAAAAAAAGAGCTTAAAATTGTGCTTAAAAAGAATCATATTTCAAACGCTTATAGCGAATCGGCGGATGCTTTGAACCAGCCAACGATTGAATCTTCCCCTTTGAGCGTGTTATCCAGCAGAGCTGTTTCAGTAGTTACGGTTTCCAAAGCCTTCGGTTCTTTCCCTTTAAGTTCTTTGGCCATTCACTGGCGAGAAAAAACGGTTATTTTATTATTCTTTTTTGGCTGTCTTGTTGTTTTTTCTGTTATCGCTTCTGTTATTTTATTCCAAGTAATCGGTATGTTTCTGATGTAACTATTTTCTGCTGAGACTGTAACATTTGGTACAAAAGTGTTTTAAGTTGAAAAAATATGTTGATAATAAATATAACAGAAATAACAATTTTATCTGAGTGAATGACATTTTATTAAAAGTATTTGTTTATTCTTTATGGTTTTCGGAAGTAATGAAAGAGGAAGTATTAAATGATTTTCAATAGGTAAAGATTCTATGTTGATATTGGAGGGGAGATGGAAGATACGGAGGGTTTACTCGTTTTTGAATATTTAAAAGGGTTATTACTACATGTTCATGGAATTTTTTAGAGGGGGGGGGGAGATTTTGGCAATATAAATTTTGTTTTCCGGCCAAATAATTTTATTATTTTTGTTTTGCATTTGCGTTAAAAGATTTTATTTCTGTGATTTTATTTCGCTAAAAAAAAAGAAAGAAAGAAAAAGAAAGAAAGAAAGAAAGAAAGGAAATAGTTTTTCATAATTTGTGAAATAACTTAATTTTAGTACAGTTGTAATTAATTTAAAAAGTATATTTGTATGAACGAAATTTGTTTGTATGAATTGCATTCGACTAAAAGAATATAAGTAATATTTTTGTGTTCTTGTGAAATTAACTTTGAATATGAGTTGTTTGATGTGCGGCCGCTATTAAGTCGCGGATCAATTTTTCTTTTATAATATTTTACAATGTAGTTGAAAAGTGTTTATGAATTTGGTTTGTCTGTCCTTGCTCTAACTCGTGTAAATATAGTCTGATTGCCATGAAATTGATATATGTATTATTGGAATTTAGTATGGCATTTTCGGTTTTTGAGAAAGAAGTTTGCAGGACCGCTCAGAAGAATTCCATTACTTTACGGTGAACGAAATTTGCTTCTATGAATTGCATTCTATTAAAAGAATATAAATAATATTTTTGTGTTCTTGTGAAATTAACTTTGAATATGTATTGATTGATGTGCGGCCGCTATAAATCGCGGATCAATTTTTCTTTTATAATATTTTGCAATGTAGTTGAAAAGTGTTTATGAATTCGGTTTGTCTGTCCTTGCTCTAACTCGTGTAAATATAATCTGATTGGCATGAAATTGATATATGTATTATTAGAATTTAGTATGGCATTTTCGGTTTTGAGAAAGAAGTTTGCAGGACCGCTTAGAAGAATTCCATTACTTTACGGTGTATGTTGAAAAATCACTCGCTCTGTATTTTAATGATATTACAGTATTTAAAACATACTAAAATTGATATACATCACTGTCGTGTACTACAAGGATCTTACTAAAGAATATGGTGTGCATAGAATCTATCGCTTATTTATAAGAACATACAAAAGTATTTAAGTATAGAAGAAAATTAAAATTGATTGCAGTTATTGAAACCTATGAACAAAAATTGCTGGAAGTGCATTTTCAATAATGGTATGCGTTTTAAAGTTTAACTACTTTTTAAATGTTACTTGGTTTGTAAATATTTTAGATCATATGCAAGGTCGAACAAATGTTTTCAATAATATTAGTCTATTGGCTGAAATTGCTGAATACAAATTTTCAAATGTGCTATGCTTTTAACAGAGCTAACTTTTAGCATATTATATATAGTAAGCACACATGTCTGTAGATCATATACAGTACTGAGAAAAATCGTATATTTTAACGACTACTCATGGTAATAGCAGAAATCGTGTTTTCAAATGCATTATTTTTTTTTTTTCCAAAGTGCTCAATAAGACGCCATCCCACCTTAGTAAATTGTCAAGTTTTGCTATAGCATTCTAAATGTGTTGGAAGGCGTTTCATAATCTATACCGTATAAATTTATTTATTTATTATTTTTTTGTTAGAAATTGTGTTTAAACTCTATTTATTACTATGCAGGGTATCTCTTATCATTTACCAATAACTAATTTCTAAACCGTTAGTTTTAGCGATGTAGTTCCAACTGTAAAAATGTTTCAAATTTTCTTTTTCTGTTCATCATATAAAAACCAAGTTACATTATTTTTAAATAGATAAGAAATTACAAACTTTATCCAATGTGTGAGTCCTATAAGCTTCACTCTTAAAACGAAAGAGTTGATTTGGCTTCTCATGAAAGAGCTGTAATTTTTTCGATCATAAAAGAGTTGTTCTTCAAACGATTAAATCTTCTTGATCTAAATTGGTTATTTAAATAGCTCAACTTCATTTAAATTGGTTAAAACTCGAGTTATTTCAACCTATTTTTGAGAAGCTGCCTTTCAAGACTGAGATGAGTGGATTTCAGCTCAACTTGAGCTATTTTGTGGCTGACTTTTTAAGAGAGTTTATTTTGTCATGTTCTAACAAGTAAAACACTAAAAATTTATTCTTGTATGCTCAAAACTTACTGAATTATGATACTTAGAATTTTATGAATTTCTAATGTTTTAATCACAATAATTGGAAAAACCTGTTTAAGTGTCAGAAAATGCCAAAAATGCATGAAATTCAAAGCATCATAATTAATTAAGTTTAGTCTTATCTCGCAAAAATTAAGTGTTTAATCACAAACTGATTTTGAATAATACAGCATTTATAATTATGTCAAAAAGTTATTTAAAACGTTTTGTTTGAAAGACCTTCTAATTAAAGTATCCGTCAGTTACATGTTATAAAAATAACAGGTTGTTGGAACCTGTTACCTGTAAAAGAATGGAACGATGTAACCTGTTAACGAAAAATAACTATATTTCCCATCTCTAGTATATTATAAATATATAATACTTTACATACAAAATACTCCGCTCGATCAAATTTAAAAGTGTAGAGTAACAGTCAAAGCTAAATAATTTCAAAAATTAATATATTTTTTATTCATTTACATAAGTAGAGTTTTTTAAGTTACATAAAACATTTTCAACAGTAACAAACTTTTTATTTACAGAGAGGACCAAAATGCATTTAAATGCATTGCTTACTACAGTAGAAGAATTGTGCTATAGTTGAATCCCGCTGTTCCGGTGCAAGTGAGACCGAACAATGTTCGATTTAGCAAGAATTCGGAATAAGCGGATTTTATTAATAATAATCAAGGTATTTTTAAGGCATTAATTAGGTGCGGGGGCATTTTCTTGTCTCAGCTCTATACTGTGTTGATCGGCTCATAGTTACCAGGTTCTGTTATTTTTAATAACTTTATTTAAAATTTCATTGTTGATACATAACAGACTCTTCAAATAAATTTAGAACTGTAGTATCAGAGCAATAAATACGCTTTTTCTCCACACATAAATCTGAGCCAACGATGACAAAAAACAACTTACTTAGTCGATCCAGGGCTCTTCATCAGTAATAAAAATCACCTACTTTACTTCTTAATTGTGTATTAATAAATTATTTTTTGTGTTTAGCAGTAATTAACAAGTTGGAAATTGCACGTGAAGCGTAGCAAATGAGGTGCGTTCGTACGATAACGAAGATTTTAAAATATCACTCTCATATATCAATCTCATAAAATCGTAAATAGTTAATTACAATTAAAAGGCGCACCAAACAATGTTCTCCCCATACCATTATGTAATTGTACTTTTGTGTCCTTGTAAATCGATAACAGATGTTCTTTGCACCACAGATTATGAAAAATGTATACTAAATTATGTACTTTATAGATGCATATCAATTTTATTACGGTCGAATGAGTGTGACCATTAAAATGCATTTGAAACATTCTCCCCATTGACCGTAATGTAACGGAATACTTTTGATTGTCCCTGTAATTGAACTATGCATCCGATTTTAATAAAATTTGAAATGACTCGACAAAATTATGTAATAATTATGCATTTTAAATTTCAAACGATTAAAATGCATTAGAAACTTTTTTCCCCATTGACCGTAATGTAATGGAATACTTTTGATTGTCCCTGTAATTGATCTATGCATCTGAATTTCATAAAATTTGAAATGACTCGACAAAATTATGTAATAATTATATATTTTAAATTTCAAACGATTCGGTTTGGTATTTTTTGCGTTTATATATGCGGACGGACAGACGGACGGACTGAACGACAACTATAGGTGCTACATATTTACATAATTGCAAACGCCCCTAAAATGATTCTACAGAACTGTACAAATAGAGGCGATACGTACTGTAATTAACCAGCTTTCATTCCAGTTTGGTTTCAGGCATTTTAATCATGCTTAGGCTCTATATATATGCCTATTTATCTTCTTTATATAACATTATATATAAGTTTTCACGAACTTCTTTTTACTTTTTTTTGCTTAAGTTTAAAGAAAAGGGTTATTTTTCCTGAATTCTCTTCGGAATATCGAGATTCTACTCTATTTCAATAAGAATATTTTTGGTTCATTAATCTGATTACACTGTAAAAAAAAAGGTCGATGTACTAAAAAAACTTTAGTGATCCTTGTAATTACTAAAAAATTTTTAGTAATCTTAGTCGGTTACTAGAAAATCTGTAAGAATTACTAGAAAAAAGTTAGCAACGAATAGAATTAATAGTTTTATATTTTTAATAGCTCTTACTAAAACTCAGTTGGTGTGGCCTTGATAGCATAGTGGTTATAGTAACGGACTCCAGGCTAAAAGGTCCCGGGTTCGAAACTTGCCACCGCCAAATACACCCCGAATGTCTGCAGTGTCTCGTTAATAAAGGGATTATGAAAATCCTGTCGGAGCAGTTAAGAATGTTTAGTGCTGCCATCTATTGCGGTTTTGCCGAAAATCTTCCTCTTCAGAAGTCTGGATGCAGCTCGAAGGAAGCTTCTCCGCTTCGGTTGCACGTAATGGTTATTAAAAGTAATTTTGGAGCTATTACTAAAACTTGCTTTGTGGCTCATACTAAAAATTTTTAAGTTAGTTATACAAAAAATTCTTTTGTTCAGTTTACAAAAGAAATGTTTGTTTCACTTGCAAAAAAAAAGTTTATAATGGTTACTAAAAAATTCTGTGGAATACAAATTTACTAAGAAATTTTTAGTAACCTCTTGAATTTTTTTTTTACAGTGTGTGTTTATAATCATTTTATCATAAAAGTTACAGCTGTCATTTTATTTCACCAGTTTTAATGAAAAAATATATCTAAATATCACATTATTATTATTAAAAAATTCCAGAATATCTTCAGATATTAAAGAAGATAATAATTGAGCGGAAAAAATTTCTTGATAATTAATTCCGTACACTGTAAAAAAAAAAAAAAAAAAAAAAAAAAAAAAATCAACATGTTACTAAAAATTTTTTAGTAAATTTGTATTCCACAGAATTTTTTAGTAACCATTACAATTTTTTTTTGCAAATAAAACAAACATTTTTTTTTTTTTTTTTTTTTTTTTTTTTTGTAAACTGAACAAAAGAATTTTTTGTATAACTAACTTAAAACATTTTAGTATGAGCCACCAAGCAAATTTTAGTAATAACTCCAAAATTATTTTTAGTAACCATTACGTGTGCCCGAAGGGCAGGAGCTTCCTTCGAACTGCATCCAGTGGGTAAAAAGACAAACTACTGAAGCGGAAGATTTTCAGGAAAACCGCAATAGATGGCAGCACCAAACATTGCTATCTGCTCTATTCTGACATGTTTCTAAAAGAAGAGGGAAAGTCCAGAGATCATTACCCATGGTAACTGCTACAACAGGATTTTCATAATCACTTTATTTAACGAGTAATTACATTGCATACATTCGGGGCATGTTTGGTGACATCCAGCATCGAACCCGGGTACTTTCAGCCTGAAGTTCGGTGCTATGACCACTAGGCTATCACGGCCACACCAAGTGAGTTTTAGTAATAGCTTTTAAAAATGTAAAACTATTAACTATATTCGTTGCTAGCTTTTTTCTAGTAATTCTTACAGATTCCTTGTAACCGAGTACGATTACTAAAAATTTTTTAGTAATTACAAAGATCACTAAAATTTTTTTAGTAGATCGATCCTTTTTTTTACAGTGTAGGTAAAGAGTTAAAATTGAAATATTGTATGTCCTAGCTTGGTAGGCAATAAAATATTACAGGATAATTGTCAACATTCAAATTATTTTCCGTAAAATGTTGGTTAATATGATCCAAGTTAAAGATGTTCTTAACTAGAAAATGTATTTGATCTAATACTTCATGTTTAATTTTATTTTCCACGCAAAATCATTTAAATAACAGTATTTGTAACTACATCTATACATTAAGAGGCTACATTAGTCACTCAAAAAGACCCGGATGATAAAGTCATGTCTATGGGGGCGTTATTTTCAAATATCTCGCTCAAATTTTAATATTTTTACTTGATTTTTCTAGGCAAGCAGTGGACGATCTTTAACCGGGTTAGATTTTTCCTTTTAGAATTTGGTTATATTTTGCTATTAGAATATTTTCCTTTTTAGAAACGGTTTCAACCGGTTTCGAAAATTAAAGTATTTTTACTTTCTTCTATCTTCAATAGAAGAAAGTATTGTAATCGAAATTTTTTCGACTTCCGGTTTTTGACGGATTTACACGTTTTAGGGGTCAGAGATTCCAAAAAACATGTTTTTAAAAAATGCCTATCTGTCCGTGTGTCTGTGTGTATGTCGCCATTCTACCATAAAAAGTGTATGAAGTTATGCATAGAATTGAACCAATTTTTTGTGAATGTTTTTGGCATTGGCAAGCAGGTCCTCCTTCAGTTTTGAAATATTCCGCCGGAAGGGGGCGCTGCAATCGCGATTTTTGTGCCATTTTCAATATTGTACCGACCAAAAGTATATGAAATTATGCATCGAATTGAACCAAATTTTTTGTGTATGTGCATGGCTATGGCTGTTTGGATCGCCCTGAATCTGAAAAAAAATCCGCCGGAAGGGGGCGCTGCAATAGCGAATTTTATGCCATTTTCAATATTGCATCACTTAAAAGTGTATGAAGTTAGTTCTAGACCTAACTGAACTAATTTTTTTTATATGATTATTTTTTGGTAAGGCAAGTAAGTCCTCCCTGAATTAAAAAAAAAATCTGCCTATCATTCTATTGTCCATCGGCTCGTGCAGAGACGGAAATTCGTTTTTACTCCGATTAATTGATTGAAGCAGAAATTTAAGATGAAAATCAAAGTTGGTATGGTATTGAATTAAAATTATTTAAGCATTAAAATGAGTAACTATTTTTTTAAAATATTAAAATGTACGTATGAGATAGAAGAAAGTTTTGGGATTGGCACATCCAACTAGCTTTTTTTAATTCTGAAACCAAAATCGAAACCAGTTGTAGATCTTCCTCAGCTATTTTATGCAAATAAAATATGTAAAAATATTATAATTTTAGCGAGATGTTTGAAAATAACGCCCCCATAGAGTTAATATTATTAATCAGGTAATTTTGAATTATTAGTGAAAGCTCGTAAGGCTGCTAGTCGCTCAGCTTTCGAATTCCGCTCTATAATGTTAAGTCTACGGGCGTTTGATGCATTCTTATATTCAAAATATCTCCCTTATGCTATCGTTACTTTATTTTCTTTTTTCAGTGTTCTCTTCTTAGGATGCCTCTTTTTTTCTCAGTTTTCAAAATATTTCTAAAGTTTACGTTTAATTTTACATAAAGTGCTAAATTTTTACTCCCAATTCGTTAGTTATTAAAACACAAAATATTAAATTAAGACTATGGGGTAAAGTCTAAGGGGGCATTCTTTTCAAATATCTTGCTCAACTTTTAATATTTTGACGTGATTTTTTTTTTCTTTTTTTTTGCATAAGAGAGTTGAGGACGATCCACAACCGGCCTAGTTTTGACTTTTTCGATTTTGGTGTCAAATTTCTTTCTTTCTTTCTTTCTTTTTTTTTTTTTTTTTTTTTTTTTACTTTAAGTAATCTTTACGAAAACTTTAACTTTTTTCAGAACCGGTTTGAACTGGTTATGAAATTGTAATTATCCTAATATAAAAATAATATAACCAAAATCGAAAAAGTAAAAACTAGGCCGGTTGTGGATCGTTTTGAAAAAAACTGCGCCAAAATATTAAAATTTGAGCGAGATATTTGCAAAAGAACGCCTCTGTAGACTTTACATTACCATCCGGGTCTTTTTCAACCAGTAGTGTGGGCTCTTAAGCATAAATTTTAGAAATATTTTGACAAAAAAGAGAAAAAGTGACATCCTTTAACCTCCTCAGTCTTGATGTCGCCTGGAGGCGACACTAAAATAACCCTTTAAATTAATTTAAATTCTTATAGAATTGTAAAATTACATCTAGACTTTTAAAATAGATATGTGCATGTTAGAAGCACCGATATATATACTAATGCATCTTTGGATATGTTTTATAATAATTTTAAACCGGTTTTTGTAGCGCCACTTAAAATTTCTCTCAGGACTGAGGCGGTTAAGAAGAGAACACTGAAGAAAGAAATGAAAAATATTAATTTCTCTGAGGAGATTTTTGAATGTAAAAAGGCATCAAACGCTTGTAGACTTAACATTAACGAGGACAATTCGAAAGCTGAGTGACTTGCATCCTTAACTAATTTTTTCATTATTTATTTATGCTATTCTATTCTTTGATTTACCCCTAAATTCCTAACTCAAGTCTAAAGACTTAAAATTAAATCCCTAATCTATATTTTGCTGTTTTTCTGAATTTTTAGTAAGTTATGATTTCGTAGATGTTTATTATTTCGCTATATTTAATTGAACATATTACAAAATGCAATGTTTAAATAATTAGCTGTAGTTTAAAGTGTTTAATAAACGGCATTTTCTGGTTGAACCTTAACTTGTAATTGAGACTGTATTACTCAAGAATTAAGAAATGTAATGAAAAATTTAATACAAACACTTTAACGGACGTTACATATATGAACCAACATATTGAGTTATGTATATATATATATATATATATATATATATATGTAAGTTAACCTATTATATAATTTAATTTGTCTAATTATTTCCATTTGACTTGATTTTCAATTTAATTTAATCAATGTTAATTTAATTATACTATTATTTTCTTTTTACTGTTCTCAATGGAAATTTTGGATGCGATTGACAATTGTAAGTTATCTTTATCAATATTCAATTACAGTTTAATTATTTTTCTAATATTTTTCTTTGAAATAGTTTTTCTATTGCAATTATTATATTGATAATTCTATTATGGTCTTATTATTTTTCTAATATTTTTCTTTGTAATGAGTTCTCATTTGCGATTAATCGGGCAATGTGGAAATTATTTTTAGGTCTATCCTGATTTCCACTCAGAAATTAATCGCAATTAATGTGGCTATTTAGTATTGCCCTTGATAACGAGCTAAATACCACATTTCCAATTTTATTTCTAATTCTGACAACTCCTCTGTATGATATAATTTGGCATTAACAAATATTTACAGCAATTGATGTTGATTTGTAGTATTATCTAATGGTTCTATATATATATATATATATATGTATGTATGTATGTATGTATATAGATAGATAGATAGATAGATAGATAGATAGATAGATAAATAAGTAGATAGATAAAAACATTAATTGTAAAACAATATATAAATCATAAAATTTAATATAAAATTACCACATTGGAACATGAAAAAAAAATTTATGTAATCGAAATTTGTAGAACCAATTTAGAATCGTCAGGCCTAAATACTTCGGAACTACAAATAAATTGTGGAGTTTCATCTTCGTATTAGCCATGAGAAAGTAAAATAATCGAATTTTGGGCTACCAATTTACATAAAAATAAAATAAAAGGGAGAAAAACATTAAAAATAATACAAAAATAACGTTATTAAAATGGAAAGAAAAGTGAAAAACATTTTAAAGTTATTCCAACAATAATGTAGCAAAAAATCATTTAATTTGACAATACTAAACTAAACTTAATATCTTCATATAAGATAAAAGAAAAATAAAATAGATAATTAAGAGGGCTCAGGGGTTAAAAACTTTTCAAAAAATCAATTTTTTTATTATCTAGTTTTATTATTTAATTAATTCTGAACTCGATGAAAAAAACCGCATAAAAATATTTGCATTTTTAACGGAGTTATAAGCATTTATATATCAACACTTTCAAAACCGCACTCATATAATTTCAACTTTAAGTCACGTTTTCGCAAAACTTGATTTTTGACGACTAACACCAAAATTTAAAAAAAACTATTTGATGGAATGGCTTAATTTTTTTTGCATGCATATAACATCATTATCTATAGAATGAATTAATATAGTTTAGATAGTTTAATATTTTGAGTATTTTTAATGAAAAAAAGTTGTATTTTTTAGGAGTTTTTTAAATTTTCAAATTTGAGAGTTTTTTTTAATATTGTTGTTTTTGAGTGATAGTTATATCCTTAACTCATTCTCTAGAATAAAGTTTCCGGATCATCTTAAAGCAAAAATTAGGTTCTTATGTCGATTCAATGTTAAGATATCTTGGTGTTGGTGATATAACACATAATTTTTTTTTTCGAAAATTGTGTTACATAAAATTTGCTATATTTCTTATTATATTACATTGAAGTACTTCATTTTATAATTTTATAAGACTACAAACATACCTTTAAAATATCAGAAAGTTTAAATTAATTACGTTGAATACTTCTGTTTTTATATGGACTCGAAGCGAGAGCTCTGTTACATGTTTTTCCGTATCGATCAACCCCTGAGACCCCTTAATGTATGCATTTTATTCACTTAGAAATAATGTTTTAGGTACTGTTCGAATTGTTAAAAGTTAGATTCAAGTTAATCTTTATATATATATATATATATAATATTTACCATTTACGAAAAAGGCTGACGGCCATCCATTTAAAAGGGGGGATTCACAAAGAACACCTGTTAAATAACTTCCTACAACGGATCCAACTGAGCAACCACAAATTGCGATTGTGTATGAACAGCCTCGCTCTTGCTTTGGGCACCAGTTAGCTATTAGAATTGCTTCTGCAGGAAGTATTCCACCCTGTAAGGAAACTGTATTTAAATAGCGTAAAAAAGTTAGCTAATTATTTCTAAAGGATTGTTTAGTAGTATCTTTAGTGTTTATCTAAGAAGGAAGGTCGCCATACTGAGCATTCTGAGGATGTTTTGTAAAAAAATGCTTATTAAACTTCTTATGTATGTAAAAAAGGTTAATCCAAAATTAGCCTATGGAATTACAGTAGAAAGTCTGTAAAAAAATAAAATACTTTCGAATATTTGGCGTGAAAAGGCGTCACTCTATTTAGCGAGAAGCACTTTCCTTCGCAAAAAGCAAATGATATTAATGCTACTGAAAACTATTAGATTTTTAGACTGCGTGTTAATGGTTATTAAATTAATTTAAACATAAACAATGAGAGAGTTTAATTTATTATGTATTGACACATACACACATATATAGTAAAATAAAATAAGTTGCGGAACTCAACCAATAAAAAGATTCAGATATGCTTCAAATTTTCCAGTTCTTTACCGAAGACAACAACTATTTTCCAAAAATTAAAAAACAAAACAAAAATAGCGATATTTTGAAGCCCCATAATTGCAGCAAAAGAACAAAACATAAATAAATCCAATTTACCACTGCCAAGATACGTTTTATTTGAATGTTGCCATTAAACAATTAACAAATAATAAACGTATTGCGTACTTTCTATTTTATATCCATGCATGGTTTGATTTTCCTTTATTTTAAAAAGTGTATACGAATTTATGTATAAGACTTTGTAATCATGTGATTTAATTTACTTATTTTCATCATTTAAATTTATCGCAGTATATAGTCAATTAAAGGTAGCATCCCATTTTCTTTACTTATTGCAAGTTATTAAATCTATATTCTCAAAAATATCGCTCAGACTAATTAATCCCTCTGAGGGAAGACCTAGTTAACTCAGGATTAAGATGAAAAATGTTTATTATTACATATAGATACATGCATAACTTGAAAAAATTTGGGTATTTAGTACGCTATTAAATACTGGCATGCGGCTAAAACAAAAGTACCATTTACTCTTACTTACTTGGCATATCCCTCTTAAAATTTGAACAGCAATCAATGCATAAACACTCCATCTGGCTGCAAATGGGCTGAGAAAAGTGAGCAATGACGGGAAAAATATGCAGCAAAGCAAAATATTCTTTCCACCAAACATTTCGGCAAGTTTTGATAAGAATGGCAATGCAATTATATAGCATAAAAAACTACTTCCAAGTATATAACTTTGCATTTCGGGAGACCACTGGAATTCTCCTTTCATCTAAAATAAAATGAATAATATTTTTACCTCATTAGATTAAACACCCCAAAATCTTAATATGAACATCACAAATAAATTGCTTCATAAGTTACAAAGGATTAATTACAAAGGCTTCCATTTAATGGGGGTATGTGGAAGCACATTAGTGAAGTTTTCGACGAGGAATTGTTTTAACAGTTGGTATCGATATGCCTGTGCGTTCTCAAGCAAAAAGTATAGTGTCTGGCCTCAATTTGTCCAACGCATTTATAGTCTTCGATGGATCCGCGGTCCTCTTTAAAACGTCGATGCCAATCATTAACTGTGTGTCTCAGCATGGTAGATTAGTCGTACACCTTTCTTAGCATTTTCAAAGTCTCCATTGGTGTTTTACTAAATCGTTTAGAGAATTTAATGCAAAAACGCTGTTCAAGAAAAGCCATCTTTCTTACGTCGCGTAACAAAGATAACTAACACTTCGGAAGATAAAAGCTGCGCATGCGATTCGGTCACATGGCACGGACTAAACAAACATGAGCGAGTACACTGTAAAAAAAAAAAAAAAAAAAAAAAAAAAAAAAAAAAAAAAAAAGGACGATTTTACGGAAGTATTACTGGAAATCTAGACGCCAGTACTATTTACTGTTTTTTAACGGAAAAATTTCCGTAAATTCCGGGAAAAACTCGAAAAAAACGGAATTTTTCCTGTAAAAAACAGTAAATAGTACTGCCGTTTAGATTACCAGTAATACTTCCGTTAAATCGTTCTTTTTTTACAGTGTAGGGGAGGATTAGGAGAATACATTTCAGTTTACTTTATACACTTGCTTTTGTTGTCAAGAATGGCCGAATTTTTTAATCGTACTACGTATGTGTGTGTGTGTGTGTAAACTTTTTAGTTAAGGGTGGCTTTGGGTTCTTGGGATCATATTTTGAAAAGTATGAAGAAATATTTCAAAAGTCGTACCATGGTAATGACTACCATAGGTAGTATTTCTTACGATAATTACCTAAAAATGAAAATTTGTCTGTCTTTATACAAATTCACATTCTAGAAGTTAAATTTTACTTACATGTGTATTAAAACACGACCGAGACTACCAAAGTAATCCGAAATCGAATTAATTTATATTTAATTTTTAATTTATTAACAAAAAATACCTATTTAACAACAATTTTCTTTAAAATTTAAAAAAATATTCGCTATAGCAGTTGCCAACAATTAAAAATATGCAATAAATTTCTACCTTATCAATTACATATCTATTGCAAGATTCCTACGATTAAAATGAAACCCAAATAAACAATTTGTTGAAATAAAAAAAAATATGTGACCGTAACATCATAACTTTTCTATTCCAAGATTTCCATATGAAAAATGAAAAGGTAATAAATACTTCAATGATTATATATATATATATAACTGAATATTACGCCATATTGTAAATATAATGGACGTCAGCAAGTCAATATATAATGCCAAATGAACTTGAAAAAAGGATTGAAATATCATAAAAACCCGATTATGAAAATATTCACATATTTTAACGATTTTCAGATATTTTGTTGCCTTTATTAGCGTTTAAAAATTAAAAACATATAAGCAGTTGAGACTTTATATTTTTCTGTTACGATTAAAATTAAAATAAGTAAATGCTATGAAATGGATTTTTCAAAATAAACATTCTTAAAATTCCGGACAATGGTGGGGGTACTTTAGCTGATTATATATAATATAAATAATACTTACAGTTTCATTTGTTTCCTTTATATTGCTGTTTGTGATCAAATTCATACAGGATTTTGCTGTTGTAAAGTTCGTTTCGTTTAAAGTGACAGAGCTGTTGACCATAGCGACGATCCCGACACTCATTGTGATTCGGTGAAAATAAAGGAAAAATTCTCCCATAAATCCCATAAAAACTACCATGTATCGAGTCTTTATGCATGTTTCTTTCTTTTCTGTAAAAACGAAAAGGAATATTAATATTAACAAAATATGAAAATACATTCAAAAATTGCTTTTTATGTAAATTTTAAGGCATTCTTTCAGTATTTCCGTTGTAAATATTTGTGGCGGCACAGGTAAAATTAAGAAACAAATCGCAAAATAAAATTTCGAGAATCAGCTGCTTATATATGTATGTGTGTTTGTATGAGTAAATTTTCTGTACAATTAAACCATTTAAACAGATGATATTTACCAAACATTATGAAATCACTGATATAACAAAATGCTTGTTAAATTATGTAATACTATGAAATGACTTGTGAAATTTTCAAATGAAAAAGGAAGAGTATGGACACAAAAGTAAGCTTATATTGTTAACTAATCGCCCTTGGAGACCAGTTTGGTCTCTTTCAAATGTATGCTAAGCATTGTATAATCTTTTTTATTCATAATTTAATTTATTTGCTTAATTTGTTGCCAAATCGGATGATTGTGCTAGAAGAATCAATAACTTGTATTTTTAAATTAGCTCTCAGGTCGTTAAATATTATTCCCCTTGTATTTTTCGTATTTTAATAATTTCATTTCAAATGTAATCCTTTCACTCATTTTATTTAAAAAAAAATAACTTTAATTTAAGACTAAAATATTTAAAATTAAATACTTTTACTTATTTCTTTTTTATGTAAAAAGGAAAATGAAGAATTAAGAAAAATAATAAATAATATCATAAATCATGACATTTAATTTCAACATCAAAGCATTGTTTTAGTTTGCCAGGCGAAAAATAAAAAAATGCTAACTAGCAAGTTAAAAAATGCTGTTGGAGAGATTGGCGACCACTATCACAAAAACACCAAGAATTCCTTGCGATTATGGCAAATTTTATGTATATCGTAATATTAATAATATACAGTCGACTCTCGTTAATTCGAACTAGTCGGGACCACAAGAAATGTTCGAACTAACCGAAGCTCGAATTATGGAAAGTATGAAATGAGAACATGCTTAATATGGTTATTATATATTATTAATTCCTATTACAAAGGAATTAATGTTATTGTGTTTTTTAAATGTATTATGTCTGTTATCATCAGAATATGACTTAATATTAAATTAGAATTTATAAATACATAAACTAATTAAAAAATTAGAAACAAGCACAGTGGAAGAAAATTTTGAAGCGTCACTGATGGACATACGGGGCACTTAGAAAGTGGATATCAAATGCATGGGATTATATGTATACTCGTTCGGAACAGTTTTCACAAAAACCAAAGAAAGTTATTCAAATGATCTGAAATCTGTGAGAAACAAAGGAAAAACGAAAAATCGCAATTCTCGTTAATTCGAATTAAACGATGTCAAGAGAAAATGAGTTCGAATGAATGAAAAATTTAACGTTATTTTGCCACTGAAAATTTCGGGACTTCATGTTTAGTTCAAATTAAGCGAAGATTCGAATTATCCGATTTCGAATTAACGAGAGCCGACTGTATATAGATATTACACAACGAAAAAGTAAGAATTTACATTATAAATATATATTTTGCCTTTAAGACGTTGTTGTATTAATAAAAACATTTAAAATAAATTAAAAAAATATATTTATATGTTTCAACTCTTTTTAATCGAGTCACCTTCAGAATAATTTGAAGATCATTTATTCATCATTCATCATCATTCATCGTTCATCATTCTGAAGGTGACTCGATAAAAAAGAGTTAAAACATGTAAATAATTTTTTTTATGTATTTTAAATGTTTTTATTAGTACAGCAACTTCTTATAAGCAAAATATTTATTTATAATATAGATTCTTACTTTTTCGTTGTGGAATATATATTATTAATATTACGATATAGTTATAAATGGACGTAATCAAAACTTACTAGTGTTATGTTTCACACTGAAGTTTTAATCTGAAAAAGAATTTTGATTTGAAATGTATTATTGTATAAGTTTAAGCCCTAATTGTTTATGACTTGCATTGTATAACATTGATAAAATTATGACGATGGAATAGTATTTGGCGATATATCATGTGCTCCCGATTAACGTTAAAATCCCAAAAAGTCCACCTGACGTATAAAGAGTGAATTGGTCAGCCCCGAACTGTTGATGACAGTCGCATGACTTAAGCTATTATTATAGAGATTATTTCTCCAGGGGTACAAGGTTTACAAAAGTTAGTCAAAGACAAGCAAAAGGTAGTCGATTTCCGAAAAAGAACAAGCTTTAAGCTGAAAATTTTTTCTCTCTGAGCCCAATCGATTGGGACAGAAGAATAACAAAAATAAACATTGAAATAACAAGAAAAAATATGAGAGATAAAATTTCATATGTGACAAAAAATAATTAAATTGAGCTTACTCAATAAAAAGTCACATAAGTTTTTAACACTTTTCCAAGTTGCACGTGAACAGATATTGTAGCAAATGATTAAGGTTAATTCAACTCTTAAGAGATTTTACAGCTATATAATCAGCGGACGTAGTTGAAATGGATAAGAACTTATTATATGTATATATATCTATATCTATATGACTTTAAAGATCTATTAAATAGTATCAATCTCTTAGACCTTCATAAAATCATTAATCAACTATTCATACAATTTAAAAATCAATTAACTCTTCCTAATTATATGGATGAGGCTTATTTTCGCACATTAACTAATTTCATTATACACAATAACTTTATTTTACAAGATAATACTATATATATACAAAAAGTCGGAATTCCTCAACGGGGCTCTACGTCAAGTATTTTGTCCGATTTATTCTTATATCACTATGAGCGCAGTTATTGTAATGACCATCTTTTAATGTTTCGGTACATTGATGACATCATTTTAATTGACACCACTAATAGTGTTAGTACTTCCTTTCTTATAATTTATCCCACTAATCTGGAACTTACGGAAAACATTTTATCAAATAATAGTATTAACTTTTTGGATTTAAAAATTACATTAGTGGAGAACAAAATAATAACTGATCTATATGATAAACGTAAAGATTTTAAATTTAAAGTTAATTAATACCTTTACTCATTTTAAAACTTGCTTCTATATTTCTGTTTATCGAAATATACTCCTTAATCACTTACTCAGAATCAAAAGTTTATGTTCCCCTCATCTTATAAACAAAAACATTAAACAATTAATACATTATGCGATAAATCCCGGTTTTCCTAAGAAATTCATTTACTCTTTGTTATAAAATTAATTTTATTACTTATCATTTGCAGTAAGAGGTTTATTGCAAGTTACTTTTAACATTTTGCGCATAAAAAATATATCAATAAAAATATAAAAAATAAAAATTACACAAAAAATAAAAAACTATAAAATGTTAAAAAAATTAATCAATAGATCGGATGGGTTGGTAGTAGTTAGATTAAGGGGGTAGGGAGGAGCAGAAAAAAAGGGTGTTGGTGGTAGGAAAAGGTGCAGTGTAACAATAATATAGTATTAATTTATTATTTATGGTAATGTATTGTTATAGCATTCCTTGTTTATTCCTCTGGCTTTAATATGTAATGTAGTTTGAGGCTGATCAGTGGTTGATAATTAAATATAATATTATATTACTTTTACAATATTTTAAATTCATATGTTAGTTATCAAAATAAGCTATCCTTTGCTGCTATATTTTAAAATGATATAATAAATTATTAATTCCCCGATTTTTGCTTTAAATAAGGGTTGGCACAGTTTAAGCCGGTTGGTTTTAACCATGGTTTAAACCACGGTTTAAACAAAATGTTGTTTTTTTCCTATGGAAACTTTTTTTTTCTCGAAAAAGTTTAAAGATATTTTTTTATTTATCTTTATAATTCAAGATTTATAATTTATTGTATATAATTTTTTTTTTACTTTTAACACTTTTTCAGCAATACTTTTTTCTTACAGTGGGCCTTGGTCAATTTTTTTTATGTATAGAGATAACTGTTTAAATTGAAATATAATTTTTTTTCTTTTTTTTTCAATTATCTGCATAATCCGCTGTATGTAGGTTGTTTAAAAATAGATACCCAGTTTAAACCAAAAACCTAGTTTAAATAAAAAATAAAAACCGTTTTATGTTTTTTAAAAAGTCCTTCCGGCAATGCCGGGAGGAAGAGGTAGCTTTCATATACTTATATATATATTTATTTATTTTAAGGTAAGTTACATTGTTCAAAAATACTAAGCTCAAATTAGTGGAAATAATCTTATAAAATTAGTGATTTTATAAGATTGAAACTAGTTTTTGTCAAGACTGAATATTAATAGGAATTTTTAGAAATTAGTCATCTTTTATTCAACCTGGTTTTATTTTAAGCGATTTAGAGAGTCACCAAATTCCACGATATCATAAAGTGTATGCCATTTTAAAGCAACATTGTGGATCGTTCAGATCAGACCGTTTCAAAATGTCAGCCATAAGCAAAATTCAAAGTGCTATAACTCAGTCATTTTTTAAGATATAGACAAAATAAAAAGTGTTCTGGAATCGTTGTTTTAAGTTCTAACACGTAAAAGAACGTATTTTTCAATTTTAAATTTTTTCGCATTTAATTTTAAATTTTAATTTTTTTTAAAAATTTAAAATGGCCACCATTTTGAAACAAAATGGTGGATGATGCTGGCCAACGACCTCGGTCGAGACATTTATATGTACTATGTACATCCCAAGTTTCATTGAATTCGGTTCATAAATACGCGTGTTATCACGTGACATAAATCAGATCGTTTCAAAATGTCAGACATAAGAAAAATTCAAAGTGCTATAACTCAATCATTTTGTAAGATATAGACAAAATAAAAAGTGTTATGGAATCGTTGTTTTAAGTTCTAACACGTAAAAGAAAAATATTTTTCAACTTTTAATTTTTTCGCATTCAATTTTAAATTTTAAATTAAAGAAAATTAAAATGGCCACCATTTTGAAACAAAATGGTGGATGATGCTGGCCAACGAACTCGGTCGAGACATTTGTATGTACTATGTAGATACCAAGTTTCATTGAAATTGGTTCATAAATACGTTAGTTATCGCATGACAAAAATCAAATATATATATATATATATATATATATGTCAACATTTGAACGGAGGGTGGTTTTGGGGTCTGGGGGTCATGATCGGTGAAAATATACCAAAATTTTCCGGAAGTGCTTCCCTCCGGACGGCTGCAATAGGTACCTTTTTTCTTTTTGTAATGAAAGCTACCTAATAAAAAGACCTGGTTTTTTCCAACCCTGCTTTAAACAAATAAGTATCGTAATTTGTAAAATTTTGTTTTTACAGAGTTAATCAATTTTTGCATTAATTTATTGTGTTTAGAAACTAAAGATGGTGCCACTGGCGCTATGTGTAGTAAATTCGTATTTATTTTACATGAAGTAAATATTCATCGATATTTAATTGATTTAAAGTAATTCTATTGTTATAAATTAAAACTTGTTATTAGTATAAAATAGTTTAACTATTTTTATTAAGTTCATAAAATTTTTGTCTACTTATGTTTTGTAATTAATTATTTTTAATAATAGCTAATTTAATTATATATTATAAATTATATCTTTTTGCTTTCTCATAGAACTTCGTTGTTAACTGTCTAATGTGACTAAATGCAAAGTGTGATTTCTCTCACATGGTAGCAATTGATATTTTTAATTTTATCTTTTTGATAATTCAATTATAGTCTAATTATTTTTCTTTGAAATAGTTTTTCCATTGAAATTAATCTATGATAATTCAATTATTGTCTTATTATTTTTTTATATTTTTCTTTGAAATATGTTCTCAATGGCGATTAATATGGTAGCGATTGATATTTGTAAGTTTATCCTTTTGATAATTCAATTATAGTCTAATTATTTTTTTAATATTTTTCTTTGAAATAGTTCTTCCAATGCAATTAATATATTGATAATTCAATTATTGTCTTATTATTTTCTAATATTTTTCTTTGAATTATGTTCTCAATTGCGATTGATCGGGCAATATGGAAATCATTTTTAGGTTTATTCTGATTTCTATTCAGAAATTAATCGCAATTAATGTGTCTATTTAGCATTGCCCTTGATAACGAGCTAAATACCGCATTTCCAATATTATTCCAATTTTTGACAACTCCTCTGTTTGATATACTTTGTCATTAACGAGTTATTCCACATATTGATGTTGATTTGTAGTATTATCTAATGGTTATATATATATATATATATATATATAACCATTATATATATATATATATATACGGTGGAGCATCATTTATACTACGCCGAAGGGACTACCGAAAATTGTCGTATAAACAATAACGTCTTACAATCGATTTTCACTTCTAAAATTAGAATTAATTTTGTTTTCAATTAATTTTAATGTTTAACGTGTTCATTTACATAAATTTCTAAATTAAACAAACCAAACCAAAAGATAAATAAATAAATAAATAAAAAATCAAGAAAAAAATACAGTAAGTAATCAATATTCACGTACTTTTATTTTTTTTTCTTTTGAACATTTTACCTAGTATTTCAGAAAAAAATGTCTGTGGTTGTTTGATGCGATAGCTGACATTGAGTTGTAATTAATGATTTGTGGAATGAATCAAGGGCCTGAAAAGTTTTTTGTTGTTATTCTGGCAAACAAAACAAGTTCTTAAGGGTGTTCTTAAATCCAAAAGGGTAACTTTGTGACATAAGTTTTAATTTATTTTTGTTCGGAAATGCATGAAACTAGCAGATGTTGTTATTCAGAAACTGTCTCAAATTGCATTCAATTTTCTGTTTTTTTTTTTCTTTTACAAATGCAGTAGATCTATCATAACAAGCCTTCAATGTTTTGAGCGTTTTTGAACACATTTCCCGACAAAAGCAGAAAAACTGGTCGAAAAGCAGGGGAAAACAGGTGATCACGCAATCGAAATAGCTTAGAACTAGATAGGTAATTTAATTATCTTAACATGGAAAAGTAAGTTCGATTTGAAATCTCTTCCATAGTCAGGCCTTCCCATTTTATATCTTTCTGTTAAAACATGAATTTCTATATGTGTCAAAACATTTTGCGCTTTTTGAGCGTGTTTCAATGCAATGCACGACATTTTTTACAATCGCAACTTTTACAATCAAATTGTTTCAAAATTTAAAATTTTTCTTTTACCACGATCGACTTGCTTTTTCGAGACATGTCTGAAAAGAGCTGTGGCCCAAACAGTACGAAAAAAAGATCTCTGCTGTTAGCAGGGCTATTACTGTTAGTGCATTGAAACTCCATTGGTGTTCCTTCACAGCTGGCAAATTCTGCTCGTACTTTAAATAAACAAGAAAGTTAAACAAAAATAAACGTGTACAAAATCGAAAAACGGACATATAAATGATTTTGTGCGTTGTACAAAGGATATATTTTTACATTAAAACGAATAGTAATTGAATGGGATCTCATTAACACGTCGTATAAATGTAAACATCGTATAAACGATGCTTTACTGTACATATACAGGGTAAATTTAGGAAACATGCCGTGTTGTACAATACGCCGTATCACATAGTTTTCATATGCGTAGTTGCAATGGAGAAACTCTGGGCTACTCAGACGTAAGGAAAAGGGCTCCCTATTGATACTTAACTCTTTCGGATCTGTCATACTATTAATAGAGTATGTCTTTCCATCGAATATTGTTTTGTCTTAAAGATTATTTTGTTACTTTTTACATAGAAATGATAGTATATTTCTATGCCCTTCCTATTATGACTTCATTAATATTTTGACATTTAGTAATAAAAATAATAATAAAAGTTTACTTAATTCTTATTTGCGCCGGAAGCGATTCTTTCATTTTATAAATATATTTCACGCTTTAAATTTATAATATAAATTACTTTTCTGAACGAATCATATATAGTAAAACGAAAAAAAAAAATTAGAAAATTGTAATATCTGTTAATCCCTACTGTAATAAAATATTTTTCAAACGTCTCCAAAAACTCTTCCTTGGTCTATTTTCATATAAATACGAATTGAATAGTACACAAAATGAGTATTTTCGTTGCATTTCAGACTACGAGATAATTTTTAAACATCAGTAAGTCTATTTGGATAGCTACGATTAACATTATTAAAGTAATAATAATTTTTTTCTCAAAATGAAAAAAAATCGATGAAAAGACTCGAAAAGGTTAAATTTCCATTTATATTCATTTAACAATTTTTTTAGTGCTACTTTTTTATTTTTATTTTGTTTTAATACTTCTGGTAAGTGCGCAAAATCTTTTAACGCTTCATATTCTATGATTGACGCATGATTTTTTTTGTTTCTTGTTTAACATCTCATCTAAATATGTTTATGCAGAAAACCAACTTTAGAAATTGCAAATGAATGAAAATTGAGTAACAACAAACAGCTCAACAATGATATTTGTGGGTACTACTTGGTTGTCCCGTCGATCAGCCTACTATCGCCAAATTATATGATTAAATGCCAATCATGGTTGTCATGAATATCACATTCAATGACATTAAATGCAGTACACGTGTTTAAAACGTCATTAAGTGACTTTTATTTCGACTTTTTATTTGTATTTTTATTAATATTCTACTAATTATTTGTTTTTTCGCTATTGAAAATAAAAATTATGTCAGTATGTATAATTTAGCTATATTAGCTTGGCGATTTGTATAATTTAGCGAAATTGGTTGACGGGATAACCAAGTAGTACCTATTTTGTTGTATAATTCTTAAAAGGCAAGAAGTTTTAGTGCAGAAATTGAAATGAGAAATTTATGACCGTTTATGACCGTTTATCATAAGCAACAGATATTTCCTATGAAAAAAGAAAAAAAATAGCATAATAATTTTTGTAGCAAATTATACGAAATTATTACCCTTCTTACGTTCTTCTTTCGACAACTGAAAGCAACTGTCATTGCTTTTGACATGTACATCATAAGAATCTCTGCAACTTCTGAAATATTTCGGAATATAAACGAATTCCATGTTGACTCTTCACTCGCCTTTTGTGTACTTCTTTTTCAGCCTAATTCGAATAATAAATAAGTATTCCATTAAAATGGACTCTATCGGCAAAAAAAAAAAAAAAAAATCAAACAAATGGTTTTAATCTAGAAAAATATAAAGTAACTATGAACGAAAATATTTTTTTATCTTTTTCCAACTGACCCACAATTCCAAAGAGTGAGCTTTATTGTTAGAAGCCAAATACATATATCAATATATTTTCTGTATGCAAAAATGTATTTTAGAAGAGCTCCATATCCTGTTCCTCTTCATCCTTAAACAAAGTCGCTGATATTATGAATACGGAACTAATCGATTTATTTACAAAAGAATTTTTAGACCACTATATTGACTGTAATCTTTTTTGGCATATTCATGTTATTTTAACAATTGCAGAATGTAAATTCACTTCATGAACATTTTTCTTTAAATTTTAAGGATCGATACATTGTAAAAAAATCCGTAAAGTCACTAAAATGTTTATAGTAAACTTATATTCCAAGAACTTTTTATATAATGATAACAGCAAAATTTCATGTTACCGAGGAAGGTTACATGAGTTTTTACTTTTACAGCTACATGATAAGCTCTTGGAATACAAATCTACTAGAAAAATCTTAGAAACTAAACAGATTTGTTTTTCAGTGTAATGTACAAAATATATATATTTCTTTCAAGTTTTAAAGATTGTTAAAAACATTTGAAAGGTAAAATAAATGTTCAGTTTACTTTATATTCAATATTTAAAAAAGTGCAATAACTACTTACAAACTGCCTATCAACGATATGGATTACTCCACTGACATTTTTTTCCAAAGAATCACTTTACTTTTTTCTGTGTATTTGTGGAATCATAAAAATCCAGACTGAGTAATTTCTTCTCTTTGCGTTCTAATACTATTCTCGACGATTCAAAATAGCAGAAGGCTGTTGATCAACTCAAGTTTTTTATTACTTTATTTCGAAATCTCCCAGTATAAGTAGTATTTTTCATACATCTCACATAAAATGAACTTTCTTTACGTTACAGTTTTCAAATACGATACGCATGTACATGAATATTCAAAAATCATTTATCTAAAATACATTATGTAATTATATTTTAATGGAAAAATAAGTTCAGCCTTATCTAAAAGAGAGATAGAAATTTGATCTTTTTAAATAAACATTGTTAAAAATGTTTGTAAAGAAACAAGCTCATTAAATTTTACGTTTGCTGGACTTTAAAAGTATTTATTGCTAACACTTGGTCAGGTTACTTATTATTATATTTTTTAATCTTTTATAGCCTTTGAGGCTATTTAAGAGAAATCGGATTCAGAGCTCATTCGGAGATAATAATAACTGAATTGAAATTACAAAATATAGTTAAAGAAAGAAAAATTGTTAAAAAAATAATTTAACAAATTACAACAAACTTTTGAAAAATTATTTTTAAAAACTGAAATTTAAAGCTCATAAATAAATTCTAATAAATTCTAATATATATATAAGAAAAAAGAAAAAAAGAGAGAGAATAAAAAATTTAAAATTGGTAATTTTTCCGAAAAAAAAAGTTTTTCTTATGACAACGCGCCTACAAGGCGCTATTTTGCAGTTTTTTTTAATAAAAAAGCAAAATTCTTAAAGCATAAATCTTCTTCTAATAGATGGTGCAATCATGTCTAAAAAAATATATGACTTTTAATCTTTTCAAATATATCAAAAGAAATTCACTTCGCTTTTCATGAAAACGAAATCTTTCTACCCTAAGAGTAATTAAGCGTTAGTATTTCAATGCAATCTTTTTAGAGCTTTTTAGAGAGATTTAGATCACATACAAAAAAATTTTAAATGTTTGGACGGGTAGATTTATTATTATTATTATTTATTTATTTATTATTATTTTTTTTAATTTTACAAAATAAAATGCATGAAAATTTCGAAAAAATCGGTAAAAAACGAAATGTTTGTTCGTCGTTTCACTCATTTTCGGTTCGCATAGACTCCAATAGCGCATAAAATAAAACACCAAATAATACATACAGGGTATCTTAGAAGTAATAGGACAAACTTTTCGGGCAGATAGGGGACATCACAAGGATTCAGAATTGCACAGCAACCCATGGTCGGAAACGTTTTCTTGGCACAGTAGTGACGACATAAAACGCAAGAAGGACATGACATGAATAAGAAGAAAAAACATCTTTATTATCATCAGTACAGCAGAAAACTAAGAAAAAAGATCATTAAAGAAACAACGATCGTCATCAAAGTAGGTGTTCGAAATTACGACCTTGGGCCTTGATGCATGGAGTCGCACCTCCAGTGCGTGGAAGATCTAATATTCTCTAGAAAACACCAGGAATGCCCCGAACTTCCCCAACAGCGGGAACGGTGCGTGCCACAAGTTCCTCATAACTTTCCGGCGTTAGTCCGGTATTTTTGCAGAACTAATAATATGAAACATATTTTCTCTGTCTTTTCGTGTCCTTTCTTTCATGTGTTTTGTCTTCTGCACTACAGCATCAGGAAAGTGTTCCCGACCGTAGGTTGCTGTGTAAATCAGAATCCTTGTGATATCCCTTACTTCCTCTTAAATTTTTTCCCAATACTTCTGGGACACCCTCTATTTTCAATTAAATATTTTTTTTTTTTCATTTAAAAATGTAAATTTAGACAAAATAGAGTTAAAGATATAAAATCATTCAAAATTCCAGGTTCATTTCAAATTGTTATGACACACCTGGGGCAACGCAGGGCGTGTTATCTTGTAAGTACAGCACAATGACTAGAATTCGGATACACAAAGTTCGGACTTTCAAGTGGCGGTATTTAAGAAAGGAGGTAAAAATCAAGTATGTCGAAACAAATAAACAAACAAACAAAAAAGGCTAGAATGAAGATTCTTTTTTACTGAATCTTAACTCATTTTTATGCACGGAATAAAAGAAAAACTCAGTGACGATAAATCTGAATTATTATAAAACTGCGCACATTAACGGAAATGTTCAATAGTTAAATGGCTACTACAGTCAAGAGAAAAGAGTCGTTCGCTAATGCTAATTCTATATAATAAATTTATAAAAATTCGTTGCATTTAAATAGTTTAAAATGATTTCTTTTTTCATTGGATAGCAGAGATTGATGCGTACAAAGGTCGCTTTTTACTTTTTAGATTCGATTAGAAGCATTTTTAATGATGGCTTTTTCATCAAAAATTTCTTAAAAAATAAAATAAAATAAAATAAAATAAAATAAAATAAAATAAAATAAAATATTGAAATACAATTGAGATATCTTTATCAATGTCTTCCATATGATTAGCATTAGCGGCCAGTTCTTTTCGTGAAACTGAATTAGACTCTTAAGAAAGTTAAAATTTATTCTTATATTGTAAGTTTCCTTAAATAAATATTTTTACTTTACTTTTTATTTTGTTATAATTTAATGAAAATTATTGATTCATTTAATATTAATAGTTCTTGTATGGTAATTTCTTATATGTGAACATAATATTTTGCTTTTTTTAAGCAACTACATTTATTTTTCTTTTTACTGAAAAAGCAATATTTTGATAATTCAAAGTTCGCACTTAGTAAAATCCCGAGGATTCCGAAATTTAGACTTCGTACTTTAACCCTTTATCTACAGACGTACTTATAAGTACCATTAAAATAAATTATTATAAAATTCTTTTACTACGTCAGATAGTTGTAATACTGTTTAGAATGAGATACAGATACATTATTTTATTTTGTTCCAATAGCATTACTGGTTACACACACACACACACACACACACAAAAAAAAAAAAAAAAAAAAAAAAAAAAAAAAAAAAAATTTTTTTTTTTTTTTTTTTTTTTTTTTTTTTTTTTTTTTTTTTTTTTTTTTTAAGGATGATTTATTTTTACATTGCATGTTTTCAGCTTTCTTGGAGCTGAGGGAGGGGGATGGATAATTTTCAATGCGGAAATATTTCTATATTTAAAGTGTAAGAACATCATATTTATACATTTTATAATTCTACAAAATACTAACAAAATAATTAAAAATAAAACATTTGAGTGGGGTTATAAAAATTGCACAAAATCCCTGTAAATTCAAATTTAATTAATCCTTCTAAATCCTTCAATACTTCTAAAATCCTTCAAATATTTGTTAAATGATTATGTAAAACTTTTAATTTAGTTAAAACAATTTGCGTAAATTGCTTTAGAATGTGAAATTTTCATGAATTCATAATTCGGTAGGTAAAGGGTTAATTAATAATTTTAGCTATTTATTTAGCTATATTTAATAACATTTACTAGAATGAAACAACAAATGACGTTTTTACACAATTCTACAACAGACAGAAATAACTGCAGAAATAACCGTCGCTGCCAAGAAGAAAGAAACAAGTACAATTTTCAGCTTCATAATTCTCAATGCTTATTAATAATCATATATTCTAAAAAACATCATAAAGCTCTCAAAAGCTATAAAACTTTTACAATAGTATGTCAGCTGCACGACGCAAATATTCGTAAATATTTTTTGCAATGCCACTTAAAGTAGACAAATCAAAGCATGGCACATACTGTCACTGTCCCCGCGTAAAGATTTTAACGATCAAGGTTGTCTGCTTTATCTTTCAGCATATTAAATTATAAATTATTATTATTTTTTTTTTACGTTTTTTTAAGATTGCGAGTCGTAATATTTATTCCACCAGTCATTTGTTAAAGGAGAAAGGTAATTGCAGCAACTGAGAATCACAAATCTAAGCTAAAGAACTTTTTTTTTTTTTTTTTTTTTTTTTGCATGTAGTAATGTTAGTATATGCTATGCATTTACTATATTACTTCATTAACGTTTAGGTATTCATTAATATTAATAATAATTATTATTTGCTAAATTCTCTTTGCGCCGTTTGCGATTCTTTTATTTTAAGCATATATTTCTCGCTTTAAATTTAAAATAAAAGTTGACTTTCTGAAAGAGTCATGGGTAATAAAATGCAAAAAGTATTAGAAAGTTGCATTTTGTAAATATTCATTAAACATTAATTAATCTATAAAAATAGCCAGTGAAACTATTATTTAAGTAAAAGTAATTTCTAAAAACTTTAAAAAATGCAAACCCAAAACGGCAAAAAATTTTACATACTTGGTAAAAGCCGGGGAGGAAACTTTAATTTCGGGTGGTAGAGAAAAGTTCTTTACGTTCCATTACAATAAATTGATAAATAGGGCAGAAATCTGTTTAATAAACACTTTTAAAGTTTTTATATTTTCGGTATTGCAAAAAAAAAAAAAAAAAAAAAAAAAAAAAAAAAAAAAAAAAAAAAGGAGTAGCAAAAAGTTGAAGCAAAATTTCGAGAGAGCGGGAATTTGTATAAAATTTTAATGAAATCAATGTGAACACGCGCGGCGTTAGTAATTTATAACAGACTAGCTTTCCGCCCGCGGCTTCGCCCGCGTGGAATTCGGTTATATTTCGGTATAAAGCACAACTGTAAGAAAACTTCTCATTTCCACGGAAAAATGTAAGAAGCGCGATGTAACGCTGGATACGATTAGTTGTTAAACCAAAACTGAATAGTACACTATATTATATGTTTTCCCTTGTGGAGCAAAAACATGCAGATTTTGGGCACTGGAAACCCGGGAACACGCTACATAGAGCTGACCATGCTAACGTTGAGCCTGTTAGGATAAACGGACTTGAGTACGAATACATTCTCAGAAGCCCTCAAAGAAGCTTGGCGAGCGGCTTGCTCCTCAAGTCTTTGCTGGCGCTGAGATGGTAGCTCAGCAGCTCTCGAAGCAGCCTGACGCTCTGCTTGTTCGCGCCTTCTTAATTCAGCATGGAGAGACGATTCTTGAGATCGGGCAATTTTCATTGCCCGAGCTTTAGATGAGGTGCTCGACAAATTAGATTTACGTTTGCGAGGCATCGTGAAAATATGAGTAAACTATAAACCTAAACTAAACTAAAATCCCAAACTAAACTATAACAATCTAAACGACGAACAAAGCGACGTAATTACCTATCGGAAAAACAATAACTACTTTAGATATCTACCTAGAAAAAAGCACTAAACTAACCTAACCTAACTATTATACAGCTGCTGCACATCGTTACCACGTTTTAAAAACACCCAGCGCCATCTATCGCATACCTCAACAACCAAATAACGTAACTAATACTTATACCAATTAGTAATTCGTTGACTTATAGTTATTTCAGGATAAGTTGATGTAAAAAAACATTTTAGACGATAAAACAAATAGTACGTCATCCCTCGGGAATTCCTCTTTTCGAGGATTCATTATCGTATCATTTAGCTTCTAAATTTACATGTTCATATTCGTTTGCAATATATAAGTAGATGTAAAAAAACAGTTTAGACGATAAAACAAATTATACGTCATCCCTCGGGAATTCCTCATTTTCGGGGATTCATTATCGTATCATTTAGCTTCTAAATTTACATGTTTATATTCGTTTGAAATATTTTATCTTGTTTTAAACGACACACAGCGCCATCTCCAATCCATCCATCAAGCAAACTATATTTTTGTTTTCCCTCGGGAATATAAATTTTTTCCGGGATAAAAAATACCTTATTATTTAATCCGGACTTCTAACTTTACGTCTGCAAAATTTCAAAACAATCGGTTCAGTATAGTTACGGCGTGAAAGCGGAACAAACAAACAAACAAACTCACTTTCCGATTTATAATATTAGTAAGGATTATTTTCTACACATAATACAATATATTATAGCTATGTGAAAATCGTTTGTATTTTAGTACAATCTCAAGCTATTAAATTCGAAATTTTGCCTGAAGCAAGTTGAGTTGTTGCACAACAAGCTCCCCCGCCCCTCTCCTTTTTTTTGACTAAAATGCATGCCATTTATAGTTTTTCTTTTTTTTCATTATAGATGTACTTGTGTAAAAACAATTTTTTTGACGTAATGCTCAATATTTTCCTAATTTAATACGTAATCCTTTAATTTTAATTTGAAAGGTTTTTTGTCGGTTTTTAATAATCACCTGTGAATAAATTTTTAATCGCAAGAACCAATCTAAAATAACAACCTATTCTTTAACTTACGTAAAATATATATCTGGAAATGCTCAATATTTAGATTTAAAATTCAAACAAGCCCTCAAAAATTTTTAGTATTTTAGTACAATCTCAAGCTTTTAAATTCGAAATTTTGCTTGCAGTAAATTAAGTTGTTACACAAAAAGCCTGTTTTTTTTTTTTTTTTTTTTTTTTTTTTTACAAAAATGCATAGTTTTTTTTTTTTTTTTACAAAAATGCATAGTTTTTTTTTTTTTTTTTCATTTTAAATGTACTTGTGCAAAAACAATTTTTTTGACGTAATGTTCAATATTTTCTTATTTTAATACGCAATCATTTAATTTTAATTTGAAAGGTTTTTTTCGGTTTATAATAATCACCTGTGAATAAATTTTTAAAATTAGGAACCAATTTTAAATAACAACCTATTCCTTAACATACGTAAAATATACATCTGGAAATGCTTAATATTTAAATTTAAAATTCAAAGAAACCCTCAAAAATTAGTAAAAAAATAATAATAATAAGAGCAATCTGCCCACCGCGAATTTTTATTGAATATCCTAAGAAAAACTGATTAAATGTGTATGTATTGTTTTTGCTGCTATAAAACTTTTTTAATGGCATGATTTTGTCCAAATTTAGTATTAAACTTTTCTTAAAATAATTTTTTTTAACTGTCTTCTTTTTCGTGTTTATCAAAATTTCTTTACATTAACCATTTCCATATTTTTATATGAAAAATGGAAAATGATTATCTTTGAAATTATTTATAGTAGATCGAACCCGGGCTTGCCGGCTTACATAACAAAGATAAAAACCATTTTTTTTAATTGAAAACTCTAATGAACTTTCTGTATGTAATATGCGTTTTAAATTGCTAACTAACCCCAAAAAAGCATTCTTTAACCCTTTAACCCCTTGAAGAGGGTGGGATAAAATATATTTCACTTAATTTTAATTGTTAAACGCCACATTGACACCAGTATTTTGAAATAGCAATTTTTTTTTTTTAAATACGCGAAGAAATGCTTTTAAATATTTTGAAACAAATTTGTTTTTAAATTCTGGTGTCAATCAATCATTTCAGCATTTTAAGAATTGATTTGCTTTTCCCATCAAAGGGTTAAATATTTTGCGGATTTTTTCTTTCATAAAATAATAACTGTGAAAAGCATTGGTTTGAAGATTTGTATTTGATAACTATACATATATATATTTTTTTATCTTATACAATAATAATAATAAAAAAAAACATTAATCTCAATATTATATTAGATCAATTTTTGAATTAAAGTATTACATAGCGGAAAAACATGGTTAGACCGCTTAAAGGGTTAAATGAAAAATATTAATTATGGAATCAAATAAAGATATGAAGTTTAGCAAATGTCACATTTCCGCATTAGACGCATGCCAGAAGTTATTATAGCCAAGGATTTCATTATTTACGGCAGCAAATTTGTTTCTGGTCATTTCAGTGCTTCGAGCGCGTAATTCAATTACATGTCTATTAAACCACAGTCAATCAGTAAATTGAAATACAGTTTTCAAACAAATTCAAAATATTTTCAAAGTATTTTTTTTTCTTATTTGGCAGTGTAAAAATGTAAGTTGTTTGATTACATATTAAATTTGTAATTTTTAATAATTTAATCTGCGTTTTTAACAATTATTTTATTTTATTACTAATGCAACTTTAATTTTATCACGGAAAATTATCAGGAACAATATTTATAGATTTATGAATAAACTGTATCATTATTTCTTAATGGAGATACATGATGGAGATTTTTAAAAAAATGCTTGAAAAATATAAGCTCGCAATAAATGAGTCAAATGAGATGCAGTTTTTAATCAAATTGCATTCGAAAGTAAATTACTTTTCCTATATGACGAAATAAAAATTGAAAATGTGCGACGGTTATAAGATTAAAAAATTGCAGTAACAAAAATTTCAAAAAAGTCATTTTATCCTGAAATGTTGTAATTCGCAAAATAACGTCTGTGCTACTCACGGACACATTTGTTCGTAGTTCGTTACAATATAGATTTTGCACATATGAAAAATCTTACGCGCATACTAAAATGCTAAAAGTAAAGAAATGACTGCACGTACATTTTTTTTCAAAAAAGTTTGCTCCAAAGTTAACTCTATGACAAATTTAAAATTCGTTTTATAAATTAAAATACAGAACACAAAGTCTAAAAATAAACATTAAAATACACAAACATTGCACTCCGTCACTTCAACGTGCAAAGAAGATGCTGTATTTTTCGTGAAACACGCGAACCTTGATTTTTATATACCCTGCCAAACCAAATTTTCAATTACATTTCAAACATTGGATATTGGCGAATTATGAAATCTCATTTCGTCATTTACATCGTTCTAATTCTATTTCAAATCAATTTTCTGTGAAAAATGTACTTTTTTTCTTTTCTTAAAATATATTTGGAAAATAAAATGGTGCTAAAAATAAAGTAGAAAATAAATAACATAAAAAATATAATTATTCCAAAAAGAAAGAAAAATTGAAGAATTTGTTTTGCATTTTCCTTCTGGTAAAATGACAGGTAACAAAAAAGAACTAAAAAATCGTCTGCTCTAGCAAGTTTAACTGAAATTTATAAAAAATTACATTAAGCGAATAATGTTATTTTAATATAATTACAATTGAATGTCTTAAACAATTGGACAAAAACTTTGAGAACCGGATATCTATATTATAAAGGCCAAACGTATGGGGCCTCGGATGGGTGATCAGGCCAAACGTATCTGTGCGTAACGCATACGTCATTTTGTGAATGACAACACTTTTCCCTGCAATTTCGGTTTTGCAATTTTCGCTACTGCAAATTTTACGCTTCTAAACATTGCACATTTTTAATTTTTACACCGTCGTACAGAGGAAAAATTGTACTCTTAACTGCAATTCGTTTGAAAACTGTATCTCAATTTGTTTTTGACATATTATTTGTTTTTATAGTTTTTAGTACCAAATTTGTAATTGTGGCAACAAAATCACTTCATTTTCTCTTAAAATTGGGAAAAAAAAAATAGAAATTAAAATGCGCAACACTTTTCCATGCAATTTCGGTTTTGCAATTTTCGTTACTGTAAATTTTACTCTTCTAAACATCGTACATTTTTTACTTTTTATACCGTCGTATAGAGAAAAAATGTACTTTTAAATGCAATTTGTTTCAAAGCAGTAACTCAATTTATTTTTGATATATTAATTTTTTTACAATTTTTAGTGCCAATTTTGTAATTGTGGCAACATAATCACTCGATTTCTCTTTAAATTGAATTTTTTTTTTTTTTTTTTTTTTTTATTAAAATGCGTTTGTTATAAAATCCGGTGAATTTCACTTTTATTTCGTTTAATAATTTGGATAGTTGAGTTTTATAGTATTTTGTTAATTTTAGCTTAAAATAATATTTGCTTGAGAGTTAGGCGCACCAATATAGGATGTATTTTTTACTGTAATTAGATATATTACTGTTTCGTAGATATATTATAAATAAATGAAACAGTTCTTTTTTAAAGATTTTCATTTGTCGAATTTCGACGGGTTCCACCTCGTTATTTTAAATTTGGAATTATTGCCAAGATCATCTTTATTTGCTTGTCTAACTCGGCGAAAAAAATTCAATACGGAGGGGGGGGGGGGGGGGGGGAAATTAATCATATTGAACAGGTACTAAATCCTTTGACATCAGCCGTGCATTTTTTTTTCTAAATAAAAATGATCTGCTTAAATTTAAGCATTCTAAAGTAGCATTTTATTTTATTATGAACTAAAAACTATAGTATTAAAAGTTTCCTTCTTTTTTGCAAAAACACGCGGTTGTGTTTGGGCTTAATGTAGCAGATATCAGGGTTACATTTTTTGCATCAATCCCAGCCACCATAAGTCTCTCTATTTCTTCTTTTTACTTTATGGCGATTTTTCATTTACTTTGCACAGAAATGGAGTACTCAAATTGCCACCCCCAAGGAAATTAAATTAAAAACTACAAAAAAAATAATATCGCAAAAACAAATTAAAATACAGTTTTCAAACAAATTGCATTTAAAAGTACATATTTTGCCCTACACGACAGTGTAAAGATTGAAAATGTGCAATGTCTAGGAATTAAAAAATTTGCAGTAATGAAAATTGCAAAAGTGAAATTTCATGAGAAATTGTTGCCATTCGAAAAATGACTAATGCGTTACGTACAAATACGTTTGGCCTTTATAATATAGATATAGTAGCTGTCTTAAAATGAGAAAAAAAAATACCTACAGTCACAAAAAAATCATTGGTTATTTCATCATCGTGTTAATTTTCTAAATTATTATTTTTGGAACATCAAAGTTAATTTGTATTGTTTATAACAAAATGTTCAGAAAATTATACATCTATTACTATTTTAATAATATAAATATTGCATTTTATACACTACGATTAATTTTAAATAAATCGCAGAATGTAATATTATTTATACTTAAATTCATTATTCGAAGAATCTCTACTCACATCTTATTAAAATTCCTTTTAAATATCAATGGTGCTGCCATCTAGTAACAGATATTAAAACATTTTTCGAAAACGGATATAAAAAGTATTTTTCCAATTTTCTGATTAAAATGAATTAAGAAATAAAGAATATTGGTACTACTTGGTTATCCCGTCAACCAAAAAATTATCGCCAAATTATAAGATTAAATTCCAATAATGGTTGATCGTGAATGTCATATTCAATGACATAAAACACGATACTCATATTTAAAACGTCATCAAGTGATTTCTAATTTTATTTTTAATTTGTATTTTTATTCATGTTTTACTAATCTATTTTTATTTTTCCGTTATTTAGATTAAAAATCATGTCAACATGTATAACTTGGCTATTAGTTTGGCGATTTTTATAATTTGGCGAAAATGGTCGACGGGATAACCAATTAGTACCAGAATAATTTATGAAAAAGTTATCTTTATGTCAGATTCTCAGTTAAAAGGTATTTTCCTTAACTTTGTATTTTTAGTGTGATCAAATAGATAAAGCTGTTCCAAAATTTTTTTCTACAAGTCCGAGTTGAACCCGACCAATTTGATTCCATTTTTGAACTGGGATATGAACTGGGGGGTACTTAAATATGAATACAAAAATAAATAAAGAGAATTCATATTTGAATATAATTCTGAAAAAATAAATTATAATTCTATCTCTTTTCGTTTTTCCAAATTTACATTTAATGTTGAAAAATGAAGAGATATATATAGAATTCGAAAAACCTCAGGCGCTGGTTGCCTGGGCGACAAAACAATTCCTCTTGACGACCATCTTTTTTACCTGCTTATTGATTTTACTAATTAATTTAACCTACTATACATTTAAATGGAATATCTTTAAATGAGTTTAATCCTGAAAAATTAAATGATAAATGGTGTTTAAAATCAAAATCTTAAAAACATTGGAAATTATTTATGTTTATAATATCTTGTTGGGAATTCAAGGTAAGCATATAAATTTGTCTGCTGTTTTAATGTTTAATTTTATAGTTTGTTTCTATTTCAATTTTACAATGTAAAAGAGGTATTACCTTAATTTTTCGTTCAATCTGAACTTTTTTTAATTAATATTTAATTGTTCACTGCAAAATGACGCATGTTACTCAAAAATAGCCATATACGATTATCAGTAACTAGTGTTTCATGTTTTACTTACTCATCATGCATAATATAATCTTGCAATCGTTTTGAAAACTGAACAAATTTTTTTGATGAATTTACACTTTTGAAATGCTGGAAATTCCGAAAAACATATTTTTAGAAAAAAAAAATGCCGTCCATCTGTGTGTCTGTCTGTGAACGCTCTATCTCCCGAACAAATTGATATAGAGACTTAAAATTTTGTATGTAAGTAAAACGTAGGAATAAGAAGAAGCCTATTTAATATCAGTAACCTTGATTATCCAGAACTATTTTTTTCGGACACTCAGAAAATTCGTTCTGATGAAAGGTACATAAAAATTTTAATTTTTTTTTTAATTTTAAAGATTATAAAGATTGAATAAAAAAGACAATAAAAAAACATAAATTTTGGCATAAAGAAAGAATTCAATCGGATTATTAATTGTCGAGATATTTGTAATCATGTTTTCCACACTCTTCGATTTTTCATGACCTTGTATTTCATTCAAATTTCAATTCAAAGATATATTTTAATTGGAAATGAGATGCTAAATACGACGCAGTAAACTATTAGTTAATATGATTATTATTTTTGGAGTCATAAGGAAATTTCTTTTATGCAATTCGGTACTATTTGAGTAATTTGGCGTTGTATGTTATTTGTGGAAATAAATTCATCAGCAATTCATTAACAAAGCATTACTATGCACAGGGTGTCCAGTAAATGACTGACCCATTTTGAATGTAAATAACTTAAAAACAGTTTGAGATAAAAATCTGCGGTTTGATGCATTGTTATCAGAAAATCAATAAATTTTTAGATATATGCACTTTCTTAAAATAGTTCGATTTTCGGCCAACAGATGGCGCTGGCGGCGGCTTCACGCTGTCGAAATTCAGACATTACTCTAGTTTTCATATGCATTAGCATCTCGGCTCATTTCACAGAGTCGAATCTCTTCCGACGTGTTGAATTGACTTTTCACTCACATGCAGAAATAGATTTTGTTGGATGGAAAGAGGCTCAAAATAACATTTATGATTGGATAATGTCTATTACACTTAATGAAAAACAACAAAACATACTTTTTAATAAGCATTGACTTTTGACACATTTACCATAAATAAATTGTATTCAAAAAATGTTTTTGTAACCGGTTAACTGATTCTCTTTTTACGCATAATAAATTGAAAGTATGGCATAAACACGGTTCTTTTATGTTTAAAAATCTTAAAATTCAATCGAAACATTTCTTCCATTAAATAGAATGAAATTGTATTTAAAAAATTTAGTGATGCCAAAAAATCTTTAAAGGATGGATCAAGCAAATTCTTCTTGCTTGTATATCGTGTAGTGAAATCAGAAGTTAAAACAGTGGTGCGTAAATAGTGGTGGCAAGTTTCCTGTCTAAAATAAAAGCGCTTCAGTGACTTATAAATCGGCACATAAAAATGTATTAAACCTTAGAATAAAGGTTCGTCTATAACAAATCCTGTCTTAAACATAAAAAATTATTGATCACGACGGTGAAAGTAACATACGAAACTACCTGCTAAGACGGAAACTTGTCTAAAACGAAATACTTTTCATTTTCCTCAAATTGTATTCATTTCTACATTATATTCGTTTTTTGACAATTAACATATCTGAAAATTTTATTACGAAAGCCACGACAGGTTTTAAGATGCTTTTTACACACAACCCTTCCCTTTTATCCCCCTGACAGCATACGCATCTACCCGAAATGGAACGATGCTTAAAAATAAAAAAAGCGACTTACCTGTTTTTGTATATTCAGAGTAACCCCTTTTCGAAATTTCATTACAGATAGCATAATAGATCCTGAATCATCATAGAATCATTATACACTGCTCAAAACAATTAAAGGATATTTGAAGTTTTATATAAAATAAAGATATAAACGGAATTTTTTTTGCTGAAAATAGAAGAAGAGAATCACAAATGCAATTTTTTCTGGTTTTCAAACTGTGGAGTATGCAAATTTTGAGTTCGACGTCAAAAACGTCGCTTCAGCAGCAGCGAATGAAATTTGACTTTCAACTGGATAAAAGAGAATGAAGACAAGGATGATTGGCATTCAGTGATTGCTTTGTTTCGATGAGTACGATGTCTCAGCGAAGTCATTTGACAGATTCAGAAGCTTGGAGAATTGTTGGTAAGTTAGAATGGAGCCAAACTCAAGCCGAAGTAGCGTAAGCCATTGGAGTGTCACAAAGTGTCATTTCCAGGATCTAAAACCGTTTTTTGGAGAGTGGATGTACAGGCCGAAGACCAGGCAAGGTCGTAGACGGGCAACAACGCCAAATGAAGATCGGTATTTAGCGTTAACAGCTCGGAGACACCGAAACATCAACGCTACTCTTCTCCAACAACACCTTCGCTCGGCTACAGGCACCACGATTTCAACTCAGACTGTCCGAAACCGGCTCCATGCTGTAGGTCTGTATGCTCGCCGACCGATGGTATGTGTTAGATTAACATCAAGGCATCGTCGCGACCGCAGGGATTGGGCAACCGAGCATGTCAACTGGAGGAGAAATGAATGGAGCAATATTCTGTTTTCTCACGAGTCCCGTTTTTCTGTGCATCCGGATAATAGGCGTATTTTCATCTGGAGGGACCGTGGCAGTGGGAATAATCCTGCGTTCGTGCACGAAAGTGTCAGATTTGGCGGTGGAGGAGTGTTGGTGTATGATGGCATCTCCATTGACGGGCGCACTGACCTCTACATCATTCGAGATGGAGCTCTGACTGATCGCCGATATAGGGATGAGATCCTCAGACCTATTGTAGTCCCTTACTCTGCAGCAATCGGAGATAACTTCATTTTAATGGACGAATCGAGGAAGGAATCGTTCGAATGGAATGGCCAGCGTATTCTCCAGACATGAATCCAATCAAGCACGTTTGGGACGCTCTAGGAAAACGAGTTTCTGGCCGCCAACAACCCCCACAAACTCTCCAAGTACTGGAAAGAGCTCTTCTGGAAGAGTGGGGCAGAATACCCCAACTCGTAATTAATAGCCTCATTGAGTCCATGCCTCAAAGGTGTTCAACGTTGCTGGCCGCCCGTGGAAACCATACCCCCTACTGAAAATGATTTTCTTTGAAGGAAACACCTTTTCTTATTCTTTTTTTCTCATATGCACAAATTGCGTTTTTTTCCTTTTGTACACAAATGCGCAATAAAATGCATTTTTTTTCTGCCAAACATGTGTAATTTATTCTCATATAACCTACTATATCTGTCGACCATGTATCAATCAGCTAAAAAGTTTCCCAGATACGAAATCCACCTAAAACTGCAATATCCTTTAATTGTTTTGAGCAGTGTAGTTCTACTTATTTTAGTTCAATTTTATAAATATAAATATTATCAAATTACTAGGAACATTAGTGTTTTTAAAAGGTTTTTAGAATCATTTTTTTAAATAATGTTCTTTATTTCAAATCACATGCAAGAGGAAATATTAGATTTATCCTTCCTTTCTTTTCGCCGGGAAGAATAGTTAAAGAAAGAGGGGGGGGGGACGAAAAATATCTTCCAGGATTTATGATGGTCTTTGTAATGAAATTTTGAAAAGGGATAAAACAGGATATAAAACAGTTATGAAGCTTTTTTTTTCTTTATAAACATCCTTTCATTTCAGCGTAGAAGTGTTTTCACTTGGGGGCGAGAGGGGGAAGGCAAAGGCGTATATAAAAGTCTCTTAAAATCTCTCGGGGCTTTCGTAATAAAATTTTCAGATGTGTCAAATGTAAAAATATGAATATAATATACACTGTTAAAAAAATTCTGAAATTTACGAACATTTTTTTCCTGAATTTTACAGAAAAGATCCCTTTTCATAACAAAAGGGCATTTTCCGTTACAAATCCCGAAATTCCACCATATTTTCTGAAAATAACGAAACTGATGGAAATAAAATCAAAAAACGGAGACACTCCGTTCTGTGGGGGACTCCATGGCCGAGTGGCCAAGTTACCACACCGCTAATCGCCTGCGAGCGCAGATTATGGGTTCGGGTCCGACTGGCGCCATGGAATAATGAAAACATAAAAAATCCCTTTTAAATTATGTTTTTCTGTTTATTTTTCTCTTATTTCTTATTAATTTTTTTAAATTTATTAGCCAATAAATAAATAAATAAATAAATAAATAAATATTGTACGACAATTTTAAAAAAATGTCTATATCTTTTTTGTAAAAAAAAAAAAAAAGTTATTAAAACTTTTTTATTCATTAAAAAAAAAAAGAGAGAGAGAGAGAGAGAAAGAGAGAGAGAGTGGTTTTAAACAGTGATTTTTTTTTTAATTTAAACTATTTAAAAAATTAAAACTGATTTTTAAAAATAATAAGTATTATTCATCAGCCTAAAATAAAATAAAATAAACCGTTTAAAAATATTCTAAGAAGTATATATGAAAGGAAATCTTTATAAAGCACAACAGATTTTCCCACTAACTCATAAAAGGCATACTTTGTACAATCCAGCATCAGCAGCTTTGGCTCAGTTCATAAGGATTTGTTCCGCAATCTAAAGGTCCCGGGTTCAATCCTCAAGGTGGCGTGACCTAAATTACACAAAATAAAAATTAAGTAAAATAACATAACAGCTTAAAATCACTAGGTAATTTCGAATTCTTTGACGATTAATCGATTCGTTAATTTTAAAAACTATATTAAATTATTATTATTATTATTAAAAATCAAATTTTGTAACGGAAAGTTACTGATTCTTCAAACGGAGCTTCCCCTTCTTGTATTTCCCATAACGGAAAATCTACTAACGGAACGGTAAAAGTTCGGCTACATTGCTGCCGGTAGTTTCACCTGGAATTCACGGATTTATTTTTAACAGTGTAGGAATGATCTCGGTTTTCGGAAAAATGTTTCGTTTTAGGCAGGTTTCCGTCTTGGCAAAGGGTTATTTATGTTACTTCCTCCGTCGAAATCAATATTTTTTTACGTTTAATACAGAATTTATTATAAGCGGATTCTTCATTCTCATGTTTATTATATTTTTATGTGCCAATTTATAAGTTACTGCCCCCCCCCCTTTTTTTTAGCCAGGGAACTTGCCAACACTATTTCCGAACCACTGTTTTAACGACTTAACTGATTTTCACTGCACGACGTAGGCAAGAAGAGTTTGCTTGATCCATCACTTAAAGCTTTTCCACACCACTAATTTTTTTTAAATACAATTTAATACTATTTAATGGAAGAATTGTTTAGTTTACATATTATGATTTTTTTTTAACTTAAAAAAGCGGTGCTTATGCCATATTATCGGTTTATTGAAGGTAAACAGAGCGGTTGCAAAAACATTTTTTGAATACAATTTATTTATGGTAAATGTGTGAAAAGTCATTGCTTATAAAAAGTAAGTTTTGTTGGTTTTTAATAAATTTGGTTAATTTTTATTACACTTAAGTATAATAGACATTATTCAATCGTAAATATTATTATAAATCTCTTTCAATCCAACAGATTCTATTTCTACAGGTGAGGGGAGAGTCCATTCAATATGTCGACTGAGATTCGACTCTGCGAAATGAGCCAAAATGCTCATGCGTGTGAAAATAGAGTATTGTCTGAATTTCGACAGTCTGATGCTGCCGTCAGCGCCATCTGTTGACCAAAATTCGAACTATTTTAAGAAACTGCATATATCTAAAAATTTATTGATTTTCTGAAAACAATGCAGCAAACCGCGAAATTTTATCTCAAACCGTTTTTTTATTATTTACGTTCAAAATGGGTCAGTCATTTACTGGACACCTTCTATGCTCAAAATATTTAAATATACGTTTAAATTTTCTTTTGAAATTGCAAAGTAATTTATAAATGGCTTCCACATATTTTATTTTCATATATTATACTAGGGGGGGCACCGCCCACCTGCTCGCTTACGCTCGCCAACCCCACGGGTTATCGCTTTGCGATTCCAAGTTGTAGGCTACTCCTGGTTGCTGCGCTCGCCAATACTACATGGAATCGCTTCGCGATGCATAGACGGAGCCCTTTCCTGATTGGTCTATTCGACACATGGAAGGTGTGGTCCACCCGGACGCGTTATTTCCGGAAACCTTACACATCAGCATCATTCCAGGAGTCATTCCTGGAGATTTGTTTAAGGCTAGTTTTTTTTTTTTACTATAGAAGGATTATGCCTATCCATGATAGGTAAGTATTACATAGGCCCCAGCGACTTGCTTTGCAATGAAAGCGTTAAAGGTCTGAAAAATTATTCTTCAGGCTCACTCCTAAGAATTTTACCTGGCACCTAAGAATTCTCAACTTTTGTCCGTCACTGCATACATAGGATGCATTTGAATCCATGAACTATACTTTAATGAGAAATAGAACACATCTAGAAAATTCAAATCAGTGTACAATACATAATCGTAGGAGAGCTAACTCTGTTTACCACATGCTCACGGATTCCAGAGAACTATGCAGCTAATTGTTTGAAATCCACGGTAGAATACATTATCGCTTTGTGTGTTTAACCCTTTTCGCTCCCTGCTTCCACGGATGTGGACCTCCATTCTTTCATTTTTAAGTGCGTTCGTAATTATGTTATAATGCTCGCATATAACAGAGCAAACTCTACCGAACTGAATAATTAGAAATTTAATAATATGTAATTGTTACATAACTCTGTTCAGTCACTTCAAATTTTATGAAAATCGGATGTATATTTTAATTACAGGGACAATCAAAAGTATTCCATTACAGCATGGCCAATGGGAAAAATAGTTTTAAGTGCCTTTTAAGGGTGTTACACTCTTTCTAATATAATGAAATTGATATGTCTCTATGAAATGTATACTAAAATATATATTTTGTACAATCTGTGGTGCAAAGATTATTTGTTATTAATTTACATGGCTACACAAAAGTATTCCATTCGATAATGGTATAAGGGGAAATATTGTTATGGGAGCAATTTAGTAATTTTAAACTACTTCACATTTTATGAAACTGATGTACGTTGCTGAAGTTTACGATAAGTTAATTCTTGTATAATAGAAAGCAGGGTGTATTTACAGGGATGGACAAAAGATTTTGGATGCTCTTCTGTACCTCAAATACTGTACATTATTACACCAAGATCTGAATACTTTTAAAACTTCCTTATAGTACGAACGCACCCCATTTTCTACACTTGACGTGCAGTTTCCAACTTGTTTATAAATTATACTCAAACATAATTACAATTTTAATCTTAGAATGATATGATTCGATATCCAAGAAATATGATACGATAGTCCACTGTAATAATCCAAATACATAAAACTCCTGTTCTGAAGTCAAATTGGAGAAAAAAAATAATTCAATAATAATGAATAATATTGCATTAATACATAGTTGCGAAGAGGTTAAAAGAGCAGCATTCTAGCATTTCGCCTTTTGTGATAATCCCAGACATAATTCAATGAATATTACTTATTTAGATTGCTTATTATTAATTAAAATTTTAAACACATGAGTTGATTCACTTTCAACATTTCTGAGGAAATTGTGGGCAATTTAACCTCTTCTCTTTTAGTTCAGTTATTTATCAAATAAAGTTTCTTGCTTTGGAAATTTTGGATTTTGTCTGTTAATATTTTTAAGCTATTGCATAGCTTTTATCGCGGGCTTTGAGCGCGGTGACCGAATCCAAAAATTCCGTAACGCGAAAAATCCTAACACATCGGTAACGAAAAAACCTAACACTCGGCTAACGTCGTTTCCTTTCGGAAAACTTCGGAACGGTATCCTTCGGTAGACTTCGGCAGACATTGACGCGGTATTTTTCAGATATTAGGATATCAAGTCTCAAACTTATGCTTCTTATGATCTAATTTTCATAGTGCGGCCAAATTTTGTTTGGTAATTTATTATGAGACAGTGTTTATTTTGGTGGTCTTATTTATTTTGGTGTCAGGAGACCCCCCACCGTGAGGGTCGAAAAATTTAAAATGCTTATAACTCGCGATCTAACTTTCGTAGCGCGGCCAAACTTTGTTTGGTAATTTATTATGAGACATTGTTAATTTCTGGTGACAGGATACACCCCACGGTGAGGGTCGAAAAATTTAAAATGCTTATAACTCGCGATCTAATCTTCGTAACGCGGCCAAACTTGTTTGGTAATTTATTAGGAGACAGTGTTAATGTTTGGTGACAGGAGACCCCAGAAGGTGAGGATCGAAAAATTTAAAATGCTCATAACTCGCGATCTAATTTTCGTAGCGCGGCCAAATTTTGTTTGGTTATTTATTATGGGACAGTGTTGATTGTTGGTGACAGAAGACACCCCACGGTGAGGGTCGAAAAATTAAAAATGCTTATAACTCGCGATCTAATTTTGGTAGCTTGGCAAAATATTGTTTGGTAATTTATTATAAGACAGTGTTAATTTTTGGAGACAGGAGACCCCCCATGGTGAGGGTCGAAAAATTTAAAATGCTTATAACTCGCGATCTAATTTTCGTAGAGCGGCCAAATTGTGTTTGGTAATTTATTATGGGACAGTGTTGATTTTTGGTGACAGGAGATCCTCCAAGGTGAGGGTCGAAAATTTTAAAATGCTTATAACTCGCGATCTAATTTTTGTAGCGCGGCCAAAATTTGTTTGGTAATTTATTATGAGGCAGTGTTAATTTTTGGGGAAATTAGACCCCCACACGATGAGGGTCGAAAAATTTTAAATGCTTATAACTCACGATCTAATTTTCGTAGCGCGGCCAAATTTTGTTTGCTAATTTAATATGAGACTGTTAATTTTTGGTGACAGGAGAGCCCCCACGGTGAGGGTCGAAAAATTTAAAATGCTTGTAACTCACGATCTAATTTTCGTAGCGCGGCCAAATTTTGTTTGGTAATTTATTATGAGACAGTGTTAATGTTTGGTGACAGGGGACCCCCCATGGTGAAGGTCGAAAAATTTAAAATGCTTATAACTCACGATCTAATTTTCGTAACGCAGCCAAATTTTGTTTATTCATTTATTATGAGTCAGTGTTAAGTTTTGGTGACAGGAGACCCTCACGGTGAGGGTCGAAAAATTTAAAATGCTTATAACTCGCGATCTAATTTTCGTAGCGCGGGCAAATTTTGTTTGGTAATTTTTTTATGAGACATTGTTTATTGTTGGTGACAGAAGGCCCCCCCCCCATGGTGAGGGTCGAAAAATTTAAAATGCTTATAACTCGCGATCTAATTTTCGTAGCGCGGCCAAATTTTGTTTGGTAATTTATTATGAGACATTGTTAATTTCTAGTGACAGGAGACACCCAACGGTGAGGGTCGAAAAATTTGAAATGCTCATAACTCGCGATCTAATTTTCGTAGCGCGGCCAAATTTTGTTTGGTAATTTATTATGAGACATTCTTAATTGTTGGTGACAGAAGACACCCTACGGTGAGGGTCGAAAAATTAAAAATGCTTATAACTCGCGATCTAATTTTGGTAACTTGGCAAAATATTGTTTGGTAATTTATTATAAGGCAGTGTTAATTTTTGGTGACAGGAGACCCCCCACGGTGAGGGTCGAAAAATTTAAAATGCTTATAACTCGCGATCTAATTTTCGTAGCTCAGCCAAATTTTGTTTATTCATTTATTATGAGTCAGTGTTAAGTTTTGGTGACAGGAGACCTTCACGGTGAGGGTCGAAAAATTTAAAATGCTTATAACTCGCGATCTAATTTTCGTAGCGCGGCCAAATTTTGTTTGGTAATTTATTTTGAGACTGTTAATTTTTGGTGACAGGAGAACCCCCACGGTGAGGGTCGAAAAATTTAAAATGCTTATAACTCACGATCTAATTTTCGTAGCGCGGCCAAATTTTGTTTATTCATTTATTATGAGTCAGTGTTAAGTTTTGGTGACAGGAGACCCTCACGGTGAGGGTCGAAAAATTTAAAATGCTTATAACTCGCGATTTAATTTTCCTAGCGCGGCCAAATATTGTTTGGTTATTTATTTTGAGACTGTTAATTTTTGGTGACAGGAGACCCCCCACGGTGAGGGTCGAAAAATTTAAAATGCTTATAACTCACGATCTAATTTTCGTAGCGCGGCCAAATTTTGTTTATTCATTTATTATGAGTCAGTGTTAAGTTTTGGTGACCGGAGACCCTCACGGTGAGGGTCGAAAAATTTAAAATGCTTATAACTCGCGATCTAATTTTCGTAGCGCGGCCAAATTTTGTTTGGTAATTTATTTTGAGACTGTTAATTTTTGGTGACAGGAGACCCCCACGGTGAGGGTCGAAAAATTTAAAATGCTTATAACTCGCGATCTAATTTTTGTAGCTAAGCAAAATATTGTTTGGTAATTTAATATAAGACAGTGTTAATTTTTGGTGACAGGAGACCCCCACCACGGTGAGAGTCGAAAAATTTAAAATGCTTATAACTCGCGATGTAATTTTCGTAGCTCGGCCAAATTTTGTTTGGTAATTTATTATGAGATTTTGTTAATTTTTGGTGACAGGAGACACCCCACGGAGAGGGTCGAAAAATTTAAAATGCTTATAACTCGCGATCTAATTTTCGTAGCGCGGCCAAATTTTGTTTATTCATTTATTATGAGTCAGTGTTAAGTTTTGGTGACAGAAGACCCTCACGGTGAGGGTCGAAAAATTTAAAATGCTTATAACTCGCGATCTAATTTTCGTAGCGCGGCCAAATTTTGTTTGGTAATTTATTTTGAGACTGTTAATTTTTGGTGACAGGAGAACCCCCACGGTGAGGGTCGAAAAATTTAAAATGCTTATAACTCACGATCTAATTTTCGTAGCGCGGCCAAATTTTGTTTATTCATTTATTATGAGTCAGTGTTAAGTTTTGGTGACAGGAGACCCTCACGGTGAGGGTCGAAAAATTTAAAATGCTTATAACTCACGATCTAATTTTCGTAGCGCGGCCAAATTTTGTTTGGTAATTTAATATGAGACTGTTAATTTTTGGTGACAGGAGACCCCCACGGTGAGGGTCGAAAAATTTGAAATGCTTATAACTCGCGATCTAATTTTCGTAGCGCGGCCAAATTTTGTTTGGTAATTTATTATGAGACATTGTTAATTGTTGGTGACAGAAGACACCCCACTGCGAGGGTCGAAAAATTAAAAATGCTTATAACTCGCGATCTAATTTTGGTAGCTTGGCAAAATATTGTTTGGTAATTTATTATAAGACAGTGTTAATTTTTGGTGACAGGAGACCCCCACCACGGTGAGAGTCGAAAAATTTAAAATGCTTATATCTCGCGATCTAATTTTCGTAGCGCGGCCAAATTTTGTTTGGTAATTTTTTATGAGACATTGTTAATTGTTGGTGACAGAAGACCACCCCCCCCCATGGTGAGGGTCGAAAAATTTAAAATGCTTATAATTCGCGATCTAATTTTCGTAGCGCGGCAAAATTTCGTTTGGTAATTTATTATGAGACATTGTTAATTTCTAGTGACAGGAGACACCCCACGGTGAGGGTCGAAAAATTTGAAATGCTCATAACTCGCGATCTAATTTTCGTAGCGCGGCCAAATTTTGTTTGATAATTTATTATGAGACATTGTTAATTGTTGGTGACAGAAGGCACCCTACGGTGAGGGTCGAAAAATTAAAAATGCTTATAACTCGCGATCTAATTTTGGTAGCTTGGCAAAATATTGTTTGGTAATTTATTATAAGGCAGTGTTAATTTTTGGTGAGAGGAGAACCCCCACGGTGAGGGTCGAAAAATTTAAAATGCTTATAACTCACGATCTAATTTTCGTAGCACGGCCAAATTTTGTTTATTCATTTATTATGAGTCAGTGTTAAGTTTTGGTGACAGGAGACCCTCACGGTGAGGGTCGAAAAATTTAAAATGCTTATAACTCGCGATCTAATTTTCCTAGCGCGGCCAAATTTTGTTTGGTAATTTATTTTGAGACTGTTAATTTTTGGTGACAGGAGACCCCCCACGGTGAGGGTCGAAAAATTTAAAATGCTTATAACTCACGATCTAATTTTCGTAGCGCGGCCAAATTTTGTTTATTCATTTATTATGAGTCAGTGTTAAGTTTTGGTGACAGGAGACCCTCACGGTGAGGGTCGAAAAATTTAAAATGCTTATAACTCGCGATCTAATTTTCGTAGCGCGGCCAAATTTTGTTTGGTAATTTATTTTGAGACTGTTAATTTTTGGTGACAGGAGACCCCCCACGGTGAGGGTCGAAAAATTTAAAATGCTTATAACTCACGATCTAATTTTCGTAGCGCGGCCAAATTTTATCTATTCATTTATTATGAGTCAGTGTTAAGTTTTGCTGACAGGAGACCCTCACGGTGAGGGTCGAAAAATTTAAAATGCTTATAACTCACGATCTAATTTTCGTAGCGCGGCCAAATTTTGTTTGGTAATTTAATATGAGACTGTTAATTTTTGGTGACAGGAGACCCCTACGGTGAGGGTCGAAAAATTTGAAATGCTTCTAACTCGCGATCTAATTTTCGTAGCGCGGCCAAATTTTGTTTGGTAATTTATTATGAGACATTGTTAATTTCTAGTGACAGGAGACACCCCACGGTGAGGGTCGAAAAATTTGAAATGCTCATAACTCGCGATCTAATTTTCGTAGCGCGGCCAAATTTTGTTTGGTAATTTATTATGAGATATTGTTAATTGTTGGTGACAGAAGACACCCTACGGTGAGGGTCGAAAAATTAAAAATGCTTATAACTCGCGATCTAATTTTGGTAGCTTGGCAAAATATTGTTTGGTAATTTATTATAAGGCAGTGTTAATTTTTGGTGACAGGAGACCCCCCACGGTGAGGGTCGAAAAATTTAAAATGCTTATAACTCGCGATCTAATTTTCGTAGCGCGGCCAAATTTTGTTTATTCATTTATTATGAGTCAGTGTTAAGTTTTGGTGACAGGAGACCCTCACGGTGAGGGTCGAAAAATTTACAATGCTTATAACTCGCGATCTAATTTTCCTAGCGCGGCCAAATTTTGTTTGGTAATTTATTTTGAGACTGTTAATTTTTGGTGACAGGAGACCCCCCCACGGTGAGGGTCGAAAAATTTAAAATGCTTATAACTCACGATCTAATTTTCGTAGCCGGCCAAATTTTATCTATTCATTTATTATGAGTCAGTGTTAAGTTTTGCTGACAGGAGACCCTCACGGTGAGGGTCGAAAAATTTAAAATGCTTATAACTCACGATTTAATTTTCGTAGCGCGGCCAAATTTTGTTTGGTAATTTAATATGAGACTGTTAATTTTTGGTGACAGGAGACCCCCACGGTGAGGGTCGAAAAATTTGAAATGCTTCTAACTCGCGATCTAATTTTCGTAGCGCGGCCAAATTTTGTTTGGTAATTTATTATGAGACATTGTTAATTTCTAGTGACAGGAGACACCCCACGGTGAGGGTCGAAAAATTTGAAATGCTCATAACTCGCGATCTAATTTTCGTAGCGCGGCCAAATTTTGTTTGGTAATTTATTATGAGATATTGTTAATTGTTGGTGACAGAAGACACCCTACGGTGAGGGTCGAAAAATTAAAAATGCTTATAACTCGCGATCTAATTTTGGTAGCTTGGCAAAATATTGTTTGGTAATTTTTTATAAGGCAGTGTTAATTTTTGGTGACAGGAGACCCCCCACGGTGAGGGTCGAAAAATTTAAAATGCTTATAACTCGCGATCTAATTTTCGTAGCGCGGCCAAATTTTGTTTATTCATTTATTATGAGTCAGTGTTAAGTTTTGGTGACAGGAGACCCTCACGGTGAGGGTCGAAAAATTTAAAATGCTTATAACTCGCGATCTAATTTTCGTAGCGCGGCCAAATTTTGTTTGGTAATTTATTTTGAGACTGTTAACTTTTGGTGACAGGAGACCCCCCACGGTGAGGGTCGAAAAATTTAAAATGCTTATAACTCACGATCTAATTTTCGTAGCGCGGCCAAATTTTGTTTATTCATTTATTATGAGTCAGTGTTAAGTTTTGCTGACAGGAGACCCTCACGGTGAGGGTCGAAAAATTTAAAATGCTTATAACTCACGATCTAATTTTCGTAGCGCGGCCAAATTTTGTTTGGTAATTTAATATGAGACTGTTAATTTTTGGTGACAGGAGACCCCCACGGTGAGGGTCGAAAAATTTGAAATGCTTCTAACTCGCGATCTAATTTTCGTATCGCGGCCAAATTTTGTTTGGTAATTTATTATGAGGCATTGTTAATTTCTGGTGACAGGAGACACCCCACGGTGAGGATCGAAAAATTTAAAATGCTCATAACTCGCGATCTAATTTTCGTAGCGCGGCCAAATTTTGTTTGGTAATTTATAATGAGACATTGTTAATTGTTGGTGACAGAAGACACCCCACTGCGAGGGTCGAAAAATTAAAAATGCTTATAACTCGCGATCTAATTTTTGTAGCTAAGCAAAATATTGTTTGGTAATTTAATATAAGACAGTGTTAATTTTTGGTGACAGGAGACCCCCCACCACGGTGAGAGTCGAAAAATTTAAAATGCTTATAACTCGCGATGTAATTTTCGTAGCTCGGCCAAATTTTGTTTGGTAATTTATTATGAGATTTTGTTAATTTTTGGTGACAGGAGACCCCCACGGTTAGGGTCGAAAAATTTGAAATGCTTCTAACTCGCGATCTAATTTTCGTAGCGCGGCCAAATTTTGTTTGGTAATTTATTATGAGACATTGTTAATTTCTAGTGACAGGAGACACCCCACGGTGAGGGTCGAAAAATTTGAAATGCTCATAACTCGCGATCTAATTTTCGTAGCGCGGCCAAATTTTGTTTGGTAATTTATTATGAGATATTGTTAATTGTTGGTGACAGAAGACACCCTACGGTGAGGGTCGAAAAATTAAAAATGCTTATAACTCGCGATCTAATTTTGGTAGCTTGGCAAAATATTGTTTGGTAATTTATTATAAGGCAGTGTTAATTTTTGGTGACAGGAGACCCCCCACGGTGAGGGTCGAAAAATTTAAAATGCTTATAACTCGCGATCTAATTTTCGTAGCGCGGCCAAATTTTGTTTATTCATTTATTATGAGTCAGTGTTAAGTTTTGGTGACAGGAGACCCTCACGGTGAGGGTCGAAAAATTTAAAATGCTTATAACTCACGATCTAATTTTCGTAGCACGGCCAAATTTTGTTTATTCATTTATTATGAGTCAGTGTTAAGTTTTGGTGACAGGAGACCCTCACGGTGAGGGTCGAAAAATTTACAATGCTTATAACTCGCGATCTAATTTTCCTAGCGCGGCCAAATTTTGTTTGGTAATTTATTTTGAGACTGTTAATTTTTGGTGACAGGAGACCCCCCACGGTGAGGGTCGAAAAATTTAAAATGCTTATAACTCACGATCTAATTTTCGTAGCGCGGCCAAATTTTATCTATTCATTTATTATGAGTCAGTGTTAAGTTTTGCTGACAGGAGACCCTCACGGTGAGGGTCGAAAAATTTAAAATGCTTATAACTCACGATCTAATTTTCGTAGCGCGGCCAAATTTTGTTTGGTAATTTAATATGAGACTGTTAATTTTTGGTGACAGGAGACCCCCACGGTGAGGGTCGAAAAATTTGAAATGCTTCTAACTCGCGATCTAATTTTCGTAGCGCGGCCAAATTTTGTTTGGTAATTTATTATGAGACATTGTTAATTTCTAGTGACAGGAGACACCCCACGGTGAGGGTCGAAAAATTTGAAATGCTCATAACTCGCGATCTAATTTTCGTAGAGCGGCCAAATTTTGTTTGGTAATTTATTATGAGATATTGTTAATTGTTGGTGACAGAAGACACCCTACGGTGAGGGTCGAAAAATTAAAAATGCTTATAACTCGCGATCTAATTTTGGTAGCTTGGCAAAATATTGTTTGGTAATTTTTTATAAGGCAGTGTTAATTTTTGGTGACAGGAGACCCCCCACGGTGAGGGTCGAAAAATTTAAAATGCTTATAACTCGCGATCTAATTTTCGTAGCGCGGCCAAATTTTGTTTATTCATTTATTATGAGTCAGTGTTAAGTTTTGGTGACAGGAGACCCTCACGGTGAGGGTCGAAAAATTTAAAATGCTTATAACTCGCGATCTAATTTTCGTAGCGCGGCCAAATTTTGTTTGGTAATTTATTTTGAGACTGTTAATTTTTGGTGACAGGAGACCCCCCACGGTGAGGGTCGAAAAATTTAAAATGCTTATAACTCACGATCTAATTTTCGTAGCGCGGCCAAATTTTGTTTATTCATTTATTATGAGTCAGTGTTAAGTTTTGCTGACAGGAGACCCTCACGGTGAGGGTCAAAAAATTTAAAATGCTTATAACTCACGATCTAATTTTCGTAGCGCGGCCAAATTTTGTTTGGTAATTTAATATGAGACTGTTAATTTTTGGTGACAGGAGACCCCCACGGTAAGGGTCGAAAAATTTGAAATGCTTCTAACTCGCGATCTAATTTTCGTATCGCGGCCAAATTTTGTTTGGTAATTTATTATGAGGCATTGTTAATTTCTGGTGACAGGAGACACCCCACGGTGAGGATCGAAAAATTTAAAATGCTCATAACTCGCGATCTAATTTTCGTAGCGCGGCCAAATTTTGTTTGGTAATTTATAATGAGACATTGTTAATTGTTGGTGACAGAAGACACCCCACTGCGAGGGTCGAAAAATTAAAAATGCTTATAACTCGCGATCTAATTTTTGTAGCTAAGCAAAATATTGTTTGGTAATTTAATATAAGACAGTGTTAATTTTTGGTGACAGGAGACCCCCACGGTGAGGGTCGAAAAATTTAAAATGCTTATAACTCGCGATCTAATTTTCGTAGCGCGGCCAAATTTTGTTTATTCATTTATTATGAGTCAGTGTTAAGTTTTGGTGACAGGAGACCCTCACGGTGAGGGTCGAAAAATTTAAAATGCTTATAACTCGCGATCTAATTTTCGTAGCGCGGCCAAATTTTGTTTGGTAATTTATTTTGAGACTGTTAATTTTTGGTGACAGGAGAACCCCCACGGTGAGGGTCGAAAAATTTAAAATGCTTATAACTCACGATCTAATTTTCGTAGCGCGGCCAAATTTTGTTTATTCATTTATTATGAGTCAGTGTTAAGTTTTAGTGACAGGAGACCCTCATGGTGAGGGTCGAAAAATTTAAAATGCTTATAACTCACGATCTAATTTTCGTAGCGCGGCCAAATTTTGTTCGGTAATTTAATATGAGACTGTTAATTTTTGGTGACAGGAGACCCCCACGGTGAGGGTCGAAAAATTTGAAATGCTTATAACTCGCGATCTAATTTTCGTAGCGCGGTCAAATTTTGTTTGGTAATTTATTATGAGACATTGTTAATTGTTGGTGACAGAAGACACCCCACTGCGAGGGTCGAAATTTAAAAATGCTTATAACTCGCGATCAAATTTTGGTAGCTTGGCAAAATATTGTTTGGTAATTTATTATAAGACAGTGTTAATTTTTGGTGACAGGAGACCCCCACCACGGTGAGAGTCGAAAAATTTAAAATGCTTATATCTCGCAATCTAATTTTCGTAGCGCGGCCAAATTTTTTAGGTAATTTATTATGAGATTTTGTTAATTTTTGGTGACAGGAGACCCCCACGGTGAGTGTCGAAAAATTTAAAATGTTTATAACTCGCGATCTAATTTTCGTAGCGCGGCCAAATTTTGTTTGGTAATTTTTTATGAGACAGTGTTAATTTTTGGTGACAGGAGACCCTCACGGTGAGGGTCGAAAAATTTAAAATGCTTATAACTCGCGATCTAATTTTCGTAGCGCGGGCAAATTTTGTTTGGTAATTTTTTATGAGACATTGTTAATTGTTGCTGACAGAAGACCCCCCCCCCATGGTGAGGGTCGAAAAATTTAAAATGCTTATAACTCGCGATCTAATTTTCGTAGCGCGGCCAAATTTTGTTTGGTAATTTATTATGAGACATTGTTAATTTCTAGTGACAGGAGACACCCCACGGTGAGGGTCGAAAAATTTGAAATGCTCATAACTCGCGATCTAATTTTCGTAGCGCGGCCAAATTTTGTTTGGTAATTTATTATGAGACATTGTTAATTGTTGGTGACAGAAGGCACCCTACGGTGAGGGTCGAAAAATTAAAAATGCTTATAACTCGCGATCTAATTTTGGTAGCTTGGCAAAATATTGTTTGGTAATTTATTATAAGGCAGTGTTAATTTTTGGTGACAGGAGACCCCCCACGGTGAGGGTCGAAAAATTTAAAATGCTTATAACTCGCGATCTAATTTTCGTAGCGCGGCCAAATTTTGTTTATTCATTTATTAGGGGTCAGTGTTAAGTTTTGGTGACAGGAGACCCTCACGGTGAGGGTCGAAAAATTTAAAATGCTTATAACTCGCGATCTAATTTTCGTAGCGCGGCCAAATTTTGTTTGGTAATTTATTTTGAGACTGTTAATTTTTGGTGACAGGAGAACCCCCACGGTGAGGGTCGAAAAATTTAAAATGCTTATAACTCACGATCTAATTTTCGTAGCACGGCCAAATTTTGTTTATTCATTTATTATGAGTCAGTGTTAAGTTTTGGTGACAGGAGACCCTCACGGTGAGGGTCGAAAAATTTAAAATGCTTATAACTCGCGATCTAATTTTCCTAGCGCGGCCAAATTTTGTTTGGTAATTTATTTTGAGACTGTTAATTTTTGGTGACAGGAGACCCCCCACGGTGAGGGTCGAAAAATTTAAAATGCTTATAACTCACGATCTAATTTTCGTAGCGCGGCCAAATTTTGTTTATTCATTTATTATGAGTCAGTGTTAAGTTTTGGTGACAGGAGACTCTCACGGTGAGGGTCGAAAAATTTAAAATGCTTATAACTCGCGATCTAATTTTCGTAGCGCGGCCAAATTTTGTTTGGTAATTTATTTTGAGACTGTTAATTTTTGGTGACAGGAGACCCCCCACGGTGAGGGTCGAAAAATTTAAAATGCTTATAACTCACGATCTAATTTTCGTAGCGCGGCCAAATTTTGTTTATTCATTTATTATGAGTCAGTGTTAAGTTTTGCTGACAGGAGATCCTCACGGTGAGGGTCGAAAAATTTAAAATGCTTATAACTCACGATCTAATTTTCGTAGCGCGGCCAAATTTTGTTTGGTAATTTAATATGAGACTGTTAATTTTTGGTGACAGGAGACCCCCACGGTGAGGGTCGAAAAATTTGAAATGCTTCTAACTCGCGATCTAATTTTCGTAGCGCGGCCAAATTTTGTTTGGTAATTTATTATGAGACATTGTTAATTTCTAGTGACAGGAGACACCCCACGGTGAGGGTCGAAAAATTTGAAATGCTCATAACTCGCGATCTAATTTTCGTAGCGCGGCCAAATTTTGTTTGGTAATTTATTATGAGACATTGTTAATTGTTGGTGACAGAAGACACCCTACGGTGAGGGTCGAAAAACTAAAAATGCTTATAACTCGCGATCTAATTTTCGTAGCGCGGCCAAATTTTGTTTGGTAATTTATTTTGAGACTGTTAATTTTTGGTGACAGGAGAACCCCCACGGTGAGGGTCGAAAAATTTAAAATGCTTATAACTCACAATCTAATTTTCGTAGCGCGGCCAAATTTTGTTTATTCATTTATTATGAGTCAGTGTTAATTTTTGGTGACAGGAGACCCCCCACGGTGAGGGTCGAAAAATTTAAAATGCTTCTAACTCGCGATCTAATGTTCGTAGCGCGGCCAAATTTTGTTTATTCATTTATTATGAGTCAGTGTTAAGTTTTGCTGACAGGAGACCCTCACGGTGAGGGTCGAAAAATTTAAAATGCTTATAACTCACGATCTAATTTTCGTAGCGCGGCCAAATTTTGTTTGGTAATTTAATATGAGACTGTTAATTTTTGGTGACAGGAGACACCCCACGTTGAGGATCGAAAAATTTAAAATGCTCATAACTCGCGATCTAATTTTCGTAGCGCGGCCAAATTTTGTTTGGTAATTTATTATGAGACATTGTTAATTGTTGGGGACAGAAGACACCCCACTGCGAGGGTCGAAAAATTAAAAATGCTTATAACTCGCGATCTAATTTTTGTAGCTTGGCAAAATATTGTTTGGTAATTTATTATAAGACAGTGTTAATTTTTGGTGACAGGAGACCCCCACCACGGTGAGAGTCGAAAAATTTAAAATGCTTATAACTCGCGATCTAATTTTCGTAGCTCGGCCAAATTTTGTTTGGTAATTTATTATGAGATTTTGTTAATTTTTGGTGACAGGAGACCCCCACGGTGAGGGTCGAAAAATTTAAAATGTTTATAACTCGCGATCTAATTTTCGTAGCGCGGCCAAATTTTGTTTGGTATTTTTTTATGAGACAGTGTTAATTTTTGGTGACAGGAGACCCCCCCACGGTGAGGGTCGAAAAATTTAAAATGTTTATAACTCGCGATCTAATTTTCGTAGCGCGACCAAATTTTGTTTGGTAATTTATTAAGCTATTGCATAGCTTTTATCGCGGGCTTTGAGCGCGGCGACCGAATTTAAGAATTCTGCAACGAGAAAAATTCCTAACAATCCGGCTAACGAAGTTTCAGTTTGGCAGACTTCGGGAAGGTATCCTTCGATAGACTTCAGCAGACATTGACGCGGTATTTTTGCATAAGTTGATAAAAAATGCTATGCAATAGCTTTACCGCGGCAGTCCCCGAGTGGCACACATATTTTTCGTGTTATCACTTTAGTTAGTAACAGTATTCGACATAAATAAATAGAAAAGTGCCCAGTTGAACTTATGGCATTGAGCTCACAATCTATTCACACTTATTGTATATTAAACTATTATTTATGTCAATTATTCATAAAATAATACTCATGCCTTTTGAACAAAACGGCAAGTAAATTAAGGGTGGATCCCCCCTTCCTCCGATCCTTCCATTTTTCTTATCCAATGGTACCGCTCAATCTAATCAAGGAACTGCCGTATCATGTAAACCAATGTATCAAATTGAAGCAAATTGAATAATTCGGCTTGAAAAACTCATTTATGTAAATTAAAAAGAAATTACAAAAATGTCCTCCCCCGTTATATTTGACCAATTAACCCTCAAAGCTAATCAGGGAAGTGTATTATCAGAATGAAACTAAGCAAATCGGATATTTCAGTCAAAATTTATCGCGTTACATACATACATAATTCTATACATACGTACATACACAACCTGCTGACCCTGAGGCTTTCATAGCTTGCGAGCTATAAACCAGTTACTGATTAGTTATTGCAGAGTTAATAGGGTAATATTAGCTATCAGAAAGCGCATTGATGTGTTGGCTTCACTGATTGACATACGATCATAATTTGTATAACATTTTGAACTTCGCTAGCTATTATGTTCTTTTGCCCCACATATGTTTTTCGTGAGTTCAGATTTATCTGAATGAATGAATGCTTCATGTTTTCATTAATATTTAATTGTGTAGTTTTTCTTTTCTTTCAAAAACAATATTCAAGACTATTGCAAATATCGGCTTAGCCTTAAGCTCTTTTCACAAGAGTCAAATTTAAATCCATAAACGAAAAGTACGGAATAATTAAAGCTGCCCTGAACGAAACCAAACAGCAGCAAAATAAATTATCTTAAAATTGAGTTAATCTGATTCACTATTTGAGTTTGTTAAGGTAAAATCGGAATACCTAACACAATGCAATTTGATGCATAGCATGGTTAAATGTATGTCTGTACACACTGAGGTGACAAGGATTGGATTCCCTGATAATAGTGTGTCGGTTCTCCGTTTTCTCGTCGAAATGCAACATCACAATGTGACATGGACTCCACGAGACGTTGGAAGTTCTCTGGAGAAATGTTGAGTCCTGCCGTCTTATGAGACTTCCATAATTCCAAAAGTGTTGCAGATGGAGGATTTTGTGCACGAAATGATCTCTCGATTATGTCCGATAAATGTTCGAAGTAACTCATGTCGGGCGATCGCGGTGGCCAAATCATCCGCTAGAACTGTCCAGAATGCTCTTCAAACCCATCGCTAACTATTAATGGCCGGGTGACATGGCGCATTATCAGCCTGAAAATTGAATAGTTGATTCTATACATGAAGTAAATGAATGGTCGTAAATGGTCTCCTAGTATCTGAACGTAATCATTTCTAGTTAAGATCGGTTCCGTTTGACCAGCAGACCCATAGAACTCCATGCAGACACAACCCGTACCATTATGGAGTCACCACTAGCTTGCACAGTGCCTTTTTAACAACGTGGATACACGGATTTATAGGGTCTGTACCACACTCGTACCCTTCCACCAGCTTTTATCCATTAAAATCGTCACTCATCTGACCAAGACATATTGTCCCTTTCGTTTACGTTCCAACTGATATTGTCACGAGCCTGGGAGCTTCGCTGTTTGCGATGTAGTGCTGTTAGTAATGGCACCCGAATCGGTCTTCTTCTGTTATAGTCCATTAAAGCCAAATTTCAATGGACTTTCCTAACGAACACGCCCGTCAAACGTCCCATATTCTTTCCTGGAGTTTATTTCACGCAGTGTTGCTTGTCTGTTCACTGTCAGAAGTCAACGCAGACGTCGCTGGTCGCTGTCATTAAGTGCCGGCGGTCGACCCCTGCGTTGTCCATGATGGGAGGTTATTCCTGAATTTAGGTATTTTTGGTCTATGAATCACACTGTGGATCTGGGAATGTTGAATTCCGTAACGATTTCCGAAATGAAATGTTCCATGCGTGGTATGCTCCAACTAGCATACCGCGTTCGAAATCCGTAAATTCTCCTCGTGTCAGACATATATCACATAATCACATAATCAACCTTCTCATACGAAGCATTTGAACTCAAATGAAAGTCCTGTGCAGGCATTGACCATTTATACAATTTGTAAGCGAATTACTGCCATCTACATATTTGCATATTGCTATCCCATGGCTTTTGTCACCTCAATGTATATTCATTAAATGTCTGTTCTGTAACGTTATTTGTTGTATCGATAAATTTAAATACAACAGCTATTTTGCGTACATGCCAGATTCGTACATGACATTTCGTACATGACATTTTAAAAATCAAACAGTTATGCTTAAAACCAGAAATTTATTTAATGAACAGAATTGACAAAAATTTCTAACGACTATATCATTTAATGCCAGACACATAGGTTCAAAATGTATATAATTAAAAAAAAAAAAAGAAAAAAAAACCGGCGATTGTCAACTATGTATTTTGCCATCTTGCTTAATATGCGTTCTAAAGCAACTTGTTAAGTATTTTGCGTACATATTCAAATCAAAATTCTTTCAGGAGAAAAGTTTTAAGATTATGAGTTTTGCACAGGGTATTATTGAAATGGTGTGGATTATGTTTGCCATCTTCAAATGTACTGCATCCCTTGTAGGAGAGTAATTTGTTGTTAATGGACAAGAGACTTTCAAACTCTTTTTACTGACCCATAATACGCAGTTTAGGATAAGTCTTCTAATCGCTTTAAAAATCGAAAACTAGTTGACGGATTTACACGCTTCAGACGCTGGAGATTCCAAAGAAAAAACAAATTTTTAGAAAAAAAAGCAGCTCCTCCATCTTCCGAATTAATTATTATAGAGACTCAGAATTTCGTATGTATTTAGTATTTAATAATGAGAAGAAGCTTATTAAAGATTAGTAACCTCGGTTTTCTGGAATTTTTTTCCGGACTCTATAAATATTCGTTCATATAACAGATACATAACAATAATTATAATAATAGATACAGTAAAAATCAACATTAATTAAAAAAAAAAAAACAGCAGGACGCGTTTCGAGCAAAAAACAATAAAATTCATCTTCAGCTGAAAGAGACACGTGTCCGTAAGGGCAAGAGGTCAAAGATAAACTAAAAGAAAGAGGTTGCAGATAGCAAAGCATGCGACAGGTGGCGCTAATTGAAAGAGAAAATGAGGAAGACAAAAGTGAGGACAAAATAAAAAACCAAAAACAATGGAAATAAAAAAAACCCATAAAAAATAAGTGGAATAATAATAATAAAAAAATAAGTAATAAATGTTATAAATAATAAAGAAAATAAATATTAAATAAATAAAAAAGCAAAATAAAAAATAACGAAGAAATAAAAACAAAAAATAATAATGGTAATACAAAAAATTGTCTATTATTTAAAGAAAATAGACAGGGACGAGAGAAAGAAATCACAAAAGTATTTTGCATGCAGAAGAGCATTTCTCATCCATTTTTCTTTTTCTTTTTTTTTCTTTTTTAGTTTTCAGGCAGCTTGTCAGCTAAATCTCAGAAAGTTTGATCTTTTTATGTTCCACGTGTCTTTAATAATTTGATGTATCAATCAAATAAGTAGCATTTGAAAGTAAATTTTTCTTTACTATATGACGGTGTAATATTTACTATGTGCGATGTTCAGTAGTTTAAAAATTAGTTGAGGCAATTTAATTAACACGTGCTGCAAACTTCACAATGACATGAGTGTTGCGCTCAAAAAACACTTGTTTTCTGCAATACAGATTTTTACAGTGCTAAAAAAAACCCTTGCTAATTAAAAAAAAAATGTTATAAAATCTCGAGACATGACACATTAAAAATTTATAAGCAATCTTTTGAAAGGAACTCTTTAATAGAGATACTGATGCACTAATTTTAAGAATACCAAGCAACAAATAAATACTTTCTGTATCATAATAAATGCATGTATTAAACAAATTACAAATTTTTCATAAATATTGATTAAAGATGTTACCCTAATGAAATATAATAATAAAGCAAATCTTTAGAAAATAAGAAAATTATAAAAAAAAATCACTTTCTAATTAAAAAAAATGTTACAAAATATTGAGACATGACACATTGCAAATATATCAAAGCAATCTTTAGAAAGGATTTGTACAATAAAGATACAGAAACACTAACTTTAAGCATGTGAAGCAACAAATATATACTTTCTGAATCGTAATAAATACATGTATTAAATTAATTACAAATTTTTAATTTATGAGGATTAAAGATGTTACCTTAATGCATTATAATAATAAAGCAAATCTCTGGAAATATATTTATTTAGAAATTTCAATAAACCTTTCTTTTTTATTAATATTTTTCAACAAAGTCTATAAGTGTTTATGCGTTCAGTTTGACTGTTCGTCTGTTCACACTTTCTCTCTTTTAATTATATTCGATTTTCATGCAATTAAATAAGGTTATTTAGGGTCACCAAAGAAAGTTTGGTATTGTAAATAAAGTACGTAGGATTAATATTTCATTTACAGGGTCTTTAAAAAGAATTCCATTACACTATGTTATACGTGGGAAAAACATCTTGCAGAGTATTTTAATAAGAGTATGCTCTTTTAGATGTATTGAAACTGATATTAATCAATGAATTTCTCTACGATTGCGTTGAAACAGGGCATTCATATATTTTTTTATTCATTTACAGGAGCACACGAAAGAAATTGGTTACAGTAGTGTCTTCCAATGGTAGTTTCAGGAGTGTGTTTTAAATTCATATGCGCTGTTAAATATAACTCACTTTTTACATTTTACTCGTTATATATAAATTCTATACCTCATATACAGGGTTGCACACAATTATTCACGTACCATTATTCTCATTAGAGGCATTGGTGCTTTTGGAATTTTTAACTGAAGTACAGTGAAACTCGTTTAAGATACGCCCGCTTAAAATACGATCCCGCTTAGTATACGAATTATCTTCGGTCCCTTGAAAACTGCCTATTAAACCCGTGTAAAATTACCCGCTTAAAATATGTACGAATAAGATACGATCCCGCTTAATATACGAACAAAATTGGTCCCTTGAGGTAAAAAAAACCCCGCTTAATATACGAAATGGTGCTTATGAAATCCGTTTATCACGTGTCTTTAGGACAGAATAAGTAAAATCTTAGTTTTCCTAAGATACTTTCTTTTTACGTTTTTTCGCTCATTAATATATTCTTTTCCACTGTTTTTGCACGTTGAATTCTGATTGGCTCCTTTTTCAACAAAATACAAAAACAACAACCGCTTTTATTACTTTCTTCTATCTTCAATAGAAGAAAGTATTGTAATCGAAATTTTTTTCGACTTCTGTTTTTTCGACTGATTTACACGTTTTAGGGGTCAGAGATTCCAAAAAACCTGTTTTTACAAAATGTTTGTCTGTTCGTGTGTCTGTGTGTATGTCGCCATTCTACCATCAAAAAGTGTATGAAGTTATGCATAGAAATGAACCAAATTTTTTGTGAATGTTTCCGGCTGTGGTAAGCAGGTCCTCCTTCAGTTTTGAAATATTCCGCCGGAAGGGGGCGCTGCAATCACTATTTTTGTGCCATTTTCAATATTGTACCGGCCAAAAGTATATGAAGTTATGCATTGAATAAAACCAAATTTTTTATGTAAGTGTATGACTATGGGTAGTTGGTCCACACTGAATTTGAAAAAAGTCCGCCGGAAAGGGGTGCTGCAATAACCAATTTTATGCCATTTTCAATATTGCACCACCTAAAAGTGTATGAAGTTAGTCTTAGAACTGAACTAAAATTTTTGTATATAATTATTTTTTGATAAGGCAAATAGATCCTTCCTGAATTTTTTTAAAAAAAATCCACGTATCATTCTATTGTTCATCGGCTCGTGTAGAGACAGAAATTCGTTTTTACTACGATTAATTGATTGAAGCAGAAATTTAAGATGAAAACTAAAGTTCGTATAGTATTGAATTAAAATTATTAAAACACTAAAATGAGTAACTATTTTTTAAAAATATTAAAATGTACGTATGAGATAGAAGAAAGTTTTGGGATTGGCACATCCAACTAGTTTCTTTTACCATTACACTTGGGCAATGGACTGATCTGAAATTTCGTTGGTTGCTCTCCTGATTGGATGAGAAAGTTATTGGAGAAATCCGTCTATATTTTTATGCTTTTTCTGCTTTCTGTTTTTTGTATCGCTTATCTATAGCTGCTTTTTATTATTATATTTTTTATTACTATAAATCGTCCTCAGGAGTGCCTTTTTTATGGATTTCTTTTTCTCACTTTTTTTTGGGACACATAACATCACAGAATGTTTCACAATGTATCACAATGTATCATCACATAATAAGAGCAGTATCAAGAAGACTACAAAGATTAAGACTTATTTGTCAAAATTAACGACCAAATTGTGACAAGTGAAGTTCGTTCTATTGCGGATATAATCACGGACGTCAAAAGTTCCGATGTTCCTAGATCGTCACAAGAAGTAGAAGACGACGCGGATGATGAAACAGATCTACCAATCATACCATCATTCGCAACTGTAATAAACTCTTTCAGATTACTTCTGCACTATATGCCTCTTCTATGGATGCTGGTCTTTCCGTTGAAAAATTTTCTACCACATCAACAAGGCAGAAAACTTCCTAATAAATTCTCGCCCTACGTTGCTCCAAATCAAGATAAAACAACTTTTTCCCCAGAAACTAAAACTTTTAATGTATCGAATAATTATTGTTTCTTGTCTACATTTAGTTTGTCTTTCTAGAAATTATTATGAAAATTTACTATTCATCCCCTTTAAGTATGTAATGTATTTTAGTTACTATTTTCTAAAAATTAACAAAAATTTCATTTTATTGTTTTTTTTTTTTTTTTTTTTTTTTTTTTTTTAATTTGGCAAAGATTACTGTATAAAGTATTTTAATTTTTTTACTGTACAAACAGATATTCAATAAAATTTTGTAGAAAAATAAAATTATTCTTTATTTCAACCAATTTCTTAAATTCAAATTTTGGATAAGGGAATGATAAAATGGATAAAACAAGAGTTATAAATGGCTAAAATACGTTAATAACAATGTGCACTGTCTTTAATATGCATCATTATTCGAAAATCTACGAAATCTGGATAAGATACGTTCCCGCTTAAGATACGAAATGCTCTCGGTCCCTTGATTCGTATCTTAAACGAGTTTCACTGTATATGTATTTACTAAGTGAATTAAATTTTGACATGAATGTAGTTAATTCATACAAAGCTATGCATCGTATACATGGCTGATAAAAAAATTTGGATAACTATCCAGTTGCAGATAGCTACAGCTGAAAAAGACTACCAGACATCCCTGTCTATTCAAATCAGAATTTCTTTCGAAAAATCACGTAAACGTAACTATTTGATATAGTAAAGTGATAAAAGTATTTTTTATGTCAATCAAATATTATTTTAAAGATGTATCTGTCATAGTTGAATGATTTGATGTGAGATAACTTTTCAGTCTTAAATGCTTCTCTGATTCGCCTGTGCATCATATAGTCAACTTTTGTTTTTGCCAATCATGATTTGAACATATCACGTACAGAGATCTATATTCCGCTTATATTTTATTATTCTCACCAGTAAATTTTTATTGTAAATTCTGGATTATTTAATCTGACTATTTTTCTGGTTCACTTTAGCAAAAATTTCAAAAACTAGGCAAAAATATTTGAAGATAATTTACATTTAACATAGTTCTTACAGTGCCTGAGAACACCACAAAATATTATTTTATCTTGATTTAATAGTTTTATATTATTTAAATAAAATATTGAGATACATTCAAAGCAATACATTACAATACAGTACTTGCCTCATACTGGAGTTTAATAGCCGAAAAAAACATCAAAGATTTCGTAACTTTCTCTAGATTTTCTTATTCAGCCTTCATTTCATGATTTTTTTTTTATTCTGAAAAAAAAATCATACTCCAATCTATATTTGTTAAATATCTACTTCATTTTGTTGGATAAAAATAGTAAAAGTAAATATTTATGTTTATGCATTTTACTTTTTAGGTGGATAATAAAAAAATTAAAAAGCTGAACCACTCTATGTTCTATATACATTTAATATTCTGATGTTTTTATCAAATAATTTTCATTTGAAAGTACATTTTTCTTTACTTTACAATGATGGAATATTTACAATGTGCGATGTTTGGAAGCGGAGAAATTAATAGAAGCAATTTAATTAAAAGTTATTGCCAATGTCAGAATGACATTAGCGTTGTGCAAAGTAAATAAATAAATAAATAAATAAATATTCGAAATATAGAGCAAAACAGTGCTCAGAATCATCACATACTATTTTAAGAAAAATATTGAAACACTAGCGGCCTTCGCCCGCTACGCTGGTCGGTTTATCTAAAGAAATCTTGAAGAAGTAGTTAGATAAGGTTCAGACATACATTACAAAAAAAAAAGCAAGTCGATCATTCAAAAAACGTTGGGAAATATCAAATATTTACTGTAATTTTTTAAGAAAAACAAAGTTTCGAAAAAAAAAATTAAATCGAAAAAAAAATTACACTGACATATTAATGCAAGGAAATTTTCCCAGAGAGAAAATTCGCCTTGAATACAATATTTCAAATTCTTTTAATTGCTTATAGGCGTTAATGCCAACATAGTGAAAAAAAATTCCATGCTGGGAATCGAACCCGGGCCATCAGTATGGCGCACTGACGTTCTACCGACTAAACCACATGGAACGACAGCCAGCTTGAAACTTTCTCATACTTAAGTAGACTGGCGAAAACATAACGATAGCGCGTTTTAAAATCGCACAGTGACATCTATTGGATTTTATATGTACTAAAAAACGTTATGTACTAAAAAACGTGAGCAGCGCACCTAATAGTTTCTTTTGTTTCTTTTTGTTACTTTTTTGTCTGTTGTCCGATTTTGATGAAACAAAGCCTATACACTGCCCGGGAGTGTGCATTCTTCATTAGTGAAAACCGCATAAAAATCCATTCAGTAGTTACGAAGATAACCTCGAACAAACAGACAGACAGACAGACAGACAGACAGACAAAAAATTCAAAATTTTTTTTTGTGTTTCATTGGTTTTCTTTTATCGCCCTGACTCCATTTTTGTCAATTACCTTCAATGTACAGACACACCGGGTCCTACTGTTTTATTATATGTATAGATGTCAAATTAGATCCACTGCACGTTGCAAACATGTCAAAGCAATGTTTAAAAAAAATTGTATAATTGTGGTGCAGATGCACTAACTTTAAGTATACTAAGTAATAATTTTTATTTTCTATATTATACATATATACATGTATAATTTTTATTTTCTGCATTACACATATATACATATATTAAATTAATTCCAAATTTTTAATTGATGTTAATTAACCTTCTGAGCATGGTAAAATTCTAATGTTCTTTTCTCTGTATTCTGTTTTAAGTGCTAAGAAAGTATGATTCTTTCAACATTATAAAAAAAATCTTAACTACATATATGAATCTAATTCTTGAGAGTAATAATTTTTCTTCAATAAATTGAAAATTCACAAAATCTATAGAATTATATTATGTTAAATATTGCTTATATTGCAGCGAAACTTGCAGCTTAATGAACGGAATATTACGTGCCAAACACTTAGAGGGTAGATGTCATCTTAATGCATAACAATAATAAAACAAATCTCTAAAATATATTTATACAGACATTTTGGTAAATCTTTTCATTTTTATTCTTCTTGCATTTCTTCTCAAATAGATTTGTTTTGTCTTCCGATGTAACCAAACTTCTACAACAAGAGTTAAACAAGATATAATATATCCAATCAAAAGGATTATAAATGCTGGAGCAACATCTGTGAGCGTAAGTTTTCTCTTCGTATCATTTTCTGTGGAATATTGCAACAAAAGGCGCAATGGCCTGCCAAAGTTGTAAATTTTAAAAACTTTGAACCAAATGCCTGCAGCCATGATTCTGTGTACAAATGTATCTATAATATATTTGCAACAAAATCCTTTACGAACTGGCATTGCGCCCAATAGTTCATCAAAACGATCCTCTGATATCAAATATTGTCCTCCAAACCTGTCTAGAAGAATTGTGTCTATGATAAATGCAAGATTTTGTACGTTGCTATCGCGAATAAAAGTTACTAACTCATTACCACTACCATTATTTTTCTTGAGGTGAGTGCCAATTACTTTAAAATGCTTTTGGTTGGTGTATCTGAATTCTTCTAATAATATAGTTCCATAAACTTCAGGGCTATAGGCCATGCAGTGATATTCTCCGTTTTCAACAGCTGCAGCCAAATCTGACAGATGCTTAATTTTAGTGACAGGTGGCAATGCTAGGAATGATAAAAATACCGAATTATAAGCCAGACAAAGAAACATCGCTCCGATAACCCAAGAATAGATTAACGCGCTTTCAATAAAGGTGGAAGGTCTTAAAATTGAATTCTGTCTCAATAATATAGCCGAAACATGAAGTAAAATTTTGTTAAAGGCATATTTCGATTTAAAGAATATATAATATACCAATAGCATCGAAATAAATACTGATATGATAGTTAACCAAACAGCTGGTGAAAGCGTTTAAAAAATTCCGAAAATCTCAGGTTTGTATTGAGGATGTGGCGTAACAAATGTATGAGTGAAAATTCCATACGGATAGGCGAAATCCATTGCTGCCACTGTGTAATCAATCATATATAAAGAAGAAACTGATACGTCTGCATAAGAACCGTTGATCAACTTTGCTACCCCCTGCTTAGTACCATTCGGGAAAAATTCGTTTTCTTCAAAGTTGAATATCATCCCAACGTCAGCATACCTTGTGAGATATTGGAAAAGCATTAGAAATATGTTGCCATATGGATTAGTTCTACGTTCCATATAGGCAAGCAATCTGTCGGGTTTAAGGTTCCTATACTGAGGAGGAAAAGTAAATACAAGTCGGAAATATTTGCGTTTCATATCTCTTGTATAAAGAAAGTCAAACGTATTGCATTTCCAAAAAAAAAAACCTTTTATTACTTGTAATGGATTTTAAAATTGTTTGTCGTTTTTGTATGGTTAAAAATTACACGCATCAACTTGTAAATGTAAAGAAACTTGCATGGTATTTCTGAAATAGAACTGTTTTTTTCTACAAGAATATAAAATGATTGCAAAAGGTTCTGTCCCAGTTATCAGCAATCATCATATAAAAAGAAAAGACTAAATATTACTTTTTGCTTTAAGGAATATTTTTAGTATAGGCATCACCAGTTTGTTTGTTTTATAAAACATTAAATATAAAGTCAAAAAGTTAGCTTCCACAGTTCATAATATCTATCATATAAATAAACTGGGTTTTAAAAACGCATAATATCGATCACATAATACATTTATGTCGTTCTAGATAGTTTCATATTTTCTATATAACAAATTATAATTTGTATTGATTTTACATAGAATTTATACCATTATATATAACAAGATTTTAATTTGTTTGTTGTTTCTGCATGGCGATAAATGACATGAATCAACTTTGTAATTAATATATATATATATATATATATATATATATGAAAGTTCTGATATGGAATTGTTTTTCTGCAGGAAATAAAATGACTAAAAGAGATTTTCTCTATATTTTTAGCAATGGTGATACAAGAAAGAAAGTGTAAATACTACTTTGCCCTTTAAGGAATGTTTTCGTAACGATATTCTTAGTTTATGTCTTTTGCGATACTTTGAATATCAAGTATACGGATAAATTTAGTTTCCAAAGTTCAATATATAATCATATAAAGTATTTCAGTCGTTGTGGATGTGTTTTATATTTCTGATGCAGTAACACAATATGTATTGATTTTTCGTAGAATATATCACATTAAATGTAACGGATTTAATATATATATATATATATATATATTTATCTCTGCATAGCTATATATGATCTATATCGGCTTTGGAATATAGAGATATTTGTATTGAATTTCTGATAAATAATAGTATTCTATTTTTTATCATTTTTTTTCAAGAATACAGTTACTCAAAGAGGTTTGCCCAATTTTTATGCAATGATGATACAAAACGGAAAGAGTAATTACTAGGTTTTCCTTTAAGGAATATTTTAAGTAAAGTTATCGCTGGATTATTTTCTTGAAAATACTTTTAATATGAAGTATACAAATAAATATATTTTTCGCAGTTTATAATATAATGATACATTTCAGCCGTTTTAGAATATTGTCCCTCTTAAATTTTCATTTCGCTGAAAAATAAAGAAAAAAATCGAAGTATCATTTTTTGTCCAGGTTAAGCAAGTTCACTGATTTGTACGTAACATAATTTATTTTTCATGGTTGAATATTATGTTGTTTTAATACAGCAAAAAGTGCAAATTCAGTAATTAAATACACAGTATAAGTCGTACAATAATACTCTATAATCGAACACAAGATGACTCACAAATTTCCTCATCGAATGCTTTTCTTATACAAACTAATTTGCAATGCAAAATGTTTCACAGTTTGGCATGCTTTTGGTTAATAAGTTTAATTAAAGAGTTTTGAATGTAATACAGTTACTGTAACTGCAATTGGTTTCTTTCTCTTTCAAAACTAATGCAATAGGGTCTGGAACACTTCAGCACAAATTGTGCTATAAAGCTTGAAATTAACTGGCTGTAACAATTTCATATTGAGCCATAAATCCCTTTTCTTATACGTTTGATTTAAGAAGAAAAAAGTTATTTTTCAACTAAAATACTTCATAATACACCATAAAAAAATTCTAAATGCGTCTAGCCTTTGAAGATATCCGAGCCTTTTTATATCAGGCGCAAAGTAGACGTGCTTCTACTGTGAAAGTAACAGCAAGATTGAAAGCAAGACTTAAATGAAAGGTGAAGGAGAAATGGGAAGAGCTTAAGAAACAGCCAATAGGAAAGCAGAAACAAACAGACAATCCCAAACCAGTCACAGAATGTTATAACCATAACAAAAAAAACATTAGGCAGATGTGGTAAGAAAACAAATAAAAAATCATTAAAAAAATAAATAAAACCAATTACAAAATCAGTTATAAATGATTATAATGAATTGAAAACACACACATACATTAAAATATGGGAGCCAATAAAATTAATATATATATAGGTAGAAATATCAGACGAATAATGATTATTACAAAAAAAAAATTATATGGAAGTACTGAAAAGGTTTTTCCAAGCTGCAATTTTTATTTATGTTGCACAGCACAAATATGTATGCATATATATATATATATATATATATATATATATTGCTAGACGTTTTCTCATTGTTATTGAGCTGTTGATTATACATTATTACGCACGCAAGAATCGAATTTTATAAGGTTTTGTTTTGGAAAAAGCGGTAAATTAAAATGTGAATAATTTAAATCTTTATATCATACTTTACGTACCTGGATAAAATTGATTATTAGGATGTTCCAAAAAAAAAAAAAAAAAATGAGTTTAGAGAAGTATTAACTATTGGATTTTGTGAAAAGTTAATATAAATCAAAACTTTTTTCAATAGTTTTATAATTTAAGTAGTTTATTTCCAGTGAATGGTTTATTAATTGGCTCCGCCCTTAATGATAAATTATATTTAAAAAATACTGAAAATCAACTGCTGACTAAATTCATAAACACAAGAAACGTGCAAATTAGCCACAAATGCTGCGAAGCACTGAGATATAAACATGCACAAATAAAAAAGCAACAAGTAAAAATCCCAATAAATTTTATATTGGAAATTTTAATGAATCTGAATTTAAGTGGCTTAATTCCAGTGAATGCTTCATTAATTGGCCTCGCCCTTAATGCAGGGCTTCCAAATGATCCGCGAACTGAACATCAGTATTTTTTAACAGAAAATTTCATGATACGTTTGCGCTAGAATCAACTTCCAAAAGTGGTTTCTGGACAATTAGCAAGGAAAATCTAAAAAGAAAATTTCTCTAAGAAAATTCTGATATTCATTTGGCGGACCATTTGGGAGCCCTGTTAATGATAATTTATCTATACATATATATACAGGGTGGTTAAAATTAAACTGACGGTACTCAGAGGCTCAAAACTCCGGTTCTACTGAGCGGATCCGAATGAAACTTCAGATATATGTTATGTAGATCATGCGGCCAAGGTTTTCGTAAGAAAAAAAAAGTTTCAATTTTCGCCATCAGATGGCGCTGTAGTGCTAAAACCATATGTAAATGAGTAGTTAGAGCAATTTCGCTATAAAAGCGGTACTTATGGTTCAACGAAATCATTCGTTCGCAGTGAACATGCCGCTGAACAAGAAAGAACGAGCTTTGATCGTAAAACTCTTTTATCAGAATGAGAGCAATGTTCCGGAAGCGCTCCGTGCTTATCGACGGATGAAAAATTTAAGGAGAGGACCCATGTCCGTAAATGGAGTTAAATGCATGATTTGCAAGTTTGAAAATACTGGTTCTCTGGATGTTAAACCTGGAAGAGGACGACGTGCAACGGGGCCAGCAATTGTGGTGGAAGTTGCAATTGCAACAGCTGAAGCATTTGCAAATTCTTCAAATGCTACTGTAAGTGGCCGCTCAATAGCACGAGCATTGGACATTCTGTGAGCAACCGTGCGCATGATTTTACGCAAAATTCTGAAAACGATAAGTACAGAGCGCTGCCGAAGAATTGCTCTCATTCTGATAAAAGAGTTTTACGGTCAAAGCTCCTTCCTTCTTGTTCAGCGGCATGTTCACTGCGAACGAATGATTTCTTTGAATCTTAAGTACCGCTTTTATAGCGAAATTGCTCTAACTACTAATTTACATATGGTTTTAGCACTACAGCGCCATCTGATGGCGAAAATTGAAACTTTTTTTTCTTACGAAAACATTGGCCGCATGATCTGCATAACATATATCTGAAGTTTCATTCGGATCCGCTCAGTAGAACCGGAGTTATGAGCCTCTAAGTGCAGTCAGTTTAATTTTAATCACCCTGTATATCTATATATATATCAATGAAAATTAACTGCCCATTTTATAAAAACAATAAACGCGTTAATCACAACAAATTTTGCAAAGTACTGAAATGCGAACACGCACAAATAAAAAAACAAAAAGCAAAATTTGCGATACACCTCATATTAGAAATTTTATTGAACTATAATTTTCAAAGACTTTTTGTTAGTTTTAGAAAGAAAAGAAAATTATATCGACTTTAAACACTTAACTGATCAATATTAAAAAAAAAAAAAAGTTCAAATAATGTCTATTTTTTGTCCATGTCTTTTACAGAATTTTTAATCTTCTATGACCGGTTTTTCAAACAGAAATTTTTGCCTAATTGAATCAGTAAAATTCCCAGATTAAACAATGCAAATTTTAAAATCAAATTTTACGTGTGAGAATAATAAATTATGATTGGAGTATGGAGTCGTTTTGAATTTGCCTAATCGAGTTTTTAAATCCGTTTACTTATAACAATCTAGCTAAAAATTTTAACTTTAAAAGAAAAAAAATGCGTTTTCTGTAAGCTTTTGTGACAATCAAATTTAAGTTTAAAATTTTCTCACAAAGTCTAATGTTGGTGAAATATCATTCCTTTTCAGAATCATTATAGTCTTGCTATTGTTTTTAATTGTAATTTGTATTGAAAATGTTACTTCTTCTATGTTTACAAGAAGAAAGTATTAGAACCATAAAAAAAAACATTCATGCGGTTTCTGATGGATTTACACGTTTTAAGGGCAGAGAACCCATAAAGACGTTTCGAAATATATGGCCGTACATGGTACGGGCAAATCATGATTGGCAAGAACACGTTACCCGTACGACGTACTGTAAAAAAAAAGAGGTTAATATAAAATTGTTTTTCAACATATGGCAATTTTTGAATATGAGAATGTTCTCTAGCATCAAGAGATTCAGGGGATATTAGTTGGGATTCCGGAGACATTTCTTCATGATGGGTTTTTTCACGATTTCGCCGACTTAAATCGTTATAACTCAAGAACCGTTTAAGATAAATGGTTAAAACATGAAGTATGTCTTTTCCGATTGTTTTACTTTAATTCAGAAAATTTGAAAAAAATATTTACTTTTAAAAACATGATTAAAAAAAGTTACATGTGTATTGTGTTTTCCAATTGTTAATTTAAACATATTTAATTTTATTTGAACTGATGTTTTTAAAAAGGCTCAATCAAAGTTAAACCTTATACATTTTTATTTATTTATATAAAATAATGAAAATCTACAAATAATATTTAAAGCTATATCGATTTTAATTTACCCCGTTTTTTTTTAAATAAATTTTATTTATTTATATATTTTTTAATATAATTAGTTTTAATATGTGATTTTGTTCACAAAGGTTATGTGTAACCATCACTAAATATTAAAAAATGTTAACTGAATAAAAAGAATTTTAAATTGTCTCCCAGACCCATTTAAAGGCACGCATTATTCTACAGACCTAAGTATTACTTTGCGTAAAGTTACAGTTTTGAAGCATTTGGCTGTTTTTTTTTACTTTCTTCTATCGTTACACAAAGAAAGTATAGGATTCGTAAAAATTTTCTCAATCCGGTTTTCGACAGATTTACTCGTTTTACATGAAATAAAACAAGAAAAACACGTTTTTAAAAAAATGTCTGCCAGTCTGTCTGCATTTAAATTTTGTGCACTCTATCTCAAGAACTAATGCACGGAATTTCCCAAAATTTTTAGATAGACTAAAGTTCAGATTCAATTAGATCTTCATATAAAGAAGATCTGATTAATTTTTAGTGTATATCGATCAACAAGTGGCGCTGCTGTGCTGCATTATTGAGAATTTTCAGAATAGCCACATCTTAAGAACTAATGCAAGGATTTTTATAAAGCTATAGATTTAGTTAGTACTTGAGAGAGACTAAGTAATTATGTTTTGGTGCAAATCGCTCACATGTGACGCTGCCATGGGGCATCGCAATAACTCTATCTCAAGAACTAATGCACGGATTTTCGCAAAACTTCAGATTCATTTAATCTCTGACATAGATTAATGTTGTTTAGTTTTTCATGCAAATCGTCATACAGATGGCGCTGCTATGTTGTATTTTTTCACGATTTCGCAATTAATGTATTGCGTGATGTATCTCATGAACCAATGCATGGATTTTCATCAAATTTCAGATTTAGTTAGTGCCTGTTAAAAAATCGATCCGAATTAGTTTTTGGTGTACATCATGCAACGTGTGGCGCTATTATACAGTTTTTTTATAGCTCTATCTCAAAAAATAATGCAAGGACTTCATCAAACTTCAGATTTATTAATAAATTGACATGAGTTTTTGTTTAATCCACCTTACCGGTGGCACTGCTATGCTGTATTTTCTAGGCAGTATCAACATGCATAAGGTTTGGGATTGCCACATCTAACTAGTTTTATTGGGGATACCAGATTCTCATCAGTAAGTTTAAATAGTTATTATTGTTTTATAAGCTGACACCCCCCCCCCCCCCACACACAAAGAAAATAAAGTTATATTGTCTATCAAAATTTTCCGGTTTGAATTCCTTCATTTGTGTGAAATTGTTCGATTACGGGGCTAACCAAAAAGGTCGGCATACTGTGCTTCCCCCGCGGTTGAGTAGTTACATGATGCTGGCAGTCACAGCCGAGCTGAGCAAATCAGTTCACAAAACAGATAGCTTACGATTACTGGTCACATTTAAATATTTCTTTCATTTGATAGAATTCATTAATTTATAGTATTATGAAAAATTAATTCGTCGTCTTTATATTTCAAAATTGCATTGAATACTAATCATTGGAGCCACCGTAATACTTAACCATCATGCATATGCATACTATAAAATATGAAAATAAAACATGTGTAAACTATTTATAAAATGCATTGCAATTCCAAAATAAAATTTAAACTGTTCTTAAAACAAAGTAATGTTCTTTTACCAAATTAGAGGGTACTACTTGTTTATCTCGTCGATCTATACTAACAAATTATGTAAACCGCCAAACTACCCGTAAATTATTCAAATTGGCATAATTTTTATTTTAAATAACGAAAAAACAAATAGTAAAAGATTAATGCAAATACAAAATAAACGTCAAATTAAAAATCAGTCACAATATAGAAAACACATGTAACGTATTTACTATTAAGTGCATGTGACATTTACAATAAGCCGTTTTTGGCAAGTAATCCTTATAGTTTGGCACTAGTATTTTGGTCGACGTAATAATCAAGTAGTAAAAGAAACATCCTCATGCCTCCAAAAATTATAAACCTATTAACTAAAAATTTACAAAGTGATGAAATGTCTCATTTCCAATTAAAATACATCTTTGAATTGAAATTTGAATGAAATACAGGTTCGTGTAAAATCGAAGAGTGTCGAAAATAGGATTATAAAATAGCTCAACAACTAATTTATCCAATCGATTCTATTCTTTATGTAAAATTTACATTTTTTATTGTCTTTTAAGCTACTACCAAAAATAAAAAAAATCGAAAGTTTTTACATAACTTTAAACAGATTGATTACTTCGAGAATCAAAAAAAAAAAGTTCCGGAAAATTGAGGTTATTGATACTAAATAGGTTACTTCCCATTGCTACATGCTAAGTACACACATAATTTTAATTCTCTATCTTAATTTGTTCAGGAGGTAGAAATTTACAGGCAGATTGAGAGACAGACGGACAGACAGGCACATGGGTAGCACTTTTTTTCCAAAATCACTTTTTTGGAATGTCCAGTGTCTGAAACGAATAAATATTTCAATTTTTTTCTTTCTTTTTTTTTTCTTTTCTTTTTTTTTTCTTTTTTTTTTTTTTTTTTTTTTTTTTGGATTTTAAAAATGATTGCAAGATTTACTTTTTACTATGCATGTTGGGTAAGTGAAAACAATCTGCACATATTACGCAATTTATTTTTGCTTTCATTCTTTTCTTCTAAAGAAAATATTAATATACAGTTCAATTTCTACAGCGTAAAAGAAATTTTACCACCTTCAAAAAGAAGGAAAGGGAGTTTATTACATACTTTAATAGGTACTTTTTAAATGCATTTGTCCCTCAAGTATTCCAATCAAAGTACAATAATTTTTCCTTCTATAGTTCATTCATATATGTATGTTATATGCCAAACCAGATTTTAGGCCAAACTAGATTGACCTAAGCCAAACTAGTCTATCCTAACGCTCATCGGATAAACTAGTTTTACCTAGGCCAAACTAATCTATCCCAACGCCCATCGGATAAACTAATTTTTCCTAGGCCAAACTAGTCTATCCGAACGCCCATCGGATAAACTAGATTTTCCTATGCCAAACTAGTTTGGCCAATGGTCATTAGGATAAACTAGTTTATCCTGCTATTTATTGGTCTGAGCAAGTTTATCCTAGGACGATCTAGTTTATCCTAGGCCAATTGAATTTGGCGTGTTTTTACTGATCCCAAAGACCGCTTCGGCGCCAACCTTCTGGTTTAGCCTAGTCCAATCTACTAGTTTATCTTAGGTCGGTTTAATTTGATGTGCAGTAATGCCAACCACTGTTTGGCACGCTTACAAAAAAAAAGAGAATTATTTCAAATTTAATTTCTCAAAAATTAATCAAGTTTAAGTTCAAATTCAAAATATTTCAAACGAATCCATTCAGCTCGAACAAATGTATTGAAATAAGCGAAGCTTATTTAAAATTCAGCCTTTTATTTATTTTACTTTTTTCTATTTTTACAATAAGTGTTTGATTCGTGAATTTTTTTTAATTCCGGTTTTGTCGCATTCACAAGTTTTAGGGGTCATAGATTCCAAAAAACATATTTTTACAAATTGTGAGTCAATGACTCTGTCTGACTGTCTATGGCATAAATTTTTAGGTGCTGTATCTGAAGAACTGATACACGAAATTTGACGCGGCATCCTTTTCCTTAAATATTTTACCCAAGTTTTATTATGGTTCTAAAAGTTTCAAATAATGGTAATATTTAATTAGCAGCTAAAACTTAAAAAAAAAGAAAAGAAAAAAGAAAACGCTGAGCTTTATTAAAAAATTCCAGCGTCCTTTTACTCTACCCCCCCTCCCCCTATCCTAAATTTTAAGTGTCATGCTTTGTTTAAGCTTTTTCTTATTTTGAAAAGAGGCCGGATATTTAGTTTTTTAATATGAACAATTTCGCGTGAAGTAATGTATGCGATAACTGATATCTGTTACGAATTAAAAATCTTTTCGTAAAACCAAAAGTTTTATCCGATTGAAAAAATAATTCGTCCTCCTTTTATATTTAACCTCAGAACCCTCAAAATTAATCAGGTAAACGTCTTATCAGAAGAAACCTACATCCAAATTTTGGAGAAATCGGTAAATTCTCCATGAAAAACCTATTTAAATAAATTAAGAGGACTACCTCCCATTCCGTCTTTCTTTATGCGTAAAGAATGAGCACCTACAACTAATTATGGAGGTGCCTTATCAAGATGCTCTTATACCTAAAATTTTAATAAAATCTGATACTTTTGTATGAAAAACTGACTTAACTGAATTAAGGAGGGGAGGAGGCGGTGCAGATTAGCCTTTTGTTCCCATCCCCTTACTCTTATCCAATGAACTCCTGAAACTAATCAGGGAAGTTTGTTATAAGGATAAATCTATGCCCAAAATTTGAAGCAAATTGAATATTTCTATTAGGAATTATCGCATTACGTACATACGTACGTACATAATTACATACATACATACATGGTTACATACGCACACAGAGAATCTGTGAGTACATTAGCTTTCAGGCTTTGATAGTTTATGAGCTAAAATCGCATCAAACTGCATCGGCGTAGGGTAAATTACATCAAAACTAGAAAGTTGGCGCCGTTGCGGTCTTTAGCTTCAATAAAATAACGCCAAATTGAATTGGTCTAGGACAATCAAGATCGGTCTAGGATAAACTAGTTCAAACCGATGAATGGCAGGATAAACTAGTTCAAACAAATGAATAGCAGGCTAAACTAATTTATCGTAATGACCGATCGGCCAAACTAGTTTGACCTAGGAAAATCTAGTCTATCCGATGAACGTTCGTATAGACTAGTTTGGCTTAAGAAAAACTAGTTTATCCGATGGGCGTTCGGACAGACTAGTTCGGCCCAGGAAAAACTAGTTTATCCGATGGGCGTAAGGATAGACTAGTTTGGCCTAGGAAAAATTAGTTTATCCGATGGGCGTTAGGCCTAGTTTGACCTAGGCCGATCTAGTTAGGCCTAAAATTGGGTTGGGCCTGCATCATATATATATTTCTCTTTTTTCTCTCATTCTATAATTAATAATAATGAATATTTTAACATTAATCATCTTTTCCAAGCTTTGAAGAAGGTACGGGGAACAATTTAAAATAATTTTTATTTATAAAGCTAAAATTTTGAATTTATTATTATTATTATTTTTTTAATTATATGATGATAAACCATAGTATTTGTAAACAAAATCACATGATAAAACTCTCACAATTAAAAAAAAAAAATTAAAAATAAATTTATTAAAAACGTAGGGTAGTTTAAAATTGTTATAACTCAAAATATTGCTTGTAGAATTTCAAACATTTCGCTTAAATAAACAAAAATATCTAAATTTTAATTTTGATTCCGTATTTTTAAAAAAATATTAATTAAAAAAATAAAAATATTTACATTAAATATTTAAAAAAAAATGATGTAACTTATTTTTAAAAAGTCACCTTTTCAAAAGTAGGGATAGGATTTTAAGACACTGTAAATGAAATACGCTCAATTTATTGCTTATTTCGGTACCCAATTATGAATTTTGGAACATCAAAGTTAAGTTGTGCTGTTATTGTTTGAAAAAAAATGTTCAGAAAAGTATATTGTTATAGTGATTCTAATATATATAAATGTTGTATTTTCTGCGGTAAGATTAATTTTAAATAAATCGAAGAATGTAGTAATATTATTTTTACTTGACTTCTTTATTCGAAGAATCTCTATCTCATAACACATATTTATCCATACTTTATTAAAATTCCCTTTTAAAATTAATGGTGTTGCCATCTAGTAACAGTTGTTAAAACATTTTTGGAAAATTGGTGAAAAAAGTACTTTTTATATTTTCTGCTTAAAATAAATTATGGTATAAAAAAAATTTACGAAAAAATTTTCTAAAGATTACGTGGTTCAAAAAATATGTAACTGGGTTTTAGAAACATTCTTCTTTTTTCTGTTTTTTGCACTTCCAACAATGTTGAAAAGTTCTCATGCATTTGGTTTCTTTGTCTGTCTGTCCAAGTTCTAACCCCTGTAAATATTCTCAGATTTTTATGCTATTGATTTGTATGCTAAAGCTTATTTAACAAAACACGTTTGGCATTGAAATTGAAGTACGTACAATTTACATTGTATGTTCATTTACAGGGACACGCAAAAGAATTAGATTGCATTATAGTATATGGGGAAAAATTACTTTAATGACATTATGTTATTTCAAATGTATCGAAACTGATATAAATCACTGAATTTCACTACGATCACGTTAAAACAGAGCATTCATAAAAATTTAAAGGACACGCAAAAGTAATCGTTTATAATACTTCCCTTGCGTCCATATTGTCCTTGACCGTTTCAAAATGTCAGACACACTAGAAATTCAAAGTGCTATAACTCAAACATTTTTAATGTATGATAAATATGATATAAACAAAACAAAAAAATGCTCTGAAATTTTTGTATCAAGGCCAAACACAAAGATGAAAAATATTTTTTAATATCTAAATTTTATGTACTCAATTATAAATATCAAAAAAATTTAAATGGCAATTTATCACACGAATTGAACATTTCCAACTGAGCGAAATTTGCCCAGGCAGGGAATCGAACCCAGATACTTGGCTTACAAGGCGAATGCTTTACCTGTAAACCTAACTGAGCAATAGCCTGCTGTGATTTTTCGCTCAGATAACCTTATTGGTCATAATATCTGGTCTGTCATTTAGACAGCTCGGCAGAATAAACCGCGGGTAATGGAACTCCATATAACGACGGATACGTAGGTATACTATTATTTTTAATACAATCAAACTGATTGGCAAATTTATCATACGAATTGAATATTTCTAACTGAACGAAAAATTGCCCAGGCTGGAAATCGAACCCAGATACCTGGCTTACAAGGCCAATGATTTACCTGTTAAGCTAACTGAGCGATGGTCGACTGGGATTTTTCGCTCAGATAACCTTATTGGTCATAATATCTGGTCTGTCATTTAGACAGCTCGGCAGAATAAACCGCAGGTAATAGATTTTATGACCAATAAGGTTATCTGAGCGAAAAATCCCAGCCGGCTATTTCCCAGTTAGCTTTACAAGTAAAGCATTGGCCTTCTAAGCTAAGTTTCTGGATTCGATTCCCGGTCTGGGCAATTTTTCGCTCAGTTGAGAATATTAAATTCGTATGGTAAATTTGCCAATCAGTTTGATTGTGTTAAAATGATAGATTAAATGGCCGTTATTTTTAAATAAGATGGTAGATGAAACTGGCCAACGAACTCGGTACAGACACTGATATATACTATGTGGTCACCAAGTTACATCCAAATCGGCTCATAAAAACGCGTGTTATTGCATGACAAAAATCAGACAGTTTCAAAATGTCAGCTACACTAGAAAATCAAAGTGCTATAACTCATCCATTTTTTTAGATAGAGACAAAACAAAATATGTTGTGCAATCTTTGTATCAAGGTCAAACACACAGAAGAAAAATATTTTTCAATTTGTAATTTTTTTGCACTTTATTTTAAATTTTTAAAAATCTTAAAATAATTAAAAGGCGGATTATTCTGGCCTGCGAACTCGGTCGAGGTAATAGTATGTATTATGAACACACCAAGTTTCATTCAAATCGGTTCGTAAATACGATAGTTACAGCATGACAAATATCAGATATATATATATCTACCCTATATATATAAAATAATTGTGAAACGAATTTATAAAACGAATTTGTGAAACGATTTTATGAAACGACTGATTAAATAACTGATTTTGTTTTACAGCAATTTTCTCCTAAAATATATAATATTATTGGGTGAAATTAACACCAAAAATCCATATTAATATGCTAATCTCAAAACTGTTAATAGATTTTTAAATTTTGAATTAGTTTTCGAGGTAATAATTTTTTTTCTAATTTCAATTAAATTTCTCTAATGATGGCAATCAAATTTCTTTATTTTTGTGGAAAAAGGAAGGAAATGGATAACGATAGGGATTGATAGATTTCTTTTTCTTTTGTCATTTTCAAATTGAATCTTTGAAATGTTTCATTTAATTAAAATCTTTTATTTCAATCATTACTAGAGTCAATAATATGATTAAATTAGATTTTTTTAAATATATGACAAAATAAAATCTTATTTTTACTTACTCGATCTTTACGTATCAATTTATGACAGAAAATGAAAAATCTTCTGTCATTCTAATCGTTGACATAAATTCCATTGATTTAAAAATCATGGAGGAAAAAAATAGATGGAGATGCAGTATGTAGAAGAAGTGATTTGCAATTCGTAAGAAGGAAGTTTCGGAAGAAGTGATTCCTCTTTCGTATCCTACTAGCGAGCTACGCCCGCTAGCTGGGCCACTTTTTCCAAACGAACCTCGATATTAAGCAGTATATAATAAGCAAAAAAATTCATATAATAAGCAAGTCTTGGAGTTCGAATCTTCAAGCACAAAAAAAGTAAATTAAAGAGCTATGGTTATTATGCGCCCATTATCCCGTTAAAAATATGTGATTTCGCATAGTGGGCGCTACGTGCCCACCGTGCAAAGGCGGGCCACCGGCCTACCACCCACCAGCGCTACGTGCCATGGTCGCCATCGTCCCGTTAAAAATATTTGGTTTTGCACGGTTGGCGCTGCGCGCCCATAAGACATTTTCTCGTATTTTTTGGTTCATCAGAAGCAGACTTTTACGCAGATTCTGAATATGTAATCAGTTTTATCTACTTTAAAAACTGTCTGTATGATGGTTTAAGAAAAAACGCGCAAAAAAAGTTTTGGTATTAAAAACTGCAAAAGACTGCTATTAAAAAAAAATAAGCAATTTTATTAATATCACAAACAACATAACTAACAAATAATTTTGGCAGCTCGTTTTCCGCTTGTACTAACAAAAATTAGTATTAATCGCGTAAATCTTAGGTTACACAATATCCGTGTATGCTACCAAAAAGAAAAAGTATGAAAATAAATCGTGTTTAACATTTTTTACCAATTAGTTCTTTTTCAAAGAACCGAAACGAAAGAAAAAGTCGTTTTCACGGGAGAAAAAAGAGGTTTTCGGCTGCTTCTTCTTTTAGCCAAAGGGGAAAATTTCAGGTCGTTCACCGCAAGGTGGCGCAGTGTTCTGCCTCAGAGCTCCGTTTGAGCTCCGTTTGGGAAATTAGACGTTTTCCGTTCCGATTCCCGACCGGTTTTTAATTCATAACTTTTTTAATTTTGGTCCCACGGTCTCGAAAATGCCCGAAATGACTTTCCCGGAATTTTTCGAATCGAAAGACACCTCTCGCGACTTCCAACTCGTTCGAGTTGCGAACTGTAATCGGCTTCAAGCACACAAACAGACAGACAGAGGCGCACGGATTTTATTAGTAAAGATGTATTTTCGCATCAAGCGAAAAGTTCTATTCGGATTTAACGAATTTATGAAAACAATAATTCGGATATTACACAGGGATTCTTTTATTTCATACGAATGTATGAAATAAATGAATGTAAGGACCATAAAATCACCTGCTTGGTTTTCATTTTAATTTGAAAAAGAAAATGACATTAATAGAGTAAAAGTAACATCATTAGCATTTTTTTTGAGTTATAAGGAATGTTATTAAAATTTGAAACAAATTAACCTTTGAATAATGTTACTTTTATATATATATATTTTGCATTTAGAACCTTTTAAATTTATTAAATTTCCTTTGAAACTATTCTGATATCTGAAACGGAAATATGAAATAATAATCTCAAAAAAGACTACAGAAAGAAAAAAGATCGTCCTGTGCTATTATTTTCTATTTTAATAAGAAAATGACATCAATAATGCAGAAATGACATCAATTGCGTTTTTCTCTTGAGAATACGCAGGAGTGCTATTAAAATTTGAAACAAATTAATATTTCAATAACACGATTGAATTATATATTTACACGTATATTTGAAGAAGAAGAAAAAAATATTTCACGCAAATCAAATTAGAGTTAAAAATTAGGCCATAATTTAAATTTATGCATTTTAAACGATTTATTCATGAACAATGTTAATTTGACGTCACATTCAGATTTACATGGTGTAAAAGTAGCACGGCTAACAAATTTGTTTCGAAATATGTCATGAAATAAATGTGGCATGGCACGCATAATAAATGAAAACATGCCTGCATTGAAGGCAACATAAGTGCAGGATTGCCTGCGCCAAACATTTTCGATTTATCCTGTGCAAGTTACTATTCGATACTTTTTAGAAAATTCGTAAATAGCTTCATAAGTAAAATAAGCAATTTTAATTAACAAAAAAATATGAAAATATGCTTGCGGGTGCAATGAAATAGAAAACGTGTTCCTGACAATTCGATCAAAACATAATTTATAAGGGTAAAATTTCAATACACAGTACAACTGCATGGTTTTAAATATCATTTCCAAGTAGATGCAGTTTTTTAATCCTGAACCCAACGGAAGAATATTTTCTATGGCATCATTATAAAAAACAGATTGGCAGAGATATCTTAAAAACAAACATTGTTTTTAAGCGGATTTTCAGATGTGTAACTGATTTTATTTATCAATTCCTAAAGCAACCGTTAGTTGTCGCGACAGCGGTCGACATTGACAGTATCATCGAATCTTCCGTAATTCTGTATTATTTTTAAAGAAAAATCAAATTATCATGTTTTTAAAGTCTGAGCGGGGGTTGGCAGGCGTAGCTCGCAGGGGACATAGCCGCCTAGTATATATATATATGTTACCATATGAACGGAGGGCTGTTTTGGGGTCTTTGGTTCATGATCGGTGAAAATATACCAAAATTTCCCGGAAGGGCTTTCCACCGGACGGCTGCAATAGGTAGCTTTTTATTATTTGTAATGAAAGCTACCTTAAAAGATTAAAAAAAAAAAAAAAAAAAAAAAAAAAACCGAAAAATTAGTGAAAAATAAGAATAATAATAAAAAGTAAAAAATATAAATAATAAAGAAAATAAATATTATATAAATAAATAAAATAAAATAGAATGAAATAAAATAAAGGAGAAATGAAATTAAAAAATAATAATGGTAATACAAAAGAAAAAGTTTATTATTTAAAGAAAATAAACAAGGGACGAGAGAAAGGAATTACAAAAGTGATTTACATGCAGGAGAGTCATTCTCCTCCATGGAAATTACTTTTGTAATTCCTTTTTCTCGTCCCTTGTCTGTTTTCTTTAAATAACAATCTTTTTTTTTCGTATTTCTCAGCTCTTGTAAGCTCTCAGTCTTTGATGCAGTCTGCGAGCTAAAAACTCAGAAAGTTTGACCTATTTATGTTTTACGTGTCCTTAATAATTTGATGCATTTGTCAAATAAGTTGCATTTGAAAGTAAATTTTTTAACTATACGACTGTGTACTATTTACTACGGGTGATTTTCAGTAGTTTAAAAATTAGTGTAGCAATTTAATTAACAGCTATTGCCAACTTCAGAATGACATGAGTGTTGCGTCCAGAAACGCAAAAATGTTATAAAATTTTGAGACATAACACATTGCAAATATATAAAGCAATCTTTTGAAAATAACTGTTTAATAGAGATACTGAAGCACTAATTTTAAGCATATGAAGCATTAAATATATGTACTTTCTATATCATAATATATACATGTATTTTAACAAATTACAAATTTTTAATTAAGGTTGATTAAAGATGTTATTTAATTATGAGAAATGACACACTGCAAATATATCAAAGCAATATTTTAGAGATACAGAAGCATTAATTTTAAGTATATGAAGCAACAAATACATACTTTTTGTATCGTAATAAATGCATGCATTAAAAAAATTGCAAAATTTTAATTAATGCTGATTAAACATGTTACCCTAATGAATTATAATAATAAAGCAAATCTCTAAAAATATTCAAAAATTAAAAAGAAATCACTTTTTAATAAAAAAAATTACAAAATATTCAGGCATGACACAATTCAAATGTATCAAAGCAATCTTTAGAAACAATTTGTACAATAAAGATACAGAAGTATTAATTTTAAGCATATGAAGCAACAAAAATATATTTTCTGTATCGTAATAAATACATGTATTAAACAAATTACAAATTTTTCATTAATGTTGATTAAAGATGTTACCTTAATGAATTATAATAATGAAGCAAATCTCTAGAAATGTTCAGAAATTAAAAAAAAAAATCACTTTCTAATTTAAAAAAAGTTACAAAATACTCAGATATGACACATTTCAAATGTATCAAAGCAATCTTTAGAAAGAAACGCTAACTTTAAGCATATGAAGCAACAAATATATACTTACTGCATAGACATGTATGAAACAAATTAAAAAATTTTAATTAATGTTGATTAAAGATGTTACCCTAATGAATTACACTAGTTTACAGTACATCTGTTTCCGAAAAAATTTTAGCTGTTGCTGACTACATATGATATGCTATTTTCAAAAATATAATTAGAATATTTCAATCAGCTCTAGTTTCTGAGTTTCAGCTATGTAGGTATTAAACAGAAAAAACGCGTATTTACTAAGAAAAACTTTACTAAAAAAATAATTAATCAATGAGTTCTAAAAAACTTTGTTTTAAAGCTCTTCTCCGATGTGTAGACTTTGGAAAATGACGTATCAGAGACCGAAAATAGTCATACATCATATTCGTATCCCAGAAACCCTGATAGTGCTCTTCCATGACGCGTTAAGTCCTGATGTATACGATTTTCTTTTTCTTCGCTCATACCTTCTAAATTTTCCGGAAACCTGTCCAAATGACTATGGAGGAAGTGGAGTTTTATACTCATATTGCACCCCATATTTTTTAATTGTAGCAGAAGGTCTTCTACAAGTTCAATGTAATTTTCAAATTTTTTATTCCCGATAAAAACAATTTTTAGTATCTGAGAAAGCAAATTTTTTTTCGTTTAGTCTTGATGCTAACAATTCTGAAGCTTGTTTAAAAAGATTTAAATCTCTTATAAGATCATCTAACTCATTTTGAGAAAAGCGTTTTAGCTCATTTGACATACCTTCAAAAATAGCATCATTTTGTGATGAGCTTGGTCCTTCAATGTCTTTTTCTAATGGTTCAGATATATTTTTAGGCTGTGAAGAGTCAAGTGAACGCTGCACTGGAAGTTAAACACAACTAGTACTTGGGTACTGCATTCAACACGGTTTTTAGCGTTTAAACCGTTTGCGTTCACGCTACAAAAATAACAGTCTTCGAGATGATTTCGTGGTTCTCGCCAAATAGTTGGTGTTCCTGGCACTTCTTTTACCCCTTTTCCGTATCTTAAATATTCCACACACGATTTACAAACACAATTGGGAGCCCAAGACTTTTCATTTTTATCCAAGAGCATCCCAAAATACTCAATATAGATATTTTTCACCAACTCTGATATAACTTTTCTACAATTGTTAAACACATATTCTCCGCATGGATAGAAAAAAAATGATCTGGATTGTTTAAACAACGCCTCCTTGAACTACTGATGACGCAAAAACTCCGGAAACTAATCTTAACACAGTAAAATACGCCTGTTATGGATTAATATATATGCTTAAATGATAAAAATAAAAAACGAAATAACTCGAGCTAATCAAAAAATTTTCCTGTTAGATTTGACAAAAACAAGTCATAAGTGAACATTATCAACCACAGAACTTGCCGCAACAGACAAAAAGTTTAATTTTGTAAACTAGTGTTATATTAATAAAGCGAATCTTTGAAAATATTCAGAAATTAAAAAAAATCACTTTCTAATTAAAAAATATATCCAAAATATTGAGACATGCCATATTCCAAATATATCAAAGCAATCTTTAAAAAGGATTTGTACAAGAGAGATAAAGAAAAGCACTAATTTTAAGCATGCGAAACAACAAATATATACTTTCTGTATCGTAATAAAAGCATGAAGTAAACAAATTACAAATTTTTAATTAATGTTGATTAAAGATATTACTTTAATGAATTATAATAATGAACCAAATACAGTCGAATCTCTCTATAACGAAACTCCATACATCGAATTTCTCTATATAACAAATTTTTAGTAGGAACGATCCCCTTTTCGCATGATTACTTAAAAACAGTCTCTATATAGCGAAATATCTTTCTCCATATAACGAATTTTTTCCTAAATTGGTCTTAATTTATTAAGTTTTAAAAAAGCTTCGAAATCATATGGAATCAATTTTCCATCACTTATTTTTGATTTATCGTTCAGTGCTGAGTTCTGTTTATTAATTCTCTCTTGCTCTTTAAATCCAACGAATTCATTCCACCTCCCACACACCTTTCCACATCTTTCTAAAAACAGAGTCAATTGAATTGATGCACATGTAAGAGAGGAATCAATGAGAGGCACACAAGAAAGGCCTTCAAATGGAGGAAAACGTTAATTATAATTTTTCATTCCTTGATAAAATTTGAGCATTTTTTTTTTTTTTTGGAGAGTGTAACAATTTTAAAATCAAAACAAAAAAAATTACAGATTTCTTCGGCTGAAATTAATGCAAGTCTTCCTTATTGGATTTTCATTAAGCTTTCAAATAAATGTCTCTTCTCTTTTTTGAAACAGCTTAAATAATTAAGAAATAAAATGTTAGCTTGATATTTACGCTTAAACATTTATAATTCTTAATTCAAAAGATCAAAAATAATATTTGTTCAAATTTTACACATTAAATACGATTTTTAACATCATTCTCTATACATCGAATTTCTCTATGTAACGAATTTTTTACTGGAACGGTGGATTTCGTTATATAGAGACTCAACTGTATCTGGAAATATAATTATACAAAATTTTCAAAAAAATCTTTTCTTTATTATTAATACTTCCCACTAAAATTAATTGGTGTTTATGCGTTTGGTTTGTCTGTTCGTCTATCCACACTTTAACTCCCGGAATTATAAAATAATTTCATGCAATTGAATAAGGCTTATATAGGGTCAAAAAAGCATGATTGGTATTGTAAACGAAATATGTAGGATATCATTTCAGGATTCATTGCTCATTCACAGGAGCTTTAAAAAGAATGCGATTACCCTCTGATGAAGGAGAAAATAATCTCTTGCAGAGTATTTTAATAAGATTACTCTATATCAAATGTATTGAAACTGATATAAGTCACTGATTTTTAACTACGATTTGGTTGGAATAGATAATTTATTCAATATTTCATTCATTTATAAGAACACACACACAAAAAAATCGCTTACAATACTGTCTTTAAGTGATTATTGCTGGAGTGTGTGTTTTAAATTCGTATGCACTGATAAAGTTAACACATTTATTTACATTTTACTCGTTATATATGTAAAATATACACCTCATATTTAGGACTGCACTAAAGTATTCAGTCTCATTCTCCACATTAGAGGCAGTGGCTGAAGGGGGGATTTTAAACTGGGGTATATATACTTCTTGAGTGAACTAAATGTTGGCATGCATGTACATAATAAACACAAATTTATTTGTCATATACAAGGCTAATGAAAAAATTCGATAATTTTTCTGCTTGTGGATGGAAACAGTTAAAATTGGGTTTTTAACATTAAAACGTCTAGCTGATGTTGATTTGATTTCCATCAAACGATATGGGATATCCAAGTAAAATGATTAAAAATGCTGCAGCAACATTTGTGAGCGTAAGTTTACTTTTCGTATCTTTGGTTGTTTCTTTGGAATATTTCAGCAAAATGTGCAATGACCTCAAAAATAGCGATGTTAAAAATTGAAATAATTTTAAAAAATGACTTAAAAAATAATCAATGGTAAAGACTGATATTGCAGTGAAACTAAAAGCTTAGTGAACGGAATATTACGTACCAAATACTTAAGAGGTAGATGTTTCCATAATTCATAATTATAATAGAACAAACCTCTGGAAATATATTTATACAGACATTTTAGTAAATCTTTCCATTTTTATTCTTCTTGCATTTCTTCTCAAATAATTTTGTTTTGTCTTCCAATGTAACCAAACTTCTGCAACAAGAGTTAAAAAAGATATAAGATATCTTATCAAAAAGAATATAAATGCTGGAGCAACATCTGTGAGCGTAAGTTTCCTGTTCGTATCATTTTCTGTGGAATATTTCAGCAAAATGCGCAAAGACGTGAAAAAGTTAGCACTGTTAAAAATGTTTAACCAAATACCTGCAGCCATGATTCTATGTACAAATGTATCTATTACGTATTTGCAACAAAATCCTTTACGGATTGGCATTGCGCCCATCATTTCAACAAAACGATCCTCGGACATCAAATACAGCATGATTAACCCTCTCATGCATACGGGCCTCATATGAGGACAGATAATTGTTGCATTATAAAGCAAAAAAAAATTCGAGCATTCATTTATGGAGATCTGATTTGTGGTAAGATAATAGTTAGCATTCAGCACAGTAATAAAATAATTTTAGAATGTGTCTTTCATTTATCATAAAAAAAGATTTTTTGTGAATGATGAAAAATAATGAAAAGTAATTTATGCATGAGAGGGTTAAAAGAAAATAAATAGATCCATTTTCCTTAAAAACACTAATCTATTGATTTTTTTCACAGATATTTGAAGAAATGATTGCCTTAACCCTTTCCGGCGCAGTGTGTCTAGTCCAAGCACACCTAATTTTAATTCCAAACTTGCAATCGGCACCAAGAATATTTTGTAGATATTTCGCTTTTACAATGAAAGCGTGAATTTAGCAATTCGTAATTTCTATAAAAAGTCGTTTATAAATTTCGGTGTCAATCACCCGTAAGACATGGTGACGTCACTACAACGTCGTTGTGAAGTCACATTGTGACTTTGTGACCACCCGTAAGACATGGTGACGTCACTGCAACATCGTTGTGAAGTCACATTGTGACTTTGTGACCATCGATTGTCGATGTGAAGTCACAGGGACTAAAATGTGAAGTTGTTATGGCCGTTTTAGAGCTTTTTTGTGACGTCACATTGTGACCACTTTGTGACGTCACAATGTGACCAATTTGTGAAAAGTGTGTCATTTGTGACTACTTTGACATTAACATTGTGACGAACTGTGAAAATCTTTTTAGAAAGTCACATCTTAGTCACATTGTGACGTCACTGAGTGGTGGCATTTTCGTCACAGATGTGATGTGACCAAAGTGACTCACAGTGACGTCATTGTGACGTCACTGTGAACATGCATGCTATGAGGGCATCGATTGTCGATGTGACGTCACGTAACGTCGATGTGAAGTCACAGTGACTAAAATGTGAAGTCGTTATGGCCGTTTTAGAGCTTTTTTGTGACGTCACATTGTGACCACTTTGTGACGTCAACCTGACGACTGTCCCCTCAGAAGGTTTGGTAAAAATTCTTCACGGAAATATGTAACCTGTATTATTATGTTTACACACTCAGAGGTTCAGGATAATTCCTCGTTTATTTTTCTAGATATTTAACAAAATGTCTAAAATCGAGAGTGTTCGATCACCTTTGGCCATACAGTGTACACATGTATTAAATGAATTTCAAATTTTTATTTGATGTTAGTTAACACTCATGAGCGTCTTGCATAGTGATAAAACTGTAATACCTTTTTTCTCTGCATTTTGTTTTAAATGCTAAGAAAATATGATTTTTTCAACATTATAAACAAAGCTGTATTACACATATGATTCGCCCAATCCACGAAAAAATGGACATGAGGATGAAAATTTAAATTTCTTTAAATATGATTGAAATTTTGCATATTAACTGTTAAGAGTGTAATATTTCATATTTTATCAAAAAAGAATTAAGTTTTTGTCATTAACATACTTATTTTAATTAATAAAGTGGCACTATGACTTTGTAAAATAGACTGTGGCAAAATCTTTACATTTCATGGTCTCGTACTGCTGAACAAACATTCTGAAAATCTCCAAACTTGGATATATATGATCTGACAGCTATTATTGAGAGTTTTTGTCTGCAGAGAAGTGTTCACTAATCTTCATTACAAAAGATAAGCATATTTAATTACTCTTAATTATTATGTCACACCCGCAAAAAGTTACATTTATATCGCTGCAGAAAACTATTTTTGTTTTAAAGTTATGAAACTTTATATTCAAAAATAGTTTATTAAGATACTTTGAATTACAGACACAAAAGAAATTAATTAATATTTTTTATTATAATTATTGAGCATTGCGGACGTGACATGTCCCTGTAGCGGGTGTGACATTTAATTAGTCACACCCGCAACGTCTTTTAAAATTGATTACAAATGCATATTTGAACAAATTATATGTAAATTTATAAAAGAATAATATGCTGGAAAACATGTAGCTTTAACTATACCCTTTGATTTAATAGAGGGAATTCCAGTTAATAAATAAAAATTTGCATCATCTGAGTATGTGACACTGTGTGCAGTTGATTTATTCAGTTTGGATTGATAAAAATGTTGCTTTACTGCAAGAAAATAATTTTATTAGTGATATATGATTAAGAAATTAATTTTAAAGGTAAGATTTTTTATAGAAATTAAAAAAAGAAAATTACGAAACAATATTTTTGCAATTTTCTTTAAATTTGTTAATTTTGTTTTGTTTTTTATGTACATTTTTTTAATTTTGTTATTTGATAGTATTTATCTTATATATATATATATTTTGTTTTTTAAAATAAGTAAATCAATATTAGGGGGAGATTTTTTTTTCTCTTTTAATTCAAATTAAATAAAAAGTAGACGTAAGAATAATAGAAACTGTTAAAATGTTTATTAGCATAAAATGTATATAGTCAGTTTGAAATTAACCAAAATTTAACATAATTAACTTTATGTAGGATTAAAAATTTCAAGGGATAACTATTAAAAATTTGTTAAGCTTATATTTTTGGACTGGAAGTGCTATATTTATTCAGTTTACACATTAATTTATTCTCTTTTGCAGAGAATGAAGAGTACAGAAAGATCACGATATAATTGAAAAAAATTAAGGAAAACCCTTTTAAATATGAAGCATATCTACAACAAGAGAAGGAAAGAGACAAAGCAATGAGAGAAAAGAAGAGACTATTTTAAAAAATCATGGTAAAGGATGGCAATCCTTTTTCATTTCATCTCATGCTAAAGGAGTTGTCGATGGGGTTGGTGCAGTTACCAAGAAAATGGTAACACTAGCAACGCTCTGCAACCATAAATTCAGCTTCATATTTTGCCATGTGTGTAGAAAAAGTCCTAAAAACTATAAAATAAACTTTACTGAATGTGAAATTTCTGAAGATATTGGGAAAATGCTTCAAGAATGCTGGCACCAAGCACAATCGGAGCTCAACATTCAATCGATACATCATGTTGTTTTTACTGACGTAGGAACAATTAATGTAGCAATAACTTCAGAAAGTGATCACCAGGGAATTTGTTTGTTACCATATTTTGTCAAAAATATAATATCCAATGATAAGAGTGCAGTTGGAGATTTTGTAGAAGTTGTTTTATTCTCCACATTTAAAAAAAAAAAAAAAAAAAAAAAAAAAAAAAAAAAAAAAGGAAAACTTTGATGGACAAATAAGACAAATGAATGGGGATATTATAGAATAAGAGTATCGGAATAAAAATCAAGAAAATGTGTATATTTGGCTCAGTAAGTTAGATGTATCCATACTTTGACAAGGATATAATATCCAACGATGAATGTGCAGTTGGAGATTTTGTAGAAGTTGTTTAATTCTCGACATTAAAAAAGTGAAAACTTTGATGGACAAATAAGACAAATTAATGGTGACGATATAGAATTAGAATGTTTGAAAAAAATTTAAGAAAACGTGCATATTTGGCCCAGTCAGTCAGATGCATCCTAGGAAAAAAAAGAGCATTTTTGTAAAAAAAAGCTACCACCACCAGAAATTATAAATTCAAGATTGGAAATGAAATTTTTTTTATATTTTCCACTCCAGATATTATAATTGTAATATTGATTAATTCTTTAATTAAAAAAAATCTGCCTTGAAAATATTTGTGTATGTCATTATTTTATTGGCTATACAAGTCACACCCGCAACGAAAATTTTGAATATTTTCCACAAAAGCAAGAATTGAGTAAGTAATTTAATTTTTTCATAGAATAATTATTTAAGTATTACTGTATAATGTATAAAAATATCAATTCACTCAGTTGTCATAATTCATAGAGTTTTGCATTTTTGCACTGAAAGATGAAAATGCATGTCATTTTTATGTCACACCAGCAACAGGCGGAAATTATTTTTTTTAATAAATAAATGATACATCGGACAATTTTCAGATTTGGATAAATGTATGTGTAAGTGGTCTACATTGAAATTCATACAAATTGAAACCAATGCTCAAAAATGTTTTTGCTGGTGACTAAATTAAGTTGTGTAAATGTCACACCCGCAACTTTGGATTGGGCGGATTGTAATCCTTAAGAGGATTAATCATTCTTCAATGTATTAAAAATTCATTAAATCTGTAAAATTATATTATTTTAAATATTATTTATATTGGAGTGAATTTTGGAGCTTAGTGAACGAAAATTTGCGTGCCAAACACTTACATGGTAGATGTTAACTTAATTCATAATAATAATCAAACAAACCACTGAAAATATATTTATACAGACATTTTGGTAAATCTTTTCATTTTTATTCTTCTTGCATTTCTTCTCAAATACTTTTGTTTTGTCTTCCGGTGTAACCAAACTTCTACAACAAGAGTTAAACAAGATATAATATATCCAATCAAAAGGATTATAAATGCTGGAGCAACATCTGTGAGCGTAAGTTTTCTGTTCGTATCATTTTCTGTGGAATATTTCAGCAAAAAGCGCAATGACTGGAAAAAGTTAGCAGTTTTAAAAAGCTTGAACCAAATACCTGCAGCCATGATTCTATGTACGAATGTATCTATTATATATTTGCAACAAAACCCTTTACGAACTGGCATTGCGCCCAACCGTTCACCAAAACGATCCTCTGATATCAAATATTGTCCTGCAAACCTGTCTAGAAAAGTTGTGTCTAAGATAAATGCAAGATTTTGTACTTTGCTATCGCGAATAAAGTTTTCAAACTCCTGACCATCACTTTTGTCAAAATTTTTCTTAAGGTCAGTGCTGATTACTTCAAAATGCTTCTGGTTGGTGTATCTGAATTCATCTTTTAATACAGTTATATAAGTTTCAGGGTAATAGGAGATGCAGTGATATTCTCCGTTTTCAACAGCTGCAGCCAAATCTGACAGATGCTTAATTTTAGTGACAGGTGGCAATGCTAGGAATGATAAAAATACCGAATCATAAGCCAGACAAAGAAACATCGCTCCAATAACCCAAGAATAGATTAACGTGCTTTCAATAAAGGTGGAATGTCGTAAAATTGAATTCTGTCTCAATAATATAGCCAAAACATGAAGTAAAATTTTGTTAAAGGCATATTTCGATTTAAAGAATATATAATATATTAATGCCATCGAAATAAATACTGCTATGATAGTCATCCAAACAGCTGGTGAAAGCGTTTGAAAAATTCCGAAAATCTGAGGTTTGTATTGAGGATGTGGCGTAACAAATGTATGAGTGAAAATTCCATACGGATAGGCGAAATCCGTTACTGCCATAGTTTCATCAACCATATACAAAGGGGTACCTGATACGTCTGCATTAGATTTGTAGAGTTGATTTAATATTCCGTGTATAAAAGTAAAATTTCGGCTAAAGGCAGTTTTATCATAACTGCAATAAAACATAACGGGAGCATACCTGCTGAGATATATGTAAAGCATTAGAAATATGTTGCCATGTGGATTATTTCTTTGTTGCATAAAGGCTAACAATCTGTTATAGTCCGAGTGCTACGCGACAAAAATAAGGCGAAAACTGCAAATCGTGATAAGAATATACCGCTTGGTGAGTATGAACTTCATGATAATACAATGCATTTCAGAGGGGGAGGCATCTCGTAAAGTCGTCTGAATTCAAGATGGCGGCTATTATTCAAAATGGCGTCATTTTCTGAATTTTCTTAATATGCGTGATATAAATGTGTATTTCATGTCGATTTCGATGTTTTTAAAGTCAGCTTTTTGTTTTTAACACTTTTCAACGTTATTTAAAAGAGTAAATGAATTCGATTTATCTGTCTGTTTGTCTGTTTGTCTGCCTATTCTTCCATGCTCTAACTCACTTAAATGTACTCAAACTGCCATGTAAATTTTATAGGTTTTATAAAGTTTATAATAGCATGTTCGTAGTAAAAAATAAAGTGTATAGTTTTTCTATTCCATTTACAGGGCGCTGAAAAAAATCACATTACAATATTATGCATGCGGCGAAATCGTTTGCAATGTGTTTTAATGATGTTATACTCTTTAAAACACATTTAAATTGATATATATCAATGTTAATGCTGCAATGAACTATCAGATACTTACTACATATTGGGGTGTACATAGTATTTATCGCTTATTTACAGTGACACACCAAAGCAAGAAAATATACGTTTGTAATATGTAGATAAATTTTATAAAGATCACCATCTAATTCAAGTGTTATTTGTGGAGGTACTAGGAGGGATAAAATTTCATTTTGCAATAAGGATATCCCAAATAGTCAGTATCAATCTTATATTCATAAAATGCATATAAGAAATTGATGCATTGTATAAATTTATAGGAATTCAAATTTTCGACTATTATTTAAAACCTTTTGCATTTTTTTTCTCTGTATCTTACAAGGTTATATCTGATGTTAATTTCCACGTTTTGATACTCTTCTCTTTTTAATACTAGAAATATGACTAAAATGAAAATATGACAATTAGTAAAATATTTTTGCCATTTACAATAGAAACTTTAAAGGAATAAATAAATGATAAAAATACATTTTTATTAATACATTACTTATACAATATATTAAAAAATGAATGTTACATATAAAGCTCTAGAATAGAGAAACATCACTTGGTATCATCATATTTCTCACATTCATTTTTGCAATTGCACAGTAATGTGCAAGAAAGTCCAACCTTTCTACAGCCACATTTATTTTTACAGATTTTACATATACATTTTATTAACTCTTTACAAGGGTCTGAAATCTCTGGCAAGTCCGACCATTTTATTTTCCATGTTGAATTATCCAACCACCATCCCCATTTGTTTGGAGAGGGTGGACGTATTTCATGCTGATCTGCTTGTCCCCATATGTGTCCAGCTTGGAAAGCACTGCGTAAAATATGTTGCTCAAGTGCACCCTTGGTTGGTGGAAGATGTTCGAGAGAGCGATTTTTTGTCATAAACAATTCTTGTCTTGCATCATTGACACTTATGCTATTGCTTGTTGAACAGTACAACAATATTACGAACTTTTCTAAAATATTTAAAATGCTTTCAGGAATGGAAGTTTGTGGTTTTGATATGTATGAAAATGCAGCAGTAGCTTCTTTAAAGAGAATCCATGTTTTCCAATTTGACTTTTTCGTTTTTCCTGTGAAACCCGGATTGCTGTCGCATCCAGTGAAAGCATGAAATCCTAGTAATGCCATTGCCTTTTCTCTTCCAATTGCTGCAGCTATGGTATGAACAGGAATAAATCTGTAATTTTTTCCTGTTCCAAATGCAATCCAAACAGTTTCTAGGCATCTATCTGAAAGAATAAAGAAATATGCAATCGCTAAAACTAATACATCAGTGTCTACAGAGCGTATAACAATATTTTTCAGTCCTTTTTCAATCATGTCTTTGAGATGCAATATTATTCTTGAATCAGCCTCTTCGTGACCAAGGCAAGTCTTTCCAATTAAGGAACTTACGGCTGTAAGATTGCCTTTAACTTCTTCTCCTGAAGTGGTTATAACTTGTGTATTTTTTATGGTATTTATTGCCAGCGTTCCAAGTAGATTAAAAAGCTCTTCTTTGTTATTTGAATTTCTTAAGAAATCTTGCCAATTTTTCGGTAATCTCACATGTGGCTGCACTTGTCGTCTGGTGCCTGCACCCCTCTTCTGTCTAGTTTCTCCTTTAATGCTTGGTGTAATGTATCTATCCCAAATCAAATCTATTCTTTGACATCGAAAATTCTCAATGTCGTCACGTAAGTGAGGATAAAATATGTTAATGTAGTAATCATTAAATGTCTTTGAAGTCTGTTGAGGCTTTAAAATGTTAGTAAGAACTGGCCCATCATATATTAAAGCATCACATGTTCCTGGAAAAACTTCGCCACTTTTCACAACAGTTTCCTCTAAAATATGAGCTAATTCACTCTTATGGCTAGGTCTAAATTCACCGTTACTAGAAAATGCAGGTGGAAATGGTTGATTTTCATATTTGAAAAAAATTTGCAAGTCTAACTGGCGATTCTGCGTAACGATTAAAAGCCTGGAAAACAACTGGACATCCGTTTTTAAAACCTTCAAGGTTGCATTATTATGGCTTACGTTTTTCGCCGGAGTACTAAACAGAGGAATTTTGTTCATTTTCAGAGGTTGAAATATTAATGAAGACTTGTTTACTAGGCGTTCCTTGATGAAACAGTGGAATTGATCAGTACCAGTTGACTTAGCTGAATAAATTGATGCATTAATATTCTTATTAACAATAATTCTGCTGTCGATGACTAGCAGGTCTTTACCATCTTCTAAAAATGGGTTCCCTAATTCTTTTAATGCGCTATAGAGTGCTTGAACCTTAGCAAAAAATTTAATTTGAAACGAGTGATATTGTTCATGATGGTATCGATTTCTTTCTTCGGGTTTTACTTGAATGTTAGACTCAAACTCTTGTATTAAATTACAGATTTATGGTCCAGATATCATCCAACGTGTTAGTGCAGATGGATCGTGCAATAACCCAACTGCACCTCCTTCTCCTTTGACAATAGCGTTGTTTTGTTCATGCGCTTGATCTATGCCCATTGCTGAAAAGAGTTTGTTTGATTTTCTTATTACAAAATGTCCCGATGAAAATGCATGGTGTACGTCTGGTAATTTATTCTCTGCATCAAACAGATCTTTTAGATGGATTGGTAACCAACGTGCATAATTATGGTGATCAAGCAGAAATAACCAAGGAATCATTTCTTTTAAGCACTCACGGTACATTGAGTAATTTCCATCTCTGATTGAACGAATAAAAAGAAGCAGTAAGATTTCCAAATTTAAACAAGATTGCCAATATTTGAACATAACGCTCTCCTCAGCTCGTTTTTCACACCATGGATCAAATTCAAGCTCAGTATTACTTTCGTGATAAGCATCAAGCAAAAGATGGTACAATACTGCGGCAGTTACTTGGTGAATGTATCTTGCTTTCTTTACATGGGTTACTTTAAGAAAACTTTCAGCAGCTTTAGAAGAGGCTATATCGGCGTGCGAAATTGCACCGCACCATCTACTTCCTGACATCCACTCTCCTATCACACGGAGGAAAGCTTGTTCAATATGAAATGCACCAAACATGACCAAGAATTTGGTTTCCCCGTATATTTCTGGATAATTCCACTGTATCAATTTTGCTATTGCGAATAACGGTTGGTCAACGGCCATAACGGGAGTTTGATTTCCATTCAGAAACTTTGTAACTTTTTTTATTAATCCCATTGCGTGTTTAATCATAGCAACAGATGCAGAATCTTCATAAAATAGTGGTAAAAGTGTTGATATTCCTGCGATGAAATCAGTTGAAGCTTGTGGATTACTTGCGTGGAAAGCTGCCCAAGAAACATCAAGCCCGATATTATTAGAATCTTGATTAAAGACGTGTTGCAACCAGGCAGTCTCTTGTTTCTTCATCTCTCCAGTTGTTACTGACAACATGGACTTAGATGTAGCTTCAGAACAATTTGAAATAAGAGGTTCTTTAGAATTTAGGAAAGCTGGTGGAACTAAAGAAAATTCTTCTGGCAGAGAAGGTACGCTTCGATTTTTAGAGGTCATTGCGTCATAATTCAGATCTTCTGACGTAATCCTCTTGCTTCCTAAACATTTAGGTGTAAGATTTTGAAATAAAGATATACTTGTTCCATGAAAGGAATTCTCTGAGATTGAGCTGCTTGGGTTGTGATCCAAATTATCATAGGCTGCAATCGTGAAGACGTCTTGTCTTAGTTTTGATGGACATACTACCTTTTCTTTTTGAAACTTGACATTTGCGACTTCACACATGGCTGCCGAAAGTTCCAGCACACGGTGATAGGAAATGGAAAGTCCAAGTGAATGGAGCATCTCAACGATTTTTCTTTTCCTTGTTTTGCCAAATATTGATAGACCCATGTAAACTGGCAAGGGGGTTTCTCTGTCAGACTTATGTCTCAATATATTTCCGGATGGTTTGCGGGATAGCGTATTAAAACAAATAAGCTGCGATATTGTTAGAGGTGGCTGTGTAACAAGTTCATTCTCTTCAATGTTTACACCGTATAACAACATATTTACGACAGCTAGTAAGGAACGCGGAATAGATTTATACTGTGATTCATTATCGAAATTGCCATTAAATGAGGTTTTATGTTGAAGTACATCTTTTCGTACCATTTTTGCAATACGTAGTAACGCGAGTGCATCTTCATCATGATCCTCTTTACATGCTTGCAACACAACGTCAGAAATAGCTTTGTCATATGCTAAAACATACTCTCTACCAGACATGTAAGCCGTCATGTATGGGAAGTGTGCAAGAATCCTTTGTCGCAAACGTGAAGTGTGTACATCAGGCATACATAACTGCTCGTCTGTTCCTAAAAGTTGAGTTAATCGCTCCTTATACATTTGAGTGAGGAAACTCATCTTAAACACTGGTTTAATATCATTTGAATATTTCATACTTTTTTCCATAAAATTTATCGATTCTGCGAAAACTAAACTTTGGCATATTTTAACAGTATTGCTTTCTTCTGACATTTCATTATTGCGAGACTTGTTATATAATCCTGCTAGACATTTTGCATGATATTTTGCTGCTTGAGCAATCATATATCCATTGCTCAGTTTTGCAATTAGAACACTATTTCCTTGTTCGATGGCGCATTTTCTAACCTTTTCATCGACATTCAGCGTAGTCACATTGAATAATTTATCCTGATTTGTTGCGTAACCATCGCAAAAAAAGCACATATCTGTACAAGTTGATAATCGGTTACGACGTCCATGTGATGAAGATGGCAAGTCTTTATTCTCTACTTCAGAGACTTTCTGTTTTTTGGCTCTTTCAAACATTCTGGAATTGTATTTTAGCGCACATTTTTTATGCCACTTGGCTTGTCTTTTTATAAACGTATTCTCCATTCCATTACAGTCTTCATCAAACATCATTGTATTAATATCCATGGGTAAAGCGTTAATACTTTCAAAGTTGCATAAATTTTTTGCAAGAGTTGCATATCCAGCATTACGTGAAGCCAAGTTAGCATTATTTGCAGGACAAATAAGATTTTCATCACTTCGCTTTTGGCACAATATACAAATCGTCCAATCAATATTTTTTGAATTAATCTCATTGAAGTTATTTTCTGAAATTAATCGTATTCGCTTTGCCATATTTAATAACGTGTTAAAAAAACACATAAGTAAAAAGTAAAACCTAGAAAATTATACTAAATACTGTTATGTATGATAAAGTGCAATAAAATACAATTGCTTGAAATAAAAATATTCTATTCTTAACTTAAAACTCTTTTTAAGATGTAAAATATTCTTACCCCAATCTGTGGTTTCAAAATATTCTTTTAAATGGATGATGCCGACAAGAAATAATTATTTAAGGGCGAACACAAACGGTGAATATTTATGTTATTCATCTTTTAAAATTTTTCAGTATACAATCATGCATCCCGTTCAAAAAAATTACATAGAACTAATTTTTTATAAACAAAAATCTTTTCAGTTTATTTCACATCTTTATAGTCTGCGTGTCAATGAGTTTGCCAGAAGAGTCAGTAACCGCAAAAAAAGAAAGGATAATAAATTCAAATTGAAATATTGGATCACATTTGTTTCATCTCATTTTGGTTGGCGATTATTGTACTGGGTATGTATTTGTATTGGAGGCATAATGTACAGCATGTATCTTGTATTGTACTTCACTGATGAATATTAATTTTAATATGTTTCAAACAGTTTAAAATCATTAAACACACTAAAAAGGATTTTCGCCAACATACCATAATGTAAGGGAATTATTTTGAGTGTGCCTGCAAACGAACTATAAACGAACTATAAATGCTACACAGTACATTTTCGATGTAAAACATTTCGCAGCATGCTACTTTTTAAAATTACATATAGACATAACACATACATAAATTACACTTATATCCGAGTAAATTTAAGCAAAAAAGAGCAGGGCCAGACTAACAGTTAGACAATTCATAAATTTTTTCAGCGCCCTATAAATGGAATAGAAAAGCTATACACTTTATTTTTTACTCCGAACATGCTATTATAAACTTTATAAAACCTATAAAATTTACATGGCAGTTTGAGTACATTTAAGTGAGTTAGAGCATTGAAGAATAGGCAGACAGACAGACAAACAGACAGAAAAATCGAATTAATTTACTTTTTAAATAATGTTGAAAAGTGTTAAAAACAAAAAACTGACTTTAAAAACATCGAAATCGACATGAAATACACATTTATATCGCGCATATTAAGGAAATTCAGAAAATGACGCCATTTTGAATAATAGCCGCCATCTTGAATTCAGACGATTTTACGAGATGCCTCCCCCTCTGAAATGCATTGTATTATCATTAAGTACATACTCACCAAGTGGTATATTCTTATCACGATTTGCAGTTTTCGGATGCGTAGCACCCGGACTATTAAAAGCATCTGGGGTTTTAAGACCCCTATTATGAGGAGGGCAATTAAGCATAAGTCGGAAATATTTGCCTTTCTTATCTCTTGTATAAAGAAAGTCAAAGGTATTGCTCTTCCGAGAAATATCTTTTATTACTTGTAATAGATTTCAAAATTGTTTGTTATTTTTGTATGGTTAAAAATTACACACGTCAACTTGGAATTGTAAAGAAACTTGCATGGGATTTCTGAAATATAATTATTTTTTCCTCGAAGAATATAAAATGATTGCAAAATGTTTTGTCCCAATCTTCCCAAACCAGCAATTATCATATAAAAATGAGACTAAATATTATTTCTTGCCTTAAGGAATATTTTTAGTAAAGGTATTACCAGTTTATTTGTTTTGGAATACATTAGATATAAAGTCAACAAACGAGGATAGCTTCCACAGTTCATAATATCTATCACATAAATATATTGTTTTTCGAAAACTCATAACATCGATCACATAATATATTTCTGTCATTCTGGATACGCTTCATTTTTCCTATATAACAAAATATAATTTGTATTGATTTTACGTAGAATGTATGCCATTATATATAACAAGTTTTCAATTTGTTTGTTGTTTCTGCATGGCGATAAATGACATAAATCAACTTTGAAATTAATATATATATATATATATACAGTAGAGCATCGTTTATAAGACGCCGAATGGACTACCGAAAAACGCCGTATAAACGATAACGACGTATAATCGATTTTCACTTCCAAAACTAGAATTAATTTTGTTTTCACTTAATTTTAATGTTGAACGAGATGATTTGCATTGATTTTTAAATTAAACAAGCCAAAATGAACAAATAATCTTATAAACAAGGGGGGGGGGGATATGTAAGCAATTTAAATATGCGTACCTTTATTCATGTTTCACCGGAAGGTTTCTCATTTGCAGTACATCGTTTCCTTTCCATTTTAAGTTACAGATCAAAAACCCGCGTGGCCAACTAAAATTCGCCAATACTGATCACAGTTAGAAGGATAGTCTATTTGCAACTTTAAAAAGGTCAGGAAATCTGACCATCGTTGAAAAAAGAATGATCCCTCCCAGTGTAATCTGTTACTCGTAAGCTGATTTTTCAGACTAATCGAACACCAGCCCACATTTTTATAATGTGGAGTGCATTTAAACTAGTGCTCGCGATAGGATACGTATAGCAGGTATACGATTAAACGATATACGTATATCCGTATAATACGTTTTTCTGCTATACGGATACTTTCGAATATACGTTTAAACGTATCCGGATACGTATAAGGCGTATCAACTAAACGTATATTTAAGAATACGTATATTTAATGTATACGTATATTCGCCGTATCGTATCTAATTTAAATAGCGGACTTCACCAGTCTTATGTCGCTGAATGGAGAATAATTTGGAAATCGGTAGCGTTACGACAGAAATCCGCATAGTATGCAGGCCCGTAGCTAAGGGGGCGCTATGGGCGGCTCAGCCCCCCCTAGAATATTTTGAGCCCCCCCCCCCGGAAAAGATTCCAAGGTCACTCAATTAATTTCTGTTCCAAAAATTCAAATGAAATTCTGTTCAAAAGTCTAAGTTAGTTTTGAGACCCTTTCACAGTTTTGCAGAGTTACTAAATTGTATCTAAAATAAGTGTTTCAACACTCCCTCATCTTATATGTACATATGAAGTTAACATGATGTTTCATTTTGCACCAGTTATACAATCAAAATTTTCATCATCCTATACTTTTTTAGCATAAAATGAAGTTAGTACAACAGTTTACTTAGAAACATAGTACCTACAATGTGAGTAGTTATTAATTTATCTTTCTGCGTCAGAAAGAGAAAAAAAAATTATGAGCCCCCCCTACATTCTCTCGAGCCCCCCCCCCCCCTATGGTTCACTTTTAGCTACCGCCCTGATAGTATGTCTTATACATACGAGATCAAGCAATGAAAAGCGTATATTTTTTAAAACAGTTTGCAAAAAGTTCACAAAAGATCAGACTCCTGATTGGCTAATCTCGCTTCACTAACAGTGAAATATCTACTATCTGGATTCCAACCAAGATCTTGGTATTTCCCTTTATAAATATTTTAATCAACGTACATGTTCAGTGCAATTTACCGAAGTGACCCATGTTACCTATCGATTGTAAGGCAGTACGAAACCGAAATGTGGCACCAATGAAAACTATCCTGTTGAACTGTAGCTGACGTCACAATTCGCCTTGATTTTCATTTCATACTACCCTACAATCGGTTGGTAACATTGGTCACTTCGGTAAGTGAACGGTAAGTTACTCTAAACATACTCAATGTTTAATTATGTTTCTTCTAATTTTCATTAAATAAGTCATAAAATATTCTGGGAGGACAAAATAATTAAATTATTTAAAAAAGAAACTAATAAAAATTACCAAATATGTAAATTATTTTAAAATTCCTCCGCGGTAAGACAATTTACATATGTGAAAAAACACAATGGTTTTATTTTTCTAGCAGACATGTGACGCAGACACTTAGTATAAGTATCTCGTAGTGTAGAAGAACGAGCATTTATAGACGCAGTTCTGCTTAGATTACAATTAGAAATGAATAGAAAAAGCTGGGTGTGGCGGTACGCTGAGAAAAAGAATGACAGAGCCTACTGCCTGCTATGTGATGATGATATTTCTGAAAACTCATTCTGTGCAACGGGTGGAACAAAATTCATGCCACATATAGACAAAGTCACAGACAGATATTTTGTAAAAACATATTTTTCGGACTATCTTACCCTTAAAAAGTGTAAACCAGTCAAAAGATTTCTCGAATCCATTACTTTCTTCTTGTTAAGATACAAGAAAATATAAAAAAACTAAGTACTAGGCACAGCTCTTCCAAATATTAGTTTGATTCTATCCACAACTAATGTAAGACAATTTATAATAAATAACTTAGTTTTTTGGGAAAGAAACCAAAATTTAAACTGAGAAACGTATTCAGATTTTTTAGGTACCTGCATAACAAGTAGTAGTTAAGTAAACGCATCGTAGTTTTTTAAACAGAGAATCGCGATGGGGATACTCTACCGGATATTTCTCAATGTCTGTAATCCGCAGAAAAGCATTGAAACATCAAATTTCATATCTTGAATGAAAAACGTTTAAACGTTTATACGTTTAACCGCTTGGATAAGATCCGTATATACGATGTACCGTATATGTTGTTTTGCGCAATACGTATAAACGCCGATGCCGTATTATACGTATAGTTGATCCGTATTTCGTATAATACGTATTATACGTATACGCGTATAAACGTATAATCGAGAGCACTAATTTAAACACGCTCTTTGGTGTCATTCATAGCTGCCAACTTCCGCTCGCTCGTAAAATACACAAGAAAAATAAACAAAAATAAACCTATAAAAAATCGAAAAATCGACGTATAAACGATTTTGAGCGTCGTATAAAAGATATATTTTTACATTAAAATGAATAGGAATGAATCGGGATTACATTAAAACGTCGTATAAATGTAAACGTCGTATAAGTGATCGTCGTATAAATGATGCTTTACTGTATGAAAGTTCTGATATGGAATTGTTTTTCTGCAGCAATTTAAAATGACTAAAAGAGATTTTGTCTAACGTTTCAGCAATGATTGTACAAGAAAGAAAGTGTAAATACTACTTCGCCATTTAAGGAATGTTTTTGGTAAAGGTATCGCCAGTTTATGTCTTTTGCAATACTTTAAATATCAAGTATACGGATAAATTTAGTTTCCAAAGCTCAATGTATAATCATCAAAAATATTTCAATCAATTTAAATGTGTTTCGTATTTTTTATACAGTAACATAATTTGTACTGATTTTTCGTAGAATATATGACATAACGGATTTAATATATATTTTTAAATCTCTGTATAGCTATATATGACAGATATCGATTTTGGAATATAGAGCTATTTGTATGGAATTTCTGATAAAGAATAGTATTCTTTTTTTTTTTTTCAAGAATACAATTATTCAAATAGGTTTGTCTAATTTTCATGCGAGCCCCACCAGTGGCCGAGAGGTTCTGACCTCAAACTGGTAGACGGTAGGTGCTGGGTTCGAACCCAATCGCGACCGTCGGCCTAACCGTTCGGAGTTTTCCGTGGTTTTCATCGAACCTTGCGTAAATACGGGTTAGGTTCCCTTAGAAAGACCCCGACGGAGGGCAACCCACCCCTTAGGGCTTATATCCCATAGCGTAGATAATTGACCGACATACATACAAACAAACAAACAAACAATTTTCATGAAATGATGATACAAAACGGAAAGAGTAACTAATACATATTCCTTTAAGGAATTTTTTAAGTAAAGTTATCGCCTGATTATTTCCTTGAAAATATTTTAAATATGAAATACACAGATAAATATATTTTTAACAGTTCAAAATATAATGATATATTTCAGCCGTTTGAGAATTTTATCATCTTAAATTTGCATTTTACAGAAAAAAAGAAAAAATGGAAATATAACTTTTTGTCCCCATTTAGAAAGTGCACTGATTTGCATGTAACATAACTTATTTTTTTATGGTTGAATATTATGCTATTGTAATGCAGAAAAGAAACAGCAAAATTCAATAGTTAAGTACATTGTATAAGTCGTACAATAACACTCTAAAATCGAGCACAATATGGCTTACAGATTTCCTCATCGAATGCTTTTCTTTAACAAACTAAATTACCATGTAATATATTTCACAGTTCGACGTGCTTTAGGTTAATATGTTTAATTAAATTATTTTGAATATAATACAGTTACTGTAACAGCAATAAATGTTTTTAACCAGTATACTGGTTTTTTCTTCAAAACAGATACAACAGTGTCTGGAACACTTCAATACAAATTGTGCTACAAAACCTGAAATTAACTGACTGTAATAATTTCATATTGAGACATAAATCCTTTTGCTTATACGTTTGATTTGTGACGAAAAAAAAATTTACGAGTAAAATACTTCATAATATACCAGAAAAAAGTTCTAACTGCGTCTAGATTTTGGAAAGATCTGACCGTTTTTTCGTCAGACAAAAAAAAGACATGCTTCTAATGGGAAAGTAGCAGCAAGACTGAAAACAAGAGTGAAATGAAAGGTAAAGAGAAATGGAAAAAGCTTAAGAAACAGCCAATAGGAAAGTAGAAACCAATAACTAATGGGAAAGCTGAAGGCAACAACCAATCACAGTATTGTATAATCATAACAAAAGATCTAGGAGCAGAAGGGAAATGAGAAAACAAATTTAAAAAAAATCATTAAAATAAAATAAATAAATTAACAAATAAGTTATAATAAACTGAAAACACACACATATATTAAAATATGGGAACCAATAATAATAAAACCATATATGTAGAAATATCAAATTAATAATAGTTATTATAAAAAAAATATATATATTAGTATTGATAAGGTTTTTTCAAGCTGCAATTTCATGAATTTTGCACTGTACAAATACGTATCGAACATTTGATTATAAGTTATTTCTCACGCAATAAATTAATTTTATAAGGTTTTTGTTTTAGAAAAAGCATAAAATTGAAATGTGAATCATTTAAGTCAATATATAATACCAGGTACCAGGTACCAGGATATAAGTGATCGTATCGATATTCCTAAATAAAATATCAATTTAGAGAAGTAAATTATTGGATTTTATAAAAAGTTATTATAAATGCCAACTTTTTTCAATAATTTTGTAAATTAAGTGGATTATTTCCAATGAATTGTTTATTAATTGTCCCATCCACTAATGATAATTTATATAAAAATAAATAAATAAAATAAACTGCTGACTAAATTCACGAAAACAACAAATGTGCAAATTTGCCACAAATGCTGCGAAATACTAAAATACTAACATGTGCAAAAAAAAAAAATAATAATAATAAAAAAAAAAAATAAATAAAGCTTATATTGGGAATTTTAATGTATGTGAATTTAAGTGGCTTAATTGTAGTGAATGGTGTATTAATTGTCCCCGCTCTTAATGATAATTTATATATATATATATATATATATATATATATATATATATATATATATATATAATAAAAACTAACTGCTCACCAAATTTATAAAAATAACAAACGTGCTAATCGCCACAAACTCTGCAAAGTACTGAAATATAAACACGCAGAAATAAAAAAGCAAAAGTTAAAATTTCCAATAAATCTTTTATTAGAATTTTTAACCCATTAGTGCCTGAATTATTTTCATTGTTAAAATCCAAATTTTGCATTTTTCCACCACTTCTAAAGCTAGAACAGCTTTTATCTCAATTTATCGAGGACTTTGTCTCGAGAAAGAATTTATTTGTGCTCCTTTTTTACTGGTATGAAATGCGCTTACTTGAATTTTTTAAAACTGCGCCAAAAATGTGGGACGCTAGGCACAAATGGGTTAATGAAATAGAATTTTCCGAACACTGTCTGTTAGGTTTAGAAAGGAAAGAAAGTTATATCAACTTTAATCACTTAACTAATCAATATTTAAAAAAATCGTAACCAAAATCGGAAAAGTAAGAAACTAGGCCTGTTATGGATCGTCTATAGCTATCCTAGGCAAAAAAAAAAAAAAAAAAAAAAAAAAAAAAAATCACGTCAAATTATAAATAAACTTTTAAAGCTAGAATAGCTTTTATGTCAATTTATCGAGGACTTTGTCTCGAGAAAGAATTTATTTATGCTCCTTTTTTACTGGTATGAAATGCGCTTACTTGAATTTTTTAAAACTGCGCCAAAAATGTGGGACGCTAGGCACAAATGGGTTAATGAAATAGAATTTTCCGAAGACTGTCTGTTAGGTTTAGAAAGGAAAGAAAGTTATATCAACTTTAATCACTTAACTAATCAATATTTAAAAAAATCGTAACCAAAATCGAAAAAGTACAAACTAGGCCTGTTATGGATCGTCTATAGCTACCCAAAAAAAAAAAAAAAAAAAAAAAAAAAAAATCACGTCAAATTATAAATAAACTTTTAAAGCTAGAATAGCTTTTATGTCAATTTATCGAGGACTTTGTCTCGAGAAAGAATTTATTTATGCTCCTTTTTTACTGGTATGAAATGCGCTTACTTGAATTTTTTAAAACTGTGCCAAAAATGTGGGACGCTAGGTACAAATGGGTTAATGAAATAGAAACTTCCGAAGACTGTCTGTTAGGTTTAGAAAGGAAAGAAAGTTATATCAACTTTAATCACTTAACTAATCAATATTTAAAAAAATTGTAACCAAAATCGGAAAAGTAAGAAACTAGGCCTGTTATGGATCGTCTATACCTATCCTAGGCAAAAAAAAAAAAAAAAAAAAAAAAAAAAAAAAAAAAAAAATCACGTCAAATTATAAATAAACTTTTAAAGCTAGAATAGCTTTTATGTCAATTTATCGACGACTTTGTCTCGAGAAAGAATTTATTTATGCTCCTTTTTTACTGGTATGAAATGCGCTTACTTGAATTTTTTAAAACTGCGCCAAAAATGTGGGACGCTAGGCACAAATGGGTTAATGAAATAGAATTTTCCGAAGACTGTCTGTTAGGTTTAGAAAGGAAAGAAAGTTATATCAACTTTAATCACTTAACTAATCAATATTTAAAAAAATCTTAACCAAAATCGGAAAAGTAGAAACTAGGCCTGTTATGGATCGTCTATAGCTATCCTAGGCAAAAAATAGATTAAAAAAAAAATCACGTCAAATTATAAATAAACTTTTAAAGCTAGAATAGCATTTATGTCAATTTATCGAGGACTTTGTCTCGAGAAAGAATTTATTTATGCTCCTTTTTTACTGGTATGAAATGCGCTTAATTGAATTTTTTAAAACTGTGCCAAAAATGTGGGACGCTAGGCACAAATGGGTTAATGAAATAGAATTTTCCGAAGACTGTCTGTTAGGTTTAGAAAGGAAAGAAAGTTATATCATCTTTAATCACTTAACTAATCAATATTTAAAAAAATAGTAACCAAAATCGGAAAAGTAGAAACTAGGCCTGTTATGGATCGTCTGCAGCTATCCTAGGTAAAAAAAAAAAAAAAAAAAAAAAAAAAAAAAAAAAAAAAAATCTCGCAGATTATAAAAAAAAACTTTTAAAGGTAGAATAGCTTTTATCTCAATTTATCGAGGACTTTGTCTTGAGAAAGAATTTATTTATGCTCCTTTATACTAGTATGAAATGCGCTTATTTGTATTTTTTAAAACTGCGCCATAAATGTGGGACCTAGGCACAAATGGGTTAATGAAATAGAATTTTCCGAACACTGTCTGTTAGGTTTAGAAAGGAAAGAAAGTTATATCAACTTTAATCACTTAACTAATCAATATTTAAAAAAAAAATCGTAACCAAAATCGGAAAAGTAGAAACTAGGCCTGTTATGGATCGTCTATAGCTATCCTAGGCCAAAAAAAAAAAAAAAAAAAAAAAAAAAAATCACGTCAAATTATAAAAAAACTTTTAAAGTTAGAATAGCTTTTATGTCAATTTATCAAGGACTTTGTCTCGAGAAAGAATTTATTTATGCTCCTTTTTTACTGGTATGAAATGCGCTTAATTGAATTTTTTAAAACTGTGCCAAAAATGTGGGACGCTAGGCACAAATGGGTTAATGAAATAGAAATTTCCGAAGACTGTCTGTTAGGTTTAGAAAGGAAAGAAAGTTATATCAACTTTAATCACTTAACTAATCAATATTTAAAAAAATCTTAACCAAAATCGGAAAAGTAGAAACTAGGCCTGTTATGGATCGTCTATAGCTATCCTAGGCAAAAAATAGATTAAAAAAAAAATCACGTCAAATTATAAATAAACTTTTAAAGCTAGAATAGCTTTTATGTCAATTTATCGAGGACTTTGTCTCGAGAAAGAATTTATTTATGCTCCTTTTTTACTGGTATGAAATGCGCTTAATTGAATTTTTTAAAACTGTGCCAAAAATGTGGGACGCTAGGCACAAATGGGTTAATGAAATAGAATTTTCCGAAGACTGTCTGTTAGGTTTAGAAAGGAAAGAAAGTTATATCAACTTTAATCACTTAACTAATCAATATTTAAAAAAATAGTAACCAAAATCGGAAAAGTAGAAACTAGGCCTGTTATGGATCGTCTGCAGCTATCCTAGGCAAAAAAAAAAAAAAAAAAAAAAAAAAAAATCTCGCAGATTATAAAAAAAAACTTTTAAAGGTAGAATAGCTTTTATCTCAATTTATCGAGGACTTTGTCTTGAGAAAGAATTTATTTATGCTCCTTTTTTACTAGTATAAAATGCGCTTATTTGTATTTTTTAAAACTGCGCCATAAATGTGGGACCTAGGCACAAATGGGTTAATGAAATAGAATTTTCCGAACACTGTCTGTTAGGTTTAGAAAGGAAAGAAAGTTATATCAACTTTAATCACTTAACTAATCAATATTTTAAAAAAAAAATCGTAACCAAAATCGGAAAAGTAGAAACTAGGCCTGTTATGGATCGTCTATAGCTATCCTAGGCCAAAAAAAAAAAAAAAAAAAAAAAAAAAAAAAAAAAAATCACGTCAAATTATAAAAAAACTTTTAAAGTTAGAATAGCTTTTATGTCAATTTATCAAGGACTTTGTCTCGAGAAAGAATTTATTTATGCTCCTTTTTTACTGGTATGAAATGCGCTTACTTGAATTTTTTAAAACTGTGCCAAAAATGTGGGACGCTAGGCACAAATGGGTTAATGAAATAGAAATTTCCGAACATTGTCTGTTAGGTTTAGAAAAGAAAGAAAGTTATATCAACTTTAATCACTTAACTAATCAATATTTAAAAAAATAGTAACCAAAATCGGAAAAGTAGAAACTAGGCCTGTTATGGATCGTCTGCAGCTATCCTAGGCAAAAAAAAAAAAAAAAAAAAAAAAAAAAAAAAAAAAAAAAAAATCTCGCAGAATATAAAAAACTTTTAAAGCTAGAATAGCTTTTATCTCAATTTATCGAGGACTTTGTCTCGAGAAAGAATTTATTTATGCTCCTTTTTTACTAGTATGAAATGCGCTTATTTGAATTTTTTAAAACTGCGTCATAAATGTGGGACCTAGGCACAAATGGGTTAATGAAATAGAATTTTCCGAACACTGTCTGTTAGGTTTAGAAAGGAAAGAAAGTTATATCAACTTTAATCACTTAACTAATCAATATTTAAAAAAAAAATCGTAACCAAAATCGGAAAAGTAGAAACTAGGCCTGTTATGGATCGTCTATATCTATCCTAGGCAAATAAATAAATAAATATATAAATAAATCACGTCAAATTATAAAAAACTTTTAAAGCTAGAATAGCTTTTATGTCAATTTATCAAGGACTTTGTCTCGAGAAAGAATTTATTTATGCTCCTTTTTTACTGGTATGAAATGCGCTTACTTGAATTTTTTAAAACTGTGCCAAAAATGTGGGACGCTAGGCACAAATGGGTTAATGAAATAGAATTTTCCGAACACTGTCTGTTAGGTTTAGAAAGGAAAGAAAGTTATATCAACTTTAATCACTTAACTGATCAATAGTAAAAAAATCGTAACCAAAATCGGAAAAGTACAAACTAGGCCTGTTATGGATCGTCTAGAGCTATCCTAGGCAAAAAAAAAAAAAAAAAAAATCTCGCAGATTATAAAAAAAACTTTTAAAGCTAGAATAGGTTTTATCTCAATTTATCGAACCCTTTGTCTCGAGAAAGAATTTATTTATGCTCCTTTTTTACTGGTATGAAATGCGCTTACTTGAGTTTTTTAAAACTGCGCCAAAAATGTGGGACGCTAGGCACAAATGGGTTAATGAAATAGAATTTTCCGAACACTGTCTGTTAGGTTTAGAAAGGAAAGAAAGTTATATCAACTTTAATCACTTAACTGATCAATATTTAAAAAAAAAAATCGTTCAAATAATGTCTATTTTTTTTTTCATTTCTTTTACGGAATTTTTAATCTTATATCACCGGTTTTTCAAAACATAAATTTTTATCTAATAGAATCAGAAAAATGCTCGATTTAAGAGGCTACACTACTTATTGAAAAAGACCCGGATGATAATGTAAAGTCTATGGGGGCATTCTTTTCAAATACCTCGCTCCAATTTTAATTTTTTTTTTTTTTTTTTTTTTTTTTTTTTTTTTTTTTTGCCTAGGATAGTTGAGGACGATTTGCAACCGGCCTAGTTTTTACTTTTTTGATTCTGGTTATATTCTTTTTATATTAGGATAGTTTCAGTTTCATAACCGGTTCAAAGTATTTTTTTAAAATAAATCTGACACCAAAATCGGAAAAGTAAAAACTAGGCCTGTTGTGGATCGTCTGCAGCTATCCTAGGCAAAGAAAAAAAAAATCACGTCAAATTATAAAAATTTGAGCGAGATATTTGAAAATAACGACGCCCATATACTTTACATTATCATCCGGGTCCTTTTCAGTCAGTAGTGTGGCGTCTTAAGTAATGCAAATTTTAAAATAAAATTTAACGTGCGAGAACGATAAATTATGAACGGATTATGGGTGCCCGTACGTGTTACGGGCAATTCATAATTGGCAAAAACACGTTGCCCATATGACGTACGGTCAAAACAGGGAAGCGGTTAATCAAGAATTGTTTTTGAACTGACGGACTTTTTTTTTTATTAAGGGGACAAGGGACCATTATAATCATTTTTTTTTATATTTTTAAAATTGCACTTTAAATATTATTCAAGGGTACATTATATGTATTATGACATATATTTACAACAAAACAAATGTAAAAAAAAGGAAAATTTGTGTAATATTTTAAATTTTACGAGAACTTTTCAAAATGTCCCATGCGCATTCCATATCAATGAAAATCTCCAATATTATTTATACAAGTTTGATTTACATATACAAATAAAACTGCGCATGGAATTTCATATAACTGAATATATACAGGGTGTCCCTAAACAAATGGTATATACACTAGGGGGTGATAGAACACATCAAGACGAGTAATAGTAAATAGGAAACCAAGGGTCCCAAACGTTATCCAAAGGAGATAGCCTCCATTAAAGTTTGGGCCCCAAAATTTCAAATACACATAAGAAACGGAAAAATTGGTAGATTGATTTGCGGTTTTCACTAAAATTATTCTTTATGTTGGTATTTTCTTGAAAATAAATTATAAAGATAGATTTCAAAAACTGCCGATAGAGGGCGCTTTAGACTTTGAAGTGATGAAAAACTATTTTTTGCCGTGATTTTTTGCATCTCATTAAATGATTTCGTAAGCTTAGACTTAAACTTAAATTTTGAGCTCAAAATCTGAATAGTTGGAAGCGGTTAAGTAGCACAAACTTAACTGTGTTCAGAGGGTTTAAATTTCAAATGATTATAAAAAACGGAAGAATAGGTCGATTGATTTGCGGTTTTCACTAAAACTATTCTTTATGTTGGTATTTTATTGAAATTGAATTATAAAGATAAATTTCAAAAAAACGCCGATAGAGGGCGCTTTAAACTTTAAAGTAACGAATGACTACTTTTTACATTATTTTTTGCATCTGATTAAATGTTTTCGTAAACTTAGACTTAAACTTAAATTTTGAGCTCAAAATCTGAATAATTGGGAGTGATAAAGTAGCACAAACTGAACTGTGTTCAGAGGGTTCAAATTTCAAATGATAATAAAAAACGGAAAAATTGGTCGATTCGTTTGCGGTTTAAAATAAAACTATTCTTTAAGTCAGTATCTTCTTGAAAATGAATTCTAAAGATAAATTTAAAAAAATTCCGTTAGAGGGCGCCTTAAACTTCAGAGTAACCAACAACAAATTTTAACCGTTATTTTTTGTATCTAATTAAATGCTTTCCAAAACTTGTTAAATGTTTTCGAAATCTTAGATTTAAACTGAAATTTTGAACTCAAATTCTGAATCATTGGGAGGGGTTAAGAAGCGCAAACTGAAGTGTGTTCAGGAGTTGAAATTTAACTCTCCTCCCCTCGAACACAGTTCACTTTTGCGCTACTTAAACACTCGCAATGACTCAGAATTTGATCTCAAAATTTAAATCTAAGCATTTGAAAACATTTAATGAGATTAAAAAATAATAACGGTTAAAAATAGTTGTACGCTACTCCAATGTCTAAGGCTATCTATTGGCATTTTGTGAAATTTATCTTTAAAATTTATTTTCAAGAAAACACTGATTTAAAGAGTAGTTTTAGAAAAAAACGCAAACGAATCGACTAATTTTTCCGTTTTATTTATAGTTTTCCGTTTCGTTTGAAATTTAAACCCTCTGAACACAGTACTGTTTGTGCTACTTAACCACTCCCAACTATTCAGATTTTGAGCTCAAAATTTAAATTTTAATCTAAGCCTACGAAACCATTTAATGAAATGCAAAAAATAACGGCAAAAAATAGTATTAAGATGGATTTCATTAATCCAAATTCTAAAGCGCCCTCTATCGGTATTTTTTGAAATTTATCTTTATAATTCATTTTCAATAAATGCCGACATAAAGAATAATTTTAATGAAAACCGCAAATCAATCGACCAATTTTTCCGTTTTTTATAAAAATTTGAAATTTAAACCCTCTGAACACAGTTAAGTTTGTGCTACTTAACCGCTTCCAACTATTAAGATTTTGAGCTCAAAATTTAAGTTTAAGTCTAAGCTTGCGAAAACATTTAATGAGATGCAAAAAATCACAGCAAAAAATAGTTTTTCATTACTTCAAAGTCTAAAGCGCCCTCTATCGGCATTTTTCAAAATTTATCTTTATAATTTATTTTCAAGAAAATACCAACATAAAAAATAATTTTAGTGAAAACCGCAAATCAATAGACCAATTTTTCCGTCTTTTATGTGTATTTGAAATTTTGGACCCCGAACTTTAATGGCGGCTATCTCCTTTGGAAAACGTTTGGGACCCTTGGTTTCCTATTTACTATTACTCGTCTTGATGTGTTCTATCACCCCCTAGTGTATATACCATTTGTTTAGGGACACCCTGTATATATATATATATTTTTTTTTTTTAAAATTCAAAATTTTTTCGAGCATTCTGAGCATTTTTTAACCTATTTTTACAATTAACTACCTATAACTTTTACTATTGTTTTTATTTTCAAAAAACCATGCTTAAATAAGGAATAAATAAATAAATGTTAAAGCTTATATATTTTTGTTTATTTATATATGTAAAAATTTAATGAAAATCTACAAATAGAATTTCAAGATATATTGATTTTAATTTACCCCTCTTTTTTATAAATTTTTAAATTTAATTTTTTAAGAAATATGATTAGTTTTATCAAGTGATTTTGTTTACTAAGGTTATGTTTAACCATAATAAAATATTTAAGAATTTTAACTCAATAGATAAAAATTATTTTAAAGTGTCTTCTGGACCCCTCTAATAAGGCAAGTCTTATTTTACAGAACTAAATACTAGCAAAAGCCATGCTTTGTTTGTATTCGCGAAGAATTATTTATAAAATAAATATTTGAAAGTAACAATTTTTTTTCATCTTTATTTAGCAAAAAGAATATTTTTCGTTTCAGCCCATTTTAATTTTAGAAATAACTAAGAATTTTCTTGGATTTTTTTACTTATGATATAAGAGTGGTATAAATAAAAATATTTTCGAAGCAAAATTTTACAAAATATTAATTTATTTGCTAATATAAAAGTTCTATTGTTGCCATTTTACAAATAAATAGATAAATAAATAAAAAAGTAAATAAATATATAGAAAAAGAAGAAAAAATCATAATTATTTTTAAATGCTTCAAAGACATTTGATATAAGAACATTTTTTTAAAATTTAATTAATCATGATTCTATCTATAATTATCAACTCCATGATTTATTATTTCTTCTGAAAATATATGCGTTTCATTTTTCATTTGTACAAATACGTCCGTAATGGAAAAAGTATGTAAAAGAAATTAATTAATATAATAAATTTTTAAATGTTATTCTGTAAAAAAAATAATATTGTGCATATTATAATTTATTGTTATCCTTAATTTCAAGTCAAAATACTGAATAGTTCTTTTGTAAAGCGTACCACAAATATAATTTGTGTAGCCTAGTAGAGGATTCGCTTCGCTAATCTTAATTACTTTACCGAAAACCATCGTTTTGACGCATCTGGCTGTTTTTTACTTTCTCCTATCTTTACATGAAGAAAGCACTGGATTCGTGAAAATTTTCAAAATCCGGTTTTCGACGGATTTACTTGTATTAGAGTAAAAAGAACCCGAAAAACATGTTTTTACAAAATGTGTGTCTGTGTCTGTCAGTCTGTCTGTATTTGACAAAAATGTTGTGAGAGTTCTATCTCGATAAGTAATCCGCGTAATTTCACAAAACTTAAGACTCGGTTAGACTTTGATATAAACTACACTGGTGTCCAAAATTTAAGCATAATTGGTAATTAAGTAATTATTTTTAAGTAATGAAAGACATATGAATCGGAATGTGCTGAAACTCCAGGTGTGTAAACAAAATAATACGCGTCACATATTTTCGCGAAGAGTTTTCCCAGAAATCGAACAGGGGACCGTCAACAAATTGAAAAATAACGAAGATCTTTTGGATAACCCTGTCAAAAATAATGTAGCAAAAGCGTTCAAACTGCACATTATGATTAATTGGCTTATTGTAATGTACTGTGTTAATTTTTACAAGGATAGCATGTATACTCGTAGAGAAATTAAGGTTTTTTTAAAAACAGTCCTAAATTTTTCCAAGTTTTTTGCTTATAATTTGCAGAGTTCTTATTATAAAATAATGTTCTTTTCTGAAAATATGACAAACATCATTGTACACAATACCCTGTCATCAGAATTTAAAAATAATAAAAATTGTATGAAAAATGAGTATGTTTAGTAAATAATTTTTCATTGCGCATGCGTCAACGATATCAAAATGTCATTTGCATATTGTGTTAGCTAAATGTATAGAGCAACTTTTGTAAAAGTTTCAAAAACATAGCTTGAAAATTCTGAAAATGGGAGCCTATAGAATCAACTCAAAATCCGTTATTCCTAAAGGAAGCAAAAAAATCAGGGGTTTTACCTAAATATAGTTGTACATGCAATATTGTGTAGGCACTAAACAATGGAATATGGATACAGCCCCTCATCTTTTTGCTTCATTTAGGAAATAAAGGATTTTGATCTCATTCCATCAACGATAATTTTCAGAATTTTTAAGCTATGTTTTTGAGACTTTTACAAAAGTTGCTCTATACATTTAACTAATATAATATGCAAATGAAATTTTAATAGCGTTCACGCATGCGCAGTAAAAAATTATTTAGTAAACCTGCTCATTTGTCATACAATTTTTATTATTTTTTAATTCTGATGACAGGGTATTGTGTACAATGATGTTTGTCATTTTTTCAAAAAAGAACACTATTTTATATTAAGAACTCTGCAAATTATAAGCAAAAAAACTTAGGACTGTTTTTATAAAAACCTTAATTTCTCTACGAGTATACATGATATCCTTGTAAAAATTAACACAGTACATTACAATAAGCCAATTAATCATAATGTGCAGTTTGAACGCTTTTGCTACATTAGGTTTGACAGGGTTATCCAAAAGATCTTCGTTCTTTTTCAATTTGTTGACGGTCCCCTGTTCGATTTCGGGGAAAACTCTTCGCGAAAATATGTGACGCGTACTATTTTGTTTACACACCTGGAGTTTCAGCACATTCCGATTCATATTTCTTTCATTACTTAAAAATAATTACTTAATTACCAATTATGCTTAAATTTTGGACACCAGTGTAGATCTGATTAAATTTAGGTGTATATCGTTCAGCAAGTAACGCTGCTATGCTGCATTATTCAGAATATCCAGTTTAGCTATATCTTAAAAACTAGTGCATGGATTTTTTTTTTTAAATAAAACTCTAGATTTAGTTAATACTTGATATAAAATTGTGCTGATTACGATTTTGTGCAAGTCGATCGACACGTGGCGCTACCATGCTCCATTATAGTGGAACTTGGATAATTCGAACTTGTTTAATTCGAAATTCTGGCTAATTCAAATTTTTTGCTTCGTCCCTAGAACTTTTTATTAAAATAATGTAGAAAAATATGTGGATATTTCAAATTTTAGTTTGGATAATTTGAATTTTTGTAGGATTGCCTTTCAAATTTAGCGATAAATATTAATCCTCAGATTTATTTCAGCTAATATTCAAAATAGTAAAACAGTTTATTTTAATTGTCTTTCGACTTGGCAAAAATCTAAGACTTAGCGACAACCTTTCGTTTGGCATAATTTACGACATATTGTCCTTTTTATTGACTCACAGCAGCATTCCCAACATGAAAAATGTGGAAGTCGTTTTTTTCCCCGGCCAATATGACCTCTGTGTTTCAGCCAATGGACCAAGGAATCAGAAAAAACTTAAACATTTCTACAGACATCTGTTGGTCGAAAGCATCCTCATCGGCATCATCCTTTTAATTTATCTCTTCTTTTTGAGCGAATATGTTTAATTCGAATTTTTGGATATTTCGACTTTTTCTTATGGACCCTTGAACTTCGATTTATCGAAGTTCGACTGTATTTGTGATTAGTGCAATAGCTTTACCGCAAGAACTAATGCGCAAAATTTTCTAAAATTTCATATTCAGTTAGCCCCTGACATAGATTACTGTTGTTTAGTTTTTGATGTAAATGCCTTAGAGATGCTGCTGCTATGCTGCATTTTTCATGATTTTGCAATAAATGTATCTCAAGAACCAATGCATGGATTTTCATCAAACTTCAGATTTAGTAAGTATCTCATAAAAATCTATTGTAACAGGTTTTTGCTCTGCATCATCCATAATGAGGAGCTGTTATGCAGATTTTCTTAAAGATTTTGCAATAGTTCTATCTCAAAAACTAATGCACGGATTTTCATCAAACTTAAGATTCATTAATAAGTTGACATAAGTTATTTCTGAATAGATTTTTGTTTCAACCACGTAACAATTAGATTACGATTAAGAATTTATTCGCCAAGGTGAGCATTATGTATGTTTTGAATAAAATATATAGGAGGAACTGGGGTACATTGATACACCTCTTTTCTACGAATTTTTTTAATGTCCAGAAAGCAGAAATTTCAAGTTATTTTTCCATGTGGTGTCAGCAAAACTTGTGTAGTGTGTTATAAAAATGTACAATCGTTGTTTTATACATTATTTTTGCATGCATATTACAAAAAAAAAAAAAAAAGGGCATTTGTATCAATGTGCCCTATCCCCGGGGTAGATTGATACACCTCATGGAGGACTTTGATACGTCTAGGATAAATGGAGACAAAATAACATCAATGCATATTTTTCATAGAAAAACAGTTAGCAAACCATTTTATATTTATTTATAAAAATTCATATCACCCACAACTTATTTGTAAGTAATATTAAAGCAATCAAAATTAAATGAATAATGACTTGATGTTCTGGCTGCTCTTGTCTGATTGTTGGCTGTAGTAACATTGTCATATCTGGCACTTCAACCCCAGCATTATCTTCTTTCTTAGAAAAGATTAAAAAAAGTACCAGGTTTTCTGTTTATAAATCGGTTTATGAACAGAAAATAAAGGATAATTATATTAAAAATTTTGTTTATAATATTATTATCATTTGCTGTTCTGCAGCTTGTTTCTCCTACTTAACATTTCTCATCTCGAAAATACTTTTTCACTGGAAAATCGATATAAATTCGAGTTTGCCAGGCTACCGTCCTTTTCTTTCGTTAGTTCTACTACACTGTAAAAAAAATTCTGTGAGGTTACTAAGAATTTTCTAGGAAACTGGGATGCCTAGAATTTTTTATGTAACCGCAACACAAGAAAATCGTGTAATATTACAAAAGTTGCTTTAGTAACTGTTACTAAATATTGTTTAGGAAACATACTAACCTTTTTTTTAGCGAGTTTCCCAAAGAATCGCTTGTAAATTTACTAAATATTACTTAGTAATCTTACTAAGGATTGTTCAGGGAGTTTACTAAAGAATTTTTAGCTAATTTACTAATGATTTTTAAGGGAATTTCTCATATTAGTTTTTATAAAAGTACTAAATATTGTTTAGTAAGCTTACTAGCGATATTTTAGGGCGATTACTAAATATATTTTGGCAAATTTCCCAAGAATTATTTAGTAAACGTACAAATGATTTTTTAGGGAGTTTTCTAAACAATGTTTTGCGAGTTTTCTATTGATTTTTAGTATTCTTACAAGTGATTTTGTAGTAAATTTATTGAGAATTTTCTTGTACATTTGCAAGGAACTTCATGGCACATTTACTTAGAATTTTTCAAAATTGCAAACTAAACTTTTAATGTACTTATTAAAAAATAGAAATTTATTAAGGTACCGTCAGAAAAATTACCCTTTTTTGTTTTATATGTTGTTGAGCCAGTTTTTGCATTCTCGCCAGAAAGTTCTTTGCAACAGTACAAGAATTAATACATTAAAAATGCTAATTATTTTTTAGTATTGCATTTAAAACATTTTATTTGCACTTCCAAAATATATTTGTAACTGTAAAATATTTTTCCAGTTGTATTACCAGTGGTTTACTAGGAATATTCCGAAAAGATTTTACGTGTATATAAATATATTGTATACTAATACTTCTATTAATTGGAGTTGTTACGAATTCTTTCAATATGAAGTTGATTTTTTAGAGTTTTAGATATCCAGAGTGAAGTTTTCCTCATGTATCAAAATACTTCGGAACAAATAAACAATATGTCCTGACATGTGTTTCAATATTACCGCAGCAATTGACACAAATATTTGTATGTTATGCACTAAAGTTTTACTTTAGACATTTCAATAGGTGCAAAATCATATTTTATATTAAATGGGAATTATAACAAGAGCACTAAATGAGCAGATAAGCTGAAGCAAATCTTACGGTTTTTAGTTAAATTAAAATAAGCCAATAAAAACAAAGCAAGGTACATCATTGAGTTTTAAAATATGCCTAAAAATGTTAGTGGTATAATTGTGACAAAAAAAAAAAATTCACAAATTGTAAGGACTATATTATCTCTCTCTCTCTCTCTCTCTCTCTCTCTATATATATATATATATATATTTATATATATATAAATACATAATTAAGCACTGTGCCTCATCTAATCCAATACATGATTTAAAAACTTTTATATTGTGAGAAAATATTATCTGTTTATTTTATGTAAATATGCTACTAAACTAAACTAGACATAAAAAATATATATTTAGTCATATATATTTTTTAAAGAAGTTTTGTTCGGTTCTATGGTCGTAAGAACTTCATTAACTCCTGGTACATATATTTGAAAACTACATAATAACCGATTCAATGGCACAAAAACAGATAGGAAATCTGCAAAAAAATTAATGTATTTACCTTAATGTCGCATTTAAGATTTTTTTACATCTTATATATTCTTATTTCAGGTGAATATGCAGTGAAGTTATAACTAATTATTAGAATCTTTCTCCTCCCCCTTTTTTGAGAGGGGGGGTGATCTTTTTCCACGACTTATTCTTCATATATTTATTGCACCGGCCTACACTTAATACATTACATATTTTACATATGTCTTTAATACTTTATTTGCTTGAGAGTTTTGTTTCAAATTGAAATATTGAAGAGGAAAAAATTATTGACAAGACCAGGAATTTAAATCTAACCTAACTTAAAGATCCCGAAGAATGGATCAAATATGTATGAATTTAGCAGAATTCTTATGTGGTTAACATTCCTTTGGAATTAGAATCTTTAACTCAAATAGTTACATATATGACAGTTGATATACACCTTAACATATATATGGAACACCTTTGATACATCAACAGTAATTGTGGGCAGGTTTCGAACTTTTTAATGTTTATCAGTATGGTATTATCAGTATAACTAAGCAATTTTATAAAAGTAGAAAGCTTTGGAAACTAAAATGGAAACAAAAATAAATGTATATTGCTTTAGAAAATATTATAAACTGTCGTTTGATATAAATATAATATCCATATCTGTACAACCAATAAATGCAATATGAATAAATAACAAAATACAATGAAATATATGAGTAAAATTATTAAATAACTATTTATTAAATTCATTGCAATAAAAAAGCATATTTTTTATACAACTCACATTTTGCAAGTATTACATAACACAAGCCTGCGATGAAAAAATTGTCGGCATAGTAAGTGGTATTTTTTATAGTTATTTGGATGCTGATTACTAGAAAAATATTGAAAAAATTCCATCACGTACAGTTTCTTCATAAATCGCAATTTATTATTTCATGAATTTAGCAAATTTCGAACAAAAAAACTATTATTTATATGAGTTTGTCAAATAAATTTATGGACTTTAAGTAGTAAATTTGTGTATTTAACTAATAAAAAAGAAAGAAAAAACTATTTCAATGCAGAATATTTTTTTTAACCGGCAAACCGCCTATTAAACACAATATTCAAGACAGAGGAAACAAGATGAAATCGGATCTTTTCTGCTTGCAGGTGTCTGTACGCCCCCTCTTCTTCACACCCTTTTTCACTGTCCTTATCTCTACTCCTGATTCAGTGTCTTTGTTTACTCTGTGCTGTACACATGTGCTTTTATTTCGAGCTGTGAGTTAATAGTAATAGTTGTAATTCTAACTTCTAGTTATTGCTGCATTAGAGAACATGGCTTCCACTTCCAGAGGATGCGTTAATTCACCGAATTGTTTCTGTTATATTTGCGGTAATTATACAGTGAAAAAACAACAGAGAAGCATTTCTGATTTTGTTAAAAAAGTGTATTTCGCTTATTTTGGCATGAAATTGGGTGATCAAGATAAGCCGTGGGCTCCACACAAAGTTTGTAGTATTTGCGTAGAAGAATGAAGGCAATGGTTTCAAGGCAAGAAACAATCATTTCGATTTGGTATACCAATGGTTTGGAGAGAACCTAAAAATCATAGTGATGATTGCTATTTTTGTCTTTGTAATGTGAAAGGATTCAATTTAAAGAACAAAAAGGAAATATTTTATCCTGACATTCCATCTGCTATACGTCCTGTTTCTCATGGACCTGGTATTCCGGTTCCTTCCCCTCCAGAAACTGTGGAAAATATTGATTATTCAGATACTGTGCATGAATGTGAAAGTGATGATGATGTTGATGAAGTATATGACTCTATTAGCGATGAACCTAAACATTTCACGCAGTCTGAATTAAATGATTTAGTCAGAGACTTAAATCTGTCTAAGGATTCGGCAGAAGTTTTAGGTTCCAGACTAAAAGAAAAAAATTTGCTAGCTCCTGGTACGTCATTTTATTGGTTTAGAAACCGAGAAAAAGATTTTATTCCGTTCTTTTCTAAAGAAGAGGAACTTATTTATTGTAACAATGTTCCAGGCCTCATAGCATGTTTCAAAGTCCAATATGAACCTGACGAATGGAGACTTTTTATCGATTCATCAAAAAGAAGTCTGAAAGCAGTACTATTGCATAATGGAAATGAATATGCTTCGGTACCTGTTGGACATTCTGTTCACTTAAAAGAGTGCTATGAAAATCTTGATTTTGTCTTAAATAAAATATCGTATTCAGATCACAAGTGGGCAGTTTGCGGTGATTTGAAGGTGATTTCTATGTTGCTTGGTCAGCAGAGAGGGTACACAAAATTTCCCTGTTTTCTTTGTGAATGGGACAGTCGAGACAGAAAGCAACATTACATTAAGAAAGAATGACAAATCAGGAAGATATTATATCCTGGAGTCAAAAATATTCAAAGTAAAAATCTTGTGGATCCAAAAAAAGTGTTACTTCCACCGCTTCATATAAAATTAGGTCTTATGAAACAATTTGTCAAGGCTTTACCAAAAGAAGGTGAATGTTTCAAATACCTGTGTGAGCAGTTCCCAGGTTTATCCGAAGCAAAACTGAAGGAAGGTGTGTTTGTAGGACCAGACATCAGGAAATTGATGAAAGATGAAAATTTTGAGAATAAAATGAAATTAAATAAAAAAGAAAAGCCTGGAAATCTTTCAAACTAGTTGTTACTAGTTTTCTTGGCAACAAAAAGGACCCAAACTACAAGTCTATTGTAGAAGAGATGGTAACAAATTTCAAGATTTTAGGGTGTAATATGAGCTTAAAAATTCATTTTCTCGATTCACATCTTGACTATTTTCCAGAAAACTTAGGTGCAGTTAGTGAGGAACAAGGTGAAAGATTTCACCAGGATATAAAGGAAATGGAGAGGCGATATCAAGGCAAGTGGAATGTCAGCATGATAGCTGACTACTGCTGGATGCTACAAAGAGACAATCCTTGCAAAATTCACAAGAGGAAAAGTGGCAAAAAAACTTTTGATGGAAAGAAAAAATAATTTTCTGATGACTTGCAACCTTGTATGTATAATTAACTATTACTTTAATTCAGATATAAATGTAATTTATATTTATTTATAAATATATGAAATTAAAATGAAATGTTGAAATTTCGTTATTTTACCTCTTTTTTTAAAAATTATGCAACCATTTTGTGAAAAATCCTTACGTGATAGAAAAAAATGGATTTCATTTTTGTAATCAGCAATGAAAAAAACATAAAAATTAGTTATCAAAATTAAAACAATTTTCAAAAAGTATTTTTTCGCAGGTCTGTGTAATTAGTAATTATACAAATGCCTATGGATTTCATACTTTGTATTTTTGAAGTCATGCTTTGTCTAAATAACAATAATCAAACTCATATGTATATGTATGCTAAAACACTATTAGACAATGATTGTCAAAATGTCATTACAATAAAACTACTGGAAAACTTCAGTGCTTCAGAATATATTAAAGCGGAAGAATGATGTTCACGAGATTTTTCTGATTGATAGAGCTTTTTCCTCAAATTTCGCCGTCAAGCAGGCTCACATTGTTTTTAAGATGTACTTCAGTTTCTTCATGCATCTAAAAAGAAAAGATAAATGTTATTCGGTTATTTTTCCGATAACTGATAGCAATTTTTTTAATTAAGTTTTCAAATGCGTTATGTGTTTTATAAAATGCTTACTTAGCCATCATACTTAACCTTTTTAAGCGGTGGAAATTTTAGATGCAATTCTGAATGCGTTGGAAAGTGTTTTATAATCTATGGTTTTAAATTGATTTTTAGTGCTTGCTTAAAAATGCTTCTATTAAGTAAAAATACACACAGATTTAAAAGATGCTTAAGGAGCAAATAGTATAAAAAATGATTAGCTGCTTTTTGCATCGATTTGTACATAAATATCTGCTATGCATTTATCTTTTAAAATTGGCAATTTTTCTATTCCCATACAGTTTAAGATAGTTATCGCAATATATCATCAGTACCAATTTTAACATGTTTATATATTCTGATATTAAATTTCTGATATCTACCAGCCCCCACAGTAAACCGTTTGGAAAAAAAAAAAACCCTCAAACTATTTTTCCAAAATCTTTTTACTCCCTAAGTAACTACAAGATGCTATTTTAAAGTTCCGATAAACAAAATATATGCTTTAAAATCTGAAATGCTAAAATTGATAGTGCAGTTGATTATTAAAATATGAATTTTAACTCTTTCAAATACACTGGTAAACGCAGATCACTTCGCAACAATAATAAAGAACTGTCGTACTTGCACCGAACAGAGACGGGTGAGGTGCAAATAGAAATTCATACCAGCAAAAGAAGGACAACATTCTTTTTCTTTATTAGTAAACACAGCTTCATTTCAAGTACATTTTTTATACGGATTCTCGAACTGCGATATGCATACACATATGAAAAAAAGTAGGAATCTTAAACGTTCGGGTATACTATATTTTAGAATTAAATAATTTTATAATAATTCAGTTATTTTAATAGCTTTGTATTTTCATAAAAATAAATAACAGGCTAAAAAGATAACATGCTATTTTGTACCAAAGACCATGTTACAAATAAAAAGAGAAAAAATTGATGATCAGAAATGGCATTGATGTGAAATAACAACCGCCCTCCAAAAAAAAAAAATTGTAACGTTATATTTGTTTAGCCTTAAAGATTAATTTGTTTGCTCTTAAAACATAAAGAGTTCTTTTTTTTCTAATTTTACATAAAAATAAAACTTCCTCTATAAATAATTAAATTAACAGACATGCAACTGAATTACTCGCTTAAAGCTCTAAAATTACCTGAATATTAAAAAAAATATATATAAAAAAAATAAGGGAGAGTGGGAAGGAATGAGACAACTTTCAAAGATGAGAAAATCAAATTTGACACAAAAACCAAAATTTCGATTTATAAAATACAAAATGAAACATTTTTAATGTTTTTGAACATTATAGATACATAATTTTCAAAACGATTTTATAATTATAATGAAATTGTAACTAAGAGAAAAAAAGTAAAGAAATTGGATTTATCCTAATTCTTCATTTGCTGGCATGTCCCATTCCTCCCTATACTCTACGTTAAATTTCTTGTATAGACAGAAATGCTGCTTTTAGACATAGTTTAAATTATGGATGATATATAGTATAATGCTCGATAAAAAAGGAAACAATTACATATATACATAAACAAATCATTAATATACAGAAAGCATAAAAAATTATAAAGCAAATTTACTTTTGGTTCTTGAAATAATCTTTTTCTTTTTACAGATTTTGTCGTCCGATTATCTACGCTAATGGGATATAGGACCAGGGGGAGTGCCCTCCGTGGGGGTCTTTCTTAGGGAACCTAACCCGTATTTACGCAAGGTTCGAAGAAAACCACGGAAAACTCCGAACGGTTAGGCCGACAGCCGCGATTGGGTTCGAACCCAGCACCTGCCGTCTACCAGTTGAGAGGTCCGAACCTCTCGGCCACTGGTGGGGCTTTTCTTTTTACATTGCAAGTTGTGCAAATTAGCTACTTTATTCAACTAAACATTGGGGATGCTTTTCCTTAATCTAATACGTGACTGGTGAAATATTTATAAATGAAACAAACAGAAAAATCTCCTGCCCCATTCCACTCCACTCTCCTTTACTCCCACTCTCCCTTACTAAGTAATAAAATCTTAGGTTGAGAGACTTAGGGAAGATTTCAGGTGGTTAATTACTGTCATAATAAAGTAAAAAATACAGCAGGAAGAAAATAGACATTTAAAGATTTATAATTTTAAAAAGTAAGCATGGCGACAAAGATAATCATATTTTCTTTTTTTTATTATTATTGAAGGAGGGGAGGGAAGAATTCCCAAACGGTTGACAATTTAACTTACTGAAGACTTACAAATTGTGCAAAAAATGAAAATTAATCGCTGTAAAAAACTAAACTTTGTATGCTTTTAAGGAGAGAGGGGAAGAGATAACGTCATTTTCGGTGAGAGGAGGGGTAAAGCATATGATCTATTACTTATTGGTACAATAAAGTAACAGATCAGGATTTTTTTTTTTTTTTAAGAAAGGGAGAGTATTAGATGACTTATTTACATAAGTTAAAAATTAGAAATAAGTAAAATACTAATATCCCAGTGATTAGTTTGCAGAGCTCGTTATTAGGGTAAAGTAGGAAATTGGTTAAATCCCTTCAGCTAAGATCTAAAATGAATGTATTTAATTTTTCTCCCCTACGAGTTGAGAATTAGAAAAAAGATTTAGATGCACAGTAATTTTTTTTAATATCATAAAAATATCTCAAAAGAATTAACTTTAAATAACATTGTCAATACGGATGTTGTAAAGTTTAAAATTCTGAGTAAAATGACCATCTACATTTAATATTTTTGCTGAACATTAATGCCACAATTCTCTTTCAAAGCTTGACCGCAGTGGTCAGGAGGTTTAACTAAAAATTAATTAGGGGAAATTGGAAATTATTTTAATCCCTCCAGTTTAGATCTAGAATCCCCCCCCCCATGTTCTAAATTTACGTTAGAAAATACATTTTTTTAATTATCTTAATATCACAAAACAAGTAATACTGTAAAAATAATTGACAATTCAAATGTCTTAGAGTTTAAAATTTGAAATAAAATGAATACCCATGTTCTTAATTTTGTCGCAATTTTATTTCAAAATTTTGCCTTATTCGCTAATCCAAAGGAGACACCAAGTTACCCATTCATCCTCTCTACATTTGTTACATACGTGTACAGATACATTTTTAATTCTTGAGGCCTTCACGATGTTATGGTAATTAGTTAGGAATTTATTTTGTCTATTTTGAGAATTATAATTTAGTAGTTTTCAGGCAAAGTGTTGCTTAAATGATAGCTGTTTTCCATTTCATTTCGCAGCGAACACCGCCAACCTTAAACCATAATTTAAAGTGAAAGATTTTTTACGTAAAGACTATAATACTTTTTTTTCAATGTTTGTAAGATTTGAAACTTTTATGAATTTAATTGCAGATTCATGTATACTTGTCAAAAATCATTTTATTATTACCATCTTTGTCCTTTACGCAAATATCGAAATTTATAATCGTGCTATTATTTGACCTTGAATTCCTCTAAAGAAAAGTCTTATACACACCCATTTGTTCCTCTACCCCGCTTCCGCCTATCCTTGCTCTTTATTTTCAATATCCTTAATTTTAATACATACGCATTGTTGTTCACTCTATATGCATCATATTAAATGCTATACATATTTTAAATACAATATCGAAAGTAATAAGCAACATTTCCCATCATTTACGAGTCATTTTTGAAATATTCTAAAAATTATGAAAATATCCACTTTTTAAAGTTAACTTGTTTGTAGTGGCTAAAGCTCACTTACAAAAGGAGGAAACTTGATACATTAATTTCCAATCTATGTCGATAGGATTAAAACAATTTCCAGATTAATTGGAATTAAACCAGACTTTTGGCCTTTCTTGTATACCCCACCACTGTGCTATAATCCGCAATGAAGAGATTAAGCCATAATTCTCAAAAATATCCATTCTAAATAATGCATCAATTACTAAAAAAAGTTGCATGTACATAATAACAAACACGGTAAAATGATAACCTTGTCTTTTCGCGTTTCAAGTTCTTGTTTAGCGATTTAGCCAATACTTTGAAGTAAAATTGTTGAAAATTAAACAAAAATGTTAAATATCGGTTATCATTTTATTTATAATTTTAAATTCTACAACATTTGCATTGACAGAGTTTTTATTACGTTTTTTTAATAGATATTTTAATGGTAATTAAAAAAATTGTTACGCAACCTAGCAAGAGGGGGGAAAACTTAATACATTCATCCTAGACCTAAACTAAATGAATTTAAATTTCCAGCTTTCCTTTAAATAATTCTGATTTAGGCTTTTTCCTCTCCTACCACTGGAGTTTAAAAGAGTTTTATACTTTCTGTGTGTAATTCTATGCGTGCTTTTAGTTAAAAAAGGGGTGGGGGGAAGAACAGGAAAGACTTTATTGATATTTCATTACGACAATAAATTAACACATAGAGCACAGATTCTACTTTTTATGTTATTTTAAATTAAGCAGTTTTGAAAAGTTTTTGAAGAAAATTCGGAAGCAAAATTAGCGAAATACATATGAAGTTTTAATGAAATGAATGTGATGTAAGAATGATTAATGAAATTTATTCACTATGAAGACACAGTTGAGTAATATTTTTTTAAAGCAAGTTTTAAACACTTTAAATTTTGGAATTGTGGAGAAGAGGGCAATAAAGGAAAGTGAAATTTTAGAAAAAGAGCAGATAAATTTGATTTATTACATAAAACATTAGAAATTTCACATGTATTAAACACAGATGTAAAGAATAGTTATTTCACCGAAAAATAAATATATAATAAACAGAACATAATTGCAGATTAGCTTGCCAATAACTAAAAATCAAATAGTCTTTTCTGAGTTTTGATTTTTACTTATTATGAATCAAGCAAAAAGGAAATGTAATAAAATGTAACTCATACAGAATAAAACTTTACTTACTCAGTAACTAGAAATGTTTATCCATACCGGATTCAAGATGGATGCATTTCACGCCTCTGTGGCTTCGTAAATAGCGATTACGTCACTACTGAAGCTCTTTCTGATTGGCTGACAGGTGAAACTACGACATTTCATGTATTTGTACTATGCGGGTGGTAAATATTATACCTGGTTACAAATAAAATTTTAGTAAACAAGCAGATTTCTGCAGCTTTACAAAAACTAGTCTTGTAGTCTTCCAGATTTTTTTTTACAGTGTAGCACTAGATGTTGGGAAAATTCGTAGGTCTTCTGTTTGCAAAAATACCATAAAATGTTCAAGTATAAAAACATAAGCTATTTCAGTTGAATAAAAACAAATATTAGAAATTTTTGGCGAAAACTGGTTGGATTAAGGAGTGTATGGTAAGAAAAAATTAATAAAAAGTAATGAAAAAGCGAACTAGAAAAGGATTTAGGTTGTATCAATGTGCCCCATACAGTCATTTTGAATAAAATGAGTCTCAAATCCAACACTTCATAATTTATCTAACAATAAAGAATGTGGAAGTGATAAAGAGTAGCTTTACTTGCCAGGGAGAGTATTATTTTCTGTTGAAAATACTGGAACAGTTGTATAATACCATTTCAGTTGTACAACTGAAATTTACTTTTGACCTGCAAAAACAATAAATTACCCGTCCCATTTCTTCAAACTACTGAATCATCCCAAGACTTTCTGTGTGTAGTTGAGTGTATTAGCATCACCTTTAGGAGCTTTTGTGAAACTTCCTGTAATGACCGTGTGAGCAGTAGAAGGGGTATATCAATGTGCCCCAGTTTCCACTACTTAATTTTGTAAATTGCTCTTAAATTATAATACCATAAATTAACATTTTAACTAATCATCGAGCATCGATTTCATTCACGATATAGTCAGATTTAAAAGTGATATGAATAGTTTGAAATTCAAAATATTTCACTAAGGATTTCGATGTGAAAAAATAAATAGTTAAATGGCCTAACAGTGATTTTTATGGATATATATCAACATTTTAATACGATAATTACGCAGTCGTTGCAACATATTCCCCTTCCCGTTTCTCAATGCAGACATATTGAGTATTTTTACCGCTGAATATTCGGGGTTTCTTTAACGGTATTTTTCAGACAGACGGTGGCCATATATTTCGAACGACGTATTTCCACGTATTTCAAGTCAGAGATGAAATCATACAAATTTCTGGTTCGTTTAACAATATTATTTTGAACCTGGGCAACACCGGGTGGGTCAGCTAGTTTTAACATGTAATAATAAATGTAGTATATCATATTAATATCAAATCTGAATAATAAATGTATAAAAATAGACTGAACTTCTGTGAAACTATGGTCTTATACTGCTTATATTAATAAATAAGCAATATTTTAGTATAAAACTGTAGGAAAGGACGAATTCATTTAGAATAATTCACATTTAGCGAATATTTAAACAATACAAAACATACATAAACATATCAATACATAGGGATTTGTCATTAAAAAAAATACACTTCTATTACTCTAAAACGCAAAAATGGCTAATGCTTACATTCTAATGATCAATTTGATACAGTCATAATTGGGACACTTCTCCTGCCACGCATTATCTCCCCCACCACCAGCCTTCAGAAAACTAGCAATTAAATTTTGTACTTTGTAATTTACCTTGTGATTTCCCTCACTTCAAATAATTTTTTTTCATTTGATTTAAGTTATTAATTTCATAACTCATCTCACATAACATTCTCACATTTAATGTTTTACTTCTATGCCTGTTCACGCACCTTCCTCACATGTTGTTAACCTTTCGTCGAGCGCACAAATTTTCATCACATGACCGGGCGCGTGTTGTAAATTGTACAACAGGCGAAAAACAATCAATTATTTCTGCTTTATTTTAATTTTACGAATAATTAAACTTACAAATATCATATACGTTATCTCGTATCGCAATTTATGAAAGTACTCCACAAAACACTTATTTTATTATAACATACTAAAGCAGAAGTTTAGATATATAAACAGCTACTTACTACTACAATCTCAAAGAATAAAAATTAATAATGAATTACTAAAGAATGATTGAGTAATTTCGGATTTACAAAATTACAGTCCTATATTTCATCTATATTAGTGGCTTCGCATATCAAACATAAGATTTACTTTTTTGAAGGTTTTTTACAGATAAACCTTGCAAACTTCATGCACAGTTAACAGATTAAAATGACAGGACAAATTGCGCAATCTGAAATACAAATAACTTTCAAGAATTGGATAAAGAGATCCAATAAACGAATAAATACTGTTGTTAATACCCACTACTACTTGAATTTTGTTTTAAAGAAAAAGAAAGCGAATGTTGTACTTTTTACAGCGGCACGCCCGACGGAAGGTTAAATTAAATTAATACTTTTAAAATCCTCTTCAGTTAAAATGAAAAACATTATTTCACATAGAGGTAAGCGTAACTGTAATTCTCAACTGCGCTGGAATAATTATTTCCAGAACTAAAGAAATAAAGTATATTAAATGAATCATACAAGTGACTGCACATTTTTCAATCTCTTCTCTTGAAAACTGGCAGCCGAGGTTTAACATTACTGCTTTGTTTCGCCTCTGAACATCCTCTAGTTATCTATCAGTTACAGTTCCAGCTAGGTGGGAAGGCCTACCAACTGGCTTAAGCACAACAAGCCCCACCTAGCAAGGTGTAATAACTGTGCTAAAAGCTCCAACCATGGACTAAGACAGGACTGGCAAAGGGAAAGAAGAATCTCCGTAGATGATAAAATGCTAACTCCAGAAGAGACCAAAGGCACTACATGAATGGTCGCCAAACCGCCGTCAAAAATATATTAGATAACAAATGAAAGAATAAAATGTAAACACAATGACTTCCGGTAACCCTATCTGTTCAGGATATGGCCAAAAAGTAAACATAATAGAAAAATTCTTTACAGTGATAAATACAAAACTATATGTACAATATAAATAATTAAGATAAAACTATGAACATATATATAATCAGAAGTTCCTGTTACCTATCATTAAAGTTCACAGACTGTGTGAGTCATGCAACGATTTGTCCTCTCCTTATCGTTTTTGTTAAGTACACGTGTAATATATTCACATCCTCCACAAGAATTCTGCATTCTTACAATCTTAAAATAGTGATGCTGCATACGCAACTTAATTCCGTAGCCTTGAGCGCGAATGAACCTCTGTAATTTTTGTCTATTTCAGACTTTTCGTAACCGTTAAGCATGTGTGAACTCTGTTCCCTTGCCAGCTGGCGAACATATGTACTTTGTAACTATCTCACTCTCTCTTTGGATATGTAATTATTATTATTTTTTTTTTGAAAATGCATGTTTTGAAAACACGTTCTATTTTTTAAAAGCATATTTCATTTAGTACACCTAAAAAAATGAATTCTCAAAATTGAGTAAAAAGTACACAATTTTAAACACTTCACATACTCAAAAAAGCTCTGATCCAAACGTAACCAAAACTGCGAAATACATTAACCCTCATAGCATGCATGTTCACAGTGATGTCACAATGACGTCACTGTGAGTCACTTTGGTCACATCACATCTGTGACGAAAATGCCACCACTCAGTGACGTCACAATGTGACTAAGATGTGACTTTCTAAAGAAAATTTCACAGTTCGTCACAATGTTAATGTCAAAGTAGTCACAAATGACACACTTTTCACAAATTGGTCACATTGTGACATCGCAAAGTGGTCACAATGTGACGTCACAAAAAAGCTATAAAACGGCCATAACGACTTCACATTTTAGTCACTGTGACTTCACATCGACGTCACGTGACGTCACATCGACAATCGATGGTCACAAAGTCACAATGGGACTTCACAACGACGTTGCAGTGACGTCATCATGTCTTACGGGAACTCATTTCCCTCATAGCATGCATGGTCACAGTGACGTCACAATGACGTCACTGTGAGTCACTTTGGTCACATCACATCTGTGACCAAAATGCCACCACTCAGTGACGTCACATTGTGACTGAGATGTGACTTTCTAAAAAATTTTTCACAGTTCGTCACAAAGTTAATGTCAAAGTAGTCACAAATGACACACTTTTCACAAATTGGTCACATTGTGACGTCACAAAGTGGTCACAATGTGACGTCACAAAAAAGCTCTAAAACGGCCATAACGACTTCACATTTTAGTCACTCTGACTTCACATCGACGTCACGTGACGTCACATCGACAATCGATGGTCACAAAGTCACAATGTGACTTCACAACGACGTTGCAGTGATGTCACCATGTCTTACGGGTTTTGATTCCGTGGTTGTGTTCAAATTTAAATGTCTGTGAACTATGTCCCCTGAATTTACAAATTAAAATAAAAATATGCTGGCATTTATTTCTTATGCAAAATTATTAACCATAAATGTTTAATTGATTATTTATTAAGAAAAATAGCAAAATTATAAGCAAACTAGTCAAATCAAACATCCTTATGACCAGAGCATTATTTGCAAGCACTTTTAATAAGTACTAAAATACTGTGCATAATTTAACATTTACATTGATAAGCATCTTTTAAGCCGCCATAGATGAAATAAACCAATACAAGGTATAAAATTATCGTTTGTTTGAATTCGATAATATGTGACGTTTCAAAATTGAGAAAGCAATGTGTTAATTTTTTATCCAATGATATTCAATTCCATATGAGTACATCGATTTACTCATTTTTGAGTAAATCGAAAAACATTTGAGAGTTCATTTTGAGTCATTTTTTTCAGTGATATACAATCGAGTCTCTCTATAACGAAACTCCATACATCGAATTTCTCTATATAACGAATTTTTAGTAGGAACGGTCACCTTTTCGCATGATTACATTAAAAACAGTCTCCATATAGCGAAATATCTATCTCCATATAACGAATTTTTTCATAAATTGGTCTTAATTTATTGTTTTAAAAAAGCTTCGAAATCATATGGAATCAATTTTCCACCACTTATCTTTGATTTATCGTTCAGTGCTGAGTTTTTTTTTTCTCCTTGTTCTTTAAATCCAACGAATTCATCCTGCCTCCCACACACCTTTCCATATCCTTCTCAAAACAGAGTCAATTGGATTGTTACACATATAAGAGAGGAATTAATAAAAGGCACATAAAAGAAGCCTTCAAATGGAGGAAAATGTTAACTACAATTTTTCATTCCTTGCTAAAATATGAACATTTTTTTTTTTTTTGAGAGCATAACAATTTTAAGATCAAAACAACAAAAAATTACAGATATTTTCGTCTGATATTAATTCAAGTCTTCCTTATTTGATTTTCATTAAGCTTTCAAATAAATGCCTGTTCTCATTTTTGAAACAGCTTAAATAATTAAGAAATAAAATGTTAGGTTAATATTTACTTTTAAGCATTTCAAATTCTTAATTAAAAAGATCAAAAATAATATTTGTTAAAAATTTGCACATTAAATACGATTTTTAACATCATTCTCTATACGTCGAATTTCTCTATATAACGAATTTTTGGCTGGAACGATGGATTTCGTTATATAGAGACTCGACTGTAGTTTAAAAAACTCTCAATTTGCTTTTAAACTTTATTACTAGAAACTGATTTCTTTTAAATTTGTTAAGCTGTTATACATAACTATATAAATAATTACATCTATAATTTAAAAAAAGTTCTACTGTTTATTATTCTAAGAAGTGTTAAATCGTGAGCTCGACGAGATTTTACACACAATTTCTATTTACCGAGATTTTCGATATCCAAGCTCGCATCGGTCCCAATTAGCTCGGATAATCTAGACTGCACTGTAAAAATTTTATTTGCGATAAAAATTTGTATTAAATTTTATTTGCATGGAAATGCTTTTCCGCTTACAGACATAAACATCAAGGCAACACTAGATACTGGTTGTACCAATCACTGTTAGCGGCCAGCCACTTTTGTGACGTCGTGATAAAGAATGAGCAAGCCCGGTATCTAGTGCAACCCTGATAACATGTGTACATGTACATTCCCGATACCAGGTATCTAACCCGTTAAGCTGAGAAAACTCGGCAGGTAGGGGACTGGTCATCGGTTAGATAGATAGATAGATAACATGTGTACATTGAACACAGATAGTGATTGAAACAGACAGGATTGTACGATTTATTGTTCCCATATCTATAACTGGAGAATGATTCGAAGAATAAAATAACTCTGTATTATTCTGCTTTGTTACGTTGTGCGCGCAAATATGAATCTTTTTATGTGTTTCGGGTTTAGAAGAAAAATAGTGAAAAGATCAGTGACTTTTTAATTTTTACATGTAAACAGTTCGTACATTTTAAATTTTAGAATCTTAGAGACCACTCAACTCTCTGAAAGAAGAACCAGATGATGATGTTAAGTCTATGGGGGCGTTATTTTTCAATATCTTGCTCAAATTTTAATATTTTTCCATGATTTGTTTTGCATATAATAACTGAGGACAATCTACAACCGAGCTAGTTTTCACTTTTTCGATTTTAATTTCGATTCTTTTTAGTTATTTTGAAAGAAAAAAAGTAGTTTTAACCAGTTCTGAAATTGAAACTATCACATTATTAAAAAAATATAACCGAAAGTCAAAACTAGCCCGATTGAAGATTGTACTCAGTTATCCTATATGCAAAACAAATCATGTAAAAATATTAAAATTTGAGCAAGATATTTGAAAATAGTGCGCCCATGGGTTTAACATTATCATCCAGGAATTTTTCAGCGAGTCGAGTAGCCTCTTATGGTCAGAATGTTTCACACGATCAGGCATACTGTACTATTTAATTGTCTTTTTTTCCATTGTTATTACCTATTACCCTTTATTAAAAATAAAATAAAAGGCAGTGTCTTCAAATAAACAACCAAAATTGCAACCAAAATTGAAATATCAACAGCATACTCTGTTAACCGTTGAACTCAGAAACCTATTGACAAAAGAAAAAAAATTATGAAGTTTTTCTAGAAATTTGAACAGTTTTTAAATATATTTTCATATTGAAAAATATAGTCAATTTTTAAAGTATAAGCTATAAAGTTTTACTTTTTTTCCATTTTATGATTTGAATTTAATACTTGATTACGATTTTAAAATATTGTTGAGACTCGAGCAAAATTGCCTTCTTGCGAGAATTTAACAAAAAGGGCCTATTGTAGTGCTGTCTCAAGAGAAAAATCGCCACCGCCGATGTAGGCCACTGTTTCACTGGCGGGCGAATGTAATCATCGCACGCTTAACACTACGCCAGCACGTTGGAAAAAAAAATGGCGGTTGCCGAAGGCAAATTTATTTATAACTTATGTACGGTCCCTTAAATTTAAACACTAGTATTTTATAAAAGATTTCCTCGATTTGTGTCAACTCAATAAAATAAAGCTGAAAAAGCATATAAATATTATTGATACGAATATTTAAGGGAGTGTACATACGCTGAAAATAATCCGCCTTCGACATCCGCCATTTTTGAGTTAGCTCACAGGCCTAGACTTCAGGGGACGGTGATGTAATTTTGTCTTACGTCACTATGCTTCTTTCCTTCGAGCTGTTCAAACGCTTTTAGCCGAAGCGATTTAACGTTTCTTTCGTAACTGTGTGGCATTACTACCTTTCCCCTGTACTGCATGGCCTCTACAACGTTTAAAATAAAATTTTAAAGTTCCCTACATAAAACTTATCCAACTTTTCACTATGCAGGAGCACATCTCTGCTCTTAGCAAAAAATGAAGCCCGCCCTTATAACATGACTCAATACCTGTAACAAAATTATCACAAAATATTATAAAGGCCAAACGTATCCGTGCGTAACGCATACGTCATTTTGCACATGGCAACACTTTCAAATTTTAAATGAATTTCGGTATTGAAATTTTTATTACTAAAAATTTTTAAATTTTTGATGTCGCACATTTTTAATTTTTACACAATCGTGTAGGGAAAAAATGTACTTTTAAATGAAATTTGTTTGAAAGCTGTATCTCAATTTGTTTTTAAAATATTAATTTTTTTTAGTAGTTTTTAATACCTCTTTTCTAATCGTGGCAACAGGAGTGCTCCATTTTTATTAAAAGCAAAGGAAAAAAGAGAAAAAATTGATTGTTGTATGTTTTTGCTGCCATTTTCTCAGTAAAAGGGAAAAAATTTAAATTTAAATATCTTCTGTTATAAACCCCGGTGAATTTTGATTTCATTTGTAAAATTTGATTTACACGTAAAAGAATATCAACAGTTTAATATATGTTTTAGGTCATAACATTGAGACTTGAAGTTTTGAATCAAAATGATCAAATTAAAATTCTAATTTTTTTGAAAAAGTGAATACAGATTTGAAATGTGCTTTTGTAAATTTTGATATGGTGAAAATGATGCCGGGTTTAGATTTCACGGGAAAAAAATTTCTGTGATTGAGTCAAAGTTGAATAAATTTTGCTTTTTTTTTTCATTTTGGAATACTAGCATAAGAACCTTAATTGATAACTTTATCGTAATAACATATCTTTATTATTTTTTACTGTTTACATATACGATTAAAGTTTAATTTTAACAATTTCTACAACTGCGTTTTATAGAAATAATAGTAGTTAATTGACGATAAATATCATTTGTTTAAGAGTTAGACGTACGAATATAAAATGCATTTTTTATTATAGCTAATTTTGTACGTTTATAATAAATCAATGAAACAGTTTCTTCTTAAACATTTTCTCTCGTCAAAATTTGACGGGTTCTACCTTGTATTAGTAACGTTATAAACATGTGAATACATTTCAGAGAAGAATACGTAATGTCTATATGGATATGAAGCTCCATGTAAAAATAAGTAAAGCAATAAATAAACCCCTTCAAAAGAACTGTAAATTCTAGTAAATTTCTAATTATACTTTTTTCTTCAAGACGATATTTCAATAAATATTATAGTGAGGTTACCCAAAAACTTCAATCTCACGTGTGATTAAAATAAAATGGTAATTAGAGATTTGTTATTTTTTTATAGCATAAAAAAAATTCCTTAATTTATTTTGGAGGTGCACATTTGCTGTTATAAAAAAGTACACAAACAGGGAGAAGCATGACAAACTAGACTGGGAGGCGTCAGCACAGGCAATCACCTCATGGAGTTATGAAAATTCAGAAGTTTATGAGTTATGACGGGGAGAAATTAATAAAATTATTCTAGGAGAAATTAATGAGTCATGACGAAAATATAACTGTTACGGTGTAATATAATAATAACTATGACGAAAATCTAGGATTAGTTAAATCTCGAATCGCATATTAAAATGCAATGGGTCTGCCAAATCATATCTTGGTAGAAAACACCTAAAAAACCGATTTATTATTAGGTTTATCATTGTGCTTTCCTGCACCTAAAAGCATGAAAATATGGGCGATTGAGAACAGGAAAACATAATAGTAAACGTATGACTCAATCCTTAGAATCCAGTTTTTAGTTGTTTTCTACGAAGATATGACTTGGCAGACCGATTGCGTTTTAATTTTCAAATCGAGATTTAACAACTAGATCTTCTTTCGTGAACTAAATGAGGTGATTGTCTGTACATCCACCTTTCGGTCTAACAGTGTTTCAGTGATAGAAATTATTTCGCACGATTTCATAGATTTTTTTTTACAAAAATGAGAAAAAATACCTAAAATTTCAAATATTTGGTGAGGATGATGTCACCCCTTTTTTAATCTTTTAAACCAGTCAATGGGCTAGTCCAACAACAACGACAAAGATAAAACAGTCTATATCAATGTAATTCATTTTATCATTTATAATAATTTTTGCAAGAAGCAAAAGGCGCGTTGGGGACGTGCGTATTTTTTCTATACATTTTACTACTTTACATATTAAAAAGGCTATTGAATTACTAATTTCCAACATCATAAATTCCATAAATTGCTTTATAAAGAATTATTATAAATCAGTGAAGAAATAAAATAACGCATGATTAAATTTTTAAACTGCGTCTTCATTTTGAAGCATGAAATAAAGTTTAAGAGGTTTAAAATATGATTATAAACCAATCAAGAAATAAAATAAAGCATGATTAAATTTAAGTTTCTATTTTGATGCGAGAAATAAACACAGACATTACAAGAGTTTTAAAATATATCGCTCAAGTAACTAGAAAATATTATAAATATTGCAATTTTTTAATGAAATTTTCTTTTCAAAAAATGTTAATAACAGTATGCCTTCAAAAGCGCGCCAAAGAAACCTACAAAGGACGCCATGGCGTTGGATAGCCCTGCCCTAGAATTTCTGTTTTTTTTTGTTCTTGTTGTTGATTAGTTAGTGCATCTAGGTCTGCAATAAACACTACAATATTTTCTATTAGACTATTAAAAATTATTGGTGTTTTATCGTTCCTGTATCTAGTATAAATTGATCTACTTTTCCTACTAATTATCCTTAGTGCGGATTTATTCAAAAAAAAAAAAAAAAAAAAAAAAAACAGGACTAACCGGATGTGGCAATACTAAAACTTTATTCTACCTCATGCATGTTATTACTTCAAAATTCGCTGCCACAAGCCAAAATTAAATGATAATCTATGCTAATCTATCGTAAGGACATGAAATTCCGTGCTTTAGCTTTTGAAACCTATTGTGAACATCCAGAAAATTACAAGATAAAAGCGCCACATGTTCGGCGATTTATACCAAAACATAATCAGAAATAATATTTATCAAACTATGCCTGAATCTGAAGTTTCTTGGAAACTTGTGAATTAGTTCTTGAGGTAGAGTTATTGCAGGAATCGGAAAAATTCAAAGCAGTGCTACCTGTTAGCAATTGACACCAAAAATGTAAACAGAACATCACAAATTTACTGAATTTTGAAGTATTAAGAAAATCCGTGCCTTAATTTTTGAGATAGAGTTATTGCGGAAATCGTGAAAAGTATAGTTCCACCTGTTGAGCGATTTACCCCCAAAAATAATCAGCATCATTTATATCAGGCACTACTTGAATATAATTTTTTTTATGAAATTCCATGAATTAATTTTTGAGATGGGGTGCCCACAAAATTTAAGACACATATATACAAACAGACAGATCCACAGACTCACACGTTGTACAAACATATTTTCTAAAATCTCTGACCCGTAAAGCGTGTATATCCGTCAGTAATCGAAATTCAAAAAATTTCAAGAATCCAATACTTCTTGTTAAAAAAGAAAGTATTGGATTAAAGAAAACATGTATTTTGCTAATAACGTTTTTTAATTGATCAGAAAAATCATTTGACAAACATTGACATTATTATGAACAATACTGATTTTCCGCTTTTAAATGTTTTATTATTGACGATTATAAATCATATTTTACAGCTAACTGAGAGGAAAGTTATTAAAAAGTTTTGTTTTAATTTTATAAGCTTTGCGTGAACATGGTTTTAAAAAAGAACCTTCAAATTTATCTCAAATGAAATACCTATTTACGTTTTTCAAAAGTTTACCCAGTCAATTTATAACTGAAAAAAAAAAAAAACCAATAAGCAGCTTTAGATTTTTGATTGCTTCTTATCATGCATTTTATAAATTTATCAATAAACAGCTAAAAGTTAATGCTAATTCCATTTCAAATTTTTAACTAGCATGTCTAATATACTTTTATTTTGGTCATTTCGCGTTCTTTAAAAATATTATTGATAAAATATTTTGGTTTCAATAAAAGTCCGATAAAAATTCTACTAATTTATAAATTGACAATTATAAAATGAAATCTCGACGAAAAATAAAGAAATCGAAAATACAATTTATAAAATATTAATTAAATCAATTTATTGTTTGAGAAAATCATATGATTATTTTTCCATAATAATAGGTCTTTTCAGAAAAAAATGTAAAATCCAAAAAGTAAATTTTAATGATTAAGCTTATAAAATTGAAATTTTAGAAATCAATATTACTCAATTACTAATTATTGGAGTAAAACCAAATCCTATAAAACCCTGCATTAAAAAATAAAACAACAGCCTTAATAACCATGACAACCGTAAATTCTGTACCACAATTATATTCAAAAGCAAGTTTTTGATTATCTAAAACAGGTACTGTTATACATTGTCAAGAGTGCTGCACATATTTGTACCCAGAAGAGTTTTATAAACAATACCTTCAATCTAGTTATTAGAAGAGAGTTTTGATTTTCTGTAACTTTATATTATAAAAGTATTCTGTAGTTTTATATCATAAGAGATGCTGCGTATATTTGCATTCAGTTCAATTACTTAGTTGAACGGATTGTGCCACATTTAGATGCAACTTATTCTTACTTTTCTCAACTTATATTTACTTTTATTCATCACTAAATTGGAGTTTATGCGATATTTGCATTTACTTTAATTATTATTTTTTTACGAATTGTGTTACATTTACATGCTAACGTTTTTAGACAATATTATTGTAGCATATGGGCTTATAGTTACTGTTTCTTTTAAAAGTAATATAGTATAGAATTCCAAAGGAAACAAAGATTTAGGTTGCATTTAAGTATATTAAGTAAACATGAAATTTCCTTAAAACTGGTCATCATTCTTATTTTTTAAAAATTTAGTTCTACTTACAGAACCGATTGTTTTAAAAAGGTAAACTTCATTCTTCAGTTAAATTTGATTACTTAAATGAGAATTATATTTTGATTCCTATCATCATCAGTTCGATATTATAAGATTTGTTGGATAAGGTTTTCATACATTAAAAAAAAGAAAGTACTCAGTCTCACCCAGTGTTACGTTTTAACCAACATGGAAACAATTATAAAGCCTTATTCTTTATAAAAAATAACATTAAAACACGCAGAAAATTACCAATTAACATTAATTTTATTAAACGCTATTTTATTAATGCTATTTCTGATAAATTATTTACCATAAGCTGTTTATATATACAATGTTTAACAAGTGTGTATTATAATAAAAAGAAAATATCAAACGACATTTTTTGAAATATACAAGAGTCTGTAGCTGATAAAATTAAAAATGGAAACGCATAAAACATTAAAATTGGGCTTTACTCTTAATGATTTTTTTAAACAATATGAAAACTTTGCTGATGCCACTGAAATATTCACACAATTTTTTTCGATAAAGTGGAATATTCATGGACGAACTTTACTACTGCTTAAAGATTACCTTGTGTTCCATAAGAAAATATTTGACCAGGCTGAATATGTTATCAGTTACGAATCGGACTTAATAGTAGAGGGCATACCCAAATTAGGAGTCGTAAAACTAGTAAATCAGACAGCTGTTGACATTGGAGTGATGCCAGTGGAGGTTTCCGAATTATATAATAAGTCAGTGGATTTTTGTTACCCTTATTTTCTTAATTCGGATACATTTGTCATTCCGAAACCACATTACAAGCCGCAGATGTTCGCAATTTTTCAAAAGCTGACATCATGGATTTGGATAGCTATTTTATTGGTTTTCATTATGATGATAATATTCTCTTATATCATGTCAAAATCAAGATATTCATTCAGCAATATTGTACTTCATAATTTTGCAGTATTGTTGAGACAGACTTCCATTATAACGCCGTCATCATGTGCTGAAAAAATACTGATATATTCTTGGGTTATTGGAGCTATGATTCTTTGCTTGTCTTACGACTCGGTATTTTTATCTTTTCTTGCTTTTCCTCCTATCAATAACATTAAAAACTTCTCAGATTTGGGCAAGGCTGTGGAAAAAGGAGATTACATGTGTTTAACTGACCTTGGCACATACAATCTTGCTATGAATTATAAACAATCAACAAACAAATATTTAAAAATAATTGCAGCAGATCTTATGAGACAGATTAAATTGAGTGAAGAAGGCGCATATATGAATTTCATTCGATACCGTAAAAAGCGCAATGTTGCATTAGTCACGGATGCCATATCTACGACTATATTTGATAGAGAATATATTGTTTCAGAAGACCGTTGCCGTGGATATATGGGTGCAATGATTGTTCGAAAAGACTTTTGTTGTAAAAAGTTGTTAGATGATTTCGTACATAGATTAATGGCTTCAGGCATATATGAAAACTTCATAAAATGGTCCCAATTGCCTGAATTTATTTTACTTTAAAAAAATTCTGAAGAATATACCAATAAAAGACAACTGACATTGACAGATGTTGCTCCTGCGTTCCTATTTTTGCTAAGCGGCTACTTTATATCTGTCGTATGTCTTTTCGGAGAAATGTGGTTATATCGAAAAAATAATTTGAATTATTTATCGAAAAGGAAAAGAGGGCAAATTGAACCATATAATGAAGTTTCTGTTTGAAAACGTTTACCCACATAACTGTCACTCCTTTATAAATTACACAGTAATGGTAATTTTAGTTTCTAATGCAAGATCCTTTAGACTTTCACAATATAAAATTTCATTGTCATTTATTTTCTATAAAAGATAGCTGACACTCACATACGTAGTAAATGCATTCATATTGATGTTAAGCAGCTACTGTTTAATGTATTTTTGGAGAAATATGTTTCTATTGAAAAATATAATTTGAATTATTTCCGAAAAGGAAAAAAGGGCAAATTGAACCATGTAATGAAGTTTCGGTTTGTGAAAGACTGGTCACATAACCATCATTTCCTTAAAAACTGTGCAGCAATGGTAATTTTAGTTTCTAATGGGAGGTACCTCAGTTTTTCGCATTTTAAAATTTATTTGTCATTTATTTTCTACAAAAGATAAGTAGCACTCATAGGCGTAGCTCCTCTATTCATAAACATATACTGGACAATTGCACCATAAAATTTAATTACTAAGAACGTATTTGTTAAAAATACAAAACATTGTTCAATGATGCAGAAAAATAAGAACTTTAATAAGACCTTGTACAATAAAAATAAAAATAAAATAAAATATCAACGTTTCGTGCCGTCTTCTGTGGCCGTCTTCAGGAAAATATGATATTGAGATGACTAAAAGTTTGCTTTCTGATCAAGACATAAACGATATTCATATTTTTGTTAAGCAACGAATTTATATCTACTCTATGTCTTCTTGCAGAAATGTGTTTAGAAAGAAGAAATAATTTGAATTATACCCCAGAAAAGAAAAGATGGCAAATTGAACCATACAATGAAGTTTCTGTTTGACAAAAAAACTGGCCATATAATCTCACTTCCTTATAAGCTCTACAGTAATGGTAATTTTAGTTTTTAATGGGAGGTACACCAGACTTTCAGAATTTAAAATTTCCTCGTTATTTATTTTCTACAAAAGATAACTGACATTGACAAGCGTAGCTCCTGCATTCATATGTATGTTAAGCGACTAATTTATACCTTTTTAATGTCTTTTTGGAAAAAATGTGTTTACTTCGAAAAAGAATTTGAAGTGTTTCCAGAAAAGGGAAAAATTGCAAATTGAAACTTTTAATTAAGTTTCTGTTTGATAAAGATTGACCACATAACCAACAATTCCTTTATAAACTTTTCGATAAAGGTTATTTTCGTTTGCAAAGGAAGTCACTCCTGACTTTTACAATTTACACTTTACTTGTTACTTACTTTCTACTATCCAGAAGAAAACACAAATGAGGAAATTTAAGCATTTACAAAACTTTCTTCAGCATTCATACTAGGTAACTATAGAAAAATTGACTTTTAAATTATAATTGTTAGTAGATGCAGAAATAAAAACTACACTGTAAAAAAAAAGTGTCGATCTACTAAAAAAACTTTAGTGATCCTTGTAATTACTAAAAAATTTTTAGTAAACTTAGTCGGTTACAAGAAAATCTGTAAGAATTACTAGAAAAAAGTTAGCGACGAATAGAGTTAATAATTTTATATTTTTAATAGCTATTACTAAAACTCACTTGGTGTGGCCTTGATAGCATAGTGGTTATAGTAACGGGCTCCAGGCTTAAAGGTCCCGTGTTCGATACTGGCCACTGCCAAATACGCCCCGAATGTATGCAGTGTAAGTACTCGTTAATAAAGGGATTATAAATATCCTGACGGAGCCGTAGCAATGTTTTGTGCTGCCATCTATTGCGGTTTTGCCGAAAATCTTCCGCTCCAGAAGTCTGGATGCAGCTCGAAGGAAGCTCCTGACCTTCGAGCCCACGTAATGGTTATTAAAAATTATTTTGGAGCTATTACTAAAATTTGCTTGGTGGCTCATACTAAAAATTTTTAAGTTAGTTATACAAAAAATTCTTTTGTTCAGTTTACAAAAGAAATGCTTGTTTCGCTTGCAAAAAAAAGTTTGTAATGGTTACTAAAAAAATTTTGTGGAATACAAATTTACTAAAAAATTTTTAGTAACCTCTTGAATTTTTTTTTTTACAGTGTAGATTGTACCAGCAAAATTTACAGTCGATAAATATACCGAGATTTTAAATTTATCAAAGTGGCTGTATAAAGAAACATTTGAAAACATTTTATGGATATAAACTTTCTTTAACTTTTAATTTCTTGTAAAGAAGTATATTGAGTTCAGTATATTTAAGAGTAACTAACATTACATTGAGTTATTAGTTATGTTTAGTTAAATTTTTCATTGAGTTGAAATTTAACGATTATTTTTAGATGTACAAACAGAATAAGTCATATAGTTGGTGTATACAGAGTATATTTCTTTTTCTTAAAAATTCTGATAGAGGCAATGTTTCAGTTGGTAACAAGTTTGAAATCGCACGTTTTCAAAAATATCAATCTCATAAAATTGTAAATAGTGAATTACAATTAAAACGCTCATCAAACAATGTTCTCCCTATACAATTATGTAATGGAATACTTTTGTGTGGCCTTGTAAATCAATAACAAATGTTCTTTGCCCCACAAATTATGTAAAATGTATATTATAATATGTGCTTTATAGTTGTATATAAATTTTATTAAGTTCCAATGAGTGTAACACCATTAAAATGCATTTGAAACATTTTTCCCCATTGACCGTAATGTAACGGAATACTTTTGATTATCCCTGTAATTGAACTATGTATCCGATTTTCATAAAATTTCAAATAACTCGACAAAATTATGTAATAATTATGGATTTTAAATTTCAAACGTATAAAATACATTTGGAACTTTTTCCCCATAGACCATAGTATGTAATTGAATACTTTTGATTGCCCCTGTAATTGATCTATGCACCCGATTATCAAAAAATTTGAAATAACTCGACAAAATTATGTAATAATTATGTATTTTAAATTTCAAACGATTAAAATGCATTTGAAACTTTCTTTCCCTATTGACCGTAATGTAATAGAATCCTTTTGTTTGCCCCTGTAATTGATCTATGCATCCGATTTTCATAAAATTTGAAATGACTCGACAAAATTATGTAATAATTATGAATTTTAAATTTCAACCGATTCGGTTGGGTAGTTTTTGCGTTGTTATATCTGGACAGACAGACGGACGGACAGAACGACCACTATAGGTGCTACCTATTTACATAATTACGAACGCACCTAAAAATAGCATCAAAGAATCTCATTCATAACAATGTCCAAGATGTTCATTTTTATGGCAATTGCTCTGGTATTCCTGTTAAATGTTTATCTTTTAACTATTGTGTAGTAACCTTTAAAAGTATACTGTTTCATCAAGAGCAGAAATTAATTAACCCCATTAAAATTTTAAAAATTGGGAAATGTAGATTGGAAATTACATTTTTGTTAAATTTGCAAAATATAGCACAAGTTCCACAGTTTTTACTGATAAATTAACGTTTGTGTTACATGAATATTTATTATCTTTTTTATGTTTTATCCGAAAAATATGCCGTATCGAAGTCAGCAATTGAACATTTCCTTTAAAAAAAAATCAAAGGGACATTTTTTTTAAATGAAAACTCTATTTGATGGTAACCATGCAATATATTCTTTTACAAAAAGCCTACTTAATATGGAAGATTCACTTTTCTAGTATATATGTACTCCAAACTTTCAAAAATAATTTTTCTTGTCTACATGCCTTTATCTATATAATAATGGGTTTTAAATATCAATCAACTATTCTGGCATTAACTAATTTCAGCCTGTGAAATTAGCATTAAAGTATCTCATTCATTACAGTATCCAAGAGGATAATCTTCTTTTTAATTTTTCTTATATGTTTATTTTATAACTATTCAGAACTTATTATTAGAGGAATACTGCCTAATCAAAAGCAGGCATTAATTTACCCCAATAAAACAAACATCTATGAAATTATATACTGAATAATGCATTTTTATCACAACTGCGAAATTTAGCACAGAAGCTGCACATTTTTTTTGCTCTTGAATTGATATTTGTGTTGTCCAATTCATATTATATAGGAAAAACTTGCTATATCGAACTAACCGAACATTTCCTAAACTGAACGACTGAATATTTCCTAAAAAAAATAAAACGAATTTTTTTAAAGGAATATTCTTTTCCAAGATAATTATAAAATATAGCTTTTTACTTTTAGTTTAATTAATATGGTAGTTTAAGGCTTTTAGTATAAATGTACTCAAAACTTTCTTGTCTACCATTTTTGTATTTATATAATAATGTGTTTTAATTTGTTTGTTTGTTTGTCGGCCAATTATCTACACTGTGGGATATAGGACCTAAGGGGTGGGGTGCCCTCCGTGGGGGTCTTTCTAAGGGAACCTAACCCGTATTTACGCAAAGTTCGAAGAAAACCACGGAAAACTTCGAACGGTTAGGCCGAAGGTCGCGATTGGGTTCGAACCCAGCACCTACCGTCTACCAGTTTGAGGACAGAACCTCTCGGCCACTGGTGGGGCATAATGTGTTTTAAATATTAATGATTTATTCTAGAATTGTTTCGAATTGTGAAATTAGCATAAAATAATCTCAATCATTACAGTATCCAAGTCGTTCATCTTTAAGGTGATTTTTCTTGTATCCTCCTAATTGTTTATTTTCTAGGTACTACCCACTTAGTATTAGAGGGATCTTACCTCATCAAAAGTAGAAATTAATTTACTCGAATAAAACAAACAAATATGGAATTACATACAGGAAAAAGCGTTTTTATAATATTTTAAAAATTTGTTGCTCATTTTTTGCTCTTGAAATTATATTTGTGTTATTTCGATATTCGTTATCTAAATTATGCCCTATTGTAAAAATATACATATAGAATTAAGTGAATGAACATATTCTTAAAAATATCTATGTTATATTTTATAAGAAAGTTTATATTTCGTGATAATTATGCAATAGAGTATTTTACTAAAATAGATTGGCGAGTGGTAAGGAAAAAACACAGTAAAAGAAAAGAGAATGCTACCAGCATTTTCTTATAGAAAATATTTCCAGCAATGCAAAGGGCTTAACCCTTTCTGGCACGGGCAATTTTTGTTAGTAAAATGAGAAATTATCGACTACCACTGGAATTTACAAACGATTTTTTTAGAATTTAAGAACCCCTTAATTTAAGATTTCATTGTAAAAACAAAATTTTTTTAAAATATTACTGTTGCGTTTGCACGTTTGGAATTAAAATTAGGTATTCCAGACTAGGCACAGTGTGCTGGAAAGGGTTAAAGAAGGCGAATTTCTCTTTAATAAAACTCTTAAGGATTAAACAGCTTTTTTGACTGTGGTTTTCCCATACTACTCGCTATCCTGATAAAGACAACTAAGAATGTTTATTCAGGCTAACACATGTACTCAAGACTTGCACATTTGATTTTCTCTATCCCACTTACTATGTTTATCTATATTATAATGTGTATAAAATACAATTAAAAGACATGAGTATCGTATATCTATTTTACACTGTATTTAACGGTAACTGCCATCAATGGCAGTTACCGTTAAGGTTACATCAAGGTAAGTAATTGAAGTGATATAAGTGCTGAAGGAATGAATTAAGTAATGGTATTTTAAGGAATGAAAGATAAAATACAGTATCATGCTCACTGCAAATTCTCAAACCCAAAAATAAACACATTTCAAACCACTTTTTTTCACCAAATTAACGACACATTAATGTGTTGTGAATTATATACATCCATATACAAAGCATTTTATGTGTTGTGATTGTAATCTCAATATGTTGCAAAAGTGTTGCCATCTAGAAACGTCATTTAAAAATGCTGTTGTAAATTGTGTTGAAATAAAGTTGTTAATAGTGTTGATGAAAATATGTTCCTACAATAGTGTTTTACTGTACAATACTTTGTTACCAAATTAACGACACATTAATGTGTTGTGAATTATATACATTCATATACAAAGCATTTTATGTGTTGTGATTGTAATCTCAGTATGTTGCAAAAGTGTTGCCATCTAGAAACGTCATTTAAAAATGCTGTTGTAAATTGTGTTGAAATAAAGTTGTTAATAGTGTTGATGAAAATATGTTCCTACAATAGTGTTTTACTGTACAATACTTTGTTACCAAATTAACGACACATTAATGTGTTGTGAATTATATACATCCATATAAAAAGCATTTTATGTGTTGTGATTGTAATCTCAATATGTTGCAAAAGTGTTGCCATTTAGAAACGTCATTTAAAAATGCTGTTGTAAATTGTGTTGAAATAAAGTTGTTAATAGTGTTGATGAAAATATGTTCCTACAATAGTGTTTTACTGTACAATACTTTGTTACCAAATTAACGACACATTAATGTGTTGTGAATTATATACATCCATATAAAAAGCATTTTATGTGTTGTGATTGTAATCTCAATATGTTGCAAAAGTGTTGCCATTTAGAAACGTCATTTAAAAATGCTGTTGTAAATTGTGTTGAAATAAAGTTGTTAATAGTGTTGATGAAAATATGTTCCTACAATAGTGTTTTACTGTACAATACTTTGTAACCAAATTAACGACACATTAATGTGTTGTGAATTATATACATTCATATACAAAGCATTTTATGTGTTGTGATTGTAATCTCAATATGTTGCAAAAGCGTTGCCATCTAGAAACGTCATTTAAAAATGCTGTTGTAAATTGTGTTGAAATAAAGTTGTTAATAGTGTTGATGAAAATATGTTCCTACAATAGTGTTTTACTGTACAATACTTTGTTACCAAATTAACGACACATTAATGTGTTGTGAATTATATACATCCATATACAAAGCATTTTATGTGTTGTGATTGTAATCTCAATATGTTGCAAAAGTGTTGCCATTTAGAAACGTCATTTAAAAATGCTGTTGTAAATTGTGTTGAAATAAAGTTGTTAATAGTGTTGATGAAAATATGTTCCTACAATAGTGTTTTACTGTACAATACTTTGTTACCAAATTAACGACACATTAATGTGTTGTGAATTATATACATCCATATACAAAGCATTTTATGTGTTGTGATTGTAATCTCAATATGTTGCAAAAGTGTTGCCATTTAGAAACGTCATTTAAAAATGCTGTTGTAAATTGTGTTGAAATAAAGTTGTTAATAGTGTTGATGAAAATATGTTCCTACAATAGTGTTTTACTGTACAATACTTTGTTACCAAATTAACGACACATTAATGTGTTGTGAATTATATACATTCATATACAAAGCATTTTATGTGTTGTGATTGTAATCTCAATATGTTGCAAAAGTGTTGCCATCTAGAAACGTCATTTAAAAATGCTGTTGTAAATTGTGTTGAAATAAAGTTGTTAATAGTGTTGATGAAAATATGTTCCTACAATAGTGTTTTACTGTACAATACTTTGTTACCAAATTAACGACACATTAATGTGTTGTGAATTATATACATTCATATACAAAGCATTTTATGTGTTGTGATTGTAATCTCAATATGTTGCAAAAGTGTTGCCATTTAGAAACGTCATTTAAAAATGCTGTTGTAAATTGTGTTGAAATAAAGTTGTTAATAGTGTTGATGAAAATATGTTCCTACAATAGTGTTTTACTGTACAATACTTTGTTACCAAATTAACGACACATTAATGTGTTGTGAATTATATACATCCATATACAAAGCATTTTATGTGTTGTGATTGTAATCTCAATATGTTGCAAAAGTGTTGCCATCTAGAAACGTCATTTAAAAATGCTGTTGTAAATTGTGTTGAAATAAAGTTGTTAATAGTGTTGATGAAAATATGTTCCTACAATAGTGTTTTACTGTACAATACTTTGTTACCAAATTAACGACACATTAATGTATTGTGAATTATATACATTCATATACAAAGCATTTTATGTGTTGTGATTGTAATCTCAATATGTTGCAAAAGTGTATGATTTCTGCGATTTTAAAATTAACTAGCGATTTTTAGTACAGTTTTCAGTGCGTTTTTAATGCAGTTTTCAATGCTATTTTTAATTAACTTTTTAATGCGATTAGTACCATTTTTTTCGATCCCCACAGTAATGTTTAAACAATTAAAAAAGGAATTTGGTTTCAAAATTTTAGACTAATTTAGTAAATTTCACCATCTACACTTTTAAAATTTTGTCTATTTTCAATGCGATTTTTAGATACATTTTGTGTTCGTAATTCTTGTAAAATGTGATTGCTTTGTTTTACCCGACTACAATAAATTTTTATTCTCGGGATGCATTTACATTTAGAGATTTTTAATGAATTTTTCAATGATTTTTTTGGTGATTTTTAGAATTTCACGGCTATTTTTTGAAATTTGTAAAAGGAATTTAATTTCAAATTTTTATCCTTACTCTTTTAAAAAATTTTACCATTTACGAATTTTGAAATTTAGAAATTTGTAATGCGATTTTTAGCTTTTTTTTTTTTTTTTTTTTTTTTTTTTTTTTTTTTTTTAACATTTTGCGTGAATTTATTTGCCATTCATGAAAGTTTTCCAATTGCATTGTTTTACCTATATATACCCTAGCCTAAAGTATTTGGTTTTTCTATGTATCTATATTTAATACGATTTTTCGAGATTTTTAACGCTTTGCCACGATTTTTTAATCATTCATGAATGATTTTCGATTACAGTATTTTACCCAAATACAGTAAACTAGTCGCCCTTGGCGATCAGATTAGTCTCCCTTGAATGTAATCTAACCATTAAATCATACTTCTTTTATTCATAATTTATTTTAATTGCTTAATTTTTTGCTAAATTCGAAGATTCTGCAGAGAAATGGACACAAGATGTCACATACGCACCAAATTGGTGCGATTGCAACAAAATAGCAATTATATGCGCTTCACATGGTAACCCTCCTATTTTTACTTATTTATTAATAAACTGTTTGTTTATTTTTATTTTCTTTTTTAAAATGATATAAATTGTTTTACTCTATAATTATTAACTAAGCTTTATTTTATTTATGATTATTCCCTTTTAAAATAATAGAAATTAGTTAAAAAATATGCACGTAACTGGTTTTCGCCAAATCGGCGCCTTAAAAATAACGCGCCATTTGTGGTGCATATATGACATCTGTGACAATTAGCCATTTGTTTCGTTCCTTGGCAATTTTTTGCCCATTTGGAAACCTATTTCGATTTCAAACTTTTTGCCTAATATAGTTATTTTTCGATTGCGCTGTTTTAACATTTAATAGGATTTTCGGCGTTCCATGTCAACATTTTGTTATTCATGAATAATTTCTGATTACAACCTCCCCCCTTCATATTAATTTTTTAGGCATTAACTTCCAAATATTTAGCGATTTTTAATGCAATTTTCAATGTGATTTTTAGCCATTCTTCAAGTTCCCTGACGATTCTTTGATATTCGGAAACTGATTTCGATTTCAAACATTTTGTTTAATATAGTTAATTTTTTGTTTGCAGTATTTTATTTTTTAACAGTGAAGTTTTAACCTAGCGATTTTTTAATATTTTGCAATTTTTAATTCTTTTTTCAGTGCAATTTTCGGGCTTTCACAGTCATGTTTTGATATTTTTCAAAGGAATTCGATTTAAAAATTCTAGCCTAACAGGAATTTGGTTTCAAACTTTTAGTCTTTATGGTAATTGTTTTGCGCTCCTATTTTGATCTCCAGCGATTTTTATTGCAATGTTTTAGTTTTTTTGTTGTTGTTGTTGTTTGTTTGTTTGAGTTCACAGCGATTTTTTTGATACGGAAAAGGAATTCGGTTTTTAACTTCTTTACAATATGAACAATTTTCTCCTGTGCGATTTTTGCTATATTAAAGGTTTTTATTGCGATTTTTGAACTTTTTTATTTGCATTGCATTGCTTGCCTTTTTATTACACTAATTAGATTCAATATTTTTATCCAAATGAAGTAAATTTTTATTACCTTGATTTTTGAAATTTTTGCCATTTTTAATGCAATGTTTACGTTTCTTCGCGATCCGCTTCGATTTTTTAGACATTCAATTTTCGACCAAATATAGTAAATTCTGGCCTCTTTTTCTCTAAGCTTATTCGAATTTCGAATTACAATTTTTGAATTTTGTTTTATATTTTTATAAACTTTTTAATGCTTTCGAAATTTTGTAAGATTTTTCCACATTAGTAAAAAGCATTCATTTTCAATTTTCTAGCCCTTCTCTTTTCTATGAATGTTAAACGAAATTCGTGAAACAATTTTTAAATATTTCGAGTTTTTTTATTTTGATTTTAAAGTTTTTTTCACAATTCTTGCTGTTTTTTGACGAATCCGAGCAACGCCGTGCAGATTAGCTAGTGGATAAATAAAGCTATCGAATTTCATAGAGGAGTATAGCAGACTACTTACGTGCGTGTATTACATGCATGTTTTAAACCTTTCCTTGATATTATATTAAGGGGGCTCAGGGCTTGATCGATACAGAAAAACATCTAAACAGAGCTCTTCGAGTCCATATAAAAACAGAAGTATTCAGTGTAATAATTTAAACTTTCTTATATTTTAAAGTTATGTTTGTAGTCTTATAAAATTATAAAATGAAATACTTCAATGTAATATAATAAGAAATGTAGCAAAATTTATGTAATACAATTTTCGAAAAAAAAATTATTTGTTATATCACCCCTCGCAAGATATCGTAACGTTGAATTGACTTAAGAACCTAATTTTTGCTTTAAAAATTAGGTGATGATCCGGAAACTTTACTCTATCTTATAACTATCCCTCAATTATAACTATCACTCTTATAACTATCACTCAAAAAAATTATTAAAAAACTCCCAAATTTAAAAATTTAAAAAACCCAAAAACATACAACATTTTTTTCATCAAAAATACTCAAAATATTAAACTATTAAAGATATACTAATTCATTCTATAGATAATTATGTTATATGCATGCAAAAAAAATTAAGCCATTCCATCAAACAGTTTTTTTAAAACCTTGTTGTTAGTCGTCAAAAATCAAGTTTTGAGAAAACGCGACTTAAAATTGAAATTTTATGGGTGCGGCTTTGAAAGTATTGATACATAAATGTCTATAACTCCGTTAAAAATACAAATATTTTTATGCGGTTTTTTGCATTGAGTTCAGAATTAATTGAATAATCAAACTAGATCATAAAAAATCGATTTTTTGAAAAGTTTTCAAGGTCTGAGCCACCTTAAGGAAATCAGGGCTCTGCCAGACAACCAAGTCTTTGAAAGTTTTAAAGGGCTTTGAAATACTTTGCCGCTAATCCCGTGAATTCAGATCTAAATTTTCTCAAAGAAAAAATAAACAAGTGGGTAAGTGTGATCGCAGATCGCACAAAGGATTTCGTTTAATATCTCCTTCAAAACATTTTATCATTAAATTAGCAAACGAAAAGTTCGGCGCCATTTCTGATTTATTCACTAATCACGCCAACTAGAACACAATACTGATTTATTTCCCTGAATGCTGCGTTGATCGCATAGATTTGTTGATTTCTCTCTCAGTATTTACAGATTTAGTGAAGGTACGCAAGTAAATAAAATTATGTACAAAAAATGTTACAAAGCTTATTATAAATTTAAGGGCGATGAAACAGGTCACCGGAGGCAGCTAGTAATTTAATTGTATAGGAATTTAATAAATAAAAAAATGTTTCACTTCGTATCTCAAAATAGAGGATAAACATAATATAACAAGATAAGATAATGAAAAAGAATTTATATGGAACGCATTAATGATATAGTCACGAAAAGAAGTTATCAGATAGTGATAATAGGTAAACTGGCAACGAAAAAATGTAAGTCAGCTCGTAAAACAGTACAACTGATAACTAAAATGGTATCACATGCAACCGTGTGGCGAAGTTTGAAATCTAATGCTGGTGCTATTGGTCGCAAATTAAACAATAATCCCTTACTACTAAAATGCCACAAAAAAGCTCATCTTAAGCGGGCAAAGAATGCGAGCTACGCCAGTCAACCCCCGTTCAGTGTTTAAAAACAGGGTAATTTTTCTTTAATTTAAAAATATTACCAAATTTCGGGAAATTATCAGGAACAACGGGTAATCGGGTTCTAAAGGAAATTTAATAACTTTTAAATTTTCCAAATGCAAAATATTAATAAAAAGAATATTGCCCAGTTAAACTGATGGCATTGAGCTCACAGGCTACATACTAATTGTACATCACAGCATTATATTTCCAAGAATTAATTCCGTTTGAAAAAAAAATTAAGGAGGGGAAACAGCTTCCTCCTTTCTCCTTTTTGTACTTAATCATTGAACCCCCTAAACTAATCAGGACAAGTTTTATCATATAAAAAATCGATATCCAAAATTCATAGCAAATCGGAAAATTCTTAATAAAAACCCATTTATATAATTTAACACTAGAACCGCGGGACTTTTTGTATACCTAGAACCGCGAAGCGGGTCAATTTGACCCGATATGGATAAGGATATATAAAGATGTCCCAATACTTAATTTAAATAATTAAAAGATTATGTTTGCTTATAATAATGAATATTTCTGAGTATTTACATTATATTTTACGCATAAAATGAGCAGAAATTAGCTAAATTTCAGTAAATGTTATCATTCAAAATTATGTTTCATTAAGTATAATGAAAATATATTGAAAAAATATTGAACATATATTTAAAGATAAATAACTTTGGACTTAATAAAATATTCATAAAAAGTATATTATCCTATTAAAATAAATTTAAATATAAAATCTAAGCATAATTTTTAAAAATATAAAAATCACAAGTTGCGTACTAGTTTTACTGATTTATCTAAACCAATTTATTGTATGCATTGCTTGAAAAACGTGGTTAAAGATTTTGCACATTTACCAGAAACGAGTGGGTGCATTGTATTTTGAACAATTATCTTTATTATTATTTTTATTTATATTTTTTAATTGTGATAACAAACACTTTTATGCTTAGTTTGTATTTTTCATCGTTTTTAGTGTTTTTTTATGACCAAATAACATTTTATTTATTTATTTATTTATTTATTTATTTTGGCTGAGAAATAATGAATTATTCTTGTACTTCTTCAACTAAGTCTTGAATAAATTGACGTGTACTAATAGATAATAGATGTTTACAAATATACGTATACTAACTATATTTCCGGTTGCATAAAACCCAAGCATTGATATTAGCAAAAGACAATATATTATAAATTGCATTCACCGGCCTTCTACTCTGTTAAAAATTTTGTGCTACTTTGAACCGAAATTTGGTGCTTAGTAGCTGCCACCATAAGATGGTGAAATCTTGTTCCAAGATTTGGAACTTCGGTTGAACCATAGTACCATTTTTTCAAATAACATGGTGTAAACTCGTTCCAAGATTTGGAGCTTCGATTGAACCATCCTATGGTGGCAGCTGGTAATAGCTGCGAGCACCAAATCTTGGTTCAAAGTAGAACGAAATTTTTAACAGTGTATAAGTAGCAAACTTAGCTACACTGAATTTAGTTGCATTGCCGTAAACAAGTGTATTTAGTATTTTATACAATCATCGAAAATTTCAACAGATGGATGTAAATTGCTAAGCAACAAAACATTTTTACCCTTTTCTCCTTGGTAAGCAGTCACGCTGCAGCCTACATATGTTAGAAGAATAGCCGCATGCCATTCCGATTTTGACATTTTTACTGAAAGTAGTTCTCGTCTTGAGTATTTCACAATTTCTAAAAGGCCAGTTTTTTTATCAACATCTGTTAACAACTAGAACGAGATTCAATGCTGAATTTATCTGGTTTTGGAGACATATAGTGTGTAAACCTACTCACAGATTTCGAAAGAAATAAATGCTCATTTACATTTATGTTAGGCCCTTTTAAATAGTTAATCTTGCAGTTTTCTTGAAATCTTCTTTATTTCCAGGTGTAAATGCGAAAGTTATTGCTTATTTATTTGTCAGATTTTTATGCCTGTAAAGTTCAGAATTTGTCACTTTTGTTTAATATTTTTTTTTCTTTTATCTTATAAATATCCCAAAATTTCCTTAAATACTGATAAATTTTTATCTATATTCTAGAGAAAAAGTTCAACAGAGGTTAAGAGTATAGGCAGAGTCGTTATCACTTTCAATTATCATTATTAGAATTTAATTTTCCTCATTTACAGGCAGATAATTTTCCTCAGCCTATCCATTCCCAATCCATTTTCAGATAATAGTTGCTAACACCCAAAGCTTCTTTCACTGTAATACTAAGGTCTTGGGAATCTAGTCAATACTTTCAATAAATGCAGAATGACAGCAATTTCAATACTACTTCTAAATATTTATTGTAATTTTCAACTGCAATCATCCATTCTTGACATCAAGAATATAAGATCTTGATTGAAAATTTTTACTATCCTCTCTTCCAATAATGCCTATTAGAGTAATTAGGAGTGAGGCAGATACACTTTTTCATTACTTCAGAAAAATTCATCTTTATTTTGTCATTTATGCGCAAAAGCTTATTACGGGTCAAATTGACCCGCTTCGCGGTTCTAGGTATAAGTAGTTTTAACTGAAAAAATAATTATGTTATTCGCTATTAAATACTAAAAGTTGTTGTTTAACTCAAAATATTAAAAGTCAGAAAAGGAAATTTTTTTTCAATAAATACTTTTCGCGCGGCGAGAAATTAAACATCAATTTGGGTCAAATTGACCCGCTCCGCGGTTCTAGTGTTAAGGGGAGTTAACCCCTCTTTTATATTTAGTCATTAAACTTCCAAAACTATTCAGAAATTTGAACGAAATCTGATAATTCTGTATGAAAAACCCATTTATATAAATTAAGAGGAGGGGCATTAGAACCCCCGTACCCCCTGTTTATACTTATCCAATGAACACCTAATACCAATCATGGAAACGCCTCATCAAAATGATCCCATTTCTAAATTTTGAACGAAAACTGATAATTTTGCATGAAAAACCCATTGATATCAATGAAGGGGTGGGGCATGAGCCCCCCCCCGTTCCCCCTCTTATACATATCGAATTAACTCCAAAAACTAAACAGGGAAGCGCATTATCAGTATATACCTATATACATAATTTCAAGAGGATCGGTTATTTTTAACATGAGTTATCGCGTTACGCACGTACGCACGAACGAACGTACATCGTTCGACGTCTTCGTTCGTCGCATAAGAGGTCAATAATTAGTTTGAAACTTCATTCACACAAAGTAAAAATTCTTTCGAAATTATGTTTGCTGATCGACGCTTTGTATCAATGAGTTTGTTAACGTGACAAATTTTTCGATGCATCGTTTGTTCAGAAAAAGCCAAAATGTCTTTTATAAAATATCTTTTATAGAGAGGGGTGACTTTTATAGAGAGGATGATCTTTTATAGAGAGGATGCTGCCTAATATCTTCAAGAATAGATGATATTTTCAGAAATGTATCATTAAATTCCTCTATTACAACTCTTCCATAAAATAAAGGATTTTTTCTTGTGCTCGATCACCTAGGGTTTTGTGCGGTCGACACTTGAACTATTAATTCTAAGCTTATAAATGTTTTATAAATGTTATTTAACATATTAATGTTTTTTTTAACTATGTTATAAATGTTATGTTTGTTTTTTAATAAATGTTCTATAAATGTTTATTTAACCGTATATTATTATTGAAATACAAACAGAAATTATAAAGATATGACAGAAGACATGACAGAAATTATAAAGATATGTGTATTCAATAAATGCTACAAAATTAAGATTTTTTAAGATTTTGATTTTTTTTAAATCTGTGCGTGAAGGAATATTTTTAATGACATATTCTTTCTTATCACTAACTAAAAAATAAATAAATAAATAAATAAATAAAAAATCATTACTTATTTAATGACAAAGCGAAATCGTGTACATCATTGTAATCAAGCAAATACAATTCAAAATTTACCCCTTAGCCTGAATAAGTAAATTTTGATTTCAATTAAACTATAAACAAATTTTCTATGTTCTGTGTCAAGTTAGAATTTGCATATATTTTTTCTACTATTTGCAATATGCACGAGGTTGTTCTTTGGAAAAGGAAACGGTAGGGGAGAGTGGTGTACCTTGGACCTATGTGTACCTTATGTTAATTCTAGCTTTACTTGTTTAGATTATTAAACAAGACATTTGTATATTAAATATTTACTAAGTTCTTGGCATCTGTTTAGAAATTAATTACTAATTGTACACATTTTTTAAAAAGGAAATTCACCTTTCAAAAATAAATTTTTCTTGGATATTTCTATGTTATTTTTATACTAAAACAAATCTATTTTTTAAAAATGAGGATTATGCATAATAAAGCAGTGCTCAAGTTACTCACCACGTGCTTTAAATAAAGTTAGGCCTAACCTTACCATTATGATTGATAGCTTTGTTTTTAAGTGTCAAGTGGTATACCTTGAACCTAATAATATTGGTGTACCTCGGACTGGGTGCAAGGTACACTAGGTATTGTCTAATGGATCTGAAAGGCGGTTCAAGAAGTTAACATTTGGAATTGACTTATCTAATTACAATCTTGGTTAAAAATAAATATAATTACTAATATAAATAAGTTTTAATGTCTTTTGTGATTATAGTAAGTGTAAATGTTCTGAAGTTTTATGTCTATTTAGACTTTCTTATTTTTAAACCTAATAAACAACAAACTGTATCAAAACTTTATGTATGTAGCTTCTTGATTAATAAAGGTTGATTTTATTCACTAAAAATAAGATTTTTTTTTCTATTCTTAGTAATGGGAACAAGGTACACCACTAGTGGTTTACCTCGGTCCTATTTTCATTTTATTTTTAACTCAAAATGTTTCATGGAAATTATTTATATAAAAATTTAAAACAAATATATGTAGTGTAAAACATCATAAAGTTTTATGAAATCTTTTCTTTTTTTAGTTTTGGCAATTAAAAATAATATTAAAAATCAAAAAGTCAAAATAAGTCCGAGGTACGCCACCTTCCCCTATATATTTCGCCAGTAACATTTCTAATTGAAAAAAGACCATTAGTTGATTGATATTGATATTATTACGATCAATATAAATTTGGCAATAGTAAATTTTATAATTATTGATGGTTGGTTAAATCATATTTTATCTATAACTGAATGAAAAGCTTTTAACAGTTTTTGCTTCAATCACTGAACAGATCAATAGTTTTGAAAAGCACTTTCAAAAAAAGTCTAATTTTTTTAAAAGTCAGTTATAGAAATTTTAATATTTTATCACCGGTTTTTTAACATAGAAATGTTTGCCAAATTGGATCAGAAAAATACTCGGATAAAATAACACAAAATTTTCAATAACATTTTACCGCTGAGAATAATAAATTATGATTGGATTGTGGATGTCTGTACGTGGTACAAGCAAATCATGATTAGCAAAAAACATTGCCCGCACTACATCGGTCAAATCAGGGAAGGGGTTAAATTCATTAGTGTTGCGTAAACTTACTTTTATAAATGTCCCTTCAAGTTTAACTTTAAAAAAATGAAAAGTTTTTAAAACTTTTCCCTCTATCTATGAATTATTGGGAGTTTTCTAGCAAATAACACAGCACGCATGCTTTGATTTTTGACGACTTCTAACTATGCATTTTAAAAATTTACCAATCGATTGTTAAAAGTTAATGCTAATGCCGTTTCGAGTTTTTTATTAGTGTATCTAAAGGATATTTATTTTCATCATTTCATGTTTTTTAAAATATTATCGACATTAATTGGCGATTCCAATTACAAAATTCAATAATAGATTGTATAACGTCATAAACGGACAATTAGAACTTGAAATATCGATGAAAAATATGATCTTCAAAAGTACAGTTCGTGAAATTTCAATTCAATCAATTTATTATTGCAGGAAGTTATGTACTAGCATAATAATTAGTGATTTTTCAGAAAAGAAATATCAAGGTTATTATTTAAAAAACAAATTTTAATGACATATTCTCTTGAACTGGAAATTCTAGAAATCAATATTTATAAGTTATGAATTATTGAACTACAATCGAATCCTTTATAAACCTGGAGTGAAAAAATATATCAACAATCTCCACAACAATTACACCAGCCAATTCCGGCACCAGAAGCATTTTTTTTTATTTTCTTAAATAGGTGCAGTTATAAATTAAAAAGAGCGCTGCATATCGTTGCATTTCCTTCAGTTATTCTTGTTTAGCGGATTGGGCTAAATTTAGACGCGGAATTTTTTATACTATATTAATTTGGCATATGTAGTTATAGTTACAATTACTTTTTAAAATTTTATAGTACTTAAACCAAAAGAAAGAAGGTTTAGTCTGTATATATGTTTCATTAAAACTGATCTATTTTCTTAAATTTTAAATTTTAATTCCACAGAAATAATGCATTGTTTTATGAAGGTAAACCTCATTCGTAAGTTAAATTTATGAATTCCGAAATGAGAATTATTATTGAAGTTTTAACTAATTTCCGATTATATTAACAGCAGGCTAACGTTTTCACATCTTAAAAATAATCAACTGAGTTTCAACCAGATTTACATTTTATATGAAAAGAAATTATAAAGACTTTTTCTTTATAACAATAATAATAAATTAACTTTCTCAAACGCTAATCGACGAATTGTTTACCTTAAGAGCGATTATATATACAACGTTTCACATGTATATATTATTTTGAAAAAGGGAATACCAAATGTTATTTCATGAAATATGTCACAATGTATGTGTACTGAAAAAATAAACTGAAAAAATACAAAAATCGAGATGGAAACGAATAAAGTATTAAAACTAGGATATATGTTGCCAGTTTTTTTGCCAGGTCATTTGAAGGATGATACTCCAACCCTTATACTCTTTTTTTCTCAACATTGGAATCCTGGTGGACGAATTATCCTGATGCTTTATGAATATTTGCTTAGAAAACAGTTTGATGTTGAATATGTTACAACTTTCGAACATGATAGAACGCTGAATGGTACTCCTTCAGCGGGAATATTGAAACTATTAAATCAGTCAACTGCTGACATTGGAGTAGTGCCGAAGACTTTGATTAAAGAGATAACAGAGTCAGTGGATTTTTGTTATCCTTATTTTGTTGCTTCTGATACATTTGTCACTCCAAAACCATGGTACAAGCCACAAGTGTTTGCAGTTTTTCACACGCTGACATCGTGGGTTTGGATAACTATTTTATTGGTTTTCATAATGATGATAATAATGTCTTATATTGCATCAAAATCGAGATATCCACTCGATTATGTTGTACTCCATACTTTTGCAGTATTGATGAGACAGACTTCAATTATAAAATCGTCATCATTTGCTCAAAAAATACTGATATATTCTTGGATTATTGGAGCTATGTTTCTCTGCCTGTATTACCATTCAGTAGTTTTATCTTTTCTTGCATTTCCCTCTCTCAATAAAATAAAACATTTGTCAGATTTGGCCAAGGCTGTCGAAGAAGGAGATTACATTTGTTTATCCGTTGATGGCCCCGCAGAAGGATTTACTGAGCAGTATTTAATATCAGAAAATAAACATTTGAGAACAATTGGGGAAGATGTTGTGAAACACATTGAATGGAGTGAAACTGGCTACTGGACTAATTTCGCACGGATCAGAGAAATGAGAAATGTTGCAGTAATAACAACTGAGATGTCGACTGGTACATTTGTTGGAAAATATTTCATTTCAGAAGACCGTTTCAATGGAAATATGTTTGCAATGATTGTTCGAAAAGACTTTTGTTGCAAAAAGTTGTTAGATAATTTCGTTCATCGAGTAATGGCTTCTGGAATATATTTCCATACCTATAGACTTGGCCAATTCAATGCTAATTTGAAGCTTAAATTTACTGCTTCAGAGGAATATGATAGAAAAAGAAAACTAACACTCATAGATGTTGCTCCTGCATTCATATTTCTGTTAAGCGACTACTTTATATCTATCGTATGTCTTTTTTGCGAAATATGGTTACATCGAAAAGCTAATATTGATTGTTCCCCGAAAAGAAAAGAAAAGCAAATTGTACCATATAATGAAGTTTCTGTTTGATAAACATTGCTCACATAACCATCACTCTCTTATAAACTGTCCTGTAATGGTAATTTTTTTATAATCGGAGATATTCCAGACTTTTACAATTTTTAATTTCTTTGTCATTTATTTTCTACAAAAGATAACTGGCACTCACAGACACAGAAAGTGCATTCACATTTCTGTACCCTTTCCGGTGCACTGTGCCCAGTCCCCCCTGGGATATCTAATTTTAATTCGAAACTTGCAAATTACACCAGTAATATTTTATTTAAGTTTTGCTTTTACAATAGAATCTTAATTCAAGGAATTCAAAATATCTAAATAATTTATTTGTGGATTCCGGTGTCAGTCGATAATTTCTCATTTTATTGACAGATTTTACCGTGATTGAAAGGGTTAAAAGACTACTTTATATCTGTTTCATGTCTTGTTGCAGAAATGTGGTTATATTTAAAAAATAAATTGAATTATTTCCGAAAATAGAAAAGAAGGCAAATTGAGCCATATAATAAAGTTCCTGTTTATGAAACATTATCCACATAACCATCACCCCCTTATAAACTGCCCAGTAATGACAATTTTAGTTTCTAATGGGAGGTATTTCAGACTGTCACATTTTATTTTATTTATTAACTATTTGGAAAAAATGGTTGTTGTTCTCGGTAGAGAACTGGGAAATCTGAAGTATATCTGAATGTTTTTATTGGTCGAATTCCGCAATTTACTTATTTAATTTTATTCGTAGTTTGATTGGTCTATGTTTAATCTCTAAAAATGGAATACTTTTGTTTTTTTTTTATTATTATTCATTTTTTGATTTGTCCATGCTTAATATCTAGAAATGAAATACTTCTGTTGCCACAATGACAAAAAAGTGTTAAAAACTACAAAAAAAAAAAAAAAAAAAAAAAAAATTAATAAATAGCAAATTTAGATACAGGATTCAAACAAGTTGCATTTAAAAGTAAAGTTTTTTTCTGTTTACGAGAGTGTAAAAATTGAAAATGTGCGATCTTTGGAAATTTAAAAATTTACCATACCGAAAATTGTTAAAATGAAATTTCATTTATATTAGATTTATGATTCGCCCAGGAATATTAACGTGACTTTAAATGTCCCGGCATATTAATATAACTCTGTTATTACGTAAGCTACGTTTTGATCATCATAAAAAATATGTTATTATTGTTTATTTAAATATAGAAATCATTTTTAAATCTAAAATTATAGTCCTTGAAAATATTATTTTCCAAATAGTCATTGTAATTTGTTAAATTACATTACATATCTATACTAATAAAAGAACAAAACGCTCTGTCTGTCTGTGTGTGTGTGTGTGTCTGTGTGTCTGCGATGGCTAGCAAAATCTACAGCACGTACAAAGCTCAAAATTTTTTTGGGAGTAGCCCAATGTCTCTCCTGATGCACCTGAAGCTCAGAATTTCAAAATTCTATGTATTAACTGAGTAATTAATTAAATTCCAAAGCTCACTCTCATAAAAAATTGCCTTTTTTCGCTTTTTTTCCCTTTTATTTTCATATGGTTGATTGGTTGCATAAAATTTTCGCAAAAATAATTAAAAAAGCTGGGACAGACCTTTAAAATTCATAGACTGGCAAACTGTCTGTTTAAATGAGAATTTTTTTTTAATCACAGCTGCTGTACACCATGGAGAAAAAGATAGGTGGAGGCGAAGTAAATCGAAAAAAAGGTTTGCAATATTAAACCATTTATCGCTGAAATTTTAATGTCTCAAACAAAAGCACAAGGAAGGAATTTTATATTAATAAAACGAATTGAAAGAAATGAATTACAGCTGAAGCATATTTTACGAAGAAATAGTAATTTTTTTAAATGGTTTTTTTCTATTATATTATTTAGGTTAAAGTTAAGTTAAAGTTAATGTATGGTTAAAGTTATGTTATGGTTAGAATAAGGATATGTTACAATAAAGTGAAGGCTAGGTTACATTTCTGTTATATTTTATTTACGGTAGGGTATTGTTAAGTCGCTGTTAGGTTACAGACAGGTTCAGGTTACGGTACAAAAGTTTAAGGTTAGGAATTTATACACAGAGTGAACATTACGCAAGATTTGATTAAAAATAACACTTACTTTTGTTAAATAGCTCTGAAATTATAATACTATATACCAATCTTTTAGCTACCATCGTGTATCGATTTCATTCATGGTATAGTCGGATTTAAAAGTGATACAATTAGTTTGAAATTCAAAATGTTTCACTTGGGATTTGTATGTGAAAATAATTAGTTACGTGACATAACAGCGATTTTTACGGGTAAATATCAAGTTTTTAACACGAAAATCATGCAATCGTTGGATACATATTCCCTCCTGCGTTTTTCATTGCTCATTTTGAGTATTTTTAGAGCTTAATATTAGTTGTTGTTTTTAAAACCGATTTTTCACACAGTCAGTGGCTACGTATTTCAGACAATGCATTTCTGCATGTAACGAGTTAATGATAAAATCATACATATTTCAAGTTCGTTTAATATTGTTAATACGGACCCGAGCAACGCCGGGCGGGTCAGCTAGTATATATATATATATATGTGTGTGTGTGTATGTGTGTGTGTGTGTGAGAGAGAAAGAGAGAGAGAGTGTGTGTGTAATTTATTTTCTACAAAAAAATAACTGACACTCACAGACGTAGCAATTGCATTCATAATTCTATTAAATGGCCACTTTATATCTATATTGAGAAACACCGAAAAAACTGGCGATAAATATAAATCAATAAATAAAAAAACTTTGTTAAATCACCATAAAAGAAAAATTATACAGGACGCGTTTCGAGCTGCAAAATTACCGCTCGTCTTCAGCTGGTCCAAACACGTGTCCCAACGGACAGAGTGGAAATAACAGTGAAATAAAGAGGGAGGAGATTACACAGAGTGCGACAGGTGGCGCTGCTTGTCAGAGCCAAGGAGAAAGAGAAAAGTAAAGATAAACTCAAAGAAGGAGGGAGGAGATTACAAAGAGTGCCCCAGGTGGCGCTGGTTAAAAAACCAGGTGGCAGAGAAAAACTAATTAAAGATAAAGAAAACAATTGAAAAATAAATAAAATAAAATAAAATAAATAAAATAAAAATAAATAAATAAATAAAAATAAAATAAAATAAAAAAGAAATTAATTAAATAAAAACTAAAAATAATTATAGTAATAATAATAAACTACAAAAGTAATTTCCATGCAGGAGAAAGGGAGGGGGATGAAGAGAGATCGTTGACAAGAGTATTAAAATTTTTATAAATAAAATAAGCTTCGTGAGTATCTAAATGAGAAGGAGAGGCAGGATTAGAAATAATTCTGGCCATGGAAAAATTGAAAAAATGACCGGAAGACCAACAGTGAGAAGCAATGGAAGACCTAGATAATTCCTGATTTTTAATGTATCTCTGATGATGAACAGATTGGATGGATGAAAGATTGGATGAACATCAGAGATACATTAAAAATCAGGAATTATCTAGGTCTTCCATTGCTTCTCACTTTTGGTCTTCCGGTCATTTTTTCAATTTTTCCATGGCCAGAATTATTTCTAATCCTGCCTCTCCTTCTCATTTAGATACTCACGAAGCTTATTTTATTTATAAAAATTGTAATACTCTTGTCAACGATCTCTCTTCATCCCCCTCCCTTTCTCCTGCATGGAAATTACTTTTGTAGTTTATTATTATTACTATAATTATTTTTAGTTTTTATTTAATTAATTTCTTTTTTATTTTATTTTATTTTTATTTATTTATTTATTTTTATTTTATTTATTTTATTTTATTTTTTTTATTTTTCAATTGTTTTCTTTATCTTTAATTAGTTTTTCTCTGCCACCTGGTTTTTTAACCAGCGCCACCTGGGGCACTCTTTGTAATCTCCTCCCTCCTTCTTTGAGTTTATCTTTACCTTTCTCTTTCTCCTTGGCTCTGACAAGCAGCGCCACCTGTCGCACTCTGTGTAATCTCCTCCCTCTTTATTTCACTGTTATTTCCACTCTGTCCGTTGGGACACGTGTTTGGACCAGCTGAAGACGAGCGGTAATTTTGCAGCTCGAAACGCGTCCTGTATAATTTTTCTTTTATGGTGATTTAACAAAGTTTTTATATTTATTGATTCACTTTATATCTATTTTATGTCTTATATTATTGTTATATATTACTGTCAAATCAAAAGAAAAAAAAATGAATTTTTTTACGAAAAGGAAGTAAGGGCAATTTGAACCGTATGATTAAGTTTCTATTTGAAAAAGACTGCCCATTTAATTATCACTCCTTTATAAACTGTACAGTAATAATAAATTTAGTTTTCTAATAAGAGGAACACGCTTAAAACGAAAGAGTGGATTTGACTTCTCAGGAAAGAGCTGTAATTTATTGGATCGTGAATGAGTTGTTTGTTAAATGCTTTACTCATCTTGATTTAGATTGCTTATTTAAATAACTCATCTTGATTTAAATTGTTTAAAAACAATTCACCACTTGAGTTGTTTCAACTCATCATGAGAAGCTGCCTTTCAAAACGTGAGATGAGCGAATTTCGGCTCAACTTGAGTTATTTTTTGGCTGATATTTTAAGAGAGTACTACAGCCTTTCACAATTTAAAATTTCTTTGTTATTTATTCTCCACAAAACTAAGTGACATGCACAGACATAGCAATTGCATTCATATATCTGTCAAGCTATTACTTTATATTATTTTTATGTCTTCTACAAGAGATACTGTGAAGTAAGGGCAATTTGAACCGTATGATTAAGTTTCTGTTTGAAAAAGATTGCCCATTTAATTATCACTCCTTTATAAACTGTACAGTAATAATAAATTTAGTTTTCTAATAAGAGGAACACGCTTAAAACGAAAGAGTGGATTTGACTTCTCAGGAAAGAGCTGTAATTTATTGGATCGTGAATGAGTTGTTTGTTAAATGCTTTACTCATCTTGATTTAGATTGCTTATTTAAATAACTCATCTTGATTTAAATTGTTTAAAAACAATTCACCACTTGAGTTGTTTCAACTCATCATGAGAAGCTGCCTTTCAAAACGTGAGATGAGCGAATTTCGGCTCAACTTGAGTTATTTTTTGGCTGATATTTTAAGAGAGTACTACAGCCTTTCACAATTTAAAATTACTTTGTTATTTATTCTCCACAAAACTAAGTGACATGCACAGACATAGCAATTGCATTCATATATCTGTCAAGCTATTACTTTATATTATTTTTATGTCTTCTACAAGAGATACTGTCGAATGGAAAAAACAATTCGAATTTTTTCTCGAAAAGGAATTGAGGACAATTTGAACCGTTTGATGACGCTTCTATTTGGAATGAGAGCAAACGAGATTCTAATAAGAGCAAATTGAAATATATAACGAAGTTTCTGTTTGAAAAAGATTGACCATATAACTATCAGACCCCTATAATCTGTGCAGTAATGGTGATTTCAGTTTCTAGTGACAGGTACTCAAGATTTTCACAATTTAAAATTTCTTTGTCATTTTTCTAGAAAAGATAACTGACACTGATAAGCGTAGCTCCTGCATTCATATGTATGTTAAGCGACTACTTAATATCTTTTTAATGTCTTCATGGGAAAATGCGGTTATCGAAAAATAATTTGAATTATTTCCCGAAAAGGGAAAGACTGAAAATTGCAACACATAATGAAGTTTCTGTTTGAGAAATACTGGCCATAATATTCATTCTCTTATAAACTGTACAGTAACGGCTATTTTAGTTTTTAATTACAGGTATTTCAGAATTCAACAATTTAAAATTTCTTTGTCATATATTTTACAAGAGTTAACTGACACAGACAAACGTAGTGCCTGCATTCCTATTTATGTTAAGTGGCCACTTTATATCTATTTTATGTCTGTATCAATACATGTGTTTAACATAAGGGGAAAAAAGAAGAATTTCTTTAAAAGGAAATGAAGACAAATTGAAACATCTGTCTATATATATATTACGCTAACGCATGTGGCACAAAAATTGTGGTTATTTGATAATTGATTAATGGCAACGCCCAAATGAAAAGCATTTAGGCCGTGGTAAAATTTGGTTTACATTTTTCTGTCGCTGCAATTATGGAGCTTCAAAATATTGTTATTTTTGTTTTGTTTTTTTATTCTATTGGCTTAAAAAATAAATAAAAATCATGAATTTTAAGTGTTTCAGTTTCAAATTAAAATTATGTTATTATAAATGAAATGAGTGAAAGGATAATATTGTCTAATATATTTAAAATGAAATTAATGAAATGAAATAAAATTCCACGTGTGCAATATTTGCCGATGCGTCAAGTTAGCATAAAAATACCGAGTGTTTGATTTATCGGTACAGATGTGATATACACACCACATTAGTTCGATTTTTTTTCCGATGACAATTTGGCGAAAACTTCGTTTTCAATACCAGTTACGTATAAGTTTTTAACTCTTATCTATTAGTTTTAAAAAGAAATAAATTAAAAAAAAAGTTCAAATAATAATTATATAACAAAACAAATTGTAACATTTTAAAAAAGGAAATAAAAGTAAGTAAACAGTTTATTAAAGAATAAATAACATTTGCTGGGTTATCATGTAAGGCATACATTTGCCTTTTTGTTGCAATCGTTCCGATTTGATGCGGATATGACATCTACGCCTAATTCTCTAGCAGAATCTTCTAATTTGGCAAAAAATTGAGCAATTAAAATAAATTATGAATAAAAGCAATATAATTCACTGACTAGTGTGCATTTAAAGGAGACCAAACTGGGTGCCAACGGCCGCTATTATATTACATTTCGGCACTTACATATTAACGCCACCGCCGAAGAAGTTGCGCTAATGCACCAATAACGAACAATCTTGTTCGCACGCGCACGCAGTTATCGCTTGGATTCTTTGTTGCATTGTTGTTTGTTAACTTTTGACGCCATTTTTGGTGATACGAAAATGCGCATTTGGGATTTGCCGAAAAACAGAACAAGATCAATTTTATTTTATCAGGAGCGATGATACAAGATTTAACTCTATATCGGCCCATTTTCCACTAAAATCCGATTAACTACTTTGTTTTTAAAAAAAGTGTTTTGAATTTTGAAAGTGTTTTGATTTTAAATAAAATGTTTTAGTTTAAGGTTTTGCCGTAAAAATTTTAGGTGTAGATTGGCGGTACTTAAAAACCGCCAAATCTGTAGCTACGGTGGCTTTAATACATAAGCCCCTAAGTTTCTGTTTGAGTTAGATGGCTCACATAGCCATCACTCCCTTATAACTATAAAGTAATGGTGATTTTATTTTCTAATGGGAGTGATTCCAGACTTCTACGATTTAAAATATCTTTGTGATTTATTATCTACTATCCAGAAAAGATTTTTTAAAAAAATTATGGAGAATAAAGAAATTTACACTCAAAAAAATTCAGTACTCAAAAATTAGTATATTGATATACTCATATCGAAGTGAGTATGTTTGAATAAACAAGTTGGAAATTGCACGTGAAGCGTAGCAATTGCGGTGCGTTCGTACGATAATGTAGTTTTAAAAACATCACTCTAATATATCAATTACATAAAACTGTAAATATTATTATTTACAGTTACCAATAATTAAAATGCACACCAAACAATGTTCTCCCTATACCATTATGCAATGGAATACTTTTGTGTGGCCTTTTAAATCAATAACAAATATTCTTTGCACCACAGATTATGCAAAATGTATATTATGATATATACTTTATAGATGTATATCAACTGTATTACGTTCGAGTAAGAGTAACATCATTAAAATGCATTTGAAAATTTTTTCCCCATTAACCGTCATGTAACGGAAAATTTTTGATGGTCCCTGTAATTGATCTATGCATCCGATTTTCTTAAAATTTGAAATAACACTGACAAAATTATGTAATAATTATGCATTAAAAATTTCAAACGATTAAAATGCATTTGAAATTTTTCCCCATTGACCGTAATGTAACGAAATCCTTTTGATTGTCCCTGTAATTGATCTATGGGTCCGATTTTCTTAAAATTTAAAATGACTCGACAAAATTATGTAATAATAATATATTTAAAATTTCAAACTATTCGGTTGGGTAGTTTTTGCGTTGTTATATGCGGACGGACAGACAGACGGACGGACTGAACGACAACAATAGGTGCTACGTATTTACATAATTACGAACGCACCTAAAAATGATCACATTGCTTTCTCAATTTTGAAACATCATATGTTATCAAATCCAAACAAACGATAATTTTGTACTATGAATTTGTACTTTTCATTCATGGCGGCATAAAAGATGCTTATTAATGTAGATATTAAATTATACATAGTATTATGAAAATAATTTTAAAATATTTGTAAATAATGGTCATAAAATATTCAATTTAGATATTTTGCTGATATTTTTTCTATTTTTCTAAAATAATACGAAATAAAGAATTTAATGTTAATAATTTTTAAAGGGAAATAAATGTCAGTATATTTTTATTTTAATTTTTATGTTCAGGATACAATCTATAGAGGTTTATATATTTGAACACAACCAAGGAATCAAAATGAGTAAAACTGTTTCTCAGTTTTGAATGCATTTGGATAGGAGCTATCTTGAGTATGTAAAATACTTAAAATGGAATACTTTTTACTAATTTTGAGAACCCTATTTTTTCAATATATTGGAAAGCCTTATGGCTTCGTAAAAAGAAAAAAAAAACAATGTATGTAGAGAAATAGAAAATTCGTTACAAATTTGTGTATCAGTATTATCATACGACATTTTTAACCTATTATATTAAATAATTTTATGATGCGAAATTTCTTTTCCAAACATCTTCGTCGTTCCAAGCCCAAGCTTGCACTCGGATTGGTTGTTGCTCTCGGCACTGTTTACACGTAACTTGGCGATAACCATACTTGGCGAAAAATACTTCGCTCGTAAGTGAATGAGTAAACCTAAAACCTAACCTACTCATTCTTATTCTTCCTTCAACCTCCTCCTCGTGGTCTTGTGCTCTTGTGTGTAAAAACTTTTAAAGAGTACAGCTTTCAGTAAGACACGTTCCATCCAATCCAGTGCTGCAAGAGAAAAGTTACTTTGTACTCGGTTCGGAAGGAAACCAAACTCGAAGGAAGCATCTATCGCTACGCCAAGTATGATTATCGCCATGTTACATGAAAACAGTGCCGAGAGCAACAACCAATCAGAGTGCGAGCTTGGGCTTGGAACGAAGAAGGTGCTTGGAAAAAAAAAATTACGCTTTTATGATTTAAAGCAGTTTAACCAAGTTAAGTATAAATTCTTCTCGTCTAAGTTGAAAAGATGAAAAATTAAAGAAAAAAAATAATTTAGTTTAATAAGAAATAATTAATACTAGCAACCTTCGCTGGCTACGATGATCTAAAAGAATTTTGTATGAAATGAAATACATCCAGTAAAGATTAAACTAATGAATAAATATATACCGTATTTACTCACGCGGTATATTTATAAATAATGTATAACGTACACTTTTTTTTCAAAGAATTGGAGCAAAATACACAGGTGCGTGTTATACACGGAATATTTTTTTTTACCGCTGAATGTAATCACACAATAACATATGAATCAATAAATACATTCAAAGAAAAAATTAAAACTCGTAAAATTTTATTTAATTGAAATATTACTGCATGTTTGTTTTATTCTTTGCACTTTTTTGTGCAACCGAGCTAGTAACATTACTTAAACGCTAATTACCAATTTTCAATGTCGTCACTCACTCCTATTCCCCTTCATTCACTCCTTACACGAAGTATAAAAGTGTATTTTCGTCTTATTTTCTGGCCTGCCGTAACGTTTGTTTCGACTTCCTTTACTGAAATTCATTTGGTCATTCATTCATTTTCATATGAAATTCATAGTGCGAGTATACCACATACCAGATATATACCAGATTTTTAAAAAATCGCCATTTTTTCTTGTAAAGTACGAGCTGCGCGTTATACATGCGCGTGCGGTATACCGGAGGATGGTGTGGTGTATTTTGTGACGGCCGATTATCTACGCTAGGGATATAGGCCCAGGGGGAGGGATGCCCTTCGTGGGGGTCTTTCTAAGGGAACCTAACCGGTATTTACGCAAGGTTCGAAGAAAACCACGAAAACTCCGAACGGTTAGGCCGACGGCCGCGATTGGGTTCGAACCCAGCACCTGCCGTCTACCAGTTGAGAGGTCAGAAGCTCTCGGCCACTGGTGGGGCGATACCGGAGGAAATACGGTAAATAAATAAATAAATAAGACTAATTTCCTTAACATCGAATTAAATATATAAAATTGTTGGAATAATCTTACTATATAGAATTATCTTTCAAAGTTGTAACTATATTAATTTATTATAAATGATAAAATTTATAGAAAAATATATAATTTTTTGATATGGATAAATTATTAAATAATGGTTCAATTTAAAATACATGTAAATATTATATATTATAGATGAATAATTAATTTTAATATTGTAATATTTTAATTATATTTTCCACAAGATGCATACTAATTTAATTAACTAAGTAAATAAACAAAAATAATTAAAGTTAATGAAGTTGGATGAGTTTAACCCTTTCAGCTCTGTTGGGTAAATTTCTTCAAAATACCAAATGTGACAGTGGGACTAGTATTTTGAAAAGAAAAAATTTGGTTTATCATATACACGAAAAAAGGTATTAAACCTTTTTCAAATAAATTTGGTGTACTAATCAAGTGCCATTGTGAAATTTTGGAATTAAAATTAAATGGTAGAAAATTCAACCATCAGAGCTCAAAGAGTTAAAACATTTCATATATATATATGCCAATTTAATTGTCGTTAAACTTGCATGAAATTTAAAGTACTTAATTTAATCATTGGTTCGGGAAAATAATATAGTAAAAGAATTTAACTATTAGATACTTTTTTTTTACTTATGTAGTACTTAAATTTACTAAAATATGAGTTATGATATGATATTGGTATAATAATATCTTCAATGTGCTAAAAATTGAGATAAATATTAAATTTTGATAAAATATTATTTATTAAAAATATTGAAACTGTTAATGTTGGCAGTAATGGATCCATTGGGGAGGTCACAAGGGTCATTACCCCTCCACCCCCCGCCGAATGAAGAAAATTTCTAAAGGATTTTAAAATTAAAATACACAATAAATTCTTTTCAATTTGCACCTTGTTCAAAAATAGGAAACTTTCTGCCTCTTTAAAACTCTACTTAAATCCACTTTGGGTCAATTTTGACACATCCATGAAGTAAATTGGTAATTTCCAACTGAGCGAAAATATGCCCAATACGGGAATCGAATACAGATACTTGGCTTAACAGACCAATGCTTTACCTTTTAAACTAACTTGGCTTTAGCCGGCTGGGATTTTTTGCACAGATAATCTTATTGGTCATAACATCTGGTCTGCCATTTAGACAGCTCGGCAGGATAAACCGCAGGTAATGGAACTCCATAGAACGATGGATACGTAGATATACTATTATTTTAAAGCAGTCAAACTGATTGGCAGATTTATCATACGAATTGAAAATTTCCAACTGAGCGAAAAACTGCCAAACACGGGAATCGAACCCAGATACTTGGCTTACAAGGCCAATGTTATGACCAATAAGGTTTTCTGAGTGCAAAATCCCAGCTGGCTATCTCATAGTTAGCTTAACAGGTAAAGCATTGGCCTTGTAAGCCAAGTATCTGGGTTGATTCCCGTCTTAGGCAATTTTCCGCTCAGTTGGAAATTTTCAATTCGTATGATAAATCTGCCAATCAGTTTGATTGCGTTAAAATAATTGTACATCCATGAAGCAATTTATAGTTTCAGATGCACGACATTTGCAAGTGCACTTAATCGAAACAAATGTGATTGATTAGTGCTTTCCATTTTTGGATAAATAAAAAAAACAAAATCTTTCAGGAAAACTCCGCAAAATGGGGAGTTTTACATTGAATTTCAGACCGCGACAGCCAGTGGTCATGACGGCATTTTTGTAACGGGCAATTCATAATAAACTGTTCTAAAATGCTCAATTTCGGGATTTATTTATTTAAAAATGAGAAATTCATCAATTTCTTGGTATCTGAGTAAAATGATATATATATATATATATATATATATATATATATATATATATATATACATATATATACATATATATACCGGGTGTCCCAAAAATGACTGATGGATTTTAAACTTCAACAACTTGCAAATGGTGACAGCTATTTAAAAATTTTTTGCAGGAGGGTTATGTATAATGTCAGGAGGTTTTTTACCGTAATTTTTTATTTTAATTCGTATTTAAAACAATAGATGGCGCTGACGGCGATCTAAGGCCAGGTGTTCAGTGCTGAGTGCGACGTCAAACTGAAATTGTTAATAGATTTTTAGAATGCGTGTAAATGCATAACAGAGTAAAAAGTAAGTTAACAGTTTATTAAAGAATAAATAACAATTACCAGATTATAATGTGAGACATATAATTGCCATTTTGTTGCAAATGTGCCATGTGGTGCACATATGACATCTTTGTTTATTTCTTTAGCAGAACCTTCTAATTTGGAAAAAAAAAGCAATTAAAATAAATGATGAATAAAAGTAACATAATTTATCGCTTGGTATGCATTTAAGGGAGACCAAACTGATCGCCAAGGGCGAGTAGTTAATAAATGTTTGTGTTTACATTAAAACATTTTCCTTTCACAGTCATTAAATACCTTGAAATTCATCAAAATTCATCGATTTTCTGTTTTTACTATTAACTGAAAGTTTCTTTAATTGTAAATATTTTGATACATCATTTTTCCGTATACGAAAATTAAAATATCAGGATATTACACATTTTGTTAATAAATCCAGCGCAATTACTCATACAAATGAAAACTTTAAGCTAATTTTTCACCTTGTTCATATTTTTAGAACTTGCTTGTTCGATAAACACCAAGACTTATTTTGCTCATTTAGATAGTGTGGAAAATTTCGTGTAACCCTTCGCTTCTTTGCTAGACGGCTAACGTCAGGGTCACGTAATCCACTAGATAATTAATATTAGAAACATTTTTTCTTGTTCGTTTTTAGTTTAGTTGGTTTTATGTGCAGTAGAATCCCGCTAATTCGGACCCTGTAAATTCGGATCTCCGGATAATTTGGATCGGTTTGGATCTTTTTTTTTTTTTAAGTTTGAGAAGCGATTGGCTAATTTCCTAACATTAACTTGTTCATCGTCTTTTCCGAATTAAAAAAAAAAAAAAAACATTTTCTGAAATTTTTCTGGAAGAATTCAGCAAAGGGAACATTTTTACTGTCTGTAAATATTCCATAAGTTTAACATAAAGGTGATTTTCTGTAAGTATGTTTTGTTTTATTTCATTTTTTCTAATTCTCCGGCTAATCCGGATTTTCGATAATCCGGATTGGATCCGGTCCCAATTAATCCGAATTGTCGGGGTTTTACTGTATTCTGCTTGGAAGCAGTTGAAAATTGCGTTTTTTCTTGGCCTTCCAAAAGTGGAAGGAAATATAATATTGTTTCAGTATTAAAATGAAAGAATTGCTAGCAATTATAGTTTAGAATCCTGACTTCTAATCAGCATATTGTAAAAAGTGTTCTATGTACATATTGTATAAAGTTTACAGTTTCCATATAATAATAATATTCTACAAAAAGTTCAGAGGTACTGTGTCTCTTTAACGGGTTAATTTAAAACGTTCGTTAATTATATAGATCATAGATGGCAGCACCAAAGATGCACAGAAGAAACTAACCCCCAGAATTTATTTAATGTTATTTTTGAGAAATAGACGGCAGCATTAAAATTCTTTACTTCAGCGGTTCCCAATCTTTATTTGTATGCGACCCACCTGATATAAAAGTGTATACCAATTTGCAAAATATTGTATAAATTCTATAACGTATCGGCTATCCTATCCTAAGATAGAGGTAAATTTTTATACGAAGCAGTGGTGTTGTCGTAAAAAATACAGAAGGTGTACCAGCTCGTATATATGTCGGCCAATTATCTACACGTGGGATATAGACTCTAAGGGGAGGCGTGCCCTCCGTGGGGGGGGGTCTTTCTAAGGGAACCTAATTCGTATTTACGCAAGAAAACCCAAGGTTCGAGAAAAACCACGGAAAACTCCGAACAGTTAGGCCGACGGTCACGATTGGGTTCGAACTCAGCACCTACCGTCGACCAGTTTGGAGGTCAGAACCTCTCGGCCACTGTCGTATAAATGTGTACCAGCAGTGATGTACTCGTAAAAAAAAGAGAGAATATACCCTGTAAGCAGAGGGTATGCCCTAAAGTCTAAATACTATAGCTTTTTGAGAAACAGAGAGTATACGGTGTTCCTTAAAAAATCCAGAAAGTATACGGCGTAGACCCCCGTATACCCTCCTCTATTTTCTTGTATATCAGTGTTGAATTCAGACACTTTTCTCCGGGAGGGACTATAATCACTCCGGAGGGGGGACATTGTACTTTTACATAATTGAAAACGCAAAATTAAAAAAATTCCGGGGGGACATTTCAATGCTTCATGGGGAAATGTCTACCTCCGGACCACCACCTGAATTCAACACTGGGATATACGTTCAAAGCTGAGGGTATATGACCAAGGCAGAGCGTATACCCTAGAGCGCATATACTAATAGTTTTTTGAGAGACAGAGGGTATACGATGTGCCTTAAAAATCCAGAAGGTATACGGCGTAAACCCGCGTATACCCTCCATTACATCCCTGATACGAAGGATATGTTATCTATACAAACTGGAATTGATAATCATATGTGTGTAAGTGGAATAATAAACAGTAAACAGATTACAAAGATAATTAAAAATGCGTTTAATTATTATTAAAAGATTGTTTTATAATAAGCGATGTCTCTGTACTGGTATTTATCGATGAAGGCATCGATAAAAGGGTTAAGGGGGTCCAGATAAATTTTAAAATAATTTTATTTATTGAGTTAAAATTTTGGAATTTTTTATGATGATTAACCATATTATTCGTAAACAAAATCACATGATAAAACTTATAAAAAATATTTTAAATCTTTTAACATTTATTAAAAATGTGGGGTACATTAAAACCTTTGAAACTTGAAATGTTATTTGTAGATTTTTTTTTTTCATGTAAATAAATAGAACTATATAAAAAACTTTAATTTTGACTGAGCGTTATAAAAAATACTAATTTAAATGAAATTAAAAATATTTAAAGTAACAATTTTTAAAAAATGGTGTTATTAAAAATATATATATATTTTTAAAAGTAAATATATAAATATATATTCAAATTTGCTCAATCAAAATGAAAGTTAATACTAGAACGTTTTTAACTCAAGTTTCGTAATAATATTTCTCGCCAGAATTTTTACTCAAAATTATTTAATTGATTTAATTAACGTAAATCTGCGTGGTTTAAATTTAAATTTTTTCAAGAAAAAATGTCTGGTTCGAATTGAAATTTAATCACATGGTTGAGGTCGAATCAACCCCTTCCAGGCGTTCTAATGTTAGACAATTGAAAGAGATATGTTTCAAGTTTGAACCATTTATCTTAAACGGTTGTTGAGTTATAGCAATATAAATAGGAGAGACGTTGGAAAACTTACTATGAAGAAAACACATTTTCAGATGAAATCTTTCTATGACAGTCATTTCTTGAAAGCAAGAATTTGAAAACAAACAAAACATAAATATTAAGGTTTCCTGTTTTAATTAAAAGAAAAATATGATTTAAGGTTTTTTTCAACTGCTCTGCTCAGTAAGAGATAAACGTTTTGACACATTAACAAATTCATTTTTTAAAGGAAAGACATAAAATTGGAAGGCCTGACTATGTAAGCAGTTTGTAATCGAACCCAGTTTTCTATTTTATGGTAATTAAATTATTTACCAAATTATAAGCTAATTTGTTCACGTGATAACGCGCTTTTCTGACTTTCGTCTACTGGCTTATCTGCTTTCGCCGGAAATTCAGTTCAATACGTCATTTTTGACGCCTTGTTCTGAAATATCTATTACATTTGAACAAACACAGAAAAATGAGTTCAATTAGATAATTTCTGAATAACAACACCTGCTAGTTTCACACAATTCCGAACAAAAATGAATTAAAACTATATGTCACAAAATTGCCCTTTTGGATGTAAGAAAACCCTTAAACGTCATTTTAAGTAAAAAAAAAAAAAATGCAAAAATTAAAAAAATGTAATAAATAATGTAATTAAAAAAATTGGAAAAATGAAGATTTTTCTGTCCTGGACCCCTTTAAAAGAAGTGGTGGAATGCAACTTGCTCGCGTGGGATCGGTAGAACCAATTATTGATTTCTGTTGAGTTTGACAAACTGGTTGTTAAAATTATTAAAAATTTAAAATTGATAATAATTCACAATAATTTACTTACTTTAAATTTTTATCTCCACAAGATCGTTTCCTACACTGAGAAAAAAAATATACCCCCTTCATCTAGAATGAATAGTTAGTCACTTTCTGAATACCTAAACTAGAATTATAGATGACCGAAATATGCGAATAGGTTGAATTACTAAGCTGAATAGCCGAAATGACCTAACATTTCTAGTCCTTATTTTCAAGGTGACGAAACGATATTGACTCGTCTCAGTAACGAGAAATTATAGCTTTATTTCGTAAATAGTTTCAAAAACTAGAATTATACTTACTAAATCAAACCTCTTGTGTTCGCATCTATTTGTTGAGATTTTTAAATACGTTTTATAACGAGAATAAAGGAAAGCTCTCTTGAATTCCTGTAGTATATTCTAGAACTCTCATATAATGGCAACTAGAATTTATAAGGATGACATTGAACTATTTTTTCTAGAGCCACATTTTAGATTCTAGATTCCAGAACTGTATTTTTTTCTCAGTGTAAACATAACATTGTGACATGTACAAATTTATTTCATTGAATAAAATGATGTTTTATTTGCAAAAAAGAATACATTTTTTTCTGTATCAGTCCTGTAAAGAGCAAATTTAACTTAAAACAAGAAACATAAAAAAATCATGCGTCAAGCATAGATGATGAAGCACTTTCCAACACAGTAATATAACAAAATTGCATCGCTTAAAAATTTAAAATATTATGTGTTCTTTCACCATATGGAAATGTATAACGAATTTCAAAACCGAATTTCAGCCGTTTTCATATACAGTCGGGAAACAATAAGATTTTTTTAGCATCCCTGTATATGATATAGAGATTTTTATCTATTAACCACAATTATTCCAAAATTTCGTTCATTTAAGATATACATATATTTTACTTCAATACTCCCCTTCAACAATTTCCTCTAATAAAGGGAATGGAACGCGAATACTTTGCGCGGCTCTGTATATGAGCAATAGAATTTATATCTAAAGAATAATATGCAAAAAAACTGATTAAATTTAAAAGCGCATATCGATTTTTAAAACGTACTCTCAAGAAATTACTGCGCAAAGACAGTACTGTAATAAATTTATTCTGTGTGTCCCTATAAATTAATAAAAATTACATGAATACTCTGTTTTAACGTGATCGTAGTGAAATTCAGTGATTTACCCGTACTTAACTGATTTACCCGTACGTCGCATCGTACGGGCAAGAATAATTTGTTTGATCCATTGCAAGATTTGCTAATGAAAAATTGAAAGAAAAATGTTTGACGAATTTAAGAAAAATTGAATGTTACATCATAACTTTTTTATAGAAAGATTTCAACATAAAAACAGAAAATGAAATAAATAGTTTCACGGATTTTTTTTAATGCAAACCTTACGTCATATTGAAAATATAACGAACGAAAAGCAAGTGAATATATAACGTCATGTGAGTTTGTAAAATCATATTGAATCATCATAAAAAACAGACTATGTTAACCCATAAGTGCCTAGCTTCCCTTTTTAGGGACGGTTATAACAAAGGCAGTAAAGCACTTTTCACACCAGTAAATAGAAAGATAAATAAGCAATGTTTTCGCGAAACAAATTCCTCAATAAATTAAGATAAAAGTTATTTGTCTTTTAAAAGTGGTGGGAAATCCAAAATTTCATTTTTGATGAAGAAAATAATTTGGACATTAATAGGTTAATATTGGCATATTTTGACAATTTGAAGTTCTCTGGTTTTGTTTTCGCCTTTTTAAAAATCCATTCCATATATAAATATTCTTGTATGCATGTGCATATATTAGAATTTTTGCAAAAGATTTAGGTCCCTAGAGTTAATACTTAGCGGTGAAAATGGGTTTATTTCTAATATTGATTTAGTTTTTGTTGGTGAAATTTGTACCAAAATACGATCAAATTGGTCGCCAAGTGTTTTTAGTGATATGTGCAATAAATGTATTAATTTTAAGAGTTCATCACATCTAAAGTAGGGAAGAGGGGGCACGTTTGAACACTTTAAATATTTTCCTTTAAAAAGTTTTAAAAAAATGCATACTGTATTACATTACTACTGCTTCAATGCAATAATTTTTCATGTAAATTAAAAAATTGTGAGGATTTGAAAAGCTGAAAGATTTCTGTTCAAACCTGCCACATGTAGGGTACCTTTGAACAAGTAGGTGGCACCTTTGAATAAATGAATAAAATATGAAAATATAAAGAGTTTTCAGAAAAAGCTGTATATGTTTCAGAAATATAAAGTAGTATGAATAAAATAAAATAAATATATTTTATTGAAACTAATAGTTTTTCTATTATTTAACCAAACTTAAATTCATCAAAGTGATATCAAAGATCATTGTTGAAACATCACAGAGTGTCTCTCCAGTTACTTCTGGTTGTGAAAACTTTTTTAAATTATCCTTGAAATACACCAATATGATATCTGATGCTCCTGGAAAATCAAAAGTTTTCATCACACTTTTTATGAATAAAACCTGACTTATGTAAATTCCGTCTAGTACAAAAACCAAAAATAATGTTTGGAAAAGAGTAAATGAAAGAGTATAGGCTTTGTTAGACAAACCTGTTAAACCATGGATCATTATTATTGCGTATCCGGAATTTGAAATTATCAAATAAATGAATGCCATCATCAATTTAGATTTGAAACTTCCCATCACTGATATAACCAGAGATTGTAATACATGTGTGCAGTAAGTTAATTAACCTCATTTCACATAGAAAAAAATTCAAAAATAATAATATACAGGTGCATCAGTAACTCTTTATTTCATAGTTTTAGATATTCAATAGTGCCCCAGCTTTTTTGTTCAATGGTGCCCCTTCACATGGAATTCAACATTACAACTGTTTATTCAATTCAGCTGAAAAATTTGAATAAGAAAAAGCTCATACACTAAAGATTATATCTTCAACCCTTTCCGGCACGGGCAAATTTTGTAGTAAAATGCGAAATTATCGACTGACACCGGAATTCACAAATGAATTTTTTAGACATTTTGAATTCCTTAATTTAAGCTTTTATTGTAAAAGCAAAATTTTACTAAAAAGTGTTACAGGTGCCATTCACAAATTTGGAATTAAAATTAGGTATACCAGACCGGGCACAGTGTGCCGGAAAGGGTTAATTAAGTGTTGAACAATAAATCAAAATTTAAGGAATACAAAATTGTCAATAGAAATCTTACAACTTTATTTTCTTAAGTTTAGATTCAAGAGGGAGAAAAATACATATATTGCTTAGACAGTATTGTGCATACAAAATGGTTCAGCTTTGTATATTATTGAAGAAGTAGTAATGTATTGCCATAGACATTTTTTTAAAATAATTTATTTGGAAGAAAATATTTATAGTGTTCAAAGGTGCTCTCCTCTCTCCTACATACATTTTAGATATATGAGATTTACATATATGTAATTATACATAGAGATATTGTTATATAAATACATAATATATATACCAATAAATAAACATTATATACTTAAATATATTTTTATAATTTTATATATTTCATATATTTATGATGAATATCAATTTAAAAGAAAAGCAATAAAGTTTTTCAAAAAAATATGCTAAATGCAAAAAATATACAAAAAAAAGAAACCGAGCAAAGTTTATTCTAGTAATTAAAAAGAAACCCCAAAAGCTGGAGATCGCAATACATTGATTCACTTAATGCCCATACCCCCCCCCCCCCCAAAAAAAAAAAAAAAAAAAAAAAAAAGTTCACCAAGAGAAAAAAAAAGTTTGCCAAGAAAAAATGACAAAAAAAAAAAAAAAAAAAAACAGAACAGGATATGGAACTTTTTTCTATTTCTTTATAAAAATAGATTAATAGACTCTTTAAATTAAATAAATTGTATACATATAGGAAAAATTGCTTATTTATATGAAATAAGATATACAGTCGACGCTCGTTTTTGCGAACTCGTAGGGAACACTCAAAAGGTTCGTAAAATAGATAGTTCGTAAAATAGAAAATCATCAAAAATGACATGAATATGTACATTATTTATGTCTATTTTTATCAATATCCCCCTCTTCATAGATGATGCAATATTTTAAGATTATTTATTCTGAAATAAAGTTATACATATATTTTTTAAGTATATAAGAAAAATCAAAATACAAATTTATGCACAGAAAAAAAATTAGCACTCAGAAGAATATGTTATTAAGCTTTGAAACATTACATGGGAAAACATAGACTGTATTAGTACTTAATGGATGAAAATACATAGATAAAAAATTAGGAATGGAAATAATCACTATCTTTTTTTTGTTTTAAAATCACATTTTGGAAAATACATGTTTCCATTTTATCTATGCTTGAAATCATTACACAATTATTGTTCGCTTCAAAAAAGTGCCTTAGCCCTGACAACCATGGAGCTGCTTGATTGACAGTCGGGCGTTAGATTATTTCATTTTCTTCTTGTTCCGAATCTGAAAATTCTTCTGCCTTTTCACTTATTGCGTCAGCAATAATTTCTTCATCTGATATTTCTTCCGTACAAATCACGTCTGAATCTGCACTCAAGAAGTCCTGGAATGAAATTTCAGGCAAAAGTGGATTTCTTTTGCGGACTTCATTTATGAGTAACTCATCTCCACTGATATCGTCGGCCACATTTTCTTGGTTTTCATTAATTAAGGTACTAAAGCCTGCGTGTTGAAATGCTTTAGCTATTGTAGTCGCTTGAACATCATTTCAAGCACGTATTGACAAAAGCATTGCACCCACAAAATCAATTTCATATGGCTGATTCAGCTCCAATCCCATGACTACTCTTTGCAAAAGCACTCTTCTATATATGCGCTCGAAACTATTAATCACACCCTGATCCATCGGCTGTAAAATTGAAGTTACATTGAGTGGAAAAAACTCCACACGAATAGATTTAATATCTGAGACTTCAACGTGAGCTGAACAGTTATCCACAATTAGCAAAATTTTACGTTTTTCCAAAACAAATTGACGTTCCAAGTCTCTCAACCATTTTTCATAAATGTACCCAGTCATCCATGCATTTTGGTTAGCATGGTATGCAGCTGGTAATTTGTTAACATTTCTGAAGCATCTAGGCTTCAAATTTTTTCCATTGAAAAGCAAGGGCAGTTTTTGTGTTCTCATTCATGTTGGCTGCCAACAAGATTGAGATTCTCTGCTTAGCCATTTTGCCTTCGCTACATTTCTCACCTTTGAAGGTAAGTGTTTTTTCCGGCAGCATCTTAAAAAAGAGATCTGTTTCGTCCGCGTTAAAGACATCCTCTGGATCATATTCAGTTAGCAATGCTTTTAAATCGCGTTCTTTCCATTCATTTGCCAAAGTCGTATTTGCTGTTCCACTTTCACCGCACAATTTTCTGAAGCTCAAACCGTGCCTGGACTTAAATTTTTGTAACCAACCGTCTGAGGCCTTGAAGTCTTTGATGTTCAGCTTCAAAGCAAAACAATTCGATTGTTCTTTAAGGAGATTACTGCTATGGGTGTATTTGAGGATTCGCTATCCCAGCAATATTTTAGCAGCCAAAACTTGTGGGAACGAACAAGTCAGCCCAAAAAAATAATATCACCGGAAAACAAACTCCTCAAATACAACTAACAGCGCGTGAAAGATAGCTGTACATTGCGTATCTAAACATTTATTTAGGAAAAGTGAAAGGAAAAAAAATCTTATCATAAAAATTTACTTTAAATTAAGAGAAATTCGAAAATACTTCTTCTTCTAAAAAAGAATAAAAATGCAAAAACTCACCCACGGATGAAACACACAGTACTTTAACATACGTAAAATGCAACTTTATTTTTGAGGAATTATTGATATACTTGATTAGGTGGCCACCTTCATAATTAGAATAGATGAAATTATCAAAACAGATGAAATTATCAAAACAGATGAAATTATCACACTGCAGGAATAAAAGTTCACAGTCTCTAATTTTTTTTGATAATATTTCTCGCAAAGTTCACAAAACGGGGGATCTTGGTCTCCACAAAATCATGGAAGTTACGAATTCAAGGAGTTCTTGAGTTTGTTGGCGGAACCTCGTTAAGCTGGGGACATTGGAATCCACAAAATCATGGAAGGTACGAATTCAAGGAGTTCCTGAGTTTGTTGGCGGAACCTCGTTAAGCTGGGGACCTTGGAAACCACAAAATCACTGATGGGAAAAATTTACGGCCGCAGACAGAATTCAGGATAGATAAATCGTTGCTCAGGCTGCTCCAAAGATGAAATGTTGTGTCGATGAATACAAGGATGGTGTTTATCGCTGATGGTCCGAAACAAGGAACATTTGCCTTTGTTGAGATGCTACGGTACCTTCCGATGAGGTAATCATGCCACAGCTCTTTGATGGGGGAAGCAAAATTAGATAAATTGATTACGAGTGTAGTTGCATTAGAGAGGCTGGTCGAACTTAAAAAAAAAAGATTTATCTAAAAATATATCGCAGCAAAGCGGCGGTTAAAAAAAAAATCTTCTAGCTTCATCTGAAAAAGTACTTCTCTCTCCCGACGCTAAACCCCCGAGAGGGCCGCGCCGGGCTTCGCACGTCTATCTCACACGCTGGTCTCTCTAAAAGTCTCAAATAAATCAGAATAACGCCGTCCTCCTCTGTGCAGCGTTCGCGCGCCCAGCCCATCAGAATCTAGCATCACCCGACGCTAGGAATGATCGAGAAAAAACATGCGTCATCAAGGGACGGACGCGGGGATTTCGGCGGGAAATTCGTACCGACGAAGCTCCTAGAACATGGTAGAACATTCCTAACTCCCGATGACTCACTGGACTGCAAATTGGGACTATGACAAAATGGTGATGCATGAATTTGAGAAAAACCGCGATCTTCATAAAAAAATACAGAGATTAAGCTTAATTTTTGAAATAGCATAAATTGCGAATTATATGCTTAAAAAAAGGGTGATTACATGAAAATGATTTATATTTAAAATTAAGACTGATTAATATAATTTTAAGAATGAATAATTAATAATAAAATAATTTAGAAAAATATTAATTTGTATATTGCTATTATGTAAAATAGGGAAGCTGCGATGCATAAAATGAAAATACTGGATTTATAGGATATATTAGTAAAATTATGGAAAATTAATTTTTTTTTTTTTTTTTTTTTTTTTTTTTTTTTGAAATGACTATTAATTAATTAATTTTTCCTAAAATACTGATCTGAATTTTTTTAGAATAAAAATATAATCTGAAAATCATCCTCACATCCTAACAATTACCATCTATGGGAATGTTCAGTCCTCTCATTTTCCTCATCCAAGAAATCAAAGCTTTCTCCAATTGGGGGTGTTTTGCTTCTCTGAAATATTTACGAGAGGAGTTTTTATTGGTGATTTGATTTCCGACGATTTTCTCCCGAGATTTTAAAATTGTGGGGAGACTATTCTTTGGAATTCCAAACTTTTTCGAAATTTCTGTTTACTTAAGATTTTCTCATCTACTTCTTTTAAAATTGTCTTCTTTACCTCAACGGATAAGCACATGCGTTTCTGTAACTGCGATATACTGAAATTATGTAATGTTCTGGCCTTCTGGCCCAATCTCCCTCTCGACTAACGAGACTTCACAGATTGAGTAGTCCAAAAGGTATGAGAAAATAGACGATTACAGAATGCTATCTTTTAAAAGATTTCGTTTCCCTTTTCAACAATGACACCTGCTTGTACATTTAAGTTTCACTCGCCAATTCAGTGTTGCCATATTGTCAAAAGCCAATTTCCCCAAAATTTCTGAAATTTTCCCCAAATCAGGGCTTTTTACAGAAAAAGTCCCCAACGCAAATTCTTCTAAAAAAGCCAAGTTCTCATTTTTTAAATTTTCCGTTATAGATTTTTTTTAACAAATTTAAACTCAGTTTTTTCCCCAAATCAAGCATTTTTTGAAAAAATTCCCCATTTACAAAAAACTAACTAAATAAATAAATAAAAAATAAAATAAATAAATATTGCAAGTCTTCAATTGCAAATATATCTACTCACATTCCATGAAACAAAAATTAGCCATCATAAAACAATAACAAAAAAATATATAAAATTGTTTTTATTTTTGTTGTATAAATCTATACTATTATATAAAATGTATTTCTGAGCTTGTGTTTCTGTCCACTATGACAGAAAAATGAGCTTCACTTACTTTTCTTAAAATTCAGGTGGGGTATAATCCAAGGCAGATTGTAATGCATCTGTAGTACATGTAGACAGTCAGCACGACCACGAGAATAACGATTTATACATGTTATTTGTATATTTTATTTTTGTTTTCCAAATCAAAATCAAATTCGAAGCAGATCCAACATTGGCAAATGTCTGAAAGTAAAAATTGAATTTGTGACAACAATTCCCCATGTTTTCCCCAAAAATTTTCATAGTCCCCAAACTTGTCCCCAAGAAATACTTGTCCCCAAAAAATTCCCCTGGAGGATCAAAATTCCCCAAAATGGGGACAAAATCCCCAATCTGGCAACACTGCGCCAATTTCAGGCTTTCCAAACACGTGCTTTTAAAATCAGTCATAATAAACCACGTGACGTTAAATAAACTTATTGCTACGCTGCCTCCCTCCCGAAAGCGTGTGTGGGGGGTGGAGGGGGAAATAACACATTCTTGAAATGGACCTGCTGTCTTTTGCACCTGTTGAGAGTATAATTGACGTTGAAACTTCTTTTCGGTATTTAAAGAAAAAATAATAAAAAAATTGCAGAATTATAAAAGTTAAGTTCGCAAAAAAGAGATTTTCATAATTTCTAGTTCGTAAATGGGAGCGAAAATTTACATAGCGTCTATGGGAATGTATTCGGGACCACGCTCTAGTTCGTAAAATCAGAAGTATACGCAAGAAAGAGGTTCGTAAAAACGAGCGTCTACTGTACATTGCTGAAAAACACGATGTTATTTTTTTTCTCGCCAAGGACCTATTCTGGAAAAATATCTTTATTTATTTATCGTGTATTAAATGAGGTGAATTAAAAAATTTATTTTAATTCACCTCATGTATTTTTTTAAAAATTTGTGTGTTTTAAATGGAAGTTAGATATTTTAAATGAAATGAGTGATAGGTTTACATTTTAAATGAAATGTTGGCGATGGAAGAAATTTCTCAATTTTTACCTGCATTCAACTAATATAAGCAGTGTTGCTAGATTGGGGATTTTGTCGCCAATTTGGGGAATTTTGAGCCCTCAGGGGAATTTTTTGGGGACAAGTAATTCTTGGGGACATGTTTGGGGACAATGAACATTTTTGGGGAGAAACTTGGGGAATTGTTTTCCCAATTTCAGTTTTTACTTTCAGACATTTTCCAATACTGGATCTGTCTCAAATTCGATTTTGATTTGGAAAACGAAAATAAAATACAGAAATAATAGATGTAAATCAATATTTTTCATCGTCTTTCTTACCGTTTACATCTACTACTGATTCATCACGATCTGCCTTGGACTATCCTCCACCTGAATTTTCAGATAAGTTAGTGAGATAGACTTTCCTGTCATCGGATCGGACACACAAGCACAGAAATATATTTCATTTAATAGTATAGATTTATACAAAAAAATAAATAAATAAATAAATAAATAAAAAATAAAAAAAAACAATTTTATAACTTTTTTTTTTGGTTAATGCTTGTGTAATTTGTGCTTCGTGGAATGCCAATAGATATTTGCAATTGCATACTACAATCACATTGCTACGTTTATAATTGACGATTGCGCAATGAATGCAGCAGCTTTTCTAGAACTTTTTATAAGAAACTTGAATGAAAACTCTGCGGTCTTAAACGACTTAGACCTTCATATTACTAAATCTTCAGGACGTGTCCGAAACGTTCATTTGATGTGCTTTTTAAAAATATAAAAGCAGCTATATTTCTTTAATTATTGACGAAATCACAGCGATTAATACAATATAGATGCTTTACATTAGATAAGTGCTTCAGAAGGAATGACAAAAATTGAAAATCATGTTTTATAGCTAAGTCAGATAAATGTACCTAATGCCAACATCATCTTTGATTCATTCAAACCTCAACTAGAGACGGTCAAAACCTTGATAAACGTATTGGTATAAAAGGTTGAGCGTAGATTGAGCTAATGTAAAGGAAGGCCAGCTTCATCGTCTCGCAGCAATTTAAATAACAAGTGTAAAACGAGCTTTTGTCGTTGTAAAATGTATTTCTTGCTCTGGTCAATTAGCTTTGAATATACATGCAGAATTCTGTTAAGTTTAAATGCTTAACTTCTTTTTTCTTGTAAATGGGAAATTTTTTTGAAAAAATGCTTGATTTGGGGAAAAAATTGACTTTAACTTTGTTAAAAAAATTTTATAACGGAAAATTGAAAATTGAAAACTTGCTTTTTTTGTGCACAAATTGCGTTGGGGACTTTTTCTGAAAAAAGGCCTGATTCGGGGAAATTTTCAGAAGTTTTGGGGAAAAAGTCTTTCGACAATCTGGCAACACTGAATATAAATTCGAAAGAGCCGTTTGGAATAAAAAAAGTGAAGGAGTCAGACCGGAACTGTTGGTGACAGTCAAATGACTTACAAGGAAGGTCTCCATACGGGCATACTCCGAAAAATCTGAAAAAAATGCAGAATGTTCTTCTCATATGGGTATATACGTTTATTAAAAAATTTTGGGCGAAACCTCCATACCCTGTCCATAAATTTTTTTTGAAAATTTCGTTATTTGGCGATTTATCATCGGTTGGCGATGAAAAGCAATTTCAAAAAATACTTTTTTCTGTTAAGTGCATTTTAAAGGAAAGAAGTTTCATGTTGAACTTGTTTAGATAAATTAAATATCTGTGATCTTGTCAGTTTTAGTTTGTTTTAAGTATAATTTCGCTATATCGAAATTTACATGCATTTATATTCAAATTTAACCATCAAAATTTGAGATTTAAAACGATTCAAATTTAAGTTAATTAAAATTGTTTCAAGTTCAAAGTCCAGTTGAGCATTGTCAATTCGATTTTGTTTCTATAGAAACACGTGACTTTTATTTTTGAATACGCTTAAATGTATGAAAGTAATCTATCTGAATAAGAATTTCTTACATATGAAAATATTTTTTCCAGAGATAAATTAAATGCTACTGCTACAGATAATATATATATATGCTATACGATATATGTGCTTGTATATAATATATTAAAGCTTCTCATTGTCTATGTTTAAATTCATTAAATACAATTTACTCTTATTCTAAATATCCAAAAGTTTTCAATTGTATTAAAATCGTTTGCTTTTGGCGGGGAAAAGCGTTGTTCGTTAAATCGCGTGACATTTTCGTCTTTTCACGCCAAATATTCAAAAGTATTTTATTTTTTTACATACTTTTCTCTGTAATTCTGCCGCTAATTTTAACTGATTCTTTATTACATACATGAGTAGTTTAATTAGTATTTTTTTCAAAAAATTCTGCGTATGCCCAGTATGGAGACCTTCCTTGTTAGGTTTTATTATAAAGATGATTACAATTATCATTACTTTTATAATAGGTTGAGATACATTTTTTGTTATTCATACAGTGAAACCTCTAAATAAGGGACACCTATGGAACCGGAACTTTTGTCCCTTAAATAGAGGTGTCCCTTATTAGGAGTTTTTTATATTATTTTTAATTTATCGTTCAGAAGAATATAAAAATAACAAAGCGTTAAAGATGAAATTTAAATGTATCCGAAATGCATAAATTACTTTAATCAGACACAAAAGGAAGAAAACAGAATTAATTAATTAATTAAAATTTTCAATTGATTACAAAATCATTAAATGATTTTTAGAATTATGGATTTGTATTTTATATGCAAACAGTGTACATGAAAAAAGTATAAAAACATTTAAAAGAATTTTACTTGAAGTAATCAATCGAAAGGGATTGTTCAAATTTCAATTTTTTCACTACAAATATTTCAAGTGCTCATTTACCATACTTATAAATTTTCGTTATTCATTACCAGCAGTATTTACAAAAATAAAAGAAAGTATTGAACTTCTTTGCGTATATTAAGGCAGCAAAACTCTCAGTTGATCTTCTCAATAAGCAGAAAACATTTTGTCACGATTACAAATTCATTTTTTAATGGAACGGTATAAAATTTGGGCTGTGAAAGCGATTTTAAATTGAAAAACGTTTTCAATTTTTTTGATAAATAAATTACTGTTGAATTATAGGCGATTTTTATCATGTGACAAAGACGTTATTTACCCTTTGTGAATAGTTATTCTCATTTTGCGAGCGCCCGCTTTCAAAACGCCCACTTTGATAATACTGAACTACAGCACCAGCTAGTTTCAGGTATTTACGAATAAAAATAAATGAAAATTTCATGTCTAAGTTGCCTTTTTTGGATATGAGAACTGCCTAAAAGCATCTGTAAAGTTCTTTATTTCGCATTTTTTTTTTTTAAATTCTCCACTTTAAGAAACATCCTCATAATTTTCAGCATTAATTTCAATGGAGATAAATGCGCTGATGTCAAATCAGAATTGTGGGGTGAACAGAAGCTCATTAATTGTGTTGTATGTCTCTGTATATACATGATTGTCTGTCTGTTTGATAAGTTCACAAAAATCTGTATTTTCATTTTTTATCACAAACTACTTTATTATCTGAAATACAGCAACCAGTCCTTTTAATCTCAGTTTCAAGTGTCCCTTAAATCGAATGTCCCTTATTCAGAGGTAAATACATTACATGTCCTATAACAAGAGACTGGGACCGAAAGTTTTGTCCCTTAAATAGAGGTGTCCCTTATTTAGAGGTTTTACAGTATTTTTACACATTCAGGTTAGCATTCTCTACTAACACCTAGTGTACAATATAATACTCATTGTAGTATACTTCAATTGGATTATATTTACGAAACTGCATCAAATGTTATTTATGACTCCACCAACTTTAAATGTAGCACATAAAATGTGACAAAATTTTTAACCAAATTGTAGCAATTAATTTGGGACGCAGTGAGTACATAATTCTATTTTTAAAAAAATGTATAAAAAATTTTTTTCAAAGGAAAAATTTAAAAACATAATTAATATTTAGCGTTGACTTACAGGCGTACCTATGTCCAATATTGGTGATCTTGCGTAATCTAGTAATTAGACATTTCTGTAGTAATGTTCTGTAAAAGAAAGCAAATTTATTAAGTTTTATTTGTGCAGGAGAATTTTAACGTTGCTGTATTTAAAAAAATCAATTTTAAAATTTATTTAGTGAAAGAATGTATCCTTAATTGTCAACGAGTGTTAAGTCAGGCAATTATCCAATACCTTGAACTAATGTTAAACGAATGAGTGTTGGACGTATTAGTATATTTAAAATAGTTCACCAGCGAAATAATATTTTAACTTTTTTTTTCTGTGTGCTCTTCTGAAGTGAGGCCAATGCCTTCCTAGTTGTCATAAAATTTCTAATGTATATACTTTACTTTATGTAAAAAGTAAAATTCTTACTTGTAGTTCGTCAGCTTTTAACTCATGCTTATTAATTTAACTCGTAAACAGACGCGCCGTGAGTAAATCTCATTTGAATTACACTTTTTCTTCGGGAAATAAGCGTTAAAATTTTTCAGAACTCTTTTGATTTACCTTGTGCTTTCCGAGTTCAAGTTCAAGAAAGGGTGGGTATGAGAATTTCTTTTTTTTTCTTCTATTGGAGGGAAGGGGATGTACGTCATGTGATTAAATAATCAGAATTTTACGAACGTTTCATTTTGAAACGTTCATTTCGTACGGGATAGCATACACTAAATAATTTCAGTGAAACAGTAAAATAAAAAAGTACTCGCGTATATTTGTGAATGAATATTTAATATACTAATTAATATCATTTTTGTAAAGTAATTCATGTATTAATGTGTTAAATAAATAGTTTGCACGTTTCATAGTGGGGAAAAATGTGGTTTTTACTGAAATTTCTACAAAATCTTGAAATTCATAAGAAAAGCATATTTTCTTTCCTTGAAAAATAGTAGGACTGATTCATTTCATTATATACAGCAGTAGATTTTTTGAAAACGTATTTAGCAAAAAATATGTCAGACAAAATGGGATGTATTTTATCTCATGTATTTGCTAATGTTATAAAAATAGGCTCGTGTCCTTACTGGTTAAGTGTGTATTTCAGAAGTACTTTAACAACTTAGTGAAACATTTTAATAACAATTTTAATTTTTCTTAAGAAAGGTGTTACAGTAAAAATAAAATACATTGACATGTTTCGGAACCGTCAAATAAGTTTCATAGTCATAATATAAATAAAACAAAATTTCAAAATATTTCTCGGTCAATACAAATGACACGCGACAATGAGATATAAATAACAAAAAATACGCGCTCTATTGCAAAAAAATAAATTAAAATATAGACCATGATCTAAAACTTAACTAAAAATAAAATTTTCAAACTATTTCACGGTGAATACAAATGACACGCGACAAAGAGATATAAAAAACACCAAAAAACACGCGCGCTATTGTAAAAAAATTAAATTAAAACTAGACCATGATCTAAAAGAAATTCCAACCTGGTTCATCCCATTCAAGCCCTCACGAGGAATTTATTCATTAATTCTAACCATATCTTAGGAATAATAAAAGAAACGGTATCATTGCAAACCAGATTATTACGCGTATAAATTTCAATGGACTCTCTTATAATAGATTTACGATTACAATTAGATATGAAACATAATTTACTTTGATTAAACAATATTTTTATCTCCTCATTTAAATATGTTTTTGATAAGGCAGTGTTAGTACGCCCAAATTTAATATCAGATTCGTGCTCCCCTTTTCTAATTCCAAACTTTCTCCCAGTCATGCCTATGTAATAATTTAAGTCACCATTTTCAGTAATATAAGCGTGTTTTTTGTTATTTATATCTCATTGTCGCGTGTCATTTGTATTGACCGAGAAATATTTTGAAATTTTGTTTTATTTATATTATGACTATGGAACTTATTTGACGGTTCCGAAACATGTCAATGTATTTTATTTTTACTGTAACACCTTTCTTAAGAAAAATTAAAATTGTTATTAAAATGTTTATATAAAAGGTGAATGTTTAAAAATCCGATGATTTAAAAAATCAATTGGATTTAATTAACTTTTTATCATAACTTAGTGAAAGAGAGACATCCTTTAAAAGAGTATATTTAAAAAGGAAGTTAAAAGTAAACTTTTCCTGGCAAGATATCTTAAATATACAGATGTATTCCACGCCCAAAAGTTTAACTTTAGCGAGAGGAATAAGGGATTTATTTAACTAACAGACTTAAGGACAGTTGAAATGTCAAAACCTCAAATATATCGATTTTTCGAATTTGTAATATTTGTAATTTATTATTTCTCTTCTTTCTTCTGATATATTACTTTTATTTCTACGGGAACCAGGAGGTGGAAAATATTTAGTAATTCTGTTTGTTTATCTCCTCGTTTTGTATATTGCCAAAATACCTTAAAAACATCTTTATCGCGATCGATTACTAACAGCAAAATATGACCACTTGCAGCAAAGTAAAGAAAAAAAGATTATTAATTAAAGAATTTGTTAAGTAAACGTATACATTTAAAGATGAAAAATAAATTTAATCAGTAAGCACATGCGCTGGAATAGATCTTACTCCAATCATATGCTGCTTGTCCGTTTTTAAATCGAGGTCGAAAGAAGGATGGATAAAGAGATATGTTTTCTTTTTTCGCTCGGGAAATATAATCATACCTCATAGGGATTAAATCATAGGTTCCGCCCCTCAGTGGGCGCTGGAGCCTTTCAGGGCGGCGGTAGCGAGTCTGGAGAAAAATGGGGGGCGTTAGGACAATCAAGAGGGGCGGTCATGGCGTGTCTACCTATTTAGGAATGAATAAAATGAAAATAGTTGATCCCCTCTGGATTGCCCTTTACGTGACAAAAACCTTAACTACACCTTTAAATGGAAATCTTATAAAGACGGACATAGATCTCAGGGGCGGGGGGGGGGGGGGAATTTATTTGACTAATGTCAAAAAATCGTCGTAAAACACGCAGAAGGGCTAAAATCACAGAGAACAAAATTTTATTTTTTTTCAGGCTAAAAACATTGTAACTGAAATTCTTTCATGAATGTCAAATATCCCAACGGAACACGAAAGATCTCAATGACTCGCATTAAAAATCATTATGAATTTAAAAATTAGGAAGGTCAAAATTATCGATAAGTAACTAACCTAGAGTTTTAAACAGAGTTTTTTTTATTTTTTTTATTAACCTGTATTTCGAAAAATTCTGAAGTATGACGACACATGTCTGAACGGATTTTTAAACGAATCCGTGACTTAAATCAGTTCAAGAAATTTGTTTATTCTTAGTGAAAATGGTAAAAATCATATCTATAAATTTGGTTATTCTTTGTGAAAGTTATAAAAATCATCACTCTAAAACTGGGAGGAGTGAAAAGCTCACTTTTTGTAAGAGTGATTTGCATTTTCACTCTTTTTAGAGTGAACTTTATACAAATACACTCTTTATAGAGTGGAATTTCCGACTCCCTAAAAAGGAGTGAAATATCTGACTCTAATGTCGAGAGTGAAATATCTCACTCTATGGTCGAGAGTGAAAAATCTCACTCCGTTAACGAGAGTGAAAGCCCGGCATTTATACACTTGAAAAAATACCCGTTAAACTTTGAACCAATATATGGAGTAAAACAATGAAACGTACCAAAATATGTCAATTCTTAATTTTCAAAAACTACATTTAATAAACCTATAAAATTACGCTTATTTGCTATTAAAACACAGTCTTTTTCAAAAATGAGTGTCACTCCTTCGAAAAAGTGAACGGTCACTTCGCTTAAATAGTGACTTAGATATGTATTACGCATCAGCTAATCAGAAACCGTCTTCTTGGTTGTGATGATAAAAATGTACCCGCCGTTTTATCGTGCCCGTTATGTGTCTGACTTTTTGGTCTACATATGTGGATCTTTAATTTGTATTATTAATACTAAAACGCAGTTTAAATTTCGATCTTGGAGTGATATACTCCGATATCTTATGATTTAAAATAATCCACATAGATTAAATTTCTTGTTCTGGAGTCAAAATGGAGAACAAATAATTCAGTAAAAAGCAATAATACTCCATTAATACTCAGTGCACTGCACATATGTTATTTATCAAACAAAGGATTATTATTCATCAAACAAGGGATAATATTTAACAAAAAAACCGGTAAGTCAATTTTAATCTCAACTTTTTATTTTCCGAATGTAACTTCTAGAATGTTGAGTTAAAGTTTTACTTTAACAGGAATCTGTCTGCTTCTGCTATCTTTATGTGCGCGAAGGTAAAAAATTCGCTGACGGAAAGATTTGTGTTTTATCCTTGATGTTTACAGATGAACGGCTTTAGTAATTTTAAAAGTTTGCAGTATGACTTATATTAGATGAAATTTATTTATTAGAGATAAATAACTCATTAAAATTGTTTTCCAACAGTAAGAATAATACATATGTAGTCATTTCTTGTATTTTATATTTTCTTTATTTTTCTTTTCCGTGCATGAGTATACTTTTATAAAACTTAACTCACATTTATAGAATGATATAGTGTAGATGCAGCAGTAATGTATACACCTTAATGTTTTTGGTTTATAAAAAAAAAGAAAAAACTAATAAAAATTTAGCTTTTATTATTTTGTTTTTGTAACTCGCCTTTGCATATTTTATAATTTAGCACTATTGTTGACACTCTTAATTAAACCAATCAAGAAGCAGAAAATATTGTTTTTAAGTTCCACTGTTTTTCACTGAAAATTTTGATAAACATACTAAAAACTGGCTTCATTTAATAAATTTATGTATTCCTTATTTTCTTGCAAAATTTGCAATCTTTTGTTTTTGTAGTTAAAGAAAACTTCGAATTTTATATACTTAATGTCATTTATAAAACTTCATTAATTTTTAAGGTTTTGAGAAGAGTGTCCATAACTGGAATACTTAAGTGGTCATTTTCCAGAAATGTACACTTCATATAGGCATTGTTAAAAATGCAATTTCGGTTATGTTTATAGTAATGTTGAATCCAGACACTTTTATCCGGAAGGGATATTTCTGGTTCTGAAGCGAACATAGGTTCCGGGGGAGGGGGGATTTGCCCATTTTGACCATTGAAAACGCAAAATCTCAATTTCCGTGGGGGGGGGGGACATTTCAATGCTCCGGGGGGAATGAACCCCTGGTCGTTCCTGAATTCAACACTGTGTTTGTAGTACAAAAGATATTTTAACTTAATTAAAAACTTAAATAATCAACTTTAATTTTTAAATTGCACTTACCAAAATATAATGAGACCAAAATTTTTATAAATAGTTGCTTTTAAGTTAATATTAATGTGATTAATAAAATTTCAACATCTTCTTCATCTTTTTCTTATTATTTTTTAAATGAATCTAACTACGCTTTGTCTATTTTATAATCTGGCAATCAAAACTCTCACGAGGCTGAAAATATTTTTTAAGAGCACAGTCAAAGAGGGGCTTACAGGGCTTAATTGTTCACCATTTAAATAAAAACACTTAAGTTACAGAAGTCGTTAAAAACATATCTTCTCTCTTAAATATTTGTTTATTTTTACTTTTTCAATTTTGACTGCAGATAATTTTTAGAATAACACTTTCATTTTTGGTACCGGTTTTGAAAGTGAAAGAAACTTTATTAAAAGTATCTGCGACCGAAATCGAAAAAGTAAAAAAGATGCGATATAACGACGAACTTCAGCTATTCAATGCATAATAAGTAAATAAATAAATAAAATATCGAAATGCAAACGAGATATTAGAAAAATCCCGCCCCATAGGATTAGCATTAGCTCGTGAGTGTCTTCGCCGGCAGTGTCAGATGCCTTAAGGGTGTTGAAATTAAATATGACTTATGTTTTATAAATACGGGTTGTATTAATATATATTTTTCAGCAATAAGATTTTAATTAAATGTAAAAAAAAACAAAAAAAAACATAGATAACGTGCATTATGGATTTATTTAAATAATATGTAAAACTTAATGGGTATCTGAAAAAAAATATTGACTGTTTAAGATTTTAAAATTGTTTCATAACTTGAGCTTACGGGCATTTTAAAACTATCATATATTTATGGGGCGGGGCTACCAATGAAAGCAAATACAAGGAGAAAGAGTAGAATAAAATAGTTTATTTCTGTCAATAATCTAAATTAATTCATATGTAACTTTAATTACGTTTTTAAAAAAAAAAATCAATTAATGTTACATAATATGAATTAAATAAATATTGTCAATAAAGTATTTTAATCCAATCTTTAACAAGCTTGTATTTATTTTCATTGTAAGTTCTAAAATACGATTCTTTTAAAATGCCCACAATTGCAATAAAAAACAAAAGAATTCATTGAAAAAAAAAAAAAAAAAAAAAAAAAAAAAAAAAAAAAAAATTCACTCCTATGAAAAAGTGACTACTCACTTTTTTCTAGGAGTGAAAAGACGCACTCCTTTAGCAAAAGTGAATAGTCACTCCTCAGAAATAGGGATTATTGACCCCTGTTTAATGTGAATATTCACTTCCCAGGAGTGAGTATTCATTCTTTGAAAGAGTCAATGATTCCACTTTTGCTCAGAGTGAATAGTCCTCTAAAGAGGTTCGGCATATTTTGAGCCTGCGATAGAGTGAGTATTCACTCTTACGGAGTTAATAGTGACTCCTTTATATTTAGAGTGATTATATCTATAAATTTGTTCAAAAGTAAATTTATTTAAACTTAAATAAGGTAAAATTTTATTCTTCAAAATACCTCAATAGAAGAAAAAATGCCGACAGTACAGTATTAAGTATCTGAAATATGGATCTAGAAACCAATCGTTGCTTATGTGCTTTAATTGTCAAAATGTTTTTTTTTTTTTTTTTTCAAATGAAGCCATGAAGCCTTCTAGGCTACAAGAGCATTTGAATAAATGCGTACTACTAGAAAAGACAAAGATATATCCTATTTTTACTTTCTTCGATCTTTAAAAGAAGAAAGTGTTGGATTCGTGAAAATTTTAGAATTCCGGTTTTTGATGGATTTACACGTTTTAGGGATCAGATATTCTGAAAAAATAGGTTTTTATGTAATGCCTGTCTGCGAGTTTATGGTTATGGAGTCTGTGACTCTGTCTGTCAGTATGTGGCATAAATTTTGTGGACGCTCTCTCTCAACAACTAATGCACGGAATTCAATTAAAAATTCATATTCAGGTAGTCCCTGATATACATTGATATTGATTTGTTTTTGGTGTAAATCGCTAAACAGGTGGCTCTGCTATGCTGCATTTTTCATGATTTCCGCAACAGCTTTATCCCAAGAACTATTGCACAGATTTTCACCAAACTTCAGATTATGTTATTCCTTGAAATGAATGGATGCTGATATATTTTGTAGAAAATTTATCAATAGATGGTGCTGCTATGCTGCCTTTTTCACGATTTCTGTTACGGTTCTATCTCAAGAACTAACGCGCGAATTTTCACGAAACTTCAGATTTGGTTACTTCTTGACATTGACATGAATATACATGCTATACATTATATGCATTGACATGAATATACATGCTACATATTATTTTTAGATCCTTTCGCAAATGCAGATACATCAGTATCATCATATTTGGAGTAGGAAATTGTAAAACTCGCAGCAAATGAGAACTAAAATTAAAATTCAGAAATTGACACCAAGAGTTCTAACTTCAAAAGCCAATGCAGCTCCTTAATCTGGAATGTGAGCAAAAGTACATAAAATTTTTATTGCTTTTAACAAATTTGTCTGAGAGTGGGTTCCATGCAGTAGCTAATTTACTTCCTAAGAAAAGGAATTTTTTAACCTGACAATTTGGGACTGATGTTAAAAAAATTAGAATTCGACATGAACAAATTGTTGAAAATGCATCACCTCAACCATTTAGTTATTTTTTTTTTATATTATTACTGGTTTTGAGTTTATTTTTCAATTTTTAATAAACAATTTTTTACTACATTTGATGATCGTTTTGATTAACTTCTAGTTTGCGATTCTTAACAGATAGATAAACAGAAAAAATATAGATAATATGCAACAATATTTTAATATTTTCTATAATTAACTATTATGGAAGAGGGGGGCGTTGGCAGTTTTTTTCCTTTTAAAGGGGACGGTGTTCCAGAAAAGGTTGGGAACCTATGGATTAAATGATCTCGTTCGTGTACAAACATTTTATTTCGATGCGTTCATTTCTTAAGGTATAATCCAAATTAAATTTAAAAGAAACAGTTTTTCAAAATTTTCAAAATTGTAAATTTTTACATACGGTGTGATATTAATGTGATATTATTTGTTTTTGTTCCAGTTCTTGAGGATAGCATGACAAGGTTTCTCATTCCATTAATATTAAGAATTAGTTTATTGTGTTTAAATGTTTAAAAAATCTTACATTTATCAAGATTACAGAGTTAATTCATTAGCAGATGCTATTGCAAAGCGGTTTCGATAAAAATGTATTCATTTGCATATGAAATGTATTCATTTTATATGGAACTTAGTGAATACACCAGAGAAACCCACAGCAGCTATTTTGTCCAAAAATTAAAAAAAAAAAAAATCCTGTTTAAAACCTTCCAGTTTGCTTTATTGTGTCATTTTAATCTTTTATCTACCGAATTGCGAATTCATGAAAATTTTACATTCTAAAGCATTTTACGTAAACTGTTTAAACTAAATTAAACATTACATAATTATTTAATAATTTTTTGAAGGATTTTAGAAAGATTGGAGTATTAATTATATTTGAATTTACAGGTATTTTGTGCAATATTTATAGCCGCACTCAAATATTTTATTTTAAATTATTTTCTTAGTATTTTGTCGAATTATAAAATGTACAAATATAATGTTCTTACAATATAAATATAGAAATATTTCCGAATTGAAAAATCCGCATCCCCCTCCCTCAACGCCAAGAAAGCTGAAAAGATACAAAGGCAAAAGAAATTATCCTTTTCAAAATATTTTTGTTTAGTGTAACCAATAATGCTTTTGGAACAAAATAAAGTAATGTATCTGTAACTCATTCTAAACAGTATTACAACTAATTGACATATTAAAAAAATCATAATAAGTTATTTCAGTGGTACTTATAAGTAACCTCGGCAGATAAAAGGTTAATTCATTAGCAGATGCTTTTGCGAGGGAGTTTCAATAAAAATGTATTCATTTATATGAAACTTAGTGAACGCACCAAACTAGCCTCCAGCAGCTATTTTATTTCAAAACTTAAAAAAAAGTTTAAAAAAAATCCTCTTTAAAACCACACAGTTTACTTCATCGTTCCATGTTAATTGTTTACACCTCACCTGTTGCTCAACAGAACTCCGCAATTGTTCAGAACTACGACATTGAAAAGTCATACAAAATATTTTTTTATAATCGAAATATAGATTTACCAGGAAAAAGTGGCCCAGAATGGCCCCAATTGACAGTATTTATAAAACCTTTAAGTGTAGCACTTAATTCCTTTTTTGCATGTTATAACTTTAGTGTATTGAAAACGACTAATTTTGTTACATAAGTTTATAAAGTAACTAATTTAAAATGTATTCACTGGTTATCATTGAAATTTCTCCTAAATAGTTTATCAAATTTAAGTATTTTTAAGATGTTAAAAAATGTCAAATAAATGTTAAATGTTAAATAACATAAAATAAATGCTGAATGTTGAATAATGCTAAGCAATTCTATTTTTAAAGAAGTTATAAGTGAAAAACACAAACCCCAATGAATTTTACATGTACGCAATGTCGCAATATCGAAAAATTGATTTTCGAAATTGTTTTACATGAAATGAAAACTACTCTTCAAATTATATTAACTACGCCTAATCATTTTGAAATAACTGACCACAGAAAATTTTCAGTTTTTCTGCATGATTTATAAATTATTGTAACAAATTATTTAAAAATCTAAATGTTATAAATTTAAAATAATTTCTGTAAATTTTAAGATATAACATCGTTTTAGTGATTCATATAGCATTTTTGTTATTTTTATGCATGGATTTCTAATTAAAAAAGTTAGACATCCGGGATTGTCAGTCTTTAAAATTTATTTACTATCAGGTCACTTTTTTTTTCCAAATATCAATGATTAGTGAATTATTTGTTTGAAACTGGAATTGTTTTCAAAAATTTACTGGTAACATATGAAATAATCAGTAGAAAGTTAAATCTTAGAGATAAATTTAATAGAAAAATTCTGAAATGTTATTATTGCGTTTAGAAATATGAGTTATTTAAGTTATAAACTAGAATATAAATTTCTCTAAATATACATAATGCATCTAGCAGAACTTTGCATTAAATTAAAAACGGATTAGTAAGAAATAATTACAAAAGCATATGCGTTAATTTTAAGACAGTGTTTCAAATGCTAATGGGAAAGTTCCTAAAAGTACACATATATGAATAGATATTTACATATAAATAACCAGAAAAATTTCCAAGACTTTATTGCATAAAGAATATGTAATGTTTAAACTACCCTAAGATAATACGAGAAAATGTCTGGTTGCAAATTCAAGGAAGTTCTTTACTGAAATTTGTAGGAAATATTCAACTAATTTGACGTTTGCTTGGGAATGGATTTCTATCTAAATCAACACACACATGTAAAATTTTTAATTAATGTAAATTTCTCGAGAAGCATTGATTATCAGGATAAATGTTGTTTCAAAGACAAGAAAAGACTAAAGAAGATTTGTTAGTCAGTATAATGTAATTTTTCGTAAGCAAAATAAATAAATATTTTTAAAATTATGTATACAAAAGCTTTTGTTTTTGTTATGAAACTATGTCACTTTTTTATAATATGTTTAGGATTTAGCAGAAAATGTAAAGAGAATTTTTGTAGACGCAATATAATTTGTTTCAATATATTTTTACTTTCTTCTATCTTTACAAGAAGAAAGTATTGGATTCGTAAAAATTTTTCACTTCTGGTTTTCGATAAATTGATACGTTTTAGAAAATCCGAAACAGGAATTGATGTCTTTTAGAAAATGTCTGTCTGTATGTCTGTAAGCGAGGCAAATTTTGAGGGTGCTCCATCTTAAGAACTACTTCACGAATTTCACTAAGCTTTAGATTCAGTTAAGCTTTGATATAAACTGGAGCTGATTAGCTTTTGGTGCATGTCGCTCAATAGACGGCGCTGCTATGCTGCATTATTTACAATTTCCAAAACTTTAGAATGAGTTAGTCCAAGATATATTTTGGTGCTGACTCCTTTTTGGTGCATATCGCTGAAGAGATGGCACTGCTATGCTTGCATTATTAATAGTTATTGCAATACCTGTATCTCTAGAAATAATGCCTAGAATTTTCTAGAATGAATCTAGAATTTTCATCAAACTTCAGATTCAATTAGTCCCTCATATAGATTAGTGTTTTAGTTTTTGGTGCAAATAAACCTACATGTGATGCTGCTATGCTGCATTTAGCAGGATTTCGCAACGGCAGCATCTCAAAAACTAATGCACGAATTTTCGTCATACTCCAGGCTCTGTTAGTACCTGATAAAAATTGATCCTGATTAGTTTTTGGCGTACATCACACAGCAGGGGGCGGAGTTATGCAGATTTTTTTTTAAAGATTTCCGCAGTAACTCTATATGAAAAACTAATGCAAGGATTTTCATCAAATTTCAGATTCAGTTTGAAGCTAATGTAAGTGGTTGCTGACTAGAGTTATAATGATGTTTCTTTACCTCAGTTCAATGCTACTTCATTATACCATAGACCAAGAAATTATCACCAAACTATAGGATTCAATGTCAATAATAGCTTACCGTAAATGTCGTGTTCACTTGACATTAAACTAGAGGTCTGCACGGGCCGGAATTTCCAGGCCCGGGCCCGGCCCGGCCCGTTGTAAAACTCAAAAGTTCGGCCCGAGCCCGGCCCGGCCTGGCCCGTTCAAATTTTTATATTTTAGGCCCGGTCCGGCCCGTAGAGAAATCAGGGAAACCAGGCCCGGCCCGGCTCGGCCCGTTTTTGCCCGTTATAACTTCTACGATTTCTAAAAAAATCAGATTTTTATCATATAATTAAGATTTTTTTAAGGAGTACTGCATACATATCTATGGAATGATTTTACAGTATATTTTACAGGAAATACACATTAGTAACATTAATAATTACTAAGATTCTTAGGCTTTCAACATTCAAATAAAGATTTATTAAAAAATTAATATGGCTTAGAATAAAAGAAAAAAAAGAAATTTAAAAACATCGTAACTTTTGAAGCTGTTTAATAAAGGAAGATTTATAAAAATATTTCTATATCATTTTATTAAAAATTTTAAATCCAAATTCATACGTTAATTCAAAGAAGCTCCTTTCTGATACATTGCTAAATTCATTTTTTTTCTCAGAAATGCATAAGATTAGCAGGTGTCTTTATTCTGAAACTATATAATCGAATGGCGTCATCCATTTTTTGATACAAGCAATTTAAGAACACTGCAAGCAAATAAAATATTGTCATAGTTAGCGTTTTGAATAGAATTTCCGGAAGCGAAAGCATGGGAAGGGAGAAAAACCTGCAACTATTTGAGAAACTATTGTATCTCAACAAGGTTATACAAATATTTTATTTACCAAAAATGAAAAACGCTATTCGATTCCAAATCCCTTCAATAGTTAGGCTTATCAATTTTATATTTTTACAATTAAAAATTAATGTAAAAATGTGTCAAATTTTCGCGTTATTGAAAAATTAATTTAAATACCATCAAGAAGTATATACATCCAAAGATTAAGCTAACATAAGTTCTTTATCGCTGTTCATAATTTTACAAATTATGTTGTCTGCCCTCCAGATCTTAAGAACAATTAAGTTCAATGTATATTCTTTCGGTCCGGCAAGTCTATTTGTAGAAAAATAATGCCTTGATCTCCAATTTTGATTTTGGCCCTGCACGAGTCAATTTAAAAAATATTAAAACGGGTTACACACAATGTAACTGTCCGATGCCGATCTCTACACTACACAAGTTACATTTTTATATTGATGCTGTCAAACTAGTATGGCTCGTGACGCACATTTATATTTATTCTCGTTAAAACCATTTTCGTTGAAAATAGGTTTATATTTTATCGTTTATGTTTAAACCTTCAAAACGGGCCGGTAGGCCAGAAAATTTTTATATCGGCCCGGCCCATTTATTTTGTTTGTCGGCCCGGCCCGTTGAAAAAAACATTCTAATTCTGCCGGCCCGGCCCGTTAGCAAATTCGAAACGACTCCGCCGGCCCGTGCAAACCTCTACATTAAACACGTTAAAAGTATCTGTTACATTATCAAGCGTATTTTAATTTGACGTTTAATTCGTATTTTTATAACTCTTTTATTAATTTATTTGTTTTTTCGTTATTCAAAATAAAAATCGTGCCAATTTGTACAATTTACGAGTAATTTGGCAATGTATATTATCCGTCGAAACGGGTCGACGAGATAATCAAGTAATGTCCGCAATTCAGTAACAGAACATTACTATATATTTCAATAAACATTTAAATTTTATTTTAGAATTACAATGCAGTTTACACATAGTTTGCACAATTTTTTATTCATATTTATTGTATGCATATCCATGATGGGTAAGTATTATAATGGCCCTCAACGACTAGTTTCCTTAGGATTGTGAGTTGTAAAAATTTATCTTTAATTTGATAAGTTTTGTTTTCTTACATTAATGCTTCTACTTTCCCCACTAAAAATAATCTTAAGATTATCTGAAGAAATTGCCCCTTTCTGCAGAAATTCTACAGAAATGTGAAGAAAGTTTGCAGATTTAGATTTATCTTAAAAATATCTGCAGAATTTTTAAAGATTTTCTTTAAAATATCTGCATAATGGGCCAAATACCAACGGATTTATCACAGATTTTGGGGCCAAATACCTATATATTTTCCACAGATTTTTTTAGTGGGGTTAATTAATCATTTATTTGAAAAAGCTTTCATGGGACTATTTCAAATAATGAAAATCTTAATTATATTCTAGAGAAATTTTGCATGAGGTAAATGAAAATCAGTTAACGCGCGTCACGAATATGCGTTATTTAATTTAATATTATCATGAATATAATTATGATTATCTAACAAACATCCTGCATGTAATACTGGTAGTGATTTAAAAGACCTCAGTAATAAATAAAATTATGGAATATGCGTTAGTTTCAAGTAAACAAATGTTAATGCAAATATTTCATAAGCGTGCACGCATGTGTCTATATTATAAGGTATCCTGGGGGTAATAACGCCACTTTAAGGTTCTACCAATTTTCACGGATTAGTTTTGGATTACATTTTTCAAACAAATATAGGATTTGATGCAGCAACTCATTGACTATCTATGTAAGAAAAATAATTTAAGACATATGTATTCATAAAATGTAATGGCTTGATTTCTTGACCAATGCTTTTTGGCGTTATTACCCTCCTATGTGAATAATAACTACTACTAGCAAACACTACTGAAATGTTGTTTTATTCGGAGCTTATAGAACTATCACCAGAGATTTTTAAATAGGTGAATTTTAATTATAATAGTCTTGTACAAAAGGTTTAGTACAAAAACACCATCCTATAAGAACACACTTTTTTACGGATCTTTCGATCTTGCGCCCTCACAGACCAGTTCACACTAGTTACGTTAAAATTCTATCACATCAGAACCCTTTTCATATATAGTTTCGCTTCTAAGGAATCAACCGGTGTAATAACGCCAAAGAATGGCATTATTACCCCGTTATACTTATTGAGCAGTACATTTTAAATTACAAATTATCTTGCGAGGATATCTAAAATTTTCTACAACATTTTGAAATTATGTGAAATGCACTACAAATTTATGTAATAAATAAAGTATTACCTGATAAATATATAGTGTATACAATACATCATAGAACTTACCTTTCAAATTTTAGATCAAGCGTTAATTTTAGATGCTTCTGAAAGCGATAAGGCCTACAAATGGAACAAATTAACATTAAGCTGTTGCTTGTGTTTTATATGACTCGGAATCCTTCAGAGCAGAGTCCATAGGTGTCATTTTCAAGATTATTTAATAATTACCCTAATTTCCTGCCTATAATCCGCGGATCAAACAATTCTTTTTCGACCCAGAAATTTTATTTTGTAAATGAAGGCAAATATTTACGGCGATCTGAAAAGTTATATTTTATTTAATAAAATTTCTGGGTCGAAAAATGATTGTTTGATCCGCGGATAATACGCAGGAAATTAGGGTATGCGTAATATTAGCACTTGGCGTTATTACCCCATCTAGCGTTATTGCACCAGAATACCTTACATATAAACAAACAGAATCATTATCAAGCCTTAGTAATAGCATCTGTAGTCATTAAAGGATCCAAAGATAATACAATAAAATGTCCAATTGTGAATTCAAGAACGTTCTTTACTGGAATTCGTTTGAAATGTAGTATTAATTTAGTTATCTTGTGAAAATGGACTTCTCTCCAAATTTCAATTCGTACGACGTATAATTAAGAAAAGATTCCGTAGAAACATTAGTTTTTCGAATAAATGATGCTTCGGAGAAAATGAAAGACTAAGGAAGCTTTGTTAATTGGTTTCGTTTAACATTTTTCGTAAGCAAATTAATAGAACAAACATTCAGAAAACCATACGTACAAAGGATTTTTTCTTATGAAAATATTAGGTACTCTATATATGAGGAGCCCAGAAGCCAAGGGGTATAAGTGACAAAATTGAAAAAAATGAGTTATGTGCACAGGCTATCTGGAAATATCTCTATTTATTTGTAGGTAAAGAGTTAAGAGTGATTTTTTCATTATGTACTGAGTTATAGGGGTCAGTCATTTAACCTCTTTCCCAAAACTGTGAAACGCGTGGAGGCCAAGGCGTATAAGTGCAGTTGTGTCTGTTAACGTCTATATAGCAGAAGCACAACCAACGACATACATACAAAGTCATTTGCTTTTTTATGTATTAAATATATGCATTTTAACTGTTATCAAGTAAGAAAAATCATGCTTTTAGCATGGATTATGAAACACTTTCCAACACTCCCTGAAATCTTTAAAATTTTTTGCTATTGAGGGTAATAAAGTGTTACTGTCCATTGCCAAATATGTATTCTGATACTTTTGAAAGGCCCTATGATTTATTTGTCGGTTGATATATACTGTATAATCGGAAAAATTAGTTTAGCAAAAAAACGCATAAGAGTTTGAAAATTCTCTTTCAGCAGTTTATACTAATAGATGGAAGCATTGTATACTTTTGTTCATCCTGTAGTTTATCTTGAACCTTTATTATACGCCAGTATTTACCTGAAATTTACTTCAAATTAAACATACTTAAGACTACTGAAATCACATTTCCAGAAATTATCATTCATCGATGACCATTTATAAAAATTTGTGTGTGATCCTGTATATCATTTTATCTATATTTTACAAGCATTTCTTAGTAAACTGAATGCAGTTCAGCATAGAAATACAAGACTTATTTAAAAGCAATCTTTAAGTAAAGTAAGCTCATATTCTGTAACCTTTACGAGTATTTTTGTGTAGCCCTGTATATGAAATATAGCATCTATACATATCATATAACGTGTATAAATTTAGTGAAACTTAAAAGCGCAAATCATAATTAAAATAGCATTTTGTTCATCCATCAATCGTCATCGATAATTATACAGCACTTCGGATAGAAATTCGGTACTATTTGAAATATTTTTTTGTGTCCCTGTAAATGCTGTGTACTTTGTATTATGTGCGAAATAATTTATATTAAGCCTCAGCGATATACATTAATTTTATTACACATGAAAATTGTAATATAATTAAAACAAGTCGCAAACAATTCCCTCTTTATCATTAGGTAATGTAAATCTTTTGTATGGTCCTGTAAATAAATAATAACTATTCTTTTCACCTCAGGTTTTATAGAATGTCTATTTTAGTGCAATTCATAAATGCATATAAATTTTAACATGTGATAAGGTGTAATATATTTCTAATTCATTTAAAACGATTTTTCCCATAACCTGTAATGTAACGGAAAAATTTTGATTGTCCCTGTAAATAAACTAATCATGTTAGAAACTTCATTTGCAATAAGTTCGTGTTGAGGTAAACATGAATAATTACCAAAAATTTCAGGGCAATACTAATATATTTACGAGAGTTAGGACAGACGGACTGACAAACCAAAATCATATTCACGTTTCAACTTTGTTGGTAAGTGTTAAAAAATATGAAATTCCAATGTTTCTAAACTTATAATAAAATTTTAAAACTTATATTCGAACAAAAGTTTTTCATTTCCTTCATTTATCAACATTGTTCATAAATTTTTCCTAAATTCATTTTTTTATTTCATAATTTTTCCTTTTTTAAAATTTATATTACAGCAAAATTTTGTTCTTTGATTTATTTGTATCAACATTAATCTTAATTTTTTCTTAAATACAATTTTTTATTTAATTATTTTTCATTTCTTGTGTTCATTCGACACTTGTACCTTTTAGTTTTCAAGCAGTTTTCATTACTGCTTGGAAGCCAAGGGGTATAAGTGCCGAATGATGATAAATATTGCTTAGTTATAAATTAAAAAAATATTCTATTCCACCTTTTTTTTAAACAGTTTTTGAAACAAGAGTTCAAGGATCACTAAGAAATAAGCAAAATTTTCATATTTCAGTTCATTCAATTACAGTTGATGTGTAACTTTGAACTCAATTTACTCGAAATCTAAATTTTGTCAATTGCACCCCTTGGCTTCTGGGGTCCTCATATATGTTCTAGTTCTAGCTTAATTCTGCATCTAACTTAAAATAGCTCGTTAAAACCTAATAAGAAGAAATATGCGTTATTATTGAATTAGCAAATGTTTATGCAAATGTTTCTAAATGTGCACATATGTACAGATAAATAAAGAACTAGAACCATATTCAAGTCTTTGTTAATAATAGCATCTGTAGTTATTAAAGTGTCCCAAGGTAATACATTAAAATGTTTAATTCTGAATTCAAGGACATTCTTTACTGGAATTCGTTGAAAATGTAGAACTAATTTAGTTATCCTGCGAGAATGGATCCCAATGAATTCGCAAGACATGTAATTAAGAAAGGATTCCGTAGAAACATTGGTTTTCGGAATAAATATTGCTTCAAACAAAATGTAAAACTAAGGAAACTTTGTTAGTTTGTTTCTTTTAACAATTTTTTGCATGCAAATTAATTAAACAAACATTCAGAAAATCATACGTGCAACGTTTCTTTTGAAAATATTGAGTTTTTCTTACGGTATGTTTAATAGAAGACAAAAGGAAAACAGTTTGTTCTATTAATTTCTATCAATTTTAAGATTTTTTTTTTTTTTTTTTTTTTTTTATGTTCTTGTTTCACTGATTTTTTTAAATACAGATTATTTATTAAATTATTTATTTTTTAGGATTAAAAGTTGAAAATGTAGAATTAATTTAGTTATCCTGTGAGAAGGGATTTCTATTCCAATGAATTTGCAAGGCATGTAATTAAGAGAGGATTCCGTAGAAACATTGGTTTTCGGAATGAATGTTACTAAAAAGAAAATGAAAAACTATCACTTCAGATCTTATGTAGTGAATGCTTTTTTCTAAAACTAATATTTCTGTTTTTATACCGATTTTTCATCAAAGTATTTATTTATTACGATTAAATTTGTAAATAATTGTTTATAATAAGATGAATCTTCTTTTTTTTCTTAAACTAATATTTGTACTTTTATGTAGATTATTCATCGGAGTGTTTATTTATTAGGATTAAATTTGTAAATAATTGTTTATAATAATATGAATCTTTTTTTCTTAAACTAATATTTATATATTAATTAATTATCTATTTGGAAAAGCTTTTTTGGAATTTTTGGAAATCATAGAAATGTTAAATATTATCCAAGAGAAAAAATTTATGTGAAGATTCTCAAAATAACTAATGGTGTGCCACGAAATTGCGTGTTGTAATTCAATATTAGCTAAACTATAATTATTTTTCTCGCTGTATGCATCTTAGATCTAGTTTAACTCTGCAGTTAACTTAAAATAGCTTGGTAAAACCTAAAAAAATAAACATGCGTCATTATTGAATTAGTAAATGCCTATGCAAAAGTTTCTAAATGCGTACATATATACAGATAAATAAAGAACTAGAGCTATTTTCAAGCCTTTATCAGTCATAGCATCTGTAGTCATTAAAGTGTCCCAAGGCAATACAAGAAAATATCTGATTTTGAATTCAAGGACGTACTTTACTAGATTCGTAGAAAATGTACAATTAATTTAGTTATCGTGCGAGAATTGACTTCTATCCGAATGAATTCGCAAGACATGTAATTAAGAGAGAATTCCGTAGACATATTGGTTTTCGGAACAAATGTTGCTTCAAAGAAAATGAAAATCTAAGGAAATTTTGTTAATTAGTTCCTTTTCACATTTTTTTTGTAAGCAAATTAATTAAACAAACATTCAGAAAATCATATGTACAAAGGATTTTGTTCTTATGAAAATATTAGGCTTTTATTACAGTAAGTCTAAAGTTCGAAGACAAAAGGAAAGCAGTTTGTTCTGTTAATTTTTATCAATTTTAAAATTTGTTTTTTTATTTTTTCACTGTTTTTTCTAAATACAAATTTTTTATTAAAGTATTTATTTGTTACGATAAAAAATTGCAAATAATTGTTTATATTAATATGAATGTTTTTTTTCTTAGCACGTTCGCTGCCGCTTACACGAAGATGTGATGATAGTTAATGCCGCATTGTAGAAAAGGGTTTTTCCCAGAAGCCAATTTGCTTTTTATAACAAAGAGTCAGTGAAAGATTTTCCCGCGCCAGCGCGTGACTGGCTATTGAACATCACGCGCAGGCGCGAGTGGCCCCTTAACTTTGGCGCTATATCACGCGCTTTACGCTGTTAAACTAATATTTGTTCTTTTTAAATAGATTACACAGGCCTACAATTTTTTTTTTTTTTTTTTTTTTTTTTGTGCCTGAGATTTTACAGCTGATTTTGGATATTTTTAGGACGCTGAATCTAAATCTGAAATCAGTTTTTCTCTATCAGCTCTACTTTTTTAGATATGCGAAGAGAACTAAAGATTTTTTAGAACTAAAGTGACCTTAAACACTTAACCTTCTGACACATAGCACTGTAGAGACGCTCAAGGTAATTTGAAGGACATTGAAATGCTAGAAGACCTTGAAAAAAAATGATGTGCAAGCAAAACTGAGGATCTGCACATGTTTATGATTTCGAGCCACACATCGATAAAGCCAAATGTAAAAGCTTCCAAGAGATAACGTTAGTTTCAAAGTTCCATGGAGACAAAACTGGCTTTCTTTGACTTTCTAAAGTTATTGATCTTCCTTGATATTTGTGTTCAGGATAGAATTCGTATAAATTTAACGTAAAACATGTTGTGTTTATGTTATGGAATAAAATTTAAATGAGTTCAATTAGCAGAAGTTGTATAAATCATTTAGTTGAATTTTGCTACATATGCGAAGAATACACGTTAAAAGAGCCAGAAAAAATGTTACTGACTTTGTAAAGAGAGTTTATCTTGGATACTTCGGGGTTAGAATTAGTAATAAGGATAAAATCTGGGCACCGCATCAGGTCTGTAAAACTTGTACAGAACACTTCTGACAGTGGACTAACGGGAAAGAAGAAGTCTCAAATTCGGCTTACCAATGGTTTGGAGAGAAACCCAAAATCATTTCTATGACTATTATTTCTGCCTAGCACTGGAATACTATTCGAATTAATCGAAACAATTGTAATAAGTAAACTTATCCAGATTTAGTCTCTTCAAGACCCCCCGGTTCCTCACCCAGAGGAACTACTGTTACCAACATTTTACCAGCTACTAGAGCTTAATGAGGATGAATACTGTCCCTCTGATCATCTTTCAGATAACTATGAAGGGGATAATGATTATGAAGAGATGTCATCAGTGCCTCAATGTTACAACCAGGATGAATTAAATGATTTCAAAAGAGATCTCAGTCTTTTAAAAGAAGCTTCTAAATTACTGGCTTCAAGATTGAAGGACAAAAATTTACTAGAACAAAGAGCCAAAGTTATCTTTTATCACACAAGAAAGAAAGAATCTACTACCCTTCTTTTCCCAAGAAAACAATCTTCTACTTTGTCACGAATTTATAGGACTGGTGGAAAAAATGGGTTTTCCTGAATATTTTCCAGATGATTCTCTTTGGACAGTAAAGAAGTTACTGCAAATACCCTTGTTTTTGTGTCTTTTGGATAGCAAGGATAAAACACACTACTGGATTAGAAAAGAGGCCTAAGAGAGAAAACATGGATGCTGGGAAAAGGAATATCATTAATAACCCTTTAGTTGGGCGAAAGAAAATCATACTTCCTCCATTGCATACTCTGTCTTATGAAGCAGCTTGTAAAGGCTCTTCATAAGAACGGGCCATACTTTGCATATATAAAGGGGAAAACATCCCAATTGAATTATGAAGAAATTAAAGCAGAAATATTTGACGGACAACAAATAAGACAACTGATTAAGGATCCTGCCTTCGTAAATTCGACGAATGAGGCTGAACAAAAAGCCTAGACTTCTTTTGTGGCAGTTATCAAAAATATTCCGGGCAAACGCACAGCAGAAAACTATGCAGAACTGGTAAATGAGCAGTATAATAGTTTTAAATCTCTTGGGTGTAATATGAGCATTAAAGTGCACTATTTACACTGGCACATAGAGCATTTTCTTGAAAATTTAGGAGACACAAGTGATAAACACGTTGAAAAATTTTACCACAATATTAAGGCTATGGAGGACCACTACCAAAAAAGATGAGATGCGCATATGACGGCAGATTACTGTTTGAGTTTAAAAAAGAACTATTTTAAAATATATTCCAGAATGCCACGGAAAAGAAGTTTCCGAAGCGTTCAGTGAGAATCGGTTTCAATGGTGACGTTTTCCTCCATCTTTGTGAGTAATAAATATTTGTATAATAAAATTTTTAAAATTATTATTTGAATATGTGTATATTATAATAATAAATATTAACATTTGTATACTATAAAAATAAAAATTCTATGTTTTATATATATATATAGGATGGACGAGTCCTTACTGTAAATAAAAACTATTCTCTGACAGTCACATACATTTATTAGCAGACGAACAGGACAAAAACAAATAAACAAAAAATAAAACATCAAATCGCTCTTTGTGGTTATTCATAACATTCTTATCAAACGTCAATTCTTCGTAAATATTTTAAAGTTCTTAAAAGATTCGTCTTAAATCTTCGTTTTTAAATCGTCGGAATCATAGCGTCGTTAGCCGTTGTCGAAAAACGTTCTATTTTCATTTTCTTCCTCTCAATCCTGACCACACAGCTTCGATGTTTCCCGTTTCTACTTTAATCTCGAAGCAGAGTTCGGAGAGTGGTGGAGGGAAATACAGTCCGATTCAGGTGTAACACAGAGTGTAGCCCACATGCGAGAGTATATCCCACATATATATATTTTAATACGTGGATTTACCTTAAAATAATGAAACATATATTTCACAAAAAGTTGTTTATCTTAAAAATTCGAGCTGATAGGCAAAATCTAAACGTATATTTGAATTCAGCACATCAAAACTGTATAAAATCAGCTAAAAATACCTAGGCACCAATACAGCTGTTGACCAGTGTTATTCATCAAAGTATTTATTTATTATGATAAAATATGTAAATAATTGTTTATAATAAGATGAATCTTTTTTCTTAACACATTCGCTGCCTGTCACGCGCTAGCGCGTGATGTGGGGTGTTGTCTCAATAGCCAGTCACGCGCTGGCGCAGGAAAAATTTTCACTGATTATTTGTTATAAAAAGTAAATCGGCTTCTAGAAAAAAAACCACTTCTACATTGCGGCATTAGCTACCACCACATCTTCATGTAAGCGGCAGCGAACGTGTTAAACTAATATTTGTACTTTAGTTAATTATTTATTTTAAAAAGCTTTCTTGGAATTATTTGAAATCATGAAGTTATTAAATATTACCTAAGAAAAAAAAATATATGAAGATTCTCATAAAACTTTCTCTGCCTCACGAAATTGCCTGAATGAATTCAATATTAGCAAAATTATAGCTATTTTTTTCTCTCCCTCTCTCTCTCTATACATATGTCCTGGATCTAGCATAGCTCTGCATCTAATTTGAAATAGCTTGGTAAGCCCTAAAAAGAAGGAATATGCGTTATTATTAAATTAGCAAATGTTTATGAAAGAGTTTCAAAATGTGCACATTATGTACAGACAAATAAAGAACTAGAATCATTTTCAAGTATTTGTTAGTCATAGCATCTGCAGTCATTCAAGTGTCCCAAGGTAACACAAGAAAATATGTGACTCTGAATTCAAAAAAGTACTTTACTAGAAATTGTAGAGAATGATGAACTAATTTAGTTATCGTGTAAGAATTAATTTCTGTCCGAATAAATTCGCAAAACATGTAATTAAGAGAGAATTCCAAAGAAACATTGGTTTTCGGAATAAATGTTGCTTCAAAGAAAATGAAAAAACAAGGAAGCTTTGTCAACTAATTTCTTTAACATTTTTTTTATGCAAGTTAATTAAAAAAAAACATTCAGAAAATCATACGTACAAAGGATTTTTTTCTTATGAAGATTTTAGGTTTTTCTTACATTATGTTTAAAGTTCAAGGACAAAAGGAAGGCAGTTTGTTCTGTTAATTTCTATCAATTTTTAAGGGTTTTTGTTGTTGTTGTTGTTTCACTGATTTTTTTTTAAATATAGATTTTTTATTAAAGTATTTATTTTTTAGGGTAAAAAGTTGCAAATAATTGTTTATAGCAATATGAATGTTTTTTTTCTTAAACTAAAAAGTGTTCATTTTAAACAGATTATTCGTTAAAGTATTTATTTAATATGATTAAATTTGTAAAGAATTGTTTATAATAAGATGAATATTTTTTTCTTAAACTAATATTTGTACTTTAGTTAATTATTTATTTTAAAAAGCTTTCTTGGAATTATTTGAAATTTTGAAATCATAAATATTATCTAAGAGAAAACTTTTATGTGAAGATTTTCAAAATAAATTATTGAGCGCCACGAACTTGCATGATGTAATTCAATATTAGACAAAACTGTAAATATTTTTTTCTATATCATATATGTCCTAGATCTGGCACAACCCTGCTTCTAACTTAAAATAGCTCGGTAAAATCTAAAAAGAAGAAATATGCGTTGTTATTGAATTAGCTAATGTTTATGCAAAAGTTCCTAAATGTACACATAAAGATACAGATAAATGAAGAACTAGAACCATTTTCAAGCATTTATTGGTCATAGCATCTGTAGTCATTAAAGTGTCCCAAGCTAATACAAGAAAATATCTGATTCTGAATTCAAGGAAGTTCTTTACTAGAATTCGTCGAAAATGTAGAACTAATTTAACTATCCCTTGAGAATGGGTTTCTGTCCCAATGAATTCGCAAAACATGTAATTAAGAAAGAACTCCGCAGACACACTGGTTTTCGGAATAAATGTCGCTTCAAAGAAAAGGAAAAACTAAGGAAGTTTTGTTAATTAGTTACTTTTAACAATTTTTTGTACGCAAATTAATTAAACAAACATTCAGAAAATCATACGTGCAAAGGATTTTTTTAGAATAAAATATTAGGTTTTTCTTACAGTACATTTGAAGTTCGAAGACAAAAAGAAAACAGTTTGTTTTAATAATTTCTATCTGTTTTAAGGTTTGTTTTTTGTAGTTGTTTTTTCACTTTTTAAAAAATACAGATTATTTATTAAAGTATTTATTTTTTTAGGATTAAAAGTTGCAAATAATTGTTTATAATAAAAAGAGTGTTTTTTTTAAAACTAATATTTATTTTTTATGTACAGATTATTCATCTAAGTATTTATTTATTTATTATTATATTTGTAAATAATTGTTTATAATAAGATAAACTTTTTTTCTTAAACTAATATTTGCATTTTAGTTGATTATCTATTTGGAAAAGCTTATACATGAATATATTAAATATTATTATGAAAGAAATTTTATGTGAAGACCCTCAAAATTACTTGTTGTCCGCCACTAACTTGAGTGATGTAATTCAATTTTAGCAAAACAATAACTATTTTTATCTCTATATATATGTCCTGAATCTAGCTTAACTCTGCATCTAACTTAAAATAGCTCGGTAAAAACTAAAAAAAACAAGAAGTGGGCGTTTTTATTGAATTAGCAAATGTTTATGCAAAAGTTTCTAAATGTTGACATGTATACAGATAATTAAACACTAGAACCATTTTCAAGCATTTATTAGTCATAGCATCTATAGTCATTAAAGGATCCCCAGGTAATACAAGAAAATGTCTAATTGTGAATTCAAGGAAGTTCTTTACAAGAATTCGTTGAAAATGTAGAATTAATTTAGTTATCCTGTGAGAAAGGATTTATATCCCAAAGAATTTGCAAGACATGTAATTAAGAGATTATTCCGTAAAAACATGATTTTCGGAATAAATGTTGCTTCAAAGAAAATGGAAAACTAAGGAAGCTTTGTTAATTAAGTTTTTTTAAACAATTTTTGTATGCAAATTTATTAAACAAACATTCAGAAAATCATACGTACAAGCGATTATTTTCTCATGTAAATGTTAGGTTTTCCTTACAACACGTTTAAAAGGTAGCAGTTTAAAAGAAAAGAGTTTGTTCTGTTAATTTCTCTTAATATTAAGACTTTTTCTGTTTAATTTTTTTCTTAAATTTTTATATTTAGATTGTTCATGAAAGTATATTTATTTTTTAGAATTGACAGATGTAAATAAAATTTTATAATAAGATTAATCGCATATTTTCTCAATAATATATAAGTTAACTATTTATGAAAAAACTTTCTTGAAAGTATTATAAATAATGAAAATATTAAGCATGATCTTAGAGAAAAATTTTCCTGTGAAGATTCCGTAAATTAATTATTGCACGTGATAAATATGAGTGATTTTATTTAAAATGAGCAAGAATATAATCATCTTTTTGTACATATATTCCCCTGTCTTGCTTAGCTCTGAATGTTATTTAAAACGGCTCAGTAAGACATAAGAATAAGAAATATGCGTTAATGGTGAATTAGCAACTGTTTATGATATGTAACTTTTAGTTTCTAATTGTGCTCATATACACAGATAAATAAAAATTAGAACCATTTTTAAGTTATAGTATCTGCAGTCATTAAAGTGTCCCACCGTAATACAAGAAAATATCTGATTGTGAATTCAAGGAAGTTCTTTACTGGGATTTGTTGAAAATGTAGAATTAATTTAGTTATCCTGTGATAATGGACTTCTATCCGAATGAATTCTTAAGACATGTAATTAAGAGAGGATTCCGTAGAAACATTGGTTTTCGGAATAAATGTTACTTCAAAGAAAAGGAAAAACTGAGGAAGCTTTGTTAATTAATTTCATATTAAACATCATAAACCCAACTGCAGTAAAAAATTAGCTAGAGCCAGGAATCGAACCCGGTACCATAGCATTCCAGACTGTTCCTCTAACCACACAGATACTCCGTCCAGCACCTGCGCGTGCAATTTCCCACAAATAAACCAAGTTGGAGAAATTTAATCAGCCACCACTATTCATCTCGTCAGCCTAGGCTATCTTAATTATGGCTGATGACTTTCTAGAGGTCTGCACGGGCCGGAATTTTCAGGCCCGGCCCGGCCCGTAGGAAAGTTATTTCGGCCCTGCCCGGCCCGTTGTAAAACTCAAAAGTTCGGCCCGGGCCCGGCCCGGCCCGGCCCGTTTAAATTTTTGTATTTTAGGCCCGGACCGGCCCGTTTTGGCCCGTTACAATTTTTACGATTTCTAAAAAATTCAGATTTTTATCATATAACAAAGATTTCTTTAAAGAATACTGCATACATATCTATGGAATGATTTTACAGTATATTTTACAGCAAATACACATTAACAACATTAATGATTACTTAAATTCTTAGGCTTTCAACATTCGAATAAAGAAAGATTCATTAAAAAATTAATATGGCCTAGAATAAAAGAAAAAAGAAAGAAAGCTAAAAACATCGTTAATTTTGAAGCTGTTTAATTAAAGAAGATTTATAAATATATTTCTATATTATTTTATTATAGATTTCAAATCCAAATTCACTCTTAAATTCAAAGAAGCTCCTTTCTGATACATTTCTAAATTCATTTTTTTTTCCTCAGAAACGCATAAGATTAGCAGATATCTTTATTCAGAAACTATATAATCGAATGGCGTTATCCAATTTTTGATACAAACAATTTAAGAATACTGTAAACAAATAAAATACTGTCTTAATTAGCGTTTTGAATAGAATTTACGGAAGCAATAGCAAGGGAAGGGAGAAAAACCTGTAATCATTTGAGAAACTATTATATCTCAACAAGGTTATACAAGTATTTTATTTACCAAAAATGAAAAACGCTATTCGATTCCAAATCCCTTCAATAGTTAGGCTTGTCACTTTTATACTTTTACAATTTAAAATTAATCAGAAAATGTGTCAAACTTTCGCATTATTGAGAAATTAATTTAAAAATCATCAAGAAGTATATATCCGAAGACTAAGCTAACATAAGTTCTTTATGGCTGTTAATAATTTTACAAATCATATTTTCTGCCAATAATTAAGTCTAGCACCGGTTCGGCCAGTCTATTTGTAGAAAAATAATGTAAGCGTGATCTCGGACCGGCATGAGTCAGCTAAAAAAATATTAAAACGGGTTACACATAATGTAATTCTCCGATGCCGATACACTGTGCATTTTTATACTGACGCTGTCAAACTAGTATGGCCACATTTATACTTATTCTCGTTAAAACCATTTTCGTTGAAAATAGCTCATATTTTATCGTTTCTGCTTAAATCTTCAGAACGGGCCGGCAGGCCCGAAATTTTTTTTATCGGCCCGGCCCGGCCCGTCTGGCCCGTTCAATTTTTTTGCCGGCCCGGCCCGGCCCGTTTATGTTGTTTGTCGGCCCGGCCCGGCCCGTTGAAAAAACTATTCTAAATCTGCCGGCCCGGGCCCGTGCAGACCTCTATGACTTTCCCCAACTTGGTATATTAGTGGGGAATTGCAGGTGTTATTTGTGTGTGTATGTGTGTTTTAAAATTGATGTTATTTTGTAGACAGCAACTTTCTCCCATGTCGATTCCTGTTTAAAGTAGAAACAGTTAATATTTTTTATTTATGTTTTTAAAGTAGAACTAAGGGAAGTTAAATAATATATTGCATAAGATGAAGTAAAATGCTTTTATTGCCCACTTCGTGACGTGATGTTTTATCTTGCAACACATTTAGCTCAAAAAATTGAATTGCTCCTGCTTTAAAGGATTTTAATATTTGCCAAACAATGGAAGAATTTGCCTTTTTTTAATTTATTTATTCAGTAAATAAATCGTAAAAAATATTTAAAGCTTTATGTCTGAAATTTTTTCCCTGTTAGCTTTAATCACACGTAATGTAATAGGACTGTATATCAAGTTAAATAAAATTCTAAATACAAAGTCCAACAAAAGTGTACTAACTGAAGTAAATAAAATCAATCCAAAACCTTTCTAAAATTAAAAAAAAATCTTTCACTTTTATAGCAATTAATGTGAATAATAAACACACACAATCAAAAGACCACGTATTCACTGTCAATCAAATTGTGTGAGTGTGTACGTGATAGTGATGCTGTTATCGTCATAGCATTATAATTGCCTCAAACATGCACTCGGGACACAAATTTATGTTCTTCGTTTTATCTAAGAGCAGTAATATATTCGATTAATAAACGGTCAAGTATAAGCATCACTCGCGTATATAGGGTTCCGTACGATGAATATATTGAATAATATTACAATAAAAAATCGTTTGTAAAAGAATAATAGTATTTTGTGAAAAACTATACAATTTAAGGTGAGGTATAGCTACATATACTAGAAAATATAAATGGATATACCATGAAAGTTCGGAAAGATATAAAATTTAAATACTGTCAAACTGTCTATTCTGTATTATTCTTGTTTAGTTCTATCCCAATCTGTTTATAATGAACTTAGTTCCTTTTTACAATAAAAATATTGCATATTTCCACTTCATTTGACTTTTAAAAAAAACCCATATTCAGCGTACTAATAAGCTAATCTTGCAATGTACTTAAAACAAAAATTTATTTTAAAGTTTAAGCATGGCGCTGTGCTAAGCGCGGTTCGGAAGGAGAATACAATTTTGGAACACTGCCTCAATTTAGACCGCGTTTTTTTTTTTTTTTTTTTTTTTTTTTTTTTTTTTTTTTTTTATAACTTTTAACGACAAGAATGGCATATTATGAGAGCCAATCAATGGAAACTTACTGCGAATGCCATTGTAATTATGTGATTAATTCTAATTAAATTGGTCTGTTTTTATCATTTTGGTGTTTATTGCTTTTATATTATTATTGGGCGTTGCATTATAGAACTATATGATTAAAAGTTGCTATCTAAGCTTTAAAAACTGATGGCGCACAAAGTACGCCGCTTGCATGTTCATGTATGTACAAACCGTGTCCGTATCTTTAAAAATTAATTTCTGGGTAACTAGAGAAAATTTTTTTCAAAATAATTATGAAAAACCTTCTTATCCTTCTGAGATGCTAAGTAGTTCCAAACCCGCAAATATAAATTTGTGTGCAGCGGAAAAATGTGACTTTCTCAAAAGCTATGTTTCCTGAGGTCAGTTTTACTGCAATATATAAAATGACGCATATTTCCCCAAATTTTCATAATTTTAGTAGACTTGGAATTACAGAGGAGAAAAACATATTATTGCATTATATTTTAGACGATATCTCCGAAACTTCAATACCTAAAAGTAAAAGAAATGTGCTTTTGATTACTGCGAAACGAACGCTTTTACACGATATACAAAAGAAAGATTTTTTTCAAGTAATGTAATTAATGCCTATACATTTTTCCTAAATGTATTTGGGAATGCTTAATAGTCTAAAGTGGATCAATAGCTTTTATTAATTCAGCCAATTCGTACTTTCTATGTTCCATACACTGTAAAAAAAAAATTCAAGGGGTTACTAAAAATTTTTTAGTAAATTTGTATTCCACAGAATTTTTTAGTAACCATTACAATTTTTTTTGCAAGTGAAACAAGCATTTCTTTTGTAAACTGAACAAAAGAATTTTTTGTATAACTAACTTAAAAATTGTTAGTATGAGCCACCAAGCAAATTTTAGTAATAGCTCAAAATTATTTTTAATAACCATTACGCGCGCCCGAAGAGCAGGAGGTTCCTTCGAGCTGCATCCAGACTTCTGAAGCGAAAGATTTTCGGCAAAACAGCAATAGATGGCAGCACCAAACATTGTTAAATGTTCCGACAGGATTTTCATAATCCCTTTACTAACGAGTACTTACACTACATACATTCGGGGCGCATTTGTCGATGGCCAGTATCGAACCCGGGACCTTTTAGTCTGGAGTCCGTTACTATAACCACTATGCTATCAAGGCCACACCAAGTGAGTTTTTGTAATAGTTATTAAAAATATAAAACTATTAACTCTCTTCGTTGCTAACTTTTTTCTAGTAATTCTTACAGATTTTCTTGTAACCGACTAAGATTACTAAAAAAATTTTAGTAATTACAAGGATCACTAAAGTTTTTTTAGTAGATCGACCCTTTTTTTTTTTTACAGTGTAGTTTACGAGCAAAATCGCTGTAACAGATAGACACCGGTATGATGTTAAGGTGGTCCGTGAGAGAAAAACAGTTATTGTATTATAACTTTCTCTGTTTATTTATGCTTAAAAGGACGTTTAAATTATGTTTCTGACGTAATCAGAAGGGGAAATGTTAATTTTTTCGTTTTGGTTTGCTTTCAAAACATAGTTTTTATTAGATTTCATAGATTGCCTTGCAATGACTTCTTCTGAAAATGCGTTTTTCCTCTAGATGGATTTTTTTTAGTAATTTCTCAGATTTAAATAGTTATAACTCAAGAACCGTTAAAGATAAATACTTGAAACTTGGTTCATGTCTTTTTAGTTGTATAATTTCAATTTTGATTCAACAAATTTGAAAAAAATATATACTTTTGAAAATATAATTTTTTAATAAAATTTACTTTTAATAAAACCTGCATTTTCCCTCCAAATTTTTACTTTAAATATTTTTAATTTTTTAAACATTAATATTTTTAAAAATTCTGAATCAAAATTAAAATTTAGAAGTTTCTGTTTATTTAACTAAAAAAAAATTAAAATTCCACAAATAATATTTTGATTTACAACGATTTTAAATTAAGCCACTTTTTTAACAAATTTTGAATTTAAAAATTTTTTAGAAAAAATATAAGAAGTTTTATTACATGATTTTGTCTACAAATAATAAGGTTAACTATTAAAAATTTTAACTCAATAAATAAAAATTGTTTAAAAATGCATCCTGGACCTCCCTAAAATGGTTCCGTTTTCACTTTTTAACCCTTTATTTGCCGACGTTACTTATAAGACCATAGAAATTACTTATTACAGAATTATTTTACTACGTCAATTAGTTGTAATACTGTTTACAATGAGTTATAGATACATTACTTTATTTTGTCCCAAATCCATTATTGGTTACACAAAACAAGAACAACAACAAAAAAAATAATTTTAAAAGGACGATTTATTTTGTCTTTATATCTTTTCAGCTTTCTTGGCGACGAGGGATAGGGATGTGGATTTTTCAATTAGGAAAAGTTTCTGTATTTATATTGTAAGAACATCACATTTGTACATTTTATAATTCTACAAAATACTAAGAAAACAATTTATAATAAAAGATTTAAGTGGAGTTATAAATAGTGCACAAAATCCCTGTAAATTCAAATTCAATTAATCCTTCAAAATCGTTCAATCCTTCTAAAAACCTTCAAAAATGTATTAAATGATTATTTAAATCTTTTAATTTAGTTTAAATAATTTACGTAAAATATTTTTGAATATAAAAGTTTTATGAATTCATAATGAAGTTGATAAAAAGTTAAATACGGAAACCCTAAAAGTAATTTTAAATATAGTGGTATTGAGAGAATTTGGAGCAACTATTTACGTTAGACACCTAGCAAAATCACTCGTAGCTAATTTGAAAGGCATAAAGATTTTATTTTTTTTATAAACCTTTAAAAACTTATCGATATTCATAAATAATATATTTAATTTTCTTATAGTCTGAGTTAGACTTTGAACGAAATCAGATATGTAGAATAGCAAAAGAAATGCACAGCAAAAATACATATATAATTATGCAGAATAAAAAAAAAAAAAAAAAATTTAATTACAGTTGTGACAACTGATTTTTATTTATTTATTTTTAATTATACATATTCCGTACAAATAAAGTTAGAAAGAAAGCTTACGATAGGAACTGAAAAAAAAGAAGAAGAACACTTATTATACAACACAGAATGATGAATTAATATAACTTCCCGGAATAAAATAAATTATTGTTTTCTACTAAAAAAATATAAACTTTACACATCAAGCGATTGGTTCAATAAAAAAGAAAATCCTTAATTAGAAATAATTATAGTGATTACATAAATAGTAATTTACGCTAATGTAGATGTCGAAAAGCATACTAGTATCAATTCTCTAGCATTTTTTTTTCAAGAGATGCTTATATAATCCGGTAATTCTAAGCTATTATTTATTAGTATATCTGCATATCCGGTCTCACAATATCAAAGTCGTGAGGCAATGTTTTATTATACATAGCTTTACATAATATATAATATCATGCAATCCTGAATATAATATTTCTTAATTATTTGTTTACATGAACAGATGAAATTTTTAAAATATTCTGAAAAAAAAAACTCTAAAAACTTATTGAATTTTGTGGAATTTTAAGCAAGATTATGTGAAATGATATTCTTAAACTCTTTATTTTAGTAATACTTAAAAGCATAAAAAGCAAGCTTTTGAATGGGAAGCTGAGCCATTGAAAAACTCCGTTGTCTTACTAATTTTGCATTCACAGTTTACTAATAGCGGTTTAATAAAGCATTTCCTAAGAAATACACACTGTGTATTATTACGCCGCCTTCAAATTACAGGCCTTACCTGACAAATTTTATATAGGGCTTTGAGTCTTGCTATTTTCACTGTAAAAATTGCTGTAGTAATTTTACTGCAGCAGAGATTCCAGATAATGTCAGTAAAAAAATCGACTTTATTCCTATATCAACGAACTTTGCAATTATTACATTGACGAGTTTTGCCTGTAAAACACAAAAATTTATAGAAATTGATCGTTTATATGAAAAAATGAACTTACCTCTCAACTTTTAGATCGGGCTTTGAGTGCATTTTTCTTCCAACGATAAGGTCTACAAATGGAACACATTAACTTTTAGCGGTTGTTTGTGATTCAGATTACGTAGACCCTTTCTGCAAAGAAGCTCAGCCTTTTTGCACAGAAACCCGTAGGTGCAATATCCCGGTTTTCCTTCATAATTTCGCGTAATTTTAGCAATCCATCCTGGCGTCATTAAGCCAAAACGCCTTACATAATTATGTTTTACACTTACTTTTTTATGTTGAGTTAATACAGAAGACATTTAAATAAATACTTTCATTGAAAAAATAGTTAATTCTTTTATTTCATCATACACTTTTTTAACAACTTAATCGTCTCGCCCATGTTTATTACAATCAAGTTTATTACATCCATGTTTATACATTCTTAGTCATGTATGAACAAATTTCGTCGCGCCCGTGACACTCACGGGTAGCGATTCTGATGACTTAATTTTATTTTGTCTTCTGAATTTTTCGTTCGCGATTTTAGAAATACTAGAGCCTTCATGAGCAATCAATTTGACTGCTTTCAAATATATACTCTTCGATTCAAACCAGAAATTCTTTTAAAACAGTGTTTAATATGTAAATCGCACACAAATAAGTTAAATTGATAAGTTAACCCTTTCCGGCACACTGTGCACGATCTGGGATACTTAATTTTAATTCCAAACTTGCAAACGGCACCAGTAATATTTGAGTAGAATTTTGCTTTTACAATAAAAGCTTAAATTAAGGATTTTAAAATATCTAAAAAATACGCTTGTGAATTCCGGTGTCAGTCGATAATTTCTCATTTTACTACAAATTTTGCCCGTGCCAGAAAGGGTTAAATACCTTTAAATAAAAATGTGTAGAAGTTTGTTTTAAACTTGAATGAAATTAGCATCGCTTCTATAGTTAAATGTTTAAGTGCTTAGTAGATGGAAGCAGTGAACTGACAAATTTGATTTTACGATTGGAATGCTTTTTTTTAAGAAACTGTAAGCATTTGAGCACGTGCTTCACATACTTCAAATCTGAATACATCTGAGTTATCACTTTATAAATTACAATATTGAGTAGCCCAAGTAAAGAAGACGATTTTAGCACAGGGATATCTGGAAATGAATTAAAGAGTTCTATTCTCAGATGTTTCTGACTCTAAAAAATCAGAAACCGAAGTTAGTGATGATGACGTTGATATTCCTTTTCCAAACCATCAGTGGTATAAAATTTCGTCAAGTACTACCGGTTACGCATCGCCACGCTTTTGAATTCAAATCAGAGCGAATATTAATGTCCTGTTTGATGCTAATTTGGGTGTTCTGCAATACTATGCGCATTTTATAAATGACGAACTAGTGGATATTATTGTAAAGGAAACAAATTGATATGCTGAGTAATTAGAATTTGTTGTTAGAAAAAAGAAAGTAAAAGGGAGACCAGAATTGCAACCTGTCTCTCGAAATGAGATGCAACTGTTCCTTATTCTTTCAGTTGTGGAAGTAATTGTGAAAAAGCGGTAAGAAAGTATTTATTGAACTAAAAAATTATCTGTCGAGACACCATTTTTTTCGCAAATTCGAAGATACTTACTTTTTGTATATAATGAATCTCATGATCCTGAAAATCATCCTAACCCAAAACTGTACAAAATTTTGAATGTTTGTGAGCATCTGAATGATTTATATAAAAAGTACAATTATCCTTGAAAGACATGCCAATATCTATGAAAGTTTGACGTCGTATAAAGGACTTTTAAAATGGCGGCAATACATTCCAATGAAACAAAAACGAAATTTAGATTAAATCATTTATATTTTGCGAATCTTCTGGGTATATATGGTCTTTTATTATTTATGCAGGGAAAGGAACTTTGTTGAGCAAAGACTTTGAAATGCTCTCGATGCCCTCACAGGTCATTATGAGACTATTGACACCATTACTGAGAAAAGGACATTGTATAACAATGGACAATTATTGTACATCTTCGGAATTGTGTGAAACTCTTTTTAGCTATCAAATAGATGTCATTGGTACTGTTAGAAATAGGAGAAAAGATGTATCAGAAGGTTTGCGAGGAAAAAAAATAATAAAGTTCATGTGTTTAAAAAAGGAAAACTTATTGCACTGAAATGGAAAGACAAGAAAGATGTGACATTGTTACCGTGAATACATAATTCCGAAATGTTTGAAGTTATAACTCTAAGTAAGAGAACGAAAAGGAAGCCAAAAGTAGTTGCAGATTACAACCAAACTATGGGAGGTGTTGATATAGTACATCAACTTCTTTCAAGTTACCATGTATCTAGAGATGGAGGAGAGAAATATTATAAAAAGATATTCTTCTATCTATTTGACCAAGCCGTTTTCGATGCTTCTCAAGTTTATAAGAAAGAAGGCGGCAGAAAATCTCATCTAAAATTCATACTCAGTTTAGAGCCACGTATCACAAATTCCATTTGTATTTGTGATTGTTCCACTGATATGTAGTATTAAACAATGGTTATATATATATATATATATATATATATACTATATAGGAAAAGATGGGGATACTTGAGCCACTTTTTAAATTTAAATTTTTTTAAATTTTTTGTAATTTCTTAGAACAAAATAAAATATTGAAAATGAAAATTTGATATTTTTTCTTCAATTGAACACCACTTTCAATTAATTTTGAACTATTTTTCCATGTCTAATAATTTTTTACTTTTTGTTTTACATCGTGGCTCAAGTATCCCAAAGAGGGTGATACTTGAACCATGGTGAAGGAATACTTGAGCCAGTATCGAAAAATATCAACAAAAGTAATTTTTTCCGCTTTATTTTTGCACAAATATTTTACAGAATGATAAATTAGGATAAATAAAGTTCTCCAAAAAACAATTGAGATTGGAATTCAGATGTTTCAGCTCTTTGGTAACATGTTTGAAGAACAAATTCAGAATGGTTGTAACACCACGCATATTTTTAGTTTTTCGCTACATGATAACTGAGTAACGCCCTCTGTTAGGGACAATAGAAGTAATTTCTTTGATTTAGAAAAAGTTACAGTAACAGAGGTTACAATTTCAATATTTACAATTTCAATTAAAGTATTAGAGATTATGACCTGTAAAACAATTTTAAAAAGTTATTTTAATGTAATAAATGTTAAATTGGAAGCTATGTTTACATTTATCTAAACAGGCTATTTTGTTAGCCAAAATAAAAATAAAATGGATATTTTCATTTTAAAAATATACATTTTTAAACATTTTTTTTTTCTAAGTCATTATTTTTTAAGAAAAAAATATGCTCATTTTTATCCAGAAAAAAATAATTATTAGTGAATATAAGGACGTAATTTCATTTTTTGTTTGTTTCACCCATGTCTAATATCCTAGTGGGGATGGTTGAGTCATGGCTCAAGTATCCCCAATCTCAATGGCTCAAGTATCCTCATTACCACTATTTTTGTTTATCAGAGTTTTACTAAGTAAAGCATGCAGCTATTTGAACTATTTTAGATTCAAAATACAATTGAAATTATACTTATTAAATTTATATATATTGTTGCAACTTTAAACAAAACTTTGATAACAAAACAAAAAAAATGCACCTAAATATTCACTTCTGATAGGGAAAAAACAACTATTAATCACCATACTTTCAAAATGGTACCAAAGTATATGATTTCTTTTTTGCATGTTCGGAACTATAAATATGTTACCATGTTGCCAGTTTTAGAAAGAAAAATTAACCAAATGTTGAGATAATAGGGGTGGCTCAAGTATCTCCTATGCTCAAGTATCCCCACTCTACCCTATGCTTTTTATAAATAAATCCAATGCAACATAGATATTTAAAAAATTATATATACAGGGTGATTCTAAATTGTTTTTACAATAAAAAAGGGGTGACAGTACATATCAAGACAAACAATATTAAACAGGAAAACGAGGGTCCCAAGCGTTTTTAAAAAGAAATAACCGCCATTAATGTTTAGAGTCCAAAATTTCAAATAACCATAAAGAACGAAAACATTGGTCAATTGATTTGCAGTTTTCACAAAAACTATTCTTTATGTCGATATTTTCTTAAAAATAAATTATAAAGATAAATTTCGAAAAATGCCGATAGAGGGCGCTTTATACTTTCAAGTAACGAATAACTATTTTTTGCTGTTATTTTTTACATCTCATTAAATGGTTTCGTAAGCTTAGATTTAAACCTAAATTTTGAGCTCAAAATCTGAATAGTTGGGAGTAGTTCAGCAGCACAAACTGAACTGTGTTCAGAGGGTTCAAATTTCAAATGATTATAAAATACGGAAAAATTGGTCGATTGATTTGCGGTTTTCACTAAAACTATTCTTTATGTCGGTATTTATTTAAAAATAAATTATAAAGATAAATTAAAAAAAAATTCGTTAGAGGGCGCCTAAAAGTTCAAAGTAAACAACAGCTAATTTTAACCGTTATTATTTGTATCTAATTAAATGCTGGCAAAAGCTTTTTATTGTTTTCGAAATCTTAGATTTAATCTTAAATTTTGAATCGTTGGGAGGGGTTAAGAAGCTCAAACCGAAGTCTGTTCAAAAGTTGAAATTTAACCCCCCCCTCCTTCGAATACAGCTCTATTTTGAGCTACTTAAACACTCCCAACGATTCAGAATTTGAGCTTAAAATTTAGGTCCAAGCATTTGAAAGAATCTAATGAGATTAAAAAAAATATTAGTTAAAAATAGTTGTACGCTACTCCAAAGTCTAAGGCGCCCTCTATCGGCATTTTGTTAAAATCATCTTTAAAACTTATTTTCAAGAAAACATTGATTTAAAGAGTAGTTTTAGCAAAAACCGCAAACGAATCGACCAATTTTACTGTTTTTTTTTAATCATTTGAAATTTTAACCTTCTGAACACAGTTCAGTTTGGGCTACTTAACCACTCCCAACTATTCAGATTTTGAGCACAAAATTTAAGTTTAAGCTTACGAAAACATTTAATCAGATACAAAAAAAAAAAAAAAATAACGGCGAAAAATAGTTGTTCGTTCCTTCAAAATTTAAAGCGCCCTCTAGCGGCATTTTTAAAAATTTATCTTTATAATTTATTTTTAAGAAAGTACCGACATAAAGAATAGTTTTAGTGAAAATCGCAAATCAATCAACCGATTTTTTCTGTTTTTTTATAATCATTTGGAATTTGAACCCGCTGAACACAGTTCAGTTTGTGCTACATAATCACTCCCAACGTTTCAGATTTTGAGCTCAAAATTTAAGTTTAAGTCTAAGCTAACGAAACCATTTAACGACGCGCAAAAAATAACGGCAAAAATAGTTGTTCTATACTCCAAAGTCTAAAGCGTCCTCTATCGGCATTTTTCGAAATTTATTTTTATAATTTATTTTCAAGAAAGTACTGACATAAAGAATAGTTTTAGTGAAAATCGCAAATCAATCGACCAATTTTTACGTTTTTTATGTTTATTTGAAATTTTTTACTCTAAACTTTAATGGCGGCTACCTCCTTCGGAAAACGCTTGGGACCCTTTGTTTTTTATTTAATATTACCTTTCTTGATGTGTACCATCTTTTATTGTAAAAACAATTTAGACTCATCCTGTATAGATATATACATATATTGGGGGGGGGGGGGTGTCAGTATTTATGCTCTTGTGCTCTTTAAAAGAAATTCAATACATTGAGTTAATTTGAAAAAAAAAATCATTGAAATTTCTTTCATTCATTAAAAAATATTACCCATTTAAGTAAACAAAGAAGAAACAAAGGAAATAGAAAAGTGTTATTAAATTGATTTTTGAGCGAAACTAAAAAGTTTTTGGTTTTCCTGATGATATTTTAAAGAGTTTCTTGCAAGAGTTTTAACTAAGTGAAGGAAAAAAAATATGTAATATTCCTGTGATTTTAGTTTAATGTTGTTTTAGAAATTCTTCAAATATTTAAAAAAGAAACAAATGAAAATTCAGAAACGTATTATTTTCATGTATATCTGTTGTCAGAGGTGTTAGAAAGTTTATCCTTTTGATTTATATACACTACTGGCCATTAAAATTGCTACACAAGGAAGAAATGCAGATAAGAAAATGATATTTATTAGCCAAATATATTAGGATGGAAATAACAAGTAATTAAATTTTCAAGAAATGTGGGTGCATAGATCGTCAGAAATCAGTATCCAAAACACCCACCTCGGACAATAATAACAGCCCTTACACACCTGGGCATTGAGTCAAACAGATATTTGTTGGCATGTACAGGTACAGATGCCCGTGCAGCTTCAATACGATGCCACAGTTCATCAACCACAGTGACTGTCGAGTGGTTAGGAGCCAGTCGCTGGGCAAACATTGACCAGACGTTTTCTTTTGGTGAGAGATCTGGGGAACGTGGTGGCAAGGGTAACAGCCGAACATTTTCCGTATCAAGGAAGGTCCGTACAATTCTGGAAACATGCGACCGTGCATTATCCTGCTGAAACGTAGGGCATCGCAGATCTCGAATAAGAGTAGAGCCACGAGTCGTAAAATATCAGAAATGTAATGTGAACTGTTAAAAGTGTCGTCAATGCGAACAAGAGATGACCGAGACGTGTTTCCAATGGCAACTCATACCATCACGCCAGGTGGTGGGCCAGTATGACGGTGACGAATGCACGCTGCTAATGTGCGTTTAATACGATGCCGCCAAACACGGATGCGACCATCATGATGTTGTAAACATAACTTAAATTCATCAGAAAAAATGACGCCTCGCCATTCGTACACCCATGTTCGTCGTTGATCACACCATTGAAGGCGCGCCTGTCTATGGCGCAGCATCAAGCGAAGTCGCAGCCATGGTCTCCGAACTGAGAGTCCATGCTGCTGCAAACGTCGTCGAACTGTTTGTGCAGACACTTTTTATCTTGCAAATGACCCCATTTCTTGACTCAGGGGTCGTGACGTGGTTGCACGATCCATTACGGCCATACGGATAACATGGCTGTCTTCTCGGCTGCTAATGACAGGAGGCCGTTGATATCTCGTACAACGTTCCGTATTACCCTCCTGAATCCATCGATTCCATATTCTGCGAACAGTCATTGGATCTCGACCAATGCGAGCAGCAAAACTGCGATACGATAAACCGCAATTCCTGTAGGCTACAATTCGACCTTTATCAAAGTGAGAAACATGCTGGCACGCATTTCTTCTTCTTACACGAGACATCACAACAATTTTTCACCAGGCAACAACGCTCAAATGCAATTTCTGTGCGAGAAATCGGCTGAACAATTTCCTCATTTAAATACACTATAGGTGTCGCTACCGGCACCTGCTTTCTCAGAATGCGCTGAAAAGCTAATCATTTGCATATCACAGCATCTTTTTTCCTGTCGATTAAATTTCACGTCTGTAGCATGTAGCTTTCATGGTGTAGCAATTTTAATGGCCAGTAGTGTACAAGGTACTTGTACCCAATATGGATAATGCTCTCAATATGGACATCCCTAATATTTTTAAAAGTAACAATTTTGATAGAAAAACCACGCTACTTGTATGTGAAGAAAAGCAGTTAAAAATATAATTAAGCCAGGAAGTAAAAGAAAGCGCGCTGTTCGTCATTGTAACTTCTTGTTTCGTGGTGTGCTGATCGTAAATACACGTAACTTTAAATTATTATTAGATATTGTAAAATTACTTTAAATATTAAAAAGTGGAGTGTTTTACAAAGCTTTTAAAAGAGATTTTCGATTGCTATTTCATATATTGCTTAGAAAAGTTTTGTTTATTTATTTATTACAAGATTTAATAAAACTACTCTCGATTCCCAATATGAACACCTTATGTCCACATTCGAAGTACAGCAAATGAATCTTCAGATTCACAAAAATAGAAAGCTAAGCATAACCAAGTACATTATTTTATAATATTTTGTAGCAACTGATGTGTTTTGCATCGGTCTTCGAAGAGCCACAATCGAAAATGATCCCCAGTTCTGTAGTGCTTGTTCTGAAGATCTGTACCCTTCTGCTTTACCCTACCTTCCCCTGCAATACCTTAAGATATGTTTTTTTTTATCCCCTGTCCTCTAAAATTCCATAGAAGAGTAGTTCTTCTGTATACCCTGTGTAGTAAATCAATGAACCACCTGTTCATAATAGGGACAGGTAGTTCCTTATATGGACATTTGTAAACATTTTTTGTTTATATCCTTTAAATTAAACTGGAATAGTTACAAGGTCGCTAATTTTAAAAATGATAGTCCAGGGATCGTGGTCATATATTTTTGAACTCCTATCACGTGTCCATGGGGGTGAAAAAATAATTTTCCTTAAGGTGTGCATATTAAGCACAGGTACTTTACATGAAATTTTAGATTAAAAAAACCTTTTTCCCTTTACTGAAACTCCAATACAGAGTCACCAGGAAACTACTCCATAGTGTAAAAATGAAAAAAAAAATACGTAAGCAGCAATCGAAAGAGCATATTGAAATACATTTGCTCATACATAAATTATTTGCCCTGATCTCCGCATTTTAGCAATTTTAATCTCCGATTAAAACAAATGAATGACCGAATTTCGAAAAAGTATATTTTCAAAACTATTACACATATTATAATAAGGTATGTATGAAAATTAAGAGGGTCATTCGAAGTTACAATTGTTTATTCTGCGAACCTGGAAACCTGATTTTAGCAGTTGACTTGGTTTTACCATTGTATTTCCTTGCACTCAAAGGTATGAAAAAATGGAAGACTGGGAGCAGAAAAGCACAATGTTAAACCTTAGTCACTAAAATTGGTTTCGTAGGTATTATCAACCAAGATAAGACTTGGCAAAGCTTTGCGTTTTAATATGAGAATCGAGTTTTAACCAATTCTGGAATTTCAACCGTGAAATCCATGACGTGATATTCCTGTGCTGGAGCCTCAATGATTATCTGTTTTACATTTAAAATCTCAGTTCGAAGCTGAATAAATTCACGTGGTACTGAAATTTACCCAAATAAACTTCTAATTGATAAGAATAGAAGCTACTACTGATTTATCATGAACTATTTCACTCGCTGGCTACAGGGAGTCTTCTGTACTTAGTGCTGATATTTAATTTTGCGGATTTCAAAACTTTATATCTATATTATAAAGGCCAAACGTATCTGTGCGTAACGCATACGTCATTTTGCGCATGGCAACACCTTAAAATTTTGAATGAATTTCGGAATTGCAATTTTTCTACTAAAAGTTTTTAAACTTCTTAATGGCGCACATTTTCAATTTTTACACCATCGTGTAGAAAAAAAAAATGTACTTTTAAATGAAATTTGTTTGAAAGCTGTATCTTAATTTGTTTTTGAAATATCAATTTTTTTGTATCTTTTAATAACTCCTTTCTAACTGTGGCAACAAGAGTACGCCATTTCTATTTAAAGCAAAGGAAAAAAGGGAAAAAATTGAGTGCTATATCTTTATGTTGCCATTTTCTCATTAAAAGGGAAAAAATAGAAATTTAAATACCTTCTGTTATAAATCCCGAATAAATTTGACTTCTTTACACAATTTGATTTACACGTAAAAGAATATCAACAGTTTAATATCTATTTCAGCTAATAGCACCGAGACTTCAAGTTTTGAATCAAAATTATCAAATTAAAATGCCAATTTTTTTTAAACGTGAATACGGATGTGAAATGTACATTTGTAAATTTTGATATGGTGAAAATGATGCCGGGCTTAGATTTCACACACAAAAAAAAAAAAAAAAAAAAAAAAAAAAAAAAATTCTGTGATTGAGTCAAAGTTGAATAATTTTTGCTTTTTATCATTTTGGAATACTAGCGTTAGAACCTTAATTAATAACTTTATCATAATAACATATCTTTATTATTTTTTACTGCTTACATATACGATTAAAGTTTAATTTTAACAATTTCTACAACTGCGTTTTATAGGAATAGTATTTTGTTAGTTTGACGATAAATATCGTTTGTTTAAGAGTTAGACGTACCAATATAAAATGCATTTTTTACTATAATTAATTTTGTAGGTTTATTATAATTTAATGAAACAGTTCCTTCTTAAACATTTTCTTTCGTCAAAATTTGACGGGTTCTGCCTTGTCTCGATAATGGAGAGACGATGAAAAGTAATTTTTGCGTCTAAAAACTTTTTTCAATGTGCCTTTGCGATTGCTACTTATTGAGATGTTTTTCATTATTACACTATTCGCGTAGTTTCCTGATCAATATGGGAGCACGAAAAACTTTTGATTTTCTATATGACTGTTACTCTGCCTGTCCCACGGCAACTGTCTCAATAAACGTCTAATGAGCTTAAAATTAAGCCTTTATTCGATTAGCGTGTAAAAAAAATATTTTATTAAATTATATCACGTTCTAATAAAACATAGTAATTGTGTAGATGCCAGATATATATATAAACAATACAAATAATTTATTTCAGATACAAGAGAAAACGATTATCAGTTATCCTCATAGAATAGTTATAAAGGGATAGGATAACAGACAAGTCATTTTTGGAAAATGAATGGTATTCTTGCGATAGTAGCGTGTAATAAGTGCACAACATGATGTCTCAATTAGCAGCATACATTTGGGGTTCTCGTGTTGACTAAAACACAGACAGACATGTATACCAAAAGCATTATAATCTTACTAAAAAGGAACTCTGTAAACCTGGATCGGTAAGATAATTCTAATGTACTTCCATACATTTAGAATCTTTATAAAAATATAGAAAATGGATTCAAGGAAACACGAAATGTTAATAATAATAATAAACAAGAAATTAATATTGTGCAAATAGAAGTAATATCTTTCTTTGCAACTAATAAGAAAGAATATTAATTTAAAAAAAAAAATTAAAATTGCACATAAAGCGTAAAGAATGAAGTTTCGTTCTTACTATAACAAAGTCATAAAAATATTTAGATCTTGGTATAATAGTAAATAGTACTTAGTACTATATTATTACTAAGTACGTAGATACAGTATTGTGGCCGAAATCTTTTAAGTGTGCCTGTAAATACAATCTGCTTTATATTATACAGGAAATAACTTGCAATAAATCTCAGCAACGTATATGAATTTCATAAAAGGTGAAATTGTTTGCTAGTATTAAAATGTGACCCAAACAATGGTTTTCTTTTACATCATTATGTAATAAAATACTTTAGTGTGGCAATGTAAATTAATAACAATTATTCATTGCACCCTAGGTTGTTCAGAATGTATTTTTAGTATATACTTCATAGATGCCTATCAATTTTATTATGTTTGAAAGAGTGTAACATCCTTAAAATGCACTTGAAACTGTATTTTCCTATTGGACGTAATGTAACGGGAAGCTTTTGATAGTTTGTTTGCTGTTTTTGATTAATTAAACTGCACGTCCGATTTTCAAAAAAATTGTAATGGCTCGATCAAACTATGGAACAACTATTTTATTTAAATTTCAAATGATTCGGTTGGATTGCTTTTGCTCTAATATATGCGGACAAACGGACAAACGGACAGACTGAACGACAACTGCAGGTGCTATGTATAATCTATACTAATATTATAAAGAGGAAAGATTTGATTGTTTGTTTGTTTGAATTGAATAGGCTCCGAAACTACTTGACGGTTTTGAAAAATTCTTTCACCGTTGGAAAGCTATACAATTTCCGGTGAACATAGGCTAATTTTTAATTTATTTATTCAAATATTTTCCTTAATAATTCAAAATTTCATTTTTTTTCATACAGAATCAATTAAAATTTTTCCGATAAAAAATAACCATTTTCTTTTCAGTTGCCAAAAAAATCAATATATGGAAAATAATTTCTCCTCGGCAATTAATTTTTAGTTGAACAGTATCCACGTGAAAAATAAAAAAAAAAAAATTTCAAAGGAAAATAAATATGACGTCATTTGTTATATTATCGGAAGTTTTGTTTGCACAGATATCATATACACACCGAGGTAACCTAATGGACACTAAATTAATGTTATTTTGCCTGGCATGGCAACCCGACTATTGTTTATTTAATTATTAATAAAATGTTTTTTTATTTCCTTTCTCTTCTTTAAAATTATGTAAACTGTTTTGTCATATACTTATTATTTAAATACTAATTGTTATTATTTTTTAAATAACAGAAAATAATTTAAATATATATATGAAACTGGTATTCGAAAACGATTTTTCCACCAAATTAGTGTAAAAAATTATCCTGCCGACCTCGGCGCGTACATGACTATTGCGCTGTTTTGTTTATGTATTAAGGATACTTTTAGATCATACATCCGATTACAGAAAATTAGTCAGATTATTTAATTAGAAGTTATTAAATTTATGTTTTTTTATTATGAAACAGACGAAGAAAAGAAAATTTACTATTGCTGCCCGACTGGAGAATTAACCTTGATGTTATTTAAAAAAAACTATCGAAATGGCGATTTTTTAATTATTTGTTTACGTTTTTTTTTGTTTATATTATTGCAAACATTTTTCCACTTTTATACACGCATCACCTTGGCGTGATTTTTTTTTTTTATGATGCCAATTTGGAGAACACTGCGTTTTCAAATACCAATTACATTTATATTACTTATTTTTATTTTCTATTTTTTTAAAAAGGAAATAATAATAATAAACTAAGTCAATAAATAATTATGGAACAAAACAATTTACATAATTTTAAAAGAGAAAAGAAAAATAATGAAATAATTTACTCAAAAATAATCAACTATTACCGGATTACCACGTGAGGCATAAAATCGCAATTTGCTGCAATCGCGCCAACGGGATCCGTAGATGACACCTGCACCTACATGTTATTGGCAATATTATTGTTTATACAATTTGTTTATATAATTTGGTAATACTTGATAATTCCATCGACCAAAAAACTATCTCTAAAGTATAAGGTTAAATGTCAATGGATGATTGTAAATGTCACATTCATTTCACATTAAATTTGTTATATGTAATTGTTACTTCATCAACCAATTTTAATTCGATGTTTATTTGTATTTCTATTAACATTTTAGTACTAAAAATCATAATGGAATCGATTACAGAAGGTAAAAAGATTTTATTAGATGCAAACTAAAGACTTATTTTTCTACAAAATTTAGTCATCAAGATTATTCTGATTTAACGGCTACATGTTAGCAACTGTTTTATAAAAGGAAGAGGTAGTGAAACTGATGTAATTTTAATGTTATTCAAATAATAAAGCTTTAAAACACACTTTTTATGCTTCATTGTTCTACTAAATATATAAGTGAAACACCCTTCTTCGTCTGCCACTTTCAGGGAGGGCACCCTTTCCTTAGGACCTATATCCCACGTGTAGATAAATGGCCGTCATAAATACAAACAAACAAAAACTCTTCTTTATCTGTAAATAATTCTTTACATTTTTTACTCTATTATTCTTGCTGGAACAGATTAAGGCAGATAGGAAACTACAGTAGACCTGCTAGCAGAGGACGTTTATTAAAAAATGTAACATGAAATGACATTGTATGTAGGCTACCAGAACTACACATAGTGCAAGTTCAGATGTCAGGATTTTAAGAACTAAGAAATGATAATGTACAATCCGAAAGTTTATAGAGTTTGATAATCAATGTCACTAATCATTGCAATGCCCTCTAATGTAATAGTGTGATGACTCGAGAATATTTTGATTCCTGTTGTCATAACGGTCTCATGTTCATACGAAACTCTACTATAAATGATAAAATAAAAGAGATGGTGCTTTGTTGCCCAAATTTTCGCCGACTTACAATAGTACAATATCGCAATGGCGTTGGCATGATTTTCAGCAATACGGAAGATCATTCCAGGGTGGTCTATACTGCTTTAAAATAAAATTTTTAAATCACCATTTTTTTTTTTTTTTTTTTTTTTTTTTTTTTGATTCAAGGTTTGTTTGGAAATATGGACCAGCGAAGCGGGCATAGCCTGCTAGTATATATATAATTGCGAACGCACCTAAAAAGATTATTTTCATAAACTTTTTTTCATGATTCCAATTTTTTCTTGCTTTATATGTGTAAGGAAAATGAAAAAGAATTCTTTATTTAAATACGAAATTATTACAGTCTCTAATTTAAATTAATTGTTTAAAATCTCTTAAACAAGAAAAAACAGCATCTGAAGTTTGATGAAAATCCATGCATTAGTTCTCCAGATAAATTTATTGCAAAATCGTGAAAAATGCAGAATGGCAGCGCTACCTGTTGGGCTATTTACAGCAAAAACAACACAACACTAATCTATATCAGGAACTAACTAAATCTGAAGTTTTAGAAAATTTTGTGCATTATTTTTTGAGATACAGCTATTGCAATAATCACAATTACTGTACCATGGCAGCGCCACCTGTTGAACGATTTGCACAATGTCTAATCAGAACCATGACATATCATGTACTAACTAAATCTAATGTTTTATAAAAAATCCATGCACTAACTCTTGAGATATGGTTATAGTAGAAAATGGAAAATTGCAGTATAGCAGCGCCAGAGCGATATACACCAAAAAAAACTAATCAAATCTAATTTGTATCAAACAGTAACAGAATCAAAAGTTTTGTGAAATTCCGTGAATTAGTTCTTGAGATAGAGCACCTATTTTTTTCACATATAGACAGACAGACTCAGAGACAGACATTTTGTAGAAACCTGTATTTTTATTCCATGACCTCTGAAACTTTTAAAATTCGTCGAAAACTGGATTTCGAAAATTTTCAGGAATAATTTTTGTAAACATAGAAGAAAGTTTCTTTTAAAAAAATGAACTGTCTTTATTTACTTAAGAAATTATTATAACCTCTAACTTAAATTAATTGTTTGAAATCTCTTAAACAAGAACAAACAGCATCTACAGTTATAAAAAATGCTTCAAAAACTATTAAAATAAGAACATCACCGATAAAAAGATTTTTTTTTCTTTTTTTTTTAAGAGAAAATAATTTTCCGATCAAAAGATTATAAGATTAAGGGATCAAAATTACCAGAAAATGCTTATCAGAAATTAATTGAAAAAGTAGTGGAAAGTGCATTTTATATAGTGTTCCATAAATTCTTTAGATAACTTAATCTTTCAATATAACAATCATTATAGTAGAAACTGTCAAAATTATTTATAATATTAGTTGTACACTGCAATGTTTTAAGTAACTTAAATTTAAACTTGATTAAAGCTAAAAAATTATACATTTTTACATATTTTAACACGATCGGTTAAAACTAATACGAATATTGTTTTAAGTAATTGTTAAGAATGTGTATAATCATATAATAAGTAAAAATTGAGAAAAATTAAATAAATTTTCAATAATAGCTTAATTTTTTTTTTTTTTTTTTAGTTTTATATCATACGAGGGTTGCAATTTATATTTCTGGCCTAGTAATGAAAACACAAATATTTATGGTCAATGTTGAATTTATTGCTTTTCAAAGTATTCTCCATGAAGATCAATACACTTTAATATGCGTTTGAACCAATTTTCAAAGCACTGTTTCCTCTCCTATGGCGGTAACTCCAAACATGCGTTTTAAACGCAACAACCGCTAATCCGGGCGTCGAAAATCATTATCTACGTAATTTATTCTTGATGTGTGGGAGTAAAAAAATGTTATTGGGTCAAAAATCAGGGCTCTATGGCTGATGACCCACCAATTCAATGCTTTGGCATTTCAAAAATTTCTTTGTTTGAGCCGATGTGGGTGAGCTCTCATTGTCACGATAAAAAATTAATCTTCTTTTTTCGAATTTCTCCGGAGACTTCTGGCAAATAAATGATCGAGTACCATTCAGAACTGACAGTCTTGCGTTGCTATAATGCCAGTGTTGCAACGTGACCACTAATGTCGAAGAAACAGGCAACCATTTGCATCGGTGTTCTTCTTCCTTGAACAACTTTTGTTGGATTCGGCTCATCTTGGAAGACCCATACAGTCAATTGCTGTTTTGTTTCCGGCTCATATGCATAGATTTACAATTCGTGACGTGTGTAGATGTTATACATAACTTTTGATGAACCTTGAACGTATTTGTTTAACATTTCCTTACCCCAATCGATACAAGCTTTCCTTTGAGCGTTTGCTAGATTATGCTGCTCCAACGCGAACAAATATTTTTTACTATGAAATGTTCAGGGAATATCTTATTGATGCCTGTCATACTAATGTCCAAAAAGTTCTCAATTTTAGGTATGTCACATAACGATCTTGCTTTATCTGTTTAGGCACAGCATCGATATTTTCTGGCACAACAAATGATTTTGGTAGGCCTTCACGGAATGCGTCCTGGAGCGAACATGGATCACTAATAAATTCGTTATACTAGTAAATCTGCAGATCAGGAGCCTCAACGTCAGCTTTGTTCATATATTTTTTAAAAACACACTTTGGGTAATATTCAACTTCCTGGAAACTCTAATTTAAAATTTTCAAATTGCGTAATTATTTATAAGAATAAAATAATAATTAAAAGTTTCCAGCCATCAAAAGCGGTAAATTAAAAATTTAGTTATGTTAGGATATTCTGAAATTTTCATGATGTATTATTTTTGTTTTCTTTATTATAACATAGTAAATTTCTTCAGGGAGGCTCCGCCCCCCTGAACCCCCCGAGCATCACTTAATTTAAATTTGTCACTTTCTAATAATTGTGCTAATGGTTATTGTATATCTTGCATTTCTTTATACATTTTGATTTATAAGGATAAGTAACAGTTTGGACAAATATTTTTCATTATCCTCATACTCCTACATACCTGCCAATCACAAACACCTAAACCTGATATATCAGGAACTTTTGTAAGTGTAAACTCAGTAATCTAGTGTTTTACAATTTTGTTTCCGAAAAAAAAAGTTTTGATTGCATTTTGCGGCAGTTATAGCGCGACAGAGAGACATACAGAAGAACAGACTGACAGATGAAAAATAAATTTCGTGTCTCCAAAGTAAGCCTTCATTGAAGTTTCGGCAAGACGTCATTATTCATAAGTTATTGATATCCATGTGTCTTGTATTTTAAACGACTACTATAAAATACCTGTTTTTGTTCAATTATGACATCATATTTTACTAAGTAAAATATTTATTAAAAATATAATTAATTTTTATTTCTTTTACTTCTAATTATGTCCCCATTTTTGTCAGAAAAATTCTTATTAACGAAACAAATATCCGTATTTAATATTTAACAAAAAGTACTATATCTATAGTTATTTTAATTCTGACGTCATATTTATTTTTTTTTCTTAGCTTAATTTTTCGAATAGAAAATGCTCAATTGGAACTTATTGCTGTTGAAAAATTATTATCCCTAATTTTGATTTTTTGATTTTTTTTTTTTTTTTGGCAACGATAAAGGAAATTGGTTAAATTTTATTTAAATATTCCCTATTGATTCTGTATGAAAAAGAAGGAAATTTTGAATTATTAAGAGAAATATTTGAATAAAATTAATAAAACATAACCTATGTTTTTTTCTGGGCTATGTTACATTTATCCGCAAAGATACAAAGACATTAATTAATTCATCAGCTTTAATGTTGACTTCATTTAAATTTTCGTACACGCTTTCAAATTTATAACATTATAAAGATAAGGATTAAGATGAATGGTTGCTTAGCAACCATTAAGAGAAAATAAAGAAAATGAAATAAATACATTTGAAATAAGTAAATCTTTAAAACAAATTAGTTTATATTATTGGAATACATTTATAAAAATATCCAAAATTTACAGTAATAATTTTAAAAATCTGATAAATGCGTTGACAAAATTTGAAAACAATACGAATAATTTAACTGGTAAATTTTAGTATTCATTTATCATTGAATTCCATTAATCAAATGTGTCATTTTCTCTCAGGGAAAAAAAATTGAAAATCATTGGATTTGCCATAGAAAAGCATTATTGCGCGAAATAAAATATTCTATATCTTCCGAACGAATGAATCAAATCTAACAAAAAACTATACAGCTTAATCCCAGTGTCTCAGTAACACACCCACTTGATTTCAAGCCAATCGAATGCTTTTTACGTCAGTTATCGCGAAACAGACAGACAGACTGACAGACTCACAGACAGAATCCAAAAAATTTCGTGTCTCCAAAGTAAGCCTTCACTGACGTTTCGGCAACCAGTGTTTTACAGTGCTTTAAAATGGTTCTTTATCGTTGTACAAAAAAATAAGTTCTTGGAAGTACTCTTATGTTAACAATCCACGTCGAAAGTTATAAAAATGATCGCACAAAAATGTTCTCGAGTCAATTTCATTTTTTGCACAAGATGAATTTTTCAATTTACTGCAAGTAATACAAATCAAGTTAAAATGGCAAATAATTCTGGAGAATTTATCGCTAAAAATATTAAATTTTCAATTTAAATCGTCAGTGGTAGCCTAATAACACTTCTTGCTGCTAAGGCCAGAAATATAAGTAGCAGCCCTCGTATTTTAAACTGTCAGTTATCGGTGACTGTCCAAACGGAAAGTTCAGTGTCAGTCACCGGTGACTGACGTGACACTCGCCGTGTAAACAAGTTTTCTTACATTTATATACAGGACGTTCATAATAGAATGTCCCAGATAAAAATTTTAACACTATCAACTTCAAGTATTTCAGAATGTTTGTTCAAAGTGAGAAAAAATGAGTAACGCAACAAGTTGTAGATAGGCGCATGCGCAAGTTTGCTTTGTAATTTACTAACTTTAATGATATATATATATATATGTAAAATTTCGACTCTTGTGCTTAAGTAGTTCTTGACAGACTGAAGATTTAAAAGCTATAAGAGTCATGTAATGTTTTTTTCACTTGGAATTATATAAAAAGGTCGTGGCTGCGACTCCTGTAAATCTGCATCGATGAGACAAATCTAATATATTCCCATACATTTGTTATCTTTGTAAAAATATAGAAAACGGATTCAGGGAAACACGAAATGTTAAAATAATAATAATAATAATAGCAATGATAATATTACTATTATATTATTATTAAAGCGTATTTCCATAAATTTTACGATTCCGATTCTATCTTGTACTATATGTGTACGATAAAAAAGAGCTAACTTTATTATACCTACAAATTTATTACAATCTCTAATTTTAATTAATTTTTTGAAATTTCTTAAATAAGAAAAAACAGCATCATCATTTATTAAAAAAAAGCTGCAAAAACTATTAAGATAAGAACATCACCCATAAAAAAAAGTTTAAACAAAATTCGGATCAAAGGATTATAAGATTAAGGGATCAAAATTACCAGAAAATGCTTATCAGAAATTAATTGAAAAAGTAGTTGAAAGTACATTTTATCTAGTGCTCGATAAATGCTTTAGAGAACTTAATCTTTCAATGTAACAATCATTATAGTAGAAACTGTCTAAATTATTTGTCATAGTTGTGTAAAACTGGAATATTTTAATTAGGTTAAATTTAAACTTTATTAAAGGTAATTTATATACTTTTTTCATATTTTAAACAAATACTTCTTACGTTTATGTACAGAATGGTCATAAAAGAATATCTGAAACTGTATAGTTTCTGTAAAAACGAAGAAAAAAATGAAACTCTGTAAATTTACACTAGTTCTCGATAAATTCATTCAATTGTCCAATTCATTCATTCCCTGTAGGGATTTTCATATTTTTATCTTTTTTAAATTTTCGAATTCAAAATACACACTCTTAATTTTTTTTACAATTTTATTAGAAAATTTAAAGAATAAATTGTAGTTTAAATATATATATATATATGTATATATAGAGTCAGTCACAAAAGTCTACGTACATGTATAAAAATAGAGCTTTCACCAAAACTACTCGAATTTACAAGCAAAAAAGCACATTAGTCTATTATTCTAACCCAGAAAATGCTTCCGAATGCTTTGTAATAGCATAAAAATGATAATTGCTAGTAAAATGTGCATATTTACTGCAATCAACATGTAAAAAAAGTCTGCATAAACTTGACTGGCTGTTAACAAAATTTGCATATGAACTTCTTTCCTTTTCCCTTTTCAATTTTACCAGGCACGTGAAGTTGAGTTGAGCTATTCTTCATCTCCCAAGATAATCGGAGTATTTAATTGTATGTAAACGGTTGTATATAATGTGAAAAATGAGTCAGGGAAAAGAAATATCCTTAGAATTGCGTAATCTGGTCGTAAAATTAAGAAACGAAAATAACTCTTACGGCAAGATTGCCGAAATTATTAGAAAAAGCCGTACAACTGTACAAACTATACTTAGAAATTATAATTTACGTGGAAATGTGCTTCGCAAATAACCAAGCATATTGCGATGACAAGTGGTAAGAAAGTGCATCCTAAAACCGTTCGTAGAATTCTTCGATCGGCAGGCTTCAATGCCAGAGTTTCCAGAAGGAAACCTCTCATTTCATTTGCAAACCAACAAAAAAGGCGTGATTTTGCATCCAAACATATAGACAAGGACTTTGACTTTTGGAAAACAGTGTTATTTACTATGAGAGTACGTTTAATGTTTTTGGCTGTGATGGGCATGGAAAAATTTGGTGAAAAATACCCCACAGAAATGAAACCAGAAAATTTGACACCAACTGTTAAACGCGGTGGGGGGAGTGTAATAGTTTGGGGCTCAATGGCGGCGGCTGGGGTAGGTAATTTAGTGTTTGTTGACAGTACAATGGATCGTTTCGATCGATTTAATGGATCGATTTAAAAATACTGCAGAGCAATCTACACTCATCCGTTCTGAAATTAGGCCTAGGAAATGGCTGGGTCTTCCAACAAGATAATAACCCGAAGCATACAGCTAAGATTGTAAACTAATGGCTCCTTTATAAAGTACCCAAATAACTGTATTCGTCACCACAATCACCAGACTTAAACCCCAATGAGCACGTTTGGGATGAACTTGATAGTCGAATTCGACAACACACAATTACAAGTAAAGAAACCTTGAAGATCGCGATACAATGTGCATGGTCTGAAATTACTCCCGATACGACAAAAAATCTTGTTTTGTCAATGCCAAAAAGAATGCAGGCAGTTATAGACTCCAAGGGAGGTCCTACAAAGTATTAAATTTTAACTTTTAAACCTTAGTTATGCATAAAATGTAGTATACATTATTTGTATTTAGACTTGTGTGACTGTATAATATCGATTTTTGCACAATTTTGCAAAAATTTTAATTAGTTTTTTTTTAAGTTTCTTTAATGGACATCAGTTAATGTGTGAAATATTTACTAAAATAATTTTTTTTGCCCAAAATATTAGTAATGTGTTAGAGTGCTGTAATTTTATGAGTCTTTTGTGACTAACTGTATGTACTAAAAATAGATTAGAAAGGGAAAAATTATGTTATGAGATTTACTGGAGATTTTCCCCCGCTCAATGATGAAAGACGTACTTTGTACTCAATAGCAATCGCTCCTTTATCTTAGGCATTAAACTGTTTTCCCACAGTCTATAGATCTCGTGTTCACTAGTGATAGACACAAATTATGTTAAAGTTTAATGATATAGTAATTCAAATTTACTTGGAAAAATCAAGTTCTTTGAAGCTCGCTGATATTTGAATGATTTACTAATTTTAAAGACTAAATTAAATTATTATCATTAAAAGTACATTTACAGTCTTGCATTTAAAAAGTCTATTCTAAATTTACCAAATAACATCTCTGCTTTTTAACAGAATCTCGGTTTTTCTTATCTGTGTGATTTTACATAAGACTTAAAATAATAGATTACTCATAGATTATCTGTAATTTCACAGAACATTTTTTAACAGTGCAGATAAAAAGTATAACATTATCAAATGTAAGTGTTGTAAACTGTACATTCAAAGTGCGAAATAAAGATTAACTAAATAAGTTTTAGATCAGCGCATACGCGAGTTTTGCTTCGTAATTTAATGGCTTGTAGTAACACATATGTAAAATGGCGAGTCTTGTACGTAAATCATTATTGATAGCCGAAATATTTAAAAGCCATGAAAGCATGTAATTTTTTTTGTTCCTTTTTGACTTTGTAAAAGAACGTGTCTAAGTTCCGATGCAATCTAATGTTTTGGAAAAGATGAGACACAGAATTCAAGAAGTTATTGCTTTCTTTAAGGTACTTGACTACGTTTGGTGACTTTTTTTAACTCCACACATTTTTTGGTATTTTTCAGTGTAATCTACCACATAATAAGGAAAATTATAAAAATATATATAATATGTGTGCAACATTTTAAAATTTTGAAAAAGTTCTGCCGTATTTCAGGATTTTTTATGAAAAAGGCTAAGACTCTAAAAAAATGCATGTAATTCAAATCTTTTTTGAACATATGCATAGTAGATACTCTTGAGGGTAATGCTAAAAACTAGTCAATACACGGAAATCTAAAAGAAATATAGCTGATTATATACAATTACATAGAAAGTCTCAGTAATTTTACGTGTAATTCTTCATAAAAATAGCAATATTTCAACAAATAAGTCACTTAGAGCTAATTCTTTTGTTTATTACATTTTAGACATTATCGAAAAGTTACACAAAAATTTTCATGGTTATAGGATAATAAATGTTTGAGTTACAGCAATAGCAATTTATTTGAACACAAATGATCGTCATAATAAACACTTTTAATAATATCACAACGCAATAAATGTCTAAGAATGGTGTTTTAGTATATAATGCTGCAATGTATAAATCTATATCTATAAATAATTATATGTATCTGCACACACCATACGTATATTTACCGGGTGTCACAAAAATGGCAAAACGGATTTTAAAATTTAATAACTTGGAAATGGTGACAAATATTTTTTAAAAAATCTTGCAGGAGTGATATGAAAATTGGCATGACTTCTTATGGTGCGATTGTCAGTTTTAGTTGAAAATAAGTCCGATAGATGCTGCTGAAAGCAGCAACCTCTAAATCCAAACTTGAGTTTTTGGCCTCTCCCTTCCACCATGCAAAAAAAAAAAGAAAAAGTGATTAAAATGCATTGAATACATCCAGAAGTACGAAAAATCGGATCTGGACTGAGCACTTATTTCATTTATTGCCATCTTTGTTTGAAATTCGAACTAAAATGGAGAATCACAGTAAAAAATCCTTCTGACCTCATACATAACCCCCTACAAGAAATATTTTTAATATCTGTTACCGTTTCAAATATATTGAATTTTAAAGTCCATCAGTCATTTTTAGGACAAACGGTATATGTGTATTTGCGTTTATTGTATGTTTTCAAATTGTTTTGCGATTAAAGAGTAAAAAAATGCCAGTATAACATAAATCATTCTTCTTCTGATTTTCTAGTAACACAAATTACGCTTTATGCTAATTTATAATTAATATTAATTAAAAATTTAATTAAATAAAAAGTGAAAATCTTCCTTTGCATTGCAAAACTATACACCGAAATTTTTGAAAAACATGAATTGAAAATGAATGGAAAAAATTTACTAAGGTCTTTAATCTTTTAAGAAGATTAAACAGTCGAATTACCTTTCCAGCTGACTGAATACCAAATCAATTCTGTAATGAAATTGATAAGAAATTTGAAAAGAACTATCAAGATAAAAAAAAAAACTATTGAAAAAGATTAAAATAAATATTTCAAGAGACAAAGATAGCACGGTTTTTATATGATGAAATAGTAATTCGTTAAAACAAAATCAAGAGAGAGCAGATTACAAACTTTTATGTAAATTATTATCTCTTTCTCATCAAAAGTAAAAATAAACATTTAAATAAATAACTTAATCCTTTGATGTAACAAGTTTAAATCAGGAGAAAAAGCTGATTTAATGATAAATTATTTGAATAAAACAGTTACTTTAATTTATATTCACTCAGCTTAGTTTTCACGTTTTGCAACAGAGATCTGGAAACTGTATGTAGGGGAGAGTGGGGTGGAGTGGAGCCGTGAGATGGATGGAACTGTAGGTTTTTCTCTTTATTTCTCATTCTAAATATTTCACCAATCACACATAAGATGAAGCAATGGTAGCCCAATCTGCAGTTGTAATATTTTTTTGATCTGTATAAGCTTTTAATTGTATAAAGGAAAATATTATTTAAGAATAAAGAGTAATGTTGCTTCATATAATTTTTATGCTATTTGCATAATAATGACGCATTTATGCATATATGTAACAGCTTCTTTTTTTATGGAACATTATACAGCATATTATCCATAGTTTAAAATAAGCCTAAAAGCAACATTTTTGTTTGTACAAGAAATTTAATACAAAAGAAAGAAGTGGGGAGGAATGGGCCATGTTCTATTCCTTTTTTTTTTTTTTTTTTTTTTTTTTTTTTTTTTTTTTTTAATGAGATGAATGTAAATTGGTAACATGCAAATATTTTTATAGAATAATATATTAATTATAACACTGATAATATTTTCACTTATTTCAAAATGTAAATAAACAGAAGTGATGATTTTTAATTTCTTCTATAGCTGATAATCCTGAATTTTCATTCCAGTCGAGAAGAAACCGGAATTATATATTATGGCACCTACATTATAAACCTATGATATTTGTTTGATTGTATATTTAGCCAAAACTAGACTATTAGGGCCTTATAGCTTTATTAAATTGTTGTCCCATACCTCCCTGTAAGTGGGAAGGTATGGGAAACATTTTGAAGCATACAATTTCTTTAATTACAAAATATCTTTTGCATGTCATGTTTTTATACTGTTTAGTAAAATTAAAAATTTATTCACCTTGCACTCTATAAATTAAAGTTTTTCTTTTTGTGTGAAGGTGATTTTCTTTCTTGTGTAAAAAGTATTCACAACATCTCACTCTCGCCTATACAAGCATCCCTACTTCCTCAAAAAAAAAAAAAAAAAAAAAAAAAAAGGACTTAATTTTTTTACAGCTTTAAATATGTAGGCAATGATATAATTGCAAGATATTCCAAAATAAATTATGACATACGGCTATATTAGCTAAAAAATTTGTTTTAGTAGGTTTCAAAAGTTATTTTTTTAAACTGTCATACGAACTTTCTAAAAAAATTTTGCTCATCCATTAATTTTCTTTTCAACGAGAAAATTCTACAATAATTCACCAGAACTATCAAAATTCGGGTCTAGACTGAGAACCCAATACGCTCATCGCCATCTATTGTTTGAAATTTGAACTAAAGGCAAGAATTGCAGTAAAAATTCTCTTCCATCATTCGTAACCTCCTGCACGAATTATTTTAATATCTGTCTCCGTTTTCAAGTTATTGCATTTTAAAATTTTTGCTACTAAAGAGTAAACATTTGTCGGCATATCATTAATAACTTTTCTTCTGATTCTCTAGTGTCACAAATTATGCTTTATGCCAATTTTTAGTTAACATGAAATAAAAATTTATTTAAACAAAAAGGTAAAATCTTCAATAACATTCAAAAAATATATACCAAAGTCTTAAAAAAAGCATGATTTGAAAATAATTTGAAAAAAATTACTAAGGTCTTTAATCTTTTAAGAAGATTAAACAGTCTAATTACCTTCCTGTCTGATTGAACACCAAATCAATTCTGTAATGAAAATGATAAGAATTTTAAAAAGAACCATCAAAATAAAAAAGGTGTCGAAAAGGATTAATATAAATATTTCAGAAATTTTGAATATACAAAATGCAAAGATAGCACAGTTTTCATAGGATGAAATAACATGTTTGCTAAAACAAAGCACATTATAAACTTTTATGCAAATCATTACCACTTTCTCGACAAAAGTAATGTTAAACATTTAAATAAATAACTTAATACTTTGATGACATTTTAAATCACTAGAGAATGCTAATTCAATAATAAATTAATTGAATTAAACAGATACTTTAATTTATATTTAAGCAGCTTAGTTTTCACGTTTCGCAACAGAGATGTGAATATTGTATGTATATAGATATCCCCCCTAAAAAAACAGAAATTCATTTCATTTTTATAGAGTTTTAAATATGTAGGCAATGATGTGAATGCAAAATATTCCATAGAGACTTATGACATACGACTCTATTAAATAAAAATATTCTAGTAGGCTTCAAAAGTTACTTTTTAAAACTGTTATACGAACCTGTTAAAAAAAGTTTGCCATATAATTTTCTTTTACTGCAACAAGATAATTCAAAAAGATTTTAACTAGGCATAGTTAAAAGTGTAGTAGTTATGCTTAATTATAAAATTGACCATTGCAAATGGATTCCAAATGCCAAGTTTCAATAGCAAATTGCTAAGGTACTTAAAAAAAATAGTTATAAAATACGCTTTAAGCTAATTTTTAATTAACATGATATAAAAATTTGACTAAACAAAAAGATGAAATATACCATTATATTCAAAAAATATATATACCGAAATCTGAAAAACATGATTTGAAAGCGAATGGAAAATTTTTTTTCTATAGTCTTTAATCTTTTAAGAAGATTAAACAATCTAATTACCTTTCTAGCTGACTGAACACCAAATCAAATCTGTAATGAAACTGATAAGAAATTTGAAAAGAACTATCAAGATAAAAAAAACTGTCGAAAAGGATTACGATAAATATTTCAAGAGAATACGAATTCGCTAAAACAAATTCAAGGAAAGTTCAGATTATAAACATTTTTGTAAATCATTACCTGTATCTCAACAAATGTAAAAAATAAACATTTAAATAAATAACTTAATCGTTTGATGTAACTATATTAAATCAGGAGTGAAAGCTGATTTAATGATAAATTATTTGACAAAACAGTTACTTTAATTTATATTTATGCATCTTTGTTTATACGTTTTATAACAGAGATCTGGATTTTGTATGTATACAGGTATCCTTCTTCACCTCCCATCCGACCCCCCCCCAAAATAAATAAATAAATAAATAAATAAATAAATACAGAAAAGCATCTTACTTTTTTACAGCTTTAAATATGTAGGCAATGATTAAATTGCAAAATGTTTCAAAATAACTTATGGCATATGGCTGTGTTAAAAAAATGTTCTAGTAGGCTTCATAAGTTACTCTTTAAAACTGTTATATGAACCTTCTAAAAAAGTTTGCTTGTGATATAATTTTCTTTTACTGCAACAATATTTTACCTAGGTATCTTTAAAATTGTAGCAGTTATGCTTAATTACAAATTGGCCGTTGCAAATGGATTCTAAACGCCAAATTTCAAAATCAAATTGCTAAGATATTAAAAAAATAATAACAAACTATGCTTTATGCTAATTTTTAATTAATATGAAATAAAATATTGATAAAACAAAATCTGAAAATCTCCCTTTAAATTCAAAAAATATATATCGAAATCTGAAAAACATGATTTGAAAATGAACGGAAAAAAATGTCTTTAATCTTTTAAGACGATTAAACAATCTAATTATTTTTCTGTCCGATGTAGCACTAAATTAATTCTGTAATGAAAATGATAAGAATTTTGAAAAGAACTATCAAGTTAAAAAAGCTGTCAAAAAGGATTAAAATAAATATTTCAAGAGAGAAAGATAGCACAGTTTTTATGTGATGAAATACTTATTCGGTAAAACAAAATCAAGAGCAGATTATAAACTTATATGTAAATCATTATCTGTCTCTCAACAAAAGTAAAAATTAACATTATAATAAATAACTTAATCCATTAATGTAAATATTTTAAATCATTAGAGAGTGCTGATTTAAGGATAAATTATTTGAATAAAACTGTTTTTTTAATTTATACTTATGCAGTTTAGTTTCACAACAGAGATCTGAATATTGTATGTATACAGGTATACTCTCAAAATAAAAATGCATTTCATTTTTTTTGCATCTTTAAATATCCAGACAATGATGTAACTGCAAAATATTCCAAAATAACTAATGACATATAGCTTTGTTAAATAAAAAAAATTGTTCTAGTAGGCTTCAAAAGTTACTTTTTAAAACTATTATATGAGCCTTTTAAAAAAGTTTGCTTGTCATAAAATTTTCTTTTAGTGCAACAAGATAATACTAAAAGATTTTACATAGGTATCTTTAAAACTGTAGCAGTTATGCTTAATTACAAATTGATCATTGCAAACTCCAAATTTCAAAAGCAAATTATCAAGATTTTTCTTTAAATAAAAGGGAAAAAAATAAGAACGACAACAAATATGCACTTGGCTTTAAATTAAATAATTCCTTGGATATGTCATTTCCAAAACTTTCTTCTATATAATGCCTCAGAATGTTTAAAAAAGTTTTTATAAATGTTAAAACTTCAGTATTATTTGCTAAATCTGTACCAACTTTGATTTTCGTCTTAATTTTCTGTTTCAGTCAATGAATCAAATTAAAAACAAACTAACCTCGATCATGATATTTAGTAAAAATTAGTAGCCTATGCCCATTACCTTCATCGGTTTCTTTAAAAGAATCTTGAATCGAAAGAAATGTATGTAGTAAACTATTATATTAAAAAACTATTATATTTAATCAAATAGTCATAATCGTTATCTCATTCGTATACTCTCACATTATCCTTTTTAAAATTGATGCTGACGATTTAATAGACAAAATAGCTCTAAAATCACTATGATTAACCATTTTTTAGCAGATTTTCTATCTTGAATTTCGCGCTTCTAAATTTTTGCGCGGTGCAAAAATGTGGCAAAATGTCCAAAAAATACAACTATCCCATTAAACCGTTTTTGGTGGGAATTTTTAGAAAAAATAAAATACGCGTTTAAGTTTGTTTTGATTTGTTTAATTATCCTCAAATTCATGTCTCTATCTAACACTGCTGCAGAGGAATAGTGGAATGACCTAAAAGTTTCCTACCTCCCGTTAAACCTTTTGGTGGCAGAGGACAATTTCTAAAATTGAGAAATAAATGTTTAATATAATTTTTAAGATTTTTTATAATGAATTTCATGTATCTACCTAAAGTTGTTGCTGGGAAATGACTAGTATGGACGATTGCCGAAAATTTGCTAATCGAAAAAAAAACTGTCATCATATAAAACACAATCGATACAATCATGGATTGCTTTCATGAACCGACAATGGAAATGTTCTACGATCATTTATAAAAAACATTGTTTTTACATGCTTATGTAGTCAATTTTAGTAAATACATGGAACCTCAAAAGCAGGGAATTAAAAAGCAATAAGCCAAAAAGAGACTATAAAGGAGACAATTTAGTGTAAAAGACTTGGTACGGCGTTTCTTGGTTGCAAAAAGTGGAAAAAGTGCGAGTAAGTATAAAAAGATAAAGGAGATTAAGTATCAAAAAATATTTTTGGCAATCAGCAGCAAAGTAGCGAAAGAAATAAGAATTAAAAGCACACCCCTTGTGATAAAAATTAGAACTAAAAAAATGTTGAATTGGAATCAATATTTTTTATGATTTTACCTACGTCATTTATATTCAGTTCAGTTATTTAATATTATTAGAAGAACTTTTGCTGAAATACGACGATATATGTATGGAAGGATGTCGGCTAAATTTAGAAAAATCCCCCCCCCCCCAGGCAGACAAAGTGGGGGAAGGGGTTCCAGAGGTGTATAACATGAAATAATTGTAACAGAGTTTTCCAATGATATGCCACGTGATAGGTGTCAGCAAAAGTTGAAAAAGTCCTTCCGGCAATGCCGGGAGGAAGAGATAGCTTTCATATACTTATTTATTTATTTTAAATTAAGCTATATTATTCAAACATACGAAGCTCAAATTAGTGGAACCCGATTTTATAAGATGCAAGACTAGTTTTTGTCAATACTGAACATTAATATGAATTCTTACAAATTAGTCATCTTATATTCAACCTGGTTTTATTTTAAGCGATTTAGAGAGTCGCCAAATTCCACGATATCATAAAGTGTATATAATTTTAAAGCAACCTGATGGATAAAACAAACCAATGAGCTTGGTCGAAATATTAATTCATGTGCACATGCACACTCATGTTGAAATCCATTAATATATACGAGTGCTGTCTTGGGCAAATTAATTTTTAAAAAAATGTCACCCACATTAGAAATTCAAACTGCTATATATATCATGCGTTTTTTAAGGTAAAGACAGAGCAAAAAATACTTAGGAATTCATTATTAAGATAAATACTTTAAAAAGAACTTTTTTTCAATTTGTAATTTTTTGTATGTACATCATTATACATTTAAAAGATTTTTGACAAACTTAAATGGCCGCCATTTGGAAACAAGAGAACGGATGAAGTTGGCAGGTGAACTCGGTCAAGACATTGGTATGTACTATATACACACGGAGTTATATCCAAATCGGTTTATAAGTATGCGGATTATCGCATGACAAATTTCAGACCGTTTGAAAATGTCAACCATACTGGAAATTGAAGGTGCTATAACTCAGCCATTTTTCAAGATATAGATGAGACAAAAAATGCTCTGGAATCATTGTATCAAGGTCAAAAACACAAAAGAAAGATCTTTTTTAATTTCTTACTTTTTTGTACCTAATTTTAAAATTTAATTTTTTTTTAAAAATTTTGATATTCCGCCATTTTGAAACAAGATGGCGGATGGAACTGGCCAACGAACTCGGTCTAGACATCGTTATGTGCTATACTACCACCAAGTTTCATCGAAATCGGTTTATAAATACGCGTGTTATCACGTGACTAAAATTAGGTCATTTCAAAATGTGAGCAACACTAGAAATTAAAAGTACTATAACTCAGCCATTTTTTAAGATGTAGATAAAACAAAAAATGCCCTGGAATCTTTGTATCAAGGTCAAATGCATAAAAGAATCTTTTTCAATTTCTCACTTTCTTGTGCCTAATTTTAAATTTAAAATAAAAAAAAATGGCCGCAATTTTGAAACAAGATGGCGGTTGAAATTGGCTAACGAACTCGGTCCAGGCCTTATTATTTACTATGCACATACCAAGTAACATCCAAATCGATTCATAAATACGCGTGTTATCACGTGACAAAAATCAGGTCGTTTTAAATGTCAGTCATCAGAAAAATTCAAAATGCTATAACTCAACCATTTTTGAAGATATGGACAAAACAAAAAGTGGTCTGGAATCGTTGTTTTAAGTTCTAACACATAAAGAAAAATAGTTTTTAACTTTTAATTTTTTCGTATTTAATTTTAAATTTTAAATTAAATTTTTTTTTTAAATGGTCGCCATTTTGAAACAAGATGGCGGATGATACTGGCCAACGAACTCGGTCGAGATATTTGTATGTATTATGTATATACCAAGTTTCATTCATATCGGTTCATAAATACTTCAGTTATCGCATGACAAAAATCATATATATATATATATATATATATATATATATATGTCAATATTTGAATGGAGGGTGGTGTTGGGGTGGGGGGGTCATGATCGGAGAAAATATACCCAAAATTTTCTGGAAGTGCTTTCCTTCGGACGGCTGCAATAGGTAACTTTTTACTTTTTGTAATGAAATAAGCTACCTAAAAGTGCAGCATAGGGTTCAATCTATTGTGCCCCTGGCAAACAACCCCATCTCTCTCTTTAAAATTTTCGTATATTATAAATAATATTTATCATAGAGCTACGTGAAAAAAACCGATTTATAAAAACAACAAAAAATAAAAATATTGCGGTTTCAAAAAAATTCGAAAATACACTCCTTTTGGAGGACCAATTTCGGGAGAAAGGAAGAAAGAGCCGTAATCTGAAAGAGTGGTCCGTCACATATGTTCGAAAACAGATCTAAAAATTTCGAACTTCCTCACTTTAGCCTCCCCTCAGGAGTGGAAATTTTAAAATCTCTAAAACGGGTGTATTATTTTCCTTTAATCTATATTTATTGTCTGAAATTTCACGTTCCTACTTAAAACGACTGCTGAGATGCACCAAATGATCTAAATTTTTGCACCTCTTCTAAGCTCCTAGAGGGGGATTTGTAAAATTTCTGAAATGTATGTTTAATTATTTTTTTTGGAAGATTTATAATCTGGACTTTCAAGCTCCCACCTAGAACGGCAGCAGAGATATAGCAAGATGTTCTATATTTTTGATACCCCCCGATAAGGGGGAAGGGGGTTCTAAAGACCCATCTTAGTGCACGCTTACATCATACGAATTATATTTGTATGAATATTGTCCCCTATTTTCATTCTTCTAAGTTAAGTAATTTGGGCTTTGCGTTGATTATCAGTCAGTCAGGACAAATAATTGTATTTATGTATAGACGATTTTTTTTTCTGTTATTCTGGTTTGCAACTACTGTTTGCGAATGGACGACTTATCAGGATACGAAGTTCCCGTCGCTTCACCAGCAGCTGATACAAAACAGAACAATGAAAAATCGAGAAACGTACACAAAAAACGCTGTTACAGCGCCTCCTTTAAGAAGTAATATTTTAGAAATTCGAGGAGAGTTGCTGCTTGGCATACTCAAAAGATTAAATGAAAAAATTGGTTCAATCTTATGCATAATTTTCTACACTTTCCGAAAATCACTATCATAATACTCATTTTCGTCGAAATATTAGCAAATTCAAGGAGGATCTGCTGGCCTTATCTACAAAGATACACAAAAAATTTCGATCAGTTTACGATAACTTAATGTATTTTTAGATGGTAAAACAGTAAAGACCATAAGAAAGACAGACGGACGTTAGCTAACGTATAAACTTATTTTTGCTTAGATCTCGAATCCCTAAAAAGTGAAAATCCGTTCAAAAAATCGATTGAAGTACTTTCTTTCACTGAAGATAAAAGAAAGTAGTAGTATTGATGTACGTATGAATATTCATGACTAAAAATAAAAATATGCTGTTAGAATTTTGAAATTTTGAAATTATGAATAAAACTGAAACGTTTCTTTTCTTTTAAATATTTACGGCTTGAACGAAGTAGTTACAAAATTCTGTGGTTGCAGATCAATGCAGATTGACTACCATATAATTTTTTATATTGCATACATGTAAAATACTATACTGTGAAATCGTACTTAAAATAAAATAGTCTGCTATTTATTATTGTATTACGTACTGTAGTAGCTTAATAGTTGTTTATTGTAACTGGAACACAAATTGAACGAAAAAAAAAAAAGTACATGATAGTCAAGTTAAACCGAAGAAAAGCATTCATATCATAATCATGAAGTTCTCTTTGGGGGCCACCGTATAGCTTACCCGTCATGGATATACATTATCTATTATATCAAAATAAAATATGTGTCAAATCTTTATAAAAATCATTTTGATTCAAAATAAAATTTATTTTGAATTTCAATGTGAATTAAAAATATTTAAATATTCGCATATTTAAATATTTTTAATTCACAGTAATGCTCTATTACTCATTTCGGATACTACTTCTTTATCCTGTTTACCCATTTCGATACATTTTATACATCGCCAAACTACTCGTAAATTATACAATTTGGCGTAATTTTTATTTTAAATAAATGGAAAAACGAATAAGTGGAAAATTAATTAAAAAAATGCAACTAAAATGTCGAATAAGTTTATTGGACAACGGTGTAATCAAGTAGTGAATGAAATATCCTTATAACTCCAAAAATGATAATCATAGTAACTAACACTTTACTGCGTCGGATTAAACGTCTAATATTTCCAATTAAAATATATCTTTGAGTTGAAATTTAAGTGAAATTCGGAGTCATGAAAAATCATGATGAGAATGTGGATATATGATTATAAATGTTTTGGGAACTAATTGTCGGATTGACTTAATTTTTTATGCAAAATTTATGGTTTTTTATTATCTTTTACGTTTATTCCTTAAAATAAACGATTTCAAAATTTTTTATAAACCTTTCATCAGAACGAATATTCCGAGAGTCCGAAAAAAATAATTCGGATAATCGAGGTTACTGATATTTAATAGGCGTTTTTCATTATTACATATCGAGTACGCACATTTTAAATCTCTATGTCAATGTTTTTGGTAAATAGAACGGTTAAAGACACAGAGGCATACGAAGGGCTTTTTTAAAAAATGTGCTTTTCGGAATCCTCAGAATATAAAATGTGTAAATTCGCGCCAAAATAAATAAATAAATAAATAAATAAATAAATAAATTTTTAAGATTTTATAGTATTTTTATTATTATTATTCGTTCATATTTATGAATCCATGTGATTTTGTGTGCGTGTGTGTTAATGATAGAATAACGCATTTTCACTATTACACTATGTATAGTCTGAAAATTGACCTTTTAAAAATAAGCTGAGAATTTTTTTTGCATTTTTATAGTTTTTCATGCTAAATTATTTCCGCTCTATTTATTTTTTAAAGCTATTTAATACTTTAGAACTTTTTTAAAAATAACAAATAATCCCTATGATTAGATGTTTTAACATATCTTGATTAATTTCATGGCTCTTTTATCAACAGAAAGAGTACGTAAAAATTTTTTATAATAATTATTCATAAAAAAAAGTGAAATATAATGAATATTTTTGCTGAAAGGAATTATATGTATTAAAAATAATGAAAATATTTTTGTGTTAACTTTTAAATTATCATTCATCCAAAATCAAGATTTCTTAATTTTAATTAAACCTCTTTTTCGTTTTACAAAACACTGTTTAATTTTAATATCCAATTAATTGAAGCTAGTTTAATGATTATTTTATATACGCACATTTAATATGCATAAATTTCGTAACTAGCTTTACAGTGTAATTAATTTTTTATAAACCCAATTTTATTAAAATTTTGATAGTCAAAAAACCATGCATTCATAGTAGAAAATGCTCGAAGATCTAAATAATATTAAACTTTAAAAAATATACAGTGCTTACTCAAATAAACTTATAAAACAGACATATTTTGATGTTTAATGATTCATAAAAAATTAAGACAGATTTACACTAATAACATTAATAATTACTTAGAATGAAAAAGTTTTATAGATCTTGTAAAAATAATGAATGCAACAGTTTTCTATACATAAAAAAATAAACTAGTCAGATGTGTCAATCCCAAAACTTTCTTTTATCTTATGTATGTTAATGTTTCCTACTAAATACAGCACTGCAGCGTAAACCGGTTAGGCGGTTTAAACCAAACGACGTATGTCAACTTATAGCTGAATCTGAAGTTTGATTAAAATCCGTGCACTAGTTTTTGAGATAGAGCTTCTTGAAAACCTCGTCATCCTCGTCTAGCAGCGTCATCTGTTGGCCGATTTATACTACAAACTAAGCAACTCTAATCTATATCAGGGAAAAACTGAATCTGGAGTTTTAGAAAATTTCGTGCTTTAGTTCTTGATATAAAGCTATTGCGATAATCACGAATGATGCCTCATGGCAGCGTCATCTGATGAGCGATTTGCATCAAAATATTATCAGCACCATGTTATATCAAGTGCTACCTAAATCAAAAGTTTTATGAAAATCCATGCACTAGTTCTTGATATAGGGCTATAGTGGAAACTGTAAATAATGCAGCACATATTGTAAATATTAATGTAAATGTAATATGCAGTGCAGTTGTAAATCATGCAATGTTTCAGTACATATCCGAAATGTGAATATGCAGAGTAGAATCGTCGTGCATCGATTTCCGACAATTTTGGGTACACAGGCGACGGTTTATATGAATTAAATGTCATTTCATACTAAATAATTGATGCTCTAAAATTTTCTAACTAGATCTTTTTCTCTGTGTCATTCGATTTCGATTTGCAGTGGCTATCTTCCAAAATTCATCGCTAGGGGGCGTTTCTGTCGTTTGCATTAGGTCAGGCGTAGTCACTCAACTATACTGTTAACTCACTTGCATAGCTGTTGCTCTCTCCTTTCGCAAATATTTTTAGGTTAAAGGCCCTGTCCTCGCTCGAGGAAACGCTCGCGAGCTAATGCTATTCCTATGGGGAAGCATTTTTCTAATAACTCTTTCGCATTTTCATATTTTTGAATAATTTTTTTTTGCATTGGATAGCTGGGTGCATGCCGATTGCGCACTTTTTTTACTTTTTCGATTTTGGTTGCTGATATATTTTTAAAAAGCACTTTCAGTTTCGAAACCGGTTTTAAAAGTAAAACTAACTTTGTAAAAAATATCTGCAACCACAATCGAAAAAGTAAAAAAACGTGCGCTATCGACATGCACCCCAGCTATCCAATGAAAAAAAAAAAAAAAAAAAAAAAAAAAAAAAAATTCAAAAATGTCAAAATGTCAAAATGTGAAAGAGTTATAAGAAAAATGCTTCCCCATAGGAATAGCATTAGCTCGCGAGCGAGGACAGGGGCCTTAAATGGCTTTCCTATGCACCTTATGGATAGATGTATTGCGCATAGCAGAAACCTCACGTGCATAGTACGGTGCAAAAGTAAAGAAACAACCGCACGTGCATTCTTTGAAAGAAAGTTTGTTTCCAAAATTAACACCATGGTAAATTAAAAATTCATTTTAAAAATTAAAATGAACAAAACTTATTTGACGTCATTTCAACGTGCAAAGAAGATACCGCATTTTACCATATAACATGTCCACCTTGATTTTTATATATCATTCCAAATGAAATTTTTAATTGCATTTTAAACCATAGATAATGGTGAATTATGAAATCTCATATCGTCATTTACATATTTCTTTTTTCCATTTCGGACCAAATTTCTGTGTGAAAACTGTACGTATATATATTTTTTCTTTTCTTAAAACACACTTCCAAAATAAAAATGGTGTTAAAAAAATAAATAAAGATGTATAATTTAATATATTTTTAAATATATGATTAACGTTTTACTATCTAACGCGTTGTTTTTATGTTTACGGTTAGCGGTGTTTTTTATTATTTTTAACTACGGTATTTTATTTTTAACTGAAAAAATAAATTTAAACCTGAAATCAGAAAAATTAAATAGAGAATTTTTAATTGATAAAAAGAGTTCCCCACCTTTAGTAGGTACGCAGTAGTATTCCGGAAATACATCAAGGTAACGAAAGTTTTTGTTTAAAAAAAATGTAATTTAATAAATTATAACGACTGTTTGCAAAATTATATTTTCAAAGACTAAAATTTTAGACTAATAAATAAATTCTATATTTAAAAAAATAATAATAAACAGCATTTATATGATGATCGTGGCTTACGTAATATTGGATTAAACATTAATATTTATGGATCATAAAGAAGTTTAAAATGAAAATTTATTTCTATAATTTTTGGAACTGCAAATTTATAAGCTTACATTTTCAATTTGTACACCGTTGTATGGGGGAAAAATGTACTTTAAAGTGTGCTTTATTTGAATTATTTTTCTCAATTCGTTTTTGACTTATTAATTTTTTGTAGTTTTTAATACATTTTTTTGCCATCGTGGCGACAGATGTATTTCATTTCTGGACATTAAACATGGACCAATCAGGAAACGAATAAAATCCGGTCATCACAAGCATTTAGATATGTCTCAGATATCTGTATTCTCGATCGACAGAAGCAACCGTTTTCCATATGGTTAATAAATTACATAACAATGATATGGTTATTATATTATGATTATTATAATAGAAAAAAATAAATAAATTTATCTTGCATTTTCCTGTAGGTTACAAAAAGAACTAATAAATCGTCTACTCTTTCAAATTTAACAGAAAATTACAAAAAATTACATGAAGCTAATTATGTTATTTTGATAAAATTACTACAAAGTGTTTTAAGGAATAGCAATAAAATTTGATTAGTCTAGAAACTTTCGGACAAAAACATGGAGAAACAAACATTAATTTAAACCTGGAATTATTGCCAAGATCATGATTGTTTACTTGTCTAATTCGGGGAAGAAAATTCATCCCGGAGAGAATTTTCAAGTTCTTTAATATAAATTGTTGTTTTTGTGACAGAGACTTTTAGACCGGGAGACGAAGGCACAGACAATCACCTACACTGTCTGTTTTAAGATTATTCAATAAAGAATTTAAACTTTTTTTTTGCTATTGCAACCTCTCTTTTACGACGATATAACCTTTGTTCAGATACTCCCTTTACTTTCCTTCTCCAAGAAAATTCTATAAATGTTTCAAACGGTTTCAAAAATCTCCATTAAAGAAAAAAAAATAAAACAGAAATAAAATTAAATACGATTCAGAATCTGCTGAACTGTAGGATGTATTACTAAAAGATATTTAAAGGTTTTTCAATCTTTTTAACGAATATTTAACTTTTATAATACAAAAACAAAATTAAGACTTTTTTTTCAGGCATACATTTTATTTATTTTGTATTTTTAAATAAAGAATTGAAACTTTTTTTTCCTATGCTATTTTTATCTTTTTAGATATGCTGCAATTTCCCTTTTATGTCGAAGTAATATTTTTGAAATGCTCCATTTACGTTACACTTTCTTTTATTTTTAGACAATTTATTTTATGAGCAAAAGACTTCACAAATTTCTTTTAAAACAAGAACCGACATAAAATTTTAATTTAAATTAAATACGATTCAGTCTGTGTTGAACTGTAATATGTATTTCAAAAAAGAAGTTTAATTCTATTTCCAAAAATCTTTTAAAATGAACAGTCAACTTTCACATTACGAAAACAAAGTTATACGACTTTTTTTTCGTTTTCATTACTTCTCAGATACACATTGTTATTTATGTTTTAAATAAAGAGTTGAAATTATTTTTTTCCTTGGTTATTTTTTATCTTGATAGATGCTCCAATCTCCCTTTTATGATGATATAACGCACTCCTTTTATGCTATACTTTCCTTTTCCTAGAAAATTTTATAAAAGTATTTCCCCAGCAAAAGACTTTTCAATTTTTTTTTAAACAAGATTCGAGATAAAATTTTAAATCAAATACGACTTGTTATATGTTGAACTATAATATATATTTCAAAAAGTATGTTTTATTTTGTTTCCAAAACTCTTTAAAAATGAATAGTCATCTTTTACAATACAAAAGCAAAATTAAACGTTTTTTCTTTTTTTTACATTGACATTACTTTTCAGATATACATATTGTGTATACAGTAGAACCTCGATCCATCGTTTTTCGTGGGTTGAGGAAAAAAACGATGACTGTGGATTAACTTCAAAACGCGAAAAAACACAATGCTTATGCATTAGTAATGTATGCGGTGCATACAGTATACTTAACACTAGAACGTCCAAGACCGTCATTTTGACGGTTTTCAAATTTCATGCTTAAAAATTTGATATAATTTATTGCGAGTTCCAAAATTTTATGATACGACTTTTAATGAAACATAGGAATATTTAAATATTCCTATTCAATTTCCTCTCACCCATTTTAATTTCCGTAATCAGTATGACCTATACCTATTTATACCAAGACCCGTCAAATTGACGGCTTTGGCAATTAACAAACTCATTCCGAAGTGGTGCGGGCCCCACGCCTCACCAGTGGCCGCGAGGTTCTGACCTCCAAACTGGTAGACGGTAGGTGCTGGGTTCGAACCCAATCGCGACCGTCGGCCTAACCGTTCGGATATTTCCGTGGTTTTCTTCGAACCTTCCGTAAATACGAATTAGGTTCTCTTAGAAAGACCCCCACGGAGGGCATACCACCCCTTAGTGCCTATATCCCACAGCGTAGATAATTGGCCGACATAAATACACCGAAGTGGTGCGGACTTCCCCATTTTCCACATGGACTAGCCCTTTTCACCCATGCGCAGTCTGCTCCAGGCTTCATATCAAACATATCAGTAACTTTTAAATGTAATTAGGGCGCGATCATTATCAATTGTACTTCTAATGTGATAACGTTCTTAGTGAAAAGTGCAGTCTGTGAATTGTGTTATCTGTGTAAAGTCCAATCTCGGAGAAAAGTATGAATGTATTTTTATTATTTTTATAATTATGTATGAATGTATTTTAGTATTTATTTTAAGAATATTAGTACATTATTCTTATGAAAAAATTAACATTTATTTTTTGTAAATTCTAGTCAAAAATGAAACGATTTCGATGAAGAAAAAAATTATTCGGAGAATATAAAGAACTTACTAGTATAAAAGAAGACTGTTCGGACACGAATTCAATAATAATGATTCTGAAAATTCTGGCGATGAAATTGAAGTACGAGATATTGAAGAAAGTGAACAAGAAGAATATGAAAGTGGAGATTCAGGGAGTGAAGATGAAATTCCCCAAAAGAGCCACAAACGCAGAAAGAGATTACGAATAAGTTCAGATACTGAATCGGACAGCCAAACAGAAACTGAAAAAAGACAAGAAAAAGAAATTGCTCTCGACGGTACTGAATGGGTAGAAATATGGAATGGTTGTTTTGGTAGACTCTCATCACACACTATATTCAAGGATACTTCAGGTCCAACTGGTTATACGAAACGAAACATTATGTTTGGTAATGTTAGCAGTGCATTTAGACTTATACTTGATAATCGAATGATGAAGCACATAAAAACTTGCACTGAGCTTTAGGCCAGAAATATTTTACAGAAGGACGGTTGGAAAATTACTATTGAAGAACTGTATGCGTTTGTAGCTATTTTGTATGCTCGAGGAGTCTATGAAGCGAGAAATTTGAAATTATCCTATCTGTGATCAGAAAAATGGGGACCTTCTTTTTTTCGCGAAACTATGAGCAGAAATAGATTTTTAGAAATTATGAGATTCATTCGTTTTGACAAAAAAAGTGAGAGGAGTGTTCGCTTACGAACTGACAAATTTGGATTGGCTTCCGAAATTTGGATGTCCTTTGTTGATAACAGCCAAGCTTGTTACAAACAAGATCAGAATATATGCGTAGATGAACAATTTTTTACCACAAAGGCAAGATGCAAATGTCTGCAATACATGCCCAAAAAACCAGACAAATCGGAACTAAATTTTGGTTAGCTATAGACGTGCGAAGTAAATATCTTATAAATGGCTTTCCCTATTTAGGCAAAGACGAACTTAGAGTACCAGGAGTACCTTTGAATGAAATTGTAGTTTTGAATCTTGTAAAAAACTACGTAAATTGTGAGGGGAATATAACAACGGATAATTTTTTTTTACAAGTATGCAGCTCACAAAGAAGCTATTGGCCAAAGAAACAAGTGTTGTTGGAACTATACGAGCAAATAAAAAAGAATTGCCGAAAATAGCTAAAGTTAGAAAATATAACATGGCTCTTTTCTTCACAAAACTCTACAAATCAAATGATATTGTTTTAACAGTTTACAAAAGTAGGCCTCATAAAAAAGTACTACTTCTTAGCTCAAAACATAAATCTATAAAAATTGCTTCTAATCGAAAACAAATTCCTGTAACTGTGTCATTTTACAATGAGACTAAGTTTAGAGTAGACGTAGTTGACCAAATGGCTCGCAAATATAGCGTAAAAGCAGGGTCCGTAGATGGCCTTTGCAAGTATTTTATAATATTTTGGACTTGACAGCAATCAATGCGTGGATTTTATATAAAGAAACTTGTGATAAAAATATAACTAGAAAACAATTTTCATTTCAATTATCCAAAGAACTCTCCAGTGAATATAGGTGCTGCAGAAAAGAAGCCTCCTCCCAAAAACAAGAACGGAAATCAATGGATTGTGTTCTAGAAAATTCACAAAATATTCCTTATGATCGCAAATCTTGCCAAATTTGATTGTGCAACAAAAACAAAGCGATTTATATTTGCAAAGAATGCAACAAATATGTTTGTGGTAAGTGTTCATCTAAGATAACATGTACTTGTAAAATATGTGCCTCATAATTATTTCACTCATATCAAATATGCTATACTAAAAATGCAAATAGAAACTGTTTTTCTTTAAAATAATAAATGAATTAATACATTTAATGTTATTTTTGTTAAATTATATATATTATTTATTTACATTAACTAAGTCAAATATCTTTGTGGAAAGTGTTCATCTAAGATAAAAGACACTTGTAAAATATCTGCCTTATAATTATTTCGTGCATTTCAAATGTGATATACTGTAAATACAAATAAAAACTGCTTTTGTTTAGTTTCTTTACATTTATCATTAATGAATTATTATATAAGGTATTGTTTTTGTTAAATTATATTATTTTATTTACATTAACAAAGTTTAATATGTTCGTTGCAAGTGTTAATCTAAGATAACATGTAAAATATGTCCCTCTTAGTTATTTCATACATAGTAAATGTACTATAAATGCAGATAAAAACTGTTTTTTTTATTGAATTTTTATTAATAATTAGTAAATTATCATATTAAATGATGTTTTTGTTAAATTATATATTTTTATTTAGATTAACTAAGTCAAAAGTTACAATGATAACCGTGATCAAAAATCCGTCAATTTGACGCATGCGGTAAAACTAGATATATATGAAACAGCGGTAGTTCTAGTGTTAAATTAATTTATTGCTTAGTAAACTGCAAAAGAAATAAAACAAAGTTATAGACAATTGATGTATTTTTTTTAATTAATAATTTTGTTTGATTTTTCGTTCTTTTTTCTTTAAATAAAAAAATAAATTTTCAAGATATACAACATTTTTCTGGTTATTATCCGGAATTTTATATGTATAAACAAAAGTTCACACACACTTGGCACTGGGGGCTCAGCTTCATCGGCATGAACTTGAACATTATCCTCTTCTTCTTCGCCATTATTCTTTTTATTTTGCTCATTACCATACATTTCTCCTATGCTTAGGACACCACGTATCGCAACATCTTGATCAATGGAAACATAATCGCATTATCTGCTATATGCGATACTCTTTATCTGCATTATTGTCGCCATCATCAACACAAAGGGCACAAATGAGTTATTTTAGGGTAAAAGAAGTAATTCCAGTGTGTGTGCCGTGCGGATTCGCATGGCTTCCAATTTCATTTCGGTGAGGAGAAAAATTTTACAAAGATGAATACGGGAAAACTTTTTGTAGAACGATGTTTGTGGGTTTCGTTAACATTATTTGCATAATTTATGCAAGGATCTTAGGAAAAAAAAAAACACCAATGCGGGAAAACGATAGATGCGGGAACGATAGATGGGGGTTTTACTGTAATTTATAATTTCAAATAACGAATTGAAATTTTTATTTTATTTTCTTCGTTATTTTTAGCTTGTTAGATGGTGTAATCATCCTTTTATGACGGCATAACATTTGCTCAGATACTCTCTGTGTAGTATTTTTCTTTCCTTTTGCAAAAAAAAAAAACTCTATTAATGTATTTCGCCATCAAAAGATTTCACAAAACTACATCCAAGATAAAATTTCAAATTAAATTAAATACGACTGAGTGGATGTGAACTGTAATACGTATTTCAAAAATAGATTTAATTCTTTTTCAGAATTGTTTTTAAAGGAATAGTTAGATTTCACAATTCAAACACAAACTTTTTTTCTGTTGTTATTTCATGTAGTGATAAAATTCTTTCAATACTACACGTATCTTTTTTTAAACTTAACATGAATTTTTATAAAACGCCAAAAGATTAAAGATACAAACGATTTTAACGATGCCTTTGATATAACACTCTTATTTTGTGAAAACATGTTTTAAGGGGTCAGGTACCTTTGATCGATGAAAATAGAAGCAAAATTTGCGTACAGTATTGATCTCAATATCTTTAAATCTATCGCTTTTAAAAACTTCAAATTTTTAACACATATTTAAATAATCTTCCTGTAACTGTTACAGGTCATAGAATATTTTTATGCCTTCACCATAAAATAAAATTGAAAAATTATAAAAGGTCTTTTTTTCTCGAAGAAAAATCATACATAGTCTTGCGCGCAGCTTAACATGCATAAAAAATATCATAAAGACCTAAAACCAATTTATATATAAAGAAAAATAGTCAATAATCAAAATGACGAACCCCAGTTACTTTAAATTCTGTCTTTGTATAAAAAATACATAAAAATATGAAAAATAACAAAATTTAGCACTTTTTTTTGTAAATAATAATTCATAACTTGAAAAATTCATACACAAAAGTGATAGTAGTTCGTCATTTTAAGCATTTATAAGTTATGTAACTTCTGTAAAAATTTCATTAAATTCTACCCAACCATTTTCGAGCAATCATGCGCGCAATGTGAAAAAATAGCATTTTGAGAAAATCCAATTTAAAGATAAAATTTCTTTTTAAAACCTATTATGCAAAATATCTTTAGATATTTAAGTATACTCTTATATTTATTTACTTACCTAATTATATAAAAACATAAATTCAATAAGTTTCATTATAAAAAAATAGTAAATAGTGTGCTATAAAACATGCAAAATGAATATAAATACACAAATAACATATACTGATACAACATTTTTCTATATATTTATTCATTATTTACAAAATTTTTACATGAAACTGGTAATACTTCATCATTTTCAACATTTATATGCTATGTAAGAGATGTTAATTTTTTATGACATTTTAGACAACCATTTCGGAGAAATCATGCGCGCAGTTGAATCGTAAACGTAAAAACGAAAATAATTTTTCGTCATATCGTTCTTCTAAGTAACCATTCATTATCTAATAAATCCTTACATGAAACTGATAACAATTCATCATTTTCAACATTTGAATGTTTTGTAAGAGCTGTTAATTTTTTGTAAAATTTTAGCCAACAATTTCAAAGAAATCATGCGCGCTATTGAATTGTAAACGTAAAAACGAAAATATTTTTTCCTCATATCATTCTTCTAAATAACCATTAATTATTTAATAAATCCTTACATTACACTGATAATACTTCGTCATTTTCAACATTTGAATGTTTTGTAAGAGCTGTTAATTTTTTATAAAATTTTAGCCAACAATTTCGGAGAAAACATGCGCGCTATTGAATCGTAAACGTAAAAACGAAAATAATTTTTCCAAATATCATTCTTCTAAATAACCATTAATTATTCAATAAATCCTTACATTACACTGATAATACTTCGTCATTTTCAACATTTGAATGTTTTGTAAGAGCTGCTAATTTTTTATAAAATTTTAGCCAACAATTTCGGAGAAAACATGCGCGCTATTGAATCGTAAACGTAAAAACGAAAATAATTTTTCCACATATCATTCTTCTAAATAACCATTAATTATTTAATAAATCCTTACATTACACTGATATTACTTCGTCATTTTCAACATTTGAATGTTTTGTAAGAACTGTTAATTTTTTATAAAATTTTAGCCAACAATTTCGGAGAAAACATGCGCGCTATTGAATCGTAAACGTAAAAACGAAAATAAATTTTCCTCATATCATTCTTCTAAATAACCATTATTTAATAAATCCTTACATGACACTGATAATACTTCGTCATTTTCAACATTTGAATGTTTTGTAAGAGCTATTAAATTTTTATATCATTTTAGCCAACCATTTCTGAGAAATGATGCGCGCTTTTGAATCGTAAACGTAAAAACGAAAATTATTTTTGTGAAAATTCAATTGAAAGAAAAGATTGACTTAGGAACATATTATGCAACATAATTTTTAAATATTGCAGTAATTTATATAATTATTTACTTATCTTACTATTTATACACATGAATTTAATAAATATTAAAAAATAATAAATATTGTGCACTAAATCAAGAAAAATAAAAGTAGAAATAAAAATAAAATTTACCTTTACAAGGGGAATACTGCATCATCTGTTTACTTAGATTATTAGGTTGATAAACTTTTTGTAGAATGTAGAAATTGATTTACACATAATAAATAAAAAATAACAGATGATCTTTTAATTATATGGGCACTTGTCGCATCATTTTTCATCATACTGCCAATAAATTAGAAGACTTGTGAAACAAAAATCTATAAATTCATGCTGATGTTTTCAATTGCATGAAATAAATAAACCTTTTAGAAATCTGAACACTAATTTACATACATATACTTTGATAACTATCATCTCATGGGATAACAGATGGAAAAAAACATTGCTCAAAGATTTTGACAAAACTTAACACATTTAAAAAGCACCGGCACTGTAAATTTCACCTTCCTCCAAGAGAAATTTTTCTTTCTGAGCAATTTCTTTCATTCGCTTACTTTTTCTTGCTTCTTTTGTGGTTTGGAGAAAGCGTAAATTAGAAGTTGCAATCCTTTAGTCGTCTAACTCTTTCAAATACTCTTTCATATTCGAACCATACCGCTTAGCTCCATTTTTCCAGCAGATCCATCGTGGTTATTGAGTCAATCGTTTTAATGGGTTTTTTTCCATGAATTATATTCATGCGTCCCTTTTTTTAGTTTCCATGCATCACGACTTGCAAAATGAGGAAAGGACTTCAGTATCAATAACTTTGCCGCTTTTGTCACCGATGACAGTGCACACACCTATTCGTGAAGTGTGACCCCGAGTTTTCCATGTACCACTGATGTTTAAGTATGAAGAATCAGTCAGAGTTACTTTTTCCGAAGCTGCAGATATCATAGATTTTTCTGCGACAGATGCGAAGCATTTCTGTAGCACCTTTATCGCAGCATTGTAAGATTTTTTGGAAACCGGTTGAGGCAGATTCATGATTCCACAAAACAGTTTCATTGCTGCATACCCCAGTCCAATTGATCTAATGGCATAAATATATAGTTAATTTCTGAAATTTTGTTATTTTCGCCGATCTTCTTAGAATTCTTAAATTTAATAACTTCAGCATTATTTTCACATAAAATCGAAATTTTAGATGATAAGCCACATTCAATTTCTTCTGTTATACTTACTTCACCACCACAAGCTTTACAGCATAAAAACTTTTCCAGAATGAAAAACATGTGACTGACATCCATAATACGATATCCATCAAAACTAGAATTATATTCAAACTCCTTGTTTACAGAAAGTTTTCTCTGTGAAGCACTGTTATTCAGTGAATCACTTTCACTTTTCGTCAGCTTTTTAGTATGTATATTGCCAGTAAATTTCCTTTTTTTCGGTCGTATCCCAGAAGCCCTTTTAGGTGTATTTTCGCTAAGAACTTCACTCATTGTTGCAGAAGATTATTAACGAAATAAATAAAATTAATTTAAAGCTAAAATAAAACTTATCCGCAAAAAAATTACTATAAAAACAATCAAAAATTTAGAATCGAAAGAGTAAACAACACAACGTGCATAGATTTATCGCTAAATCGAGCTAAATAGCTTGGTATCTAAAGCTGAAGTAGCAGTTGCTAATTTCTGCTTGATTTCCTGAAAGGAAAGGAAAAATAAATAACCACAGAGTAAAGAAAAATAAGAGTAGAAATCCTTGAATCTTATCAGCTACGGCCAGCGCCAGCTGCGTGAAAAATGTAAACAAACAGTCTAGCCCTTTAAATATCGCTGTTTCATGAAAAGAGGCCTTACTATTTTGCCCATAACTTCGTTTCTAATGAGAATTTTTTTATGGGATTTGTTTTAATATGCATCTAAAAGATTATACTTTCATATAAAGCAATAAAAAAAAAATCGAAATTTTGACCATTTGAAAGGTACCTGACCCCTTAAATGCTTTGTTCTTCTGCCGAAACCCTATTCGTCTTTGTCCTCTGTCTCTCTGTCTGTCCGTCTGTCTCATACAGAGTCCGTACTCAAAAATCACATAAGTCAGAGAGTTCAAATTGTGCGTACTTACAGCTGAATACCCCTTGTCACACAACAAATCATAAAATTTTGAAAAAGAACATTAATTTATTTAAACTTTTTTTTATATAATCGGTTCATTTTTGTTGTATTTATTGCTTCTAATTAACACGTGAGTTTAAATAGATATAAAATTTATTATGTATGTAACATAAATTATTGGATTAAATAAATCACGTGAAAAACGCGCTTATTTGTTTTTATTTCAACAAAATACATCATGTTTATCATCTTTTTTGACACGCGAAGTGAAATATGTATTTTTTATTTTTAATGTCGGTCTTTTAAAACATTTCGGTTTTATTATAAATAATTTGATTTAAACATTTTTTGATTAAAATTAATAACTTGTGAGGGAGTGACCTTTGTCATAAAGGCACTCTAGTATTTCTGAGATCGTGACGTCAATAATTTAACATGTGTAAGCGTAAAAGCGACATCTATCATCTCTTTTACTTTAACTTTCTAGAGTGTGTGTGTCTCTTTCGGATTCTGCAGTTAGGCTCGCGGTTAGTAGTAATATGTTAATTTGAAGTATCTCAGTTTGCAGCATATAAAAGCTTGGAGTTTGAGTGTGTGTGTGAGTCTCTGGCGATAGCCAGCAGAGCGTATGTCTAGTGATATTACTCAGCGAAGTGTCTCTCCAGCGGTGATTGCCCGCTGGTATCTAGCAGATTGCAAGTAGCATCGAGCCTCCAGTGAGTTGTGAAGGAGTTTCGGTATTCAATTTGAGAAGTGGGCCGGTGGTAAGAAATTTAATAGTAATTGCATTTGATTATCTCAAAGTGAATAAAGGATATCTACAGTCACGGGCTGTCTAATTAAGTTTTATCTAGCAGCTTAGCTGAAGGATAGCTGAGAAGTAATCAGAGTTGTCCCGATTGAGCTAGTTTCCGGAGCTGTGAGTATGTGTTTAATCTTTTAATAGTATTCTCAGTTGTGAAAATTTAGATTTGCTCCACTTCCCTTGAGCGCTTATAGTTTTAATAAACTGTGTTTTTATCTTAATTCCTGAATATGTCTGCATTTAACTCCCAGCACGAGCACCCGACCGTTACAAACTCTCTTTTACAATTAATTTTAATTAAATTCATTGGTGCCACTATCTATGTAAGAATTTAATAATTGTAAATTATCAATTTGTATATATTAATTAAAGGATAAGTTATTTTGAAAGAAATATTAAACGAAACCCTCTGTGCGGTATGCGATCACATTTACCCACTCGTTTTTATTACCATTTCTAGTTACTTCAAAAATATGTTAGGTAATAATTTTAAGGCTTCTTGTGCGAAAGTTTCCCAGGAATTGTTTGACGTGTAAAGTCGAACCAAAACATTATTCAAAACACTGAAGTTGAAAATTTTAAGTCATTCGCCATGCAGTCCAGACTTTGCGCCTAGTGACTTCCTCTTATTCCTTTACCGTGAGACACCTTGCAGGGCAAAACTTTCATGACGATAATGAGATCAAAATTGAAACTGAAATGTGGTTTCGACAAAAAGCGGCAAACTTCTACACTGTAAAAAAAAAAGGGTCGATCTACTAAAAAAACTTTAGTGATCCTTGTAATTACTAAAAAATTTTTAGTAATCTTAGTCGGTTACTAGAAAATCTGTAAGAATTACTAGAAAAAAGTTAGCAATGAATAGAGTTAATAGTTTTATATTTTTAATAGCTATTACTAAAACGCATTTGGTGTGGCCTTGATAGCATAGTGGTTATAGTAACGGACTCGAGGGTGAAAGTTCCCGGGTTCGATGCTGGACGCAGCCAAATACGCCCCGAATGTATGTAGTGTAAGTACTCGTTAATAAATGGATTATGAAAATCCTCTCGGAGCCGGTAGCAATGTTCGGTGCTGTCATCTATTGCGGTTTTGCCGAAAATCTATCGTTTCAGAAGTCTGGATGCAGCTCGAAGATGATGCAGCTCCTGCCCTTGGGCGCACGTAAAGGTTATTAAAAATCATTTTGGAGCTATTGCTAAATTTTGCTTGATGGTTCATACTAAAAATTTTTAAGTTAGTTATACAAAAAATTCTTTTGTTCAGTATGCAAAAGAAATGCTTGTTTCACTTGCAAAAAAAGTTTGTAATGGTTACTAAAAAATTCTGTGGAATACAAATTTACTAAAAAAGTTTTAGTAACCTCTTGATTTTTTTTTTTACAGTGTATGACAATGAGATGCAGAAGCTTGTACTTAGACTAAACAAATGCTTAGAGAACATCGTCAATTGTATTAAAAAATAAGGTGTAAATAATTCGTATAAACATTTTATCAAATTTTATGTGTGCTATGCAACATTTTCGTTGCTTTTCAAACAACCCTCGTATATTTATATTTTAGTAACTTGTATATATATTTATATTCTGCGGATAATGTATTTTGTTACATGGCTGTTTATAAAATTATTTAGTCTATAGATCTACTGTTATATATTTTATACAAAGAGAAAGATTGCTTTGACATTTTTATTGCTGGTTAAATGATTAAGTTTGTACTGGAATACTCAGAACTATAATTTCTGCACAGATTACACTATCTTTTATAACATAATATTTTTTAATAAAGAATTCAAACTTGTATCTTATTTGTTTTTAATCTTGTTAGATGCTACTACCTTTCTTTTATGAAGGTATAATATTTGTTCAGATATTCTCATTATATTTTCCTTATTTTCTCCAAGAAAATTCTATAAATGTTTTTTACCCTCAAACGATTTCAAAAATCTGTTTTAAAACATGTTCCGACATAAAATTTCAAATTAAATTAAATACGACTCAGTATCTGCTGTACTGCAATACGTATTTCAAAAAGAAGTTTAATAGCTTTCTAAAATTCTTTGAAAAGGAATATTCAGCGTGAACAGTGCAAAAACAAAGTTAGAATATTTTTGTTTCCGTTTTCATTTCTTCTCAGGTATACATTGTTATTTAATTACTATTTTTAAATAAAGAGTTTAAATATTTTTTCCTTGGTTATTTTTACCTTGATAGATGCCCTAATCTCCCTTTTATGACGATATGACAGTTTAAAGATACACCATTTATGCTATACTTTCCTTTAACCTAGAGAAACTTATAAATGTATTTTCTCAACAAAAGATCTCACAAATTTCTTTTAAAACAAGATTCAAGATAAAATTGGAAATTAAACACGACTCATTATGTTTTGAACTGTAATATGCATTTCAAAACAGAAGTTTCCTTCATTTACTTTTAATTCAAGTTTCGTCTTTTGGTTTCTTTATTTCTTAGATAGCCATGGTTATATAATTTATAATTTTAAATAAAGGACTGAAACTGTTATATTTCTTATTTTTTGATTTCATTACTTCTCAGATAACCATGGTTGTATAATTTATGATTTTAAATAAAGAATTGAAATTTTCTTTTCTTTTTTTCGTTATTTTTATCTTGTTAGACGTTGTAATCTCACTTTTATTACGATATAACATATGTTCAGATACACTTTTAATAGTATTTTGTTTTCCTTCTCGAAGAAAATTCTATAAATGTGTTTCGCCATCAAAAGATTTCATAAAACAAGACCCAAGATAGAATTTGAAATTAAATGCGACTCAGTATCTGCTGAACTGTAATATGTATTTAAAAAGAAAATTAGTTCTTTTTCAAAAACGTTTTTAAATGAATAGTCAAACTTCACAATTCAAATACAAAGTTTTTTTTTTTTTGTTTGTTTGTTTTAAGTAGTGCTAAAATTCTTTTATAATACACATATCTTTCATTTTTTAAGTTAACATGAATTTTGGAGTATTGGATTCGAAAAGTTTTGATCGCCACTTTTAGACAGATTTACACGTTTTAGCAATCAGATGACTAAAAATATGTTTCTATAAAATGTGGGACAAACATTTTGTGGGCACTCTATCTCAAAAACTGAAGAACGCAAAATAATAAAACTTTAGATTCAGCTAGTCCCTGGTATAAGTTGGTACTGATTACATTTTGGTGCAAATCACCCAACAAGTGACTCTTCTATGCTGCATATTTCATGATATGTGTACCAGCAACATCTCAATAATTTATGAATGCATTTTTATGAAATTTCAGATTCAGTGAGTGATTGATATAATTTAGCGCTGACCCCTTTTTGGTGTATATCGTTCAACAGGTAGTGGTTGTGAGCTGCATTATTTCTAGTTATCGCAACATCTCTATCTCAAGAAATGCACGAAATTTTTGTGCATTTATGTATAATAATAATTTGTACACTAATTATATTTTGTGCACTAAGGCACGAAATTTTATCAAACTTCAGATTCAGATAGTTGGTAATATAAATTGATTCTATTAAATTTTTGGGTGAAATACAAGTTTTGTAATAAATTTATGAAATTTTGTAGAATTTATGCAGATTTTTGTATGATTTTCGCACCAGTTAAACCACCCACTCAAACTAATGCATAGACTTTCATAAAACTTCTATTTCAATTAGACGTTGACATTAGTGGTTGCTCATTAAGTATTGATATAAATCACGTAACAAGTATCGTTGATATGCTGAATTTTTCAGAATTTACACGATCTTAGGGATTATCATATATCAAGGACCAATTCACAAAACTACATCTTTGGGATCTTCATGATAAGCATGTATCGTCAGTTAATATTTGCAATATACAGCAGTAATTCAACTGTAGTTCCACAATTTTTCAACAAGTTTTTCAGTATTAATATACATGAGATAAGAAAAGTTTTGGGATTGCCACATATGATTTGATTTGTATGATTTTACGTTAATTCAAAGGTGTAAATATCTAGCCGCTAGCGGATAGTCTCTCACCACTAATTTTTTACAATTTTCTTCGCAGAAATTTTATTAAAATACTCTAAAAAATTAGGCGAAAGAATAGTTAAAAAATAACCTGAATAAAATTTAGTGGTGAAAGAGTTGGTGCCTAGATTATCACACCACTTTAATTATTTGTCAGATGTGATTTTCTGGAAAAGAACACTTAAAAAGGACTGTGCAAATCATTTGATATTTTACAGGGGTAAAACTGAAAAACTTACATATCTATATGACACACAAGTAAAATATCAACGTTGAAAGTCCTTTGCCTGCCTTTCAATAGCAGCAAGTAATGTTCGTGACGTCAACTTGCACATCTCTTGAAAATATCTGTAATAGATGTATGTTAAAGGGACGGTGGACATTAATTTTTTCTTTTAATTTTCATCAAAGCAATATGAAATTTTGTGCATGCATACATTTCACCAAAAGCATATAGAAAACCTTCAATAAATTTGCAATCTTATTAAAAATTTTTAATTTTTTTAAAAATTTTAAATTTGTAAACGAAATTTTAAAATGCTCTTCGTGTTTTAATTTTTGAGATATTTTCTTCCTTTTGCATTTTTATCACTTAAAACTTTATTATAAACGAATTTGTCCAAGATTTTTTTAATTTCTTGAATAGTTAATATTTTACAGATTTTTTCTAGATTCCATATCGATTTTCATCCAAATTTTGCCTTTAATAAGTAAAAAATCGAATTCGACTATCTTAATGAAGATGAATTTTTAAAAACTGACACAATTTCTTTATAAACAATATGAGGATACTTCCTTATAAATTTCATAAATAGTGATAAAAAATTACGGTGCAAGGAGAATTCCAAAAATCTAAAAACGTTGAAAAATTAGATTTGAGAAAACAGATTTAAAGTAGGGGAAACTGGGGCACATTGATCTACGGGGCAAATTGATACACCCCCTCTACTGCTCACAGGGTCATTACAGGAAGTTTCACAACAGCTCCAAAAGGTGATGCTTGTGCACTCAACTACATACAGAAAATCTTGGAATGATTCAATAGTTTGATGAAATGGGACGGGTGCTTTATTGTTTATGTAGGTCAAAAGTAAATTTCAGTTGTTCAATTGAAATGGTATTATTCAACTGTTCCAGTATTTTCAACAAAAAAGAATAATCTCCCTGGCAAGTAGAGCTACTCTTTATCAGTTCCTCGTTCTTTATTGTTAGATAAATTGTGAAGTGTTGGAATTGAGATTCATTTTATTCAAAATGGCTGTATGGGGTACATTAATACAGTCTATTTCAGGGCACATTGATACAATCTAAATCCTTTTCTAGTTCTTTTTTTCATTACCTATTATTTTTTTTTACCATATACTCTTTAATCCAGCCATTTTTCTCCAAAAATTTCTAATATTAGTTTTTATTGAAGTGAAATAGCTGTAATTTCTTTATATTAGATCATTTTATAGTATTTTTGAAAACAGAAGACATACAAACTTATCCAACATCCAGTGCTCGTAGAGCTAACAGAAGAAAGCCTGGAAAATATCAAATTTATATAGATTCTCCAGAGAAAAAAGTATTTTCGACATGAGAAATGCTAAGTAAGAGAAACAAGCTGCAAAACAGCACTGGATAATTATATGAAAACAGACTTTTTAATATAATTATGCTTTTTTCTGTTTATAAACCGATTTATAAACAGAAAACCTGATAATTTTTTCACCTTTCCTAAGAAAGAAGATAATGCTGGGGTTGAAGTGCCAGATATGACAAAGTTACCACAGCCAACAATCACACAAGGAACAGCTAAAACGTCAGGTCATTATACATTTCATTTTGATTGCTTTAATATTACTTAAAATAAATTATGGGTGATTTGAATTTCTATAAATACATATAAAATGGTTTGGTAACTATTTTTCTATGAAAAATATGCATTGGTGTTATTTCATTTCCATTTTTCACAGACGTATCAAAGTGCCCAATGAGATGCATCAATCTGCTCCGGCGATGGGGCGTATTGCTACAAAGGGCTTTTTTTGATTTTTTAAAAATTACATGCAAAAATAATATATAAAACAACGATTGTATATTTTTATATCACACTACACAAGTTTTGCTGACACCACATGGGAAAAAACTTTAAATATCTGCTTTCTGAATACCGAAAAAATTATTAGAAAAAAGCTGTATCAATGTGCCCCAGTTCTCCGTACATAAATACACTTACTTTTATATTTACTTCTTAAAATCTTCATAAATGATATTTTAATAAGACAAAACTGTTTTGATACTGTTATACCACAGAAATGGACATTTTTGACGACGATTTTGCTCAAATAAGTATACACTCTCCCCTTTGCATGTGTAACTTTATATTAGCAGCAGTAAGATTTGAATAATTAAAATCATTAATGAAATTAAAATTCAAACATGTAAAAGAAATTATTAATTTTTAATTATCATACGAATAAAACTATTTGTAGGAGAAATATTATATGATAAAAGTCATCCTTTTTTGAGCTTTTTATTATTTATATTTATATATTGAAAAGTTCATTTTTTTTATAGATTTTCAATAGTTAAGAGAAAGTATACACTCTGAATTTATGTGATAAAACAGCATCAACTGATATCGGATGGATGTTAAATAAATATGATTCAAAAGGAAAAATTGACGATACTTTTAAAGAAATGTCTTCGATTTGAAAGCTTTATTCGATATCTGGATTTGAGAGATAAAGTATTGACGACAGCATGTAGAATCTAGTTAATTCAACTGTCACTTGTAGAACGCTAAACGGGATAAAACAGGGTGATAAACGTCGGAATCCGATATGGATAAGTAAAGGATTGGGATAAAGAATAATAGAAAACTTCACCGAATACGTGCATGTAAAATAATACATTTAAAACTGCAGTGTCATACATTGCCTTTGCAGTTAAATGGTCATAAAATGCTTCATATGAGATTAACCTTAACAACACATAAAAACGTTTAAAAGCATTTTATCGAATATTTATTCCAAATATATATTTCTAGATGCTTATGTAAATTATATTAACTACTAGCAGCCTTCTTCCACTGTATTAGTCTCTTTATCCAAACGAATCTTGACTCAAGAAAAAAAAATAATTTAATAAATTACAAGGAGCATTTGGAAGATGATTCTTTAACTAATCGTAAGATGAACAAAGAGCTTAAACTTTTGTCCACGAAAAGAATCCAAATTGCTAAAAAAAAAAAAAATATCGTGAAATATAACTTAAGTTTTTAAAAAGTATCTATTTTCTAATCAATCAGAACCCTCCTTAGATGTTTATTTCATTTGTCAGAAAATTGATAGTCTTTAAAATCATAGGTAATTTTTCACGATATTTTTAACAGTGTACTATTTCATTTTTTCAACTGGAAACCAATTTTTAATCACATATAACTCCTCCTTCAATAAATTTAATTAGTTCAATTGTTTGATTACATTCAGTCTAGAAAAAAATCTATAAAACAATAACATAAAATAAAATAACTAAAATGCGGACATATGCTGCCCAGAGTAAAATATTTAAATGTTTCCTTCTGAGTTAGTAAAAATCTGTTAAAGAATCATTTTTATGATGTTCTAACAGTTTAAGAAGATCTATCACAGTAGGATTTTGTAAAGACTGATACAATATTCATTTGAATAAAATAAACATTGACAATATTCTTTTTAAGATCATTTTTAACAGATGAGTGTTGATACAGGTTTAACTTTATGTTAGCAGCAGTATGGTTTGAATAATCAAAATGGTGAAAATAATTACTAAAATTAAATTTGAAGATATGAAAAAATTATTATTCTTTAATTATTATATGAATGAAACTATTTTCTAGGAAAAATTTATCATGAAACTAATTCTTTTATGAGCTATTTTTTATTAATATTTATACATTGGAAAGTTATTTTTTTTATAGATTTTCTATAGTTAAGAGAAAATATACACTCTGAACTTAAGTGATAAAACAGCATCAGCAGATATTGGATGGTTGCTAAATAAATATAAGTTGAAACAAAAAACTGACGATACCTTTTAAAGAAATATCTCCGATTTGAAAGTTATCGGAAGACAAGTTTTATTCGATATCTAGATTTCAGACATAAAGTATCGATGACAGCATGTGAATCTAGTTAATTCAACTGTCACTTGTAGACACGCTAAACGGGATAAAACAGAGTCATAAACGTCGGAATTCGAAGCGGATAAGATAAAGTTTTGGGATAAAGGATAATAAATAACTCTACCGAATATTATGTTCATGTAAAATAATATACAGTCGAGCCTCTATATAACGAAATCCATCGTTCCAGTAAAAAATTCGTTATATAGAGAAATTCGATGTATAGAGTATGATGCTAAAAATAGTATTTAATGTATAAATTTTGAACAAATATTATTTTTGATCTTTTTAATTAAGAATTTGAAATGTTTAAAAGTATATATTAACCTAACATTTTATTTCTTACTTATTTAAGCAGTTTCAAAAAAGAGAAAAGACATTTATTTGAAAGCTTAATGAAAATCAAATAAGGAAGACTTACATAAATTTCAGAGGAAGAAATCTGTAATTTTTTGTTGTTTTGATTTTAAAATTACAATTGTTACGCTCTCAAAAAAATTCTCAAATTTTAGCAAGGAATGAAAAATTGTAGTTGATATTTTCCTCCATTTGAAGGTCTCTCTTATGTGCTCTCATTGATTCTTCTCTTATATCTTATATGTGTAACAATTCAATTGACTGTGTTTTGAGAAGGATGTTGAAAGGTGTGTGGGAGGTGGGATGAACTTGTTAGATTTAAAGAATAAGGAGAGAAGTAATATTTATAAAAAAACAAAAACCTCGCCACTGAACGATAAATCAAAAATAACTGATGGAAAATTGATTCCATATGATTTCGAAGCTTTTTTAAAACTGAATAAATTAAGATCAATTTATGAAATAATTCGTTTTATGGAGATAGATATTTCGCTATACAGAGTCTGTTTTTAATGTAATCATGCGAAAAGGGGACCGTTCTTACTAAAAATTCGTTATATGGAGAAATTCGATGCATGGAGTTTCGTTATATAGAGGTTCGACTGTATTTAAAAGAGCAGTGTCATATAAACATTTGAATAAATAATTATATTTACTTCAGGCAGGTGTAACGAAAAATTAAAAACAAATATTATTGACATGCTTCGATTCTATCTAATAAGAACCATAATCATAATAAAATAGAAATAAAAATCGTTTAATGTTCAATACAAGCGGCACGCGAAAATGGGATGTAAATTAAAAAACCACGCACACTATCTTTTACACTAGTTTCTTTACTTTTAATTTACATCTCATTGTCTCGTGCCGTTTGTATTGACCTCTAAACGTTTTTTATTTTTATTTCTATTTTACTATGATTATGGTTCTTATTAGATTGGAATCGAAACATGGCAATAATATTTGTTTTTAATTTTTCGTTACACCTCTCTCAGGTAAAATAAAAATTTTTATTCAAATGTTTATATGTAAAAGGTGAATTTCTTAAAATCTTTTGATTTTAAAATCTCAAAGATTTAATAACTATTTTATGACAGCAGTGTCATATTTTATAGATTAAAAGTTCATTTTTTATAGATTTTTAATAAGTAAGAGGAAGTGAACACACTGAATTTAAATTATAAAACAGCATTAGCAGATATTTGATGGTTGCTAAATAAGTATAAGTCCAAACGAAAAACTGATGATATATTTAAAGTAATGTATCCGATATGAAAGTTATCGGAAAACAAATTATATTCGATATACGGACTTGAGAGATAAAGTATAGATGACAGCTTGTAGAATCTAGTTAATTCAACTGCCTCTTGTAGACACGCTCAACGGGATAAAACAGGGTAATAAACGTCGGAATCCGATATGGATAAGAAAAGGATTGGAATAAAGAATAATAAAAAACTTTACCGAAAATGTAGACATAAAATAATAGATTTTAAACATTTTGGGATAAAGATTTTAAACATTAGTGCCATACGTTGCATTTGAAATTAATTGGTCATAAAATGCTTCATATAAGATTGACCTAATAAACACACAAAAGCATTTTAAAAGCAGCTTGTCTAATATTTATTTCACATATTGTATATTTAAAAATATTTATGTAAATGGAGTAATGGAAAAATGTATTCATTTTTTGGATTCCCTTGTTGTAGGGGTACTTAGCATTCGGTGTAGCAATGTAAGAGTGTTTTTCAATGCAATGGGAGCCATGTTAATGTTTAGGCGTGGCGGATGGCCACAAAGAAAAGAAGTTTAATAAATAAAAACAAGAATTTTATGTTATTATAGCAAAATGATTAAAAAAAGAGAAAGAAAAATCTATTAGATTTAAAAAAAATCCGAGATATACAGTCTATAGACAGGCGAAAAAAGCTACTACAGAGAAACGCTCCAAACTTAAAAAAAAAAAAAAAAAAAAAAAAAAAAAAAAAAAAAAAAAAGATTTTACCGAGACCACGCATTATATTTTAGCAGCTTAAAATGCTCAAAAAGCAGTATAATATGACAAACATTAAAAAATACGAATAATTTTAAAATAGAAAAATATTACAATAAGCATGAGAAATGCAAAAAAAGTGATAATGTATACAAATGAGGAGAGTTCAGTATAACAGTGCAATTATATTTATGTTAAATGTATTAGTTATTAACCTAACTAAAGAATAATCTAAATTTTCCCAATTTAATTTCTTTTCTTTTTCATTCAAATATCTACACTTTAAAAAAAAGGGTCGATCTACTAAAAAAATTTTTGTGATCTTTGTAATTACTAAATTTTTTTTGTAATCTTACTCGGTTACAAGAAAATCTGTAAGAATTACTAGAAAAAAATCTAGCAACGAATAAGAATAAATAGTTTTATATTTTTAATAGTTATTACTTAATCTCACTTGGCGTGGCCGTGATAGCCTAGTGGTCATAGCACCGAACTCCAGGCCGAAAGTTCCGGGTTCCATACTGGTCACCACCAAATACGCACCAATGTATTCAGTGTAAATACTCGTTGAATAAAGGGATTATGAAAATCCTGTTGGAGCAGGTAGATATGTTTGGTGCTGTCATCTATTGCGGCTTTGCCGAAAATCTTCCGCTTCAGTTGTCTGTCTTCTTACCCACCGGATGCAGCTCGAAGGAAACTCTTGCCCTTCGGGCACACGTAATGGTTGCTAAAAATAATTTTTGAGCTATTACTAAAATGTGTTTGGTGTCTCATACTAAAAAGTTTTAAGTTAGTTATGCAAATAATTCCTTTGTTCAGTTTACAAAAGAAATGTTTGTTTCACTTGCAAAAAAAAAAGTTTTTAATGGTTACTAAAAAATTCTGTGGAATACAAATTTACTAAAATATTTTTAGTAACCTCTTGATTTTTTTTTTTTTTTTACAGTGTATGAATTCAAAGCTTTGGATATAAAGGGTTAAACAGGAGTTTCGAATGCTTTTTTAATGTGAAGGAACGTTTCATATACAAAGAGATATTTTTAAGATAACGGAGTGCCTCTTACCGAAACATCAATTACCAAGCTACCAATTATCCGAACAGTCTAATTCTTCCTCTGTCTCTTTTTAATTAGAATTTGTAATTATCCAAACAGCCTAAAAACAGCCTAGTTTCTTTCATTTTTTCCCTTTCAGATGTAAAAGAAACCGAAAAAAATATGTAAAACAATAAAGAAGATGGTAAGAATACTAGGTTATGAAGAAAATAAAATTAACGACTGGTTAAATAATAACGAACATGTTCCGGATATTATATTTTAAACTATGGTGAGTTCTGAGTACCCGCCTTCTGTCAAAACCATTCGTCAATGGTTCAGTGCATTTAAGGAAACAGAAAGTGTTTTGAAGCAAAAGTCGCCGGGTAGGCCGAGTGTGTCTCAAGAGAAACTGCACTGTAAAAAAAAAAAAAAAAAAAAAAAAAAAAAAAAAAAAAAAAAATTCAAGAGGTTACTAAAATTTTTTTAGTAAATTTGTATTTCACAGAATTTTTTAGTAACCATTACAAACTTTTTTTTGCAAGCGAAACAAGCATTTTTTTTTGTAAACTGAACAAAAGAATTTTTTGTATAACTAACTTAAAAAATTTTTAGTATGAACCATCAAGCAAAATTTAGTAATAGCTCTAAAATGATTTTTAATAACCTTTAGGTGCGCCCGAAGGGCAAGAGCTTCCTTCGAGCTGCATCCAGACTTCTGAAACGATAGATTTTCGGTAAAACCGCAATAGACGGCAGCACCAAACATTGCCACCCGCTCCGACAGGATTTTCATAATCCATTTATTAACGAGTACTTACACTACATACATTCGGGGCGTATTTGGCTGTGTCCAGCATCGAACCCGGGACCTTTCAGTCTGTAGTCCGTTACTATAACCGCTATGCTATCAAGGCCACACCAAGTGAGTTTTAGTAATAGTTATTAAAAATATAAAACTATTAACTCTATTCATTGATAACTTTTTTCTAGTAATTCTTACAGATTTTCTAGTAACCGACTAAGATTACTAAAATTTTTTTAGTAATTACAAGGATCACTGAAGTTTTTTTAGTAGATCGACCCTTTTTTTTTACAGTGTGGACAGAAACCGAGATTCATGCCTTCGAAGCCCTAAGAAATCGTTGACAAGTCGTAGCCTGGAGTTGGGGTTACCAAGATCAACAGGGAACGAATAGTCAATTGTGTGGCGACCGTCCCCCCAGACATGCTCGCCAGAACATGGGAAGAGGTAGAATACCGTTTAGACGTCTGCCGTGCCACTAACTGGGCTCATATAGAACTTTACTAAGTGTTAAAAAAACTTGAAAATGTAAGCTTTCAGTCATGTATAAAACATGTATGTATGTTTTTTATTTCATTAAAATATTTTGCCTCAAAACCCCGGAGTTCTTTTATAGACACCCTGTATTGATAGTTCATGAAGAATCAATAAATTGAAAAATTTAGAAACTAATGAAATTTTTTGCAATTCTTCATAAACAATTTGTTTAAGAAGACTTTTATAACATGCATTTTATGCTTAGTTTCATGCAAATACTCTTTTATCTGCATATTTAAACAAATTTAATGCTATTAAGAAATTAGAAAGATACATACACATGATAAATACAAATGTTGTTAAAGCTATTTATCTGAAAGCTTAAATTCGATTAAGAGCTTAAGCATGTTTATGTACAGATTACAAAAAGGTTAATGAAATCGACAGTACGACTTGATCGAGGAGTAATGTTTATTTTTCCCTGAAGGGTATTGTTATGTGTGTAAATACTCTGTTAGTTTAAGTGATATTTACGTTAACATTAAACAAAGTTATTTTAATATTTTAAAATGTTAATTCCACGAATAAACAAATTGAAACATTATAAAATGTAATGTAGATATTTAACTTTTAAACAAATATGTTTATGTATATAGAATATATACTTATTGAAAATATGATTGGATAATATCTTAGGAATTTTTTTAGGATTTTAAAGAACATTAGAAAACACATTTTTAAGCTATGTCAAAAAGGACAATTATAAATATTTCATATAAAATACAACAATCATGTATAGAAAAATAATATCTTAGCTTTAAAGAAAGTAATGTTTCGAACTTTTTATGTATATTTTTCAGTTTAAATAAACTAAATAAATCAGTATAAGCTATCCGTTTTAAAAATGCCCTACATACCGCCCGCCGCGCAGAGCGCAAGGTTGTTTTTAATACTTACAATTTAATACATTTATGCACTTTCGAAGATTGCACATTAACTCCGACAATTTTTTTTCGTTTCGTTCGGATCAACCACATACAAGAAATTTACAATACAAGAAATTAATAACAAAAAAGATTTTTGCATTTAGGGAAAGATGGGGATACTTGAGCCGTTTTTTGAATTTTAATTTTTTTAATTTTTTTATAATTTCTTAAAATAAAGTAAAATATTGAAAATGAAAATTTGATATTTTTTCTTCAACTGAAAACCACTTTCAATTAATTTTGAACTATTTTTCTATGTCTAATAAATTTTTACTTTTTGTTTTACATCGTGGCTCAAGTATTCCCATGAGGGGGATACTTGAGCCATGGTGAAGGGATACTTGTGCCAGTATGGAAAAATACCAAAAAAAGTATTTTTTTTCGCTTTATTTTTGCATAAACATTTTACAGAATGATAAATTATGACACATAAAGTGCTTCAAAACCAATTGAGAAAACAAAGCTAGTAATACGATCATTTTTTTGTCGTTAGAACTGGTGGTCGAAGGATCATTTCAACTTGAGTTATGTCGATGGTAGAAACATCCTCAGTTCAGAGCCATTTAAATTTGGAATCTGAAATTCTTCGGGCAAATTTCATTTTCTTAATACTAAGCACTTGTCCAACAAAATCTTTTTACAGTGTTCTTTCCGGGATATTTTATTAGTAACCAATCATCAATAGAAGTTTTTCTTTTCATATCATCACCATCATTGACAGATTTTTCCTCTAATGATATTGTCAAACTCATGCTTTTATTTGAGTAACTGTCGGAATCTAAGCCAGATGTATCATTCTACTATTTCAAACACTTTTTTTGATTTTACAGGAAAAGAATTTGTCTTCCATTTTGGCTCCATGCAGGTAAGTTTGAACTGTGATTTTTGTTGCTTTTCTAGTTTTTTGTGTGCTCTTTTTACCAATTCTTCTGCAATTTTCTTAGTTAAAAAAAGTTACAGCAACAAAGATTACAATTTCAACATAAAATGTTAATCTTAATATGTTATATTAAAAAATGAATATGTTAATATGTTAGACCTAACTAATTAAAGTATTAAAGATTATAACCTCTAAAACAGTTTTAAAAAATTATTTTAATTTAATAAAAGTTAAATGGAAAACTATGTTTACATTTATCTAGTCAGGATATTTTGTTAGTCGAAATGAAAAATAAAATGGATATTTTCATTAAAAAAATATACTTTATTAAACATTTTTTAGGTCGTTATTTTTTTAAGAAAAAAATAAATAAAAAGAAAAAATATTCTCCCTTTTATCCATAAAAAATTCTATTTGTGAATATAAGGATGTAATTTTATTTTTTGTTTGTATCACCCATGTCTAATTTCCTAGTGGGGATGGTTGATCCATGGCTGAAGTATCCCCAATCTCACTGGCTCAAGTATCCCCACTACCACTATTTTTGTTTATCAGAGTTTTACTAAATAAAGCATGCAGATATTAGAACTATTTTAGATTCAAAATACAATTGAAATTATACTTACTAAATTTATGTATATAGTTGCAACTTTAAACAAAACTTTGATTACAAAAAAATAAAACAAACATGCACCTAAATATTTATTTCAGATAATGAAAAAACAACTGTTAATCACTATACTTTCAAAATGGTACCAAGGTGTGTGGTTTATTTTTTACATTTTCAGAACTATAAATATGTTACCATATTGCAGAGACATCCTTGGAGTTTCGAGCTTATTGATTGTAAATACAATACCCTAATTATTTATTCATGCAAATTTTAACAGTTTATGCTTCGACGGTATTTGAAAGTACCATCCGTACTTTACCGTACTATTACAATTAAAATACACTCATTGAACACATTCTCAATGATCCTTTTTAGAAAACAACAGTAAATGCTGTGCCTGATCATCATTAACAATGAAAGTCGCCATACTGAGCATATTCAGATTATTTTGGAAAAAAAATACTAACTAAACTATTCATGCATGTAATAAAGGATCAGTTATATATTTAGCGGCGGAATTACAGTAGAAAAGTCTCTAAAAAATAAAATACTTCAGAATTTTTGGCGTGAAAAGACAAAAGCGTCATACAATTTTGCGAGAAGCATTCTTCCTCGCTAAAAGCGAATGATTTTAACCCATTAATGTCTAAATTATTTTCTTCATTAAAAATGAAATTTTGGGTTTCTCACCACTCTTAAAAGACGAATAACTTTTATCTTAATTTATTGAGGAGTTTTCTCGGGAAAAATAGTGCTTATTTATCTTTCTATTTACTGGTATGAAAAGTGCTTTATTGCCATTTTTATAATCGTCCCTAAAAAGGGACGCTAGGCACTAATGGGTTAATGTAAATGTAAAATGTTTGTTAATGGATTTTTAGATGCGTATAAATGACACTTGATAAATTTAAACATAAAATTAAAGATTTTTTTGTGTACCAACATTAATGTAATACAAATAAAATATATTAAAGAAAGAACACATTAAATAAAAACTTATCTCTTAATGAAATCACTTAGAGTTTACGAAAAAAAAAATGTTTTTGAAAGCAATCTGGTTATTAAACAAATGCATCAGCAAAATAAAAACGATTCTTTCAAACAATTTATCAAAAATTAACATTTTAAATTGAAAACATCGTTAAAATTTAAAGACTTTTAAAATTTAAATATAGTATTTTATTCAATAATAAATCATTAAACACTCGGACGATTCTAATTTGTTTTTCGAATTTGCTTTAACCACATGCATCACTTCTATCATTTTCAGGCATAGTTAAAAAATATTCGAAAATATTACTTAAAACCTGTTAATGTTATGTTTAACAATTTTAAAAATATAGTTGATAAAAAATACATAATCTTTTCTTTCTCTAAAATTTCTCTAGAAAAAGATCTGATTTTTAAGTCGTTCAGAGGAACAGAAGTTTCTTCCCAATAGACAAATGTAAGATTCACGCCGATTTATTTCCACTTCAAAACATACGATTCTCAGCAGAAAAGACTATTTAAAAATATTCTGTGGCATAGAAACTTTATAAAAACTGAGAACGAAAGTAATAAGTTTCTTTTTAGACTTTTTTTAAAGACACTTTTGAAAAGAAAAAAAAATAACTTCATGAATAGAAAATTCTACTAAAATAAACGCACCAGAAGTGAATCAATCAAAGACAGAATTTATCTAACTATTATTAGATTGACTTGAAAATCCAGGTGTACCGCCACAATCCAAAAACAATTGAATAACTGAAGAAGTACATGTCTTCTGCTGGTGAAACCTGACACATTTACAAAGGTTTCTGGTAATTTCGTTCAGATACTACTCCATATTATTGCTGCGCATGGTGGATATTAAATATATATATACAGGGTGTTTCAAAAATGGGCGGTATATTTGGAAAAAAAATCAATAAAAATTAAACGGGCAGCGATAGAAATACACTGTTTGTTGAAATATGCTTCAGACAATAGTAAATTTTCAGGCAGAGAAACTTTCGAAATTAGTTACAATTTTCAACAACAGATGGCGCTGCAGGCGATTTGAAAGATATAGAAGAAAACGCAGTCTGTGAGTTCGCCATTTTGTAAGTCATCTTTGTAAGTCATCGTGTGCCGTGCACAGATTGTAAATTTGCTGTGAAAAAATGGTTTAATCTTTAGAAAAGAGGATATTTGACTTGAAAGGCCAGGTGTACCACAATCCAAAAACAATTGAACAATTGAAGCAGTACGAGTACATGTCTTCTGCTTGTGAAGCCTGACACGTTTACATAGATTTCTGGTAATTTCGTTCAAAGACTATGCCATATTATTGCTGCGCACGGTGGATATGTGCAAAACATCGTACTTTACATTTTTCAGACTGCAGCGCCATTTGTTGTTGATACTTGTACTAATTTCGAAAACTTGTCTGTCTAAAAATTTCCTAAGCATATTGCAACATCCAGTATATTTTTAGCCCTGCCCGTTTAGTTTTTATTGATTTTTCTAATGTACCGGTCCTTTTTGAAACACCTTGTATATATATATATATATATATATATTAAATATATATATATATATATATGTAACCCTTAATTGTAAAACAATATATATATATATATATATGTAACCCTTAATTGTAAAACAATATATATCAATGAAACATGAATAAAAGAATTACAAGGAATATATTTGAAATTTTCAGAACCATAGTAGATTCATCAGATCCCAAATATATAAATGTAAACCATTAAATTTAATACAAAATTAATACATTGAAACATGGAAAAAATAAAATGAATATAATCAAAAATATATAATTTGAACTTTAAAATTTTCTGGACTACTTAAAAGACGATTAAAATAATCCACTATCGATGTTAATAGGTAATTTTGTTTAAAAACATCTTAGAACTTTCAAGCCTTATAATCAGGCTCTCCCTCAGAGAATATTTTCCTTATTCTCTGAGGGTACTATGACAAATACATTATTCCGTTTCAAAAATGAACGAGACTGCAAAATGAAAACGTTTATTCCAAACAATTTATGAAAATTTAACATTTAAAGATAACATTCTTAACATTTAGAGACTATCAAACTTTAAATAAATTTAATTCAATAATCATTATTTATAGGCTCGACGATTCTAATTTATTTTGGGAGTTTGCTTTAGTCAAACGCATCACATCTATCAGTATCAGTCATACTTGAAAAGTTATTTGTAAATACCATTACTTAAAACATGTTAATCTTATGTTTTACAATTTTAAAAATGTAGCTTATAAAAATAGATAATCTTTTTTTTCTCTAAATTTCTCTGAAAAAAAAACTTATTTTTAAGAAGATCCATCCCAACAGACAGATAAAAAAGTGAGATTCGCGTTGATTTATTTCCACATCAAAACATAGGATTCTCAGCAGAAAGACTATTGAAAAAATATTCTGTGACACAGAAACTTTGTAAAAAGTAAGAATGAAAGAAATAGGATTCTTTCAGACATTTTTTAAAGACAGTTTTAAAAAGAAAAAAAACCCTTCATGAATAGAAAAACTTACTAAAATAAACGCACTAGTAGTGAGCCATTCAAAGACTGCATTTATCTAAGTAGTATTAGATTGTTTTATGTATATACTTGCCGCCCTTGGCGACCGGTTTGATCTCCCTTAAATGCATACTAAGCATTAAATCATATTGCTTTTATGCATAATTTATTTTAATTGCAACAAAAAGGCAAATACATGCCTCACATGATAACCCGGCAATTGCTATTTATTCTGTAAACTGTTTATTTACTTTATGATATAAATTGTGTTGTTCTATAATTATTATTATTTTTTAAATTTACTATTATTTTCTTTTTGAAATAATAGAAATGAGTTAAAAAATATATATGTAACTAATGAAAACAAAGTTTTTGCCAAATTGGCATCTAAAAAAATAAATCGCACCAATGTGGTGCGTATATGACATCATAAAATCAGTATATGACAGCGATAAATCAAACACACGGTATTTTTATGCTAATTTGGCCAAATACGCCAAATATTATACCCGTAACATTTTTTTTTTTTTTTTTTTTTTTTTTTTTTGCATTTCATTAATTTCATTTAAAATATATTTAATAATATAATCCTTTCCTCATTTCATTTATAATAACATAACCTTAATTTGAAACTGAGGCGTTTAAAATTCATGATTTTTATTTATTTTTTAAGCCAATAGAATAATAAAAAAAAACTAAAATAACGATAATTTGAAGCTCTATAATTGCAGCGAAAGATCAAAAAGTAAATAAACCCAATTTACTACTGCCTAGATGTGTTTTATTTGGGCGTTGTCATTAAACAATTAGCAAATAACCGCGATTTTTACACTACACACGTTAGCGTAATATATACGAGGGTTGTAAATTAAATATTGGCAACTTAACCGTGAAACTCGCAGAAGGGCGGGCATGCGCAAATAGGATAATGGGAGCGGTGAGGTGGTGCCGTTGTCGATGCGTGGAGTGCAAAACACAGTCGATATGCTTAGAAGGATAGTTGTGTGGCGTTAAAATGAGGATTTTCGTTTCCATCGGTATAAAGCATGTTTTCAAAAGCTGATAAGCGGTCATTGCTTAAAATCGAAGTTACCCCCGGCAAAAATGCAACAGAATGTTATCTAAGATTAGAGGAAGCCTGTGGCACAAATGCATTACGGAATAGGACAGTAGCAGGATGGGTTCAAGCATTTCGTCCGGATTAGAAAGAGACTGCGGATTGGCAACGCACAGGTCGACCCTCCATTCCTCAAGAGCAGATTGACATCCTGAGCTGTCTCCTTACCATAGACAGCCGATGGACTGTCCGAGGCCAACCCCTCGGAAGTAACCGGTTTTAAGACGTTTCATCTGTACTCCACGCAGTAGGGTGCTCGGTCGCTCACATTAACAATCAACACCTTGCCACTGATCTACAACGACTTCTCGACATTTGGCAAAAAGTTATAAGCTTTGCTGGTGATTACACAAAAGGAATGTACTGCAATTTTACTTGTAAGTTCATTAAAAATCGATTTATACCTATGTTGCCATTACTTAATTTACAGCCCTCGTATATATATATATATATATAGATATATTTGTTAAAATGTATACATATATATATAAAACCCTTACTTGTAAAACGATATATATCAATGACACATGAATAAATGAATTATTAAAAGGAATGTATTCGAAATTTGCAGAACCATAGTATATTCATTAGATCCCATATATATATATATGAATTATTAAATTTAATACAAAATTACCACATTGAAACATGGAAAAAATAATTTAAAATGAATATAATCGATTTTTGTAGAACCAGAATAGAATCCTCACGCCTATGAATACTGTATTAGCCATGATAAAGCAAAATAATACGAATTTGGGGCTACAACACTCATATAACCAAAATTAAATGAAGAAAGACATTTAAAATAAATTATAATAACATTATTAAAATGATTGATGGGTTGTATAGGGTTTGATAACGCAATATATCAATATATATATATTCAGAGTGTTAATATATTTTTTTGAAAAAATGAATAATGTTTTCTTTCTCAATTCTTCAGTATCTTTAAGAATCTGGCTTATTCAACAATTTATTTTTAATGTAATAGAGTTTATTAAGGCTAGTTTAATACAAATAAAACATGTTAAAGAAACAAAGTTTTAAAGAAAAACTTATCTCTGAATAAAATTACTAAGAGTTTGCCAAAAAATATGTTTTTAAGACAGTCTGTATAATAAACAAATGCAAGAGCAAAATAATAACGGTTATTCCAAACAATTTATGTAAAGTTAACATTTAAAGATGATAACATTGTTACTATTCGAAGCCTTATAAACTTTAAATAAATTTAATTCAATAATTATCCACTATAGGCTCGGACGATACTCATTTGTTTTGGGAATTTGCTTTAGTCAAGAACATAGCTTCTATCATTATCAGGCATAATTGAAGAAATATTTGTAAATAACATTACTTAAAACCTGTTAATGATATGTTTAACAATATTGAAAATACAGCAAATAAAAATACATAATATTTTGTTTCTCTAAAGTGTATCTGGAAAAAAATCTGATTTTTAAGTCAGGGGAACAGAAGATCCCTCCAAATAGACAGATGGAAAAATAAGATTCACGTTGATTTATTTCCACTTCAAAACATACGATTTTCTCCAGAAAGACTATTAAAAAATATTCTGTTACACAGAAGCTTTCTAAAAAATGAAAAATAATTTGTTAAGGTTCTTTCGAGACATTAATTTTTTAAAGAAAAACATTCTTGAAAAGCAAATAGTGGGACTTTACAGGTCAAGTGTGGCATATGAGGTGAATTCGTACTAAAACGAAGTTTTTATAATATTCAGATCTTGGTGAAGCAGCAAACACTACTTTGGATACCATATAAGTTTCCGAAAATTTTTGCATTTCTCTGTAATTACTACCCGTTGTTTATTATGCAGGAAGTAACCTGCTATACACTTCTTCAACGTACATCAATTTCATAAAATGTGAAATACTTAATATAACTGAGACGATGCCCTAAACAATGTTTCCACATATACCATTATGTAATAAAATACATTTCTGTGGCTCTGTAAATGAGTAACAAATATTATTTGCATAACAAATTGTAAGGAATGTATATTGTAGCACACACTTCATATATGTGCATCAATTTTATTATGTTTGAAAGAGTGTAACACCATTAAAATGCATTTGAAACTATTTTTCCCATTAGCCGTAATGTAACGGATTAATTTTATTCGTATCTGTTATTAAACTATGCGTCTGATTTCCATAAAATTTGAAATGACTCGAAAAAAGTACAAGAATTATCTATTTTAAATTTTAAACGATTCGTTTGGATAGTTTTTGCTCTGTTATATGCGAGCGGACAGATGAACAGATAGACAGTCAGACGCACGGACTGAACGACGTTTATAGGTGCTACGTATTTACATATATGCGAGCGCACGTAAAAAAAAAAAAAAAAAAAAAAAAAAAAAAAAGACTTTATGAATAGAAAATCCCACCAAAGTAAACGCATCAATAATGTGCCACTCAAAAACGACATTTAACTATTTTTAAATTGTTATGAATTCCTATATATACATATTTAGAGTTATACAATATATTCTTTGGAAAAAATGAAAAATGTTTTCTTCCTTAGTGCTCTGGTAGTGGGCTGCATGTCGTCACCTGAGAATAATAAGGTTCAACCTGTGTTTTTGAAAAAAAAAAAAAAAATGACTTACCGTTATAAAAAAGGTTCGATTTGTATCTATGAGGGTAGTTCTGGATTAAAATAATGTCATATTATGATTGTTAGTTCATAAGTAAATTACCGTAATTTCGGGTAGATAAGCCGCAGCTCAAACAATTCAGTTTCGACCCAGAAAATTCATTCAGTAATTTAAAATAAATATATACCGCGATACAAAATCTTACTTTTTATTTTTGAAAATTTCTAGGTCAAAACAGAACTGTTTGAGCTGCGGCTTACCTACCCGAAATTACGGTATATATAACTAACATCATTTTGATGCAAAAATGGTTTCATAGATGCAAACCAGGGTTGGCAAAAACCCGGGTTTTTGTACAAAAACCCAACCCACCCGGGTTTTTGTGGGTATTTGTGGGTTTTTCTGGGTATTTGTGGGTTTTTCTGGGTATTTGTGGGCTTTTCTGGGTTTTAGTTATTTTTCTGTATATTTGTATATTTAATAATATATGTGTGTACTCATTTAAAAGTATTCTTATTAAGTTGCATTTTTTAATTACATCTGATCTATTTATTACTAATTAATATTATTTGTAATATCAGTTAATAAATTTATTCTATTCTGATATTGGAATCAATACTAATATCAATAGAGAAAACTCAAAACTAATATCAGAATAAGTTTATTAACCGATATAAAATAATTTTCATACTATTTATAATTCATGTTAATTATTATTAACACTATTATTGTCTATAATTAATACTACTAATAATAGTACTATTATAATTAACTTAACACTATTTTAAGTGATAAAAGTGAGTTCTTATCACTTTTAAATATATTTTAGTTATCACGATGAATAATTAATTTTATTTTTGTAGTCACTGTAATAATTAAAATTGTTATAATAATTAGTAACTATGATAATTAAACTAGCTGGCTTTGTCTGCTAGCGGGGCTGGTCTAGCGAATAAACTTCGAACCGGATCCCCGCTGCCTATGCCACTGTATATGTATAACAAGTCGAAAGCATGCACTACTGGGCCCCTCCTTTTAAACTAATCTCTAATTTAGATGCACATCTCAAACCGTATCTCCACTGCCTACAACACCATGTAGAGGATGCTGCGCATGCACAGAAGGATCCTTCCTTTTAAATAAATCTGTAAGTGATATGCAAATGTCGTGCCAAACATCTCTCAAACTCTTCCAGCTGCATACAGCAGTGTATAGCAGGCATATTGTGCACACACTACCAGGTAGTGCGCTATATTCTTAACAAAAATATATTTGTACAAAACTCTGTTAAACAACCTATCTGCAGACATTTAAGTCGAGGGAGTGGCATTTTAAGGCAAGAAATTAAGATTTTTGCAGAAATTATTACAGATAATAGCAGTATTTGACACAGCATTCTTTTTTTTTTATATAAATTTTTATCGTATGTATAAGCTAAGCTATCTTAAAGTTTGAAACAGATCAAGCAAGAATTTAAGATTTTTACAAAAATTAATAATAAAAAATAGTGGTATTTGAGGGAAGGAGTGTTTGAATTTAAAAAAAGCAGCTAACAATTATATCTTCAGTTCTTGATGAGCTGCAAAAATATACAACCACACTTCTCCAAATCTCATGTTCCGTTAAGATTTGGAGAAATTTGATGGAATCGGAAGAATTGAAATAACACAAGGAAATTATGCTGAAATGCTACAAACAGATCATTTTTTAGCTAATATAATGGGAAAAAGTTTTAAAGGGAAAAGCTTAATTTATCAAAAGAAGAAGAAAAGCTTAATTTATCAAAAGAAGAAGAAAAGCTTAATTTATCAAAAGAAGAAGAAAAGGACGAATGGATAATGCAGTATCATTCAGAGTGGGTTACTGCGACTGCAATATTGGCATTTAAAATTAAAGATATAGACTATTTTCCTAAATCACTTTTTTCAGAAAGTATTATGTCACAATTCTCAGCTTCAAAATGGTGGGAAATTCTTAAGAGCCCACTATAGTCACAGAAAAATTACTCAAAAAGACCCGGATGACCATGTAAAGTCTATGGAAGCGTTCTTTTCTAATATCTCGCTCAAATTTTAATATTTTTGCATGATTTTTTTGCACAAGATAGCTGAGGGCAATCCACAACCGGGCTTGTTTTTACTTTTTCAATTTTTGTTTCAGATTTTCTTTAAAAAATTACTTTAACTTTCGAAACCGGTTTAAACCGGTTCTGAAACTGAAACTATCGTAATATAAAAAATATATAACCAAAATCGAAAAAGTAAAATCTAGCCCGGTTGTGGATTGCCCTCAGCTATCTTGTGCAAAAGAAATCATGCAAAAATATTAAAATTTGAGCGAGATATTAAAAAAGAACGCTCCCATAGACTTTACATGATCATCCGGGTCTTTTTGTGTACTTTTTCTGTGACTATTGTGGGCTCTTAAAGGAAAAATACAGAAAAAGAAAAACAAGTTAGATTCTGATTTTTGTAGTTTTTTCCAATTTCTGCATTCTGTTCCATCTTTAGCCCTGCTTCCATCAAATGGATTTTTCTCTATATTTGGATTCATATAAACTAAATTACAGAACAGACTAGACTCAGAGCAGAGTGAAAAATTTGTAAAAAGTTATGAATATTACCATAAAAATTAAAGTGAATGTCATTTTGATTGGTAAACTACAAAAAAGATCAATTATGATATTTTGTATTACATTGCGTAACTTATTTGAAATATATTTTTATAAAATAAATAAATAAATTGAAAAAATAAATATTCTGAAATAAACTATCACCTGATCACCACAAATATGACTGTCTTTTATTTAAATGCAATTTTTTAAAAGAAACCACCTAGGTTTTGGATTTAAAAGGAAAATTTGTATTATACTATTAGAGAGATTTGCAGATTCAGAAATGATTTTCAGCAAAAACCCACTTTTAACAAAAACCCAGGTGGGTTTTTGTTGGTGGACCCGCCCAGAAAAACCCGGGTGGGTTTTTCTGGGCTGGGCCCACTTTGCCAACCCTGATGCAAACAGAGCCTATCTATATTGATAAGTCAATTTTTTCAAAAACACAAATAAAACTTTATAATTCTCAGGTGACGATACATCTTTATGCATTTGACTTATTCAACAACTTATTTATAATGTAATAGAGTGCATCAATACTTATAATAATACAAATAAAACTTAATAAGGAGGCCCAGAAAATAAAAAATTCAAATTTTTGGGGAAAAATTACTACTTTTTTTTGTATTTTACTGCTTAAAATGATGTATAGATCATGTTTTTATTTGAATTTTAAAAGGAAATATTAGTTTTTATGTTGTGTTATGGAAACGCCTCAATTTGAAAATGCGTTTTTCTTCATGGTGGGGTTTTCTCCATTTGTCCGATAAAAATTGTTATAACTTAAAAGCAGTTTAAGATAAATGGTTCAAACTTGGAACATGCCTTATTCAATTATTTTATTTTAATTATGATTCAGCAAATTTGAAAAAATAAATAAATTTACTTTTAAAAATATGATTTTTTAAATAAATAAGTCATCATTTTTTTTCCAATTTTTTACTTTAAATATTTTTAATTTTTATTTATAGTATTACTTTTATAAATGCTAAATGAAAAATAAAGCTTATATATTTCTGTTTATTTAAATGCAAAAAACTCAAATTCTACAAATAATATTTCAAGCTAAAGCGATTTCAAATTACCACACTTTAACAAAAAAAATAAATTTTAAAAATTAAAAAAGTACATGATAAGTTTTAACATGTGATTTTGTTTAATAATCTTGCGTTTAACCATTAAAAAAAGATTCGAAATTTTATCTCAATAATTAAAAATTGTTTTAAAATGTCTCCCGGATCCGGTAAAGAAATAACGTTTTAAATTAAAACTGATCTCCTAATAAAATCATTTTTTAGTCTGGATATTAAACAAATAAACCAGCAAAATAAAAAGATTATTCCAAACAATTTAAGAAAAGAATAACATTTAAAGATGATAGTAAATCTGATTTTACTTACCCATCATACGTAGTATAGGGTAAGTCTTGCAATCGTTTTGAAAATCGAAAATTTTTTTGACGGATTTACACGTTTTAGATAGTGGAGATTCCGAAAAACATATTTTTAGAAAAAAATTTTTGCCGTCCGTCTGTCTGTCTGTCTGTAAACGCTCTATCTGCCGAACAAATTGAGATAGAGACTTCAAATTTTGTATGTGGTTAGTATGTAAGAATGGGACGAACCCTATTTAATATCAGCAACCTCGATTATCCGGAACTATTTTTTTCGGACTCTCAAAAAATTCGTTCTGATGAAAGGTGTATAAAAATTTTCGAATTTTTTTGTTCTAAGGAATGGACGTAAAAGGCAATAAAATAACACACATTTTGCATATAGAACGAAGTCGATCGGATTATTAGTTGCCGAGATATTTGTAATCTTGTTTTCCACATTCTTTGATTTTTCATGACCCTGTATTTCATTCAAATTTCAATTCAGAAGTATATTTTAATTGGAAATGAGACGCTTAATCCGACGCAGTTAATTGTTAGTTAATAGAATTATTATTTTTGGAGTTATAAGGATGTTTCTTTTACGCAGTTTGGTACTACTTGAGTAGTTTGGCGCTTTATAAAATTTGTCGAAATTGGTACATCAACAGTTCTTTAATATAGCATTACTATGTATATTAACAATATTTAAATTTTGTTTATGAATTGCAATGCATTGTATAAATAGTTTCACATGTTTTATTTTCATATACATATCCATGATGGGTAAGTATTACGGTGGCCCCCAACGACTAGTCTTTCAGATGTGTTCAAGAAATGCACTTTAGCTGTTTTTAAAACTTTAACAAGTTGGATATTGCTTGTCAGACGTACAAATGAGGTGAGTTCATACTACAGTCAAACCTCGTTAACATGACCACGCTTAACGTGAATTACTTTTAACACGAATTGTTTTCACAGTCCCCTATAATGACGAATATAAAGATTTGATACTGATAACATGAATTACTGTTAACACCTACAAAATTTTGATTCCCCTTGAGGTTCATGTTAATGAGGTTTGACTGTATAACAAAGATTTTAAAATGTACAGTACTGCGGATAGAATACATAATCCGAAATATTTTGTGCATTACTGTAAATACTAAATGCTTTTTACTATACAGAATTTAATAACTTGTTGTTGTATCTCAGCAATGCCCTAGCGTATACTTAGCATATACTTCATTGATATACTTAGCGTAGATCAATTTCATAAAATGTGAAATAGTTTAATATGATTAAAACTCACCCCAAGCAATGTTTCTCCCTATACCATTATGTAATATAATTCTTTTGTGTGACCCTGTATATTAATAAAAAATGTTCTTTGCACTACAGACTGTAAAGAATGCATAATTTAGTATATATTTCCTAGATGTATATGAACCTCATTATATTCGAAAGAATGTAATGTCGTTAAATTGTGTTTGAACCTATTTTTGCTCTTTGACCGTAATGTAAACGAATACTTTTGATTGTTCTTGTAATTCAACTATGCATCCGATTTTCATAAAATTTTAAAAGTCTCGGCAAAATTATGTAATAATTATATATTTTAAATTTTAAACGATTCGTAGGGATAGTTTTTGCATTTTTATATTAGGATAGACAGATGATTTGAAACATGACTATAGGTGCTACGTATTTACGTAATTAAGAACGCACCTAAAAATTTGTGGCCCAGTATTGGTACATAGCTCGTTATAGGTGTATTCGCATTAAAAATAATTTTCAGGAAATTCTAAATTAAAAGCAGAAGTACATCATGACATAACCTTTATCCCCCATTTTTTTAAACACAATTACTACACTGTAAAAAATATTACTATTTTGCTGCATCGTCACTCCCCCCGCTTTTATAGAATATCACTCTTTTGGCCAATAAGAATGCTCCATGATAGCCAGAAGTATTCGTTTTCTTTAAAAGCGGTGGAGTGACGATGCAACAAAATAGTCATATTTTTTACAGTGTATTTATATTGTACAAAAAAAGTATTTCCAACTTTAAAGCATAAAATCCTTTCTTTTTTAAAGAAGTACACATTTATAGATTTACAATTTATATTAAATGAAAGGCATCGTGTGTTAACGGTTGCTGCTTTTATAAAAATGTTCAATATTAAAAGATTCAAATTTTCATGAAATTTTTTACTGTGCCAAATGGATCAGAATAGGAATATATTACCAGAACAGCTAGAAGTACAAAATATAAGCCATTTATTTATTTTTGTTTAAACATACTTAGAATAATTTTTTACTAAAGCATGAAAAGTATTATTACTATTTCCCTTGATTTCATATTAAGATAAACATTGTTATAAAAAATAAAAAATCAACAAACATTTTGAAAGAATTTATTACAAAAATTAAAAAAACAAATATTTTCTTCTAAAAAAAAAAAAAAAAATCTTATGTCAATTATTTTAAATTTTGAAAAAGAATGTTTCAGTTTGTGCCAACTTCTCGTAAGAAAAATTCTTATTACAGGAAATATAAATACTGTAAATTAACTATACAAATATCAAAAATGATTTCCTTTGCCGAAGTATTCTTTATTTCTTAAAGAATTAGCATTAAAGAATATTTGTGAAAGTTAGAATGTCACAAATATTTCATAAGAAAGATATAGAAGAAGTAAATATTAAGTGGTCTGGATATATATAGTAGTTTATATTATGCAATACGTTTAGTCGTATTCTTCAGTTAAAACATTAAAAGAATTTTTTAAAAGACACTTTTGGTTTTGAAGAATATTATGTTATACATGTAAAGAATTTTAAAATAAAATTGTCTGGAATAGTAAACATATATTCCAAAATAATTTGGTATAGCCTAGGTTCAAACGAAATCATCTGCTATTCCTCGAAACCTACGATAAACGTAACTAAGATACAGCGAAAACTGGCGATATGTAACAATTAAAAAAATAAAAGTTTGTAAAAAAAATACCATAAAATAAGAAGGATGCGTTTTGAGCTATTACTATTAAAAACTCGTCATTAGCTGAAATAAGCACGTGTCCGCAAAGGGAAATTTTCGAAAATAAACTGAAAGCTAAAGAGAGTACGGCTTGCAAAGAATGCGACAGGTAGCGTTAGCTAAAAGGAGACCTTGCAGAAGATGAAAGTGTTTCCAAAATGACAAAAGAGAAATTGATAGCGAAAATATAAAATAAAATAAATAAATAAAATAAAATAAAATAAAAGGAGTAAGTATATATCCAAAAACTCTGCTTAAACATACAAAACCCACTGCGCAGTTCCAATATATATATGTTAAAATTAAGAATATGCTAAAATTGGCTCAATGCTAAAAAAATGCAAAACTAGCTGCAATATCACAGATTATCTTACTATAATAATAATTAACAATAAAACCATCCATTAATGATTGCTCAATGCATCATTTCATTATGGAAATTTTATGTATATATATATATATATATATATATATATTATAAGTAAATCTAATGCATCATAGATACTTACCAAAATTTAAAATTCAGTAAGACCAACTAAAGGACTATATTTAAAAGTACATAGAGACAAAAAATTAAACACCTATTTAAAATAAACAATACAGATCACCATTTGAATCATGAAGCTCTATGAAATGATTGTAAACAGACATTTGTTAAGCCATTGGATGGGGAAAAAAAAAAAAAAAGAAAAAAAAAAAGAAAGAAAGAAAGAAAACTTATATTAATACAAAACAACGAATTTCTTAGCTTGTATCTCGATCTATTATAGAAACTGACTGGATTATTGCTTATATTTGTAAATTATGCACCTCTGACAAGTGATTAACAATGTAAGTTTTTTGCTGTTTTTCATTCAAATGCTTTTGGTATGCGTGTTTATAATCATTTTATACAACTTCATAATTCAAATGGTGATCTGTTTTGTTTATTTTAAATTGGTGTTTAAAATTTTCTTTTAATTACACATGTTTAAATACAGTTTATTAGTTGATCTAACTGAATTTTAAATTTCTGTAAATATCTATGTTGCATACGATTTATTTATAAAAAGTATTTATGTTTAGATATAATATTATTTATTTGCTACTATAGAATATAGTGTACCCACAAATTGTACATTTTGTTGCACGTTACTTGATGAGTATAAGTGCGCATAAATGCTATTAGAAAATATACAGCGCGGCACCAAAGAATTCTTGTAATTCTCAGCATATTAACAGAAATTGCTGACGAAATATTCCCAGCTATGTTATGGGTTTCTTAATCGAACAGAACACTATATACATTATTTTCTACATTTTCTAGATATATTACTACATTTTTACAGGTAACATTTATACAAATATATAGATCATATCGAGGGATTCTTGAAAATATTCAAAGATTTGTCAGACAATGAATGATAATTTCTGTAATGGATTTTCAAATTGTTGATGCGAAAGTCAAGTTTGGAAGAGAAAGACCTAAAATAAACTTATTGACATTCATTTCAAATGATTGTAGATTATTATAATATTTCTTTTTCGTTTTATTTCCAGTTAGTTTTTTTAATCATCTTTATTATTATTATTATTATTATTATTATTATTATTATTATTATTATTATTATTATTATTATTATTATTATTATTATTATTATTATTATTATTATTATTATTTTGTTAGTATTACAAATTTTTTTAATTTCAAATAAACAAGAAACAAAGGGGGAAAATAATGAATAAAATACATAGGAAAATGAATTAATAAATGACCCTCTGACAGTCTTGCAAAAGGGCGAAATTGTAATGTTGTTTTCTCTGCGTTTTGTTTTAAATGCTAGAAAAAGTTTATTCTTTCAAAATTATATAAAAAACTTGAAAGCGAATATCAATGTTATCCATGAAAGCTTTAATTATTGCTAAATATATTAACCCCCTGGCCGACCAGTAAAAGGGTAAAATTGTAATGTTGTTTTCTCTGTAATTTATTAAAAATATTAAAAAAAGATGCTTTTTCCAAACTTATACAAAATATGTTATTACGTATAGGTGTATCATCTTTGAGAGTATTGATCCTAAATTAATTTTACAAAACTGGATATTATTTGTAGAATTACATTAATTTAAATATTACTTATGTTGCAGTGAAACTTGCAGCTTAGTGTGCGAAAATATCCGGTCGTGGCAGCCAGGAGGTTAAAAATACATTATGTCAACTGAATTATATTATTTTAAATGTTGCTTGTATTGCTATGAAACCTGTACCGTGTTATCACGGGCTTGTCAGTGAGAGGGTTAAAAAAAAAAAAAAAAAAAACCCTCTGAATTCATATATGTATAAAAATGCAGAAAAGCAGGTAACTCGATCAGTTTTAGATTTTTCTTTTGTTTTGTTTGTAAGAGAACGGAGTATAGTTTTAGAGTGTTGTTCACGAAACCCTTACACTCTCGCTTCTTTCTCTCTCCGTCTGTCAGTTACAGTCCTTGTACTGCAAAATTCTTTAACTTATAGGCTTGATTTTCTTTAAATAAAGCTGAATACCCCTATCATACGCAGAATATTAAATTTTAAAAAAGTTATGTCATTTTAAATAAATATATTAATGCAATGTCATCTTATTATTGTTGTGATTACAAAACACAATCTTAGTTTCAACCATATTTTTATGAAATTGGTAGTCCTGTTGAAGAGTGTACTATTTTTAACGGTAATTTCCCGTATTCAAAGCATGTCAGAGAAAGTTGAAATTTCAATTTTTGTATTTATTTCTGCGATAGATTTAATCAAAGGAAATTTCTTATTTCTTAGAAATTTTATGGGGTTTTGGTTCCAAAGTGAAACTATTAATAAAATTGTTTTTTAAATATTTCAGCATTTTAAATATGTTGTTGTTTAAAAAATTATATTTTATTTATGTTTCTGCCCAATCTTTCAAATTTCGGAAATTTAAATTTTAATTACAGAATTTTACTTAATTTTTTTTTATTTTGATTAAAAAATAATTTTTAATTATTTTAAAATTAAATATATTGGTGCAGTCATTTATGTAACGATTTAATATTTATAAATTAACAATTTTTATTTATTAATTAAAACTAAAGCATTTAAAAAGGGATATTAAACAAAATCCGCTGCGCGATCTGTGATCTCACTTGCCCATTTGTTTCTAAAGGCATATCTATGGGATTCGAGGACCTTATGGCATATTTCTTTTTAACAGAAAACAAAAAAACCCCCTATTTTGATGTTATTGACTTTTTATATGGCGAAGCGCTACATTAGAATTGTTTCAGCACTTTTAATTACTTAATTAATCAATATTTTTGATAAAAATTCAAATAATGACTATTTTTTCCATGTCTGTTACTGAATTTTTAATCTTTTAGCACCGGTTTTTTAAAAACATAACTTTTTGCCTAATCGAATCAGAACAAGGCTCGGACTAAATAATACGAAATTTACATTAAAAATTTAATGGTGAGAATAATAAATCATGATTAGAATATGCATGCTTGTACATGATATGGGCAAATCTTGATTGGCAAAAACATGTTCCCCGTATGACGTACTGAGGAATCAGGGAAGCGGTGAAACATACTTTTAAAACAGATTGAGAAATAGCTAATGGATACCCGTAACTATAATTATTATATTTAGTGTACTATGTTTTAATAACTTACATTATATTGTTAAAAATAATTTTGTTACGTTTAAAGTGCAAGGCAATATATTTTGAAAAATCTTTAAATTTAGTGAAGTCTTTGATGTCAAATAGCTTATTTTATTATTAACTCCATTGTCTCCTTACCTTGATTTGAGCTATTGCAATACCATAAACTCATAAAAGAACGAAACAAAGGCTAATATTACTGACTGAAAAGTTTTAACACTAGAGACGCCATTAGGGTTCAAAATGACCGTTGCCAGATTGATAATAATCGATTCGCACCAGAATTTTTTTCATAAGATACATTAAAAGTATGTATCATAGACTAATAAAATGAATTAAAATTATAATCCTGGTGAGAGACACTTTTTGTAAAACTTGCGTAAAATACCCGGCGGTTCTAGTGTTAAAAACATCTAGGATCAGGAGGAATAGTTATGACGACTTTGTACATTTTCAGCATTGTTATTAATTTTATTTAAATTTTCCTTTATGGAAAAGTTATATTTTTAGTACATAGGAAGTGACTTTGACCCTTTTAAGAACAAACACCAATTCTCCTGACCGCCGAGTAAAAGGGTAAAATTGTGATGTTGTTTTCTCCTAAATGGCAAAAAAAATATGTTTTTTTCAACATGATATTAAGCTTTTTTTTATTACATAAAGGCATATAAGCGTCCAAACTAATAATCGTAGATTAATTTATTAAAATTGAATTATATTTGCAGAATTATAATATTTTAAATAACGCTTCAATTACTGTGAAAGCTGCAGTTTAGTGAACGGATCAGTTCGGATCAGTTCGAGAAGGTGAGAAAGAATTTAAGTTCTCGTATTTTTTTTTCTTAAGTTATAAGGGTGGTTATAATTACACCATCAAAATCACACAATCACAAAAGTTTATTTAAACTAAAACCATTGCTAGCACTCCATCGGGCGCGCTGTATCTGAGAGATACATGCGTAAGAAATTCGTCGTTTTCGAAAAGAGAAGGGAATTTCACGACCTTGACCTTCACAGTATCTGTTCTTCCGATCATTTCCATCCCTGGAATGCAGTGGTTTCAAATTTTTGTCGATAGGAATTTCCGGTTTCGCGCTTTGTTAAGGATTTGTATCTATTAGATACATGCGCCCGATAGCGTTTGTATTTAGTTTCCCATTGATATAAGGCTAGAATACGTGAAGTCTCTCGTGTTTAACTTTCGGCTTCGAAATGATAAATACTAAACGGTTTTTGGATTTGAATAACCCTAAAGACATAGAAATTGCCCATAAAATTTTATTTAGCGATGACAATGAAGATTCTGAACGGTTTGAAAAAAGTGACGATGAAACTCATTTAAAACTCCTTTTTAAACAATATATGATGCTGAAATACAAAATGTATCTGTCAGATACAACGCGCCCGATGGTGCAACTTTTGAGGCGCGCCCGACGGAGTGCTTGGCAAATTATGATCACAATATGTTTATTATCTTTCTACTTTCACTTACACATTTGTTTGGTTTGATTGTTACCATTAAAACTCTTAGCTGACAAATCCATTTATGGATAATTTCGGTAGAGTTTGTTCCTAATTGCTATTCGGATATCAAAAATGCTTCAGACTAGTAATAAAGAATATCTAAAATAAAAACACATTATGAGGTCATTATTTAAGATTGTTCTCAACTGCTCTGCTCAATAAGAATAAAATGTTTTGACACATTAAAAAATTCATTTTTTAACGGAAGGATATAAAATTGGAAGATCTGGCTATGTAAGCAGTTTCGAATCGAGCTCAGTTTTCCATTTTATGATCAATAAATTACCTACCGAGTTATAAGCTATTTTGATCACGTGATCAGAGGATTTTTTACCTTTCGTTGGCTGATTTTCTGCTTTCGTCGGAAATTGCAGTTCAAAACATCATTTTTGACGTCTTGTTCTGAAATATCTATTGCATTTGCCAGAAATCAGAAAAATGAGTACGATTAGATAGTTTCTAAATAACAACACCTGTTTGTTTCATTTCCGAATAAAAATGAATTAATACAACAATGTCACAAAGTTACTCTTTTTGGTTTAAGAACACCCTTAAGCATGAAACAAAATTTCACCGATCACAGTTTTCTTCTATATCGATGTGGTCATATTTACCCCCACCTGATCCTATAATCCAAAATTATTTTATTCTCAATACAAGTAATTGCAGCTGTTTAATGAAACGTTACAATTTTTGTGCGATAAACGATTTATTTATGTCACATTTATTAGTTTGATGTCGCGGAAAATTGATTTGTTTCGCGACAGCATATAAATCTTTGTGCCATAAGAAATATTTGAAGGTAAATATTTTATTATTGGAGATGTCAGTAAAAGTAACGAATTAGTTCTTCGGGCATATAAATTAATAACAATAAAAGCAAACCGGCTAAATACCTTACAAAATAAAGAGTAAATTCGTTTGACATATAAATAAGGAATTACTACTCAAAAATATGTACAATGTATATGCTATAACAGTGTAACACAGGAAAAAAATCTACATGGCATTTAAAACCTTAAAAACAAAATCTAACATTTACATGTTATGCATTGTGGAAAAATATGCACAACCCAAAAATTTAGGTCAAAAACTCAATAATTACCAGGGCAACTTAGAATCATTAACTATAATAGTTCATGATAAAAATGATTATGTATAATAGGATTTACTAGAATATTCACCATAAAAACCTAAAATCAGCTCCTATCAAGTGATATCATTGTATTGTTACGAATTTTGTAAATAGTTGGTGTTTGTACTGTAAAATAATGTAAATAATCTTATTAAGCTCCATTCCTTTACTAATATTAATTTTTGTTATATTGTCTCTGTTATCAAGCAAACTTGTCTAATATTTTTCAGTGTATGTCTACGGCAGTTTGGCGAAATATTAAAGGTATCACCAAGTTGGCGTCACTTTTGACGACTAATTTTGGTCGCCAAATTTAGCGATATATCGCCAAATTGGCGACAAACTTGGCGATGGTTGGCGATGGTAACCCTTCCCTCTCTATGGTAACCCCCCTTTAGATATCCTGATACATTGAATGTTATTCCGTGGCTTTCTGGAATATTCGAGAACCCTGTGAAAATTTCCTGTGCACGCTGCTAGCCTATATAAGGAGAGCAATACGAGCTGTTGTTTTTATTATTTATCAGTCAGTCACTGAGTGAGCTGCGATTGTTTAAGCAACTTTGCTTGAGTTTTCTCTACGTTGTTTTGAATGTGATTTAGCGTTGAGACATTGTATAAAGAGTCTCTGGGACCTATATCTGTACTTGTACGATAGATTTGAACAGTTATTTTTGAATATCTAGTAATATTTGTGAGTTTCGAAGACTCTGTTGTTCTGAGGATCTGTAAATAAATTATTTTCTACTTTTCTAAGAGACAAGAGTTTGAAGTTATCTAACCATAAGATCAAAAGAACCCTAAATACGCAACAGATTTTGGTGTCAGGAGTCGGGATCTTATGGCGAAAACAAGAACAATAGACGGACAACTGAAAGAACTGTTAGATGCTATCAATGGCATAAAGACAGAATTGACGAAAGGCCAAGAAGAGTTGGCAGATAAAATTAATAAAAACGAAGAAAGAATGGAACAGTTGACAAATAAAATTGACAAAGGCCAAGAAGAGGTGACTGAAGAAAAGAGAAGAAGCCAAGAGAGAATCGAAGAATTAAAGGAGGAAGTTAATAAAAGCCAAGAAGAAATGAAGAAAACTTTGGAAAAAAAGTTCTCGTCGGTAGAGAGAAGAATAGATTCGGTAGAAGAGAAAATTCAGAATGAAGTTAGTAATATTGAAGAGAAAATAGTTGAAGTAGATGAAAAGCTAAATAAAAAAATACAAGATCTTGAGAAGAAGCTTTCAGCATTCAGTGGCAATTATGAAGAATTTAGGAATCCGCCTGCTTCTCCCGTGCACATCAAGCTGTCGACATACGATGGAAAGAGTTCCTGGCAAGTTTACAAGACCCAATTCACCATTGTAGCCGAAGCGAACAAATGGAGTGACGAGGTGAAAGCTTGTCAACTGGCAGCATCTTTGAAAGGAGAAGCCGCCGACGTGCTGCAAACATTGCCCGATATGACGCAATTCAATTTTGAGACTCTAAGTTGTGCACTTGAAATGAGATTCGGAGAAAAATTCTTGAAAGATTATACGAGAATACAAATGAAGAGCCGCCATCAAAAATCGAGTGAAACCCTTCAAGAGTTTGCCTCAGAAATTGAACGGCTTGCAAATTTAGCATTCATCGACTGCCCAACAAATGTACGGGAAATGCTCTCACTGCAGTACTTTGTAGACGGAATTAAAGATCCCGAAGTGCAGAGAGCGGTACGAATGGCAGATGTACAGGATTTAAAGGCTGCATTGCTATATGCCTTAAAGTTGGAAGCAGCTACACAAGCCAGCCGAAGAGATCGTCATTCAGTCCGAGGAGCAACGGTGAACAAAAGTTCAGACACTGAGATCGACTTCTTGAAAGAAATTAGGAAAATAAATCAAGAGCTTGAAGCTTTAAAATATGGAAGAACAAGCTCAAGAAGACAGAATCTCACGTGCTGGAGATGCGGTGATACAGGACATCTCCGAAGAAATTGCCCCAAAATCCACGAACGTGAGATAAATTCAAACAGTCAGCAGGGAAACTAAATTTTGGTCATCTCGGGGGGCGGAGGTTGCCAGAGAATGAAAGCCCCACCTGAAGATCCTCCAGATATCAAAAATGAGTGGCGCTGATAATGAATTATATGTGATAGGCTTTATTAACGAAATTCAGTGCCGTATGATTATCGATACAGGAGCGAATGTGACAATAATAAGAGAAGATTTGGCTCGGAAATTGAAATCTAAACTCATCTGGACTCCACCATGCGTTACCCTGCAAACTGTGACGGGCGACAAGATAGGCATATATGGAAAAGCCAATTTAACCATCAACTTTGGAGGAACGAAATATTATCATACGGTATATGTGGCTGACATAACAGATCCTTGCATAATCGGGCTAGATTTTCTGAAGAAGTTTGGCTTCAAACTTGATTTTAAAAATAATGAAATGCTATCTAAATTTGAAGAAATAAGCCTTTTTGGATTAAATAACGAAACTGAATATAAACAAACAGTAATAGCCAAAGAAGACATCAATCTAGATCCAAGAACAGAATTTTTAGTTCCAGCTGTAATTAACAATGAAACTAATTATCGATTTGGCCATATAGATTATCCCGAAGACAATAGTACACAAGCAGGAGTATTGGTGGCTTCTTCTGTAGTAGACCTCTCGAAAAATACCATTCCAGTCAGAATTGCTAACATCAGTGATAAGACGAGGACTATCAAGAAAGGACAGGCGATAGCATCGTGTGCTCCTGTGACGTGCATAAGTCAAAATTCCAGTCACTCTGAGAAATCTTCAGATAATTTAGTCAAGGATTTGTTACAAAATACAGACTTAGATCCAAAACGGATGGACGCTGCGGAAAATTTAATTAGGGAGTTCCAAAGTTTATTCTCCCAAACATCTGAAGACTTTGGACGAACCAAAATGGCACAACACCGAATTGATACAGGAGATTACTCACCTATTAAACAACACCCTAGACGATTACCTTTTGCCAAGCAAGAAGAGGTGCAAAATTTAATTAAGGGGACAAACGACCCTTAAGCTTATTAAAAATCGATTTTTCACAAAAAACATATGTGAAAGTCTGAACATTTCTGCGCATTTAAAAAAATCATGAAAATATGCCAATTATTTCCAGAGATATGATACAAAACTATTTTGAATTCTATGGTGAATTATTTAATAATTTAACTTTAAAGCCATTTATCTCAAAATATGTTTTTTTCACCTTGCGCGCAGGATATCTCTGAAACTATTTAATATTTTTCCTTGAAATTTTCACAGATTGTGTAACGTATTAGATCCTTCAAACTGAAACTACATTTTTACAACCCCCACCCCCCTCCCCACTTTTCATGCAGGTCATACTTCAGATTTTATTAAAAAATAATTGTTATTTTAAACTTTTTTTTAAAAAAATATATTTTTAGTTTAAATTTGAACAAATTTAGGTTCAGATTAAAGAGAAAGTATTGTAATATGTTATTACAGTTGATTTTTTGTAATACATTGGATATTTTGTTTGAAATCATGCGCGCTAGTAGTTGTATCAGTTTTTTTTTAAATAATAACTGTTTAAACCTTTACAAAAAATAAACTTTTTTTTTCTTTATAAGAATTTAAAAAATATCTTTAAAATTATAAGGCTTCAATTTATACCAAGTAAAAATGTTATGGTCATAGAGAAAATACATTCTGAGAAATTAAATGTTAAACATGATGATTTTTCTTGCCTAATTTTCACTTTTAAAGGTCGTATGTCCCCTTAAGGATATGGAAGAAAATGACGTAATCGAACCATCGACAAGTCCATGGGCGTCTCCCATTGTATTAGTAAGAAAGAAAGATGGTTCCACAAAATTTTGTGTAGACTACCGCCGACCGAATGACGTCACTAAAAAGGATAGTTACCCTCTACCAAGGATCGACGACACTCTCGACACACTTGCGGGCAACACTTGGTTCTCGACTCTGGATCTGAAGAGTGGTTCCTGGCAGGTAGAAATCCATCCGGACGACCACGAGAAGACTGCCTTTACAACGGGACAAGGATTATGGCAGTTCAAGGTAATGCCTTTTGGTCTATGTAACGCACCTGCAACTTTCGATCGGCTTATGGAAACGGTTCACCGGGGGCTGTCATACGAAGCATATCTTGTTTATTTAGATGATATCATAATCATAGGACAATCTTTTGATGAACATCTTAACAACCTCAGGCGGGTGCTACAAAAATTAAAGGAAGCTAATTTGAAGTTAAGCCCTTCGAAGTGCAACTTGTTTCGCAATGAAGTCGCATATCTTGGACACATCATTTCGGCGGAAGGAGTTAGGACTGATCCGGAGAAGATATCGGCCGTGAAAAATTGGAGTCGTCCAGCAGATGTTCACCAGCTTCGGAGTTTTCAAGGATTATGCACCTGTTACAGGAAATTCGTCAAAGGCTTCTCGATTATTGCAAGACCACTTCATAAATTAACAGAAACCAATCAAAAATTTATGTGGACACAGGAATGTGACGCTGCTTTCGAAAAACTTAAGGAGGCCTTGACATCCACTTCAATTCTGTCATACCCTCAAATCGATAAACAGTTTATACTTGATACGGATGCAAGTAACGAAAGCATTGGCGCTGTACTGTCCCAGGAAATCGACGGCCAGGAGCGTGTTATCGCCTATTTCACCAAATGCTTATCAAAGGCAGAGCGAAACTACTGCGTAACAAGAAAAGAGCTTCTTGCTGTAGTGAAAGCCATAGACCATTTTCATCACTATCTTTACGGTCGAAAATTCCTGATCCGAACTGATCATGCTTCTCTGACTTGGCTATTGAGTTTTAAGAACCCTGAAGGCCAGATAGCCAGGTGGATACAAAAGCTCATTGAGTACGATATGGAGATACGCCATCGAAATGGCTCATCACATGGAAATGCAGATGCTCTCTCAGGAAGACCCTGCTCAGAGAATTGTAGATACTGCGACCGGGTTGAGAAGAAATTTAATGTCAAAGGTCCTATAGTAAGACAAGTTACAACTGGGTCTACATCATCGCAAGATCAGTGGAGTGATGAGAGCCTGCGTAAAGATCAACTTGCTGATCCTGAAATTAAGCAAATTCCAGAGCTGAAAGAGGAGCCCAACAGGAAGCCCAGCTGGCAAGACATAGCCCATTACCATCCTACGACTAAACGTTATTGGGGTTTCTGGGATTCCTACATTTGAAGAACGGTATCTTGTACCGAAAAAATCCCTGTCGGCTGGGCCTATAGGTGGAGGTAGATTTCGAAGAGTGCTCATTTCAAAAATGCCCCACCAGTGGCCGAGAGGTTCGGACCTCTCAACTGGTAGACAGCAGGTGCTGGGTTCGATCCCAATCGCGGCTGTCGGCCTAACCGTTCGGAGTTTTCCGTGGTTTTCTTCGAACCTTGCGTAAATACGGGTTAGGTTCCCTTAGAAAGACCCCCACGGAGGGCACTCCCCCTGGTCCTATATCCCATTAGCGTAGATAATCGGACGACAAAAATCAACCAACCATTTCAACAACAAAAAAATATATATATGATTAGCGATAAACCCAGTTTAATAACTTCATTTGGCCGTTTATTAAAAATTTTTAATTTCACTTTTCTGCAAAAACTGGTTTTATCAGAATCATCTTAAGAAAAATTCAGCTCAAATGCCAATTTGACAACATATTTTGAAAAAGATTCTGAATTTATTAAAAAATCGATCAAAACAGTACATTATACAGTTCCTAAATAACAAAAAACTGTCAGTTGAATGCATTTGAGAAAAAAATCGAATTTAAAAATGAGTCATAAAATAACCGATTTGTTGTTTGAATACATCCTTAATTATTTAATAATGATTGCTTCAGAAAATTTTGTGCGAAATACTCACTTTGACAGCATTTTTAAAAATATATTCTATCTTTATCAAAAAACTGGCCAATGCGTCACAGTATATAGTTCCTAAATAAGAGGATCTGTAAATTGGATGCATTTGAGAGCGAAAATGGATTTTAAAACGAGTCATAAAAAACGCAATTTGCTATGTGAAAACTTCCTTAAATTTTCAAATCTCGAAGATTTCGGGAAATTCTGTTCAAAATACCCATTTTTGGTAGCCTTTTTCAAAATATATTCTGTCTTTATCAAAAAACCGATCAATGCATCACATTATATAGTTCCTAAATAAGAGGATCTGTAAATTGGATGCATTTGAGAGCAAAAATGGATTTAAAAACGACTCAGAAAAAAACGTAATTTCTTATTTGAACACTTCCTATTTTCAGTCACGATGATTTCTGAAAATTCTGTTCAAAATCCCTTTTTGGTAGCCTTTTTTGAAATATTAACCGTCTTTATGAAAAAACTGACCAATGCATCACATTATAAAGTTCCGAAATAAGAGGATCTATAAATTGGATGCGTTTGAGAACAAAAATGGAATTAAAAACGAGTCAGAAAAAAACGCAATTTCTTATTTGAATACTTCATTCAATTTTCAGTCCCGATGACTCTCGGAAATTCTGTTCAAAATACCCTTTTTGGTAGCCTTTTTTGAAATATATTCTGTCTTTATCAGAAAATTGACCAATGCGTCACTTTATACAGTTTCTAAATAAAAGGATCTACCATTTGGATGCGTTTAAAATCAAAAATGAATTTAAAAATGAGTCAGAATATAAGCAGTTTGGATTTGAGGTTTTTTTCTCCAACTTCTATTTTTGTTTAATTTCTTTTTGCTATACGAATTGGTCCTATGAAAAACTTGTCAATATAAAAGTTGTAGATATTTTTGAGAAGATGTAAAATAAATTTAATCTGATTTGATATCTTAAAAATTGGCGGAGTTATGGATTTTTCTCTTTTTTCAGCGCCCTTTTTCTTTTCGTTTTTAATTTTTTTCATCGGTAAAAGTTGGTCCTATCAAAAACTTGTAAATACAAAAGTTTTAGATAATTTTAAGAACATTTACAAAAAAATTAGTTGGACTTGATATCTTGAAAATTGACGAAATTATGAATTTTTTTCTCTCAAAATCCCTGTTGTTTTCGCCCCTTAGGCCCACTTCTAAATTTATCAAAAATCTGTCATGCATATACTTTTGGCCCATTTTTAAGAAGTAATATAAACTTTAAACCGATTCGATATCTACTTTAATTAAGAAATTATGGCGTTTTTTCGGTTTTCACAAAAACGCCCCCTATTCCGACCCCCTTGGTCCGATTTTGCCCATTAACGAACTCAGCCAAGATTTTATCTCCTTTGATTTTATGTACCAGTTTGGTGGAGATTGGTGAAGAATTATAGAAATTATCGTGTCCATAAAAAAGTGATATATATATATATATATATATATATATATATATATATATATATATATATATATATATATATATATATATATAAACTGGTGCGATTGCAATAGGTAGTATTTCTTACGAAATCTACCTAAAAATGGGAGTCTGACAATGGAAAGACATGTAGATGGCAACTACTACTCCCTAAGTCGAGAATTTCTATGGTCCTTCAAGAACTTCATAATAGTCCCACAGCAGGTCATTTTGGTTTTATGAAGACCCTGCAAAAGGTTCGAGAGCGTTTCTACTGGAATAATGTTCGCAGTGATGTGGAGAAGTGGTGTCGAACTTGTGACACCTGTGTAGCACGTGAAGGTCCGAAGAGGCGCACCCGTGGACAATTGCAACGTTATAATGTAGGAGCTCCTTTCGAACGAATTGCTCTAGACATCTTGGGTCCTCTTCCTAGAACATCTGATGGCAATAAATACATCCTCGTTGTCATGGACTACTTCACTAAGTGGCCTGAAGCCTACGCCATTCCTAATCAAGAGGCGGTAACCGTAGCAAACGTACTGGTTCAACACTGGGTTTCCAGATACGGAGTTCCTCTTCAAATCCATTCCGATCAAGGAAGAAACTTCGATTCGACTGTGTTTAAGGAAATTTGTGGACTACTCGGCATGGACAAAACTAGAACTACACCTCTACATCCTCAATCGGACGGCATGGTGGAGCGTTTCAATCGTACCATCCTAAATAGCCTCTCTGTCCTGGTGTCTAGAGATCAACAGGACTGGGACAAGAAATTGCCTCTTTTCCTGCTTGCCTACAGGAGTGCCACGCATGAGGCCACTGGTTACTCCCCTTCTCAAATGCTCTTTGGTCGTGATCTTCGTCTGCCTGCGGATCTTTTGTTTGGCCGTCCTCCTGAACCTCCTTTATCGTCTGAGGAATACGTGGATGAGCTCCAGGCACGGATTGAGGAGGTTCATTGTCTAGCGAGGAACCGAATCGGACTGGCATCAGAAAAGATGAAGACACGGTACGACATAAAGGAAACTGGACATGAGTTCAACGAAGGTGACAAAGTTTGGTTGTGGAATCCCATGCGTCGCACAGTGGGGCAAAATCCCAAAAAGCTGGCCAAAATATGAAAATGTTATTCAAATTGTACGAAAATTCGTATAGAGGTGTTTTTGAGAATGTTAAATAAGAATACAAAATTAAAATTAAAAAAAAATGGCGGATACAATATGTCGGACCAAAAATCAAAATGTCTCGAAAGTTATTCAAGTTACATGCAATTTCGTAAACTTTTCAGGATGCTAATTAGGATTCTAAAGTTAAACTTTAAAAATAAATAAATAAATAAAATTACAGATTAAAAGTAAAAACAATTAGATTTAAATAAAATTTAAACTTTCGAGGGTAAACTTAAAAAGGAATTTTCAAAAACCAAGACATATTTAATCGACATTTAAGTACGTTAATAGAAAGTAAAATATTAGACTATTTAATTTTTATATTATTAAAATAAAGACGAAAACTTATTCCAGAAATTTACCTTTAGAATCAACTGTAGTATAATAAAAAGATTTTTCAGAGGTCAATGTGTCAAAAAAGTTAGAAAAACTTGTTGGCGGTTTTGGAAGATCCTGTGACTTAGGATAAAGGATTTTAATTTCTTCTACGATAATTTACCTAAACTGGAAATGAAAGAATCTGATGACATTAAAAGACGTAAAAATATCTTTCTTTTTTTTCTCGCTACTGCATCTTTGCAATAAATCTTCTCGATTCCTTTTGATCAGTCTGTTGCATGACTCTTGAGTATGTTATGTCACTTAACAAATTGGCAGTAATGAAGATAATGTTGTTTCTTTGTCATTAATAAGTAGTTTGTGTACTGAAGTACGCATATAGAACTAGGGGTGCAGCTCAAATCTACAGCCTATATTTGTAAGGAAAAATCATCGAAATTTATCAAATAAATGATATGGGTACAAGAAATTACTTATGACATAGAATCGTTTAATCAAATCTTCGTATACGCTCGTTATAGAAGCACAAATAGTAGCGTTTTCAAAGAATCCATCATTTGTGCTTCCAAATCTGGGATTTAGTTTTTCGATGAGAAGTCTTAAATGTAAACGAAATATTTTTTAATTGGAATTAAAAACAAAAACAGTGCAAAATTCACCTTATTTACTAATTTGAAAACACAAATATACACTTAACTGGACGAGCCTGAGAACGCCAGCAGTAAGACCTGTTATTTTGTAGTTTCTCTTACTGACGAAGACCGAGTAAGTTTGCGGTGGAAAACGTTCTGAACTTTTGAACATTTTAAAGGACTTTAAATGTATTTTTAAAGTTTTTATAAGTATTCTAGTGCACCTTTTAAGTAATTTATGTACAGTTAAGTGTATATTTGTGTTTTCAAATTAGAAATATTTTTTGTATATTTTGTTTTGCAATTTCACTGTTCTTCTTTTCATGCAGAGTACGAGCTTTTCATTTTTTCTATCCAGTTCGTCTGCCAGGTCCAAGCCCTCTCTAAACATCTTTGCATGTAACTTAAACATTTTGAATTCTAAATTATCTCAATCCACTTAATAAACAATTTCAGATCCGTAAGATGCTGTCTGACATAGGCAGCAATGTTGAGTATTACACTAATTCGTTATTAACGACTATTTCTTCTGTATCAATGATTGTATTAAACCAAATAAGTAGATTCTCCTGGTGTTTAATACAATCTCATTCATTGACAGTAGCTTCGGTATTTCTTAATAAGGAAAAATGGATCTTGATTGTTCCGATAAATCAGTGAAATGAAGATCTCGGAATTTTCAAATTGACGATTCATGAATTATTCGCAACATTTACGTATTCTAGTAGCATGGGAGAAAAGAAAAATATATTGGACCTCCTGCCATCTTCATAGCTAAATATCTGTTTAAATGTACTCAGAATAGATGTGCCATCACTTGCAAATCAAATCCAAATTACTAATGTAGGCGAAAGTGATATTCATAATGATTTTTACTCGCATTAAAGAAATACACTCAGTAATTTGATCTGTCAAATATTGCCATTGACAAAATAATTCTTCTAATTACAATAGAACAAACAAAATTACCACCTACAGTGGGTTGCCAAATTATTAGGGACAGTCTTATTTATTGCAAGTCATACACTTAGGGTGCCCTTGGCTGCGGCTGTATGTCGTTTAAGTGTTGCCGGAATGTATTTTACCATTGCCAATATCTCTATAAGTCAACTTTTAAGTACTTTTAGTATGTTACAAAGTTTGTTTGCTTTCTATAAATATTTTAATAACGGGAAAGACGCTAAGTCTTTTTACACGCAATAGTGGAACACGCTTTCCTTTAACTTAAACAAAATTTTTGGGTTTTTTTTTTTTTGGAAAACTTAAGAATAATATGTGAGTATTATCTTTCTTTATTGATTAGATATTTGTTTTTTTGGAAAATCATTTACGATTTAATTTATTTTTAATTTTTAATGATTTCAGTATGGGTTGAGGGATTGATTTGTCCCTTAGGAAAAAAATCTGAGGTAAAACCTCTTCTTCTGCATACGAGTCATTCTAAAAGGGAAGATAGCAGAACTTGCTTCAGTTTCCAAGTCAGTAGTCAACAGGATAAAAATAAATCTGGACAAAAACCGGCCACTTCCACCCAAATGAAGAAGTAAAAGTGTAAGAAAATGCATAAGAACTCCACTTACCGATAGAAAAATCAGGGATATCTGTTTAGGAAACAGAAAGAAAAGATGGGACTCCTTATTTACATTATTCAATAATCTGGAATGCCAGTTTTGAAAAAACTGTGCCGTGGACATTAGCAGAGGAAGGGTTGACAGGATTTGCATTGGCCAGGCGAGAAACCCTAGTTGACAGAAGCACTTTGCCTAGGCTCGTAAACACCACCAGAACACATTTGATGACGGGAGTAAGGTGAGTTGTAAGGATAATTATTATTTATGTCATTTAAAGTCATTTATTTCTAAATTATTAACATATTTAATTTTTTTAGGTCTTTTCTCAGATGAATCAATTTTTGAGATTTTAGACGATAAAAGCAGCTTTGTCAGGCGACGCCCAGGCGCAAAATACCGCCATGACTGTATCGTGGATAGTGTTAAACACACTGATAAAGTAATGGTGTGGTCTGTCATAAGCGCTAAAAGAGTTGGACGCCTCTACAATGTCTAGGGAATCATGAGACAAGACCAGTACAGGCATGGTCTTGAAACTCGGCTGCTTCCACAAATTGAAGAATGGTTGCCAAGTGGTGAAGAGTTTATGCATGATTCAGTGCTTTGTTATAAAGTTAGAAGCATTTCAAAGTTTTGGGAAGGCCACAATATCCCAGTTTTACCTTGTCCTGGCAATTCCCCTGACATGAACCCCACAGAAATCTTATGGAAGATCACCAAGGCGAAATCGCCAAAAATATGATTACAACCAAGGTGCAACTCATCCAAAAACTAATAAATGTATGGCATGATAACCCTAAAATAAAAGAAAGAGCCAGAAATTGCGAAGAGAGCATGCCTAGATGCATCAGAGCACTCCTTGAAGCTAAAGGAAATGTCACCAAATATTAATATTCTTTACTTAACATTGGTAAATTGACTATATTATATTTTTGCTGGGTTTTTTCTTTCATATAATGCGTGAATACTCAAACTATAATAATGAAGCTTTTTTAACTTAAAAACAGTGTTTATTTTCAAATTATATCCTAATATTGTACAAAAAACCTATATTCCATGACTGTCCCTAATAATTTGGCAACTCACTGTATAATGACAAGAAAATGTTATTCTACCGGATCAATAATAGAGAATTATTTTCATTTTTTCATTACTAAGCTTACTTATCAAATTAATTTAATCTTATAGTTATAGTACTTACTTACAATATAATAGGTAATAAACTATTATAAAATTGAATAATTCAAAATTTTGAAAAATATTTATCATCTAAGTTATGTGAAAAGTAGTCAATTTCAAAATTTTTGAAGCGGTCGAAAAAGTGACTTTTTACTTGCGGTTACTAAAACATGCGTGAAATGCAGAGAGGCAGTTTTAGGCAGCTGGTTTTTTATGAATCATTAGACAATAGCCCAGGTTATTATTTCCATTAAATTTTGTTGCGAAACACTGTGGAACATTTAAACTTTTTGATGTTTAAGAATAAAAATATAAATTTTTTTCAAAAATTTTTTATCAAAAATGACAATGAATTTATTAATTTTTATGTGCTTAATATAAATTTTGTAATACATGCAAATAAAGTACACACTATCATAGTGTGAATCCATTTCAAATCATTAAAATCGGATAATATGATAAAATGTAGCACGCGTTTAGAGGAACTGTCGTTTTGCTGTTTTTGTTAGTTTGAAATGATCTCCTTCAAGCATCATTTTTTAAATAATGCTGCTTGTAAGGGCAAAGCAAAAATCTTTTTTTAAAATACAGATTCCGACTCTCCAAATATTATTCTAGCCGACTGTATAGTCAAAATTCCCTAAATCGTAACTTCATTTTTCAACTTTTGGCCAGCTTTTTGGGTTTTTGCCCCACTGTGCGTCGTAAGGGACTGTCGCCAAAATTACAAAGAAACTGGGACGGTCCTTACACAGTCGTCAACAGGCTGAATGACGTCGTCGTATGTACACAAAAGTCGCCACACACCAAGCCCAAAGTCGTACATTATAACCGGCTAGCCCCTTATTTTGGCCAAAGTGATTAGAAATTCAAAACTGGAATTTCAGACCATGGTCATGAAAGTCACTTTTTGTAAATATGTAAATTGTATTTAGTTCTTATTTATGTAAATCTTATTATTATTTTTATTTATTTATTTATTTGTTTATTTATTTTAAGTGTTTTCCTCTAACTCATGGATTGCACTGCCCGGGACGTGCAGTCTTTGAGGAGGAGGGGGTAGTGTTACGAATTTTGTAAATAGTTGGTGTTTGTACTGTAAAATAATGTAAATAATCTTATTAAGCTCCATTCCTTTACTAATATTAGTTTTTGTTACATTGCCTCTGTTATCAAGCAAACTTGTCTATTATTTTCAGTGTATGTCTACAGCAGATTGGCGAAATATTAAAGATATCGCCAAGTTGGCGTCACTTTTGACGACTAAGTTTGGTCGAAAAATTTGGCGATATATCGCCAAGTTGGCGACAAAACTTGGCGATGGTTGGCGATGGTAACCCTTCTCTCTCTATGGTAACCCCCCTTTAGATATCCTGATGCATTGAATGTTATTCCGTGGTTTTCTTAAATATTCTAGAAGCCTGTGGAAATTTCCCGTGCATGCTGCGAGCCTATATAAGGAGAGCAATACGAGCTGTTGTTGTTGTTATTATTTATCAGTCAGTCATTGAGTGAGCTGCGATTGTTTAAGCAAGTTTGCTTGAGTTTTCTCTACGTTGTTTTGAATGTGATTTAGCGTTGAGACATTGTATAAAGAGTCTCAGGGACCTATATCTGTACTTGTACGATAGATTTGAACAGTTATTTTTGAATATCTAGTAATATTTGTGAGTTTCGAAGACTCTGTTGTTCTGAGGATCTGTAAATAAATTATTTTCTACTTTTCTAAGAGACAAGAGTTTGAAGTAGTCTAACCATAAGGTCAAAAGAACCCTATATACGCAACAGTATTATTTAGGAACGATATGATTTAATATAATGAAAAAATATTATTGTTAATATGTTTTCACATTTTGGCTAGATTTTCATATATTTGTAACAACTCGACAAAACTCTGCAATGGCTTTATAAATTACATTTCACATCATTCGACAGTGAAGTGTGCACGCTGCTAGATGCAGACAATCGTGCCGATTGGATGAGTACGGTGACTGCTACGTAATTAATTACTTATGTAACACAGATAAATGTAAAATAAAAGGGAGGGAGGACTTGAATAAAAAACATACATAACTTCAAAATCAGATATCAAATCTCGCCCCTGCATAAATTTATCATAACAATTTTTTATGTTATCTACAACTCTTATGCCTTTTTTTAATCAACATAAAAAAAAAGGGTTGGAAATTGCACGTTAAACATAGCAAAAGGGGTACAATTCATACTGTATAGAAGTGTTTTAAAATATTTCAGATCTTGGTGTAATACTACACAGTATTTCGGGTACAGTACAGTAGTCGAAATCTTTTGTGTTTCTCTGTAAGTACTATCTGCTTTCTATTATATAGAAAGTAACTCGAAATAAAGCTTAGGAAGTATATCAATTACCTAAAATATGAAATAATTTTATACAATTAATACGCGCCCTAAACAATGTTTCCTCCTATGCTATTATGTAATGGAATACTTTTGCGTGGCGCTGTAAATTAGTAACAAATAGTCTTAGTACCACAGATTGTACAGAATGTATATGTATATTTTAATACATACTTCATAGATGAATATCAATTTTATTATGATTGAAAGCGTGTAACATAATTTAATTGCACGTGAAACTTTTTTTCTGTTGGAGGTATTAAACTGTGCATCCGAATTTCATAAAATTTGAAATAACTCGACAAAATTATGCAAGAATTATATATTTTACATTTCAAAGGATTTGGTTGGGTAGTTTTTGCTCTGTTATATGCTGATAGACGGAGAGACGGACGGACAAAGAGACAGACAGATGGACGGATAGACTGACGACCACTACAGGTGCTATATATTTACATAATTACGAACGCATCTAAAAAAAGAGGTGGTGAGGAAGGGGTTTGTTGAGAATAATATATTACATTTTCTTTAAACAGACACTCAGGGATAAAAAAAAAATATTTTGCGAAATGAAAATGTTTGATAAATATCAGGGATACTGTGTATAGGGTATCATTATCAAACGTACGCAGAGAACGTCAGAATTGAAAGTAAAATTTGTTTTCCACTTAAAGAAACAATCACCGCGTGGTTTAAATTTGCAAAGTAAATCTTCTTATTAAAATCTATAACTTTTGTAGTTACAAGTTTTTGATAAGTAAATGTGTACTAACGGATGATATTACAAAAAATATCTGAAACGTTGAGGAAAATTGAAGGCGGAAGAAAACATTATCGTATTAGACACTATTCTGATAAACCAAACTCTTACAGAAAAAGTCAGAAATTGTACAAAAAAGGAAAAAAATGTGGCAAGTGAGGTGTGTTTGTTCAGTATAAAAAATTATAAAATTATATTTTCCTAAAGTTTTATCTTTTAGCATATCTACCTGCACCTTACTTCATTACGAATAGTTCCTTTAAAAAATGTAAAACACAGAAGAAATGTTCGAATCTTAAGTAACTGTTTTTAAACAAAAAAGTTATTTATTTATTTATTTTAAAAAATTGCTTTTATAACCTTTTGCATGCGTTAAAGAAAATAGTATTGCTCATTTTCGTTTTGAAATTTTTTGACAGGTATCATTAAAGAAACTTTTTGCTAATAATTTTTCCATGTTAAACATTTAAAAGTTGAAATATACCATCCATTCTCATTTTGAGTTGTCATGCACTGTTTTGACCAAAAAAAAAAAAAATAAATAAAAATAAATAAAAATAAATAAATAAAAAAAAATAACTACGTTCAAAATATGTTGTTATTCAAGTTGTATGTTAAAGAAGAAAATTTCATGACATGTTGCATGTTTTGGTGTTTAGACATTCTTTTTTTTTGCGTTAGTGAAATAACGAAATGAAATAACTTGTAATGTGAAGCTGTTATTAACAGAAATGTAATATTTACACATCATACGTAACATAGGATAAGCTTTACAACCGTTTTGAAAATAATAAAAAAAAATTTTGACGGATATACAAGTTTCAGATACCGGAGATTACGAAAAACATATTTTTAGAAAATAATTTCTCCATCCGTCTGTTTGTTTGTCTGCTATAAACGTTCCATCTCCCGAACCCATCTGCCTGTATGTCTGTCTGTGTATCTGTAAACACTCTATATGCCAAAAAAATTGAGATAGAGACTTGGAATTCGTTATGTACTTAATATATGAGAATGGAAAGAAGAATATTTAAAATCAGTGACCTCGATTATCCGGAATTATTTTTTTTCGATCTGTCAAAGTATTCGTTCTGATGAAAATATACAAAAAATTTATTTTAATTTATTATTTTAAGGGCTTTATGCAAAAGACAATAAAAAAACAAAAATTTTACATAAAGAGATAGTTATCGAAATATTTATAATCATATTTTTCACATTCTTTGATTTTTTTATGAACCTGTATTTCATTCAAAGAAATATTTTTATTGGAATCAGAGGCTTAATACGGCGCATCAAACTGTTAATTAATATAATTATCATTTTTGGATTTATAGGGATGCTTCTTTTACGCAATTCGGTATTACTTGATTATCCCTTCGATCAAAAAACTATCGCTAAACTATACATTTAAATACCAATATTTTTTTATCGTAAATGTCACATTCACTTTACGTTAAATACGTTACGTGTCTTTAAGCGATTTTTAATTCGATGTTTCATTTGTAGTATTATTAATCTTTTAATAATTTGTTTGTTATTTCGTTATTTAAAATAAAATTTTTGCCAATTTGTATAATTTACTAATATTTTGGTGTTTTATATCATATGTCAAAATTGGTCGACGGGATAATCAAGTAATACCTGTTATTTCCAAATTGAGCATTACTAAGTATTAATAATATTTAAATATACGTTTTAATTTTATTTTGAACTGCAATGCATTTGATAAATAGTTTTCACATATTTTATTTTCATATTTATAGCATGTATTTATTCATATTCTTCTTCATATGTGTATGCGTGTATTATAGCGGTTCCAGAAACCATATATTAAGTGTAAAGAGTAGATGAAAAGAGGTATTGCGTTTGCGCACATCAGCGAGGAAAGTGTAGTTCCCTTATTTATTCGTGTCGTTCGACTCAGAAGAATCCTTTCTTATTCTGTACTCGTAGAAATGACTAGAGCTAGATGTGTTATGTTATAGGAAATGTTATGTTTAGAAATCGAAATTTATTTTATGATTAAGTTTTAGGCCTTAACACAAAGATACCGCGGTATTTTTCTTTCGTATCTAACTTTAAAAATGGTTGAGATGTAGCAGTTTGAAATTCAAGGGTGGTTGACATTTTGAAACAAGACAACAAAGAAAGAAAATCAAGTACTAATTTATAAGTAAATTAGTAAACCTTAGTTTCGAATTTTCTCCAAGCTTCGTGTTACTTGGTAAAATATCTACAAGCTTGGTGATTCTTCATGAAATATCGATAAATTTGGCGACAAAAATTAATAAACCATAAATGATGTCAATTTGGTTATAGATTACAAATTTGGCGCAATTCACATTCAAATTCAGTATTTGTGAAGCTTCTTTTATAGGGTTTGTCGCATATTAGCTTAAGAAATTAAGAAATAAGGAATTTTTACTGAATCATCTAATCGAGTTTCACTAATTTTAGCTTCGTATGTTTGAGTGAAATCAGCAATATTTTAAAAAAAGGAATATGAAAACTACCTAAACTTCTTTGAGAAACTTTTTTGAAAACTAAAAAGACTTTTTGATGATTATACCGATAATGATGACGTGTATGAAACAGACATTATTGATATTCCACCAGAAACAGCCGAAGTAAATGATGAAGAAGGAAATGACAATATACGAGTAACGACAATCACTCGTATTAATGACAATGATATTTTACCACGTGATACTGCTGTCAAAATTGAAGTGTGCGCATTCTAAATGCAGTTTTAGCATTCTAAAAAATGTACAAGCCATGCAAAAAAAAACTTAAAAAATTAGAAAAATTGAAGACTTAAAATGGATTTAATAAAAAAAAGAACCGTTAAATATGGCTCAGCCAAAAAATGAAGGAAAAGATAACATAGAAAAAAAACACAATCTATACTAATAAAATAACAAATCGCTCTGTCTGCGTGTGTGTGTGTGTGTGTCTGCGATGGCCAGCAAAATCTATGGGACGTACGAGGCTCAAATTTTTTATGAGAGTAGCCCAATATCTCTCCTGATGCACACAAGGCTCAGAATTTCAAAATTCTATTTATTAACTGAGTAATTAATTAAATTCCAAAGCTCACTCTCATAAAAAATCGCCTTTTTTTCGCTTTTTTTTCCTTTCATTTTCTTATGGTTGATTGGTTGCATAAAATTTTCGCAGAAATAACTAAAAAAGCTGGGACAGACTTTTAAAATTCATAGACTGGCAAACTGTAAGTTTAAATGAAGATTTTTTTTATCACGGCTGCTGTACGCCATGGAGGCAAAGTAAACCGGAAAAAAAGTTTGCAATATGAAACCATTTATCTCAGAAATTTTAATGTCTCAAACAAAAGCACGAGGAAGGAATTTTGTATTAATAAGACGAATTGAAAGAAATGAATTACAGCTGAAGCATATTTTACGAAGAAATAGTAATTTTTTTAAATGTTTTTTTTTTCGATTATGTTATTTATTAAAATAAATGTTTGCTTTTAAAATAATTGAAATTGGAAAATTAGAAATAATTAAATGTCAAAATAAAATAAAAAAAATATTGAAAACATCTGATTTGAACTAAAAACTGTATTACTAAAAGTTTTTTTTTTTTTTTTTTTTTTTTTTTTTTTTTTTTTTTTTTTTGCAGAATTTTTAATATTTTATAACGTAGATGAAAAATATTTATGATTTAACAACATATTTATAATTCCATGTCAATATATAAAATATATTGATGAAAACATTCTTTTAAAATCATGCATGAAAACTTAAATAACAAATATCAATCTAAAATCTAGATTTCAGACTGCAGACGATTTAAAGACATTAATGTAAGAATGTTAACTTTTCAAGCAAAATCTTAAATGATGTTTCTATATTGATATTTCAAAGTCATATGATAAAAATAATCAAATAATTATTGCCCATGGTTGATCTATTTGTATCTTTTATGCATTCCGATCGTGTATTACAACCAATAATGGCACAAAACGTTATTTTTTAAATGAAATTTTAGTCATCTATTCAATAACAGTTTAAAAGGTAAAAAACAAAAACAAAGAAATACGGGTTTTAACTAGTTTGAATTAATCGGAGTGTCAAAGCACAAGGTTTTGTTGGTGGTTTTTTGGACTTAATTTAGCGGATTTCAGAGTTACATTTTTGGCGTCACTCCAAGACATTATACTGCCACTCTATTAATTTCTTTTCACTGTATGGTTGTACGCAGATTTTTGGCATTTCGAACATTAGTATGTATGAGTCATTAGCTGTATTGCAGTAAAAAAATTACCCAACACTTTTCTAGGAGTTTATTTTTTCAATCATTCATTACATTTAAATGTGTTCTATTCAATTTAAAATTGACATATGGCTTTAATTTGTTTTTAAAACAAAAATAAAATAGCTGTTTGGCGTACAATTGTTTGAATCCGAAAACCAGTCATACACCATAATAAATTATCAAATAGCAAAGAAAATCATTTGTCAGAAATAGCCATAAAAAGAATAGTAGCAAAACTGATTATAACCTTAATGTTCAGACTAATTTAAACATAATCTGATCCCAACCAGAAAAAACAGACCACACTCTGATCCATGATAGACAAAATTTCCTTGAGTATAAACCCTACCCGAACCAAAAAATTCTGTTTGAAAAAAACTAAGGATTTGATAACTGACCCGAACCAAATCTGAATCCCGCAAAAATGTTCAAATGAAGCATAACCCGATCCAAAGTAGGAAAAATAATTTTCGTGGGCATGAAACCTGATCCGAACCTAAATATTTTCTTAAAAAAAACCCTAAATATGACCCGAACGAAATCTGAAAACGATAAAAATATTCCAGAGAACTATAACCCGATCCCAGCAAGACAAAATACTTTCAGTGGTCATAAACCCGACTCCAACCTAAAATAATTCCATTTGAAAAATCTTGAACTTTGACCCAAACTACATCTAAATCTGACCAAAATATTCGAAAGAACCATAATCGGATTCGAGTAAGACAAAACAATTTTCGTGGACATGAACCCGATACGAACCTAAAACTTCCATTCGAAAAAATACCTGAAATTTGAATCGAACCAAATCTGAATCTGACAAAACTATTTCAAAGAAAGGCAACCGGATCCAAACAAGACAAAATATTTCCATGGACGTGAACCCAATCCGAACCCAAAAAATTTCTTTGAAAAAATCGCGAAATATGAACTTGACAAAAATATTCCAGTGAAGCATGTCCTTATTTGAGCAAGACAGAATAATTTATTAATAAGAAGACCCGAACCCAACAGTTACATTTGAAGAAAAACCCAAAATCTGAATTGAACCAAATCTGAACCCGATAAAAATATTCCAAAGAACTATAACCCAATCCAAGCAAGACGAAATAACTTACATGGGCATAAACCCGACTCGAATCTAAAAAATTTGATTTGAAAAAATCTGAAATTTGACCGAAACCACATCTGAAACCGACCAAAATATTCGAAAGAATCATAAATGGATTCGAGTATGACAAAATAATTTCCGTGGACATGAACGAGATCCGAACCTAAAAATTCTATTCGAAAAAATACCTGCAAATTGAATCGAACCAAATCCTAATCTGATAGAAAATATTCCAAAGAAAAGTAACCGGATCCGAATAAGACAAAAAATTTCCATGCACATGAACCGAATCTGAACTTAAAAAATTTCTTTGAAAAAAATCACAAAATCTCAATTGAACCAAATCTGAACTTGAAAAAATATATTCCAGTAAAGCATGTTCTTATTCGAACAAGGCAGAATAATTTCCGTGAACACGCAAGAAAAACCTAACCCAAAAAATCCATTTGAAGAAAAAGCCGAAATCTGAATTGAACCAAATCTGTTTTCGACAAAAATGTTCCACAAAACCATAACTGGATCCGAGCAAGGCAAAATAATTTCCATGGACATGAATCCGACCCGAACATTAAAATTCTGTTTTAAAAAATACCTAAATTCTAATGAATCATAACCAGATCCGAACAAGACAAAATAATTTCCATGGATATGAACCCAGTATATGGTTAGGTAACATTTAGGTTGCAATTACATTACAGTAAGTCTTTGATTATATTTAATTTCCCGTTAGGTTACAATTAGGTCACGGTTAAGTTAAAGTTAGGTTAAAGTTAAATTGCATTTATTTTACGGTTAGAATAAGGATATGTTACAATAAAGTGAAGGCTTGGTTACATTTATGTTATATTTAATTTACGGTGGGGTAGTGTTAACACGTTCGCAACCGCTTACGTGAAGATGTGATGATAGTTAATGACGCACTATAGAAATGGGTTTTTCCCAGAAGCCAATTTATTTTTTATAACAAAGAATCATTGAATGATTTTCCCGCGCCAGCGCGTGACTGGCTATTGGACATCACACCACATCAAACGCTGGCACGTGAATGGCCCCTTAATGCTGGCGCCATATCACGCGCTGCCGCGTGATCGGCAGTGAATGTGTTAAGTCGCAGTTAGGTTACAGGCAGGTTATGGTTACGGTATAAAAGTTTATGGTTAGGAACTTATCCACAGGGTGAACATTACGCATGATTTGATTAAAAATAACACTTATTTTTGTTAAATGGCTCTGAAATTATAATACTATATACCAACCTTTTAGCTACCATCAAGTATGGATTTCATTCATGGTATAGTCGGATTTTAGAATGGTATAATTAGTTTGAAATTCAAAATATTTCACTTCGGATTTCTACGTGAAAAAAAATAATTAGTTACGTGACTTAACAGTGATTTTTACGGGGAAATATCAACACTTTAACACGAAAATCACGCAATCGTTGGATACATATTCCCTTCCGCGTTTCTCATTGTTAATTGTGAGTATTTTTAGAGCTTAATATTAGTTGTTGTTTTTTAAACCGATTTTTCACACAGTCAGTGGTCACGTATTTCAGATAATGCATTTCTAAATGTTTCGAGTTAATAAAAAAATCAACAAATTTCAAGTTCGTTTAATATTGTTAATACGGACCCGGGCAACGCCGGGCTGGTCGGGTAGTACTGGATAAAACTAGTGGAGACATTTTTCATCTTCTGTTTGGTTCGGAAGACTTTTCACTTCTTGACGAAAAGACAAATTTCTATGCTCAGCAAAAAATTCGTCCAGATTTTTTAGCATCTGAAACTTACATGAAACGATTAACTGGAATATTGTTACTTAAGGGATACCATTCTTTACCTCAGGAAGAAATATATTGGTCACTTGATAGGTACGTCTCTGTTGCTATTGTGTAAGAATCGATGTCATGTTTGTAATGCAGGAACATGATACAGAATTTGCATTTCTCTGATAACAGCAAAATCGACAACACTGATAAATTATATAAAGTGATACCTAATTTAAATTTGCTAAATAGAAAATTTCAGCAATTTGGTGTATTCTCATAGGATTTGAGCATTGATGAACAAATGATACCTTATCGAAGAAAGCACTCTGCAAAGATTTTTTTAAAAGGGAAACTAATGCGATTTCTTTATAAACTTAGACTCTGGCATCATCTGATGGATGCGTATTCGAATTTGATATTTATTCAGGTAAATCGACAGTACCCAAATGATCAGAACATGAAGATTTTGGCCTTGGTGGAGAAATTTTATTAACCCTTAATCTTAATCTACATCATTATGAATTTATGAAAATTTTACATTCTAAAGAATTATACGCAAATTGTTTAAACTTAATTAAAAGAATTACACAATCATTTAATAAATATTTAAAGTATTTTTGAAGGATTGAATGATTTAGCGGAATTAATTAAATTTGAATTTACAGGGACTTTGTGCAATTTTTATAACCCTACTGAAATCTTTTATTTGTAATTATTTTTTTAGTATTTTGTAGAATTATAAAATGTACAAACATGATTTTTTACAATATAAATATAGAAATATTTCCAAAATTTAAAAATCCTTTACACCGCCAAGAAAGAAGGCAAAGGCAAAAAATATCATCCATTTAAAAATATTTTTGCTTTGTGTAACCAATAATGTTTTGGGAACAAGATAAAGTAATGTATCTGTAACTCATTCTAAACAGTATTACAACTAAATGACGCACTAAAATAATTTTATAATCAGTTATTTTAATGGTACTTATAAGTACTGTCGGTAGATAAAGGGTTAAATTTGCTTAGTGTTGTTAGAAATCCCACTAACAACATAATTTACTTTGATAACTTTTTTGTCTCATTTTATTTTCTCTGTCATCTGAAAAACACCGGTTTCTGTGCCACATGTTCCATTCGAGAAAACCTCATACAAATGTGTTCACAGGAATAGGGGAATTGTGTTTGAAAAAAAGAGAGAGTGTATTACGATTTTAAGTACGAAGGAAAAAAAAGCAAAATAATTGTAATCCGATGGAACGACAACATTGTAGTGACTCTTGCTTCAACATTTGGAAAAAAATGTTTCCCGTTATTGAAAAATGCAAAAAGAAAAAAGTTTTTGTCCCACAACCTTATCTTATTGAGCAATACAACACCAAAATGGGCGTAGATGAATTACGCGACCATTTAGTAGCAAATTACACAATAAGAATTAGTGGGAAAAAATGGTGGTAGGTGATATTTACAAATTATGTCGACGTAACCTAGACAAATGCATGAAAAATATCAAAACTTTGTCCTGAAAATAAAAAGTCTCTCTTAGATTTCAAACGTGAAGTCGCGTTGTCTCTTTTGCAAACCCTTTTCAAAGGGTAAAGTTACCTTCCCCGTAAGACATGGTGACGTCACTGCAACGTCGTTGTGAAGTCGCATTGTGACTTTGTGACCATCGATTGTCGATGTGACGTCACGTGACGTCACAATGTGACCAATTTGTGAAAAGTGTGTAATTTGTGACTACTTTGACATTAACATTGTGACGAACTGTGAAATTTTTTTTAGAAAGTCACATCTTAGTCACAATGTGACGTCACGGAGTGGTGGCATTCTCGTCACAGATGTGATGTGACCAAAATGCCACCACTCAGTCACGTCACATTGTGACTGAGATGTGACTTTCTTAGAAATTTTTAGAAAATCATAACAATGTTAATATCAAAGTAGTCACAAATGACACACTTTTCACAAATTGGTCACATGTGACGTCACAAAAAAGCTCTAAAACGGCCATAACGACTTCACATTTTAGTCACTGTGACTTCACATCGACGTCACGTGACGTCACATCGACAATCGATGATCACAAAGTCACAATGTGACGACGTTGCAGTGACGTCACCATATCTTACGGGTAGTCAAACTAGTTGGATGTGCCAATCACAAAACTTACTTCTTTCCCATACGTACATTTTAATATTTAAAAAATCCCTGTCGGCTTGGCCTATAGGCGGAAGTAGATTTCGAAAAGCTTTCGTTTCAACAACAAAAAAATATATATATTATTAGCGATAAAACCAGTTTAAGTACTTTATTTGGCCGCTTTTGAAAAAAAAAATTATTTCATTTTTCTGTAAGAAATGATTTTATCAAAATCATCTTAAACGAAATTTGGTTCCAATGCCCACTTTGATAACATATTTTGAAATATATTCTGACTTTATTAAAAAATTGACCAATACGCACATTATATAATTCCTAAATAACAAAAAAACTGTCAGTTGAATGCGTTTGAGAGCAAAATTGAATTTAAAAATGAGACATAAAAAACCAATTTGTTATTTGAATGCATCCACAATTCTTTAATCAAGATCGTTTTGGGAAATTTTGTGCAAAGTGTCCACTTTGACAGCTTTTTTTTAAATATATATTTAGCCTTTATTAAAAAACTGACCAATACGGCCCATTACACAGTTCCAAAATAACAAATAATTGTCAATTGAATGCGTTTGAGAGTAAAATTGAATTTAAAAATAAGACAAAATAACTAATTTGTTATTTGAATACATCCTCAATTCTTTAATCCTTATCGCTTCGCGAAATTTTTTTTGCGAAATGCCCACTTTGACAGCTTTTAAAAAATATATATTTAGCCTTTATCAACAAATTGATGAATACGCAAATTATATAGTTTCTGAATAACAAAAAACTGTCAATTGAATGCGTTTGAGAGCAAAATTGGATTTAAAAATGAGTCATAAAATAACCAATTTGTTATTTCAGTACATCCTCAATTCTTTAATTATGAACGCTTTGGGAAATTTTGCGCGAAGTGCCCATTTAGGCAGCCTTTTTTGAAATACACTCGAGTCTTTATATAACGAAATCCACCGTTCCAGTAAAAAATTCGTTATATAGAGGAATTCGATGTATAGAGAAAGATGTTAAAAATCGAACAAATATTATTTTTGATCTTTTGAATTAAGAATTTGAAAAATTTTAATGTAAATATTAACCTAACATTTTATTTCTTAATTATTTGTTTCAAAAGAGGGAACAGACATTTATTTGAAAGCTTAATGAAAATCAAATAAGGAAGATTTGCGTTAATTTCAGACGAAGAAATCTGTAATATATTGTTGTTTTGAATTTTAAATTTTTACGCTCTCAAAAGAAACAGGAAAAATTTTAGCAAGGAATGAAAAATTGTAATTAACATTTTCCTCCATTCGAAGGCTTCTCTTATGTGCCTCTCATTGGTTCCTTCATTACGTGTGTATCAATCCAATTGACTCTGTTTTGACAATGATGTGAAAGGTGTGTGGGAGGTGGAATGAATTCGTTGGATTTAAAGAACAAGGAGAGAAGTAATATTTAAAAAAAAAAAAAAAAAAAAAAAAAAAAAAAAAAAAAACCTCAGCACTGATTATAAATAAAAAATAAGTGATGGAAAATTGATTCCTTATGATTTCGAAGCTTTTTAAAACTGAATAAATTAAAACCAATTTATAAAAAAATTCGTTATATGGAGATAGATATTTCGCTATATAGAGACTGTTTTTAATGTAATCATGCGAAAAGGAGACCGTTCCTACTAAAAATTCATTATATAGGGAAATTCGATGTATGGAGTTCGGTTATAGAGAGACTCGACTGTATATTCTGCCTTTATAAAAAAAACTGGCTAATCCGTTCCACTATACAGTTCCTAAATAAGAGGACCTGTAAATTTGATGCGTTTGAAAACAAAAATGTATTTAAAAATGACTTAGACAAAACGCAATTTGTTATACTTCCTCAATTTTTCAACCACTATTACTTCGGGAAATTCTATTCAAAGTACCCTTTTTGGCAGCCTTTTTTGAAATATATTTTGCCTTTATCAAAACACTGACCAATACGTCACATTATATAGTTCCTAAATAAATGGATCTGCCATTTGTATGCGTTTAAAATCAAAAATGAATTTAAAAATGAGTCAGAATATAAGCAGTTTAGATTTGAGGTTTTTTTCCCCAAACTCCAATTTTTGTTTAATTTATTTTTGCTATAAGAATCGGTCCTATGAAAAACTTGTCAATATAAAAGTTGTAGATATTATTAAGAAGAGTGAAAATAAATTTAATTATATTTGATTGTTTAACAGTTGAGTAAGTTATGGATTTTTTTCTTTTTTCTTTTCTAATTTTTTTCATTGGTAAAAGTTGGTCTTATCAAAAACTTGTAAATACAAAAGTTTTAGATAATGTTGAATACATTTATAAAAATTTAGTTGGATTTGATATGTTAAGAATTGATGAAGTTATGAATTTTTTTCTCTCCACAACACTGTTTTTTTCGCCCCTTGAGCCCATTTTAAACTTTGCCAACAATCTGTAATGCATAAACTTTTAGCCCGTTTTTGAGAAGTAATATAAACTTTAAACTGATTCGATATCTATTTTAATTAAGAAGTTATCGCGTTCTTTTCGGTTTTCACAAAAACCCTCCCTATTTCCCCCCCCCCCCCCTGGTCCGATTTTGCCCATTAACCGACCGCGATTTTATGCCCCTTGATTTTATGTAAAAGTTTGAAGAAGATCTGAGCATAATTATGGAAGCTATCGTGTCCAGAAGAAAGTGATATACACCGATAGATAGATAGATAGATATATAAACTTTTTTACTGATGGTAGTTTTGGGGTCTAGGAGTCATGATCGGTGTAGATCTGCAAAAATTTTTCAGAAATTCCAACATGGGAGAGAATGCAATAGATAGTATTTCATACGAAATCTACCTAAAAATAGTTGTACATGTTAATGCTTTAATAATTTTAATTCAATACTATACTCTTTGATTTTCATCTTGAATTTCTGCTTCAATCACTTAATTGGAGTAAAAACGAGTTTCTGTCTCTGCACGCGACGGACAATACAATTATAGTCAGATTTTTTTTCAAATTCAGGGAAGACCTACTTGCCATATTCAAAAATAATCATACACAAAAATTTTAGTTAAGTTCTATGCATAACTTCATACACTTTTTGATGGTAAAATAATGAAAATGGCACAGATATCGTGATTATAATACTCCTTTCCAACGGAATTTTTTCGAATTCAGGACGGACCTACTAGTTATAGCTAAACAGTTACACAAAAAATTTTGTTCAATTCTATGGATAACTTCATACACTTTTAGATGGTGCAATATTGAAAATGGCACAAAAATATCTATTGCAGCGCCCTCTTTCGGCGGAACGTTTTCAAATTCAGAGAGGACCAATTAGTCATAGCCAAACACTTACACAAAAAAATTGGTTCAATTCGATGCATAACTTCTTATATTTTTGGTCAGTACAATATGGAAAATAGTATAAAAATTGCGACTGCACGCCCCCTTCCGGTGAAAGATTTTAAAATTAAAGGAGGACCTACTTGCCACTGCCAAAAACATTCACAAAAAATTTGGTTCAATTCTATGCATATCTTCATCAATTTTTTGATGGTAGAACGGCGACATACGGACACACGGACGACAGGCATTTTGTAAATACATGTTTTTTGGAAGCTCTGACACCTAAAACGTGTAAATTTGTCGAAAACCGGAAATCGAAAAAAATTAGATTACAATACTTTTTTCTAGTGACGATAGAAGAAAGTAAAAAAGGTCGGCCCCCGAAAGACCTAGTAAGCTCAGCATGCAAAGGTCACTCACTACATGGAGAGCAAGGATATTAAATTGTCAACTCAAAAGACAGCAGGAGACTGCGTTGTAAGCAATGCCATAGCAATGCTGTTTCTCGATGCAAAATGTGTGATATTGTCCTGCATCATGATTGTAGTGAATCTTTTCATGCTTGAAAATGTTTTCTTCATATAATAAGTAATTTGCATCGGAAAATTAATCTGTTTTTATAATAAATTCATTGCTTATAATGCGACAGTTTGCACTGCAAAGCGTAACAAAGTTAAAAAAAAATCCCTGTGCTGAAGTCTAAGAAAATCTGCATATGTTTAGTTGAAGTCACTTGGTATCAGTACTCTTATTCCGCTGACGTTGCGTGAACGCAAGACTCGATATTTAATAAGATAAGACAAGTTTTTTTTTTCACTATAAAATAACGTTAATTATGTTGAAATTAATAACCCAAATCATATATGTAATTTTTTTAACCCTTTGTAGTGTTGGCGGTTAATGGGTTAACACACTTTTTCTCGAACTTGACCTTGAAGGATAGAAGGCAGTTCAAAATTTTGCCCTCATAAAAATTATACTTTATTTCCGAGTAAAAAAATGTGATTGGCGTGCGATTCACTCCAGCGCGTGTGTTCACGTGTTAAAAATCACATGATCTTATACAGAATGCAACATATTTGCTTTCATGCTGTTATACTGATTTAACTTATTTCTGTAGCTTCCGGTAATAACCAGGTAAGGCAAGTTTTTGAAAAAATTGAGATGGGAAAATGAAAATGTAACTTTAAAAGAGTACTTTCATTTGCCATAGTACTGAAAAATGAAAATCAAACATTTCCCGTAATAGGACAACTATAAATTTTCACTTAAAAATTAAAAAAAAAATTAATTGGTTCTCAATTAATAAAAATCATTTTTATATAACTATTTTGGCAAAAAAAGAGGTTCTTATATCCTAATTGAATGTAGTGAAAATTATTAAGTTCTAATCTAATATATAAAAGTAATGATAAAAAGACATTTGAAAACTTTAAACGTTAATTACTCAAAATATTAAAAATGTGCTTTACCTGGTTATTGCCGAAAGCCACAGATTTAGTCTGGAAATATTTGCGATTGAATTTCTTTTTATATACAAAAGTTTAGATCGAAATTGTAATAAAATGTCTTTAGAGAAAACAGATAAATATCTATTTCACACAGATAGAACGCTCGAATAGCTCCAGATGTTTTTAGAATCGGTTAATGATTCGTATTCTGATAAAAAAAAATCAAGGAAAAGTTTTAGAAATATTTTATAACGAAAAAACACTTTAAGAGCTTTCGAAATCGTTTTCCAATACTCTTATCAATAATGAAATTAAAATATACAGACTCTTATATATCACCATGGGGAAAGCGAAAATAACTATAGTTTAAAAATAAAACAATTCACATATTTAATTTTTTAACAAATTATGTTAAGTGTACGTAGTAATATCAAAAACTTTTATGTATTATAGAAAGCGAAAATTGAATAAAATTTGTTAAAAACTACAAACAATTATATTTAGATATTTTACTTAATGGATGAATGAAAAATTTTTACTTTGCAATATGCATTAAATTTATTCTAAATTTACGCCATATTCATTATTTCCTTATTTCGGTATAATATCTAATATTTAATGATACCTAATTTCTTAAATTTAAAACGCGTATATTAATAATAAACTTCTTCGAAATTTTAACGTAAATATTTTAATAGTTTTTTTTTAATTTTTACTAACTCGCAAATCTATAATATTGTGAGATATATTGCAATTTATTTTCGAATATTTCTAAAACTCATTTTTACCATTTTTCTCTTTACTAGCCACCCTTGGCGACGAGTTTGGTCTCCTTGCGTATATTAATAATAAACTTCTTCGAAATTTTAACGTAAATATTTTAATAGTTTTTTTTTAATTTTTACTAACTCGCAAATCTATAATATTGTGAGATATATTGCAGTTTATTTTCGAATATTTCTAAAACTCATTTTTACCATTTTTCTCTTTACTAGCCGCCCTTGGCGACGAGTTTGGTCTCCTTGAATGTATACTAAGCATTAAATCCTATTGCTTTTATTCATAATTTGTTTTAATTGCTTAATTTTTTGCCAAAATAGAAGATTCTGCTAGAGAAATAGGCAAACCTGTCATATACGCACCACACTGGCGCAATTGCAACAAAATGGCAATTATATGTGGCTCAGATGGTAACCCGGCTATCGTTATTTATTTATTAATAAATTGTTTGCTTGCTTTTATCTTTTTAAATGATAGAAATTGTGTTATTTTATAATTATTTAATAAACCTTTTTAAAATTGTTATTTCCTTTTTAAAATTATAGAATTTAGTTAAAAAATATGTATGAAACTGGTAATTGAAAAAGAAATTTTCGCCAAATTGGTGTCAGAAATATGACCCGCCAATGTGATGCATACACGACATATGTATTGATAAATAAGGAACACAGTATTTTTATGCTAGCCCGGAGCAGATAATAAATCGCCAAATACTGTACCCGTGGCATTTCTTCGTATTTCATTAATTATTTAAAATATAATAATATAATCCTTTCACTCATTTCATTTGTAATACATAACTTTAATTTGAAACTAAAAAGTTTAAAATTCATGACTTTTATTTTTTTGTTGTTGTTTTTTTTAAGAAAAAGAACAGAAAAATTTAAATATAATGATATTTTGAAGCTTCATAATTGCAGCGAAGGAACAAAACATAAATAAATTCAATTTACCACGGCCTAAATCGTACCAAAGAACTTTTGCACTGTAACCCATAAGATGTGTTTCATTTGGATGTTGCCATTAAACAATTAACAAAAAATCGAGATTTTTGTGCCGCATACGTTAGCGTAATATATACATATATAGATTCTACAAAACAACTTTTCGCACATTTTTTCTGGCGTCGACATCATAACACAGAAATCTTTCAATTGGCAGATATGGAACTTTTTTCTATTACACACCATTCTGCCTCTCCATTGGTTGAGTAATCGACGACATTACAGGGTGCGGCTTCTACTAGAATCTGGTTGGTTCACCCTGAAGTTAAAATTTTTTGCGGACTGCTAACAAAATCGGTGTGCATAAGCACAGAGGAAATATTTTCTGTCCTTTATCCAAGTGCTTCATATACATTATCTTGTGTCCGTAATCTTGTTAAATTTATATAGTGCACTGATACATTTAACGTAAACTGAGAAATCTAAAATATCTTCATATTTTTTATTAAAAAAAAGCGCCTGAGGGTTAATTTCATACGCAGATTCCTTATATATATTAGAAAAAAAAAAAATACATCTCTATCTCAAGTATATAAGGAAAAAGCCTTAGCGTTGTGAAAATGTGAAAATAAAGAAAATGTAAACAGGTTAGAAGCAAGAAACAGGCTAAAACAACAAGAAAGAACAGGTAAAAGTTTTAAAGCGATGGGGAATCGGGCTAGTTAAATTAGCAAAATTTACAATATTTCGCGATATAATTACTGTAAGTCTAAAGATCAGAAGTAAAAGCATTCAAAACTAAACGGTTTTTCATTTACTGCAAAAACAAGTTGGAAATTGCACGTGAAGCGTAGCAAATGAGGTGCGTTCGTACGACAACGAAGTTTTAAAATATTTAGATCTTGCTGATATAGTAGAGCGTACTTTGGATGCAGTATAGTGGTCTAAATCTTTGGGTTCCTGTAAATATGCAGGGAGTAATTTTTATTACACCTCAGCAACGTATATCTTATTCCTAAAATGTGAAGTAGTTTAATATAATTAAAAAACGCCCCAAACAATGTTTTCCCGTATAACATTATTTAGTGGAATATATTTGTGTGACCCTGTAATTTAATAATAAATATTCTTTGCATCACAGATTGTACAAAATGTATTTTTAGTACATATTTCATAGATTCATGTCAATTCTGTTATATTCAAATGAGTGTAACACCATTAAAATGCATTTGAAACTTTTTTTTTTCCATTGATCGTTATGTAATGGAATACTTTTGATTGTCCCTGTAATTGATCTATCCATCCGATTTTCATAAAATTTAAAATGACTCGACAAAATTATGTAATAATTATGTAAAATTTAAAACGATTCGGTTGGGTAGTTTTTGCGTTGTTATATGCGGACGGTCAGACGGATAGACAGACAGACGGACACACGGACGGACTGAGAGACAACAAGAGGTGCTACGTACTTATATAATTACGAACGCACCTAAAAATGACATTTTGATCAATTTTCAGGTCTACTGTCCTTTTAAAATCAAACTAAACATTATTGCGAACAATACACATTCTTATAACTTTCAACTTATTTAAAAAGTTTTTTCTAAGTATTTATGCAATACGTAATTAAAAAAAAAAAAAAAAAAAAAAAAAAAAGTTTTGCAATCAAATTTAAATTATTGCAGCACACGAAAACAATTAAATAATTTCGTGAATTGATATAAAGATAAACAGCCATAAAGATAAAAACTTTCTTTTGACATGAAAGCATAAAAACAAGAATCCTTGATTTATGCCATAAAAATGAAAATTCCACATTCTAAATTCGCAAAATTTTAATCGCATGGTAGCGGAACAATGTTTATTATAGAGAATTTGTGTAATGATAATAAATAACTTCAAAAGCTATTTCTGAATTTTAAATAAAATTATCAAATATATTCTTAAAAAATTGTCTTTAAAAATTAATAAAAGTAGAAGCTAAGCTAAGGACTAGAAATAAAAATAAAATATTGTTATTTGTAATTTAAATGTCTTCTTTATAAAATTAAAGCTTTCGGGTCCAATTTGAAAAAAAAAAATACATTTACTTTAATAATGTTTATCGTAGCTATTCAAATAGATTTACTGTGGTCTAAAGATTATATCATTGTCTCCAATCTAACCAATATATTTATTTTGTATACAATAAAATTGATATTTATATGATAATAGATTAAGGAAGAGCTTCTGAAGACGTTTGAAAAATATCGTTTTGACCAGGATTTGCCAAATATTACAACTTCTTAATGTTTTTTACGTTTTATCATGGAAGATTCATTCAAAAATATAACCTACATTTTAATTTTAAACAGTGAAATATATGTACAAAATAAAAGACAACGGTGCAAAGAGTAGTAAGGAAATTTTTAATACTGTTGTATCAGCCTTTTTTTACGAGAATATAATTAACTGTCACATTTTAAACTGAATATCAAATAATTCTTTTTACAATATATTTTTCTATGTATAAATGTAATGATTTTATTCTTTATTTCTCTTTATAATATGAGCGACAGTACTGTGATAAAAGTGGATCGCTAGATTAAGAAAAATAACCAACAATTGTTTATTGATTGATGAGCTACGAAATTCGACATTCAATTAACCCTCTGACAGTCTTGCAAAAAGGAAAAAAATGTAATGTTGTTTTCTCAGCATTTTGTTTCATTTGCTAAAAAAAATATGATTCTTTCAAAATTATAGAAAAATCTTATTTACGAATATGAATGTTATCCTTGAGTCTGTTAATCATTGCACAATGTATTAAAAATCCATTAAATCAACTGAGTTATATCATTTTACTTATTGCCTGCATTGCAGTGAAACCTGGAGCTTAGGGAACGTCTATAGACGGGCTTGTCAGTGAGAGGGAATTAATCAAGTAGTATCACATTTTATGAAAATTATTCAGAACACGCAATAAAGCAATAAGTTTTGCGAGGACTTTGATAATTCTTTTATGGTTTTCAATACAATTTACGGAATGACGAATAAGAGAAACAGGGCTTGTCAAAAAAAAAATTATGAATTCAAATACATAATAAATCGCCGAATACATTGGGAAACTATCCATTTTTAAATAACCTACTTTAAAATTTCATTATGAATAACACTATGTAATTTGCTTTTTAAAAAAATCCATCAAAAATATTTTGAAATGCTTTGGAAATTGTAATATTTTATGAAAATGAAGGTTTAGTAGTATACTAGATTTTTACTCAAATAAATGTTTTTAATACTTGTAGTGAGTTAAACGTTTCATAACAATAAACATAAAAGCATTTTGGTTACTATAAGGACTGCAATATTCAAATGTTTCACAGCCAATATTCAAAGAAATGTTTCACAGACTTAGAGTACAACATAATAGTTACGCAAGGCACACGGACAAATGTATTGCAAATAATTATTTTGTCACTGTGCATATTGTAAAAACAGGTTTGTAAAACTCTACGTAGGGGCAAACAGCATAAAGTGACTGTTGATGCTTTTTGAAAATTTCGGTAAAGCAGAACGCTATGAAATTTATCAAAAGCAAAAAACATATATGGTTTTATAAAATTGAGTGTTTATTTAAAGCGTTTGGTATCAACATTTGTAATTTCAGTGATACTTCACATGAAAAGTGCTCTTCATATATTTCTTGTACGATTGTGCAATTCTTATGGGGTTTTATATTTTACGTATCAATGTCTAGATTGTATGCTTCCTTTCTTATATCATTAGAAAGTCTCAAACAAGGATTGTCATTTACACCCATGCTGATATGTTCATTTCTGTTGTGGTGTCACATTTTTCAGTCGCAGTTAAAATTAAATAAATCACTCAACAAATTACAAAATATAGCAAACATTCTAAAAGTATCTTCTTCATGTAAATTAGAAAGAGTTTGCCTCTTGTGTTTTACGCTGATGTATATTCTTAGAGTTTTTACACAAATTCATAGAATTAATAAAACACAATCTGAAATATTCCTCAAAGTATTATCATATGGAACATTGGATATTGATAGTATTGACTGGCGTATCTCAATGGGAACATGGCAGTTCTTTGAATTCATTCACAATCACCTCACTTATACTATTCCAGATTTATTTTCAATGTTCTTTATTATTATCAGTCATCAAATGACTCATATATTAAACAAATATATTGAAGAGAGCAAGTATATCATAAAGAGGGGATCCTTAACGTCAAAAGAGTGTAATAGTTGGCATCATAATTACAGGAAGGTTATTTCGACCTTTAATACTATAAACGAATTTTGGTCTGTTCCCATATTTCTAATTTGTATTTATTACTCAAATTTTATATTTCTTGAAAGCCTGCTGATAATTCAATATGGACTACATCCGATATTGATCTCATACATATTATCCAATTCCATCTGTTTCTCAAGTTTTATTTTGATTGCTTCTGCCGTTAATGAAGCTGATAAAAAAGCTAAAAAGATTAATTTTAAAATTCTTTGCTTATTAGGACCAGTTGAAAGACGTCGTACTAGTATCAACTTTGGAGTATTATCACAAATGTCTCATGAACCTGCTTTCGTTTTTTCTGGATGTGGTTTCTTTCAGCTAACTAGAAGCTTCTATCTTTCGGCAATTGAATATCTCATTACGTATAGTAGTCTAATAACAAGCATAGAATAGAGAAATCAATATGTGAATGTGGACGTAAGTTTCTAAACTCGCCTTAGTCAAAATTTTAAAAATCGAGTTTCCTGTATCTATGCGCTTACAATTTTAACACAAACTCGTAGAATTAATAAAGCACAATCTAAAATATTTATCAAAATATCATCATTCAGAGCATTGGATTCTCGTAATCTTGTTTGGTGTACCGCCATGGGAATACAGTCGAGTCTCTCTATAACGAATCTCCATACATCGAATTTCTCTATATAGCGAATTTTTAGTAGGGACGGTCCACCTTTCCCTTGATTTCATTAAATACAGTCTCTATATAGCGAAATATCCATCTCCATATAACGAATTTTTTCATAAAATGATCTTTATTTATTCAGTTTTAAAAAAGCTTTAAAACACACTGAATCAATTTTCCATCACTTATTCCTGATTTATCGTTCGCATCCTTTTCCAAACAGTGCTAATTAGAATCGTACACACATAAGAGCGGGATCAATGAAGATAATTGAAGAAAAAACAATTTGCAATTGCTCCAAAAAGGGCGGATTTTCTGTACTAGAGAACAATGTGGATTCTGAGGAAAACGACGACGTGACTTGAGCAGACTTAAAAGAGAAATGGAAATTAAGGAACGCGAGATGTCGAAGAAAATGTTACTCTCTCTGATTTTTTGGAAATAAATGACAATCTCATTATTGCACACTATCTTACTGATAATGGTATTTTATCCAGACTTCTAATTGTCTAAAATTAAAGCAAGTCTTCTTTATTTGATTTACATTAAGCTTTCAAATAAATGTTGGTTCTCAATTCTTGAAACTGTTTGAATAGACCCCTTGCATTGATGTCACATCAACGGCTAATACTCTAATCTGGTGCACAGCTGGAGCCGAAACAAAACATCATAACTCCCCTTTTGCCGTTTAAAGCAAGTGTGGTATTTCTGTTTAATTTTGATTTTTCTTATTATTGCGTTATTTTTTTAAGTAATTAAAAAATGAAGCCTAAATCACATTATTTACAAATGTGAAAACCCCACATTTGTCTTATGTTTGGGCGCCAGATGAAACATGTGACGTCACGTGCAAGGGGTCTATAATAAATAAGAAATAGAATATAAGGAAAGGGCAGCTGACGTCACGGTGGACAAAACTACTGTGGATCCGCAGTAATTTTCTGTTCGTCTTTAACACTCCTACGTTACACAATGAGTCAAAGCGATCTGATTTGTCTACGAATGGTCTGACTTGTCTGCGATTAAAAGCTCTGTTGAATGATTGGTCAACGTCGCCATGATGATTCCTGTAATGATCGCTAAAGAAATAATGTGATTGGTTGATTGGTTGAAGGAAGCGTTTGTTTGTAAACATGCCCTTTCCTTATTAGGTTAATATTTAGAGTTAAATATTTCAAATTCTTAATTAAATACATTAAAAATATTTGTTCAAAATTTACACATTAAATATGAATATAAGCGTCATTATCTATACAAAGAATTTCTCTATATAACGATTGTTTTACATGAACAATGGATTTCGTTACATAGAGACTCGACTGTTGTCTTTGATATACATGCCACAATGTACTATATATGATATGGCACTATATATATCTTTTAAACACATTCACAATGATCGCACATATACTATTCCAGATTTCTTTTCAAAGTTTTTTTTGTTGTTGTTGGTCATTAACGACTGTTATACCAAAAAAAAAAAAAAAAATTAAAGAATATAAATATATTCTAAAAAGAGGATCATTAGCGTGTAAGGAATGTGATACCTTATATAACAATTACAGGCAGAATTTTTTTATCTTTAATACTGTATTCGAATTTTGGTCTATACCAATATTAATAATTTGTATTTATTACTCAAATTTTATATTTCTTGAAAGCCTGCTGATAAATCGATATAAACTATACCCGATACTGATCTTATACACACTATCCAATTCCATATGCTTCACAACTTTCATTTTGATTATTTTGATTTTATTTAGAGGATTTTAGTGAATCAATATTTGACAAAGCAGATTGCTCAGTATCAATTTGTGATTAGATATTTTTAATTTTAAAATAAGTCGGCTACTAAGAAGTTACTAGACTTTTTCGTTTGTAATTATATTTTTTAGAGGAAGGTGGTGTGTGTGTGTGGGGGGGGGGGGGGGAAGGAGGACCATAATCAATGTTTGCCTCGAGCAAAAAAGGCTAATTTCGGAAACGCGGATAGTTTATTTAAATACAATCCGGCAAAGCCCTGGAAAATATCCTAAACAAAAAACAGCACACAATTTTTACAAAATATCAGTTTTATTTCACCATTATCTTTCTACAATTAGAGGCTTTTTGCAAAAATATTATACATCATAAATTTTAACTACGCTTTTTTAGAATTACGCCTTTTTAACCTACCAATTTTTTTATAAAAAAATATTTACTTAAAATTATGTTTCCGATGATTAAGTAAGAAAAATTTATATGTTAGAAAATAGTTTTGAGAAAAAAAAAAGCCCCGTAAAAATTGGCTGGTATGGTATGCATAATTATTCAAAATTATATGCTCGCAGTAAATGGAACCGCTACTGCGATATGATCACAGACGCTTATGGTCATATCTGTATTTTGCTGTCCGCTTTTCCATATCAAATTTTTAAAACTTTATCTAAATTATAATAATTTTAATTTCGAGGTTTATTCCGGCATAATTTGGGGTTTATTTAAAGCCATTAAACAAAAATCTATTCAATAAAACAGGTCCCCTCTCAAAAACCCGAGTATTAAAAAAGGCCCTTTCACAAAATTGCATTATATAAAAACATATTATTCATTTTTTGTATATTTTTTATTTTAAAATTCTGTAATTTTCGAAGAAAACTACTTCCTCAGGTTTTTAAGTTCAGTAACTGTATTTCACATTTCCTTACAAAATGTTACTTTCGCAAATATAAAATACTATTCACAATTTTTTTTTTCGCAAAGGGCCCCACCCATTCCCCTCCCGCCTAAAAAACACCCATAACGACCCCTGAATTTATTTAATTTAAATATCAGGCAACATAATAAAAGAAAATATTATTTTTATAATTTGATAAAGATTACATTCAGTTTTTCTTTATTATATCTCCTCATGCTATTATTCTAATATTTTTAATATAAAATGTAATTTGTTACATTGAAATAATTTTAAATGATTTTTTAAAATATGAAACAAAATTAATTAAAATCGTGTTCCGATAATTACCTGATTTTCTTCAGATTTTTCTGATTTTTTTTCTATCCAGAGTACAACATACCTCTGACCAATATATATATTTTTTTCTTATTTTTATCATTATATAATTTCGATTATGTACTCTACAATATTAGATGCTTTCTGTTGTCGTCTGTACAGACCAATTGATTTCTTTCCCTCAAAAGAAGCCGTCAAAATCACCGTTTTAAAAAAACCGTTTGTCTGACATTAGCTTTAATCATCGGTTTTTAAAAATAGAAGGTTTTGCTTAACTAAATCAGAGAAATGCTCGGATTAAATAATACAAATTTTACAGTAAAAATTTACTGGTGAGAATGGTAAATCGTGATTGGAGTATGAATGCCCGTACATGGTACGGACAAATCATGATTGGCAAGAACACGTTGCCCTTATGACGTACGGACAAATCAGGGAAGCGTTTAAATAAGATACGCCTCATCTTCTAATGCAAACATCTGGTAGTTAACTTTAGTAACATGTATCTTTTGTTTTATGTTTGAAATAATGCAACATAACAAAATTATACTACGGATTATTTCTTCCCATAGGCCTTTATATAACTTAACGACATTGATTTTATAAATTAATTATGAATGCTTTACCTGCCATTTTTTGTAGCGAGTGAGCTTTAATGGAACTCAGGAATTGATATCTATTTCCTTATCGTGGTATGTTCCTTATATCACAGAGATATAATATAGCGGAGTACTTTTAACATCCCCTGTATGTGTGCATTCGACGCTTTCGGAAAAAAAAAAAAAAAAAAAAAAAAACAGGCTACCGCGGTGCATCCTAAGTATCTTTTTTTAGAGACAACTAGAATGACGTAGTGATCTATTCGTGCACCCGCATTGGTGTACTTGAACATCATGTGACTCCAGCGGTTTGTAAGAAAAGATATGCGGACCGCGGTAGCCTGTCTTTTTCGTTAGCTTCGATGTGCATTAAGTGACGCACATAAAATATTTTATAAGAAGCATCTTCTAATGTAACTAACTAATGTATATAAACTTGATTTCATTTAAAATGGTGTAACATAATTAAAAAACATCACAAAAAAATTTTCTACTTAGACACTACCGTAAATGAATACTTTTGAATGCCACTGCAAATAAAATATAAATGCTATATACTTCCTTTTCACTACCGAACATTCAGGGTAAAAATAAACAACATATATCAATTACACATGACAATCTGAGTATATTTTTGCAAGTCAGAGGGTAGGTAGTCGGACACACAGACATGAAAAAAAAAAAAAACAATTCATAACACACATTTTAAATGTTGGAAGTATAAAAGAGTGAAACTTTTTGGAAATGAAATCCTGTTAAAGAAAAAAAAAAGAACTAGGGACAGGAATGTAGTGGAGGCTATACGGGGGTATACGCCTTATACCTTCTGGATTTTTTGAGAAAGCACCGTATACCCTCTGTTTCTCACGAAAACTACACACTCTAAGGTATATCCTATGCCTTGAGCGTATACCCTCTGCTTAGAGCATATATCCTCTGTTATTTGTATGACTACACCCCTGACTAGGGATTAATTAGGACAGTGTGGGTTAATTATGATCACTTTGTATATTTTCAACATTGTTATTATTTTTTTTTTACTATTTTCTTCCTGGAAAAATGATAGTTTTAGTACATAGAAAGTTACTTTGACTCTTTAAGAAAATCTTTTGAAAGTTTAAATTCTCATATATGCTATCTTTTTAAAATTAAAATGGTAATTATAATTTTCCTATCAAAATCTCACAACCACAAAACTTTGGGGTAGTTCAAGTGATTATGGAGAATTATGAGCACTATATTTCCTCTTTACACTTCCCTATAAACATTTTTTGGAGAAATTGTGTCCAAATTAGAATTCCAAACTGACAAATGCATTTAAGAAAAAAATTACTACTTAAAATCATGACTTTAGATTTTACATTATTAGTAGAATTTTTTTACATAGTTAAATAACTTTTTTTTAGTTAAAATTCAATAAAGCATGGAAAATACTTATTATTGATAAAACAGAACAGAAATATTTCGTATCAGCTTTTTTTGTGAGAAATTAATTAACTAATACATTTTTCACTGAGTATCATATAATCTTTTTTACAATATATTCTTCTATGTTTAAATGTAATAATTATTTATTTCTCTTTACAATATCAGCGTCCCTATATTATTGGTTTTTGTCACAAAAATAGATCGGTAGATTAAAAAAAAAAAAAACCCAACAACATTTTATTGATTGATGCGTTACAAACTTCGACTTTCAAATAATGAAGCAGCTTTAAATTTTATTAAAATCATTCAGAACACGCAATAAGGCAATAAATTTTGCGAGGACTTTGTTATTTTTTTATGGTTTCCAATACAATTTAGAGAATTACTCATAAGAGAACCAGGGCTCATCAAAACTTTTTTATGAATTCTTTAAATGCATGATGAAATGCCGAAATATCCATTTTTAAATAACCTACTTAAAATGTTTTCGTTATAAGTAACACTATCTGACGTACCTTTAAAAAAATTCCATCGAAAATGCTTTGAAATGCTTTGGAGATCGTAACATTTTAATAAAATGAAGGTTTTGTAGTATGGTTCATTTTTGCACAAATTAATATTTTTAAAAGTTTATAGTGGGTTAAATGTTCCATATTAACAAACATCTAAGCGTTTTTGTTAGTATAGAGACTTAAATATTCAAACTTTCATAGTTAACATTCAAACAAATGTTTTCTGGACCTACAGTACAACACGATACATATTCAAAGCACACATATGCATATTCAAATGTATATTCAAATATATTAAAAATAAAGATTTTGGCCTTTCGCACAGAATTTTAAAAACAGGTTTTTAAAATTTTACGTAGTGATAAACAGTGTAAAGAGATTATTGATGTCTTTTTGCAAACTTTCCATAATGCAGAGAGCTATGAACTATGTTATGAACTATCCATAAAACTAAGTTAGCTCCACGATACCTTTTGGTATTAATTTACTTATTTTGAAAACCACTTGATGATCATTTATTTTGCATATCATATCATAATGTTGATGTACTTTTGTGTAAAACGTAGAAGAGCTAACAAATTTGAAATTCCAGTAACTCTATAGCTGAATTTTTTTTGGAAAAATAATCGTGTTTTATGTTCTATATCAAAAGAATTGGCTTAAAAAGAAAATTTTAAATAATATGAATCATATTAAAGTTCTAATTGACGAATTTTAATGAATTCAGATTTTCAAAATATCCTTATAGACACATGAAAAGGGTAAAAATATTAGCGAAATTCTTGGAATTCTTTATTCAACATATGTCATATGATTTTGAAATTCATAAATTCATTTCTCTAACATATCTCATTTCAACTCTTTTACTCTTTATGCAAATCTGAAGTGTATATTTCGAAAATGAGAACAGGTATGTAATAGGACTCTTTTTAATAATCAAAGTTATGTGGTATGGAAATTTTTTAAAGGAATGGAGAGTTCTTGAAAAGGAGAATTTAACGAACACGTTGATAAATAAATTCTTAGAAATAACTTATATGAAAAAGAATATAAATAGTTTTCCACTATAAAAGTTTAATTATGTCTATTGCAACTTCAGCTTCCAGCTTATTATTTTTTTTATTATAAATTAAGTTTAATAAAATCCACAAAACTAAGTTAGTTTCGCGATGTCTGTTAGTATTTACTTATCTTGATTACCACTAGATGCACCTTTATTTTGCATAGCATATCATATTCCTCATGTACATTCGTGTAAAACGTATAATAACAAAGAAATTTGAAATATTACGAGTTTAAATGAGTCCAAATTTGAAAACATGCTTATATCTACTTGAAAGTGATAAAAGTATTTTCTAAAATTATTTATTCAACATACGGCACATGACTTTGAAGTTCATAACTAAAAACATCCGTTTATGTGTAATACGAACTAATATACTATATCCATAATAAGTTGTTTGCAAATCAAAGGATTTAAAATATAGAACTGCAGAAATTGTTGCTACATAATACTTTATGCAATTAAAATCAACGTCTTGCATATTTTATCTTTAAACTTAACATTTTAAAAGTTTTATTAAAATCCTGAATTAAAAGATATTTATTTAACAGTCTTAATGTGCACAACTCATTTTAATTCTTTCACTTCTTATTCAAGACTGATATATATATTTCGAAAAGGAAAACAGGTGTCTAATAGGATTATTAAGAAATTTTAGTAATTAAAGTTATGTAGCATAAAAGAGCCTTTTTTTGAAAAAAAAAATAGAACTCTAGAAAATGAAAATTTAAAGAACTCGCAGATTAAAAAAATTCTTAAAAATAACTTATATTAATAAGAATAAAATACTTTTATACCATAAAAGTTTAATTATGAGTATTGGAACTTCAACTTCCTGCTTATTATTATTTTTTACTTATGAATTAATTTACATAAAATCCACAAAACAAAGTTAGTTTCGCGTTACCTTTTGGTATTTACTTATCTTTAGAATCACTTGATGCACATTGTTTTTGCGTAGCGTAACATATTCCCTATGTACTTTCGTGTAAAACATATAAGAGCTAAAAACTTTGAAATTTCACAAACTGAAGAGTTGAAATTTCTTTGAAAAAATAATCGTGTTTTATGTTCTATACTAAAAGAAATTACTAAAAAGGAAAATTTTAAATATTATGCATCTTATTGAAATTCTAAATAACCAGCTTATATGAGATCAAGTTTGAAAACATACTAATATATACTAGAAAAAGATAAAAATATTTGTGAAATTCCTTCAATTCTTTACTCGATATATCGCATGTGATTTTGATGTTCATAACATAAAACATCCATTTAAGTGTAATATCATGAACAAACATACGATATTCATAAATAAGTCATTTATGAATCAAAGGAAGTAAAGTATAGAACTGGAGAATTTGTTGCATTTTGAAAGTTTTAATAAAATCCTGAAATATAAGATATTTGTCTAACGTCTTTTATTGTGCACATCTCATTTGAACTCTTTTATTGCGAATTCAAACCGGAAGTGTATATTACGAAAACATGAACAGGCATGTAATAGGATTCTTAAGAAATTTTAATTATCAAAAGTTAGATAACATTTAAAGACTCGTTTTTTTGAATAAAAAAGAGAATTCTAGAAAATAAAAATTCAATGAACACGCAGATCAATAAAATCTCTACATTTCAAAAATATGCATTGAAATATTTAATTGCTATAAAGGATGTCAAATACTAATAAAAACATTAAAAGATCTTAATAAATTTTACATGTTTCGATTGAATTTACTCAATCATCATCAGAAAAAAAAATACAAATAAACACAAAGATGGAAAATGATAATAACTATTAAAAATAAAATTTACAAATTTTAAAAAATAAAAAATAAATAAATAAATAAATAAATAAAATAAAATAAAAATAAAAAATAATAAAAATAAATTATTTTTATTTTTAAAAATTTTTAAATTTCATTTGCAATAGTTTATTATCATTTTCCATCTTTGTGTTTATTTGTATTTTGTTTTTCTGATGATGATTGAGTAAATTCAATCGAAGCATGTAAATATTATTAAGATCTTTCAATGTTTTTATTAGTATTTGACGTCCTTTATAGCAATTAAATATTTTAAGGCATATTTTTGAAATGCTAAATGACGAGTTTAAATGAGATCAAGTTTGAAAAAATACTAATATATACTTGAAAAGGATAAAAATATTTGTGAAATTCTATATTCGACATATGGCATGTGATTTTGATGTTCATAATAAAACATCCATTTAAGTGTAATATCAAGAACAAACATAGGATGTTCATAAATAAGTCATTTACGAATCAAACGAAGTAAAGTATAGAACTGAAGAATTTGTTGTAACATAATACTTTCCGCAATTAAAATCTGCGTCTGAAATATTTTATCTTTAAACTTAACATTTTGAAAGTTTTCACAAAATCCTGAATTATAATATATTTATCTAATATCTTTTAATGTGCACATATCATGTTAACTCTTTTATTTTTAATTCAATACTGAAGCGTATATTTCGAACACGTGAACATGTATGTTAAAGGATTCTTAAGAAATTTAAATAATTACGAAGTTACGTAGCATAGAAGAGCTTTTTTTGTAGCAAATTCTAGAATATGAAAATTTAATGAACACGCAGTAAAACAAAACTCTTAAAAATATCTTATATAAATGAGAATATTAAATATATATATAATATGCAATTCGAAATTAAAGTTTCTCTAATGTTGGAGATTTTATTTGCTGAACGATGATACAGCATCTAACATATTTTACATAATTTTCGAAGGCATGTTCAAAGAGAACTAGGCGTTATTTATTTTGCATAAAGTATGATTTTTCTCTCATACTGTCTCTTATCTTCTACGCCAAGAGAAATTGCTTAAAAGGATAATTTTAAATATTATGCATCTTATTGAAATTCTGTATTACGAGTTTAAATGAGTTCAAATTTGAAAACATGCTTATATATACTTGAAAAGAATAAAAATATTTGCGGAATTCCTTTATTCTTTTTCCACATATTCTTTATTTAACATAGTCTTTATTCAACATATGGCATATGATTTTGAATTCCAAACTCAAACATCCGTTTAAGTGTAATATCAGGAACAAATGTACGATATCTATTATAAATTATTTACGAATCAAAAGAAGTAAAATATAGAACTGGAGAATTTGTTGTATCATAATACTTTCTGCAATTAAAATCTACGTCTCAAATATTTTATCATTAAACTTAACATTTCGAAAGTTATATTAAAATCCGCAATTATAAAATATTTATCTGAAGTATTTTAATGTGCACATTTCTACTCTTTTACTGATAATTCAAACCTAGAGTGTATATTTCGTAAACGAGAACAAGTGGGTAATAGGATTCTTAAGAAATTTTAGTAGTTATAATTATGTAACATAGAAGAGTTTAATTTTATCTTAAATAGAGAGTTCTTGAAAATGAAAATTTTATAAATACGCAGATCAACAAAATTTTTAAAAATAGCTTATATGAATGAGAATATAAATAATTTTTCATCATAAAAGTTTAATTAGGAGTACAGCAACTTCGACCTGTATCTTATTATTATTATTATTATTGAGTAGTAAATAAATTTGCATAAAATCCACAAAGGTATGTTGGTTCCGCGATACTTTTTGGTATTTACTTATCTGGAGAACTACTTGATGCACGTTTATTTTGCATAGTATACCATATTCACGTGTACTTTCGTGTAAAACGTATAAGAGCTAAAAAAAATTGAAATTTCAAAAACTGTATCACTGAAATTTATTTGGAAAAATATTTGTGTTTCTATACCAAGATAAATTGCTTAAAAGAAAAATTTAAATGCTTTGCGTCTAATTGTAATTACAAATGGCGAGTTGAAATGAGTTCAAATTCGTAAACACACTTATATATACTTCAAAGATATAAAAACATTTGCGAACTTCCTCAAATTCTTTATGGGAAAACATAAAGAGTTCAAAAACACATGACATGTGATTATCAAGTTTATATCTTAAAACAACCGTTTAAGTGTAATATGAGAATGAAAGAAATTATATCACTAATAAATATTTTATGAATTAAAGGATACAAAGTAAGAACTGGATAATTTGTTGTAATATAACACTTTTCTGTAATTAAAATCTACGTCTGAAATATTATTTCTTTAAATTTAACATTTTATAAGTTTTATTAAAAACCTGAAATATAAAATATTTATCTGAAGTCTTTTAATCTGCACACCTCATTTCAACTCTTTTACTCATTATCTAAACCTGAATTGTATATGGAAAAGTAGAGCAGATATCTAATAGGACTCTTAAGAAATTTTAGCAACTAAAGTTATGTAGTATAGGAAAGCTTTTTTTTTAAAATAGACAGTTTTTTAAAAGGGAAATTTAATGAATGCGCAGATTCACAAAACTCTGAAAAAAACTTCTGAGAATGAGAAAATACATTTCTATCATGAAAGTTTAATTATGAGTACTGCAACTTAAACTTCCAGCTTATTTTTTACTAGCAAACTAAGTGACATAAAATTGATAAAAATAAGTTAGTTCATCGTTTTATTTTGAGCAGCATATCATATACCTCATCTAATTTCGTGTAAAGCGTATAAGAGCTAAATAATTTGAAATTTCAGAAACTGTATAACTGATATTCACTTCAAAAATCTATTCATTTAGATAAATTCATTTGGATAATTGTGTTTTCGTTTATTTTTAACATTAACATTTTGAAAGTTTCATTAAAATCCCCAATTATAAAATATTTATCTGAAGTATTTTAATGTGTACTTCTGATTTCATATCTTTTAATTCTAATTCAATTTTAAAGTGTATATTTCGAAAATGAGAATAGGTATTATTAGGATTATTAAGAAATTTTAGTACTTAAAGTTTCGCAGCACAGAAGATTTTTTTTTCTTTTTAATAGAAATAAGTTCTTGAAAGGGAAAATTTAATGAACTTCTAAATTAAAAAATAATAAAAATAACATATATGAATAACATAATAAAAATAACATATATCATAGAAGGTTAATTAAGACTACTGCAAGTTCAACTTCCAGATTATAATTATTAATACCAAATTAAGTTAGGTGAAATTAAAAAAACTAAGTTAGTTCCGCGACACATGTTGGTATTTACTTATCTTCAGAGCCACTTGATGCACGTTTATTTTGCATATCGTATCATATTCCTCATGTACGTTCGTGTAAACCGTATAAGAAAGAAAATTTGAAATCCCAGAAACTGTATAGCTGAAATTTATTTTGGAAAATCATCGTGTTTTATGTTCTGTAGTAAGAGAAATTTCTTAATGGGAAATTTTAAGTACTATGCATTTTATTGAAATTTTAAATTGCGAGTTTAAATGAGTTCAAATTTGGAAATATACCAATATATACTTGAAAAGGATAAAAAGATTTCCTCAAATTATTTATGTAACAGCTGGCATATGATTTTGAAGTCCATAACTAAAACATCCTTTTAAGTGTAATTTCACGAACAAATATATTTTATCCATAATAATTTACTTACGAATCAAAAAAGAAAAATATAGATACGCAGAATTTGCTCTAACATAATGCTCTCTACAATTAAAATCTTCATCTGGAAATTTTCATCTTTAAACTTAACATTTTGAAATGTTTATTAAAATCCTGAATTAAAAAATATTAAGCTGAAGTCTTTTAATGTGCACATTTCATGTCAACACTTTAAATACCAATTTACAGTCCCTGGCCAAATTATTAGACGCACTCGTTTTATCATGTGTAGAATATTACTAGCTTCACAGATATGATATTACAACTAAATTGTAAATATATACAACTGATTATATCACCATCTGTTGGGTTATAATAAATATAAAGCATGCCAGTGACTTTAAAATTATTTACTTCTGTAAATTGAATTAAAAATTCCTGAAATGACAGAACTTAAAACTTGAAACTAAAAAATATGTCAGTATTTTTTGGAGCCTCCAGTGTTTCAATTTTCAGTGTTTTTATTCATGCCGTTTATATCAAATTGAAATGTTTCTTGCTTGGGAATAATCCTAGACAAGGATATGTTTTACTATGTTCTGGGTTTTGTTTGTTATGATCTCTATGGTCAATTTTCTCATATTCAATAGAATTCGTGTCTGGGGAATTACTTGGCCAGTCATCAGGTGTTTTCGTTCTGTTGGCATTGAAACAGTGATATAATAAGACAAATCAACATATGTTCTTTCTAAAATCAAGAAAATATATGTCAAACATTAATTTGATAAATTAAAAACTCCGTTGTTTCCTAGGGCATTACATACCAAATATACTATTAAAAGCAACTGCGTCTAATAATTTGGCCAAGGACTGTAAACATAAAGTATATATTTCGAAAAACAACAAAGGTATGTAATATAAATCTCCATAAAATTTAGTAGTTAAAGCTATGTAGCACAGAAGAGCTTTATTTTAAAAAAAAATGGAGATTTCTTGAAAAAGAAATTTTAATGAACACACAAATCAACAAATTTCTTTAAAAAAGTCCTTCTGACAGTACCGAGAGGTAGAGGTAGCTTTCATATACTTTATTTATTTTAAATTAAGTTATATTGCTTAAAAACCCGAAGTTCAAATTCGTGGAATCCGATTATAAAAGATTGAATACTAGTTTTTGTCAATGCTAAATATTAATGGCACTTTTTAGAAATTAATCATCCTTTATTCAAGCTAATTTTATTTTAAGCGATTTACAGGGTCAAGAAATTCCATGATATCATGAAGTGTTTGCCACTTTAAAGCAACATGATCGATAAAACAAACCAATGATCTCGGTCGAAATCTTAATTCATGTACACATGCACACTCACATCGAAATCGATTCATATATAGAGTGCTGTCGGGGGCAAATTGATTTTTTAAAAAATGTCACCCACATTAGAAATTCAAACTGCTATATCTCAGGCGTTTTTTAAGGTAAATACAGAGGAAAAAATATTCCAAAATTCATTATTAAAATCAAACACTTTAGAAAGGATCTTTTTTTAATTTCAATTTTTTGCTTGTGAATCATTATACATTTTAAAGATTTTTGACAAACTTAAATGGCGGCCATTTTGAAACAATATTACGGTTGAAGTTCACCAGTGAACTCGGTCAAGACATTGGAACGTATTATGTACACACGGAGTTATACCCAAATAAGTTAATAAATATGCGTATTATCACTTGACAGATTTTAGATCGTTTCAAAATGTCAGCCACACTGGAAATTGAAAGTGCTATAACTCAGCCATTTTTCTAGATATAGATGAAACAAAAAATGCACTGGAATGTTTGTATCAAGATCAAATGCATAAAAGAAAAATCTTTTTCAATTTCTCACTTATTTGTTCGTTATTTTAAATTATTTTTTTTTAATTTAAATGGCCGCCATTTTGAAACAAGATGGCGGATGGATCTGGCTAAAAATCTCGATCCAGGCTTCATTATGTACTATGTACACACCAAGTTACATCCAAATCAATTCATAAATACACGACTTATCACGTGACAAAAATCAGATTGTTTCAAAATGTCAGCCATATTAGAAATCCAAAGTGCTATAATTCAGTCGTTTTTTTAAGATATAAACAAAATGAAAACTGTTCTGTAGTCGTTCTTTTAAGTTCTAATACAGAAAAGAAAAATATTTTCCAACTTAATTTTTTTTCACATTTAATTTTAATTTTTAATTAAAAAAATTAAATGGCCGCTATTTTGAAACAAGATGGCAAGATGATGCTTTCCAATGAACTCGGTCGAGACATTTGTATGTGCTATGTACATACCAAGTTTCATTTAAATCGTTTCACAAACATGATAGTTACAGCATGACAAATATCATATATATATATATATATATATATATATATATGTCAACATTTGGACGGAGGGTGGTTTTGGAGTCTGGGGGTCATGATCGGTGAAAATATACCAAAATTTTCCGGAAATGCTTTCTTGACGGCTGCAATAGGTAGCTTTTTACTTTTTGCAATGAAAGCTATGTAATAACTTATACGAGAATATAAATATTTTCCCATGAAAAAAGTTGAATTAGGAGTATTGTATTTTCAAGTTGCAGCTTATTATTTCTTTAGTAATAAATTAAATTACATAAACTCAACAAAACTAAGTTAGTTCCGCAATACCTTTTGGTGTTTACTTATCGGTAGAGCTACTTGATGCACGCTTATCTTGCATATAACATCATATTCCTCATATACTTTTGTGTAAAACGTATAAAAGCTAAAAAATGGGAAATTTCAGAAACTGTATAGCTGAAATTTAATTTGAAAAGTAATCGTGTTTTACGTTTTATAGTAAGAGAAATTTCTTAAAAGGAAAATTTTAAATATTGTGCATCTTATTGTAATTCCAAATGAAGAGTTTTAATGGTTTCAAGTTTGGAAACAACTTTATATATATTTGGAAAAGATAAAAATATTATCGAAATTCCTCAAATTCTTTATTCAACATATGAGATATGATTTTGAAGTTCATAATTTTAAACATCTGTCTAAGTTAGGCATGTCAAACACGTGGCCCGCGGGTCACAACTGGCCCGCCGGCATCTTCTCTGTGGCCCACCAAGCGTTCGTATTTTACCTACGATTAATTTAGTTGTTCGAACGCATTATGCGGACAGTGTTGCCATTGGGCTACTATTTTTTTAATCAGATATCTTAACTGGCACCACTTTTTTAAAACTGTAAAATTCTCTTTATTTTCACCTCTATTAATATGCCTCTAAATAAGGCTCTTTTTATTATGTCAAAAAAGTGGTATCAATCAAGAATCTGAATTTTAAAAAAGTAGCCCATCTGGAAACACTGTATGCGGAAAATAAGCTACGGTCTTAAAAACGGCAAACATCAGAAATAGATGTATATCAGTGAAGATAGTAATACTTATCTTGTTTATTTTCTCATTAAATAAATTAAATATTTCTCTTCACAATATAATAGCATTCTGAATAAAATAATAAATAAAAATAAAAATACGAGTCATCCAGCAGCACTGCTGTATAAATTAGACAACTGCATCAGATGCAACTGAATTTTAAATTTTAGCTCCAAGAAATTACAAATACAATGGTAACCAATCGGAATGTACAAAGAGCGGATCTTAAATCAAAAAAATTAAGGATTCATAAAACTTTTACGGTATTTTACGTTTGATATATATACACTGCTCAAAACAATTAAAGGATATTGCAGTTTTAGGTGGATTTTGTATCTGGGAAACATTTTAGCTGATTGATACATGGTCGACAGACATAGTAGGTTATATGAGAATAAATTACACATGTTTGGCAGAAAAAAATGCATTTTATTGCGCATTTGTGTACAAAAGGAAAAAAAAAACACAATTTGTGCATATGAGAAAAAAAAGAATAAGAAAAGGTGTTTACTTCAAAGAAAATCATTTTCAGTAAGAAAGACTGAAAATCATTCTCAGTCATTTCAAGTTTTTTTTTGCCGATCATCCTTGTCTTCATTCTCTTTTATCCATTTGAAAGTCAAATTTCATTCGCTGCCGCTGAAGCGACGTTTTTGACGTCGAACTAAAAATTTGCATACTCCACAGTTTGAAAACCAGAAAAATTTGCATTTGTGATTCTCTTCTTCTATTTTCGGCAAAAAAATTTCGTTTATATCTTTATTTTATATAAAACTTCAAATATCCTTTAATTGTTTTGAGCAGTGTATATGAGTTTTATGTCAGAATGAATGCTTTATTTTATATATGCTGTATTTATTAAATAAAGGAAAACGTATTTTAAGATTAACAAAATGTGGTGATAATTAGGAAAAGTTAAAATTTCAAAAAATCAAAATACAAAATTGAAATATTTTAAATTAGTTTCTTAGAATGTGACACAAATTACCACTTTTGTGTTTCGCACAAAATGTGTTTCAGTCGAATATTGATGGTGGATTTAAGTTTAAATATTTTTGTTAGTTAGATTACTAAATGTATCATTGTTGGTGAATCCAGCTTGATTCTTTTTTTTTTCGTTTATATCCGTAGGAATAGTCACATATGTACAGGATTTTTTTAATGCTCTCTACCAGTATTAATAAATATGGTTAACTGAAGATGAACGTCGCAGATTTTTTTGAAAGGGGATTTAAAATTCTATTTTATTAAAAAGAAAACTGGAGTTTTATGTTTGTTGGAATTTGAAAAGAATGAAACATTAAGGAATGTGACGGGACAAAGTACAAAGAAAACTCATAAAAATTGACCAAATATCGGAAAGATAAACTATAAGAACTAAAATTTATATTTCTTAAAAAGAAGAAAAAAAAAAAAAAAAAAAAAAAAAAAACATGGGGCTTTCAACCAGCCTGTTGAAGAAAATTAATTTGATTTCTAAAAAATTAATATTTTATTTATTAAATTAGATATCATGTGAGTCGAAATTACTACAAAATGGAAGAAAAGATGTTTCAAAGAGCAGTTTAAGAAATTTGAAAATACTATAAACATAAATATACGATTCCTAGAAACTATTATATGTAGCCAGCTATTTATGTGCTTCAAAAACTTATGATGCTAATTAACACCTATTATATTCTTGTGCTTAATCATCGCCAGACTGAAAAATATCATCAAAATTTGCATACAGATCTATAGATAAACATATATATAGATTGTAACTTTCTTATTACAGAAATTTGAAGGCTTTCTTTTTAAAGTTTTAACGATAATTTTGAACTGTTAAAAAAATTTATCATTTTCACTTCAAATTCACAAATTATAAATGGGGATTGTTAAATACTATCAATGGACAAGTACGTGAAGTATTAATTAGAAATTACAAAACACCGGAGTAAATTTCAATCTCAAGGCAAATTTTATAATGTCATCATGTTATTTGATAGCAGAGTTTTCAATTTGTATTTATTACTTTGACACATTAATTTTCAAAAAGAAAATGCATTTCATTTTAAAAGTTGTCAGGCATTATCATAAAAATCACTAGAGTGGAATTTTTAATAATATACCAAAAATAAATTCAAAAATGAATTCAAAAGAAGATTTTTAAATTTCATAAAAGTCATTTAATCAACTTACTTCACATTTAATGATTGATGTTAAAATTGTTGCTCATAATTCACTGCTGCATTTAAGTGCAATACATATTCAGAATTCAGTGCATTTCCATACTGAAATGAAAATATATGGGTAGAAGTTTCAAAAACTCTGTAATTATTTCCAAGTCGATAGATTTTTCTTATGTATAATGGCAATTAAACACAATCTAGCTATGGTAATGTTCGACAGTGCACTTTTATAAGACACCTTTGCATAGCGACCTTGATTGTGAAGTCAAATAAACATACTTTGAACCAGAAAAGATATTTACCAAATAAAATTAATAATAATAATAATAATAAATATAAAAAAATAATAAGTAATAATAAAAATAATAATAAAAAAGTAGAGGTAACTTTTCTGATTCTGAATATACATATTTAAATTTTTTTTAGTTGGAAAAAAGCGGAAGATTGAAGCTTCGCTAGATAAAAATCAACAGTCCAGCGTATACAATCATTTTTAAAAATAAAAAAAATTTAGAAAATACAATTAAATTTTGTAGATTTGATCGATAAAAAAGTAATGTTGAGTGTTTTTGTTTTCGAAAAATGTGATAAAAAAGTATGAATAATAACAACTTTGGAATTTACGTAAATAGTCTTCAAATAATATAGTTATGTTTTGTACGTGCATATTTTATTCTTTGCAATGGTAATAATACTATCAACTTTTCTGTGTGGCCCGCGGCTTTGCATAAAATGCTGAATTTGGCCCGCGGTTGTAAACGAGTTTGACATGCCTGGTCTAAGTGTAATGTCACGAACAAATATACTATATCCGTTATACGTTTTTTGAGAATCATAGGAAGTAAAATATGGAACTGAAGAAGTTGTTGTAACATAATGCTTTCTGCAATTAAAATCCACTTCTGGAATATTTTGTCTTTAAACTTAGCATTTAGAAAGTTTTAATAAAATCGTGAATTATAAGATATTTCTCTAACGTCATTTATTGTGCACATCTCATTTGAACTCTTTTACTGCTAATTCAAACTGAAGTAAGTATTACGAAAACGTGAGCAGGCATGTAATAAGATTATTAAGAAATTTTAATCATCAAAAGTTAGATAATATAGAAGATTTTATATATATATATATATATATATATATATATATATATATATATATAATATTAATAGAGAGATCTAGAAAATGAAAATTTAATGAACACGCAGATCAAGAAAATCTCTTTAAAAACATGGTCACAGTGACGTCACTGTGAGTCACTGTGGTCACGTCACATCTGTGACCAAAATGCCACCGCTCAGTGACGTCACATTGTGACTGAAATGTGACATCACACCTGTGACCAAAATGCCACCTTCAGTGACGTCACATTGTGACTGAAATGTGATGTCACATCTGTGACCAAAATACCACCCCTCAGTGACGTCACATTGTGACTGAAATGTGACTTTCTTAGAAAATTAAAAAATATATACAAAAATTCTTCAAAAGATCCGTCATAGCATGCATGGTCACAATGATGTCACTGCGAGTCACTGTGGTCACATCACATCTGTGGTCACATCACATCTGTAATATCTAAAAAACCACGTAATAAAGGAAGGGAAACAAAAACTGAATCGCAGCGTTCTATTTCTCGTTTTCTCTTGTATTTCAAAGCGAAAAATTAAAAAAAAATTGGAATATTACTTTGTGTGCGATCTCTTATGAAAGATACATTCATAAAAACTTTCGCATCTTTTTTAAGTATTCAGAGAATGGACCTATAATATTTTCGTGGAACTAGAACCCCTTTCTTAGCATATCGAAAAATTTTCGCATTTTTCCCTTTTTATTTAAAAGATAAAATAAATACATAATTTCAATTCATACAATCCGCTGAAATATATTCACCAATCAATCTTAACAGCAATCTATCCTTTTGAATATTGTGAACGCACGGAAGTGCAACAAATTTTGCTAAGTAGAATTTTTTTAAATATGAATATTAATTTAAATGTTAATTGCGTTCTAAATGAAGGTTCAACAGAAAATTAAAAAAGTAGATAATTTCATTAAATAAGGGCTTCGTTAAATGAAAGTTCCACTGTATTTCGAAACTAATTAAAAGTAAAATAGAAATGCGTGAAAAAAAATTTTTAACTCAAAATTTTAATTAGGGATATCCTCATAAAACTAATGCTCATGCGCATTCAACTTATAAATCTTCGAAGCTCAAACAACCAATAATAACAAAAAATCACCTGCTTAAAAAATATCGTTTGGCAACGACCAGAATAGTTGACACTAGTGTATTTATTCTTTAGAATATTATGCAGCTGCTCTAGTAACTTTGTTATGATGTTATGTGTGTATATTTAATACGTAAGTTGAAATTTTTTTAAAAGTTATGCAAAAATGCGATCAGGTGACATTTTATATAAAATGTCGGTCCGAAAAAATACAATGTCAGTGACGTTTCGTTAATATGAGCGCGCCAATGTCATTGTACTTCATTCGGACATTACGACTTCGAAAATATCTTTCCTATTTGGATTATGAAACTGGAATTAGAGGATAATGCCGATAAGAAAGAGGTAAGAAAATGTTATTTTTCCTGCTTTTTTTATAATGATTTCTGTTAATTTCGTAAAAAACATGTTATAAAAAGAATAAGTATCATATTAATTTAACTTTTTTGAATTCACTTACCTAAGTAAATTCAATAAATTTAACATTTATTTTGTTGAAATACGGAACAGCATGTCAACGATTTGAAAATAGTTAATAATATTATTTTTAAAATGCACTTTAATCACATTTTTTTAATTACATGGTTAAAATCACATTTTAATAAATTAAAAAATATACACATAATCAAAAGTTAACGTTATAATTAATATATAAAGGAGTTTGGGGTTGTTTAATTGTTGAAAATAATGATAAATATACTAATTTATGCACTAATATTGCAAAAATACTTTTGTAAAACTTTTTTATTACCTTTCTGAATTTCTCATAATCCCAAAAATTTGATAACTGTAATTCCATGAGATTTATTATTTTAAACCATGTATCTAAAATAATTTAGGTATTGATTTTGTGGTAATAACAATTATTGATTTAAAAAAATGAGTAATTATCGCATTATTTTATTAATTTTTGATATCTTAATTGTTAAATTGTGTTTAAAATAACAATTTTGTTTCATTAGTATGTGTTCATTAAATCCTGGTTCTAAATAGTCATAAAAACAGTTACATGTACACTTTTGTGGGATGTACATTGCTGAAATTTTTAGTGTTTGATGTATTTCTATTATTTTCAATAAAATTTTGTCTAATATTGGGAAGTGAGACTGAGAATACTTAAATATTATTAATAGATTCATCTATTACAAAAAAAAAATGAAATCTAATAATTATAACTATTAATAAGGAAACTTTAAAAAAAAATTCCTTAAGGATGTCCTTTACCGGCACATCTATACTATATGACATATACAATATATATATATGAGTTTAACTACGAATTTAAACCATGGTGTAATCATACATGCGCACAGGCCACTATAGTAAGAAAATAACTAAGCGTAATACTAGAACTAATTGCCTCATCTTCATTTGTACTCGATTTTCAAATAAAATCTGTATATTACGAATATTGCGCATAAACTTCACGTAGTTTTATCAAAAGATAATTATATATTATATTTAACAGAAAGATTTTAATTGGTAAATTAATCAAACGAATATTAATTTTCCAAAATGAGTAAAAAAGTGTTTAGGTTAGGATTCGAACTAGAGACCCTCGATGTATGCTGCCAATGCTCTTCCAACAGAGCAACTTAGCACGCACAATTGACCAGGAGAAATATCATTATATACATATACGAATAGTATGCATTTATCATACGGGTAGTTTGAAAAAAAATTAAAGTATTATTACATAGGATTATGTATAATAATGATAAGTATGCGTTCGTATTCACTGTGTAAATTGTGTGAGTCAGATTCTTCCAGGATAATTCAGTCGACAAAGTATTGACAATTTGCGCGAAAGACTGCTTAGTTCGAATCCTGACCTGGACACTTTTTCAGTCAGTTGGAAAATTACAACAAAAGATAATTAAAAGATATAGGTTGGATGCTCCAGTTTTGGCAACTGCACAAGTTTTGGCCACACTGGAATGATTTACCCTCTATTTAGGCTGTAAATTGATTTTAACAAATTATATGCATTCTTACTCCTTAATCTAACACTCTTTTATCATTTCCAATCCCATTTGTTTATTTTTTGATAAAAAAATTACTTGCAAAAAAAAAATGTGTAAAACTATAGTGTGCACTCACATATATTAAGGTTCTTGCTTAGGTAACAAGTTTTCATAATCTTTCAATATTAGGCATTTATCGAACTTTATTTGTTCTGAAACAAATTGCTATGAAGCTTTATGAAGTAGGCTTTCTCTCTGTTGTAATTTCATATCTAAATTAATTATTTTTACAGCTTAAAGTAGGGGTGGCCAAAACTGGTACTTTAAATTTGCTATGTGTACCAGTTATGGCCATGGTGTGGCCAAAAAGGGCACAACATTATGCTCCACTTTTGGCTACAAGACTAATTATAGTGAAAATTTTAGCAATATATTTAGAAATGTTTTATGACTTATAAATTTAAAAGTTCAATAAAATTACAGCATGATTTAGTGGTTTCTTGTATTTTTTTTCAAAACAAAATGAGGAAGTGGCATAACTTTTGCAAAATTTCAAGCACATGAATTTAGAAATAACAAATAATGTGAAAATCTTTACACTATAAATAGGATTCATTTTAACAAGTTTAAAAAAGACAATTCTGTACTCTTAAAAATGGTCTAGATTAAACACCGTTATAAGATAGGAAGTAAAATTATGGCTTTTCAAAATTCATTGTCTGCTTTTCAAGATGGTTAAGTTTTGCAGTATCTCGTTCTACCTTGCAACACAAGTTTACAGAATGGAGACCAGTTTTTACTATTTTTGAATCTCAAGTAATAGGGTTGTACTATTTATGATGGCCAATTATCTATATGAGAGATATGGGCCGAAGAGAAGGGGGATGCCCTCTGTGAAGGTCTTTCTAAGATCCTACCCTATATTTACACAAGGAAAACTAAGGTTTGAAGAAAACTAACTCCAAATGATTAGGCTTACAGGCAACTAAGTACGAGGAATTAATGTTAAAATCAGTTGAAAAAAAATGGATTTTAGAGATTGTCAAAATACTATTTCATGAAAAAATGGAATAATTTCAAGATTCTAGTCATATAACTGTAAATATTGGTATAGTATAACATATGATATATATAAATGAAAATATGCAAAATATTAAAATAACCTTTTTATGTCCTATAAGTCTTTTTTATGAATTAAATATATTTTTTGTTTTTAAATTTATGTGTTCAGTTAAAATCAGCTTAAGTATATTTTATTTGATGTTTTTATGATTTCATTTAAAAAAATGCAAATCTTTTTTATACAGCAAACAAATATGTGTGTGGTAAAACAGATTTTGCACAAAAATGCTTTATTTTTACTTATTATCAGTTAAAATGTTTGCAAAATTACAAGATATTAGGGTGGCCAAAACTGGTGCAAATTGAAAGAAATTACTTAACGAGTTGTTACTCACAATCTAAAATATTTGATAGAAAGTTATTATAATTAACAGAAAGACAACTAAATTTACTAAAGAATACTGTTAATGCAATTTAATATGCTTTATTCAGTCTAAAACTATAAAATTTCCATTTAAACTTTTCTCTTAATGTGGCCAAAACTGGAGCATCCACCCTATATATTTATAGACATCAGGATTATTGGTCAGAAATATTGGCAAGCTGTACAGTTTTAGATATGTGCTGGGATTTGTGGATATTAAAGCGAGTAAAAGTTTTAAAAAATGTTCAAAAGATTAAACAGTTTGAACAACATACTACAAAATGTGTGTCAGTTATAAATTAAATTGAAGCTATGCAATTTTCAGCATGTGGGGAAAAATATATAAATATTTTTGAAAGGTAATATTTTTCAAATTTTGAAAACAACTCCAGAGTTGTAAGGCATGTGAGGTAAATCGAATTTTTAACTTTAATTTAGAAGAAAGTCTCCTTACTGCAGGTAACTATTTTTATATATTATACAGTATTTGTTCATAAATTGTCAATATATGATTTTAGGACTCAAACCCTATTTTAACAGGAACATGGCATGGAGTTATAGTTTCATCAGATCCTGTTTCTTTTAAATTCTTAGAGAATCGTTAAGAAAAGTTAAATCGTCACAGAATCATCACAGTGTTAAGAGCCCACAATAGTCACAGAAAAAGTACACAAAAAGACCCGGATGACCATGTAAAGTCTATGGGAGCGTTCTTTTCTAATATCTCGCTCAAATTTTAATATTTTTGCATGATTTTTTTGCACAAGATAGCTGAGGGCAATCCACAACCGGGGTAGTTTTTACTTTTTCGATTTTGGTTATATATTTTTTATATTACGATAGTTTCAGTTTCAGAACCGGTTTAAACCGGTTTCGAAAGTTAAAGTAATTTTTTAAAGAAAATCTGAAACAAAAATTGAAAAAGTAAAAACTAGCCCGGTTGTGAATTGCCCTCAGCTATCTTGTACAAAAGAATCATGCAAAAATATTAAATTTTGAGCGAGATATTAGAAAAGAACGCTCCCATAGACTTTACATGGTCATCCGGGTCTTTTTGAGTAATTTTTCTGTGACTATTGTGGGCCCTTAACGAAAGTTTTGCCACAAATGATCTGCAGCGTGAGTCTAAAATAATGGGACAAACTTTAAGGGAGGTGGTAGAGCTCACTATAATAAATAATTATGGCATAGAAATGTATGACTGGAAGTGGCGCGTTAAAACGCCACACTAGTCACTGCAAAAGACACGGATTATAATGTTAAGTGTATGGGAACGCTATTTTCAAATATCTCGCTAAAATTTTAATATTTTCGCATATTTTTTTTTCCATAGGATAGCTGAGGACGACCTGCAACTGGGCTGGTTTTTACTTTTTTGATTTTGGTTACAGATTAAAAGAAAAATACTTTAACTTTCAGAACCAGTTTAAACCGGTTCTAACACTGAAACTATTGTAATATAAAAAAATGTAACCAAAATCGAAAAAGTAAAAACTAGCCCGGTTGTGGATCGTCCTCAGCTATCCCATGGAAAAAATATCATGTAAAATATTGAAATTTGAGCAAGATATTTGGAAACAACGCCCCCCCCCCCCATAGACTTAACATTATCATCCGGGTCTTTTTTGGTGACTAGTGTAGCGTCTTGACTGGTCACTTCCGGTTATATATTTCTGTGCCATCATTATTTGTTATAGTGAGTCCTACCGCCCCCTTAAAGTTTGTTTCATGATTTTGGACTCACCCTGAATTTCACAATTTAGTCACAATGTGACTTGAAAGCATTGTCACTTTCGTCACAATTTCGTCGCAATGTTAATGACAAAATCGTTACAAATGACACACTTTTCACAAATTGGTCACATTGTGACGTCACAAAGTGGTCACAATGTGACGTCACAAACAAGCTCTAAAACGGCCATAACGACTTCACATTTTAGTCACTGTGACTTCACATCGACGTCACGTGACGTCACATCGACGGTCACAAAGTCACAGTGTGACTTCACAACGACGTTACCGTGACGTCACCATGTCTTACGGGTAAATATATATGTAATATACAATGCGAAATTAAAGTTTAGCAAATGCTATGGATTTTACTTGCTGAATGAGGAAACAACATTTAACATATTTTACATAATTTTCGAAGGCATCTTCAAAGAGATGGGAAAGTTATTTATTTTGCTTAGCATATGATTTTCCTCATGTACTTTCATGTAAAACGTATATAAGCTAAAAAATTTAAAATTGCAAAAAGTGTATAGCTGAAATTTGTTTTAAAAAAATGGGTTTTTTGTTGTATAAAGGTATTTTGTTGTGTCGTTGTATGTATACCAAAAGAAATTGATTAAACGAAAATTACATCATTAAATATTCATCATTAAATACTGTGTATCCATCATTAAATACTGTGTATCTAATTGAAATTATAAATGACGTTTAAATGAGTTCAAATTTGAAAACATTCTAATATATACTTAAAAAAGGATGCAAATATTTCTTCAAATTGTTTATTCAACATATGGCATATGATTTTGAAATTCATAACTTAAAACATCTGTTTAAGTGTAATTTCACGAACAACTATACTATATCCATAATAAATTATTTACGAATCAAAGGAAGTAAAATACTAGAACTACAGAAGTTGTTGTAACCTAATACTTTCTGCAATTAAAATCTGTGTCTGGGATATTTTATTTTCAAAGCTAAAATTTCGAAAATTTTATAAAAATAATTGGTTCTAAGATATTTATCTAACGTCTTTTAATGTGCAAATCTGATTTCTACTCTTTCACTCCTTATTAAGTACTGAAGCATATTTCGAAAACATGAATAGGTATACATTACAATTTTTAAGAAATTTTAGTAATAAATGTAATTATTGAATTTGCTGATCAACAAAATTCTTAAAAATAACTTATATGAATGAGAATATAAATACTATTGCACCATAACAGTTTAATTAAGAATACTGCAACTTCAACTTCCAGCTTATCATTATTTTTTTAGTAGTAAATTACGTTACATAAAATACACAAAACTAAGTTCGTTCCGCGATACCTTTTGCTATTTACTTATCTGGAGGACTACTAGATGCATGATTATTTTGTACAGCATATCATATTCCTTGTTTACTTTTGTGTAATACGTATTAGAACTAAAAAATTTTAAATTCCAGAAAATGCATAGCTGAAAGTTATTTTTTTTAAAAAAGGGTATTTGAGAACAAGCAGATAAACAAAGTTTCTTAAAATTTTGATGAGAATATAAATGTAAAATGTTAATATAAATGAGAATATAAAAATGAGAATATAAATACATTTCCACGATGAAAGTTTTATTATGAGTACTGCAACTTGAACTTCCATCTTATAATTAGTTTTCTAGTAGCAAATTAAGTGACATAATATCTAAAAAATTAAATTAGTTCCGCGATACCTTTTTGGTATTTAATGATCTGGTTAACCATCTGATGCACTTTTTTTTGCATAGCATATCGTTTTCCTCATATACTTTCGTGTAAAACGTATAAGAGTATAAAAAATTGAATTTTTAGAACTGCACGGCTGAAATTTATTTGGAAAAAGAATCATGTTTTATATTGTATACAAAAATAAATTGATTAAAAGAAAAAATTCAAATGTTATGCATCTTAAATGAGTTCAAATTTGAAAACATGCTTATATATACTTGAAAAGGATAAAAATATTTGCGGAATTCCTCCAATTATTTATTCAACATATGGCATATGATTTTGAAGTTCATAACTTGAAACATCCCTTTATGTGAAATATCACGAACAAATATATTATATGTATAATAAATTATTTACGAATCAAAAGAAGTAAAACATAGAAGTGCAGAATTTCTTGTAACGTGACACATTCTACAATTAAAATCTACGACTGGAATATTTTATTTTTAAACTTAGTATTTTGAAAGTTTTATTAAAATTCTGAATCATAAGATATTTATGTAACATCTTTTAATATGCACATATTTTGTCAACTCTTTCATTCCTTATTGAATACTGAAGTGTATATTTCGAAAACGTGAACAGGTATGTTAAAGGATTCTTAAGAAATTTTAGTAAATAACGTTATGTAGCATAGAAGAACTTTTTAAAAGAAAAAAAAATAGAAAGTTCTTGAAAAAGAGAATTTAATGAACACGCAAATAAACAAAATTCATAAACATAACTTATATGAATGAGTATATAAGTACTTTTTCACCATAAAAGTTTAATTGGGAGTACTGCCACTTCAACTTCTAGCTTATAATTTTTTTTATATCTGAGTAGCAAAGAAATCCACGAAACTGAGTTGTGTGAAATAGTCCTCCAGTATTCGTGTCCGGGATAGCTCAGTTGGTAGAGCATTTGCGGCTTCAGCCAATACATCCCTGGTTCGAATCCTGGCCCGGACTTTTTTCACCCAAAAATGAAAAATGGAAAAATTTACATCTGTAGTTTCGCTGTGCCTACTTATATTTACTTATCTTGAAAATCACTTGATGCACATTTATTTTATACAGCATATCGTATTCCACATGTACTTTCGTGTAAAATGTATAACAGCTAAAAAATTTGAAATTCCGAAATTCTTAGCAGAAATTTATTCGGAAAAATATTCTTGTTCTATGTTCTGTGCAAGAGAAATTGCTTAAAAAGAAAACTTTAAATTTTATGCATCTTATTGAAATTAACCCATTTTAGGCCAAGCACAGAAATTTTATAAAATGTAGCATTATTTTTATTGAAATATGCTTAAATTACATACATTAAGACACAAAAAAAGATTCGTGCATGAAAAATAATATTTTATATAAGAAATAATATTTTATATAATAATATAAAATATTATTTCTTATAATGAATAATATGAATATGAATAATATTTTTATGACTTTTGTTTTATTCTTATTTCATATACAGAATTTGCAACTTTAATCTATTTTAAAAACATATAATTCATTTCAATTGGAATAATAATATATTTTTAAAAAGTCGAATTTGTCAAAGGCGTTTCAAATTAAAACTCTAGCGTATTTTGAAAATTTTTTAAGAGAAAGTGTTTACTCCAATTGAATTACTAATATTTTATGGATGTCTTCAAAAGCCTTAAAAAAGAGAAGAAAAATAAAATTCTTGAAAAAAATGTGTCAGAGTGTTAAAAAAAAATATTTATCGAAATGTTTCGTATACGAACCTTTGGCCGAAAATGGGTTAATTATAAATGGAGACTTTGAATGAGTTCAAATTTGAAAACATACTAATATATACTTAAAAAGGATAAAAATATTTTCTCAAATTATTTATTCAATATATCATATCGGCAACATATCGACATATAATATTGAAGTTCAAAACTTAAAACATCCCTTTACGTGTAATATCACGAACAAATTTACTATATCCATAATAAATTATTTACGAATCAAAGGAAGTGAAATATAGAACAGCAGAAGTTGTTGTAACATAATGCTTTCTGCAATTAAAATCTACGTCTGGAATATTTTATGTTTAAACTTAACATTTTAAAAGTTTTATTAAAATGCTGAATAATACAATATTAATTTGAAGTCTTTTAATTTGAACATCCCATTTTAACTCCTTTACTCCTAATTCAAAACTGATGTGTATATTTCAAAAACGAGAACAGGTATTTAATAGGATTCTTAAGATATTTTAGGAATTAAAGTTATGTAGCATAAATTTTTTTTAAAAATGGAGAGTTCTTGAAAAAGAAAATTTAAAGAACATGCAGATAAAAAAAATTCTTAAAAATAACTTTCATCAATGAGAATATAAATACTTTTCCATCATAAATTTTTAATTAGGAGTACTGCAAATGTGAACTATCAGCTTATTATTATTATTATCATTATTATTATTTTGTAGTAAATTAAGTTAAAAAGAAACCAATAAATTAAGTTAGTTCTGTGATATATTTTGGTCTTTACTTATCTTGAAAACGTACGTTATTTTGCTTAGCATAACATACTCATTTGTGTAAAACGTATAAAAGCTACAAAATTTGAAGTTGCAAAGACTGTTTAGCTGAAATTTATTTGAAAAAATAATCATGTTTTATGTTCTATACGAAGATAAATTGCTTAAAATTAAAATTTAAAATGCTGTACATCTTTTTGAAATTTTAAATGACGGGTTTAAATTAGTTCAAATTTGAAAACATAAATAATATGCACTAAAAAAAGGAAAAAAAAATATCTCCTCAAATTATTTATTCAACATATAGCATATGATTTTGAAGTTCACAACTAAAATATCTATTTAAGCGCAGTATCATTAACAAATATACTACATTCATAATAAGTGTTTTACGAATCATAGGATGGAAAATAAGAACTGGATAATTTGCAGTAACATAACACTTTTGTACAATTAAAATCTATGTTTGAAATATTAGTTCTAAGCTCAACATTTTAAAGTTTTGTATTAAAATCCTGAATTATAAGATATTTATCTTACAGTCTTTTGATGTTTACATCCCATTTCATCTCTTTTGCTCCTAATTCAAAACTGAGGTATATATTTCAAAAACGAAAACAGGTGTGTAAACGGATTCTTAAGATATCTCAGTAATAAAAGTTATGTGTCTTTAAAAAGTTAAAAAAAAAAAAAGAGAGAGAAAGTTTTGAAAAGAAAAAATTTAATGAATATGCAGATAACAAAATTCTTAAAAATAACTTATATGAGTGAGAACATTAAACATATATACAGTCCCTGGCCAAATTATTAGACGCACTCCCTTTTCCTTGTGTCGAATCATATTATTAGCTACATAGAAATATTTACTGTGTGAATAACTGCAATTAATTATGTACATCAATTGTAGGATTATAGTAAATAAAAAAACATGCCTATGACTTTAAAACTCTTTCTTTTTACAAATTAAAAATGGCTGAAATTGCAAAATTTATAACTTGAAGCTAAAAAAATGTCAATATTTTTTGGCGGCTATCAGTGTCTCTATTCTTCGCGGCATGCTGATAATACAAAATTGAAGAGTTTTTTGTACTTTGGGTGACGATTACTGATATGGATAAGATTTTCTGTGAGCTGGGTTTTGTTTGTTATGACTTATTAGTCAATTCTCCAGACCAATATAAAGAGGTTTTCAAAATCGGTTTCTTCTAAAGTTAAAATGATGGTTTCCGAATGATGAACCATTTGTATTTTTGCAAGGTAAAGCTTTTTGTTATATAGCACGGTCCGTCAAGGTCTTTCAATAAAAAAATATCCTTGTGTTGAACTGCTCCCGGTAATTCTTCTGACATGATTACCATTGAAAATGTTCAGGAGCTAATGAAGAAAAAAACTGGACGAAGAGCTCATAACGAGCAAAACACAGCTCATAGAAAAACTTATCCTTGTCTGGAAACATCACTCACACATGCAAGAAACATTTCAATTTTGTACTAATAGCATGCCATGAAGAATAGAGGGACTGATTGCCGCCAAAGGAGACTCCAAAAAATATTGACATTTTTTTAATTTCATGTTTTAAGTTTTACAATTTTAGCAATTGTTAATTTAATTTACAAAAATAAATAATTTTAAAGTCATTGGCATGCTTTTAATTTATTATAATCCTACAGATGATGTTTATAATCAATTGTAACTGTTGGCATAGTAATATCTCTATGAAACTTGTAATATGATTCGACACAAGAAAATATGAGTGCGTCTAATAATTTGGCCAGGGACTGTATAATATTCGCTTTAAAATTAAAGTTTCTTAAATGTTCTGGATTTTTTACTGAACGTATGATACAGCATCTAACGGAGATTGGTATCTGGACAAAATATGTTCATACGGCAAAGTAAAAATAATCTGAGTGTACAGGTATCCAAAGAAATAGTAAATAGACGTATTAAAGAGTGTGGTTACATCATACTAAAGAAAATGGCTTGCAAACCGTCTCTCAAATTACATCACAAACAGGCGAGAATGAAAAAGGCTGAAAAAACACATGTAATACGGAGGCAAGTGGCTTACTGTTGTATTTAGCGATGAGAAAAAATTGAACTTAGACCACCCTGATGGTTAGACCGCGTATAAACATAACTTACGCAAGAAACCAAGGGCATTTTTCAGGAGGCAGCAAGGCGATAAATCTGTTATAGTTCGGGGAGAAAGTATTTGGATTCAATGGCCAACCCTCTCTGGCTTTTCTAAAAGGAAGAGAAGATTCAAAAATGTCTCAAAAGACGCTAAACCATCATTTGCTTTCATTTGGTGGCATTTTGGGGAGTCTTGAATGGATTTTCAGCAAGACAATGCCTCAATACACGTATCACATTCTACAAAACTTAGTTTTTTTTTTCAGAAAAATGATAAAATTCTTGATTAGCCAGCTTGAAGGCCAGACTTATACCCGATTGAGAATGTCTGGCGTATTTTAACCCGGCAGGTTTACGGAAGTGAAAAGCAGTATGACTCTGTTGAAGAACTCCACGAGGCAATTGAGAAAGCATGGTATTCTTTGCCATCAGAAACCCTACAAAAACTAATAATTTCGATGGACGCACGTTTATTTGAGTTAATTTAAAATCACGCAAAAATAATTTGTTAGTAAAAGGTCTGTAAAAATTTTATATCTGGTTGTTTTTGACATTGTGCATAAACTTTCGAGACACTTTTTTTGTAACGTTTTTTGAGTATACTTTTTAAAATAATGTTATTTATTTTTTTGTATTTTTTTCATTTATTTAAATGTTACGAAATTTGCAAATGAAAAAATGTTATTCATTCTAACTTTTTATAATTCTATAAAAATCTACATTTTATGTTTGTGCTTAAACTTTTGAGACAGACCTTACAAATCTGTTTTTTCAATGAGCTGAATGATGCAATTTTTTTTAATTATATGTTTTCAAAGTAGTTATTATTCTTTTAACATCCAAGAATACTTTCATACAAAAAAAACTTATTTACAATGAAAAGTATATATTTTCCGATTTTCTGAAAAAAACTATCTCTCAAAATAATTTATTTGTGATACAAAAATAATGTTAGATTAGGAAAATGTATTATAAAAAGAGATAAAATCAGTGAAAAATTCGTTCTGTTTTGTCTAAAGAAATTGACAAGATGTTCATTCGATTCTAAAAATAAAGTGACTTCTGTATCTGAATAAAATATGTTTTGGGAGAAACAATGTTACTATAAATAGAATACAAGAAAAAATATTCATCTTTTATCCTTTGTGGAAAAACTTTTCTGTCGAGTTTCTAACATATAAAGATTTACAATATTTAGACAGTTTCTAAAATGAGAAATTCTTAAAAACATAAATGATATCACGACTATGCAAACTAAGCAGATTTAGTAATGCTAGGATGACAGAAGCGGATGTTTTTTAAGTCTAATTGGCACTACATTAAAAAAAAGAAATCTTAAACAGACACTTTGACAACAATCACGGGAAGATAAATATCAAAATTCTATTACAAAAATACTGGTGATATAAAAATTGTCACTTGGGGCAGCCCTGTATTGTTCGATAATAAAAAAAAAAGAGTCTAATTTAACAAAATGTTAAAAAAAAAACTGGTGTAAACTTAATAAAACAAATATCTTCTATAAATAAGGCCATAAAATTAAGAAGCGTACAATGCGTTCTGAAAATAAAACATTCATTGTTTGTCGGCGAGCGAAATTTAAACCTTTTTTTTTTTACTTTTATAGTTTTTCTTTTATTTCTAACTGCTGTTCAGGCTACTACCGACCGGGCTATAACCCAGTTTTAGGGGTTTGAGGACCTGGAAACTGTTGAGAGTGGCCTAACCTCCGCTACGCGGTATTTTTAATAAGGAGTAATTATGCCCTCTTAATGGCAGCCCTGTTTAACTTTGTTTTGGTTGTACGTTACTTAAAGTGGATTTACTTATTTAAATTCTCGCTGCATGTACGCCACCGTAAGCGAGTGGTCTCATAATTTAGAGCCTTGATCTGATGATAAGATAAACACTTGAAAAGAAACAATTGACCATCAAATGCATATTTCGCAGATAACTTGGAGGACTTTGCATCCACTGCAGTTATTTTACATGCACCAGGTGTAATTAGCGTGCATGACGGATTTTAGCCTCTGGCAAGCCACGAACCCACATTTCTTCGGCTATAACTCATCACCTGAGAATAATCAGGTTCTATCTGCGTTTTTGAAAAAAATTGATTTACTGATATAGAAAGGCTCTATTTGTATCTATAGAGGCATTACTAGATTGATTTAATGTCATATTGTGATTCTAAGATCATATGTAAATTATATAAACCATTATTTCGATGCAAAAATGCCTTCATAGATACAAATAGAAACTTTCTATGTCAGAAAGTGATTTCAAAAACAGTGATAGAACTTTATTATTCTCAGGTGATGAACTGTCATTGGATGTAGGACAGTGTTACACAACTTTTTTTTCTTGCTGCATTCTTGAATCCATTGTTAGTTTTCCGTGGCAAACATAGCTCATGATTTTTAAACATCCAATGACTTTCATTTGTATAGGTGTTGTCTGTTTTTTGTTTTGTGTCTATCGATGTTGATATCATATTAGTTATGTAGACTCTGCCTTGGCAGTTGCTCTTTTGATTTCTCGTTTAGAGAATCCTTACTTCTTTCTGCTTCGCGTTTTTCTATGTTGACTCTATAGTGGTATCCCTTTGATGGTTTCTTTACAGTATTATAATCTTGGCAATGGTTTTTCATGTTTCACAAGGTTTTTGTCTCAGTTGGTATTTGTCATATCGCGATATTTTCTTATTTTTTGAGGCTGTGATCACTTTAGGTATTTGATATCCTTGTTTTACTTAACTTTTTACAAGAATCCAACCTTGGCGATCACACAATTGTTTCCTAATAATTGTTGTCACAATTGGTCGATGCAACTTTGTTGTGAGCTATTGAGAGGCTCGGAGCACTACCGCAGTAGGTGTGTTGCTTAACCATTAGTTCGTCATATTGTTTATGGTGTCTGTCATCAAATAATATTGTTTCTTCTGTACTACTTGTTCGCTTATTTTTCGTTAGAATTCTTCTTGTATTTTTTTCCCATGTCTTCACTTTTATATCATGAAACTAGTCGTTGGGGGGGGGGGGGGGGGGGGAACCGTAATACTTACCCATCATGGATATGCATAATATAAAATATGAAAATGAAACATGTGTAAACTATTTACACAATACATCGGAAATCCAAAATAAAATGTAAACGTGTATTTAAATATTTTTAACACGTAGTAATGTTCTATTAATGAATTTCTATTGAACCAATTTCGGCAAATTCTATAAAAAGCAAAACTACTCAAGGACTATCGAATTGCGTAAAAGAAATAGCCTTATCACTCCCAAAATAATAATCATATTAACTAACAATTTACTGCGCCGAATTAAGCGTCTAATTTCTAATTAAAATATACATTTGAATTGAAATTTGATGAAATCCATGGTCATGAAAAATCGAAGAATGAGAAAAGCAGGATTACAAATATCTCGGCAACTAATAATCCGATCGACTTCGTTCTTTATGAAAAATTTGTGTTATTTTATTGCCTTTTACACCCATTCCTTAGAAAGAAAAAGAAATATGTACTTTTAATTAGAACGAATTTTTCGAGAGTCCGGAAAAAATAGTTCCGGATAATCGAGGTTATTGATATTAAATAGGCTTCGTCCTATTCTTACATACTAAGTATATTTGAGATTTCAACTCTCTATCTGAATTTTATCGGGAGATAGCGCGTTTACAGACAGACAGACAGAGAGACTCACAGACGGACGGAGAGCAATTTTTTTTTTCTAAAAATATATTTTTCGGAATCTTCAGTATCTGAAACGTGTAAATTCGTCAATTTTTTTCCAATTTCAAAATGACCGCAAGACACACCCTATACTACATATAATGTGTAAGTAACAATCAGAAAAAGACATGCCTTAAGCAAGGGTTGTGTATCGAGTCGTTTGAAAAATCGTGTCCGTTAGGAAAATCAATTTGCACCGGAATATTTTGTCCATTAATTACTCAGCATTAGCTATCGAAAAAATTATCTAATAATTAAGTGATAAAATTTCCCAGTGCGAATTAATTTTCCTGAACAGACATGACTTTCCGAACGACTCAATAAAATGTCTCAACACTTTAACCACGTAACCGATCAATATTTTTGAAAAAACTTTCAAATAATGTCTATTTTTTCATGTCTTTTACAGAATTTTTAATCTTTTATCACCGGTTTTTCATAACAGAAATTTTTATCTGATTAATATTTTATATCCATGTGCTTTTATTACTAGTATGTGTTCTCAAGGAAACATAACTATAGTTACATATTTTTTATTTATAGTGCTTTGTAGAGCAGCCGCTTAAACGCAGCTCATCAAGTTAAAATCATTCGAACATCTCCGATATTTCTATCGGCTAGCATGCATTAGGCTTACAAACAGATCACGGTAACGTTGCGCCATCTCTTGTCACGAATTACTACTATTTCCATATTTCAAAGATATGACATAATCAGAAAAAAAATTATCTGGTTAAATAATACAATATTTAAAAAAAATTTTTTTACTAGTGAGAATAAAAAATTATGATTCGTGTATGGAGCTCGTATGTGGTAAGGGCAAATCATGATTTGCAAAAGCCCTTAGCCCGTGCGACGTACGGGAAAACAGGGAAGCGGTTAAAAAAGTTGTAACAAAATACGAACGTTTAATCCTATCAGGTGCAGATCATTTTTATTACGAAAATGTTTAAATGACTGAATGACAACCTAATTTACTTACAATTATTTGTTAGTTTGAGTAATATATCATTTGTCTTGCATGTTATTATACATCATTGTTTGCTGAATTTTATCAAAGTCACATTTGATTTGTCAAATCATTACTATATTTCTCTTATTGCGTCTTATTTTGTCGTATTTCAGATTGAAGAACTATTGGCGCAAGGGGGGATAAAAAATACTGTTATAAATTAAAAACTAACAAAAATTTGAATTTTTTAAATTTTTGAATTTTTTAAAATTTATATTACAATTTTCTAGTCTAAAGTTTAATGAAAACCAAGTCGGAAATTGCAAGCCAAGTGCAACAAATGTGATGCGTTCATATTATAATGAAGTTTAAAAAATATTCAGATCTAGGTGAAATACTATATAGTAATTCCGATATTGTCCGAAATCTTTTGTGTGTCCCTGTAAATACTATCTGCTTATTATTATACAGGATGTAAGTTGTAGTAAACAACAGCAATGTTTATCAATTTCATAAAATGCGAAATAGTTTAATACAATTAAAACGCGCCCCAAACAATGTTTTGCCCTATACAAATGAGAAATGGAATAATTTTGTGAGGCCCTGTAAATGAATAACAAATATTCATTGCACCACAGATTTTTTAGAATGTATATCTTAGTATATATTTCAATAATGCATATCAATTTTATCATGTTCGGAAGAGTGTAACATTATTTAAATGCACTTAGAGTTATTTTTTCTTAGTGGCCGCAATGTAATGGAATACTTATGATTGTCACTGTAATTAAACTATGAATCTGTTTTTCTTAAAATTCGAAATGACAAAATTATGCAATAATTATATAATTTAAATTTCAAGCGATTCGGTTGGGGTGTTTTTGCGTTGTTATATGCGGACAGACAGACGGCTGAGCTGACTGAACCACGACTTTTGTGTACATATTTATATAATTACGAACGCATCTAATTATCTTAAATTTTCTTTTTTCTGAATCTACAAATGAATTCAAAACCGCTATTTGTCGAATTTGGATAATTCTAAATAACTAAAAATAGCTTTAACTTCCATAAAATATTCAAGAACTATTTTCAACCATAAGTTTCTTTTTAATCAAGGACATTCCATTTAATAGAACTTTTTTTTCTGTATAATAGATTGTGTAGTAGTTTTATTTATCAAAGAGCTTTTTAAAGTTCACTATTTGATTTTTAAAGAAAAAAAAATTGAAAAACAATATGAAGAAAAAAATTGAGGCGTATTTGAGCTTTTTTACCAAATTTTATCAATGCCACATTTGATTTTTCAAATTAACGCTATTCATCTGTAATTTTGTCTTATTTTCGAAAATGTATTGCAGAATTAAAAATTCTATTGCCTCAAGGTGGATAAAATATACCGTTTGTGGTGGTTACTCGATAACCCCCCCATATTTTTTAGTTTAATTCAATTTTATTAACTATTTTATTTCATATCATCTCTTTTTATTCATGTTCTTAATTTAAATATTATTTCGATTTCGTTTCTTTTGATATTGTCGCCTGTAATGTTTTCTTCTTTTCCTAGCTTTCGAATGTTCCAAACCGGTAAAATCTTGTTTTGAATTCATTCCTTCCGGTTTAAAAAACCTTCTAGAACAATCTAGTTTGTTCTATGGGTGGTATTTCCGGTTAGTCTGGCACGCCCCTTGGCCTATCAAATTATATTCTGCAGGTGACGTGTTTTAAGCCGTTGAATGCCTGGCCACCTGCTTTGGCCTTCCTTCTTTAAGTGTTTATCAATTCTTTCCTTATTAAATTCATTTTTCACCATACTTGGTATCGTAACTTGGCTTAATTTTCCTCGCTCCCCTCTTTCGTGCGTCGCCAACTTGGCGTATGCCTGGTTTACAGTAACCCTAGTTCTTTTTCCCTCCTGACTCCCCGCGGTCAGAGGAGTTGCGCTGTTAGACCCCAGCCGTGATGGATGCTGGTGGATGATCGAAATGCCGGAAAAATTTAGCGGAGTTCGGGGCAAGTGTGCGCCCCCGAGACCGTTGAATGCAACCGTTTTTTGTTCTTCAATGTCCACGCCAGGGCTTCTCGAGGTTGATTTTTTAAGGCGGCCAGGAGTAAGTTCCTCTTCAACCTCATCCTGAATCATTTGTTTGTTGCTTCTTTCTGGCTACACAACATAAGTTAAGTGACGTCTTGGTTATTCTCAATATTTTACTCGTCAATCTCTCATCGAAATCTCTCTAACCGATTTATTTCTCATTTCTTCAATGCCTTTTTGTAAGCTCGCTTTCCCTCTGAAGAAAAAATGCTGAGGTGGTGACTCTCATTCAAGAAGTGCGGATATATTTTTCATAAAGTTTTTTTTTCATGATCTCTTCATCATATTATCATTTGGCCATAAAATATACATAAATTTTGAATATGGAACGGCGCCCCAGGAGCAAATATTGATATATCTCTGTGTGAAGTTTTTTCAAACATATTTTTGAAAAATATATAATTGATGTTCTGAAAAATGATATTATCTTTGTTTTCGATCAAGAAAAATGTTTAATTCTTGCTATAAAGATACATATAAGAATACCTTATGAAGAAGAATTATATTTTCGAATATGTCAACTCGTAAAATAACACCATTGTAAAAAATTTTGCAACAAAGTAAATGATTTAATGTACACGAAAAACAAAATATATTTATATATATATAAAGAAATATTCAAAGCTCGCAAGTTATCATAAATAAAAAAATATTTATCTTCATCAATTTGTGTCTTAATTCCTGTGCACTTGTCTGACTGGATTTTTGTTCCTCAACACCCAAAAAATCACAGGTAACTTTTATTTTTATCATTTTTATTCTTACAACTTTGCTTTGAATTTTTATTCTTCATGATTAAAGATTGTTATAATTTAAGAGTACTATAATGGTAGCATGGTTGGGTCGTTTGCTGGCCTGCATTCATCGCAATGTCCCTCACAAAATTATTACGATCACTTTGCCTACTTCTGAGATAAAACAATAAATAAGTGTTTCTCTTATCTCTCCAAACACAACAGTAAAATCCTTCCTTTGGTGCAATGACCAACGCTTGACCACTTATTTTCCTTTGCTACCATTGTGTTTTCGTTATATATACATATTTCCAACAAAAAAAAATATCTTCAATTATTTTCAATTATCTTTCATTATCTTCAATAATATCTTCATTATCTTCAATTATATCTTCATTATTTTTCAAATTATATCTTCATGCAGTGATCAATATTTTATATTCCTATTTTATTGAGTGTGGTGTAATAAATGAATGCATAATATATTTTGATTTTATGCTGAGATAATATTTCCTTTTGGAGCAGTACAGTATATATAACATAATTTATTGATATATTTTTCTTGCCATGATATAATTTATAACTAATATATGTATTATCTAACGGAGGTGCTGGTAAATATAATTGATTATGCTAATATAAATTATTCCTCTTGTCATAAATATAAGAATATTTGTTTTGAGCCATATGATATATATATTTACATAAAATTTTTGGGCCATGTTATTTTGATCGGATGCTAACAAAGATATGTTGGTATTTTTCTCCTCTTCATCACATAATTATTCTTCTTCTTAATATATATAAAAATGATGTATAACGTAAATGAAATTTGTCAATATTTTTATATAATGGGTCGATTTATATATTATTTATTATAAGACCAGTCTATGTCCAAATCTAACCTGTCATTTATTGAGCTCTCACTTTAATTATCTCATAATGCCTCCCAAGGCTAAATTAAATTTTGCAATTCAGCCATTCGACGGCAACCCTCAGACTGTGGAATTCTTCTTTGATCAATTATCTGATATACAAGAGTTAAATAATTTCACAGATAAAGAACTTTTTGTTCTTTTCAAATCGAAACTGGAGGGTAACGCCTTACTCTTCTTTCTTGAAACTCAGTCTCAGCTCAAGAACTCTAATTTCCAGGACATTCGAAAAACTTTTATAGACTATTTCTTACTCTCAAAAAAGTCTGTTTCTCTTAAGTCCTTGTAGAACTTAAGCTTAGATTCAAATGAATCAGTCAAAAATTTTGCTTTTCGGCTGGATAAACAACTTCGGCTGGCTTACCCTAAATTGGATCCTCCTGCTCTCAATTCATTAAAATTCACTCATTTTCTTGAGGCTTTGCCTAAACAAATTAAACGAAAAATTCTTGAAGAAAATATTTCATCTTTTGAGTTAGCTCTTGAACGAGCAAATTTTCTTCAAGATATTTACGACTCTCCCCCTAAAAAATCGTATGAAAATTATAATCAAGCATATTGTTTGGATACTGAAAAAAGCCATGATAATTCTATTGCTTCTAGTAATGTGCTCCATAAGTCTCCTATAAAACATACGAAGGACAAAGTTTATGTCAATTCTCAAACTACCTTCTCACTTTTGCAAACTCCAAAAGACAACTCTCATGCTTCTCGTAATTTTAAAAGAAAACCGAGAACATATTCTCCTTCTCCAAATAAACAAGAGGCTACAGATAAACGTAAAAATAATTTTCGTCAATATAATTTTTATCGGAAACGTCCTTATCATCAACCCACCTTCGACAAATTTTCTCACAAAAAAAACTCTGCTTCCTTTTATCATAAACGAGATGTTGTGCAGTGTGCGTTCTGTGGAAAATTCAATCATCGTATGGATACGTGCTACAAATTTAAGAACATTATCAGTTCTTCAAATCAAAATTCTTCATCTCAATTTGCGTCGTACCCTCACAGAAGGAAAAACTATACCTCTTCTTCTAATAATAAAAACAATCTCTATCATTTAAACATGTAAGGGAGACTGGTTCTACTGACCGCCTTCTCTCCCGTAATTCTCATTCAGGGTCAGTACACTTTATTAACAAACATAAACAACAATGTGACAAAAGCTCTTCAGTCACTTTAGTATCGTCCACAGCTGTCCAAACTTCCCCTGTGACACCTAAATTTAACAAACCTTCATATTCCTATAAGTCTTTGACATCCAAACAAAATCTTGAAATTGATGATGATGTACAAGAAAGACATGTCATCTGCAGCTCATTTAATAATTCATATGTTCTTCCATGCATACTCATAAACATTCAACATAATGAAATTTCAACGTTAATTGATACTGGATCAAGTTTGTCACTCTTGGATCAAGAATGCTTTAATAGCATTAAATCCAGGCTTCACTATAAATTCTTATCCCGTAATGTATCTGTGTCTACCATAAATTCCAAAGTTTTTTTCAAGGGATGCATAGAGATTGCGTTTAAAATTGATAAATTTTTCTTTCATCATGTCTTTTACCTTACAAAGATACAAAATGTTCATTTTCAAGCCATACTTGGATTTGAGTTCATCAACAAACATTCCATCACCATTTCACCCAGCTTTATATCTATCTTGATTAAGGATAAACATATTCCTTTTCACAGTTATAACGAATCTCCTACTTGCTATTTTATGAATTCTGAATACAATTATGTTAATTCAAATGTGCCATATTCTTTAGATGTACACAAAATGCCTTGTTATGAAGATTCTGTATCAAATAATCTAAGTAATGGTACTTATACTGGTAATATATGTGCAAATTATGATGACACAAATTTACAATTAGTCAACAATTATACAACCTATCCTTACAATTATAATTTTCAAAGTAATGGTTTGTTTACAAATGATGTTGCTAGTACTGCTATGAATTTTCATAACCCTTATATTGATGGTAATTTTACTTATTTTTCTAACTGTTTTCCAACTGATTATGGTAATGTTGTGAACTATTTATCTTCTAATAATAATATGCCTGGCAAGAATTTTACATCTGAAAATACTAATGATCTTAGTTATGTTGGTGAAAAGCCAACTCATTTAAATATTGGTAATAAAATTTTGGTGAATTCCAATATGGTACAATTACTCAATAGGGAATTAATCCCTCCTAATTCTTTTGTTTATTTACATGTTAAGTACTTGAATCCTCCATCTGAATATTTTATTTTCAAACCCAATTTAAAAAATAAAGGTCTTGTGTTACATGAATCTTTGCATTCCAAATCTGCAATTCAAAATGATTTTTTTTTGGTTGTATGTCAGAATATATCAAAGCTGGATATTCATTTAAATAAAAATTCCATTATTGGCGAATGCATTAATGTGGATGAGAAAGATAATGAGGAATACTCTTTTGATTTGGATTTTGAAAACGAATACTGTAATTTGATTTTGCCATCTGAAGAGGTTAAGAGAAAACGTATCCAAGAACTGTCTCCAAATGACTTTGATCTAAAACATTTACCTCCTCATGAAAAAGAATCTTTAACAAAATTATTGTGCAGTAAAGCTTTAGCTTTTTCAAAATCTCTTGACACTTTAGGTCATACTGACCTGGTCAATCCTCAATTCACTATGCTAAATTATCATCCAGTAAAAACGTTACCTTTTCCTGTGCCACATGCACTTGAGTAAGAAGCTCTTGACCAAATTAATCAAATGTTAAATGCTGGCATTATTGAGAGATCAAATTCATCTTGGGCGTGTCCCATGCTTCTTGTTAAAAAGAAGAGAACTGATATGTCCAAGCCTCAAAAGTATCGTTTGGCTCTAGATTTAAGATTGCTAAATTCGATCATTATACCATCCTCATATCCTCTTCCTAGAATTCAAAATCTATTGGTGCAGTTATCAAAATTTAAGTATTATACTACTCTTGACTTGCCCTCTGCATACTGGCAGATAGCTGTACCTAAAGATATGCAGGATAAGCTCAGTTTTACTACTCCATGGGGAATCTTTACCTACCTACGTCTCGTATTTGGCTTGAAGACGGCTGCAAGCACCTTCCAACAATTAATTGACTCAGTTATTCAATTATCTCAAATTGATTCATGTTATGCATACCAAGACGATATTGTAGTTGGCGCTAATTCATTTGAAGAAATGACCATGAAATTCACAAAGCTATTAGACACTCTTATTGCTAATAACATTACTCTGTCTCCTGAAAAATGTACCTTTATGCAAACAAGTATTAACTTTTTAGGATTCCAACTCACAGATCATAAAATTCTTCCTATTACAAGTAACATTTTAAAAATTACCTCTTTTCCAACGCCTAAAACCAAGAGGCAAACGAAAAGTTTTATATGTTTGTGTTCATTTTATAGATCAATTATTCCTAATTTTGCTAAATTGATTACTCCTCTCATTGAAGTCACCAAACCTAAAAATAAATTTTCTTGGAAATCTGAACAAGAAAATGCATTTAAAAAATTACAAGACATTTTCTTCCAAAAACCTATGCTCAATCTCCCAAACTGGAATGAAACTTTCTATGTTAATACAGATGCATCAAAGACAGCAATATCAGCTGTTCTTATGCAGAAATTTGATGGTGAACTCAGACCAATCTCCTATTATTCCAAAACTCTATCTCAGTCAGAAAGACAATACCCTGCCATCAAATTGGAACTTTATGCCATTTACAAAGGCATAACAGCTTTTAAATACTATATTTTTGGTCGACCCTTTATTCTATTATCCGATGCCAAACCTCTTAATAATTATAAAAAGGCTACTTCACCAGCTGATATTACTACTCGATGGATGTTAGAACTGTCAGAATATTCGTACACATTCCAGCATGTACCAGGCAAAGAGAATGTGTTAGCAGATTTTCTGAGTAGAACACCTCACATTCCTACTGAAGATCTCCATAATAATCCAGATCTTATTTCTACACAAGAACCTTTACCCATTGTTGATAATCAAAAAGATTTACATAATGATATTCCTCACTTTCCATGTGGTTTAGTTGACAAAATCCACCACACATGTCATCTTCAAAGTGACTCTTCACCTCCAAATAATGATAATAATCAAGATCCATTATTAGAAATTCTTGATCACACCATCTTCTCTGAACAACAAAAATACCCAAAAATTAAACAAATTTATGAAGATCTTAAAAATAACAAAAAGTCTAAAAGTTTAAATGGCTATTATATTAATCCAAGTAATGATTTACTTTGCTACAATGGACATTTTTCTTCAGAAGATATTGAGCTGCATAAAGCTGTTTTGCCTTTGTCACTTAGAGCAAAAGCCTTAAGAATTGCTCATGTTACTCATACTGGCATTCATAAAACTATTGTTAATTTAAAGAAAAGATTTACCTGGAAAACCCTTGTTTCTGATACCATTAATTATGTCAACTCTTGTGAAATTTGTTTAGTAAACAAAAATCATAAAAAAAATACTGCTCCATACTTACCAGCACCACTTCCAACAGCTCCCAATCAAAAAGTCTCTATGGATTTACTCGGCCCATTAAGAAATCGTCAATATGTGATGACCATCATAGATCACTTTTCTCGTCATTTAGAATTATATGCCTTGAATAATATCAGCGCTGAGTCTGTTACAAAAGCTTTATTACATTACATTTCCACTCATGGTAAGCCTGAATTAACCCTCACTGATCATGGCTCTCAGTTCACTAGTGATATGTTTTCTTTCTTTAATAAAAAGCTTGGCATTAAATTGGAACACAGTTCTGTAGCCCATCCCCAGGCTAACGGATTAAGTGAACGAGTTAATTCTCAAATAAAATCGTCTGTGAACACAATGGCTTCACAAGGATGTGATGTACCAACTGCTCTAAAAATTCACCAATCCATATATAATGCTACACCTCATCCAGCCACAAAATTCACTCCAAATCTTCTTCATTTTGGAAGAGAAATAAATGACATTTATTCCAATTACAAATCTCAAGTTTCCTGGAAAATTCTCAATACTGCCTATGAAATTCATAAATTAATGGATGTTATTGAGAAAATATACTATCAAGCTTACAAGAATAATGAATCTTCTAGACAAAAAGTGTACCAAAAATCGAGAGAAAAATTAAAATTTGCCAACATCAATGTTAATGACATTGTTTACGTAAAATTTCCCACTGTGTTTAACAAAAAAGTACAAGGCCCATACCTGGTGAAGAAAATAATTTCTCCTATGCTTATTCAAATTCAAGATTCTAATAATAGTCACGCTTCACCCATGTTGATTCACACTAACAGAATCTTGAAGCTTCAAAAGAGAAATGAAGCATTGCAATATCCTTCAGTTTCTTCTAAAAGTGTATCACATGATCAAGCTCCTGTTGATAATGCATCTTCTACTCCTGTGAGACAACACTCTCCTACTCAAGTTTCAAATCATGATGCTGCTTGTAACACATCTCCTCAAATTCTTTCTTCTTCTAAGTGCCAACAAACATCTTCATGTTCAAGTAAATCAGTACTGTCACAAGCTCCTCCTGATAGCACTCATACTGGTGTTAAAAACAATTCTACTCAATTTAAAAATTATGATCTTCGCCCTCGCAATCATAAATTGTATAAAAAATAAACTAATCTTCTTTTTCCTTTTTCAGGATGACTCTTGATTTGTAGTATATTCAGTCAATACTAGTTAGACTGATATTCGAGTAAGAAGAATGACTGGGTATTATTATTTTTTTTTATTTCTTCCTCCAAGCTGCAGGCAGCTGTTAATATTTTTTTTCTTCTTTACTTAAGTCTTCTTCTCCTTGAAGCAATACAACAGTCATCCTCCTGATGTATGTATGGTTTCAAATATTTTTATTATTCTCTGTATTCATTTCTAAACCATAATTATTGTAATAAGTATATATGATCTCAAATATGCCATACACTACTATTTTTAACCTTACAAAGTCTTTAATTGCAATAGTTGGTGCGAAAAAATTGAGAAAGAATTTATCCTTTTACTTGCTTGTTATAATATTATGTCATTATTTAAAGTTATTTTTCAAAAATGTTTATTCTACTAAGAAAAGTGGATTGTAATTGATATAAGGTAAACATGAATATGAGTACTCATGAAGTCTTTTTCCCTATTGTGACTTATATAATAATTTCTCTTTACAATGCATGCATGCTCTAACAATTAACCTTTTTTAACAAAAAATGAAAATGCATGATAAACTTATGCATACTAATAATTTTACTCTTATTATTGAAATATAGAAAAAATGAATGACTCACAATAAGTATTATATTTTTTTTTGTATACTTATGAGTATTTATACTTTGGATCCAAAGATGTTGGTTGAGTCATTATATATTTATATAAAATAAAATACTTGTTATATAACAATTACAAAAATGATCACTTGTTTTTTTTTAAAGTGTTTGAAAAATTGCATTTAAACATATTCAAAAGGTCTTATATAAATTCTTTGACATAATTGATTTTTGTTTGTAAGTTGACATTATCAAGTCATATACAAGATTGACATATTCATATAAGTTCCTTTAATCAGAATATAAATATCTTATGTTTTATGCTTATTTTGAATGAAGTATAGTATTAAAAGTATTTATGCAATTATTGTCAAATTTATGTTGAAAGTGTTCAAGAATATTCCTTTTATGAGAGTATCAACATTTGCTATTTGAAAATTGATATATTCATTTTCATGATGTTTTCATTCGAAAATAACATTACTTTTTCTACCAATTTAACATATGCTTTTTTGGAATTTGTTATTTTCTTTGAAAATGTGTTATTGAATAATGCTAAGGTTATTCATTTAAAATTAATTAAAAGCTTAAAAAGCTATATGTTGATATAAGTAAATTTTTTTTATGAGAGCCTAAATAATCTCTCTGCACCATTTGCATGTAGTTTTCTTTTTCAAATCTTCAACTTACAAATTTATTCAATTTTATCATGTAGTATTTGAAACCATCCATTTTTATATACAATTATAGTATGATTCATATACAGTTATAGTATGTTTCATTTTGTTGCCAACTGAAAATATAAATATACATGTTGTTGTATAATCAAATATTTTTTTTTACATATGCTAAAGCATTTAGTTATCATATTGTATTTTGCACAGCTTAACAAGAGACTCTTCATAGTTAAAGACTGTTGTTTCTACACATAGATATAGACTGTAAATATTTTTTTTGATACATGATAAGATACCTCTGGAAGACAATTTTTGTATACCTTCCATTTTAATATTTGCTATATTTGGTGTATTTACATAAGGATTACTACCATAATAGTAATTATTTTTATTATTTAATTATCATGTAAAACAAGTATTTATATTCATATAACTATTTCTGATACATTTATTTTGTGTAATTATTTTATATCTTTGTACATGTTTTAGAAAATATTGTCTCGATGAAAAAATTGTTACATTTTTGTCATCTCACCAATATTTTCTTTTGGGGAGCCCCGGGTAGATATGTGGTGGTTACTCGATAACCCCCCCCCCCCATATTTTTTAGTTTAATTCAATTTTATTAACTATTTTATTTCATATCATCTCTTTTTATTCATGTTCTTAATTTAAATATTATTTCGATTTCGTTTCTTTTGATATTGTCGCCTGTAATGTTTTCTTCTTTTCCTAGCTTTCGAATGTTCCAAACCGGTAAAATCTTGTTTTGAATTCATTCCTTCCGGTTTAAAAAACCTTCTAGAACAATCTAGTTTGTTCTATGGGTGGTATTTCCGGTTAGTCTGGCACGCCCCTTGGCCTATCAAATTATATTCTGCAGGTGACGTGTTTTAAGCCGTTGAATGCCTGGCCACCTGCTTTGGCCTTCCTTCTTTAAGTGTTTATCAATTCTTTCCTTATTAAATTCATTTTTCACCATACTTGGTATCGTAACTTGGCTTAATTTTCCTCGCTCCCCTCTTTCGTGCGTCGCCAACTTGGCGTATGCCTGGTTTACAGTAACCCTAGTTCTTTTTCCCTCCTGACTCCCCGCGGTCAGAGGAGTTGCGCTGTTAGACCCCAGCCGTGATGGATGCTGGTGGATGATCGAAATGCCGGAAAAATTTAGCGGAGTTCGGGGCAAGTGTGCGCCCCCGAGACCGTTGAATGCAACCGTTTTTTGTTCTTCAATGTCCACGCCAGGGCTTCTCGAGGTTGATTTTTTAAGGCGGCCAGGAGTAAGTTCCTCTTCAACCGCATCCTGAATCATTTGTTTGTTGCTTCTTTCTGGCTACACAACATAAGTTAAGTGACGTCTTGGTTATTCTCAATATTTTACTCGTCAATCTCTCATCGAAATCTCTCTAACCGATTTATTTCTCATTTCTTCAATGCCTTTTTGTAAGCTCGCTTTCCCTCTGAAGAAAAAATGCTGAGGTGGTGACTCTCATTCAAGAAGTGAGGATATATTTTTCATAAAGTTTTTTTTTCATGATCTCTTCATCATATTATCATTTGGCCATAAAATATATATAAATTTTGAATATGGAACGGCGCCCCAGGAGCAAATATTGATATATCTCTGTGTGAAGTTTTTTCAAACATATTTTTGAAAAATATATAATTGATGTTCTGAAAAATGATATTATCTTTGTTTTCGATCAAGAAAAATGTTTAATTCTTGCTATAAAGATACATATAAGAATACCTTATGAAGAAGAATTATATTTTCGAATATGTCAACTCGTAAAATAACACCATTGTAAAAAATTTTGCAACAAAGTAAATGATTTAATGTACACGAAAAACAAAATATATTTATATATATATAAAGAAATATTCAAAGCTCGCAAGTTATCATAAATAAAAAAATATTTATCTTCATCAATTTGTGTCTTGATTCCTGTGCACTTGTCTGACTGGATTTTTGTTCCTCAACACCCAAAAAATCACAGGTAACTTTTATTTTTATCATTTTTATTCTTACAACTTTGCTTTGAATTTTTATTCTTCATGATTAAAGATTGTTATAATTTAAGAGTACTATAATGGTAGCATGGTTGGGTCGTTTGCTGGCCTGCATTCATCGCAATGTCCCTCACAAAATTATTACGATCACTTAGCCTACTTATGAGATAAAACAATAAATAAGTGTTTCTCTTATCTCTCCAAACACAACACCGTTATAAACAAAAAACTAAAAAAAATATTTTCATTGATTTAAATTTTGTATTAGAATTTTTATTCTAATATTTAATTAAAAAAAAGCTTTCAACAATCTTTTTTTTTTTTTTTTTTTTTTTTTTGTCTGAATTTTCGAATGAATTCAAAATCACCGTTTTGTCGAATTTGGATAATTTTAAATAACTAAAAATGGATTTAACTTTAGTAAAGTATTCAAGAAGTCTTTTAAACCACTAGTTATTTTTAACCAAGTATTTTCCATTTCGGAGAATATTTTTTTTCTGCATAGCAGATGGTGTAGTAGTTATATTTTCCAAAGAAATTTTTAAAGTTCACTGTTAGATTTTTAAAGATATCTAGAATGTCTTACAAAGGGAAAAAAAGAGATTATTTGAATTTTTTTGTGTGTCTGTTTCTCTATGTGTGTGTTTTTATTTTATACGTCTAAGATTTAATATAAAAATTCTAAGAAAAGCGTACTAAGAATTATTGGAAGTTTATGTTTTATAAATATATACAGAACATTTGCACCATAAATTTAACTAATAAGAATGTATTTATTAAAATACAGCACATTGCTGTGTTAGAAATATTATCTCTCGATCAAGATGCAAACTTAGTCCTTCCATTATCATATTTTCCTGAAGACGCCCGCAGAAGACGGCGCGAAACATTGATATTTTGTATATTAAAATTCTTGTTTTGTGTACCAATGAGCAATGTGCTGTATTTTAATAAATACATTCTTATTAGTTTATGTTTTGTTTTTTATTGCACAATTTTCTCTCTTGAGTAAAATATAATATTGATAAAAAATTTTTAGAAAGTTCCGTGAAAGAGTTCCATAAATGTGCAGTTTATAAGCAAAACTTTTTTTTTTCTGAATTTTATGAAACTCACATTTGAGCTTTCAAATTAACACAATTTTTTCCTTATTGTGTCTTATTTTCCAAAATGAATTGCAAAATGAAGAACTCTATCGCTTCAAGTTATATAAAAAAGATCGTTATAAATAGAAAACTAAAAAGCTTTATTTGTTTTAAATGATTTAAAATTTATATCACTACTTTCTATTCTAAATTTTTTTTTAAATAACCTTCAATTTCCTTTTTTTCTGAACTTACGAATGAATTCAAAAATACTGTTTTGTCAAATTTGGATAATTTTAAATGACTAAAATTGGATTAAACTTCCGAAATTTTTTCAAGAATTCTTTTAACGAAGTTCTTTTTAACCAAGGATTACACTGGTCAACAGCCGTTTTGGTGCCTAGGTATTTGAAGCTGATTTTATATGAGTTTGATGTCCTGAATTCAAATATGGCTTTAGTTTTTCCCCAGCAGCTTAATTTTTTAAGATAAACAACTTTTTGTGAAATATGTGTAGCATCATTTTAAGATAAATCCATTTATTAAAAAATATATATATAAATAAAATAAACCCAGAGAATTTTTATTTTTATAATCTACAAATGTTAGTTTTTAATATTATGATATACAGATATTCAAATAATAATCCTTAAAATTATATTATAAAAATATTTTTTTGGACAAAGATTGATAAAAACGTCACCGATGAGACCGATTTACACTGAACGCTTCGGAATCTTATTTTCCATGATATTCTGGAATACACTTTTGGAAAGTCCCTTTTTATACTCTAACAGTAATCTGCCATCATAATGCATATACCATCTTTTTGAGGAGTGGTCTTCAACAGTCTTAATATTCTGGTAAAAATTTCCCCCTTGTTGCTCACTTGTATCTCCTACATTTTAAAGACAATGCTCTAAGTGGCTGTCTATATAGTACACTATAATGCTCATATTATATCCAAGAGATTTAAAACTATTATGCATTTCATTTACCAGTTCTACATAGTTTTCTGATCTGTGTTTGCGAATAAAGTTTTCGTTAACTGTCATAGAAGAGAAGTGGAGGCTTTTCTGTCAGCCTCATTCCTCGAATTTACGAAGGCAGGATCATTAATCAGTTGTCTTACTTCTGATCCGCCAAATATTCCTGATTTAATTTTTCATAACTCAATTAGGGCATTTTCCCGCCTATATATGCAAAGCATGATCCGTTTTTATCAAGAGCCTTTACAAACTGCTTCAAAATACCGAGCTTGATATATAGTGGAGGAAGTATGATTTTCTCTTGCCCAACTAAAGAGTTATTAATTATGTTCCTTTCCCCCAATAGCCATGCTTTCTCTCTTAAGACACTCTTTTCTATCTAATGGTAATTTTTATCACTTCTATCTAAAAGAGACAAAAACAAGGGTGTTTGGTGTAATTCTTTGCTGTCCAAGGACAATATTCAGGAAAATATCCAGAAAGACCCATTTTTTTCCAGCAGTCCTCTAAATTCGAGACAAAATACAATATTGTTTTCTTGGAAAAAGAAGAACAGTAGAGACTCTTTTGTCTTGCGCGATAAAATGTAACTTTGGCTCTTCGCTCCAGAAATTTTTGTAATTCAATCTTGAAGCCAGTAATTTAGAAGCTTTTTTTGAAAGATTAGCACCTCTTTTGAAATCATTTAACTCATCCTGGTTGAAACATTGAGGTATTGATAACATCTCCTTATTTTCACCTTGATATCTATCTGAAAGATGATGAGAAGGACAGTATTCATACTTACTAAGATCTGGTAGCTGGTAAAATGTTGGGATCGGTAGTCCATCAGTGATGCTTTAAATTTTTCTTCTATTGTGCTTGTTTCTAATTTTTAAAATAGTTTATGTATTTATGCATTCTAATTTAATAGTAAGTCATATTCTCATGATAACAGGCCAAATAATTAAAAAAAACACTATAAAATCAATTTCTTTGTAAATGTACCATATTAAGTATGTTTTCCTTTCATATTTTCCAGAATTCGAACTTCGGATAATTCGAACATTTCTTGTGGTCTCGACGAGTTGGAATTAACGAGAGCCGACTGTATTTAGAAAGTTCTTTGAAGAGTTCCATAAATATACAGATTATAAACAAAACTGTTTGTAAAATATCTATCGAATTTATGATTTATTATGAATGTATAAAATGAATTGTTAATATAAAATTAGTTTTATTTTTAGTTAAACCGCTTCTCTGATCTGTCAGTACTTCATACGGGCAACATGTTTTTGCCAATCATGATTTACTCGTACCACTTGCGGGCATCCATATTCCAATCATAATTTGTTATTCTCACCAGTAAATTTTTATTGTAAATTTTGCAATATTTAATCTAATCACTTTTCCAATTCAATTAGGCAACCATTTCTGTTCCGAAAAAACAAAGGTAAAATATTAAAAATTCTGTAAAAGACATGAAATAATAGGCAATATTTAAAAGTTCTTCTTCAAAGATATTCATCAGTTGTTTGGTTAAAAATGAAGCTAATTTTAAAGTTTTATTTTAAAAGTTATAAATTATCATTTTTTAAGAGGTTGTTATAATTTCGTTCTTTTCAACACAAATCACCCCATTATCAGATTTCTTTCATTCTGCAGAAAGTCCAAGACATCAAACTTCGCCAGAATTTAAAAATCTCACATAAGTAATAAATATAACTTTTTCAAAAAAATGTATAACCGACTCCAAAAAAAAAAAGCGCTAAAAAGAGTCAAATAATTCTATAAAATTCTCTAATGACAAATCGTTATCCAATAACCACACATTGAATATCATGTACCGGTATAAAACGGTTAAATTTAATATATAGAATTTAATATCCACCAAACATAGATTTTCCAGAGAATATTTTTTACAAGAGATTAATTTACATATTTTTGATTTAATTTTTGAATATATACAAATAAAAAGTAAGGAATTACTTTTTGAAGTTGGTGCCAAACAATCATAATCAATAATGATTTCCCCATTTTATTTATGGTACTAGTTATAATATATCCACAATTCTTACTATACTTAAGATAGTTTGGCACCAACTTCAAAAAGTAATTTCTTACTTTTTATATGCATATATTCAAAAATTAAATCAAAAATATGTAAATTAAACTCTTGTAAAAATATTCTCTGGAAAATCTATGTTTGGTGGATATTAAATTCTATATATTAAATTTAACCGTTTTATACCGGTACATGATAGTCAATGTGTGGTTATTGGATAACGATTTGTTATTAGAGAATTTTATAGAATTATTTGATTCTTTTTAGCGCTTTTTTGGAGTCGGTTATACATTTTTTTGAAAAAGTTAAATTTATATCCTACTCTTTAGTTATTTATACCGTAATACATAATTATCTGTACTGACATATAATGGCTCTTTGCAACGCATTACTAATGAACGCACTTTGCTGAGTTCTGATGTATTCGCTTTACTTGTCACTGTTTGATTGTCAACTTTTCAAAAGACACTTACAATATCGGTTAGTATCGTTGTGAATATTTAGGTTTTCTGGATGTGGTAACTTCTTCAGATCTGGCACGACGAAAAGCCACCTCATTCATGAAATCTTAAAGTCAACATCTAATCATACGGACATCACAAGTGGTTATCGAAAGGTGACAATGCCTCAAGTAAAGTGTCCTTACACATAAAACACACACAAAGCGCTTCCATATATGAGTAAACAGCAAAATGACTCCATGAATCAATGAATAGTAAAATGCTTTTTCTAGTGTAGTCAAAAGTACTCCCCCTTCAGTCAGAAAAAGCAAAAAGAAAGATTTTAACAAAAATCGCTCTATGATTCAATTGATAAACAACAACAATCTAATTCTTATAAATGCAGTAAAGGCATCGGAAATGAGCGGTGATGATACGACGAGGAATCCGAAAATCATAACCTGTACTTGGCTGCATCTATAAGAGAGTGACAGCATTCGATGCCCAAATACTTTTTTCACGGATGTTTTTGTCTCAACTAAACTGTTAAAAATTTGAAACTCACTCCACCGCTTTTATGGAAAACGATTATTTCAGTCTATCATGGAGCATTCTCATGGGTCAAAAGACAAATATTTTTTAAAAGCGGGAGAGTGACGATGAAGCAAAAGGATAAAAATTTTTACAGTGTATGTATGAGATATTCCATAAAAGGGATGGAGTGACGATGCAGCAAAAGTTAAATTTTTAACAATGTATCGCAATGCTAGGCATTTTCTATTATAAAATTTGATGATGATTTCCTGCTAGAATTCGATTGTACGCCGAATGATCCTTTATTTCTACACAGACATAAATACATAATCCATATTATTTTACAAATTCGTGGTCATACAAGGACAAGATAACACAAGGAAATATTACCACACAAGAAAAGTACAACCGGGAGCTACACATAAAGAGTGTGTGGAACGGAGCCAGTGGGATTAGAACCCACAATCTCCTACGCTCTCAATAAATTAGCAGCGTGGTGTCTTAACCACTCGGCCACAAGGACCCCCTTGATGACTCATTTTTGTCCAGAATCTTTTCAATCAATCGCATACTGTGGTCCATGTGTCGTCATATTCACATCGAGGAATACTACATGAACAAAATCTGAAATCATTCTGGTGTCTAATCCGGTAACCAAATCTGAATCTAAAGATAATTTTGTTACACATATCTATGCACTTTATTTTGCATTGATATGTAGAGATAATTTTTTCCTCCAGAGCAAAATATATACTAAAGGATTTTCATCTTTTCAACAGCTTAAGGATGTCGATTGGTATCGATGTCTATTTCCGCTTTAGTGGATGCGAGAACTTGTCTATTTAAGCTTTAACATGTCGGAAATTTCTCGCATCCAGCAAACTTTAACGCCGCACACTAGGCACAGAAAAAGACCCGGATGATAATGTGAAGTCTATGGGGGCATTCTTTTCAAATTTTCAAATTTTTGCGTGATTTTTTTTGCATAGGATAGCTGAGGATATTCCACAACCGGCCCAGTTTTTACTTTTTCAATTTTAGTTTCATATTTTTTAAAAATTATTTTATATTTCAAAACCGGTTTAAACGGTTCCGAAATTGAAACTATCATTATATACAACATACATAAGCAAAATCGAAGAAGTAAAAACTAGGCCGGTTGTAGATCATCCTCGGCTATCCTATGCAAAAAAAATTCGTGTAAATATATTAAAATTTGAGCGAGATTTTTTAAAAGACCACACCCATAGTCTTTACACTAACATCCTGCTCTTTTTCTGAGACTAGTGTAGCACCTTAAGGTCCACACTGAAATCTACAGACTTCGTAAATTGGCATTGAAAAGCTGACAATCTATCAGTACACGTTAAAATTATTGTGAAAAATTACCTCTGTTTTTAAAGCTATCTATTTTCTGACTAATGAGAGCGATCTAAAAATGTCTATGGAGCGTTATAAATTTGACCCTTTTGCTGTATCGTCCCTCCACTGCTAATATAGAAAACGATTACTTCAGCCTATTATGGAGCATTCTCATGAATCAAATGTGAGATATTCTATAAAAGCGGGGTAGTGACGATGCATCAAAAGGGTCAGATTTTTTACAGTTTAAACTACGCGTACACAATCAGAGCGCGTCAAGTTGCTTCTATAATTCAATGCATAGCAAAGTAATTCTAAATGTTCGTATGTATTAAAATACCCTCTTCAGTCATAAAAACTAAAAAGGAAGATATTATCAAAATCACACCATGATTCAACATGGGTCTATATGAAAGTAGTAATATTTGAAGTTAAGAATGATCTTTGATAAACGCGGTTTTCCAAAAACAGAAAATTTAAGAATTTTTATTCCAGAACTTGGCGGTAGTCGCCTGAACGAGTTTGTTTTATGGGTGAAAGAAGTTAACTAGCTTAACTTTAATGGTAAGCTTATCAAAATTTTTCGGCAATTATATTTGTCCAAATGTAAATCTAGCACATAGCAATGTACTTTAATCACTTTGTGAATCCGGCATAACAAGCACCCTGATACACAGACACTCTTGCTTTAACGTGTAAGGCTCTTTAGAGATGAATTTTCAACTTTTTGAATCAATTCTCTTGTCTGGATCGATGTGTATCTTTCACTTTGGTGGATACGAGAATTGTTCCAGCGTATTTTGGAAAAAAAACTAGCATCTCTGCAACAGTGCTTAGGATCCAGAAGGATTATTCGCTGTTAAGCAAAACAAGATTGACCAATCATAAGCCTTCATTTTTTAGAACTTTTCTTTGTTCGAAGGTGAGAGTATGAAATACATGGAGTGAAAATCTGCTATCGACACTGTAAAAAAATTGACCCTATTGCTGCATCGTTACTCCATCGCTTTTATAGAATTTCTTTGTTCTGACCAATGAGAATGCTCTATAATAAAGCGAATTAATCGTTTTCTATAACAGCGATGGAGTGACGATGCAGCAAAAGGTTTCAATTTTTACAATGCAAGCAGTGCTAAAAATTTGTATCCTTTAAATGTGCAACGATGCTACTGAATTTCAAAGTGTCGATCACAGCGACGCCTGCGGTATTTTCGTGATACATTATTTAGACTAGCAATAATTCTTGCATTTTTAGAAAATGTCCTGCAGATGTCGCTTCTATCTTTAAATTTCATTAGCATTGTTGCACATTTAAAGAATAGAACATTTTAGCGCTTTTTTTAAGTGTTACAGAGGGTGTGTTCAGCACAACTTACCGGTTACTTACCGACCACTTACCGATTGTAAACAAGTACGAAATGAAAATCAAAGCGAAGTGTGACGTCAGCTACAATTCAACAGAATAGTTTTAATTGATGCCACAATTTGCTTTCGTACTGCCCTACAATCGGTCGGTAACATTGGTTACTTTTGCAAGTTGCTCTGAACATGCCCTGAGATAGCCGATTTCCATACTATATCTCCTAGATGCTATATTTCCGGTTTCTTGCATAAGAGAACTTGTCCGGAATCCAGGTAGAATTTGCGCTGTTAGCGAAACCAGATTAACGATTCAGAAATCTGAATTTTAGCAAATTTTTCAATGTTTTAAATATATTTTCTTGTTAATAAATCTCGTTTCGCAAACAGCGCAAAATTTATGTGAATACTGGCCCTCGTCCAGTTAGGATTTTGCGCTTTGAACACTGTTAAAAATTTGAAACTTTTACTTTATCGTCAATCCATCGCTTTTATAGAAAATGATTACTTCATTGTATTATGGTGAATTCTCATTGGTCAAAATAGAGATATTCCATAAAAGCGGTGGAGTGACGATGCAGCAAAAACTTCAAACTTTTAACAGTGAAAAGATCGTGTGTCTATGTAAGTGTAACATAAAAGCATGCAAAATGGACACTTCTAATTGGTCGATTGCTTCAAAATGAATTTGAAATTTAAAGTTTTTATTTTAAAAAAAGTTCTAATTATCAGATTTTCGTGAAATTCGAATGGGACCATATGGGCCTCATACGCTTTCAAACAAAAAAAGAATTATCAAAATCGGTTCATATTTGCAAAAGTTATGCGTGAAAAACAAATACATACAGGTCGAAATCATAACCTCCTCTTTGAAGTCGGTTTATAAAAAATACCCTCACATTCAGAAATTTATAAAGAAAACTTTCTGTCTTTTAATTTAAAACTTTTTTAATTATACTCATTCATGCTTATAAGTAAAAATTAAATAATGTTGACGAAAAAAAATTGTATTTATATGTATACTTCAAATTTTATATAAATACAGGGTGCGTCATAAATTCGTGCAAACTTAAAAAATCCATATTAAAAGAAGTAATGCTCGGAAAAAATTTCGGTTTGCGCGAGTATCATCAGACGGATTTTTGATTTTTTTTATGTATAGTAAAAATTATTCCAAAAATAACCTATTGAGGGCGCTCAACCGTCATATTGCGACTTTTTTTTTTTTTTTTTTTTTTTTTTTTTTTTTTTTTTTTTTTTTGCAAATCAGGCAAAAACAAATAGACAATGAAACAGATCACAATAAAATTACATTGTGCATATATTATAAGGTAGTAAAAGATGCTCAACATGCGAAACTTTCGCGATGAAATATTTGTGGATTTACCATTCTTGTACAAAAGTTTAACCACCAGCGCTTGATCTGGTAACGATAGCATGTTGAAAAGATCGAATGCCGAATCCATCTCCAGCTCAGTATTTTATTGCTAGTCGATCTGCATAAAAGCCTCAATATGACGCATGAGCGCCCTCTGTCGGTTACCTTTGGAGTCATTTTTTATTATATATGGGAGAAAAATCTAAAATCAGTCTGATCATACTCGCGCAAACCGAATTTTTTTTTTTGAGCATTACATTTTTATTGTGGATTTTTAAAGTTTGCACGAATTTATGACGCACCCGGTATATATCGCATAGCATTTTTTTTTTAACAAAAGCGGGTATCAAATTAATGGGGTTATATGTATATTAGTTTCAGATTCATTCTGACTAAAATCAAAGGAAGAAATGTATTCTAAAGATCTGAAATTCGTCAAGAAAAAATGAGTTCGAATAAATGAAAATTTTTTACATTATTCTGCCTTTGATAATTTCGTTTAGTTCGAATTAAGCGAAAATTCAATTTATCTGATTTCGAAAATAAATAAATAAATAAAAATAAAAATAAAATATAACATTTTATTACATTAAAAGTTTCTCTGTGTTTTAACCTTAATATGACATTTAAATTACGTTTCTATCAGAATCAGAAGACAAAATATTAACTTTTTCGTTTTGGTTTGGTTCGTTTTCAAAATCTGGTTTTCAAGCAATGGTTGTCATGAAATGATTTCCAGTGAAAATGCGTTTTTCTTCAGGATGAGTTTTTTCACAATTTCTCGGATTTAATTTATTATAACTCAAGAAACTTAAAGATAAGTGCTTCAAACTAGGAACATATCGTTTTTGATTGTTTTACTTTAGTTTTGATTCAAATAATTTCAAAAATATATTTACTTTTGTAGAATTTTTTTTAAATATAAGTTACACATTTTTTTTCAATTTGTTTTTCTTTTTTTTTCTTTTTTTTTCTTTTTCATTTTAAAAAATATTAATATTTTTAAAAATGCGGAATCAAAATTTAAATTAAATTATATTTATTAGTATATTTAAATGTAAAAAAAAAAAGTAATTCTACAAAAAATATTTTGAGTTATAACGATTTTAACTTATACCACCTTTTTAATCAATTTTCAATTTAAGAATTTATTAAACAAATTAGGAGAAGTTTCATTATTTGATTTTGATAACAAATGATATGGCTACTCATCACAAAAAAATTCAAACTTTTAACTCAATAAATAAAAATTATTTTTAAAATGTGTCCCGAACCTCCTTAAAGTGGAAAAGCAAACTGAATAAGATTTTATCTTTGATATCCTCTGTGTCTTTAAGAATTTCTCATTCTAGGAACTGTCGAAATAGCGTGAATCTTTATATATTAGATATTCGACAGAAAGGTCCCCCCTCCTTCCCTTCCCCAAGCATAAAAGACAAATTATTTCACTTGTATTTTATTTATAGAAACATCGATTCTCACAAGACATTCTTTATTCAGAAACAGAACTCGTTTTATTTATAGAATTGAATGAACATTTTGTCAGTTTATTTAGACAGAACGTAACGAATTTTTCACTGGTTCTATCTCTTTTTTATATGAAGTTTTTCCGATCCTGGCAGCCGGAAAAAAAAATTCCAGAACTTTTTGTACACTTCTTAATTTTATGATCTTATTTATAAAAGGCTTTTTTTTTTAAGTTTACACCAGTTTTTTTTTTTTTTTTTTAACATTTTAATAAATTAGACTACTTTTTTTTTTTTTTTTTTTTACGGAAAGTTACAGGGCTGTCGCAAGTGACATCTTTTATGTCACCAGTATTTTTCTAATACTATTTTGATGTTTATTTTTCATCAAATGTTGTCAAAGTGTCTATTTAAGATTTCTATTTTTAAAAAGTGGTGCCAATTAGAATTAAAAAACAATCGCCTGTGTCAGCTCAGTATTGCTAAATCTGCTTAGTTCGCTTAGTGGTGATATCGTTTGTGTTTTTAAGAATTTTTCATTCTAGGAACTGTCTAAATATTGTAAATCTTTTAATATTAGAAGCTCGAAAGAAAATTCTTTTCACCCAGAATAAAAGACGAATAACTTTTCTTGTATTCTATTTATAGTAACATCGTTTCTCATAAGACATTATTTATTCAGAAACAGAACTCATTTAATTTATAGAATTGAATGAACATCATGTCAGCTTCTTTAGACAGAACGGAGCGATTTTTTCACTGATTTTATCACTTTTTATAAGAAGTTTTTCCGATCCTCGCAGCCAAAAAATCAATGTTTTTTTTTTTTTTTTTTTTTTTTTTTTTTTTAGAACGCTTTGTACATTTCTTAATTTTATGACCTTATTTATAGAAGTCTTTTTTATTAAGTTTACACCAGGTTTTTTTTTTTAACATTTGTTAAATTAGACACTTTTTTTTACTGAACATTACAGGGCTGACACAAGTGACAATTTTTATATCACTAGTATTTTTGTAATACAATTTTGATGTGTATTTTTCTTCAAATGTTTTCAAAATGTCTATTTAAGATTTCTTTCTTAAAAAAGTGGTGTCAATTAGAATTTAAAAACAGTCGCCTCTGTCAGCCCAGCATTACTAAATCTGCCTAGTTCGCTTAGTCGTGATATCGTTTGTAATTTTAAGAATTTCTCATTCTAGGAACTGTCTAAATATTGTAAATCTTTATATGTTAGAAGCACAACAGAAAAGTTTTTTTCACCAAGGATAAAATACGAATAACTTTCCTTGTATTTTATTAATAGTAACATCGTTTCCCATAAGACATTCTTTTTATCAGAAGCAGAACACATTTTATTTATGGAATTGAATGAACATTTTGTCAGTTTCTTTAGACTGAGCGGAACGAATTTTTCACTGGTTCTATCTCTTTTTTATATGAAGTTTTTCCGATCCTGGCAGCCGGAAAAAAAAATTCCAGAACTTTTTGTACACTTCTTAATTTTATGATCTTATTTATAAAAGGCTTTTTTTTTTAAGTTTACACCAGTTTTTTTTTTTTTTTTTTAACATTTTAATAAATTAGACTACTTTTTTTTTTTTTTTTTTTTACGGAAAGTTACAGGGCTGTCGCAAGTGACATCTTTTATGTCACCAGTATTTTTCTAATACTATTTTGATGTTTATTTTTCATCAAATGTTGTCAAAGTGTCTATTTAAGATTTCTATTTTTAAAAAGTGGTGCCAATTAGAATTAAAAAACAATCGCCTGTGTCAGCTCAGTATTGCTAAATCTGCTTAGTTCGCTTAGTGGTGATATCGTTTGTGTTTTTAAGAATTTTTCATTCTAGGAACTGTCTAAATATTGTAAATCTTTTAATATTAGAAGCTCGAAAGAAAATTCTTTTCACCCAGAATAAAAGACGAATAACTTTTCTTGTATTCTATTTATAGTAACATCGTTTCTCATAAGACATTATTTATTCAGAAACAGAACTCATTTAATTTATAGAATTGAATGAACATCATGTCAGCTTCTTTAGACAGAACGGAGCGATTTTTTCACTGATTTTATCACTTTTTATAAGAAGTTTTTCCGATCCTCGCAGCCAAAAAATCAATGTTTTTTTTTTTTTTTTTTTTTTTTTTTTTTTTAGAACGCTTTGTACATTTCTTAATTTTATGACCTTATTTATAGAAGTCTTTTTTATTAAGTTTACACCAGGTTTTTTTTTTTAACATTTGTTAAATTAGACACTTTTTTTTACTGAACATTACAGGGCTGACACAAGTGACAATTTTTATATCACTAGTATTTTTGTAATACAATTTTGATGTGTATTTTTCTTCAAATGTTTTCAAAATGTCTATTTAAGATTTCTTTCTTAAAAAAGTGGTGTCAATTAGAATTTAAAAACAGTCGCCTCTGTCAGCCCAGCATTACTAAATCTGCCTAGTTCGCTTAGTCGTGATATCGTTTGTAATTTTAAGAATTTCTCATTCTAGGAACTGTCTAAATATTGTAAATCTTTATATGTTAGAAGCACAACAGAAAAGTTTTTTTCACCAAGGATAAAATACGAATAACTTTCCTTGTATTTTATTAATAGTAACATCGTTTCCCATAAGACATTCTTTTTATCAGAAGCAGAACACATTTTATTTATGGAATTGAATGAACATTTTGTCAGTTTCTTTAGACTGAGCGGAACGAATTTACCACTGGTTTTATGAACTTTTTTTATATGAAGTTTTCCGATCTAATGCTATTTTTATATCACAATCAAGTTATTTTGGGTTTTCCTAATTTTCAGAATTTTGGAAAATGTAAAATTTACCTTTAAAATTTATTTTTTAATATCAAGTAATTCCTGAATATTTCATGAATAAAGAATATTTTCGCACAGGGTTTATACTACCAGTTTAATAAAACTACTTTCATAACAAAACACATTACAGTAGAAAACATGAATATAAATATATAACCAATATGTAGTACTACAATTCAGCATGCATTAATAAATATAGAATAACCCAATATAACAAACTTAAACATGACAAGAAAATCAAAGGCAATTATCATTATTGGTACAATTACCAATAAAATTGGAGATTGTGGTATGTGGCTCGTATTCAAGGGCAATGTGCTACGCAGTCACAAAAAATTAAGATTAATTTATGGGGTAAAAATCAGAAAACATTCCTAACGCATAATTTCTACAATTGCCCGATTAATCGTAACCAAACAATACATAAGTCAAAAATTTAGGATATGTAAAATCATATATAAAATCAGAATCATATCATGAAATTGTTTAGCGCAAATTGTTTTGAACATTAAAAACAGAAATTGAAATTAGAAAAACTTACATTATACTAAGTTGCAAACGTGTTGAAAAAACACAAAACTGCATGCTAGTTTTACTAACAGTTAATGAGATTGTAAACAGTTAAGGGATATAAATATACGAAAAAAAATTATAATTAAAAATAAACATTACTAAGAATATTATATTAATGAAATAATATTAAATCACTTTATGTAAATTAATGGAAATACGAAGTAATTTTAATAAAATGAATGGACAAAATATGCAGTCAATAGTATAATATCAAAGGAGATTACATTAGCAAAAAGTGTTTTGAAGAAGAAGAGATTTTATTTACTATATTTTAGTGTCGACATTTAACGTTTGAAATAAAGATTAAATATCGCTATATCGTGCAATGAAATATATTCATTAAAAGTTTAAAAATATCACGTTATCATGGCATTTTAATCTTAATCAACAATTTGACAATAATTAACATATTATATCATCTAACAAGTCTACATAATGTACCTATATGATGATAAGTTGCAAATAATAAACCGATATTGAGTTCGTATGGATAACTTACAAGTTAAAGTTTAAAAATAATGAAATTACAAATATTTAGCCATAAATTAAAATGCGAATTAAATCAATTAGGCACTTATCTATGTATATAAATGCGATATCACTACATATATATATATCTATAGAGAGAGAGGGGGGGGGAGAAAAATAGGAGAAAGCATAATTGATTTTTAAGACATAAAATACACGCTTTTATTTTTATTGAATATTATGTCATTCGTATTCGCTAAAGAATTCCGAATTTACGAAGCAGTCTTAAAAAACAGCTGCAGAAAAATATGCATATGACGTTACTATTGCGAGATAATACACAAATCTAACAAAAAATCAATATCGTAAACAAGAAACTCGACAAAAAAATGTTGATCCATATGTTTGTTACATTAATATGGACTATATATAATTAACTATAGTTTATAATAACTGCATGTTTCATCAGAAATCATAAATATTTATTTTTTTCAACACAGCACGTATTTTAGTTATATTTATTTCAGTTAATATCGAAAAATAGCGACCAAAAGATATAGTAATCTACCATTATCCAACTATTTATCCTTTGCTTTCTACAGAAATGGCGTCCTTGAGTTGTCAAAAGTAAAAGAATAAAAAATCTTTTAAAACTACACAAAAATTAATATCCCCCCCAAAAATATTGAGATGAAGTTTTGAAAAACAAATTTCATTTAAAACTATTTTTTCCCAATGTGACGATATAAAAATTGAAAATGTGCGATGCTATTTTATATCGTCAATGCTTGCAATCTAATTTCTACTGCAAGTTTACAAAATTGCAGTAGAAATTATCCCGTACAAAAATATATCTGCTGTATTTTACTGCTGGCTTCGGCAACGGAATGCTATTTGAAAGAAACCAAAATTTATTAGCTGGGTGAAAGAAATAGCCAATCGGGGGATGAAAAACTTAACCTTTAATAAAACTTTAGTTATATTGGTACTATTTAATTATACCGTCGACGAATTTCGCCAAATTATACAAATGGTAGAATGTTGCTATTTTAAAATTTTATGTTAGGAAAATTAATGAATTTAAAAAAAAAGACTATTAAAGAATAGAGTTACATTATGTATGACAGTCCACTTACATTATGTTACATTACAGAGGGTTACGCTATGTATAACGGTAGAGAATATGAAAGTTGTTTTAAAAGAATGTTATTTTAAAGAGACCAGAATTTATTAGCTGGCCAAAAGACATAGCGAATCGGGAGCTAAAATGTTGTAATATATGGCAATGCTTTAGTTATTTTGTTAATATTTGATCAAAACCGTTGACCAATTTCGCCAAATTATGCAAATCTCTAAACTATTAGCCAAATAAAACAAATGAAAGAATATTTCCATTCTAAAATTTTAGGATAGGAAAATTAATGAATTTCAATTTTAAAAAATGATAAAAGAATAGGGTTACATTCATAATGATGTTTTCTTGTGGCGTAGCGACATACCAAATAAAAAGTTTTATTTATTTAGATGATCTCGGAAAAAAAACTAATAGTTTGTGTATTTAAATACAGAATTTTAAAATGAAACCATAAAAATACAAGTATATTTAAATTATTATATTTGTGAAAAAACGTAAGTATTTTATAAGAAATAACCGAATTGATTAAAGGACTCGATAAATAAAATCATGGATAAAGGGGAATGTCTTTGAACATAATGCTCTTTATTTACCCATAAAAAAAATCTTGTATCGGATATAATTATAAAATGTGTGTTAACAATAAAAATATAAATGAAGAAAAAAAAATCAAAATTTGCAGTTATTTTAAACAATGAAAAAAAATTAGTAAAAAATTACATTATAAAAATACAAATAAAAATCGAATTAAAAAGACTTGACAACGTAAGAAACACGTGTAACATTTTTAATGTCATGTTAAGGGCCATTTACGATAACCCATTATTGGTATTTAATCTTACGGTTTGATGGCATTTTTTGGGTAAAAAAGATGATAGTTTCTTGTAAATTTTTAATTTTTGGAAAAAATTAATGAAATTATAAATAAAAAGTAATTATATCTTTTGAATATGGGAGCATAATTTGATTTTTACATGCTTCAAATTTTAGGAACGAGAATTACCAGATCATTCCGCAAAGTACGTTTTAACTTATGCGTAAAAAAAAAACTAACCATACTGGAGTAATTTCGGCAGAATGTAATATTAGTAAATTCAACCTTTAAATATTAATAATTCTTAAAGTGATCAGCCCTACTAGTGACCGAGAGGTTCTGACGTCTCAACTAGTAGACGGCAGGTGCTGGGTTCGAACCCAATCGCGGCTGTCGGCCTAACCGTTCAGAGTTTTCGTGGTTTTCTTCGAACCTTGCGTAAATACGGGTTAGGTTCCCTTAGAAAGACCCCCAGGAAGGGCAATCTCCTCTGGTCCTATATCCCTAGTGCAGGTAATCGGGCGACAAAAATAAACCAAACCAAACTTAAAATGATCAAAACATTTCTAATTAGGTATCTGAATGCAATGCGGTCAGAGTTCCTTGCTAAACTAAAAAACATATATAATTATCAAATGTTTGTTTCCATCCTAACCATTTAGCGGTCTGTCTTTATGTTGTATAGCAGGAGACCTACAGTTCTTCATCCCATCTCACCAGTTGATTGTCACGAGGGGGCACGGGCCCCAGCGGACATCTCACAAATTATGGAACATTTCACCTTTTTTTCTGCCGTTCTCTGTCGCGAGGGAGCAATTACGCCAGCGGCCATTGTACCGAAATATGGAACATTTCATCTTTTTCTCTGCCACGAGGGGCAGTCTGTGCCCAGTGGCTGAGTTTGGTTTGTAATTTTCCTCTATTTTCTTGTAACTGAAAAAATGTATTTTTTAGACATAAATAAAGGCGACAGACAAGGATTCCTTGTCTGAGCAGTGTCTCTTAGGCATTCAAAATTTACAAAAGAAAAATAACAACAACAACAACAACCAAATATGATGTCAAATTCAAACGCTAGTACAGAAAATTATAAAGTTTCTTACAACTGGTATTTTGTCAGAGCGCTGTAGTCAACTACATTCGTCATGATAATGCCTGCATTCATAACTTTTTTGCTTCTATACCAATTCAAAGCATTACTTTATATCATAAAATAATATTTTATTTATTATTAAATATATAGTCATTATTATAAATAAAAAAATGCAGTATTTAAAAAGCCATATACACTGTAGTACAACATTACAAAAAGCGTATACACTATATTTTCTTAAGGGGACTCAGGGCTTGATCGATAGGGAGAAACATGTAAACAGAGCTCTCGCTTCGAGTCGTTATAAAAACAGAAGTATTAAATGTAATTAATTTAAACTTTCTGATATTTTAAGGTATGTTTGTAGTCTTATAAAATTATAAAATTAAGTACTTCAATGTAATATAATAAAAAATACAGCAAAGTTTATATAACACAATTTTTGAAAAAAACAAATTATGTGTTACATCACCATCCATAAGATATCTTAACGTTGAATTGACTTAAGAACCTAATTTTTGCTTTAAAATGATCAGGATATTTTATCTTATAGAATGAACTAGCTGACCTGCCGGCGTTGCCTGAACCCGTGATGTTATTCAGTTTTCAAATGTGTTATTAACCGACTTCAAGGAGGAGGTTATGATTTCGACCTGTATGTATTTGTTGTTCACGCATAACTTTCGTAAATATGAACCGATTTTGATAATTCTTTTTTTGTTTGAAAGCGTATGGGGTCCATGTGGTCCCATTCAAATTTCATAAAAATCTGTTGATTAGAACTTTTTAAAAAATTAAAACATTAAAATTCAATATCTTTTCGAAGCAATCGACCAATTAGAAACGTTCATTTTTCATGTTTTTAAGTTACACTTACATAGACACACGATCTTTTCAAAGTGTGAAATCCTAACTGGACAAGGTTCACATTTATTAACAGTGTACACTGTAAAAAAAATGACCCTTTTGCTGCATAATCACTCCCCCGTTTTTATAGAATATCTCTCTCTTGACCCATGAGAATTCTCCACGATAGGCTGAAATAATCGTTTTCTATAAAATCGGTGGATTGACGATGCAGCAAAAGGGCCAAATTTTTTACAGTGTACACTGTATAAATTTTGATCCTTTTGCTGTATCGTCACTCCCCCGCTTTTATAGAATATCTCTCCTTTGACCCATGAGAATGCTCCATGATACATTGTTAAAAATTTGACCCATTTGCTGCAGCGTCACATCACAGCTTTTATAGAATACGTCTTTTATGACCAATGAGAATGCTCCATAACACAGTAAAGTAATCATTTTCTATAAAAGCGGTGGACTGATGATGCAGCAAAAGGCTCAAAATTTTTGTAGTGTAATTGGGACAAAAGCGTCTGTAAAAGAAATATTTGGGAATAAAATGCTGTCACTCTCTTATAGAGGCAGCCACGTATAGGTAATGAGTTTCAGATTCCTCATCGAATACGCCACCGCTCATTTCCGATTACAGTGTCACTGTAAAAAATGTGACCCTTTTGCTGCATCGTCACTCCCCTGCTTTTCTAGAATATCTCTCTTTTGACCCATGAGAATGCTTCGTAATTGGGTGAAGTAATCGTTTTCTATAAAAGCAATAGAGTGATGATATAGCAAAAGTGTCAAATTTTTTACAGTGTAGGATTCCTCGATATGAATATGACGACACATGTAGCACAGTATATAATTGATTGAAACGATTCTGGACAAAAACGAGTCACCAAGCATCTTGTTGAGCGGACAATTTTCGTCAATCTTGTTAACTTCTCATACGAGTACAATCGAATTCTTCCAGGAAATCATCATCAAATTCCATAATAAAAAATGCCTGGCAATGCAATGCACTGTTAAAAATTTGCAACTTTTGCTGCATCGTCACTCCATCGCTTTTATATAATATCTTTATTTTTATTAATGAGAATACTTCATAATGCATTTAACTAATCGTTTTCTATATAAGCGGTGAAGTGATAATACACTGTTGAAAATCTGCTGCATTTTGTTGCAACGCACTCCGCTGCTTGTATATAATGTCTCTACTGCGACCTACGAGAATGCTCCTTAATACAATCAAGTAACCGTTTTCTATACAAGCGCTGGAGTGCGTAGCAAAAAAATGCAGCAGATTTTTAACAGTGTACAGAAAAAGTTTCAAATTTTTAACAGTGTAGTTGGGACAAAAGCGTCTGTAAAAGAAATATTTGGGAATCAAATGCTGTCACTCTCTTATAGAGGCAGCCAGGTATTGGTTATGAGTTTCAGATTCCTCGTCGAATCGCCACTGCTCATTTCCGATGCTATTACTGCCTCTATAGGTATTAGATTGTTGCTGTTTATCGATTGAAGCATAGTGCGATTTTTGCTAAAATCTTTCTTTTTACTTTTTCTGAGTGAAGGGGGAGTACTTTTGACTGACTACACTAGAAAAGCATTTTACTATACATTAATATATGAAGTCATTTTGCTGCGTGCTCATATATGGAAGCACTATGTCGCGCTCTTATGTGTAAGGACACTTTACTTGATGGATTGTCACTTTTTGATACCCACTTTCGATGACCGTAGGATTCGATGCAGACTAAGATTTCATAAATGCGGTAGCTTTTCGAAGTGGCAGATCTTGTCTGAAGAAGTTACCATACAAAGAAATTCTTAAGATTCACAACGATACTAACCGATATTGTAAGTGGTTTCAGAAAAGTTGACAATCAAACAGTGACAAGTAAACTGAATACATCAGAACTTAGCAAAGTGCGTACATTAGTAATGCATTGCAAAGAGCTATCGTGTGCCAGTACACATAATTATGTATTACGGTATGCATAACTAAAAAGTAGGAAATAAAATAAGCTTTTTAAGAAAAAAATATCAACCGACTTCAAAAAAGCGCTAAAAAGAATTAAATAATTTTTTTAAATTCTCTAATGACAAAACGTTATCCAATAAGCACACATCGGATATCAGGTACCGGCATAAAAAACGGTTAAATTTAATATGTATAATTTAATTTCCACCAAACATAGATTTTAGAGATAATATTATTTTACAAGAGATGAATTGACATATTTATGATTTATTTTATGAATATATACATATAAAAAGTAATGAATTACTTTTTGAAGTTGGTGCCAAACTATTTGATGTATATTAAGAATTGTAGCTAAATTATGCCTAGCACCATAATTAAAATGGGGATAATCATTATCGATTGTGATTGTTTGGCACCAACTTCAAAAAGTAATTCATTACTTTTTATATGTATATATTCATAAAATAAATCATAAATATGTCAATTCATCTCTTGTAAAATAATATTATCTCTAAAATCTATGTTTGGTGGAAATTAAATTATACATATTAAATTTAACCGTTTTTTATGCCGGTACCTGATATCCGATGTGTGCTTATTGGATAACGTTTTGTCATTAGAGAATTTAAAAAAATTATTTAATTCTTTTTAGCGCTTTTTTGAAGTCGGTTGATATTTTTTTCTTAAAAAGCTTATTTTATTTGTTTTCTAAATGACCCTTAAATTAAACTCAAATTTCTATGGTTTTATATCTTTAAGTCCATTTTGTCAAAATTTATATTTTTAAATGGAAAAATCGCGAAAAGTAATTGAATATAAAGCACATGCTGTTTGGTATTTTATTCTCTATGTAATTTGATTTTTTGGAAACTAAGCTTACCGAAAACGAACGAAACCGCGACGGAACACTCAGGTTTTTACTAAATTCATAAACAATTTCACATATTTTATTTTGTAAAAAATAACTTTATCCATAAGAAAGTTCCAAAATTTTTGTAAGCAATGTAAATCTGCTTTATTGAAAGCCTCTAAAAAGATTGTGCTAAAATAAAGTCATTTAGTTACTTTTAGCGTAGGAAAAATGTATTCTCCATGAGCCGGAATATGATTCATGTTTGCTGTGTCTTTAAACGGGTTAAATCTCGTATTTTATTTAAACAAATTGCACCATAGATTATAAAAGTGTTTTAGCTTTAAGAAAATATTTTCGGTTTTTCAGGACGTATACAATTGCGCCATGCAAAGGCAAAACCACAATGAAACGATCTGGTTTTATTGATTTCGTCAAATTTTTCTCACTTTTTATTTTGTAAAAAATATTTCTACTCGTCCGTATGTTTTAAATTTTTTTAAAAGGATGTAAAATTAGTCTATAGAGGTGCTTTTAAAAGATTGTGCTGAAATATGTACGCTTAGATACTTTTAGCGTAGAAAAAATGTTCTATCCGTGAGTTGCAAAGTGACCTCCTTTTGCCGGTGTATTTGAAAGGGTTAAATCTTATATTTTAAAAACCGATTGCATAATATTTTATAAGAATGTTTTTAAGCTTTAAGAATATGCTTTTTGTTTGCCGGTACCTATAGGATTGCGCTTTGCTAAGGCAAAACCGCAATGAAAACGATCTGTTTTTATTGATTTCATGAAATTTTTCGCTAATTTTATTTAGTAAAAAAATATTTCTATTTGTTCGAACGTTTTGAATTTTCTGTAGGGAGTATAAATTTGTTTTATTGAGACGATTTCAAAAGATTGAGTTGAAATATGTATGTTAAGATAATTTTAGCATAGAAAAAATACCTTTTCTGCGAGTTGCAAAATGAACTTCTTTGGCAATGTATTTGAAAGGGTTAAAATCCAAATATTTTAAAACAAATTACACCATCGGTTAGAAGAAAGTTTCAACTTTAATATCTTTTTTTTTTGGTTTGTTTATATGTTAAAAATTACGCGCTGGAGGGGTATTGACAAAAGGGAGAAAAGTAGTTTTGGAAAAAACGACCATTTTTGAATATTTGCTTTCAAAGGGTTAACTGCAACATTTTTTCGAATTGATTATTGCATTTGAGACCTACAAATATGATCTTTTGAAGTATGTCTCTTAAGTTTAACTGTGTCGGGTTGGTTGATTTGGATTTAAACAAAATGATCCAAAATCAGAAATAAACGCCGATAAATGGTTCTTCTTACGTTTAGGTGCGTAAAAGGGTTTGTGCTCATGTGCAAACGATTTCTTTCCCCGAACATTAAAAACATGACTTTTTGAAGAGAGTGAGTTCCGCTTCATAATTAATATCTATGAAACTAATCAAAAAATAAAAATTCTGAGCTTCATATGCATCAGGAGAGATATTGGGCTACTCTCATAAAAATTTTGAACCTCCTACGTCCCATAGATTTAGCTAGCCATCGCAGACACACACACACAGACAGAGCGAATTGTTATTTTATTAGTATAGATTAAGGATATAACTAACATTAAAAAAAAAACATTATTAAAAAAACACTCAAATTTGAAAATTAAAAAAAATCCTGAAAAATACAATTTTTTTTTCATTAAAAATACTCAAAATATTAAACTATCTAAAAAATATTAATTCATTCTATAGATAATGATGTAATATGCATGCAAATAAAAATTAAGCCATTCCATCAAATAATTTTTTTTTAATCTTACGGATAGTCATCAAAAATCAAGTTTTGAGAAAACGAGACTTTAAGTTCAAATTATATGGGTGCGGCTTTGAAAGTGATGATACATAAATGCTTATAACTCCGTTAAAAATGCAAATGCGGTTTTTTGAACTGAGTTCAGAATCAATTGAATAATAAAAATAGATCATAAAAAAATCTCGATTTTTTGAAATGTTTTCAAGCTCTGAGTCCCTTAAAATGTAATAAGACCTATCCGTTTGCATATTCTGAGCTGTATTTTTTAGTGGTGGAAATATTTTTTCCCTATACAATTGTAAAATGTTCAATTAAAAAATGTTTTTGTTTGAAGTTGGTGCCAAACTATCTTAAGTATAGTAAGAATTGTGGATATATTATGTCTAGTACCATAAATAGAATGGGGAAATCATTATCGATTATGATTGTTTGGTACCAACTTCAAAAAGTAATTCATTAGTTTTTATATGTATATATTCAAAAATTAAATCAAAAATATGTAAATTAATCTCTTGTAAAAAATATTCTCTGGAAAATCTATGTTTGGTGGATATTAAATTCTATATATTAAATTTAACCGTTTTATACCGGTACATGATAGTCAATGTGTGGTTATTGGATACCGATTTGTCATTTGAGAATTTTATAGAATTATTTAATTCTTTTTAGCGCTTTTCTTTGGAGTCGGTTATACATTTTTTTGAAAAAGTTAAATTTATTTTTAATGCTGAATCTTTTTATTTATGATAATGACGATATATTAAATAATAAATAAAATATTTTTTGTGATATAAAGTAATGTATTGAATTGGTATAGAAGCAAAAAAGGTATAATTTGTACTGTGCACACTTTTCCTAAAACACAATTGAAGTATAGAATTAATAAATAAAAGTTATTAATACTTGATTCATATCAGTTATGTTTTTATATAATGTTTTGGTGCAGAGTTATTGGAAAGGTGGAAATTAAGTTTTATGAGCATATAAAACTAGTGTAAATACGATATTATATTACAACAAGTTGGAAATTGCACGTGAAGCGTAGCAAATGAGGTGCTTTCGTACGATAACGAAGTTTTTAAAATATTCAGATCTTGTTGATATAGTAGACAGTACAGTATAGTGGTCGAAGTCTTTGTGTTCTTGTAAATATACAGGAAGTAGTTTTTATTACACCTCAGCAACTTATATCATATTCATAAAATGTGAAATAGTTTAATATAATTAAAACACGCCTCAAACAATGTTTCTCCGTATAGCATTATGTAGCGGAATTTTTTGTGTGGCCCTTTAATTTAATAATAAATATTCTTTGCATCACAAATTGTACAGAATGCATATTTTAGTATATATATATATATACTTCATAGCGTCATGTCAATTTTATTATGTTTGAATGAGTGTAACACCATTAAAATGCATTTGAAACATTTTCCCCTGTTGACTGTAATGTAACGGAATGCTTCTGATTATCCCTGTAATTGATCTATGCATCTAATTTTCATAAAATTTGAAATGACTTGACAAAATTGTGTAATAATTATATGTTTTAAATTTCAAAAGATTAAAAAGCATTTGAAACTTTTTTCCCCATTGACCGTAATGTAGCGGAATACTTTTCATTGTCCCGGTAATTGATCTATGCATCCAATTTTCATAAAATTTGAAATGACTCGACAAAATTATGTAATAATTATGAATTTTAAATCTCAAACGATTCGGTCGTGTAGTTTTTGCGTTGTTATATGCGGACAGACAGACAGACGGATGGACGGACTGAACGACAACTATAAGTGCTACGTATTTACATAATTTCGAACGCACCTAGAAAAAGGGCAGAATGCATGACGCATGAACCATAGATGTGTAATATTCCTAATTGAACCACGCTTCAGCAATAGTCAGACATTGTTCATAGATAAACCACGCATAAACCATAGATAAATATTGTTCATACATTAACCACGCATAAACCATAGGTAGATACTGTTCATACATGAACTGTGCAACTATGCATGGTTTTAAAAGTTTTTTAATGATTAAATATATTTACTTTTATTCAATTATTATATTACATCGACATCTTTCATGGTTCCTAACTTTTTTACTAATACTTCTAAATTATAAAATAAAATAATTTATATCGATCCTCAAATTTATTTCTATAATCATTTAAAATTTCTATTATCAAATGAGGCTTACTTCAAGAAATATTAAAAGCAATGGTAGTTAATAGTGGTAATCTGTTAATTTCATCTAATAATGTATTGTAATGTACAGTACAAGCATTACTCACAAAAATCACGTAATTTTATCTTTACCTAAAAACAATCTGGAAAAATACTGATTTTAATGTCACTGAGTGGAACAAAAGTTTAATCCCAGTAGACAAATTTTAAAAAAGAGAGAGAGATTTGGGTTTATTTATTTCCAGTTCAAAATACACGTATCTCTAGGGAAGAAGCATTTTTCCAAAAAGATTGTTATTCTGTCACATAGAAAGTCAGGAAAAAATTGTTAAGGCTTTTTAAAAATACTTTTTAAAGAAATATATCATATGGATTATAAATATACATGGTGTCCCAAAAAGATAGAAATGAAGTTATTTATTGTCAACGAGAATTGCGAGGATGTTGATCAAAAAGTAAGAGTTAATATTATGTTAATAAAAATGTACTGCTTTTAATGGTTTTTAAATAATGACTTAATATGTTTACTTTAATTCAATTACTATGCTACATCCACATCTATTATGGTTCCTAACTTTTTTAATATTATTTCTAAGTTAGAAAAATTGCTTTATTTAATTTTATATCTATCTTCAAATTTATTTCTATCATCAACTAGAATTTCTATTTTGGCATGAGGCCTACTTCAAGAACTATTAAAAGCAATGCTAGTTAACAGTGGAAATCTGATAATTTCAACTAACAGTGCATTGTAGTGTACAGTGCAAGCATTGCACACAAAATTACGTAACTTTATCTAAAAATAATCTGGAAAAATATTGGTTTTAATGTCACAAAGTGGAATTAAAGTTTAATCCCACAAATTTTTAAAAAGAGAGAGATTTGAGTTTCTTTATTTCCAGTTCAAAATACACGTATCTCTAGGGAAGAAACATTTTTCCAAAAAGATTGTTATTCTGTGACATAGAAAGTCTGGAAGAAACTGTTAAGGATTTTTAAAAATATTCTTTAAAAAATATATCATATGTATGATAAATATACATGGTGTTCGAAAAAGATAGAAATGAAGTTATTTATTATCAACGAGCAGTGTTCTCGCTGGATTTTGACCATCATAAGCGATTTGGCTAATACGAAATAAAAAACAGTCGCCAAATGAAAAGAAATGTTAGCAAAATGGACTCTTCTTGAAACACTGAAAATATATCTGTATTGTATCCCCTTTTTTTCCAAATGCTCTATTTTTTTCATTATAAAATAGAAATTCGATTAAATACATTCTAACCGTCTTATCGATGTTTAAAAGTTTCAGACATTCTTTTAACAGTTTAAAAGATATTAAAAATATCTATCATTGATTTATCATTGTGAAAATATACACTAAAAATTTCTAGGAGAATTCGACTGTTACCCATAGAAAAAAAGTGAAAAATTCGACAGATCAATGACTACTTTGCATTCAACTAATAAATAGTAATAGACACAGTGATTAATTTGAAATACATAAATTAATATATTGCATAATCATTTCTGTCTTTGGCCATTGCTAAGCTGAATTGATGTTAAGTCAGTATATCTGTAAATAGAACTACACTGGTGTCCAAAAGTTAAGCATAATTGGTAATTAAGTAATTATTTTTAAGTGATGAAAGAAATATGAATCGGAATGTGCTGAAACTCCAGGTGTGTAAACAAAATAGTACGCGTCACATATTTTCGCGAAGAGTTTTCCCCGAAATCGAACAGGGGACCGTCAACAAATTTAAAAAGAACGAAGATCTTTTGGATAACCCTGTCAAAACTAATGTAGCAAAAGCGTTCAAACTGCACATTATGATTAAATGGCTTATTATAATGTACTGTGTTAATTTTTACAAGGATAGCATGTATACTCGTAGAGAAATTAAGGTTTTTATAAAAACAGTCCTAAGTTTTTTGCTTATAATTTGCAGAGTTGTTAATATAAAATAGTGTTCTTTTTTGAAAAAATGACAAACATCATTGTACACAATACCCTGTCATCAGAATTAAAAAATAATAAAACTTGTATGACAAATGAGTTGGTTTACTAAATAATTTTTTACTGCGCATGCGTGAAGGCTATTAAAATTTCATTTGCATATTATGTTAGTTAAATGTATAGAGCAACTTTTGTGAAAGTCTCAAAAACATAGCTTAAAAATTCTGAAAATTATCGTTGATAGAATGAGATCAAAATCCTTTATTCCCTAAATGAAGCAAAAAGACGAGGGGCTGTATCCATATTCCATTGTTTAGTGCCTAAACAATATTGCACGTACAACTATATTTAGGTAAAACCCCTGTTTTTTTTTTTTGCTTCCTTTAGGAATAACGGATTTTGAGTTGATTCTATAGGCGACCATTTTCAGAATTTTCAAGCTATGTTTTTGAAACTTTTACAGAAGTTGCTCTATACATTTAGCTAACACAATATCTAAATGACATTTTGATATCGTTGACGCATGTGCAATGAAAAATTATTTACTAAACCAACTCATTTTTTATACAATTTTTATTATTTTTAAATTCTGATGACAGGGTATTGTGTACAATTATGTTTGTCATATTTTCTGAAAAGAACATTATTTTATAATAAGAACTCTGCAAATTATAAGCAAAAAACTTAGGACTGTTTTTATTAAAACCTTAATTTCTCAACGAGTATGAATGATATCCTTATAAAAATAAACACAGTACATTACAATAAGCCAATTAATCATAACGTGCAGTTTGAACACTTTTGCTATATTAGTTTTGACAGGGTTATCCGAAAGATCTTCGTTCTTTTTCAATTTGTTGACGGTCCCCTTTTCGATTTCGGGGAAAACTCTTCGCGAAAATATGTGACGCGTACTATTTTGTTTACACACCTGGAGTTTCAGCACATTCCGATTCATATTTCTTTCATTACTTAAAAATAATTACTTAATTACCAATTATGCTTAACTTTTGGACACCAGTGTATGTAAAGGGCATAAAATGATTGAACATGTAAAGTAACATCCAATCGTTGAGCAACTCGGATTAGAATCTTCACTATATTGGCACACACATACATACAAAAAAAGAACAGAAATTGAGCACTCGCAATTTAACGATTCTCATTGATCTTTTACTCGGCAAATGGAGTATTTAGTCGCAATTTGATGCTAAGGCGGGCGGCAGCAAGAACCCTATTAACGAGAATTGAAATGATGTTCAACAAAAAGTAAGAGTTAATATTATGCTGGTTAAAATTTACTGTTTTTAATTGAAAAAATAACCTTTCTTAAAGTTTTTATACAAATGTTATATTTATAAAATTTGTTTACATGCTGGTACAAAAATAACAGTATAATTTATCGTGTTATGATTTCTTAAAGTAAACTCTGTTGCTTCCTGATTGTAGATATATAGACAGATTTCTTTTAACCGCTTAAGAGCCATTATTTTGAAATTCAGACAAAAAGGTGATATTTTGATAGTTGTATTTTTTAGCTCACAGGCTATCATAGCCTGAGAGCTTTTGTGCCCGTCCGTTCTGTATGTACGTGCGTTCGTGCGTAACGCGATAACTCATGATAAAAATATCGGATCCACTTGAAATTTTGTAACTAGGTATATCCTGATAAGCCGCTTCCCTGATTAGTTTTTGGAGTTCATTCGATATGTATAACAGGGGGAACGGGGGACTCATGCTCCTCCCCTTAATTGATATAAATGAGATTTTCATGCAGAATTAACAGTTTTCGTTCAAAATTTAGATATAGGATCATTCTGATGAGGCGATATCGTGGCTGTTATTAGGTGTTCATAGAATAAGTATAAACAGGGGGAACGGGGGTTCTAATGCCCCTCCCCTTAACTCTTATAAATGGATTTTTCAATCAGAATTGTCAGATTTCGTTCAATCTCTGAATAGTTTTGGAAGTTTAATGGTTAAGTGTAAAAGAGGAGAATAACTCCTCTTAAATTATATAAATGCTAAATGGTTTTTTATTAAGAATTATCCGATTTGCTCTGAATTTTGGATGTAGGTTTTTTAATATGATAAAGCATGTACTTGATAGTTTAGGAAGTTCATTTATTAAGTATAAAAAAGGAGAAAGGGGAGAGCTGTTTCCCCTTCTTAAATTTTTTTTCGAACGGAATTAACGAAAATACAAGGCTGTAATGTACAATTAGTATGCGTAGCCTGTGAGCTCAATGCCATCAGTTTAACTGGGCAATATTCTTTTTTTTTATAGCTTGATATTGTTTTATGTTAAAATAGATGGTATTTAGTAAATAATGTGCAATTTTGAAGCCTTGAAAATTTTTTCCCTTCCCGGAATAAAATGTCAAATTTCAAGGTTGTGAATGCCCTTTTTCATGTAAAGTGAATTACCAGTATGTTTGTAGTGCTATATCTCCGGAAAGCAACAAGATCCCAAAATTATTTTGTAATAAACTTTAGTATAACACTGTCTGCTTATTAAAATGTACTTGTTTTCGTGGAGCATTGTTAATTTACATTGTTATGTTGCCACAATATCCAATCAAAATTACGTTTTTCTCTGTTTTCCACACTCATTATCTCATTTCAACAATAGTACCCCAAACTTTTTCTTATAGAATATGAAAATATATTACTCGAAAAAGCGAAATAATAAAGAAATTTGCCGACATATTGCTGCTGAAAATCCCCTATTAGAAAATTAAACATACAATTTCTCAAGAGAAATGGAAAGGAAATGGGAGATTTCACTTTCTGATAGGGGAGAAGTGACACTGTTTTTTTTTTGCAACTTTTGTCAATTTTTCTTATGAAAAAAATTATGAGACCCCACTTTTTTTTTCCATGATTTTGTATATATGTGCATCTATTACATGATATGATTTGTTCTATTGAACTGTGAAGCTTTTTTGAGATTTAAGTAATTGAAATTTTGCAGATTTTAAAACTTTTGAATATTTAAAAGATTAAATCTACTAACAGCAGCTGCATCTCGGTACAGTTCTTTATTATTTAGCTTTCCTTAGTAGTATGCTTTCATATTCTATAAGAAAAAGTTTGGAGTACTATTGTTTAAATAAGATAATAAGGGCTGAAAACGGACAAAAACGTCATTTTGATTGCATTTTGTAGCAACATAACAATGTAAATTAACAATGGCCCACGGAAACAAGTAAATTTTAATAAGCAGGCGGTGTTATACTAACAGTGTATTACAAAATAATGTTAGGATGTTGTGGCTTTCTAGAGATATAGGATTCCAAACATACTGTCATTTCACTTTTCATGAAAAATGGCATTCACAGCCTTGACCTCCAGCTCTTCCAAATCAAAAAATACAATTATCGCACTTTGTCTGATTTTAAAAATAATGGCTCTTAACTGATCAATACTTTTGAAAAAAAACTTTCAAGCCTATTTTTTTTCATGTATTTTACAGAATTTATGATCAATTATGAACGGTTTTTCAAAACTAAAATTTTTGCCTAACTATATTAGAAAAAGGATAAAATAATCGGATAAAAAATATAAAATTTACAATACAAATTTACTGGTCAGGATAATGTATCATGATTGCAATTTGGATGTCTGTACGCAAGGATTCAAGTGCTGCGTCACAAATGACTGACTGTTACCACTAAATTTTTACATTATTACTCACTTTTCTTTCTTTCTTTCTAACCAATAACCAGGATCCTACTTGTCAGGTTTCCCCAGCTAAACGGGTTTGATACCTGGTATCGGGGTTGGTGACCGCCGAATCGGAATTGAGCATGTCGATCACATAGATCTTTAACTTGATAATATTGCCTACTGCTTAGTTTATCCGGTTGCTTAACACTTCGCTCTTGTTGTTTGGTACTTGCGATTTTCTACACATTTTGAGTTCGTAATTTAGAATCGTGATCAGGTGACGAGACCTTCACCTGGAAAGGCACCTCCGGAGGTATAATTCACAGATAACTTAGAGGACTTTGCACCCACGACGGATTTACATGCACCAGTTGCCATTAGCGTACATGCCGGACATCGGTTGACACCAATCCGATGACCAGACAAACTAGATGCCAGATTAACTTAACCGAATGAGTTATTTGTCTGGCAACGGGGTGGTTGTCCGCCTGATCGCCGCATGACAGCCATCTAGCAAACACCCCCGCGGTCATTATTACTCACTTTATTCAATGATATTCAATAACAGAATTCCTGATTTTTAATAAAGCAAAGAATACTAGTAAAATATTTCGGTGAAAATTAGCCATGTGCGGCGCAGCAGTTGCATCCCTGCCTGTACATAGTACGGGCAAATCAGGATTGGCAGAAACATGTTGCCCATATGGCGTACGGGTAAATCAGGGAAGTGATTAATGCTGAAAAGTTTTGAAATTTCATAAACTTATAGGTAACATATCAGTCGAAATTTGGTAGCACAAAAATTAGAATATTACAGGGTCCATACCCATGAAAATTTAAGGGGTCTTACCGGGAGTTTTGTCAAGTTCCGGACGCTGTATCTAATAACAGAATTTATTTTCACTTTTAATTACAAAAATTCTGATAAAACATTCTTGAATCATACGAAACCTGTATTAATGATTTATTTATCAGAACTTTGTAAAAAAAAAAAAAAAAAAAAAAAAAAACTGCTAAATATAATTTATGGGACCGAGGGAAATCATTAATCATAATCTCAATTACCATTTTATTTTATTTTTCTGTAATAGCAATTCTGTAATTTATATTGCCAAAGTAATTTAAAAGGTTTAAAAGATTGAATTTTTCTTAAAAAAAATCAGTTAACTGATCAATATTTTTGAGAAAAACTTTCAAATAATGGTTATTTTCCATGTCTTTTACAGAATTTTAAATCTTTTATCATCAGTTTTTCACAACAGAAGTTTTTTGCTAACTGAATAGGAAATTTTCTGGGATTAAATAAAACAAAATTTACAATAAATTTTTACTGGTGAGAATAATAAATCATGATTGGAATATGGATGCCCGTATGTGGTACGTGGAAACCATGATTGGAAAAAGCACGTTGGCCGTATGACGTGCGGGCAAATCAGGGAAGCGCTTAATACTGAAATATTCCACAATTTCATAAAATTCAGGGTATCATATGTCGTTAAATAATGACAGTTTAAAAAGAGAAACATTCTTTTACGTTTACCTATATAAATGATGGGCGATTCTCGAAAATTTCCTATTCGATAAAAATCGTAATCGTAAAAAAGCACATTCAATAAACTCATCGATTAATTTCGAGAATCTGCAATCGAGATGTTTTACAATGGATTATTAAAATCTTTGTTATTACATGTTTAAAAAGCATAATTTTGTAAATACATGGTAACTGAAAACAAATTTGTTCTTGTTTTAAAAAACAAGAACAAACCAGAAGGATGTTATAATGGAGCCGCAATAGTAAAAAAAGTCATGTAACGGCGTACCTTGGTTGCAAAAAGTTGTAAAGTCGCGAGTGGAGTCGCAAGTAGCAAAATGGCCCAAGAAAAAGTAATTAAAAGCACTCCTAGTGTAAAGAACATGAACTAAAAGGATATTAAAAGTGATCAAAATCTTTTACTGATTTTTGTACATCAATTAAGATACGATCTACAATTCCCCCATTATTAGAAGACTCTTTATTGAATACATTAAACGGACCACCCGGGAGGCAAAGAAGTGCAGGAGCAATGAAAATGCATAATATGAGTAAATGGTCATTAGGCTTTCTAACAATACATCGCATGATCGGTGTCGGTTAAATTTATTAAAGAGCTTCCCGCTGGAGCAAAGTGAGGGGGGATGAGCGCGGGAGGTATATAAAATAAAATTGTAATTACAGAGCATTCTAATGATATATCACGAAAGAGGAGTCAACAAAAGATATAAAAACACTTTCCTTAGATTTCCAACCATTGCAACACCTGGAATACAACTTGCCCTCACTGTTTGTGAATTTTTCATGTATTATAAATTATATACTGGAAGTCTCCATAAAAAATCAGATCTGAATTCACAAAAAGGAAATGATTTCAAAAAAGTTTGAAAAGCGCTTCTGTGAGGAGGCCAAATTGTGGAAAGGAGAAGAAAAATTCATAATATGAAAGAGTGGTTTGAAAACTTTCCGATGATACGTCATATGACGAATCCATAAAAAGCTTGAAATTTACTCCTCACTAAACCACTATTTTTTTTCTTCCCTGAATGGATCCGGAAATCACGTACCCTCTCTTTAAAATGTTTATATTTAATAAAATATTTTTACCAAAGGAATCCATCAAAAAAATCACATTTAAAATGAATTTTATTCTCAAAATAGCTACGATTTACAAAATTCACCCCTCATCGCTCCCCTCCTCCCTGCGGAAATTCAACCCCAGGAGGAGAAACGTTCATAATGTGAAAGAGAGGTTCGAAAAACATTTTAATAATCAATCACATGAAGGCTCCAAAAAAAGTTTGGAATTTACTCCTCACCCGCAGGTTTACTTTTTCTTAACAGAATACACCAGGAAATCACGCATCCCCCACTTTAAAATGTGTATAATTAGCAATTTTTATTAGAAGGTTCCATCAAGAAACCACTTCTAAAATGATAGTTATTCTCGAAATAGCTAAGATTAAAAAAAATCACTCCCCGTCGCTACCTCGTCCTGAAATTAAACTGCAGGAAGAGAAAGGTCCATAATATGAAAGAGTATTCCGAAACCTTTCCTATGACATATCACATGACGGGTCCAAAAAAAGTTTAAAATTTACTCCTCACCCGTGGCCGTAATGTTACTTTTTCTTCCCAGAATGCACCCGGAAATCACGCAATCCCCATTTTAAACTTTTGTATTTATGAAATAATATTTACCGGAGCGCTCCTCTGAAAACCACATCTAAAATGATATTCATTGTCGAAATAGCAAAGATTAAAAAAATTTTCACCCTCTTATCGCTCTTCCTCCCTCTCCTGAAATTCAACTCCAGGAGGAGAAATATTCGTAAAATGAAAGAGAGGTGCGAAAAAATTCCGATGATATATATATATATAATATGACGGGTCCAAAAAAGAGGTTGCAATTTACATGTCACCTGTGGGTTCACTCATTTTTCCCAGAATACACCTAAAAATGACGCACGTCTCACTTTAAAATCCTTATATTTAATAAATTATATTTACCGAAGAGTTCCATAAAAAAACTCCACATTTAAAATAATATTTATTGTTGAAATAGCTACGATTTAAAAAATTCACCCTCTTATCACTTTTTCTCCCTCCCCTCTCCTGAAATTCAACTCCGGAGGGAGAAAGATTAGTAAAATGAAAGGGAGGTACCAAAACATTCCGATGATGTATATATAACATGACGGCTTAAAAAAAACAGGTTTGAAATTTATATGTCACCCGTGGATTCACTCATTTTTCCCAGAATACACCTAAAAATGATGCAGCCCTCACTTTAAAATCTTTATATTTAATAAATAATATTTACCGGAGAGTTCCATAAAAAAATCCACGCCAAAAATAACATTTACTGTCGAAATAGCTACGATTAAAAAATTCACCACGTCATCGCTCCCCCTTCCCCTCCCCTACCCCTCCTCCCGCCTCTTAAAATTCAACTCCAAAAGTAGAAAGATTCATAATACGAAAGAATGGTTAAAAACTTTTCTACCAAAAATTGAACCGACTTCAAAAACTACTGCAAAGTGAAAAATAATTTTTGTACATAATAGTAAAAAGAAATTAAATTAAGAGCGTAGTATTTACCATGCGTATTATTATATTTATATACATTAATTTGATTTTTTGGAGTCGGTGTCAGCCAAGCCAAGTTACATGAAATTTTTCAATAGACACACATCCAAGTATTTACGAGGTTTTAAGATTTAATATTTAATTAAAAATCTAATTATTCGTTTGCAATTTGGATTGGATAATTAATTTTAATTTTGAAATTGGCTTGGCTGGCACCGAGTCCAAAAAATCGAATTAATGTACATAAATATAATAATACGCATGGTAAATACTACGCTCTTAATTTAATTTCTTTTTACTATTATGTACAAAAATTATTTTTCACTTTGCAGTAGTTTTTGAAGTGGGTTCAATTTTTGGTAGAAAAGTTTATTTTTCACTTTTTAGTTAAAAATTAACGATTTTTTGAAATCGGTTAATAAAAATTATAATACGGGAAAAAATATTGCAAATTATACATGGATGTAAATTTTGTCAGGAGAGGGGCTCGAATTTAGACTAGAGCTTTAGACTCGAACTAGAGCTTAAATCTAGCTCCTTAGGCCACTCGGTCATCCTGACTTCGCTCCAGTCGGCAAGCTCATTCAAAGCACATGTTACTTTTAATTTGCGAAAAATCACCAATTTTATTAGTTTTTGCCTAACTACTAAAAATGTACTGAGCCAATTTTAATGAAATGGAAGTTAGAGAATATTCTCTTTTATTTATCACAAAAATCAAATTAATCGGTTGGATAGTTTCTGAGTAATCGGTGAACATGCATAGAAAAAAAATACGCATCGAATTGATAACTTTCTCTTCCTTTTCTGAAGGCGGTTAGTAATAAAAATCATAATAAAGAAAAAATATTGTAAATTATACATGGATGTAAATTATGTCAAGAGTGGGGTTCGAACCCACGTTATCTCTTTCTAGAACCTGAGCTTAAATCTAGCGACTTAGACCGCTCGGCCATCCTGATTGTGCTCCAGTTGGCGAGCTTATTCAAAGTCCATGTTACTTTTAATTTGCGAAAATCACCAATTTTATTAGTTTTTGCTTAATTACTAAAATGTACAGAACCAATTTCGATTAAATGGAAGTGGTACTAATTCGAGAGTAGCCTCTTTTATTTAACACAAAAACCAAATTAATGGGTTGGATAGTTTCGGAGTAATCGGTGAACATACACAGAAAAAAAATACACACGTGTCGAATTGATAACTTCCTCTTCCTGTTATGAAGTGAATTAATAATAAAAATTGTAATACGGAAAAAATTATTGTAAATTATACATTAATGCAAATTATGGCAGGAGCGGGGCTTGAATCCATGCTATCTTTTTTCGAGAACCAGAGCTTATATCCGGCGCCTTAGACCGCTCTGTAATTCTGTCTGCACGCTCTTCGGAAAACTTATTCAACACTTTTGATTAGCGAAAAATCACTAATTTCATTAGTTTTTCCCTAATTACTAAAAAAGTACTGAACCAATTTCGATGAAATGTAAGTGATACCAATTCGAGAGCATTATCTTTCATGTAAAACGAAAATACCAGAAATCGTTTGCATAGTTTCGGAGTAATCGGTGAACATACATAAAAAATACATACGCCTTGATTGATAACCTCCTCTCCTTTTTGGAAGTCGGTTAGAGCTTTCTTATATGCCTCTCATTTCAGCAAATCTCATCCCGATAAAGTCAGGCATTTCGAGAAACTCATTTCTTCGCGATGAAAATTTACCTCGATGAAATAAGTTTATCGAAGGACTTGTAACTTCGCGATGAAATTTAACCTTGATAAAAGCGGTATTTCGAGAAGTTTGTGGTTACCTGATGAATGCATTTTTCGATAAGGATGATTTTCGTTTTCGCTGAGAATAGAGATGAGAAGGTTTATCGAGCAGAGTTTTTTCGATGAAGCTTTGTGAAATGAAACGTTTATCGAGAAACGAGATACAGAAATAAGTATGAGAATATAACAATAGCTTGTGAAATGAAGACCTAATTTTCAAAGTTCCACGCATTTTAGCCATACTAAGCTGTCATGTACTTGGAACCCTCTCCAATAAATATTATTAATTAAAAATATTTTCAAAGAGGGGGCTGGAGAGAGGACGAACGTATGATTAAAACCGTAGCTATTTGTACAATACCTATCATTTTAAGTGTGGTTTTTTGATCGAAGCACTGGGTAAACATTATTTATCAAATGTAAAAAAAATAAAGTGCGGGCTGCAGGAATTTGGTGGCGAAAGGGTGGAATCTCGGGGGCGGGGGGAGGGGGACAATTTTCACTTTTTTAAACCCGTCATGTGGTATATCATCTTAAAGATCTCGGATTACTCTTTCATATTATAATACTTTCTTCCTCCCCTTCGCAGTTTGGTTCCCACGGTGGGGGGAGAGGCAGTTTTTGAAACTTTTTGCGTTTTTGTCATTTTAGATCGAATTGTTGAATTGAAAATGTCCTTAGGCGCATTGGGATTTTTTTTGAGATGGGAAAAAACCATTGAACTCGTCACATTGTTACCATAACTTAGGCACATTGTTTTAAAGTTCTCTGTTTGAAGGCCTCTTCCATGGAAGAGGAGCTTGAACTCTCCCTCCCCCCAACATACACATTAAAATATAGCTCATTTGATTCTCTACAAATTTTAACTTAAAATTTTAAGCTACATGGCACCCCCGGGCTGTGGACGCTCCTGTCTGTTATTCACCTAATTTTGCTCGTTTCTTCACTTCATTTCAATTTTTAAAAGACTATAAATTTGCTTCTACGGGAGCTACAGCGGGAAGAAAAATTATGGCATGGCTAACTTTTCTTCGCCGCACTTTTTGCAGTTTTCCGGTTTTTCACCATAGCACCGGGGGATTTTTTTTTGGGGGGGGGGAGACCGTTTCGCAATTTTTGATGTAATATGTCTATTCAAAGCTTATGCTTCATGCATTACAAATCTAGCATAAAAAATTTCTCTCCTCATTCTGGGTCACGTTACGGACCCATAAGGGGTTGCAATTAAATTTCTCAAACTTCTACGAGGTTTTCGCCAAATCGGCATCTGAAAAAATCGTGCCAATGTGGTGTGTGTATGACATCTGTGCCATAAAAATATTGTTTACTATTGCTGAGACTCTGGCCTCCTCTCACGTGTAGGCGTTGATTTACCGCGAATAATTATTCATTGTATTTCCTGGACAATAAAATATTTCCTGGCGATAAAAATTTTACACACGTAATTTTTCAAGTTTTCACTTCTGTCGGCACTCCCGAAATGCCATTATTATTATTATTATTATGTTACAGAGCTTTCAGTAAATAATATTTATACTATATAGAATTTAGAATTTATTTAATCCCTACCTCACTTATGTTAATCAAATGGTTTTCACTTATTTTTCATTTTATAAATGCAGTAGTCCTAAGTAATAAAAGTTATTTTTCTGAATCACAGAGATTATCAATGTAGTTTATTTCCCTGTTATTTGTATAGCTAAATTTGTGACACTCTAAACCAGTCAATATTCCAATACTGCAAGTCTGAAGACTAATAGAAGGTTTAATGCCAGGCTCCATATTAAAACAATAAAGCGAAAAAATTATTATACATATCACAAGCTATAAAATATGTAAAAATCAGAATACATTTTTAGTAGTACAGTAAAAGTTAGATCATTCTTCTATGATAAGAAACAACAAAATGACAATAATTTGATTTAATAGATTTCAAAGCATCTGCTTTCGCTAAGGAACATTACCCTGCCTTTATCAGAAAGTGTTTATACAAGGCCGGTGCAATTAAATCTTTCAGACTATAGAAACAAATTTAAGTTCTGTTAAACATTTGTGTATTTAAACTTATCAAAAAATATTTAAACTGATAAAAATTACCCAAGGAAAGGAAATATAAGGTTATGACCATTTTTTAAACACAAATAATTAATATATAAGCATTCAAAAGAAAGAATGGAAATGTGAGAAGAAAAATTATTTATTTTATACTGTACAAATCTGTTACAAATAATCTGTACTAAATACAATATCTGTTTTGAATTAAGTTATTGAAAATAAAAGTAAGGGATTCTTTAGTTTAGCAAAAAATGCCCATTATTAGATAACTAAATAAAACATGGACCATTCACTAAATTTAATGGGGAAACATATTGCAGTCAGATTTTTTTAAAACAGGAAAAACAAAGCATAAACATTACTTTGCAAAAAAAAAAAAAAACATGTATCAATAAAATTAATTTCAATAACTCATAGGAACTCCAATAATTATTTAAGTACCATAGCTAAACTTAATCAGATTTTTTTCCCCTTTAATTGATGCAGATTTTCAAAACAATGCAAAATTTGGTACTTTACGGTTAGATGGGAACCAGTGTTATACACATATATATATATATATCAATATACTGTATATATGCATACGTATGTACATGTGTAAAATATCTGTATTTATATAGATCTATATATATGTACCTATGTAAGAATAACACATGCATCCGGCTAACTGGAAAGTACCCAAAATTTTTGCATAAGCCAGCATGAGAAAGATATCTTTTTTATTTCATAGATAGAAAGTCCAAAGTGTAAACTTTTATTTAAAATAAAAAGAAATTGGAAATTCCATTTGCCTTTTTGTGAAGTCACAAAAATTTGAAAAAAATACCATAACTCTCAATTTTGGCTGACTTTTTTTATCCTAAATATTACAAATAAATTTTTTTAATATTTTTTATTAAAATCTGCATCTTTTTATATTCTTACAGTGATATTTTTTAGATGATTCATATTTTAGAACCAGAGAAACAATTTTTTGAAGATGGAACTGCAATCTTCAAATATAGACTCAGAAATGCGCGATTTGAGAAAAACCCAAGAATTCGACCCCCCATATCTCACAAACTATGAGGTTTGGGAAGGAAAAATTTCTGATGGAATTAATTTATGATAGAATTAGTGTGTACGCAAAGTTTCATCCAAATCCCTGTCGGTCAGGTTACAAGGTCTGGTTGAATTTACATGGAATGACTCCCTAACATTTAGAAAAAAAAGAAAAAATAAATGTTACAAAAATAGAATTAAGCATTTTCGTCGTGTATCCAGATGACATGTGTGTTATTTTATTATACTGAATTTGATAATGTTGAATAAATTTGAGGACTTGAAGAATTAAAGAATCGCGGAAGCACGAGAATTTAGTCAGAGGATTGCAAAAGAAACACAAAATTTCGTCCAACGATTTGAAAAAAAAATCCTGATTTCGTCTAGGTTTTAAAAAAAAATGCAAATTTAATCAGAAAATAGCGAAAAAGCGGCATGTTTCGTGAAAAGATCACGCAAAACCGGCAAGTTTCGTCAAAAGGTTGCAAATAAGTAAATAAATAAAACAGAAGATCAGATCAAAAATGGCAGAAATCGTCAAAAAATTTCGAACAAAACGCACACATTTCTTTAAACGATCGCAGAAAAACGGCAAGTTTCATTAAAGGATCCCAAAAAAATTATAGATGACGTGACAGGCTTGATGGTTACAAAGAAATTTCAGTTTTGGATTAAACGTCTCAGTTAAACGTTTCAGAACTCCTAAGAGAGGTAGGGTGCATCCTGACAACTGGAAATCATATAGCAATGTGGGGTCGGAAATGTTTTCCTGAAGCGTTGATGTACACAGAAGCACCATACAGAAAAGACACCGTAACTGAAAAGTCGTTTTATTAATACATGTAAAAAAGCAAAAGGTACATGGGTCAAAGTAAGTAATGGAAATTTCTGCCACCGACTACAATGCACATCTCACATCTACGGCGCATGGAAATCCAAACTTTCTCGAATACTAGAGGCATATCTCGAATTTCTCCGGCAGCTACTGCGATTATTGCAACCAGCTCCTCAACATTGTCAATGGGGGTGTCATAAACCAGTGTTTTCTTATGACCCCAGAAATAAAAATCAAGACATGATAAGTCGGGTGACCGAGCAGGCCGACACACGGGACCACCACATCCGATCCACTGTTGATCAAATGTTACATCTAGGTAGTTACGAACATTTCGGCTGAAATGGGCAGGAGCTCCATCGTGTTGGAAGCACATTGTTGTGTCGATGCAGAAATCTGTTCATCTTCCAAAAGTTGCGGCAATACTTTCTGCAGAAAGATCAAGTATTTACGTCCGGTTAGACGAAATGGTAGCAGGTAAGGTCCAATGAGGTGATCTCCTATAATTCTGGCCCTAACATTGACCGAAAATCTAGTCTGTGCTGCACGGAGTCATAGTGCATGCAGATTCTCATCCGCCCAGATATGCCGTTATGCGTGTTGAAAATTCCTTCCCTTGTGAAGGATGCCTCATCGGAAAATACACTTTAGCAAGGAAAAGGAGATCTGAAACACACTTTTCAAGGTACCACTGTGCGAAAGCAATGCGAGGGACATAATCATCCGGTTGCAGTGCCTGGAAACGTTGCACGTGAAACGGATGCATGTCTTGTTCTCGGAGAATCCTCAAGACGTTGGAATGGGAAACCCCAAATGCATGTGCTAGACATCGCGTACTCATACTGGCAGTTTCCTGCATTTGCTGCAGCACATTCTCTTCGACGGCCGGAGTCCTTACTATTCTTTCCCGGTCCCTGTCAGCTCTTTGAAATGAACCGCTAACCTCTGGTGCAGGCTTGGAAAGAGATTATGACTGGGAATACGCCTTGTCGGATATCGTTCAGCGTACAAGCGCTGTGCGGCTGGCCCACTACAATCTGTATCCCCGTACTCTAAATACCGTAGACTAACTCTGCATTCGTATAATTAACCATCTTACTAACTTGGCGGCATTTTGCGAAATGACGATTCCCTGGATGAAAGCTCGGAACTTTTGCACAAAGCCATCTAGCGCGTCGGGAAAGCATTTCTGGCCCCACAATGCTACATGATTTCCAGTCGTCAGGATGCACTCTATCCCTCTTAGGAGTTCTGAAACACCCTGTATATATATATATATAAATTGCTATTTTAAGTGGCTTTTAAAAAAATCACTGAAAGTCATATTTTATCCTATGACTAACACAGTCAAGTGTAAATGACGCATCCCTACGAAAAATTGCATTTGAATGAAGAAACATAAAAAAATAATTTGACAGAAGGAATTAATTATTTTTGTGTGACTGCACAGCTGTGATATCAAAAGCCTGTTTTAGAATTTCTGGGACGTTAGACAAAAACATTTTTTTACCATGGTTAATTTGAGTTTAAACGCTTAAATAAATCATCATCAATAATCAACTATGTCAAGTCAGCTCACTGTTACAAGCATTGTAATAATAATAATAATAATAATAATAATAATAATAATAATAATAAATCACAGTCTAAAAAATTTATTCCAGATTTTTGTAGATGAAATAGATACATAAAAAAGCCGATAAGAATAGATAAAAATCCTCTATCACTTAGAAAAAACTTACAAAAATAAAATTAATTTTTATCGTCTATCTAGATAACATGTGGTATTATTTTACTTTAATAAATTTGATAATGTTGATAAATTTGATGAACTATTGTAATTAAACATAAAATTATTCAATTTCTACAATATAAGATATTTGTTTATAAAAATGGTGATACAACTTTGATCCTGATTTTTTAAGAAAATCATTAAATTTTTTATTGTAATTAATTTTTAGGCATAAGTTTTACTTTGCTTTATTTTTTAAGTTTTAAATTTCTTACATATTTAACACTGAAGTTTACGATTTCCAAAGAAAAAAAAAAGAAACCTAGACGTGATGGTTGAAAAGAAATTTCAATTTCGGATTCTTCGCTACAAATTCACAAACATCCAAAACTAAAAATCGTGAAAAACGCATACTTTACAGGCTCACTTTAGTTAGAGAAAATGGCTGAAATGATAATAAAAATCCTTTCACTTAATTTCATCTGAAATTAATTTATTTTTATACAAAAACATATATTTAAAATTACTATTTAAAGTAACAACAAATAAAAAAAAAATCATTGAAGATCCTATATTTCATCCTATGACTAACGCAGTCAGGTGTAAATGAAGTATCTATAAGAATAATTACATTTGTGAGGAAAAACACAAGAAAATAATGTGACAGAAGAATTTAATTCTTTATGGGCGACTGCACAATTGTGATGTCTAAAGCGTGCTTTAGAATTTCTGGGACGTTAGACAAAAGCATTAGTTTACCACGATTAATTTGCATTTAAATGTGTCAATAAATCATCATCAATTCTCAACTATGTCCTGTTAACTCACTGTTACGAGCATTATAATTTTCAAATTAAAAAAAAAAAAAAATGAGATCACAATCTGGAAAAATTATTCCTGGTTTTCGTAGATGAAATAGATAAGTAAAAAAATTTGATAAGAAAAGATTAAAAATCCCCTAGGGTCATTCCATGTCTTCAATCAATTTTTTCACTATTTGTAACCCGACCGACAGGGATTTGGATGAAACTTTGTGTACACACTAATTCTATCATAAAATGATTCCATCAGAAATTTTTCCTTCCCAGACCTCATAGTTTGTAAGATATGGGGGGTCCAATTCTTGGGTTTTTCTCAAATCGCACATTTCTGAGCCTATATTATGAGATTGCAGTTCCATCTTCAAAAAATTGTTTCTCTGAATCTAAAGCATGAATCATTTTTAAAATATCACTGTAAAAATATTAAAAAATACATGTTTTAATATTTTAGTTGGCGAAAAAAAATCAATGAAAATCCTATATTTCATCCTGATTAACACAATCAGGTATAAATGAAGTATCCATATGGTAAAATTACATTTGTAAGAAGAAATACAAGAAAATAACTTGACAGAAGAATTTAATTCTTTTTGAGCGACTGCACAATTGTGATGTCTAAAGCGTGCTTTAGAATTTCTGGGACGTTAGACAAAAGCATTAATTTATCATGATTAATTTGAGTTTAAACGCACCAATAAATCATCATCAATTCTCAACTATGTCGAGTCAGCTCAATGTTACGAGCAATGTAATTTTCAAATTTCAAAGAATGAGGTCACAATCTGCAAAATTTATTCCAGATTTTTGTAGATGAAATGCATATATAAAACAAATTGGAAATTGCACGCCAAACGTAGCAAATGTGGTGCTTTCGTACTATAACTATTTTTATAAATATTCAAATTTTGGTGAAATAGCTGTAAAATTCTTATGCAAAAATGCAAGAAAGTAAAATATCCTGCGATTATATATCTTAAATTCAGTAATACGAAAAAAATTAAGAATCCATCTTAAATAGTACATAATCAATATGGCAAACCTAAAATCATTACCTATTACGGGAGATCATTGAATTTATTACATATGATAGAATTTAGTAGAATGAAGAACGCTTTTATTATCTTTTAAGTTCAGATCCGATTTTCATAAAATTTGAAATGTCTCGACAAAATTCTCCCACAATTATCTAAATGGAATTTTAAACCATTTATTTACTAGATTTGCGCTATTTTATGCCGAGAGACAAACTGACTAGATGACGATTATAAGTGCATCTTATTTATATGAATACACCATTTCCTATAGACCATAATGTAATGGTATATTTTTGAGTGGCTCTGTAAATAAACTATGATCATTATATATTTTATTTTCAATACCGAGCATGGCATAGTAAATCTCAATAACACATATCAATTATAGATCAATCCAACTTATATATTAGGGCAAGTTAGAGTACAGACACACAAACCGAAATCTTAAACATTTTCAACTATTTTGTAAAGAGTTAAAACGCCTAATAGGTTGAAATTTGATTTTCAGATATTTATACACAATACACGGTAGCATATTTTAATTATTTTATACAATCGTGTATTTTGACGTCATGCCGGATAGACGGCCGGATTGAACGACGACTATAAGTGTTTCGTACTGACATACTTACAAACTCACCTAAATAACCGATAGGAATAGATAAAACATCCTCTAACACTGAGAAAAAAAAAGGGAAAATAAGTATTACAAAAATAAAATTAACCATTTTCGTGCAATCAGACAATATGTGAATTATTTTACTACAATGAATTTGATAATGTTGAATAAATTCGAGGAATTGGGGAATGAAAGGATCGCGGGAAACACGAGAATTTAATCAAAAGATTGCAAAAAACACAAAATTTTTTTAGGAATTAAAAAAATTGCTAATTTCGTCCAGGAATCACTAAAACAAAACGAAAATTTCGTCTGAGAATCGCAAAAAAGCGGTATGTTTCGTGAAAAGGTTTAAAAAAGGCAGATTAAGTCAAAAGATTGCAGAAAAGGCAGATATCGTCAAAAGATCTCAAGAAAAAATCCATACAGACATCCTTAAAAAATCGCAGAAAAGCGGCAAATTTCGTCAAAAGATCGCGAAAAAAACTGCAGATGACATGACTGACGTGATGGTTAAAAAGAAATTTTCATTTTGTATTCAGCGCTACAAAATTCACAAACATCGAAGCTAAAAAGCACGGCATAACTCAAAGTTTGTAGGCTAGTGTTATGTGATGAAAATAATAGAAATGAGTAAAAAAAAATAATACTTTTAATTTATTAGTTTCATCTGAAATTGATTTTTTTACGTGTATATATATATATATATATATATATATATATATATATATATATATATATATATATATATATGTATGTATATATATATAACAAATATTTTAAATTGCTATTTTAAATGGTGATAAAAAAAAAAAAGAATGAAGATCCTATATTTTATTCTATGACTAAAATAGTCAGATATACACTGGTGTCCAAAAGTTAAGCATAATTGGTAATTAAGTAAGTAATGAAAGATATATAAAGCGAAATGTGGTGATACTTCGGGTGTGTAAACAAAATAGTACGCGTCATATATTTTCGCGAAGAGTTTTCCCCGAAATCGAACAGGGGACCGTCAACAAATTGAAAAAGAACGAAGCTTTTTTGGATAATCCTGTCAAAACTAATGTAGCAAAAGCGTTCAAACTGCACATTATGATTAAGTGGCTTATTGTAATATACTGTGTTTATTTTTATAAGGATAGCATGTATACTCGTAAGGAAATTAACGTTTTTATAAAAACAGTCCTAAGTTTTTTGCTTATAATTTGCAGAGTTCTTAATATAAAATAATGTTCTTTTCTGAAAGTATGACAAACATCATTGTACACAATACCCTGTCATCAGAATTGAAAAATAATAAAAATTGTATGAAAAATGAGTAGGTTTAGTAAATAATTTTTCATTGCGCATGCGTCAACGATATCAAAATTTCATTTGCATATTATGTTAGTTAAATGTATAGAGCAACGTTTGTGAAAGTCTCAAAAACATAGCTTAAAAATTCAAAAAATTATCATTGATAGAATGAGATCAAAATCCTTTCTTCCCTAAATGAAGCAAAAAGATGAGGGGCTGTATCCATATTCCATTGTATAGTGCCTACACAATATTGCACGTACAACTGTATTTGGATAAAACCCCTGATTTTTTTGCTTCTTTTAGGAATAACGGATTTTGAGTTGATTCTATAGACGATCATTTTCAGAATATTCAAGCTATGTTTTTGAAACTTTTACAGAAGTTGCTCTATACATTTAGCTAACACAGTATGCAAATGAAATTTTGATATCGTTGAAGCATGCGCAATGAAAAATTATTTACTAAACTTACTCATTTTTCATATAATTTTCATTATTTTTAAATTCTGATGACAGGGTATTGTGTACAATGATGTTTGTTATATTTTCAAAAAAGAACATTATTTTATATTAAGAACTCTGCAAATTATAAGCAAAAAACTTAGGACTGTTTTTATAAAAACCTTAATTTCTCTACGAGTATACATGCGAGTATACCTTATAAAAATAAACACAGTACATTACAATAAGCCACTTCATCATAATGTGCAGTTTGAACGCTTTTGCTACATTAGTTTTGACAGGGTTATCCAAAAAAGCTTCGTTCTTTTTCAATTTGTTGACGGTCCCCTGTTCGATTTCGGGGAAAACTCTTCGCGAAAATGTATGACGCGTACTATTTTGTTTACACACCTGGAGTTTCACCACATTTCGATTTATATTTCTTTCATTACTTACTTAATTACCAATTATGCTTAACTTTTGGACACCAGTGTAAATAGCGTATCTATATACGAAAAATTACATTTGAAAGAAGAAACAGAAGAAAATAATTTGACAAAAGTAATTAATAATTTGCTTACATAAGTGTTACATAAGTAATTACATAATGTTGATTGCATCTCAAAGAGAAACCACCAATTATAAAGTTTATTAAAGAAAACATTTTTATTTATTATTTCATGCAGATATGTACCAGAATTAAGCTCTAATTACAATTCGCCTTATTTAATCATAGTGTGTACAAACTTTACAATTTAGAAATTCTGTTTCGTCAGAAACCCCAAAACTATCTCTTTTAAAAATCAGCATATGTAGAACAAGTTGGAAATTGCTCGTGAAGCGTAGCAAATGAGGTGCGTTCGTACGATAACGAAGTTTTAAATATATTCAGATCTTGCTGTTATAGTAGATAGTACTTCGGATACAGTATACTGGTCAAAATTTTTGTGTTGGTCCTGTAATTATACAGGAAGTAATTTTTATTACACTTCAGCAACGCATATCATATTTCATTATAATGGGAAGTAGTTTAATATTATTAAAACAAGCCTCAGACAATGTTTCCCCGTATAGCATTATGTAGTGGAATACTTTTGTGTGGCCCTGTAATTTAATAATAAATATCTTTTGCATCACAGAGTGTACAGAATGTACATTTTAGTATATATATATACTTCATAGGTTCATGTCATTTATTATGTTCGAATGAGTGTAACACAATTAAAATGCATTTGAAATTTTTTTCCCCATTGACCGTAATGTAACGGAATAGTTTTGTTTGTCCCTGTAATTGATCTATGCATCCGATTTGCATAAAAATTGAGATGACGACAAAATTATGGAACAATTATGCATTTTAAATTTCAAGCGATTCGGTTCGTTAGTTTTTGTGTTGTTATATGCGGACAGACAGACAGACGGATAGACGGACGGACTGAACGACAAATATAGATGCTACGTATTTACATAATTACGAACGCACCTAAAAATAAAAAATATCGTTCAGAATAAGCACATATTATTGAATTTTTCATAAATTATATTACAAAAAATAAAAATTTAAAAATATTTTTAGAAAAAATTCAACAAAATATAAAGTGAAAATTGCGACAATGCAATCGATACATTTATTTCGCAATTTTCAACGCTATTTTGGATAAAGTCTTACACCGCACTTTAGCAAAGGCTTTTCTACACACTATGTAAGATTTTGAGTCATATTTCAAATCACCATAGCAACCGCCTCTTTCGCACTTTCATCACAATGCTATAAAATGCATCATCTTCTTCAAAAGTGTTACATTTGAATGTATTTCGCAGAATAAGGCAGAAAGTCCCATGTCTATTTGAGTTGGATTATTATTAAAATATACTATAATAATAAATTGAATTTACAATACATTAATGCGGAATTAACGTGTTAATTAATAATTATTTATCTAAAGTTGGAATGAATAATTTTTTTAACTGTTGTTTTTCATGTAAAATTTTACATAGAAACTTACATAAAATTTTACATAGCACTATTTCATAGAAAGGAAAAAGCTAATAATTATTACTTTTTTTTAAAGAAAGAAACGAATTGGGGTACATTTTATCCCAGCGCGTGCGCTGGCGAATTAAAATATATTGAAAATTACAATAGAATGTATATATTTAATGTAACTTTTTAGATTACCCAGTCTGAAGTTAATTCCACACTAATGTATAATTGCGACTAAAAAGGATATATATTATTATTACTTTTTTTAAATAAAATTTATTTACACACCTAAAATTTTAGAATTGAAAATTCGATTTTGCAGATGGTCGTTGTAATTTGTTAAATTACATTTTTTTTCGTTAAGAAAGAAAGAAATTGGGGTACATTTTATCCCTGCGTGTGCGGTGACGGATTAAAATACATTGAACATTGAATATATATTGTACATATTTAATGTAAATTTTTATATTGCTCATTAACCAGTTAATTCCGCATTGTAAGTTAGTATTTTAAATTCAAGATAGTTTCAAATCATTAGATTAGCTTCAAAGCTAATTTCCATAACCTTATTTGGAAACTTAAAGAAAAATAATTACAAGATGTGCTGAGCAATAACACCATGTTTACTCTCTAGCATATAGTATTTCCATTTGGCAACAATTTAAAATGACTCTCTTTATCGTTTATCCATTGTCTCATAATATATATTTATACTTTACGTATTCATATTGGCCCTATGTTTAGGTTTAGTTCATTAAAAATATTATAGGTTGTTTATTAGTTGCAGATAATAAGTCAGAAATTACACATCAAACATAACAAATGATGTGCGTTCGAACTCTAACGAAGTTTTAAAGATGTACTGGATTTCGAATACAGTACAGTATTCGAAATCATTTGTATGCCCCTGTAAATAATATATGCTTTCTTTTATACAGGAATTAACTTGTAGCAAACCACAGAAATGTATGTTAATTTTATGAAATGTGAAATAGTTTAATATAATTAAAATGCACTCCAAAAAGTGTTCTCCTTATACCATTATGTAGTGAAATACATTTGTGTGGCCCTGAAAGTTAATAACAAATATTCTGTGCCTCATGTATTGCACAAAAAGTATATTTTTGTATTTATTTCATAGATGCATATGAATGTTATTATGTTCGAAACAGTGTAGCATCATTATGCACATAAAACTAATTTTTCTCATTGACCACCATGTAACGGAATAGTTTTGATTGCCCCTGTAGCTGAACCATGCATTCAATTTTCGTAAACTTTAAAATGAGTCTAAAAAATTATGTAATAACTATATAGGGTTGGGTAGTTTTTGTGTTGTTATATGCGGACAGACGGCCGGATTGAATGACGCCTATAAGTGCTAAGTATTAGCATAATTACAAAAGCATCTAAAAACAAAAAAAAAAATTGGAAACTCCAGTTAAAAACGTAGTACAATGAGGAACATAATATTCTTTTCTTTAATAATTTTATCGAGAATATTATGTAAGTATGTGAAAATTTCGGTTACATATAATGTAAGTTGTTAATCCTTTTTCATCCAAAATTAAATATCAAGGAAACAAAAATAGAAGCAAAGAACAATTCTTACGGATTATTTTTCTATTTTGCTTCCTTCCATACGTAATATTGGATATTTTAGAAAAGATGCAAGTTTAAAAAAAATGTATGATAAACAAGTCTATTTTGTTCAAAACAACAAAATTAGTCTTGAAATTTGTTGTTAAAATTCCGCTCTATAATTTAAATAAAAATATTGTAAACCATATTTGTGAATTAACAGCACAAAAATTTCCCTTTTATTCTTTTTCTTTCTTTTTTTTTTAACTAAAAGAAAGGAAGTTTATTATTAATAACTTAGAATTGAAATTTTACGAATTTTCTTTAAGCAATAAATGGATGTTTGTTAAAGAGTGAGAGAAATTATATTAAATAATTTCAGCTGTATCTAATATGCTCTTCGTCTGATTTTTTCATACTACTCCACATTTCTATTAATTGTTTGAATTACTTAAACCTACCTTAACCCTTTGCGGGGCAGGACAAATTCATTGCTTAAGTATTGAAATAAATGACTGACACCGGAATTAGAAAATAACTGTATTTGTAAATAAGAAAACGCTTTATTTCGTGAATTCAATAAACCGTAAGATTTTTTTACAAGATTCTGGTTCGAATGTGGCATTTGAGAATTAAAATTAAGTGGTATATCTATGAAACCAGCGCCCCGCAAAGGGTTAAATGATGAAATAAACTGGTGTGAAACAACGAGATTTAAAAAAAGAAAGAAAAAATCATTAGTCAAGCATACATTATGAAGCACTTTCCTACACATTTAGAATAATGCAACAAAACTGCATCGTTTTAAAAATTAAAACATTACGTCACATTTCACCATATAGAAATGTATAACGTATTTCAAAGCCAAATTTCAGCTGTTACCATCTATAATCGGAAAATTATCCGAATTTTTTAGAAACCCTGTACATGATATAGAGATTTGTATATATTAACAGCATGCATTCCAAAATTCAGTTCATTTAAGTGATAATATACAGTCCCTATAACGAAACTCCATACATCGAATTTCTCTATATAACGAATTTTTTGTAGGAACGGTCCAATTTTCGCATGATTACATTAAAAACAGTCTCTATATAGCGAAATATCTATCTCCATATAACGAATTTTTTTCATAAATTGGTCTTAATTTATTCAGTTTAAAAAAAAATTCAAAATCATATGGAATCAATTTTCCATCATTTATTTTTGATTTATCGTTCAGTGCTGAGTTTTTTTTATATTACTTATCTCCTTGTTCTTTAAATCCAACGAATTCATCCCATCTCCCACACACCTTTCAACAACCTTCTCAAAACAGAGTCAATTAGATTGTTACACATATAAGAAGGGAGTCAATGAGAGGCACATAAGAGAGACCTTCAAATGGGGGAAAATGTTAACTACAATTTTTCGTTCCTTGCTCAAATTTGAGCATTTTTTGAGAGCGTAACAATTTTAAAATCAAAACACAAAAAATTACAGGTTTCTTTCTTCTAAAATAATTAATGCAAGTCTTCCTTATTTGATTTTCATTAAGCTTTCAAATAAATGTCTACTCCTCCTTTTTTTTTTTTTTTTTTTTTTGAAACTGCTTAAATAATTAAGAAACAAAATGTTAGGTTAATATTTACTTTTAAACACTTCAAATTTTTAATTAAAAACATCAAAAATAATATTTGTTCAAAATTTACACATTAAATACGATTTTTAACATAATTTTCTGTACATCGAATTTCTCTATATAACGAATTTATTACTGGGACGATGGATTTCGTTATATAGAGACTCGACTGTATTTTAGTTGAAAGTTACGCTTCAGCAATTTCCTCTAATAAGAAGAATGGTATGCGAATACTTTTATGCAACTCTGTATATATAGTTTTAGAATTAGTTAGAATATAGAAATTGAGTTATTAGAGATATGGAATTTATGTATACAGAGTGATATGCAAAAAACTAATTAAATTTAAAATTGCATATCGAGTTTTAAAACGTACTCTCCAGTAATTATGAAGCAAAGACAGTACTATAACCGATTTCTTTTGTGTGTCCCTGTAAATTATTTAAAAAATGCGATGAATGCTCAGTTTCAACGTGATCGCATTGAAATTCAGTGATTTATATCAATTTCAATAGATTTGAAATAGAGTAATGTCATTAAAATATTCTCCTATTTATTTTAGACCTTATATCATAATATATATTAATTATTTTGAGTGTCTCTGTAGATGAACCATTAAACATACATACTTCATATGCAATACCAGACATGTTTTGGTGATCCTAAGTAAGCTTTATCAATTGCATGATACCTGGATATATTTACTGGAGTTAGAACGTGGACAGACGGACAGAGAAACTGAATGCAGAGTTAGAATGTGGACAGACGGACAGAAAAACTGAATGCATAAGCACTTTCAACATTTAGTGCTAAAAAGAGCTTTATAAAAACACCATAAAGTTACAGAAAGCCTTTCAAAGAACTTAGCTTTCCTTCATCAAGTGCTAGAAATAAATAATTCTATGGTGCCTTGCACATGTTTTCGAAGTAGAAATAACTTTTGTGTCTGATGAAGTAAAACTAAGTTCTTTCTAAAGGTTTCGTGCATTTCTGCCAATTTAATATTGTGGTGTTTTAAAAAATCTTTTACTTTAATTAAATTTGCATTTTTTATGCAAAAAGAATTTTCTATTTTATTCAGGCTAATATAAAACTGCTTTCTGTTTAATTTGAGTTTAGAATAAAATAGTAAAAATTCGGTTTTTCACGTGAAACACTATTTTTCCTTCCATTTAACTTTTTAAAACTGAACTTTTTCTTTCTAGCGTATAGAACAGGATAAATTACAAATGGTAAGAAATAATTTTCTTTATATGTTGGAGAAGTTAGGAACTCAACTGTATTGATGAGTATTGGCAGTACAAACAGACTCTACATTCACTAATATACATACATAGCATTCTTATGAATTTAAAAAAAAGAATAACACCGACACCGGAAAATAATTAACAAAATATTGCTTAAATTAAAAGCATATATATTATTCGTTGCTTGCATTTGGCATCTGTTTCATCCAATCATGTTATCAAGGTGTTCTTTGACGGGTATTAAGAATTTAAATACGTTAGCGGTTCCCAACCTATGGGCCGCTACCAGGATTTGCAAAAACCCAGGTTTTTCTGGGTATTTGTGGGCTTTTCTGGATATTTGTATATTTAATAATATATGTGTGTACTCATTCAAAAATTTTACTTATTAAGTTGCATTTTTTAATTACATCTGATCTATTTAATAATTATAATTATTTATAATATCAGTTAATAAATTTATTCTATTCTGATATTAGTATTAATACTAATATCAATAGAAAACTTAAAACTAATATCCGAATAAGTTTATTAACTGATAAATATTTGATGATTGAACTGATAAACTAAAATAATTTTTATACTAATAATATTTCATGCTAATTATTATTAAATCTATTATTGACTATTATCTATACTAATATTATAAAGAAGAAATATTTGATTGTTTGTTTGTTTGAATTGAATAGGCTCCGAAACTACTTGACGGTTTTGAAAAATTCTTTCATCGTTGGAAAGCTACACTATTTCCGGTGAACATAGGCTAATTTTTATTTGATTTATTCAAATATTTTCCTTAATAATTCAAAATTTCATTATTTTTCATACAGAATCAATTAAAAATTTTCCGATAAAAAATAACCGTTTTCTTTCCCGTTGCCAAGAAAATAAAAATATGGAACAATAATTTCTCCTCGGCAATTAATTTTTAGTTGAACAGTATCCACGTGAAAAATTAAAATAAAAAAAATTCAAAGGAAAATAAATATGACGTTATTTATTATATTATCGGAAGTTTTGTTTGCACAGATAGGATCATTTACACACCGAGGTAACTAATGGACACTAAATTGATGTTATTTTGCCTGGCATGGCAACCCGACTATTGTTATTTAATTATTAGTAAAATGTTTTTTTATTTCCTTTCTCTTCTTTAAAATTATGTAAACTGTTTTGTTCTATACTTTTTATTTAAATACTAATTTTTATTATTTTTTAAATAATAGAAAATAATTTAAATATATATATGAAACCGGCATTCGAAAACGATGTTTTCGCCAAATTAGTGTACAAAATTATCGCGCCGAACTCGGCGCGTACATGACAACTGTGCTGTTTTGTTTATGTATTAAAGATACTTTTAGATCATAAATCCGATTACAGAAAATTAGTCAGATTATTTAATTAGAAGTTATTAAATTTATGTTTTTTTATTATGAAACAGACGAAGAAAAGAAAATTTACTATTGCTGCCCGACTGCAGAATCAACCTTGATGTTATTTGATTTTATGCTTGATGTTATTTTAAAAAACTATCGAAATGGCGAATTTTTAATTATTTGTTTACGTTTTTTTATATTATTGCAAACATTTTTCCACTTTTATACACGCATCACCATGGCGTGATTTTTTTTTTATGATGCCAATTTGGAGAAAACTGCGTTTTCAAATCCCAATTACATTATATTACTTTTATTTATTTTCTATTATTTTAAAAAGGAAATAATAATAATAAACTAAGTCAATAAATAATTATGGAATAAAACAATTTATATAATTTTAAAAGAGAAAAGAAAAATAATGAAATAATTTACTCAAAAATAATCAACTATTACCGGATTACTACGTGAGGCATAAAATCGCAATTTGCTGCAATCGCGCCAACAGGATCCTTAGATGACACCTGCACCTAAATATTATTGGCAATATTATTGTTTATACAATTTGTTTATATAATTTGGTAATACTTGATAATCCCATCGACCAAAAAACTATCGCCAAAGTATAAGGTTAAATGTCAATGGATGATCGTAAATGTCACATTCATTTGACATTAAATTTGTTATACGTAATTGTTACTTCATCAACCAATTTTAATTCGATTTTATTCGTATTTCTATTCACATTTTAGTAATTTATTGATTCTTTGGTTATTTAAAATAAAAATTATGTTCATTTGTATAATTTGGCGAAATTGATCGACGGTATAATCAAGTAGTACCCTATTATTTGTTTACAGTCTATCTGGATATTTAAATTGTTAGAATTAGCGTACTTATCGGGCCCCCGTCAAGTCATACGCCAAGCAGTCGTTAAATATGTGTTTTAGTCTTACTATTATATCTTTTTCATCTGCAGTTATTTCACTATCACCAAAAAAGCAATATTTTCAATGTGTCGGAAAAATTATTATCATGAAAAAATATTTGCAATTAATTTATCATTTATTACAATTAAAAAAATTGTAAGGAAAATAAATGTACTTTAAAATTGGTTAAGAAAAAAAATATACATGAAATCTCGACAGCTGAAAATTTTGTTTTTCATAATTACGTAGCAGTTTTAATTAACGATAAGCCCTATCAACAGAACTTTGTCAAATATTAAACTATTAGACGCTACTTCATTACCCCGTCGAACAAAAAACTATCGTCAAGCTATAAGATTAAATGCCAACAATGCATGATCGTAAATTTTACATTTATTTGAGGACAAACATGAAATAAGTCTGGTACATTTGTAACAATATCGTTTCTAGCACTTCTAATGTTTGACACTAAAAATCATAATGGAATCGATTACAGAAGGTAGAAAGATTTTATTAGATGCAAAATAAAGACTTATTTTTCTACAAAATTTAGTCATCAAGATTATTCTGATTTAACGGCTACATGTTAGCAACTGTTTTATAAAAAGAAGAGGCAGTGAAACTGATGTAATTTTAATGTTATTCAAATAATACAGCTTTAAAACACACTTTTTATGCTTCATTGTTCTAATAAATATATACGTGAAACACCCTTCTTCGTCTGCCACCCCCACGGAGAGCACCCTTTCCTTAGGGCCTATATCCCACGTGTAGATAAATGGCCGTCATAAATACAAACAAACAAAAACACTTCTTTATCTTCCAATAATTCTTTACATTTTTTACTCTATGTATTCTTTCTGGAACAGATTAAGGTAGATAGGAAACTACAGTAGACCTGCTAGAAGAGGACGTTTATTAAAAAATGTAACATGAAATGACATTGTATGTAGTCTACCAGAACTACACATAGTGCAAGTTCAGATGTCGGGATTTTAAGAACTAAGAAATGATAATGTACAATCCGAAAGTTAATAGATTTTGATGATCAATCTCACTAATCATTGCAATGCCCTCTAATGTAATAGTGTGATGACTCGAGAACATTTTGATTCCTGTTGTCATAACGGTTTCATGTTCATACGAAACTCTACTATAAATGATAAAATAAAAGAGATGGTGCTTAATTGCCCAAATTTTCGCCAAGACTTACAATAGAACAATATTGCAATTGCGTTGGCATGATTTTCAGCAATACGGAAGAACATTCCAGGGTGGTCTATACTGCTTTAAAATAAAATTTTTAAATCACCATTTTCTTTGAGTCAAGGTTCGTTTGGAAATATGGACCAGCGAAGCGGGCATAGCCTGCTAGTTAATAATAAAATAAAATATGCATAAAATAACCTATTTGTTATTTGAATCAAGATTGCTTTGGGAAATTTTGTGCGAAGTGCCCAATTTGAGAACTTTTTTAAAATATATATTTAGTCTTTATCAAAAAACTAACCAATACGGTCCATTACATAGTTCCTAAATAACAAATAACTATCAATTGGATGCGTTTGAGAATAAAAATGGATTTAAAAATGACTCAGAAAAAACGTAATTTGTTATACTTCTTCAATTTTTCAATCACTATTTCTTCGGGAAATTCTGTTCAAAATACCCTTTTTGGCAGCCTTTTTTTTTTTAAATATATTTTGCCTTTATCAAAACACTGGCCAATACGTCACATTATATAGTTCCTAAATAAGAGGATCTGCCATTTGGATGCGTTTAAAATCAAAAATTAATTTTAAAATGAGTCAGAATATAAGCAGTTTGGATTTGAGGTTTTTTCTCCAACTCCTATTTTTGTTTAATTTATTTTTGCTATAAGAATGGGTCCTATGAAAAACTTGTTAGTATAAAGTTGTAGATATTATTGTGAAGAAAGAAAATAAATTTAATTAGATTTGATTGCTTAAGAATTGAGTAAGTTATGATTTTTTTTATTTTTCCTCCCCCTTTTTCTTTTTTTTTTTTTTATTTTTTTCATTGGTAAAAGTTGGTCCTATCAAAAACTTGCAAATACAAAGGTTTTAGATAATGTTGAGCATATTTATAAAAAATTTAGTTAAATTTGATATCTTGAGAATTGACGAAGTTATGAATTTTTTTCTCCCAACAACCTTGTTTTTTTCGCCCTTTGAGCTTATTTTTAACTTTATCAAAAATCTGTCATGCGTAAACTTTTAGCCTATTTTTTAGAAGTAATATAAACTTTAAACTGATTCGATATCTATTTTAACTAAGAAGTTATCGCCTTTTTTCGGTTTTCACAAAACCCTTCCTATTTCTACCCCCTTGGTCCGATTTTGCCCATTAACAAACTCAGCCGAGATTTTATGCTCCTTGATTTTATATAAAAGTTTGAAGAAGATCTCAGCTTAATCATGGAAGTTATCGTGTCTGGAAGAAAGTGATATACACAGATAGATAGATAAACTTTTTTGCTGATAGTAGTTTTGCGGTCTTGGAGTCATGATCGGTGTAGATCTGCAAAAATTTTCCAGAAATTCCAACATGGGAGAGAATGCAATAGGTAGTATTTCATACGAAATCTACCTAATATATTCTGTAATATATTCCAATATCGGAGAAGCTTTTATTTCTATAGCAACAAACTTTCTATAACAACAAACCTTAATCATAATATTTCATAGTCAACTTTTAGTGTATATGGTAAAACTACAGTTAAAACAAACTAAAACTGACAAAAATAAAGTTATCTAAATATTTTTTTTCAAATACAAGCTCAACTTGAAATATTTTAAGCTTAAAAAGTATTTGACATATAGAAATATTTTTTGAAATTTTGTTTCATCGTCTACCGGTGATAAATTGCCAAATAAACGAAATGTTCATTTTTTTTTTTACGAACGTTTTAAAGGAATTCCGCCGATTTTTTTTTTTTTTTTTTTTTTTTTTTTTATAAACATATATATTCACACGGGAAGAATAATCTGAAATTGTTTTAGAGTTTTCTGGATCTACCCGTATGGAGACCTTCCTTGTTAGGATAAAATAATCCCATACATGTACAAACGTTTTACACGTTTAAGTTTTACACGCTTTAGGTGTCAGAGAACACGAAAAACATGTCTTTACAAAGTATCTGTCTGCGAATCTCTCTGTCTGTCAGTCTGTTTGTAGGTGAAAAAAATTTGTGGGCACGGATTTCACATTACTTTAGATTCTTTAAACCTAAGTATAAACTAGATCTGATTAGATTTTGGTGCACATACTTTCAACAGGTGACGCTGCTATGCTGCATTATTTTCAATTTCCGCAATGCCATATCTCAATATGGAATTTCATAAAACTTTATATTTCTTTAGCACTTGGTATAACGTTGTGCTGATTACATTTTTGTGTAAATCGCTCAAAATGTAGCTCTGCCATAATGCATTATTGTTGATTATCGCAGTATCTTTATCTCAATATCTAACGCATGAAATTTTCTCAAACTTCATATTCAGTCAGTCCATAATATAGCTTAGTTTTGTTTAGTTTTTGGTGTAAATCCCCTAATGTATGGCGCTACTATCCTGCACGTTTCACCATTTCGCAATAAATATATCTCAAGAACTAATGCATAGATATTTTTCAAACTTCAGATTCAGTTAGTACCTGATTAAATGAATTGATCTTGATTAGTTTTTGTGTACATCACCCAACATGTAGCGCTGTTATGGAGATTTTTTAAAAAGATTTCATATTAGCTCAATCTTAGAAACTAATGCACAAATTTTCATCAAACTTCAGAATCAATTATAAGTTGACGAATGTTGTTGCTGACTAGATTTTGGTTTAAACCATCTAACTGGTGACGCTCCAATGCTTCATTTTTCAGGAAGGAACAAAATGCATAAAATAGAAGAAAATTTTGAAATTGTCAAATCTGACTTATTTTTTTTGTTATTTTATACTTATATAACCCTTTGCGGGGCAATCAATTACATTTGCTTAATGTTGAGTTCGCATTCGAAATTAGGCAAAAAAGTATTTCAACATAAGAAAGCTCAAATTTTCAATATTCTCCCACCAACACGTACAGTGTCTCACATAATTGATGGGACACTTGTGCTTTACAAAAGGAAACTAATCAAATAAATTAAAAAAACATGTACACATTTTTGTGTGGGTGTGTCATACTTAAATTTAGTAAAGATTATTACATAACATACATTTTGTCAAAATATTAAAATATTAATTTGATAAAAATACAAATGTTTAGAACGGAGCAAAAAATAGCTCACATAAGTGATGGGATACCATTATATATGCAACAAAAATCGTCTGAAATAAGCAATAAAAATATTTTTGGGGTTTTATTTTTACTTAAAAGCAATTGGCAATAATTTATAAAATCGTCTGCAGTATTTCTCTCCAGTTTGTTTTAGAATTTTTGTGTTTTTTAGCTCTGTGTAGCCATGAATGCTAAACGAAAAGAAACTTCGCCTGAAATTCGAAAATTAGTTATTAATTTGCATATTGAACGTGGAAAATCTATTAGAAAAACTGCTGAAACAGTTAACTTGAGTCGTTCAACAGTTTTCAATATCCTTAAACGATATAAAAAGAATCATATGATTCAGGATAAAAGAAGACCTGGCCGACCATCAAAGCTATCCAATGGAATAAAGCGAATTATCGTTCGAAATATTAAAAAAAATCTAAGAAATAGTGCTTAAAAAGTTGCTGCTGATTTACAAGCATTATATGGAATAATTGTTAATCCTGAGACTATTAGAAGGGTAATTCGATCTGCTGGATATCACGGTAGAGTAGCCAGGAAAAAATTCTTCGTAAGTAAAAAGAATAGAAAACTCAGACTAGCTTTCGCAAAATCCAACATAAATAAGAATTCTGATTACTGGAATAAAGTTATATTTGCTGATGAGAGTAAATTTAATATATTTGGTTCTGGCGGTAGAATCTTGGTGTGGAGAAAACCCAGGGAAGAATTTCGCAAACAGAGCTTGGTACCAACAGTAAAACATGGTGGAGGAGGAGTTATGGTATGGGGGTGTATGTCGTCCGCTGGAGTTGGTAATCTTGTTTTTATTGACAGTATAATGGTACAAGTATATTCATATTTTAAAGCAAAATTTGAAATCTTCAGCACGAAAATTGAACCTTCATAACGATTTTAAAATCTACCAGGACAATGACCCCAAGCACACTGCTCTGAACGTTAGACTCTGGCTGCTATATAACTGTCCTGAAATAATAAAAACACCACCACAATCTCCAGACTTAAATCCCATAGAGAATATTTGGCAAGAATTGGAATCAAGAATTCGCAAACACACCATTTCTTCAAAACAACAACTAAAATCTGTGCTTCAAGAAGAATGGGGTAAAATCACTCCAGAAATCACAAACAAATTAGTCGAATCCATCCCAAAAAGATTAAATCATGTTTTAAAAGTAAAAGGAAATCCAACAAAATATTAAAACCTTTAAAAAAGTAAAATTTTTGGATAAATATTTGATGGAAAAGTAAGGGTCCCATCACTTATGTGAGCCATTTTTTGCTCCGTTCTGAACAATTGTATTTTTACTAAATTAATATTTTAATATTTTGACAAAATGTATGTTATGTAATAATTGTTACTAACTTTAAATATGAAACACACCCAAAAAATTTTTGTACATGTTTGTTTATTTATTTTATTGCAGTTTCTTTTTATAAAGCACAAGTGTCCCATCACTTTTGTGAGACACTGTATTAAAGTCAAATTTAAATAAAACTTTCTGATGCAAAACATAGCTATACTTAGCTGGAATTTAATGTATCCCACTTCACTCAAAGGGTAAACTATTTAAAATGAATTAAGGAATCCACACTCCTTCGGAAGTGATTTTTTGAAACTTATGGATTTTTCTCTTGTTAAGCATTTTCTGTAATGACATTTACTTTAAAATTTTGAAAAAGAAATATAAAAATTTTAGCAATTACCTGTAATTGCCTGTGAGCTAAAATGTGTTAAGGCTGTTCTTAGATGCTCTGCTCAACAAGCGCAAAAATGCATTGACATGTATAAAAATCCATTTTTTCACGGGAATGTATAAAATTGCAAAAACTACTCTAGTAGCAAACCAATATTGGTCCAACGTCGCCAATATTTCATCTATTTGAAATATTGCCAATATTGCTCCAATATTGGGATGTTTACATTTTGCCCTTATTTAGCCAATATTTGCAGCCAATATTATGCGTATATTGGGGTTTCATTGGATATATTGCCAATAAAACGCCAATATTGTAAAAATGTTGGGGTTTCATTGAAAATATTGCCAATAAAACTCCAATATTGTACAAATGTTGCGGTTTCATTGAAAATATTGCCAACAAAACGCCAATATTGTGCAAATGTTGGGGTTTCATTGAAAATATTGCCAATAAAACTCCAATATTGTACAAATGTTGGCGTTTCATTGGAAATATTTCCAATGGAATTCCAATATTTAACCAATATTGGCGTTTTTTGGCAATATTTCCAATGAAATCCCAATATTGGCAGAATATTGGCTGCAAATATCGGCTAAATAATGGCAAAATGTAAACATCCCAATATGGAGCAATATTTCATGCCAATACTGTGCCAATGTGCCAATATTGCTCCAAGATGTAGCCAATATCGGTCAAATATTGTTTGGCTACTGGGGTAACTATGGAAACGATTTGGAATTTAACTAGGTTTTCCATTTTCTGATCCATCAACTATCTATTATTTTATTAGTTTTTTTATCACATGAAAAGGCTCATTTTTTTCCTTTCGTAAGCTGGTTCTTCTTCCCTCTCGCGGAAAAAATCGATTCAAAACGCCCACTTCGATACTATTTTTTGTTAAACCTATTGTGTTTGACAAAAAAAAGGGGGGGGGGTGAGGGCTTGCCAGTTACATGTATTTTCGAACAAAAATACAATTAAAACATTTCTCATAAAGATGCCCTTTTTGATTTGAGAATAGCTTTCATAAACAATTCCAGGCTTATATATCATGTAAATAAATTTAAATGCTACCCCATATTTGTGACAGAATTGTTGAATTAAACTTTCCTAAAAGAAGAATGTTTAGCAGAAGCTATCACACAAATTGAAAGAACAAGAAAATAAGGATAGAAATATTAATAAGCCTTCACTTGTCTTATTCCCCTCTAATAACATTAGGATGCATATCGAAAATTACTTGAGGATAACAAAAGTTACAGAACTTATTGAGTAAATATTTCGCATATACTTTACTTCGCACGCTTTCACAGTTCATGACACAAACCTTGAAATTAATGAATGTAAATTAATGGATAATTTCATCAATGGCGCATTCAAGCTTGCTTGACAGAATTCTATATTTTGACAAGAATTCTAAGCTATCACGAAAAGTAACAGATTTAATTAAAGGAAAATTGTGAACGAAACTTTAAGTATTCTTTAAATTCAATTATATTTTACTGTGCAATCTACATAAATATTTATTTTTATTTCAATAAAGCGCATTCTAATTATTGGTTTAATGTGATGCTAATAAATGCGTTCAAATGTTTGAAGTGCTTAGAATAGTGTAATAATACAGTTTGTAAAATGCATAACATAAAATTATTATCTACCACCTTAGATTATTTTTAATTTAATTAAAAACAATAATTGTATACGAGTGTAAAAAATTTTAAGTTTTAAGTTCCAAACGAGTAGGGAAAATTTCAAGTACATTTTAATGATGTTAGACTTTTTCGAGTTTAATACAATTCATATGCATCTGTGAAATATATGCTAAAATATACATTCTGTACAATTTGTGATGCAAAGAATATTTTTTTTATTAATATACAGGACCACTCAAAGTTATTATATTACATTATGGTATAGGGGGCTATTTTGTTTGGGATGCATTTTAATTATATTAATGCACCTAAAAACGAAATTTTAGCAAAAAAAGCTATCTGAGGGTAGGCATATACCTTAAGTTGAAAAATAAATATATCTGTGAATTTTATAGCTTGTTAGGATGAGCGAAGCGAATCCTCTACTAGTCCACTCAAATTACAATTTGTCGTACGCTTTACAAAAAAACTATTCAATATTTTAACTTCAAATTAAACACAAAAATAAATTATGATCTGTAGATTTGCAGAATATAATTTTTTTTACAGTAAAACGTTAAAAAAATTATTATTTTAATTAATTTATTTTACATGCATTTCCAATACGGAAGCATTTTAGCAAATAAATAAAAAATGAAACGCGTATATTTTCAGAAAAAAAAGTTTAAATCATGGAGTAAATAATTATAGATAGAATCATCATTAATTTATTAAATAAAACATGTTTTCATTATCCCGCAAAATCGTTTGCACAGATGACACTTAAACATTTTAAAAGAATTGTATTATGGATTTTTTTTTTTTTTTTTTTGTAAACTGGCAACAAAATAATTGTAAACAAATAAAATTAATTCTTGTTATATAAATGAAAAATTAAAAGATCTGCGTGAAGTTGTTGGTTCAAGCTCTTCATAAATATTTTTGCGAAGGTCGTATTGTGGCTAAATAATATCGACTCATTAATCAGAAGGATTTTATAGAAAAATAAGACTTTAATAAGTTCGCAAACACAACAATAATTATTCGTGAAAACGTCACTGCGAGAATGAGAGAGCGCTTCGTTAAAAGGTAATTCCATTAATTGAGTTGCCATTCGCAGAAAGTAAACAGTTCTCCCACGCGGAGAGAATTACAGCAATTCTCATACGCTAACATGTATAAAAATGAAGAAATTTAAATAAAATGTTTTACAGTTGAAAATTCATAGTATCAACGAAAGCAGATTTCAAATGTTTTTTCCAGAAAATAGGATTTTGAAGAAGTAACTTTCTTCAAGCTTTCTTCAAATATATTATTCTAAAATAGCTATCAAAGATTATCGGATGTTGATTACAAAGATTGGAAACATGCATATTTCAAACAATTAAAAAACACCAGTGGCTACTTGAAATTGTAAAAACATCTTTAAAAGAGCTTTTAGTTGAAAATTAAAAAAAAAATTGTAAAAGTTTGCTTCGAAAATATCTTATGCCAGTTTTACATCATAAGTAAAAAATTAAAATGCGCCAAAACATAAAATAACGTTTTTGTTTAATAAAGATGCAAAAATAATAATAATAATAAAAAATATTGTTATTTTCAAATATCTGTTTTATAAAATAATGCTTCGCGAATCCAAACAAAGCATGGCTTTTGCTAGTAAGCTAAAAATCGTTAATAAATAATTCTAGGCACATGCATAATTTAAATAAGTTTAAATCATGTCCCATATTTATGACAAAATTTTTAAACTATACGCTCTTAAACGAACAATGTTTAATAGAAACGATCATACAAATTAAACAAACAAGAAAATAAGGATTGGAATAATAATAAGCCTCCACTTGTCTTATTCCCCTCTAATAATATCATGGTTCATATCTAAAATTACTTGAAAATAACAAAAGATACAAAACTTATTAAACAACAATTTCATATATAACTTACTTTGCTCGAGCACGTTTTAACTGTCCCAAACACAAACCCTGATATTATTTGAACGAAAATAAATGGATAATTTCATTAACCCAGGGGAACATGCGCTTACCCAGGGTAGAAATGGTTTTAAATTTGTCACCAATAAAATCAAATTATAACCGTCATTTTATTTAGGCGGAAACAATCCTTACAAATTTTGCGATAAAATAAATTGAAGATTACTTTTAAAAGAGAAGTGGTTACAATTGCAAAAATCATACGCACCCCGGTTCAAAAAGACCCGGCGCGTGTACTCCCGGGTTAATGGGGGCATTCACGCTTGCTTGACAGAATTCTCTATTTTGACAAGAATTCTTACATATGACGAACAGTAACATATTTAATTAAAAAAAACTTTGAACGCACTTTGAATATTCTAAAATTTAATTATATTGTTGAATCTACAGAAAAATGTTTTATATGTCAATACAGCACATTGTAATTATTGCTCGAGTTTGATACTAATAAATGATTCCAAATGCTTGAAATGCTAAGCACGGTGTAATAAAACAATTTCTGAAAAGTATAATAATTATTACCATCTGCCACATTGAAGTATTTTTAATTTAATTAAAACCAATAATTTTATATGACAGATATTAATATATTAAACTTTCCTAAAAGAATAATGTGAAATAGAAGCTATCATACAAATTGAACAATTAAGAACATAAGGATTGGAATATTAATTAGCCTTCAGTTGTGTTATTCCTCTCTAATAAGATTATGATCCATACCTAAAATTACTTGAAGATAACAAAAGTTACAAAACTTGTTAAACAGCAATTTCGCATTTACTTTACTTCGCACGTTTCCACTGTCCCAGAAACAAACCCTGATATTAATGAACGGAAATTAATGGATGATTTCATTAAAGGCGCATTCACGCTTGCTTGACAGAGTTCTCTATTTTGACCAGAATTCCAACATATGACGAACGTATTTAATTTTAAAAAAATTTAACGCACTTTGAATATTCTAAAATTTAATTATACTTTACGGTGAAATCTACAGAAATATGTTTTATATTTCAATACAGCACATTGTAATTATTGCTTGAGTTTGATACTAATAAATGGTTCCAAATATTTGAAATGAAAATAATTGTGAAATAAAACAATTCGTAAAAAGAATCACCTTGAAGTATTTTCAACTTAATTAATACCAATAATTTTATACGACAGATATTAATATATAAAACTTTCCTGAACGAAGAATGTTTAACAGAAATTTTTATATAAATTGAACGAAAGCGAAAATAAAGATAGGAATATTAATAAGCCTTCTCTTGTCTTATTCCTCTCTAATAAGATTGTGATCCATATCTAAAATTACTTGAGAATAACAAAAGTTAGAGAATTTATTAAACAGCAATTTCGCTTGTACTTTACTTTGTACGTTTTCACCCGTGTCTTACACAAACACTTAAATTAATGGATAATTTCATTAATGGCGCATTCAAGCTTGCTTGACAAAATTTTCTACTTTGGCATGCATGCTATACAAGATATGACGCATAATAGCAGATTTAATTAAAGGAAAACTGTGAATGCACATTGAATATTCTTAAATTAAATTATATTTTGTTGCGAAATATGCATAGATATTTTTTATATTTCAACACAGTACATTTTTAATTGAACATTTTACTTGAGTGTGATACGAATAAATAGTTTCAAATGTTTTAATACTCAGAACGGTGTAATGAAACAATTTAAAAAACGCATAACATTAAACACTTATCTGTCACCTTGCAGTATTTTCAATTTAATTAAAACCATTAATTTTATACGACAGATATTAATATATAAATGGACACGATAACACTGGAACCATTGTTAGATTCATACGTTACTCTATGACGCAGAAGGTGACTGGCCAATAATGATCTAGACGTTTTATTAAATATCTAAAAGAATTATTCTGAAACCCCAGTGTAAATATAATTGTAATGGTCATATATTTCGGTCAACATTTTTCTCCAAAACCTCATAGGAGATTGTCAACAAATTCAAAAATAACAAATACCTTTTGGATAATCCTGTCAAAAGTAATGTAGCAAAAGCGTTCAAACTTCAGATTATGATAAGGTGGATTATTGTAATAAACTCTGTTCATTTTTATGAGGATAGAATGTATAATCTTAAAAAAATTGTGTTTTTTTTAAATAAAAACAGTCCCCAATTTTTGCCAATTGTTTTTGCTTAGAATCATTAAACTTTCCTAAAAGAAGAATGTTTAATAGAAGGTATCATACAAATAGAACGAACGAGAAAACAAGGATAGGAATATTAATCAGCCTTCACTTGTCTTATTCCCCTGTAATAAGATTATGATCTTTAACTAAAGTTGCTTGAAGATAACAAAAATTACAAAACTTGTTAAACAACAATTTCGCATGTAGCACTTCTTCGCACGTTTTCACTGTCTCAGGCACAAACCCTGAAATCAATGAACGGAAATTAATGGATAATTTCATCAAATGGCACTTTCAAACTTGCTTGGCAGAACTCTAGATTTTGACAAGCATTCTAAGATATCACGAAAAGTAACAGGTTTAATTAAAGGAAAACTGTGAACGCACTTTAAGTATTCTTTTAATTCAATTATATTTTACTGTACAATCTACATAAATATTTATTTTTATTTCAACAAAGCACATTCTAATTATTGATTGAATGTGATGCTAATAAATACATTCAAATGTGTAGAGTGCTCAGAATGGTGCAATAAAACAATTTGTAAAATGCATAACAATAAATGGTCATCTACCACCTTACTTTATTTTTAATTTAATTAAAACTAATAACTGTATACGAATGTAGTAGCTGTAAATTTTAAATTTTAAACAAATGGAGAAAAAATAATTTTAATTGCATTTTAATGATGTTAGACTCTGTTAAACATAATACAATTCATATGCATCTATGAACGAGTAAATCTGCAGATCAAGAGCCTCAACGTCAGCTTTTCACATCTTTTTTTAAAACACACTTAGCGTAATATTCAACTTCCTGGAAACTGTAATTTAAAATTTTCGAATTATGTGATTATTTATAAGAATAAAATAAGAATAAGAAATTTGAAGCCATCAAAAGCCGTTGAATTAAAGATTTAGTTATGTTAGGATATTCTGAAAAATTCATGATCTATTATTTTTATTTTTTTATTATACCACAGTAGATTTCTTCAGGGGGCGGAGCCCCCCTGAACCCCCCGTAGTCTCATTAAATTTCAATTACTAACTTTCTATCAATCTGCTAATGGTTATCGTATATCTTGTATTTCTTTCTACATTTTGATTTATAAGGATAAGTGACAGTTTTAAGTGCATTTTTCATTATCTTCATACTTCTAGATGCCTGCCCACCAAAAACACCTAAATCTGATGTATCAGGAACTTTGGAAAATGTAAACTCAGTAATCTAGGGTTTTACAATTTTGTTTACGAAAAAAAGAAGTTTTGATTGCATTTTTTGGCAGTTATCGGGGACTGACAGATAGACAGAAGAACAGACTGAGAGATGAAAAACAATAAATTTTGCGTCGCCAAAATAAGCCTTCAATGAAGTTTCGGCAATGACGTCATTATTCATGAGTTATTGCTGTCCATGTTTCTTGTATTTTTAACAAAAACTATAAAATACCTGTTTTATTTCAATTATGACGTCAAATTTTACCAACTGAAATATTTGTTAAAAATATAATTATTTTTTATTTCTTTTACTTCTAATTATGCCCCCATTTTTGTCAGAAAAATTCTTATTAACGAAACAAATTTCCGTGTTTAAAATTTAACAAAGTACTATTTTTATTTTTATTTTTATTCTGACGTCATATTTATTTTTTCTTAGTTTAATTTTTCGAATGGAAATTGCTCAATTGAAACTTATTGCCGTTGAAAAATTATTCCAGATTTTTTTTTTTTTTTTGGCAACGATAAAGGAAACAGATTAAATTTTATCTAAAAAATTGCTCTTCTGTAAAAAATTCTGTATGAAAAAAGAAGAAAATTTTGAATTATTAAGGAAAATATTTGAATAAAATTAATAAAACATAGCCTATATTCTTTTCTGTGCTATGTTATATTTATCCGCAAAGATACAAAGACATTAATTAATTAATCAGTTTTTAAATTTTCGTCCACGCTTTCAAATTTATAGCATTAAAATATAACAAGGATTAGGATGAATGGTTGCTTAGCAACCATTAAGAGAAAATAAAGAAAATGAAATAAATACATTTTAAATAAATAAATCTCTAAACCAAATTAGTTTATATTATTGGAACACATTTATAAAAAATCTTCAAAATTTACAGTAATAACTTTAAAAATCTGACAAATGCATAGACAAATTTTAAAAACAATACGAATAATTTAACTGGTAAATTTCAGTGTCCATTTATCATTGAATTCCATTAATGAAATGTGTCATTTTCTCTCAAGGAAAAAAAAAATTGAAAATCATTGGATTTGCCATAGAAAAGCATTATTGCGCAAAATAAAATATTCTATATTTTCGGAACGAATGAATCAAATCTAACAAAAAACTATACAGCTTAATCCCAGTGCCTCACTAACATACCCACTTAATTTAAAGCCAATCGGATGTTTTTTGCGTTAGTTATCGCGGAACAGACAGACAGACTGACTGACTGACAGACAGACAGACAGACAGAAACCAAAAAATTTCGTGTCTCCATAGTAAGCCTTCACTGACGTTTCGGCAAATATACATTAAAATACATATTAAAATACACATTCTGTACAATCAGGGATGGAAAGGAAATTTTGTATTAATTTACAGGGTCACTCAAAATTATTAGTTTACATATTGTTATAGGAAGATATTGGTTTTGGTGCGTTTTAATTTTATTAACGCACCTAAAAACGAAAGTTTACGCAAAAAAGGCGATGTGAGGGTAAGCACATGCCTTAAGTTGAAAAATAAATGTCTCTGTGCATTTTTTAACCTGTGAGCTAAAAAATTTTTATTAACAATTATAGGTACATGCATCTATTAAATGCTATTAAACCATGCCCCATATTTATGACAAAAATATTAAATTAAACTTTCCTATAGGAATAAAGTTTAATCGAAGCTATCACACAAATTGAACTAACGAGAAAATAAGGATAGGGATATCACTAAGCCTTCATTCGTCTTATTCTCCTCTAATAAAATTATGTTTTATATCTAACATTACTTGCGAATAACAAACGTTATAGTACCCATTAAACAACAATTTCGCATATACGTTACTTCGCACGTTTTCGCTGCCCTACAGACAAACTCTGAAATTAATGGATAATTTGATTAATTTCAAGCATTCAAATTTGCTTGACAGAATTCTCTATTTTGACAAGCATTATAAGGTATGGCGAAAAATAACACATTTAATTTAAGGAAAACAGTGAATGCACTTTGAATATTCTTAAATTCAATTATATTTTACTTCGAAGTCTTACAATGAAAAAAGAATGTGTATACAATGCAATGAAAAATGTAGATACCAGAAAACATAAATTAAGATTTCAATGTAGCACAATTATTTATGTATAAAAGTTTGCATTTTGTGCAACAACTTTGCTTCTAAGTACTGCTGAACCAAAAGTAAGGCATTTTCGGATCATAAATGTTTGAACTTTCATTTAAATTAATTAAAACAAAGTGGAAAATTTTCGCATAAACTGCACATGCTTAAGTTAAAAAAAAAATGAATTCTCTGTGAATTTTATAGCCTGTGAGTTAAAAATTGTTAATAAAAAATTTTAGGCACTTGTATCGTGTAAATAAATTTAAATCATGTCTATATTTGTGACAGAATTATTAAATTAAACTTTCCCAAAAGAAGAATTTTTAATAGAAGCTATCATACAAATGGAACGAACGAGAAAATATGGATATTAATATTAATAAGACTTGTTATATTACCCTCTAATAAGATTCTATCCATATCTAAAATTACTAGAGAATAACAAAAGTTACAAAACTTATTAAACAACAATTTCGCATATACGTTACTTCGCACGTTTTCCCTGCCCCAGAAATAAACTCTGAAACTAATGAATGGAAATTACTGGATAATTCCATTAATGACGCATTCAAGCTTGTTTGATTGAATTCTCTATTTAGACAAGCATTCTAAGATATGGCGAATAGTAAAGGTTTTTAATTAAAGGAAAAATGTAAATGTACTTGTAATATTCTTAAATTCAATTATTTTTTACTGTTATACCGACATACATATTTTTTGTACTTTATCACAGCAATTTCTAACTATTGGTTGAGTGTGATGCTAATAAACACATTCAAATGTTTCAAGTGCTCTGAATGGTGTAATAAAACAATTTGTGAAATATATGACATTAGACACCTATCTACAACCTTGCATTATTTTTAATTTAATTAAAACCAATAATTTCATTGGGCAGATATTAATGTATAAATGTACACGATGAATTGGTAATGTTGTTACATTTATACACTATAACGCCAAAGATGACTGGTCACTAGTGATTTTAGACGTTTTAGACGTGCTTTCGTAGTTATGCAAATACGTAGTGCCTAAAGTCATCGTTCAGTCCGTCCGTCCGCATATAACAAAGCAAAAACTACCCAACCGAATCGTTTGAAATTTAAAATATATATTTTGGTCGAGCCATTTCAAATTTTATGAAAATCGCATGCATAGATCAATTACAGGGACAATCAAAAGTATTCCATTACATTACGGTCAATGGTAGAAAAAGTTTCAAATGCATTTTAATCGTTTGAAATTTAAAATACATAATTATTACATAATTTTGATGAAGTATTTTCAAATTCGGATGCATTGTTCAATTACAGGGACAATCAAAATCATTCCGTTACATTACGGTCAATGGAAAAAAAATGTTTCAAACTCATTCGAACATATTAAAATTGATATGCATCTATAAAGTACATATTATAATATACATTTTGCATAATCTGTGGTACAAATAACATTTGTTAATGATTTGCAAGGCCACACAAAAGTATTCCATTACATAATGGTATAGGGAGAACATTGTTTGGCGCGCATTTTACCGTATTTTCGGGTGTATAACCCACACCCCGTGTATAACCCGCACACCTAAATCGAGCAGAGCAGTAAAAAAAGTTCGTGTATAAACCGCGGAGATGCATCGGTGTATAGTCCGCGGGCTATACACCAATTACGAACGTATATTTCGATCAGAGTTCGAAGTTAGAAGCCATTAAAGTATATATGCGCGTATAAGCCGAGAAATTTTAGACAAAAAAAGAATTTCAAAGGGGGGGGTCGACTTATACGCGAAACCTTAAAAAAAATCTATGAATAAAATATCGAAAAATAGCTTGCTAGCGAATTGGTGCTGCAGCACCCCTTTGTGTTTGTAGAGTACAAAATCCAAAATCTGGAACCTTTCCTACCTTGAAAATTCTGAGTTTAAGATCATTTTTAGTTTATTTCTCAAAAAAAAATCTACCCTGCCCTGTTGCAAAGAACAAAAAAAAAGTGTGTGATTTATGTCATTTCGGAACGATTCAGAGGAGTCGATCTTTTTCGGAACGATTCTAATAAACCCTTCCTTTTTACAGTCGTTTCATAATGGAACGAGTCAGAGGAACTGCTCCTTTTCGGAACGAGTCTGAGAATCCAACCTTTTCGGAGTTGTTTCATTTCGGAACGAGTCCGAGGATTTCGTCGATTCGGAATCGTTTCGAAAAGGACGGATTCTTTTTTGCAGACTGGAATCCTTCCTTTAGTTCAACTGCCGGAATCGCTCTTTTTGAATCGTTCCTCAACAAATGACACATCTCTAATAAAAAACTGATTACAGTTTACGTTAAAACGACTTATTCAGAAAAAAAGTAAGTTTAAAATAAGTAGCATGTTATACTGATGTTTTTACCTTTTCAAATCAAGAGCAAACTGCGTTCGAGCGTCATTATTTCTCGCTGCCGGTTAGTGCAATACTTGGCGATAGTTGCGACAGTTCGTCCAAACCCAGAAATAACTGTATTTAAGCAGTAAAAAAAATGCCTTTACAAACATGAGAGAACTCTCTATATTTTGCGGCATAGCGAAAAAATGTACAAATTTCGATATTTCTTCAAATTTTTTGAGGTTTAAAAATTGTAGAAAAAATATCACGATTTCCAATTTAAAAAAAAAATCTTTGTATAACCCGCACCGTGTATAAGCCGCAGCAGCTTTTTGAAAGGTTTTTTTCTTTTTTCTTGTATAAACCGCGGACTATACACCCGAAAATACGGTAATTATAATTAACTATTTGCAATTTTATCAGACTGATATATGAGAAAGATATTTTTGAAACCTCTTTATCGTACGAACACATCTCATTTGCTACACTTCACGTGCAATTTCCAACTTGTTTTAAACATCTAGAAAAATACATAAAGAATTATTCTGAAACCCCAGAGTAAACAAAATAGTACAGGTCATATAATACTGTGCAGATTTTTTTCTGGAAACCCCATAGGAGAACTAACAAATTAAAAAATAACGAATACCTTTTGGAAAACCCTGTCAAAACTAATTTAGCAGAAGCATTCAAACTGCAGATCATGATAAAGTGGCTTATTGTAATAAACTCTGATCATTTATATGAGGTTTGAATGTATACTCGTAATTTTTTTTTCAGAAACTGTCCTTAATTTAGCCAAGCATTTTTGCTTATAATTATCAAACTTTGCTTTTAGGAAAGTTTAATAATTATAAGCAAAAGCACTGGGCTAAATTAAGAACTGTTAAAAAAAAGTTATTATAAAATTAATCAAACGAGAAAATAATGATAGGAATATTAATAAGTCTTCACATGTTTTATTCTCTCTTTAACAAGATTGTGATCCATACCTAAAATTACTTGAGAATAACAAAAGTTGCAAAACTTATTAAACAATTTCGCATATACTTTACTTCGCACGTTTTCACTGTCCCAGACACAAACCCTGATATTAATGGGTAATTTCATTAATGGTGCATATAAGCTTCCTTGACAGAATTTTCTATTTTAACAAGCATTGTGAGATATGACGAATAATAACATATTCAATTAGAGGAAAAATTTTAATGCACTTTCAATATTCTTAAATAAATTATATTTTACTGTGAAATCTACATAAATAATTTATATATTCCAATGCCGCACATTATAACTATTGCTGGAATGTGATACTAATGTTCCAAATGTTTGAAATGCTAAGAAAAGTGTAATAAAACAATTTATGAAAGCAGAAAATTAAGTACCATTTGCCTACTTTAAATATTTTCAATTTAATTAAAAGTAATACTTTTATACGACAGATATTATCAAATTAAACTTTCCTAAAAGAAGAGTGTTTAATAGAAGTTATGATATAAATTAAACGAACGAGAAAATAAGGATAAATATGTTAATAAGCCTTCACTTGTCTTATTCTCCTCTGATAAGATTATAATCTCTATTTAATATTCCTTGAGAATAACAAAAGTTATAAAACTTATTAAACAACAATTTCGTTTATACTTTACTTCGCACGTTTTAAGACACAAAGCCTGAAATTAATGGATAATTTCCTTAATGGCGTATTGAAGCTTGCTTGACAGAATTTTCTATTTTGACATTAATTGCACGATATGAGGAATAGTAACAGATTTAACTAGCGTAAAATTGTAAAAGCACTGTGAATATTTTTAAATTCAATTATATTTTACTGTGTAATCTACATAAATGATTTATGTATTCCAACTCAGCACATTCCCATTATTGCGTAAATAAATAGCTTTAAATTTTTGAAGTTATAACAACGATGTAATAAAACAATTTATGAAATGCACAATATTAAATACCTATCTGCCCTCTTGCAGTACTTTCAATTTAATTAAACCCAATACTTTTATACGACAGATATTATTATTAAAATAGAAACGATTAACTTCCTATTACAGCAAGATTGATACATTTAATACATCCTTGTCTTAGTGACCGCACTTTTAGCGTCCGGTTTAATAAATTACTAACCGCATTCTACCGGTACTTTATGGTGTTCTACAAGACTTGGTCCTCGGCGCTACGTTGTTAAACTTACTTTTTTAACACGTTCGCTGCCGCTTACATGAAGATGTGATGATAGTTAAGGCCGCACTGTAGAAGTGGGTTTTTCCCAGAAGCCGATTTACTTTTTATAACAAAGAATCAGTGAAAGATTTTCCTGCGCCAGCACGTAACTGGCTATTGGACATCACCCTACATCGCGCGCTGGCGCGTGAGTAGCCCCTTAACGTTGGCGCCATATCACGCGCTATCGCGTGAGCGACAGAGAACGTGTTAACGATATTTCTTGAAATCTGAGGACTTATCTTGCCCTTTATGCGGACTACACGGTAATGTATGCCTCTGCACACAATCCATTCAATTTAAACGAAATTTTATAAAAGCACATTGATGATCTCCTTAACTAGTGCGCGTTAAACTTAATGAAAAAAAAAATCTGCATTTTATTTTCCCGGAAAGCTAACATTTCCCAATTGCTATATTATTATTAATATTACCATTCCTTGAACTGACCATACACTCAATTAATTTTAACATAATTTTCTGATTGGTAAGTTGTAATTTTCAAATGGGCGAAAAATGTGTAAGCTACGATTCGAAAAATGGATTCCTTGGCTGAAACTGGCATCAGTGTTGCCAGATTGAGGATTATTTTATTTCAGATTATTTGATTGTCACCATTTATTTAAAATATTATAATTTTCCTTATTTTTCAGAATTTTTCATCCAGTTTTAAATAGGCCGAATATTTCTATTTTAAAAAAAGCGGTGACAATCAAACTATTTGAGGACGTTTCTGTTCCCAATCTGGCAACAGCACAGACAAAACTCTATCAACTAAGCTTACCTGGGTGAAATATATCGCCTACGATAATAAGAGATAGCTCCGTTTGTAGATTGTTGGCAGCATCAGGCATGAGATTCCTGGTTCGGAATCTGTCATACACATTTATCGCCCAGCTTGGATATTGCAACTCGTTTGGTTTATTTGTCATTTCGAATAATTCTATTCAGATTCATTTATACTTTTTTTTTTAAATCTTGAAACAAAATAGAAATATATAATTTAAGTTTTCATGGAAGTTGTTTTATCACACAGAAAAATTTTAAATATGAAGAAATAAAGTATACAAAAACTGTGGAGGAAATACAAAAACTGTGCGTATTTAAGCTCATATTAAATTTTGTAAAGATAAAATTAAAATGTGTTAATATGAATTTTACTCTTTATTTCCACTGACTTTAAGAAGTTATATTATAAATAAATATGTAGATAAATAGATAAATTTTCTGAATAATTAAAACCATTGAAACATATTATATTGACCATATAAATTGAAATAGCTGTTTTCTTTTTGAAGAAATTATCTATATAGCAGAAAAAATATGTGTATATATTTATCCCTTTAAGCGTCCGGCTTATTTTTTACTTTATGTTTCATGATTCATAAAATAATACCGGAGAAAACTATTTTTATGGGGATTTGTTTACGATTTTCTTACATATTTATTTATCTTATGTACTGCAAAAAATAACATTAATATCAGTTTTTTATTAAATCAGCCCTTCATTTCAAATAGAACGTAACCGAAAAACCCGATTAGGACGCTTAAAGGGTTATAATACATATATGAATATTTTTTATACATGTAATCTATACATTTGTACATGTAGATTGAGCATAAATTATTGAGCGCCTTTCAAAGACCTATAAAACAAATATAAATGAATGTAGCAAATACTGTTGCTCAAAAAAAGAAAGCTATTTGAAAAGTTTGTTTTTAAGTCACAAGATTATTTCCGGTAAGATGGTGCATTACGAACGATGTCTGGGTTCATTGCTAAAGACTACCTGCTGGAAACATTTCCAAGATGGTGGATTGATTAGAGGTGGACCAATTCCTTGGCCTTAATGGTCACCTGACATAACACCCCTATTTTCTTTACTTTCGGTGTTTGTCAAAACCGGGTGTAAGCAACAATTACTCGCGATATTTATGAACTAAAACAAGGAATCACTGATGTTAATAGAAGAATAACGCTAAGATGCTGCGCAATGTTATAAATAAAGACTCATGGAGCTGATTTACAACTTCTTAAATGTGTAAAATAAAACTTTTTGAAATATGCTTGTACAAAAAATATTAAACAAGTTAATAAAATGATTTGTTTTTGTTTTTTAAAACTTTAAAACGCGCTCAAAAATTTATGTTCACCTTGTAGTTTAAAAACAATGTTTATCTTATTAAAACTCGTTTGTTTTTAGTCTAGAAATATTTTATCAATGTCGGAATGAAAATAAAAGTTTACAGATGTCTTCGTAAAATATTACTTAATCTAAAGGACATACAGTCGTTATTACATCTCTTTATATAAAATAAATAAATAAATAAATAAACAAATGTGTGAAATTTTTGAAAAAGTATAACAGAAATATCTCAAATTTGCAAGAAATATTTTATAATACTTTTCTCTTCTATTTCTTCAAAAGATATTATCTATATACCCTAGTTTCTAACATCTTTTATGTATGATATATACAGTGGCGGTCAAAAGTTTCCGGCCAGCAAATTTTTTTTAGTTAATTTGTGAGTATGAAGAGGAATCTCAAAATGATACTTATAAATCTTATTGACATAATAGTTAGGAACTTATTTGCAGAAAAACATATAAATATCAATAAATTTAGTTGATAAATTATGTGCAAAGGAAAACGCATGTGCTCAAAAGTTTCCGGCCAACTTCGCAAGTTTAGAAAATAATGGTATTGTAATAGAAAAGAACAGTGATAAACAATATTTACAATTAATATTTTATCACCATACCTTAGTAATAAGTACTACGGCGCAGACACGTCACATTGATACAATCAAAGGTTGAAAATCGTCTATTGTACTTTTTTTCAAACCTCTTGCGTTTTTTTTGGGAAATATTACTTGAAATGGAATATTTATAGTTCCAGACACGTTTGCCAACTTATTTCTGAAGATTTTCTGTTTGATTAATCTCGTTCGTTTGGGCTGACCATTTCAAAAGCGGAAATTTTTTGTGCAAATGCCTTTAATTGTCGAGCTTGCATACATGTATTAAGTCGTTATCATGTTAAAACAAATAGTTGAGAGCACAATTTTTCCTCTAATAAGTCAGCAAATACTCTTGCAAGATATTTTTATACACTGCATCATCAATCTTGCCGAGGATTTCAAATAACGGACCAACACTTTTTAAAATAAATTACTCCGCATATTATAACGTGTCTTCCGCCATGCTTCATTGTAAGAAAACATATGCCGAATCATATCTTTTGTAATTATGTCATCAGACTTAGTGTCTGACATCACTCCCAAAAAAGTTTGAAATTCGATTGATGGAAAAATATAACTTTTTTCCAGTTTTCACTTGACTGGAGTTTGTGTTCCTTGGAAAACATTAGTCGGGTCCATTGGCATTTTTTTTTACCTCTGAAAAAATGTTAACACCGACTCTTCCATAAAGTTATGCATCACGTCAGCATCTTGATACGGTAGACGGAGTTGTTTCAGCAATATTTTCATTCCATGAATCGCGTATTCGCGCAACGGCATTTTTATGTGGTTCATTAACTCTTTTCACACCTGATAATTCCCTCTACAAAAATTGTCATTTTACGAGGTCTTCCGAACGTCATAAAGTCCTGAAAACCATGGCCATCTTCATATAATTTTTAAATATCGTTTACAGTCTGTTTTACCGATCAATAACTTTGCATCATCCTGTATGTCAACTCATGGAGAATTGTAAACCACCCACGTGTTGGCCGGGCGTGGCGACCCGTGTCCCTGGAAAGGGGGATCCTGGCAGTTGAGGGAAACCAACACACTGCTTTGGCCTCTGCTTCAGGTAGACGGGAGGTGCATATTGGTCCCGTATGTACCAATCAGCTGGTCAGCTGACTTTTGTCACTGGCTTTAGGGATCAAGCGAGCGAGCAATTACTAGGATTGTCTTGTGACCGTATAGGCCCTGGTTAGCACTGGTGCACGAATGTGCATCCCCTTGTTGGGCTCGGTAGTGAGTGGTGCAGCCGGGGTCCGAATTATTTTTTTTCCTACTATGGATGGAAAAATCTCTAATTTAAATAATTCTCTCCCATGTGGAGAGCAACAAATTGTGCAGAATTCATCATTTACTCGTTTCTTTGTAATCAAACGCACCGATAGCCTCTCAGATAATTCTTTTAAAAGAACTTCACCTTTTCTAATCGCAAAAACCTTCCAATCTGTTTTTGGTGACGGTCACACTCTCAAAAAATTGCAGTCTGGGGATTTACTGGTTGAGGTCTCTTCAGCCACCCAATCACAGCTTCTGGTTAAATGCACTACAATAGGTTCTTTTGCTGTTTCTGTTAAAGCTCATCAAACTCTAAATACTAGCCGTGGTGTAATATCTGAACCAGAACTTTTATTTTCTACAAAAGAAGAACTCTTGGAAAATTTGAAAGATCAAAATGTCATAGATGTAAGGCGCATAACAATTCGTCGGAATGAAAAAGTGCTTCCCACAAAGCCCATCATTCTGACATTCAATAGTCCTAATCTACCTACAAGAATAAAAGCTGCCTATCTAAGTTGTCCTGTCCGACCTTACATACCTAACCCTCTCCGTTGCTTTAAATGCCAGCGTTATGATCATAATAAAATCAACTGTCGTGGCAATGTTACCTATGCTCGTTGTGCAGAAGTCGGCCACGACGATAAATCTTGTGAAAAATCTGAACGCTGCACAGTGGGGCAGGAAGCCTCCAAAGTTGGCAAAAAATAAAATTTACTTTGAACAAAAAAAGCACATCACGGATTCTTTTGTAGAAGAAAAGTAGTAAAATTTTAAACTTTTACATAAGCAAAATAGTAATTTATTAATTAATTTACAAACCTTTTTCAATATTTTTTGTAGAAAAATGAGTTAAAAACAAGAATTTAAGATAGTTTTATACTAATTAGATATTTATAAATCATCCATAATATCATAATATTAAAAAATGTAAACGTAATTGGTAATTTTAATTATTCTCAAGCAAACCTTATAATGAATATTAGCGACTCGTTTTGAAGGATTGGATCAACCTTTCTCAGGCAAAATGTACGTATTACTATAAAGACAGCAGAAGAAAAACTGTTTCTGTTGTTTTAGTGCTAACACACACTTTTTGTTTTCCTGTTTTTCAGATGTTAAACTCATACATGTTACGTACACTAACGAATATGTAGAACTAGAATTGTATAACCGTTTTACTCTTGATATTTTTGATCGTCCAGAACGAATTCAGGCGGAATATGAAGATGGGCACGTTTGCTTTTCATTGACGCTTCTGTTTGTTTTTCAAATCGAGGAAATGAAAGCGATTTGCCAAGCCACTCTTTGTTAATTCTAAAGCATTTCCCTTGTTTCGCCAGGCTTTTGCTCATCGGAATTTATATTAAACTTTAAAACATTTAATCTTCTTTTCATTTAAACTACTTGTTCGTAGTTTCTCCGATTATGGAGCTCTTATACCATAATATCACATTACTTTTCAAAAGTTTTTTGTTAAAACGTTCCATGATAGTCAGTTTCATTTAAATACATTGTTTTGTGATAAACAATGCATTAAAATTCGTATTTAACAAAGAAAATATTTATAATCATGTTTGGCACACCCGTACACTAACAAAAATTTAAGGATGATTAGCTATAAAAATGACCATGCAATTAAAAAAGTGGCAAAAAAGAGCAAGATTTTCTGGCATATTTGTCCTTTTAAAACTCATACTTAGTAGAAAAAATTATAATTAACACTTAACTCGCCTTAACTCATAACTAAAACCTACAATGTTTGTAGACAGTGTTAATTTTTTTTATAAATTTCACCACTATATATTCTAAGCGTCTGTATATCTATAAAAATCGTATTAAAACAAATTGAAAGTTAATGAATTATTGTTACATACTTGTAGTTAAAGGTTCCATAGTCAAAAAAATTATTTTTTAATTATTATAGCGAAATTAACAAACGAATGTTGAAACAAAATTATTGATTTTTTTTTCACTTATTATCAAAGCATAATATGCAGTTTAACTTCTTTCTCTAGTGACGATCAAAATAACTTAGCGCAAATTTTAATACTAGGAAGATGTGTACTGACATCTGCTCTATTAAAGTGACGTATGTCGGTAGTTCAAAATAAAATTTCATTTTTTCGATTTTTTGCCAATTTTGAAGGTTTTTTGCCCCACTGTGCGCTGTGAAAATTGTAAAGCTGACCATACTGCCTACTCTCGCTCATGTCCAATTTGGAACCGTGAAAAAGAAATTCTTGCTGTTAAAATCAGTCAAAATCTTTCATACCCAGAAGCTCGAAAAGTTGTTGAAACCAGAACCCCATCTATAGGTGTTTCTTACTCTAGTATACTCAAGCAGCAATCAAAATCCATAAGACATATAAGCACTCAGACAGAACCATGTAATCTACCCAGTACCCCAAAGAAAAAAACATGCGATTCATGTTGTTCAGTTAAACTTCCTGCAATCCCAAAATTAGAACGCTGGTTACCGTCTTCAGAACCTGTCACTATTCTAAAGTCAATTGAATTCCAAAGTAAAAATAAGGCAACTATATCCAATAAAAAAAATCCTGATCCTTCTACTTCTAATCTCTCGAAACCTGTTACTAATCAAAATACTAAGGCAGTTACACCTAATAAAAAAGTTTCACCCATTAAAAAACCGTTGATCAATCTGCTTCTAATAACCAAAAGACAAATTCTTTTCAGACAGTGAACCCAAAATTAAAGACAAAAGAAAATAAGGCTCTTCGTAATTCTCACCAATGGCAAACTGTAACAAAAAAACAACGAAAATCAAATTATGACCCATCTGTTGCTTATTTGAAAGATAAAAAAAAACTAAACAACTACGTGGAAGAGGCTATGGAAGAATCATATGAGTCAAGTGAAAACGAAGGGAACATTGTTTATGAGGAATATGTGCCTGACTGATCTTACCACTTACCTTTTTAATTTCTGTGTTTTTTAATTGCTGTCAACAAATGTCATTGTTTTTACCGTGTTACTATTTCTTGTGAAGTATCACTATTTTACTGTTCGTGTGATTGTAACTAATTTTTTATGCTTTCTATTTTATCTTATTGGCTGGTTATAATTGTATTACAATTTCATATATTATCATTTTGCTTTTACCTTTTTACTCATGTCTATGATAGTCTTTTAAGTGACTTTTACATTTGGCATCTTTTAACGTTTACCTTACTTTTATTTTTGTTTTCCACTTAACCTTGTTCTTGGCGCAGCATGTCCCTAAAGGGACCTTGCGCCAAAAAATCTATACAATCAATCAATCAATCAATCAATAACTTTGCTGCAATATTTCGAGAATATTGGCCCTTTAGCGACAACCTGATCATTCATTTACGAACAATAATTGTTAAATTTTTCATTTTTATATTTAAACTATACCATTCACTTTGATTCGTTCATAAACACGACCAAAAAACACTTTGCTTATAGAAAAATAAAACTAAGGAATGATGAGTAGCCGGAAACTTTTGCACACACGAAATTCGAATTCTACCCCTTTCCACGAAGTGTCTTAAGTATCCCATCAAAACAATCTTGTGGTCAAAGAACATTCACAGATTTCTAACTTTTGAAACAATTGTGCTTCTTCTTCGCTGAAACCTTCTGGTAAATAAATCAAAGAAACTAACTGGCCGGAAACTTTTGACCGCCACTGTGTATTAATGTAAGTAAATATACTAGAAAATATAAGATATATTTTTATGAGAAGAAATCAAAATGTGACATCTTCCATCTCATTCGATTTCAAGCATTTATAGCAACCGTTCATTTTTCTTCATTAGTCAAAGAATGACATATATTATGTCTTTCGGTATCTTAATTTTATTATATGTCACATCGTCTTAAATATATTCGATACCTTTAAAAATAAAACATTATAATCAGCTCAGTTACGAAATTCTTCTGAAGGATGTAAAATTAACTTCACTATGAGGTTTTACATTGGAAAATTATTCTGTAAAGAAATATTTTCCATGTATAACAAATAAGAAATTGCACGTCAAACATAGTAAATGAGGTTCGTTTGTACTATATAGAAATTTTAAAATATTCAGATGCTGATGAAATAATATACAGTACTTCAGATACAGTATAGTATCCGCAATCTTTTGTAAGTCCCTGAAAATACTGTCTGAATTCTAGTATACTGGAAATAATTTGTAGTAAACCTCATTAATGTACATCAATTTCATAAAATGTGATAAATTTTAATATAATTAATACATGTCCAAACAATGTTTTGTTAATACCATTATGCAATGGAAAACTTTTGTGTGAACCTGTAAATTAATAACAAAATTTTGATGTACCACAGATTGTACATACTGTACATTTTAGTAAGATGCATATCAATTTTATCATGATCGAAAGTGTGTAAGCTTCTTAAAATGCTCTTAAAACTATTTTTCCTATTGGCCGTAAAATAAAAAATATTATGCGTATTTAAGCTAATATTAAATTTTACATAAATACAATTAATAAAAAATATTAATTTTACATTTCATTTCAGCTGACTTAAGAGAAGTTATATAGATAGATAGATATAGACAGATAGATAAAATTTCCGAATAATTAAAATCATTGAAACATATGATATTGTCCATATAAATTGAAATAACTAAATTTTTTGAAAGAATTACAACTATATCAAAAACATAAATACAATATGTATGCATATTAATAAAATAATTTAGGAATAGCTTTTATCTTATTATATCCCTTGTGTGTTTTGTCTAGTCAAAGAAGTATTTTATCATACTTGGAATGAAAATAAAGTTTTACAGTTGTCTTCGTAAAATTTTATTTAATCTAAGGACTTAAAATCTTGTTGAAGTTATTACATCTCTTCACCTAAAAATATATCTTTAAAATTTCAAAAAATATATAACAGAAATATTTGAAATTTCCAAAAAATAATTTACAATATTTTCTCTTTTATTTCTTCAAAAGATATATATTCTGATATCTAGCATCTCTAATCTATGACGTTCATGTTAATACAAGTAAATATACTAGAAAATAAAACATACGCTCTTTATGAGACTAAATCTAATAAATGTGACATCTACCATATGTTCCATTTTCATACAATTGCAAACATTTATAACAATCATTCTTTTTTATCATTAGTCAATGCATGGCATTTATTATATGTAGTTTGGTAGTTTAAATTCAATATATGTCACATTTTCTTAAATGTACGTGATACCTTTATAAATAGAAGTTTATAATCAGATGAGTTATAAAATTCTTCAAACTGATGTAAATTTAATCTCAACTATGCGTTTTACATTCAAAAATTATTGTGTACACAATTATTTTTCCATATATAATGTCTTTCTCCATATATAATATCCATTCAGAAAACGTATAACAGAAATATGTGAAATTTGCTAGAAATAATTTACAATCCTCTTCCTCTTCTATTTCTTCAAATGATATTATCTATATATCCTAGTTTCTAACATCTCTTATCTTTGACGTTAATATTAATGTAAGTAAATATACCAGAAAATTGAAGATACACTCTTTATGAGAAGCAATCCTAAGAAATCTTACATCTCCCATATTTTTCTTTTCATACGGTTTCAAACATTTATTATTGTCATTCCTTTTTTATTAAGAGTCAATGCATGGTATTTATTATACGTAGTTTGCTAGTTTAATTTCATTATTTGTCACATTTTCTTGAATATACGTGATACTTTTTTAGATAAAACTTAATAATCTGCTGTGTTACGAATTTCTTCAGGGAGATGTAATATTAATCTCCTGTATGATGTTTTACATTGAAATATCATTCTGTAAATGAATACTTTGCTTAAATAACAAGTTGGGAACTGCACTCCAAACATAGGAAATGCGATGAAGTCCTAATATAACGATATATAAAGTGTATATCTGTAAAATTTCAGAAAATGTGTAACAGAAATATTTGAAATTTCCAAAAAATAATTTAGAATATTTTCTCTTCTATTTCTTTAAAAGATATATATTCTGATATCTAACATGTCTCATCTATGACTTTCATATTAATATAAGTAAATATACTAGAAAATGGAAGATATACTCTTTATGAGAAGAAATCTAATAAACACTACATCTCCCATATTTTCCTTTTCATACGATTTCAAATATTTATTACAGTCATTCCTTTTCTATTAAGAGTCAATGCATGATATTTATTATATGTCGTTCGGTAGTTTAGTTTCATTATACGTCACATTTTCTTCAATATACTTGATGCTTTTTTGGATAAAACTTAATAATCTGCTGATTTAGGAATTTCTTCAGAAAGATGTAAAATTAATCTCCATTATGACGTTTTACATTGAAAAAATATTCTGCGTAGAATTATTTTTCCATGTCTATAAAGACGGGAAAAACGAAATTTTAACTTGTCTATTTTTTTTATTGAAATGACCTCAAATATTTTACATTTCTCGTTTTTTTTTTTCAGAAATATCTTTAATTTTGTAAGACTGTTTTGATAAAAAAAATATTTTGTCAAAAATTGAGAAAATATTTTAGAATAAAAGTAAACCATGCGATTTTTGTTTTTTTAAATATTCTATGTTTACATTTTGTTATTTTTAAAGCTTAAGAAACCAATTAATATAGACGTTTTTCACATACATGTGCCAATCCAATGTTGAGATTTTTTACTATTTTATATTTTTAATTATAGAATTTTCAGTTCTTTTTCTAGCTGTTAAAGATTTTGTTTAAATATAATAAATTTACGAAACGTCATTTTTTACATAATACTAGCAGATTCATTTTATATTACCACTTGACGTCATTCAGTTCCGGAATATTAAGCTTAAATACATCTAAAAGAAGTGATATTTTTCTACATGTGGCACATATTCCATTAATGTTTGTAAAATAATTTGTAATATTTGTGTTAGTTTTATTTTCTTATTATTTGTATTCGTATTATCTTATTAAAACATGTGTGTGTTTAGTCTGGTCAAAGGAATATTTTATAATATTTGGAATGTAAATAAAAGTTTACAAATGTCTTCGTAAAATATTATTTAATCTAAGGGACATAAAGTATTGATGTGGTATATTATCTATTTTTGTTTTAAAAAATATGTCTCTAAAATTTTTGAAAATGTGTAACAGACATATCTGAAATTTGCAAGAAATAATTTATTATTCTTCTTACTTCTATTTCTTCAAAAAAATACTATATATGCATCCTAGTTCCCAAAATATCTTATCCATGACGTTTATATTAATATAAGTAAAAATACTATAAAATATAAGATATAATCTTTAGGAGAAGAAATCTAATAAATGTGACATTATCCATATTTTCCCCTGGATACGATTTCAAACATTTGTAAAAACCATTCCTTTTTTATCATTAGTCAATGCATGACATGTATTATACGTAGTTCAGTAGTTTAATTTTATTGTATGACACGTCTTCTTGAATATACGTGATACCGTTATAAATAAAACTTAATAATTAGGTGAATTACGAAATTCTGCAGGAAGATGTAAAATTTATCTCCAAAATGACGTTTTACATTGAAATATTATCCTGTAAAAAAATATTTTTCCATATATAATGCCTATTTTTCATATATAATATTTTACAGAAAACGTATAACAGAAATATGTAAAATTTGCAAGAAATAATTTACAATCCTTTTTCTCTTCTATTTCTTCAAAAGATATGATCTATATATCCTACTTTCTAATATTTCTTGTCTATGACGTTTATATTAACGTAAGTAAATATGCTAGAAAATAAAAAATACACTCTTTATGAGAAGAAATCTAATAAATGTGACATCTCCCATATTTTTCCTTTTCATATGATTTCAAACATTTATAAGAGTCATTCCTTTTCTATTAAGAATCAATGCATGATATTTAAGTTCAATTCAATCGTAGTTCAATTTCATTATAATGTCCCGTCTTCTTGAATTTTCCTTATATCTTTATAAATAAAAAATAATAAGCTAATGACTTTGAAATTATTTAGAAGGATGTAAAATTAATTTATACAAAGACGTTTTACATTGAAAAAATATTTTGCAAGGAATTATTTTTCCATGTTTATAAAGAGGGGAAAAACGAAATTTTAAGTTGCCTCAATTTTTATTGAAAAGAATAAAGATATTTTATATTTCTCGTTTTTTTTAGAAATTTCTTTAATTTTGTAAAGATTATTTAGGTGCAAATAAATAAATAAATAAATGAATAAAAATAAACAAATTATTTTGTCAAAATTTGAAAAAAAAAAATTTCGAATAAAAGTGATTAATACAGACATTTTTTACATAAATGTGCCAAGAACATAAACAATCCAATGTTAAGATTTAACTATTTTGTATTTTTAAATATAGAATTTTCAGTTGATTTTCTAACTGTTAAAGATTTGGATTAAACATGAAGATTTTAGAAAACGGTATATTCTTCACATAATACTAGCTGATTCATTTTATATTACGGCTTGACGTCACTCAGTTGAGGGTTATTCAAATTAAATACATTTGAAAGAAGTGCTATTTTTCTATATGGGACATATATTCTCGTTAATGTCTGTAAACGAATTCGTATTATATTATTACATGTGTGCGTTTATCTAGTCAAATAGATATTTTATCATAGTTGGAAAGAAAACAAAATTTACAGATGCCTTCGTAAAATATTATTTAATATAAGCGGGATAAATTGCTGATGTGGCTTATCTATTTTTATTGTTAAAAATATGTCTTTAAAATTTCAGAAAATGTGTAACAAAAAATTTGAAATTTGGAAGAAGTAATTTACAATCCATTTAATTTCATTTCTTCAAATGATATTATCCACGTATCTTCATTTCTAACATATCTTATGTATAATATTTATATTAATGTAAGTAAATATACTAGAAAATATAAGATGCTTTCTGTAGGAGAAGAAATCTAATGAACTTGACACCTCCCATATTTCCCTTTTCATTCGATTTCAAACATTTATAACAACTATTCTTTTTTATCATTAGTTCATGCATGTTATTTATTATATATCGTGAGGTAGTTTCATTCCATTATACCGTGACACCGTCTTAAATGTACGTGATACCTTTATAAATAAAACTTAATAATCAGCTTTTTTGCGAAATTCTCCAGAAAGATTTTAAAATTAACGTTTTACATTGGAAAATTATCCTGTAAAGAAATATTTTTCTGTTTATAATAAGTTGGAAATTGTACGTCAAACATAGTAAATGAAAAACAAATTCCGCAAAAAATATCTTAGACCAAGAGATCTAAGTATAGATAATCACTTTCACTACTGAAATTCCAGAATTAATTAAAACTTGATTCGAATATAAAAATGCAAATGCTCTATAGAGTCATATCTTGATGTAAAATACCTGGAAATCGATTTTTAGCAATTGACTAATAGGTTTTCCTGCTGCCAGTCCTACATGTTTTCATATTTTTAAGTGCAGGAAAAGGTGATCATAAACATACGAGTAAACCGCTATAATTGGAGTTTCATTTGTTTTCCACAATGGTATGACATGGCGTACCGATTGCGTTTTAATATGGTAACCGAGTTTTAATTAATTCTGGAATTTCAACTCTAAACTCGATAAGTTAATTGTCAGTGGTACCACCTCGTGATTTTTATTATGACGAGTAATGATATATTTGAAAACAACTGAGAAAAAAAAAACAGCACCGATTGAGATAAACGACCTCCAAAAAATATTTTTTGAAACATTAACTATTTAAACAAATTATAACGTTTCAACAAGAAATTAGCTTCAATAACTAACATTTTTTTCCATTCATGATATATGAATGACAGTTTAAACAGAATGGTATGAAACACAGTAAACATAAAATTGAACATAAATTTGACATTTAGGAAAAATCTTTTTTGAAATAGTAAATATTATTTTTAAGGAGAAAAATATTCTCTTTAATGTATCAAACCAATAGGAAAATCAAATGCTATTATTCCAAACATCCTATAATTTAATGGTTTCCTTTCAGGAAGTACGCATAATTAGTTTTAAACGATATTTATTATTTTCATCTTTAAAAACGTAAAGAAAATATAAATATATATCTAATAATTACCCCCGTTTTTTGGATGAGATTTGTGAAGAATCATAGATGCTATGGTGTAAATAAGAAATCAGACTTGCCAAGTCTCCTGTTTTTGCGCAACGTTATTACTACCTTTGACAATAAAGTTCGGTGAATGAATTCAGAACGACCGATCTGGCAACACTGGGAAAACAAAACGCTGCACCCGCTTAGAGACAAGTGTTGACCATCATCCCCCACCGTTGATCAGTTGAGCGTTGTTTATGTTCTGTGTAAGACGTGCTTTACTAATTGCTTGTTCAGGGTGTTGGTTCTTAACTGAGAACAAGAAAATGAACGAACAAAAGATCAGTTTAAAGTTTGGTTTTAAGTTTTGCAAGATACCGAAAGAAATTCATGAGAAGTTGTGCAAATTGAATATACACCATACTCGCCAGATCTCAATCCTCCAGACTTATTCATATTTTCACGATTCAAACTCTCTTTCAAAGAGATTTGACCATATTACTGCCATCCAACGAAATGTGACGAAGCTTTTGAACTCCATCCCAAAAGAAGACTTCTTGCGAATTTTCCAGGACATGTATCGAAGATGTCAGTGGTGCATAGTTATGGCAGATGACTATTTTGAAAAATGGTAGGGTAACTTTCATTAGTATTTCATCTACATTAATGTTACAGGACTATTCACCGAACTTTATTGTCAGAGGTTGTATTTTACAGAAAACTTTGTTCTCTTAAAGCACACAAATGTTGAAATTAAGTAATAAAATATTTTCTGTATTAAAAGGCCGTTATCCAAAAAGCCAGAGACTTGGAGTTCAGAATATATATATATATATATATATATATATATATATATATATATATATATATATATATATATATACCTGGTGTCCCAAAAATGACTGATGGGTTTTAAAATTTAATAACTTACAGCTATTTAAAAAATTTTTGCAGGAGGGTTATGTATAATGTCAGGAGTTTTTTTTCCGTAATTTTTTATTTTAGTTCGAATTTCAAACAATAGGTGGCGCTGAAGGCGACTGAAGGCCAGGTCAACGCTTCACTCAGCATTGATCACCTGGCTTTCAATCGCCGTCAGCGCTACCTATTGTTTGAAATTCGAACTAAAATAAAAAATTACGGTAAAAAAACTCCTGACATTATACATAACCCTCCTGCAAAAATTTTTTAAATAGCTGTAAGTTATTAAATTTTAAAACCCATCAGTCATTTTTGGGACACCCGGTATATATACCCATACATAATTGAAATAAAATCACAAATGCACGAACAAAATGGCAAAAATCCAAAGATGAACAAACAATGAATATATACATTTATAATTCATGAATAAATAAGAGCAAATATACTGTAAAATTTGCAAGAAAATGTATATTTATATTTATATAATTTCATTATGAGAAATCTACAAAAATATACTATATAGGTAAAAAGACTACCTGTTCTTTATCAGTAGGGGTTGGTTTGGCATTCCACTCTCTGATAAAGTAAACACAGTCTTTTTATCTGCATTGTTTATTTTTGAAATTTTCATAATTATATGTTATATATATTGAAAAATTTATTTCCAGTTTTATAGTATATTTGCATTTATTTATTAATGAATTAATATTTTCTTGAATGTATATTGTGATACTTTTATATAGTAATAATTTTCATTAACAATGATTGAAATATATAAACTTATACATATGCAGAGAAATAGATAAGATCTTAAGACTTAATAGATAAGATGGGGATGATTTTAGGTTCTATAGCCCATGATCGGCGTCGATTTGCAAAAGGTTTTTAAATATAAGTACATAATAATCCAAGAGCAGACAGCACAAAACACTAGCACAAGAAAAAAACCTTTTACTTTATGGAAGAGTAGTAGTAGAGGAATCAATGATCCATGTCTGCCGGAAGTGAAGGGGTGCATAAGCCAAAAATTAATACTCCTGGAGGTTGACTCTAGGTTTAGCATTGTGTTACTCCTACAATCAAAAGTATGAAAATACGGAAAACTGAGTTCAAAAAAACACAGTGCTAAGCCTACTAGGCAATCACTAGTGCTATGCATTTTACGCTTATGCACCAATTCGCTTCCGGCAGACATGAATCATTACATTTCTCTACTACTACCGTAAAATGGGGTGAATAGGAAGAGCGCGGTGAATAGGAACGAAACTTCCCGGTCATACAAATAAATTCATTTTAAATATATGAGAGGATATTTTTAGTTGCCAATTTTTTTACAAGAAGGTAATAACATTAAGAGTTGAGAAATTAAGTTTCGACATTTTGGCATTACTACTGGGGTATATAAAAAAACTTCAAGAGTATCCTCAAAAACCTCATTTTTTCAACGTCTTCAAAACTTTGTATGTAGCTATAGTATTTTTTGTATTCTAAACCTAATAGAGGGGATTTTTAATTAATGATAGACCTGTAAACGATATGCTGTAATAAATTCTATTTATTTTTAAACTACATAACGAAAAAATGAAAAATGGCTTGTAACATCAGAGGTTTAAGATTTACGGGGTGAATCGGAACACGTTTTCTCCCATGGTTTATTTTTCTATACAGTAGTAGTTTCATGTACTATATGAAAATATAAGTATGAATATGTATTGTAACAATATTTTGTTTATTCTAATTACTTGAAGAGTTTATAGAGGCCAAGAAATTACTTGGTTAAACAAAAAAGTCAACGCTTAATCAAACAGACATGCATACACGATAAAAGAACTTAAAAATAGCTAATTAGTTAAAAAAACTGCACAAAATTATTCTCTGACATCCACAACATTACACAAACATCACAAAATGAAAAATCAATTAAAAAAGAGAGGGGTGCAAACAGTACTAAGGGCTGGGGGATGAGGATGTAATAGTAGATAGCATTAATACATGCAGTGATTGGGGCTACTCTATAGTATATTCACTTACCCATTGACTACTAGTAAAGGATAACACAGAACAGGGCTGAATTTGTATTAAATTCTGCTGCTGCATATCGAATATAATTTCTTAAAATAAATTTTAATTTTTATTGATTTCAAAGTTGTTTTCTAAGTTTTAATAGAGCATATCTTTACTTGTATATAAAATAAAGGCTTGGTTTCACAATAACCACGTGTTCCTATTCCTCTCTTATCATTAATGCCTGTTTTTACGAACCCTATTAAAGTTTGAATCGGAATAAATAAAGATTATAGCGTTTGTTCCGATTCACCCCTATCTGCGGGGTGAATCGGAACACCATTAAAAAACTAAATAATTTATATATAAACAGTAAAAATGTTTCGTTTTTGTTTAAAATGTAAAGAACAAAACAAGACCGAAGTTTCTAGAACAAAAATAAAAAAAATTAAAACATCAGTTGTTGTTTTTTTTAACGTTGAATTTGAAAAGTGTTCCGATTCACCCCATTTTACGGTACTACCGGGTTTTTTTTCTCGTGCTCGATGACATAGGATTTTGTGCTGTCGGCTCTTGGACTATAATGGGAAATATTATAGGTAGCATTTCTTACGAAATCTATCCAAAATGAATAAAATGATTAAATAATTTTGCAAAAGGCATGTACAAAAATGAACATTGGCTTTATTATTTAGGAGCGCTCGTAATTATGAAAAAATGTAGCAGCTAAAGCCGTCGTTCAGTATGTCCGTCTGTCCCCATATAACAGAGCATAAACTACAAAACCGAATCGTTTGAAATTAAAAATATATAATTGTTGTATAATTTTGTCGAGTCATTTAAAAGTTTTTGAAAATCGGTTGTATATATTTTAATTACAGTGACTATGTAAAGTATTCCGTTACATTATGACCAATGGGAAAAAGAATCTCAAGTGAATTTTAATAATGTTGCACATTTTCGAAGACAATAAAATTAATATGCATCTATGAAGTATATTTTATATTATACACTATGTACAATGTGTAGTATAAACAATATTTGTTATTAATTTACAGGGCCGCACAAAATTATTCCATTGCATAATGGTAGAGGGGGAAACATTGTTTGGGGCGTTTTATTATTATTTTTTTATTATATTAAATTATTTCACATTATACGAAATTGATATACGTAGTTAAGTATACTAGCTACTTTCTGTATAACAGAAAGCAGATAGTATCTACAGGAATGCACATATGTTTTCGGCAACTATACTACATCCGAAAAACTGCATATTACTGCATATTAGGGTAGAGCGAAAAAAATTATTTTTTAAAAATCAAAAACGGGTAGGTGCCAAAAGTTGCCTTTATACTAGTACATCAACTACGTGAAATTTTACCACTGAAAACAATGGCTTGAGTCTGCGCTTTTGCTCCAAAAGTCGAAATTTTGGGTAAAATTTGTCATTTTTTGACATTTTTTCAAAAAAATTTAAAAATTCCTACAGAGCTGGTTATCACTTAAAAGTGTTACTTAGACCTTCATATTTATCTGCTTAACATATTTAAACTATAAAACAGTATTTGTAGCCTGTATAATTGGAGCCAATCTGACAACTTTTGGTAAAAAATCAGCGTTACCTCGCTATTGGACCATACACCGAAATGTGTATTTTGAATGCATTTCTTACCTAGCTGCTTTCAAAACTACTCTGTATATAACTCGTAGAGATGGCTGCATTTCATATCTTATTCGTCTCAACCACCGAACCATCTACGTCCAATGTTTTATTTATGCATTTAATTATTTTTTTTCCCGAAGACGGGCATAAGTTTTCTATGTATCAAAGTAGTTTACCTTTTCTTTGTATTCACTGACTTTGGATGCTGCTGGTGTGACCTGCTGCACATATATTTTTATACCTTATATAACAGAAGAGAAGTTGAGTAATGTATTGGGTACGTTGTTAACTGAAACTATTCAGCAGTCTATTATTTTTATTAAAATTTCATGCAATTAATACATTATGATTGGAAGTTCTGTTACCACAGCATTTTTTCAATCAACTACATTTTATATATAATGATTTTCCTAAAAATTGATTATAGGAATTCAATTTCTAGTATGTCATCATTTACTGTACCTATTACATTAAATATCTTTTGAAAAGCTAGCTGCTTAATATTATGACGATCCTCACAGATGATTGCAAACAAAATTTGCGTGTAAAGCAAAAATATTTCTAAAATCTATAGAATTTTAGTATTTGTTTTATGTCGTTTCCTGTGTTATTTCGTAGTCGAGTAATTTCTAATAAGTTTTTAGATCTATTCTTTAGGTGTTTATTACATTTGATATGAAACATCCTGCAATTTAAAATTGGATTTTATATTTTGTTAGTGAACCTATAGACTCTGATTGCCAATCTGTGCTTAAAGCCTTAATTTTTTTTCGCTTTATGAGCTGTCTTTTGTAAGAGGTGTTTTCTAAATTAATATTCCCCATTTCTTCTGAGAAACAGCTTTCCTTATGAATTAGCTTTGTAATCACGGACAGAAATTTATAATCTGTTCTGCGTATCTTTTTCTCAATTTGAGAAAATAATTTTTCAAAATTATTCTCTATTTTATAAAAAAAAATTGTAATAGGAAGTGTACGTAGACAAAGATTCTCCTATTGATCCAGTGAATCTATGTAGATTAGAACGTTTTATATCGACTTCTCTAATAACTGACACAGAGGAAATTCACTGGAGTTGAAGTAGCACATGATCCATTATTATACACAATTCTAAGTTTACCCAATATAAAATAGTTCACAGCGACAAATAGAATTCTCCTAATTTTAAATGAGTACTTATAGTCGATTAGAGTCTCTACATTCCCTCATAAAGTACCATGCATTATAAGTTTATGTACAGGGCAGCTCACCATCAAATGTTGTCCACTTATAAAAGAAGATCTAAAAATTAAAGAGAAATTACCTGGCTACGAAAACACTTAGAAAACGGCATAAAACTAATGCAAAAAAAGTTATTTACATCAACGGTTGTTCTGCATATGCAGAACAAATTCTTATTGCAATTCTTTCTGACGATCACCATCACATTTAACAGCTCGCTTCTCAACATATATAAAATGCAAAAATAGAATAAATGATGGCATACTTGTAGTTGGAATACCTGAAATCATGTTTGAAGCAGATCATTATGTTAAAAAAATACAATTGACTGAAAAAATGTTGTGGAACCAGAACTTCCTATCACTTTCATCCACTGGATGTAAGTTTGAAAAAGATAATAGATGGCCGAATAGATCCCTTTCTAATATTCCCATGCATTACGCTACTTGTCATTTTTTGTATAAGCTGTAAAAATATACATTAAGATAGTCACAGCAGCATATGGATACAAAGAATAGCAAACTAGGTGGATGCATCGAAAACATACCAAATTTTGATAAAGAAAATCACAAATCAATATATCAATAAAACACAGTACAAAGATGATCGAATAGTTGGGACGGGTGGTATATGAAATATACCCACATCCACGACGTATGTCCAAGGTAGTTTTGAAAACAAGAGCTGTATTAAAAACAACAATTCATTGTATGTCCCAATAGAATGGTAATGCCGTTTTCTTACCAAAAGTTGTCTGTTTTGCTCCAGCTATACGTAATAAAGATATTTTTTTATAGTTTAAATATATTAAGCAGATAAATATAAAGGTTTAAGTAACACTTTTTAATAATAACCAGCTCTGTAGGAATTTTTAATTTTTTTTGAAAAAATTCCAAAAAATGGCAAATTTTACCCAAAATTTCGATTTTTGGAGCAAAAGCGCAGACTTAAGCCATTTTTTTTCAGCGGTAAAATTTCACGCAGATGATGTACTAATATAAAGGCAACTTTTGGCACCTACCCGTTTTTGATTTAAAAACAATAATTTTTTTCGCTCCACCCTACTGCATATACTTCTTTATGGTGCAAACGCATTTCATTTGCTGTGCTTGACGTGCAACTTCCAGCTTGTTATATCTCTGTGTAGCATAAAAGTGCCATATTTAAATCTTAATCTAATTTTAAGGTTAAGCATCAGTGATTAATTATAGAAGCAACAGTATAGAAGCAAATGCTATTTTATGGAGAGTGTTCTTATTCACTATAGATTTACTGACGAAGCTAGAAAATACAGAAAATCACGGAACATTCATCTGCAAAAATATGTAAAAATTAAAAAAAAATACAGAAATTATAAATATTGAAAATTAAGTCCCAAATTTTTATTTGAAAAACAGTATTTATTAAAAAAAAATATCACCTGAAACTTTTGCCGATATTTTAACAGGTCATGTATTTAACAGAAATAGTCTACCAAATCAATCTATGCGGTTCAAATTTATAAGTTATGTTATAGAAAGGGAGCCGTAGCACAGGCAATCATCTCATCGAGTTCACGGGAGAAATTACAGAATTAATTAAAACTCGACGTGCATATTAAAACGCAGTCGGTCTACCACATCGTATCTTTTTGCTGTTGACTCGTAGATTTATTATCGTGTTTTTCTGCACCCAAAGTTATAAAACCATGGAGGATTGGGAAAAAGAAAACACTATGGTAAACGTACGAAGAAAAATAAAATCGTGTTTTTTTTAACCAAGATATGACCTCACAGACCGATTCTGTTTTATATGTAAATCGAGTTTTAAATAATTCTAGAATTTCAGCTCTTAATTCGATAACGTAATTGTCTGTGCTGCGCCTCCGGGTCTGTTATTGCTATTGTTTTAATTTTTCACCTAATACCTTCAACTTTTAAATTCAGCTTCACTCTAATTAAAAACCATTAAAGAAATAAGAATTAGCATTTTTATAGAACATTTTCTTATTCAATAATCAACAAAATGACTAATTTCTCTTGCATTGTTTTTCATTTATAATAAAAAAGGAGGTTATTTTCTAATATAGGTGTTTTGGTTCTGTTTTAGAAACTTTGGTGCAAATCTGTTGGTTTTAAAAAGTTAAAGTTTTTGACATATGATATAAACAGTTTTGAAAATAATGTTGCATGCGTTTTGTGCTAAATTATATATCTGCAATTATAAATTCATATAAATGTTTATTAGACATTTTTTATTATTTTTATATACAATTTAATTCTGTTTCTACATATTTTTTTTTTCTTTTAAAAACAATAAACGTTATAAATATATAAATTAAAAAATCTATGCCTTCATACAACTGTGAATTGGTTTTTGGAATAAAAAAGCTCAATTTTCATCCTCTTTTAAGTCGAATTACGCTATCTCGTCAAGACTTTTATATTATGGTAAATCATGAAATCAAATTTGCAATAAAAAAAATTAAAAGACATTTTAAAAAGGTATATTTATATTTATTGATTGATATTTCAATATTTTCAAAATATACGTGCCTCCAGTAAAAGTAATTTTAAAATCTTTTAAAGGATATTGTTTATAATAACAAACAGGAAATTCATAGTAGCATTTACTCAGTATTAATATTCAGTGCCTTAGACTTTGTTTCGACAGCGAACGTATTGAATATTCACTTTTGAAATACTCAGGAAATCTAGAAATGCGACAATGTGATAGTGTTGATGTAAGCATTTTCCTGAAAGATTGTTTTGTTATTGAAATGTCACTTTAAAACATATATTTTGGCATTCTACTATAGTGTAAGGAAGTTTACATAGCGTGGTTCGTGTATGGACAAAATACATAAAATATTTTAAACATGACATTATTATACAACATTTAAAATATTTATCTTATAAATATATAAGTAAGTATGTTCAGAGAGTATAAATATTTAAACTTTCATTTCGTAAATAAAAATGAAAAAAGAAATTTTGCGAACTTATTTATATAATTGAATACCCCCAGAAGTCAAGGGTTATAAGTGACAAAATTGAAAAAATTAAACTAAGTGCATAGACGACCTAGAAACATGTCTTTTCTTCGGATATAGAAATATAGGTGATTTTCTAATTCGTAGGTGATTTCTACTTTTACCGCATAATGATAAATAAATATTGATTAGTTATAAATTCAAACAAAATTGTACTTTTTTTTACATTTATTGAAAAAAAATTCAAAGACCACAATGAAACAAGCGGCAGTTACCAGTTCAGTCTATGATTATTTATTTTCAAATTTAATCTCAATTGTCTTGAAACTCAATTTATTCCCAATCGATATTTTTCCTTGTAGGTACCATTTGACTTCTAAGGTCGTCAAATATCTATATTATAAAGGCCAAACGCATCTGTGCGTAAGACATACCTCATTTTGCTAATGGCAGCATTTCGATATTTGAAATGAAATTTAGGTTTCCAAAATTTTACTACAAATTTTTAAATTTCTGAATATCGCACATTTTCAAATTTTACGCCGTCGTATAGGAAAAAAATGTACTTTTAAATGCAATTTGTTTCAAAATCATACCTTAATATATTTTTGAGATATTATTATTATTTTGTTTTGTAATTTTTAATGTAATTTTTTAAATTGTGGCAACAGCAGTACACAATTTCTATTAAAAGTAAGGGAGGAAAAGACTTAAATTATTGTATCTTTTTGTTACAATTTTCATAAAGAGGGAAAAAAATTGAAATTAAAGTACGTGCTATGGCAAAAAATATCGCCTGTTATAAAATCAGTGGAATTTTCCCTTTATTCCCTTTTTATTTATCAATTAAAGGATTTTTAGTTTTACAAACTTATTTTCACAAGATACAACAATTTTTCTTAAAAAATGTTAAAAATGTGAATACGGATATGAGAGGTGCATATGCAAATTTTGAGATAACGAAAATAATGTCGTGTTTAGATTTCACTGGGAAAATGTCTATTATTGAGTCAAAGTGGAATATATGTTGTCGTTTTTTCTTTTGGAATACCAATCATACCAGCCTTATTGATAACTGTATCATAATAACTAATCTTTATTATATTTTATTGCTTATTTTGCGATTAGAGTTTCATTTTAATAATTTTTGCTACTGAGTTTTATAGTATTTTGTTTACTTTAGGTTAAATAACATTTGTTTAAGAGTTAGACTTATCAATGTAAGGTGCATTTTTTATTGTAACTAATTTCGTAGATTTATTCTAAACCAATGAAACGGTTCTTACTTAAAAATTTTCTTTCGTCGAAATTCGATGGGTTCTAACATGTATTTTTAACTTCAATTTTGAAATTTACTATTAAGCCATGCAATTCATTATTATTATTATTACTTTTCGAAAATTCATGTTCTATATCATGCTTCAATAAAATTACACAACAAAAGAAACAAAAGTAAAATACTCATCTATGTTTTCTAATTCCAGGATGTCAAGTGCAAAATTGCGATTTTACATCAAGCTATATCGATGAATTATACATTAGTTAAAATGAAAGAATATGTTTACAATACTAATAAATCCTATATTAACATAAAATTTGAAACATAATTTTAATGCTTCAATAATAAAGGAACAAATTCCAAAAACTTTTTCAAAAATTCAAATTTAAATCAAACGAGAATGATTTTTTTCTACCAAAAATTGATTATAAATTCTTAGCTTTTGGAAGCAAGAACCAGCATTTAAACAATTATTAATACTATATTAATTAATAATAACTCCAAATGTTTAACTTAATCAAACACTTGAAATTTTGAAGTATTTCTATTTCTAAGATAACATTACAAGTTAATTAAGGCTACAGTGGACTTTCAAAATCGCAAAAAATCATCAAATTGTCAAATTTTCATTTTTAGCATAATAACATTATATGAACTCCCTGCTATTGAACACAAAAAGAATTTTTCAATTTCGACTATTTTTACTGGAGTTACAAGCATTTCTGTTCAATCACCTGATTGTGCCATGCCCCTTTTTTTATTTTTCTGCCGATTAACATCCGTAAAATTTAGCCTAGTTTTTAGTTTTACCATACAAAATGTTATTAATTTTGTGATTTCGCAAAACAATACTTTAACTGTAATTTTTAACTCTTTCTTTAAGCGTTTGTTTACAATGTATTTAGAGGAATTGCTTTTTTGTCCCCTATCTTTTTAGCGTAAATTAAAAAATATTAATATATTTAAAATATTAAAAATATTTAACAAAAATTTGTACAATAAAAGGTATTTATACCATGAATATTTCTAGCAAAATTTGAAAAAAATTCATTAGAAAATACAAAATGTTACTTTTGAGAAGATTTTTTAAATTCAGATACTTCACGTCCTTTGCATGAATTACTGTCAAAGCCACATATTCTATGTGAATTTAGCATAAAAACATAAAACACTTACCTATAAGCTAGAAATGATATTATATTCCTTAATAGCTGAAACTGTGTCAGTAGAAAAATATTAAGCAATTATAACCACTGTAGTTACTAAAACCTGTTTTTCTCAGAATGAATATTTTCGTCTATTTCATCATTTCAAAATGCTCCATGCGAAATTCTTTATGCCCGATTTTTCTGATTTTTTGTTTAAAATGCTCTTTATGTATGCATTAACAAATGTTACTAGAAATAAATTTTTTTTAGACGCATGTAAATTTTTTTAAATTTCAGTTATATGAAATTTTTAATGATTTTTTAACGGAAAATACAAAAGAATAATTTTAAAATCATTTTTTTAAATAGTAATATGCTAAAAATGCTTAGTAACATTTGTTACCACATACATAGAGAGCATTTTAAACAAAAAATCTGAAAAATTGGGCTTAAAGAATTTCGCATGGAGCGTTTTGAAATATTGCCATTTTTTCTTAATTTAAAAAAAGAAAAATCTGTATCTCAAAAACTATTGAATAAATTTTTAAAAAAAATTGTGAAATAAGAGGTACATAAATTATGATTATTTCCAGAAATTTTTTTAAAAAATTCATTGAAAATTAAAAAAAAATAGTTTTGAGAGTCCATTGTAGCCTTAAAAAGCCACTGCTTTTCAGTAATTTCTCTAAGCACTAATTATTTTAAAAGTTTATTTTTATTTAGTCCGAAATTATAAAATTATCTCGCTTCAAACATTTTCATTCGTTTCTATTTGGTCAAATAAATAGAAGTTAACATTAATACTTTCGATAAAGCAAAGTTCATTAATTTTAAAAAAAGAAATGCGCTAATTCATACATACTCAACATTTTAAACTTACTTTATTACATGTATATTTGCAATCAAGCAAAACATTTTTAACGTTAAGATAACGTAAAATTCAAGTAATACATATATCTATAGTTATTTAATGAAACTTGCCTCTTAAGAGGGCTCAGGGGTTGATCGATACGGAAAAATATGTAAACAGAGCTCTCGATTCGAGTCCATATAAAAACAGAAGTGTTCAATGCAATTAATTTAAACTTTCTGATATCTTAAAGGTATGTTTGTAGGCTTATAAAAGTATAAAATGAAGTACTTCAATGCAATATAATAAGAAATATAGCAAAATTTATGTAACACAATTTTCGAAAAAATAAACATATGTTATATCACCAACACCAAGATATCTTAACGTTGAATTGACATAGGAACCTAATTTTTGCTTTAAAATGATCCGGAAACTTTATAGAATGAATTAAGGATATAACTAGCACTCACAAACAACATTATTAAAAATACTCTCAAATTTGAAAATTTAAAAAACTTCTAAAAAATACAACTTTTTTTTCATTAAAAATACTCAAAATATTAAACTATCTGAACTATATTAATTCATTCTATAGATAATGATGTTAGATGCATGCCAAAAAAATAAATAAATAAATAAATAAAAAAATAAGCCGTTCCATCAAATAGTTTTTTTAAATCTTGGTGTTAGTAGTCAAAAATCAAGTTTCGGGAAAACGCGACTTAAAGTTGAAACTATTTGGGTGCGGCTTTGAAAATGTTGATACATAAATGCATATAACTCCGTTAAAAATGCAAATGCTTTTATGCGGTTTTTTGCATTGAGTTCAGAATTAATTGAATAATAAAAGTAGATCATAAAAAATCGATTTTTTGAAAAGTTTTCAACCCTTGAGCCCCCTTAAGCGTAAAATAATATTAAATTAAATTGTCTTACAGCATTCATAATATTTGTATGTTTTCATCAAAGTGAATGTTTCTGATTTATTATCTTAAAATTTAAACTTAATCTTTCTTATTTAAAAAATTGCAATTTAACAAATTACAACAACCATTTGGAAAATGATTTTTTGAAAAACTAAAATGTAAGAGAAATAAATTCTATTATTAAAAACATGTTGTTTTTAACCGACTTCAAAAAGGAGAGGAGGTTATCAATTCGACGCGTATGTATTTTTTTTTATGTATGTTCATCGATTACTCCGAAACTATGCAGCCGATTAATTTGGTTTTGGTGTTAAATTAAAGAGCTTACTCTCGGATTGGTACCACTTCCATTTCATAGAAATTGGTTCAGTAGTTTTTTAGTAATTAAGCAAAAACTATTAAAATTAGTGTTTTTTCGGTAATTAAAACTGGTGAATTAGTTCCAACAATTGCGTGAAGTCAGGATGGCCAAGCGGTTTAAAGCGCCTTATTTAAACTCTGGTTCTCGAAAGTGACAATGGGTTCGAACCCCATTCCTGACATACGTGTGTACAATAACTTTCCGTATTATAATTTTTACATATATATTTTTCAAATTAAATACTAATTATGCTATTAAGAATATTTTTAACCGACTTCAAAAAGGAGAGGAGGTTATCAATTCGACGCGTATGTATTTTTTCTATGTATGTTCACCGATTACTCCGAAACTACGCAGCCGATTAATTTGGTTTTGTTGTTAAATTAAAGAGCTTACACTCGGATTGGTACCACATCAATTTCATAGAAATTGGTTCAGTAGTTTTTTAGTAATTAATCAAAAACTATTAAAATTAGTGTTTTTTCGGTAATTAAAACTGTTGAATTAGTTTCTACAATTGAGTGAAGTCAGGATGGCCTAGCGGTTTAAAGATCCTGATTTAAGCTCTGGTTCTCGAAAGTGACTATGGGTTCGAACCCCACTCCTGACATACGTGTGTACAATAATTTTCCGTATTATAATTTTTACATATATATTTTACAAATTAAATACTAATTATGCTATTAAGAATATTTTGTATTTAACCGTTAGCACAGAGTATCAGAGATCTTTTATCAACTCAATACTTTATCAGTGAAAGAGTGCTAAAATAATTGACTTGCAAAAAGTAACAAGACATTGAATACATTTCCGAACCTATTCCGTATTATAATTTTTACATATATATTTTACAAATTAAATACTAATTATGCTATTAAGAATATTTTAACCGACTTCAAGAAGGAGAGGAGGTTATCAATTCATCGCGTATGCATTTTTTTAATATATGTTCACCGATTATGCCAAAACTATCCAACTGATTAATTTGGTTTTGGTGTTAAATTAAAGAACTTACTCTCGGATTGATACCACTTCCATTTCATAGAAATTGGTTTAGTAATTTTTTAATAAACGGACAAAAACTATTAAAATTAGCTATTTTTCGCTAATTAAAACTGTTGAATGAGTTCCTACCATGGAGTGCAGTCAGGATGGCCGAGCGGTCTAAGGCGCCTGATTTAAGTTCTGGTTCTCGAAAGTGAACGCGGGTTCGAACCCCACTCCTGACATACATATATACAAAACCCTTTTCCGTGTTATTCTTTTTACCCATATATATTGCTAATTAAATACTAATTATGCTATTAAGAATATTTTGTATTTAACCGTTAGCACAGAGTATCAGAGATCTTTTATCAACTCAATACTTTATCAGTGAAAGAGTGCTAAAATAATTGACTTGCAAAAAGTAACAAGACATTGAATACATTTCCGAACCTATTCCGTATTATAATTTTTACACATATATTTTGCAAATTAAATACTAATTATGCTATTAAGAATATTTTGTATTTAACCGTTAGCACAGAGTATCAGAGATATTTTACCAACACAATACTTTATCTGTGAGAGAGTGCTAAAATAATAGACTTGCGAAAAGTAATATGCGTTGAATAAGTTCACCGAATAGATTGTAGTCAAGATAGCCGAGCGGTCTAAGGCGCCAGATTTAAGCTTTGGTTCTCGAAAGAGAGCGGGGGTTCGAACCCCACTCCTGACATGCATGTATACAATAAACTTTTTCCACATTATAATTTTTACACATATATTTTACAAATTAAATACTAATTATGCTATTAAGAATATTTTGTATTTAACCGTTAGCATAGAGAATCGGAGATCTTTTATCTCCTCAATACTTAATCAGTGAAAGCGTGCTAAATTAATAGACTTGCGAAAAAAAACATGACCTTGAATAAGTTCCCTGAGTTGATTGCGATCAGGATAGCCGAGCGGTGTAATGCGCATAATTTAAGCTCTGGTTCTCGAAAGTGAACGCGGGTTCGAACCCCACTCCTGACATACATATATACAAAACCCTTTTCCGTGTTATTCTTTTTACCCATATATATTGCTAATTAAATACTAATTATGCTATTAAGAATATTTTGTATTTAACCGTTAGCACAGAGTATCAGAGATATTTTACCAACACAATACTTTATCAGTGAGAGAGTGCTAAAATAATAGACTTGCGAAAAGTAATATGCGTTGAATAAGTTCACCGACTAGAATGTAGTCAAGATAGCCGAGCGGTCTAAGGCGCCTGATTTAAGCTTTGGTTGTCGAAAGAGAGCGGGGGTTCGAACCCCACTCCTGACATGCATGTATACAATAAACTTATTTTACAAATTAAATACTAGTTATGTTATTAAGAATATTTTGTATTTAACCGTTAGCATAGGGAATCGGAGATCTTTTATCTCCTCAATACTTTATCAGTGAAAGCGTGCTAAATTAATAGACTTGCGAAAAATAACATGACCTTGAATAAGTTCCCTGAGTTGATTGAGATCAGGATAGCCGAGCGGTCTAATGCGCATAATTTAAGCTCTGGTTCTCGAAAGTGAACGGGGGTTCGAACCCCACTCCTGGCATACATATATACAAAAACCTTTTCCGTATTATTCTTTTTACACATATATTTTACAAATTAAATACTAATTATGCTATTAAGAATATTTTGTTTTTAACCGTTAGCACAGAGTATCAGAGATCTTTTACCAACTCAGTATTTTATCAGTGAAAGTGGGCTAAAATAATAGACTTGCGAAAAGTAATATGGCGTTGTTCACCGTTTAGATTGCTGTCAGGATAGCCGAGTGGTCTAAGGCGCCCAATTTAAGCTCTGGTTTTCGAAAGAGATCGTGGGTTCGAACCCCATTCCTGACATCCATGTATAACATACAGTATTTTTCCGTATTATAATTTCTTAAACTGACTTAAAAAAGTTGAGAAGGTTATCATCAATTCGACCGCGTATGTCCTTTTTATATATATATTCACCGATTACACCGCAACTATCCAACCTATTAAACTAAGTATTACGGTATAAATAACTAAAAAGTAAGAAATAAAATAAACTTTTTCAAAAAAAAAAAAAATATATATATAACCGACTTCAATCAACGCTCTAAAAAGAGTTAAATAATTCTTTAAAATATCCTAATGATGAATTGTTATCTAATAACCACACATCAGATACCATGTACCGACAAAAAAATGGTTATAAGTTTAATACATAGAACTTAATATCCAGCAAACATGGTTTTTCGGCAGAATATTTTTTACAAGAGATTAATTTACATATTTTTGATTTAATTTATGAATATATACATATAAAAAGTAATAAATTACTTTTTGAAGTTGGTGCCAAACTATTGTAAGTATAGTAAGAATTGTGGTTATATTATGCCTAATACCCTAAATAAAATGGTAAAAATCATTATTGATTGTGATCGTTTGGCACCAACTTCAAAAAGGAATTCATTACTTTTTATATGTATATATTGATAAATTAAATCAAAAATATGTAAATTAATCTCTTGTAAAAAATATTCTGTCGAAAAGCCATGTTTGTTGGATATTAAGTTCTATGTATTAAACTTATAACCATTTTTTTTGTCGGTACATGATATCTGATGTGTGGTTATTAGATAACAATTCATCATTAGGATATTTTAAAGAATTATTTCTCTTTTTAGAGCGTTGATTGAAGTCGGTTATATATTTTTTTTTTTTGAAAAAGTTTATTTTATACAATTAATTATTCATTAAATTGTTTCCTTTTTCGTAATCGATCATCAGACCGCATTTTTTTTTTTTTTTTTTTTTTTTTTTTTTTTGCTTTAGAAGACGATTTTCCAATCGACGTCTTTCTTTAGATTCGTTTTTTTTTTTTTTTTTTTTTTTTCATATCTGATCGGTTGAGCAATCCCATTTTGTAACTTTTTTGCGTTTATCTTATTTACAGTGATATTTTTCCCATATTCAAATAAAAATTCTAAATATAAAGAATTTTGTTTACAGTCGGCTCTCATTAATTCGATATCAGATAAATCGAATCTTCGCTTAATTCGAAATGAACATGAAGTTCCGAAATTTTCAATAGCAAAATAACGTTGCATATTTTCCTTTATTCGAACTCATTTTCTCTTGACTTCGTTTAATTCGAATTAACGAGATTCGGATTTTTCATTTTATTTTACTTTCTCCGGGACTTCAGATCCTTGAAATAACTTGTTTTTCTTTCATTTTTGTCAGAATTGTTCTGAACAATTATATGTACAGTCCCATGAATTTGATATCAACCTTTTTTTAGCGCCTGACAATTTCATTAATGACACCTTCACCTCATCTTTGTTCGTGCTTTCTTCTGATCCCTTAACTAATTTATGTATTTATGTTTTTAAATTTAATATTAAGTCATATTCTAATGAAAACACAGCCGGAATATATTTAAAAATACTATAATATTAATTCCTTTGAAATAGTATCCCTTTAAACATGTTTTCCTCGCATACTTTCCGTAATTTGAACTCTGGATAATTCGAACATTTTTTTTATGGTCCCGACGAGTTCCAATTAATGAGAGCCGACTCGATAGTTAGACTGTATATAATAATAATAATAATAATATTAAATATCATTTTTATAACAATAAAACATAGCCTACATAATAACAGAATCCTATATTACATAGGCCATGGATTAAATATTATTCCTGAACCAATCTTAAACAAGTTTTATATGAAATTTCAGTTTTAAAATTTTTTGTACTGCAAATATTTAAATTTCCAAACATCGCACATATTCAATTTTTACTCCGTCGTACAGGGAAAAATATGCTTTTAAATGCTTCGTTTTTGAGTCATTATTATTTATTTTGCAGTTTTTTATTTTATTTTATTTTTGTCATCGTGGTAACAAAGGTATTCCATCTCTGGACGATAATCATGGACCAATCAGAAAACGAATAAAATCCGAACATCACTTCAGATGTGCTTCGTATTTCTCTATTCTCGAACGACAGGGAAAAAATAAAAAATAAAAATAAAGAAAAATAAACACCGCGTTAATAAGAGAGAAAAATCATGTGTGATGCATAAGTTATAAAAATGTTATAAGCATTCTAAGAACTTCACTGCCTACCATGAACAGCTGAATTACGACTGATCCTACTGCAGAATAAAAATTTTCGAGAAGTATTTTACTTTCTGAATTTTTTCTCTATTTTTTTTCTATTCCCCACCTCGGACTAAAAACCGAGACCAGCTTGCCCTGTGTTTAACAAAATTTTCAAACTTTAAATAAAAAATGGTGATATATTAATTAAAATAAGAATTTAACAAATGATACGATTATTTATAAGAAAATTTTGTTGTTTGTATAAATCAGTAAATATTTTGCAAATAAGTGATTGAATATTATTTCTTTATATATTTTGGCAGTCTACTGTAGTATAAGAAAGTTTACATAGCGTAGTTCGTATATAAACAAAATATATAAAACATTTTAAACACGATTTTATTATATAAAATTTTTAATATATTTTTTATATAAATATATAAATAAGAATGTTAAGAATGTCTAAATATTTAAACTTTTATTTCACAAATAAAGGAAAAAAAAAGAACTTTGCAAACTTATTTACAGAATTATGGTTTTAATTTCAATTTGTGAAATTTCCTACTAAGCCATGCAATTTATTGCTGCTACTATGACTTTTCGAAAAAAAATTATTCTGAATTATGCTTCAATGATATTTTATAACAAAAGAATCAGGAGTAAAGCATTCATCTGTATTTTCTGTTTCTGGTGTTACAAGTGCCAAATTTAGTTTTATATCAACCTATATCGATGAATTATACATTAATTAAAATTAAATAATGTTGTTTAGATCACTGATAAATAAGAATTTAACATTTAATTTCAAGCATTTTGTCTTATCAATGTAGAGAAACAAATTTTAAATACATTTTCAATTTCAAAATCAAGTGAAAATTGAAGGAATCTTTCAAGCATAATTCATTGTAAATACTTATCTTGTGAAAGAAAAAGCAAATGTTCAAACAAGTATATACTTCAAATGTTTAACTCAATCAAGCGCGTGAAAACTTAAAGTATATTTTTCTAAGATAACATTACAAGTTAATTAAAAACCCACTGCCTTTCAATAACTTCTCTAAGCACTAAATATTTTAAAAGTTTACTTTTATTTAATCAGAAATTATAAACTTATCTAGCTTCAAATATTTCCATCCGTTTCTATTCGGTCGAATAAATGGCAGTTAACATAATACTTTCGATAAAGCAAAGTTCATTAATAAAAGAAAAATATGCGAATTCATACACACTCAACATTTAAAACTTACTTTCTTGCATGTATATTTGCAATCAAGTAAAACATTTTTAATGTTAAGATAATGTAAAATGCAAGTAATATATATCTATGTTTATTTAATGAAACTTGCTTCTTAAGCATAAAATGATAATGAATTAAATTGTGCTACAGCATTCATAATATTTGTATATTCACATCAAAGCGATTGATTTTGATTTATTCTCTTAAATTTTAAACTTAATCTTTCTTATTAAGAAAAAAATGTAATTTAACAAATTACAACAACAATTTGGAAAATGATTTTTTGAAAAATTAAAATTTAAGGCTTAGAAAAAAAATTCTACTATTAAAAAAAATTTGTTTTGCAATTAATTATTTTAACATTAAATTGTTTCCTTTTTCGTGATCGATCATCAGACCTCATTATTTTGCTTTAAAAGACGATTTTCCAATCGACATCATTCTTTGGATTCTTTTTTGCCATATCTGATTGTTTGCGCCATTACATTTTGCAACTATTTTACTTTTATCTTATTTGCAATGACATTTTCCCCTTATTCAAATAAAATTTCTCCTAAATGTAAAGAGTTTCATATAATAATAATAATAATAAATATCATTTTTATAACGACAAAACGTGGCCTACATAATAACAGAGTTTTATATTACGTACGCCATGGATTAAACATTAATATGCCTCAACCAATCATAAACAAATTTTACATGATATTTCAGTTTTACAAATTTGCGTACTGTTGATATTTAAATTTCTGAACATTTCACATATTCAAATTTTACTCCATCGTATAGTAAAAAAAAAATGTGCTTTCAAATACAATACTGTACATGCATACATACAATACATACTGTATTTCAATTCGTTTTCGAGTTATTATTTTTTTGTAGTTTTTTTTTTTTTTTTTTTTTTTTTTTTTTTGTCATTGTGGTTACAAAGTTATTCAATTTCTGGACATTAATCATGGATCAATCAGAAAAAGAATGAAATCACTTCAGATTTGTTCAATATTTATCTATTCTCGATTGACAGGGGAAAAAAAAATAAAATAATAAAAATAAAATAAAAAAATAAATAAATACCTCGTTAATAAGACAGAAAAATCATGTGTCAAGCATAACGAATTTGAAGAACATCGTTGTCTTTCTGTAAAAAAAAATGTTCAAGTAATTTTAGCCGAATTTGACCATAAACAGCTGAGTTACGACTGAACTTACCGTAGAATAAAAATTATCCAGAAGTCTTTTACTTTCCGATTTTTTTCTCTATTTTTTCTATTCTCCACCTCGGACTAAAAACCGAGCGGGACTGCGGGACCAGCTTGCCCTACTTTTAACAAAATTCTCAAAGTTTAAATAATAAATGGCGACAAATTAACTAAAATAAGAATTTAGCAAATGATACAAATATTTAAAAAAAAAATCGTTGTTTGTATAAATCAGTAAATATTTTGAGAAAAAAAGTGATTGAATATTTTTTTCCAATCTCCAAGTCCATTTTCAGCATCTATCTAAGGCACATATACTGAAATAATATCGAATAATTTTTTCAATATAAGAAATAATAATAAAACATAATTAAAAAACATTTTTTTTATTTATTTATTCCTATTTCTATGTTTACTAAAATGTGCATGCTTCGTTAAAAGTAAATTTAATATCATTCAGATGATATTGTTTATAATACAAAATAGAAAATGCATAGGAGCATTTATTCAGCTTTAAGGGAGGAGTCTCGTGTAAAACGCCGTTTTTTTAAAGATTTTAAAAAGAAAACTAGAACGTTTATGAAATCACAATGAAGAGCAAAATAACATTGAATCTTAAATCTGCAAGATTACCTCTTTCTTTCTTTCTTTCTTTCTTTTTCTCTTTTTCTCTTCTTCTTCTTCCTCTTCCTTTTTTTAAAGAAATTTGCGGAGTTGTAGCTGCTTCAACTTGAATCCTACAATTTGCAGCACCGTCCAGCACCTTGCAGCTGACAAAACTCAACAAAACAAAATTTTTTTATTAAAGTCAGTCACTATACTTAGCAATAACCAAAAATATCGAAAGATGAATGATTGAAAGCGTTTTAAAAATGAAACCGTATCTTTTTTATAAGCAAATAATAAAAAACATATATATATATATATATGTATATATATCTGTTATTTTAACACATTTTTAGGTTTGTATTGCAAACAATATATTGGCGAATATCTATGCAAAAGTTTACGTAAATTGGCCAATTATATTTTGAGTTATATTCCCCGTGGTGGAAAAATTTACGTTTTTAAATAATCGGGTTTAAACAGTCAGCACGTATGAAGAGCGTCACCTTGATCACTTTTTAAATACCTTTAAATTTTTTGTGGAGCTTAACAATTTAAAGATACATTATTCAGATAGTAAATAAATCAAGGTGCTTATAAATTTAATTTTCTACGAGCCCCCTCCCCCCCCCCCTTAATATATATCTTCGAATTTGTTTCGACAATGATCTGTATGTTCAATTTTGAAAAACTCGGGAAATCTAGATTGGCGAAAATGTGGTAATGTTGCCGTAAGCATTTTTCTGAAATATTGCTTTGTTATAGAAATGTCACGTTAAAACATATATTTCGTCATTCTTTTGTTTGATATGAATGTCTAGCGTAACTCGAATATGGACGTAATACATACAATATTTTAAACATGATATTATTAAATAATATTTTTATGATTTGGATATATAAGTAACAAAAAAATCTATGTGTGCTAATTAACTACATAACTGTGAATTAATAATAATAATAATAAAAGTTTTTTTTTTTTTTTTCTTTTTTAAGGCGAAATGTACTAGCTCCTCAAGATACTTATTCTATGGTTAAACATCAAATGAAATTCACAATTAAAAAAAAATTAAAACAAACTTTAAAAGTGCATAATTTTATTTATTGATTGATATTTCAATATTTACTAATATATATATGCCTACATTGGAAATAATTTTAAAACTATTCTAATAATTATGTCTATGTAAGAAAAGACGACAAAGTCATAGCAGCATTTATTCAGTATTTGTATTCAGTTTTCTAGACTGTTTCGACAGAGAATTGAATATTCTACTCTGAAATACTCAGGAAATCTAGAAAGCGACAATGTGATAGTGTTGATGTAAGCATTTTCCTGAAAGATTGTTTTGTTATTGAAATGTCACTTTAAAATATATATTTTGGAATTCTACTATAGTGTAAGGATGTTTACATAGCGTAGTTTGTGTATGCACAAAATATATAAAATATTTTAAGCACGATTTTATTACATAAAATTTTTAATATATTTTTTTATAAATATATAAATAAGAATGTTAAGAGTGTCTAAATATTTAAACTTTCATTTCACAAATAAAGGAAAAAAAGAATTTTGCAAACTTACTTACAGAATTATTGTTTTAATTTCAATTTTTGAAATTTCCTACTAAGCCATGCAATTTATTACTGTTATTATCACTTTTCGAAAATACTTATTCTGAATTATGCTTCAATAATATTTTATAACAAAAGAAACAAAAGTAAAGCATTTACCTGTATTTTCTGTTTCTGGTGTACCAGTGCCAAATTTAGTTTTATATCAACCGATATCGATGAATTACACACTTTTCAAATTGGAATATTATATTTACTGTACCAATAAATCAGCTTTAACATTTAATTTGAAACATTTTTTTAAACTTCCCACTGCCGCAACCGGATATATCCGTTCACTAGGTTTCTCTAGGCTGAAACTTTATTTAAATTAATATAAGTCTACAAATATAATCCAGTTTTAAAAAAAATAAGCTATGATTGATACTTTCAAGGCTTATAAGCATATACGTAACAAAAAAAAAAAAAAATTATACCATGATTGAAAATCCCTCTTTTATTAACATTTAAAATTAAATGGGGAGACAAAAACATCACAATTTTGCGCTGTTGCTCGGCAATCAGAGGGTAATGCATCTATAATAGATAAACAAATTTTAAATACATTTTCAATTTCAAAATCAAGTGAAAAGAGAAGGAATTTTTCATGCATAATTGATTGTAAATACTTAGCTTGTGAAAGCATAAGCAAGTGTTCAAACAAACATGAACTCCAAATGTTTAACTCAATCAAGCATGTGAAAATTTTAAGTATTTTTATTTGTATGATAACATTACAAGTTAATTAAAAAGCCGCTGCCTTTCAATAATTTCTGTAAGTACTACATATTTTAAAAGTTTATTTTTATTTTATAAGAAATTATAAAATTACTCGCTTCAGATATTTTCATCCGTTTCTATTCGGTCGAATAAATAGCAGTTAATATGACGCTTTCGATAAGCAATGTTCATTAATTTAAAAAAAAGTGCGCTGATTTATTCTCACTCAAAATATTATAATTTACTTCCTTACATGTACATATATATATATATATATATATATATATATATATATATATATATTATGAATATTATGAAACATGCTTCTTAAGCGTAAAATGATATTGAATTAAATACCCTACGGCATTCATAATGTTTGTAATTTTACTTCAAAGTGAATTCTTGTGATTTATTATCTTAAAATTTTAACTTAATCGCTATTATTTATTATTACAACAGACATTTGGAAGATGATTTTTTCAAAAGCTAAAATTTAAGACTTGGAAATAAATTATATAAAAAAGGCCTTTCACAATCAATTAGTTCAACATTAAATTGTTTCCTTTTAATTGATCGTCGCATATTTCGTAATCGGTGTTTTCGATCATCAGACCTCATTTTTTTGCTTAAAAAGACGATCTTTCATATGACATCTCTGGATTCGTTTTCTTTTTTCATATCTGATAATTCACATTTACCCTTTTTGTAATTTTTTTTATTTTTTTGTTTATTAAAAACGACGTTTTTTCCCTATTCAAATAAAAATTCTTTTAATGTAAAGAATTTCGTAAAATAATAATAATAATTTTTTAATAAAAATTTTATTTTATTTAAGAAAGGTGTTATAATAATTAAAAATAAATGCCATTGACATGTTTCGGATCCGTCTAATAAGATCCATAATCATAATAAAAATTAAAATTAAATTTCAAGACGTTTCACGGTCAATACAAATGGCACGCGGCAATGAGATATAAACAACAAAAAACAAAAAATCACGCGCTCTATTGTAAAAAATTATATTAAAAAATACCATGGTCTAAAAGAATTTCCAACATGGTTCACACCATTCAAGCTCTCACGAGGAATTTATTCATTAATTCTAACCATAACTTAGGAATAATAAAAGAAACGGTATCATTGCAAGCAAAATTTTTACGCGTATAAATTTAAATGGACTTTTTTATAATAGACTTACGACTACAATTAGTTATGAAACATTATTTGCTTTCACTAAACATTATTTTTATTCCCTCATTTAAATATATTCTAGATAAGGCAGTGTTATTACGTCCAAGTTTAATATCAGATTCATGCTCCCCTTTTCTAATACCAAGCTTTCTCCCAGTCATGCTTTATGTAATAATTTAAGTCCCCATTTTCTGTAATATAAGGTATTTCATAAACTCGAGCAAGATCATCATGTCCTATAGGATCTATTTTCTTATTAAGTAAACACCTTAATTTTGGTGAAGGCGTTGCAATCAAATCAATATTAAACTTTTTTAATTTAAATTTTAACTTTTCAAAACTGCCTTTCAGGTATGGAAAAGAAACTCTTTTAAATTTTGTGGAATCTCCCCCTTTGTTGAATCTTTCAATTAACTCTGGATTTTGTTGTTTAGGCTTCCCTTTTCTATAATAATTTATTCATTTATTGATGCTACTTATTTTATATCCATTAGAACCTGCAATCTTACAAATATTACACAACTCCTTATTTAAAAATTCTTCAGAACAGACTTTAAACGCTCTGTCAACCATGAAACGGAAAGTAGAGAATTTATAACAACAAGTTGAACAAACGGAATTTGGAATAATATGCTGGCCATTAACTTTCTTTCTATAAATTGATCTTTTCAATAAATACCCTCCTGTAGCGAAGATTATCGCTACATATCTTTTCCTTTCATAAATGCAATAATTATTTCCCTTTAATAAATTCTTAGTTTTATTTTAGATTCCCTTTTCACTAATAAACCCATTAGTTTAAATTAATTCTACATTTAATAGTTATTTTTTTAGCTTTCATACTCCCACTATTAGAAGTTAAAATTTTCATCTTTTGGGGCTCTCTGTAGAAAATAATAATAGAACTTCCTTTCACACAAATTTCTGTTGTGTCTTTGAAAAACATCTGCCCAATAGATACCGCACTTATTAACAAAATAAAGAACACTCTGGGATTGGCTCATCATAATCTTTTATCCGTCACATTTTTACTAACATCTGCCTTACACACCCTGTTTTCATTCTCACAATTAATGCTTAAAACTAGAAATACTTTTATCTCTGTTTATCCTGACTGTGCTTGCTTATCTGTTCAATTGCGCATCTGGATAATATAATTTTGGTCAGCAAAACTCCAATGTATGTAACGGCCTGCTTATCTCAACTACTTCCCAGGCTTAAAATATTTCTTTAACCCTAAAGATTTTCGCAGATGTAAAAATAATCCTTGAATTCCTAAACCGCAAAGTTTAGCCGATCCTGAAGGTGTAGTCTACCAAAGTAAATTCGCCAAAAATCTTTGTATGAAAAACTTTTTACGCCTCTTGGCGAAAGCGATATGACGCTGTGTCGTCACTTCACTGACTGCCACCAGGTTGTTAACATGTAGCTCCGTAGAGCTCAGAGAATTCCCTCCCCCTTATGGGGGACTTGCAGTGTCTTAACTTTCGCTAATTAAATGTGTCGTTAAAATGCAACTCTCTCTTTTCGGAGTTTTTTTGTGTGCTCTATTTTTGGTAAATCACCTGGGCCGATGAACGAACACCTCCACACCGCCCTAATTAAAAAAGTAATAAAACCGGTAACCTACAATTCACTTCTAATTCATATGTAAATTGAATATTTTTATCTAATTTATTAACTTTATCAACAAAACTAAGGAAAGAACACTTTTTTTAATTAGGAAGGGGGATTCATTGAAAAGATCCATTTATAGAAAGAAAATTAATAGCCAACATGTTATTCCAAATTCCGCTTGTTCACCTTTTTGTTATAAATTCTCTATAAGCGCTAAAGCAGATCTTAAAAATTGCAACATTTATAAATAATCTAAAATTGCATGAAAATATTTGTTATAGAGCAACAGCTGCATAATGTATAAAATTTTTTAAAATCAATAGACATTAAAACACTAAAATAAAAAACATAAAAGTCACCAGCTAAAATGAAAGCCATTACTCATCAGCAGGCGGAATGGCTCTATACATCCCCCCGACCATTCAAATATAAAGTATCATTAGCAGGTTTGGTATGATGAGACAAAAACTTTGCATTAAATATAAAGCAATACTTTTAAACGTTGTTTTAAAACTAGTTTTTTTTATAAAAACTATGTAACATAATCAAAATATCAAACACTATTATAAATAAAATCATAATAAACTTACAAAAAGAAAATAATTTAAATTTATGAAATCCAAAATAATTACAATATTAAAATGAAAGCAATTGTCCTACCTCCATCTGAATTTACCAACTAGTACAAAAAATAAACTAACTACATGAGATCGGCATTATATGTCCAACCGGAGTTTTTCTGGAACGTTCTGGAGTTTGTTGCTTGATGCGGCTATCTGAAAGTCTACAACGTGGAAAAGATAGTTGCGGATGACATAACACACAAGAAAGAAGACACAGGTGTGGAACGAAATGGATTTGAGTTTGGAACTTCGGACTGGATTTTGTTTAAGTTTAAAGCTTCTCGTCACTGGTTGGACGTAAAATGCCGATCTCATGTTGTAAGCTTATTTTTTATGCTCGTTGGTAGGTTCAAGCGGAAGTGGGACAATTGCTTGCATTTTAATATTGTAATTATTTTGGATTTCATAAATTTAAATTATTTTTTATAAGGTTATTTATTATTTTATTTATAATAGTTTGATATTTTGATAATGCTACATATATTGTTTTTTATTAAAAAAACTATTTTTAAAATAACTTTTAAAAGTATTGCTCTATATTTAATGCAAGGTTTTGTCTCATCATACGAAATCTGCTAATGATGCTTTATAGTTGAATTTATTGGTGGGGGGGGGAGTGTATATGACCTTAATGAACATCTGATGATGAACATCTACAAAAGTACAGCTTTCATAAAATAATTATAATTACCAAAATCGGTTCAGTAGAAACTTCAAGGCTGATGACTATATATATTATTTTGTTATTTTTAATGTACAGCTTATATTTCAACAACTTATCATATAATAGATATAGGTATGTATGTGAACATCATCGGCAAAATATTTTGTCCATTTTTTTATGGAATGACCCATTTATTTTATAAATATTAAAATCTTAAGAATGACAATTATTTACACTTTAACATTTTCTGGTACAGACAAATTCTGCTCGTAAAATAAGAAATTATTCACTGCCACCGGAATTTACAAAATAATTTTCAGAATTTTAGAACTCCTTAATTTAAGCTTTCATTATAAAAGCAAAGTTTTATTAAAATATTATTTGTTACTTTTGAAAGTTTGGAATTAAATAGAAGTGTGCCCGAAGCAGCACCACTAAGCCGGAAAGGGTTAATTCCGTGAACAATTGAAAAAAAAAAAAACAAATTTGGAGAATTAATTTATTTCAAATATTTAATTTCAAATTTTAATATTTTTAATTTTAAGTTTTGAAATTTACTACTTAGTCATGCAATTCATTACTAATATTGCTTATTCAAAATTTCTTATTCTATTTTATTTTTCAAAAGCGTTTTATAAGAAAAGAAACTGTAATAAAGCACTCATCTCTATTTTCTGTAAAATACATTGGGTTCCAAGTACAAAAATGCGATTTTATATCAACCGATATCGATGAATTACACATTAATGAAATTGTTTACAGTACCAATAAATCCGCTTTAAAATTTTATTAGAAACATAATTTTTAATGCATCAATGATAGAAGAACAAATTCCAAACATAGTTTTCAATTTCACAGTTAAGTCAAGAGAGACGGAATTTTTCTACCAAAAATTGAATATAAATATTTTGCTTCTGAAAGCAAAAGCAAACAATTAAAAAAATATCAACTCGAAATGTTAAACTCAATCAAGCATGTGGAAATTTGGGGTTTTTTTATTTCTATGTTGGCATTATAAGTTAATTAAAAAGCCAATTCGTTTCAATAACTCCTGGTAAGTACTACAGATTCTAAAATATTTCTTTTATTTAATTCGTTAATTATAACTGACGCTTGAAATATTTTTAACCGTTTTTATTCGGTCTAATAAATAATAGTTAATACAACACTTTCTATAAAGTAATGTTAATAAAAATAAATTTTAAAAACAAAAAAATATCCTATAGACTCCCATTTTTAACATGCTTAATTTCATCCAGCGGCAATATTTTTAAGAAATAAAGTGATAAATATATTTATGCAAAAAAATTTAAATTGAAAAACTAGTAAAAAAATTTTTTTCGAACACAAGCATATTAAAATTAACAGCAATATTTAAAAGAAAAATTTGTGAACGTGTATTATTCTATATCATTGTTTCTTTTTCCTGTATAGGGCATCCCTATCCAAATTGTATCAATTTCCATGAATAATGAATCATTACAAACAGGGTGTGTTCACAGAATTTCGAGACTGCTTGCATCCCGAATAGGGATGAACTCACATACCCGTTCTTTTAACAAGTTGGGGGCAGTGTGGGATACCAGCTAACGGAGCGCATGCATGTCAGTTTCCTTAGAGACATTACAGTGGAGATCGCCAGTGGAGTGAGTGCGTGTCATTAACACCCGTTGAAAACTGGTTGAGTCATTTGCAAAATGATTCGAAATATTTGAATAAATTTGTCACTAGAGAGAACGGTCTCTCAATATGATCCTGAAGCGAAATGTAAAAGTGTGAAGTGGCAAGCCTACTTGCATTGTTCAACAAAACAATAAGCCTTCTCACACGCTACTCACCGCCAGAAATGTTTTTGCTATGTTTAACTTGGCAATACTGCTGCAAGCCCCCTACAGGCCCAACCTCGCTCACAGTCTTATTTTTGGTCAACAGGGTCAAGAAAGACTTGAAAGCGAAGCTATTCGACACTATTACAATTATCTAGATAGCTTAGACAAAGTTTCTTAACAGCCTTGCGTGTGAAGACTAGTAGGAAGACTATATAAACAATGAAAAAAACACTGGCAGACATTCGCTTTCGAACCTGTTCCATCTTTCTTTTTGTTGGCAATTGCCATTCGACGTTGTCTGAAAAAAAAATTTCTTGCGCCATGGAGTATAGGCGATCCTCACATAAGCTACCTAAAAATAAAGAAATATTATTAACCATATTTTTATGCATATGTTACAAAGTGAAATATCCAAGCATATTGAAAAGGCAACTTATGTAGCAAAAATCTAAAAAAATAACAAATTGATATTTAATATAATATTGTAAAATTCTGCGCATATAAAAAACCTTTCTTTTGGTACAAAAATAAAAATATATAAATTTCTCGCTAATTAAAATTTAATTACATGCATAGAAAATTAAAGAGCATTATGGCTTTATCAAGAAATGATACAGAAATGTTTCAGATAAAGCGCTTATGATTGCAAATTTTTATTCAATATTAGAAAAATATTTAAACATTTCTGAGAATTACATATTAATCAATTCTACATTGTAGACATCATTGTAATCATCAAATGAAAACATTATCTTCTTAAAAATCGTCTACAAACACTTATTTTCAATTTCTACTTTCATGGAAGAAAGCAATTTGTATGCAACGGAATATGCATTGCTCGAAATTGCTTTTGACTTGCTTTTGAATTGTTTTTGAATTGCTTTTGAATTTAAGCTTACTCATGCATACATAACTAATTCGCAGAGTAGAATCAATACTATTTTGTTAAAACTATCTGCCATGGTGATAAAATATTAGAACAATATTAATGCTACTATTTTGTATGCACCATGCAAATTGACGTTCGAATGATTTTTTAAATACATTTTATATTATTAATTATTTTAGTTTGTATTATTTTACGTAGAATAAATTAAAAGCTTTTTAAATATGTCCATATGTCTTTCGTTATGATGTTAAGAGATAAGTATTTGGAGTAGCTAATTGGACTTCAATATAAAGAGAAAACAAAATTGAAAGCTCATTCACTATAAAAATGCTATTCACTTTAAACAAGTGCAATCAATCAGTTGCAATAATTTATATGAATGTATGATCATTGTAACATTAAAATAATTAAATTGGAAACGTACGATCATTGTATCATTTAAATAATTACTGCGCAAATGTTTGATCATTGTACCATTAAAATAATTAAATTCGAAATGTTACACGAAATAATGTTTAAACAATATTCTCTTTTTTATTATAATAAAACAAACATTAGAATACAAATTATTAACAGCTTTAAGTTTAACAAAAAGAAAATGCGTATTTATTTTCAAATAATTGAATTTTGTTTATTGATATACTAGCAGGTACCCGTGACTTCGTTCACATAACATTTAAAGAAGAAATAATTGATCAATCAAGCAAAAAATTTCGATGACGAAAAGCATGTGTAATTAACTTTTTATCGCGAATTTATGGTAAAAAACTTCTGATAATCCCTATTTGCTAATTTGTTTGCTGGTTAAAATTTTCCTTTCAGCGATTAATATTAATAGATAAAAACATTCTTGAATACTTTTGTTCAGCCCTGTAGTTTTCCAAGTGCCTTTAATACACGAAAGTATCTTTCTAAAATTTAGTTCAAACAAAAATATTCCTTATTACTACCTAAATTACATTTTCAGAAATTATCATCCGAAGACAACCTTGTATCCAGTTCTTTGCGGGACCTCGTATATCATTATATATATATATATATACTACAAACATTTCTTAGTTTACTGAATGCAGTTCAAAATGAAAATGCATATTTTATTTAAAAACCACCTTTAAGTAAATTACGGTCATATTCAGTAACCTTTCCGAGATCGTTTGTGTAACCCTGCATATCTAAATTTAACTATTTATACTATTACCATTTATACTCTCCATTTAATATGCATACATTTAGCAAAACTTAAAAGCACATATCATAATTCAAAATGCATTTCATCCATGATATACAGTACTTCGGATAGAATATATAATGTTTGAAATCTTTTGTGCGTCCCTGTAAATGCTATGCACTTCGTATTATGCATGAAATAACTTACATTAAGCCTCAGCAACGTATATCAATTTGATTATACATGAAATCGTTTACCATAATTAAAATATGTCGGAAACTGTTCCTCCCTTTATTCTTATGCAAAGGAATTCTTCTGTGTGACCCTGTAAATGAATAGTAAGTGCCCTTTTCCCTACATACTTTACAAAATGCATATTTTAGTGCATTTTGTAAATGCATAAAATTTGAATATGTTCCACAGGCTGTATCATCTTTAAATTTAATTAAAACGATTTTTCCCCATAACACCGTAATGTAAGGAAATTTTTTGACTATCCCTGTAAATAAACTAATCATGCTAGAACTTCATTTTCAATAGGTATTCGTGCTAGGTAAACGTTAATAACGTCCAAAAACTTCATGAAAATCGGAGTATATTTACGAAAGTTGGAAAGCGACCAGACAGACAGACAAACCGAAAGCATAATAACTTTTCAACTTTGTTCAAAAGTGTTAAAAAATCGAGCCAAAAATATATTATTAATGATTTTATTTTCCGCCTTTTCCCCACAAAAAATTTCTTTTATTGATAATTATGAGTTTTGAATAAAAATATTCATTTGTATGTAACTTATAACTTATTAATAAATATAAGTAAAAAAAAATTCTGATTCATTTTAAATATGACGTCATTATGATATCACATATGACATCATATATGACGTCACATATGACATCTCGCTCCATTAGCTACTGAAATTCATACCCCTTGTTTTTTTAACGACTGCTATAAAATACCTGTTTTATTTCAACTATGACGTCACATTTTAAGTGAACCATTTTATTAAAAATATAATTCTTTTTCATTCTTTTTACTTTTAATTTATGTCACCATATTTCACACAAAAATTCCCATTAACTAAACAAATATCCTTGTTAAATATATTATAAAAAATTCACCTTTTATTTTTATTTCAAACATGACGTCATATTTATTTTCTTTTAAATTATTTTATTATAATTTTTCGTGTGGAAGTTTTTATTAAAAATTCATTGCCGCTGAAAAAATATTCCAATTTTTTATTTTCTTGGCAACAGGAAAGGAAAATGGTTAAATTTTATCTGAATAATGCCTATTGATTTTGTATGAAAAATAATTAAATTTTGAATTATTAAGGAAAATATTTGAATAAAATAAATAAAAATTAGCCTGTGTTCATTCCACTCCTATAATCTATCTATATGCAAAGATTCAAAGACATTAACCCATCCGTTTTGAAGCCAAGTTCAATCCAATTTTTCGGACACACTTTCACATTTATAATATATATATAAGGATATAAGAGAATTAAGACTGAAAATTTCAGGATTAGTTTCATTTCATTAAAACCCTCCAATGAGTCCCTTTTAACTAAATGCTTAAGAGTCACAAAATGATAGAAAGATGTTCTATGCATGAGTATAAGATGAATCTTTAAATGTAATACATCTATACTTTGTTACAAAAAGGAAACAAATCAACAGTTCATAAAAATTTTGACATCTGGAATTATTGTTATCATTTTAGATATGACATTAAAATATTTTAGAAAATTTATTCATATCACTGAAAAAATTTTGTAAAGTTACTAAATTTTTTCTAAGAAACTGGTAATATTAGAACTTTTGATGCAACGTTAAAGCAAAAAAATTCATGTAACCCATTTTGTTACGAGACTTTTTGCTGTTACTGTACATAAAAAGTTCTTGAATCCCAGTTTCCTAAGAAAAGTTTAATAACTATACACATTTTTACAGTATATTTCAATGTTTAATGTATTTCTTTTTTACATTTTACATAATTTTAGATTCCACTGAATACATGTAATTTATTTATATTATGTTAAACCATTTTATCTTCATATTTGACCTTTTTATCTATTAACGGTTAGAAAATATATTTAATAAATTTTTCGTTGAGGACTACACGTTGACAAATTTGGTTAAGCACTCAGAAAAATGTGGTAGGCTATTTCATTGTCTAAAAAGATATTTTAAGCTGATGTTTTTCTTACTAATAAAGTTTATTTTCTACGCACTATATTTGACATCATGTATGTTGTTCTTCACTATTTGAAATTTTTATGTAAAAAATTATGAATTAATGAAAATTTCATCTTCTAAAGCATCTGTTTGAGTCGCGGCGGAGTTCCAGAGGTGGGTCGTGGCGGATGTTTTGGTGATCGCAGACAATCGAGGATTATTGCAAAAATATATCATTTATTTCAGCTGTTTAAAATACATAGCAACTTTAACATAAAATAATGTCTCGATGAAAAATATTTAATTACCTTCTGGATGAGTATACGGGCAGAATACAGAGTAACATCTATATCAGCTTTAAATTCTTTCATGGGGTTCAATATGGTATACCGCTAGTACAAACATGTTTTTTCTACATTTCTGTTTTTTAAAATCAGTAATGTACTATCAAACTGAACATAGGTAGTGGCAAAAGTTAAAATTAACTAGTTCTAACACTTATATAGATGTCCTCTCATTGGTAATCAACAGTGTCAGAAATTTCTCTAATTATGTTTTGATAACATTTAAACGTATTACTAAATATCTTTATTTTTTGTGTATTATTTTAATTATTATTCAGCTTACAAACATTGGGATTTATAATTCTTGTTTTTATTAAGGCCTCACAATAGTCACTGAAAAAGACCCGGATGATTATGTAAAGTCTATGGGAGCGTTCTTTTCAAATATCTCGCTCATATTTTAATATTTTGACATGATTTTTTTTTGAATAGGATAGCTGAGGATGATCTACAAACGGCCTAGTTTTTACTTTTTCGATTTTGCATGTATATTTTTTATATTATGATAGTTTCAATTTCAGAACCCGTTTAAACTGGTTTTGAAATCTAAAGTATTTTTTTTTATCTGAAACTAAAATTGAAAAAGTAAAAAGTAGGCTGTTTGTGGATCGTCCTCAGCTATCCTATGCAAAAGAAATCATGTAAAAACATTAGAATTTGACCGATATATTTAAAAAAAAAACGCTTCCACAGACTTTACATTATCATCCGGGTCTTTTTCTGTGACTATTGTGGAGCCTTAACGGTATATCTTTGGTTTGAAAATGCTTCTTTTTGTAAGACAAAATAGTCAAATAGCTTATACAGGTCATGCAACAATTTCCATACTGATATACATTTTAATGTTAGGTGGGTCCGGAAATTTATATTTTACTCAAAGTATCCGAACACCTTTGAAACGTAATTTTTGAACAAAATATCGATTTTTCATCCTTGCAATAATATTAAAATTAAATCTTTCATGTATCGAAATCTTCTTAAATTTTGCCTGAATTTAAAATAGAACTCGAGTTCCAGCAGGTTTAAAATTATATCTAATAATAGGTTTTGAATTGTTTTTTAATGTTATTTTTAGCTTTTTCTCAAAACTCTCTGAAGGTTTTTACTATACGCAAAATATTCTAAAACAAAAAATTGATGAAGAAATGCCACGGAATTTCTGTACTTCTTTTGAGATAGTAGACTACTTTCATGATAATATATTAAATAGTTTCATATATACACTGGTATAAATGACAAACTTGAGACAGATTTTGCGAATTTTTAATTAATTAGTATTTTAACTGCCTTATCATCTGAGATAAAGATGGGATTATAATGTGTGTTATCTAAGATGTAGAGAAAGTTATTTTATTTACTATCATGGAAGACGGTAATATTCCTGTGACGCAGCCTTAAGCCGAAAATCGTATCGTAGAATTGTCGAAGGGCGGAACTCATATATACAGCTAGTTTGAGATCAAAGGAAATGCGGAAAGCCGCCTTTTAATAACTCGGCAAATATAACTCACATTATATTATTATTTTTCAGCACAATCTAACTGATTGGTAAAGTAATCATACGAATTGAATTTTTCGCTCAGTTGGAAATTATTCAATTCGTATAACTCACATTGTTCTGATTTTTTAAAAATAGTCTTATATCTGCAGTCTAATTCTATTTAGAATTTTTTACATCTCTACGTTCTTTATCTTTTAAGATCTCGATACCCATTTTTAAACCGAAATCGATGGGGTTTGTTCCTGATAATGAGATCTAGAAAATGGCCTGGGAGATTTTATTAAAACTTATATATAATATGAATCTGTTTAAGATAGAGTGAATAAGACGTGCCTAGTTTCTAAGAAAACTCTTGTTTGTTATATATTGGTTTTAAAAAATTGGACTATATTTTTCGCATTTCTATGGGAATCTCAATGCAAATGCTCGATAAACCATTTACTGTATTCATACGTGTGTTTCCTCTTTCTTTGGGTACCTTTTTCTTCACATTACTGCGTACTTGCTTGCTTAATCGGTATGTCGCTGGGCTTGAGATCTGAACATCGCGTGTTCTGTCCCGTTCGAGGCATTATGTTTTGATTTTTTTTTTAAGTCAGTTAATAAAATAAAGTTGACTTTTATTATCCATTCCTTTGTATTTTTTATTGTCAATGAGACCATTAAATGAAACTTTAATTAAAAAAATTGTAATATGTTAAATAAAATTACATTACAATTACAACTAATTTAAATGAAATAAAACTTCACTTTAAACAAATTTCAATAATTCAATTTTAAAATTAAATTTAAGTAAGATATATTTTTTATTATTAAAATGGACATTTATTATAAATTATAAAATTAAATGAATACGTACTTTTACAAAATCAAATATTTTATTATGAATGCGTCTAACGAAGCATAAATTTCTGGATTTTTCGGCACTCAGATTAGAACTTCAAGCGTACTAATCTTCAGATAAAAAATTTTAGCTGACAAACATCGATTTTGGGACCACATTCATCAATAATGTATGGTTCAAAAATATTTTAAAAATACAAAATATGAATGCGAAAGTATGCGACATTATAAATGACACTGTTTTTAGATTTTGTTGGGGGAAAAATATGATTGTGTCCAGTAGCACAGTTTACTTTTTTATTACGTAATCCAAAAAACTTCATAATTTCTATTCTAAATTGCATGTCATTAAGATTCAATGTACTGGAAAAAAAATGTAATTTTTCAAGAATTTGAAAAGTTGAAACTAAACTTTAGTTGTAAATTGTAGTTCAAGCCTTTTTTTTCCACGATATTATGTCAAAATTCCATATAGATTTTTTTTTCAACTGAATTGATAGTAAACAAGGAAATGCTTAGTAGGTCTTAAAGCCAATAGATGGCAGCATTAAAGCTTTGTGTGAGAGGGAATTTTGAATTTTGATTGCAGTCATTCGTTGTTGCATTTCATTCCTAGATGGTTCCCTTGCTGAAGTTGAATCATGCATTGTCAGAATTGAGATTTGTTTTCAAATTTTTTTCTAGGCGAAATTTATTTTCGATCTTACTGCCAATATCCCTGTGACGCATCGTATGCATGATGTTGTCGATAGATTGTAATTACAAAATGGCAGAAGATTTGAAAATGTTAGAAATTTTAATTTTTCTATCATCATTTAAATTGTATAAAAAAATGTTTGAATAAAAAAATACAAAGATTTTAGTTTTAAAAATTAAATTGGAAAAATCCCCTTAATAAAAAAAAGCATTAAAAATATTTTTTATAATTGTTGAGCATTCACAATAATAACAAACATGATTTACGATTTGAATAAAAAATTTTTTCAATTGCAAAGAATAATTTGAATGAACAAATGCAAAGTTTTTTTTTTTTTTTTTTTTTTAAATTTTGTTTAAAAAATCATTTTAGTGATTAAAAATTTAAAAATTCATTGTACAATTATAATAATTATTCATAAGTCACTTTTTTTAATTGCAAAAAATAAATTAAAAAAGAGAAAGAGAGAGAGAGAGAGAGACCTTGAAGATTATATGAAAAAAAAATCTGTTAAAAAAGTCATTTTAATTTTTTTTAATATTTAAAAAAGAAAACAGAGTGCAGGAGTATCGAGTACCTTCTAGCTATATGATCCGAAGATTTGGATGAGCGAGGAACTTCGTTGCAGATGATATGATTTTTTTTATCAATTCCTATTAACAAAGGAAATAATCTAATGCATAATTTCTGTTCAAAGAAATATATGTGTGAGAAAAGAAGTACATGCGTTCCAATATTTATGCTAGAATCATATTTTGTAATGATTTAAAATAAAAATGAAAGATACAAAATTATTTTTTAATAATAATAATAATTCAAGTATAAACATTAATACAAAACATTGTGCTGTGATTTAAAAGCATAAAAAATAAATGAAAAGTACAAAATTATTTTTTAAATATAGCCTTTTGATTCCAATTAATATATGGCATTAAAAATTGAATTTAATAGAATATTTTAGTAAGTTCTTATAAAATAATATGCAAAAATAATGAATTCTGTAAAAAAAATATCTCCACTTCTGCACATCACCCCAAATAAAAACTGAACTTTCTCACTTTTCATCTTTCCATTGGGATCCATCTAGAAATGAGGTGCTAATTTGTGACTAGGGAAGAGTATTAAGGGATTTCTTAGTAATTCTTAAGGTATGTTTTGTTTTTAATTTATGACTTTTCTACCACATGGAATAATCATTGTTTTATACTTGATGCGATAAGTCTTTTTATTGTTGCAACTATTAGTTTGTGACTTAAAAAGGCCATTTTACAATACCTAAAAATAAGAATTACTCGAATGTTCAATGTACATTTTCAATCTTATTTTGTTGCTAACTTAATTGTTTTTAGTATTTTGTAAATTCAACAATATGCCTTTTATAAATAAATAGTTAAGTTAAATAAAAAAATCCTATGCTTGTTGAAAAAAACTAATTATTTTAACGTTGCTCTAAGGTAAGGACGGGGCACTGTGACTCAGGAGGGATGGGGCATGTCCCATTCGTGCCAAATGATATCTCTATTAAAATAATTATGCTTAATAACATACAAGTTTTTGGTATTTTATATTTATATTTTATGTTTAGGATACAAATGTTTCTAATTATGTTATATAAAGAATGTTATATTTGTTTTCTGCAGTAAAGCCTTTTTTTTGTTTTGTATCTTTAAAGCAAATATAAAATGAACTAAAATACATAATTAAAAAAATAAATAAAAATTGAAATAAACTAATATTTATGGCTCTAAATAATCAATTTTTATGCATTTAGATCTTAAATAAATTTCAAATTTTAAATTAATTACTTTGTTAACATCTTCGCTTCATACTTATGAATCAGAAACTTCGAATTTTGCTTTCAGTATCCATATCAATGTACATTTTCAGAATATGATGTAATTTTTTTAAAATCTCTAATTTATATATGTATGTGTGTTTAAAAAGAAAAGATTAACTCATATTTATTTTAAGGATAAGTTTCAAAAATAAGAAATATAGAAAAATTAAATTTATTATATTATTACATTCGCCGACTAGGAATGTGGTTCAAAACGCTAACTTTCAGAACATTTTCTGGAAAATCTTTTTTTCTGAAAAAGCTTTTACCAAATAATGGAACAAATTTTTCGATTGTGCAATTTCTGCATTAAAATACTTGACAATTTTTGCGAATAAAATGAATTAAAAAATGTGTCATAAAGTTGGTAACTTAGGATATGAAATAGAATTAAAAGTAAAGTTCTATTTAGATTAATAAATAAGGAAAATTTTTGTTACAATTGCTTCAGAGTAGCATCCTTTTCTTTCCTTTTTAATTACATCTGTTTTGGAATTACAATCTGACAAATACAGGATATTTCTTATTCAAAAAATGTAAAGAAAACATTAATTTTTCGATTTTATCTTCTTAAATTCTGCATTAAATATACATTCAACTAATCCAATGATCACTAACCTAAAAAAAGTAATGGTATCAATACTAAAACCCTTAATGGGTTAAAAGTTTTGACGCAGCTGTTTATTTTATGGCTCTAAGATTTTTGAATATGAATTTTAAAAATAATGATATCAAATTTTGAGTTACGCCATGCTATTAACTGAAAAATGCATTTTGGTAGTATTTCATTAATCATTTTATTTATTTTTTCTATTTATAATAGCATGTGCAAAAGTTATTTTCAACATGAAAAGATATATACAACTTTATTCACCTATGCTTTTTCACACACATCTCCCATAAATTCAAAATATATGTTTTAAAAGATCAGTACAAAAAACCCTGAACGGGTTTAAAGCTTGTGACGCAGCACTTTATCTTATATCTCTAAGAATTTTAAATTTGGGACTTAAAATTAATGATATCAAAATTTATGTGACGCTATGCTATTAACTAATATATACATATATTAAAATTTATTCATTAAGGTTTTATCAATTACATCTTTCATAAATTCAAAATATGAATCTTAAAAGATATGATATCAAAATTTAAGTGACGCCTTGACGAGGCTTTAAACAATGTTTTAAAATTCCATTTATTTATTTATTGTCTAAATACATTTTCATATCTTCACAATACTTTTCATTTTCCAATACACTGTTAAATACATCACTTTCACTGAATATATATAATGCACTGAAATGTATTTATTTGAATAAATAGATTTATCTTTTGGGCTACGCTATCCAAAATCAAAAATAACATTTAAATAAATAGTTTTTGCGTCATTGTATCTATTTGCATCTATTTAATTTACTTTGGAGTTTTCTGACGAGGTTTTTGACAAGAGGTTTTAGCCATGACGGTTTAAACCATGATTTTAACCGGATAAAACCGTACACTGTCAAAAACTTGCCAACCCTGGCTTAAAATAATGCATAATACAGTCAACACTGTAAAGCCCGCAAAATATATTATATTCAATGTTTGTTAGATTGTAAACATTGAAAAATGTCCTAACATTTAAACTTATAGTTGAAGTTATGTCATACTTCTTTTTCATGAAATAATTTTTTTATGAAATAAACAAAGATGTAAGAAAATTCGTGTATTTTGTACCTCGCATTTAAAAATAATTTATGAAAACAACTTATGTGTACATATTTAAGCATTATTCGATTCTCTGAACTAAAACCAAATTAACGAATCTAGTAAAAATTTTAATTGTTAACATTATAGATCACTAAAAAGCATCATAAAAAAATATTATTTATCTATGTGAAACCTTTTTAATCTAACATTTCAGTCGCTAAGTATGAAGCAAGCAATATTTAAATAGTGTAAAGTAGCTGAAATCTGTATAGCTTGGGATAAATATTGTGCAAATAGAATGATACAGACTTCTGGGTTTATTTGCATTTTAAAAACAGTTATTTGAATGTAATAATGGGCTAGAAATCATAATGAATGCTTACAATAATGTATAATAAAGTCAACACTGTGAAATACACAAAATGTATTATATGCAATGCATATTAGAATGTAAACATTGAAAAGCATCTCAATATAAGCTCATGGATGAAGTTAAGTCATACTTTTTTTCATGGAATAACAATTTTTTTATGAAATAAACTAGGATGCAAGAAAATTCAAGCATTTTTTATTCAGCATTTAAAAATAATAATTTGAGTGAGGAAGTGATGTGTGCTCCATTGGTTATGCTTAATGCAAACCTATTCTTCGTTAAAACAGTGATAAAACTTTAACAATAAGTGATTTTATCCCTACAAACTTTTTGCTTATTTCACAATATACATGAATATTTCCTTCAGTAAATTTTCTTGAACCAGAAAGTTTTATATTGGTTCAAGGAGTAATTTGTGTTCATAAACTAGAGGAAAAAATTACTGACAATAAACCAAAATAAAATACAGTACAGAGCTTTTACCTGCCAATCTCGCAAAATTCAGAATATACTCCCTTCCACTCCTTCTCTAATCCATAAGTTTTCAAAAACACAAACATAACAAAATTTTAACAATGACATATAGAGTATGAACAAATTCATCTTTTTGCAATTATTTAAACAAAATTCCTGCATTATTCAATGGTAGTAATCAAAAGATAAAAATATATAATTGTACCTAAGTAGTATTATTTTATCCTTTTTACACAAATTTTGATTGGTATAGTTAGAAAAACCTGAAATTTTAAATATATTCAGACCTATTTCTTTCCCCCAAAATGACAGTGGTAGTTTTCAAAAGCACACAATAACAAAATTGGAATAATCCCATGTAAAATATGAATAAAAACTTACCTTTGGAATTTCATTAAAACTAAAAATTATTATTTTAGAAATTTGTTGTTGCTTACAATCGTTTCATGATTTGTCTCAATGATCATTCCATGAAATGTATGCTTATTCCCATAATCAATAGAGGAAATCTGTGATGTTTTTCTGCAAATATTTGTCGAAGTTTGCAATATTTTTCTGCGACAGATTGCGAAAATTCATTCTGATACTGCAATCTTTTGATAAAATTTGCTATGTATTTCAGCCTTTTTTTATGAAGCAATGTTTTTGTTTTATTTACAATGTTTTCCCTCAACTGTTAACTGAAACTCACACTTTTTTTCAATGATGATTTTGCAAAACTCATTTTTTTTATATTGTTTACATTTTAAAAGCAGTAATTTGAATGTAATAATGGATTAGAAATCATAATGGATGCTTAAAATAATATATAATACAGTCAACACTGTAAAATCCGCAAAATATATTATATGCAATACAGTGAAACCTCCGAATAAGGGACACCCATGGGACCGGAACTTTTGTCCCTTAAATAGAGGTGTCCCTTATTCGGAGTTTTTACATTTTTTTAATTAATCATTCATAAGGACATAAAAAACAAAATATTAAAATTGAAGTTTAAATGCACCCGAAGATTATAAATTACATTAATTAGGCACAAAAATAATAGATAATTAATTAATTTAATGTTTTAACTGATTACTTATTTAGTAAATGATTTGTTGAGTTATTGATTTGTATTTTTTACGTAAACGTTTCAGTAATGCAAAAAAGTGTAATAATATTTTTTAAAATCTTACTTGCGAAGTAATCAATAAAAAAAGTGACTTATTTGCAAATTTCGATTTTTCTACTACTAAACTTTTTAGATATTTATTTACCATACATATAACTTTTAGTCCTTCATTATAAGCAGTATTTACGAAAAAAAGTATTCAACTGCTTTGCATATTTTAAAGCACCTGTGAAGCTCTTTATTTCACAATTTTCCCGTCTCTTTCATTTTCAGAGTCATTCCTCACAATTTTCAGCATTCTTTTCAATATAAACTGGGAGATGGCAGCACAGACAATCACCTCATCGAATTTACAACAGAAATTCTAGAATCAGTTAAATATCAATAATCATGTTAAAACGCAATCGGTCTACTAAAACACAAAAAAATCTGAACTGAAAATTTGACTCGTAGATATATTCTCCTGCACCCAAATCTATGAAAATATGGAGTGGCTGCAGGATACCCCAATGACAAACCTACGAATCAACCACTAAAATCTGGTTTATATGTTCTTTCCACCTAGATATGACTTGCCAGAGCAATTGTATTTTAATATGTGAATCGAGTTTTAACCAATTCTGGAATATCAGCTGTGAACTCGAGGAAGTTATTGTCTGCACTGCCACCTCTGGCTCAAACAGGGATAAACGCACTTCGATATCTTCATCTGAATTGTGCATGAATAAATGCTCATCAGTTGAGTTGCATACCTTTGTACCAACATAACTGCCTATCTTATAAGTTCACAAAATTCTGTATTTTCATTTTCATCACAGACTACTTCCTTATTTCAAATGCAAAAATTAACCCCTTTAACATCGCACTCGCCCAGCGTGACTGGGCAGCATTTTTCTTTGCAAAATTTGTTTTTGTCATACCAGTAACAAAGGAAAATAGAATTTGTTATTTAATTAAAGCATTTTTTTTTAATTGTATACTTGATCGAAACTTTTTTTTTCTTTAAGTGGTGTCAACTGAATAAAATTTGTGTAAGAAACGCCCAAGTCTGCGACTCAATTTTTCTCTTAATCTCATTTTCAAGTGTCCCTTAAATTCAGTGTCCCTTATTCAGAGGTAAATACATTACACTTCCTATACCAACCGGAAGGGACAGGAACTTTTGTCCCTTAAATAGAGGTGTCCCTTATTTGGAGGTTTCACTTATTTGTTAGAATGAAAACTTTGAAAAATGTCCTAACATTCAAACTTATAGTTGAAGTTATGTCATACTTCTTTTTCATGAAATAACAATTGTTTAATGAAATAAACAAAGATGTAAGAAAATTCATGTATTTTGTACCTTGCATTTAAAAATAATTTATGAAAAGAACTTATGCGTACATATTTAAGCATTATTTGATTCTCTTAACTAAAACCAAATTAACGAATCTAGTATAAATTTTAATTGTTAACATTATAGATCACTAAAAATCATCCATAAAAAAAATATTAATTATCTATGTGAAATCTTTTTAATCCAACATTTCAGTCGCTAAGTATGAAGCAAGCAATATTTAAAAAGTGTAAAGTAGCTGAAATCTGTATAGTTTGGGATAAATATTGTGCAAATAGAATGATACAGACTTCTGGGTTTATTTACATTTTAAAAACAGTCATTTCAATGTAATAATGGGCTAGAAATCATAATGAATGCTTACAATAATGTATAATACAGTCAACACTGTGAAATACACAAAATGTATTATATGCAATGCATGTTAGAATGTAAACATTGAAAAGCATCTCAATATAAGCTCATGGATGAAGTTAAGTCATACTTTTTTTCATGGAATAACAATTTTTTAATGAAATAAACTAGGATGCAAGAAAATTCAAGTATTTTTTATTCAGCATTTAAAAATAATAATTTGAGCAAGGAAGTGATGTATGCTCGATTGGTTATGCTTAATGCAAACCTATTCTTCGTTAAAACAGTGATAAAACTTTAACAATAAATGATTTTATCCCTACAAACTTTTTGTTTATTTCACAATATACATGAATATTTCCTTCAGTAAATTTTCTTGAACCAGAAAGTTTTATATCGGTTCAAGGAGTAATTTGTATTCATAAACTAGAGGAAAAAATTACTGACAATAAACCAAAATAAAATACAGTACAGAGCTTTTACCTGGCAATCTTACAAAATTTGGAATATACTCCCTTCCCCTTCTTCTCTAATCCATAAGTTTTCAAAAACACAAACATCGAAAAATTTTAACAATGATATGTAGAGTATGAATCAATTCATCTTTTTGCAATTATTTAAACAAAAATTCCTGCATTATTCAATGGTAGTAAACAAAAAGATAAAAATATATAATTGTACATAAGTAGTATTGTTTTACCCTTTTTACACAAATTTTGATTGGTATAGTTAGAAAAAACTTAAATTTTAGGAATTATGAAATTAATTAGTGTGACATTATTCAAATTTACTTTCCAAATTTGTGCTTTTTACTAAACAAATCGGCAAAATTCGCAATTCTTAGATGCTGATAGCGAAAGTTTGCGATTTTTCTTCACATGATAGATGAAATTCTCTATTTTTTCCCGCACCAGATCAAGGAAATTTTTAATTTTCGGTGCCTAATCGATGATATTTGTGATTTTTCGGCGCCTGATCGACGAAATTTCGTGATATTTCTGAACCTGAACAACCAAATTTCCTATTTTTACGAAGTTGATCAAGGAATGTCGCGAATTTTATGAACCTGGTCGATGAAATTTGCGATTTTTTCTAAGCCGATCAATGCATTTAGCGATGTTTACGAAGCCAATCCATGAAATTTGCGATTTATTTTTGAATGATCGACGAAATTTGCGATTTTCCTCCGCATTATCGACGAAACTCACAATTTTTAATCACAGGATCAATGAAATTCGGAATTTTTCCGTGCCTGATCGACGAATTTTGCGAATTTTTCGCGCTTGATCCACGGAATTCACGATTTTCATGAAGCCGATTGACCAAATTCTCGAATTTTACAAACCTGCTTGACGAAGGTCGTGATTTTTACAAAGTTAATCGAAAAAACTCACTATTTATCTTCGCATGATCGACAAATTTTGCAATTTTCTGATCCCAATCGACGAAATTCGTGATTTAATTAGAGTCTAGATCGTAATTAGAATCTGATCGCAACTTCGACGTAATTAGCGATTTTTCCACGTATGATCGCCAAAATTCGCAATATTTCCGTCTCAGATCAATGAAAATTGCCATTTTTCGGAATCCGATCAGCTCGCAATTGTTTTGTGTCCAATCGACGAAATGAGTGCTTTTTCCATTCTTAATTGACGAAATATGCATTTTCCGCTCCCGACCAACGAAATTCGCAATTTTTGTATCAACGCTGACGAAATCTGATTTTTTTACATGGCAAGATGAAACTAGTAATTCCTTTCTCTTTATAAACTGACGAAATTCACGATTGTTTTGCAGCCGAACAACGAAATTTTTAATTTTTCCGCTTGTCATCTCTAAATTCGCTATTTTTCTGTGCCTTATTAACGAAATTTGCAATTTTTTTTCTTTCCTGATCGACGCTTTTTTCTCTCTAAATCAACGAAATCTGTGATTTTTTGCGCCCGAACGACATAATTCGTGATTTTTCCATGCCTGATCGACAAAACACTTTCGTGCCTAATCGAGGAAATTTGCTATTTTTTCCGAGACTCATGTGCAAAATTCTTGATTTTCCATATCTGATGAGCAAAACTTGCGACTTTTCCGGTACACATCGACAACATTCGCTTTTTTCCACACTTCATCAATGGAATTGCTGATTTTTCCTGTACCAATCAACGAAATTTGCGAGTCTTAAGTGATGAAATTTTATATTTTCCCGCAGTAAATTGACGATTTTTCCTGCGACATATGCACAAAAATTGCAATTTTTTCCAGTTGTAAATCGACGAAACTCGCGGGCCACATGCTAACCCATCGCGGGCCACAGGTTGTGCATCCCTATTTTAGTGTTTTTTTTTAATTTTCAAATTTGAAAGTTTTTTAATGTTTTTTTATGTGATAGTAATATCTTTAATTCGTTCTATAGATAATGATGTTATATGCATGCAAAAAAAAAAAAAAAAAAAAAAAAAATTAAGCCATTCCATCAAATAGTTTTTTTTTTAAATCTTGAATGTTAGACGTCAAAAATAAAGTTTTGAGAAAACGCGACTTAAAGTTGAAATTCTATGGGTGCGACTATGAATGTGTTCATACATAAATGCTTATAACTCCGTTAAAAATGCAAATATTTTTATGCGGTTTTTTGCATTGAGTTAAGAATTAATTGAATAATCAAACTAGATCATAAAAAATCGATTTTTTGAAAAGTTTTCTACCCCTGAGCCTCTTTAAACTCAAAGAGCATCTGTGTGACAAGATATTATCATTTTTTAGCATAATGCGTCTCAGAAAAGTGATTTATTTCAAATAACGAATTTTTACTTAACTAATCCATGTAATATGCACTTTCACAATTTTAAGTAGAATTTTCGCCAGTTAATTGAATTTCTTTATTAAATGAAAACTAATTAAAAAGAGCGGCGGATTCCAAAATGCGTCAAAACATTTAAATATTAAGTTTGGTTTTGATTCATATAAGTGACAAAAATAGTGATCTTTCTTAGCTCTGGGAGGGGTTTTAACCCCAAAACCACCTCCTTGGCTGTGCCACTGACAACAAAATTTTATGTTGGTGCAATGAGTAATTTATTCATAGACATGAGAAAAAAGTTTTTCACAACAAAACAAAGAAAAGTACAATACAAGATTTTTACCTGGCATTCTCATAAAATTTTGAATATACCCTGCCTCCCCCCTCTAATCCATAAGTTTTCATACATTCTATATTATATTCCATATTAAGAAGGCGCCACTTGTCTAGTATTGTTTTGAATCAGAACATGTTAATAGCATTTTTCATTCAGGTAGAATTTATTTATTTAGAATAGAATTGATAAAGAAAATGCACAAATTGAAAAACATCGAACAGACATGATAGAATCATTAGGTAATTTTCATGGTTTTAATAATCCACATGGATGTTTCTTGTTATGCCAATTCAATCTTGCAATGTCTTAATATACAATGAATAAAGTCTGCAATAAAGTTAACCAGAGAATCTTGCAATGGATTTTTGCCGCCACTTATTCAAATTTACTAAATTAAGAGGAATCGAGTTAATGAAATGTTGTATAAATTTTACTTGTTAACTTTATAGATTACTAGGTACTACTAGGTTATCCCGTCGACCAAAAAATTATCGCCAAACTATAAGATTAAATTGATTGTGAATGTCACATTCAATGACATTAAATACAATTTGTGTGTTTAAAATGTCATTAAGTGATTTTTATATTGACTTTTTATGAATATTTTACTAATTATTTGTTTTTTCATTATTTAAAATAAAAAATATGTCATTATGTATAATTTGGAGAAATTGGTCGACGGAATAACTGAGTAGTAGCGATTACTAAAATATTTCAAATTGAAATAATTTATGTAACTGAAAATGTTTTATCCAACATTTCACTTAAGTTTAAAACAAGCAATATATAGAAATTGTAAAGTCCCTCAAGTGTGTGTAACTTGGGACCAGACATTGCACCAATATAATGTGCTCGTCTTTTGTATACATTTTTAAAAAGAGTAATTTGAGTGTAATAATGGAAAAGAAATCATAATGAATGCTTATAATAGAGTATAATACAGTCAACTCTGTGAAATTCGCAAAATGTATTATCCGCAAAACATGTTAAAATGCAAACATTGAAAAGTGTTTTAACACTTAAACTCAAAGATAAAAAGATATGCAATAATTTTATTTTCATGAAATGACAAATTTTAATAAAATAAACTGGGATTTAAGAAAATTCATGTATTTTGTACCCTGTATTTAAAAACAATACTTTAAGCAAGCCAGTAAGTTTCCGTTTATTAATTATGATTAATGCAAACCTATTCTTTGCTCAAGCAGCGAAAAAATTAAAAAAATAAATAATTTTACCTCTATATAAATACTTTTATAAATACATCCAAAGTTTGTTTATCAAACAATACACATAAAAAGTTCCTTCAGTAAATATTCTCGAACAACAAAATTTTATGTTGGTGCAAAAAATAATTTGTTCAAAAAAAAAAAAAAATACTGACAACAAAACAAAACAAAATGCAGTACACGATTTTTAACTGGCATTCTCGTAAAATTTTGAATATACCCTGCCTCCACCCTGTAACCCATAAGTCTTCAAAAATACAAGCAGATAACTTTATTGCAAAGTTACACATTCTGTATTAATTAATAATCCATTGCAAGATTCTCCGGTTAACTTTATTGCAGAGCTTATTCGTTGTATATTGACATTGCGAGATTCAATTGGCGTAACAAGAAACAACATGTGGATTATTAAAACCTGAAAATTACTTAATGATTCTACATTGCGAGATTCAATTGGCGTAACAAGAAACAACATGTGGATTATTAAAACCTGAAAATTACTTAATGATTCTATCTTGTCTGGTTTATATTTTTTAATTCGTGCATTTTCTATAGCAATTTAATGGACATTATGTAATAATATTACTACCTGAATGAAAAATGCTCCGTAACTTGCCGCGTTCGGATTCAAAACAAAACTAGACAAGTGGCGCCACTACGCGTATGAATACATGACTATCCAACAACAAATAATTTAAAATAATTTTTGTTTGAAAACTTTAAAGAAAAATATATAAGTCGAAATTATATTGAATTTGTATAACTAAAAAATATTTTCCTATTTTAAAAAAGGATTAAAAATATTTTTTCCACAAAATGCAGATATATGCGATGTAAGAAACGTAATATTTTCTTCTTTACGAAAAATAAAGGCAATATAAATAGAAATTTGATTTAATATATATTTATTGAATGTTTTAAAGCACATGATAAACGGTTTTTGTAGTTTAAAAAACATTTATTGCTTCGATTCGGGTGTTTTAAATGTGACTCTAACTGCATAAGCCTTGTCGCATAGAGCTTGTCTGCTAACCCATAGAATAAAATGTAATCCGCGAGCTAAAATAGTCCAATTTTCCAAGACCAATATATAACAAACAAGAGTTTTCCTAGAAACTAGGCAAGTCTTATTCACTCTATCTTAAAGAGATTCATATTATATATAAGTTTCAATAAAATCTCCCAGGCCGTTTTCTAGATCTCATTATCAGGAACAAACACCATCGATTTCGGTTTAAAAATGAGTATCGAGATCTAAAATTACACGCCACGTAGAAATGTAAAAATTATAGGATAGGATTAGACTGGGAATATAAGACTATATTAAAAAAATTGTACCATTCTGACCAATATTTGCTGAGTTATTAGATGGCGGCTTTTCAGATTTCCTTTGATGTTGTGTTAGCTGTATATATGAAGTTCCGCATCTAAGTTACGTGGATACCTTATGACGATGGTAGGCTTAAAGCTGCGTCACTTGAAGGCTGCCGCCTTCTATGATATGATATAAAATTTAAGTGACGCCTTTATGTGCCTTTAAAAAGTTTGTTTTGAAATTCAATTTTTTTTTCATTTTGATTTGGTAAAATATATTTACACATCTAAAAAACTGTTTTAAATTTACATTTCGTTGTTAAATATATTATTTTCATTGAATCTGTACTATGCATTGGAATGCATTTATCTCAATAAACTGATTTATAATTTGTGTCACGTTATTCAAAATTGTAAGCAATACTTATGTAAATGGTTTCTTTGCGTCAGATTATCCATTTACATGCGTTTCACTTAGTTTGGATAATTTAGCGCAAAGAAACCATTTACATAAATATTGCTTACAATTTTGAATATCAGTTTATTGAGATAAATGCATTCCAATGCATAGTATAGATTCAATGAAAATTATATATTTAACAGCGAAATGTAAATTTAAAACAGTTTTTTAGATGTGTAAATATATTTTACCAAATCAAAATGAAAAAAAAAAATTAATTTCAAAACAAACTTTTTAAAGGCACATAAAGGCGTCACTTAAATTTTATATCATATCTTTTAAAACACATATTTTGAATTTGTGGGAGATGTGTGTGAAAAAGCATAGGTGAATAAAGTTGTATGTATCTTTTCATGTTGAAAATAACTTTTGCACATGCTATTATAAATAGAAAAAATAAATAAAATGATTAATGAAATACTACCAAAATGCATTTTTCAGTTAATAGCATGGCGTCACTCAAAATTTGATATCATTATTTTTTAAATTCATATTCAAAATTCTTAGAGCCATAAAATAAACAGCTGCGTCAAAACTTTTAACCCATTAAGGGTTTTTGTATTGATGTAAATTACAAAATGTCAATGCATTTTTTTTTTTTTTTTTTTTGAATTATCACGTTTTGGAGATATATCAGTTTGTGATATATTTTTAAGTATTTTTCACTTTAAAAAATTATGTCTGTGTAATTGCTAAAATTTCTATATATTTTTTAAAGCTTTAGAGTAAATGTCATTATAAACAAGTAAGAAAAATCATGCGTTAAGCATAGATTATGAAGCACTTTCCAACACTTAATGAAATCTTTAACAAAACTTTGTTATTTAGGGAAATAATAGTGTATAGCCAAATATACCCAAATATGTATTCCAGTACATTAGAACAGCCCTGTATTTCATATGTCAGTTCATATAATGGGAAAATTTAGCTTAGCAAGAAAATACCCAGTAGCCTTAAATTTCTTTTTCAGCAATTCATACTATTAGATGGAAACATACTTGGATACTTTTGTTCAGCCCTGTAGTTTACATTGTATCTTTATTACACGTCAGCATTAGGCTAAAGTTTATTGTAAACTAAAACACTTTTAAAACAACTGAAATCACATTCTCATAAATCATCATTCATAGGCGTCCATGTACCGAATTCTTTGCATGGCCCTGTATATCCCTTTATCTATATTCTGCAAACATTTCTCAGTAAATTGAATGCAGCTCAGCGTACAAATGCATAGCTTATTTAAGAACCACGTTTAAAAAATTTACGCTCATATTCAGTAACGTTGGTGTGCTCTTTTGGGTAGTCCTGTATATCAACTATAACATTTATACACACCATATAATGTGCATATATTTAGCGAAATATAAACGCGAATATCATAATTAAAATGCATTTCATCCCTCCATCAGCCATCATCGGACACATATACGGTACTTCGGAAAAAATATACTATTTGAAATCTTTTGTATGGCCCTGTAAATGCTATGTACTTCATATTATGCAAGACAGTAGCGTATAATTTATATTAAGCTTCAGTGACATATATCAATTTTATTATACAGGAAAAAGCTTAATATATTTAAAATATGTCACACACTATGACGATTAATTTCGTTCATGTCTTTAAAGAATGGAAGTTAAGTTTGATAACTGCTTAAGACATATGAAGATCAGCCGTGAAAATCAAAATTAAAATTACATTGCGTAAAATAGCAATAACACAGGAAAGAGAGACTCGATGAAGAAAATGCTCAAGTATGTATGTGGCATTTATTAAAGAGAGGTAAAACTTACACTCTCATGGGGTGACCCCCTGGTAAAAATACAGAAGCAGGAGCTCTACATCCTTACAGCAGGACAGTTAGAGATAGACTGATTCCTGACATCAAATAATGTAGCCAAAATGCGTCGAGCTAAAATGTGGTTGCCTTTAGACTATAATAACCCTATACGTATAGTTCATAAAGAAAGTTTAAATTAAAAACATGCCAACCGGACCGTTAATTTGGCGATCAAAATATCAGCGTACAAATATGCATGCCAACACTGATTGCTGAGAAAAATATTTCTAAATCCATAACACAGATGTCAGACGCCGCTTTAATATAAACAGAGCGTTAGATTTTAAGCCGAAAAAGGAGTTACAATGTCTGTTAATTTGGAAAGGAATTAAACAAGTGACTGAGTAACTGCAAAAGGGCATATGGTTTTTAAAATATCATTCTATGTACTCTTTGAACAAACGAAAGTATGCAGGCTCAGAAAATGATTTTAGGATGAGAAAAGATTGGATTTTGATTTATTTTATTAACGGCCTCGGTTACACATACATAACTGCAATTTAAAGGAAAGAGATAAATATATTCTTTTTAGAAAGTAAAAATGATGTTTAATTGATTTGAAATTGGGAAAGATAATTTTAATTTTAAATTTGAGAATTTAAATTTAAAAAAAGAAGCTAATAATAATATGTGATGTTATGTTACTTTCGACATCACACACACAATTCCTCCTTTTACCACTAGCTAATGGAATTCTTTTGTGTGGCCCTGTAAATGAATAATAGCCACATTTTCACCTTATATTTTATAGAATGCATATTTTAATGTTTGACAGGGTATAGCATCTTTAAAATTCCTTTGAAACTATTTTTCCCCATAGGCCGTAATGTAATAGGAAACTTTTGATTCGCCCTGTAGACAAACTAATCATGGTAGAAACTTCATTTTCAATAGAGTTCGTGCTAGGGTAAACCTCAATAACGTCCTAAAATTTTATGGCAATCCGAGTATATTAACGATTTTCCCCCATAGGCCGTAATGCAATGGGAAACTTTTGATTCGCCCTGTAAATAAACTAATCATGGTAGAAACTTCATTTTCAATAGGACTTGTGCTAGGGTAAACGTCAATAACGTCCTAAAATTTCATGGCAATCCGAGTATATTAACGATTTTTCCCCATAGGCCGTAATGTAATGGGAAACTTTTGATTCGCCCTGTAGATAAACTAATCATAATAGAAACTTCATTTTCAATAGAGTTCGTGCTAGGGTAAACCTCAATAACGTCCTAAAATTCCATGGCAATCCGAGTATATTAACGATTTTCCCCCATAGGCCGTAATGTAATGGGAAACTTTTGATTCGCCCTGTAGATAAACTAATCATGGTAGAAACTTCATTTTCAATAGGACTTGTGCTAGGGTAAACGTCAATAACGTCCTAAAATTTCATGGCAATCCGAGTATATTAACGATTTTTCCCCATAGGCCGTAATGTAATGGGAAACTTTTGATTCGCCCTGTAGATAAACTAATCATGGGAGATACTTCATTTTCAATAGGGTTCGTGCTAGGGTAAAGCTCAATAACGTATAAAAATTTCATAGCAATCCGAGTATATTTACGGGAGTTAGAGCGCGGACAGACGGACAGACGGCCATCCGGCCAGACGGACAGACGGCCATCCGGCCAGACGGACAGACGGCCAGACAAACCGAATGCATAAGCACTTTTCAACTTTGTTGGAAAGTGCTAAAAATAGATAACAAGAAAAGATTCAAAAATTTAAAAAATAATAATAATAAATTCCGAAGGCTTGAGGATACCTTAAAAGTTAGAACACTTATCAATAAAGTTTCGAAACCGCGGTTCCAAAATATTCTTTCTGACTTTTTCAAAACTACATTAGAAAATTTACTTTATTATTTAATAAAATCCAGAAGTATTTTGCCAATTAAAAGTAATAAATAAATTTGAATTTGTGAAGATTTCTTGCAGTATTTATTTAACTCCACTCATATATTTTATTTTATTTTTTTAGTACTTAATAAAATTAGAAAATTTACAAATATTCTTTTACAATACTTTTATCAGTTCAGATAAATTTAATAAGCATATAGATTTCTGTGAATTTACATTTTAAAAAGTGCGGAAATTATTTATTTATTTATTTTATTTTATTGTACAGTGTACTTATTGTTTTTACGAATTGTTAATAAAATGTTTAATCTGTTTTAAGATTAATTTCTTATTAAAATAATCTCTTGCTTAAAAATAACTGCCAGCCCTATCAATTAAACCATGACAACATTTCGCAAGTTTCACATCACTGAAATTCTGTTCTGTCATAATTTTTCTACATTTTTAAATGCAGTTTTAAATAACGATGAATGGGACCAGTTAAAATATAGGTTTCATGCTGAAAGATGCATGACAACGCCAAGTGAAAATGGATGGAGGCTTTGAGCTCTAATTTTTTTCTTGGAATTTAGCTATCAAGAAGGTTTTTAAAATGGAAATCTATCAAAAAAATTCAGAGAACTTTTAAATAAATTAAATTTATATGATTTAAATGATGCAAAAGTTTTAAAAAAATGTTTTATGCTTACAACATTATAAAGTATTGCAATTCTTCTTTTTTATTAGGAAAAGTTGCATTAAAATAAAATAACCGTATAAATTTAAACTAGAAAATATACTACAAGTTTGTTTTTCTTACTCTTCTGTGTGTATATGAATATAGTTTATTCACAAAAATTCAGATAAATTTAATAACCATACAGATTTCTATACATTTACGTCTGTAAAATTACGAATTTATTTATTTCTAATTTTTATTTACTTATTTATTTATTTCTGCAACAGTTTACATATTGTTTTTACTATTTGTTAATAAAAATTTTTATCTGTTCGAAGATTAATTTTCTTATTAAAAATAATCTTTTACATAAAAACAACTATCAATTCTGCCTATTCCCTCATGACAATGTTTCGTAAGTTTCATATCACTGAATATCTGTTCTGTCAGAACATTTCTACTCTTTTAAATACCGCTTTAAATAACGATGGATGGTCCCGTTAAAATGTAAGTTTAAATTTCATGCTGTAAGATGTATGATAACGCCAAATGAAAATGGATGGTAGGCTTTCAGCTCTAAATTTTTACTTGTAATTTTGTTATCAAAAAGGCTTTTTGAAAAGAAAATCTGTCAAAATAATTCAGAGAATTTCATATAAATTAAATTTATATGGTTATAGTCATGGTTATAATCAATATAATCATGCAAAAAAAAAAAAAAAAAAAAAAAAAAAAAAAAAAAGACATATGCTTAGGTTATTAACGAGAAAGTAGAATAAGTCTTTTTCGAAACATCTTGTGTATTATTTTTGAACTTTATAACAATGCTGAAAAGTGTTTATGCTTTCAGTTTGTCGGTCCGCTCTAACCTCGTAAATATACTCGGATTGCCATGAAATTTTTGGAAGTTATTGACTTTCACCCTAGCATGAGCCTTTTTGCATCATCACCATATTTTCGAAAGTTTCACACTACTGAAAATCTGGACTGTCATAATATTACTTCTCTTTAAATTCAGCTTTAAATAAATATGAAGCGAATCTCTTAAAATGAGGTTTTTTATTTCATGCTGAAAGATGCATGACAACGCCAAATGAAAATGGATGGTAGGCTTTCAGTTACAAAATTTTACTTGGATTTTTTTTTATCAAGAAGGCTTTTTAAAAAGGAAATCTATCAAAATATTTGAGAGAATTTTTAAATAAATAAAATTTATGGGCTTTAAATCGTGCAAAGTATTAAAAAAAATATTACACTTAAACCATTAGCTAAAAAGTGTGGTAATTCTTTTTAAATACATTTTCTGTTAATTTCTTTATTAGCAAAAGTTACATTAAAATAAAATAACCCTATGTATTGAAACTAGAAAAAATGTTTCAAAATTTCTTTTTTTATGAAGATAATTCTTTGATAAAAATTCGTACTTGTTCTAGTGATAGAAAGATGATATCGTGTTTTAAATGCATATCAATGGTTTTCATAGGATTATTTGATTGATAAAAGTTTAATATCCCTGAAAATCTGTTCTGTCATAATATTTCAACTCTCTTAAATACAGCTTTAAATATCAATGGATGGAACCTGCTAAAATGTAGGTTTATATTTGAAACTAAAAGATGTATGACAACGCCGAATTACATGGAATTTTGTTATCAAGAAGGTTTTTTGAAAAGGAAATCTATCAAAATAATTCCGAGAATTTTTAATCATGTAAACTTTATATACTTTAAATCATACAAAAGGAAAAAAAACATATTATACATAAAACATTATAGAGAAAGTGTGGTAATTTTTTTTAATTAGAAAAAGTTGCATTAAAATAAAATAACCGTATGTATTTGAAGTAGAAAATATACTACAAGTTTGTTTTTCATACTTTTTGTTGTGTGTATGTAAATATAGTTCATTGACAAAAATTCAGATAAATTTAATAAGGATACAGATTTATGTAAATTTACATATGTAAAATTACGAAATGAATTTTTTTTATTAATTTTATTTATTTATTTTTGTACAGTGTACATATTGTTTTTACTAGTTGCTAATAGTTTTTTAGTTTATTTCAAATTTAATTTCTCATTTAAAATAATCTCTTACATAAAAATAACTATCAGTCCTGCGTGTTTCCTTATGACAATGTTTCGTAAATTCATATCACTGGAAATCTGTTCTGTCATAATATTTCTACGCTTTTAAATACCACTTTAAATAACGATGAATGGAATCTTCTATGGCGTAGGTTCCTTTATCATGCTGAAAGAGGCAGGACAACACCAAATTAAAATGGATGATACGCTTTCAGCTCTAAAATTTTATTTTGAATTTTTTATGAAGTGGGCTTTTTTTAAATCTCGCATTTTTAATCTATCAAACATTTCCAGATTTTTTTTTACATAAATGATATATATATCATTTAATTTTGGCAAAAAAAAAAGAAAAAACCTTACTGCTTTTAGGATTTTAACTAGAAAGTATGTTATTTTTTTTAGACCGATCTTCTGATTTATATTTTTATTCAAAAAAAAAATTACATTAAAATAATCGTAAATATTTAAAAAATAAAATATACTACAAATATATATGTATATCTATATCTATATATCTATCAATATATATATATATATAATAAAAATTTTTACTGGTTCTGTGGATAGAAAAATTATATTATGTTTTAAATGCTTTCACAGTTAAACAATTTTGTTCTAGTTTGAACCAAATTTTGATGCTTAATAGCTGCCACTGTAAGATGGTGAAATCTTGAACCAATATTTGGAGCTCCAGTTGAAGCATAGTTCCAATAGTTGGAACGAGGGTTAAATAAGAAGCTTCAAATGTTGGTACGAGATTTCACCATCTCATGATGGCATGTACTGAGCACCAAAATTTAGTACAAACAAGAGAAAATTTTTAACAGTGTATCTATGTTATATCATTATTTTAGAGATGAAACTTTCATATATATCATATGGTTCAACGTTTGCTTTAAAATACCCCAGAGAATGTATGTATTTAATTGTCCATTAAACTCTTCCTTCAATGGAAAACAGATGACAGATGTAATTTCCTTTTATTATTTTTTTAAACAACGAATATAAAATATACACACATATATATATATATATATATATATATATATATATATATATATATATATATATATATATATATATACATCTAAGGTATGACAGCTAAATTTCAACTTGCCCTTTATTATTCCAAATGCCATATTTATGAGCTGTCGAAACTGGAGAGCTAACCGAACAGAACTGTCCCCACAGATTCTGTATGCATGTATGCATATGTATGTACGTATGTCCGATTTGCTTCAAATTTGCTTCATTTTAATTGAAATTTTGATAAGGCGTTTCTCTATTTAGATTTCGAAGTTCCTTGATTAAGTATAAGTGAAGGAACTGTGATCTAAACTTTACTCCTCATAATTTAGATAAATAGATTTTTCTCGCAGAATTATTCAATTTAAGTCAATTTGGTATATGAGTTAATTCTGATAAGAAACTTCCTTTATTAGATTTGAAGATTCACAGGTTATGTATAAAGAGGGAGAATGGGGAGCTAATACCCCTCAACTTAATGCTCTTTTTTTTAGATTTCTGTATTTTTCGTGGAATATTATTCTCAAAATAAGAGTATAATGTACAATTAATATAAATTGGTTGTGAGTTTAATGCCATCAGTTTAAAAAGGCACTTTATTTTTTACTTATATAAGTGCAAATATAATTTGGCATGTACAAAACATGATTACAAATTAATTGAACATTAGAATTTCCAAATTTTAGAACATCATAGCTCTTTAACTAGTTAACCAAATGACTTTTTGTTTCGTATCCTAATGTGAAGTGTACCGAAACTCCTAAATATAATAATAAAAAAAAAAAAAAAAAACCTAAGTTACTTTTTTTTGACAGAAATAAAAATAAATCATAAGTTACAACGAAATGAATTTCTATTTTTTATTGAATTTTTTTTTAATGATATATTTTAGTATGGAATCTTTTTCTATTGCTGTCTGCACATTGAAACCACATAAAATAAACTTATAAATTTCATGCTATTATTTGACTAGGTAGGACATTTATAATACCCAATATGGACACCCTAAGGAAAAGGTATTTTTTTCACCCCCATATACAAGTCCTAGGACTCCAAAAATATGCGAACACTATCCTTGGACTATTGACTATCATTATTAAAATTAGCGACCTTGTAATTATTCTGGTTTAATTTAAATGATAAAAACAAAAAAATGTTAACAAGTGTCAATATAAGGAACTACCTGTCCCTATTACAGACAGGTGTTTCCTTATTGACTTTCTACATAGTGTGTATGGAAGAGCCACTTTTCCAAGGGATATTAGAGGAGAGGGAATAAAAAAATGTATCTTAAAGTATTCCGAGGAGGAGGGGTGGGCAGTAAATATCTTCAGAACATGCATTTTAGTAACAGGGGGCATTCTCGGATTTTACCCTTCGAAGACCCATGCAAAGTCCCTTAGTTACTAGTAAATATTATAAAGTAATATTGTTGGTTTTGCTTAGCTTTATTGCATCTGTCTGCGAATTTACATCTGTTATTACCCAGTTCTCACAGCATGGACAAATAGAAACTTTTTCACCATGGACAGTAAGTCCCACATAATCCTCATGAACATATCTGCCACAAGTGATGCATGGCCGCATGTTTGAAAAAGCATCAATACTGCAAAAGAAGCAATACCAGCTCTCCTTTGTTGAGGGAGTCATACCATTGGTACCTACGATTTCGCCAACAGATATCCTACTAAGGGGGCTTCTTTTTATTTTTCTACAAGGGTTTTTTGGAGGATGGTTTTTGGGGGATTGCTCAAATATCATCTTGTTGAACAAAGATTTTACCACTTTGATGACTTTTCAAGTTATTGCTTGGCAACGTTGAATTTTCTTCTTTCTTACAGTTGTAGTCGATGGGGATATAAGCTGTACATATTAGGAACCGGGCGTAGTTTTACTAAATCTTGTACCAAATGAATAAGGAAAATTATTTTAAGCAAAATATGCAATAACAATCGAAAATATGTTTTATTAGCTTTCTAAAATACTCCACTTTTCAACATTTAATGTAATTTTACCATATCTAATAAGAATTTAAGATTACAATTAATTAAGATCAGCACATCTCGAAATAACAAATTTCCTCCTAAATGGCGAACAGCGTGCTTTTTTACACTTTCCGGATTTAATTATCTTTTTAACTGCTTTTCTTCGCGAAAATGTTTAGCCATCTCTCGATCAAAATTATTACCTTTAAAAATATTAGGGGTGTCCATATTGAGAGCCCTGTCCATATAGGGTACAAATACCTTATTAATAAATAAAATGTGTCAAATGTGATGTTCTTATTTGAAAGACATTTTGTTTGTTTTTATATTTTATTAATTTATACGCTATCAGAAATTTTTCTTTTCTTTTACATATATTTATAATAATAAAATATTTACCATCAAATATTTCTCCGGTAAAATGAAGTTTTTGCTGCAGCAGAAAATTTTCGTTACCGGTAAATTATATCAAGTTTTAAATGCATATCAGTGATTTTCATATTACTATTTGAGAGATGAAATTTTTGCATATATCATATGGATAAACGTTTGTTTTAAAATGCCCTTAAAAGAATACGTGTATTTAATTGTCCTTTAAAATTTTCCTTCAAAGAAAAACAATGCAACATCATTTTATTATTTTTTGAAATCGGCGAATATAATTAAAAATATATGTAATGAAATATGAAAAGTAATGTCAACTGCCATTTATCAGCTCACAGGCTATCAAAACTGGAGAGCTAACAGGGCAGAGCTGTTACCACAGGCTCTGTATGTGTGAATGTACGTAATGAATTGCTAGAAATATCCGGTTTCTTTCAAATTTTACATACAAATTTGTTCTTATAAGGTACTTCCCCGATTACATTTCGAAGTTCATTGAATGTGTATAAAGGAAAGGAACTCTAACGTAACCCTCCTCTCCTTGAATATAGATAAAAAGTTTTTTTTATGCCGAATTATTAAATTTAATTGAAATTCGATATAATGGTTTGTTCCGATAAGGATCTTCCTTGATTAGATTTGAAGGTTCATTGGTTAATTATAAACGGAGAGAATGAGGAGTTAATTTCCTTAATTAATATTGCTAAATGCTATTTTAGATTTCTATATTTTTCTAGGAAGATCCTTCTTCAAAAGAATATAATATACAACTGATGAACATTGCCTGTGAGCTATGTGCCATGAGTTTAACTGGACACTTTTCTTCTTATTTATATAAGTGGATATAAATTATAACGTGGAAAAAAAACATGTCTACAAATAAATTAAACATTAGAATTTCCAAAGTTTAGAACATCATAATTCATTGACTAGTCGACCAAATGATTTCTTGTTTAGTATTTTAATGTAAAGTGTACCGAAACGTCTATATATAATTTCAAAATAAAATGATAGTAATAAAAAAGAATTAAGCTAATTTTTTCGACATGAATCAAAATAAATCAACAAAATGCCTTTTTTTGTTGTTGTTGTTGAAAGAAAATTAAAAAACTATATATTTGAGAGTGAATTCTATTTTTATTACGCCTGCACTTTTAAACCACATAGAATAAATATATGACTTTCATGCTAATATTTGACAAGGTGGGATATTTATAATTCAGCTACTTGTATTAATTAATAAAATGTGTCAAATGCATGCAGTTCTTATTTGAAAGACATTTTATCTGTTTTTATATTTTATTAATTTATACGTTATCAGAAACTTTTCTTTTCTGTGCGCCTTAAAGAATATCTTTAAAAAACTTAAAATTTTATTCTTTACTTTAAGAAAGTTTCTACGTCACAGAATAACAATATTTTTGAAATATGGACTTACCGTAGAGTATCGTATGTTTTGAACTGGATATAAATCAACTCAAAATCGTTTTCTTTTTTTATCTGTGTATTGGGAAGGAATTTTGTTCCGCTGAGCAATCTCAAAACCTCTATCTTCTCAGTTTATTTTTAGATAAACAACAAACAAAGAACAAAACATTGTTTTCATCAATTATTTTTTTAAACATTATAAAAATACTAAATAGTATTATTTTCTATTTTTAAACACTATTATTTTCCTATAGTAGTTCATGTAGGTCTCATTTGATTACAGAAACTACGATTAAATGCTATGGTTTCAATTTAGAAAATAATCTATATTAATAAAAGAACAAAACGCTCTGTCTGCGTGTGTGTGTGTGTCTGCGATGGCTAGCAAAATCTACAGCATGTACGAGGCACAAAAATTTTTTGAGAGTAGCCCCAAATCTCTCCTGATGCACCTGAGCTTCAGAATTTCGAAATTCTATTTATTAACTGAGTAATTAATTAAATTCCAAAGATCACTCTCATAAAAAATCGCCTTTTTCTTCTTTTTTTCCTATCATTTAGTTATGGTTGGTTGGTTGCATAAAATTTTCGCATGAATAATTAAAAAAGCTGGAACAGACCTTTAAAATTCATAGACTGGCAAACTGTCAGTTTAAATGATGATTTTTTATCACAGCGGTTGTAAACCATGGAGGAAAAAGATAGGTGGTGGTGAAGTAAACCGAAAAAAGAATTGCAATATTAAACCATTTATCCCTCAAATTTTAATGTCCCAAACAAAAGCATGTGGAAGAGATTTTGTATTAATAAGACGAATTGAAAGAAATGAATTACAGCTGAAGCATATTTTACGAAGAAATAGTAATTTTTTAAAATGGTCTTTTTTCTATTATATTATTTATTTTTAAAAAAATGTTTGCTTTTAAAATAATTGAAATTGATAAATTCGAAATAATTAAATGTCAAAATAAAATTAAATAAAATATTGAAAACATATGATTTGAACTAAAAATTGTATTACCAAAAGTTTTCTTTTTTTCAGAACTTTTAAATACTTTATAACGTAGATGAAAAATGTTTATGATCTAACAACATATAATTAATTCTATGTCAATATATAAAATATATTTATGAAAATATTCTTCTAAAAACATGCGCGAAAATTTAAATAACAAATATTAGTCTAAAATCTAGATTTCAGAGTGCAGACGATTTTAAGACATTAACGAAAGAATGTTAACTTTTCAAGCAAAATCTTAAATGATGCTTCTATACTGATATTTCAAAGTCATATGATAAAAATAATCAAATAATTTTTGCCTGTGATTGATATATTTGTATCTTTTATGCTTTCCGATCGTGTATTACAGCCAATAATGGCACAAAACGGTATTTTTTAAACGAAATTTTAGTCATCTATTCAATAATAGTTTGAAAGGTAAAAAACAAAGAAATACGGATTTAAACCTGTTTGAATTGATCGGCGTGTCAAAGCGCATGGTATTGTTGGTGCTTATTTGGACTTAATGTAGCGGATTTTAGGGTTACATTTTTGGCTTCAGCCCAAGATATTATACTTCCACTCAATTTCTTTTTACTGTGTGGTTGTACGCAGATCTTTGGCATTTCGAACATTAGAATGTATGAGTCATTAGCTGTGTTGCAGTAAAAAAAAATCACACAACACTTTTCTAGGAGTTTATTTTTTTTTATCATTGATAAAATTTAAATGTATTCTATTCAATTTAAAATTATATTATGGCTTTAATTTGGTTTTAAAACAAAAATAAAATATAGCTGTTTGGCGTACAATTGTTCGAATCCGCAAACGATTCATACACCATAATAAATTATCAAATAGCAAAGTAAATTATTTATCAGAAATAGCCATACAAAGAATAGTAGCAAAACTGATTATAACCTTAATGTTTAGACTAATTAACACATGACCCGATCCCAACCAGAAAAAACAGACCACACTCCGATCCGTGATAGACAAAATTTCCGTGAGTATAAACCCGACCCGAACCTAAAAATTCTGTTTGAAAAAAAAAAAAACTATGGATTTGATAACTGACCCGAACCAAATCTCAATCCCATAAAAATGTTCAAATGAAGCATAACCCGATCCAAACAAGGGAAAATAATTTTAGTGGGCATGAAACCTGACCCGAACCTAACTACTGTCTTAAAAAAACCCTCTAAATATGACCCGAACAAAATTTGAAACCGATAAAAATATTCCAGAGAACTAAAACCCGATCCCAGCAAGACAAAATACTTTCCGTGGTCATAAACCTGACTCAAACCTAAAAAATTCTATTTGAAAAATTCTGAAATTTGACACAAACCACATCTAAATCCGACCAAAATATTCAAAAGAACCATAACCGGATTAGAGTAAGACTAAATAATTTCCGTGGACATGAACCCGATACGAACCTAAAACTTCCATTCGAAAAAATACCTGAAATTTGAATCGAACCAAATCTGAATCTGACAAAACTATTCATTGGCGCACCCAGGATTAAGCTTTGGAGGGGGCTAACATATGCTAGAGGTCAGTATTTTCCTGATCTGGCCCTGGCAGATGAGTTCAGTCCGATTTTTTTTTTTTTTTTTTTTTTTTTTTTTTTTTTGCATTTTATTAAAAATGGACGAGATTTGTCGTTCCCAGAAGTACATTTTTTCTATTGACTGGATACAAAACGAGGACTGGATGGTGGAGGAGGAGGGGGCAGCAATCAACGAAACCTGGGGAGGGCCTCTGAAAATTTTTGATTGGGTTAATTTTGATAGCTTAAACATCTTTAATAAATAAAAAGAAATTAATGTTTTAAGTGATAAATATAAAAAATGCTTATATTTCAAATTTCATACGAAAATTTACATATAAGAAAAAAAAAATGTGAAGAGTAATATTTTTCAAAAATTGTTTTGCTGAATCTATTACAAAAAATAAAAATAAACTTTAATAATTTTAGAAAACTTTAAATAGTTTGATCTTGTGGTCTGGGAGGGGCTTCAGCCCCCTTAGCCCTCCCCGTGGGTGCGCCAGTGAAACTATTTCAAAGAACCGCAACCGGATCCGAACAAGACAAAATATTTCCGTGGACATGATCCCAATCCGAACCCGAAAAATTTCTTTGAAAAAATCGCGAAATCTGAACTGAACCAAGTCTGAACTTGGCAAAAATATTCCAGTGAAGCATCTCCTTATTCGAACAAGACAGAATAATTTTCGTGAACACGCAAGAAGACCCGAACCCAAAAGTTCCATTTGAAAAAAAAAAGAAATCTGAATTGAACCAAATCTGAACCAGATAAAAGTATTCCAAAGAACTATAACCCGATCCAAGGAAGACGAAATAATTTCCATGGACATAAACCCGACTCGAACCTAAAAAATCCGATTCGAAAAAACCTCAAATTTGACTCAAACCACATCTGAATTCCATCAAAATATTAGAAAGAATCATAACCGTACTCGAGTATGATAAAATAATTTCCTTGGACATGAACGAGATTCGAACCTAAAAATTCTATTTGAAAAAATACCTGAAATTTGAATCGAACCAAATCTGAAAATGAAAAAAATATTCCAAAGAACCGTAACAGGATCCGAATAAGACAAAATTTCCATGCACATGAACCGAATGTGAACCTAAGAAATTTCTTTGAAAAAATCTCGAAATCTGAAATGAACTTGGTAAAATATTCCAGTGAAGCATGTATTTATTTGAACAAGGCAGAATAATGTCCGTGAACACGCAAGAAAACCCGAATCCAAAAATTACATTTGAAGAAAAAGTCGAAATCTAAATTAAACTAAGTCTGAACTTGACAAAAATATTCCAGTGAAGCATGTCTTTATTCGAATTAGACAGAATAATTTCCGTGGACACGCAGGAAGACCTGAACCCAAAAATTCCATTCGAAGAAAACGCCAAAATCTGAATTGAACCAAATCTGTTCCCGACAAAATTATTTCACAGAAACATAACTGGATCCGAGCAAGGCAAAATAATTTCCATGGACATGAATCCGACCCGAACATCTAAATCGATTTTCAAAAAATACCTGAAACCTGAATCGAACCAAATATGAACCCGACGAAAATATTCTAATGAATCATAACCAAATCCGAACAAGACAAAATAATTTCCATGGACATGAACTCCATGAATAGTTTGGTAACATTTGGGTTGCGATTTTGTTGCAATTACATTACGGTAAGTCTTTGATATATTTAATTTCACTTTAGATTACAGTTAGATCACGGTTAATTTAAAGTTAAGTTAAAGTTATATTGCATTTATGTGATGATTAGAATAAGAATAGGTTACAATAGAGTGACGGCTAGGTTACATTTATGTTATATTTAAGTTACGGTAGGGTACTGTTAAGTCGCAGTTAGGTTACAGATAGATTATGGTTGCGGTACAAAAGTTTACGGTTAGGAATTTGTCCACAGAGTCAACATTACGCATGCTTTGATTAAAAATATACACTTTTGTTAAATGGCTCTGAAATTATTATACTATATACCAATCTTTTATCATCGCATATCGATTTCATTCACCGTATAGTCGGATTTAAGAGTGATATAATTAGTTTGAAATTCAAAATATCTCACTTGGGATTTCTATGCGAAAATATAATTAGTTACGTGATTTAACAGTGATTTTTACGGGTAAATATCAACACTTTAACACGAAACTAACGCAATCGTTGGATACATGTTCCCTTCCGTGATTTTCATTGTTCATTTTAAGTATTTTTAGAGCTTAATATTAGTTGTTGTTTTTAAAACCGATTTTTCACAAAGTCAGCTGCGACGTATTTCAGACAATGCATTTCTGCATGCTTCCAGTTAATGATTAAAATCATACAAATTTCAAGTTCGTTTAATATTGTTAATACGGACCCGGGCAACGCCGGGCGGGTCAGCTAGTACTAAATATGTTACAAACTGTACTTACCATGAGTATTGTAATGATTGAATTAAAAGTATACATCCAAGCCAGGCCTTGAATGTATACGTCGAGTACCCAATCCCGTATGTGTCCGGTAACTAATGTACTCTTAGTACACTAAAATGCAATGTCTTCATAGTACTTTATAATTTATGTAACCAATAATGTGTGTGCTTTTACTTAGTTGTAGTTCTAATTTACCTGTTAATGTGATGTATTTTCTAGGTGTGTTCATAATTATGTAAATACGTAACACCTACAGATGTCGTTCCTTCCGTACGTCTATCCGTCTGCCCTTTCGTCCGTCTGTCCGCTATAACAACGCAAAAACAACTCAACTAAATCGTTTGAAATTCATAATGTTATTTCCAAAATCTTTATAGTTCGCATTGCCTACGAATATCAAACAGATAATAAAGTGCGTTTCGATATTTTTGGAACTCGCTATATATTTTTCTTTGTGATTTTGTCTTTTAAAGAATGTCTTCAAATAACATAAAATTTTCTTCTTGAATTTAAGAAAGTTTCTACGTCACATAATAACAATCTTTTTGAAATATGAACTTACTGTAGGGTATCGTATGTTTTGAACTGGAAATAAATCAACTCAAAATCTTTCTTTTTTTTTAAATCTATATTTTGGGAAGGAAGTTTTGTTCTGCTCAGTGATTTCAAAACCTCTATCTTCCCAGATTATTTTCAGATAACGAAAAAAAAGAATGTTTCTTATCAGCTATATATTTTAATATTATAAAATACGAAATAGCAATTTTTTATATTTTTAAACATTACTATTTTTGAATAGTGATTCAAATAGATCTCATTTGATGACAGAAATTCTGCGATTAAATGTGACGATTGCAATTTAGGAAATAATAGCAAATATATTACGAACAGTACGAAACGTGAATATATTAATCACTAAATTAAAAGTATTTTTAAAACCTTTCGCCGGGCGCGAAAATTTTCATTACATGAGCGGGCGCACGGTATAAATTGTACGAAAAACAATCAATTATCGCTGTTCTATTTTAATTTTATAAATAATTTAAATTACAAATATCATATAAGTTATCTCTGATCACAATTTATGAAAGTATTCCGCAATACGCTTATTTTGTTATAATATAATAAGGCAGAAGTTTAGATGCATAAAAAGCTACCTTCTACTACAATCACAAAGAAAAAAAATAATAATGAATTACTAAATTATAAGTAAGTAATTTCCGATTTATAGAATAAGTCTTATATTTCATCTATATTAGTTGCTTCCCATAACAAGCATAATATTTGATTTTTTGAACTCTGTTAACAGATAAATCTTGTGCATTTCGTGCACTATTAACAGATTAAAATGGCAGGTGCAGCTAATTGCACGATCTGAAACACTAATATTTTTTAGGAACTGGGTAAAAAGATCCAAGAAACTAATAAAAATAGTTATTATAAACCCACTACTGCTTGAATTTTGTTTTAAAGAACGAAGAAAGTGAATGTTGTGCATTTTACAACGGCGCGCCCGACGGAAGGTTAAAACATTTTACATTTTGATTCGCCTAAAGATATCAAACAGATAATAATTTAGTATATAAATAGTAATAGTAATAAGTGCGTTCCGAAATCTTTGAAATTCGCTATGTATTTTGCATGTGGTTTGTGGTTTTTAAGAATACCTTCAAAGAACTATGTCTTACAGACTTTAAGAAGATTTTATGTCAGAGAATAACAATGTTTTTGAAATGTAGGCTTGCTGTAGAATATCGTATGTTTTGATTTGAAAATAAATCAACAAAAAAATCTTTTTTTATATCTGTTTATTTGGAAGGATCTGTTTTTCTATGGATCATTTAGAAAAATTAAAAAACTCTATAAAAATTTAATAAGTTTTTTTTCTTTACAATTAATATCCATAAGTTTTGATTAACATAGTATTAATTCATAATGTTATTATTGAATCTTTTTATGTGCTCTCGTAATTATGTAAATATGTAGCACCTATAGTTGTCGTTCAGTCTGTCCGTCTGTCCTTCTGCATATAACAACGCAAAAACCACCCAACCAAATCCTTTGAAATATAAATACATAATTATTACATAACTTCGTCGAGTTATTTCATATTTTATCAAAATCGGATGCATAGTTCAATTACTGGGACAATCAAAAGTATTCCGTTACATTAAGGTCAATGGGGAAAAAAGTTTCAAATGCGTTTTAATCATTTGAAATTTAAAATATATCATTATTACAAAAATTTTATTGAGTCATTTCAAATTTTATGAAAATCAGATGCCTAGATCAGTTACAGAGACAATCAAAAGTATTCCGTTACATTCGGTCAATAGGTTAAAAAGTTTCAAATGCATTTTAATCGTTTGAAAATTAAAATACATAATTATTACATAATTTTGTCGAGTCATTTCAAATTTTATGAAAATCGGATGCATAGATCAATTACAGGGATAACCAAAAGTATTCCGTTACATTACGGTCAATAGGGAAAAAAATTTCAAATGCATTTTAATGTTGTTGCATTCCTTCGAACATGCTAAAATTGATATGCATCCATGAAATATATACTAAAATATACATACTATACAATCTTTGGTCCAAGGAATATTTGTTTTTAATTTACAATTTTAATTAACATTTATTTGTTTATAATACTTATTATTGCATTGCCTACGAATATCAAACATAAAATAAAGTGCGTTTCAATATCTTTGGAACTCGCTATTAATTTTCCTATGTGGTTTTGATTTTAAAGAGTGTCTTCAAATAACTTAACATTTCTTCTTGACTTTACGAAAGTTTCTATGTCACAGAATAACAATATTTTTTCAAATATGGACTTATCGTAGAGTGTCGTATGTTTTGAACTGGAAATAAATCAACTCAAAATCTTTCTTTTTTTTATCTATATATTGGGAAGGGAGTTTTGTTCCTCTGAGCGATTTCAAAACCTCTATCTTCCCAGATTACAGTAAAACCTCCATAACGGACACTCCCGAATAGCGGACACCTCTATTTAACGGACAGTTTTCCAATCCCCACTCCCAAAATCTGATTTGTTGTATGTTTAACCTCTGAATAACGGACATTCCGAATAGCGGACACTATTTTCGGCGATAAAGAATGAAAAAGTATTTTTTAACGAGAAAAAAAATGAAAAAAAGTAAAAAAGGACTCTTAATTTATCAGGACATTGTATCATAAATTTTGTGATCATAGATAAATGTAGATCGATAGCTGGGGAAAATCCCCCACCCGCTCCATGCTCAGTGTTGAATTCAGGGGCTTGCCTGGGAGGGACATCTCCCAGAGCATTGAAATGTCCCCCCGGAAAAGTTTGAGATTTTATGCTTTCAACCCTTTCGGGATGAGCGGCACGTATACGTACCGCAAAAAGGCTTATGTTTTCGTGCTAACCCTCGCTAGTAAAATTTTACTGTAACATTTGCCTTATTTAATCGGAACATTTTTTCGATTTAATAAGGCACAAATTTCTGCATTTAAAAACTGGTAACAAAACATTAATAATTTCGTAAAAGGCTCCCGTCGCGAAGGGATTAATGGTCCAAAAGTACAACCCCCCTCCGCCCGGAACTCTATAATGTCCAATAACGTCACATTAGAAAAACAAATTACATGTAATCACAAGCAAAAGTAAACTTCTGTAACGGATTTTTTTCACAAGAATGTAATAAACAGTGGATAAAGGTGTGCGCAATTTTATTTCACTTTTATTGCTTAGTTTTTTTTAATTTCTAATTTATCATATAATAGAGGTTTTATGACACATAAAAGTGAATTAATGAAACATTAAGCATTTCTTAGTGATTTTTGAATCTTTGAGGTTTTTCCCAATAGCGGACACCTCCGAATAGCGGACGATTTCTGCATTCCCGAGGTGTCCGTTATTTAGAGGTTTTACTGTATTTTCAGACAACGAAAAAAGAGTATTTTTCTTATCAGCTATATATTTTAACATTATAAATACAAAATAGCATTATTTTATATTTTTAAACACTACTATTTTCGAATAATGGTTCAAGTAGATCTCATTTGATGACACTAATTCTGTGATTAAATGTGAAGGTTGCAATTTAGGAAATAATAGCAAATATATTACGAACAGTACGAAACGTGAATATATTAATCCTTAAATTAAAAGTATTTTTAAACCCTTTTACAGTTTGCTTCGCCTAAAAATATCAAACGGATAATAATTTAATGCGCAACGCTACCCAGTAAACGCAAAGCTATCGGTAAGCCATCGGACGATAGCCGCTTGCCGCTGCCAGCGGTATTGGACCGATGCCAGTTGAAACTATCGGTTCCGTATCTTTTTTGACACGCCGCGCGAATGCCGCCCGATTCATGAGGCACGCAGCCGGTCCGGTATCAGCAAAAAACTATGCCGATAGCTAACCACACGAATACCGGCTGTAGCCCGGCACAAGCAAAAAAAAAAAAAAAAATATCTGGTGGCGCCATCTGTCAAACACTCTAACAACCATTTTGAGAGCCAATGAACGAACTTCAGTGCGGGATTTGATCGCGCAACCCCTAGCTCAGCAGGCGAACGCTTTAACCACTGGACAAGTCAGACCTGGTTATGGGAGGATTATTTGTGGTAATAAGGGTGTGGCTTTTCAGTAAGAGCTACATGAATGGTAAGTGTCGTTGACGTAAATGACAGATTGGAAAATTGTAATATTAAAGTGTTTTTATTTTTTTATTTATGTACTCATTTACATGTAATTGTCTTATGCACCTGTTTTAAAAATAAATTTAATATTTAAATTAATGAATTAGCAAATTAATTAAAGCAAACGAGTTGTTTTTCTAATAAATTTTAGAATCATTATGTAGTATATTTAAAAAAATAAAAATAGTAATATTTTTTTTTTCAGAAGTACTGTTAAATAAATATTTTTTTTTTTTTAATTAGAAACTATAACATAATTACATGCTTTGCGTTAATTTCTAAAGTGTATATTTTAACTTAGAAAAACTTATTTTAAATAATAATAAATTCGTAATAATTAACTTTTAAATAGAATAAAAAATTATGTTATGCCATTTGAGGATTTAAAGTAGTATTTATGTTTTACCACTATGTTGCAATGTTATTTTGTTGATTATGTATAATTATTAAGTAAAAAATAAAATAAAAGTAACATATATATTATATATATATTATCTTTTTATACACATTTTTATATAGGAGATAATTCATAATCCTTTTTATAAATTTAAAAATGCTTAAATATTGGATATAATAAATGAATTTTAGAGGTTTTTCTGTTATTGCAATTTTCTTTTTGGGAATTATAAAGTAAAAAAAAATTAAGAAATATATATTTGTAACATAAAATAACTAATTTAATAAAAAAATAAGTTGGTAATTAATCACTTTTAATTAGAATGAGAATTCACTTTAAATCATTTTATAATTTCATGCAGAATATTTTTAAAATTATTTAGCAATATTAATTCCGAATAATTGTTGCAATAATAATTTTTAAATCTTAAAATAAATAGTAATATTAATTTATTTTTCGTTTGTGAGATAATATTTAGAAGAAAAAAAAAAAGTCTATTTTTTATGTTAAAAAAATGGGTAGATTTCTTTTATATGTTATACCTTGTAAAATAATTTCAAGTACTTTTTAGTAATTAATATTAAAATAAAATAAGAAACTGAGTTATTCCTTTTAAAATAAATAGAAAAATAGAAAATAAATTCAGTTATCTTACAAAGTACTTTTCTGTTTTTCTATGATTAAATTCCTAGTGAATAACAATTTAAAGGAGAGAATTTAAAAATTCTTTTGAAATATTTTTTTTAAAATAATTATAAGTCATTTGAAAAATTAATTCAAAAACAATATTTTTAAATGAATAAATAAAGGTTATTTTTGACATATTTTCTGTTTATCACTGTCAGAATTTTTAATGAATTACATGAAATATACATTTCTTATTAAAATTCAAACTCGAATAAAATTGAGAAAATGAAAAAAAAAAAATCGGTTAAGACTAAATATTCTGAATTCGGACCGATATTGGCACATCTGATCGGTCCACTATCAGAACTCAGATATGGGTCCTGCGTCATTTGCCGGTATAAGTCGCTTGCCGATATATAACCAAATGTGGACCGATTACCGTAACCGGCTGTCAGAATAGCAGATTCTTAAAATTCAGTTGCCAACCTGCTACCGACACTTAACCGACATTGACGGATCCGGTCCGATCGTATGCCGAAAGTTATGTGTTTGTTGGGTAGGCATAGAGAAAGTTCCGGATGATAAAGTAAAGTTTATGAGGGCGTTCTTTTAAAATATTTCGCCTAAATTTTAATATTTTTACATGATTTTTTTGCAAAAGATAGCTGAGCACAATCCACAACCGGCCTAGGTTTTACTTTTTCACTTTTGGTTTTAGATTTTAAAAAAATACTTTCATGTTATATCTATTCTGATATTGAAACTTTCATAATATAAAAAATACATAAGCAAAATCGAAAAAGTAAAAACTAGGATCATCCTCAGCTATCTTGTGCAAAAAAATCATGTAAAAATGTGCGTTTCGATATCTTTGGAACTCGCTATGTATTTTGCATGTGGTATGTTCCTTTTAAGTATACCTTTAAAGAACCATTTCTTTCAGACTTTACGAAGTTTCTATGTCACAGAAAAACAATGTTTTTGAAATATAGACTTGCTGTAGAATATCGTATGTTTTGATTTGGAAATAAATCAACTCAATATCTTTTTTTTTTTTTTTTTTTTTTTTTTTTTTTTTTTTATCTGTCTATTGGGAAGGAGCGGTTTTCTATGGATCTTTTAGAAAAATGAAAAAACCCTATAAAAATTTAATAAATTTATTTATTTTTTCTTTACATAAATTTTGATTAACATAGTGTTAATTCATAATGTTATTTTTGAACCGTTTTATACTTTGCATTGTCTACGAATATCAGACAGATAGTAAAGTGCGCTTCGATATCTTTGGAACTTGCCATATACACTATATTGCCATTGATTATTGGACACTTGCGATTTTAGACATTTTACTAAATATCTAAAAAAATACATGAAGAATCATCTCGAAACTCTTAGTGTATAAATATAATAGTATACGTCATACATCTCCGTGAAGATTTTTTACCGAAACGCCATAGGAGACCGTCAACAAATTAAAAAAGAATGAATATCTTTTGAATAACCCTGGCAAAACTAATGTAGCAAAAGCGCTCAAACTCTAGATTATGATTGAATGCCTTATTTTAATACACTGTGTTCATTTTTATGCAAATAGCATGCATACTCGCAGAGTAATTATGGTTTTTATAAAAATGGCCCCAAACAGTCCTAAGTTTTTCTCTTATAATTTTCAGAGTTCTTAATATAAAATTATATTTTTTTCAGAAAATATGACAAACAACATTGCACACAGTACCCTGTAATCAGAATTAAAAAATAGTAAAAACTGTATGAAAAATAAGTAGGTTTACTAAATAATTTTTTACTGCGCATGCGTCAAAGATATCAAAATTTCATTTACATATTATGTTAGCTAAATGTATAGAGCAACTTTTGTGAAAGTCTCAAAATTATAGCTTGAAAATTCTGAAAGTAATCGTCTATAGAAAAAGGACAAAATCCGTTGTTTTTAAAATGAAGCAAAATAATATGTGTGGCACTCGGGGACTGCCGCGGTAAAGCTATTGCATAGCATTTTTTATCAACTTATGCAAAAATACCGCGTCAATGTCTGCCGAAGTCTATCGAAGGATACCGTGCCGAAGTCTGCCAAACTGAAACGTCGTTAGCCGGACTGTTAGGATTTTTCCTCGTTACGGAATTCCTAGATTCGGTCGCCGCGCTCAAAGCCCGCGATAAAAGCTATGCAATAGCTTAATAAATTACCAAACAAAATTTGGTCGCGCTACGAAAATTAGATCGCGAGTTATAAGCATTTTAAATTTTTCGACCCTCACGGTGGGGGGTCTCCTGTCACCAAAAATTAACACTGTCTCATAAAAAATTACCAAACAAAATTTGGCCGCGCTACGAAAATTAGATCGCGAATTATAAACATTTTAAATTTTTCGACCCTCACCGTGGGGGTCTCCTGTCACCAAAAATTAACAAAATCTCATAATAAATTACCAAACAAAATTTGGCCGCGCTACGAAAATTAGATCGCGAGTTATAAGCATTTTAAATTTTTCGACTCTCACCGTGGTAGGGGTCTCCTGTCACCAAAAATTAACACTGTCTTTTAATAAATTACCAAACAATATTTTGCCAAGCTACCAAAATTAGATCGCGAGTTATAAGCATTTTTAATTTTTCGACCCTCGCCGTGGGGTGTCTTCTGTCACCAACAATTAACAATGTCTCATAATAAATTACCAAACAAAATTTGGCCGCGCTACGAAAATTAGATCGCGAGTTATGAGCATTTTAAATTTTTCGATCCTCACCGTGGGGTGTCTCCTGTCACCAGAAATTAACAATGTCTCATAATAAATTACCAAACAAAATTTGGCCGCGCTACGAAAATTAGATCGCGAGTTATAAGCATTTTAAAATTTTCGACTCTCACCGTGGTGGGGGTCTCCTGTCACCAAAAATTAACACTGTCTTATAATAAATTACCAAACAATATTTTGCCAAGCTACCAAAATTAGATCGCGAGTTATAAGCATTTTTAATTTTTCGACCCTCGCCGTGGGGTGTCTTCTGTCACCAACAATTAACAATGTCTCATAATAAATTACCAAACAAAATTTGGCCGCGCTACGAAAATTAGATCGCGAGTTATGAGCATTTTAAATTTTTCGATCCTCACCGTGGGGTGTCTCCTGTCACCAGAAATTAACAATGTCTCACAATAAATTACCAAACAAAATTTGGCCGCGATACGAAAATTAGATCGCGAGTTATAAGCATTTCAAATTTTTCGACCCTCACCGTGGGGGTCTCCTGTCACCAAAAATTAACATTCTCATATTAAATTACCAAACAAAATTTGGCCGCGCTACGAAAATTAGATCGTGAGTTATAAGCATTTTAAATTTTTCGACCCTCACCGTGGGGGGTCTCCTGTCACCAAAAATTAACAGTCTCAAAATAAATTACCAAACAAAATTTGGCCGCGCTACGAAAATTAGATCGCGAGTTATAAACATTTTAAATTTTTCGACCCTCACCGTGAGGGTCTCCTGTCACCAAAACTTAACACTGACTCATAATAAATGAATAAACAAAATTTAGCCGCGCTACGAAAATTAGATCGTGAGTTATAAGCATTTTAAATTTTTCGACCCTCACCGTGGGGGGTCTCCTGTCACCAAAAATTAACAGTCTCAAAATAAATTACCAAACAAAATTTGGCCGCGCTACGAAAATTAGATCGCGAGTTATAAACATTTTAAATTTTTCGACCCTCACCGTGAGGGTCTCCTGTCACCAAAACTTAACACTGACTCATAATAAATGAATAAACAAAATTTGGCCGCGCTACAAAAATTAGATCGTGAGTTATAAGCATTTTAAATTTTTCGACCCTCACCGTGGGGGTTCTCCTGTCACCAAAAATTAACAGTCTCAAAATAAATTACCAAACAAAATTTGGCCGCGCTACGAAAATTAGATCGCGAGTTATAAGCATTTTAAATTTTTCGACCCTCACCGTGGGGGATCTCCTGTCACCAAAAATTAACACTGCCTTATAATAAATTACCAAACAATATTTTGCCAAGCTACCAAAATTAGATCGCGAGTTATAAGCATTTTTAATTTTTCGACCCTCACCGTAGGGTGTCTTCTGTCACCAACAATTAACAATGTCTCATAATAAATTACCAAACAAAATTTGGCCGCGCTACGAAAATTAGATCGCGAGTTATGAGCATTTCAAAATTTTCGACCCTCACCGTAGGGTGTCTTCTGTCACCAACAATTAACAATGTCTCATAATAAATTACCAAACAAAATTTGGCCGCGCTACGAAAATTAGATCGTGAGTTATAAGCATTTTAAATTTTTCGACCCTCACCATGGGGGGTCTCCTGTCACCAAAAATTAACACTGTCTCATAATAAATTACCAAACAAAATTTGGCCGCGCTACGAAAATTAGATCGCGAGTTATAAGCATTTTAAATTTTTCGACTCTCACCGTGGTGGGGGTCTCCTGTCACCAAAAATTAACACTGTCTTATAATAAATTACCAAACAATATTTTGCCAAGCTACCAAAATTAGATCGCGAGTTATAAGCATTTTTAATTTTTCGACCCTCGCCGTGGGGTGTCTTCTGTCACCAACAATTAACAATGTCTCATAATAAATTACCAAACAAAATTTGGCCGCGATACGAAAATTAGATCGCGAGTTATAAGCATTTTAAATTTTTCGACCCTCACCGTGGGGGGTCTCCTGTCACCAAAAATTAACAGTCTCAAAATAAATTACCAAACAAAATTTGGCCGCGCTACAAAAATTAGATCGTGAGTTATAAGCATTTTAAATTTTTCGACCCTCACCGTGGGGGTTCTCCTGTCACCAAAAATTAACAGTCTCAAAATAAATTACCAAACAAAATTTGGCCGCGCTACGAAAATTAGATCGTGAGTTATAAGCATTTTAAATTTTTCGACCCTCACCGTGGGGGGTCTCCTGTCACCAAAAATTAACAGTCTCAAAATAAATTACCAAACAAAATTTGGCCGCGCTACAAAAATTAGATCGTGAGTTATAAGCATTTTAAATTTTTCGACCCTCACCGTGGGGGTTCTCCTGTCACCAAAAATTAACAGTCTCAAAATAAATTACCAAACAAAATTTGGCCGCGCTACGAAAATTAGATCGCGAGTTATAAGCATTTTAAATTTTTCGACCCTCACCGTGGGGGGTCTCCTGTCACCAAAAATTAACACTGCCTTATAATAAATTACCAAACAATATTTTGCCAAGCTACCAAAATTAGATCGCGAGTTATAAGCATTTTTAATGTTTCGACCCTCACCGTGGGGTGTCTTCTGTCACCAACAATTAACAATGTCTCATAATAAATTACCAAACAAAATTTGGCCGCGCTACGAAAATTAGATCGCGAGTTATGAGCATTTTAAATTTTTCGATCCTCACCGTGGGGTGTCTCCTGTCACCAGAAATTAACAATGTCTCATAATAAATTACCAAACAAAATTTGGCCGCGCTACGAAAATTAGATCGCGAGTTATAAGCATTTTAAATTTTTCGACTCTCACCGTGGTGGGGGTCTCCTGTCACCAAAAATTAACACTGTCTTATAATAAATTACCAAACAATATTTTGCCAAGCTACCAAAATTAGATCGCGAGTTATAAGCATTTTTAATTTTTCGACCCTCGCCGTGGGGTGACTTGTGTCACCAACAATTAACAATGTCTCATAATAAATTACCAAACAAAATTTGGCCGCGCTACGAAAATTAGATCGCGAGTTATGAGCATTTTAAATTTTTCGATCCTCACCGTGGGGTGTCTCCTGTCACCAGAAATTAACAATGTCTCACAATAAATTACCAAACAAAATTTGGCCGCGATACGAAAATTAGATCGCGAGTTATAAGCATTTCAAATTTTTCGACCCTCACCGTGGGGATCTCCTGTCACCAAAAATTAACATTCTCATATTAAATTACCAAACAAAATTTGGCCGCGCTACGAAAATTAGATCGTGAGTTATAAGCATTTTAAATTTTTCGACCCTCACCGTGGGGGGTCTCCTGTCACCAAAAATTAACAGTCTCAAAATAAATTACCAAACAAAATTTGGCCGCGCTACGAAAATTAGATCGCGAGTTATAAACATTTTAAATTTTTCGACCCTCACCGTGAGGGTCTCCTGTCACCAAAACTTAACACTGACTCATAATAAATGAATAAACAAAATTTAGCCGCGCTACGAAAATTAGATCGTGAGTTATAAGCATTTTAAATTTTTCGACCCTCACCGTGGGGGGTCTCCTGTCACCAAAAATTAACAGTCTCAAAATAAATTACCAAACAAAATTTGGCCGCGCTACGAAAATTAGATCGCGAGTTATAAGCATTTTAAATTTTTCGACCCTCACCGTGGGGGATCTCCTGTCACCAAAAATTAACACTGCCTTATAATAAATTACCAAACAATATTTTGCCAAGCTACCAAAATTAGATCGCGAGTTATAAACATTTTTAATCTTTCGACCCTCACCGTAGGGTGTCTTCTGTCACCAACAATTAACAATGTCTCATAATAAATTACCAAACAAAATTTGGCCGCGCTACGAAAATTAGATCGCGAGTTATGAGCATTTCAAAATTTTCGACCCTCACCGTAGGGTGTCTTCTGTCACCAACAATTAACAATGTCTCATAATAAATTACCAAACAAAATTTGGCCGCGCTACGAAAATTAGATCGTGAGTTATAAGCATTTTAAATTTTTCGACCCTCACCATGGGGGGTCTCCTGTCACCAAAAATTAACACTGTCTCATAATAAATTACCAAACAAAATTTGGCCGCGCTACGAAAATTAGATCGTGAGTTACAAGCATTTTAAATTTTTCGACCCTCACCGTGGGGGCTCTCCTGTCACCAAAAATTAACAGTCTCATATTAAATTACCAAACAAAATTTGGCCGCGCTACGAAAATTAGATCGCGAGTTATAAGCATTTTAAATTTTTCGACTGTCACCGTGGTGGGGGTCTCCTGTCACCAAAAATTAACACTGTCTTATAATAAATTACCAAACAATATTTTGCCAAGCTACCAAAATTAGATCGCGAGTTATAAGCATTTTTAATTTTTCGACCCTCGCCGTGGGGTGTCTTCTGTCACCAACAATTAACAATGTCTCATAATAAATTACCAAACAAAATTTGGCCGCGATACGAAAATTAGATCGCGAGTTATAAGCATTTTAAATTTTTCGACCCTCACCGTGGGGGGTCTCCTGTCACCAAAAATTAACAGTCTCAAAATAAATTACCAAACAAAATTTGGCCGCGCTACAAAAATTAGATCGTGAGTTATAAGCATTTTAAATTTTCGACCCTCACCGTGGGGGTTCTCCTGTCACCAAAAATTAACAGTCTCAAAATAAATTACCAAACAAAATTTGGCCGCGCTACGAAAATTAGATCGTGAGTTATAAGCATTTTAAATTTTTCGACCCTCACCGTGGGGGGTCTCCTGTCACAAAAAATTAACAGTCTCAAAATAAATTACCAAACAAAATTTGGCCGCGCTACAAAAATTAGATCGTGAGTTATAAGCATTTTAAATTTTTCGACCCTCACCGTGGGGGGTCTCCTGTCACCAAAAATTAACAGTCTCAAAATAAATTACCAAACAAAATTTGGCCGCGCTACAAAAATTAGATAGCGAGTTATAAGCATTTTAAATTTTTCGACCCTCACCGTGGGGGGTCTCCTGTCACCAAAAATTAACACTGCCTTATAATAAATTACCAAACAATATTTTGCCAAGCTACCAAAATTAGATCGCGAGTTATAAGCATTTTTAATGTTTCGACCCTCACCGTAGGGTGTCTTCTGTCACCAACAATTAACAATGTCTCATAATAAATTACCAAACAAAATTTGGCCGCGCTACGAAAATTAGATCGCGAGTTATGAGCATTTCAAATTTTTCGACCCTCACCGTGAGGTGTCTCCTGTCACTAGAAATTAACAATGTCTCATAATAAATTACCAAACAAAATTTGGCCGCGCTACGAAAATTAGATCGCGAGTTATAAGCATTTTAAATTTTTCGACCCTCACCATGGGGGGGGGGGTCTTCTGTCACCAACAATTAACAATGTTTCATAAAAAATTACCAAACAAAATTTGCCCGCGCTACGAAAATTAGATCGCGAGTTATAAGCATTTTAAATTTTTCGACCCTCACCGTGAGGGTCTCCTGTCACCAAAACTTAACACTGACTCATAATAAATGAATAAACAAAATTTGGCCGCGCTACGAAAATTAGATCGTGAGTTACAAGCATTTTAAATTTTTCGACCCTCACCGTGGGGGCTCTCCTGTCACCAAAAATTAACAGTCTCATATTAAATTACCAAACAAAATTTGGCCGCGCTACGAAAATTAGATCTTGAGTTATAAGCATTTTAAATTTTTCGACCCTCACCGTGGGGGGTCTCCTGTCACCAAAAATTAACAGTCTCAAAATAAATTACCAAACAAAATTTGGCCGCGCTACGAAAATTAGATCGCGAGTTATAAACATTTTAAATTTTTCGACCCTCACCGTGAGGGTCTCCTGTCACCAAAACTTAACACTGACTCATAATAAATGAATAAACAAAATTTGGCCGCGCTACGAAAATTAGATCGTGAGTTATAAGCATTTTAAATTTTTCGACCCTCACCGTGGGGGTTCTCCTGTCACCAAAAATTAACAGTCTCAAAATAAATTACCAAACAAAATTTGGCCGCGCTACGAAAATTAGATCGCGAGTTATAAGCATTTTAAATTTTTCGACCCTCACCGTGGGGGGTCTCCTGTCACCAAAAATTAACACTGCCTTATAATAAATTACCAAACAATATTTTGCCAAGCTACCAAAATTAGATCGCGAGTTATAAGCATTTTTAATTTTTCGACCCTCACCGTAGGGTGTCTTCTGTCACCAACAATTAACAATGTCTCATAATAAATTACCAAACAAAATTTGGCCGCGCTACGAAAATTAGATCGCGAGTTATAAACATTTTAAATTTTTCGACCCTCACCGTGAGGGTCTCCTGTCACCAAAACTTAACACTGACTCATAATAAATGAATAAACAATATTTGGCCGCGCTACGAAAATTAGATCGTGAGTTATAAGCATTTTAAATTTTTCGACCCTCACCGTGGGGGGTCTCCAGTCACCAAAAATTAACAGCCTCAAAATAAATTACCAAACAAAATTTGGCCGCGCTACGAAAATTAGATCGCGAGTTATAAGCATTTTAAATTTTTCGACCCTCACCGTGAGGGTCTCCTGTCACCAAAACTTAACACTGACTCATAATAAATGAATAAACAAAATTTGGCAGCGCTACGAAAATTAGATCGTGAGTTATAAGCATTTTAAATTTTTCGACCCTCACCGTGGGGGTTCTCCTGTCACCAAAAATTAACAGTCTCAAAATAAATTACCAAACAAAATTTGGCCGCGCTACGAAAATTAGATCGCGAGTTATAAGCATTTTAAATTTTTCGACCCTCACCGTGGGGGGTCTCCTGTCTCCAAAAATTAACACTGTCTTATAATAAATTACCAAACAATATTTTGCCAAGCTACCAAAATTAGATCGCGAGTTATAAGCATTTTTAATTTTTCGACCCTCACCGTGGGGTGTCTTCTGTCACCAACAATCAACACTGTCCCATAATAAATAACCAAACAAAATTTGGCCGCGCTACGAAAATTAGATCGCGAGTTATGAGCATTTTAAATTTTTCGATCCTCACCGTCTGGGGTCTCCTGTCACCAAAAATTAACACTGTCTCCTAATAAATTACCAAACAAAATTTGGCCGCGCTACGAAAATTAGATCGCGAGTTATAAGCATTTTAAATTTTTCGACTCTCACCGTGGTGGGGGTCTCCTGTCACCAAAAATTAACACTGTCTTATAATAAATTACCAAACAATATTTTGCCAAGCTACCAAAATTAGATCTTGAGTTATAAGCATTTTAAATTTTTCGACCCTCACCGTGGGGGGTCTCCTGTCACCAAAAATTAACAGTCTCAAAATAAATTACCAAACAAAATTTGGCCGCGCTACGAAAATTAGATCGCGAGTTATAAACATTTTAAATTTTTCGACCCTCACCGTGAGGGTCTCCTGTCACCAAAACTTAACACTGACTCATAATAAATGAATAAACAATATTTGGCCGCGCTACGAAAATTAGATCGTGAGTTATAAGCATTTTAAATTTTTCGACCCTCACCGTGGGGGGTCTCCAGTCACCAAAAATTAACAGCCTCAAAATAAATTACCAAACAAAATTTGGCCGCGCTACGAAAATTAGATCGCGAGTTATAAGCATTTTAAATTTTTCGACCCTCACCGTGAGGGTCTCCTGTCACCAAAACTTAACACTGACTCATAATAAATGAATAAACAAAATTTGGCCTCGCTACGAAAATTAGATCGTGAGTTATAAGCATTTTAAATTTTTCGACCCTCACCGTGGGGGTTCTCCTGTCACCAAAAATTAACAGTCTCAAAATAAATTACCAAACAAAATTTGGCCGCGCTACGAAAATTAGATCGCGAGTTATAAGCATTTTAAATTTTTCGACCCTCACCGTGGGGGGTCTCCTGTCACCAAAAATTAACACTGCCTTATAATAAATTACCAAACAATATTTTGCCAAGCTACCAAAATTAGATCGCGAGTTATAAGCATTTTTAATTTTTCGACCCTCACCGTAGGGTGTCTTCTGTCACCAACAATTAACAATGTCTCATAATAAATTACCAAACAAAATTTGGCCGCGCTACGAAAATTAGATCGCGAGTTATAAGCATTTTAAATTTTTCGACCCTCACCGTGGGGGGTCTCCTGTCTCCAAAAATTAACACTGTCTTATAATAAATTACCAAACAATATTTTGCCAAGCTACCAAAATTAGATCGCGAGTTATAAGCATTTTTAATTTTTCGACCCTCACCGTGGGGTGTCTTCTGTCACCAACAATCAACACTGTCCCATAATAAATAACCAAACAAAATTTGGCCGCGCTACGAAAATTAGATCGCGAGTTATGAGCATTTTAAATTTTTCGATCCTCACCGTCTGGGGTCTCCTGTCACCAAAAATTAACACTGTCTCCTAATAAATTACCAAACAAGTTTGGCCGCGCTACGAAGATTAGATCGCGAGTTATAAGCATTTTAAATTTTTCGACCCTCACCGTGGGGTGTATCCTGTCACCAGAAATTAACAATGTCTCATAATAAATTACCAAACAAAGTTTGGCCGCGCTACGAAAGTTAGATCGCGAGTTATAAGCATTTTAAATTTTTCGACCCTCACGGTGGGGGGTCTCTTGTCACCAAAATAAATAAGACCACCAAAATAAACACTGTCTCATAATAAATTACCAAACAAAATTTGGCCGCGCTATGAAAATTAGATCATAAGAAACATAAGTTTGAGACTTGATATTCTAATATCTGAAAAATACCGCGTCAATGTCTGCCGAAGTCTACCGAAGGATACCGTTCCGAAGTTTTCCGAAAGGAAACGACGTTAGCCGAGTGTTAGGTTTTTTCGTTACCGATGTGTTAGGATTGTTCGCGTTACGGAATTTTTGGATTCGGTCACCGCGCTCAAAGCCCGCGATAAAAGCTATGCAATAGCTTAAAAAGGAGGGATTTTATCCAAAAGTAGTCGTAACATCCCGTATTGTGTATTCTATATTGACACTAATCAATGAATATATGGATACAACCCCTCTTGTTTTTGCTTCATTTTGAGAATAACGGATTTTCAACTTATTCAATTGATGATTTTTTTCAGAATTTTCGAGTTATGATTTTGTGACTTTCACAAAAGTTGCTCTATACATTTAGCTAACATAATATGTAAATGAAATTTTGATATCTTTGACGCATGCGCAGTAAAAAATTATTTAGTAAACCAACTCATTTCGTATACAATTTTCATTATTTTTTAATTCTGATTACAGGGTACTGTGTGCAATGTTCTTTGACATATTTTCTGAAAAAAATATTATTTTATATTAAGAACTCTGAAAATTATAAGGAAAAAACTTGGAAATATTTGGAACCATTTTTATAAAAACTTTAATTACTCTGCGAGTATGCATGCTATTTGCATAAAAATGAACACAGTGTATTACAATAAGGTATTCAATCATAATCTAGTGTTTGAGAGCTTTTGCTACATTAGTTTTGACAGGGTTATTCAAAAGATATTCATTTTTTTTAATTTGTTGACGGTCCCCTATGGAGTTTCGGTAAAAAATCTTCACGGAGATGTATGACGTATACTATTATATTTATACACTAAGCGTTTCGAGATGATTCCTCATGTATTTTTCTAGATATTTAGTAAAATGTCTAAAATCGCAAGTGTCCAATAATCAATGGCGATATAGTGTATTTTCCTATGTGGTTTTGCTTTTAAAGAATGTTTTCAAATAACTTAACATTTTCTTCTTGACTTTAAGAAAGTATCTATGTCACAGAATAACAATACAGGGTGTTTATAAAATCCTGGACCCATTTTTATGTTTAATAACTCATAAAATAATGAAGATAGATTAAAATTAAAAACATAAATTATTAGATATACGCAAAAAGTTTCATGATCCTTGTCATTGAACTTCCACTGTGCCCTTTTCGTAGCACGGAGAATATCAAGTCGAGAGTCAATTTCACGTCAGGTAGCGGCAAGCATTTCGGCATCCACATACGCTATTGCGGCTGTAATTCTGGCTTTTACGTCATCAATATTCGACACTCCCCACCTATAAACATTGTCCTTTACAAATCTCGAAAGGAAAAAGTGCAGCCGCGTTATAGCAGGTGATCTGGATGGCCAGCAACATGGATTAGTTCCGCAATTGCCTCTGTGGATGCCGACATGCTTTCCGCAACCTGGCGGGAAATTGACTATCGACTTGATATTCTCCGTGCGACGAAGGGGGTACAAGTGAATGTTCATTCACTAAGGTCATGAACCTTTTGAGTTCATTTATGTTATTAATTTTAATCAATCTTTATTATTTTATGAGTTATTAAACTTCAAAATGGGTCCGGCACTTTATAAACACCCTGTATTTTTTCAAATATGGACTTTTCGTAGAGTATCGTATGTTTTGAACTGGAAATAAATCAACTCAAAATCTTTCCTTTTTTATGTCTCTATTGGGAAAGAATTGTTATTCGAAGCATCATTGAGAGAAAAAAAAAAAAAAAAAAAAAAAAAAAAAACATTAGAAAACTGTTAGCATCTTTTTTACAACAATTAATGGCAGCAAATTTTCATGAATATAATCTTAACTCATAACTTTATTTTGGACCCTTTTACAGTTTGCTTTGCATACAAATATCAGACAAATAATAAATTAGAATGCGTATCTTTGGAATTTGTTATGTACTTTGCATTTGGTTTGTACTTTTTAAGAAAATCTTGAAAAACCGAACAATTTCTTTTTAACTTTCAGAAAGTTTCTATGTCAGAGTATAACAATCTTTTTGAAGTATAGACTTTCTGGAGTGTATCGTATGTTTTGATCTGGAAATAAATCAACTCAAAATCTTTCCTTTTTTATCTGACTCTTGGGAAGGAGTTGTTTACCTAAGCATCACATAGAACAAGAAAAATTCACTATATAAATTAAAAAGTTTATTTATTTATTTATTTATTTTTACAATTAATGGCCGTAAATTTTCATTAGCATAATCTTAATTCATAATGTAATTTTCGAATCCTTTTACAGTTTGCGTTGCCTACGAATATCAAGCAGATATTGAAATGCGTTTCAATATCTTTAAATCTCGCTATATATTTTCTATGTGGTATTTTCTATGTGCGTTCTTTTAAGGGATTCCGAGACACAATTATTGAACAAAAATCTTTAAAAATAATATTTCTTCAAAAACGTGCCATTTTTATGTTTATACAGGGTGTATCTAGTACACATCAAGACAAACAATAACAAATAGAAAAACCAAGGGTCCCAAACGTTTTCCGAAGGAGATAGCCGCCATTAAAGTTAAGGGTACAAAATTTCAAATAATCATAAAAAACGCAAAAATTGGTGAATTGATTTGAGGTTTTCACTAAAACTATTCTTTATATCAGTATTGTCTTGAAAATAAATTATAAAGATAAATTTAAAAAACTGCCGATTGAGGGCACTTTAAACTTTGGAGTAACGTACAACTATTTTTTACCGTTATTATTTGCATCTCATTAATTTTTTTTAGAAGCTTAGACATAAACTTAAATTTTGAGCTGAAAACCTGAATCGTTGGGAGTGGTTAAGTAGCACAAACTGAACTGTGTTCAGTGGGGGGGTGGGGAGGTTCAAATTTCAAATGATTATAAAAAATGGAAAAATTGGTCGATTCGTTTGCGGTTTTCGCTAAAACTATTGTTTATGTCAGTATTTTTTTAAAATAAATTTTAAAGATAAATTTCAAAAAATTTAATTAAAGGACGCTTTAAACTTTAGAGTAAGTAATAACTATTTTTAATCGTTATTTTTTGCATCTAATTAAATGCTTGTAAAAACTTAGACTTAAATTTTGAGCTCAAAATCTAAATCGTTGTGAGTAACTAACTAACGGAAATTTGAACTGTGTTCGCGGGATGGGGAGGGTGGGGAGTTTGCGCTTCTTAACCTCTCCAACCAATTCAGAATTTGAGCTCAGAATTTGTGTCTAAGCTTTTGCAAGCATTTAATTAGATACGAAAAATAACGGTTAAAAATAGTTGTTGGTTACTCTGAAGTTTAAGGGGCCCTCTAGCGGAATTTTTTAAAACTTATCTTTAAACTTTTTTTCAAGGAAATACTGACATAATGAATAGTTTTAGCGAAAACCGCGAACGATTCGACCGATTTTTCTTTCTGTTTTTTATAATCATTTGAAATTTGAACCTCCCCTCAGCATTTCTTAAAATTTATCTTTAAAATTTATTTTCAAGAAAATGCTGATTTAAAGAGTAGTTTCAGCAGAAACTACAAACGAATCGACTAATTTTTCCGTTTTTTATAATCATTTAAAATTTGGACCTGTGAACTCAGTTCAGTTTGCGCTACTTAACCACTTTCAACGATTCAGATTTTGAGCTCAAAATTTAAGTTTTTATCTAGGCTTCTATTAAAATTTAGTGAGATGCAAAAATAAAGGTAAAAAAATAGTTGTTCGTTACTCCAAAGTCTATAGCGCCTTCTATCGGCATTTTGAAATTTATCTTTATAATTTATTTTCAAGACAATTCTGATATAAAAAATAGTTTTAGTGAAAACCGCAAATCAATTGATCAATTTTTCCGTTTTTTATAATCATTTGAAATTTGAATCTCCCTACCCCCATTGAACAAAGTTCAGTTTGTGCTACTTAACCAATCCCAACGATTCAGATTTTCAGCTCAAAATTGAAGTTTATGTCTAAGCTTCTAAAAAAATTAATGACATGCAAAAAATAACGGTAAAAAAAAGCTGTTCGTTACTCCAAAGTATAAAGCGCCCTCTATCGGCTTTTTTTGAAATTTATCTTTATGATTTATTTTCAAGACAATATTGATATAAAGAATAGTTTTAGTGAAAACCGCAACCGAATCCATAAAATTTTCCGTGTTTTATAAACATTTGAAATTTTGGACCCTAAAGTTTAATGGCGTCTATCGCCTTCGGAAAGCGTTTGGAACCCTTAATATCCTATTTAATATTGTTTGTCTTGATGTGTACTATCATCCCTTAAAGTTTTGCCCAATAATTTAGATACACCCTGTTTGTTTATATACTTTTAAATCATAAATTTATATCTTAATTAAAAGAGGAAATATCATTTTTTTCATTTTGGTTTCTTTCAAAATCTAGTGTTTAAACAATGATTGTCATGGATATGATATCTTCTATAAATGCGTTTTTCTTCATGATGTGTTTTTGAGTTTCTCAGATTCAAATAGGTATAACTAAAGTACCGTTAAAGACTTTTTTTTTTTTTACATGTTGCCTCGTTTCTAGGTAGTTGTAAATTTCAACAAATAAACGAAAAATCTTTTACGAACGATCTATGGAGTTTCATACGGATATTTATTTTTAATATAAACATTGATACCCATATGAGAACAGCATTTTTCTTAATATGCGCGTGTTAAATATGTATAGTATATACAGTGTGTCCCACAAAAATAAAGTCACCATGATTTTCTGCCGTAATTGGAGACGTAACAAAACCACGAGAACGAAACAAATATATTAAGAAAGAATATAGAGAAATGCAATTTACAAGGAATAACTCACTCCCTGCCCCACTTGACCAGGAAAAAATTGAAAGCATAAAAAAGGGGGGGGGGTGTCGCGGCCAAATAAAGCTACTCCGTTTAATAGCAACTAGCGAGCTACGCCCGCTAGCTGGGCCACTTTTTCCAAATGAACCTCGGTATTAAGCAGTATATAATAAGCAAAAAATTTCATTTAATAAGCAAGTCTTGGTTTTCGAATCCTCAAGCACAAAAAAAAGTAAATTAAAGAGCCATGGTCCCGTTAAAAATATGTGATTTCGCACTGTGGGCCACGTGCACTTGAAAAAAAAAAGATTGTGGATCGGAACTATGGTCGCTTCGCGCCCATAGTCCCGTTAAAAATATTTGGTTTTGCACGGTGGGCACTACGCGCCCTTAAGACATTTTTCCGTATTTTTTAGTTCACCAGAAGCAGATTTTTACACAGATTCTGAATATGTAATCAGTTTTTTTCTACTTTAAAAAAAAAAAAAAAAAAAAAAAAAAAAAAAAAAAAAAAAAAAAAACGTAATTAGCGCCGGTAGAAAAAGCGATTTTCGGCTGTTTCTTCTTTTAGCCAAAGGGGAAAAGTTCAGGTTCTTCACCGCAAGGTAGCGCAGTGTTCTGCCTCGGAGCTCCGTTTGAGCGCCGTTTGGTATTTGGGACATTTTTCGTTCCGATTCCCAAGGGGTTTTTAATTCATAACTTTTTTAATTTTGGTCCCATGATTTCGAAAATGCCCGAAATGACTTCCCCGGAATATTTCCAATCGAAAGACACCTCTCGCGACTTCCAACTCGCCCGCGTTGCGAACTGTAATCGGCTTCAAGCAGACAGACAGAGGTGCACGGATTTTATTAGTATAGATTATATCCGTCGTGCTTACATATGACTTGGAATGTACGATGGGGCATATCATTTCATAATTCCTGGAAGATATCAGCATGAATATTATCCCAGCCCTCAATGATGGCGGCCTTCAGTTATGTCGCAGGCTTGAATTGTTTGCCATTGTCATTTAAAGTTCTACTGAGTATACTCCACAAATTTTCTTGGGGATTGAGATGGAAGTACAGGGCAGACCATTCTATAACATGTCACCAATTATCCAAGAACCTGTCCTAGGAGGATTTTGAAAAGGTTATGGATACGTTTTCCTGCTAAAAAATCCAACTTAGCCTAGTAATTCTCCATTCAGTTGGCAATAAATGGGTTTCTAGCAATTCTTGGCAATTGGTAGCTTACATTCTATCTGAGGGAAGGACTAGGTTAAGTTTATCTCCATAGTCGAAGCCTCCAAACACCATCAAAAAGCCTCCATCTACCCATTTTGAGCCTGCCCATGTTTAAATCTATCTACAAGCAAAGCAGAGTCAATGGGGCCAAATATAATCAAGCCTGGAAGACCAGTGACTTCTTGTTATATTCCTAGATAAGGAAAAAATTAGTTTAGATGGCTCAGACTGTCTTGCTTTCAATTTTTATGACATGAGGAAAGGAGAGGAAATTTTCTTCAAAAGACAGCATGATGGAGACTAATTAATAGTGTTGGAAGGCTACATCTATATTGGTAAACTTAACCTGGCTCTTCCCTCAGACCGCATCATTGGGGGCCTGAGATAATACTGATGCTAATGTCTTCCAGAGATTGGTAAATTATATGTCACATCGTATATTCCAATTCATATATAAGCATGATGGATATAATTGCTGTTAAGAGTAGTGGCTAAATTTCGGCGGGACACTTTTTGTTCCCTCTTTTTTATGCATTCACTTTTCTTTTTCTGATCAAGTAGGTCAGAGTGAGTTATTCCTTGTAAATATGCATTTCCATATAGTCTTTCAAATATATTCGTTTCGTTCCCGTGGTTTTGTTTCATCTCCGATTGCGGCCGAAAATCATTTTGGCTTTATTTGTGTGGGACATACTGTATATGTAGTATATATATACATATGTATGTATATAGTATATATTTTTAAAGAATATATTTGTAGTATATATTTTATCGAATCATGTCTAGTTAGTTTAAAATCAATTAAATAAAAATTGGAGCTATTTTCTAATGAAACATTCAAGCTGTTTACTGTCTTTCTAATAAAAAGTGTCTTGTAACATTTAAAATATTTTTATATATCTGAAATATTGCAATGCATCTATATCTCCAGATATTTTCAACGACATATATTTTATAATTTGAAATTACACATTCACTGACATTTTATGTATGTGCTGTGCATGCAATATGTATGATGATAATTTGCAGGCGTAGAAGATACATTAGATATAAAATTCTCAAATATAAATCAAAGGCAAATATTTAGAAAAACATAATAAACATCTAAGAAAATCTATTAATCAGCGAGATATTTGGATAAATTATGACTTTCTCCGCATTAATCTTTCTTATACGAAAAACCGGATATTTATCTTGATAAGTGTAAAAATTTTCACCAAAACAATCATTAGCGTCAAAACAAAATAATAATTAATGACATCTATATAAGATGACACCACATTCTTCTACTCAACTTATCAAAATCCTTTGTACAACATTTATAATTCATTTAAAAGGGAATGAGAAATGGAACATTTTATTAACAATCTATAGTGAAAACAAAAGTACGCTTCTTTTTTACTATTTTCTTCTATATTTACAATAAGAAAGTACTGGATTAGTGAAAATTTTCGAATTATATTTCAGACGGATTTACACATTGTAGTTGTCGGATATTCTAAAAACATGTTTTTACAAAATGTCTATCTAGGAGTTGGTGAATCTGTCTGTCCGTTTTTCTTTGTGTGATATAAATTTCTGAGCGCTCAATCTCTGAAGCTAATGCATGGAATTAAAAAATATATATGCATTCGGGCAGTCCCTAATATAAATTGATGCAGATAGTTTTTGGTGTAAATCGATCAATGGTTGGCGCTGCTATGCTGCATTTTTTACGATTTACGCAGCAGCTATATCTCAATAACTAATGCACAGATATCCATTAAACTTTAGATTTAGTTAGTTCTTGACATGAATTGATGCTGTTTGCATTATAGTGAAAATTATTTAAAAGGTGGCACTGCTATGCTGCATTTTTCATGATATATGTAATAGCTCAATCTCAAGAATTAACGCACGGAATCTAATAAACATTCATATTCGGATAGTTTCTCCACTGTAAAAAAAGAAGAAAAAACCCGTTAAAATACAGGAATTATACTGGCAATCTAAACGCCAGTACTATTTCCGTATTTTAACGGGAAAAAAGTTCCGAAAATTCCAGAATTATTTCCGTTTTTTTACAAAATATTTCCGTTTGATTTCGTACTTCCTTATGTAAAAATTTTTGCTTAAAAAGTAAAAAAGAATTTTTCAAGGACAAACCCATAGCTTATGATTTTTATTTTTTACTTTACAAGGACTTGTTAACATCAGGGATAGAACATACAAGCAGTTTACAAACGTTTAATAGAAGCAGCCGTGAAGCAATGCTACTTACCCTCCATGAGGATCAAACCAGGGAACTGTCTTGTCGCAGCTTACGGTGTAATACTGTGACGCCAGGGTTACACAAACCACGCCTTCAAATATCTTAACTTATTTAGGATCCATATTATTAAGACAAGGTGATGAACATGGGATTCAATTTTGTAGAGATAATGTTTTTTTATTGAGTGTACAGTTCTAAAATTTTACAGGTTTTCATTCCATAATTTCGAATATTTAGCTTTTTAAATTCAGCTATATAAAAAATAAATTTTAGGCTTTAAAATATTACTTGCATGAAAGGATGTATTAAAAGATTTGTTTTCTTCTTTTTTGAAAGAGTTTTAAAATTTCATTATGATGTTATTAATATTTATATATTTTTATATTTTTGAAGGAATACTAACATATTATAAAAAAAGAAAAAAAGACGTGTATTTTAACAAATTATTTGTATGACGATATAAACTCAATAAAGATAATTATTACTGGTTATTAAAAAAAATTCCCTTTATTGTTTTTATAGCTTAGATAATCATCAATATTACAATAATTTCGTTAATATATGCTAGATGCGTTTTAAATTTTATGTGCGAACTTCTTAAAGTGAATAGATTAAAAAAAATTAAAATTAAAAACGGATTTTTTTTTCATTTTAAAATATCCTACACATTTTTAAATATATGCTATAGATAAGTTAAACATTATTTAAAAATAATAATGAAAAAAAACTAACTTTCATTTTTAACTATTTCAAACTTAAAAAGAAATAATAAAATTTTATTTTATTTTATTATTTTTAATACCTTAAAGGTATTTTTTAGCTTTTTAATATTAAAACAGAAAGAAAAAAAGTATTATAGCGAGGTTTTTTTTTTATAAACAACTCACTATAATATTTTTCCATTCCTGTTATAGCCATGCCATTTATCAGTTAAAATACCAATTTAACATTAAAACTGTTTGATAAATATTTTTGAATGATTGAAATGAATTCAGTATAGAATCATATTTAGATAATATATAGGATTTTCATTGAAAATAATATCACTGTAAGACAAAAATTACAATAATTACTTCGCTTTCCTAACAGAAAGGCTATTTCTAAACATTATTTACGGAACATGTACTGCTTTGAAAGCAATATAGAAATATTCCTGAAAATTGAAGGAAAATTTACTGGAAATATACGGATTTGTAATATCAAGATTTCAAATACGGAAACTGCACTGCTTTCTCGGAAAAGTGAAACTATTCCGTAAAATTTTAAGGAAAAAATTTTGTATATTAAAGAATTTTTTTTTTTTTTTTTTTTTTTTTTTTTTTTTTTTTTTTTTTTTTTTTTTTACAGTAGGACATATATTGTTGCCAATTACTTTTTTATGTAAATAGCTCAATAAATGGCACTGCTATGCTACATATTTTATGATTTTTGCAAAAGCTGTACCTCAAGAACTAACCCACAGAATTTTATAAAAAAAATACATATTCAGGTAGTCCCTGATATAGATTGATGAGGGTTAGATTTTGGTGTAAAACGCTCAAGAAGTGGCGCTGTTATGTTGCATTATGATTTTATGATTTAAGCAACATCTCTATCTCAATAACTAACGTACGGATTTCCAACAAACTTCAGATTCAGTTAGTCCTTGGCAACTTAAGAGCCAAATAAAAAAAATTCCCCTAACTTCACATTCTGTTGGACATTGACGCATGTCGTTGCAGGTAAATTTTAGTGTTAATCGCTGAATAAGTGGCGCTGAATAAGTGGCAGCTAAGTGTATGCTGCATTTTTACATTTATTTTTTCAATTTAAGAGCCAAATAAAAAAAAAAATTCTCTAACTTCACATTTTATTGGACATTGACAAATATCACCTTGTTGCATATAAATTTTTGGTGTTAATCGCCAAATAAGTGGTCCAACCATGTTGCCTTTTTCATAGTTTTTTTCCAACTTATGAGACAAATAAACAATTTTCTTCTAACTTAACAATCTGTTGGATATTGATGCAAGTTGCTGCATACAATTTTTTTTTGTTAATCATCGAATAAGTGGCACAGCTGTGCTGCATTTTTCACAGGTTTTTTTCCAAGTTAAGAGCCAAATAAAAAATTTTCCTCTAACCTCACATTCTGTTGGACATTGATGCAAGTTGTCACACATCAGTTTTTGTTATTAATCGCAAAATAAGTGGCGCTGCTATGCTGGATTTTTCACTATTTTTGTTATAGCTCTATATCAAAAAATAATGCGCGAATTTTCATTAATTTTCATATTCAGTTAAACATAGAAATAAGTTGTTGCTGATTAGGTTTTGGTGTAAATTATTCAAAAGATATCACTCCTGTACCGCATCATACAGATTTACAAGATGTTAGCGATAGTCATATGTCAAGAACTAACGCAGTGAATTTTATATAGTTGAAAAAAAAAAAACTTTTGAAAATGTGATTTTTTTTAAGTTACATAATTAAAAAATGCATAAATACAGTCGAAGCTGGTTAATATGCCAATAAGTGGTCCGATAAAAATTCGCGTATTAACCGAAGGTAGCGAATTTTCGTCGAGTGGTCTATCTAATAACAATCTATGCGAAAAAATAAATTTTTTGTCAATTTTTAGTGTTTTTAAGACATAAAATGACATTTTATTTGTTTTAATCGTTACGTGCTTATTAAGCGGGAACGTTGGAAAGTTCAAATTTCAAATAATCGTTATTTTCTGTAGCAAAAATTTCATGTCTTTTCAAATTTAGATTTATTATGTATGACACATAAAATTGAATAAGACGAACACAACAATTTCTGCTAAACATATTACCTAAAACTAATGTTAACAAAATTGAAATCTTTGTTAGCTATACAGAACAGATAGATGCGATAATAAATAGTGTTAATAATAATAAAAAGTCAATTAAAAAAACTTACTGATGTCAATAATGTCATAAAAATTACTTTTTGGAAAAGTAGCTGTTAATGTTTGACATGAGGTCGCACCATCACCATGATGTTTTCTGCCTTATTTAGGTTCCTCCTCATCCGGTTTGTCCATCGTAGTTACATCAGCGATGATATAATCAAGACTTCTATGTTAGGAGATAACTAGATCTTTGTTGATATGAATGAACGTGCCTAAATCGGCAAAATTTTCCCCTACAGTTTCTTGTGCGGCCAGCCAATCTTCTACAACATTAGGGTGCGAGGTTGGATCTCTGTAAATGATCTGTAAATGATGTCCTCGCTACTTCCGAAACCCGCTTTGTGAAAGCAATTTGTAATTGTTGTTGGTGTGACACTCTCCCATGCTGCAGTAAGCATGTGCATAGCGTCGAGCACTGTAATTGGACGACACTTTCAGCAAGAAGGATTGCTGCCGTGTTCCAGTTGGTGAAGGTATTGCCGTACGACACGAGTCTTGTAATTTACTTTGACGCTGTTAATTATTCCTTGGTCCATTGGCTAGGTGACACTAGACGAGTTTGGTGGTAGAGCTTGGACATTATGCAGGTCTTCGTTATCATTTGGATGCGTAGGGCAGTTGTCCGCAAGCAATAACACATGGCGCGATTTTTTTCTCATACGCCGATCAAAATTACGAAGCCATGTTGTAAAAATGTTGTCCGTCATCCATGCTTTACACTGGCTTTCGTACAGGCCGGGGGAAATTCTTGACATTTTTAAAGCATCGCGGGTTGCGTGATATCGCTATGACTAACAGCTCTAATTTATTTGATTCTTCAGAGTTGGCACCGAACAGAATAGTAAGACCCTCTTTGCTCAGTTTGCCTCCATGATATGTTTCTCCTTTCATGACCATTGCTTTATTGGGTGTCAGTTTTTAAAAAAGCCCAAATTCGTGAACGTTGTAAATATCCCGACTTGAGTAGTTTTTTACAAGCTGCGGAGGCACATTAATTTTCCAACAGTGAAGATCTTCAATGTTGGCTGAAGATGATTTACCGCATACTTGTTTGAATTTTATGATGTACTGAGTTTTAAATCGATCCAGCCATCCATTTGAGGCATTGCAATCTAGTAATTGCAATTTTACTGCGATTTCAGAAGCTTTTTCTTGTATTAGCAAGCTGCTTACTGGGATACTCATAGAGCGCGCTTGAACAAACCACTTGTAAAGGGCCTTTTCCATGAACTCAAACTTGGCGGTTTTTATTTTCTTGTTCTTTGTTCCTCCGACCAAGCTTCGTTAACGATGGCATTCCTATTCCTTAAATAAGTCCTTAGCGTTGACTCAGGTATGCCTTTTTTTTGGCGAACGCAGACGTATTTGAAACAGCTTCGGCATCGTATTGATTTATAATTTGTAACTTCTCAGTGATCGAGATAGCTTTTCGGTTAATATGTTTTGCTCCTACCGCCTTAGTTTAGACTAGATTTTAAAAGCATAGATGGATATCGTAGACCAGATAATATTGGGAGCGACAAACGACTCTCTTCTTTTAAAAATATCACAGCACTGATGAAACAGCGATTGGAAAGACTTGCGTGATTAATGTGCGATTGTAGCGCATGCTTAGTTTATCGGTTCTACCGCTCTAATTTAGATGGGGGGGGGGGTCACATTATTTCTTAATTATGGAGAAAAGTTCTTTTCATTTTTGCGTTTTATAAAAACTAGCTGACTCGCGCAGCCCTTGCTCGCGATGAATAAACCTTACATGAATTTCAAATTTGTATGATTTTATAAATTTAATTCCCTTTTTGTCTACATTTATATTCTTAAATGATAAAAAATGGAAGAAAAGTATTGAATTGAAGGTACATTCTGCTTTGCGTAATTTGATTTTTTGAACCTATGCGTTCAAAAAGCGAACAAAAACACGACAAAAAACTCAGGTTTTTACTGATTTCAAAAAGTTTTGTAACAACTATTTTTTAATTTACATATTCATAATTAGCGTTTCATAATAGGCCGAAATGATAAGTAAAAATCTCTAAATGCTGTATTTTTTAAAAATTTGAATTTCCATTAAAGTTTTACACTGTGGTTTTATATACTCTCCGAATGAAAACAGGTGTTTTTCAAAGATGACATAATGTCATTAACTTTTGCAAAACGCTAGCTTCGTCTCGTTTATAAGATTTCATTGGGAAAGTTTTGATTGGGCAGTCTTGTGCTAGACTTGGATCGGGATCCAAATCTAGTCAGCGTGTGGTTTTGAGGGGAAAATGCTCCATTTAATTGGGTTTAAATAATTGTTGTATAAAAATTAAGTTAAATATTTGTTGTATAAAATGCTTGGAAAAATACTTCATCTAAAAACTCGCTCAAAACTAAGCTCATTCGCGTATTAAACGTAGGTTTTTCTTTCTAGGGACTGATAAAATTTCGCGTATTAAAGAGGGTTTTTTATATGCGTAAGATAGGAGTATTTCAAGGATCCAAAGAAAATTCGCGTATTAAGCGGTTTCGCGTATTAAGCGGGGCGCGTATTAACGGGTTTTGACTGTATTTTTAATTTTATATAAATTAATGTTTTTAAAAATATTAAATTAAAATTAAAACTTCTGTTTCCGTTAATTTAAATAAAGAAATTAATTTATACTTATTATCTAGAGTTATATTGATTTTAAATTACCCCATTTTACATTAAATTTTTATATTTATTGAAATTTTCTGAAAAGTTTTGTTTACAAAGTGTGGCAGATGTGATTTTGTTTAAAAATAATATAATTAACTACCACAAAGTATTTCAAAATTTTAACTGAATAAATAAAAAATATTTGTTCCTTAAATAAATTATTATCCATACTATACCGCATTACTTTTGGTATACTTCAACATATAATCATACATCAAATAAGCGGTCTGATCCCTTAGATACTTAAAACATTAAGGGCAATCCACATATTCTTACAGTTCTAGCCTACCTGTAAATAACAATACAGTGCGATCCTGTACATTTTCCTCCACTAGGGTGTAACCCTTCATTTTAGTTGTGTTTCGAAAAATATAACTTAACTATATCATATTTTTTTAATCCACCACAAAAAGCAACTCTGTGATTATTATCTAACATACTATGTACTATGGAACAACAACTAAAGTGTTATTGTGTTTTATAGTGCATTATATCGTGTCATATGAGCTGGCCTAAATGATGGGCATAGATTCTTTTTACTGGGTTTGACTGGAATCTCTGCTGCCACCCTCGGCCCCTAATTTTTCAGGAATATATTTTTAACAGTGTACGCCTCTGCACACCATTCTTTCAATTTATGAAAAAAAATTTCAAAAACACATTTGTTCCGCTCTTGTATTGTAACTCTGTAACATCGCCTTGGCGACAAACACAGCCCACGCCAATTATACGCCAATCGGCAATTTAGTGTAACCCTGCTCACATGTTGTGTGACGCAGTTGGTTTAGAGAAACGGTCTCTTAGCAACAAGCTCTGAATGCTGCAACAAGCGGCGACTCTAACAAAATAAACATTCCATTAAAATTTACAGTCTACTTCCTATTTCTTTTTAATTTAGTTTTTCTTTTTAATTTAGTACATCTCCGTACATTTTGGTCCTAGCGACCCGGAGGTATGACCGTGCCAGCATCTTTTCTATTGAGTTAAATACTTGAATTTGTCGAATTTCGTCAACAAGATGAATAATGTCGGAAACTGAAATAAAAGCGTTGAACAGAAGACGAGGGAATATCAAAGCCCAAGTCACCAGGGTATTTAACGCAACGGACGGAAAAATCTTCAATTTATCTGAATGGAAAGCCCATCTGGACTCTTTGTCAGCAACAGAAGAAAAGTTTGAAGCTCTCAAGCTTGAATATTACAGAATAATAGAGGAAGAAAAGTTGGAAGAAACTGAAAAAACACTCAGTCAACTGGACGAGGATATTCTACAACTAGAGGTAAGCTTAAAATCCTCTATTAATGCTTATTATGAAAATACTGATTCAAATAAGAAATCTATTGAACAGGACCAAGCAAAAACTTCTAGCATTAAGCTCCCTAGGGTCATATTGCCGGTTTTTAGTGGCAAAATAGAAGAATGGTCCTATTTAAAACTACCTTTAATGAACTTATTAATGATAATTCAAATTTAAAAGATAATGAAAAGTTATTTTATTTGCGTTCTGCTTTGACTGGAGAAGCGAGGAGTTTGCTTGCACCAAAAGAAAATTATGTTTCACTTTTCAATGCGTTAGAACAAAGATACGAGAATAAAAGAGTTATGGTAGATTGTCATATAAAGAATATTTTAAATCTTTATGCAATTAAATAGGAATCCGCTAAGGATCTACGCGTTTTATTAGATAACGTAAAGAAAAATTCAAGGGCTCTAAATATCTTAAAGTATGATAGAGATAATTTCTCGAACGCAATTTTGCTGAATATTATTCTAAATAAACTAGATAGTGAAACTCGTAAACAATACGAACTAACATTAAAGGATAATGAAGTGCCTAATTTTGATGAATTTTTAGAATTTCTTGAGCGAAGATGTCAAATCTTAAATAGTATAAGTTCTAATGTATCCTCTAAATATACTGCAAAATCCTTATTCATAAAAAACAAACAAACCTCAAAGTAAATGATGCGTAATCTGTAAAACCGAAAACCACCCCATATATCATTGTGTTAAATATAAAAACATGAAGTTAAGTGAGCGAATTCACCTTGTTAAGAAAAATAAACTTTGCTTCAATTGTTTAAGTTCAGCCCACCTCATTAATTATTGTAATTCAAAAGGCACTTGTCATGTTTGCAAGAGCGCAAACCACCATTCATCATTACATAATTATACAACACCAGTAAACAATCCTATAAACAATCTCCCAATACATGAAACAATAAATAGCAATTTTGTTCCGGAAGATTTATCACAAAACGAAACTACTGCTCATTCATTTTTTTCGTATGAAAATGATAATAATAAATCTGTTTTAATTAGCACTGCAGTAATTTATTTGTCAGATGTAAATGGAATCAAAATTCCTTTCAGGGCAATATTAGATTCCGCATCTCAGAATTGTTTTTGTACATTTAAAGCAGCACAAATATTAGGCTTTAAAAAAGAGAAAATAAATATTCCTGTAAGTGGAATAAATAAATTGCCTATTTATATTAAATCTAGAATCAAATCAAAGTTGTCAAATAAAATGAATAGTGCCAGTTATGATATTGAGTTATTAATCGTTCCAAACATCTGTGACTTCACGCCCTCGAAAAAGATAAACATATCAGATTTAAAAATTCCAGCAAATATTTGTTTAGCGGATAATCAAGTTAACCCTCCAAGCGTCTTGCAAATGGGTAAAATTGTAATGTTGTTTTCTCTGAATTTTGTTTTAAATGCTAATAAAATATGATTCTTTCAATATTACATAAAAAATCTTATTTAGGAATATAAATGTAATCCTTGAGAGTCTTAATCATTCTCCAATACTTTGAAAATTCATTAAATTATAGAATTATAATATGTTAAACATTGCTTATATTGCGGTGAAATCTGGAGATTGGTGTACGGAATATTAAGGGACAAACGCTTAGAGGGTTAACATTCCAACCAGTGTGGAAATAATTATCGGTGCTGAACTGTATTTTTCTCTTTTAAATAAAGAAAAAATAAAGTTAGGCAATAACTTATATTTGCAATCAAGTATTTTTGGATATTTAGTATCTGGTTGTATTTATGACAAAACAGTAAATAATAATAATAATAATTATTGTTTCTCAACAAAAAATCTTGAAATACTTAATGACACTTTGAAGTCTTTCTGGGAAATTGAAGAAGTAGAAAATTTAAAACCCTGTAACAGTGAAGAATTAGAATATTGTAATGATCACTTCGATAAAACGCACTTCAGAAGCCAGATGGTTGGTTTGTGGCCACGATGCTGTTTAAACCACAGGTTTTAGAACCCGATTTGGGAAATTCCAAAAATCTTGCTTTGAAAAGATTAATCTCTCTGTGGCAACGTTTAGATCGAGATCCTGTTATGAAAAACTTATACCAGAATCTATTAAAGAATATAGAGATTTAAATCACATGCATGAAATAAAAGAAAACATGAACTTTAATGATGGCTATTACTTACCACATCACGGCGCTTTACGACCATCTAGTAAAACCACAAAACTACGCGTTGTTTTTGACGCTAGTGCCAAGTCAACCAACGGAAAATCTTTGAACGGTTTATTATGTAAGGGTGGAGTTCTGCAAGATGATCTTTTTTCGATATTAATTAGATTTAGAAAGCATATTTACGCTTTTACTGCGGATATTTAACAATTGTTTAGGATGATAGAAATAAATCCATCCCAGTACAAATATTTAAAATTTTTTTGGAAAGACAGTATGTCATCCCCGGTTAAGGTATTTCAGCTAACAACAGTTTCGTATGGAACATATTGTGCTCCCTACTTAGCCACCAGAGTATTACAGCAATTAGCTATAGATGAGAAAAAGGAATTCCCGTTAGCATCGAAAATTGTTTTGAAAGACTTTTATATGGATGATTGCCTATCGGGCTCATCGAATTTAGAAGAATTCAGACTAATGAAATCGCAATTAAGAGAAATCCTCCTAAAGAGAGGGATGGTTTTACACAAATGGTGCACCAATGAAGTCCAATCTACTGATAATCACATGTTTCCACTGGACAGAAATTCTGAAGAAATAACTGTTAAAACATTAGGGATGTTGTGGAACAGTTTCAGTGATACCTTTATGTATAAAGTTAATATTAACAGAAAAAGTGATTTCACAAAAAGCGATGTTCTTTCGCAAATTGCCCGCATTCATGATCCTCTCGGTCTCTTAGGGCCAGTGATCGCTAAAGCAAAAATATTCATGCAGAAGCTGTGGCTTCTTAAACTAGAGTGGAGTGAGTAGCTGCCCTCTCATGTTGCCAAACAATGGGAAACCTTCCTCGAAAGTCTTAAAGAACTGGAATCCATTGAAGTACCAAGATGCTTCCTAGCTGTGAACCAATCAGTGGTGCTAAATGGTTTCGCAGATGCGTCTTCCAAGGCTTATGGCGCAGTGATATACATGCAAACATCTAATTCTAGCGAAACCATCAGTCACTTATTATGTAGTAAATCCCGCGTGTGTCCAACCAAAGTAATAACGGTGCCACGTCTCGAACTCTCAGCATGTCTTCTTTTGGCTAAACTCACTAACAAGGTCTTAAATTCATTAGACAAACAGGTAGCTGCAGTAAATTTGTTTTCTGATTCAACCATTGCTTTAGCTTGGATAGACACTGCTGCTCATCTCCTGAAAACGTTTGTGGGAAACCGCGTTGTGCAAATTAAGGAACAAACTATGAACTTTCCATGGTTTCATATTCCGTCAGAACACAATCCAGCTGATTTGATATCAAGAGGTGCAAGTGTGGAAAACCTTTCTTCTAACCAGTTGTGGTGGCATGGCCCGCCTCTTTCAATTCTTGTAGAAACAATAACGAAAACTGGCTTTAATATAAGTGAAATTAAAGATGAACATTATTCTAGTGAGCTTAAAGCTCCCAGCAACTTGACATTCGCTATTCATACTGACTCTAATTTTTTGGATAATTTAATTAATCTTAGCAATAATTTTCAAAAATTAATTAGAATTCTAGCTTATATTTTCAGATTCATACATAAATGTAAAAAAATAACATCTGCTACCGGCCCTCTGTTGCTGGAGGAATTAAAGAGAGCCGAGGTTTATTTAATAAAAAATACACAGGTAAAGTATTTCAAAAATGAAATTTCGGCCCTCCAAGCGGGATCTTTGGTTCATCGCGCAAGTAAGTTAAAATTCTTAAATCCCTTTTTAGATGGAGATAGCTTATTGAGGGTGGGAGGAAGACTAGCAAAATCAAATTTGAATTTTGACCATAAAACCCCATTATACTTCCGGCGATCTGTCGCTTGACGAAATTAATTTTTCAATATTATCATAAACGAGATTTTCATGTAGGACCCCAAGCTCTTTTGAACACTGTGCGTCAAAAATATTGGCCGCTTGGTGGCAGAAATATTGTGCGTGAAATTGTACATGAGTGTGTACAATGCTTTAAAATTAAGCCTGTAACGGCTAATCAAATGATGGGAGATCTCCCTCCTGAAAGAATAGTGCCCAGTTCCCCATTTTCAAATGTGAGATTAGATTTAAGTGGGCCTTTTGAAATAAAATATAAAGGTCAAAGAAAGGGTACTTTTCAGAAAATCTATGTTGCCATATTTGTATGTATGGTCACTAAAGCTGTACACTTGGATTTTGTCTCAAATTTGACATCCATGGCTATAATAGCGACTCTAAAAAGATTCTTCGCTCGTCGTGGGAAAAGCTCTGTAATCTTTAGCGACAATGATACAAATTTCGTTGGGGCTTCAGCAGAACTAAAATGTTTCCGCAGACTTGTTACGAGTGATGAAGTTTCGAACTTTTTACCTTCTGAAGGTATTAACTGGAAGTTCTCCCCTCCTAGGGCGCCAAATTTTGGTGGCCTTTTGGATGCAGGAGTCAAATCTTTCAAATACCACTTAAAAAGAGCTGTGGGCTCAGCTCATCTCATGGTCGAGGAATTCCTGACAGTTATCACACAGATAGAGGCTATTTTAAATTCGCGACCACTTTGTCCTTTGTCAACAGATCCTGACGATCTTCAGGTGTTGACTCCTGGTCACTTCCTCATAGGAAAGCCTCTTAATTTAATTCCAGAACCCAATTTAAGTGAGGTCAAAGATAATTCGCTAAATAAATGAGAAAGGACTCAAAAATTAACGCAATTAGTATGGAAACGTTGGCAGAATAATTATCTAAGCCAGTTACAAGAAAGAAATAAGTGGCTATTTAAAAAGCCTAATATTCTGCCAGGAATGCTAGTTTTGCTTAAGGACTCACAACTACCCATTTGCACTTGGTCACTAGGCCGCATTAATAAGGTTTTCTTAGGCGCGGACGGGATAGTCAGGGCAGTTGAAGTTCGTACTGCTATAGGTAATTTTAAACGACTTATTTCAAAAATAAGTATATTACCCATTGAGGACAACATCATAGATCCTAAACTTTAAATGTGATTTATTATGTATTAATTTTTCCTATATTATTTGTGTTTATTTATTTTTTTGCTTTTAATTTGTATCATGTTGTGTTATTATTTGTATTGCATATGTATCTTGAAATATAAAAATATTTCAAGCAAATAGTTCCGCTCCTGTATTGTAACTTTGTAACATCGCTATGGCGACAAACACAGCCCACGCCAACTATACGCCAATCGGCAATTTAGTGTAACCCTGCTCACGTGTTGTGTGAAGCAGTTGGTTTAGAGAAACGGTCTCTTAGCAACAAGCTCTGAATGCTGCAACAAGCGACGACTCTAACAAAATAAACATTCCAATAAAATTTACAGTCTACTTGCTATTTCTTTTTAATTTAGTTTTTCTTTTTAATTTAGTACACCTCCGTACAACATTTATGATATAAAATAATTATAAACCGGTAAAAAAAAAATAAGTTTTAGATATCAGTCCAATTATTACAAGCAAATGACGCATTTTCCCGGCGAATGGATTTAACATTAATTGAAATCCTTGATACTTTATACCTGGTTAAGCAGAGTTACAAGAATGCTTAATCGATTCATTAGTAAAAATAACTGTTTAGTAATTCTCTTATCTGAACTGTCTACCTATGATATCAGCAGTTTCTCGGCATCTTTAATAAGGAATAAATGATAGGTAGCAAACACCAAAAACATTAAATTATATTAAAAATTTCTGTATAAAATTACTAGTTTAAAATTAAATAAAAGGTTTATATTAAATTCCATGCGCAATAAGTTATTATTAGTATATAGTAAGCAATTTACAAATTTAAATTCAAGTTTGTCAATTGTGACTTGCATGTGAATATTACTACCCTTGGTTTAAAATTTTAATCTCTGTATCGGCGAGGGAAATTTTAGGCTTTTACAAGGCATTCGCAATAAATCATGTACTTTCATCGAAGAAATTAATCGTTTTCATTTACATGTGTCATTTAACCCCTGAAGCCTTTCACCTAAAATTTATCATCAACGGAATGATAAGGTATTGAATTGTAGCTGAGTTTTAAGGTGTTTATTGTTCATAAAACGTGACGTGATTTTATGTTGAATAATTTAAGAAAACGCTTTATCTTTTTTTTTTTTTTTTTTTTTTTTTTTTGAAATTTTATAAGAAAATAGCATTAATAAAGAAAAAGAAAAATTTCTTTTAATTTCTTTTAAACAATGCAAGATTTACAGTCACAATGTTATCTCTGTTTGAGAACTAAAAGCCGAGATTTTAAGGTTTTAAAGTTGACGTATATTTTTGGATTTTCAATACCCGCCGAATTTTAACCTATCAATGTTCATCTTTTTTTTTTTTTTTTTTTTTTTTTTGCGTCGATTTCACAAACATTTAGAAAGTTATCGTGCTCACAAAAGTGTAACTTTTGCGGTGAAGCCGGAGCTGTGCTTTGACAATTAATTAATGTATTTTAAAAATTGATATTACATTTGTTAGCTTGAAATTTACATTTAAGCTATTGTACTCTGAATAAAAGCTCTAATTCAGTATTCACTTTTTTTTTTGCTGTTATCGATGTAAAACTCGGATTCTGTTGTAATTGATAAATATTATTTAGAGCAACTAAAGCATTTTGGAATTATAAATGAAGTATGTGGGATTAATGCTTCATTGACAGAGCATTTAAAAGAATTCCATTGCATTATGGTATATGAGAGGAAAATCGTATTTTTATGAGATTGCACTATTTCAAATGTATTGATATAAACCGTTGAATTTTATGACAAGATGATTAAGGTAGAATAGGGAATTCATAGCACATGTCGTTCATTTAAAGTGAAACACAAATAGATCAGTCGCAGCACTGTTTTTGAGTAAAAATTGCTGGAAGTGCGTTTTAAAATTTAAAATTCGTTTTAAAATTTAATTAATTTTTTGGATGTCACTCGTTGTACATAAATTCTGTAAGTCATACACATGACTTCAGAAAAGAATTCACATACCAATCCACTCACTAGCGTAAATTTCTGAACGGAAATATTCAACAGCGGTCGTTGCCATTCATTCACTTTAAAAATATAAAATGTAACTTCTTTGATCCTGAAAGTTTTAATGCCCCATTTTATACTAAAAAAAGATGCGAATGGTCCACGAAAGTTATTCCAATTTTAAATGAGAAAAGATATCTATTCCATCACACATATCTTTGAAATGTAAAAATATGAAATATTCTCTGGAGATATGTGCTGAGTAGAAAATGTATTCTATCACTCTTCGAAAAGGAATAGGAATTTAAAGCAAATTGAATCTAAGAATACATTTTCAGGATAAGATTTCATCACTGACTGTAATATTACATGCAAAAGAGAGATATTATACTTTTAAGTGTTGCTAAATATTGGTTTATATCAGATTAAAAAAGAACAAGTTGGAAATTGCACGTTAAATGAGGTGCGTTCGTAATATAAGGCAGTTTTAAAAATATTAAGATTTTGGTATGATAGTATACAACACTTCGGATACAATAGAGTATCTGAAATCTTTCGTGTGCCCTGTAAATACTATCTGCTTTCTATTATATAGGAAGTAACTTCTAGTAAACCTCAGTAATGTTTATCAAGTTTATAAAATGTGAAATAGTTAAATGTGCTCTAAATTCCCCTTCCCCACTGTACCATTATGTAATGAATTACTTTTGTGTGACCCTGTAAATTAAAGAAAAATATGCTTTGCACTATATATTGTACATAATGTATATTTTAGTATGTACTTCATAGAATTTATTTTGTTCGAAAGAGTTTAACATCAAAATGTGCTTAATTTTTTTTTCTCATTCACCCCATAAAATGAGAATGGGATGAATTCTCATTTCATGTGAATTCATCCCATTTCATATTTGCTCATTATGGTGAGAAGATATGGTGAAATATTTTCTCACCATATTTCACCATTGGTGAAATAAGGTGACATATTTCACCATATGTCATATGGTGAAATATGTCGGTTTGTCCATATCACATATTTCAATTGTCATATGGACAACTGATTTCACAATCATTTTTCCATAATGTAACGGAGTAGTCTTGGTTTTCCCTGTAATTAAACTACGTGTCCTAATCACTGCGCTAACTGAAGACATTCAAGAATGAACGAAAACGTTATTAGTTTTAACTTTTTAACTCTTTTATTATGTATAACCTTTTTTAATTACTACATCTTTTATTATGATAATGACGATATATTTTATGATAAATAAAATTATTTTCTTTTTTTTAAAGATCTAAAACTAATGCCTAAAATTGGTACTTTTAATAAAGAAAGCTATGTATCCTATTTTATATATAAAAAGAAGATGCGAGTAGTCCACTAAAATCTTTCACATTTTAAATGAGCAAAGATATCTATTCCATCACACATATCTTCGAAATATGAAAACGCGCAATATTCTCTAGAGATATGTGTTCAGCAGAAAATTTATTTTATCACCCATGGAAAAGGAATAGAAATTCCAAATAAAATGATTCTAAAAATACAATTTCAGGATAGGATTTCATCATTGCCTGTAATAATACATGAAAAAGATAAATGCAAATTTTTGGTTTACATGGCATTAAAAATAAAGGGGAAACATAAAATAAAATAATAATAAATTTGTAATAGTAAATGCAAAAAAATATGCAGGGAGAATATTTGCATTGATTCAGTCTCCTTTGATTTACCTATAATTTTGAAAAAGATGCCATGTAAGTGTAGTAACAATAGTAGAAATTAATTCACTCTTGCAAATATCTATTTTTGATTTATCTTAGATTTGTACTGGTTTTGCTTTATGGGCCATTTTCAAATTTCGCTTACATATGCAGCCCAAGAGTAAAAAGAAGAAAAATCAAACATAAATTAATATTTAAAGTTTGATTTCAGCTATGCATTAGCTAAAAAAGATTATATTGAACATTTCTAAGATGAAAAATTAAAAAAAATCAATAAAAATTTTGAAGATAAAATCTTTAAAATTGTGATTCTAAGCAAAAATGCCTGTTCCATTTCAAGTTTTATGTGATTAACTGTTATTTTTTTAATCTAATTTAACTTTTTTAAATAAAAAGGTTTAATTAGTTTAAACATGAACTGTTACTGTTCTATATTAATGAAAAAAATTATTACAAAAGATATTTTCTTTAAGGAATGAACAAAAATTTTCTGTCCCACACTTCCTGTCAAGTCCGTTACCTTGTGATTATTTTAGTCAAAATATGTTTCTAATTCTTCCTAAAGTTAGCAGCAAATATTCGGCGATATAGTTAAATTATTCACGCAACTACTACTTGCCTTTTTTTACTCTTCAATTGTGAAGCAATGTAGTAGTGGAGAGAATAAGCTTTTATCAAAGTTGGTGTTTTTTTTTTCATTGTCAGGTCTGTTACCGTAAATTTTAATATTAAAATAATGATTTTTGCACTTTTGTAGTTAAATATTGTTTAATGAATAGTTTCAGAAGGTATGTGTATTATTATCTAAGTTAGAAATTATACAAGCTAGTTCATTTTTAATAGTTTTATTCGAAATGTCAAGTCCGTTGCTTGTCATGTCTGTTAACATGTGTGTAAGCGATAAAATGTAAGCTGCTAAGTAAGTTTACTAAATAATTTTAGAAGGTATGTAAATTATAGTTAGAAATTATACAAGCTAGTTCATTTTATAAATTTTATTTGAAATGCCAAGTCCGTTACCATGAAATGTAAGCGAATGGTGAAAATGGCCCGTATATATGAAATTGCGGCCCCACCAGTGGCCGAGAGGTACGGACCTCTCAACTGGTAGACGGCAGGTGCTGGGTTCGAACCCAATCGCGGCTGTCGGCCTAACCGTTCGGAGTTTTCGTGGTTTTCTTCGAACCTTGCGTAAATACGGGTTAGGTTCCCTTAGAAAGACCCCCACGAAGGGCACTCCTCCTGGTCCTATATCCCTAGTGTAGATAATCGGACGACAAAAAATACACACATACATAGACATATGAAATTGCGTGAAATTATTTACCAAATTCGTGTTAAAAAGAAAACAAAATCGAAAATATTTGCAATAAGAATAATCTTGAAAATGTGGCCGTTTATGTGCAATGAAATGTACACTGTAAAAAAATTTAGGATCGTTTCACGTCCGTAGCGAAACATTTAATTTCTGAAAAGAAATTTCAAGCTTCATATTACTCCGTTTTGAATACGTGACTTCTCAAAAACGATCGGAAATCTTTCTGCTACTATCCATATTTTCAGCTATTATCAATATTCAATTAAACGTTTCATTCTCAAAATCAATCTTTTCTTTTCAGAAAAGGCAATTACTTGCCGTTTCCAAAATTTTGCAATTTGTTTTTCTTTTATAGTGTACGTTGATTTAAAGAAAAATAATTTTATCACAATTAGAAATTTTCAGCTTAGTTTCAGTTTTAATAGCAGTAGTAGAAATTAATTTACGCTCAAAATACATTTTTGTTTTATTTTATGTTTGCACTGCTTTTTTTTATACTTGAAGTATCATCATATTATTTACTAACTTCTAATATATGTACACACACACACAAACATATATATGTATATATATATATATATATATGTATGTATAATTTTAAATAAATATATAGAGAATATATTTGTATGAATAATAAACCTGAAAATGTTGCCGTGTGTGCAATGAAATGTATGTTGGTTTAGTAAATAAAAATATTTTTATCTCTATTAGAAATTTCTAGCTTAGTTTCAAGCATTCTATTTGAAATTAAGAAATACATAATAAAAATTATTTCGCTTAACCTTCTTATTATTTTTTTTTTCTGTAATAATAGTATGAACTGTTCACCACTTTTCTCTTCAAAACATGGTAAAACATATTTATTTTGGAAGAAACTTTTTTTATTCCCATTGCCAAAACCGAAGTTCTCAAATTTTGGTAAATAGCCACCAGTCTTCGTTTATTACTGAATTTTCGGCCCCTGTTATTCCCATTCATATTCAGTACTGACAGAAACAAGTATTGAATCTTCTATTACCATGTTCCACTAATTTGAGCTTTATATGGTTCAATAATATAACTTGAATTTTTTAAAGAAAAGTAAGGGCTATGAATGCTACGCTTCCTCCCGGTACTAACCGGAAGGACTTTCTAACTTGTTTTATATCAAAACCGTGGGTTAAAAGTCTTTTGCCAATTTTATTATTTTTACTTCATTATAAAATAATTGCATAATTTTTTCGTCTTTCTCACTAGCGTAGTCAGTTCTCAAATAATAATAAAAAATGGCGGTCAATAAACTTTTGGGGAGCACTGTAGTATCGAAAACATCAATGCAGAACGTGAAAACAAAACTCCATAATTATAAATTGGAATAACGATTTTATTCAAATAGTTTGGAATTAAATCAGCATTTTTTCAGTATTGAAAATGGTTACAGCAATTATTTAAATTATTTGAATGATTTTTCGTTTTCATTTTGTTGAGAGAGAGATAATGTCAAAAATCAATGGTTAAAGTATTCGTTATATCTGATTTCGTTTGGGTGAATTAGAATTTCTTCCTCATCTGTTATCTTTGTGTTTTAAAATGTTTATATTAAAATTTTACCAAATTTTTTTCTTTTTATCTTAAAAGTACTTTCCAAAATTCTTATCATTTTTATTCGAGAAGTGATTTAGTATTCTTTCAGATGGAAAAGTATTGATTGTGTAATCTCGGTGCAACATACGAAATCTTTTTGAATATTATCTATTTATTTCCAAATTATGTATATAAGATTTTAATGCAGTTTTGTAAAGTAATATACGATCTCGGCTGTGTGATTTAAAATTATTATTTCTGTTTTTTTTTTGTTTTTTTTTTTTTTAAATTAGTATAAACGTAATTTGTGTTAAAATAGGAAAAAGCAAACAGATTGTTTGATGTTATATAGAAAAAAATCTAAAAATTGATTTGCAATTCGCAATACCGTGTAAAGTTGCGAATTTGAGATAAAGTATGGAAGATTTTGGTAAAGCAATTTTTTAAAATAAATGGCGATTTCGGTTGTTTGATTTAAACTAATGATTATTTCTGCTTCTATAAAATTAGTATAAAGCCTAATTTGTTTTAAAATAGGAAAAAAAAACAGAATATTTTCGGGCGCACTGTACACTGTAAAAAACGGACGATTTTACGGAAATACTACTGGTAATCTAGACCCCAGTACAATTTACTGTTTTTTAACGGATAAATTTCCGTAAATTCTAGAAAATCTTCCGTATTTTCCTGGAAATTACGGCAATTTTTTCGTTAAAAAACAGTAAATTGTACTTGCGTCTAGATTACCAATAGTATATGCGTAAAATCGTCCGTTTTTTTTACACTGTAGTAACCAAATCTACAATGCAGATCGCGGAAACAAAACAGAATACTTATAAATTGGAATAACGATTTTACTCAAATTGTTTGGAATTAAATCAGCATTTCCTCAATACTGAAAATAGTTACATCAAAGATTTAGGTGATTTTTCTTTTTCATATTGTTGCGAGAGAGATAATGACAGAAATCAATGGTTAAAATATGTGTTATCTTTGATTTCCTTTCGGTGAGTTAAAAATTTTCGCACATCTGTTTTGAAATGTTTATCTTAAACTTGTTCGATTTTTTTTTTCTTTATTGATAGCACTTTTCGAAATTCTAATCAGAGAAATGATTTTTGTTAATTCAGATGGAAAGACAACTTGATTGTGCAATCTTCGTACAACACACGAAATCTTTTTTTAATATTATCAATTTAATATTTCCAAATAAAGTATGTAAGATTTTAGTGGAGCAATTTTTTTAAATAAATGACGATTTCAGTTGTTTGATTTAAACTAATGATTATTTCAGCTTCTATAAAATTGGTATAAAACGCAATTTGTAAAAGAATAAAAAAAAAGGATTATTTTGGGACGCACTGTAGTATCTTAATTTTCAAGGCCGAACGTGAAAACAAAAATGCATAATTATAAATTGGAATAACGATTTTATTCAAATAGTTTGGAATTAAATCAGCATTTCTTCAGTATTGAAAATGCTTACATTAAAGATTTAAATTATTTAAATGATTTTTCCTTTTCATTTTGTTGAGAGAGAAATAATGACAGAAATTAATGGTTAAAAAATGCGTTATCTTTGATTTCCTTTCAGTGAATTAGGATTTCTCCCTCATCTGTTATCTTTGTGTTTTGAAATGTTCATCTTAAACTTTTTCCACAACTTTTTATTTAATTTTAATTTTTTTTTACCTTAATAGCATTTTCTGAAATTCTTACCACTTTTATTATAGGAGTGATATAGTGATCATTCAGATGAAAAAGCAACTTAATGTGTAATCTCCGTACAACATATGAAATATTTTTGAATATTATCAGTTTATTTCCAAATAATGTATGTAAGATTTTGGTAAAGCAATTTTTTCAGTAAATGGCGATTTAGGTTGTTTAATTTAAACTAATGATTATATCTGCTTCTATAAAATTAGTATGAAATGTAATTTGTTTTAAAATAGGAAAAAATAACTGTTCACGGTAGTTTCCAAGTCTTCAATGCAGAGCGTGAAAACAAAACTGCATAATAATTAAAAAGAGGAATAACGATTTTATTCAAATAGTTTGGAATTAAATCAGCATTTCTTCAGTTACTGAAAATGATTACATCAAAGATTTAAATTATTTAAATGATTTTCGTTTTCATTTTGTTGGGAGAGAGATAATGACAAAAATGAATGATTAAAATGTGCTTTATCTTTGATTTCCCTTCGGTGAATTAGAATTTCTCCCACATCTGTTATCTTTGTGTTTTGAAATGTTTATTTTAAACTTTCTCGATAACTTTTTATTATTATTATTATTATTAATATTATTATTATTGTTATCTTGACAGCATTTTCCAAAATGCTTATCAGTTTTATTATGGGAGTGATACAGTGTTCATTCAAATGAAAAGGCAAGTGGATTGTGAAATCTCCGTACAACATATGAAATATTTTTGAATATTATCAATTTATTTCCAAATAAAGTATGTAAGATTTTGGTAAAGCAATTTTTAAAATTAAATGGCGATTTAGGTTGTTTGATTTAAACTAAAGATTATTTCTACTTCTATAAAATTAGTATAAAACGTAATTTGTAAAAAAATAAAAAAGTAAATAAAAAGATCATTTTGGGACGCACTGTAGTAGCCAAATCTTCAATGCAGAACGTGAAAACAAAACTGCTTAGTTATAAATTGGAATAACGATTTTATTCAAATAGTTTGGAATTAAATCAGCATTTCTTCGGTATTGCAAATGGTTGCATCAAAGATTTAAATTATTTAAATGATTTTTCTTTTTTATCTTGTTGAGAGAGATAATGACAAAAAACAATGGTTAAAATATTCGTTATCTTTGATTTCCTTTCGGTGAATTACAATTTCTCCCACATCTGTTATCTTTATGTTTTGAAATGTTTATCTTTAACTTTTCATATAACTTTTTTTTTCTTGATAGCACTTTTCAAAATTCCAATCACAGAAGCGATTTATGTTCATTCAGATGGAATGGCAACTTGATTGTGCAACCTTCGCACAACACATGCAATCTTATCAATTTATTTCCAAATAAAGTATATAAGATTTTGGTAAAGCAATTTTTAAAGTAAATGACGATTTCAGTTGTTTGATTTAAACTAATAATTATTTGGGCTTCTATAAATTTAGTATAAAACGTAATTTGAAAAAAAAAAGATTATTTTGGGACGCTCTATAGTATCCAAATTTTCAATGTAAAACGTTAAAACAAAACTGCATAATTATAAATTTTAATAATAATTTTATTCAAATAGTTTGGAATTAGATGAGCATTTCTTCAGTATTGAAAATGATTACATCAAAGATTTAAATTATTTAAATGATTTTTCATTTTGTTGAAAGAGCGAAAATGACAAAAATCAATGGTTAAAATATGCGTTATCTTTGATTTATTTTCGGTGAATTAGGATTTCTCCCACATATACTATCTTTATGTTTTGAAATGTTTATCTTAAACTTTTTCGACAACTTTTTATTTATTTATTTATTTTTTATCTGGATAGCATTTTCCAAAATTTTTATCACTTTTATTATAGGAGTGATGTAGTGATCATTCAGATGAAAAGGCAATTTGATTGTGTAATCTCCGTACAACATATGAAATATATTTGAATATCATAAATTTATTTCCAAATAAAGTATGAAAGATTCGGTAAAGGATTTTGGTACTTAGATATTAAAGCCACCGCAGCAGAAGTGTCGGTAATGCGCCAATAAAGAGTAATCTTGTTCGTGTTTTTTTAGTGCTTTCTTTTTTTGTTCATTTTTGACGCCATTTTTTAGCGATTTTTTAGTGCTTCAGTAATTTTTTTTTTTTTTTTTTTTTTTTTTGCTCATTTTTTTGTACGCGTGCGAACAACAAGATTGCTCTTTATTGGCGCATCAGAGCAACTTCTGCTGCGGTGGCGTTAATAAGTGAGTACTCATTTTTTTTTTTCAGCAAATGACGATTTCGGTAGTTTGATTTAAACTGAATGATTATTTCTATTTCTATAAATTAGTATAAAACGTAATTTGTTTTTAAAATAGGAAAAAGCATAGAATATTTTCGGGCGCACTGTAGTATCCAAATCTTCAATGAAGATCGCGGAAACAAAACTGCATAGTTATAAATTGCAATAACGATTTTATTCAAATTGTTTGGAATTAAATCAGCATTTCTTCGGTATTGAAAATTGTTACATCCAAGATTTAAATTATTTAAATGATTTTTCGTTTTCATTTTGTTGAGTGAGAGATAATGACATAAATCAATGGTTAAAATATTCATTATCTTTCATTTCCTTTCGGTGAATTAGAATTTCTCCCACATCTGTTATCTTTGTGTTTTGAAATGTTTATCTTAATCGTTTTCGACATTTTTTTTCTTTTTATCTTAAAAGCACTTTCGAAAATTCTTATCACTTTTATTACAGAAGTGATTTAGTGTTCATTGAGATAGAAAGGCAACTTGATTGTGTAATATCCATACAACGTACGAAACCTTTTTTGACTATTATCTAATTATTTCCAAATGATGCATATGAGATTTTGGGCAATGCAATTTTGTAAAGTACGATTTCAGCTGTTTGATTTAAAATATTATTTTTGCTTTTATAAAATTTGTATGAAAGGTAATTTGTGTTAAGATAGGAAAAAAACAGATTGTTATTAATTATTAATCATTAATTAGATATATAAACAATATCTTAAATGATGATATATTTCATTAAAAATTTATGTATACAAAATGATATATTAAATTAAATAAATTAAAGATTGAAATTAAAATATTTTAACAGTAGTAACAAGCAATTTACTTTAGTTAGTTTAGACAGTTTATTTTAATAGTTTATTTTAATAATAAGTTTGCTTATTTTAATTTCATAATAATCAAATATGATTATTACATCGAAAATAAAAAATAAAAAAAACTTTTTTATCTTTTAATAACGATCGAGTTTATTTATAGAGGTAAATGCATATTTTGAAGGAAATAAATAAAAGAGTTTTGTTCATTTATAGAGGCGATGCACAATTTGAAAAAAAAATGAATAAAACAGTTTTGTTTATCTATACACGCAATGCATATTTTGAAAGAAATGATGAAACGAGTTTTGTTCATTTATAGACGCAATGGATATTTTAAAGGAAATGAATAAAACAGTTTTGTTCATGTATAGAGGCAATGGATAATTTGAAGAAAGTGAATAAAACAGTTTTTTTTATTTACAGAAGCAATGCATATTTTGATAAAAATGCATAATACAGCTTTGTTCTTTTATAGACTCAAAGCATATTTTCAAGGAAATGAATAAAGGAATTTTGTTCATTTATAGACGCAAATCATATTTTGAAGAAATTAAGAAAACAGTTTTGTTTACTTACAGAAGCAATGCATATTTTGAAAAAAAAAGAATAAAACAGTTTTGATCATTTTTAGACGCAATGCATATTTTGAAAGATGTGAATAAAACTTTAAAGTTTTTATTTAATGAAAATTTGAAGAAAACATAAAATAAACTAATGCAGAAAGAATTCGGACGATAAGATTTGAAAATTCATCCTAAATGTTCGTCTTTGTTCATTTTTAAACTTGCACACTCATTTCAAACTAAATAAAATGTTTGACGTTTGACAAGTCGATAAAAAGAATAGAACACCATTATCATATAACCTCTTAAGACCTGATGAATCATTATAGGATTCAAAACTTAACAACTTCTTTTTCAAATATCTATATTATAAAGGCCAAACGTATCTGTGTGTAACGCATACGTCATTTTGCGAATGGCAACACTTTGAAATTTGAAAGGCAATTTCGGTTTTGCAATTTTTACTGCTGCAAATTTTTAAACTTATAAACATCGCGCATTTTTAATTTTTACACCATCGTACAGAAAAAAAATGTACTTTTAAATGCAATTTATTTGAAAACTGTATCTCAATTTGTTTTTGAGATATTAATTTTTTTGTTGTTTTGAACACCTTTTTCTAACTGTGGCAACAGGAATACTTCATTTATATTTAAAGTATAGAAAAAAGGGAAAAAATATTAATGTATCTTTAGTTGCCATTCTCTCAAAAAGAGAAAACAAATTTAAATTTAAAAGCGTGTTGTGTGAAGAATATTTTCTGCTATAAAAGCCAGTGAATTTTGATGTCATTTACAAAAATTCATGTACACTTAATATAAATAGTTTAGTATATGTTTCAGCTAATAGCATCGAAGCTTAGAGTTTTGAATCAAAATGGTCAAATTAAAATACCATTTTTTTTAAAAGTGAATATAAATATGCAAAGTGTTTGTGTAAATTTTAGTATGGTGAAAATGATGTTTGGTTTAGATTTCACGGGAAAAGTAATTCTATGATTGAGTCAAAGTGGAATAAAGGTCGCTTTGTTTCATTTTGGAATACTAGCATAAGAGCCTTAATCAATAACTTTATCATAATAACAGATCTATTTTTTACGTCTTACATGTACCGATTAAAGTTTAATTTCAACAATTTCTCAGTTATTTAAATAGTATTTTAACTTCAATTTAAATATCATTTGTTTTAGAGTTAGACATAGCAATGTAAGGTGCATTTTTTATTTTAATTAATTTTGTAGGTTTGTTATAATTCAATAAAACAGCTCCTCCTCAAATATTTTCTTTCGTCGAAATTCGACGGGTTCTGCCTTGTATAAATAATGTTAAAGAATAAAGAAATTGGTGTGAATGGAGTCTAACAGATAGCAGAACTAAACAAAATAACAATTTGTTTCTTATTGCGCTTTTTTAGTGAGGTATATGATATATTAAAATGGCTTGCAGCAGAAATGTACCAAAATAAAAACGTAAACATTTTTGCATTAACGTAAATAAATTTTTCCATAAGTCCATTAGTAATAAAAAAATTAAATATATAATTGCTTCACATTTTTCACCGTTCTTCAATGCAAAAAGAAAAATTCTGAGAAATTTCCAAATAATGTGCTTTTTGAGTCCCCTTGTATCATCAAATTTTAAGTGCTATAAATTATTTTTAATATTTTTCGTTTTCCAATCATTAATTTTTAAATATAAATTCATAACTACGGTTAAAGAATAGATAATTTTATTATTATCTATGCCCGTAATATATATAATGTTAAAAATTAAGAAATTTGTGTGAATGTAGTGTAACAGATAACAGAACTAAACTAAACGGCAATTTGTTCCTTATAGCACTTTTTTTAGAGGGATTTGTGTTATCTTAAAATGGCTTGCATCAAAAATGCACGAAATGTACAAAAATGAAAATGCTAATATTTTTTCTATTAAACCTCTAAGAGTTTGGAGCTTAACCCTTTGTTGCATACTGTCCACTACAGTGGACAAAAATTCATTCCCAAATGCTAATGATTTTAATTCCCAAATTCCACATTCGCACCCGAATTTTCGTTAAAAAAAATTCGGTTTATTAAATTCCTGCAAAATAGCTTTTTCTTGTTTGCAAATAAAGCTGTTTTCAAATTCCGGTGTCAGTCATCAATTTCAACACTTAAGCAATGAATTTTCTCTGCGTCGCAAAGTGTTAAGCCTATGTAACAAAGGGTCAATATTCCGTTCACTAAGCAGAACTAAACAAAATAGCAATTTGCTGCTTATAGCACTTTTTTTAGCGAGATATGTGTAATATTAAAAGGGCGTCTATCAGAAATGTGCGAAAAGTACAAAAAGGAACACGTAAATGATTTTACCATTACTTAAGTAATTTTTCTATGAAACCATTAGTAATAAAAAATTATTAAATATATAATTATTTCACTTTTTCATCATTTTTACAATGAAAAAAGATTAAAATAAAATGAAAAATCCTAAGAAATTATCCAAAAATGTGCTTTTTGATTTTCCATGCATCATAAAATTTTATGTGCAGAAAAAATTATTTTTTATTTTTCGCTTTCCAATCTTTGTTAGCAATGAATTTGTTAATATAAATTCATAACTAAAGTTACAAAATGCACAAAAATAAACCCTGCAGTCTGAAGAGGATAAATTAATGCTATTCTTGACTGTCATGATCGTTTTGGTAAATATTTTTAAACATCTGGTAAGAGATTTTCTGTTTTTCCAGCAAGGAAGAAGGAATCTATAGAAAGACATAAATTATTTCACGATCGCACTGCTGTAAAAAAAAAAAAGAACGATATATTTCGTTTTTAGTCAGATAAATAACGTAAATTTAATCCTAAATTTTTTGTATATTTTTAAACTATTTTATCCTCATTTCAAAGTAAATAAAATATATGATATTTGACAGGTAGCTGAGAAATAAAACACCATTATTCAATAACCTCTTCAGATCCAATGTATCCTATATGATTCACATCTTTACAATTTTTTTAAATATCTGTATTATAAAAGCCAAACGTCTCTGTGCGTAACGCATATGTCATTTTGCGAATGGCAACACTTTCAAATTTTAAATAAAATTTCGGTATTGTAATTTTTTCTACTGAAAAGTTTTACACTTATAGACATCGCAGATTTTCAATTTTTACACCATCTTATAGGGAAAAAAATATGCATTTAAATGCAATTTAATTGAAAACTGTATCTTAATTTGTTTTTGAAATATTAATTTTTGATAGTTTTTAGTACCGCTTTTCTAATTGTGGCAACAAGAGTATACCATTTCTATTAAAAGCCATAGAGTAAAAAACAAAAGAAAAAAGGGGAAAAATGATTATTATATCTTCATGTTGCCATTTTCTCATTAAAAGGGGGAAATTTTGAAATTTAAATACATGCTGTGAATTTCAAGAATATCGCCTGTTATAAAACCCGGTGAATTTTGATTTCATTTACAAATTTTGATTTATACTTAAAAGAATATCAATAGTTTAATATCTGTTTCAGCAATTAGCATCGAGACTTGGAGTTTTGAATCGCAATGATCAAATTAAGATACCAATTTTTTGAAAAGATGAATACAAATATGAAATGTGCATTTGCAAATTTTGATAGGGAAAAATGATGTCTGGTTTAGATTTCACAGGAAAAAATTCCATGATGGAGTTAAAGTGAAATAAATTTTGCTTTTTTTCCTTTTGGAATACTAGCATAAGATTCTTAATCGATAACTTTATCATAATAACAGATGCTTACATGCACAAAGAAAGTTTAGTTTTAACAATTTCTACAACTGAGTTTTATAGAAATAATATTTTGTTAACTTTAGGTTAAATATTATTTGTTTCAGAGTTAGACTTGCCAATATAAAGTGTATTTTTTAATATAACTAATTTTGTAGGTTTATTATAAATCAATGAAATTATTCCTTTTTAAACATTTTCTTTCTTATCGTCAAAATTTGACGGATTCTACCTTGTATAAATAATGTTAAAAAAGAGGAATTATTGTGAATAGAGTCTAACAGAGTGCAAAACTAAACAAAATATCAATGTGATTCTTATAGTCAATATCATGATACTGTGAATTTCATTTTAACCCTTCAAGCGGCTAAACCGGATTTTTCCGTCACATAGTTTTTGGATTCAAAGGCTTATTTAACTCAAAATTGATATTAACGTTAATTTTTTGAATTGCATAAGATAAATAAATATCTAAGGTTATAAAATACAAATCCTCACATCAATGCATTCCATAGCTTGTACTTTATGAATCGTTAAACTTGTATGCAAAATCTTCCAGGAAGCTTAAAGGGAGTAAATAAAATATATGATACTTGAAAAGTAGCTGAGAAATAAAACACCATTATCCAATAACCTCTTCCGATCTGATGTATCACACAGGATACATTTTTCAAGTTTATAAATAACGTTAAAGATAAAGTAATTTGTGTGAAAGGAGTGTAAACAACAGCAAAACTAAATAAGATTGCAATTTCTTTCTTATAGCACTATTTTAGAGAAATATGTGTTATGATAAAATGGCTTACAGCAGAAATGCGCGAAATGTACAAAAATGAAAACGTAAATAATTTTTCTATTAGTGTAAATAATTTTTCTATTAGTGTAAATAATTTTTACTTTAGTCCATTAGTAATAAAAAAAATCATTAAATATATAATTATTTCACTTTTTCAACATTTTTACAATGTAAAAATATTAAAATAAAATAACAAATATTCTAAGAAAATATCAAAAAATGTGCTTTTTGATTTTCTCGTGTATCATCAAATTTTATGTGCAAGAAATTAATTTTAATATTTTTCGCTTTCGAATTATTTTTTTTTAAATATAAATTCATAACTAAAGTTAAAGAATAAATAAAAATAAACCCTGGAAACTGATTAATGTTATTCTTGATAGTGATGATCATTTTGATAAATATTTTTTAAACATCTGGTGAGAAATTTTCTCATTTTCCAGTAAGGAAGATTAATCCATAGAAAGTCATTATTTCATTATCGCACTGTTGTGAAAAAAAAAGAACCATATATTTAGTTTTTAGGGAGATAAATAACGTAAATTTAATCCTTAAATGCTCTTTTTGTATATATTTAAACTATTTCAGTCTCATTTCAAAGTACATAAAACATATATTTAACAAATATCTAAGAAGAATAGAACACCCATTATCCTATTGTGTCAACACCGACTGCCTAAATTAAATAATCATAGCCCAAGCTGCTACACAAAGAAATATCAATATGCCCATTGATTCTAATAATTTAATAAAACAAAAATTAGGCAAGATATAAAAATGTCTTACCTCCAAAATTCCAATTTCTTAAGAAAATCAGGGTATCGGGGCCTTCGGATGTTCTACAGCCTCATTGGCACCATCAGTATTAAGATAACTACTTTAACTCAAAAACAATAGTCCTTGGTTAGTTTTTCTTCTTTTAATTACATGACGATTCACAAAACAAGTACACACAAACATTAATATTTACATATTGTTCTGTATAGAGGCTTTCAAATTTACATCTTTCTATCGTAAAACTTCGAACAGTTCTAAAAATAAAATAAAAAATAATAATAAACAAAATTGTTCTTTTACAAGAGGATGTTCCGCGCATGAGTCACACTTGTTTCTCGAAGAAAAACAATTAAGATTTTTGCTTCTCATTGCGCAACTCTTTTATCTGGCAGGTGGTCAGATGAAGGTATATGAAATGTATTTCCAAATTCCAACACATATAATCTCTTCAAACCCGATGTATCCTACAAGATACACATCTTTACAACTTTTTTTCACGTATATAAATAATGTCAAAAATAAAGAAATTCGTGTGAGTGTAGCGTAACAGATAGCAGAACAAAACTAAACAACAATTTGTTCCTTATAGCACTTTTTTAGCGAGATTTGTGTTACATTAAAATGGCTTGCATCAGAAATGTACGAAATGTACAAAAATGAAAAAGCAAATATTTTTTTTTCTATTAACGTAAATATTTTTTCATTAATCCATTAATAATAAAAAATCATTAAATATATAAATATTTCACATTTTCATCGTTTTTGCAATTTTAGAAGAATAAATAAAAGTGAAAAAATTCTAAGATCTCGTCAAAAAATGTGCTTTTTGAGTTCCCATGTATAATCAAATTTTAAATGAAAAAAAAAAGGAATTTTATTTTATTTTTTTCGCTTTCCAATCTTTTTTAGTTATCAGTTCATTAATATAAATTCATAACCAAAATGTAAAGAATATATAGAATTAAACCTTGAAGATTAAAGAGGATAAATTAATGTTATTCTTGACTGTGATGGTCATTTTGATAAATAGTTTTAAACATCTGGTAAGAATTTTTCTGTTTGCCCAGCAAGGAAGATTATTGTATAGAAAGTCATAAATTATTTCAAGTTCGCACTGCTGTAAAAAAAGAGCAATATATTTAGTTTCAACGTTTCAAAGTACATAAAACATCTTATATTTGACAAATAGCTAAGAAGAATAGAACACCATTATCCTACTGTGACAACTCCGACTGCTTAAATTAAAAATAAGAGCCAGAGCTGCTACACAAAGAAATTTCAATATACCCATTGATTCTACAAATTTCGTAAAACAAAAATTAGGCCAGATATAAAAAAGACTTACCTCCAAAATTCCAATTTCTTGAGAAAATCAGGGTATCGAGGGCTCCGGATGTCCTAAAGCTTCATTGGCAGCATCAGTATTAAGAAAACTACTTTAACTCAAAAACAATACTCCTTGGTTAGTTTTTCTTGTTTTAATTATATGACGATTCACAAAACAAGTGCACACAAACATTAATATTTACATATTATTCTGCATAGAGACTTTCAAATCTATATCTTTCTATCGTGAAACTTCAAACAGTTCTAAAAAAAGAAAAAAGTTAATAAACGAAAATGTTTTTTATAAGAGAATGTTCCGCGCTTGCGTCATACCTGTTTCTCTAAGAAAACCAACTAAGATTCTTGCAATGCGCAACTCTTTTATCTGGCAGGTGCTTGGATGAAGGTATATGAAATGTATTTCCAAATCCCAACATCTACAATCTCTTCAAACCTTATGTATCCAATAGGATACACCTCTGTACAACTCTTTTTTTCATGTATATAAATAAAGTTAAAAATAAAAAAATCGTGTGATTGGAGCGTAACAAATAGCAAAACTAATCTAAACAGCAATTTGTTCCTTATAGCGCTTTTTTTAGTGAAATATGTGTTACATTAAAATGGATTGCAGCAGAAATGTACGAAATGTACAAAAAGGAAAATGTAAATAATTTTACCATTAACATAAGTAATTTTTCCAATAGTTCATTAGTAATTAAAAAATCATTAAATATATAATTATTTAATTTTTTCATCATTTTTACATTGCAAAAAGATTAAAATGAAGTAAAAAATTCTAGAAAATTATCAAAAAATGTCTTTTTAGAGCCCCCATGTATCATCAAATTTTATGCGCAAAAAAATATTTCTTTTCACTTTCCAATCTTTGTTAGTTATGAATTTGTTAATATAAATTCATAACTTAAGTTACAAAATACATAAAAATAAACCCTGCAGTCTGAAGAGGATAAATTAATGGTACTCTTGACTGTGATGATCGTTTTGATAAATATTTTTAAACATCTGGCAAGAAATGTTCCGTTTTCTCAGCTTGGAAGATTAATCTATAGAAAGTCATAAATTATTTCAAGATTTCACTGCTGTAAAAAAGAACAATATATTTAGTTTTTACTGAGATAAATCACATTTCTGAAATCTGTAGAAATTTTTGTGATGTGTGTTGCTATGTTAAATATTTATGGATATGTGTTTAATATTTATTGCAACTCACAATTTGAGAAACTTGCAAAATTCATAGATGAATCTTAAATTTAAATCGTTAATGACTATTTGGATTTGAAATTGTATAATCTAAAATTATTACATATATTTTTAGTTTTATTTTTTTTATTTTTAATAAGTCTTTGTATTATTGATGTATTACATTTTACTTACTCAGAATACATAGTATAGAATAAGTCTTGCAAGCGTTTTGAAAATTTTAAAAAAAGACGGATTTACTCGTTTCATACACTCGAAATTCCAAAAAACATTTTTAGAACCCCCCCCCCCCGTCTGTCTATGTGCCTATAAACGCTCTATCCCCCGCAAAAAATTCAGATAGAGGCTTGAAATTTGGTATACGTAGTATGTAATAACGTGAAGAAGCCAATTTAATATCAGTAACCTGGATGATCCGGGACTATTTTTTTCAGACTCTCGAAATATTCGTTTTAATAATAATAATAATAAAAAAAAAATTCGTTTATTTATATACATATTTATTTATTTATTTCAAAGTGTGGATATAAAAAACAATAAAAATTCATAAATTTTGCATAAAGAACGAAGGCGTTCGGATAATTAGTTGCCTAGATATTTGTAATAATATTTTCCACAATCTTCGATTTGACATGACCCTGTATTTCATTCTAATTTCAATTAGAAGATATAAGGTATCCTGGGGTAATAACGCCACGTTAAAGTTCTACCAATTTTCACGGCTCAGTTTTAGATTGTATTTTTGAAACAAATATATGATTTGATACAGCAACTCATTGACTATCTATATAAAGAAAATAATTTAACAGATATGCATTCATAAAATGTAATGGCGTGATTTCTTGACCAATGCTATTTGGCGTTATGACCCACCTATATGGGTAATAACGCCATGCAAACAAAACTATGAAATAAGATGGAATAATTGCATGTAGATTGCCCAATTCTAAAAATACAATCTCTAAAAACTTAGAAATTGACAAATTGCATTCTAAGCTATTAAAAATGTTTAATTTTTTGTGAAAGTGTAAGAAAAATAAAGGTGTGGAGTGGGGGGGGGGGGGAGACAAAAGAATATCAGACCGTGAGCTTCTTTTTGCTTAAAAAGACCGTTTAAAAAGAATTATTAGAAACATTGCACGGTTTTAAATGTGTTTGTTTGAATCAGTATTTAGTATGTAGCTCGGCCACTGTTGGGAACCAACCGGGGTATTAATGCCAAGGATTGGCGTTATTACCCCGGTATTGGTATTGCGCAGTACATTTTAAACTACAAATTATCTCGAGAAGATATCCAAAATCTTCTACAACATTTTGAAAGTACGTGAAATGCACTACAAATTTATGTAGTAAACAAAGTATTTCCGGATAAAAAAAATAGTCTTCATATCACAAAACGTATCTCGCAAATTTTAGATCAAGCGTTAATTTTAGTTGGTTTTAAAAGGAATAAAACCTAAAAATGGAACAAATTAACTTGAAGCTGTTTTTTGCGATTTATATGACTCAACACCCTTCTGCGCAGAGCACATGGGTGTCATTTACCAGATTATTTCATAATTATGCATAATATTAGCACTTGGCGTTATTACCCCACCTGGCGTTATTACACCAGACCACCTTATTTAAATTGGATATGAGACGCTTAATCCGACGCAGTAAACTATTAGTTAATGTGATTATTATTGTTGGAGTTATAACGATGTTTCGTTTAGGTAACTTTGCACTACTTCATTAGTAAATCGACGAAAAAACTATTGCCAAACAATATATGAAATGCCAATAATAGCTAATCGTAAATGTCTTATAAAATTGACATTAAACACGTTACACAGGTTTATTATGTCATCAACTTATTTTTAATTCGACGTTTATTTCGTACTTTTATTAATCTTTTACTAAGTTATTTCCTTTTTTTTTTTTTGTTATTTAAAATAAAAATTATGCCAATTTGTATAATTTACGAGTCGTTTGGCGATTTATATAAGTTGCCGAAATCTGTCGACGGGATAATCAAGTAGTACCCATAATTCCGTAATAGAGCATTACTATATTAAAAATATTTAATTATACGTTAAAATTTTATTTTGGAATTGCATTGCATTTTATTAGTTTACACATGTTTTATTTTCATATTTTATATTATGTATATACATGATGAGTAAGTATTAATGTGGCCCTCGCGATAGTTTTAATTTAGCACTTAAAAAAATATGAAGTGACCATTTTTCCCTGCTAATAATGTTATCCAATAACACACACACACACACACACACACACACACAGCTAACAGGATAATATAAAATCTTTACTTTTAATACAAGTATTATTTAGAGAAATTGCTTGCTTATTAAATTGTATAATCTAAAATTATTGCATATAGTTTTAGTTTTAATCTTTAACTAATAGCCTTCTCCCGCTATGCTGGTCATTTTCGCTATAAGAATTTTGAATCAAACAAACGGAAAAAAATGTAATGTCTAATCAAACATCTATAATCGTTGTCTTATTCGTTTAATTTTAAATTTTGTTTGTCCTTGAAGCTGAACTATATATTGGCTTTTCATAAAATTTGAAATGGGTCGTCAAAGTTATTCAACAATTATATATTTTATATTTCAACAATTCGGTTGGATAGTTTTTGTTCTGTTATATGCAGACAGACGGGCAGACGGATAGACAGACTTTTAGACGAACTGAACAGCGTCAATAGTGGCTACATAATTATGTTCGTCATTATTTACATAATTACGAAGTCACTTAAAAATTTATGTTAAAAAGTCACCCCAATCAATCATAATGTTTAATAACAACTATTTTCTATCAAATATAAGATGTCTTTGGGTGATAAAGCCAAATGATAATATTACGCGGAATTATGAAAGAATCCAGAAAAAGGCAATTACGAAATCTTCGCAGAAGAGTCATCGGAATTCCAAACAACTTCTAAAAGTTAATTTGATCCATTTGTAGATCTCATCGCTTGAAGAAGTACATAAGAATTAACGTCCGATTCTAAATTTTAGAGGTAAGTTCTGTTGAGAGCATATTTGTAGTGGTTTCATGTACTTTCAAAATCTTGCAGAAGATTTTCGATGTCTTGAAAGGTAGTTTTTAGTTTAAAATATACAGCTCAATAAGTATACCGGCGTCAGTGCCGACCAGAAAAATTCTATATCCAGGACGTTTTCAATATTTTCTGTTCCCTTACATTGTTTGATTTATCAATATTTCTTTTTTCCAAGTATAAAAAAAAAATATTTTTTTATTATTTATTGAAATGTATTTTTAGCCATGTATTGAGATATTTTTGTCTTTTCATCGGATTAACTGTTTCCCTGCTTTGCCCGTATGTCGTACAGGCAACGTGTGTTTTACCAATCATGATTTGCTCGTATAACGTACGAGCATCCATACTCCAATCACAATTTTACTATTCTCATTAGAAAAATTTTACTGTAAATTTCGCATTACTGAATCTCAGCATTTTTCTGATTCAATTAACCTCCTGACTGCCGCGACCGGATTTTTTCGCACAGTAAGCAGCAGGTTATGCTGCAACATAAGCAATTTTTAAGTTAAAATAATTCTACAAATAAAACCCAGTTTTGAAAAATTAAGTAAGGATTAATACTCTCAAAGATTATACACGTAATAACATATTTCGTATCAGGTTGGAAAAAACATCTTTTTTTTTTTTTTTTTTATAAATTACAGAGAAAACAACATTACAATTTTACCCTTTTGCTGGACAGTCAAGGGGTTAAGCAAAGATTTCTGTTTTGAAAAACCGGTGATAAAAGATTAAAAATTCTATAAAAGACATGAAATAATAAACATTATTTGAAAAAAAAATTCAAAACTATTGATCAATTAAGTGGTTATTATCTCAAATACCACATTTTCCTCAATAATGATTTTTTCATGGAAATTTAGATGAAATTTAGAAAGTATTTGTACCCCTCAGAAATTTTGTGCCCAGGGCACGGGCTCCAGGTGCTGGTGCGATACTCTTTTTTTTCCAACCGATGACCATTTTCCTACCTGCATATTCTAAAACAATGTCTTAGTGCCTATACTTAATATAATTTTCCATTAATTGTATGAGAAAAGTTATTTTTTTTACTATGTTACTTTATACTTTCACTATTCTTTTTCTCGCGAAATTTTTTAGCAAACAATTATAGCGGAAATAATTTTTCTTTTCATGATACCAGCTGTGTAACAGAACACCTGTCTTGTTGTTAAAAGTTTTGGGATGAATTTTTATTTATTGTAGGAAATCCAATTTTCTTTTTATATTGTAGTTCGATGGAATTTTATTTTGCGTTAATTACATCAACAGAAAAAAAATAGAAATCTGTTTAAGTTCTTCTTTTTTCAGTTCTGTTTTGGAAAGATTTTACGTATTTGCTTAGATTGTATTATATTGCATTTTAATCTTTAATAAAAACTTCTGCATTTATGGACTGATGCTTATTTTAATAAATAAATGCCACATTAATTTATAATTTAGGTATAGATTCATAATTAATCTACAAGCCGCTACTGTTGATTACTGATTTTAAGGTCTTGATCTGAACTCATACCGTTTTTATATAAATATCCGTCAATTATATGAGGAAGGGTATTTTTTCAGCTTATGTTGCTTAATACTTTCACTATTATTTGTGTTCTGAAAATTTTTAGCAAACTGGTATATATTGCGGAAACAATTTTCCTTTTCGTGATACCAACTGTGTAACCGAACATAGGTCTTGTTGTCAACAGTTTTGGAGTAAATTTTTATTTATTATAGACAACTCATTTTTCTTTTAACATTGTAGTTCGTTGAAATTTTATTTTGCGTTGCTTACATCAACTGAGAAAAATAAAAATGTATTTAAGTTTAAGAAAAATATATTCTTCCTTTTTCTGTTTAGTATTTGTGTTTTTAAAAGATTTTAAATATTTTTTTAAGTTGTATTATATTGCATTTTAAATTTCAATAATAATTTCTACATTTGTGAACTGATGTTTATTTCAATAAATATATGTCACATCAATCTATAATTTAGCTATAAATTAATATTAGTCTTGAAATCACTACTGTTTTAATGACTTTAGGGTCTTGATCTTAACTTATATAGTTTTTATATAATTATCCATCAATTATATGAAGAAAGTTATATTTTCAGCCTATGTTGCTTTATAATTTCACTTGTTCTTTGTGTTCTCAAAAATTTTTAGATAACTATTAAATATTGCGGAAATAACTTTTATTTTCATGATACTAATTGTGTAACACAACATCAGTCTTGTCAAAATTTTGGAAAAAAATTCCAATAAAAACTTCTGTATTTGCAAACTGATGTTAATTGCAATAAATAAATGTCAAGTGAATGTATAATTTAGATATAAATTAATATTAATCTCGAAGTCGCCACAGTTTTTTAATGACTTTAGGGTCTTGATCATAGCTCATATTGTTTTTATATAATTCTCCATTATTTATATAAGAAAAGTTATTTTTTCGACCTATGTTGCTTTATATTTTTACTATTTCTTGTGCTCTGAAATTTTTAGCAAACTATTAAATATTGCTGAAATAATTTTCTTTTGATGATACCAATTGTGTAACAGAACATCAGTCTTGTTTTAAAAAATTTTGGAGTAACTTTTCTGTAATAACTTCTATATTTGTGAACTGATGTTTATTTCAATAAATAAATGTCAAATCATTGTATAATTTATCAGGTAACCAAGAAAGTTCGTGCTGTTTTCATCAGACATAAAAAACGACCCACAATAATCTCAAATACTTATTTTAATCTTTGAAATAATCACCATTGGCTTCAATTACGTGTTCTCAACGAGACACAAGCTTATAAATACCCTTTTTGAAAAAAAATCTTTTGGTTAGAGTCCAAAAAGTGGGTTATAGTTTTTGTGACATGATCTTGGGTTTGGAACTGCTGTTTCCGCAGGTGATTATCCATGGCCAAAAACAATTAATATTCCGATGGGGCGATGTCCGGGGAGTAAGGTGGGTGAGGGAAAACTTCCGAGCCCAATGTTTTTATCACGTGCCTGGTCGCTTTGTCCGTATGAGGTCTGGCATTATCGTGGAGGAGAAGAACTCCTCTCCTGTTGACCAGCGCTGGTTGCTTTTCGAGCAAAGCAGCTGAAACCCTTTTCAACTGCGACGAGTAGACTTCGGCTGTGATTGTTTTCCCGCTTTCTAAGAATTCATAGTGAACTATACCAGCACTAGTCCACCAAATACACAAGATAACATTATCTTTTTTTGATGGATGTCTGGTTTAGCAACCAATGAGACTGAACCAGAAGTCGACAAATGATGTTTTCTCTTTCGGTTATCACACATTACCCATTTCTCCTCACATGTAAATATCTGATCCAGGAAAGAGGCTTTGTTTTGGCGCGACAGCAATGACAAGCAGATGTTCAATCGTTGGAGCTTGTTTTCCTCTGACAGGACATGAGGAACCCACTTATCAAGTTTCCACAACATCCCAAGGTTACGAAGATGCGATCGGATGGTTTTGTCAGATACTTCAAACCTTTGAGCAAGGTCCTGGCATATTAGATCAGGATTCTGTTTGATTTCCTCTTCCAGCTGGACTTGGTCTAAGATGGAGGACGACCAACACGGGGCTTGTCTTCGAAGCTCTCGTCTCCGGACGAAAATCTGCTGAATCACTTTTGAGCGGTCAGTTCACTCACTGAAGTCTCTCCAAACACGGAACATATTCTTCTATCGGCCTCTGCAGCTTTGTTTCCTAATTTGAACTCGTAGAGCGAAATAGGACTCAAAATCTCCTTTGTCAACGACATCCTTTGTCAACGATTGTACTTTCTACAAAACTGATAGCGAAACGTGAGATACGTTAAACAACTCTCTACTGATTGCAATTTAAAGGCAATGTACAGAAATGATGTCATCAGAATCAGTATGACCACGCCTACGCAACGAAAATAGCTGTTCTCAAAAACCGCACGAACTTTCTTGGTTACCTGATAGATACAAATTAATAACAATCTCGAAGTCGCTACTGTTGTTTAATGACTTTAAAATCTTGACCCCAACTCACATAACTTGTATATAACTATCTGTGACTTATATGTGGAAAGTCATTTATATATGAGGAAAATCACTCTATATGAGGAAATTATATGAGGGAAGTCATTTTAATATGAGGAAAGTCATTATATGAGAGAAGTCATTTTAGTCTCTAGTCGCCATGGCGATTGACTACTAAATTTTTGACCGTGGCGACTATTTATTTTTATTTTTATTTTTTATTTATTTATTTATTTTTTGACTTGGCGACTAATTTTCAGCATCTATGTCGTCTTTCTTTTCTCGCGATCATTTGAAGAAAATTGTTTTTTTGCAATCATCGAGTGAGAATCCCACGTTTTATCTCGATCCTCTCACGAAAATCGCTTGGTTTTAGCAAAACTCTGAACAAAATTCCGTTTTTTCCGTATTGCGTTATGCGTTTTATGCGATCCTTTTATAAAATTAGCTTTTCTTTTGCTATCTTTTAACGCAATTCTCATTGTTTCTGCATTGTTTAGCATCGTTTCTTATTTTTTCTTAGAAATTAAGCCCTTCTGGTGCCTGGAATGTTTGTGTTTAGCACCCACTGGCTCCTAAAAAATTCTGAGAATCTACACCTCTACTACGGACTAAGATATTTAACCCTTTCGTGGCTATAAGCGCATATATGCGCCCAGAATACCACTTAATTTGAATTGCGAAATGCCGTACTGATACCGGAATTTTTAAATGAAAATTTAAAGTTTACAAAGAACGTAAAAAAAACATTTTTATATTATGAAATAAATTTGTTTTTAAATTCCGGCGTCATTCAATCGTTTTAGTATTTTATGAATAGACATGCTTTAACCGTCAAAGGGTTAAAAACGAAGTTGAATGCACATTAGCTCTTCAAAGAAAATAAATACAACTTTTTTCAAAGAAAGAAATTTGATAAAATCTTAATTTTTTTTTCTAACATTCTTTTGGTATATTTCAATTTTAAGTTGATGTTAATTGGTTAAAATTTCTACTTACCGTAATTTCGGGTGTATAAGCCGCAGATCAAACAATCCTTTTTCGACCCAGAATTTTTTAAGAAAAAAATGTAACTAGTTAGATCGCCGTAAATATCTGTCTTCAATCAACAAATAAGATTTCTGGGTCCAAAAAGAATTGTTTGATCCGCGGCTTATACACCCGAAATTACGGTATTTTTGTGTTATGGATTTTTATGCACATACATTCATAAATTGCTCACGAGACTGATTTGTGTTTACAAAAACCTATACTATAAATATCTAAATTAAGGTTGCTTGTATAGGGTTTAATGGCGCAAAATCCCTTTAGGGACATGCTGCGCCAAATCTAAATTAAGAATTATTTTAATTTGAAATGGATAATCATTATCCTTCTTTAGATTCCATTTCCTTTAATATCTTCCCTTAAAATTAATAAAGGAAGAATTCAGAATGTAAGTAATAAAATTTCAATTAATCCAGAAATATTTTCCTTTGTATATTGTTAAAATTTTGCATGTTCATTTTAAATAAATAAAATATATGGTTTCTGACAAGTAGTTAAGAAAATAGAAAACCATTAACTTATAAATGAATGTTTATACTTGACTGTAATGGTAGTTTTGATAAATAATTTTAAACATCTGAAAAGAAATTTCATTTTCGTCTAGCATCAAAGATTAATATGTGAAAATTTATAAATTATTCTTCATTTCAGCTATTGTATAAAAGTACTGTGTATATGGTTTTTAGTGAGATAAATAACATTGAATGTAAGCGTCATTCTTCCAGCGTTTAACTGATATAAAAATACTAGTTACTGTCCATGAAATTTTACAAAATTTCTAAATCATATTTATATATAGGCGCAGTGAATATACAAATCGATTATGCAATGATAAACTATTTATTTAATGTAATTTGCAGAATTGAATTTAAAAAAATGTACAAAGAATTTGAATGTTAAAAAGAGAAATTTTTTCCTAAATAATTTTCACTGTATATTGTTTTGTTAAAATGCTGCATTATTATTTTCAAGTAAATAAATGCACGCTATCGGCGAGTAGCTAAGAAGAATGGGATACCGCGACATATTTTTTTTCCACCAGTGGCCAAGCTCTGCTCTCGAAACAGGTAGACGGCAGGTACTGAGTTCGAACCCAATTGCGGCCATCGGCTAATCGTTCGGAGTTTTCCGTGGTTTTCTTCGAACCTTGCATTTCCTAGCATACATATGGGTTATACCCTCTTAGAAAGACACCCACGATGGATATCCTTCCTTTAGGGCCTATATCACTCGTATTCATAATTGGCCGCCATAAACACAACCAACCAACCAAACTTGTGTTGTTTATCAGATTTTTTTTATATATATATATATGTAGTTTTTTTGTAAACTGTCTAATAATGTTTTAAGGTTATTCATTTATCCTAAGAAAATTGCTCAGTCATTATGCTGATGACTGTAATTTCGTATAACGGATCATTGGTCATTAACCTCCTCAGACCCGGAATAAAAATAAAAGATTGGTACTTACCCAAAGTTGTTTAAATAGTTGCTTGGGTCTTCATGAAGCATAAAATTGCAATTAAAATTTTTTGTAAAAATTTGCAGGGGCTAGGGGGCATGTATCAGATGTGATACATCAGGACTGAAAAGTTACACAAGAAATTTTTCTAAGTTTTAAGTATAATTAATTTAATCATCTTATTCTGAGTTTAAATCATACTTTATATCCAACACATAAATTCTGAATGAAAAATAAATTTTATTGGTGGTCTGTGGCAACATTACATTCATTTTTTGTTTTCTTGGAATTCCTTGAAACAATTTCTTGCTGATGTAAAACACAAAAAAACATTGCAATCTGTGCAATGTACAGTAGTTAAAGCTGAGCATTTGAAATTTCTACATATATATTCTACATATATATTTAGACATATATATTCGGGTTTAAGGCAAGAGAAATCGCTAGCTTCAGAGCCCCGCCCACCCACTAACCGAGTTTCAATATCTTTCATTTCTCTAATTTTTCTGTTAAATACAAAACCAAAACTTCAAATTAAGTTCATATCAAAAAATACTTCAAATAACCTTTAAATCTACATAAAAACAAACCTCAAAAACCAAAGCAACACTGACTCAAAAAGCACGAACCTTTACGCGGTCGGGTCCCATTGTATCACATGTGATACAAACAAATTTCAAGGATAATAATTTTTTAACATTTCAATATAAAGCTATTTTATTTGTATTAATTGATAAAATGTACACTTCCAAAGGAAATGTATATCTTAAAAATAGTTTATTACTTATATTTAAATAATAAAATAAAACTTACTTCGATGGCGTGCCGACATATCTTTTTTTCTTCAAAACGCTTCTAAAAATTGCAATTGTGGGGAGGCAATCGTGGATCTCGGCTAAAGAAAAAATTAACAGAGGTTTTTCACCTTGTATCACATGCGATACAATCGGTATCAAAATTGTTTTTGCCGTCCAGCTTTTGTAAAAAATTCTGAAACTTTTGTATCACATGTGATACAAGGGGCCTGAGGAGGTTATACAATTCTTGTTTAAATATCTACGTATAACTACGTAAAATACGTAAAATAACGTAAAATAACTACGTAAAATAACTACGTCATGTAAATAAATTTAAATTAGAAGGAATTTTTTGAAACATAAACCTATGTTGAAATTATTGTTGAACACAACTATTAACTTGATTTTAGAAAATGACAAAGAATATTCGAATTATTTTCGAAGATCTTTAAATATCCTAATTGATTTTTAGAAGTAATCTCTAGCAACTTTTTAATCAGAGATACTAGTATTAAATTTAAAATCTGAAATGTAAAATTTTTTGCAACTAGTAATTTCTCTGAAGTAAGATATTTGAAGACGAAGTTCTACACACAGAAAAAAATATATCGCTTTTTATTTATTTTTTTAAAGGAAATTTGGTTAATTCCTAAAAGTTTTTGTAAAATTCCTTTCGTATATTTTAACTATGAATCCTTGTCAATTGATTACAATTTCAACATATTTTTGCGTTATAGATTTTTGTGCACATGCATTAATAAATTGTTCACATAACTGATTTGTATTTAAAATTAGAAAGAATATTGCCCAGTTTAACTGATGGCATTGATCTCACAAGCTACGCATACTAATTGTATATTACAGACTTATATTTTCAAGGATTAATTCCGTTCGAAAAACAAATTAAGGAGGTGGGGAATCAGATCCCTCCATTTTCCTGTTTTATACTTAATCAGTAAAATCCTTAAACTAAAAAGGGATATGATTTATCATATAAAAAATCTGCACGAATAATACTAATCACGGAGGCGCTTCATCAGAATGGCCCTTGTACGGAGGTGTACTAAATTAAAAAGAAAAACTAAATTAAAAAGAAAAAGCAAGTAGACTGTAAATTTTAATGGAATGTTTATTTTGTTAGAGTCGCCGCTTGTTGCAGCATTCAGAGCTTGTTGCTAAGAGACCGTTTCTCTCAATCCACTGCGTCGCACAACACGTGAGCAGGGTTACACTAAATTGCCGATTGGCGTATAATTGGCTTGGGCTGTGTCTGTCGCAAAGGCGATGTTACAAGATCACAATACAGAAGCGGAACATCCTGCCCGGCGTTGAAATATTTTTATATTTCAAGATACATATACAATACAAGTAATAACACAACATGATACAGATTATAAGCAAAAATAAATAAATAAAATAAATAAACACAAATAATACATGAAAAATTAATACATAATAAAGCACATTTAAAGTTTAGGGTCTAAAATGTTGTTCTCAATGGGTAATATACCTATTTTTGAAATAGGTCGTTTAAAATTACCCTTAGCGGTTCATTTGTAGCATTGTCGCTAAAGATTACAGAGCTTTTCCCACGACGAGCGAAGAATCCTTTTAGAGTCGCTATTATAGCCTCGGATGTCAAATCTGAGACAAAATCCAAGTGCACAGCTTTAGTGACCGTACATACAAATATGGCAACATAGATTTTCTGAAAAGTACCCTTTCTTTGACCTTTATATTTTATTTCAAAAGGCCCACTTAAATCTAATCCCACATTTGAAAATGGGGAACTGAGTACTATTCTTTGAGGAGGGAGATCCCCCATCATTTGACTAGCCGTTATAGGTTTAATTTTAAAGCATTGTAAACACTCATGTACAATTTTACGTTCAATATTTCTGCCATCGAGAGGCCAATATTTTTGACGCACAGTGTTCAAAAGAGCTTGGGGTCCTACATGAAAATCTCGTTCATGATAATATTGAAAAATTATTTTCGTCAAGCGACAGCTCGCCGGAAGTCTAATGGGGTATTTATGGTCAAAATTCAAATTTGATTTTGCTAGTCTTCCTCCCACCCTCAATAAGCTATCTTCATCTAAAAAGGGATTTAAGAATTTTAACTTACTTGCGCGATGAACCGAAGATACCGTTTGGAGGGCCGAAATTTCATTTTTGAAATACTTTACCTGTATATCTTTTATTAAATAATACTCTGCCTTTCTTAATTCCTCCAGCAACAGAGGGCCGGTTGCAGATGTTAATTTTTAGGTGCGTTCGTAATTATGTAAATACGTAGCACCTATTGTTGTCGCTCAGTCCGTCCGTCTGTCTGTCTGTCCGTCTGTCTGTCTGTCCGTCCGTCTGTCTGTCTGTCTGTCCGTCTGTCTGTCTGTCTGTCCGTCCGCATATAACAACGCAAAAACTACCCAACCGAATCGTTTGAAATTTAAAATACATAATTATTACATAATTTTGTCGAGTCATTTCAAATTTTATGAAAATCGGATGGATAGATCAATTACAGGGACAATCAAAAGGATTCCGTTACATTACGGTCAATGGGGAAAAAAGTTTCAAATGCATTTTAATCGTTTGAAATTTAAAACGCATATTTATTGCATAATTTTGTCGAGTCATTTCAAATTTTATGAAAATCGTATGGATAGATCAATTACAGGGACAATCAAAAGGATTCCGTTATATTACGGTCAAGGGGGAAAAAAGTTTCAAATGCATTTTAATCGTTTGAAATTTAAAACGTATATTTATTACATAATTTTGTCGAGTCATTTCAAATGTTATGAAAATCGAATGCATTGATCAATTACAGGGACAATCAAAAGTATTCCGTTACATTACGGTCAATGGGGAAAAAGTTTTAAATGCATTTTAAAGGTGTTACACTCATTTGAATATAATAGAATCGACATGAATCTATGAAATATGTACTAAAAATACATTTTGTATAATCTGTGATGCAAAGAATATTTATTATTAAATTACAGGGCCACACAAAGGTATTCCACTCAATAATGTTATACGGAGAAACATTGTTTGGGGGGTGTTTTAATTATATTAAACTACTTCACATTTTATGAATAAGATATACGTTAATGAAGTATAATAAGAATTACCCCCTGCATATTTACAGGAACACAAAGATTTCGACCACTATACTACATCCAAAGTACGCTCTACTATATCAGCAAGATCGGAATATTTTAAAACTTCGTTATCAACGAACGCACCTCATTTGCTACGCTTTACGTGCAATTTCCAACTTGTTTACATTTATGTATGAATCTGAAAATATAAGCTAAAATTCTAATTAATTTTTGGAAATTATTGCTAAGATTAATTAAATTATCACACAAATTAGAGTCAGTATGAATAGCGAATGTCAAGTTGCTGGGAGCTTTAAGCTCACTAGAATAATGTTCATCTTTAATGTCCCTTATATTAGAGTCAGTTTTTGCTATTGTTTCTTCAAGAATTGAAAGAGGCGGGCCATGCCACCACAACTGGTTAGAAGAAAGGTTTTCCACACTTGCACCTCTTGATATCAAGTCAGCTGGATTGTGTTCTGACGGAATTTGAAACCATGGAAAGTTCATAGTTTGTTCCTTAATTTGCACAACGCGGTTTCCCACAAACGTTTTCAGGCGATGAGGAGCAGTGTCTATCCAAGCTAAAGCAATAGTTGAATCAGAAAACAAAATGACTGAAGCTACCTGTTTGTCTAATGAATTTAAGACCTTGTTAGTGAGTTTAGCCAGAAGAAGACATGCTGACAGTTCGAGACGTGGCACTGTTATTACTTTGGTTGGACACACGCGGGATTTACTACATAATAAGTGACTGATGGTTTCACTAGAATTAGATGTTTGCATGTATATCACTGCGCCATAAGCCTTGGAAGATGCATCTACGAAACCATTTAGCACCACTGATTGGTTCACAGCTACGAAGCATCTTGGTACTTCAATGGATTCCAGTTCTTTAAGACTTTCGAGGAAGGTTTCCCATTGTTTGGCAACATGAGAGGGCAGCTTCTCATTCCACTCTATTTTAAGAAGCCACAGCTCCTGCATGAATATTTTTGCTTTAGTAATCACTGGCCCTAAGAGACCGAGACGATCATAAATGCGGGCAATTTGCGAAAGTACATCTCTTTTTGTGAAATCACTCTTTGTGTTAATATTAACTTTATACCTAAAGGTATCATTGAAACTGTTCCACAACATCCCTAATGTTTTAACAGTTATTTCTTCAGAATTTCTGTCCAGGGGAAACATGTGATTATCAGTAGATTGGATCTCATTGGTGCACCATTTGTGTAAAACCATCCCTCCCTTTAGGAGGAGTCCTGTTAATTGCGAATTCATTGATCTGAATTCTTCTAAATTGGATGAGCCCGATAGGCAATCATCCATATAAAAGTCCTTCAAAACAATTTTCGATGCTAACGGGAATTCCTTTTTCTCATCTAGAGCTAATTGTTGTAATATTTTGGTGGCTAAGTAGGGGGCACAAGATGTTCCATATGAAACTGTTGTTAGCTGAAATACCTTAACCGGGGATGACATACTGTCTTTCCACAAAATTTTTAAATATTTGTACTGGGATGGATTTATTTCTATCATCCTAAACATTTATTTATTATCCGCAGTAAAAGCATAAATATGCTTTCTAAATCTAATTAATATCGAAAAAAGATCATCTTGCAGAACTCCACCCTTACATAATAAATCATTCAAAGATTTTCCGTTGGTTCACTTGGCACTAGCGTCAAAAACGACGCGTAGTTTTGTGGTTTTACTAGAGGGTCGTAAAACGCCGTGATGTGGTAAGTAATAGCCATCATTAAAGTTCGTGTTTTCTTTTATTTCATGCATGTGATTTAAATCTCTATATTCTTTAATAAATTCTGTGTATAAATTTTTCATAACAGGATCTCGATCTAAACGTTGCCACAGAGAGTTTAATCTTTTCAAAGCAAGATTTTTGGAATTTCCCAAATCGGTTCTAAAACCTGTGGTTTAAACGGCATCGTGACCACAAACCTACCATCCGGTTTTCTGAAGTGCGTTTTGTAGAAGTGATCGTTACAATATTCTAATTCTTCACTGTTACAGGGTTTTAAATTTTGTACTTCTTCAATTTCCCAGAAAGACTTCAAAGTGTCATTAAGTATTTCAAGATTTTTTGTTAAGAAACAATAATTAGTATTATTATTATTATTTACTGTTTTGTTATAAATACAACCAGATACAATATAACCGAAAATACTTGATTGCAAATATAAATTATTGCCTAACTTTATTTTTTCTTCATTTAAAAGAGAAAAATACAGTTCAGCGCCGATAATTATCTCCACACTGCTTGGAATGTTAAATTGTTTATCAGCTAAACAAATGTTTGCTGGAATTTTTAAATCCGATATGTTTATCTTTTTCGAGGGCGTGAAGTCACATAACTCAACGATTAATAACTCAATATCATAACTGGCACTATTAATTTTATTTGACAACTTTGATTTGATTCTAGATTTAATGTAAATAGGCAATTTATTTATTCCACTTACAGGAATATTTATTTTCTCTTTTTTCAAGCCTAATATTTGTGCTGCTTTAAATGTACAAAAACAATTCTGCGATGCGGAATCTAATATTGCCCTGAAAGGAATTTTGATGCCATTTACATCTGACAAATAAATTACTGCAGTGCTAATTAAAACAGATTTATTATTATCATTATCATACGAAAAAAATGAATGAGCAGTAGTTTCATTTTGTGATAAATCTTCCGGAACAAAATTGCTCATGTATTGGGAGATTGTTTATAGGATTGTTTACTGGTGTTGTATAATTATGTAATGATGAATTGTGGTTTGCGCTCTTGCAAACATGACAAGTGCCTTTTGAATTACAATAATTAATGAGGTGGGCTGAACTTAAACAATTGAAGCAAGTTTATTTTTCTTAACAAGGTTAATTCGCTCACTTAACTTCATGTTTTTATATTTAACACAATGATAGAAGGGGTGGTTTTCGGTTTTACAGAATACGCAACATTTACTTTGAGGTTTGTTTGTTTTTATGAATAAAGATTTTGCCGTATATTTAGAGGATACATTAGAACTTATACTATTTAAGATTTGACATCTTCGCTCAAGAAATTCTAAAAATTCATCAAAATTAGGCACTTTATTATCCTTTAATGTTAGTTCGTATTGTTTACGAGTTTCGTTATCTAGTTTATTTAGAATAATATTCAGCAAAATTGCGTTCGAGAAATTATCTCTATCATACTTTAAGATCTTTAGAGCCCTTAAATTATTCTTTACGCTATCTAACAAAATGCGCAGATCCTTAGCGGATTCTTGTTTAATTACATAAAGATTTAAAATATTCTTTATATGACAATCTACCATAACTCTTTTATTCTCGTATCTTTGCTCTAACGCATTGAAAAGTGAAACATAATTTTCATCTCGTGTAAGCAAACTCCTCGCTTCACCAGTCAAAGCAGAACGCAAATAAAATAATTTTTCATTATCTTTTAAATTTGAATTATCATTAATAAGCTCATTAAAAGTACTTTTAAATACGGACAATTCTTCAATTCTGCCACTAAAAACCGGCAATATGACCCTAGGTAGCTTAATGCTAGACGTTTTAGCTTGGTCCTGTTCAGTGAATTTTTTATTTGAATCAGTATTTTCATAATAAGCATTAATAGAGGATTTTAAGCTTACCTCTAGTTTTAGAATATCCTCGTCCAGTTGACTCAGTATTTTTTCAGTTTCTTCCAACTTTTCTTCCTCTATTATTCTATAATATTCTAGTTTAAGAGCTTCAAACTTTTCTTCTGTTTTCGACAGTAAGTCCAGGTGGGCTTTCCGTTCGGATAAATTAAATGTTTTTCCATCCGTTGCGTTAAATATTCTAGTGACTTGGGCCTTGATATTCCCTCGCCTTCTGTTCAACGCTTTCATTCAGTTTCCGATATTATTAATCTTGTTGACGAAATTCGATAAATTCAATATTTAACTCAATAGAAAAAATACTGGCTCGATCATACCTCCGGGTCGCTAGGACCAAAATGTACGGAGGTGTACTAAATTAAAAAGAAAAACTAAATTAAAAAGAAAAAGCAAGTAGACTGTAGATTTTAATGGAATGTTTATTTTGTTAGAGTCGCCGCTTGTTGCAGCATTCAGAGCTTGTTGCTAAGAGACCGTTTCTCTCAATCCACTGCTTCAGACAACACGTGAGTAGGGTTACACTAAATTGCCGATAGGCGTATAATTGATGTGGGCTGTGTCTGTCGCCAAGGCGATGTTACAAGATCACAATACAGAAGCGGAACAGCCTTATACCTAAATTTTTAATAAAAACTGATAATTCTGCATAGAAAACCTCTTTGTATCAATTAAGGGGAGGGGTTTTAGCCCTCGTTCCCCCTCTTTATACTTATACAACGATCATCTAATACTAATCACGGAAGTTCCTCATCAGATTGATCCTACATCTAAACTTTGAACGAAAGCTGATAATTCTGCATGAAAAACACATTTGTATAAATTAAGGGGAGGGGTTTTAGCCCTCGTTCTTCCTGTTATACATATCAAATGAACTCCAAAAACTAATCAGGAAAGCGGCTTATCCGATTATACATACATCCAAAATTTCAATTGAATCGGATATTCTTATCATGAGCTATCGCGTTATGCACATACGCACATATAGAACGGATAAGCACATAAGCTTCCAGGCTTTGATAGCCTGTGAGCTAAAAACTATTCATTAAATATCTAAAGTTTGATTTGGAAAAAAGACAAAGGCTATCATTATCTTTGTACGGTTTCCGCTCCCTTTAATCTTTTTCCTTTAAGTTAATGAAGGAAGAATTCGCACGATAAGAACTAAAAATTCGATCAATCCAAAAATACTTCTCTTTGTATATTGTTAAAATATTGCATTTTATTTTAAAGTAACTAAAATATATGGTTTTTGATAAGTAGCTAAGAGAAATAGAAAAACATTAACCTATAACATAATTTTTATTTTTGACTGTGATGGTACGTTTGATAAATAATTTTAAACATCTGAAAAGAAATTTTATGTTTGTCTAATATGGATGATTAATATATGAAAAAATGTAAAATATTCTTGAATTCCACTGTAAAAATGGACTGCGTATGTGGTTTTTTGGGAGATAAATAACATTAAATGTAAGCATAATCCGTCATGCGTCTAGCTTCTATAAATAAAATCAGTGCCATCCATTATATTGTGCAAAAATTCTAAGTCAAATTTATGTATAGACGCAATGAATATATAAAGCAGTTATGTCATGATAAACTATTTATTTAATGTACATTGCTGAATCGAAACTTTCGTCTATTTTTATAAGAATAATGTATTGGATTCATGAAAATTTTCGAAATCCGGTTTCCGGTGGATTTTCTCGTTTTAGGGGGCAGAGAATCCAAAAAACATATTATTACAAGAAGTTTGTCTGTTTGTATGTGACAAAAAATTTGTGGGCGCTCTATCTCAAGAACTAATGGACGGAATTTTACAAAACTTTAGATTCTGTTAGATCGTGATATATACTAGAATGGATTAGATTTGATGCAGCATTTACTAAGCATTTACTATATGACATAATTTATGGTGCTGAAGCCTTTGCAGCTGAGGTCCATGGGATCAAAGCCGCGATAATGGATGCGCGTCAGCGGGGTCTCGGTGAACTCGACATCTACTAAGATTCGAGATCGGCGCTTCAAGCCCTCAACTGCCTCGTGTCTCAACACAGGGCGGTTGCCCTGATCAAGGACTTGGTTCTTCACGGTGAAGTTCAGGTTCATATGCATTGGATCCGGGCTCATGTGGGTCACACTTACAACGAAAGGGCAGATGAGTTGGCAAAAACCGCCCCGACCCGACCTACAGTCGACGTGGAGGTGAAGGTCACTCGCCCTCAGGCTAAGAGGAAACTTATAGCCCGCGCCATTCAAAGCTGGCAACTTCGTTGGGACTCACAGGGGAAAGGAGACAGGTCGCATGAACTGTTCCCACGAGTTCGCCTTGGGCGACTGCACGGAGACTTCTACCTGAACCAAGTTCTTACGGGACACGGGACCTTTGGTGACCATCAGTCTCGCTTCTTTCGGAAAGATCCCACATGTTTCTGTGGGCGTGGGATAAGCACACGGAGGCACTGCCTCTACACTTGTCCCAACTATGACAGCCTGCGGGAACGGTTCTTTCCGCGAGACTTTCAAAATCGAACGCTTCTCGATCTGTGTGTGGGCGGCTACAGCCGTAAGGGGGTTAGGGCAATAGTCAATGACCTCCTCATCCGCACGCTAGATCAGGACCTTGGTCGCCAGAGGCTGGGTCGCCGTACCAGAGCTCCTCGCGGGCAACCGCTTTTGAACGCAAATAGACCAGTTCGCCGCACTCGCGGCACTGGAGGTGGTGGTGCATGATGTTCAGGTTCCCGATAATCTCGTGAACCTGCGAGGTAGTATATTTTATCTTTTCTAGTTTGTATTGTATATATTTAGTTGTAGTAGTGTATATATATGTCGTAGTGTATATATGTGTAGGGTATATTTATGTGTAGTGTTATTTTATGTAAGCCTAGACTGGACGGCTCCTTTAGCCGTTGCGAGGGGTTTTCTCGGCCCTCGAGGTTCCAGTTACGAGCACCTAGTCTCCAGCCCTGTGTCCGGACGCAGCAGGTGCAACCCAAGGGTTGTTCGTAAGTCGTAACTTGCAGGGTCTGGGGGCGTCAAACCCTAGAACGAGCTCACGTCTATGTGGGCAGGAGGGCCTTTCCCCGTCCTCCTAGGGTCTTGTTAGGGGCACCTCTCATCCGCGGCTAACCCACATAAATGTGTTCCCTGATATAGTGGTTTCATCTTGTGGGCCCTGCCGTAAAGCAAATTTGCATCCGTCGTGCAATGGCAATGGCTCACTGGTCTCGGCGTCCCTGTGGGCGTCGTCATCCTGGGGCTCGTCATGGTACAATGGGTGCAAATCCCAGGTGTCCGACTCGCCTCTGAGATTCCTCAGTGGACAGGGGAGCTGTCGTACTCGACCGCTTCATCAGACTTGGGAACGTGGCTGGCCTCCGGGCTGACTACTAGACCGTAGGTGTCGTGAAGGTGAGGTGTGCGGATGGGGACCCGGAGTAGTAGCCGATTGCGGTTTGCGAATCCCGACCCCAGTCGATGCCCTTCACTGGATGACGCCGCAAGGGCCTGACAGGGCCTAGAGACGGGATGGTGGATCTCTATCATTACCATATGACACAATTTAAGTTTAGGTGTTAGTGTTATTTTTGATGGCCGATAATCTGTACTAGGAATATAATCCTGAGTAGCAGTGCCATCCATTAGAGTCTTACTAAATTATCGTAACTAGTATTTACACAAGATTACCCAAAGATATAAGAAAACCACGGAAAATTCCGAACGATTTGTCCGACGGGCGCGTTTGGGTTCGATACAAGAATAGAATAAATCATAGAGTAAATCTTTCAGATCTATAATCTATCTTGATGTTACAGGTGGCGCTGCTATGCTGCATTATTCAGGACTCCCACAAAAGCCATGTATCGAGAAATATACCATCAATTTCCCTTAAACATTATATTTAATTATTACTTGCTGTAACATAGTGCTTATTACGCTTTGGTGCAGATCGCTCAACAGGAGGCGCATTCATGGTGCATTATTCGTGATTTTTGTAAGTGTTCTATATCAAGAAATAAAGCACAGAATTTTATAAAACTATAGATTCTGTAAGACCTTGATATAAATTAAATTTAATTATTTTTTTGTGCTTATCGCTCAACAAATGATGCGGCTATGCTGCATTATTTATCATCTCTAAAATAGGCATATCTCAAGAGCAACTGCAAGGCTTTCTATGAAACTTCAGATTTAGTTAGTACTTGATATAACGTGGTGCTGCTTACGCTTTGGTGAAAATCATTTAACAGGTGGCTCTGCCATGTTGCATCTTTCGAGATTATCGCAATAGCTCGACCTCAAGAACTACTGTACGAAATTTTCTAAAACTTCAGATTCAATCAGTCTCTGATTCAAATTAGTTTTGTTTAGATTTTGGTGTAAATCTCCCAACAGATGGCACTGCTAGGCTGAATTTTTCACGATTTCACGACAAATGTATCTCAAGAACTAATGCATGGACTTCAGATTCAGTTAGTACCTAATAAAAAAATATTATGATTAGTTTTTAGTGTACATTACCCAAAATGTGGCGCAGATTTTTTTTAAGGTCTTGCAAAAGCTCTATCTCAAAAAATTATGCACGAATTTTCATTAAACTTCAGATTCAGTAAGTACCTGATGAAAAATTGATCCTGAATAGTTTTTGGTGTACATCACCCAAAATGTGGCGCTGTTATACAGATTTTTTTTAAAGATTTTGCAATAGCTTTATCTCAAAATCTAATGCACAGGTATTCATGAAACTTCAGATTCAGGATTAAGTTGACATAATTTGTTGCTGACTAAATTTGTGCTTAAACCACCTAACCAGTGGCGCTGCTGTGTTGCACTTTTCATTAAGTATTAACATGCATAAGATAGTAGAAAGTTTTGGGATTGCCACATCTGACTAGTTAAGATAGAAAAAAGTAAAAATGTAGGATAGATTTTATTAGTAAAAAGTAAAAATTTTACTCTAGCTTTTTTTGTAGCATATTATTACAATATTGCATTATTTTATTCCAGTTAATAAATGTTTTCGACAAATAAATTTAAAAAAACATTCTAGTGAAGTAATTAATTTTTGACTAGATGAGAATATCATTACCAAGTCAGCAATTTTTAAATGAATTCATTGAAATTCAAAGATTTTGTTTTAAATGTCTGCTGTTTTTTTATAAGGTACAAAAGAAATAAAAGTAAAAAAAAAATTGGTTGCCTGTAAAGTCGGTATACGGGCGAAAGTTTTACGTGACAACGACTTTGAGTTGTAAAATAATTTTAATGTGAATATTCATTCGTATAGTAGGAAGAAGGATGAAATAATAGTAACAATTTAAAACATTTATTTATACAAAGAATTATATTTAAAACATTAATTTATACAAAGAATCTCGCACTGAATTTCATATTAACAAAATTTTATTTTTACCTTTACACATACATACGTATTTATATACAAATATACATACAATAACTTGCAATACACTGTGTTTGTTAAACACATTTTACTTCATGTTTATTGATGTCAAATGTTGAATTTTGTAAACAGCATATTAAAGAATTTTTCAATGAGCAGAATATAACTAAAGTAAAATGGCTTTCACTAATCACATATCATTAGTTTTCCATAATATACCACCGAATTACGAAATAAACTACACTTATTTTCTTTGTACTTTATACTAATAACTAATACATAACGTATTTCGTCTTAGTTTGATACTATCTAAAATTCCTATTAAGCACCGCCCCTTCCTTGCAGCGAATTCACATTCACGTTCAGAAAATGGTCCCACAAGTGACCGGAAAAAGTTAAGAGAAAAGTGAGCGCGTATCGTGAGCGGAGCGTAACGTAACGTAACGCAGTTTCTTGAAGTGTCTCCCGGCAAACCAATTTACAAGACGTTGTCACGTCAAAAAAACATAAAGAAATTCTTATTTATCCTTTATCTGCTGAATTATGAATTTGTGAAAATTTATCTCCTAAAGTATTCCTTGTGAATTGTTTAAACTGAGTTAGAAAAATTACATATTCATTTAATAAATTTTACAAGGAATTTAGAAGGATTAATTAAATTTGAATTTACAGGGATTTTGTGCAATATTTATAACACCACTCATATCTTTTATTTTAAATTGATTTTTTTGGTATTTTGTAGAATTATAAAGAGTACAAATATGATGTTCTTATAATATAAATATAGAAATATTCCGCATTAATCAAATTTGAATTTAAATTTATTTTATCCAGTATTTAACCCCACTCAAATATTTTATTTTATTTTATTTTATTTTATTTTAATTTTATTTATTTTTTTTTTTTTTTTGTATTTTGTATTTTGTGGAATTAGAAAATGTACAAATATGATGTGAAAAAGATGCTAAAGCAAAAGAAATCATCTTTTTAAAAATATTTATGTTTCTGTAACCAATAATGTTTTTGGAACTGTATATAAAGTAATGTATCTCTAAATCATTCTAAACTATATTAGAACTAATCGATGTATTAAAAGAATTATATTATAAGTTGTTTTAATGGTATTTATAAGTACCGTCAGTAGACAAAAGATCAAGTAACTATAATAAACGAAAAAAAATACCAATAAAATGAACTATTACATACAGTCCGGGATGCGGTAGCACAAACAGTTACATCATAGAGTTCACAGGAGAAAATCTAGAATTAGTCAAATCTCGATTCACATATTAAAACGATATCGGTCTACCTATTGCGAATTTTTTTTCCAAGCACCTTCGTCGTTCCAAGCTCAAGCTCGCACTCTGATTGGTTGTTGCTCTCGGCACTGTTTTCACGTAACTTGGCGATAACCATACTTGGCGAAAAATACTTCGCTCGTAAGTGAACGAGTAAACCTAAAATCTAATCTACACTGATAAAAATCTGCTGCATTTTGGTGCAACGCACTCCACCACTTGTATATTATATTTCTATTCCAACCAATGAGAAAGCTCCATTTCACGGCCATGTAACCGTTTTCTATACAAGCAGGGGAGTGCGTTGCAGCAAAATGCAGCAGATTTTTATCAGTGTACTCATTCTTATTCTTCCTTCATTCTTATCCTCGTGGTTTAGTTCTCTTGTGTGTAAAATCTTTTAAAGTGTACAGCTTTCAGTAAGACACGTTCCGTCTAATCCAATGCTGCAAAAGAGAAAAGTTACTTTGTACTAGTGCTCTCGAATATACGTTTATACGAGTATACGTATAATACGTATTATACGAAATACGGATTTGCTATACGTATAATACGGCATCGGCGATTATACGTATAGCACAAAAGAGCATATACGGTACATCGTATATACGGATCTTATGTAAGCGTTTAAACGTATAAACGTTTAAACGTTTTTCGTTCAAGGTATGAAATTTGATTTTTTAATGTTTTTCTGCGGATTAACGACATTGAGAAATATTCGGTAGAGTACCCCCATCGCGTTTCTTTGTTCAAAGAACTACGATGTGTATACTTAACTACTACTTGTTTTGCAGGCACTTAAAAAAATCTGAATACGTTCCTCAGTTTAGATTTTGGTTTTTTCCCCCAAAAAACTAAGTTATTTATTATGAAATGACTTACATTAGTTGTGGTAGAATCAAACTATTCTTTGGAAAATCTGTGGCGCAGTACTTAGTTTTTTATATTTTCTTGTATCTTTACAAGAAGAAAGTATTTAATTAATAAGGGACAACTTTTGACGGGCTTACACGTTTTAAGGGTAAGAGAGTCCGAAAAACATGTTTTTTCAAAAATCTGCCTGTGAGTTTTTGACTTTGTCTATCTGTGTGTGACATGATATTTTTGGGCGCTCTATCTCAAAACCTAATACACAGAAATAAGAAACATATATGGGGGAGACTGGGGCACGTGTGAAAATGGGGCATATGAGAACATTGTTATTTTTCACAAGTTATTGTATGTTTTATTATTTCAAAAAAATACCAAAGATAGTAGCACCTATAGACATTTGGAAAAAAATTGTTGAAGCTCTTCGACATTTTTTTCCCCAGGAGCCAAAATACTGATTAACTGAACTCAAAAGTAAAATATCCAACTTACTAAGAGAATAATTTTATTTATTTATTCATTTAAAAAAAATTAATATTTTAACATATATTGTGGATACTAATAAATATTTATGATAATTGTTTTTGCTAAAATTGAAAAATGTTAAAGATTTGTCATTTTAACTCTTGTGGGAGTGTGGGGCACTTATGAAGAGTCTTGTTGGAGCAGATCTGAACACGACATTAAATTCTTCAATAATCATTCAGTTATTCTGTTCCTTTTAGTTTACTTCATGAAAATAATGCCAGCTTCATTATCCATAATTTTATTGAAATATAAGACATTTCTGTCTTATAAACTTGATTTTGTATAGAAACTTTTACAAACATATCTGTCAGCAAATACATAAAAAGCAACAAGCTCGTTTAAGTTCAATTGTATTTTAAATAAATTTAATGTTTTCTAAAATGCAATGAATGTTATATATTATTTTATTTAACGGTTTTCAATACTATTTTTTATGCATCGTTAATGCAAAAAATATTACGTTTAACAACTTTGAAAATTTTTCTATTTCATTTGTTGCAAACTTGTAGTATTAGTTTACTTCCATTTCTTAAAAAGATATGTTATTTGGTGTTTTGAAAATAAAATTATATTTTAAGAAAATAAAATTTTTAAACTACTGTGAAATCTTCATTATTGACTTCCACCCACCCCCCTTTCCATTAAAAGCAAAAGAAATTAAATTTGGAGGAAGCTTATAAAGGGAAAACAATTTTTTATCTCAATTTATAGGCAAATAAGGCAAATATAGGAATGAAAATCTTTCGCCTTTCAGTAGATTTCCGACAAATATTATCCAAATGCTCCCTCCCTAAAATCTCTCTCAAACAAAAAGCCCAAGCAAAATTTAAATTCTATTATTTTCTCAAGTTTACTTCTTTAAGCTTTTATTTTATTGCAACAATATTTTATCAATTTTCTAACCCCCCTCCCCCCCCAAAAAAAACAATCTATTTATTTTTATTTTATAATATTTTGCTTAAACATATCACTCAGAAACTAAATAAATATACATATATCTTTCTTTATGGTGAATTTAACAGATAGTACAACTAATGATTATGGTAACATATGGAAAAGATAATAAAAAACGTGTCAAATAATTATTTTTCCTTGTGTTCACATGTTGCCCTTGTGTTTTACAGCTGCCCCTTCGTTGGGGCACATATGAACATTTTTTTGAATTCATAAAACTACTAAGAAAAGTAAGAAGAGCTATAAAAATAATTTAAAAAAATTACCATGCGTAAAAAAAGTACTGTTTACTATATTGAGTAGTTTTGTTATAGAAATTAACCCAGTTATGAGATAAAAGCTATGTTCACATGTGCCCCAGACTCCCTATATTTTCAGGTAGTGCCTGATAGAAATTGGTGCTGATTAGTTTTGTGTGTAAATCGTTCAACAGGTGGTGCTACTATGCTGTCTTTTTTACGATTTCTACAATCTTGGTTGGAATCCAGATAGATATTTCACTGTTAGTGAAACGAGATTAGCCAATCAGGAGTCTGATTTTTTGTGAACTTTTTTCAAAATGTTTTATAAAGTATACGCTTTTTATTGCTCGATCTCTTATATATAAGACATACTATGCGGATTCCTGTCGTAACACCACCGATTTCCAAATTATTCTTAATTCAGTGACATACGACTGATGAAGTCTACTATTTAAATTAGGTACGATACGTGAAATATACGTATACTTTAAATATACGTATTCTTAAATATACATTTAGCTGATACGCGTTATACGTATCCGGATACGTTTAAACGTATATTCTAAAGTATCCGTATAGCAGAAAAGCGCATTATACGGATATACGTATATCGTTTAAACGTATAGCTGCTATACGTATCCCATCGCGAGCACTACTTTGTACTCGGTTCGGAAGAAAATCAAACTCTCGACGGAAGCATCTATCGCTACGCCAAGTATGATTATCGCCAAGTTACATGAAAACAGCGCCGAGAGCAACAATCAATCAGAGTGCAAGCTTGGGCTTGGAACGACGAAGGTGATTGGAAAAAAAAATTCATATCTTGGTGGAAAACGCTTAAAAATCCGATTTTAGCAGTTTATCATTATATTTTCCTGCTCCCAATACTCCATGTTTTCATACTTTTGGATGCAGGAAAGCACGATGGTAAGCATACGAGACAACTGTTAAAATAGGGCATTTAGGTGTTTTCCACCAAGATACGACTTGGCAGAGAAAATACATTTTAATATTCGAATCGAAATTTAACCAATCCTAGATGAAGTGGTTGTCTGTGCTGCCGTCTCCCTGTGTACTATACATGTCACTTAAATGTCTTTACAATTAAACTTTGATAAATATTTTTACAACATAAAAAGTATAGCATACTTAGTGTAGAATATTAGCAATGCAGTATACAAAATATGAAAATTTGACTGTTTGTTTGCAATTCTATACAAATCAACAGTTTGGGAGGATTGTGAAATGTTATGTACATGTGTATTAGGGGAGACTGGCGTACAATGGACCACTTTTGTTAACTTTGAATTTTTGCTCTTAAAATATTCAATTAAAAAAAAAAAAAAAAAACTCACATGCATGCGTGTTATCCATACATTATAGTTTATATTACATATATTCAAAAATGACAATTATGCATACTTTTTTAATATATATTTTTAAATAGTAAGTGATAAAATGGTCCATTGTACCCCATGGCTGGGGTACAATGGTTTACAGCATGGAGCGCTATGGATCACATGTAATTCTAAACAAATATATAAGTACAGTGCTCAGCAAAAGTTTAGACACTGGTATTTTTTAACCTTTAAATAAAAAATACGAACACTTGAGTTTTACAAATGGCTATACTTATTTTTAAATATATTTTAAACAATGCAGGATAAAAATAATCGCTATAATATAAGAAAATATTTAATTTAACTGAAAAAAGTAAAATTTGCATATTGCAAAAATTTAGACACTTTTTTGATTTTTTGCCAACCGTTCATGGAAAAATGCAAATTTCTAAATTATGATGTCAAATGTCTGAAGTATTTAAGTATACCTTGATATAGCGTCAGTTTGTGAAGATACCGCGAGCTAAAATCATTCAGTTAGACGAGGTAATTGAAGTAGGAATGCTGAAATGGAGAATGAAGACTGTTGAAGAAATTTCCGCAGCAATGAATCATCCAAAGTGTTCTATCTATGAAGTATAATCTAAGAGTGACTCCTTCAAAACAAAACATAAATCTTGAAGACTTTCTTTGACCAGAGAATGAGATGACAAAAGAATTCATACTCTGACATTTACACAAATGCTGATTGGTAATCACATTAAAAGTAAGTCAGGACTTTCTGTATCGACGGATATGATTCGTAGATAAAATAAAGAAACAGGTAAATCAATTTATGAAATGATAAAACAATCAGCTTTAAAATCTTGCTACAAATTGGCGAGAATGCAATGAACTTGCAAACGTACATCATATGGACCCAAATGATACGTTATGATATTCAGTAACGAAAAAAAAGTGGGATTTGAATGGCTCAAACGGGTGGGCATACTATTGGACAGCTTGCATAAAGAGCCTGGGACTTTCCTAGGTCGACTACAAGAAGATGACTTTTTTATGATTTGGTCCTCATTTTGCTTTAATGCTCCAGTATATCTAGAGTTATTCAGTGGTTGCCAAACAACATAAGAATACATTCATACGTCGAAGATCTATTTTTAGTCATTTGGGGAACTTTTAGCTGGTCAAACTATGGATCTTAGCAAGATAATGCGTCTGTGCATGTTGCATACAAAACAAGAACTTCATTTAACTCTGAAAATACTACTGATCTCAAATGGCCGGCGTGTAGCTCTGATCTGGACCCAATCGAAAACATTTGTAACATCATATGTCGTAAAGTTTATGCAAATTTTTGCTATACTTTTCTGTTAATGAGCTCCGAGTTGCTGTTGAGCATGTTTGGTACAAAAGAAACCCCCAAGTAATGCAGCATTTAGTTTCTTCGATGAAAAGTTACATCCTTGTACTAACTGCAGACACTGTGGATGCAACTCGATTTTAATTTGTTCTTATTTTTCTGTAAAGATACAAATTGTCTATACTTTTGCCACAATGTTAATTTCTTTTTTCTTCATTATATAGTATGTAAAAGGTAAAATTTAAAATTTATAGTTTGTGAATAAAGGATAAGTCACAAGTAATGTATGACAGATGAATTACAAAATTTCGGTGAATACTTCTGAATATAGAAGCGTAATCGATCATTGTCTAAACTTTTGCTAAGCATTGTATAGTACATAAAAAGAAGCATAGAATATATCATAATTTGTTTATTTATGTCTTAAATTCATAAATATATTGTAAGTTTAACGATTATTAAAAATAGCAAATTACACATCAAAAGATATTTGTGTCACTGAAAGCCTGCTTCTTTCTAGTGAAACATTAGAATCCGGAAGAATCATTACAATATCGTAAACATTTACAAGAGATTCATTAACAATATTGGAAAACATAAATACATTTTTGTCTGATTTTCAGCACATGAATCTCACAAAAGCAGAATCATCCTCATTTTTGTTCTATTACTGAATCAATAAACTTGAACATTTTTTTTTTTTTATCAAAAATTTAATCAGAATGTAATTTACAACTTTTATTTCATTACTAAAATTAATATCATTCTGTGAAATTTTATTCTCACTGCATTCTGTATCATTATTGAATAGAAATATTCAAATTTGAAACACATTATACAGATAATATTTCAAAAATGCACTACACAACATGAATCATTAGTTTATTTACATAGAAAAAATAAAAATTAATAAAAATTAAATTAAAAAAATGAAATATAAATAAAATTAAAATTAAATAAAAATAATTCTTAATTTCACATGTAATTTTTAATTTAAAAAAACACAGAATACAAGACTGGGGTACAATGCACTGTGGTCCATCGTACCCCGGTTTCTGGTGGTCCATTGTACCCCATATGTGACTTTGACAAAAAATTGATTAAAAAAAGTGTTTTATATTCAATTATTTTACTTACAATAAATATTTTATATATTGTCTTATCCTTTTATTGTGCCCAGCAATGTCTTCCAAATTACAAATCTTTAACAACAAAAAAAAAAAACAAAAAAAAAACGTATGTTTAATTGAAAATATTTACTTTTACTTGTCTCAAATCAACTATCAAGAATAAAATGATTAAAATGGCAGCAAGGCACATGGTTTTAAATTTCTATTCACTACTGCAGGGCTGCCATGTATGTACCAAAATGTGAAGCATTGAAAAACAGAAATAATATCAAAAATTGGGGGTGGTCCATTGTACCACACTCTCCCCTAAATGATGACCGAGGCATCTAAAGTAATCCGGAATTGAAACAATTTATAGTTGATTTTTAATTAATAATAAAACCACGAATTTAACAGCAATTTCCTATCAAATTTAAACATTTTTAGTTATAGCAGTTATGAACAATGAAAAATCCACGATAAAAATCTTCCCCTAAAAAAGTATTTTTCTATTGCAAGTTGTTCATGAGAAAAATTAAATAAACAGTTTGACGAATTAAAAAAAAGTAAATATTACATCATAACTTTGCAATTGCCAGATTTTCACGAGAAAAATGTAAATGAAACAAATAGTTTGAAGATTTTATCCTCTATGTGTTTGGCACGTAATATTCCATTCTGTAAGCTCCAGGTGCAATATAAGCAATAGTTAAGATGATATAATTCTATAGATTTAAATTTCCAATGCATTAAAAAATGATTAATATTCTTAAGGATAATATTCACATTTGTAATTAAGTTTTTTGTATTATAATGTTGAAAGGGTCATATTTTCTTATCATTAAAAAACACAAAGAATAAAACTTTACAATTTTACCTTTTTGCAAGACGAAAACGAAGGTTGGAGAAAGGGTTAATATATGAGAAAAATTATGGACGTTAGCAGTTGAATGTATAACGTCATACGAGCTTGAAGAAAACGCATTGAAACATGATAAAAACACGATTATGGAAATATTAGCATATTTTAATATTTTGATGTTCTCTACTTTTTTTCCGCCAAGTTAAAATCTATACCGTATAATATATTTGCGTGTATTTTTGAGTGTATATTAGAATTTCAACAAAGATTTTGGTTCCTATAGCTCACTCTTAGTGAACTGAAATAAATATGGCTTTACTGCATTTTTATTGTTTATTTTATTCTGAAAATTTAACTTTAAAATGGATTTTTCAAAACAACCATTCTTAAATTTCTGACAACTCTGTTTATTTTTGCTAGAACAGTATAAATGAAGGATTTCGTATAAAAAATTTCCACCTTCTAAGTTTATAAATAAAATATAAATTAGCCATGTACTTTAATTCCCGCATAAAAAATATAAAAGAAAGGAAAATTACCTTTCACTGTTCTATGCAAATGTTATCAACTTTTGGAAGTTTTTTGCATAAGAAGGACCTTAAAACCAAATTGAGAATAAATTTTCATTCAGATGATTATCAGTGTAAAGGAAAGTAGAGAGTTTCTATGTAGATCCAGTTCTTTTTCAAAAGAATAAGAATGAATGTGATAATATCATTCAAATTGATTTAATGATTTTTTGTGTGTGTGTCAAAAACTCTTATATATTAATCATTCTTATATGAATCAAGTAAAAAAACCTTTATTATTATTATTAATATTTTACACATACATTTAAAAAATTATGTATAATTTAGCTGTAAAATGTATTAAAGCATATAATCATTCTTATTCTTATAAAACGACTTTGTCTCTAAATATTGCCTTTTTAAAATGTGCGATTATCCGCTAACAAGGCTCATTTTTTTAATATCTGAAACTTTTAAACCATAATATTTCGTATTACTTTAAAGAATATTTCATATAAATAAGATGTTATGAGCAATAAGGTTATCTGAGCGAAACATCCCAGCTGGTTATCGACCAGTTAGCTTAACAGGTAGAGCTTTGGCCTTGTAAGACAAGTATCTGGGTTCGATTCCCGGCCTGGGCAAATTTTTGCTCAGTAGGAAATATTAATTTTGTATAATTAATTATTATATTTACAGTGTTTGATTCCAATTAAATCACATATAACTAACAGAAATGTCCGTTGAAAACAAGCACTTTAAAGTTTTACATTTGAATTTTCAAATCAAACGACGTTCAAAAAGCGAAATAGATATCTATACAAATAAACTAGTTGGATTTGTCAATCCCAAAAGATTTTCTGTGTTAATATTTCTGAATTATGGAGCACAACAATACCATTTTCTGGGCAATTTACACTATAAACGAAAGAATTCTAATTTATATTAGAGACTATATGAATCTGAAGTTTCAAGAAAATCCGTGACTTCGTTCTTGAGGTAAAGCTATCGTGATAATCATAAAAAATGCAACATAGCAATGCGACCTGTTCGATGATTTGCACTAAAAAGTAATCAGCATCAATGTACATCCAAAGAAACTAAATATTAAGTTTTATTAAAATTCGTGATTTATTTCTGGAGATATAGCTATTAGAGAAATTGTGAAAAATGCAGCATAGTAGTTACCTGTTGGGAGATTAACACATAAAAGTAATCTGCATCAACTCATGTGAAGGTCTAACAGTATCTTAAATTTTATTAAATTCTGTTCATTACTTCTTGACATTGGGCAGACACAATTTATATCGCATATAGACTAACAGACAGACAATTTATAAAAAACATGTTTATCGGGATCTCTGAGCCCTAAAACTTGTAAATCTGCGAAACCTCGAAGTGGAAAATTTTCACGAATGAAAAATTTTCCTCTTGTAAATATGAAACTTAAAAATATACGAAATCGGTTATAGACTATAATAAAGCAGTTGTTGAATCTGTTTTTGAAATTTTGAAGAAATAGCATATAATTCAAGTAGAAGTCTAAATTTGAATTATGACACTAAAATTAAATTAATTAATAATGTTTGTACTATGAACCAGAAAAGAAAAAGAATATATTTATTTATAAAAAACAATAATCTCATTTTCTTCCAGAAAAATCTCTGGAATAATCTTGTAATCACGCTGTCTTTATGTACAGCTTAATAATTAAGATGTGAAATGTCTAAAACGGGTATAGTACTTTACATGCCGGTTTGCCGTTAAGAACGAAAAATGATGCCATGCCGGCACGTTTAATTTCTTTTTCGCAGTTTATAACCAGGCAAAATAAATGAAACCAACAAAATCATTCCCGATATGAATAAACAGTCTCTGCATAGACGTAGATCTCCATACATAACAATTTAAAATATAAACAGTCATGTAACAATATACAAGACGTTCCAGAATTATTTGGACAAACTTTAAGAGGAGGTAGGGGATATGACATAGATTTAGTTTTTCATAGGAAAACATGGTCGGATACAGTTTCCTGATGCGGTAGTGATGTCACAAAACACAAGAAACTGAGGAAACGAATAAAGACAGAAAACATGTTTATTATTCTTAGTATTCCAAAAATGCCGGGACAGTGCTGGAAAATGCTGTGGACCTTTTTCACGCATTGTGAAAGCTCTTGTAGGTAGTTCGGGACAATCACGGTATTTTCGAGAACATTAGATCTTCCATGCGCTTAAGATAAGCTTCCATGCAACATTGCAGGGGGTCGTAATTTCGAACACCTACTTTGATAACCCTCGTTGTCTTTTTAATGTTCTTTTTTATTAGTTTTTTGCTTTACTAAGATTATTAAAGATAATTTTCCTCTTACTCTAGTCCTATCTTTCTTGTGTACTGTGTCGTCACTATTTGATTAGAAAAACGTTTCCGTCCATGGGTAGCTATGTAAATCTGAATCTTTATCATGTTACCTACCCCCCTTGTCCTAATATTTCTGGACACCCTGTATATTTTCCGCTAAGATAAATTTTCATATGGAAGAAATAAGTTACACACATTTCGATTTCATTACACAGTTTTGTGTGAGAAATGTATTACATCAATCATGAACAGAAGAGTTTGAACATCTTCTACTCATTCATATAAAAAAATAAAACTTTTTTAAAGTTGAATCCGACATGAATAGCTTAGTTTTTCTCAACATGGTGTTATATTATTCGTTAATCGATACTAATAAAATGTTTTGCTCTGTGTATTCTGTGTATGTACTGTTGTCTGCAATAGCTAGCCTTATCTACCGCAAGTAAAAATATAATAAATTACTTGAGGTACTGTTATTAAATAACTTAATCCAAAATAAATCATGATTGAGCTGAAACTCCGATTTTTCATTTTTAAGGAATTCCCCAGTTCTCTTAAATTTTTATGCCCTAGATTATTAATATCTACGAGATGAAATAAGAAGATAACAATTGCAAATAAATATTTTCACCTTTTCCATTATATCTAAATGCACATTTAAAAAAATCATCTCAATTATGAACAAGCCATTTTTTTAATATAATAATAAAACACTGCAAAACTACCTCTTTATTTTGTGCATTTAATTTCGTCTGTATTTAAAATAATATTTAATACAATCTTTTTCATCGGAGCTTAAAATTACATGGTGTTTGCAACTCCAAAAAATAAGGCGATTAATATTAAGAAATCTGGATTTAAAATTAATCCCAATTAAAACTTTTTCTTTTAAAAATACATATAGAAATGAAAGAAATTTGTTGTTTCTTGATACTTTTTCATCTACAAATTTTTTTGTAAACTTTCAAGTGTATTTTTATGAACAATTTGAAATGTAAAAATAGCAGAGTTTTACTGAATAATGTTTAAAAAAAAGGTCAAGTTTCGTTAAAGCATTTTATTAAAGGTATTATATTTTATTTAAAAATGTACAAAAGTATTAAACACCCTTATGAATAAATGTAAAGAAAATAGGAAAAATTGTTTTGTATGCAAAAACGGAAGTAATTAATAGCTTATATTTTAAAGATAAATTTTCAAGTTATAATTAGCGCCTTTGTTTAAATAGCCCCTTTTTTACAAGCAGTTATTTCAGAAATCATTCTAAATTATAAATATTGGTAAACGAAATAATTAAATGAAGTGGATTTTTAGGGTTCCTTACTTAAAAAGTAAAAACACAACTTGCAACGTGTGTGGGGATGTGCTGGTTAAATGCAGACATAATTCTAAAAATAAGAAAAAATCAACAGTTTATTTGAACCTCTGGAACTTGGGGAAAGGGGAGCGATAATTCGATATTTCAATTACTAATCACAATACTAAGAGATTAGAGCACAAATCTATACTCACGACCTCGGCTAAAGCTCAGTTCGGGGCACCTCATAGCAGCTTCATGTTCAGACTTCGGCTAAACGCTAGATTAAATCTTTATAAGACAGCCCGTGGCTGCAAACACTCTTTATTACTCAAAATGCTCAACGTATTAAATAAATTTCTTACCCACTGGCACTCTTCTTGGGTAACTCCTCTCACGATAAACTAATTCGGCTCACACTGCTGGATATCTCACTTTGGAGCACAATCTATCTCACTGGAGGCTAATCTCTTGACAACGCTATCTATTTCACAACTCCAATTTAACTCGCTTTATAGCACAATCTAATTCTCCTGGCTGGCTTTCGCCGCCTCACACACTGCACACTAGCTGTCTTTCGCCTTCTCACCACCACCTACACTCTGCACTCCAACTCAAAGCTTTCATATGTTGCAAACTAAAGACGGCGCTATAAATTTGCATATTACTCCTAACCGCGACTAACTGTAGAAGTGAGGGCGACACACACGCTCTGGAAAGTTAAAGTTCAATAAAGGATAGATGTCGCTTCCACGCCACACATGTTAAAACATTGACGTCACGATCTCACTAAAATGCCTTTATCAGAAAGGACACTCCCTCACAAACTATTATAAGTTATTCTTGTGCCTTCTATTGAGCTACTTATTTATATATTGTTAACTATTCACATTATATATTGCTAACTATTATATTGTTAACAATATTGTTAACAGTTACTTATTGTTATGTTAGAGATTCTTAACTATTCCTAATGATAGTTAGGGAAAATGTAGAGGTGCTAATTAAATATTTTTAAAAAAAGCTTTTGTAACGCCAAACTCATGAATACATTTTTTTTTTAATATTGTAGTTATAATATTTACAGAAACATCATCCACAATATAATGCAAAAATATGACCACTTCCTCAATTTCCGAATCTTCTAAAACTAAAACTCTCAAAAATATCAGTTTTCGTAGACGTTAATTTAAACCTTGCAGGAAAACCATAGCGATTGCTCAATGTCAAAAATATTTTGAGACAATCACATTTTTTCATTACACATGAATTTCAATTTCTTGGCGTTCAACATCAAAGATGAAGAGAGTTCGAGGTACTTGTCATCGCTGAAGGTTTGTTGATAATGATATTCGAAGAAATTGTTGCAATTAGCCGAGATGCAGTGTCTGCGAAATATGAGCATTTAAAGATGCGCTAAGTTTGAATATACCTGTTGCGTCAGTGACTTGAATTGAACTGAACTGAACTGAATTTATGTTTTCCACGAGAAAGAAACTGAAATTTTTTCTGTTATTCATTTTTTTGTTTTGATGTTGTAATATCGTGTTTTCTGTATGATCGTGAATTAAATGTACTTTATTTAAAAGTGAAGGACTTTATTACTTTTAAGACAGCTATAATATATCTGGCAGATATTCGTCAGCGAATCCTCATCATATTTTAAAAATAATATTATTATTTACGACCAGTAAAGCGGTGTAATGCATTGCTATCAGTTGTTCATGCATCAGTACCTAAAGAACATACCATGTATAATGCAAATCTCATTTACTAATTAATGTTTTACCTCTTTTGAGCATCGAGAAACACTTCTAACTATTAAGATAATAATTATTAAACGTCATAACCTATAGAAAAAATAAATTCTGCAACTTCACAAAATTATGAGTGTTTTGGACAATCAAGAATAATAAAAACATTTTTTTTTTCAAATCGTATTATTCACTTAATGTTAAACCTCTATGAAATGCATATTAGTGCGGCTTTTCTGAAATGTATACTACTATGGCACATGCTTTGTGACGGAACGAAAGTAGTCTTTTCAGAAGGTGAAAAATAATAATAATATTTCCTGTAAAATAATTGTGGTGTGTACTGTAAAAAAATCCGTTAAATTTACGGCGCAGCAATTTCGCAAGCAGTTTTTGCCGTAAATATTAGAATAAAATTAGACGTAATAAAAAATTGCATCTGATTTTACTGCAAATCTTACGGAAGAAACTGTTGGCAACATTGCTGCCTACATTTTTTTGTTGTATAGTTAATCCATTTTTTTTTACTGTGTGCAAAAAAAGCCGGGGACTAGACAACTTTAGAAAAGCAATGCAATTATACTGTGACATCACTGCCATAGCCTTTTTCCTACCAACCCTTCTCCTGTCACCACTCCAACTGTCTTCATGCATAACAAAATGAATTCAGTTATGTATGAATTATGTTAGGAGTTAATTAGAAGTTTAATGAATAAATTAGAAGTTTTAATGCTAAGAAAATGTTTTCAAGCTAATTAAAAATAATAGTCATAATGAATGCATTTTTTTCTGTATAATATGAAGGAATTATAGAATGAATATAATTATTATTTATAAATTAGATTCTGCCGATAAATTAATTTATAACTTAAAATTTTGTTACTTAGAATTTACTAATGTGTAGACGTGGAAAGAAGCACTTCAAGCATAGCAAATGAGGTACGTTCGTACTGTTACGAACCTATTATAATATTCAGATCTTGGTGTAATTGTATGCAGTGTTCGGATGTAGTAGACTATGAGAAATCTTGTGTATGTCCTTGTAAATACTACCTGCTTTCTAGTATACAGGAAATAATTTGTAATGAACCCGGGCAACGTATATCAACTTCATAAAATATGAAATAGATTGTTATTATCCCCAAACAATCTTTCCCCGTATACTATTATGTAATGGAATACTTTTATGTGGACCTGTAAATTAATAACAAATTTTCATTGCACCATACATTGTACAGAATGTATATTTCAGTATATACTTCATAGATGTATATCTATTTTATTAAATTTGAAAGAGTATAACACCATTAAAATGCACTTGAAACTATTTTTTACCATTGACCGTATTGTAACAGAATACTTTTGTTTATCCCTGTAATTAAACTATACATCCGATTTCCATAAAATTTGAAATGATTCGACAAAATTTTACAATAATTAGATAATTTAAATTTCATACAATTCACTTCTGTAGTTTTTGCTGACGGGCTGAATGACGACTACATATCCTACGTATTTACATAATTACGATCGCACCTAAGAAGTAAACACTCTCTACTAACTCCTCAACAAATTATCGTACAATAAAGTCACTGCTATAGAACGATTGAAAATAAAATCTGCTTTTAAATGATGCATAAAACATTTGCTTAGGGAGTTATCGACATAATAAAATGAGTCCTAACTTTGTTTTTTTCAATTGCACTACACAATTTCGACAGAGTAAATGCGACAGCTACAACCTTAAATTAGCCTTTTTTATGCAATCTATACGATAAGTTCCTGAGAAATTGATTATTTTAAAGCTAGTATATTTTAAGGGTATCGAAATTGAAGTTCAGTACTCGATTGTTGACCAAGATAGTTCCCTTCTTCATTAAGACATCTTAGGCGCAGCTCAAGTAGTCATTGAAGACTTCTTGATTACCGAATAGCATAAGAAGTTTCAACATGCTGTCAGAAACCTTAAAAAAGAAATTAAACATTTACCCTCAAATTTCCGTTTTTTCCATAGAACTTAGTTTATGTTTTTATTATTTTAAATTAAAGTTCAAATCTTAAAATTTATCTTAGTGCAAATAAGAGAAAAATATTGCGTCATCATTAAACTGAAATTTGATGTAAATTTATATGTGAAATTCAGTCTAAAATAAATCAACACATTTTTCGTGTTCTAGCATTTAAGATATTTGTACCCTATATGGACAGGGCTCTCAATAAGGACACCCCTAATATTTTTAAAGGTAATAATTTTGATCGAGAGATGGCTAAACATTTTCGCGAAGAAAAGCAGTTGAAAAGATAATTAAGTCTGGAAAGTGTAAAAAAGCGCGCTGTTCGCCATTTAGGAGGAAACTTGTTATTTTGAGATGCGCTGATCTTAATTACTTGTAAGCTTAAATTCTTATTAGATATGGTAAAATTACATTAAATGTTGAAAAGTGGAGTATTTTAGAAAGCTAATAAAGAATATTTTCGATTGCTATTGCATATTTTGCTTAAAATAATTTTCCTTGTTCATTTGGTACAAGGTTTAGTAAAACTACGCCCGGTTTCCAATATGGGCAGCTTATGTCCCCATCGACTACAACTGTAAGAAAGAAGAAAATTCAACGTTGCCAAGCAATAATTTGAAAGGTCATCAAAGTGGTAAAATCTTTGTTCAACAAGATGCCATTTCAACAATCCTCCAAAACCCCTCCTCCAAAAAACCCTTGCAGAAAAATAAAAAGAAGCCGCCCCCTCCCCCAGTAGGATATCTATTGGCGAAATCGTAGGTACCAATGGTATCACTTCCTCAACAAAGGAGAGCTGGTACTGCTTCTTTTGCAGTATTGATGCTTTTTCAAACATGCGGCCATGTCTCACATGTGGCAGATATGTTCATGAGAATTATGTGGGACTTACTGCCCATGGTGAAAAAATTTCTATTTTCCATGCTGTGAGGACTGAGTAATAACAGATGTAAATTCGCACACAGATGCAATAAAGCTAAGCAAAACCAACAATATTACTTCATAATGTTTACGAGTAACTAAGGGGCTTTGGATGGGTCTTCGAAGGGTAAAAACCGAGAATGTCCCCCCCCCCTCTTTCTAAAATGCATGTTCTGAAGATATTTACTGTTCCCCCACCTCCTCGGAATACTTTAAGATACATTTTTTAATCCATTTCCTCTAAAATCCCTTGGAAATGTGGCTCTTCCATACACACTGTGTAGAAAATCAATAAGGAAACACCTGTCCATAATAGGGACAGGTAGTTCCTTATATGGACACTTCTAAACATTTTTTTGTTTTTATCATTTAAATTAAACCAGAATAATTACAAGGTCGCTAATTTTAATAATGATAGTCAATAGTCCAAGGATAGTGGTCACATATTTTTGGAGTCCTATGACTTGTAAAATGTACATTGGGGTGAAAAAAATACATTTTCCTCAGGGTGTCCATATTGGGTACAGTTTTGCTTGTTGTTTTCAAAGCTGTATGGTATAAAGGAGTTTTGTGTTGCAAAAAATTAATTTTTATGTATATTTCATTGGTTTCATTTTGTAAGTTTTTTGTTTTGTTTCATTATTTTGCAATTTTAAGTAATATAGTGTCTGCATTTATTAACATAAAGAAAGCAAACGTTAACATAATAACTAACTTTAACAAAGTTTATGTTAGCTCTGACATTCCCGGAATCAATATGCATTTTATTCTAAAAGTATTGTATTGATTGATAAAAAGTAATTTCTGGAAATATTTATAAAGAAAACAGGTGTGCAGGAGTAATTAATACTTCTTTCAAATGCAGAATTTATTTTTTAACTATTAAAATCTTTCATTTAAATGTTTTTATAGGAATTTATGAAATTAGAATTTTTTATGCATCAGATTTGCTTAATTGTTTCAGATAAAGTTTTATTTTAATTAAAAAGGAATTATATTAATCGAATCGGGGATGATTAAACGCTTCTTATAACTCTGCAGAAACAAAACACAAAAAAATTTAAAAATTCTTTTTTTGCATTATTACAAAAAATTGTTATGACTTTAATTAGTAAAAAAGAGTACAAATAATAAATTTTCATTTATCCCAGAAACAACAAAAAAGAAATCCATTAATATATAGTAATTGTTATTTCAAATTATTGAAATTTCATTTTTTTTTCTTTTGCCTTAAACATGCGATGAATTCATTACTGTAATACGGTAGATCAGCGGTTCCCAATGTTTACTGGTACACCACCGATCTTTGAGTAAAAAAAAAAAAAAAAAAAAAAAAAATTGTGACGTACCTTATATAATTGTGTATCAGTATGGAAATTAATGTATGACCTCTAGAAGCTATCGGCTATACTTTCCTATGAAAAAATCAAATTTTCGTTCGAAGGATATATAACGAAAAACAAGAATTGATAATCCCAATGTGTGTAATTGGAATAGTAATTAACACAACACACAAACTAGAAAGATAATTAAAAATACATTTAATTGCTATCAAAATATAATTTTGTAATTAGTGCGTTTTCTGGCATGAGTGATTGCCGATGAAAGCATATGTACCAGAGTTAAAACTCGTTAATTTAAACCTTAATTCAATACAATTCATATCTGTTTATCAAAAAACATTTATGTACTAAAAACACATTCACATCAAGGAATTTCCCTTGAAATGTTATTTTCTGTTGGAATTATTATAAAACATTTATGTACTAAAAACACATTCACATCAAGGAATTTCCCTTGAAATACTATTTTCTGTTGGAATTATTATATTTTTTAACAGATGAAATACAAAATATATTTTTCTGACAAATTTCGATTGTTTCTGTGATCCACTAAAATAGCCGCCGCGACCAACCAGTGGGTCGTGACCCATAGTTTGGGAACCGCTGCGGTAGATAATTGTTTCAGACTAAGGAGCCTCAGATGTCTTACTTTTTACCGGACGGTGAAATTTAGCAACATGTCACATTTAATTTTTTTAAACTAAACTGTGTTCAGAGGGTTCAAATTTCAAATGATTATAAAAAACGGAAAAATTAGTCGATTGGTTTGCGGTTTTCACTAAATCTATTCTTTATGTCAGTATCTTCTTGAAAATGAATTTTAAAGATAAATTTCAAAAAATTCCGTTAGAGGACGCCTTAAACTTCAGAGTAACCATAGAGGTCGCTTTGGACTTTGGAGTAAGGAAAAACTATTTTTTACCGTTATTATTTGCTTCTCGTTAGTTTTTTTAGAAACTTAGACATAAACTTAAATTTTGCGCAAAAAATTTGAATCGTTGGGAGTGGTTAAGTAGAGCAAACTGAACTGTGTTTAATGGGGGTGGGGAGGTTCAAATTTCAAGTTATCATAAAAAACGGAAAAAAATGGTAGATTCGTTTATGGTTTTCGCCAAAATTATTCTTTATGCCAGTATTTCCTTGAAAAGAAATTTTAAAGATAAATTTCAAATTCCGTTAGAGGGTGCCTAAAACTTTAGAATAAACAGCAACTATTTTTAACTGGTATTTTTTATATCTAATAAATGCTTGTAAAAGCTTATAGTTAACTTTTCAGCTCAAAATCTGAACCGTTGTGAGTAATTATGTAGCGCAAAATTGCTGTGTTCGAGGGGTGGTGAGGGTAACATTTCAATTCCTGTAAACACAGCTCAATTTGCGTTTCTTAACTCCTCCCAACGATTAGAATTTGAGCTCAAAATTTAAGTCTAAGTTTTTGCGAGCATTTAATTAGATGCAAAAAATAACGTTTAAAAATAGTTGTTGGTTACTCTAAAGTTAAGGGCACCCTCAACCGAAATTTTTCAAAATTTATCTTTAAAATTTATTTTTAAGGAAACTGTGAGATAAAGAATAGTTTTAGTGAAAACCGGAAACAAATCGACCAATTTTTCCATTTTTTACAATCATTTGAAATTTGAAACTCCCCACCCCCATTGAACACAGTTTATCTTGCGCTACTTAACCACTCCCAATGATTCAGATTTTCTGCGCAAAATTTAAGTTTATGTCTAAGCTTCTAAAAAAATTTAACGAGATGCAAATAATAACGGTAAAAAACAGTTTTTCGTAACTCCAAAGTCTAAAGCGCCCTCTATCGCCATTTTTTTAATTTAGCTTTATAAATTATTTTCAATAAAATACCGACGTAAAGAATAGTTTTAGTGAAAACCGCAAATCAATAGACCAATTTTTCCGTTTTTTATAATCATTTGAAATTTAAACCCTCTGAGCACAGTTCAGTTTGAGCTACTTAACCGCTCCAAACTATTCAGATTTTGAGCTCAAAATTTAAGTTTAATTCTAAGCTTGCGAAACCAGTTAATGCAATGCAAAAAATAACGGCAAAAAACAGTTGTTCGTTACTCCAAAGTCTAAAGCGCCCTCTATCGACATTTTTCGGAATTTATCTTTATAATATATTTTCAAGAAAATACCAACATAAAGAACAATTTTAGTGAAAACCGCAAATCATTCGACCGATTTTTCCGTTTTTTATGTTTATTTGAAATTTTGGTCCCTAAACTTTAATGGCGGCTATCTCCTTTGGAAAATGCTTGGGAACCTTGGTTTCTATTTAATATTGTTTGTCTTGATGTATACTATTACCCCTTAAAATTTTGCCCATCTTTTTTGAATCACCCTGTATATATATATATATATATATATATATATATATATATATTTGTGTGTGTGGGGAGGGGTCTTGAACCAATAGTTTGATAAAATCTGGCGCGCAGTAGATGCCAATAAAAAAACAATATTTATTATTTCTTTTACCAAAATGAAATAAAAATAAATTACCGTTATTTCCGGCGCATAATCCGCGGATCAAACAATTGTTTTTAAACGCAGAAATATTATTTAGTGATTGAAGACTAACATTTACAGCGATCTAGTAAGTTACATTTCCTTTTAAAAAATATCTGAGTCGAAAAATGATTGTTTGATCCGCGGATTATACGCCGGAAATTACGGTAAAAAAATTTCAATATAGCACATTAAAAATTTTGTTTTAAATAGAAGCAATATTAAATTGTCTATGTTAAAAATTTTATGCATTTATGTTTCACATGGACTTGGGAAAAAAATTGAATGTGGCATGTAGATGAATTGCAACACTAGGTTAAAAGTAAGACTTCTCATGTCCCTAAAAAACTTAATGAATGAACTTTTGAGATTAATGAATTGAATTCAAATGAAATTGCTGTTGATTTACTTTAAGGAAATAATCAACCACATTCGTGCAAGGTGACTGTTATAGAAATTTATGTACTAAATATCTAATTCCTCATAACATGTCTGAATTAATTATTTTCTAAAATTGTACTTTCCATACAACAATCAACGAACTATATTAACCATTTGCGGCTCAGCAACTCTGATTTGAAAAATATTTATTCATAGATAGTAGAGTGCAACATTTTATGCATGTAGGAAATGTTTAAATAAAATGGAGCACAAAACTGAAAAAAAAATATTGTTTTAAAAGTACTTCTTCACACCTAAATTAACCACTTAATAGTCGCGCCCGAGACATTCACGGGCTGCAAGCTTCACGGCTTTTATCCAAAGTTATTTGATTCCCACCAGTTTTATAAGATAGTGCAATTTTTTTTTTCTTGTATCACTTTACTTATCGTTAAATACAATGAATATTTTTTCTCAAAAAAGTGGTGGGAATAATGAATTTGAATTTTTAAACCGTAATTTAATGTGACCATAAAGTCGTTAAGCAAAAGTTTACATACTTCTCAAAAATATTTTCCATTTTCTGATACAAAATTGTTAAGCATAAAATATTAACCTAAAAAAACAATTTCAGATGATTCTAGGTTCTTTTAATTTGACATAACTTACGAAAGTTGTTTTAGCAATATCGACGTGAAGCTCCTCAAAAGAAAATCCAACTAACTCATTATCGACATTTGTTGCGAATTATATGATCAATTTATATTAACTGTAGTGTTTGGAAATAAAAACAGTAAATAAAATCGTATTTTAAATCTTAATGCGTCAGTGACATTGATTTTTTGGGTAAGTTCCTTGTGCTTGCATAACGCTTACTTTTTTATGATACACGTACCATTTAACGCTGTGTAGGATTTTTGAATACGTTTAACATTTTTCGATGAACTCAATATCGACATTTGTTGCGAATTATATGATCAATTTATATTAACTGTAGTGTTTGGAAATAAAAGCAGTAAATAAAATCGTATTTTAAATCTTACTGTGTCAGTGACTTTCATTTTTTGGGTAAGTTCCTTGTGCTTGCATAACGCTTACTTTTTTATGATACACGTACCATTTAATGCTGTGTAGGATTTTTGAGTACGTTGAACATTTTTCGATGAACTCAATATCGACATTTGTTGCGAATTATATGATCAATTTATATTAACTGTAGTGTTTGGAAATAAAAACAGTAAATAAAATCGTATTTTAAATCTTAATGCGTCAGTGACATTGATTTTTTGGGTAAGTTCCTTGTGCTTGCATAACGCTTACTTTTTTATGATACACGTACCATTTAACGCTGTGTAGGATTTTTGAATACGTTTAACATTTTTCGATGAACTCAATATCGACATTTGTTGCGAATTATATGATCAATTTATATTAACTGTAGTGTTTGGAAATAAAAGCAGTAAATAAAATCGTATTTTAAATCTTACTGTGTCAGTGACTTTCATTTTTTGGGTAAGTTCCTTGTGCTTGCATAACGCTTACTTTTTTATGATACACGTACCATTTAATGCTGTGTAGGATTTTTGAGTACGTTGAACATTTTTCGATGAACTCAATATCGACATTTGTTGCGAATTATATGATCAATTTATATTAACTGTAGTGTTTGGAAATCAAAACAGTAAATAAAATCGTATTTTAAATCTTATTGTGTCAGTGACATTGATTTTTTGGGTAAGTTCCTTGTGCTTGCATAACGCTTACTTTTTTATGATACACGTACCATTTAATGCTGTGTAGGATTTTTGAATACGTTGAACATTTTTCGATGAACTCAATATCGACATTTGTTGCGAATTATATGATCAATTTATATTAACTATAGTGTTTGGAAATCAAAACAGTAAATAAAATCGTATTTTAAATCTTATTGTGTCAGTGACATTGATTTTTTGGGTAAGTTCCTTGTACTTGCATAGCGCGTCCTTTTTTATGATACACGTGTCATTTAATGCTATGTAGGATTTTTGAATACGTTGAACATTTTTCGATGGAAAAAAAATGGTCGTTTCTATTCGAAAATTTCGATATTCTGTGCCTAGATTCGTAACGGTATAAAAGCAATTTTGTTGCCCTTGGCATAATTCCCAGATCTTACTTCTGAATAACTAACTGTATCTGAAATGCTGTTTCGATTGGTTGAACGGACCGGCCGATGATAATTCATACATCGGCTAAGTTTTTATTTTTTATTTATTTAATTATTTATTTATTTACCACTCTGTATGTTTGAAAAAGCACTTATTAAAAGTGTTCTTTAAAAAATATGAAATAAAGACAAAAACTATTTTAAATCTATAGTAACATAAAAAAATACGTGGATATTTAGAAAAGTATTTATACAGTAGAAAAAAAGACTAAAGATTAAAATACGCTTATCTTTCCTTTATTTCCTCCTACAATAAACATTAAGACCATTTATAAAGACGTTAGTTTTTGTAAACATTGCATCCAGGAAAAATATATGATTTTTTTTTTTTTTTTTTTTCTGTTCTAAGAAACAATTTTTTTAGTTACTTAATGCATTTTTCCCTCGTAAATTTATTTTCGTATTATTTTGTTTACATAATAGAAAAAGATATTGTTCAGGATATAAATTTAAATTCTCTAAAACTTTTGTGATTTTAAACTAACATAAATATTTCTACACTCATTTCGTTATGTGATCTATTTAATATTATTACAGATTTTTTAAATATTTATTATAGTGTAATAATATAAAGCTTCGCCGAAGTAAAAATATTTTGAGAACCTAATGCTAATGTTATACAGGGTGCTTTGTATATATCGAAACAACATATTTTTTACTTAAAAATTGCCTCTAGATCTATACCTCCATTTGCAAAGTTTCATAAAAAAAATGTGCAAAATATAATGGCATAAGTTAGAACTCTATTGGGGGGACGGGGTGTCTATTTGAAAAAAAAAAATAAATAAGAATTAAAACTTTTATATGACACAGTAGGGTAAAAATTCCAATTAGGAAAACTTTCTTTATCCATTTATGAATCAACACAAAATATTCCATTTTCATATGTGCAACACTCACAGAATTATGGCCGTTTAAATAATTCCTGAGATTTTAAAAGATGAGTCAGAAATTTAAACGCCCGCAATATAAGAAACAATTCCTCCTAGCATGCATGGTCACAGTGGTCACATCACATCTGTGAGCAAAATACTACCACTGGGTGATGCCACATTGTGACTTAGATGTGACTTTCTTAGAAAGATTTAGAAAATAAGGAAAATTCTTCTAATCAAGTTATTCATTGTAAAAAACATGTTTTCTGTCAATTTAAAAGAAAATTGCGATATCGCTGTTATGTAACTGCATGTAACGTGAAGTCACATATATGGCAAAAAACTCCCATCATATTGTAAAATCACAATGTTAAGTCACGTTAAGAATTTCAAAAAACTTTAAAAATCAAGAGAAATATTTTTAACAGGTTGTTTTATTGCATTTGGCAGCTTGGTTTTATTGTTATTGCAATAGATTTCATTTCAATAAATAATATCATTTATATGCTTTCAATAATATTTTCATTTTCTGTTAATGTTTAAATAGTTAATGTGAATCTTTAAAAAAGAAATGTTGTTATTTGTTTCTGATTTTTTATATCACCCTCTATATATATCACAGAAACTTAAAAGAATAGAGAACATATAATATTCACAATATTAACAAATTTTCTTAAACAAGGGGTCCTAAATGGGGAATTGTATATTCCATATGAATAAAAAAATATTCTATAAAAAAATTGCATGCATGTTTCTTGTCTTCTTAAACAAGAAAGAAAAGGTCCGATGGGAAAGCAAAAGAAACTTCAATGGAAACGTGACTTGTTATGCAGCAGTATTGATTATTCTCCTGAGCACCACGTTATTAGATAAATCTTGATTGCTTGCAATTCTTATTCGATGAAGTTACACAGACCCTCTGTTGAATGGATGTGCTTTCTACAGAAAGTGAACTGCTTTACTCTAATCTTCCAGAGTAAATAATACAAAAAAAAAAAAAAAAAAAGACTAACAAGAAAGGTCTCCATACGGGCATACTCCGAAAAATCTAAAAAAAATTACAGAATGTTCTTATCATGAGGATATATACGTTTATAAAAAAATTTCGACGGAACCTCCTTACCCTGTCCGTAAAAAAATAATGAAAATTTCGTTATTTGGCGATTTACCATCGGTTGGCGATGAAAAGAATTTCAAAAAATGTTTTTTTTTAATGTCAAATGCATTTTAAAGGAAAAAAGTTTCATGTTCAACGTGTTTAGATAAATAAAATATCTTTGGTTTTTTTCAGTTTTAATTTGTTTTAAGTATGATTTGGTTATATATATATTTACTTGTATTTATAATCAAATTAAACCATCAAAATTTGTGATTTGAAACGAAATTCAAATTTAAATTAATTAAAATTGTTTCAAGTTCAAAGTCCAGTTGAGCATTGTCAGTTCGATTTTGTTGCTATAGAAACAACTGGTTTTTATTTTTGAATACGCTTAAATGTATGAAAATAGTTTTACTGAATAAGAATTTTTTATACATGAAAATATTTTTTCCAGAGCTAAATTAAATAACTACAGCAACAAACAATATATACATATGCAATTTAATATATAAATATATATGTATAAAATATATTAAACTCTCTCATTGTTTATATTTAAATTCATTAAATAACATTTACACGGATTCTAAAAATACAAAGATTTTCAGTTGCATTAAAATCGTTTGCTTTTGGCGGGGAAAAGTGCTGCTCGCCAAATCGTGCTACATTTTCGCCTTTTCATGCCAAATATTCGAAAGTATTTTATTTTTTTACATGTTTTCTAATGTAATTCCGCCGTTAATTTTCACTGATCCTTTATTACATACGTGAGTAGTTTAAATAGTATTTTTTCCAAAAAATCTGAGTATGCCCAGTATGGAGACCTTCCTTGTAAGATATATTTACTTAACTCTAGAATGCTGGTTAATGTTACACAAATTTTATAAAAAAAAAGACGTGTGGCACTCGGGGACTGCCGCGGTAAAGCTATTGCATAGCATTTTTTATCAACTTATGCAACCATAATTATTTATTTACTTTTTATTTATGCAGTTTTTTTTGTCTTTGATATTAATTCAAGTTATACTTTTTGAGCGTGATGACCGATAACAAAACATTTTTTTTTATTGAATAAATGAGAAATTAATTTCGTTTAAAATATTTTTATTATCTTACAATACATGTAGGTTAATCAGGAATTTTTATCATTGAAACTATACGTTTGTGGTAGCTGAAATAAAAAAAATAAGTTTGAGACTTGATATTCTCAAAATATCTGAAAAATACCACTTTAATGTCTGCCGAAGTCTACCGAAGGATACCGTGCCGAAGTCTACCAAACTCAAGCGACGATAGCCGGAGTGTTAGGTTTTTTTCTCGTAACGGAATTTCTAGATTCTTTCGCCGCTCTCAAAGCCCGCGATAAAAGATATGGAATACATTAATAAATTACCAAACAAAATTTGGCAGCACTACGAAAATTAGATCGCGAGTTATAAGCATTTTAAATTTTGCGACCTTCACCGTGGGAGGGGGAGGGGGGGTCTCCTGTCACCAAAAGTAACACTGTCTCATAATAAATTATCAAACAAAATTTGGCCGCGCTACGAAAATTAGATCGCGAGTTATAAGCATTTTAAATTTTTCGACCCTCACCATGGGGATCTCCTGTCACTAAAATTATCATTGTCTCATTATAAATTACCAAACAAAATTTGGCCGCGATACGAAAATTAGATCGCGAGTTATAAGCATTTTAAATTTTTCGACCCTCACCGTGGGGGGTCTCCTGTCACCAAAAATTAACAATCTCTCATAATAAATTACCGAGCAAAATTTGGCCGCGATACGAAAATTAGATTGCGAGTTATAAGCATTTTAAATATTTCGACCCTCACCGTGGGGGGGGGGGGGCGTCCTGTCACCAAAAATTAAAACTGTCTCATAATAAATTACCAAACAAAATATGGCCGCGCTACGAAAATTAGATCGCGAGTTATAAGCATTTTAAATTTTTCGACCCTCACCGTGGGAGGTCTCTTGTCACCAAAAATTAACACTCTCTCATAATAAATTGCCAAACAAAATTTGGCCGCGATACGAAAATTAGATCACGAGTTATAAGCATTTTAAATTTGTCGACCCTCACCGTGGGGGTCTCCAGTCACCAAAAGTAACACTGTCTCATAATAAATTAAGAAACAAAATTTGGCCGCGCTACGAAAATTAGATCGCGAGTTATAAGCATTTTAACTTTTTCGACCCTCACCGTGGGGGGTCTCCTGTCACCAAAATTTAACACTGTTTCATAAAAAATCATTAAACAAAATTTGGCCGCGCTACGAAAATTGATCGCGAGTTATAAGCATTTTAAATTTTTCGACCCTCACCGTGGGGGGTCTCTTGTCACGAAAAATTAACATTCTCCCATAATAAATTACCAAACAAAATTTGGCCGCGATACAAAAATTAGATAGCGAGTTATAAGCATTTTAAATTTTTCGACCCTCACCGTGGGGGGGGGGGGGTGTCCTGTCACAAACAGTAACACTGTCTCATAATAAATTACCAAACAAAATTTGGCTGCGCTACGAAAATTGATCGCGAGCTATAAGCATTTTAAATTTTTGGACCCTCACCGTGGGGGGTCTCCTGTCACCAAAAATTAACATCTCTCATAATAAATTACCGAACAAAATTTGGCCGCGATACGAAAATTAGATTGCGAGTTATAAGCATTTTAAATATTTCGACCCTCACCGTGGAAGGGGGGGGGGGGTTCCTGTCACCAAAAATTAAAACTCTCTCATAATAAATTACCAAACAAAATATGGCCGCTCTACGAAAATTAGATCGCGAGTTATAAGCAGTTGAAATTTTTTGATCCCCAAGGTGGGAGGTCACTTGTTACCAAAAGTAACAGTGTCTCTTAATAAATTACCAAACAAAATTTGACCGCGCTACGAAAATTGATCGCGAGTTATAAGCATTTTAAATTTTTCGACCCTCATTGTGGGAGGTCTCCTATCACCAAAAATTAACACTCTCTTATAATAAATTACCAAACAAAATTTGGCCGCGATAACGAAAATTAGATCGCGAGTCTATAAGCATTTAAATTTTTTCGACCCTCACGGGGAGGGGGGTTTTCTGTCACCAAAAGTTAAAACTGTCTCATAATAAATTACCAAACAAAATATGGCCGAGCTACGAAAATTAGATCGCGAGTTTTAAGCATTTTAAATTTTTCGACCCTCACCGTGGGGGGGTCTCTTTTCATCAAAAATTAACACTGTCTCATAATAAATTACCAAACAAAATTTGGCCGCACTACGAAAATTAGATCGCGAGTTATAAGCATTTTAAATTTTTCGATCCTCACCGTTGGGCGTTTCTCCAATCACCAAAAGCTACATTATCCTACCTTGTTTTATCTTAAGACGATTTTTTTCTATACACATTCTATCAGGAATTTTTATCATTGAAACTATAGATTTATGGTAACTGAAATAAGAAACATAAGTTTGAGATTTGATATCCTCTAAATATCTGAAAAATACCGCGTCAATGTCTACCGAAGTCTACCGAAGGATACCATGCCGAGCAATACAGTCTGCCGAGCTGAAACGACATTAGCCGAGTGTTAGGTTTTTTCGTTACCGATGTGTTAGGATTTTTTCGCGTTACGGAATTTTTGGATTCGGTCGCCGCGCTCAAAGCCCGTGATAAAAGCTATGCAATAGCTTAAAATATTTGAAACCAGAACAATTACATAAAATTATTTAAATTATTTTCAAAACTTATATAAACATTTACATACATCACATTCCGTCTTTATCCATCATAGAAACTAAAGAAAACAGAACAAATAACACAAGCCCACACAATTTTTTTTTGTTTTGGTATATGTGATTTTTCAACTGATTTTGGATATTTTTTAAACCCTGTTCTACTTTTTTAGATATGCAAAAAGAACTAATGATTTTTTAGAACCGAAGTGACCTTAAACACTTAAACTGACCTTCTGACGCATAGGCCTGTAGCGATGCTCAAGACGATTTGAAGGACGTTGAATAACCAGAAAACCTTGAAAAAAAACAGATGTGCAAGCAAAACTGAGTATCTGTGCATGCTTATGATTTCGCGTCGCTGATCCATAAAGCCAAATGTCAAAGTCTGAAAGAGATAAGGTTAGTTTCAGAGTTCTCTCCGTAGAGACAAAACTGACTTTCGTTGACTTTCTAAAGTTGTTGCCTTTCCATGATATTTGTGTTAAGGGTAAAATTCATATAAATTTAATGGTGAAACGTGTTGTGTTGTAGATTGATGTATTTGTGCTGTCGAATAGAATTTAAATGAGTTCAAGTAGAAGAAGTTGTATAAATAATCTAGATGAGTTTTGCTACATAAGCAGATAATACACGTTAAAAGAGCATAGAACATTTTTTACCGACTTTAGAAAGAGCTTATCAAGGCTATTTTGGGCTTAGACTGGGTGATCAGGATAAAACCTGGGTTCCGCATCAGGTCTGTAAAACTTGTTCACAACACTTATGACAATGGACTAACTTGAAAGAAAAAGTCTCAAATTTGGCATACCAGTGCTTTATAGAGAAAACCAAAACTATTTCGATGATTGTGCCTAGCACTGGAATGCTATTCCAATTAATCGAAACAATTGTAGCAAGTAAACTTATCCTGATTTAGTGTCTTCAAGACGCCTGGTTTATTCACTCAGAGAAACAACCGATCACAACGTTTTGCCAGCTATCAGAGCTTGATGAGGATGAATACTGTCCTTCTGATTATTTTGCAGATAGCTATGAAGGTGACAGTGATTATCAGGCGATGTCATCAATGCCTTAACATTTCATACAGGATGAGTTAAATGATTTCAAAAGAGATCTCAATCTTTCAAAAGAATATTCTGAATTATTGGCTTCAAGATTGAAGAACATAAATTTACTGGAACAAAGAGCCAAAGTTACCTTTTATAGCAAAGACAAAGGAATCTACTACCCTTCATTTCCTCAGAAAACAGTCTTGTATTTTGTTAAGAATTTGGAGAACTGATGAAAAAAATGGGTATTCCTGAATATTTTCCAGATGATTGTTCTTGGACAGCAAAGAAGTTACACCAAAATCTCTTGTTTTTTTTGTCTTTGGGATAGCAGGGATAAAACACGCCACTAAATTAGAAAAGATTTTTCTAAGAGAGAAAGCATGAATGTTTGGGAAAGGAATGTCATTAATAACCCTTTAGTTGGGCAGGAGAAAATCATACTTCCTCCACTGCATATCAAGCGCGATATTATGAAGCAATTTGTAAAAGCTCTTCATAAAGGCGGGTCATTCTTTGCATATATAAGGAGGGAAAAGCACAATTGAGTTATGAAGAAATTAAAGCAGAAATATTTGACGGACAACAAATAAGACAATTGATTAATGATCCTGCCTTCGTAAATTCGAGGAATGAGGCTGAAAGAAAAGCCTTTCTTTTGTGGCAGTTGTTGAAAACTTTCCAAACAAACACAAAGCAGAAAACTATGTAGAACTGGTAAATGAAAAGCATAATAGTTGTAAATCTCTTGGGTGTAATATGAGCGTTAAGGTGCACTATTTACGAGGCCACATAGAGGATTTTCTTAAAAATTTAGGAAACAGACGCGAGGAACAAGGTGAGATATTTTACCAGGATATTAAAAATATGGTGGACCGCTACCAAAAAAGAGGGGTTATGCCATAGTTGCCAGCTTTTACGCATTTTTGCTGTTACTAAAACTGTACAGAGATTTCCCATTTGTTAAATCATAACATTTCGACGATTAAATAACAATAATTACTACAACATTTTTGTGATAGGAAAAATGCGTAAAAGTTGGCAGCTATGGATCACGCACATGATGGCAGATTACTGTTGGAGTTAAAAAGGGACTATTCTAAAATAAATTCAAGTATGTCACGCAAAAGAAACTTCTGAAGTGTTCAATGAGATTCGGTTTCATCGATGAGTTTTTCCTCGTTTTTTGTGAGTAAAAATATTTGTATAATATAATTTAAAAAATTATTATTTGAATATGTGTGTGTCTTAATAATAAGAAATAACATTTGTATATTATAAAAATAAAAATTCTGTGCTTATTATATATATATATATGTATATATATATTAATACATGGATTTACATTAAAATAATGCAACACATATTTCACAAAAAGTTGTTTATCTTAAAAATTTGAGCTGCTAGGGGAAAACTAATGCCATATTTGTACTCAGGACATCAAATTCATGTAAAATCAGTTTCAAATACCTAGGCACCAAAATGGCTGTTTGTTGACCAGTGTAATATGCACTACACGAAGGTCTTAAATGGGGAATTATACATTCCAAATGAATAAAAGAATCTTACTATATAAATATAGATGCATGTTTTTAGTCTTCTTATACAAGAATGAAAAGGTCCGATGGCGAAGCAAAAGAAACTTCAATGCAAACAGGTCTTATTGTGCTGCAGGATTGATTATCCTCCTGGACACTGCGTTATTAGATAAATCTTGATTGCCTGCAATGCTTATTGGATAAAGTAACAGAAATCCTCTGTTGAATGGATGTGCTTTCTAGAAAAAGTGAATTGCTTCACTCTAATCTTCAAGAGTAAATAATAAATAAAAGAAGACTAAGCTGTATTTACTTTCACTAGACGCCAGGAAATTTTACGCATGTTTAATAAATATATTTGAAACAAGAATAATTACATAAAATAATTTAAATCATTTGCTAAAATTTCTTTATCGCAATATTTTTAACCACTTAACCCCTTGAGCTCTGATGGTAGAACTTTCTACCATATAATTTTAATTCAGAAATGTCACAATCGCAGCAGAAAATTCAACCAAATTTATTTAAAAAAGGTTTAATGCCTTTTTTTTTTTTCGTGTTTATCGCTAATCGTTTTTTTTTTCTTTGCAAAATACTGGTGCCAATGTGACATTTAGAATTTTGAAGAAATTTACACTTCAGAGCTCAAAGGGTTAACTGGTTTGGCCGAACGCCATTCGGTCAAGACGAATTTGCTTAATCAATCATTTAAAGCTTTTTGGCACCACTATTTTTTTAAGAAAATTTTCAAACTATTGAAAGGCGGAAATGTTTTGACTAAACTTTAGGAAAATTTTATTTAATTAATAGTGGTGTGAGTCCGCTATTTTCAATTTATTGAACGGAAAAGAATCAACCAGTTAAGGGGTTCAACTTATTTCTTTAAGAAATTTCTGATTCGAATAGACAAGTGGTCCACTAATCGGTTTCGAATTGAAACTTGCTCAGCAATTTAGTTTTAACCCTTTCCGGCACAGTGTGCCCAGTACGGGCACACCTAATTTTGATTCCAAACTTGCAAATCGCACCAATAATACCTTAATAAAATTTTGCTTTTACAATCAATGTTTAAACTAAGGAATTAAGTCGTGTGTAAATTCCGGTGACAGTCGATATTTTCTCATTTTACTAACAGAAGTTTTCAATGACGAACAGGGTTAAAAGTCAGCACGTTGCTTGGATAATGTTTTTCTCCGACACTCCAGAAAATTAATGTTGATTTTTTCCCTCAAAATATTTACAATTTTATCTATCTTTGCAAAGTAAAAAATAATTCAAATTTAATGTGCTTAAAAATATAATTATATGCGTATGGTTTACACAGTACCGGAAAAAGGAATGCATCTCACATTCATAAAAATACCACAAATAATCATATAGATATGGCTGGTTATAAACAACTCTACAGATTAGTGCTATGGAAAACTGCTTTAGAGGACGTCTATGTATGGAAATTGTAACAAGCTTTATTATTTTATATGTAAATTCCGACATCATATTTGATTCCAAATTTCATTTCCGTATTCTGAATGGGAAATTATTTTCTCAAATTTAAGCAATATTTTAACAATAATATGAAAAAAATGGATTTCTATGATTGAAGTATCTTTAAATTGAGTTCTGTTAATTAATCTGTCCATTTTGATCCAAAAAATTATAGGAATGTATATATATATATGTTATATGTTATACATAATTTTCATAAATTAATTGTAATCAATGAATTTTTTTATTTATTCAAGCTTTAAATACAGGAATCTAAAATTATAGATATTTCTGCAAAAGTTTCTTTACAATTATGTTTTAAAAATGACCCTTAATGCAATTTATTTTGCGACTATTAAAAAATAATTGGGCTATGAGTTTGAAATTTGCTTAGTATTTAAATTACTTCCTGTAGTCTACTTATTTTTTTCAATGTCATCAATTCATTTTTGTGACTGAAATTTCGAAACGGGACCTTAATTTCAAAATTTTGCATGTAGGCATTGGTGCAAAGCATCTTGCTAGTAAACAGAAAGTTCTTAATTCGATCCCCGATGCTGGAATTTTAACCTAAGATGGATTTAATAAGAAAACATTTTGTGCTTAAGGAATTAAATATTATGTTTTATTATTTTGGCATTCATAATGGTTTTTGAAATTCAATTTTCTTTCTATTTAAAAACCTTTTATGATTTATTAATAATTTAGTATTTTAAATTTAATTTCAAATACTTTTCTTTCACTTTTATAAAATAAAAATTTTATTAGTATCTTTGCAATTTTTTAAAAAAAATTTCGGATTTTCAAAAAAATGTAGAATTTTGGATTTTCTTTAAATAATTTGATTTAGGTATTTTTGATTGAAATAAATAACTTCTTTTTACAATTCATTTTATATTAAATTTATTGGTGCTACTGTTTGTGTAAGAATTAAATAATTATAAATTAACAGTTTGATTTTATTAATTTAAGGATAAGTTGTTTTGAAAAAAAATATTGAACAAAACCCTCTGTGCGATCTGCAATCATACTTACCCGCTTGTTTATATGAAGGCTACACTATAATCCAAATGTAAAAGTAGTATTAATTTATAAACATTATCATTAATTCATTAGTACCATTTAGGTGATGATTTCCTGTAAAAATTGATTGGCGGTTAATTTTATTTTCACGACTGTATAATAAATCAAATAATTGTTTGTTGCATATTGATAAAAAGATGCTGACATAAATACGGAAAAAATACCTAATTATTATATTATCTCTGTGCACACCCTCTGTGCACTGTGTAATATCCCTCTGTGCGATCTGCGATCATACTTACCCGCTTGTTTATATGAAGGCTACTCTATAATCCAAATGTAAAAGTTGTATTAATTTATAAACGTTATCATTAATTCATTAGTACCATTTATCTGATGATTTGCTGTAAAGATTGATTGGAGGTTAATTATATTTTCGCCACTGTATAATAAATCAAATAATTATTTTACTGCATATTGATAAAAAGATGCTGACATAAATACGGAAAAAATACTTAAATATTATACTATAAAATAAAATATTTGATAATTAAATCTTTGAAACTTCTCCAATTCCATATCCAAAAGTAACATTCACCGTTAAATAATAAAAAAAGCGACAAAATTTGTTTTGCCATTGAATTTTTTTCACATTTGATACAATTTCTATATCGGATTGATCCGCTAAAAAAATATAATCTAATAAGCTAAATAAATAAGCTTATAACCTAATATAAATAAGCTAAAATATACATAACATAAATTGACAAACATAACAAAAACATAATAATACCGTAATGCAGTATAACATAAATTAATGCTTGATTGATATAATTATATTTTTATACTATGGCTTGCGACTGAGATTTAATATATGGGAGGGGAGAAAGTGCATTATTGTTTTCTGTGGGATCAGGAGGGATAGTCATGACCTCTTTTACATTTCAACTTTTTTTTTACTTGTTCAACTTTTTTTTTACTTTTCTTTTACATTTCAGCCATTTTTTTTTTACTTGTTTCTATATGCAACAATTTGGAAATTGCACGTGAAGCGCAGCAAATAAGGTGCGTTCGTACGATAACGAAGTTTTAAAAATATTCAGATCTTCCTGATTTATATCAGTACTTCGGATACAGTATCTTTGTGTTCCTGTAAATATACAAGAAGTAATTTTTATTACACCTCAGCAACGTATAAGATATTCATAAAATATGAAATAGTTTAATATAATTAAAACACGCCCCCAAATAATGTTTCCTCGTATAGCATTACATAGTGGAATACTTTTGTGTGGCCCTGTAATTTAATAATAAATATTCTTGTATCACAGACTGTACAGAGTGTATATTTTAATATATATATACTTAATAGGTTCATCTCAATTTCATTATGTTCAGATGATTGTTAAACCATTAAAATGCATTTGAAACGTCCATTGATCGTAATGTAACGGAATACTTTTGATTGTCCCTGTAATTGATCTATGCATCCGATTTTCATAAAATTTGAAATACATTGAAAAATTATGTAATAATTATATGTTTTAAATTTCAAACGATTAAAACGCATTTTAAATTTTTTCACCATTGACCGTAATGTAACGTAATCCTTTTGATTGGCCCTGTAATTGATCTATGCATCCGATTTTCATAAAATTTGAAATGACTCGATAAAATTATGTAATAATTATGTATTTTAAATTTCAAACTATTCGGTTCGGTAGTTTTTGCGTTGTTATATGCAAACAGACAGATGGACAGACAGACAGACGGACGTACTGAATGACAACTATAGGTGCTACATATTTACATAATTACGAACGCACCTAGAAATGGAGTTTTTAGTACATACGAAGTAACTTCGACTCTTTAAGAACATTTTTAAAAAGTTTTAATTCTCATATTTCTTTTTCTTTTTAACTTACAGGATGGTTACAATTACCCCATAAAATACTCATAATCACAAAAGTTTGAGGAAATTATAACCACTGTATTTTCTCTTTATACTTGACTACACATATTTTTTTGGGGATAATTAAGACCATTGGATCACCAAACTGACAAATCCGTTTATAAAAATTTTCGGTAATTTTGTCTCAAATTGCTCTTTGTATAACGAAAATCCTTCAGACTAACGATAAGTCTAGAATAAAATATATATTATGAGGTTAATATCTAAACGCGAAATAAAATTATACCATACACAATTTTTTCCATTATAGGGGTGGACATAATTACCACCTGACCATAATTACTCCAAATGACCCTACATTAGAACAACAACAACTTCAAAGTGGTAACTCTTTTTCAAAATGTCACTTGAAATTTTAAGTATAGATTCAATTTCTTTGGTAAAAAATTGTTATACGATGGTAATCGTTAAATTTTCTTAAGTAATCGTATTTTGATTAATTCTTTATTAAACCAGGAAAAAATTAATATTAAATTCTATATTTCTATGTTTCATTCTATTAACGTAGTATCCTTAATACACATTTTATTTTATCAAATGTAGCTCACCTTGTAAGAGTACAAAAGTTTTCAGAAGTACACAAGTATTGAAAAACGGTTTTATACGTTGATAGATGCTATTTATTTCATTGTGTTCATATTTAGAAGAAATATTTTACCCAACATTGAATTGGCATTAATATTTAACTTACTTTTTTATTTATTTGCTGCACGTAAATTTTGAAAAATGTTCCTAATGTGTCCACGTATTGATTTTCAAAATGTAATAAACAAAGTCTATCTCAGTCCTCTACATAAAATGAAAAAGCATTCATCATTTATTGATTTTTTACTCAGATTGTACATTAGATAATAATTTATACTTGAACTTTACGATAGTTTCGATGATTTCGTTGCAAGCTATATAAATCAAATGAGAATCTGCTACATATGGATGGTATCTTTTTAATCATATCTTTCTACATTACATGAATGTCATGTTCCTTTTTCTCTCTTTTTGTCTATAATGTAGTACATATACATACAACCATTTTATTTCCTACATATTGATTAAATGATATTTTTGAAAAAGATTTTCTTTTGTTATGCACGTTTAATAAATCTGCTACAACATATTTAGTAATAAATGATATTTAAAAAGGTAATTAATCAATCGATGCATGACGATTAATCGCAAAACATGATAATTCGGAATTTTTGTGTATATTGGAGTCCTTTTCAATCAGACAAAATGAGTATAGTCCTTTAAAAAATAAGGTTGCAAGCATTTTAAAACAGTGCAAAATAGAACATCCATATGTATACAAAAATATTTAACCACTTAATTGTCGCGCCCGAGACATTCACGGACTGCAAGCTTCACGGCTTTTATTCAGAATTGTTTGATTCCCACCAGTTTTATAACATAGTGTAATTGGTTTTAAGGTCAGGGTCAGGGTCAAAAAGACCCGGCGTTTGTACTCCCGGGTTAAACCCACTGTTTTGCATTCCTTCAGTACTGACTGTGAAAACCTCAGAAGCCATGGGATACAAGTGACAAAATTTTTATTTGGAGTAAATTGAGTACGAAGATAAATGACGTTAAATGTTAACATCAATAATAATTGACTGAATTAGAATAGGAAACTGCCAATTCATTCAATGTGGTCTTTGAACTCTTATTTCAATAACTGTGAAAAAAATACAGTACCATTTTCTATAAATTTATAATTAATCAGTAATTATTATTATTCGGCAAAAGTGGTTCATGTCTAGAACACAGCATGTAATTAGAATATCATTTTACCTCAATAGAAAAAAAGCATACTTCCTGATCGTCTGTACATTTAGTTCATTTTTTTTTATTTTGTCAATAGTTCTGGGGCCCTCATATATAAGCAGTAAATAAAATCAAATTTTAAATTTAGTTCACAATAATGAATGACAAAAATTGATTTATGAGTAAAAAAAATTTAATGAAAATTAAGCATTATTCTTCTATAAATTTCTGATTGATAATAGGTAGTTTATTAACTGATGCTTGAATAAATGCTGGGGATGACATACTTTCGATTCCTTCTAGAAAACCTCAATGTAAGTTAATGTGATTTTAATATATTTTATGTACTGCCTACATTTGTAATATTCTCATTCAAAAATTCAATATATTTGAAAAATAAGCTGATTTCTGTTTAATAAAATATTTTATAATGTATAATGTATACAATATTGAGTCATCCGGAAAGTTCTGCGTTTCTTCAAAGAGAAGCTTGGTTTCGTTTAATTATTCTGCTAATTCCGGTAAGAAGTGAGTTTGGATAAACCAGATAGACAAATTCTCTCTCTTCTGCTAGCGGTATATAATTTTTGCTTGTGTTGTGGCATAATTTTAATTTCAGTACTGTATTAAAAATGGAGAATTAAAAAAATCATTTTCGCTATATATTATTCCCAGTTATATTTAGAAAGGCAAAAATGCTTTTCAAATGGCTCGCAAAAATTGTACTGCGTATGGACAATGGGCTGTTTTGGTTAACACAGTTGAAAGATAGTTTGGGAAATCGAATGCATAAATATCAGTTTCAAAGATGATGTCACTTTGGGCATAAAACATATGTAAAAGAGGACCCTAAAGAAGATGCTAAAGCTGAAATTCCACGTTACACAATTCAAGAGCTATCAGGCAGATTAAGTATTCCAAAATGTCCCTCGACTTCTGGAGTCCTCATTTAAGGTCATTAAAATTTACTACATTTTTTAAACTACCACTTTCCTCACAAGTTTCATCTTCCTGAGAAGGATTAGTAAAAGGAACTTCAGGGCAATGTGACACCGGATCAATTGATAATAGTATGTGAGAATACATGGCTGCAGGTGTTTTCTTGCCAGTCGATAATCTAGAAAGACGCATCATGCAGACATAAAACTTCGCAAAATTATCGTAGTATCTCGCAAAATCCACGAAACATCATAATCCTCTTCTCCCTTCGGTACTATCTTTTCAGAGTATTTTTACAGATCGCCAAGTTACAGTGGTGCCTAAAACTTCTCCTGGTACCCAACAGGTATATCGAAGTAAGTTTTCCTCGCTTCCCACATCTTAACTGTTAGAAAATCACGCGAGCAGCAATGAACAGTGTAGAAAAAAGAGAAAAAGAGAAAAGAAACATTGAGTTGAATTGACATTTTAATACTTTGTTTTATTTGCACGCTCGTATGTGATTGTCTCATGTAAAAAGAAATTGAGAAAAACCAAATTTTTATGTATTTTGTGACAACAGCCCTTTTTTCGTATTCGAAGATAGAAAAATTAAAATGTTGTTGGTTTTCTTCATTTACGTTTTATTACTTTAAATTAAGTGTTTTTCTCACCGTAGGTGTTGTGATATTGTCGCATCAATATGAGTACTAAAGTACTAAATGTGAGTAACATTTTCTATTAAAATTTAAAGTTTTATCCAAAAGATATTTAATAGTAAAAATTAGAGTTGTAGAGGTAACAATTACTATCGTGTTACGATTAGTATATTGTCCATACATTAACTAATGACGAAATGGCGAATTTTTTTCCCTCTGGTTTTAATAAATTCCCCTTAAATAAAACAGAAGACATCCGCTGGATGCTTGCAAATTCTAGAATCTATATTTGAGTTGAATCCTCAGTCTAACAGTTGTGGATAAATGTAACTATATGTGGATTCTTTGAAAATTGAAAAGAAACCTTTATCCGAAACAGATTTTTGAAAAGGACATTAATTTGTATTCAAAATAACTCAGTCTTGGAAGAGATACTTGGCAGAATACCCTTTTCAGTAACTAAATTATATTTAGAAAAAGTCTATTATAAAAAGTGGTATTAAAAGAATTAAAGTGAAATTAAAGTTTTATCTATGAAAATACCACTGAGCCACAAAATCGAAGTTTCAGTTGTATAACTACTCTTTTCTACATACAATAATCCCTTAACCCTTCCGGGTCCGAATTTTTTTCAATTTTTAGAAAAAAATATTTTTACCTTAATAACACTAACAATAGCTATTCAAATAGATTAGTTAGTGTTTAAAGAATATTTCAATATCTAAAAGATAACGAATGTTATTCTTTTGCGCGCTATTCTATTAACATTCATATGACGATAGGCTATGGATGAATTTTTGAAGATGATTAGAAAATATTGTATTTTAGTAAGATTTAACTTATATTAAAAATTTCTAATAATGTTTGCGCTTTATTACACATGATTCTTTAAGGAAAGTAACTTTTATTTTAAATTCAAACAGTGAAATATAAGTTTAAAACAAAAGAATCGCGAATGGGCAAAGAGAATTAAAAAAAATAATTATTATTATTATTACTGCTAAATGCCTAAACATAAATGAAGTCATGTATGAAATGCATAAATATATACTAACATTACTACATGTAAATAGTAGCAAAAGCATTTTTAAAATAAAATAATACTCCATTAAAAGACATGTACTATTAATAGTACACCAGACCCGAAAGCGTTAACATTCCCAAGGATTAGGTTCACGAAAACATCAGCGAATGTCAACATCGCGAGTGTTCAGATCATCTTCCTGTTCATATAAGGGAGTTTGGTTCTAACTTTTATCAAGAAATTAACTGAAATTCAATATATATATATCAAGCATTATACATTAAAAGTACATGTTTTAAATAAATTTGAGTAAGTATAATCATATTGTCCAAAATTTATTTGCTAGTATAAGGTAAAAGACAATTTTGTGAGGTGCGATTGTTTGACAGAACAGATCTTATGTTTATGAATTGCTATATAAGGAAAAGTTGCAGCTTCGATTCCTATTTTAAATTTAAGTCTCCTCACCAGTGAATAATCGCATTCTATTATTTCTTCAACAAGTTGTTGTTAATGGATGCTTTAAAATTTCCCCGACAATTTTTGCAGAAGATATTTACAATAAAAATTTGAAATTTTAGAAAATTCAGAATATTAAAAAAAAAATCTGCATAAAAAAATAAAGTACAAGATCTTGACATAGATTTTCAGTTTTCAAAAGTCAAATACTTTCTTCAACATAAAACAATGCACAACTCCCAGTTTAAAAAGCAATATTACATGGAATCAATAAAACAATTTTCCAGTCATAAATAATAATAGTATCAACTCTAAGTAGGTTAGAATGTTGATTGAAGTTTTAAAAGAATGTTCCAATATGTTTATCCCTCATGTATAAAAAAGATGGCTGTCGATTTGAAATCATTTGATATAGAAATTCACTATAAATTTCGGAGCAGTCAAATTGTTTGATTTAAAATAATCTAACATTTAATCCTTTACAGCACACTGTGCCCGGTCTGGTATGCCTAATTTTAATTCCAAACTTGCAAGCGGCACCAATAATATTTTACTAAAATTTTACTTTTACAATAAAAATTTAAATTAAGGATTTCAAAATATCGTTTGTGAATTCCGGTGTCAGTAGATAGTCTCATATTTTACTAACAGATTTTGCACGTGCCGGAAAGAGTTAAATTCATGGTATGAAAGCTTTGTAGATAGTTATAAATTAGCAGTTATAATACCAGTTATAAATTTTATTAGTATCAACTGCAAGCATTGTAGAGTGATGGTTAAAAGTAAAAAATAGGTAATTATACATAAGCGCATGCGCGAGTATTGCTTTAATATTTACTTGCTTGCTTTATCATTTATGCAAAATGGCTATCCTGAGGCAAAGCTTTATAGCTGGGCTGATGATTTAAAAGCCATTTAAGTCATGCGAAGTGTTCCTTTGGGGCTTTATGAAAGATTGTGTCTACTTCCAGCCACTACTTAATTATTAGCCAAAATTGAGAAACAAAATTGAAGAGGCTATTGTTTCTATTACTCCGGACTTTTTAATCAAAGTGTAATAAGAATTGGATTTAAGCTTGGTTGTGAACCATTTAATTAAAGGTGCACATAATTTAATCCTCAATTCGTTGGAAATAGTCTAAATTAAACTACTACAATATACCTTTGAAACTGGAACTTTTTATAGACACCCTGTATTTTTATCGATATTAATTTCCATTAACTTTAATTAATAAAACTGTTCGAAGCATAAATATTTTATTCAACTCCTAAGAAAATAGATTAACGTTTAACTAAATGTGCACATAACTTAATGCATATGATTCGTTGTAAATAATCTAAATTAAACAAGTATAATTATAGTTTTGAAACTGGAACATCTATATACCGTAATTTCGGTCGTATACGCCGCAACTCAGATAATTCGATTTTCTACCAGAATTTGTTTAAAATAAAACATGATTTTCGTTTGCTTAACATTTATTTGACTTCTTTCCTTAACTAAGATTTCCGATATGTAAAACACTTAACTATGCCGCAGCGTATATGCGGGAAATTACGGTATAAATCCTGCATTTTTACCGATATTAATTTTTATTAATTTTAATTAATAAAACTGTTTGAGGTATGAATATTTTATTCAATAACAGAAAAGTAAATTTCTGTCAAATGGTTCAAAAATAAAATCTCTGAAAACGCTAGCAAAAAAAATCATTGTAAATCGTTTTCAATACAAATGTATCTCAGATTCTGTTCCATCAAGAAAGATTGAAAATTCTATTTTCAGATAACCAGGGGATTGAAAAATAAGTGAATATAATACTGTTTACACAAGGAGTTTTATATATAATGCTTTTCCACTGAAATTTTACTTTAAAATAAAATCTTAAAATTCGATTACGTTTTCCATTTTCTTTTTTATGAATCATTACAAAACATGTTCTGCGTAAAGATCTTGCAATTAAATATATTTTAATAGCAATATTATCACATAATAATGATTATTCTGAGTTTGAAATAACAGATCTAATTGTAGAAATTTAAAAAATGCACTTTTAGATATAGTAAAATTTTATCTAAAACATTAATATTCATAATCAAAATACGTAGTCCTTTTGCAACATTTTATTTATTGATATTTGGAAATTATTCCAAAGAGAAAACTTGCCTTGCATACAAAATTTCAAATGAAATTCAAATTTCAATTATTAATTGCTTAAGAGCCCACACTACTGATTGAAAAAGTACCGCATGATAATGTAAAGTCTGTGGAGGAATTCTTTTCAAATATCTTGCTCAAATTTTAATATTTTGACAAATTTTTTCCCATAGTTTAGCGTAAGACGATCCACAACCGGCCTAGTTATTCTTTTGGTTATATTCTTTTTATATTAGGATAGTTTCAGTTTCATCACCGGTTCTCAAAGTTAAAGTATTTTTTTATTTAAAAAATTGACACCAAAATTGGAAAAGCAAAAACTAAGACGGTTGTGGATCGTCTTCAGCTATACTATCTAAAAAAATCCCGTCAAAATATTAAAATTTGAGCGAGATATTTGAAAAGAACACTCCCATAGACTTTATATTATCATCCGGGTCATTTTCAGCCAGCAGTGTGGCGTCTTCAGAGATGGTAATGCCAACCTAGTGAATAATTTTCCTTGCCGGGACTCGAACGTCGGCCATCAATATAACACACTGATGGCTGGATTTATTTGAGTTTCGTATTTGCTTCATGTCGGTGACTCACGGAAAATTTTCCATCTAGTGCTGCATTTGTAGTCTTGCCAACATGTAATAGGGAAAAGTTCCAGGCGGGGTGTCATGCTAAGTGGTTTAGTCGGTAGAACATCAGTGCGCTATACTGAATGCCTAGGTTTGAGTCCCAGCGTGGAAGCTTTCTCTCTAAGTTGCCATATATACCTCTTAACCCCTTGGGAACGAGCGACACGTGCCGCAAAAAGACTAAAGAGTCTTTCTTTATCCCCACCTGTAAAATTTTACTGTAAAATTGGCCTTATTGAATCGGAGCATTTTCTCGATTCAATAAGGCAAAAATTTCTGTTTTTTATAACCGGTGGCAAATCATTAAACATTTCGTAAAAGTCTCCCGTCGCGAATGGGTTAAGCAATTAATAATTTGAAATTGGAATTTGTTTTGAAATATTGTATGCAAGGCAAATTTTCTTTCTGGAATAATTTCCAAATATCAATAAATAAAATACTGCAAAAGGACAATGTATTTTATTATGAATTAAAGTTTTAGATAAAGTATAAGTTACTGAACTTAGGCAATCAGTATAGCGCACTGATGTTTTACCGACTAGACCTCATGGCACGACACCCCGCTTAAAACATCTCACTATTACATGTTAGCAAGACTACAAATGCAGCAACAAGATAGAATATTTTCCGTGATTCACCGACATGGGACAAACACAAAAGTCAAATAAATCCAGCCATGAGTGCGCTATACTTATGTCCCGGGTTCGAGTCCCGGCGTGAAAAATTATTCACTAGGTTGGCATGTATGCCTCTTAAGCAATTAATAATTGAAATATGAATTTCATTTGAAATATTTTATTCATGTTTGGCAGAAATATAATACCTTATTGTCAATTTCTCTACTGTAGTAATCCACGTACATAATTTATCTTTTGGTTTAAATTAACCATTTAACCCTTTGAGCTCTAATGGGTAAATTTCTTCAAAATTCTATATGTAATATTGGCATCAGTATTTTGCCAAGAAAAAATTCGGTTTACGATATACACGAAAAAATGCATTTAAACTTTTTCAAATAAATTTGGTCGAATATTCCGGAGCCATTGTGACATTTCGAATTAAAATTAAACGGTAGAAAATTCAACCATCAGAGCTCAAAAGGTTAATTTATTTCGAGGGATATTAACTCTTTTATAGTTATTTCAAGTCCATAGAAAACAGAAATTAACTCTCACTTTTTAATGCAGTCAAACTTCTTTAATACGAACTCGCTTATTTCGAATTACTCTTAACAGAAATCAATTGTCCCCTTAAGTTGTATAGGCATTTGTTACGATTTTAGTCCTTTTAAATATCAACACGTTTAACCGCTAAACCGATCAATATTTTTGAAAAAACTTTCAAATAATGCCAATTTTTTTTTGTCTTTTACATAATTTTTAATCTTTTTAACACCGGTTTTTCAAAACAGAAATTTTTGTCTAATTGAACCCGAAAAATGCTTGGATTAAATAGTGCAAAATTTGCAATAGAAATTTACTGGTGAGAATAATAAATCATGAATTGAAATCATTTGCCAATACGTGGTATTGGGTAAATCATGATTGGCAAAAACACGTTGTCCGTATGACGTACGGACAAATAAGTGAAGAAATTAACTCCTTCGGGACGAGTGTCTTTTACAGAAATTTCAATCTTGTATCAATGGTTTTTAAAAACAAAAGTTTTTGCTTAATTGAATCGAGAAAATTACGCGCAAATCATGATTGACAAAAAACACGTTGCCCGAATGACACACAGGCATATAAGAGGAACGGTTAATCTTTTTAAATCGAGCGTGTTTTACAGAATTTTTAATCATTTACCACAGGTTTTATAAATCAGATTTTTTTTCCTAATTGAATTGGGAAAATGATCGGATTAAATAAAGCAAAATTTACAATAAAATTTTACTATTAAAAATATTCAAGGATTCTGAACACCGTATGCAGCACGTATATCGGTCGCTTGTCCCGAATAGGTTAGTGAGAAACACTAACCTATTTAACGGTCAAATTAACCCATTAATGCCCAAGATATTTCCTTCATTAAAAATGAAATTTTGGGTTTCCTACCAGTTTTAAAAGACGAATAACTTCTATTTTAATTTATTGAGAAATTTGTCTTGTGAAAAATAGTGCTTATATTTCTTTTTATTTACTGGTGTGAAAAGTGCTTTATTGCCTTTTTAGGTGCGTTCGTAATTATGTAAATTCGTAGCACCTATTGTTTTCGCTCTGTCCGTCTGTCTGTCTCTCTGTCCGCATATAACAACACAAAAACTAACCAACCGAATCGTTTGAAATTTAAAATACATAGTTATAACATAATTTTGCCGAGTCATTTCAAATTTTATGAAAATCGGATGGATAGATCAATTACAGGGACAATCAAAAGGATTCCGTTACATTACGGTTAATGGGGAAAAAAGTTTCAAATGCATTTTAATCGTTTAAAATTTAAAACATATAATTATTGCGTAATTTTGTCGAGTCATTTCAAATGTTATGAAAATCGGGTGCATAGATCAATTACAGGGACAATCAAAAGGATTCCGTTACATTAGGGTCAATGGGGAAAAATTTCAAATGCATTTTAATCGTTTGAAATTTAAAACATATAATTTTTACGTAATTTTATCGAGTCATTTCAAATGTTATGAAAGTCGGAAGCATAGATCATTTACAGGGACAATCAAAGGTATTCCATTACATTACGGTCAATGGGAAAAAATATTCAAATGCATTTTTATGATGTTACACTAATTCGAACATAATATAATTGGTATGAATCTATGAAATATATACTAAAATATGCATTCTGTACAATCTGTGATGCAAAGAATTTTTATTATTAAATTACAGGGCCACACAAAAGTATTCCACTACGTAATGGTATACGGGGAAACATTGTTTGGAGCGTGTTTTAATTATATTCAACTATTTCACATTTTATGAATAAGATATACGTTTCTGAGGTGTAATTAAAATTACTTCCTGCATATTTACAGAAACACAAAGATTTCGACTACTATACTGTATCCGAAGTACGCTCTACTATATCAGCAAGATCTGAATATTTTTAAAACTTCGTTATCGTACGAACGCACCTCATTTGCTACGTTCACGTGCAATTTCCAACTTGTTTATAACCGTTTTTAGAAAGGGACGCTAGGCACTAATGGGTTAAATTACACTTGAAAAATTCAAATTCATTATTGCCATCACTTCTTTTTTTTAAAAAATATTCATCTTATTTAATGGCAAGTAAACTGATACTAGAATGAAACAAATTACACTATTTAATAAAACTAATGGGGATCAAACAATTCTGAATAAAAGAAGTGAAGCTTACAGCCCGTGGATGTCTCGGGCGCGACGATTAAGTGGTTATTCATCACTAAAGATAACTCACGGCTACGTAGGTCTACATCCTTGACGGATCGTTATCAGGAAACAAAATTAACATCAGGAATACAATAGATATTGAATATAAAAGGTGTTTTTTACTCATGTTACATAGAATATACAATATACTACCTCTGACAATAAAGTTCGGTGAATAGTCCTGTAGCATTAATGCAAATGAAATAGTAACGAAAGTTACCATACCATCCTTCAAAATAGTCATTTCCTATAACTATGCACCGCTGAGATCTGCTAGACATGTCCTGGGAAATTCGCAAGAAGTCTTCTTTTGGGATGAAGTTCAAAAGCATCGTCACGTTTCGTTGGATGTCAGCAATATGGTCAAATCTCTTTCAAAGAGAGATTGAGTCAAGAAAATAGGTAAAAGTCTGAAGGATTGAGATCTGGCGAGTATGGTAGGTGTTCAGTTTGCACCATCCCTCATGAATTTCTGTCGGTATCTTGCAAAACTTAAAACCAAACTTTAAACTGATCTTTTATTCGTTCATTTTCCTGTTCTCAGTTAAGAACCAACACAATGAACAAGCACTTAGTAAAGCTCGTCTTACACAGAACATAAACGGCGCTCAACTAAACAACGGTAGGAGAAGATGGTCTACACTTACTTCTATGCAGGTGCAGCGTTTTGTTTCCCCAGTGTTACCAGATCGGTCGTTCTGAATTCATTCACCGAACATTATTGTCAGAGGTAGTATTTAAAGTGTGTATAACGCGAATTACTTTTAACACGAATAAACAAAAATCCCCATAAGTGTTCGTGTTAACAAGGTTCAACTGTATCACAATTTAAAATGGGTATATTATGGGCGATTTAACCCTCAAAGTGTTTGTAACGCAATATTCCGTTCACTAAGCTCCAGGTTTCACTGTAATATCTGCAATATTTAAGATAATATAATTCTATAGATTTATTGAATTTTCAATACATCGAAGAATGATTAATGCTCTCAAGAATTACATTCATATTTGATTTAATTAAGTTTTTTAAATGTAATGTTGAAAAAAATCATATTTACTTAGGATTTAGAACAAAATGTAGTTTTATGTGAGTTAATTAGATTATCAGTAATTCGCATTGGAAAACTGTTTTCAACAGCAATGTTTCTTATGGTATTCAATTCATTTCCAATATAATTAACAGAGCAAAAATTAAATGATTATCTTATATATATATTGAATGGGGCAACTTTGAAATTGAAAAGTGATGTACTATTAAAATGATTAGTGCTAGTGAACTCCTTTTACTTTCCAGTAACCTGTACGTTCAAGTGTTAAGTTTGATAAATTTTTGATTAGCACTACATCAAGAAATGACAACTCGTTATTCTTTTCTATTTAGACGGTAAATTTTATTTGAGGATAAATATTATTTTTTCTGTTAAAAAATTAATACAATTTTATGCACTTTTTCCAATACGCATTATTGATAACTTACAAAAAAATCGCATGGAAACTTAAAAACCTCCACCGAGTAATATGAGATATTGCAAAAGGAAGCACATACCAGGACTATTCGAAAAACTCAGACATGCATTTTATCGTTTTGGCGTAAACATAATCGCCACTCCTAAAAGATCTAATCAGTGGCGTAGCGAGCGGGGGCAGTCAGCCCCGGTGACACCCAATCTTTATTTGCAAATATACACACATAATCTCGTAAAATTTTGGAAAAAATTTTGGAATAAAATTAAATTTCTAGAGCACGATGCATCAGAGATAATTTTTTTTTCTCTGAAAATGTGAAATTTTATACAGAATGTGGTGTCTAAATAGGATATGCACCAGGGAACAAAAAGCAACCTATCCAACGAATGGATAGCGAAAAGCAAACTGTAAAAGAAAGACTTTTCTTCTAACTTAGACACCAGATTGACTTATGCAGACTATGAGATAAGTAACAAATCGCTTCTTTTTTTTTGATTGAAGAAGCATGATAGATTGGAGGTTGACATCATGCTGGTGGGGTGACACCATTTACATCCGCCCCGGGTATCACCCATCCTAGCTACGCCACTGGATCTAATTAGTGCCAAAATACTGGAATACATCTCATTTTACTTAAAACATAAAATATTTATCTCGAATACATATTAATGACTTCCCGTAAGCTTAAAGATCGTATCAAAGAACGTTTGAGAGACTTCAAGAACAATCATCTGGCAATAGCCCTGTCAAGACTCAACCAGAAACAAAATATTCAAGTTAATTTTGAAGATGCAAAAATTATAAGTCCCTTGAAGAATTACTGTGAATTAATTATACGTGAATCAATCGAAATTATTACTAAAAGAAATATTGTTTATAACGACGTTTTATCCTACAACATACCAAGAAATTGGATAAGTTTACTTAACTAAATATAATTCAAGTATCATTCCACATTCCTTAATATGTGTATTTTATTTTCCCAATGTTTTCCGGCCCTAAAAATTTATTTTCTCTTTCACAACTTTTTGACACCACCCGTAAGGCATGGTGACGTCATTGCGACGTCGTTGTGAAGTCACATTGTGACTTTGTGACCATCGATCGTCGATGTGACGTCACGTGACGTCGATGTGAAGTCACCGTGACTAAAATGTGAAGTCTTTATGGTCGCTTTAGAGCTCGTTTGTGACCACTTCACAAAGTGGTCACAATGTGACAAATTTGTGAAAAATGTGTCATTTGTGACTACTTTGACATTCACATTGTGACGAAACTGTGACAAAAGCGACAATATTTAAATTGCCAGAAACATGTTTTTTAAAGTAATTAACATGTTTTGAAGAATTTTTTGTAATTTTCTAAAGATTTTTTTAAAAGTCACATCTTAGTCACAATGTGACGTAACTGAGTGGTGGCATTTTGGTCACAGATGTGATGTGACCAAAGTGACTCACAGTGACGTCACTTTGACTATGCATGCTATGTGGGCAATTACGAGACATGTGAAAATTAAGATGGTAATATTTGTATTCTTATATTCTCTGTTGATGGGTGTGTTTACATTTGAATGTATTAAGGATTAAAGTAATTTAACTCTTTTTTAAATATATATTTTTTTACATCTTTTTAAGTAATTTACACATAGGGTAGTTTTAAGTATACCTTTTTAAAGATGAATATAGCATTCTACTTATTTATTTGCTGATGAAAAACTAGGCTTTTTACTTCTTTTTAAACATATCACATTTTTATATTCTCAAACTACATAAAATTAAAATAAATAACAGTAAGTTAAATATATACATATATACATATATATTTTAATAAAAATTTTGTTTTACTTAAGAGAGGTGTTATAATAATTAAAAATAAATGCCATTGACATGTTTCGGATCCGTCTAATGAGATCCATAATCATAACAAAAATAAAAATTAAATTTCAAAACATTTCACGGTCAATACAAATGACACGCGACAATGAGATATAAACAACAAAAAACAAAAATCACGCGCTCTATTGTAAGAAATTAAATTAAAGTAGACCATGGTCTAAAAGAATTTCCAACATGGTTCATCCCATTCAAGCTCTCATGGGGAATTTATTCATTAATTCTAACCATAACTTAGGAATAATAATAAAAGAAACGGTATCATCGCAAACAAAATTTTTACGCGTATAAATTTCAATGGACTCTCTTATAATAGACTTACGACTTCAATTAGATATGAAACATAATTTGCTTTCACTAAACAATTGTCGCGTGTCATTTGTATTGACCATGAAATGTTTTGAAATTTAATTTTTATTTTTATTATGACTATGAATCTTATTAAACGGATCCGAAGCATGCCAATGTCATTTATTTTTAATTATTTTAACACCTTTCGTAAGTAAAATAAAATTTTTATTAAAATGTTTATATAAAAGGTGAATCTTTCAAAATATGATGATTTAAAAAAATCTATTGGATTTAATAAAATTTTTATCATACATATATATAACTAAATTGTGAAAAGTTTAAGGAAAATACATGAGTGTAAGCTCTAAAATGAAAATTAGAAAGACAAAAAATGAAAATGAAAAGAAAAACATTAGAATTTGTATGAATGGATAGTGTAATTACTGGAAACAATAGACAGCATCGTTAAATATATACATATAAATCACTGATCTAGCCGAATGAAGCGGTTTTGTCTTAATGTATGAGTTATATTCTATTTAGACGCTAGACTTTATTTGCCTTTTTTTCTCATTCTTTCAATAGTATTTCTATTTGACTACAATCACACCACACTTCCCGTTGCAAAAGTCAAGGGAGCATGTTTAACCGCTTATCTACCGACGGTACCTATAAGTACCATTAAAATTACGTATTATAAAATTCTTTCAATACGTTGATTAGTAGTAATGCTGTTTAGAATGAGTTACAGGCACATTACTTTATTTTATTCCAAAAACATTATTTGTTACACAAAACAAAAATATTTTTAAAGGGAGGATTTCTTTTGCCTTTGTATCTATTTCTGCTTTCTTGGTACTGAGGGAGGGGGATGGTGATTTTTCAATTCGGAAATATTTCTATATTTATATTGTAAGAACATCATATTTGTACATTTTATAATTCTACAAACCATTAAGAAAACAGTTAAAATGAAAGTTTTCAGTGGGTTATAAATATTGCACAAAATCGCTGTAAGTTCAAGTATAACTAATTCATCTAAATCCTTCAAGCTTTCTAAAATCCTTCAAAAATTTATCAAATGATTATGTAAATGTTTTAATTTAGTTTAAACAATTTACACAAAATGCTTTAGAATATAAACTTTTCATGAATTCATAATCCGGTAGATAAAGGGTTAATGCAGCCACGAATTATATTTGGTGCACTGAATTGAGCTCGCTTTAGAATTTGTTTATGGATAAGGCTCCAGGCACTCAGCAAATTCAGAGCCATCATATTCCGAAGCAATACTGACATCAGAATTCATAAGAGGAAAACACTTTAGTTACTTACCGAAGATAACTCATATTCCAGTTTCTTTGTGAGATGCTTTTGAGTTAATCTTTCTTTTCCTTTTTTGCACATTTTACCTCCGCCAAGCTGTCATTATTTCACGTTTTCAAGTTTCTTTTGCTTTTTACATTCTTCTGTTTTTTTTTTTTTTTTTGTTTTATGAAATGTATGCTTGTAATATTTGCATTCATATTTTGATTTATTTTACTTCTTTGTATAGGTATTTTGCTTGTTGGAATAGAGGATATTTTGTTCGACAGTTTTGATGGTGATAATTGTAAAATGCTTATGTTTTCCTTATTGACACATAGTGAATAAAAATTTTTGCTTAGAATATTTTGATAAGTCGCAGAATGTGTTGAATTCATGTTCATTTAACTGTAAACTCTATTGAAATTGTAGTGATAAATGTACTGAGTCGAAAAATTTGCTTAGAAAAATTCGACAAGTCGCAGAATGTGCTGAAATTACGCTCATTTAACTGTAAGTTCTAGTGAAATTGTAGCAATCAATTTACTGAATCAAAAAAAAAAAAAATATATATATATATATATATTATGCGACATATCTCCCTCTAATTCGGTGCGGCATCTGTCTCATAGTGGCGGGTAAGATGCCAAAAGACCATTTTGTGTCATGCGATCGACGCTGGAGAAAGCAAGAACATACATGTATTCTACTACAGTGGTTCCCAAACTATGAGTCGCGACCCAATAGTGGGTCGTGGCGGCTATTTTAGTGGATCGCGAAAACAATCGATGATTGTCACAAAAATATATTTTGTAATTCATCTGTTTAAAATATAACAATTTCAATAGTAAATAATATTTCAGGGGTAATTTCTTAATTCTGATATGAAGAAACATATGAGTACAATATTTAGAAATATCTGAATGAGCTTTGAACTCCTTGATGGAGTTCAACACAACATACTCCTGTAAACATGCTTTTTGTACTTGGCTGTTTTTGAAAAACTAGTATAGAAAAAAATTCTGGTCAGAAAGTGAATTAATTTTGAAGTTAACAACTTTTAACCCTGATATAAATGCTTTCATCGATAAACACCAGTGTAGAAAACTCTCTGATTATAAAGTTATGTTTTGATAGTAATTAAATGTGTTTTTAATTATCTTTCTAGTTTGTGTATTGAGTTAGTTATTATTTCCTTTACACAAATTGGATTTACAAATTGTTGTTTTCGTTGATAGTGTATCCTTCAACCAAAGTTTGCCTTTTTCCTAAGATTGAATAGCCGACAGCTTATACACCTCATACAACAATTTCGATACTGATATACACTATTATCCCTCATAGCATGCATAGCCACAGTGACGTCACTGTGAGTCACTGTAGTCACGTCACATCTGTGACCAAAATGCTACCACTCTGTGAAGTCACATTGTGACTGAGATGTGAACTTCTTAGAAAACTAATAACAACTAATAATAACACATTGCTCAGTGGTGCACAAGACAGGAATTTTAATATACATTAGTACATATTAAAATAAAATAAAACTTTCAACGTTTCGCGCCGTCTTCTGCGGGCGTCTTCAGGAAAATATAATAATGGAAGGACTACGTTTGCATCTTGATCGAGAGATAATATTTCTACTAAATTAAAATCTAAATGAATTAAAAATTTAAAAAATGTTGCCATTTACACGTGAGTAAAAATTAAAATATTGCAAGGAAATAAAAATTTTAAGATTTTATGATGTTGTGCCATTTTTTTTAAAGTTTTATTTTATTTTAATATGTACTAATGTATATTAAAATTCCTGTTTTGTGCACCACTGAGCAATGTGTTATTATTAGTTAAATTTTATGGTGCAACTGTCCTATATATATTTATTTCTTAGAAAACTTTAAAAAATAACAAAAATTCTACAAAACATGTTATTTAGTATAAAATTATATTTTTACGACAATTTAAAAATGATGCTTGACGTCACAGATATGCAGGGATGTAGTGGAGGGTGTACGGGGATGTGCAGTGTACCTTTTGGATATTTCAAGGAACTCCGTAATCCTCTGTTTTTCTAGAAAGCTGCAGTACATACACTGTAGGGTATATCTCTCTGCCTTGAGCGTATAGCGTCTGCTTAGAGCATATATCCTCTGATTTTTTTACAACTGCATCAACGTATGTTATGGCACATATGTGAAAAAAAACTACCATATTGTAAAGCCGCAGTGTCGTAAAATTATGAACTTGGGAATGAAAGGCGTCTAAAAGTATTTTGGAGCTTGGATCGGAAGGATTTTCTACTTATCTTACAAATTAAGTTATATTTAGTTATTTATTTATCGACATATTGAAAACCATTTTGTTAAAAATTTTAGTAATAACCAAAACTAGAAACAATCACTTAACGCAACGACAATAATCCATTCCCTGTACAAGTGATGCAAAATTTTAAACGATAAAAATAACGTAGCTGTCGTATTAGGAAATGTGATTAAAGTAGACAGCTATATATTACTTAATATATTTATGTGTATCTAGCATATAAAATCAATTGTGCAATTTAATATCTTTAGCGAATTCAGACAAATATGCAAACGTAGAAAAATTATCTGGGTGTCCACGATAGGGGTTGTTACATGTAATTATAAATATAGTAAGATGACTTTCTGTCTTTGACGAAAACTTTTTATTTTTATATAAAACTAGTAAATCTGCAGATCAGGAGCCTCAACGTCTTCTTTGCACATCATTTTTTTAAAACACACTTTGGGCAAAATTCAACTTTCTGGAAACCGTAATTTAAAATTTTAAAATTACGTAATTATTTATAAGAATAAAATAAGAATAAGAAGTTTTCAGCCATCAAATCCGTTAAATTAAAATTTTAGTTATGTTAGGAAATTATGAAATTTTCAAGATCTATTACTTTTGTTTTTTTATTATGACATAGTAGATCTCTTAAGGGGGGCTCCGGCCCCCTGAACCCCCCGTAGTCTCATTAAATTTAAATTTTCAACTTTCTATTAAGTGTGCTAATGGTTATCGTATAGCTTGCATTTCTTTATACATTTTGATTTATAAGGATAATTAACAGTTTGGACAAGCATTTTTCATTAATCTCATACTTCTACATGCCTGCCAACCATAAACACCTAAATCTGATGTATAAGGAACTTTTTAAAGTGTAAAATTAGTAATCTAGAGTTTTACAATTTTTTTCCCCCGAAAACAAAAGTTTGATTGCATTTTGCAGCAGTTATCACGGAACAGGCTGACAGAAGAACAGACTGACAGACCGAATAAACAATAAATTTCGAATAATTTCATGAACAATAAATTTCGAGTCACCAAAGTAAGCCTTCACTGAAGTTTCGGAATGTTGTCATTATTCATGAGTTATTGATATCCATGTTTCTTGTATTTTTCACAACTACTATAAAATACCTGTTTTATTTCAATTATGACGTCATATTTTACCAAGTGAATTGTTTCTTAAAAATATAATTTTTTTTTATTTCTTTTACTTCTAATTATGTCTCCATTTTTGTCGGAAAAATTCTTATTAACGAAACAAATATCCGTGTTCAATATTTAACAAAAAGTACTATATCTATTTTTATTTTAATTCTGACGTCATATTTATTTATTTTTTCTTAGTTTAATTTCTCGAATAGAAATTTCTCGATTAAAACATATTGCCGTTGAAAAATAATTATTCCAGATTTTAATTTTTTTGGCAACGATAAAGGAAATATGTCAAATTGTATCTAAAAAGTCTCTATTGATTGTGTATGAAAAAGAATGAAATTTTGAATTATTAAGAAAATATTTGAATGAAATTAATAAAACATAACGTATGTTCTTTTCTGGGCTATGTTATATTTATACGCAAAGATACAAAGACATTAATTAATTCATCAATTTTGATGTTGACTTCATTTAAATTTTCGTACACGCTTTCAAATTATGGATAAGAATCAGGATGAATGGTTGCTTAGCAACCAACTGGAGAAAATAAAGAAAATGAAATAAACACATTTGAAATAAGTAAATCTCTAAAACAAATTAGTCTATATTATTGGAACACATTTATAAAAAATCTCCAAAATTTACAGTAATAATTTAAAAAATCTGACAAAAGCTTAGACAAAATTTCAAAACAATACGAATAAATTAACCGGTAAATTTCAGTATACATTTATTATTGAATTCCATTAATCAAATGTGTCATTTTCTCTCAAGAAAAAAAAAATGAAAATCATTGGATTTGCCATAAAAAAGCATTATTGCGGAAAATAAAATATTCTATATTTTCCGAACGAATGAATCAAATCTAACAAAAAACTATACAGCTTAATCCCAGTGCCTCACTAACATACCCAGTTAATTTCAAATCAATCGAAAGCTTCGTACGTCAGTTATCGCGGAACAGACAGACAGACAGACAGAAACAAAAAAAATTTCATGTCACCAAAGTAAGCCTTCACTGACGTTTCGGCAATAAAATACAATTAATTTATCAGCGACACAAAATGCTTTTCTAATTGTATGTATTCTGTTTCATTAAAAATATCTTGGGAATATATACTTCGATTCATCATTTATAAGAATTTTTTAAATTATCATCTTTTATACTACAAATTTTCTCAAAGCGTTTCCGAAACATTTCAAACTAAATATTTTCTATTACAGTTAAGTCAGCAACATTTAATGAGTACGTAGAAAACATTTTCAAAGTTTACATTCATACACATTTCTTGTTTTATAATTTTATTTTAAGTCTTTTTTTGTAGCTGTTAGTTTTACCTATTTTAAGTAACTATTTTTAAAATATTCTACTTCTTTCAAGATTTTAAAATGAAATTAGCATTTTTTAAAGTTAAAAATATAAAAATTTATGCAAAACCAATGACATCCGTACTTAAAATTTTTGATTTGGAGATGTCTTTAAAAAAAGAAAGTTATTTTACAAGACTTTTTACTCAATAAAAAATACATAAAAAGAATGACAGATTGACAAAGAGAAATATTTTTTTTTTATCCTCGATAATCCTTTTTTATTTTTTAAAAAGATAATTTGTATTTATTGCGTGTGATACAAATTTTATTTCTTTCTTCATTTTTTTGTATAAAAAAGATTTTTTTATTATTATTACCGCTAAATACATTTTTACACATATTAATTATTTAAACAATGATTTTTCTTATAAACTCTAATTATAAATATTATTACTATAATTATTTACAAAAAAGAGACTTTACAATCAATTTTAGCTTGAATGATTTTGAAACTAAAAAAAATCAAATATTTATTTAAAACTCTTGAAATAAAAAAAGTTTTTTATAGACACTCTCGTAAAATTATTTCGCATTTATGTTCAAAATCTGTTGCAAATAAAAATAAATAAACGGTAACATATCCATAGAAAATAAAATATCGTCTGCCGACATTATCGCAGCAGAGTAAACAGCAGCAAAGTTTTAGAAAAAACGTGGGAAGTTAACTGACTGATCCGCAGAACATAATCATGTTATGGCCGTTTACTACCGCGTATTAACCCATTAGTGCCTAGCGTCCCATTTTTGGGACAGTTTTAAAAAATTCAAGTAAGCGCATTTCACACCAGTAAAAAAGGAGTATACTTAAATTATTTCTTTCTCGAGACAAAGTTCTCGATAAATTAAGGTAAAAGTTATTCTTGCTTTAAAAGTGGTGGGAAAATGCAAAATTTGAGTTTTAACGAAGAAAATAATTCAGGCACTAATGGGTTAAAAAAGTTTTTAAAGAAAATCAACAGGAACATGCCTAAGCTTATACAGAAAACAAAATATGAGTCCCAGAAAATTACACTACAGAATGACTAAGTGTAAATGAATCCAGCATTCAATGGTGTGGGACCAATTTAGCCCTTTAGTTTATCTCAAAATTTCTCATTCACATCCGAAAATTTTTATACTATTTTTTTTTCTTTCCTTATGACAAACATTTCATGGTTACACACACAAAAAAATACTTCTTTGAAAATAAAAATTTGAAATGAAATGAAATACAATTTTTTGAATAATAATAATATAATAAAAGCTCGCAAAATTGGAAAATATATGAAACACAAGAAAGACATGTATTTAATTTTTTTTTTTTAATTTCGATGTTTTACCGGAAATTTGCAAGTAAGAATTTTTTTTTCTTTCTATAAACATGGAATATGTGTCTTAAATAAAAAAAAGAACAGTATTGAAATTTTCTGGTAAAAATCTGAATTCTTGAAATAAACAAAGAGCCAAATTGTTCCCCTGGTGTTTGTACTTAACGTTTCACTTCCGGCCATGTATTCCTATGCAATAATTTTTTGTTAGTGTATTCAATGCGACATATTTGGCTTTCGTACATTACGGAAAATATTTTCAAGTGTACTACATTCCAGCGAGTTTATAAAAAACATTCATATATACATTTTAATACATAATTTACAGAGAAGAAAACTTCATGTAATTTATAAGAATGTGTGAACGAGAAGAAGTCGTTTTATGTACATTTTAGAGAATAAAAACTAAATTCCGCGTTTCATTAAATACTTTCACTGAAACAAAAATTTTGAATAAGAAAAATTATAATCTTTCTGAAAAAAAAAAGAGAGAGAGTGAGAGAGAGAGAAATTAATTGTATTTTAAAGCCAATTTTAGGCATACTACAATCGTCAGTTTTAGAAATATTTACGCATTTATGGCTAAGAGTGATGTTATGCATATAATGTGTAAGTTTGGCATTACTAAGAGAGATGGGAAGACAGGGACTGCTTTAGGCACAATCTAAGAGTGTTTTTATATATATATATTTTTTATAAATCTACTTTAAGTATTTATTCATTTTTCTTATTTTTTATATTTGTAATGAATGCAATACGGTGTCGGTGAAAAAAATACTTAGAATATTGTATAAATTTTCGAGATCATTTCTATTTTATTTTATTTTATTATTATTATTTTTTTAATTTTCAAACTAAATAAAAATATGTCATCTATTTTACTGTTTTAAATGTATATCTCGCATAATTTTTATATACTTATTAAAACCCTGATTTAAAATAATTAAATTTACGCTAAAAGAAATAGATTTTTTTTTAAATCCTTTCTTTAAACAAAAATGCCGGTTAAACGACATTAGCTCTCTGCTTTCTACAAGATGATGGGCCGATACATGTTAGCGAGAAACCGTTTACTTTGCCGGCCAACTCTTAAGAGTTGGCCGGCAAAGTAAACACAACAATTCTTTCATCGCCGAATCCGTTAACATCTTGATGATAGCTGCCGTAATTAGCGGCAAGACATTTATGTCACAACATTGTTTAGTCACAAATGGTCGCAACTTCTTCTGCCCGCGACGAAACCAGCTTATGGCCGTCAATCATGTGTTTGCTGAGTTGTTTGTTATAGAGAGTTATACCATCGCTTACAGTTTGTCCCATGATTTTAGACTCGCCCTGTAACTCGCAAATTCGTCACAATGTGACTTGAAAACATTCTCGCATTCGTCACAAATTCGTCACAATGCTAATGCCAAAATAGTCACAAATGACACATTTTTTACAAATGCGTCACACCGTGACTTCACAATGTGACGTCACAAACAAGCTCTAAAACGGCCATAACGAGTTCAGTCACTGTGACTTCACATCGACGTCACATGACGTAACATCGACAGTCACAAAGTCACAGTGTGACTTCACATCGACGTCGTTGTGACGTCACCTTGTCTTACGGGATATTACGTGGGTACCGAAACGTTTTATTATTTAAAAGTGGGTCGCTCATCAAAAGTGTTTGGGAACCGCTGTTCAACTTGGATCTAGTCTACAGTTGCAGTCTCTTTTCGGATGAAATCTCTGTTTATTTGGCTTAACATACGAAATAAATCTTTGTTAGAGTAATTTTAATTTTCCATGCAATTTGACGGATAAAAATTATTATAAAAATTTAAATGCAGTGTAAAAAAATCTGTAAAAATACTAAATGTTTTCTAGGAAACTGGGATTCCATGAACTTTTTATGAAACGGCAACAACAAAAATTCATGTAACAGATAAAGATTTACACTGAAAATCAAAAAATCTGTAAGGTTACTAAGAAATTCTTAGGAAACAAGAATTAGTTTCTCAAAATTTCAATTCAAAGTTATTTCAAGAATTTTTCATGTAACTGCAACTCAGGTTACAGATAAAATTTTTGTAAGACAACTGTAATTTTAGTAGACTCATTTGTAAAGTTACAGATTTCTGTAGCTTTTCAAAAATTATTTGACCCATCAGTGGCCGAGAGGTTCTGACCTCTCAACTGGTAGACGACAGGAGTTGGGCTGCTCGCCGAACGCACTAACCGTTCGGTGTTTTCATGGTTTTATTCGAACTTTGCGTAAATATGGGTTAGATTCCCTTTGAAAGTCCCCCACGAAGGGCACTTTTTCCCCTGGGCCTATATCCCTCGAGTAGATTATCGGCCGACACAAAATAAATCAAACCAAAATCAAAAATTAGTTTTGTAGATTTACATCTTTTCCTGTGCAGTGTACTGATAAAATGTTAGTAACAGTACACTGTAAAAAAATATCTGTGAAGGTACTAAACATTTTCTAGGAAACTGGGATTCCAAGAACTTTTCATGTAACGATAACAGGAAAAATTCATGTAATCGATTCTGAAACTTGAATTTTTGCTGTTATCGTTACAGGAAAAGTTCTTGGAATCCCAGTTTCCTAGAAAAGGTTTTGTACCTTTGCAGATTTTTTTTACAGTGTACAGATTTCGGCAACTTTACATCTGTAGGATTAGAGATTTTTTTTAAGTGTCCTGGCAATTAAGCGGTAGAAAGCATACATCACAGCACATGGCATAGAAGAACACTACAAACTCCTCAATTTACTCTTGGAGGCTCTAGAGTCGTCCATGCAATCTCTGCGATATCTGCCTCACTTTACAATACATAAATTTAAGCGTATAGAAAAGAAATTAGGTTTAATAAACATTCATAATATTTTGAGAACACATGATAAAAATAACGACAATCTTTCATAATGTTGAATAATAACGATCGTTATCAGAAATATGTAGAATTAAAAAACTATAACTGAATAAATATATGTAAATTTTTGATCAAAGAATAGTTCGAAATAGAAAAGAAAATTTGTAACAGTATTTTATTGTTTTTACTTTTACATCAACGTTGTAATTTATCATCATTATAGATAAATTTTAAACTATGGTTTTTATTTAAATATTCTTCCCTAACATTTCCTTGTAACACACATTATAAACTCTTCATGAAACATTTTGTTTCTGTATTTCCTGAAATTAATACACACTAGAGGGGAAAATTTGCATTTTTCAATCGAAGAAAAATCCAATAATCTACAATTTTATTAGACGAAAAACTATTTTATTGATTACAAATAAATGAGTAAACATCTTTTCGAATATTGTTTTCTACTTTTGTTTGGCTCGGAAATTTTTATCTAACTCTCTAATCTTGGGGAAGAAAGCTTTCGTCTTCTGACACCAGCTGTGTAACAGGGATTCAGTCATGTTCCTAAGCATTTATATATATACATATTATTTTTATTAATTACCCATATTATTTAAATATATAGTTGGATGGAATTTCACTTTGGTACAGTTTCTTTAATAAATATGACCGTTCAGTTCAGTAGAAATAAAAGTTTGATTTTCAGATTACGTTTTTGAGTTTCTACGAGCTTTTAGAGAACTTTATTGTCATAATAGAGAATCTACAATCAAAAACTATTTCTTATATTATAGCTTTATATGTTTACTTATAAATTTTTTTTTTTTGAAAAAAGAAACAATTTTACGAATCTCTAACAAAATTATTAGTGTGAAATGATACGATGTCGAATTATTATAGCAAAGCTGAAAACCACATGTGAACAAACTTTTAATCGTGAACATGCTGGCAGATATCACGAAAAAAGGAAGTAGAGATGTTTCCTTCCTTCTGTATCGCCAAACAAGCTAAAAGCAAAAACTGTAGCTTTCACAACGTAAACAAACATGCCCCATGATGACAGAATCAGCTGACTCAGGTAGCTCTTTAATTCACACAAATGCTAATTTACGTTTTACTTACCCATCATATGCGTAGTATAGGGTAAGTCTTGCAATAGTTTTGAAAATCGAAAAATTTTTTTGACGGATTTACACGTTTCAGACACTGGAGATTCCGAAAAACATATTTTTAGAAAAAAAAATTGCCGTCCGTCCATTTGTGCGTCTGTCTGTCTGTCTGTAATCGCTCTATCCCACGAACAAATTGAGAACAACTTGAAATTTTTTATGTTCTTAGTATGTAAGAATGGGACAAAGCCTATTTAATATCAGTAACCTCGATTATCCGGAACTATTTTTTTTTCGGACTTTCGAAAAATTCGATCTGATGAAAGGTATATAAAAATTTTCGAATTTTTTTTGTTTTAAGGAATGGAAGTAAAAGGCAATAGAATAACACAAATTTTGCATAAAAACGAAGTCGATCGGATTATTAGTTGCCGAGATATGTTTAATCCTGTTTTCCAAATTCTTCGATTTTTCATGACCCTGTATTTCATTCAAATTTCAATTCACAGATATATTTTAGTTGGCAATAAGACGCTTAATCCGACGCAGTAAATATTTAGTTAATATGATTATTATTTTTTGAGTTATAAGGATGTTTCTTTTACGCAATCCGGTACTACTCGAGTATTTTGGCGTTTTATATAATTTGTCGAAATTGACTCATCAGGAATTCATTGATGGAACATTATTATATATGTTAAAATTACTTATTTATGCGTTTAATTTTTATTTTGGAACTGCCATAGATAGTTTACACGCGTTTTATTTTCGTATTTTATATTATGATGGATAAATATTACGGTGGCCCCCTCAACGACTAGTTTCACTATAACAAGAACAATTTTACGAATATTTTAATGCGGTTTGTGGCAAATTGTCCAGAAAAAAATTAGTTTTTAAATGAATTAAAAAACCAAAAATCGATTTCTGAAAGATTTTAAAGGATATGTGTCCGTTTAATATACAGGATATCCGAAAAGTTCATATAATTTTAGGACTGATTGCTTTGGATTTAACTTTTTTATAAAAATTCGATAAAATCTTTAGTGTATTTTTCTTTTATTGCATCCAACTTACGATATGATTCCATATGCTTTTTATTTGATTATTGTTTCATTTTTTTAACTGTTATTAGAAATAACGCCTATGCTTGTGTCAGCATTTAAACTAATGCTGATACCTGCGAATTTAAACTAGTATTGGTATGTTTTTTGTAGAAATATTTCAAACAGTAAGAAGTAGAAATATCAACAAAATAGTATTGCCATCTTTTTCTATAAACGGTTTTATAAAGTTATTTCTGGATATTAAATTGTTTTTTAATATTTGTTTTCATGTTCATAACATAAAATATTTTTTCATCTGCTTTCTCGAAAAATGTACAAAAAATATATAACTGAAAGCGATTTTAGCTCAAAAGAATCCCTTATTCGATACAAACGAAAAAAAATAATCTAAAAAGAACAAATAGAAAGCATGAGTTACAAAATCCAGAAAGAGCATATTATGAAATAACTTGAAAAAATTCGAAAAGATGTTTTCGCTATATAATCGAAAATATCTAATATATTTTCAAACAAAACATATAGAACGAATTCATTTTTTAATATTGTATGTATTAAACCGTTATAATAAGATAGCTGTTTCTTTAATTACTGTTCAATTATTTTTTCAAAAAATCACATCAATAAATACCTTCTTAAAAAAATCATGTATTTTACGTATTTTCTACTTTGGACACAACACTGTTAAAAAAAAGCCGAAAACTGTAGAGACATTGAAAGAGTTAATAGATAATTGTTACATATCCTTAATTTATATACATTTTGGCATACAAAAACAATTTATAATATTGTCAAGCAACAGAGATTGGACACAACAGGTGGTTCTGCTTTGGAGCATTTTCCATGATTTTTGCAATAGAAGCATCTGAATAGCTATATTATGCAACTGTTAATCTATGGATTTTCCTAAAATTTCAGATTTAATTTATCGTGACATTATTCGGATTTGATTAGATTTTGGTGTAAATCACCTCACAGGTGGTGCTGTATTTTTCATGATTTCCGCCAAAGCTTTTTATCAACTTATCTAAAACTAATGCGCGGATATTCATAAAACTTTCAGATTCACTTTGTCCCGGATATAAATTACTGCTATTTTTTGATGTAAATTAACGGAGGGACTACACCTTATTGAAGTGGAAATCACCATTTCTAAAAATAGTTATTCTGACGAAAAAAGTGTAACAACGACGGAAATAATTTATAGACAGGTAAGCGGCAGCACAGACATCCCCCTCACCGAGTTCACGGATGAAAATCTACGATTTGTTAAATCTCGATTCGCAAATTAAAATGCAATCGGTCTGCCTAGTCATATCTTGGTAGAACAAACCTAAAAATCCAATTTTAACGATTGTCTCATAGGTTTATCATTATGTTTTCCTGTTTCCAATCCGCCTTGTTTTCATACTTTTGGGTGCAGGAAAGCAAAATGGTACACCTCCGACTCATCCATTAAAATCGGTTTTTTAGGTGTTTTCCATCAAAATATGACTTGGCAGAGCGATTGCTTTTCAATATGCGAATCAAGATTTAACTGAACGATTTTCATTAATGAGCTCGATGAGGTGATTATCTGTGTTGCCGCCTCCCGGTCTAGTGCTAAGTTTTGATGTAAAGTACAAAACTTTATTGAAGCTGGAATGACGGTTTTTTTTTAAATATTGATTCTGACGAGCAAAGTGTTGCAACGACTAGAAATAGCTTTAAAAACTCACTCCGCTGTATAAGAGAGATTCTTAGAGAAAAAAAAAGAAACAATGTCAGGTAAATTTTAGTTTTTTTTCTCTTTTTTTAATACTGAAAGACTTGAAGGGGACAACTAGAAGCAGGGACCGATTTACAAATTTGGGGGCCCTGGGCACAGATGTTTTCGGGTGTCCCCTTGCGTCGATATTCCCAGAGTGATTGACGAAAAAAATCTGAAAGAAAAAAGATGGATAAAGTAACCATTATTGACTTTAAAATATCCATTAAAAATTAAATATGATGATAATCAGTAACTTATTTTTAAAGAGTTATTTTACAATTATGAAATTTAAAAGAGTAAACGATTTGAAATAAACTGTGTAGTGATGATAATTATCTTTTTCTATGCAAATCCATATCTGGAATTATAAAATATGCAAAAACTAATAATAAATTTTTGACACCACCACATTCAATTATTTAAAATATTGCTCTCATCAACGCTCACATAATCTGTTGATAACGGAAAATGATTAAAACTACAGTATATTTTTAAAGTAAAAAGATAAAAGACAATATTTACTATAATAAATTAATAAATGCATGTTTCAGACAAAATATACAACGTTATAAAAGTACAATATATACATTATAGAATTTAGGAAGCAATGTAAAATTTCATTGATATTAAAACTACACCAGACAATAATAGAAACCCCTTCAGCAGCATTTGGGGGCCCTGGGCCTGTGCCCAGAATGCCCTGCCGTAATTCTGGCACTGACTAGAATAATAATAAATTGCAAGTTAACAACTTATTGATTTATCCGAAATTCATGTATTGCAAACGCTTTCCTAGGTACATATGTAAATATATAAATATGCAGCACCTATAGTCGTCGTTCAATCCGTCCGTCTGTCTGTCCACATATAAGAACGCAAAAACTACGCAACCGAATCGTTGCATAATTTTGTAGAATCATTTCAAATTTTATGAAAATCGAATGCATAGTTCAATTACAGAGACAATCGAAAGTATTAAATTACATTAAGACCAATGAAAAAAAAGGCTTTCGAATTCCTTTTAACGATGTTATAATCTAATAAAATTGATATGCAATGAAGTATATTTTAAAATATACATTCTGTACAATCTGTGGTGCAAATCATATTTTTTATTAATTTACAGGGTCAAATAAAAGGTTACACAGGGTCATATATATTAAAACAGTTGGCTAATTCTTTAAGATCAACTCAAAAATTCAAGCATTTGAGCATGCCTGAATTCAATTTTTTAGCCCTTCAAGTTAGAGGAAAGTCGAAGCAAGTCTGGTTACCTCAGTGGTTTAAGGCCCGAATTTAAAGCTCTGAGCTTTTGTCGTCGACGATCCCAACAATATTGTTTCCAACGCTCGGCAAAAATAATTTATTTGAATAATGATGCATTTTATTACGAGGGAAAGTTATATGATTTTATTCTTTTGAAACCATTATTATTTTGATGCTTTATAATTAAATAAAATTTATCACTCAACAATGTTTCTTTCAAATAACAATTTTATTTAAAAATATTTCAAGTAATTAAAACAAAGTAATTATTAGACATAAACAGCCAATTTCCAGTTCAGGGCTTTAGAGATATATTTGTAAGAATCAAATTTTTGAAAATCCTTACAAATCGCGTTGTTAAAAAACTAAACAAAAACAAATGCAACACACACAAATAAAAGTTTTATCCGTTGAATTAATTTTAGTTATCCTTATGCTAAAAAGCAAGGGCTGTTAAAATTCTTAAAATTCTACTTAAAATTCTTTCAACTGATTACTTCAGTAGGTTAGACTGACAGAACATGAAACGCTTTGAATCTGTTGAAATCACATAGATAACATAGAAATAAATCAAGTTTTCAAAACTTTATTTACAGGTAACTTATTAAGAAAATCTAACATTATTCTAATTATAATAATCTTTTAACATGTTTATCGGCAAATCTTGACGGGTACCATCTAGTTCCATTATATAATGATAAAAGGGGAAACATTTTTGGGGCGCGTTTTAATTATATTAAAATATTTTTCATATTATGAAAATGATAAATGTTTTTGAGATTTACTACAAGTTACTTACTGTATAATAGAAAGCAGATAATATCTACAGAGACCCACAAAAGATTTCAGATACTGTATTGTATCCAAAGTACTGTACACTTTTACACCAAGATCTAAATAATTTTGAAATTCCGTTATAGTTCTAATGAACGTCGTTTGCTTCGCTTAGCGTGCAAGGTCCGACTTGTGTTTACTTTTGTTACGTGCATATGACATAATTCATAAATACAATAGAATAGTATTAGATTTATATGCATTCATAGATTATTCATTAGATTATTCATTAGATTTTTGTGATTCATTGTTAATTTTGTTTTCTCATAGACAGAAACTTTGAATTAAGTCGTTTTCGATTTACAGAGCCTGTCGTGAAACGAATTGCTGACATAAGTTGATGTATTACCAAGGAAGAAAAAGATACATGGAAGTGCAACATTCCGTAAAATCGGTTTACAATATGATGCGCGTTATCGCTCAAATTCAAAAGTCTTTATTCGGCCTGTATAAAATAAGTACGTGCAAAGGGATAGAGTTCTTTGACATCAGTCGTGCATTTTGATCTCCTTATATTTCTTTCTGGCGCAGAGTGTCCAGTCTGGGCACAACTGGATTCCAGACACTTGATTCCAAATTTACAATTTGCACCAATAATATTTTTAAAAAATCTTGCTTTTAAAATAAAAGCTTAAACTAAGGTGTTCTTGATTTCTTAAAAAGTCGTTTGTAAATTCCGGTGTCAGTCGATAATTTCTCATTTTACTAAACGAATTTGTCCAGGCCGGAAATAGTTAAGCATTTTAACCTTCCGTCTACCAGACAAAACACCCATTTATCTACGGCAACACTTAATTTTAATTCCAAACTTGCAAATGGCACCAGTAATATTTTAATATAATTTTGCTTTTACAATGAAAGCTTAAATTAAGGAATTCGTAATATCTAGACAAGTCCTTTATAAATTCCGGTGTCAATCGACAATTTCTCATTTTACCATTGACACCAGAAATATTGCTGTCGGGTCCAATGGACCCGTCTGGTAGACGGAAGGCTAAAATAAAATTTCATTGTATTATGGATTAAAAACTGTATTATTATAAATTTTCTTTGTTTTTGCAAAAGCACGTGGTTGAGTTTGGGCTTTCTACAATGGATTTAAGGATTGTATTTTTGGCGTTACCCCAACCACTATATATATTTTTAATTTTTACTCTATGAGGTATTACTGTATTTTTTTTCAAATGTGAGAAAAGCTGTAAAATACAAGACTATTGATTATACTCATAATATACTTTTTAAGAAGTATATACAAAAATAAAAATAAAACAATAAAACTAAAAATTTTCATTAAGAGTATTGTATTGTTTTATGTCATTTCAAATAATATATTTAGCTTAGTATTGAGTAAAATTCTGTGTTTTCCAAATTAAATATGTGGTAAGATTTGTCGAATATAAAACATCCTTATTGACAAATTTTCTTCTACACACAAATGAAATATTTACATTAAGAGAATTCTTTATCTTCCATTAGTTGCCTGTGAAAATATCCAGCAACTGATTAAAAAAAAATCGTTATTTTTTTTTCAATAACCATTATTTTAATAATTTTTATGAGTAACTTTTTTTATAATTCTTTTTTTTAATATTTCATAAGAATCTGTAATTTATAAATTATTTTACTTTATGAATTGTTATCTTTAAATAGATATTCTCTTTTTAAAATGTTCAAGAAATTTTTAAAGCAGGAATTTTCTATTAATAGAAAATTACGATTAAAACAAGTTGGAAATTGAACGTGAAGCATAGCAAATGAAGTGCTTTCGTACGATAACAAAGCTTTAAAAAATATCACTCTCATATATAAATCTCATAAAATTGTAAATAATTACAATTTAAATGCGCACCAAATAATGTTCTCCTTATACCATTATGCAAAGGAATACTTTTGTTTCCTTGTGTGGCCTTATAAATCGATAACAAATATTCTTTGCACCACAGATTATGGAAAATGTATATTATAATATGTACTTTATAGATGCATATCAATTTTATTACGTTCGAATGAGTGTAACACCATTAAAATGCATTTGAAACATTTTTCCCCATTGACCGTAATGTAAAGGAACACTTTTGATTTTCCCTGTAGTTGAACTATGCATCCGATTTTGATAAAATTTGAAATAACTCGGCAAAATTATGTAATAATTATGTATTTAAAATTTCAAACGATTAAAATGCATTTGAAATTTTTCCCCCATTGACCGTAATGTAACGGAATCATTTTGATTGTCCCTGTAATTGATCTATGCATCTGATTTTCATAAAATTTGAAATGACTCGACAAAATTATATAGTAATTCTGTATTTTAAATTTCAAACGATTCAGTTGGGTAGTTTTTGCGTTGTTATATGCGGACAGACAGATAGACAGACGGACAGACAGACGGACGGACGGTCTGAACGACAACTATAGATGCGGCGTATTTACATAATTACGAACGCACCTAAAAACGATTCTAAGGCTTTTACTATATAATGTTTTAATATATATCAAATCATAACAAACTAATAAATTTTGAGTGTCTTAATAATCGCAATATATTACTGTTGAATGTTAGTAAACTGGAAAATAGAAATTTATTCTTACTACTCAAAGATATATTTAAGAAGCTTACAGAAAAATAAAAATGTCAGATAAAACCATAAAGCTGAATAAATGGTTTCATCAAGCGTATTGGATTGTTTTATATCATTTAAAGGAATACTTGTAGCTTCGTATTGTGTTAAATTCTGTATTTTCAGAATTCAAAAAGTGGTATGATTTTTCAAATTTAAAGCAATCTTACTGATTAATTTCCTTCTTCACACAAATTAAATGAAAAAACGGGAAAATGTCAGATAAAACCATAAAACTGAGTAAATGGCGTCATCGAAAGTATTGGATTTTTTTTATATCATGTCAAGGAAAATACGTTAGATGGCCAAAGGTGACCGGGCCACTTGCAATTTTAGATGTTTTGTTAAATATCTAGAAAAATATATGTGGAATTATTCTGAAAATAAAGATGTGTAATCAGAAAACTACAGGTAACATATTTTCACTAATTTCCTTCTACACACAAATGAAATTCCTACATTAAGATAAATCTGTAATTTATGTTACGTGCTTTTGAAAGTATGCAGAAACAATTCAATAACAATTCGTTATTTTATTTAAATAACTATGTATTTTAATAAATTTTATAAGTAAAATTTTTTATTCAATGTATCATAAGAATCTGTAAACTTTAGAAACATACTATTTTTTTAGAATGTTAAAAAAAATAAATTCAGGATTTCTTTTTAATGAGAAATTCTATTTAAAAATGATTCTAAAGTCTTTAATGTATAGTGCTTTGATACATATCAAGTCGTAACAAACTAATAAATTTTGAGTGTCTTCATAATCGGGATATATTTTTGTTGAATGTCAGTAAACAGGAAAATATAAGTTTATTCTTACTACTCAAAGATATACTTAAGAAGCTTACACAAAAATAAAATGTCAAATAGAACCATAAAACTGAACAAACGGTTTCATCAAGAGTATTGGATTATTTTATATCATTCAAGGAAAGTCGGTTTCAAAAAGTCGGTTTATTCCCGGGCTTATTTCCAATAGACCAGGTTTATTTCCAGGTTTATTCCCAAAAACCGAATTATTCCAAAAAATCCCGGGTTTTTTCCAGGTTTATTCCTAAAAACCCGGTTTATTCCCGGGTTTAAACCGAGTTTTTTCTAACCTTTGCAACGCTAGTAATCAGATGTGAATATATTTTCACGAATTTTCTTTTACACACAAATGAAATACCTACATTAAGATAAATCTTTATTTTTTATTAAGTGCTTATGAAATTGAGCCGAAACAGTTCAATAATAATTCGTTATTTTATTTCAATAACTACGTATATTAATAATTTTTATAAGTAAAATTTTTTATTCACTATGTCATAAGAATCTGTAAACTTTAAAAACATGCTATTTTTTAGGATGTTTAGAAAAATTAAATTCAGCATTTCTTTTTACTAAAAAATTCCATTTGAAAAAAAAAGATTCTAAGACTTTTAATGTACAATGTTTTAATACATATCAAATCATAACAAACTAATAAATTTAGAGTGTCTTCATAATCGGGTTATATATTTGTTGAATGACAATAAACAGGAAAATAGAAGTTTATTGTTACTACTCAAAGATATACTTCAGAAGCTTACACAAAAATAAAAATGTCAGATAAAACCATAAAACTGAATAAAAGGTTTCATCAAGAGTATTGGATTGTTTTATATCATTTAAAGGAATACTTGTATCTTCGTATTGAGTTAAATTCTGTATTTCCAGTATTCTATAAGTGGTAGAATTTTTCGAATTTAAAACAATCTTACTGATTAATTTCCTCTATACACAAATGAAATATAAAAAAATAAAAATGTCAGATAAAACCATAAAACTGAATAATGGTTTCATCAAGAATATTGGGTTGTTTTACAATTTACATCATTTCAATGAATATACTCTAGATGGCCAAAGGTGACCGGGCACCTTGCAATTTTGGACGTTTTGTTAAATATCTAGAAAAATACATGAGGAATTATTCCAAAAATAAAGGTGTGTAATCAGATGTGAATATATTTTCACGAATTTTCTTTTACACACAAATGAAATACCTAAATTAAGATAAATCTTTATTTTTTATTACGTGCTTATGAAATTGAGCACAAACAGTTCAATAATAATTCGTTATTTTATTTCAATAACTACGTATATTAATAATTTTTAGTAAAATTTTTTATTCACTATGTCATAAGAATCTGTAAACTTTAAAAACATGCTACAAGAATTTTTCGAATTTAAAACAATCTTACTGATTAATTTCCTCTATACACAAATGAAATATTAAAAAATAATAAAGTCAGATAAAACCATAAAACTGAATAATGGTTTCATCAAGAGCATTGGATTATTTTACACCATTTCAAAGAATATATATAGCTTCGTTTTGAGTTAAAGTCTGTATTTTCAGAATTCAATCAGTGGCAGGATTGCTTGAATTTTAAACAATCTAACTGATTAATTTCCGTCCACACACAAATGAAATACATATATTAGAAAAAGAAAACTATTTCTTTTATTACTTAACTGTAAGAAAAAAAAAAAGGACGATTTTACGGATATTCTACTGGTGATTGGTCTGCCAGTACAGTTCACTGTTTTTTTAACGGAAAAGTTTCCATAAATTCAAAAGAATGTTCCCTTTTTTGGAAAATATTCTGTAATTTACGGAAATTTGTAAAAAACCGCGAATTGTACTGGCGTCACGATTAAGAGTTTTTTTTTACAGATGTTCCATATGAAAAGAATAAAGAAACAGTTCAAAATATTGCGGTATTCTAAATATATAACTTCATATTTTACTATTTTTTTATTTAATTTTTGCATTAAATATTCAGATAAGGTTCCTTATTTAATAAATTATTATTATTATTATTATTATTTTTTACTAATCGCAATGTTGAAAAGATGCTCTATGTTTCGAATATCTAAAAGATATTTAAAATGTAAGGGTTTTCTTTAATGGTAAATTTTAACTTTTTAAACAACGATGCCTCTAAGTTAATAAATTAAAATTATTATTTTTTTATTAATCGTAATGTTAAAAATATTCTTTGTGTTTCGAATATCTAAAATATATTTTAAATGTAATGATTTTTAAAAAATGATAAATCCTGAATTTTTAAACAACGATGACTCGAAGTTAATAAATTAGTATGATTATTTTTATGAATTGTAATGTTTAAAAGATGCCCTGTGTTTCGAATGTCTGAAGATATTTAAAATGTAGGGATTTTCTTTAATGGTAAACTAGCTGCACTTGCGGAAATTCGACGGAAAAGAATATATATTAGATATGATATATATCAGTCTTATATACACAATAAGATACTGAGCGAAATGTACAATTGCCACCTCTTAAAATAGGGATAAAATATATTTTCATGATGAAGATACACAAACTTCAGAAAATAACAAAAAATAAGGAAAACTACTCATAAATTATTATGTTGGACTTAACTTCAGCTACAAATCTTTTTTAATGCGGTTTCTAAACCTTAAATATTATTTAAATGCCAATTTATTTAAAAAGTTACTGTAATACTTCAGAAGACGAATTCAAAAATATCTGCATAGTTTATTTTTTCTCCGTTTAAATATCCCTTGGTAACTGTACAATAATTATAATATCAATAAAACATTTTAATTATAATAGAAACAGGGAGTTACTAAATTGCATAACCAACCCACTACACATTTACAGCATTTACAACAAAATCTATTTATTCATTGGTTAGTAACCTCCATAAACTTGTCAAAATTAATTTTATTGTTATGGCAACGAAAAGAAATACGATATCTTTTTTATTAAAAAGAATAATTTGTTTGCGTTTGTTGCTGATTTTGTGTTTGTTGTTGCTAAAACATTTTATTTATTTTTATTTTAAATAACTTAATACAACGAAATGATTTTAATTAATTTTTGATAGTATGTAATTTAGAAATATCGAAATATCGGCATATCACAGACAGGTTTTACTTTTTTTTTCTTCAAATATGACATTATTTACACCTTCAGAAAAACCCATCTTTTCCGAAATAAAAGCGTGATTTATGCAGTTATTTAAAAACTAGCTGTTACCCGTGACGTTGTTCACGTAACATTAAAAAAATATATATAAACGCTTTAATTAAACGAAACGTTTCATTAACTATAATTGAAAACATATATAACTAACACACATTTTGTAGGAGGCACTATAGTAGTTTTCTTTATAAGGGACGAAAAGAACTCAGAAAAATAGAAGCGAAATGTGTTAGATAAGATGAACAACCGCGAAAATGAAATTGCAACCACTTATACTGTAGAACAACTGTAACGTCCCCCAGAAATCATGTTGTAGTGCATTTCAGAATTCCATATCAAAGACAGAAAAATCATTTGTTAAATCTAGGTAATAAAAAATATCCAACATTTCCATGATACATAACTTCGCCGGCCCATTCTTTTCTGCAGCTATGTATATGATCTTTATGTTTGTAAATATTCTAAATACAATGTTAAAATTTAGCTTAGTTAGAAAAAGTATTACGAAGATTAAAGTTTACCTTTAGCAATTTCTAATAATAGACAGAAATGTACTTGAATTATTTTGTACAATCCTTTATATTACGTACAGATATTTATACTACCCCATATTTAGCTTAAATTATTCAAGCAAAAAACCTAATTAAAATTATTAAATTCATATTTCCAGAAATCTCTATTGCACAAGTGGCCATGTATCCAGTTTATTGTACAGTCCGGTACATGATTTATTTAAATTCTACAAACATCTCTTATTATACCAAATGTAGCTGAACTTTAAGATGCATTAGTTTTCCTTAAAATACATACCGTAATTGAAAAAGCTCTTCAGAAATCTTTTCTAATACACCATACTTTGGATACAATATCAGAATGAAATATTTCCAACAGAACATAGAAAAAGGAATAGAAACATTATCGAAATCTTCGTGAATAGAATTTTTAAATGCTTTTAAGGGCGACACTCTTTTTAGATTCATTTTTGCATATCAAAAGTTGCAACTATTGATCTTATTAGGTAAAAACATTTGCTCCATAACTTAATAAATATATTATTTTTTTCAAGAGTGGAAAACTAATTTACTTTCGTTGACAATACTGTCAAAATAAACTTGTCTAATGGATGATATAACAGACAGGTGCCATTTACTTTCAGATTTCTTCCCGTGTAATTTATTATTTATTTACCCAGAAATGCGCTAGAGCTAATATTGAACGTGCTTTTTATTAAATAGTTTCTTGAGATTTCGATGCATTACAAAATTATGTGTATTGAAGTGAATATAAATATTTTAGTTCTAAAATTATAAATTAAGAAGAGAATAGAAATTAACATTACAAGATATATGTATTACAAATTTAAATTTTTTTCGATAAAATTCACCTTATATTATATTAATTTTCTTTTAACAATATTCCATACTCATTTCAAATTATTAAATTAAAATTCTGTTACTAGATCTAATCTATTAATCTTTATAGAAACGATATAAATTCTTAATTCGCCTTGAAAAACATTTATTCCAAATGCGTAAATTTGAAAAATGGCTCTAAATTAAAAATATTCTGAATTAAACTTTATTTCTTAAAATTCACAATAAAACTCATTTTTTCCCTGTTTTTATCATCCCTTTTTAAAGAAAGTCTTATTAAATTTATTCCAAAACCATGTCTTTCAAAAATATCATTCTTTTTATTTATTTTTCTTTTTTCTTCGCGTTTGATATTTATTGCGTATCAATAAATTCATTTATTTTCTTTTTTGTTTTACAGTTAATCGTCTGTTGTTGAATATTGTCTGTAGATTATTCGAATTTTGATTTCGATTATAAATTAGTTAAATAACAATCTTTTAAAATACAAATTATCGTCTGAAAAAGATCCGAGATTGCTATGTTAATCTCGACGCTAGACATAAGATTCTGTTTACATAAGAAAATTATGATTAAAGATTATAGAATATTCTAGAAGCTTTTAGTATTTGATTTAAGTAAGGAAGCCGAGAGATGATCGGATATTCTTTCTTTTTCTTTCGATGATTCGGTTTTAGACGATTTGCGCAAATTATCTTTTTATGATGGAATGTCACTACGGAGAGAGCATTTCCTGCTTTATCTGAATGACTTTAATAAACTATTTTGGAGCAGAAACTGTGTAACTTTGTAAAGCTTCAGCGTTTATTATTTTACTTCATTTTTATCTCGCTACGACTCCTGTGTCGTAATATGAGGAAACTTGCAACGATTTTACTGGCTCCTATTTTAAAATGTCACATATATATATAAATAAATATATATATAGATATATAGATAATTAAAGTGAACTCACAAATGTAAGAACAAGTTTGTGAAATTGTAAAGTTGAACAAAATGTACAGATTTGATACCAGAAATGTAGATTCAGAACTATGAATAATACTGCAGGATCACCAGAGGAGCTAGTAGGTTTACGTCATAGTACAGATATGGTATTTGACGCACAAGTTTGATGGCATTAGGCCTAAAAGGCAAAATTCAGCTTCTTATAACACATCAAAAAGGCCCAAAATAAATACAAAAAATTCCAAATATTTAAAAAATGGAACACCACAAACAAGATACTAAAAACAGAAAATTGATTAAAGCACAATACCTCACTGATAGGCACAAGTAATTTGACTCACGAAAGTAGAATATTCAATAATTCAATGAGCTTTAAGACAGTTAAAACATATGGCCAGAAACTGACATCTGAACTAGCAAATAGTTAATAAAAGCAAAAATACTCATCCCCTCTGCTGTGAAAAATGGAAAATATATTGCAACTACATTTTTTTATTAGATGTATATATATATATATATATGTATGTATATATGTGTGTGTGTGTGTATTTCTGAGCAAAACCATTATATAATAATACAAATCAATATCTGCAACGATTGTAGAATAACCCAATATAGCCAACTTAAACTAAAGAAGACAATCAAATGTAATCAGCAATAGTGGGACAATTACAAATAAATTAGTGTTGTTGTACATGGCTCGTTATACATATATATATATATATATATATATATGTTACAGGCCAAACCCGATTTTAGGCCAAACTAGCTTTGCCTAGGCCAAACCGGTCTATCCTAACCCCCATCGGATAAACTAGTTTTTCCTAGGCCAAACCGGTCTATCCTAACGCCCATCTGATAAACTAGTTTTTCCTAGGCCAAACCGGTTTATCCTAAGGCCCATAGTACAAACTAGATTTTCCTAGGCCAAACTAGTTTGGCCTAACTCTTATAGGATAAACTAGTTTAGACTGCTCTTTATTGGTCTGATCTAGTTTATCCTAGGCCGATCTAGTTTATCCTAGGCCAATTCAATTTGGCGTGATTTTATGAACTCAATAACCGCCTCAACGCCAACATTCTTGTTTGTCCTAGGCCAATGTAGTTTTACGTGTTTTTAGCTCACGGGCGTGAAAGCCAGAGAAATAATGGGCTCACAGGTTCTGTATATGCATGTACGCATGTATGTACGTATGTATGTAACGAGATAATTCTTGATTGAAATAATGTAATTTGACGTGTTTTTATCTCATCAGGCTACCAAAGCCTGAGAACTAATGTGCCCCTAGATTCTGCATCTATGTATGTACTTATGTACGTAACGTAATAATTCTTGATAGAAACTTTCAATGTTCAACTGAACTTTCAACATCAACAACATGAAACTTTCAACATCAAACTTTCAATGTAGATTTATTCTTATGAGGAGCTTTTCTGATTAATTGTGGGAGGTCATTAGAGAAGAATAAGGGGAGGGGGGGCGAGATGCTGATTCGCATCTTCCCTTAATTCAACTAAATGGGTTTCCATGCATAATTAGCATATTTTATTCAAATTTTAGATATAGGAGCATTCTCTTGAGGCGCTTCCATAATTAGTTGTGGGTCTTCATTGTTTAAGTATAAAGGGAGGGGGAATAGGGGTATTGCTTCATACTTTATGTAAATGCTTTTTCCACGCAGAATTTACTCATTTGCTTCAAATTTAGAAATAAATTCATTCTGGCAAAGCGCTTCCCTAATTAGTTTTGGTTAATTGAATAAGAACAACGGGAAGAATGGAGGGATCACGCCTAATTTTGGCAAATGGGTTTTTCATGCAGAATTAACCGATTTGCTCCAAATCTTGCATTTGGTCCTTATGATGAAGCTCTTCACTGATTAATTTTGGTGGTTCTTCGATAACATATAAGGGTGAAACTTACAATTTATTTCCTTCCTTAAATTAGTTTCACTTTAACAAAATTTGCTCTAATTATCAAATTAACAAATTTGTTACACTTATCAGTTTACCAAGTTATAATCATGTTGATTAAAAGATCCTTTGAATATTTTAATAATAGAATCATCCAATTATTTTCATACTTAAGTGATTGTTTTCGAAATAGCGCAATTGTGACATGGAAACAATGAACTAAGTTATTGTTTAAAAGTTTCCATAATTTGTGTAATTACCAAGGGATTTTGAAAATGAATTATTGTTGCAAGAAGGGATTATATCGTTTAAAGATTTCATGAATTTTCCCATAAATATTCTATGGAATTATTCATTGTAATACTTTCTGGTAAATGTTCTGTTCAAAAAACTTTTTATTTATTTATTTATTTTTAAAGATTTTAGAGGTTATAGCGAAAGTCGATATTTGCAACCCAAATTTATTTACACGGTATATTGTGCTTATACCGAGTGAACAAACACTCTAAAAATTAATGAAAGCCGGAAAAATAACCGAAATAAAAAACAGTTTGCAGGGTTATCATCTATAGGCCATGGGATTTGTTTTAAGGCAGTTATAAAAAGTAACTCAAAAAATCGCCGACATATGGCATTGGAAACGTTCGACTTTTTTGGAAATATGCAATTGAGATGGTTAGAAGAACTTGCGCTGCTAATCCGAATTAGTTCACGGTTGAGAGCCGTGTACTTGATGAGGTCTGCAGAGTGAGAAGGATAAAACTTTATTGGTAAAGTTATATTACGTGAACCAGGAATCAGCCTATGATCCTTGATCAAGTACAGGGCTCTCCACCATGAACTAACTGTTGATTAGCAGCGCAAGTTCTTCTAACCGTCTCATTTGTATATTTCCATCGAAGTCGAACGTTCTTAGCGCCATCTGTCGGATTTTTTCTAATTTTTTGTAATTACCGTGTCAAAAAAAAATAAAATAAAATAAAATCCGTGACTTATAGATGCTAACACTTCAAACCGTTTTTCATTTCAGTTATTTTTCTGGCTTTTATGATTTTTAAAATTTTCTACGAACATTTACCCACCCGGTATTTGTTTGCAAGCAATTTGCAATTACAGAGTTTAACTATATTCAATAAATGCTTTCCCAATTCGTCCCAATTCCTGTATCATAAAACTATTATCGAGAATTAGAGATATTGGCTTAAATAAAACACATTTTTTATATTTGTTTAACAATTGAGAATTTATGTATACATGTATTTGATAAGGTGATTCATCTCTCAACATCATTTTTTAAAGGGTATCAAAATGCATTCCACACGTTCACGCATATTCCAATTTAGATTTCAAAACCATGATAGTGGTAGTGACTCCTTTTTTCAACGCAATATGATTTTTTTATGATTTTTAAAATTTTCTACGAACATTTTGCCCACCCGGTATTTGTTTGCAAGCAATTTGCAATTATAGAGTTTAATTATATTCAATAAATGCTTTCCAAATTCGTCTCAATTTCTATATTATAAAACTATTATCGAGTACTAGAGTATATTGACTTAAATAAAACACATTTTTTATATTTGTTTCACAATTGAGAATTTATGTATACATGTATTTGATAAGGTGATACATCTCTCAAGATCATTTTTTAAAGGGTATCAAAATGCATTCCACACGTTCACGCATATTCCAATTTAGATTTGAAAATCGTGACAGTGGTAGTGACTCCTTTTTTCAACGCAATATTTTCTGTGTTATTTTTCTAAGGAAGTACTTGTTGAATGAAATTACCTTCCAGTACACTGTAAAAAAATCTGTAAAGTTACGAAAAATTTTTTTTTTTGGAAAATGTGGTTTTCTAGAGCTTTTTTTGTAACAGTTACAGCAAAAATTAATGTAAATGAAGCAATTACACACTGAAAAAAAATGAAATATTAAAAAATGAGTAAATCGATGTACTCATATCGAATTCAGTACATTTGGATAAAAAAATGAGCACATTGCTTTCACAATTCTGTTACCTCATATGATATCAAATTCAAATTAATGATAATTTTGTACCCTGTTTTAGTTTATTTTGTTGATGGCGGCAAGAAAAAAAAAAAAAAAAAAAGTTGGAAATTGCGCGTGAAGCGTAGCAAATGAAGTGCGTTCGTACGATAATGAAGTTTTAAAAATATCTATCTCATATATCAATATCATAAAACTGTAAATAATTACAATTAAAATGCGCACCAAACAATGTTCTCCCTATACCATAATGCAATGGAATACTTTTGCGTGGCATTGTAAATCAATAACAAATATTGTTTGCACCACAGATTATGCAAAATGTATATTATAATATCTACTTTATAGATGCATATCAATTTTATTACGTTCGAATGAGTGTAACACCATTAAAATGCATTTGAAACATTTTCCCCCATTCACCGTAATGTAACAGAATACTTTTGATTGTCCTTGTATTTGAAATATGCACCCGATTTTGATAAAATTTGAAATAACTTGACAAAATTATGTAATAATTATGTATTTAAAATTTCAAACGATTAAAATGCATTTGAAACTTTTTTCTCCATTGACCTTAATGTAACGGAATCCTTTTGATTGTCCCTGTAATTGATCTATGCATCCGATTTTCTTGAAATTTGAAATGACTCGACAAAATTATGTAATAATAATATATTATAAATTTCAAACGATTCGGTTGAGTAGTTTTTGCGTTGTTATATGCGGACGGACAGACAGACGGACTGACTGAACGACAACAATAGGTGTTACGTATATACATAATTACGAACGCACCTAAAAATGCTAATTCTTGTAAATATTAATTCATGCACAGAATTTTAAAATAATTAAAACGTGCTTGCAAATAATACTCTTGCCTTAAAAAATATTCGATTTGGATATTTTGCTGATTAATTTGCTATTTTTCTTAATAAATATTCTATTAAACGTTTATTGCTAAAAATTTTGTGCCAGAAATAAATGGCAGTATATTTTTAATTTAATTTGTAAGGTTAGGGAGCAATTCATAGCAGTTTATATTTTAATGCAGTCATGGAATGAAAAATGAGTACACTGTAAAAAAAATCTGTAAAGGTACTAAACATTTTCTAGGAAACTGGGATTCCAAGAACTTTTCATGTAACGATAACAAGAAAAATTCACGTAATCGATTCTGAAACTTGAATTTTTGCTGTTACCGTTACAGGAAAAGTTCTAGGAATCCCAGTTTCCAAGAAAAAGTTCAGTACCTTTACAGATTTTTTTTTTTTTTTTACAGTGTACACATGTTTCTCAGTTTTTAGCATATTTGAGTCGGAGCTATGAGTATGTGAAGTACTTAAAATTAAATACTTTTTACTCAATTTTGAGAACCTATTTTTTCAGTGCATGAATTTTTGCTGTTACCATTACATAAATAGTGGTACTGAGAATCCCAGTTTCCTATAAAACATTGAGCAACTTTACAGATTTTTTTTAAGTGTATGTTAAATTTACAGTCTATTATTCATTTACACAATTTTACAGGTCGACTAATGCAGCCGCATATAAGATCAAACACAGTAATGTAACAGTTGATTGAGGTTAATACAACGAATTTCCAATACATTGATTTTCAAAATAATACCCATTCACGCAATTTTATGTTGGCAACTAATGCAAGATCAGTTCAACTAGTTCAAATAGGTGGGGAGGCCTACCATATGGCTTGAGCTCAACAAACCCCACCTAACATTTATTTAAAAATATATAGAGGACCCCAGAAGCCAAGGGGTATAAGTGACAAAATTGAAAAAATTGAGTTAAGTGTACAGGGTATCTGGAAATATGCTTTTTTCATTTCAGGTAAAGAAATATAGGTCATTTTCTGATTATTTGGGGAGTTATAGAGATAAACCACTTTTTTCGAAAAACAAACAATATTGATTAATTATACATTTAAAGAAAATCGTACTTCTTTTTTTTTAACAGTTATTGAAATGAGAGTTCAAAGATTAGAATGCAACAAACAGATGTTTCCTATTTCAATTTAGTCAATTGTTATTGATGTTCCAATTTAACATCAATTATCTTTAAACTCAATTTACTCCAAATCGACATTTTGTCACTTGTACCCCTTGGCTTCTGGGCTCCTCATATATAATTCACAAATGGTCACCCAATTTGTTCTCGACGAACCTAAAGTTAGTACTATATTAAAGTATATAGATTTTAAGTTGAAAATTCAAGTAATTTTTTTCCACCTAATTTTTTCCATCCTTAAGATAGTAACAAATATAATAATTATTTAATATATTGACAAAAGGATAAAGATAAAAAATATTAAAAAAAATTAATATTCATGATAGAAGAAAAAATGAAAGTAAAAAATTAAATGAATTAATAGAAATAATACTAAAATTTTAGTTCATATGAAATTTCTCTCCTTTAAATTCAATTTTCCTTTATTTTCTTTTATTATTATTTTTTTTTTTTCAAAGTTAAATATCCTAGTTGAGTAAGTCTCTAATTTGATTAAAATCTCTATTTTGAGGAGTGAACAGCCAATAACATTTAGATTTTATTTGTTTTACAATTGTTAATGAAATATTAAATTTGAAAATGAATTTAATCATACACAACAATAATGCTAAATAAATATAATGTGAGACATTGATTGACAAGAGACCATATTTACCATGGAGGCCTACCATGCACTGATCAAGAGACTCAGTTGGCCATGGAGATCTACCACGCACTGATCAAGAGACACAATTGGCCATGGTGGCCTGCAATGCTCTGATCAACTTTTAAGATTTAGCTAGATGAGTATGCCTATCCATGAGCTAAAGCTCTACTAGCCCCACCTGATGACGCAAATCAGATCAAGCGTTGTAATATAACAATCTTTTCTGCTGGTCAAAATGACGATCACACGGGACAATGAGGTGTACATAAAAAAGAACTCTGTTATGGAACACAAAATTAAAAATTTAGACAATGATTAAAAATTATTTTCTAATTTTTCTACCTTTCCACCAAGAATTTCTTCATTAACTCTAACCATAATTTAAGAGTAATAACAGATACAGTAGCATTGCAAACAAACCTTTTTGCGTATACATTTCAATGGACTCTTTTATAACTGACTAAACTTTTTTAGGTAAGAGAACTTTAAATTAAAATATAAAATAATCATATCTAAATATACCGGGTGATCCAAAAGTCAGAACGAACTTTAAAAATGAATAATTCGAAAACGAATCAACATACAAAGATACGGTTTGGACAGAACTGTTGCGAAATCTCTTCCGATGAAAGTGATGTTTCTTTCTCGCCTGCGAGCGAGCGATGTATTTATATGATGCTAAGTGGCAACTACTTTTGCGTTGCCTTGACGATCGTAATGTTTGGAATGTTTTAGTTTAGTTTATTATTAGAGTTGTTGAATTATGAATCTTTGGAATGTTATTTTTTTTAATAATAGTGGAAATACCAGATTGTCTGGTATTGTAATTATATGTATAGTAATATTTCAACATATAGAATAAACTTATTATGAAAATGAAAACCTTCTGATATTGGAGTAATTTCTCTTCATGGTGCCCTAAGGACATGATCGTGTATGCTAGAACTATAGCTGTTTATGAAGACGATTTTCACGCTCTAAGAAATATGAATATATTTTTTTTCTGGAAATATAGACAGCAGATACATCTTTTAAAGAATTTATCTGGCGAATCCGACGGGTTTGAAAGTCACGGCCAAGGCGAGATATGAGGTATGTCCAATTTGATTATTAATTTATAAATTTGCATGGAATATCGTTTGAAAATGAAAAAATAGAATGTTTTGGTTTCGTTATGAAATTTATTGTTTTAGTTCCGAAATTGATAAACTAATTATTTTAATCTCGGATTGAGAATAGATAATTATTGAAATTTAGTTTCGTTTGGAAATATTTAATGATAATATACTAGGAAATATTTTATTATATCGTTTTGAATATGGATCTGGAAAAAATAAAAAAGAAACGTACTTCCGTTCGAGGGAGCACAACGAAACTAATTTCTAAAATTGAATGTATTTTGAAGAATAATGATATGGAAATTTCTTTGAAAATAGAGGAAATTAAAGATTGTCAGGAACAAAGAAATGAAAAATTTTCGGAACTAAAAGAGCTAGATAAAGAAATTTTTGAGCTCACGGATGTTAATGAGGTTGAAAATGAAGTTTCGTGTTGTGAAGAGTATATTGAAAAGATTTTTAAATATCGAGGTAGAATGACGCGTTTAATAAAAGAAAACGACATTAAATTTAATGATACTGCCCCTAAGGATAAGCCAGTGATAAATAACAATGACCTTTCACACGCGATCTTGCATAACGAAACCAGAACACTTAAATTGCCAAAATTGAATATAGTTAAGTTTTATGAGGACTGTAGTCAGTGGCTAGATTTTTGGAACTCATATGAGGTTGCTGTTCATAACAACGACTCATTGAGTAAAATCGAGAAATTCACTTATTTAAAGACGTATTTAGGTGGATTAGCATTAAGTGCTGTTTCTGGCTTTTCGCTAACGAATGAGAATTATGATTCATCAATTCAATTATTGAAAAGTAGATTTGTAAGATCGGATTTAATAATTAGTTTCCATATGAACAAGCTTTTGCTTACGGAACCTGTAAGGAATTCTTCAAATGTAGTAGGGTTAAGAAAAATGTATGACGCGATTGAAGTACAGATCCGATCACTACAATCGCTTGATGTTGCAACTGAAACATACAGTAACTTGTTATGTCCGGTAATTTTACAGAAAATTCCCGAAGATTTAAGTTTGAGTTATAGTAGGAATCGGGAAACGACTGAATTATTTGATATGAAGAATTTAATGGAACTTTTGAGAAAAGAGGTAGAATGTCGGGAAACATCGTTATTGTTAGCTAATTCTAAGGGTGGGAATGTGAATGAATCATCATTCCGTAATAAGGAAATAAATCAAAACAGTAAAAATAAATATTATTTGAATCAGAAAAGAAATGATAACACAAGGCTTCCTTCAGCCTCTGTCTTAACGAATGTTACGAATTAAACTTGCATTTTTTGTCTTGATAAGAATCACGCAAGTATGAACTGTCCTCTGACAATAAATGAAAGAAAAAATTCTCTTAAAAGTAATGGTCGTTGTTTCATTTGCCTTAAATGAAAATACATCGCTAAATTTTGTTTTAAAAGGAATCAGTTATGCAAAATTTGTAAATTGCGTCACAATGAATTAATTTGCGAGAAATCGCTGACCTCCGTTAAAAATAATTCGGATGATCAAAACTCTGACTCGACGCAAGATATTGTGACGTCATTAGCTTCCACCAGATGTTTCAAAAATAAAAGGGAAAGAAAATAATGTTCTCCTGTTTTGTTGTAGACACTCAGTGCAATAGCAAAGGGAAACAAAAAATCTAAAATTGTTCGTGTTTTGTTAGATGTGAGATCGAATCGGACTTTTGTTGAAAAACGGTTTGTGGATTCGTTAGGTTTAAAGATCATAAAAAGAGAAACATTTCGAATTCATTCCTTTGCGGATAAACAAACTAAATCAATTCAGTGTTATGATACCTCATAGCATGCATGGTCACAGTGACGTCACAATGACGTCACCGTGAGTCACTTTGGTCACATCACATCTGTGACGAAAATGCCACCACTCAGTGACGTCACATTGTGTCTAAGATGTGACTTTCTAAAAAAATTTTCACAGTTCGTCACAATGTTAATGTCAAAGTAGTCACAAATGACACACTTTTCACAAATTGGTCACATTGTGACGTCACAAAGTGGTCACAATGTGACGTCACAAAAAAGCTCTAAAATGGCCATAACGACTTCACATTTTAGTCACTGTGACTTCACATCGACGTCACGTGACGTCACATCGACAATCGCTGGTTACAAAGTCACAATGTGACTTCACAACGACGTTGCAGTGACGTCACCATGTCTTACGGGGATATAGTGGAAATTGAATTGGAAAATACAACAGATTCTCATAAATGCATCAAAATACAAGCCGTAGTGATTGATAAGATTACGCATGGAAAAATTGAAATTCCTTCTCAATGGGTTAAGAATCTTGCACTACGTCAAGAAATTGAATTATCTGATAATGCAACTAGTAAAGATATACACATTTTGATCGGTTTAGACTATATATGGGAAGATTTGTGTGATAAAATTGTTAGATTAAGTAGATGTTTAGTTGCAAAAGAGAGTTTGTTCGGATTTGTAGTTCAAGGTAGGGAAGGAAATTCGGAATCTAGAGATATTTTGGTAAATCATGCGATTGTTATGAGGGAAGAGTTAGAATATGAGAGAGTTAAAAATTTCTGGGAATTGAAGGCAATAGGAATAAAACCAGATAAAGAAATGTCGCGATCAGATTTAGACATTATCAATAAATTTGAACAAAATACCTTATATAAAAATAACAGATATGAAACTAGGCTGTTGTCGAAGGAAAATTTTAAGGAGCTTAAAAGTAATTATGAGATTGCAGAACGGCGTTTGATGAGTCTATGCAATAAATTTCGTCGCGATCCTGATTTGTACATTAAATATAAGGATATTATTGAGGAACAGCTAAAAGAGGGTATAATTGAACAAGTTTAATGTCAATCCGAACTTGATAAAGATAAGGGATATTTTATGCCTCACCATGCAGTAGTGCGCGAATCTACAGAAATTACTAAATTTAGGATTGTATACGATGCGTCTTCCAAGGATAAACATGAACAATATCTTAACGATTGTTTAGATAGAGGTCCCAATCTTAATCCAGATTTACTTAAAATTATTTTAAAATTTCGCTATCATCGAATTGCTTTTTGCGCGGACATACAAAGAGCTTTCTCGAGGTCGGTATTGTAGAGGAAGATAGGAAATTTTTACAGTTTTTATGGTATAAGGGTGGGGCAGATCTCGATTTCTGTGGCCGTGATGCCAGAATTCTAAGATTCGCCAGAGCAGCCTTCGGTGTTAAATGTAGTCCATTTCTTTTGAGCAGTACCATTAGACTGCATTTGAAGAAATATAAAACTTCGAATCCAAAGGAATATAATATTCTGAAAGAACTATATGTCGACGACCTAATTAATGGAACGGACACTGTAGAAGAAGCTATTACGGTAACTAAAGATGCCGTAACTATTTCAAAGGCAGCCAACATGAGTTTAAGACGATGGACTTCTAATTCGCCTAATTTAACTGAACAATGGAAGAATAATAACCTAGAATGTCGTGAAGATCCTGTTGATTCTAATGTGTCCTTAAAGATTTTGGTTTTAATTTGGAATAATAATTCTGACACTCTTAAAATTAAATTGAGTCCATTATTGAAAATAATGAATACAACAGCAACAAAACGCCAAGTATTGAACGTATGTGGTATGCTATTTGACCCTATAGGTCTGATAAATCCTTTCAAAATACGAATTAAACTATTAATGCAAGTGTTGTGGCAAAAGGGTATTAAATGGGACGAAAATATTTCATTAGATTTGGAAGTACAATTCAAGGAATACCTACATGAAATACCGGATTTGAAGCCACTTGAAATACTTAGGCCATATTTCGATGAATTACAAATAGAAAAAATCGAAATCCACATATTTTTGGACTCAAGTGCAAAAGCGTACGGTTCTGTTGCGTATTTTAAATGCCATTGTCAAGGGAAAACACTGACTAGTTTTATCATTTCTAAATCTCGAATAGCACCGCTCAAGAAAATAACGTTGCCTAGTCTCGAATTATTGGGAGCTTTGATTTCGGCAAGACTATCATCATATATACGATCTACCTTTCCGACAGTACTTGAAAATAACATCTTTTTTGGACTGATTCAGAAATATGTTTGTACTGAATCAAAGGTAAAGCCGATGACTACAAACAATTCATATGCAATCGAATTTTAGAAATTCAAGAAAAAACAAATCCCTTGAATTGGAAATTTTGTGATGGAAAGTCAGATCCAGCGAATAAACTGACTCATGGTGTAAGTGCTCGGCTCTAATTAATGACGAAATTTGGTGGAAGGGTCCTTCTTGGCTTCATGAAATTGATATGAATAATTTTGATGGCAACTACATTGTCACAAAGACATCCCAGATTTTGAAAAGGAAAGGAGCAAAAATTATCTTGTGCTGCAGGCATTCGTAGAATTGACTGAACCGTTATTGAATCTGAATGGATATAGTAACTTAAATAAGATTTTAAGAATTATAGCATACATTTTTCTATTTGTCCATAATTGCAAAAGGAAAAATGAAAATTTCACAGGGGTATTAACAGCAACGGAACTGTTTAATGCTGAAAAAAATTGGGTACTATATATTCAACAAACCGAGTTTAAACATGAATATTGTCTTCTTAAGGCAGGGAGATCCGTCAAAACCGACTCAAGAGTGTATTCTTTAAATCCTTTTTTGACTGAAAGTGGAATAATCTGCCTGGGTGGTAGACTGCAGCAATCAAATTTTCAATTTTACGAAAAACATCCTAAATTATTACCAGGCAAAGGAAGATTTACCGAACTTTTAATTATAAGAGAACATGAAAATCTGTTGCACTACGGAGTTTCAGGCACACTGACTCAGATACGTGAAAATTATTGGATCCTTAGAGGTCGCCAAACGGTAAAATCTTGTCTAAATAAGTGTCTAATTTGTAAAAAATTTAAAGCTAAACCTGGCAGTCAAGTGATAGCTCCATTACCACTTAATAGAATCCATGAATCTAAACCGTTTGAAGTTACTGGTATCGACTTCCCAGGGCCTTTATATGTTAAAGACAAAGACAAGGTGTACATAGCACTTTTTACATGTGCTGTTACTCGCGCCATGCATTTGGAAATCGTTAGTAGTCTTCACACTGAACAATTCTTGATGGCGTTCAGAAGATTTGTCTCTCGAAGAGGGGTATGCAGAACTGTTAACTTCGACACTGCCAAAACATTCAAGGCAGCTGAAAATGAACTAAAAACATTCTACACGAACGTTGCAGATCCAAATGTCCAAAATTACTTTGGAAAAAAGGGCATACAATTTATATATATTGTTGAAAGAGCAGCTTGGTGGGGTGGTTATTGGGAGAGGATGGTTAAGATGACTAAAATTATATTAAGGAAAATATTAGAGAGGGCTTTATTATCATTTGAAGATTTACAAACTATTCTGACCGAAATTGAGGCAATTTTAAATTCTCGTCCCATTACGTATGTATATAACGATTCTTCAGAACCAGCACCTCTCACCCCATCGCATTTTTTAATCGGGGAAAGGATGACATATTTACCTCCCCACCAGGCTGGTCGTAACAAGGAGCAGATCTTCTCTAACTCAAAAAGATTTTTATTGAAAAGATATTTGTATAGAGAAAAATTGTTGAACCAATTTTGGAAACGTTGGAAGGGAGAATATCTGCTCCAAATAAAAGGTATATATAATGTACACCCCATAAGTGAAAATTGTGAATTTAATGTAAATGATGTAGTTTTAGTAGGTGACGACAAAGTTCCGAGACATTTATGGAAATCAGTTAAAATCACCGAACTTTTCAAGGAAGAGATGAAAAGGTTAGAAGTGTAATGTTAAAGACAGCATCAGGGTTTATAAAACGACCCATACAACTGATTTCGAAATTGGAACTTCAATTATTATATTATGATTTCTCTAAATAAGTATAATAATTGCATTTGTTAACTATATTTACCTTATTATTGTTCATTATTGTTTGCATTTAATTTTGATGAATGTATTTATCGGGGGGGAGGATGTTGCAAAATCTCCTCCGATGAAAGTGACGTTTCTTTCTCGCTTGCGAGCGAGCGATGTATTTATATGATGCTAAGTGGCAACTAGTTTTGCGTTGCCTTGACGATCGTAATGTTTTAGTTTAGTTTATTATTATAGTTGTTGAATTATGCATCTTTGGAATGTTATATTTTTTGAATAATAGTGGAAATACCAGATTGTCTGGTATTGTAAATATGTGTATAGTAATATTTCAATATATAGAATAAACTTATTATGAAAATGAAAACCTTCTGATATTGGAGTAATTTCTCTTCAAGAACAAATGGAGAAGAAACCGGGTTTTGTGTAACAACGAAAAAAAATAGTTTTGTTGGCGACCAATAAATGGTGCTGCAGAGTTTTATTACACCAAAAGATGATTTACAAAAAAAAAAAAAAAAAAATTGACAACTTACAAGTATTTTTAATTACCGGTAATTAGTAACAGTAAATGTTCAATGTGCTGCCCATCATTCATAAGTGCAGCTGTGATTCTAGACACCACACCATTCACAGCATTTAGTAGCATTCCTTGCGTTACGGTAGACACATTTTGGCGGATGGTACCTTTTAATGCTGCTAGTAATGCCGTTGGTCGCCAACAGAACTATATGTTTTCGTTGCTACTCAAAACCCGGTTTCTTTTCCATCTGTTTGGTGCAAACCGTATCTTTGTATCTTCATTCGTTTTTTAATTATTTATTTTTCTGCCTTCAAGTTCGTGCTGACTTTTGCATCACCCAGTATGTATATATATATATGTGTGTGTGTGTGGGAAATGTCATTATTATTTCTTTATTATCATTCATTTCTTTATCATTGTTGTACGTAATTTAACTATAACTGTAACTTATTTTCATTGTTTCAATTTACACTCTTATGTATCTGGCAACGGTCGAAGCGGGAAGACGTCATGTGACGTAATAGAGAAAAAGCGGGCAGTTGGTTTTTCGGCTCCAAAGTGAGAGCCGTGTTATGTGAGGATGCAAACCCTTTGTGTTCTTTAAAATGTTTTTCTGTTTTGAACGACATGCAGAAGCTGCGTGTTATGAGTATGCAATCTTGTAGTTACTGTATCTTCTTTTTTATTGTGTGTGTGCGTTTTCTTATTAACCCCTTCGCGACGGGAGCTTTTACGAAACTTTTAATGTTTTGTCTCCGGTTTTAAAAAACAAAATTTTTTTCCTTCTTAAATCGAGAAAATGCTCCGATTGAATAAGGCAAGTTTTACAGTATAATTTTACCGGTGGAAAAAAACAAGGATTCTTAAGCATTTTGCGGCACGTATACGTGTCGCTGGTCCCCAAGGGGTTAAATGTGTTCGTCTTGGCAAAATACTGTGAGTAATTATTCATTATCCCTAGACACCGATGCCGACCCACAATGAAATTGGGTGCTAGGCGCGTAATTATTATTATTATGATGAAATAGTTAGAATCACCCTGATTCATCCGGCGAAATGTTCGTCACCGATCAACTGTTGTTTAAAATCACCCTAATTCATCCTGCAAAGTGTTCTTTATTGATCAACTGTTGTTTAGAATTACCCTGTGTCATTCTGCGAAATGTTCTTCACCGATTAATTGTAGCTCCGAATCGCCCTGGTTTTTTTTTCGTCGTGGATTCAGCACCTGTTTGTGAAAGCTTCAAAATATCGCATCATCAGTTGTTAGTGAAAATGTTTTCTTCATTGTGAAATTGAAAAAGTAAAAGCCATCCGGTTTTATCATAGTGCCTTTATATCAAAGTGTCTTTATATCATAGTGCTTTTATATCATTGTGCCTTCATCATATCTTCGCTTTGTTTCTAGTGGAAAAAAATTGCGTCATTTGTCACAAATGAAAGTGTGTTTATCTCTTTTCTTCGACAGGAGAAAAAAAATTAATTGTGAAGAGAACAAGGGACTTTTTTTGTTGTTAATCTCATTTATTTAGGGGTGAAAGAAAAGTTGTTGTTTTTTATTTTAGTTAAGTGATTCATTAACTGTGGTATTTGAAAGACAAATCTAATTTTTATTTATTTTTTCTTTCTTATGCGTATATAAGTTAAATGTTTATTAGTGTCATTTTTGTTTTTGTTTTGCTTTGATTTAAATATGGTAAGTTCTGTTCTTTTCAGCAGTTTTAGGAGATAAAAAGGATGCAGTCTGCGACTAAATTTATTGTTCTTATCATTATTTCTTATTTAATTGTGGTATTAAAATTGAGTGCACTCAAGAGAAAAATAAAATGGTTATTTTATTTATTTATTTGAATGTATATTGAATTTGTATTTTTGAATTTATTTGCTTTATGTCGCTTTGATAATTATCAAAAGGTATTTGAATTTATTTTACCTATTTGCATATTTTTGCAAATTTGTACTAACATACTAACAACTAATAATTCACGTATGTGTTTTTAAGATTAGTATCCTGCTTTTCGTAATATTTTTATCAGAACTGCTCTTTTTACTAGTTTGAAAAAATAATCTTTTGGCGGTGATTATATATATATATATATATATATAAGAAAAAAACGAATTTTTTAATGGTGATTTAATAAGAATTGAATTTTTATAAGTGATAATTCTATGGGAGTAATTTTGAATTTTTATTGAATTAATTTTGATTTTTTATTGAATTAATTTTGATTTTTGATTTGGCAAATTTTAATTTTGGGGCCTGAAAGTTGGTATAATAAAATTTGACAAAATGTCCTTTCTTAGTAAAAGTAGCAAGCAAAGGTATTTGCAGCACATTGCAACCGAATTAGAAATAGAAAATATAGAAAATTTAAAAATTGTTGAGTTAAAAGATGCCATCATAGCTGTCGAGGGGAACGAAGAAGAATTTTTCAAGGGATATTTAGATACCGTTATTGAGGAGAGAAAGCGTAGAGATGAAGCACTTAAAGAAGAGGAAACGAGAAAACAACAATTAGAATTCGAGTTAGAAAAAATCCGACTTGAGAATGCAAGAGTTGCCGAAACCGGCAGTAACGAGGGTCAATCCGAATGTGGGAAGGCGCATATAAAGTTGCAGGACATCATTCAAAAATTTGATCCACAAACATGTGACATCAGTATTTATCTAATTCTTTTTGAGCGCCAAGCCAGAAGAGCAGAAATCAAAAAAGAGTTGTGGGTGACTCACCTCATTGGGCTTCTACCCCAAGAAATTACAGAAATAATTGCCAGGGAAAGTGAAGATGTAGCCAATAATTATGACAATGTGAAAGAAGTATTATTGAAAAGATATAAATTTACCTCCGAAAAATTTAGACAGTTATTTGTTAAACATGTGAAAAAAGCTGATATAACAAGGCGGGATTTTGCGTATGAGTTAAAAAATTATTTTACCGAGTGGGTCCGTGGTTTAGAAATTTCAACTTCTGAAGATTTGTGCGACTAGTTACTGACCAGATTAAAAAGAAGGTACCTTCCGAAGTAAAAGAACACTTTTTTGATGAATAGGCCATGTTCAAATCAACGAGCGTTATTTCAGAAAAATTAGACGATTATGAAAACATTAAACTAACGTTTAATAGAAAGCCAAAAGGACCCCCTTACCGAGAAAATAGAAATTTGTTTGGAAAGCCAAATTTTGGGAGTAATGGCAAAGAAGATAGAAAGACATTTGCAAGGTCGTACCCTGAACAGAGGGATTTTAGCAGAAGAATGACTTCAAATCGACAACCTGAAAAGTTTGGCAGACAAAATCTTCCCAATGCCACGAATGTGGGGATACAGGCCACATAAGATTGTGTTGTCCCGAACTTTTGAGAAATAAGGGAAGTACGAAGAATAAGACCAATGAAGAGGTTTCTGATGCACATGTCGCAAGAAGTTGTAACGTTGTCCCACTTAAAAAAGTTCAAACAAAGAAGTTTCGTTTAACAATCGTACTATTCCTGCACTTGTCGACACTGGCTGCTCAGTGTGCCTTCTCCGTGAAGACTTATATCGACAAATTCCTAACCTTCCCAAACTGTCCAACGACTCTTTAATATTATCAGGAATAGGATCATCTACAGTGTATTCAAAGGGTTTGATGGAGCAAGAAGTAGAAATAGACGGAAGCAAATACGCTCTAACATGGCATGTAGTGCCGAAATCGCAGTTGGATTACCAAGCAGTCATCGGAATGGACATTTTAGACCAAGCTAGTTTAAACTTTGGTAAAGATGATGTTGAATTTCACAAGTACGAGAAGACAAATGCATTATTTATGAAAGTATATGAGTTAAGCGACGAAGCTGAAATGAAACACGTTCGTGATACGCAAGAAAGCGCAAGAAAACCAGAGAAGACCGAATCGGTCGAAGTTTCTGTGAAAGTCGAAGAATAAAAAGCCAGATGTAAAAAATGAAAATTCCGCTACGAAGCAAAATGTTTCACGAAGATTATCTAGAAGAAATGATATTGCTTCCGATGCACCCCCTTTTAAGCCTAGAATGTTCTGGTGGAATGATGTTAGAAAAGGTCAAAGTTGTAAACTTGGAAATATATCAGAAATAAGAGAACGAATTCAGAAAGCAAAGAATTCCGGCCTTTGTACAGAATTTTATTTTTCCAGTGGCCAACAAACGGTCAAGATGTAGTTGGAGACATTTTGATTTTAATGTTTTCCAATTTAATAAATATTCTTATGAATATAATAAATGTGAGAAATTTATGAAAATAATGCTTGACAAAACCATATTCAACGTATTTGAATTACTGGGTATTAGTAAAGGTGATAAACTTTCATGTATAAAGAGTATTCTTAATTTCTTATTAATGCCTTTTGCCAAAACTGATTCATGCAGATATTCTAAATGGAAACCAGCTGTACGTCTAGAAAGAATAAGAACTGATAATGCATCATTTCTTCAGTCATCAAGTAGTGAGAAACTAAGAAAAGATAAATATTTTGGCCCCTATAAAAAAAATCTCAGATTTAGTAATAGTTGGAAAAATTGGCGAACTTCCACGCACCAATAAAATTAATATGATAAATTGCTAATGTGATAAAATATTTATCAAAATGTAATTAACTTGTAAATATTTTTCGTAATTTTGTGTTTAAATTTTTTGTTGATACATCCACTATATTATATCATCTGTATTTTCAACAGAATCATTATTTTTATAACTCTATATAGAAGTATTTTGTGTATTATATTATCCATATTTTTTTAGGGTTTTTCGTTATAAGTGTCCCTGAGGCCAGTGACCCGCAGAATGGCCGATCTCTGTGGGAAATGTCATTATTATTTCTTTATTATCATTCAGTTCTTTATCATTGTTGTACGTAATTTAACTATAACTGTAACTTATTTTGATTGTTTCAATTTACACTCTTATGTATCTGGCAACGGTCGAAGCGGGAAGACGTCATGTGACGTAATAGAGAAAAAGCGGGCAGTTGGTTTTTCGGCTCCGATGGGAGAGCCGTGTTATGTGAGGATGCTCTTTGTGTTCTTTAAAATGTTTTTCTGTTTCGAACGACATGCAGAAGCCGCGTGTTATGAGTTTGCAATCTTGTAGTTACTGTATCTTCTTTTTTATTGTGTGTGTGCATTTTTTTTATTAAATGTGTTCGTCTTGACAAAGGAGTGTGAGTAATTATTCATTATCCCTAGACACCGATGCCGACCCATATATATATATATATATATTGCGTGTGTGTCTCTATTTTTGAAAACCAATTGTATAATTATGCGGATTTACAAAATGGGTTATAAATTGAGTTATAAATAAGAAATGTTTGATAAAAATTTGATGCAAAATATAATTTCCTGTCATTAAAAAGAAATTTTATCCCTCCCCCATTTAAATACCATATAAAGTAATTTCCCGTGTGTAATTTCCCGCGGCATAGTTAATTATTTTACACATCGGAAATTTTAGTTAAGGAGTGAAGTCAAATAAATGTTAAACAAACGAAAGTCACGTATTATTTAAACCCATCTAAATACCATATGCTGTAATTTTCCGCGTATACGCAGCGGCATATTTAAATGTTTTACATATCGGAGATTTTAGCTAAGGAAAGAAGTCAAATAAATGTTAAACCATCGAAAATCACGTTTTATTTCATACAAATTCTGTTACAAAATCGAATTATCTGAGCTACGGCGTATACGCCGGAAATTACGGTAAATAAAGCCGTTTCTGTACTTCCAAATTTTTTATCCAGGGTTCGCACAGTTCTACCACTAAATTTTAAGAATATTTTTGAAGTGTTTCAATGCAGAAAAATATTGTAAAATCTGTGAATAAAGGTGGGGATTACGAATGTTGTGGTTTAAAAATTAAATGTAAATTTTCTTATTTTTAGTAGTAGTGTCAGAGTCCTTGGAAATTCTAAGGAGTGTTCGAACGTTGAATATATGATTCATATTCACCTTTTCTTATTTCAAGATATCAAACAGTCATGCGTTGTATTAAATAAAATCACCATTTTACCATATTTTTGTGTCCGCAAATTGTCTTTTTTTAAATAAAATTTTAATTAAGTCCCTTATTAGAGAGTCCATTGAAATATATACACGAAAAGTGCTTGTTTGCAATGAAATAGTTACTTTAATTAAATCTAAGTTATGGTTAAAGTTACTAAATAAATTCCCGGAGGAAAGCTTAGATAGCAGAAGACATGTTGGAAAATAATTTTAAAGTCATTTCAAATTTTATGAAAATCGGATGAATAGATCAATTAAAAGGACAATCAAAATTATTCCGTTACATTACGGTCAATGGGGAAAAACTTTCAAATGCATTTTAATGGTGTTACACACATTTGAACATAATAAAATTGATATAAATCTATGAAGTACATATTATAATATACATTTTGCACAAACTGGGGTACAAAAAACATTTGTTATTGATTTAAAAGGCCACACAAAAGTATTCCATTACATAATGGTATAAGGAGAACATTGTTTGGTGTGCGTTTCAATTATATTAAACTGTTTCACATTTTATGAATATGATATAACTTGCTGAGGTGTAATAAGAGTTACTATTCCTGTATATTTACAGGAACACAAAAAAAATATTTCGATCCCTACACTTTATCCGAAGTACTGTATATTAGAACAGCAAGATCTGAATATTTTTAAAACTTAGTTATCGTACGAACGCACCTGATTTTCTACGCTTTACGTGCAATTTCCAACTTGTTTAATTTGATATTTCATAGTAGAGCACGTGTTTTTATCTACATCTCATTCTCGCATGTCATTTGTATTGACCGTAAAACGATTTGTCTTTTTTATATTATGATTATTGTTCTTATGATTCGAATAAAAACATGTGAAAATTTATTTGTTTTTGATACATTGTGTAACACATTTTCTTAAGTAATAGAAAATATTTATTAAAATGTTTATGAAAAGGTAATGTTCCTTTAAGTTTATTAATTTTAAAAATCTAAATGATTTTAAAAACTTTTTATCATACATAAATTACTTAAAAATGGGATCTTGAGTACATATAACCATAACGAATGGTGCAATAAAATTTCTCTCCTAAAATTTCTCTCCCGATATATTTTAATAAAATTGTAGAAAAAAATGAAGTTCTTATTATAGAATGACTGTTTTAACAAGAAATTTACCAAATGATCTTTAAACAAATATTTATGTTACTGATGAACCACGTTTGATAGGAACCTGAAGCGAACTGCGCATGACCGGAAAAGGCTAGTCTATGCCGAAAATAGGGAAGCCCGTACCATCTCGGGAGGGATGTGTTTACTTATTAAAACATCACGGATATGCCGCATTTCCCCCCTGAAAATACCTATTTGTTTTTGTCATTCAATCATATATTTTTAAATAATATATTGGAATACTATCATATTAATATAAGTTACAAAAAGACAAATGTAGTAAAAAAGATTATTTAAAGATATGTAATAACATTACAAAGATATGTAATACATTTATTAATAGTAAAATTTAAAAAAAAAGAATTATAATATTTTTTGCAAATAATTTGCAACAATCTGACACTTCTTTGCCACAGATGTCATGCCAGATATGCACCATGTTGGCGCGATTTTTTTTCTGTCGCCGATTTCTTCTGAACTATCCGGAAACGCAATGTGACAGGAGATATTTGCATGTCAAAATTATTAGCATATGCACATGAAGCTACTGAAAATGTAACTATTGAACACTGGAAAGAATATTGTTCACAATTAGTGCATTCTTTTTCAAATACAGTAACATATAATATATATTATTATTTTCTATTATTTTAAAACGAAATTAATAATAACTAAGTTTAATTAATAATTATAGAAAAAAAACAATTTGCATCTCTGTAAAAAAGAAAATCATAGTCAATAAGCAATTAATTAACAGATAGACAACTATAGTCGGGTTTTGATGTGAGTAACAAAGTCGCTAAGTTGCAATAGTGCCAATGTGATGCGTATATGACATCTATGCCTATCATTATCCATTGGATATTTTTATTAAATGGATTGTAGAAAAGCGAAGAGACGCATATTCTGTTCTGGTTGGCGCGATTGGCGAAAAAATTGAAATTGGCAACAAAAAGACATTTTAGCAACTTATTAGATTTCTCAAGATGGTGGATAATCAATATTTTAAAGTAATTTATAAAGATTTTTTTATTTAATATTATATTTTTATTATATTTTTTATATTTATTATATTTATTTATTATTATTATATTTATTATATTTGTTTATTATTATTATATTTATTGTATTTATTTATTATTATTATATTTATTATATTTATTATATTTTTTTATTTAATATTCTACTACTTACTTGTCTTTTTATTATTTAAAATAGAAATTACGTCAATATGTATAATTTGGCTATTCATTTGGCGATTTATATAATTTGTTTATTTGTAAAATTATTTTATCCTTCAACACTGGAATCAGTTTACGAACTGTAGGTACTATTTCATGAACAGTATAAAATTCATGTATTGTTTGTCGAATTACATCAGAATCAAATTTGTCAAGAGCAATGCTTGCAATAGTACTTCTTTTCTGCCGTTTTACGGGCGATGTAAATTTTGGAGTTTTTTCTTCCTTTGATTCTTTTCTAATTCTTTTTATCCTGGATTTTGATACTCCAGTTAATTCACTCGCCCGTTTTCTGGACTGTGTAACTGGAACAACAGTTTTTCCTTCTAATGCTTCCTTATCGCAAAATTTAATTACGTTTGCAATCACTTCGAAAAGGTCTAATCCGAGAAATAGACGGTGCACGATCCATTTTATTGAAAATAAAATTTTACTCAGAATAAAAAATTCAAAACAATATTTAAAACCATTGCCTTGGTTACGTGAAAAATATTTCGGCCACTTTCGCCGGGCTATCTTCCCTATTGAATGAATGGATTCGGTTTGGCATTCTGCCATCTGGGGTCACTGTAAGCATGGTACATCAATACGACCGTTTAATTTTAAACATTTAAAAAAAATCAGAATTACGCACCGGAAAAGGTGTACATTAATACATTATTAGAAAGCTGTTTCATAATTTTTAATATACTTTGTATGAAAATTTCTTTCTGTAATCTCGTAATCAAATTGTTTTTCATAGACAATTAGGTAAGTCAAAATAATTAAAACCCAATGCTTATTTAAGAGACGAAATTGCGGGAAACATATTTTGCGTCGAATGATTTTTTAATAGAGAATTATTTCCTTAGTTAACCGTGATTTTATTAATTATTCTGGCTACAATTTCACCAAAAAAGTAGAATGTAAGATAAATGCATTTGTTTTAATACTTATTTGGTTACAGAAGTATAATTATTTTATCCTATAATAATATCAAAAAGTTTTTTTTTTCAAATATGATTTAATTTTACTGCTTCTCTGAATAATTGCCAATTTAAGGTAAATTAAATGTGTTAACATTATCAGGAAAACTGATTTTATAATGCGAAATTTAAACTGTATTCAATTTTATCTCTCCCTTTTTATTTTTATTTATTTATTTATTTATTTATTTATTTATTTATTTATTATTATTATTATTATTTTGATAGAAAAGATTAAAAAATTTCTCTAGTTTTTACAATCGTTAATTTGTGAAACGTAATGTATAAAAAATGGGAAAAAAAATTCGATTGTGTTATTTGCGATTTATTTTTAAAATAAATAAATTGATAAATAAATCCCACTAAAATTTTGCTAGATAAAACTATCTTTCTCAAGTTAAAGAACAGTACGACAAATAGTTTTCGAACAAAAGTCATACATAGAGGTAATAAATACAGATAATTAATTACATAACATTTATCAATACGCCTCTGAATAATTATTAATCTTATCTGATGCAAGGATGGGCGAAAGTTTATTCATCAATCTCTATCAGAACAGTTGATTGAAGATTGAAATAACCAAAATCTTTCCATCTTAAATATAAATAACGTATATTATAATAAATATTAATCCAAATATAAGTACTTTATAGTAATCCAAATTGATATATCATATAGTAATCAAATATATCATGCTGTACTCGTATTATACATAAAAATATATATATAATATATCATATTTTGATACTGATTGATATCTTTTCTCATAATATGTGTAATATATTTTTAGAAAATCGTAAATGCAAAATAAATAAATCTACGTCAAGTTCAGCAAGTGCAGAATTTACCTGAAAAGTGTGTTTTTTATGATAAACAAATTAATAAATAATAGAATAAAAAGAGTTCAAAAATATCACTTGATGAAATCGCGTTTAATATTAAAAACTATTTAATGGTATTTAAAAAAAATCTTTTTTGTATGTTTATGAAATTGGTATGTTCATAAGCTTTTGTAACATGGAAAAATTATGTTGTGGATTGTAGACTATTAGGTCTCATTTAAAGTAATATACAATAAAATGTTGATTAACGATTACAGCGTTAAGAGTTGTTGACGTTGATTTGATAGCAAATATATAATAGTTTAGAATTACAAATTGGATAAACATTTTTTGATAAAAAATAATTCAGAACGAAAAGTATACCGAACTATGCGATTAGATAATAGAACAAATTAAAGTTTGTTTCTATGCTATGGAAAAGGATTTCTTATCTAATTACTAAGCAATAATGTAGTTTCATTGTTAATGATAATTGTTAATGATCTTTTAATGTGAAATATATTCTCTTGCGTAAAGTACTAATTTGTTTATTTTTTTAGGTGATGTAACAAATTATCCTAATAAATTTCGTTACAAGTTACTTTCTGTCGTTCTATTTGTTTTTATGAGCTTTTCTTGGAAACAAATTTACGATGATGGAAAATCTATACTTAAAGGAAAGAAAAGGAAAAACACAAAAACCAAACACTTAAATATGTATTTTTTATAATTTTTTTATCAACAAATACGCTTTACCTTTCTTTCGATGTTCTATATATTTGTTTTGCTCAAAAAAAAAAAACCGTGCATTGTAAAAAAAAAAAAAAAAAAAAAAAAAAAAAAAAAAAAAAAAAAAAAACATATATTTGTTATCTATCTCTTACCTTTGAAAATGTTTACGAAAATGTGATGTAAAAGCTTCAGAGTTCCAAAAGTAATTCTAAAACGTCTTTTTTTATCCCGAAAGCTCAGAAAACAATACTTTTTCAAAATTTTATGAAACATTAATGAATCAAAAGTTCTTTTTACTGTCCATAACTTTTTGAAATAAGTGCGCTTTTTTTTAAGTAAAACTTAATAATTTTTTTTTAAATACATATAAATTTTACTTCTTTTAAATAAATTTTTACAATAAAACAATCCAAAACGAACATTGTACCGAACTCTTAATTTAGATAATGGAACAAATTGAATTTTACTTCTGTACTGATCAAAAGGATTACTTATCTAATAGCTAAAACCTTGTGTGGAAATTACATTAATTAAAATCAACGTTTAACACACAATACACAAACACACACCACATACGTATACGTTTCGCGAGCACCAGTGCTCGCTTTCTCAGCGTATAAAAGTTAAAATGTTAGAAACATAAAAAAACCCCAACTGGCAGCAAGTCAAAGACCCAAATGATCGCAAACATAAAACCAAAATACCCACAAGCCTCAGCAACCAATAAGATTAAACCGGAAATGAGGTGTCATGGCATAATAAATCTAACCAGAAAGTTGAGATGTACGGTACACTTGAAAGATCATTAACCAAGGAGTTTTTTGCTTTATGTATATGGAGTGTTTCGAAAAAGTCTAAGTCTAGCGGAGTAGCGCATTTTTGGATAATAGTAGCAGAGGTAAAACTAAAATTATGGCCCTCCTCCCAACAATAAGAAGCAATAGAGGAATTCTTTAACTCTTTTATTTTAACGTAACCTATATGTTCAGCGATTCTTTTTCTGAGTTTACGTTTTGTTTGTAAAATATAGGACAAACCACACTGACATTGTATATTGTAAATACCCCAATGATCCAGAGGAGAAATTTGATCTTTTAATTGAGAAAAGGTTAATTTATTGACTGGTTTAAATACTACTTTCAAATCATAATGTTTCAAAATATTTGCAACTTTAAAGCAAATATTTTGAAACATTATGATTTCGTAATTAAATTCGTTTCATGCATAAAAACGTTAAAAAATTCCTTTAGGATTGTTTTTAAGTAAAAGCTCCCCAATAATATACCTAATACATGCACAGAAGCTTTCTGGAAATGCTGGAATATTTTCAATGAATACACCCAATACGCTTGACGTACAATTTCGGAGTTCTTTTTTTTAACTCTGGTACTTTGTCATTTAAAGGTAGAACATTACATTAATCAAGATCTTACATTCTTCTAAAAGACAAAATAGCAAAATCCAGTCACATTAAAACCATAACTAAATATGCCGCTTGGCATCTGTATGTAATTTTTCCTGTTAAATGTTTATAGGCGCAAACTGAACTCTGTTCTGAGGTTAAAATTTCAAATGATTATAAAAAACGGAAGAATTGCTCGATTCGTTTGCCATTTTCGCTGAAACTATTCTTTATGACAGTATTTTTTTTAAATAAATTTTAAAAATAAATTTAAAAAAAATTTCTTTGGAGGGCGCTTTAAACTTAAGTGTAGCCAACAACTATTTTTAACCTTTTTTTAAATCAAATTAAATGCTTACAAAAGCGTAGATTTAAATTTTGAACTCAAATTCTGAATCATTGGAAGGAGTTTAGAAGTGCAAATTGACCTGCGTTCAGGAGTTGAAATTTAACCTTCCCCCCCCCCCCCACCTCAAACACAGTTCAATTTTGCGCCACTTAATTACTCCCAACAATTCAGATTTTAAGCTCAAAATTTAAGTCTAAGCTTTTGCAAGCATTTAATAAGATTAAAAAAATAACGGTTAAAAATAGTTGTACGTTACTCTAAAGTCGCGTCCTCTATCGGCATTTTTGAAAATTTATCTTTACAATTTATTTTCAAGAAAATACTGATTTAAAGAATAGTTTTAGCGAAAACCGCAAATAAATCGACCATTTTTTTCGTTTTTTTATAATCATTTGAAATTCTAACCTTTGACCATCACGGTTCAGTTTGCGCTACTTAACCACTCCCAACTATTCAAATTTCGAGATCAAAATTTAAGTTTAAATCTAAGTTTCGAAAACTTTTAATGAGATGCAAAAAATAACGGCAAAAAATAGTTGTACGTTAAGTCTAAAGAGGCCTGTATCGGCATTTTTTAAAAATTTATCTTTATTATTTATTTTCAAGAAATAAATGACATAAAGAATAGTTTTAGTGAAAACTGCAAATCAATCGACCAATTTTTCAGTATTTTATGTTTATTTGAAATTTTGGACCTTAAACTTTAATGGCGCCTACCTCCTTCGGAAAATGTTTGGGACCCTTAGTTTCCTATTTAACATTGTTTGTCTTGATGTGTCCAATTACCCTTTAAAGTTTTGCCCTAGAGTTTAGATACACCCTGTATGTTTCCCTATACGACGGTGTAAAAACTGAAAATGTATAATGCGTAGAAGTTAAAAAATTTACAGTACCGGAAATTCTATAAATATTCGCCAATGTACCACCAAAAAGTGTTGGAAATTATGCATAGTATTGATCCAATTTTTTTGTGTATGTTTTTGGCTGTTACAAGCAGGTCTCTTTCAATATAGAAATATTCTGCTATAAGAAAACGGATTAGCGGTATCTGTAATAGCGATTTCTGCGCCATTTTCATTATTGTACCCCAGAAAAGTGGGTAAATTTATGCCTAGATTTGAACCAAATTTTTTGCGAATGCTGTAGGCTATAACCATCATATCCTCCTTGAATTTAAAAATATTTCGCCGTAAAGGAGTTGTGTGATAGCGAATTTTGTTTCATCATTTTGATTTTACGTTATTTTATTGTTTTTGGAAGGCCTGTGCAGCGACGGAATCTCGCGTCTTTCTAACCCGGCTATTCACAAACAGCTGATGTACAAAAAATAACGGAAAACAATTGATAATAATTAATATCATGATCGAGATTAACTTGTTTATACTTGGTTTAATTAAAAGGAGCAGTAATTTAAGATGAAAATCATATTTAGTATTGAAATAATAATGTTTCAGTATTAACATCTATAATTAAATTTTGAATATTATGATGTGTGAATCAGAAATAAATTAGAAAAAGCGTTAGTGTTTGGGCTCTCAACTACTGCTTTACATTTTGGTTACAAAAACTTATTATGTTTAAATACCAGAAAAAATGCAAAATAAAACATTAAATAAGAAAATGTCATAATAATTTAAAATTGTATTCAGTGTTTCCAGATTGAGGATTTTGTCCCCATTTTGGGGAATTTTGAACCTCCAGGGGAATTTTTTGGGGACAAGTAATTCTTGGGGACATGTTTGGGGACTATGAGCATTTTTGGGGAAAAACTTGGGGAATTGTTTTCCCAATTTCATTTTTTACTTTCAGACATTTTCCAAAACATGATCTGTCTCGAATTCGATTTTGAATTGGAAAACGAAAATAAAGTACAGAAATAATAGATATAAATCATTATTCTCATGGTCTTTCTTACCGTTTTCATGTTCTACTGATTCATCACGATCTGTCTTGGACTATCCCCCACTTGAATTTTCAGATAAATAAGTGAGATAGACTTTCCAGTCATCGCGGTCGGACACACAAGCACAGAAATATATTTCATTTAATATTATAGATTTATACAACAAAAATAAAAACAATTTTATAACTTTTTGTGTTGTTCGTTAATGTTTGTTAATTTGTGTTTCATGGAATGCTAATAGAGATACTTGCTGAAAGCAACAGTTCTTCTAGTTCTAGACGCTTTCAGTCATGACGTCAGTTATGACGTTCTGCTTGGATACTGACTCCAAACGAAAACGGTTGCTACGCCGTATTTTCTATTTTATTTGCATATTACAGCAACATTTTTCAGCGATATATAATTAACACATGTTTAATGCTTTATATACAATGATACCATTTTCTACGATTTATATTTAATGAGATATGAAGCATAGCAACCGTTTGTTTGGAGTCAGTATCCAAGGAAAATGTCTTGACTGACGTCACACTGAAAGCGTCTCTTTTTATAAGAAACTTGAATGAAAACTCTGCAGTCTTAAACGACTTCGACCTTTACATTACTAAATCATCTGGACATGTCCAAAACGTTCATTTGATGTGTTTTTAAAATATATTAAAAGCAGCTATATTTGTTTTATTATTGACGAAATCACAGTGATTAATACAACATAGATGCTTTACATTAGATGGGTACTTCACAAGGCAATTTAGAAGGGATGACAAAAATTGAAAATCATGTTTTATAGCTTAAGTCAGATAAATGTTGTAATGCCAACCCAACATCATCTTTGATTCATTTAAACCCCATTTAGAGATGGTCAAAACCTTGAAAAAGCTATTGGTATAAAAAGCGTAGATTGAGCTAATGTAATGATAGGCCAGCATCATCGACTCGCAACTATTTAAATAACAAGTGTAAATGAGCTTATGTCGTTGTAAAACGTATTTCTTATTACCGTCGATTAGCTGTGAATATACATGCAAAATTCTGCTAAGTTTAAATGCTTACCTTTTTTTTTTTTTTTTTGAAAAATTTTTTATAACGGAAAATTGAAAATAGAAAACTTGCCTTTTTGAGCACAAATTGCGTTGGGGACTTTTTCTGAAAAAAGGCCTGATTTGGGGAAATTTTCAGAAATTTTGGGGAAAATAACTTTCAATAATCTGGCAACACTGATTGTATTACTGGATGGTTTTTTCTGATCCAGCAATCTAATCGTCTAAGACAAACGGTTAGAGATACAAAAATAGTTAAACCTAATACGTATTTCTTTAGTGCAGCCGTCCAAATATCCTTGATATGAATACGATACGTAAGTGGGGTCTTATTTGCGTAGTTAGCTATGGTTTTATTATTTCATTTGCTAAAAAACGTCATAAAACATGCAAAAACGTAAAATATATTAGAGTGCATCAAAAAATATATTACTTTTTTTAAAACTATCCTTAAATCTAAGAAAAAAAAAACAGTTAGTTGCAGAAGCATAAAGCCCATTTTTATCCGCTTTATTTTTTCATAAGTGTATTAATAGTTTAATATCATGGATCTGTATTTTTGAGCATTTCTGAGCACTTTTTTCTTCAACAATATCTTAACTTTACGAATTTAGAAAAATGGGTTTCGCAGAGAAATTTTTAATAGCTAAAAATTACATGTATTTTTTCTATTTTTCAACAGGAAGCTTTCCGGATATCTTTGCAAATTTGACAAATAAGCCGATGAAGTAATGTGAAATGATAAACTATGTAATATATATATATATAATAACCACGACAGTTTTATAGTCACGTTAGTGTTATAATCCCGATGGTGTTACAATCCCGATATTCGGATGGTTATAATTTAAAAGAATACAATATAATACATATTATCATTTGTTAAATAAACGTATTTTTCTTACTTGCAATAACATAGATAATCAATTTTAAAACATAAATCAATCATAGAAGGGATATATAGATTCTTTCGTTACATTAAAGCCATCTAAATATCTCATAAAACATAGCTGGTGTTACCATGAGTGTATTTGATACAAATAATAGTAAGATTACTCGCGTACATAGGGTTTCATGCATTAAATATATGAATTATTTATCGGGCATTGTATTGCACAAGTATACAGTGTGTCCACTGTTGAAGTCTCTACTCCAATTTCAAGTATCTATGTCAGTTTATTCGGGAGATAGAGCGTTTACTAACACACAGACAGACACACAGATGGACGGACAGCAAATTTTTTTTTCTAAAAACATGTTTTTCAGAATGTTCAGTATCTGAAACGTGTGAATCAGTCAATTTGTTTCTCGATTTTCAAAACGATTGCAAGATTTACCACATACTACGTATGATGGGTAAATAATAAATTTACTTTTTGAAATTTTACATTGTTTTTAACAGATATGTTCAATATCTCGGATGATCAAATTCTGCCATTTTGTCAGAATTTGATTTTTTCATCACTCTCAAGGATTAATAGCGGAGTTAATTATCAACATTTTTTTTTCCAAAATCATTATCAACAACCTTTTTCACTTCTGCTATGATATTTACCCCGAGTGCTTATCAATGCTTTCGCTGAGCGCCCGCAAATCGAAATTTGTTACTGAAAAACGCTATTTTCTCAAAAAATACATAATCTGCTTTAACTGCGATAGTTTTCCTGCAAGTTTTTAAGTGAACTTCTACTACCATTAATTTCTCAATAATTTAAATTTTAATGTATTCGGAATTAGAGAAAAGGGAACACATTTTGCATCATTGTTTCGACATTATCTCTGGAAATATAATATTTAAAATAAAAAAGAAGTGTACTTTTGTGTTCAACGCTATGTAAATTTTCACACTATAAGTCACATGATATACAAAGAGATTTTTTTTCAAGTAATTTAATCAGTCTTTTAATTTTTTTCCAAAATACAATTGTGGATGTATAATAACTTGTAAAAAAAAATAATAATAAATTATAAAAACTTTTGGGTCAATTGTCATTCATATTTCCCCCAATTTAAACTTTTAGGTTCCATAATTTATAACTAAAATGGCCTTGACAGAAACAGGAGTGTTTTTTTTTTTAGTTGCTCAATTTTCAATTTTTAGCCTTTTGATTTGCAAACACACCCAGAGAAAAGAATTGATTAAAATTACAAAAGATGTTTTGTTGAGTACATTTTGATTGCTTTAAGCGAATTTTTTAGCTAAAGTAAAAAATCTGTAAGTATTGTTAAAAATCTTTTTAACAAAATCTCATCAATTTTATTTGAGTCTTACTAAAGTCTTGTATTTTCAATTTGTAATTCCAACAAAATTTTGTTGTTTTTTGCAAAATTTATATTTGTATGCAGTAGCCATAACTCTCTCACGAAATTTTATTTAATTGACTTATATAGCTATGAAGGATTAACATTATTTTTCGATAATAAAAACTTTTCAAATTGAGACGGATTAATGACGTTATTATTACATAATTATGCATTTCGGATGAAAATTGTGGACAGAAAATTGAAAAAAAAAATCAACAATATCTTTTTGTTTATTCAAACAAAATTTCCACTGACCCATATTTAAATGGAAAGAGTTGTTGGACCAAACAAATTTTTGTTGATTCTACAAAATTTTTCTTTAGGTGCAATTGAGTCCCTGTAATACTGAATTTCTACCGAAATTTTGAAAACACTTTTTTACTATTAAAAAAAAAAAGCTATATTTCAATGTTTTTTCCCCTCAAAATTATAAAAGTAAATGTTAAATAAAACTTTCAAGTGCAGATCTTAATTAAATAAAGATGGGATATAATATATAACATCACGCTTCATGGGGTCAAAAGTACAGAACCATAAAAAATAAAAAATGACAAAAATGTTATTTAATAAATTACAACGACTATTTAGAAAATGATATTTTCAAAGACTCAAATTTTAAAGACTTAGAAATAAGCTCGATATTTAAATTAATATTAATACTAAACATTATTTTTATGTTGATCATAACGAGTCATATATTAAGTACGCCGTGCATTAAACATTAATATTCATAGATCAATGATAAAAAAGTACACAACTTTAAATGCTTAAAGTGTGCATTTTTATTGGACGGTGTTAATCAGATTGACTTCTAAACGCCTCCTATTACGTACGATATGGATTAAACAATATGGATTATTTCTAAATCTGTCCTTAACAAATTTTAAATGAAATTTTAGTTTAATAATTTTCGGAACTGCGAATATTTTAACATATTAATATCGTACATTTTAAAATTTTACACCGTTGCGTAGAGAAAAAATGCACTTTTTAATGAAATTTGTTTGAAAGCTGTATCTCAATTTGTTTTTAAGTTATTAATTTTTTTGTAGTTTTTATAACTCTGTCATCGTGGCAACAGAAGTATTCCGTTTTTGGACATTAAACTTGGATCAATCAGAAAACGAATAAAATAAAAAACAGATGTATTCCATTTTTGGACATTAAACTTTGACCAATCAGAAAACGAATTAAGTAAAATAAGTTTCGGAATTCAACCAATAAAAAGATTCAGATATACTTAAAATTTCCCAATTCTCTACCGAAAACAACAACTATTTTCCAAATAGTTAATAAATATATAGCAGTTATCTTTATGGATGTAGTTGAATAACGAAAACATAAAAGAAACATCTTTATAACTCCAAAAATAATGATAATATTAACGAACAGTTTACTGCGTCGAAATAAATGTCTCATTTCCAATTAAAATATATATTTGGATTGAAATTTGAATGAAATACAGGGTCATGAAAAATTGAATATTGTGGTAAACAGGATTACAAATGTCTCGGCAACCAATGATTCGATCGATTTTATTCTTTATGCAAATTTGTGTTATTTTATTTCCTTTAACTTCCACTCCTTAAAATAAAAAAAAAATCTAATATTTTTGTATATCTTTCATCAGAACGAATCTTTCGAGAGTCCGAAAAAATAGTTCCGGATAATCAAGATTACTGATATTAAATAGACTTTGTTCTATTCTTACATACTAAGTACATAGACCATATACAGACAGACAGACGGACTGCATTTTTTTTTCTAAAAATATGTTTTTCGAAATCTCCACTATTTGAAACGGGTAAATCTGTCATTTTTTTCGATTTTCAAAACGATTGCAAGACTTACCCTACACAACGGATGATGGGTAAGTAAAATGTTACAATAAGCTTCAGAGATTTTCAACACATATTACGTCTATTTTAAAAAGTATTGTTTATCACAATTTACAACACACTATTGATAATATACATAGGTTAACGTCATAATAAATTCGAATATTCTAAATTGAATTTTAAAAACTCCGCTTAAACTTTTTTAGTAATTATGTAAATACGTATAGCACCTTCACTACAGTCGTCATTCAGTCCATCCGTCTGTCTGTTCGTCTGTCCGCATGTAAGACAACACAAATTACCCAACCGAACACTTTGAAATTTAAAATATATGTTGCATAATTTTGTCGAGTCATTTCAAATTTTTTGAGAATGAATCAAATTTTCAATACTTCAAATTATTAATCGATGTATAGTTTATTTACAAGGACATGGAAATCATTCTATTACATTACCTTCAATTGAAAAAAAAATAGTTTCAAATGCATTTTACTGATGTTACACTCTTTCGAACATAATAAAATTTATATTTATCTATCAAGCATGTAATAAATGATACATTTTGTACAATCTGTGGAGAAAAGAATGTTTATCATTGATTTACAGGGCCACACAAACGTATTCCATTACATAATGTTATAGGGGAAACATTTTTGGGGGCGCGATTTAATTCTGTCAAATTATTTCACATTCAAAATTGATATGCATTGCTAAGATTTACTACAAATTACTCCCTGTATAATCGAATGCAGATAGTATTTTCAGAAAAACACAAAAAAATTCGACTACTCTATCCGAAGTGCTGTATACTTGACCAAGATCTGAATATTTTTAAAACTTATTTATCGTACGAATACGCCCAATTTGCAACGCTTGATGTACAATTTCTAAGTTCTTTTTTTTTTAAACGTTGGTATTTTATCATTTAAAGGTATATTATTACATTAATGAAGATGTAACATTCTTTTGAAAGACAAAATAGCAAAATCTTCTCACATTAACAACATAAATAAATATACCGTTCGGCATCTGTAAGTTAATTTTTCCTGTTAAAAGTTTTACGAGAAGCTCTTGTTACTACAAAATTTGATGACTATGATGTATCTTTTTGCGATTGTATGTCACGATGACGGATTATTGCCTACTTCATGTCACAAGTAAAATTATTCCATGACAATAATGTATATACGACATTAACATATTGTATTTCATTCGAGTCTTGCAAACGTGTCTTTGATCATGCATTGAATTTACTTACACTGTAAAAAAAAAAAAAATCTGTTCTATGAGTTTTCTTGTAGATTTGTATTCCAAGAACTTTTCATATCTATCTTATAAAGGCCAAACGTATCTGTGCGTAACGCATACGTCATTTTGCGCATGGCAACACTTTCAAATTTTAAATGAACTTTCGTTATTGCAATTTTTGATACTAAAAAATTTTAAACTTCTAAATGCCGCACATTTTCAATTTTTACACCATCATGTAGGGGAAAAATTTACTTTTAAATGAAATTTGTTTGAAAGTTGTACCTTAATTTATTTTTGAAATATTAATTTTTTTGTAGCTTTTAATACTGCTTTTCTAATTCTGGCAACAAGAATACTCTATTTCTATTAAAAGCAAAGGAAAAAAGGGAAAAAATTCATTGCTGTATCTTTATGTTGCCATTTTTCTCATTAAAAGGGGAAAAAATTGAATTTTAAATGTCTTCTGTTATAAAACCCGGTGAATTTTGATTTAATTTACAAAATTTGATTTACACATAAAAAATATCAACAGTTTAATATCTGATTCAGCTAATAGTATTATGGGACTTCAAGTTTTAAATCAAAATGATCAAATTAAAATGCCAATTTTTTTGAAAAGGTGAATACAGATGCGAGGCATTTGTAAATTTTGACATGGTGAAAGTGATGCCGGGTTTATATTTCAAAAAATTTCAAATTTGAATAATTTTTGCTTTTTTTTTTCATTTTGGAATACTAGCATAAGAACTTTAATTGATAACATATCTTTACTATTTTTTACGGCTTACATATACGATTAAAGTTTAATTTTAACAATTTCTACAACTGCGTTTTATAGAAATAGTATTTTGTTAATTTGACAATAAATATCGTTTGTTTATAGGCTAGACGTAGCAATATAAAATGCATTTTTTACTATAACTAATTTTGTAGGTTTATTATAAGTCAATGAAACAGTTTCTTCTTAAACATTTGTTTCGTCAAAATTTGACGGGTTCTACCTCGTAACGATAACAGCAAAATTTCATGTTATCGAGGATACATGAGTTTTTGCTGTTATCATTATATGAAAAGTCCTTGGAATGCAAATCTTCTAGAAAACCTTAACAACTTTACAGGTTTTTTTTTCTAGCCTTTGATGCTGTTTCTTTCAGACAAGCTAAAAAATGTCGTGTCGTCAGCTCTGAATTTTCTTTTCAACTGATTTTGATAATTATTTTTTTAAATGAAAGCTATTTATTTGTAGTTGTGCCCATTTTAGCTATTTTTTAATTTATTTCCATTTTTAAGTTTTATTTTTAATTGTAAATGCTTTTTACAATATTTCTTAAATACGGTGGCAACTCAATTTACTTTTTCTCTCTATAATAAAAATTTATTTTCCATTATCATTTTCCACGAGTCAGAAGCTTTATTTCATCAGTGAATATGTCCTTGCATTTAAAAGAAAAAAGTCAATTGTTTTCGTAAAATTTAACCACAATAAAATGATTGCGTATAATTATGCACTAATTGAGGTAAAAAAAATATATTTACGGAGAAATAATAATAACATTGTAAATATAATAACAGAAAATAATTTATGATAAAAATTAATGTCTAAAGAAAAATTTCAAATGAGGAAAATGATATCATTCAGCAACCAGATAAATGTGAATTACAATATTATTACGGATGCCTTTTTCATATTACTAATAACTGTAACTTTTAAAAAACATTTGAAGAGAAAATGACGTCACTATTTAAAACATAGCATTTTTACTTATAACGATATTACATTTCAATATTGCTTTTCCTTTTGGACACTGAGATTGAGATTTTACTTTCAGGTTACTTCAGTTAGAGAAAATAATGTCACAGTAAAAAGGAAATTAGCTATATATATATATATGTGTGTGTGTGTTACAGGCCAAACCCAATTTTAGGCCAAACTACATTGACCTAGGCCAAACCGGTCTATCGTAACGCCCATCGGATAAACTAGTTTTTCCTAGGCCAAACCGGTTTATCCTAACGCCTATCGGATACACTAGTTTTTCCTAGGCCAAACTAGTCTATCCTAAGGCCCATAGGACAAACTAGATTTTCCTAGGCCAAACTAGTTTGGCCTAACTCTTATAGGATAAACTAGTTTAGACTGCTGTTTATTGGTCTGAACTAGTTTATCCTAGGCCAATTCAATTTGGCTTGATTTTATTGAATTCAATGACCGCCGTTTCGCCAACATTCTTGTTTGTCCTAGGCTGATTTAGTTTATCCTAGGCCACTGTAGTTTTACGTGTTTTTAGCTCACGGGCGTCAAAGCCAGAGAAATAATGGGCTCACAGGTTTTGTATGTATGTATGTATGTACGCATGTATATACGCATGTATGTACGTATGTGCGTACGTACGTACGTAACGCGATAACTCTTGATAGAGATATCCGATTTGGTTCAAATTTTGGATGTGGGTTCATTCTGATAAGGTACTTTTCTGATTAATTTGTGGAATTCATTGGATAGGAATAAAGGGGGGCGAACGGGAGGCTAATCCGCCACCTTTAATTTAGAGAAATGGATTTATCATGCAGAATTATCAGTTTTCATTGTAAATTTTAGGTATAGGATCATTGTGACAAGGCGACTCCGTGATTAGTTGTGGATGTTTATTGTTTAACTCTAAATTTTAGACTTAAACAGTAAAAATCCACAACTCTAAAAGAAAGGGCAATGTAGGTAACACAACAAAATTTAGAGGCCTGGCGGTCCGGACAGGCGGCCCGGTCAGGCGGGGCCCTGGCCTGGAAATTCCAGCCCGTGCAAACCTCTGACAGTATTCTACAACCCTTCGAGTAAAATACATTATATAAGGGTGATAACAAAGCCACTTTGCACAAGGTTAGCTATGGCGCAGTAGTCGGAATCAATATTAAAAAGAATATTGCCCAATTAAAGTGATGGCTTTGCATTCACAGGCTATTTACTCTAATTATGTATTACAGCCTTATTTTTTTAAAGAATAATACCCTCAAAAAATAAAGTAAGTTGGATTACTTTTTCCTATTTCCCCCAATTATACTTAACCATTGAACCCCCAAAACTACAGATACGCTTTATAAAGCTAAACAATTATCCAAAATTTGAAGCAAATCAGATAATTCTGCTCAAAAACAATTCATCTGATTTAAGGAGGGTAATCCCCCATTCCTCCCTTTATACTTAATCATTAAACCTTCAAAACAATTCAGGGATTCGCCTTAAAAAACTATATTCAAAATTTATGGCAAATCGGATAAATTTGGATAAAAACCTATTTATCTAATTTACGAAAGGCGATAAAACGTCCACTCCCCTGTTATTCTTAAACAAAAGAAAAACTCAAATTAATTAAAGAAGCGCATGATCAAATGAATTCATGTCCAAAATTTTAAGCAAATTGGATAATTTTGAATTATACCGAATTTATCTAATTTAAGGAAATAAATAAATTGTAAGTTTCCCCCCTTATATTTAACCAAAGAACCATGAAAATTAATCAGTGAAGCGCTTCATTAGATTGAACAAATCCAAGATTTGGAGCAAATCGGTTAATTCTGTATGAAAAACACATTTGCCAAAATTAGGCGGGATCCCCCAGTAATTCTCGTTGTTTTTATTCAATCAACCCCCAAAACTAATTAGGGAAGCGCTTTACCAGAATGAATTTATATCTAAAATTTGAAGCAAATCAGAAAATTCTGCGTGAAAAAAGCATTTACATAAATTATGGGGCCTTACTCCTATCCCCCCTTCATTTATACTTAAACAATGAACACTCAAAACTAATCATAGAGGCCCCTCAAGAGAATGCTCCTATATCTAAAATTTGAATAAAATATGCTAATAATGCATGGAAATCCATTTATTTGAATTAAGGGAAGGGGCGAATCAGCCTCTCGTCCCCCTCTTCACTTATTCTTCTCCAATAACCTTCAAAAGTAATAAAAAAAAACTCCTTATAAGAATAAACCTATATTGAAAGGTTGATGCAAATCGATTATTTCTATCAAGAATAATTGCGTTACGTACTTACGTATATACATAGATACAGAACCTATGGGCACATTAGTTCTCAGGCTTTGGTAGCCTTATGAGTTAAAAACATGTCAAATTACATTATCATGTCAAATTACATTAACATGTTAAATTACATATATCAAGAATTATCGCGTTACGCACATACGTACGTACATACATATTTATTCCTATACATATTTATTCCTATTACCCTTTATTCCTATCCAATGAATTCTCATAATTAATCAGAAACGTACCTTATCAAAATGAACCTACATCCAAAATTTGAACCAAATCGGATATCTCTATCAAGAGTTATCGCGTTACTTATATACGTACATACATGCGTACATACATGCGTACATACATATATACAGAACCTGTGAGACTGTTATTTCTCTGGCTTTGACACCCGTGAGCTAAAAACACGTAAAACTACATTGGCCTAGGATAAACTAGATCAGCCTAGGACAAACAAGAATGTTGGCGTTTTGGCGGTCATTGAATTCAATAAAATCTCGCCAAATTTAATTGGCCTAGGATAAACTAGTTCAGACCAATAAACAGCAGTCTAAAGTAGTTTATCCTATAAAAGTTAGCCCAAATAGTTTGGCCTAGGAAAATCTAGTTTATCCTATGGTCGTTAGGATAAACCGGTTTGCCCTAGGAAAAACTAATTAATCCGATGGGCGTTAGGATAAACCGGTTTGCCCTAGGAAAAACTAATTTATCCGATAGGTGTTAGGATAGACCGGTTTGGCCTAGGAAAAACTAGTTTATCCGATGGGCGTTAGGATAGACCGGTTTGGCCTAAAATCGGGTTTGGCCTGTAACATATATATATATATATAACTACCCAGACAACCACAATCGTCGTTCGTACGCTCTACAATGGTCCTTGAGATCCTGTAATTGTTATATCCTATGAAACTATCCTGTGAATGTCCCCAGAATACTGAAGATAGGACCGTCCTCAAAGTACTGTCTTAGTGAAACATTGAACGAAAAAACGTGAGACATGCGACAATTTCACAAAGAAAAAACCGGTTTGACTGCGTCATGTCGCACGATTTTTGACGCATGTTTCACTAGTCTGTGGCGAGCCTTAAGAACGGCCGGAGGACGAATACATGCATTGTTCGACTCCTTGGATTTGGAACCCTGTACTCGAATGTGCAGCCTACCAACCAATTAACCAGACTTCAGAAAAAGCGTGCGTGGTGCGTGATTTGATTTGATTCCAATTTCCAATGTTTATCAATTTCAGCTCATGGCGATTTCGAATAAACAGAAAGTGAATGTAATTATAAGGTAAGAATTTTCTTTCATATATATTTGCAATGCATTTCCTTATAATTATTCTGCCTCTATATTTGTATAATGTTGGCAAAATTTTATTAAATTATAATTAAAAAAATAGGCTTAGTCATCGGCTGAATAAGAAATAATTTTATAAGACAATATTACAATATATATGTTTACAGTAAGAAAGAAATTTGTCTTATAAAATTGAAAATTTTGTGGTTTGTATTGAAGTAAATGTGTTTTTTATTATAAAATAAACTGATTATAAATATAATAACACTATATGCTGTTTTAGCATGATTATGCCTAACAAGTATTTCAAAACAGTGTTTTCTCGCCAAAATCTCTGAAGAAAAAACACCGACACAATGATGTGACATAACAAAGCTGTTTAATAGATTCAGAAAACAAGATGATTTTATTAAACAGTTTTGCAGAAATCAAAATTTAAATTGAATATTTACATTGATGTAACAAGTCCTTTTAAAAATTTTAGTTGACTTCGATTATCCATTTTCTATTAATTATATGTTGTACACTGTTTATTTTTTACTTTATTTTGTTTGAAGCATTAAGACATTCTTTCCTGTGTTTCATGTATAGGTCATTCAAAAAATTAAGCATCCCAGTGGAACGCTATGTTTTGTTATATTTCAATTAAATATTGTTAAAATATATATTTCAGAAACATTTTTCTTCAATGTAATTATGAAATTTCAGATGATTTTTAAATTGATTGTAGAAAGAAAAAAGAAATAAAAAACATCTGTAAGGTGAGTTTTTTTTAATGGCACCTGTGTCACATAAAATTTTGAATTTCAATTCAAAATTTACTTGTGAGTTGCTAGTGTACTTATTCAGAAACTGTGTGATTAAAAAGTGTTTTCCATTTTTAAGTAAAAGCAGATTTTTTAAAAAAAACTTTCAATAAATTCCATGATTCGGCATTTTAAATTACATTTCTGGATGAGACTGCTAACTGCTTCCTCGTGACAACATTTTTGTGGCTGTCAAGTCCTAAAAACTATTGTAAAATGCTAACTTAACATTTCAATTTCTTCATATCTGAATGAAATCTGTGTAATTTATATATTTTTAGAAATATACTAATGCAAGTTTTTGTATTTATGAATGAAAATGAATTAACGAAAGTATAAAAAAAATCGTCACTTTTAATTTAAGAATAACCCTCAATATAAGATACTACTTGGTTATTCCGTCGGCTATAAATTTACTTCCAAACTCCACGATTAAATGCCAATAATGAATGATCGTAGATATCACATTCACTTGACATTAAGAATTACATCATCAAATGATTTTTAATTCGACCTTTTATTTCTACTTTTATTAATGCTCTACTATTTATTTGTTTTTTCATTATTTAAACGAAAAGTTTCATTAATTTGTATAATTTGGCTTTTGCGATTTGTATAATTTGACAAAACTGATCGCCGGGATAACCAAGTAGTACCCAATATGATAGTTGATTATGAAGTGATGTGACCAGTGTTGAATTCAGGTAGTGCCTGGGGAGGAGGACATTCCCCTCCCTGAGCAATGAAATGTCTTTCCTGGAAATTTTGTTTTTTAATGGTCAAAAATTGCAATTTCCCCTCCCCGGATCTCTATAATGCCCTCCCCCTTCCCACCAAAGCCACTAAAGTCCCTCTGGAGAAAAGTGTCTGTTAATTCAACACTGGATGTGACCCCCCTCCCCCCTCTCTAAATTGAGGACTAGATCTGTCATTATCAGGGGTGGGAAATTTTTAAAATCTTGCCAGCCAAGGATTAGGATTTATTTCACCAGCCTGCAAGATGCAACACGCATGCAGTTGAAAAAAGTTATGACAAAATTGCACACGAAATTACTATCACTTATTGCAATACATTTTTTTAATTCTTTTTTTCCTATAAAATTAAGAAATATATGCAACAGAGGTAAGCTTATGTAATAATTTGGAAAGTTAAAATATCTATATTGAAAAAGTGTGTCCGATAATGTCTCTATTGCCTACAGTTTTTCCAGAATTTCCCCCAGGGTGTTTCAGGGGGGCGCTCCGGCCCTTTAGTTTAAAGAATAGCGCCCCTCTTGCACCTAATTCAAAGCCCCTCTTGTCGCTCATACAAAAATATAGTGCCCTTCTTGCCCCACATTTGAAAAAACACAGCCCTTCATCAATGATGCTGACGTGCTGTAGCGTTTAAATTACGAAAAAAAATCAGCGATTGAACGCAAAAAATAGCATCCCGTGGGACGCGTAACTTCGTCAGAGGATTGCAGAAAAACGCCAAATTACATTAAAAACTCATGCCCTTCGACGATAATACAATTGATTTCTGGCAAGATTCGCGAAAAAATGGCTAATTTCGTCACAAAATCCCGAAAAAGTGGCAGATTTTCTCAGAAGATCGTGAAAAAACGACCAATTTTGTCCAAAAATCACGATAAAACGGAAAGATTTGTCAAACGATTCGCGAAAAACAGATAATTTCGTCTAAAATTCTTTAGAAATGGCGAATTTCATGCAAAAATCACAATAAAATGGAAAATTCTGTCAAAAATTCACAAAAAACGGGAAATTTCACCAAAAATTCGCAGAAAAAAACGCAAACTTCATCAAAATATCCCCCCCCCCCCCACAAAAAAAACAGCAATTTCATCAAAAAAAAAAAAAGAAAAAAAATTGCAAATTTTGTTAGAGGCAAAAAAAAAAAAGTTAATGCCAAAAGTGAATTTTTCTGCTCTAAAAACTAATTTTCTTGCTTCAAAACTGTGTTTTTCTTACTTCTAAAGCGGATTTTCCTGATTCACAATCTTTTCGTGCGAAGAGAAAATTGCATTCGGGGCATAATTAGAGAAAAGATGGGTAGATTCCATTCCCATTACAAACTGTGTGCTTTTTTTTACCACTTTTTCAAAATTTGAGTTTTTTCGTGTTTAAAAGTGACAAAATTGGTGGGTTTTTCAGATCTTTTGAAGAAACTTGCCATTTTTTGTCATCTTTTAACAAAATTTGCTGTTTTTTCGCTATCTTTTCACGAAATTTCTCCTTTTTCGCGATTTTTAACAAAATCTGAAGTTTTTGCGTTCTTTTAACAAAATCTGTTTTTGTGATATTTTAACAAAATTTGCTTTATTGTGATCTTTTAACAAAATAGGCCATCTTTTTGCTATGTTTAAAAACCTTTTTTAGCGATCTTTTAACAATGCTTGTTGCTTTTCTTTTCTTTTTTTTTTTTTTTTTTTTTTTCAATTTTTCGACGAAATTTCTGTATGTCCACGATTATTTGAACCGCTAGATTTTAGATTCAACTCTATAAAAGTGCCCTTAAAAATCACAAAATTGCCCTTTTCAGAACAGTAGCACCCTGCCCCTTTTTAAACTTGGAGGAAACTCTGGTTTTTCAAAAACTAAAAATCCACTCACGTTGCTAAAAAATCCACTCACCACTGGCAAGCAAAATGATGTATTTCCCCACCCCTGCTCATTATATATGATGAATGATGCTTTGCTAACAAGTGTTTTTTTAATTCGTTGTTGAACCATCTTTAACTGAATACTTCATTTAGCAGAGTTTCCCCCAGAGAGTTTCAGAAGGGCACGACACCCCTTCTGCCCTTTAGTTTGAAAAATAGTGCCCCTCTTGTCGCTCATTCAAAAAAATAGCACCCTTCTTGCCCCACATTAGAAAAAATGCAGGTCTTCAGCGATGATACGGACACGCTATAACGCGTAAATTAAACAAAAAAGACAAATTTCATTAAAAAAATCGCAAAATAACGACTAATTTCCAGCAAAATTGGAAAAAAAAAGGCTACTTTTTTCTCAAAATCCCGAAAAAACGGCAGATTTCCCTAAAAAAAATCGTGAAAAACGACAAATTTTGTCAAACGATTTGGGAAAAACGGCAACTTTTGTTAAAAAATCACGATAAAATGACAGATTTTGTCCAAAAACCACAATAAAACTGAAAATTCTCTGATAAGATTCATGAAAAAAGGCAAATTTTTCCAAAGATTGTGAAAAAATGCAAATTTCGTCCTAGGGGCACAAAAAAAGTTAATGCTAGAAGTGAATTTTATTTTCGGAATTTACGTTTTTTCATGTTTAAACGTGACAAAATTGGCAATTTTTCGCTATCATTTGACAAAATTGGCAATTTTTTGTGATCGTCTAATAATATTTGCCAGTTTTTCACGAAATTTGTTGTTTTTTTTTTGCGAATTTTATATTGTCATTTTCAAACTTCATATCATTCGTAATGTTTTTCAAAAATGTAATAAAATCGTAATGTTTAAGTGGGCAGCCTTGCAAGCCATTGATAATTCATCTCTATTACACATTTAATGTTCTTTTAAATGTTTAAAATTCTGTCTATTTTTAATGTAGGTTTTTTAGCTTATCCTATATTTAAATTTAGGATTTGGGGGGGGGGGGGTAGGGGTAGATAAAAATACTGATTTTTAAAATGTCGTTAATTGTTGAAAATGATTGATCTCAGAAAATATTTTGTATCAGTCCATACTTAATTTTATCTATTCTCTTTCAGCTTCTACTTCCACCGCCACTGGCAATTCAAATGCACCTGAATTTGAAGAATTCCTGTTAATCGATGAGTGCAGTCTGCAGTTCTTAAACGAAAAACTTTCAGTACTGGAAAATCAAGTAGTATATATGGTATGCTTTTCACCTTTTTTTCCGGCTATCTTAATGTTTAAAGATTAGTCATAATCCTTAGTTTTTTTTTTTCCTCTCAAGAAACTCTTTTTTATAGTGTTACAAATTAATGTTTGTTAGTAGTTACAGTAAAACCCCGATAATTCGGACCGGACCCAATCCGGATTATCCGGAGAATTAGAAAAAAATGAAATAAAATATAACATACTAACAGAAAATCACCTTTATGTTGAACTTATTGAATATTTGCAGAGAGTAATAATGTTTACTTTGCTTAATTATTCCGAAAACATGTCAGAAAAAGTTTTTTCATTTAGAATGCGACGATTAAACAAATTAAAGTTATGGAAATTAGCCAATCGCTTCTCAAACTTGAAAAAAAAAAATGACCAAAACGATCCGAATTATCCGGAGATCCGAATTAGTGGGGTTCTACTGTATTAATAAATGATGAATTAATTTAGTTTCATTTCAGAACTACAAAATTATTTTCTGTTTTAAAATTTGGTGTCCAAGTGTTATTTATTTATTTGTATACTGCAGATTTTGAATGCATGTTAACTTATTAAAGTGTAGATAGATGCATATATATATATATTATTATTATTAATTTTTTTTCAGAATAATTGCATTACCAACATTGGATAAAATTTTGTGTTCGATTTGCATGTAGCATTAAATATATATTACTAGATAGCATCTGTCAAAACCTTGAATGTTTTATTAGAAAAATTCTTACATTTTTAATTAGCTATGTTTAAAATGTTGAAACCATGATAAATAACTTCTCTAATGCATAAATGATTCCCATATCTTAAAGGTGATAGATGGTGCTGTTCAATGAATTAAAGAATTTTAAGTTTATAATTTACAACCAGATATGCTTACTTTTTGGTCAGAAAATTGATTAAAAATACTGGGTAGAATATTTTTGTTTACTATGTTTTTTAAATAAATGTTTTTTACTTTACAACTATTAAAAACTGATGCGCATTTTATTTTTCAATCTCATTCTCTAAAAATCTTAATTTGGATGCAGCTAAAAATTTATAATATGTATTTTTAATTGCTTGAATTTTATTTTGCATTTTAAAAATATTAAACCATAGATATAAAGGCAATTTTTTATAGTTATATTTTACTTTGGCACAGTAATATTCTTGATAAATGGTCTGAAAATTATAAATTATAATAAAGATTATAATAAAGATAATATATTCAGATGTTAACATGATAGAAATGTTTTTGTAAAGTTACAATCTGCTATTCTTCATTTGTATGTGTATTTATTAATTGAATCTATTTTTTTAAACAAATTTAAAACAAATTTTTGTCTTGTTCAATGGATTACGTCGATTTGAAATGGTAAAATTTACTGTAATTTTTTTCTGGGTTTAAAAAGGATTTTGGCAGCGGATGGTACGGAAGATTTTGGTAGCTATGCAATATTTTGTTTGTTGCATGCATAACAATTAAGCTTTTTTTTCCATGAAAATTTATATTTTATCTCATCTGTAAAATAACATTTCTAGTACCGAAAATCTAAGTTATTTTATGCCTAGAATTTTTTTTTTTTTTATTTGTAATTATTAATTACCATTATATGTTTTAAATGTATATATGTACTTAATAGAATTAAGTGAAAATTTATTATTTCCTGTAAATTATAAATAATTTTGATGCCAAATGCCCAAATGTATTTAACTTTAGATGAATGACTATAGACAATTTATATTACTTTTTTTTTTTTGACTCCAACTAAAAAAGTAAAGCAAAAATTTTCAATTTTAAAATCGTCTGCTTATCCCACATGGCACGTAATCTATGATACATACACATGTAATTATGCTTTTTATAAGAAATCATCAGTTAAACTTACATAATAAATCAGAATATATAAAATTTATTTATATCTTATTTTCTTTCGAAGGCAAATACTGGCTACGAAGTTATGCTCTATATACGAAAAATTTCGAAATTAATGTTCTGTTTTAAATATTTATGATCTGTCACCGATTAATTGCATATTTAGTAAACTTCAAAGTCAGTATACTAAACATTTTTCTTCTTATTTGACATATTTAAAACAAACCTAATATTAAAAAGTTATTCATTTTCTTAACGCTTTTTTCTAATAAATGATGCATTACTTGAGACAAGTAATAAGCACTTTCTAAAATATTAAAAAGGGAAAATAATCAGACTTTTTTTGTAAATAGGCAAATTTTCTGATGTTCATTTGTTTCTGTTTTAGATGCAGTTTGTGAGGAGTAATCTGTTACCAAGTCTGCTGTTGAAGACATAATCAAAACATGGCTAAGCATGCTGAAGAGAGAAAAAATTGTGTTTAGAGAAAACATATAACAGTGTATATTAATAAGAGATGGATAAAATAAAAATTGGTGTACAGATCTAAAATTCTCCTTTTCATATTTTTCTTTCAGATCGTATCTTTAGACCCCCCCTCCCCCCCCCAAAAAAAAAAAAATTACAACTCAGCTTAGAAAGCTTATACCCTATTGGAAATTGACCAGGGTCATTCAAAAAAAAATATTTAATTGAACAAATTTAATTATGGAATATTTAAAATTTTATATTACTTTTTTATCAAATTTTTTAAAAATGATTTTCTTTGTTCAAAAACTGAATTAATTTCTTGGTAATTGCTGTTCTAAAAAAAATCATTACTTTTATTTAAGTAATAATCTTGATTTATTCTGGTCTACATACAAAAGATGAAAAATAATTTGCTTTTTTATCTTTGATTTTATTTTAATTGCAAGGTAATTTTAATTTGCCACGTGTCATTTTTTTTTTCAAAATTAGTCTAGTGGTCTAATGGGATTTATTTTTTAATAATGTTATATTGCCTATGAACTCTAAATGGGCCTTTTAGCTTTTATACTAAGATAATCTAAATCTTGAAAGTTTCAGCTATGAGATGGGGAGAAAATTTAGCTACCAAAAGTATACAGTAAAATATTCTTACATTTTATAATTGCTCTTTAAAGTCTGTTCTTGCATAGAAATATACAATGCAAATATGAAATTGCAATTGCAAATATGCAAATATGCTTTTATGAAATGCAGTCCATGACCCTACATTTAAACAAATATCCAATACTCCGGCAGAATGAGGTGAAAATTATATTGGACAAATTTAAAAGTCAAAATAAAGAAAAGCAGGAAGGGGTCAACCTGGGGTGATGAAGTATTGAAATGGAATTCAAGCTTATTAATCTATGTGAAGGTTGGGGTGTACTGGTGGCTCATTCTTATTTCTCAAATAGAAATCAAATTTGATAAAGTTTCCTTTTCCGAATCTCAAAGATATATAAATTTGAATCACGTATGTAAACCTTTAAGTATGATTTTAAAATTCAGGAGCAATTTCAAGGATTACTAAATGAAAAGTAATGCATGTTTTTGCACTAGCTCCCAACACACATTTACTATTCATCTCAAAGGTGTTGGTATCCATGTAAATGTCAACTTTCATAAACTATATCAAGGTGGCTAGAAATGGAGGTTTGTAAAACACTCTAAAATCATGCAAATTTGTCTGCTTGTAGAAATATTTGCACTTTCCCTCGCAGATTAATCATATTGTCAAGATTATTTTATTCATAAACTATAATGTGGCGTGCTTAACATTTTGTGATACAGGCAGAATGTATTGCAAACAACGTTATCAAAATGGACATTTTAAACAAAATTTCTCGAAGCAAGATAATAATAATGAAAATAATGGTCATACTAATGAAATAACTGTTTACAAGTGTGAAAAATAAAAACACACAACTGCTTATCCATCTCTTCAAACATTACGCCAGCGAATTTCATGCTTTTATTTTTTAAAATGCGTCATAAAATTTTATCTTTTCAGAAGAAATATTAAAAAAAAATTCCCTTAAAAAAGGATTTTTTTAATTTTATTATTATTATTACCATTTTTGTAGTCGTCCTGGACATCTTACAAGAAAGGTCTTAACTCTGTTCGTCCCATTTTAGATCTTCAATGACTCCATTATTATTTTATTTATTTATTTATTTATTTATTTTTTAAGTTTTTGTTTAAAACTGAAAAGAAAATTATAAATTGCACATCTTGAAATCAAGTTGATACCTTGTAAGAAGCATCATTAAATAAAATTACTCGTTCAGATGATGGAAAAACAAGAATGCTCATCCAGAATTAAAATTTTGGCTAGAAGGATTAAAAGTGCATTCTGTGAATACTTCAAAAAATATTATTGAAACTACTAATCTATACAATAAAGTGTGCATCATAATGTAATGGAAAACATGTCTCTCTATAAATGATCTGACAATTTGGTTGGTTTGATTATTATTGAAGATTAAGTTGATTTCACTTAAAATCACCTGCTCGCTAATGCTAAACATTTAGGTAGTTCTTGTTTTAATTTCAAAAATTTTAAGCTTCTATTTTTCATTCCACTGCTAAGGTCTATTTTTAATAAGAGTATTTTGTACTTTTCCAATTTTGGTTGCAGTTTTTAAAATACAGGTATATTTTGTTTAACTAATTCTGAAAGTAATACCTTCATTTCAAAAAATGTTATAGCATAATAGCTTCAGCTATCCTAAATTGTTTAAAAATATTTAAATTTAATATATTGCGATCCATGGTGACGACATTGAACTTTGCTTTGGCCACTGATGACTAACAATGTAGAATATAATATAAAATAAAAATAAATTAGTGTTTAAATAATTAAGAATGTAAAATCCTATAAATTTAAGTTTAATTAAGTTGATTAAATTTTAAATAAATCTTCAGTGATTGCTTAAAACAAAATATTTTAGAACTTGGTGACTGACATGTCATTTGACGTGTTGATAGAAAAATTCAAAAACCTGTCCAATTAGGAAATGTGTTTGCTGGAAGACAGTCATGGATGTCTTTGAATGGAGAGTCCCCTTAAAAAGTAGATGCATCACTCATTACAAAGTTAATTATAAATAGCCAGAAAAGTTTATCTTACCATAAAAGAATATAAATGTTGAAGTTCTTGGATTCTTTTTTATGCATATGCAAAAAAAAAGCCTATATATGTGTATAAAATAATGCTGAAGATCATACTTTTTTTATACACATGCAGAGGTCGATCCAGGTGAAATTTGAGGCCTATTTATTGTCCCTACAAAAAAAATAAATTTAATAAAATGGGCCCCTCCACAAAATTCCTTTTACTCTTTCATATAAAACTTTTTTTTATGAAAACTTTAAAAATGTGTAATTTGTAGATATAACCAGTTTATGAAAAAGAAAACCTTTAGCAAAAGGATTTAAAGATGTTTTTGTTAATAAATGTTTGGTTCGAATTTGCATAACTGGGTTTCAAGTTTCATTACTATTTTTTCCCCCCACAAAAATGATTTTACTTTTCACAAAATGGGCCCCAAGAATAAAAATCTGGAATAACCCCTAGTATGTCAAAAAAGAAAATTATAGGTTGCAGGTTGAATTTGGGTGATCTAGGGGGTATCTGCAACTGTCCATTACTGCACAAAATGTGTTGTAAAATGCTGTCCACAGGACATTGTCAGGTTTCACATTTCGAACTTCATGGGATGTCCTACAACTGTCCACAAGACGAATTCACCCATCCATAGAATATTGGCTTATCTGGAATATGACATTATTAGGATGATTTTAGGACCGTCCAGAGGGTGTAATATAAGCGTCCTATAACAATCCCATGAAGTGACATCCATAGGATGTTGACAGGTGTGACATTTCGAAACCCAGAGGACGTTCTGTAACTGTCGACAGGATATCACGCATATCCGAAACGTGATATCTTCTGGATGTTTTTAGGATGTATTTGTGTTGTCTGAGTATTTTTCTGTGAGTGCATATAAAATAAAATTTCTGGATTTCGCCGGCACTCAGATTACAATTTTAACTGAAGATCTGCGAATATTTGCATGCAAAATTGTAACTGGCAAACTTGACATTAAGTTTGGAAATATATTTATTATATATTGATTCAATAATGTAATTACTTTTGCTTTTTTTTAAACCAAATCGATCGGGTCTTTTAAATATTTCATTCATCGAATTCGATAGAATTCCACTCGTTTTATTGTTAAAATGCATTTCCTTTTTCTCAGCTTCTATAAAAAAGCGTTTAAACTAAAGAAAAAATCCGTTTTTGATGAATCTAGTCAATGAAGAAGTAGCACGTCAAATTGTATCTCTTTATTATTCCGCAATTGAAATGACTCACAGAGAAATTGCTAATCAATTGGGTATTTCACGCCGTTCTGTTTGCTGTTATATTGATAAACACAAGAAAAATGAAGTTAGTTCGTTGCATTCTAAACGGGGTCACCCTTCTAAAAAACCCTATCGATTTTTTTTTCTAATCGGAGGCGAAACTGAATTCTGCAATGGCAAAATCTACATTCAACTTGTCATTATTGATTTGTCTCAAATTCTTGTACTGCAAACGCATTTTCTTGCTAATGTTAAATGTATATATCGTAATCCTTAAATACAATAGAATATGTTCATTAGATTTTGGAGAATTTTTATTTGTTATCATTTTTTGCTCATCTAAATGTATCTCCAATTACTTCGTTTTGACCTATGTCGTTAATAAATATTGACCGAATTGATGACGTAAATCGAACTACTACAGTACTTTTATTTTTAATATCGAACAATACCTGGTAAACCTCAATGACTTATATCAATACATGCTGCAATCCGCGTATATTTACGCAAGTTGGGGCCCAGACAGATAGCTGAAGAAACCAAATTTTTTAGAAACTTTTCTACCTTGTTGGAAAATCCTTAAACAAGAAAGAAAAATCCCGCATCAAGTCTAGATTTTAAACAATTTCCAACACATTCAAAATAATGCATCAAACTTAACCATTTAATATTGTGAAGGATGATGCCTAAATAAACAGATTGAAAAATTCATAACACAATCGAAAATATAATTTAAGTAATTCCCATCTACAACTGGAAAATGATCAAAAATCTTTTATGCACCTCTGTATATGATCTACATTGTAAAAAAATATATATCATGTCTTCAAATCAAGGTTTCTCATTCGAAAATCAAGGTCGAGTAAATCATACGTAAATATGTAATCATAAAATCTAAAAAAGCATTCTGAATTCAAAGGAATAATCTATCGTAAAAATCCACAGTGCGTATCATAGGTGAAAATCGAAATTGAAAATATCTTCTTCGAACGTTTCTTTAACTAATTATTTAATGAGATAAAAATAAGTATTTACAGTTCTTTGTACATATTTACACAAGTTTAAATCATCTGGAGACACAATGCTCCATTACATATCAATTCTCAAATTAATTGTCACATCTTTTCTCGAAATCAAAACATTCGAATCAAAACGGAAATCGGCTACACTCTGTTTACAAACTTCAGAGTGTTCTAAAAGTGGAAGTTGAAGTCAAAGAAATTGCGTAGCGCCATCTAACTGCAATTCTTTTTCTTCAACATATTTATATATGCAATATGCTGCTCTGTAATAATACAATATGTAATGGCTAAGACTTAATGTGCCATTTACCAACTGGAATTTTTTATTAGCAGTCATGGGTGGCGCATGGTGGTACGGCAAAAAAAAAAAAAAAAAAAAAAAAAAAAAAAAAATGGATCTCTTGGAAAATTTCCAATTTAATCCAACATGGACAACATCTTTTTCAAACAAATTTATTCGTGTCTCACATCGCAGTAAACAATTTCACGAATACTTCGGTTTAACCTTCGTATCGACGTAAGATGCTGCCATAATAAAATGCAAAGATGATATTACAAGAATAGAACATCACCTATTAAAGACTTTTAACACCACCAAATTACAGGATTCTGTTTAACACTCGAAAAAATCGTACTATCGTTATATATCAAAGCGCGCACGAATACTGGATTTTACAGCATTGTTTTGCGATGCCAAATAATTTCTTAGAATGCAGGAAATTGACTAATACGAAAATTAAACGGAAAAAAAAGAAAATAATTCTCTCAATCGATCAGATTACGCAATCAGGTTCCGTCGCGTAACTCATAGGAAATTGTGGGTAATCTAATGATTTTTTAGGACGTAAATAAAAGATATTAGAAACAATGAAAGAAAAAAAAATAAAGTAATGGGGTTTTAGGAAAAATGCTGTTTTTAACAGATTATTTTTTTTTCGAATAAGACAATAAAGAACGGGCCGATTAAATATATAGAATTAGAATATAGTAAATATGTTAAGATGTTATTGAAAGATAGGGAAAAATTTAGATATTACAAGAATTTGAAAATAATTAATGGCGAAAATTTTTTATTATTACATTAGGCAAAAATTTAGTTCAATTACGTAACCCATTACCAAATTAAAAATTCCTTTTCAGTAATTTCAGGCAATAAGCTGAAATGTACTGGAATTCTTTTGTGCAGCCGTGTATATAAATATGATACAGTCTATAACATTTATATTGTATATATAAAGATAGGTAGGTATACATGGTTCAGGGGGTGGTGAATTTGACCAACAATGATGTCAGCTGTTCTTGCCTTACTGCAAGTTTAAATAACTTTTTTTTTTTTTTTTTTTTTTTTTTTTTACGGTGTGCATAATAACATTTGTCAGTTATGTCATTTTAAAATTTTGTAACTGTCATAACAAGAGCAATTTAATTGAAATTAATAAGGTAGATTAAAAAGCCGTAACAAAGGTTTGTGATTTCTAACGGACGATACAATATTTCAACCAAGATTGAAGATTAAAAAAAAAAAAAAAAAAAAAAAAAAAAGAGAGAGAGAGAGGCATTAATAAACAATTAAAATTGCAAATAAAGCCTTCGTGTAAAAATGTTTAAAGATAGAAAACCAACGATTATAAATGCACAAACAATGTATGAAAAGCTAGCAAACAGCTGTTTCGAATCACCTATTGCGATTCTTCACTAGTGCAAAACTCAGCGAGCTAGAAAAAGCAAAACTAAGCGAAAAGCAAACAGCTTTTCCTAGCTCGCTGAGTTTTGCACTGATGAAAAATCTCGATAGTAGATTCGAAACAGCTGTTTGCTACCTTTCCACACATTATTTGTACATTTATAATCGTTGACTTTCTATCTTTAAAAATTAATGAATAAATTTCGATTTTTTTTACAACTTGATTACCTCGTCGACCAATTTCACTAAATTATACAAATCGCCAAACTATTTGCAAACTAACACAAATTCACCTTTAAAAAATATATTGCAATAACAAATAAATTAGTAAAACATTAATAGAAAAACAAATAAAATGTTGAATTCAAAATAATTTGATGACGTAACAAACACGTATATAGAGTTTAATTTCAAATAAATGTGACATTTATGATCTTTCATTATTGACATTTAATCTGATAGATTGGCGATTGTCTTTTGAAATAATAAAGTAATAACTTTAAAAAAAAAAAAAACCTTACATTTTATCGAATTAAATATTTTCTTACTTATCTTATTTTTTTACATGTAATTTTTTTCCAAAACATTTTGTACTTTCTGTAATATTTCCATTAGCATTCCTGTTAAATAATTACCGGTCTTATTATTATGTATATATATGTACATATATATTAGAAAGAAGTTTTGAAAAAATACTTACCATAATAAATTTATCGGAATGTTTTTTTTTCACGTTCTGTGTATTTTCCTATTTTCATTTTTCGTCTTTTTTAAACAGTTATATAAAAAAGTTCTGTAATTACTTAAAAACTTTAAGAAATTTAAAAGAATATTTTTCATCATGAAAAAGAAAAAAATCCTAAAAACACCCTTTTTCCATTGTGCATAGGATCACGTCATTATAAATTTTAAATATTATTAATTTAATTTATAAATATTACGATTTAGCATTTTGTTCTCTTTAAATTCTCATATGTAATGTAATTTAATCAGGAAAGAATGCATTCCGCTTTATTAAGAAAGATGCTGAATTCGTTTAAAAGATAAAATAAAGAAATTTTCTTAAACAAATATGCGACATTAATTACCGTTATAAGTATAAATGTATCATTTTGTCTGAAATTTTTTTTATGACAAAACTTGTTATTACAAGTTGCTACTTGTTGTTACTTGTTATTACTTAGTTAGATGACAATATTATTACAATGTCTCCTTTTGTGCTTGAATGTAAGTATGCCATGTTATTACATGATCCATGCTTCATGAGATGCACTTTTTGTAACAAAGTTAAATAATTATAATATTACAATACATTAATTTCTGTTTATACTTACATACTTCAAATCACGATTAAAACGAGAACGTGACGTCATTGTTTATGAGACATATTATATCTGATATCTTTACATCTTGTATTTTGATCAAGTCTGACTAGGGAACTGCAAGAAATATAAGACATCGATTTTGACGAAAATGGTATCGTTGGAAAGATCTTATCATGAGCAGTAAAAAACTCAATAAAACTACCCGTCGCAAATGATTCGTTTTCGAGATATCCGAGAATTTATGTCTCGTAGCTAGTGTACATTTAATGGGGGACCGCAAAAAAATTTAGTCTCGGTTTTAACGAAAGTGGTATCGTTGAAATGATATCATCGTCAGGATTAGAAAACTCAATGGAATCACCCGTCGGAAATGAAGCGATTTCGAGATATCTGACAATTTGTGTCACATTGCTAACGCGCACTGCTGGGAAACTGTATTAAGTGACATAAGTTGTCGGATATCTCGAGAACGGCTCATTTCAGATTTTTAGGTCTATGAGTTTTTCACTTCTCACAATGATATCTTTGCAACGAAACCATTTCCATCAAAATCGAGAAAAAAAAATTGCGGTCCCCCATTAAGTGCAGAACAGTATGCACTAGCTACATGATATAAATTGTCGGATATCTCGGAAACGACTCATAGTTCTATTAAGTTTTTTCTCCCTCATGATGATACCTTTTTAATGATACCCCTTTCATTAAAATCGAGACTAAAATTTTTTGCGGTCCCCCATTAAGTGTGCACTAGTTACGAGACATAAATTGTCGGATATCTCGATAACGGCTCATTTGCGACGGGTAGTTCCATTGAGTTTTTTACTGCTCTCGATGAAATCTTTCCAACGATGCCACTTTCGTCAAAATCGGTGACTTACACTTTTTGCAGTTCCCTAGTGAGTGAAATTATTTTCAGACTTGTCTTTTAACCTTTTGAGCTCTGAGGGTTGAATTTTCTACCACTTAATTTTAATTCCGAAATGTCATAATGGCACCCATATATTCGCCCAAGTTTATTTGCAAAATGTTTAATGCATTCTCCCCCCCATCCCCCAGTATATGGTAAATCAATTTTTTTCTTTGCAAAATACTGGTGCCAGTGAGCTATTTTGTATTTTTGAAGAAATTTACCCTCCAGAGCTCATAGGGTTAACATACATCATTGTATTTCGTTAGCATGACTTATTGAATTTATTTACATAGCAAAATGTGTTAGAAGTGTCTTTTTGGAATTATGTAACTGTCATAACAAATGCAATTTAATAAAAAAATAATAAGGTGAATTAAAAGGCCATGACAAAGGTTAATGATTTCTAACGAACGATAAAATTCTTCTACACTAAAAATAAACTTAAGATTATCTGAAGAAATCTAAACTTTCTTCAGAAATGTTACAAAAATCTGAAGAATTTTTGCAGATTATCTTTAAAAAAAAAAAAAAAAAAAATCTGCAGAATCGTTTAAGATAATTCTAAAAATAAATGGAAAATTATCTACAGATTTTTGGGCAAATTGACTACAGATTTTCTACAGATTTATTATTATTATTATTATTGGGATTGAACCAAGATTAAAGATTTTTTTAAAAGAGCGGGAGAGAGATTAAAAAAAAAAGATGAATGATTTTTTTAAATCAGAAAAATCCCTACATTATGCTAATTGAATTTAAAAAAAATATATCGCTTAATATATTATTAGCAGTTACACTAATAAAACAAAACCTAGTAACCTAAACCTAATTTAAAATTTGAATACATTGTTATTCTGCCTATTCCGCGATCCAAAACATTTTGTATTTTCTGTTATATTTCTATTATCATTTTCCTTAAATAATTACGTATAGTATTATTACCATATATACTCGTGTATAAATCCCCCCTACCCCCCCCCCCCCGAATGTTTTTTTTTTCAAAATTATGAAAAAAATTGAATTTTCGTGTATAAGTGGGACAACATTTCTGGTAGTATGTTAAAAACTGATTTATATTCGAGGATTAAAAAAATTAAGAAGCTTTCATTAAATTAATAAAATTTTTTTTCAACGTTTCTAATCAGACTTTTTTTAATTCGACCTTTTTAAACGGTACATTTAAGTAAAACCGCAGATGCATATTCTATTTTGAAACCTATTCACATCAATTTATTCGTACTTAAAGAAAATAAAATCTTCCAAATATCTATCCAAGTCCTATTTATAAGGGTGAACAGTTTCTGAGTCTTCTGAAGTACATTACTTCTTCTTTGTATTTTAGGACTTTTTGAAGAGATACCTAGAAGCATTTTCAAGTTGAACTCTTTTTAAAAAGACGATTTAAAAAAAGGTAAAAAGTATCCTTGTATTGAAGGTAGTTCTACTCCAAAGTAAAATGGGTGTAGAAGAATTACAGGGACTTATTGGGTATTTTTTGTCAATAACAGGGAAATGACTATTGTCTGCTACTATCTATTTTTCCGACATATCTTCATATATGATTACTTAAAAGCCTGGCCTATTCCTCGATTATCTGCGACAATTCTTTTTATTACTAACTCGTGTGTAAGTCAATCCTCCATCATCATTTCCAAACTTTTATCTAAAGCTCTTCGACTTCTACCCGAGTGTATATATATTCAAAAACTACACTATAATATACAATCTTTCCGAACCGAATCAAAAATGAAATTTATTAAACGAAACAAGAGAACGTCAACATACCTCATGAACAATCCTGAAAACTTACAAAGACGAAACAAAATGATTTAACTTAAACCTTAAAAACATTTAAATTAAACATGACAGATAAACAAGTAAAATAAACCAGTGGAGACGGGCCAAACGCTTGTGACGTACGGTGAAGGTTAAACCGATTTCACGTCGACAACACTCAGCATTCTCCGTCAAGACCTGATGGAAAAACAAGAAAAATTAAAGGAGTAGAGGTTGGCGAAAACTCAGCTGCAAAATCTCCAAGCTCCAACGAATGTGAACGGTCTTCTTAAACAGTTAAACAAACAGTTTATACATCCCTCTGGCTCAACCTGTTTTCAACAGCAATTTGAAAATTCTTGCTTTTTGCGAAGTTTTTCAGTCAGCTGTTTAAAAACTTCCCAGGATAGCCATAGCTTAAAGCCTGATTATACCATATAAAAATTCGTCAATCATTTTTTCTGTATTTGAACTTGATTTATGTATACGATTTAACCCGTTAATAAAAACATTTCTATTGATGGAGATATGAACATTTCAACCAAAATAAAGCATCCTTATGGTGTCGAAATTAAAACTATTCCGCTTATCGTATACATTGCTCAGCAAAAGTTTAGACACTGGTGTTTTTTAACCTTTAAATAAAAAATACGAACACGTGAGTTTTACAAATGGCTATACTTATTTTCAAATACATTTTAAACAATGTAGAATAAAAATAATACTTATAATATAAGATAATATTTAATTTAACTGAAAAAAAGTAAAATTTGCATACTGCAAAAGTTTAGACACTTTTTTGATTTTTAGCCAACTGTTCATGAAAAAATGCGAATTTCCAAGTTATGATGTCACATGTCTGAAATATTTAATTATACCTCGATATAGCATCAGTTAGTGAAGATGCCGCGAGCTAAAAATATTCAGTTAGATGAGGTAATTGTAGTAGGAAAGCTGAAATGGAAAGGGAAGAATGTTGCAGAAATTTCAGCAGCATTGAATCGTCGAAAGTGGTCTGTCTATGATATATAGTCTAAAGATGACTCCTTCAAAACAAAACATAATCTTTAAGACCTTGTGTGACGAGAAAATGAGATGACAAAATGATACAGAAACTGACATTTACACAAACAATGATTGTTAACCCATTAACGCCCAGCGTCCTCGTTTGAGGACGGTTACAAAAACAGCAAAAAAGCGGCTTTCCCACCAGTAAAAAGGAAGATAAATATATACCTTCTTTCACGAGACAGAATCCTCGATAAATTTAGATAAAAGTTAATTTGATTTTAAAAGTGGTGGGAAATACAAAATTTAAATTTTAGCAAAGAAAATAATTCGGGCGTTAATGGGTTAATCACATTAAAAGTAAGTAGTCAGGACTTTCTGTGTAATAATTCGTAGATGGATTAAAGAAACAGATAAATTAATTTACATGAAAATGATAAAACAATTAGCTTTAAAATCTCGTTACAAATTGATGAGAATGCAACGAATTTGCAAACATACGTCATATGGTCCCAAATGGTACGCTATGATATTCAGTAACGAAAAAAAGCGGAATTTGAATTGCTCAAACGGGTGGGCATATTATTGGCACGACTTGTGTAAAGAGCTGGGACTTTATTAAGTGGACAACAAGAAGTTGACTTTTTAATGATTTGGTCCTCATTTTGCTTTAATGCTTCAGTATCTGTGGAGTTATTCATTGGTTGCCAAGCAGCAAAAGACTACGTACATACGTTGGAGATTAATTTTTAGTCATTTGGGGAACTTTTGGCTGATCTAAAGTATGGATTTTAGCAAAATAATGCGTCTATCCATGTTGCATACAAAAGAAGAACTTCGTTTAACTCTGAAAATACTACTGATCTCAACTGACCGGCGTGTAGTTCTGATCTGAATCCAATCGAAAACCTTTGTAACATCATATTTCGTAATATTTATGCAAATTTTTGCTATCCTTTTCTTTTAAAGAGCTTTGAGCTGCTGTTGAACATGTTTGGTATAAAATAGACCCCCAAGTGACGCAGCATTTAGTTTCTTCGTTGAAAAGTCACATTCTTGCACTAACTGCAAACAATGTGGGTGCAACTCGATTTTAAGTCGTAGTTATTTTTCTGTAAATATACAAATTGTCTATACTTTTGCTAGAATGTTAATTTCATTTTTTTTGTCATTATATTTTATGTAAAAGGTAAAATTCAAAATTTATTGTTTGTGAATAAAGGATAAGTCACAAATAACGTATGACAGATGAATTACAAACATTCGGTACATACTTCTGAAAATAGAAGCGTAATCGATCATTGTCTAAATTTTTGCTGAGCACTCTATACTTGTACTTAACTCTCCATTTTGAATTTCAACATTAATACCTAAATAATTGACGTTATTTTTACTATTTGAAGCCAACTTCAAATTCAAGCTATTTGAATAGTAATTAAAATAATGATTTTTCATATCGTTACATAAAATTAATAAAATATCATCTAAACGGGTGGAAACATATATCGAAAACATTTAATATCTTCAGAGATTGCAATGTTTTCATTACATATAAATGGATAAATATCGGCTAAATTCAACTGCAACTCCCAACAGTGTATATATATGAGGAAGTTTACAAAATGCACTTACTATATTAAAAGGTAGATAATAAATTTATTGCAGCGCTTTATTTCAAGTTTTAGGTATTTTCATATTGTTATTATTTTTTAAAATTAATTATATAGAAAATTGGTACTAATTGATAATCCCGTTGACCAAAAACCTGTCGCCAAACTGTAAATATAAATGCCAATAGTGGATGATCGTAACTGCCATTTCATTGGACATTAAATGTGTTAAAGGTGTTTGTTAAATCATCAAGTCTTTTTATTTTGTAATTTATTTTTATGTTATTACTTGATTAATCCGTCGACCAAAAAATGTCGCCAAATTATTAGGTTAATTGTCAATAATTCCTGATAGTAAATGTCACATTCGCTTCACATTAAACACGTTACAAAAGTTCATTACGTAATCTAGAGTGTTTTAATTTGAGGCTTCTTTCTATACTTATTAATGTTTTATTATACTGTTTATTTATTCATTATTTAAAATAAAAATTATGTCTGTTTGCAGACTTGCCCCGTTTCCGGATTTGTGCTCACCACTATAATTTTGGAGAAAAAGGGTGATACTTGAAATCTCTCTAAATTTCCAATTAAATAAAAGAACATTTTCTAAAAATATTTACTAAAATAAATATAATTATTAAATGGTACACTTATTAAAAGAATATATTTAAAATACAATTAAAAATTATTCAACGTTTCATTCGTTTCTACGAACGTCGTCAGGATACAATATAAAGATGTAAAATGTAATTTAAAGTTTTAAAATGTAAACAACATACGTCCACGAGCATAGAGATAAGAATGCGTAAACTGCTTAAATAATTATAGCATATTGTGCCAGATTTTATAAACGGAGTATGATAAATGATCGTTACAATCTCGCTTATTGATTTTAATGGTTTCTAAAATTTTATCGAGATATGGATTTTTGCATGGAATTGTAATTTTAGCTTCATCAAAATTAATTTTGCACCCTTCATTAGAACATTTTCTGTATTAAAATACTTTCTATCCAAAAATCCATTGACCTAGCAGCTCTAAATTTCTATAATTTGTCGACTGGATAATCAAGTAGTACCAAAAATGTTTAATAATTATTTTAAAACTGTGAGCAATTTAAAGATATATTTTTCATAATTAAAAAGAGAACCTTCCCCCCCCCCCCCCGATAAAACATCCTTTTCTTAATGTACATGGGATTCTCATATGTAATTTAATTTAATCGGGAAATAATACATTCCACTTTACTGAGATGTTACATTCATTTAAAAGGTAAAATAGCGAAGTTTCCTTATATGTATACGACATTAATTAGCGACGTCAATATGAATGAAGCATTTTGCTTGATAAATATTTTATCAGAGGCACTTGTTACTACACGGTTAGATGATAATATTATTATGGTGTTTTCTTTTTGTACTTAAATGTGAGTGTGACATATTATTACATGCTCCATGCCAAGATTAATACGACCCCTGTGTTTAAGAGATATTAGCATCCTGCCATTTGTTTGAGCTTTCCATTATTAATCCTTATTATCATCTATTATTTTCAGAGATGTCTTTTAATATGCATCGTTGATTTCGTTAATGTAAGTAATTGAATTTATTTTTCGTAATAACATGTGTCAGGCATGTCTTTTTGAAATTATGTAACTCCCATAATAAGTACTATTTAATAAAATTAATAACGTGTTTTAAAAGATCTTATGATTTTTAGCGGACGATAAAACATTTAAACTGAGTTTGAAGATTTTAAAAAGATAAATAAAAAGACACAATGCATGCATAAATCACGAAAGAATAATTTTATCAGACAAAAGCCTGCATTTTACTGAATTGAATTAAAATTTTTTCTCACATATTATATTTAATGAGTTACGTCTGTACAAGCAAACCTAGCAATAACAGCTAATTTATAAGTTTAATAAATTGTTCTTCTATCTATTAAGTGAACAAATATAACGTATATTTTCTGTTATTTTCATTGTCATAACTATTATAAATATAATTATTTGTATTATTATGCATACATATATACCTATATATATACAGGGTGTTTCTAAACTCATGATAATAACTTTAAGGAGTGATAGTACACATCAAGACAAACAATATTAAATAGGAAACTAAGGGTCCCAAACGTCTTCCGAAGGAGATACGCGCCATTAAAGTTTAGGGTCCAAAAATTCAAATGATTATAAAAAACAGAAACATTAGTCGATTCGCTTGTAGTTTTCCCTAAAACTATTTTTTATGTCAGTAGTGTCTTGAAAATAAATTATAAAGATAAATTTCATAAAATACCGATAGAGGGAGCTTTAGACTTTGTAGTAACGAACAACTATTTCTTTACCGTTATTTTTTGCTTCTCATTAAATTGTTTTAGAAGCTTAGACATAGACTTAAATTTTGAGCTCAAAATCTAAATCTTTGGGAGTGGTTAAGTAGCGCAAACTGAACTGTAGGGGGTGGTTCAAATTTCAAATGATTGTAAAAAACGGAAAAATTGGTGAATTGATTTGCTATTTTCACTAAAATTATTCTTTATGTCAATATTATCTTCAAAATAAATTATAAAGACAAAATTTTAAAAATGCCGATAGAGGGCCTTTAGACTTTGTAGTAACGTACAACTATTTTTTACCATTATATTTTGCATCTCAAATTTTTTTTAAAAGCTTAGACATAAACTTAAATTTTGAGATGAAAATCTGAATCGTTGGGAGTGGTTAAGTAGCGCAAACTGAACTGTGTTCAATGGGGTTGGGGAGATTCAAATTTCAAATGATTATAAAAAACCGAAAAATTGGTCGATTATTGCTAAAACTATTCTTTATGTCAATATTTCCTTGAAAATAAATTTTAAAGATAAATTAAAAAAAATTCCGTTAGAGGGCGCCTTAAACTTTAGAGTAACCAACAACTATTTTTAACCATTATTTTTTATATCTTATCAAATGCTTGGAAAAGCTTAGACTTAAATTTTGAGCACAAATTCTAAATCGATGGGAGGGGTTAAGAAGCGCAAACTGAGCTGTGTTCAGGAATTGAAATGTTACCCTCCCCACCCCTCGAACACAGTTCAGTTTTACGCTACTTAATTACTCACAACGATGCAGATTTGTTTTTTTAAATCATTTGAATTTTTAGACCCTAAAATTTAATGGCGCCTATCTCCTTCGGAAGACGTTTGGGACCCTTAGTTTCCTATTTAATATTGTATGTCTTGATGTGTACTATCACCCCTTAAAGTTTGTACCATGAGTTTAGAAACACCCTGTATATATTTATATATAAATTTAATAAATATAATTATAAATATTTTTATAAATATTATAAAAGTTTTATGTATATATATATATATATATATATATATATACACTATATTGCCATTGATTATTGGACACTTGCAATTTTAGACATTTTACTAAATATCTAGAAAAATACATGAGGAATCATCTCGAAACTCTTAGTGTGTAAATATAATTGTATACGTCATACATCGCCGTGAAGATTTTTTACCGAAACTCCATAGGGGACCGTCAACAAATTAAAAAAGAATGAATATCTTTTGAATAACCCTGTCAAAACTAATGTAGCAAAAGTGCTCAAACTCTAGATTATGATTGAATGCCTTATTGTAATACAATGTGTTCATTTTTATGCAAATAGCATGCATAGTCGCAGAGTAATTAAGGTTTTTATAAAAATGGTCCCAAATTTTTCCAAGTTTTTTCCTTATAATTTGCAGAGTTCTTGATATAAAATAATTTTTTTTTCAGAAAATAAGACAAACAATATTGCAGACAGTACCCTGTAATCAGAATTAAAAAATAATAAAAATTGTATGAAAAATGAGTAGGTTTACTAAATAATTTTTTACTGCGCATGCGTCAAAGATATCAAAATTTCATTTACATATTATGTTAGCTAATTGTATAGAGCAACTTTTGTAAAAGTCTCAAAATCATAGCTAGAAAATTCTGAAAGTAATCGTCTATAGAAAAAGGACAAAATCCGTTGTTTCCAAAATAAAGCAAAAAAATGAGGGATTTTATCCAAATGTAGTAGTACATCCCGTATTGTGTATTCTATATTGACACTAATCAATGAATATATGGATACAGCCACCCTTGTTTTTTTGCTTAATTTTGAGAATAACGGATTTTCAACTAATTCAATTGACGATTATTTTCAGAATTTTCAAGTTATGATTTTGTGACTTTCACAAAAGTTGCTCTATACATTTAACTAACATAATATGCAAATGAAATTTTGATATCGTTGACGCATGCGCAGTAAAAAATTATTTAGTAAACCTACTCATTTTGTGCAAAATTTTCATTATTTTTTAATTCTGATTACAAGGTACTGTGTGCAATGTTGTTTGTCATATTTTCTGAAAAAAATATTATTTTTTATTAAGAACTCTGAAAATTATAAGGAAGAAACTTGGAAAAATTTGGGACAATTTTTATAAAAACCTTAATTACTCTGCGAGTATGCATGCTATTTGCATAAAAATGAACAAGGCGTATTACAATAAGGCATTTAATCATAATCTAGAGTTTGAGCGTTTTTGCTACATTAGTTTTGACAGGGTTATGCAAAAGATATTCATTCTTTTTTAATTTGTTGACGGTCCCCTATGGAGTTTCGGTAAAAACTACTCACGACGATGTATGGCGTATATTAATATATTTATACACAAAGAGTTTCGAGATGATTCCTCATGTATATTTCTAGATATTTGGTAAAATGTCTAAAATCGCAAGTGTCCAATAATCAATGGCAATATAGTGTATATATATATATATATATATATTAGAAATTTTTTTCAAAGAGCATTTACTATGTAAAATCCTATATAATATGTTTTTTACAGTGCCTTATTTCACGTTATACGTATTTTGGTATCGCGATTGTTTTATTTTTTCTAACTGGTTTGTTTAAAAAAATTGGTAATACTTAAAAACTTTAAGTTATTTATAATATTACTTTCCGTTTTTAAAAGAGAAAAACAAACAAAAAATACTTTTTCTCACATATTACATTTTATGAGTTACGTTTGTACAAGCAAACCTAGCAATAAGAGCTAATTTATAAGTTTAATAAATTGTTCTTCTATCTATTACGTGAACAAATATAATGTATACTTTCTGCTATTTTCATTGTCATAACAATTATAAATATAATTATTTGTACTATTATACACACATACATATCATATATATTATAAAGCAGAAGTTCTGAAACTTCGGCTAGAATGTTTTCAAAAACAACCCGATGGATTTTTTTTCAGATTGCATCATTCGATAGGAAATATTTTTGCGGAGGTTTGTGATTCATATATACAGGGATAACTCTGATTTTTCGCAATAAATTTGGTATTTTTCGGGTTTTTTTACGAAAAGGTTGCAACAATTAATTTTTTGGCGATAATTATATTTCAAAAAAGAAATGAAGTGGCTTTCTCTAATGGAAAATAATATAAAAATCTCGAAAAAAACCTGTTAATTAATTGATTTAAAATAAATAACGATAAAAAGAAAAAATCAGTTTAATGCAAAATAATATTATAAAAAGAAAATATTTATCTTAAAAAAAGTATATTCATAATATTTAAAAAGTAATTCAATGTGAACGAAAGTTTTGAAGTATCACTATATTTAGCTATCTATTTTTTTTTTCGAGTCAAGTTTAAAGTAAACATCTCAAAAACTTCATTAGGTAAAACATAAGTAATTTCTTTTTCATTCTTTTTTTTAAATATTTTTTAATCTAATTTTCCCATTATGTGTTTTACAGAAGAAACTCACAGAATTAATTTAAAAAATGGCTCTAATTGTTATTTGTATGTTATTTGTTCAGTTGGGTGTTTCAATCTACTTTTGTTGCCAAACAATGCGATTCTAAACCAAAAAAATCCCAAGACGAGCGATGTTAGCAAGAACTATATTCTCTCTCTCTCTTTCTCTCTCTTTCTCTTTTAATGTATGAGAGCATTTTTAGGAAATATTTTTTTACATTTAATTTAAATAATATATAGCAGTTAATACCACAAAATGGTTATATTCAAATTTTATTGTTAATGTCTTTTCACATACGCAGATATTGTAAAATAATTAAACTGCAACTTTTAAAATGTTTTTTTTTTGGCACAGATGTCATATACGCACCACATTTGCGCGATTTGTTTCCATTTGTCAATGTCATATATACATCTGGGTATTTAACTGACGCCAAAGTGTCATTATTTTGCTTTATATGGCAACCCGGATGTTGTTGTTTATTTATTAATAAATTGTTCATTTACTTTTATTTACTTTTTTTTCAATTATATAAACTATCTTGAGGATATAAATAGTTTTGTTATATCATTATTAAAACAAAACTTTTTTTATTTATTGTTATTTTCTTTCTAAAATAATAGAAAATAATCGAAAACTATATGTGTAACTGGTATTTGAAAACAAGGTTTTCGCCAAATTGGCACCAGAGAGAAAAAAAAACATTCCAATGAGTTACGTATATACACTATACTACAGAATTTAAACTTGCCGTATAAATAACGATAATTGTTTTTTACAAACATGGAATTTTCGGCACAGATGTTATATACGCACCGACGTATCTGATTGGCGCCAAAACGGTGTTACTTTGCCTGATATGGTAACCTAGCTATAGTTGTTTCTGTATTAATAAATTGTTTATTTACTTTCAATTTCTTCTTAGATATGCTATAAATTGTTTTGTGCTTTTTACTTACCCATCATACGTAGTATAGGGTAAGTCTTGCAATCGTTTTGAAAATTGAAAAATTTTTTTGACGGTTTTACACGTTTTAGATAGTGGAGATTCCGAAAAACATATTTTTAGAAAAAAAAATTGCCGTCCGTCTGTCTGTCTGTCTGTCTGTAAACGCTCTATCTCCCGAACAAATAGAGATAGAGACTTGAAATTTTGTATGTAGTTAGTATGAAAGAACGGGACGAAGCCTATTTAATATCAGCAACCTCGATTATCCGGAACTATTTTTTTCGGACCCTCGAAAAATTCGTTCTGAAGAAAAGTATATAAAAATTTTCGAATTTATTTGTTTTAAGGAATGGACGTAAAAGACAATAAAATAACACATTTTGCATATAGAACGTAGTCGATCGGATTATTAGTTGCCGAGATATTCGTAATCCTGTTTTCCACATTCTTCGATTTTTCATGACCCTGTATTTCATTCAAATTTCAATTCAGAGGTATGTTTTAATTGGAAATGAGACGCTTATACCGACACAGTTAATTGTTAGTTAATAGAATTATTATTTTTGGAGTTATAAGGATGCTTCTTTTACGCAGTTCGGTACTACTTGAGTAGTGTGTCGCTTTATATAATTTGTCTAAATTGGTACATCAGCAGTTCTTTAATAAAGCATTACTATGTATATTAACAATATTTAAATTTTGTTTATTAATTGCAATGCATTGTTTAAATAGTTTTCACATGTTTTATTTTCATATACATATCCATGATGGGTAAGTATTACGGTGGCCCCCAACGACTAGTTTTATTTATTTATTGATATTTTCGTTTTAAAATAACGGAAAGTAATTTTTAGAATGTACAATTATTCGCTATTCTAGAACGAGGATTTTGCCGCACTGCTGTTGGAAGGGAATCGGTATATAATGTTTGTGCCGGAGTTTTTTGTGAAATATGATATTTTCAACTGTAAATTGAGTGCTACTTGATTAACACGTCAGCCAGTTTCGCCAAACTATTCGCCAAATTACAGAAATTTACATAAATTAATTTTAAATAACGAAAGAACAATAAAACATAAGAAAAAAAAATACAAATTAAAAGTCGAATTAAAAATCACTTGATGACGTAAAAAATACGTGTATCGCGTGTAATATCAATTTCGTGTGACACTTACGATCATCGGTTATTTGCATTTATTCTTATAATCTGGTATTAATTTTTTGCTCGACAGAATAATTAAGTAGTACTGTAAATTGTATAAACACCAGTTAACATTATAAAAATATAGTTAAATAACTAAATTTCGGTGCAAGTGCACACCCATGTTGTCAGAAAGAGGCGCTAATGGTATATATGCACCACGTTGGCGCGATATATTTCTAGCGCCACTTTAACGAAAACTTCATTTTCAAATGACAATTACATTTCTATTTTTTAATTATTTTCTATAATAGGATATAATAATAACAAATAAAAAAAAGTTTATTTAATAACTATAGACATAACAATTTGTATCATTTAAAAATGTAAATGAAAGTAAATAAATAATTTATTAATTAATAAAAAACAAAGCTGGATTGCCATATGAAGCATAAAATGGTCATTTTGTTTTAATCACGCCAGATGTGTATATGGCATCTGAACCAAAAAATTAATTTAGCACATATAAAAAACTTTCAGCTTAATTTTCTAAGGAAAACTTTATTTATTTAACTTTATTTATTCTACTGGATTCCAAAGACGGAAAACTGTAATAGATTTGTGAAGAGCAGATGTACGTTGCGAAATATAATATAATATTGAGTGAAGATGTATTAAGGTTTTCACAGATACCCATATTGTCACGTTCAGAGGTTGAGATTTCGCAAACTATCAAAAGAAAAGGAATCACTTGAAAATTGTTTAAACACAATGGTCAATCTCTGCAATCATAATGCTCGCTATTTTAGAAGTATGGTGAATAGATAATATTTAAATTGGTGTTTTCATAATTGCCTCATTTATCTATCAAACTCTACTATAAATGATTAGCTGAAAGATTTCTTTTTTAAAAGCCCGAATTTTGTCAAATGGATAAGCTGATACAACAACACAATATTTTAATATTATTTTAATATAATTGGCGTCAACGGGCCTTGATTCCATAATTGTTGCTTTTATTTTTGGATCAGTTTTGCTTTTTCTAGCTCGCACTGATGAGTTTTGCATTGATGAAGAATCTCGATAGTAGATTCGAAACAGCTGTTTGCTACCTTTTCATGCATTATTTGTGGATCTATAATCGTTGGTTTTCTATCTTTAATATACTAACAATGGCGTTTGTATCATTTTCAGGAATGTGAAAAAGCATTCGAGGTGAAGTTGCTTTAAAAAACACAATCAAATGCAGTATTTTGTTCGATTCATGTTTTGCTTTGAAAAATAGACCAGCGCAGCGGGCTTAGCCTGCTATTATATATATATTAGGAACATTTTTTCAAAAAGCATTTACTATATAAAATGTTATCTAATATATTTATTACAGTGTCTTATTTCACTTTATAGGTATTTTGGTATTGCGATTGTTTTATTTTTTCTAACTTGTTTGTTTAAAAAAAAAATTGGTATTCTTAAAAACTTTAAGTAATTTAAAATCTCACTTTCCGTTTCCAAAAGAGAAAAACAAACAAAAAATACTTTTTCAATGTACATTGGATACCGCTATTGTAAATTTAAATATTCTTAATTTCATTTGAAAATAAAATTGGATGCTGCATTTTTTCACTTTAAATTATCATATTTTCTATTTCATAAAGGAAAGGATATATTTCACTTCATAAAACATTTAGCAAGGTATTACATTCATGTAAAATTTAAAATTACAAAACCTACTTACATAAAAATGTGACCTTAAGAACATAAATATAAATGTAACATTTTGCCTGAGAAAGGTTTTAGGATAAGAATGTGTCATTGCAATATATTATTACGATGTTTATTTTTGAGCTTGAAAGTCAGTATGTCATATTATTACAAACTCTATGTGAAGATTAAAACTAGTACCATTCTTTATGATATATTAATATCTTGTGATTTGTTTGAGACAGAGTGAAATTATCTTCGGTTATATCCATTGTATTTCGTTAATGTTATTAACAAAATTTGTTTACGTAGCAAATGTACCAGACAAGTATTTTTGAAGCTGATTAATTTAACTGTCAAAATAAGTATATTTGAATTAAAATTAATAATGTGTATTAAGATTTCGTGACAAAGTTTTATGATTTCTAACAGATTAGAAATTTTTAAAGCGAGTTAGATTTCTGAAAAAGTATATAAGATCACAGATGATGTAGAATCATATATTGATAATTAATATACCCAAAATTACGTTTGTTCATAATTACAGTCCCTTAATTTATTTGTGTTGTCATAAATTTTAAAATCTATTTATTATTCGTTAAATATAACGTCTCTTTCATAATTTTTTTCATTTCCTCTCTACAATAAAATTTTATTTTAACTAAAGTATTCTTTGTAATTTAACTGCGCCTAGCATTTTTTTTAATTCTTCGCTTAACATTTAGATAAATTTAGCATCTATCCGTAGATATTCTAAATGACAAATAAATAAATTACTTGAAAAATTTAATGACTTTTTTCAACCCCACAAGTGTCTAGATGATAAATCTATTGTCCTGTCCTATTTTACGTTTTATATAGGGGGAACTGGGGGACATTGATACAGCTTTTTTCAAAAAAAATTTTTAGTATCTAGAAAGCAGAAATTTCAAGTTATTTTTCTATGTGATGTCAGAAAAATCTGTGTAGTGTGTTATAAAAATGTACAATCGTTGTTTTATATATTATTTTTGCATGTAATTTTAAAAAAAATCAAAAAAAGTAATTTGTATCAATGTGCTTCATCCCCGGGGCAGATTGATACACTTTGACACGTCTGGGAAAAATGGAGACAAAATAACACCAATGCATATTTTTCATAGAAAAATAGTTAGCAAACCATTTTATGTATATTTATAGACATTAAAATCGCACACAATTTATTTGTAAGTGATATTAAATTGAAATGTATAATGACCTGATGTTCTGGCTGTTCATTTTCTGTTTGTTGGCTGTGGTAACTTTGTCATATTTAGCACTTTAATCCCAGAATTATCTTCTTTCATAGGAAAGGTGAAAGAATTACCAGGTTTTCTGTTCATAAATCGGTTTACAAACAGAAAATAAAGGATAATTATATTAAAAATTATGTTTATAATATAATTATCCTGCACTGTTCTGCAGCTTGTTTCTCTTACTTAACATTTCTCATGTGGATAATACTTTTTTCTCTGGAGAATCGATATAAATTTGAGATTTGCCAGGCTGCCGTCCATTTCTTTTGTTAATCTACTAGCACTAGTTATAGTGTAAGTCTGTACGTCTTCTGTTTGCAAAAATACTATAAAATGTTCTAATATAAAGAAATTAGAGCTATTTCACATCAATAAAAACTAATAGTAGAAATTTTTGACGAAAAGTTGTTGAATTAAGGAGTGTATGGTAAAAAGAAAATAAAAGGTAGTGAAAAAATGAGCTAGAATAGGATTTAGGTTGTATCAATGTGCCCCGACAAAGACTGTATCAATGTGCCCCATACAGCCATTTTGAATAAAATGAATCGCAAATCCAACACTTCATAATTTATCTAACAATAAAGAATGAGGAACTGACAAAGAGTAGGTTTACTTGCCGAGGAGGGCATTCGTTTCGGTTGAAAATACTGGAACAGTTGTATAATACCATTTCAATTGTGCAACTCAAATTTACTTTTGACCTACAAAAACAATCAATCACCCATCCCATTTCATCAAACTATTGAATCATTCCAAAACTTTTTGTATGTAGTTAATTTCACTAGTATCACCTTTTGGAGCTGTTGTGAAACTTACTGTAATGACCCTGTGTGCTGTACAGGGGGTGTATCAATGTGCCCCAAGTATCAATGTACCCCAGTCCCCCCTACTTTGTACTTTCTGTATTGGTATTGACATTGTTATATATATTTTAATCTAATAACTTAATAAGTTTCAGTAATTACTTAAAAACTTTAAGTAATGTTGAAAAATGCATCATTTGTTTCAAAATGTAAAAGAAATAAAAATCATCTTTTTGCCAATCTACATAAGATCATTGCGAATTTGAAAATTGCTAAATTCATTTGCAAAAATTAGGATTTAGCATTTTGTTCTTTTTATATTCTTACACTTTCTAGTTTATAAAGGAAAAAATATATTCCATTTTATTGTACATTAAGCTAGATGTTATATTCATTTAAAAAATAAAATAACGAAATATATTCACATAAGTATATGACATTAATTAACGAAACAAATAACGGTATACTATTTTGCTTGATAAATGAGATGTACTGTTATTGAGTATGAGAAGCACTTTGTTATTACAAAGTTAGATGATAATATTATCACGATGTCTCTTTTCGTGCTTTTATGTGAGCATGTCGTATTATTACACACTTTCTGTCAAAATTAACAAGTTGGAAATTGCACGTGAAGCGTAGCAAATGAGGTGCGTAGTTTGGATACAGTATAGTGGTCGAAATCTTTGTGTTCCTATAAATATACAGGGAGTAATTTTTATTATACTTCATCAACGTATACCTTATTCATAAAATGTGAAGTAGTTTAATATGATTAAAACACGCCCCAAAACTATGTTTCCCCGTATAACATTATTTAGTGGAATACATTTGTGTGGCCCTGTAACATAATAATAAATATTCTTTGCATCCCAGATTGTACAGAATGTATATTTTAGTACATACTTCATAGATTCATGTCAATTCTATTATGTTCAAATGAGTGTAACACCATTAAAATGCATTTGAAACTTTTTTTCCAATTGATCGTAATGTAACGGAATATTTTTGATTGTCCCTGAAATTGATCTAGTCATCCGATTTTCAAAACATTTGAAATGACTCGACAAAATTATGTAATAATCATACGTTTTAAATTTCAAACGATTAAAATGCATTTAAAACTTTTTTCCCTATTTACCGTAATGTAACGGTATCCTTTTGATTGTCCCTTTAATTCATCTATCCATCTGATTTTCATAAAATTTGAAATGACTCGACAAAATTATGTGATAAATATACGTTTTAAATTTCAAACGATTAAAATGCATTTGAAACTTTTTCCCCATTGACCGCAATGTAACGGAATCCTTTTGATTGTCCCTGTAATTGATCTATCCATCCGATTCTCATAAAATTTGAAATGACTCGACAAAGTTATGTAATAAATATACGTTTTAAATTTCAAACGATTAAAATGCATTTGAAACTTTTTTCCCCATTGACCGTAATGTAACGGAATCATTTTGATTGTCCCTGTTATTGATCTATCCATCTGATTTTCATAAAATTTGAAATGACACAACAAAGTTATGTAATAAATATACGTTTTAAATTTCAAACGATTAAAATGCATTTGAAACTTTTTTCCCTTTGACCGTAATGTAACGGAATCCTTTTGATTGTCCCTGTAATTGATCTATCCATCCGATTTTCATAAAATTTGAAATGACACGACAAAGTTATGCAATAAATATACGTTTTAAATTTCAAACGATTAAAATGCATTTGAAACTTTTTCCCCTATGACCGTAATGTAACGGAATTCTTTTGATTGTCCCTGTAATTGATCTATCCATCCGATTTTTATAAAATTTGAAATGAGTAGACAAAGTTATGTAATAAATATACGTTTTAAATTTCAAACGATTAAAATGCATTTGAAACTTTTTTCCCCATTGACCGTAATGTAACGGAATCATTTTGATTGTCCCTGTTATTGATCTATCCATCTGATTTTCATAAAATTTGAAATGACTCGACAAAGTTATGTAATAAATATACGTTTTAAATTTCAAACGATTAAAATGCATTTGAAACTTTTTTCCCATTGACCGTAATGTAACGGAATCCTTTTGATTGTCCCTGTAATTGATCTATCCATCCGATTTTTATAAAATTTGAAATGAGTCGACAAAGTTATGTAATAAATATACGTTTTAAATTTCAAACGATTAAAATGCATTTGAAACTTTTTTCCCCATTGACCGTAATGTAACGGAATCATTTTGATTGTCCCTGTTATTGATCTATCCATCTGATTTTCATAAAATTTGAAATGACACAACAAAGTTATGTAATAAATATACGTTTTAAATTTCAAACGATTAAAATGCATTTGAAACTTTTTTCCCATTGACCGTAATGTAACGGAATCCTTTTGATTGTCCCTGTAATTGATCTATCCATCCGATTTTCATAAAATTTGAAATGACTCGACAAAGTTATGTAATAAATATACGTTTTAAATTTCAAACGATTAAAATGCATTTGAAACTTTTTCCCCATTGACCGTAATGTAACGGAATCCTTTTGATTGTCCCTGTAATTGATCTATCCATCCGATTTTTATAAAATTTGAAATGACTCGACAAAGTTATGTAATAAATATACGTTTTAAATTTCAAACGATTAAAATGCATTTGAAACTTTTTCCCCGTTGACCGTAATGTAACGGAATCCTTTTGATTGTCCCTGTAGCTGATCTATCCATCCGGTTTTCATAAAATTTGAAATGACTCGACAAAGTTATGTAATAAATATTCGTTTTAAATTTCAAACGATTAAAATGCATTTGAAACTTTTTTCCCCATTGACCGTAATGTAACGGAATCCTTTTAATTGTCCCTGTAATTGATCTATCCATCCGATTTTCATAAAATTTGAAATGACTAGACAAAGTTATGTAATAAATATACGTTTTAAATTTCAAAAGATTAAAATGCATTTGAAACTTTTTCCCCATTGACCGTAATGTAACGGAATCCTTTTGATTGTCCCTGTAATTGATCTATCCATCCGATTTTTATAAAATTTGAAATGACTCGACAAAGTTATGTAATAAATATACGTTTTAAATTTCAAACGATTAAAATGCATTTGAAACTTTTTTCCCCATTGACCGTAATGTAACGGAATCCTTTTGATTGTCCCTGTAATTGATCTATCCATCCGATTTTCATAAAATTTGAAATGACTCGACAAAGTTATGTAATAAATATCCGTTTTAAATTTCAAACGATTAAAATGGATTTGAAACTTTTTCCCCATTGACCGTAATGTAACGGAATCCTTTTGATTGTCCCTGTAATTGATCTATCCATCCGATTTTCATAAAATTTGAAATGACTCGACAAAGTTATGTAATAAATATACGTTTTAAATTTCAAACGATTAAAATGCATTTGAAACTTTTTCCCCATTGACCGTAATGTAACGGAATCCTTTTGATTGTCCCTGTAATTGATCTATCCATCCGATTTTCATAAATTTGAAATGACTCGACAAAGTTATGTAATAAATATAAGTTTTAAATTTCAAACGATTAAAATGCATTTGAAACTTTTTTCCCCATTGACCGTAATGTAACGGAATCCTTTTAATTGTCCCTGTAATTGATCTATCCATCCGATTTTCATAAAATTTGAAATGACTCGACAAATTTATGTAATAAATATACGTTTTAAATTTCAAACGATTAAAATGCATTTGAAACTTTTTCCCCATTGACCGTAATGTAACGGAATTCTTTTGATTGTCCCTGTAATTGATCTATCCATCCGATTTTTATAAAATTTGAAATGAGTCGACAAAGTTATGTAATAAATATACGTTTTAAATTTCAAACGATTAAAATGCATTTGAAACTTTTTTCCCCATTGACCGTAATGTAACGGAATCATTTTGATTGTCCCTGTTATTGATCTATCCATCTGATTTTCATAAAATTTGAAATGACTCGACAAAGTTATGTAATAAATATACGTTTTAAATTTCAAACGATTAAAATGCATTTGAAACTTTTTTCCCATTGACCGTAATGTAACGGAATCCTTTTGATTGTCCCTGTAATTGATCTATCCATCCGATTTTTATAAAATTTGAAATGAGTCGACAAAGTTATGTAATAAATATACGTTTTAAATTTCAAACGATTAAAATGCATTTGAAACTTTTTTCCCCATTGACCGTAATGTAACGGAATCATTTTGATTGTCCCTGTTATTGATCTATCCATCTGATTTTCATAAAATTTGAAATGACTCAACAAAGTTATGTAATAAATATACGTTTTAAATTTCAAACGATTAAAATGCATTTGAAACTTTTTTCCCATTGACCGTAATGTAACGGAATCCTTTTGATTGTCCCTGTAATTGATCTATCCATCCGATTTTCATAAAATTTGAAATGACACGACAAAGTTATGTAATAAATATACTTTTTAAATTTCAAACGATTAAAATGCATTTGAAACTTTTTCCCCTATGACCGTAATGTAACGGAATTCTTTTGATTGTCCCTGTAATTGATCTATCCATCCGATTTTTATAAAATTTGAAATGAGTCGACAAAGTTATGTAATAAATATACGATTTAAATTTCAAACGATTAAAATGCATTTGAAACTTTTTTCCCCATTGACCGTAATGTAACGGAATCATTTTGATTGTCCCTGTTATTGATCTATCCATCTGATTTTCATAAAATTTGAAATGACTCGACAAAGTTATGTAATAAATATACGTTTTAAATTTCAAACGATTAAAATGCATTTGAAACTTTTTTCCCATTGACCGTAATGTAACGGAATCCTTTTGATTGTCCCTGTAATTGATCTATCCATCCGATTTTCATAAAATTTGAAATGACTCGACAAAGTTATGTAATAAATATACGTTTTAAATTTCAAACGATTAAAATGCATTTGAAACTTTTTCCCCATTGACCGTAATGTAACGGAATCCTTTTGATTGTCCCTGTAATTGATCTATCCATCCGATTTTTATAAAATTTGAAATGACTCGAGAAAGTTATGTAATAAATATACGTTTTAAATTTCAAACGATTAAAATGCATTTGAAACTTTTTCCCCGTTGACCGTAATGTAACGGAATCCTTTTGATTGTCCCTGTAGCTGATCTATCCATCCGGTTTTCATAAAATTTGAAATGACTCGACAAAGTTATGTAATAAATATTCGTTTTAAATTTCAAACGATTAAAATGCATTTGAAACTTTTTTCCCCATTGACCGTAATGTAACGAAATCCTTTTAATTGTCCCTGTAATTGAACTATCCATCCGATTTTCATAAAATTTGAAATGACTCGACAAAGTTATGTAATAAATATACGTTTTAAATTTCAAAAGATTAAAATGCATTTGAAACGTTTTCCCCATTGACCGTAATGTAACGGAATGCTTTTGATTGTCCCTGTAATTGATCTATCCATCCGATTTTTATAAAATTTGAAATGACTCGACAAAGTTATGTAATAAATATACGTTTTAAATTTCAAACGATTAAAATGCATTTGAAACTTTTTTCCCCATTGACCGTAATGTAACGGAATCTTTTGATTGTCCCTGTAATTGATCTATCCATCCGATTTTCATAAAATTTGAAATGACTCGACAAAGTTATGTAATAAATATCCGTTTTAAATTTCAAACGATTAAAATGCATTTGAAACTTTTTCCCCATTGACCGTAATGTAACGGAATCCTTTTGATTGTCCCTGTAATTGATCTATCCATCCGATTTTCATAAAATTTGAAATGACTCGACAAAGTTATGTAATAAATATACGTTTTAAATTTCAAACGATTAAAATGCATTTGAAACTTTTTCCCCATTGACGGTAATGTAACGGAATCCTTTTGATTGTCCCTGTAATTGATCTATCCATCCGATTTTCATAAATTTGAAATGACTCGACAAAGTTATGTAATAAATATAAGTTTTAAATTTCAAACGATTAAAATGCATTTGAAACTTTTTTCCCCATTGACCGTAATGTAACGGAATCCTTTTAATTGTCCCTGTAATTGATCTATCCATCCGATTTTCATAAAATTTGAAATGACTCGACAAAGTTATGTAATAAATATACGTTTTAAATTTCAAACGATTAAAATGCATTTGAAACTTTTTCCCCATTGACCGTAATGTAACGGAATTCTTTTGATTGTCCCTGTAATTGATCTATCCATCCGATTTTTATAAAATTTGAAATGAGTCGACAAAGTTATGTAATAAATATACGTTTTAAATTTCAAACGATTAAAATGCATTTGAAACTTTTTTCCCCATTGACCGTAATGTAACGGAATCATTTTGATTGTCCCTGTTATTGATCTATCCATCTGATTTTCATAAAGATTGAAATGACTCGACAAAGTTATGTAATAAATATACGTTTTAAATTTCAAACGATTAAAATGCATTTGAAACTTTTTTCCCATTGACCGTAATGTAACGGAATCCTTTTGATTGTCCCTGTAATTGATCTATCCATCCGATTTTTATAAAATTTGAAATGAGTCGACAAAGTTATGTAATAAATATACGTTTTAAATTTCAAACGATTAAAATGCATTTGAAACTTTTTTCCCCATTAACCGTAATGTAACGGAATCATTTTGATTGTCCCTGTTATTGATCTATCCATCTGATTTTCATAAAATTTGAAATGACTCAACAAAGTTATGTAATAAATATACGTTTTAAATTTCAAACGATTAAAATGCATTTGAAACTTTTTTCCCATTGACCGTAATGTAACGGAATCCTTTTGATTGTCCCTGTAATTGATCTATCCATCCGATTTTCATAAAATTTGAAATGACTCGACAAAGTTATGTAATAAATATACGTTTTAAATTTCAAACGATTAAAATGCATTTGAAACTTTTTCCCCATTGACCGTAATGTAACGGAATCTTTTGATTGTCCCTGTAATTGATCTATCCATCCGATTTTTATAAAATTTGAAATGACTCGACAAAGTTATGTAATAAATATACGTTTTAAATTTCAAACGATTAAAATGCATTTGAAACTTTTTCCCCGTTGACCGTAATGTAACGGAATCCTTTTGATTGTCCCTGTAGCTGATCTATCCATCCGGTTTTCATAAAATTTGAAATGACTCGACAAAGTTATGTAATAAATATTCGTTTTAAATTTCAAACGATTAAAATGCATTTGAAACTTTTTTCCCCATTGACCGTAATGTAACGGAATCCTTTTAATTGTCCCTGTAATTGATCTATCCATCCGATTTTCATAAAATTTGAAATGACTCGACAAAGTTATGTAATAAATATACGTTTTAAATTTCAAAAGATTAAAATGCATTTGAAACTTTTTCCCCATTGACCGTAATGTAACGGAATCCTTTTGATTGTCCCTGTAATTGATCTATCCATCCGATTTTTATAAAATTTGAAATGACTCGACAAAGTTATGTAATAAATATACGTTTTAAATTTCAAACGATGAAAATGCATTTGAAACTTTTTTCCCCATTGACCGTAATGTAACGGAATCCTTTTGATTGTCCCTGTAATTGATCTATCCATCCGATTTTTATAAAATTTGAAATGAGTCGACAAAGTTATGTAATAAATATACGTTTTAAATTTCAAACGATTAAAATGCATTTGAAACTTTTTTCCCCATTGACCGTAATGTAACGGAATCATTTTGATTGTCCCTGTTATTGATCTATCCATCTGATTTTCATAAAGATTGAAATGACTCGACAAAGTTATGTAATAAATATACGTTTTAAATTTCAAACGATTAAAATGCATTTGAAACTTTTTTCCCATTGACCGTAATGTAACGGAATCCTTTTGATTGTCCCTGTAATTGATCTATCCATCCGATTTTTATAAAATTTGAAATGAGTCGACAAAGTTATGTAATAAATATACGTTTTAAATTTCAAACGATTAAAATGCATTTGAAACTTTTTTCCCCATTAACCGTAATGTAACGGAATCATTTTGATTGTCCCTGTTATTGATCTATCCATCTGATTTTCATACAATTTGAAATGACTCAACAAAGTTATGTAATAAATATACGTTTTAAACTTCAAACGATTAAAATGCATTTGAAACTTTTTTCCCATTGACCGTAATGTAACGGAATCCTTTTGATTGTCCCTGTAATTGATCTATCCATCCGATTTTCATAAAATTTGAAATGACTCGACAAAGTTGTGTAATAAATATACGTTTTAAATTTCAAACGATTAAAATGCATTTGAAACTTTTTCCCCATTGACAGTAATGTAACGGAATCCTTTTGATTGTCCTTGTAATTGATCTATCCATCCGATTTTCATAAAATTTGAAATGACTCGACAAAGTTATGTAATAAATATACGTTTTAAATTTCAAACGATTAAAATGCATTTGAAACTTTTTCCTCATTGACCGTAATGTAACGGAATCCTTTTGATTGTCCCTGTAATTGATCTATCCATCCGATTTTCATAAATTTGAAATGACTCGACAAAGTTATGTAATAAATATAAGTTTTAAATTTCAAACGATTAAAATGCATTTGAAACTTTTTTCCCCATTGACCGTAATGTAACGGAATCCTTTTAATTGTCCCTGTAATTGATCTATCCATCCGATTTTCATAAATTTGAAATGACTCGACAAAGTTATGTAATAAATATAAGTTTTAAATTTCAAAAGATTAAAATGCATTTGAAACTTTTTCCCCATTGACCGTAATGTAACGGAATTCTTTTGATTGTCCCTGTAATTGATCTATCCATCCGATTTTTATAAAATTTGAAATGAGTCGACAAAGTTATGTAATAAATATACGTTTTAATTTTCAAACGATTAAAATGCATTTGAAACTTTTTTCCCCATTGACCGTAATGTAACGGAATCATTTTGATTGTCCCTGTTATTGATCTATCCATCTGATTTTCATAAAATTTGAAATGACTCGACAAAGTTATGTAATAAATATACGTTTTAAATTTCAAACGATTAAAATGCATTTGAAACTTTTTTCCCATTGACCGTAATGTAACGGAATCCTTTTGATTGTCCCTGTAATTGATCTATCCATCCGATTTTTATAAAATTTGAAATGAGTCGACAAAGCTATGTAATAAATATACGTTTTAAATTTCAAAAGATTAAAATGCATTTGAAACTTTTTTCCCCATTGACTGTAATGTAACGGAATCATTTTGATTGTCCCTGTTATTGATCTATCCATCCGATTTTTATAAAATTTGAAATGAGTCGACAAAGTTATGTAATAAATATACGTTTTAATTTTCAAACGATTAAAATGCATTTGAAACTTTTTTCCCCATTGACCGTAATGTAACGGAATCCTTTTGATTGTCCCTGTAATTGATCTATCCATCCGATTTTCATAAATTTGAAATGACTCGACAAAGTTATGTAATAAATATTCGTTTTAAATTTCAAACGATTAAAATGCATTTGAAACTTTTTTCCCCATTGACCGTAATGTAACGGAATCCTTTTAATTGTCCCTGTAATTGATCTATCCATCCGATTTTCATAAAATTTGAAATGACTCGACAAAGTTATGTAATAAATATACGTTTTAAATTTCAAACGATTAAAATGCATTTGAAACTTTTTCCCCATTGACCGTAATGTAACGGAATCCTTTTGATTGTCCCTGTAATTGATCTATCCAACCGATTTTTATAAAATTTGAAATGACTCGACAAAGTTATGTAATAAATATACGTTTTAAATTTCAAACGATTAAAATGCATTTGAAACTTTTTTCCCATTGACCGTAATGTAACGGAATCCTTTTGATTGTCCCTGTAATTGATCTATCCATCCGATTTTCATAAAATTTGAAATGACTCGACAAAGTTATGTAATAAATATAAGTTTTAAATTTCAAACGATTAAAATGCATTTGAAACTTTTTCCCCATTGACCGTAATGTAACGGAATCCTTTTGATTGTCCCTGTAATTGATCTATCCATCCGATTTTCATAAAATTTGAAATGACTCGACAAAGTTATGTAATAAATATCCGTTTTAAATTTCAAACGATTAAAATGGATTTGAAACTTTTTCCCCATTGACCGTAATGTAACGGAATCCTTTTGATTGTCCCTGTAATTGATCTATCCATCCGATTTTCATAAAATTTGAAATGACTCGACAAAGTTATGTAATAAATATCCGTTTTAAATTTCAAACGATTAAAATGGATTTGAAACTTTTTCCCCATTGACCGTAATGTAACGGAATCCTTTTGATTGTCCCTGTAATTGATCTATCCATCCGATTTTCATAAAATTTGAAATGACTCGACAAAGTTATGTAATAAATATACGTTTTAAATTTCAAACGATTAAAATGCATTTGAAACTTTTTCCCCATTGACCGTAATGTAACGGAATCCTTTTGATTGTCCCTGTAATTGATCTATCCATCCGATTTTCATAAATTTGAAATGACTCGACAAAGTTATGTAATAAATATAAGTTTTAAATTTCAAACGATTAAAATGCATTTGAAACTTTTTTCCCCATTGACCGTAATGTAACGGAATCCTTTTAATTGTCCCTGTAATTGATCTATCCATCCGATTTTCATAAAATTTGAAATGACTCGACAAATTTATGTAATAAATATACGTTTTAAATTTCAAACGATTAAAATGCATTTGAAACTTTTTCCCCATTGACCGTAATGTAACGGAATTCTTTTGATTGTCCCTGTAATTGATCTATCCATCCGATTTTTATAAAATTTGAAATGAGTCGACAAAGTTATGTAATAAATATACGTTTTAAATTTCAAACGATTAAAATGCATTTGAAACTTTTTTCCCCATTGACCGTAATGTAACGGAATCATTTTGATTGTCCCTGTTATTGATCTATCCATCTGATTTTCATAAAATTTGAAATGACTCGACAAAGTTATGTAATAAATATACGTTTTAAATTTCAAACGATTAAAATGCATTTGAAACTTTTTTCCCATTGACCGTAATGTAACGGAATCCTTTTGATTGTCCCTGTAATTGATCTATCCATCCGATTTTTATAAAATTTGAAATGAGTCGACAAAGTTATGTAATAAATATACGTTTTAAATTTCAAACGATTAAAATGCATTTGAAACTTTTTTCCCCATTGACCGTAATGTAACGGAATCATTTTGATTGTCCCTGTTATTGATCTATCCATCTGATTTTCATAAAATTTGAAATGACTCAACAAAGTTATGTAATAAATATACGTTTTAAATTTCAAACGATTAAAATGCATTTGAAACTTTTTTCCCATTGACCGTAATGTAACGGAGTCCTTTTGATTGTCCCTGTAATTGATCTATCCATCCGATTTTCATAAAATTTGAAATGACACGACAAAGTTATGTAATAAATATACTTTTTAAATTTCAAACGATTAAAATGCATTTGAAACTTTTTCCCCTATGACCGTAATGTAACGGAATTCTTTTGATTGTCCCTGTAATTGATCTATCCATCCGATTTTTATAAAATTTGAAATGAGTCGACAAAGTTATGTAATAAATATACGATTTAAATTTCAAACGATTAAAATGCATTTGAAACTTTTTTCCCCATTGACCGTAATGTAACGGAATCATTTTGATTGTCCCTGTTATTGATCTATCCATCTGATTTTCATAAAATTTGAAATGACTCGACAAAGTTATGTAATAAATATACGTTTTAAATTTCAAACGATTAAAATGCATTTGAAACTTTTTTCCCATTGACCGTAATGTAACGGAATCCTTTTGATTGTCCCTGTAATTGATCTATCCATCCGATTTTCATAAAATTTGAAATGACTCGACAAAGTTATGTAATAAATATACGTTTTAAATTTCAAACGATTAAAATGCATTTGAAACTTTTTCCCCATTGACCGTAATGTAACGGAATCCTTTTGATTGTCCCTGTAATTGATCTATCCATCCGATTTTTATAAAATTTGAAATGACTCGAGAAAGTTATGTAATAAATATACGTTTTAAATTTCAAACGATTAAAATGCATTTGAAACTTTTTCCCCGTTGACCGTAATGTAACGGAATCCTTTTGATTGTCCCTGTAGCTGATCTATCCATCCGGTTTTCATAAAATTTGAAATGACTCGACAAAGTTATGTAATAAATATTCGTTTTAAATTTCAAACGATTAAAATGCATTTGAAACTTTTTTCCCCATTGACCGTAATGTAACGAAATCCTTTTAATTGTTCCTGTAATTGAACTATCCATCCGATTTTCATAAAATTTGAAATGACTCGACAAAGTTATGTAATAAATATACGTTTTAAATTTCAAAAGATTAAAATGCATTTGAAACGTTTTCCCCATTGACCGTAATGTAACGGAATGCTTTTGATTGTCCCTGTAATTGATCTATCCATCCGATTTTTATAAAATTTGAAATGACTCGACAAAGTTATGTAATAAATATACGTTTTAAATTTCAAACGATTAAAATGCATTTGAAACTTTTTTCCCCATTGACCGTAATGTAACGGAATCTTTTGATTGTCCCTGTAATTGATCTATCCATCCGATTTTCATAAAATTTGAAATGACTCGACAAAGTTATGTAATAAATATCCGTTTTAAATTTCAAACGATTAAAATGCATTTGAAACTTTTTCCCCATTGACCGTAATGTAACGGAATCCTTTTGATTGTCCCTGTAATTGATCTATCCATCCGATTTTCATAAAATTTGAAATGACTCGACAAAGTTATGTAATAAATATACGTTTTAAATTTCAAACGATTAAAATGCATTTGAAACTTTTTCCCCATTGACGGTAATGTAACGGAATCCTTTTGATTGTCCCTGTAATTGATCTATCCATCCGATTTTCATAAATTTGAAATGACTCGACAAAGTTATGTAATAAATATAAGTTTTAAATTTCAAACGATTAAAATGCATTTGAAACTTTTTTCCCCATTGACCGTAATGTAACGGAATCCTTTTAATTGTCCCTGTAATTGATCTATCCATCCGATTTTCATAAAATTTGAAATGACTCGACAAAGTTATGTAATAAATATACGTTTTAAATTTCAAACGATTAAAATGCATTTGAAACTTTTTCCCCATTGACCGTAATGTAACGGAATTCTTTTGATTGTCCCTGTAATTGATCTATCCATCCGATTTTTATAAAATTTGAAATGAGTCGACAAAGTTATGTAATAAATATACGTTTTAAATTTCAAACGATTAAAATGCATTTGAAACTTTTTTCCCCATTGACCGTAATGTAACGGAATCATTTTGATTGTCCCTGTTATTGATCTATCCATCTGATTTTCATAAAGATTGAAATGACTCGACAAAGTTATGTAATAAATATACGTTTTAAATTTCAAACGATTAAAATGCATTTGAAACTTTTTTCCCATTGACCGTAATGTAACGGAATCCTTTTGATTGTCCCTGTAATTGATCTATCCATCCGATTTTTATAAAATTTGAAATGAGTCGACAAAGTTATGTAATAAATATACGTTTTAAATTTCAAACGATGAAAATGCATTTGAAACTTTTTTCCCCATTGACCGTAATGTAACGGAATCATTTTGATTGTCCCTGTTATTGATCTATCCATCTGATTTTCATAAAATTTGAAATGACTCAACAAAGTTATGTAATAAATATACGTTTTAAATTTCAAACGATTAAAATGCATTTGAAACTTTTTTCCCATTGACCGTAATGTAACGGAATCCTTTTGATTGTCCCTGTAATTGATCTATCCATCCGATTTTCATAAAATTTGAAATGACTCGACAAAGTTATGTAATAAATATACGTTTTAAATTTCAAACGATTAAAATGCATTTGAAACTTTTTCCCCATTGACCGTAATGTAACGGAATCTTTTGATTGTCCCTGTAATTGATCTATCCATCCGATTTTTATAAAATTTGAAATGACTCGACAAAGTTATGTAATAAATATACGTTTTAAATTTCAAACGATTAAAATGCATTTGAAACTTTTTCCCCGTTGACCGTAATGTAACGGAATCCTTTTGATTGTCCCTGTAGCTGATCTATCCATCCGGTTTTCATAAAATTTGAAATGACTCGACAAAGTTATGTAATAAATATTCGTTTTAAATTTCAAACGATTAAAATGCATTTGAAACTTTTTTCCCCATTGACCGTAATGTAACGGAATCCTTTTAATTGTCCCTGTAATTGATCTATCCATCCGATTTTCATAAAATTTGAAATGACTCGACAAAGTTATGTAATAAATATACGTTTTAAATTTCAAAAGATTAAAATGCATTTGAAACTTTTTCCCCATTGACCGTAATGTAACGGAATCCTTTTGATTGTCCCTGTAATTGATCTATCCATCCGATTTTTATAAAATTTGAAATGACTCGACAAAGTTATGTAATAAATATACGTTTTAAATTTCAAACGATGAAAATGCATTTGAAACTTTTTTCCCCATTGACCGTAATGTAACGGAATCCTTTTGATTGTCCCTGTAATTGATCTATCCATCCGATTTTTATAAAATTTGAAATGAGTCGACAAAGTTATGTAATAAATATACGTTTTAAATTTCAAACGATTAAAATGCATTTGAAACTTTTTTCCCCATTGACCGTAATGTAACGGAATCATTTTGATTGTCCCTGTTATTGATCTATCCATCTGATTTTCATAAAGATTGAAATGACTCGACAAAGTTATGTAATAAATATACGTTTTAAATTTCAAACGATTAAAATGCATTTGAAACTTTTTTCCCATTGACCGTAATGTAACGGAATCCTTTTGATTGTCCCTGTAATTGATCTATCCATCCGATTTTTATAAAATTTGAAATGAGTCGACAAAGTTATGTAATAAATATACGTTTTAAATTTCAAACGATTAAAATGCATTTGAAACTTTTTTCCCCATTAACCGTAATGTAACGGAATCATTTTGATTGTCCCTGTTATTGATCTATCCATCTGATTTTCATACAATTTGAAATGACTCAACAAAGTTATGTAATAAATATACGTTTTAAATTTCAAACGATTAAAATGCATTTGAAACTTTTTTCCCATTGACCGTAATGTAACGGAATCCTTTTGATTGTCCCTGTAATTGATCTATCCATCCGATTTTCATAAAATTTGAAATGACTCGACAAAGTTGTGTAATAAATATACGTTTTAAATTTCAAACGATTAAAATGCATTTGAAACTTTTTCCCCATTGACAGTAATGTAACGGAATCCTTTTGATTGTCCTTGTAATTGATCTATCCATCCGATTTTCATAAAATTTGAAATGACTCGACAAAGTTATGTAATAAATATACGTTTTAAATTTCAAACGATTAAAATGCATTTGAAACTTTTTCCTCATTGACCGTAATGTAACGGAATCCTTTTGATTGTCCCTGTAATTGATCTATCCATCCGATTTTCATAAATTTGAAATGACTCGACAAAGTTATGTAATAAATATAAGTTTTAAATTTCAAACGATTAAAATGCATTTGAAACTTTTTTCCCCATTGACCGTAATGTAACGGAATCCTTTTAATTGTCCCTGTAATTGATCTATCCATCCGATTTTCATAAATTTGAAATGACTCGACAAAGTTATGTAATAAATATAAGTTTTAAATTTCAAAAGATTAAAATGCATTTGAAACTTTTTCCCCATTGACCGTAATGTAACGGAATTCTTTTGATTGTCCCTGTAATTGATCTATCCATCCGATTTTTATAAAATTTGAAATGAGTCGACAAAGTTATGTAATAAATATACGTTTTAATTTTCAAACGATTAAAATGCATTTGAAACTTTTTTCCCCATTGACCGTAATGTAACGGAATCATTTTGATTGTCCCTGTTATTGATCTATCCATCTGATTTTCATAAAATTTTAAATGACTCGACAAAGTTATGTAATAAATATACGTTTTAAATTTCAAACGATTAAAATGCATTTGAAACTTTTTTCCCATTGACCGTAATGTAACGGAATCCTTTTGATTGTCCCTGTAATTGATCTATCCATCCGATTTTCATAAAATTTGAAATGACTCGACAAAGTTATGTAATAAATATACGCTTTAAATTTCAAACGATTAAAATGCATTTGGAACTTTTTCCCCATTGACCGTAATGTAACGGAATCCTTTTGATTGTCCCTGTAATTGATCTATCCATCCGATTTTCATAAATTTGAAATGACTCGACAAAGTTATGTAATAAATATTCGTTTTAAATTTCAAACGATTAAAATGCATTTGAAACTTTTTTCCCCATTGACCGTAATGTAACGGAATCCTTTTAATTGTCCCTGTAATTGATCTATCCATCCGATTTTCATAAAATTTGAAATGACTCGACAAAGTTATGTAATAAATATACGTTTTAAATTTCAAACGATTAAAATGCATTTGAAACTTTTTCCCCATTGACCGTAATGTAACGGAATCTTTTTGATTGTCCCTGTAATTGATCTATCCATCCGATTTTTATAAAATTTGAAATGACTCGACAAAGTTATGTAATAAATATACGTTTTAAATTTCAAACGATTAAAATGCATTTGAAACTTTTTTCCCATTGACCGTAATGTAACGGAATCCTTTTGATTGTCCCTGTAATTGATCTATCCATCCGATTTTCATAAAATTTGAAATGACTCGACAAAGTTATGTAATAAATATAAGTTTTAAATTTCAAACGATTAAAATGCATTTGAAACTTTTTCCCCATTGACCGTAATGTAACGGAATCCTTTTGATTGTCCCTGTAATTGATCTATCCATCCGATTTTCATAAAATTTGAAATGACTCGACAAAGTTATGTAATAAATATACGTTTTAAATTTCAAACGATTAAAATGCATTTGAAACTTTTTCCCCATTGACCGTAATGTAACGGAATCCTTTTGATTGTCCCTGTAATTGATCTATCCATCCGATTTTCATAAATTTGAAATGACTCGACAAAGTTATGTAATAAATATAAGTTTTAAATTTCAAACGATTAAAATGCATTTGAAACTTTTTTCCCCATTACCCGTAATGTAACGGAATCATTTTGATTGTCCCTGTAATTGATCTATCCATCTGATTTTCGTAAAATTTGAAATGACTCGACAAAGTTATGTAATAAATATAAGTTTTAAATTTCAAACGATTAAAATGCATTTGAAACTTTTTTCCCCATTAACCGTAATGTAACGGAATCCTTTTGATTGTCCCTGTAATTGATCTATCCATCCGATTTTCATAAATTTGAAATGACTCGACAAAGTTATGTAATAAATATAAGTTTTAAATTTCAAACGATTAAAATGCATTTGAAACTTTTTTCCCATTGACCGTAATGTAACGGAATACTTTCGATTGTCCCTGTAATTGATCTATCCATCCGATTTTCATAAAATTTGAAATGAGTCGACAAAATTATGTAATAATTATGTATTTAAAATTTCAAACGGTTCGGTTGGGTAGTTTTTGCGTTGTTATATGCGGACAAACAGACGGACGGACATACGGACAGACGGACGAAACTGAGCGACAACAATAGGTACTACATATTTACATAATTACCAACGCACCTAAAAAGAGTAAGCGAGGCGAGTGCTTATGAGATATTAACATGTTGTGATTTGTTCGGAACTGCTTGACATTATTTTAACCCTTTATCTACCGAATTATTTATCAAGAATTGGCTTCACATCAATAATTTTCTTCTTTAAATAAAGGGTTAAGAGATGTCTTTTAATGGGACAAGGGACCTTGAAATCCTTAAAAATATTTTTTTTTATTTTTTGTAAATTTCACCAAAATATTATTCAAGGGTACATTATATGCATTAAAACATGCATTTATCACAAAAAAATGCAAGAAAAAAATTATTTTTGACAAAAAAATGGCACTTTACGTCTTCGAAATCTTCGAAATGCCCCCTGCGCATTCCATATCAATGAAAATCCCCAATATTTTTTATGAAAGTTTGTTTTATATATATAAACAAAATAGAGCATCGATTTTTACATATTTGAATTTAAAGGTAAAAAAAAAATTGAAATTTTGAAATTTTTTCGAAAATTTTTTCAAATTTTTTTTATTTTTTGTAAATTTTATCTTAAATATTATTCAAGGGTGCATTATATGCATTATGGCATGCATTTATCACAATTTTTTTTTTTAAAAATATTATTTTTGAGAAAAAAATGGAATTTTACGCAGCGTCTTCGAAATCTTCGAAATGCCCCCTGCGCTTTCCATATCTATGAAAATCCCCAATATTTTTTTGGAAAGTATGTTTTATATATATAAACAAAATAGAGCATCGATTTTTACATATTTGAATTTTAAGATGTAAAAAAAAATTGAAAATTTTGAAAAAATTTTCGAAAAAATTTCAAAATTTCAATTTTTTTTTAACCTTTAAATTCAAATATTCAAAATTCGATGCACAATTTTGTTTATATATATAAAACAAACTTTTGTAAAAAATATTGGGGATTTTCATTGATATGGAATGCGCAGGGGGCATTTCGAAGATTTCGAAGACGATGCGTAAAATGCCATTTTTTTGTCAAAAATAATTTTTTTTTTGCATTTTTTTTATGATAAATGCATGTTATAATACATATAATGTACCCTTGAATAATATTTAGGTAAAATTTACAAAAAATAAAAAAAATATTTTTAAGGATTTCAAGGTCCCTTGTCCCCTTAATATGAATCATTGTATTTCGTTAACGTAATTAATTGAATTTTTTTACGCAATAAAATATAATAGACAAGTCTTTTCGAAACTGAATAGTTTAACTCTCATAATAAATACACTTTAATTATAATGAATAAAGTGTATTAACCATTTCCGGCATGGGCAAAATCTGTTAGTAAAAGGAGAAATGATTGACTGAACCTGGAATTCCCAAACGAATCTTTTAGATTTTTTGAAACGCTTAATTTAAGCTTTCATTCAAGCGAAATTTTGCTAAAATATTTTTGGTGCCTCTTACAATTATGGAATTAAAATTCGGAATTCATACACTTTTAGTCGGTAAAATATTGAAACTGGCACAAAAATTGTTATTGCAACGCCCCCTTCCGGCGGAATATCAAACCTGCTTGCCATTGCCAAAAACATTCACAAAAATTTTCGCTTAATTCTATGCATATCTTCATACACTTTTTGATGGTAGAATGGCGACGCACGTATGGACACTCACACAGACACACGGATAGACAGACATTTTGTAAAAACATGTTTTGTTTGGAATCTCTGACCCCTAAAACGTGTAAATCTGTTGAAAACCGGAAGTCGAAAAGAATATCGATTACAATACTTTCTTCTATTGAAGATAGAAGAATGTAAAAATTAGGATTTATGTCTTTTTCCTCTTTATATTATCATATTTTCTATTTTATAAGGGAAAGAATACATTCAACTTCAATAAATATTAAGCAAGGTGTTACATTCATTTAAAAGATAAAATAAGTATACTACAATCTACTAAAATAAGAGTACGAAAGTCTACTTAAACTAGTACGCGACATTAATTAACGACACAAATAAAGATATAAAATTTTGTCTGATAAGTGTTGCTGTAGAAGCATTTGTTATTGCAATGTTAGATGTCAATATTGTTACCATGTCTCTTTTTGTACTTGAATGTGAATATGTTGTATTGCTACATGCTTCATGTCAAGATTAAAATGAGTAAGCGAAGTCATTGTTTATGTGATATTAACAACTTTTCATTTGTTCAAGATTGTGTGAAATTGTTTTCAGGTATGTCTTTTAATATGCATCATTGTATTTTGTTAATGTAAGTAACTGAATATATTACATAACAAAATGTGTCAGACGTATCTTTTTAAATTTTTGTAACTCGCTTAAAAGAGCATTTTAATTAAAACGAATAAGGTGTATTAAAAGTTCGTGACAAAAGTTTATGATTTCTAGCAGACTGTAACTTATTTAAACATACTTTGAAGTTCTTAAAAAAACTACATAGAATTACACAAGAAATGAATAAATCAAGAATGAATTATTTTCACAAGAAAAAAAACTGCATTTTATGAATCATTATTGAAAACCTTTCTCAATTATTTTATTTAAAGAGTCATAAAAGCTACGTATAAAAGCAATCCTCGTTTTTAGGTAATTCATAAGTTTATTGAATTATTCTTTTACCTGATCCGCGAACAAAAATAACATATAATTTATGTTATTTTTAATACTATTTTTCCTAACAATTCCCTGCATTAATGTTATTATTATTACGATTTCTTTAAGAATGAGTGGGATAATTTTCGGAGATGTCTTTTAATATGCATCATTGTAATTTATTAATATAAGTTATTGAATATATTTACATAACAAAAAATTGTCAGACATATCTTTTTAAAGATTTGTAACTCTTCTAAAAGACCATTTTAATTAAAATTAATAAGGTGTATTAAACATTTGTGACAAAAGTTTATGATTTCTAACCGTCTGTAAAATATTTAAACATACTTTGAAGATCTTAAAAAACTAAATAAAATTACACAATAAATGAATAAAACAAGAATGAATTGTTTTCACCAGAAAAAAAACCTGTATTTTATGAATCGTTATTAAAAACGTTTCTCAATTACTTAGTTTAGAGATCCATAAAAGCTACTTACAAACGCAATCCTCGTAATATGAGCCAATTATAAGTTTGCTGAATTATTATTTTACCTATTTCACGAACAAAAATAATATGTAATTTATGTTATTTTCAATATAATTTCTCCTAACAGTTCCCTGTATTAATGCTATTATTATTACAGTTTTAAGTTTTATATTATCTTTTAAGTTTATTGTTTAAGAATGCGTGGAATTATTTTCAGAGATGTCTTTTAATATGCATCATTGTATTTCGTTAATGTAAGTTTTTGAATTTATTTACATAACAAAATATGTCAGACGTATCTTTTTTAAATTTTGCAACGCTCTTAAAAGAGCATTTTAATTAAAATTAATAAGCTGTATTTAAAGTTTGGGACAAAAGTTTATGATTTCAAGCAGACAATAACATATTTAAACAGATTTTGAGATCTTAAAGAAAACTAAATAAAATTACACAATAAATGAATAAATCAAGGATGAATCATTTTCACCAGTAAATACTTGCATTTTATGAATCGTTATTAAAAACATTTCTCAATTATATAATTTAAAGTGCTGTAAAAGCTACTTATAAAAGCAATCCTCGTAACATGAGCAAATTTATAAGTTTTTTGATTTTTTTTTTTTTGATTTTTTTTTTTTTTTTTTTTTTTTTTTTTACATATTCCGCGTACAAAAATAATATATGCTTTATGTTATTTTCAATATTATTTCTCCTAAAAATTCCCTGTATTAGTGTTAATATTATTATGATTTGTTCTAGAAGGTGTGGAATTATTGTTAACGATGTTTTTTAAACCTTTATCTACCGCATTTTGCATTCGTGAAAATTTTACATTCTAAAGCATTTTGAGCAAATTGTTTAAACTAAATTAAAAGATTGACATAACCATTTAATAAATATTTGAAGGATTTAGAAGGATTTATTAAATTTGAATCTACAGGGATTTTGTTCAATTTTTATAACCCCCTCAAATCTTTTATTTTTAATTATTTTCTTAGTATTTTGCAGAATTATAAAATGCACAAATAAGATGTTCTTACAATATAAATATAGAAATATTTCCGCATTGAAAAATCTCCATCCCCCTCCCTCAACGCCAAGAAAGCTGAAAAGATGCAAAGGCAAAAAAATCATCCTTTTAAAAATAGTTTTGTTTTCTATAACCAATAATGTTTTCGGAATAAGATAAAGTAATGTATCTGCAATTCATTCTAAACAGTATTACAACTAACTGCCGTATTGAAAGAATTTTATAATAAGTTTTTTTAATGGCATTTATAAGTACCGTCGGTAGATAAAAGGCTTTATATGCATTATTGTATTTCGTTAATGTAAGTAACTGAATATATCCTAAGTAATTGACATAACAAAATGTGTCAGCCATGTCTTCTTAAAATTTCATAACTCCTTTGACAAGTGCAATTTAATTAAAATTAATAAGGTGTATTAAACGTTCGTGACAAAGGCTTATGATTTCTAACAGATGATAAAAATATTTAAACAGACTTTGAAATTCTTAAAAAAATAGAATTAAAAAATAAATGATTAAATCACAAATGAATTATTTTAATTAATAAAAAAAACCCTGCGTTTTATGAATCGAATTAAAAATGTTTTTTACTTAAATTATAAAACCAAATTTGATAATATGATCTAATTTATAAGCTTATTAAATTATTCACTTTCAATTCCGTGAACACAAATAATTTATATTTTATGTTATTTTCAATATAATTTCTCATAAAAAAATCCCCTGTATTATTATTATAATTATTATTATTACATAAATATATTTATTAGAAAGACGTTTTCAAAAACCACTTTCTATATTAAAATCTACATACAGAGTTTTAGCAAAAGTTAAGACACTGATGTTAGTTAACCGTTAAATAAAAAATATGAACTCTTGAGTTTTACAAATAGCTATACTTATTTTTAAGTATATTTTTAACATTTTAGGGGGAAAATAATGGTTATAATATAAGAAAATATTTAACTTAACTGAAAAAAGTAAAATTTGCGAATTGCAAAAGTTTAGACACTCTTTTGAATTTTTGCCAACTGTTCATAGAAAAATGTAAATTTCTAAATTAGGATGTCACATGTCTAAAGTATCTAAGTATAACTCGATATAGCATCAATTAGTAAAGATGCGAACTAAAAATATTCAGTTAGATGAGATAATTTAAGTAGGAAAGTTGGAATGGAAAGGGAAGACTTTTGCAGAAATTTCAGCAGCATTGAACCGTCCAAAGTGGTCTATCTATGAAGTGTAACATAAGGGTGACTCCTTCAAAACAAAACGTAAATCTGGAAGACTTTGTGTGACCAGAAAATGAGATGACAAAAAGATCCAGAAACTGACACTTACACAAAAAATGATTGCTATTCACATTAAAAGTAAGTCAGGACTTTCTGTATCGACGGATATGATTCGTAGATGAATTAAAGAAAGGGGTAAATCAATTTACGTGAAAATGATAAGACAATCAGCTATAAAATTTCGCTACAAATTGGCGAGAATACAATGAACTTGCAAACATATGTCATATGTACCGAAATGGTATGCTGTGATATTCAGTAACGAAAAAACTTGGAATTTGAATGGCCAAAAGGGTAAGCATACTATTGGCACGACTTGCGTAAAGAGCCTGGAACTTTCTTAAGTCGACAACATGAAGGTGACTTTTTAATGATTTGGTCCTCATTTTGCTTTAATACTCGAGTATCTGTGGAGTTATTCATTGGTTGCCAAGCAAGAGAAGACTACATACATACGTTGGAGGTTAATGTTTAGTCATTTGGGGAACTTTTAGCTGATCTAAAGTATGTATTTTAGCAAAACAATGCGTCTATGCATGTTGTATACAAAAGAAGAACTTCGTTTAACTCCGAAAATACTACTGATCTCAACTGACCGGCGTATAGTTTTGATCCGGACCCAATGGGAAACCTTTGTAACATCATATGTCGTAATGTTTATGCAAATCTTTGCTATAATTTTCTGTTAATAAACTTCTAGTTGCAGCTGAACATGTTTGGTATAAAATAGACCCCCAAGTGACGCAGCATTCAGTTTCTTCGATGAAAAGTCACATTCTTGCACTAAAAGCAAACAATGTGGGTGCAACTCGATTTTAATTTCTAGTTATTTTTCTGTAAATATACAAATTGTCTATGTTTATGCCACAATGTTAATTCCATTTTTTGTCAATATATATTATGTAAAAAGTGAAATTTAAAATTTATTGTTTGTGAATAAAGGATAAGTCACAAGTAATATATGACAGATGAATTACAAAAAATCGGTACATACTTCTGAATACAGAAGCGTAATCGATCATTGTCTAAACTTTTGCTGAGCACTGTATTAAACTGTATGCATTGCCTTATTTCAAGTTTTTTGTATTTAGGTACTGTAACTGTTTTATTTTTTAAAACTAATTACTTTAAACATTTTAGTAATCACTTGAAAGCTTTAATTAAATATATATATATAGGATGGACGAGTCCTTACTGTAAATAAAAACTATTCTCTGACAGTCACATACATTTATTATCAGACGAACAGGACAAAAACACACAAACAAAAAATAAAACATAGATTCATTCGTCAAAACAATCTTTAAAAAGTCTTAATACGTCGTAAATATTTTAGTTCTTAAAAGAATCGTGTTAAATCGTCGTTTTTAATTCGTTGGAATCATCTCTTTAGCTTTTTATCACCGTCGTTAGCTATCGTCGAAAAACGTTCTATTTACATTTTCTTCCTCTCAATCCTGACCACACAGCTTCGATGTTTCCCGTTTCTACTTTTAATCTCGAAGCAGAGTTCGGAGAGTGGTGGTGGGAAATACATTCCAATGCAGGTGCAGCAGAGAGAGAGTGTAGCCCACATGCGGGAGTATATCCCACATATATATTATTTTGCATCATTAAAAATAAAACAAAAACATACTTTTGAAAATGTACATTTGATTACGTCATTATAAATTTGAACATTTTTAATTTCATAATTGTTTAAATTTTCATATTTTCTAGTTTATAAGGGAAAGAATATATTCCAATTTATTAAACATTATGCAAGATGTTACACTCATTTAAAAGATAAAATAATGAAGTCAATTTAAAACGAGCGACATTAATTAACGACATTACTTAATGACAATAATTAATGAAATTATTTGATGACATTAGTTAACGACATTAGTTAATAAGCATAAATATACGCGTATCTGAAAAAAGAGGACAAAATCTTACGGGGTGATTAAACGTATGACATTAATTAACGACATTACTTAATGACAATAATTAATCAAAGTACTTAATGACAATAATTAATCAAATTACTTAATGACAATAATTAACGACATTACTTAATGACATTAGTTTACGACATTAGTTAATAAGCATAAATATACACGTATCTGAAAAAGTGGACAAAAACTTACGGGGCGATAGAACGCAGCTATACATGCGAATTGTGTCACAGAATGTACGGTCGTAATTCAAGCGGTGTGAAAACCAAGAGACAACAAGTTTTCCAAACAAATTCGTTTCAAAGTAATTAGAAACTTAGAATTTTTTTCCTCGCGTACATGACAAATGCAACATTTACTTTAACCCTCTAACCATCAAGCAAAAAGGCACATTTAAAATGTTATTTTCTCTGTAATTTTTTGAAAAATTCTAAAAAAGCTTATCTTTTCAACATGATATAAAAATTTAATTGCGTGTAGAACTATAAACATTGAGAGTAATAATTATAATTTCTATTTTTTAAACTTCATTGTTTTTAATTGCGTTTGTAATTATGTAAATATTAAGCACTTACAGTCGTCGTTCAATCCGTTCGTCCGTCTGTCTCTTTGTCTTTCCGCCTGTCTGTCTGCATATAGTGGAGCAAAAACTACTTAAACGAATCGTTTGAAATTTAAAATGTATAATTGTTGCATACTTTTGTCGATTTATTTCAAATTTTATGAAAATCGGATGTGTAGTTTAATTACAAGGACAATCAAAAGTATTCCGTTTTATTACGGTCAATGCGAAAAATAGTTTCAAGTGCATTTTAATGATGTTACACGCTTTCGAACGTCAAATTTATATGCATTTATGAAGTATGTACTAAAATATACATTATGTACAATCTAGTGTGTAAAGAATATTTGTTATTAATTTACAGGAAAAATATGTTATCAGTTATGTTATTAATTATTATTAATACCTCAGAAATGTATGTAAGAAAATACAAAAAATCAGACCTATTTACTACTTTTTTAATAAATCGCCCCTCAATGTGGATACGGGCCCCATGACTAATAATCACGGGTTTTACAGGGCAACAAGAAACCTAAGTTTATCGTATTAATTTAAGTAAAACACATGGCCTTTTTAAGTGGTAACCCTCCTCGGGAGATGAGAAATTTCTATACATCTACGCACTTGGTCTCCAGAACTCATGATGTAAAGACTTGCGAAAAGACTTTGCTATGTTTTAAATAAATCGTAATTAAAACTCATCCCCTTGAAGTCTGTCGTTTCATGAAAATGCGACATGTATTCCGTTACCTGTTGGTATAGGAGGAAACCTCATTTGGAGCGCATTTTAATTACATTTAATTATTTCACATTTTCTAAAATTGGTGTACGTTTCTGAGGTTTGCTACAAGTTATGTCCTGTATAATAAAAAGCAGATAGTGTTTACAAGAAAACAAAAAAAAAAATTTCGGCTACTATACTGTATCTGAAGTTCTGTATACTATTACAAGAAGATGTGAATATTTTAAAAACTTTGTTAAAGTACGAACGCACCTCATTTGCTACGTTTGACGTGCAATTCCCAACTTGTTTGTAGCATTATATTAGTCTAAAAATTGCTTCAATTTGCAGTCAAAACTTACATTGAAAAATAAAATAATAAAGGAAAAATCTGTAATTCTACAAGTGTAAAGTTGCAGAAATCTGCATGCTTGCTCAGTTTTTATCAGTACACTACACAATAGTAAAATATAAATATACAAAAATAGTTTTTGTAAAGCTAAAAGAATCTATAGATGTATAAAATAATCTACCAAAATGACAGTGCATTTTACTAAAATTTTATTACAGTTATTGTCACGTTGTGTCGGAAAAGACTGACCACACTCTTGTGATATCAGCGGAACAAACCCCCTCATCCCTCGATGCAATAATGGACTGTCTGTTGGTGTTGGGGGACTGGGGTTAAAGACATAAAAATGAGAAGAAGAGAGAGTTTTTAGACGTCCTTGGATATGGACGCGTTTTCTGATCAGGATGAATTTGTTTACCTTTTTCTCTCTCAAGATAATGGCCGATAGTTCAGGCCTAACCAGTATTATAAATCTGTAAATATTTTGTTTAACGTTCATTAAATAATATTGTTTCTGTTAGAGGCATGTATTATTATTGTTTCACTCATCATTTAATATCGGAAACCAACACACAGGATATAATGGCCTGTGACATTGGATCTTACCGACTACGCCAATGTCATAGGCCGTTATATCCTGTGTGTTGGTTTCCGATATTAAATGATGAGTGAAACAATAATAATACATGCCTCTAACAGAAACAATATTATTTAATGAACGTTAAACAAAATATTTACAGATTTATAATACTGGTTAGGCCTGAACTATCGGCCATTATCTTGAGAGAGAAAAAGGTAAACAAATTCATCCTGATCAGAAAACGCGTCCATATCCAAGGACGTCTAAAAACTCTCTCTTCTTCTCATTTTTATGTCTTTAACCCCAGTCCCCCAACACCAACAGACAGTCCATTATTGCATCGAGGGAGGAGGGGGTTTGTTCCGCTGATATCACAAGAGTGTGGTCAGTCTTTTCCGACACAACGTGACAGTTATATAAAAGGTTCTAAGCATCCCAGTTTCCAAAAAAAAAAAAAAAATGTATATATTAGTGACCTTATAGAGTTTTGGATTTACAGTGCAAACATGCATATTTTACATGAGTTTTTGGTGTAGTAAATATCAGAAACATGTATCAAGTTTGCGAAATGAGAAACTATTTAATAGTACTAAAAGAATTTTCCTATGCACCAATATTGAATGGAATACTACTTTGTATGGCCCTATAAATTAATTGCAAATGTTCTTTGCACCATAAATTGTGCAGAATAAATTTTTTAGTATATACGTCATAGATGCATATCAATTCTATTATGTTCGAAAGAGTATAACATGATTAAAATGTATTTAAAACTTTTTTTTCACATTGACCGTAATATAACGGAATGCTTTCGATAGCCCTGAACTATGCATCTAATTTTAATAAAATTTGAAATGACTCGACAAAATTATGCATCAGTTATATATTTTAAATTTCAAACGACTTGGTTAGGTAATTTTTTCATTGCTATATGACGGCTGACAGACTGATAGACGGATAGACCGATGGTTGAAAGGACAGACGGATGGACAGACTGAACGACGAAAATAAGTGCTACGTTTTTATGTAATTACGAACGTACGTAAAAAGCATGCAATATAAAAGGGCATTTAAAAATAGAATAATGGAAACAAACAAAAAGAAAAACTTTATATTTGTCTCCAATCTATTATATTACTTGATGAAATTATTTACATCATAGTAAAATCACGATAATTATACTCGCTTGCTTAATCCACTTCAAAACTATAGTTAAATTAAATATACAAAATCTATTCATCGAACTATTTTATAAAAAATCAAAGTATTGAAAGAAAAATACAAAACACACACAAAAAAAAGCTAAGAAAAAAATCCCTCAGGACTGTTCTTGTAAGCAAATACTACCTCCAAGCACGTGTATAGAATAAGCTTATAAAAAATGCGGCATTTCTTTCAATAAATGCTTTCAGCAATATTTTTTTTGCGAAAACTGCGGAGAATCCGAAACGCATTATACGGTGTTTGATACAAAAATTGAGGAAAAAAATCAGAGTAAAAAAAAGAGAAAGTTTGAAATTCTAACATATAGGACAATCTTATTTTTTGTTTTTTACCTTTTCGGGTCGAAATTTTTACTTCATTCTATTTTCAACAGAAGAAAGTATTGTAATCGATTTTTTTTCAACTTCCGGTTTTCGACGAATTTACAAGTTTTAAGCGTCAGAGATTCCAAAAAATATGTTTTTACAAAATGCCTGTCTTTCCGTGTGTCTGTGTGCCCGTATGTCGCCATTGTACCATTAAAAAGAGTATGAGATATGCATAGAATTGAACCAAATTTTTTGTGAATGTTTTTGGATGTGGCAAGCAGGTCCTCCTTCAATTTTGAAAAAAAAATCGAAGGGGACGCTGCAATAACGATTTTCGTGTCTTTTTCAACATTGCAACGACTAAAAGTGTATGAAGATATCCATCGAATTGAATAAAATTTTTTGTGTAAGTGTATGGCTAGTTGGCTTTGCATGAAATTGAAAAAAATTCTGCCGGAAGGGGGCGCTGCAATAAAGATTTTTGTGCCATTTTCAATATTTTACCAGAGAAAAGTGTATGAAGTTTTGTATAGAATTGAGCTAACTTTTTGTATATTATTATTTTTGAATATGACGAGTATAACCTTCCTGAGTTTGAAAAAAATCTGCCTATCGATCTATTTGTCGTCGGCTCGTGCAGAAACAGAAACTCGTTTTTACTCCGATTAATTGACTGAAGCAGAAATTAAAGATGAAAATCATAGTTGGTATAGTATTGAATTAATAATATTTACGGCATTATCATGCGTAACTAAATTTTGAAATATTAAAATTTACGTATGAGATAGAAGAAAGTTTTGGAATTGGCACATTCAAATAGTTGCTTTTACTTTAACAAACTTAACTACTTTAACAAAATTACTTTTACTTTAGTTACTTTAAACGTAACTATTCAAATAGACTGACAGAAGTTGAACCTATTCCGGCGTGGTGTCCCTAAATAAGGATACTTAATTTTAGTGATACCAAGAATATTTAATTAAAATCCTCAAATTATACCACACCTGAAAATAAAAAGTTCATGTTACCTAATAAAATCGTTCTTTTAATCCTTGTGTAAGTTTAATATTTCAAGCAGATTTACTCTGCGCCGGAACAGGTTAAATACAGTGATGAGATTACCGCTTTTTCGCCTACCAGTATAATGGTAGAGAAAAAGTTGGTCTCTTAAATCGCAAAAATGTTCCAATTAAATAATGTAACATTTTCTCTAAAATTTTACTGTTGTTCAAAAAAGCGGAAATCTCATCCCTATAAATATTATCTCATAAGGGGCTGTACAAATATAACGATATCAACTTTTTTTCTGAATTTCGGACCGACTACCCCATTCCGATACCATAAATTATCACCCCTTGAACACCTTCTTCCCATTAATGATATCGTTATCAAAGTTGGTTTTTTTTTTCCTTTTTTTTTTCATTTTTAGAACTAATTTATTTTATTTGGAGGGATATATAAAACTGCTTATATATTTTTTTAAATGCTTTATTGATTCTAATGAAATGAAGTCCATGAAACAGTAACTGATATCAAATAACTTAAAAGATATAGTTACTATTTAAAAGAATTATATAAAATCTTTTTGATACATATTGCTTTTAACAGTAATAATGTCTTGTTGCACTTGCCCCTAAAGGATTAGGAGTCGGAGCAGATAGAAATTCTTATAAAAAACCAGTGGACAACATTCTTTCAATTGCTATTTTATTTATTAGTAAGCAGAAGCGTCATTTTAAATAGCCTTCTCATATAATTTCTCGAATTCTGATTATTATGTATACATTACATGAGAAGAAGAATAGGAATGTCAAACGTTAGGAGTATTCTATATTGTATAATGAAATAATTTTATAATAATTTTGTTATTTTAATAATGACTTTGTATTTCGTAAAAAGAGTTAATAAACTAAAAAAAGATAACATACTATTTTCAACCAAAGACCATGTTACAAATAAAAAGGAAGAAAAATTGATTGGATAAAAAAAAAATGCTTAAGCAAGTGAAATTAATGTTATGTTTAAAAGCAAACAATCTTTTTCTTAGGTAAAACTAAACATTTTTACACAAATGCGTCCAAAAAATACAAATTGGGACAATTTTTACTCTATGGTACTGAGATTAGATTCAAAAGTTAAGATCTTTTAACTGTTACTGTTACTGATATTCATGATTTCAAATTTAGGGTAAAAAATATTTTAAAATAATAAAATTAAATTACTTAAAAAAGGTAGAATAGAGATATAAGATTAGCGTATGTTAATTTTGAGAAGGTGAAAATGATGTTGGGTTTAATTTCACGGTGAAAATATTCCATAATCGTTTCAAAACTCAGTTTTATAAAAATTGTATTTTGCTAACTTTAGGTTAAAATAATATTTGTTTCACAGTTAAATTAACCAATATAAGATGCATTTTGCAGTGTAACTAATTTTGTAGGTACATTTTAAACCAACGTAACATCTTTCTTTTCATCGAAATTCGACGGGTTCAACCTAGTATACATGAGAACACGTCATTTTAAATGAATTTGAATAATGTTAATTTAATTAAGAAATTAAGCTTTAACTTATTTTTTTATTTGATGCTTTGTAATTTACAAGGAAAATAATGCATTCTACTTTAATAAACTTTAATCAAGATGTCCATTCAAGTAGCGAAATCTAGTTAAATTAACGATATAATTATACATACCGTTTCTCATCTTCAAATAAATTTTCCCGATAAATGTTTTATGAGAAGCACTTGTTATTACAATGTTAGGTGATAATATTATTTTGATGTCTCTTTTTGTATTTTTATGTTTCTATTTCATGTACCTGCTTCATGTCATAAGTAGAACGATTACATGACACTGTTGTTTATACGACATTAACATCTTGTGCTTTGTTCGAGTCTGCGTGAAATTAATTTCAGAGATGTCTTCTACCATGCATCACTGTATTAAGTAACATAAGTTATTTAACTTATTTACATAACGAAATGTGTTATTAAATATTTAATAATAAGTTAAATATTTAATTTATTAAACAATATTTAATTTAACTCTATCATTTAAAATTTACGTTTTGGATTTCCCTCCACTTTTAAACGAAGATCATTTTTTATCTTTATTTTATAAAATATTTTGCTAGAAGAAAAAGTCTCTCGAAAAGGAAAAAAAAGTTTTTTTTTTTTTTTCTCGAAAGTCTCTCTTTTCTTTCTCTCATTTATCTAGATATATATCTCTTTCTAGAAGCCTTTCTTCTTAAAATAAAAATAAAAATCTACATTTTGTTAAATCTATAAAACAGCAAAAATAATCAATATAAAGTTTTAATGAAGAACTATTTTTTTATTTTAGAATGATTATGCAGGGCTCGAAAAATAGCGTTCCTGGGATCCCAGGAAACCCAGAAATCATTTTCTGGGAACGTATATTTTTACAATCAGGTTTCCGGCCAGGAATCTAACTTTTTCCTGTGTCTGCCAGCGACGCCGCGGACGCATTATAATGCATAAATTACGCAAAAAAATAGCTCTTAAGCGGCCCATGGGATGCGTAATGTCGCCAAAATATTACAGGAAAGAATCGCAAAAAACGGGAAATTTCGTTAAAAAAATCTTGATAAACGACAGGTTTCGTTAAAAAATCGAGATAAAACGACAGATTTTGTTAAAACATCGAATAAAACGGCAGGTTTCGTCAAAACATCGCAATAAAACGACAGGTTTTGTTAAAAACATCGCGATAAAACGGCATGTTTCGTTAAAACATCGAGATAACACGTCAGATTTCGTCAAAAATTTGCGAAAAAACGACAAATTTCGTTAAGAAAAAAAACAGATTTCGTCAGAGAAAAAAAAAAACGCACAGAAAACGCAAAATCCATTTAAAAAAAATGCAAAAACGGTAAATTTCATGTTTGAAAAAAGACAGGTTTTGTTAAAATATCGCGATGAAACGTCAGATTTCCTCAAAACATCACGAAAAAACGGCAAATGTTAAAAATCATGAAAAACAACAAATTTTGCCAAAAAAATCGCAAAAATGGTGTAAAACTCGTCAAAAGATCGCGCAAAACAACGCAAATTCCATTAAAAAATCGCAAAAACAGCAAATTTCATTTTTCTTTTTGGTTTGAAAAATGACAGGATTCGTTAAAATATCGTGATAAAACGGCAAGTTTCGTTAAAACATCGCGATAAAACGGCAGCTTTCGTCAAATATTCGCGAAAAAACGGCAAATTTTGTTAAAATACTCACACAAAATTTCCGGGAACTTACACTTTTCGTCTGGGAACCTACACTTTTCATGTAGGTTTCCAACTGAGAACCTTACAATTTTTAGAATTTTCAAGCCCTGTTATGTAATGTTGAATATACAAGAATTACTCTTTGTTCTAGTACAGCAACTTTTAAGTGTACTATAAACATGTTTTGGACTTCTTATTCAATTTAAAGAAAATATAATGCCCTAAAACAAGAAATGGGTAAAATTGTATCGTATAAATAAATGTACCCTTTAAAATATATTTTAATGAATAGACATGTAATCCAAGAATTTATACTGTTTGCGAATACTTTATTTTTATAATAAACTCGCTAGAAGAATAATAGTTTTTTTTTTGTTTGTTTGTTTCTTACTTTAAATTGAAGCTTTTTCTATTTCTATAAATATTTTATATATTTTTCAGGGATGAGATTTCCGCTTTTTTGCACACCAGTAAAATCTTAGAGAAAATGCAATATTATTTAATTAAAACATTTTTGCGATTTACGACAACAACATTTTCTCTAAGATTATACTGGTGTCCAAAAAAGCGGAAATGTCATCCCTAATTTTTGAAAATGTTTTGCAGATATTGTTGCATATTTTTATAACTTTCAGTACATATCTGTCATTATATGTTTATTCGTATACATAATGATGAAACTTGTAATTGATTGCCTATATTTAGTTGCTTGAAATGTTTATAAAAAAACAAATAAAAATCTTCAAAGATCACTGGTGCATATTAACACCAGTTAATAGCATTAAAACTAACTTTCTTTCTTTAAATAACTTTCTTTCTTTAAACTAACTTTCTTTCTTTGAAAGACTTTCTCTAGAAAAAAATATATCTAGATAAATTTATCTTCATATTTACTGATATGAAAACCACTTTGTTGCCTCTAATTCTAGTGATCTAAAAATATGACTCTGGGCATTATTAAGTTATTTTGGTGTTCGCTTTTGAAGAAATTATGTAGATTGCTACTAGAAGTAGCTTAATAATTTCCATTTTTCAAATTTAATAACAAGAAAGAAAAAAATCATGCCTCAAACACAGATTGTGAATCTCAAACGATTTGGTTGGGAAGTTTTTGCTCTGTTAAATGAGGACAGACAGACGGATGGACAGACTGAATGATGATTATAAGTGTTACGTATTTATATAATTACGCACGCATTTAAAAATTTTCAGATCTTGGTGTAATAGTATACAATATTTTGGATACAATATAGGAGCCGAAATCTTTGTGTGTCCCTGTAAATACTATCTGCTTTCTGTTATCCCGGAAATGTCTTGTACAAATCCTCAGCAACGTATATTAATTTCATAAAATGTTAAATAGTTTAATACAACTAAAACGTGCACCAAACAATGTTATCTCTGTACCATTATGTAATGGAATACATTTGTGTGCCCTTATAAATCAACAACAAATGTTATTTGCATCACAGATTGTATAGAATGTATATTAAAATACATACTTCATAGATGCATATAAGATTTATTATGTTCGACAAAATTTTGTAATAATTATATATTTTAAATTTCAAAAGATTCGGTTGCGTAGTTTTTGTGTTGTTATATGCGAACAGGCGGACGGATAGACGGACTGAAGGATAATTATAGGTGTTACTTATTTACATAATTACAAACGTACCTAAAAAAAGAGGAATAAATGCATAAGAGATGTGTATGAAAGTTTTGAGAAGGCGAAAATGATGTTCAGTTTAGCTTTAAAGGGAAAACATTCTATGATCGTGTAAAGTGGAGTAAAGTCTGCTGTTTAAAGATTAAATATGCAATTAAAATATAATTTTAATAATTTGGATATCTGAGTTTTATAAAAAAAATGTATTTTGTTAATTTCTGGATGAAATAATATTTGACTGACGGTTATATTTACCATTATACGATGAATTTTTTTTTTGTCACTAATTTTGCAGATTTATTATAAATCAATGTAACAGTACCATCTGAATACAGTAATAACACATTTCACACAATAATAATAATTAAACAATAATAACTCTAACAGTTCCATCTTTTTTTCATCGAAATTCGATGAGTTCAACCTAGTATACAAATAATACGACATTAAAAATGAATTTCAATAGTGTTTATTTAATTTGGAAAATTAAGCTTTAACTTTTATTTTATTTTATCCATGTTGCTTTGTAATTTACAAGAATAATGAATTCTATTTCATTAAACATTAATCAAGATGTTGCATTCATTTAAAATATATATTAGCAAAATCTAGTTAATATTAAAGCCATAATTAAACATACCGTTTCTTATTTTCAAGTAAATTTTTCTGATAAATGTTTTTTGAGAAATACTTGTTATTACAATCTTAGATGATAATACTATTATGAAGTCTCTTATTATATTAGTATGCTTCTATGTTGTGTATCTGTTTCATGTAATAAGTAAAACGATTGCATGACAATAATGTTTATGCGTCACTAACATCTTGTGTTTTGTCGGATTCTGCGTGAAATTAATCTCAGAGATGTCTTTTATCAAGCAACATTATATTTCGTTATCATCTTTTATTCTAGATATATACACTAATATAAGATTAAAATTTAGTTTTAACAATTTGGACAACTGAGTTGTAAAAAAAACTATATAATAATATTTATTTAAAAATTATAATTACCAATATAAATTGCAGTTTTTATTGTAACTAATTTTGTAATTATATTATAAATCAATGTAACAGTTCCATCTTAGTTTTTTTCATCGAAATTCGATGGATTCAACCTCATATACATAACAATACGTCATTATAAAATAATTTGAATTACATTAATATCATCTGGAAAATTAGGTTTTATTTATTTTTTAATTTTAATTTTGATGCTTTGTAATTTACAAGGAGAATAATGCATTCTACTTTATTAAACATTAATTAAGATGTTTCATTGATTTAAAAAATAATGTAGCAAATTCTAGTTAGATTCTAGTTATGACATAATTAAATAAACATTTTCTCATTTGCAAGTAAATTTTTCTAATAAATGTTTAATGAGAATTTGTTATTACAATGTTATATGATAACACTATTAGGATGTCTCTTTTTGTGTTAGTATGTTACTATGCTGTGTATCTGTTTCACGTAATAAGTAAAACGATTGCATGACAATAATGTTTATAAGTCACTAACATCTTGTGTTGTGTCCGATTCTGCGTCAAATTAATTTCAGTGATGTCTTTTATCAAGCAACATTGTATTACGTTATCATCTTTTATTCTAGATATATAGACTAAATATACGATTAAAATTCAGTTTTAACAATTTGGACAACTGATTTGTGAAAAAAACTGCATCATAGTATATTTTTTAAAATTATAATTACCAATATAGGATGCCGTTTTTATTGTAACTAATTTTATAGCTGTATTATAAATCAATGTAACAGTTCCATCTTAAGATTTTTTCATCGAAATTCGACGGCTTGAAACCCGTATACTAAGAATACGTTATTATAAATGAATTTGAATAATGTTAATATCATCCGGAAAATTAAGTTTTATTTATTTTTTAATTTTAATTTTGATACTTTGTAATATATAAGGGGAATAATGCATTCTACTTTATTAAACATTAAATCAAGATGTTAGATTCATTTAAAGGATAATGCTGCAAATTCTAGTTACATTAACGACATAATTAAATATACATCTTCTCTTCTACAAGTAAATTTTCTTGTAAATGTTTTATGAGAAGCATTTAATTATTACAAAGTTAGATTATAATATTATTAGGATGTCTCTTTTTGTGTTTGTGTGTTACTATGCCGTTTGCCTGTGCTCGATTATATGACAATGTTGTTTATACGACACTAACATCTTGTGTTTTGCTCGAGTTCTGTGTGAAATTAATTTTAGAGATACCTTTCATCATGCATCATTGTATTTCGTTAACATAAATTATTGAATTTATTAACATAACAAAATGTGTTATTGAGATTAACTCTATTAATATTTTAATTAAATTGTATTTGATATGCACAACATAATTAATATATTAATATGTATTAAAAATTCGTGATAATATATCATGTTTCTTTACGAAATAATGTTAAATAATGATGTTTACTGCAATTTATAAAGATTAAGATTTCAAATTTGTATTAGGAATAAATATATGTTAAATTATTGTTAGGAATAAACATATGTTAATTTTAAACAAACAATTATTAGTAAAGCAATAATTAAATCGCAATATCAATACTAAAAATTGGGCGTACATCTCCAATTTTAACATTAAGTGACAATCCATACAATATTCTTGCAAGATATTTTTTTGCAATGATTGGGTAAAAGTTAATTTTTAAAATATTATAATAATTTGGATTGCCTCTAATAGAAGCAGCTTCTTGATATGTTTTGCAATTTAAGCATTTTGTGTTTAATAAATAAAACTTTAATTTAAAATAAATAGTTCGTAAAAATACTGGTTTTTATATTAGAATAATTGTATTCATTCAAAAGGTTCATGTTGTATTAGTATTAATCTATTCCCAACAATATATTAAGCCCTCTTTTTATCTAGCTAGAAAAGAAAAAAGAAAAAAAAGATGCGATGTTCGAGGACATTTAATATTTATACAAAAGAAAACAAATAAATACAGTTACATATATTTTTTTATCTAGAATATTTTGAAATAATCTATTTAAATAGTAAAATAATGACAATTGTATAAGTTTTTTTTTATCGACTAATTAACTCATAATTGTAGTTAACTTAAGAGTTAGTAACATTCGAGTAACGCATACAAAATATATACATACATGGAACAAACAAATTTAAAATACGACTATTTATAATTTTAATTTTTTTGTTACAGTAATGATATGAATTATACCGTAAGCTAAATATATTAGTTTGAACATTTACTTTAATTTGAACTAATGATAATATTCACTTACTGAAATTAAATAAATATTGAAAAGATTTCTATGAATCCAGCGGAGATTTATTATGCTCTATTTTTAATGCAATATAACTACGTTCTTTGATAACTTGTTTAAATAGTGATTTTTAGTAGCATTTTTACTAACTAAAGATTCTTTTTTTAATCTTTTTTTTTTACTATAAAGAAAGATTTGTTAGTATTACTAAAGAAAACACTTTTTCGTTCGAAACTGAATTCGATGCACTTTATCATATACACATGAAAATAGTACGAAGGAAAAATGTATTATAAAAATGGAAAAACATTTTTTGTTTCCACTTTAAAATTAAAAATTTTAAAAATATTTCGCTGTGTTTGCAAATTTAAAATCGATCTTACCCTTCTTCAAAAATCTCATTATTTCATTGAAGCTTTTCAATGAAACAAAAAAATATATTTTTTTATTATACTTTTCTATTTTTGAAGTAACAGTCTAGTAAACTAAATTTTATTTTGTATTTAAGAAATTTCTATTATGAGTGAAAATAGAACTTTGGTTACGAGATATATTTAAATAAATGAATAAATAAAAATAAGGAAAAGGTTTTTTTTCTTACAACATTTAAAGACAAATAGTAAAAATGGATAATTTTAAATAAATAAAGGTACTTAGGTTGTATTTAACCTTTTACACGCTTTCCCCCCTTGAAGAACCGTGATCAGGTTATGGTATCATCTAATTTTAAACCCTTATTGCCAAATTAACACTCTAACTTTTTAAATGAAAATTTCACTCATTTTAAGTACGCGTTACTATAGTTTTACTTGTTTGTAAGTAAATACTGGTGTCATAAAATTATTTACTATATAAACAATAAAAGTACCATGCCCCTGAAAGGATTTAAAAAAGAACTTGAGTTATATTTCTGGATAATGTTTTACCTTGATGAATTTGTTTTTAAACTTTCTCAAAATTTTTCTTTTTTTTTCTTTTTTTTTTGTGAAAATAATACATCAAAATGTATAGAGAAAAAGCTACAATTACTGATGTATTACAGCTGAATCTGCTTAAAATAAAATTGTTGGATGAAAAGGATGAAGGAAAAAGATTGATTTTTGTCATTAATTTTTTATTATTATAGAAAATACAATTTTTTAAACGTATAGAAAAATCTGAAAAAAAAAATAGAATTTCTATAACTTGCAAATCGTTAAAATGATGCATAAGAACATTCTCGAAATCTATGATATATATATATATTTATGAATGTATATATATATATTCCATATATATATATATATGTATATATATATATATATATATATATATATATATATATATATATATATATATATATATATATATATATATATATATATATATTCGAAAGATGTGAGTCCTTCTTCATCAGGCACAGAAACAGACGTGCGTCTACTATAAAAGCAGTAGCATGACTGAGATGAAAGAAGGCGGGAAAGGGTACAAACTGAAGGAACATTCAATAAGGAAAAAGAAGACAACAGCCAATCGCGGAAGAGTATAATAAAATCGTCAACTGTATATTAATGCACTAAAATAGTAAATTAAAGAAACATTAGATTTCAAATTCACACTCTAAAGATAGCGATTAAAACCAACAAAAATTAAGCGTAATCACAATATCTCAGTGTCTGCAAAAATGTACTTATGAAAGCATCCTAAGCATACCGACAGAAGATAATCAGTTGTATAACAATGTCCCCTATTTTCATTCTGTTTTGTGAAGATATCGTGTATTGTGATGTAATTAAAGAAAATTATGGAATAGATGACATAAAGTTAATCAATTTTATCTCAGTTGAACATATTTAAATTTTTGTATGAATGTATTGATTAGAGAAGTAGTTATTTCGTTCATTATAAATTTAAATGGCCAAAACTTATTAGTACTTGGAAACTTTTTCAGAGACAGAAAATTCGCCTTGCATATTTTATTTCAAACGAAAATGAAATTTTTAATTGTTTGCGAGGCACAAATGCCAACCTAATGAAAAAGTTTCCATTTTAAGATTCGAAACCGGGCCATCAGTACAGCGCACAGATGTTCTACCGATTATTATAACTTGGAACTTATCACTAATAGTGTTGGCAAGGCTACAAATGCAGTGCAAGATATACCTTGTGGTTTAGTCGGTAGTTGGTCTGTACGCAATTCTGACGACCCGAGTTCGAGTCCAGGCATCAAAACTTTTTCTCTAATTTGGCATTTGCGCCTCTTGAGCGATAAAAATTTGGTATTTCTTTTCTTTTTAAATATTGTATGAAAGGCGAATTTTCTCTCTCTGGAAAAATTTCTAAGTATTAATATATTTAATCGATTCTAGATTTATTTGAGTTTCGTGTTTGCCCCACGTCGGTTGCTCACGGAAAATATTCCATCTTGTATAGCATTTGTAGCCTTCCCAACAAGTAATAGTGAGAATTTCCAGGCTGGGTGTCGTTTCATGTGATTTAGCAAGTTGAACGTCAATGCGTTATAGTGACAGCCCGGGTTCGAATCCTGTCATGGAAAATTTTCCCTAAGTTGGTATTTGCACCTCTTAAGCCATTAAAAAATGAAATTTCAAAATTTAACAGTCAGTTATTATTTTTTAGGCATCCCTACAGAAGGTTAGCAGTTCTATCTCTGTGATGCCTGTTTGCATTTCAACAAGAGAGTTATCATGCATTTTGGTATGATTTTAATTATTTACGTGACAGATGATAGAAGGTTTATAATTGTTCCCTCTGGTGAATATAATTAAGATTATTTATGAATATTTTGAATAGGTAAGTATTTATTTTTTACATTTAAAAATTTAAACAGCCAAAGTTTAACATTCTATAACAATTTCCTATGCATCCCGTCGAAGGTAAGCAGTTTTATCCCTATGTATCTTATTTGCTTTTGTTAAGTTTATTTATATTGTACTTTGATATAATAAAGTTTATTTATAAATATATTGAATAGGTAAATATTTTCTTTTTTACATTTAAAAATTTAAACAGCCAAAGTTTAACATTCTATAACAATTTCCTAAGCATTCGTCAAGTTTAGTTATATTGTATTTTGAAATAATTTTAATTATTTATGGGACAGATTATTGAAGGTTTTCATTCTTCCAACTGTTGAATATTTTTTCATATAAGATTATGTATGAAAATATTGATTTTATGAGTATTTATTTCTTACATTTTTTTTTTACTTTAAAATTTAACCCTTTTCTGCAGGACAAATTCTGATCGTAAAAAGAGAAATTATCGCGTGACACCGAAATTTATAAAATACTTTTTTAGAAATTGTGAGTTTCTTAATTTAAGTTTTCATTGTAAAAGCCAATTCCATGTTTGGAATTAAAAATAGGTGTGCCCAGAGTGGGACAATTGTGTTGGAAATTGTAACAATCTGTAACAATTTATTAGGCACCTCGAACAAAGTATTGCTGTTTTATCGCAATCTCTCTTACTTTGCATTTTGTTAAGCAATCATGGTATTTGGTATAATTTTAATTATTTATAGAATAGGTTTATCATTCTTCCCAAAGTTGAACTTATTTAAACCATTCATGCCCAACATCTTTTGCATAAATTTTATTTGGGTGGCACCACTATTTTTAGAAGATTTAAGTTTAGTTCATTAATCACGAAAATGCGTCATTTAAATAAAATAATTATTGCTTTTCTTTTTTACCGGAGTCAAAAACAGTGCTGAATGCACCTTTTGAAGCGTCCCTAAAAAGGGACGCTTGGCACTAATGGGTTAAGCTTCCGTATGAATAGGTGTATATTGTATTATTGTGAGTTTATGTATAGGTAAGTATTTATGCCTTACATCTCGAAATAAAAACTGCCAAATTTAAACATTCTGTAACAATTTTGTTAAATAAAGTTAAAGAAAATAGCCATCAAATTTTCTTCATTTAATTTCAAGAAATAATTATAAAACACACAAATCGGAAAATACACGTCAAGCGTAGCAAATAAGGTGCGTTCGTACTATAACAAAGGATTAAAAATACTCAAGTCTTGGTGTAATAGTATACAGTAGTTCGGATAAAGTATAGTAGCCGAAATCTTTTGTATGTCCCTGCAAATGCTATCTGCTTTCTATTATACAGGAAGTAACTTGTACTAAATCTCAGCAACGTACATCTATTCCGTAAACCGTGAAATATATTAATATAATATTTAATATTTGAATTATCACTACTTATAATTAATTAGTTTAATATAATATTTAATATTTGAATTATCACACCTCACAATTAATCAGTTCAGTATAATTAAGAACCCACTCAAACAATGTTTTCCCCTATGCCGTTACGTACTGGAATACTTTTGTGTGGACCTGTCAATTATTAACGAATATTCTTTGTATTACAGATTGTACAGAATGTATATATGTATATATATTTGTATATAGTTCGTAGATACATATCAATTTTATTATGTTCGAAAGAATGTGGCATCATTAAAATGCATTTTAACCTTTTTTTATCCATTGGCCGTAATGAAACGAAATAAGTTTGTTTGTCCCTGTAAATTTACTATACATCCGATTTTCATAAAATTTGAAAAGACTCGACAAAATTATGCAACAATTGTATATTTTAAATTTCAAATAATTCGTTTGAGTAGTTTTTACTCTGTTATATACGAACCGACAGACAGAGGGACAGACGGATTGAACGACGACTATAGGTGCTATGTATTTAAGTAATTACAAACGCAACTAAAAAGCTACTATTATTAAATAGTAAGAATAAAACTTATCCTTTACATTTGAATTGCGGTTAAAATGCAATACATTTTTTATAAATTAAATTAAAAGCTATTACTTTTGAAAAAGCATCTGGGATTTCGAATTCAATAAAAATATTTCTGTAAAATAGGGGATAACATCCACGAGGCGTAAATAGAATTTTATCAGAAGATTCTTCTATTTTTATAAAAATAAAATAGGGCTTTGGGAAAAAAAGATTAGATTTCTTTAGTGATAATATTTTCAGATATGTTATTCCAAAAATCACATTTTCATTTAAAAAATTCAATACGCAGTTATATTTAGAGAACTTTTTCTTTAACTTTTTTTTATGTGCGACGTCCTGTTTATTTTTCTGTGCATTTTTTTAATGTCGTCAAAGAATCGCTGTATTTTTGTTGGAAAACTGTCGAAGAGTTTGCCTGTCCGTCTTTCCGCTTGCCTGCGCTCTAGTCACGTAAATATAGTCTGAGTCTCATAAAATGTATACACTTAAAAAAAAGGGAAAACAACAAGTAAGAAATATCATGTGTTAAGCATAGATTATGAAGTACTTTCCAGCATGCATGAAATCTTTAACAAAACTTCGTTAATTAGGAAAATAAGGGTATATAGCCAAATATGTATTCCAATATTTTTGAACAGCCCTGTATTTGATCTGTCAGTTGATATACATATTATAAAATGGAAAAATTTAGTTTAGCAAAAAAAAAAAAAAAAAAAAAAAAAAAAAAAAAAAAAAAAAAAAAAATTTGAGCAATTTGTACTAATAAATGGGAAACATACTTGAAAACTTTTGTTCAGCCCTGTAGTTTAGCTTGTTCCTTTATTACACGTCAGTAAGAAACTAAAATTCATTTTAAACTAAAATACTCTTAAAACAACTGTAATCAGATTGTTATAAATTATCATTCATAGGCGCCAATGTACCTAACCCCTTACGTGGCCCTGCATATCATTTTATATATATTCTGCAAACATTTCTTTGTAAATTGAATGCAGTTCAACGTAAAGATGTATACCTTATTTAAGAACCCCCTTTAAGTAACTTACGCTCATACTCAGTAATGTTGGCGAGCTCTTTTGGATAGCCCTGTATATCACCTATAACATTTATGCACACCCTTATCTATACTAATAAAATCCGTTCGCCTCTGTCTGCTTGAAGCCGATTACAGTTCGCAACGCGGGCGAGTTGGAAGTCGCGAGAGGTGTCTTTCGATTGGAAAAATTCCGGGGAAGTCATTTCGGGCATTTTCGAGACCGTGGGACCAAAATTAAAAAAGTTATGAATTAAAAACCCCTTGGGAATCGGAACGGAAAATATCTCAATTCCGAAACGGTGCTCCGAAGCAGAACACTGCGCCACCTTGCGGTGAAGAACCTGAACTTTTCCCCTTTGGCTAAAAGAAGAAACAGCCGAAAACCGCTTTTTCTACCGGCGCTAATTGCGTTTTTTTTGCGCGTTTTTTCTTAAACCATCATGCAGACAGTTTTTAAAGTAGAAAAAAACTGATTACATATTCAGAATCTGCGTAAAAATCTGCTTCTGATGAACTAAAAAATACGAAAAAATGTCTTATGGGCGCGTAGTGCCCACCGTGCAAAACCAAATATTTTTAACGGGACTATGGGCGCGAAGCGACCATAGCTCCGATCCACAATCTTTTTTTTTTTTTAAGTGCACGTGGCCCACAGTGAGAAATCACATATTTTTAACGGGACCATGGCTCTTTAATTTACTTTTTTTGTGCTTGAGGATTCGAACTCGAAGACTTGCTTATTAAATGAATTTTTTTGCTTATTATATACTGCTTAATATCGAGGTTCGTTTGCAAAAAGTGGCCCAGCTAGCGGGCGTAGCTCGCTATCGGAACGGAAAATATCTCAATTCCGAAACGGTGCTCCGAAGCAGAACGCTGCGCCACCTTGCGGTGAAGAACCTGAACTTTTCCCCTTTGGCTAAAAAAAGAAACAGCCGAAAACCGCTTTTTCTACCGGCGCTAATTGCGTTTTTTTTGCGCGTTTTTTCTTAAACCATCATGCGGACAGTTTTTAAAGTAGTAAAAAACTGATTACATATTCGGAATCTGCGTAAAAATCTGCTTCTGATGAACTAAAAAATACGAAAAAATGTCTTATGGGCGCGTAGTGCCCACTGTGCAAAACCAAATATTTTTAACGGAACTATGGGCGCGAAGCGACCATAGCTCCGATCCACAATCTTTTTTTTTTTTCAAGTGCACGTGGCCCACAGTGAGAAATCACATATTTTTAACGGGACCATGGCTCTTTAATTTACTTTTTTTTGTGCTTGAGGATTCGAACTCCAAGACTTGCTTATTAAATGAATTTTTTTGCTTATTATATACTGCTTAATATCGAGGTTCGTTTGCTAAAAGTGGCCCAGCTAGCGGGCGTAGCTCGCTAGTCTATACTAATAAAATCCGTGCGCCTCTGTCTGCTTGAAGCCGATTACAGTTCGCAACGCGGGCGAGTTGGAAGTCGCGAGAGGTGTCTTTCGATTGGAAAAATTCCGGGGAAGTCATTTCGGGCATTTTCGAGACCGTGGGACCAAAATTAAAAAAGTTATGAATTAAAAACCCCTTGTGAATAATGTATAAAGATTGAGTGAAACTTAAATACGTATATCATAATTAACCCGCGAGTAGTCGCGACTTTTTTCACAACGTCATTAGTCGCGCTCGGTTTTTTCGCCGCTGGCCCCCCGTATACAAAAAACGTAAAATAAGAAGTATTTTTCACTTAGTATATAAATATAACATTTCAATGAAGATATAAATATGCAATTTTCATAAGTTGTGCATTTTAATCATGAGATTTGGAGTAATGGGAAAAAGTAAAAATGAACTGCCATTGGGAATTGTTCCGTAAAATTTTTCGTGAAATTCAACTTTGTTTCTAAAAATGTAATTGAAGGAAAAACAGAGATGTCCTGTTACTTCAATAAGGTGATACAGATATCTTTAAAGTCAGTTACATGATAGATTTTTTTTGTATTTGTAATTGGGATATGAATTAGGAGAAGATAAGTTATACGGGCGGCGAAAAGACCGACACGCGACTACTGACGGGTTAAAATGTAGTACATCCATCCATCGGCCATCATCGGAAACATATACAGTCCGTCGGAAGGAATATAATATTTGAAATCTTTTGTGTGTCCCTGTAAATGCAATGTACTTCATATTATGCAAGACAGAATCGTAAAAATTATATTAAGCCTCAGTGATATACATCAATTTTGTTATACACGAAACAGTTTACTATATTTAAAAAATGTCACACACTATTCCCCCCCCTCCTTTACCATTATCCATTGGAATTCTTTTGTGTGGCTCTGTTAAGGAATAATAGCTATATTTTCACCGCATATTTTATAGAATGCATACTTTAGTCCACCTCTTAAATACATGTAAATTTTAATATCTTTGACTGGGTGTAATATCTTTGAAATGCCTTTGAAACGATTTTTCCCCATAGGTCATAATGTAATGGAAAATTTTTCACTCTCCCTGTAAATAAACTAATTATGGTAGAAACTTCATTTTCAATAGAGTTCGTGCTTGGGTAAACGTCAATAACGTATAAAAATTTCAGGGCGATTCGAGTATATTAATAGGTGTTAGAGCGCGGAGAGACGGACAGATGTATAGACTTACAGACGGACAGACAAACCGAATGCATAAGCACTTTTCAAATAATGCATAAGCATTTTTCAAACTTTTAGAAAGTGTTATAAACGTTAAAATTCATTTGAAATAATTTTTCCCCATAGGCCGAATGTAATGGAAAACTTTTGACTGTCCCAGTAAATGAATTAATTATAGTAGAAACTTCATTTTTAATAGGGTTCGTGCTAAGGTAAACCTAAATAACTTCCAAAAATTTCATGGCAATCCGAGTATATTTACGAGAGTTAGAGCGCGGACAGACGGCCAGACAAACCGAAAGCATAAGTACTTTTCAACTTTGTTGGAAAGTGCTAATAATAAAAAACGAACGATTATACGGAGATTGTAGTTTTTAATCGGGACTCCAGTACAATTAACTCTTTTGTAACGGGAAAATTTTCGTTTTTTCGTGGAATTTACTGGAATTTTATCTTTGAAAAACATTAAGTTGTACTGGCGTCCCGACTATAAATACAACCTCTGTAAAATCGTCCATTTTTTTACAGTGTACATGCTATTAGGTACCATTATTGAAAATTCGGTACAGACAAATGGAAAGATCAGACGACAAATATAGGTGCTTCGTAGTTATATAATTACGAAAGCACCTAAAATACAATTAATTTTAAAAGTGCATGCCTAAATTGAAAACACATTTCCAATTTTTATTACTCACAGTACTGTAATCGATTTATTTTGTGTGCACGTGTAAATGGATAAAATATGCTATGAATGCCCTGTACTAACATAATCGCAGTACTAACATACTGTACTAACATACTAACCTAATTCAGTGATTTATATCCTATTTAATTCATTTGAAATAGCGCTATATCTTTAAAATATTCTGCAAATGATTTTTCCCCATAGATCATAATATAATAGATTTTTGTGAAGTACCCCTGTAAATAAAATATTTATCCCACATACTTCGCATACAGTAGCAAACATGCTCATGTGATCCTAAAAAAGATTTGACAATAACATGAAAACGAAATATATATTTATGGGAGTTAGAGTTGAGAAAGATGGCCAAACCGTCAGAAAAACCGAATGCAGAAAAAAATTTTCAACTTTGTTGGAAAATTAAAAAGTGGATACTTTTTCTACATGCCAGAGTATGTGCGGATAGTTTTTTTTCTCTCACCAAAGCCATTTCTGATATTTCATTAAGATACATCTATTATACAATTTTTTATACATTCAAAAACACTGATTATACATTAATTTTTTTTCATGTTTTCAGATCAGAGTTTTAAATATAGGCCAATTCATTTCGCAAATGTACATAATTTTTAAAGAAAATGTTCCGTCTCTTTAATAAATATAAAGTATTTGAATTTGCGATTATCATTTTTATTAGTCGTTAAATATTCCAACCACTGTAATCAATCATTAATATGAATCAGCGAATATTAGGTCATAGGGAAAGTTCTGCGGTTTTTTAAAGCAAAGCACTGTTTCGTTTTCTTATATTTTGCTACTACTGACAAGGAGTAATCTTGAATGACACAGATATGAACACTGATTCTTTTCTGTTTGCTCTGTGTATTTCTCGTTTGTGTTGCGTCATAATTTTTGCTTCAGTTTACTTTAAAAATAGAGAGCCCAAAATATTCATTTTCGTCACATTAAACTCTGTTCTTTTAACTAAAAAAATAATCTCTTTGGTTTTACAATCCATGAATATTCAGCGCCGACAGTGCCCTGTTCTGTTTACTGGACCCTGAACTCCGTGGTGCTGCAGCGTATGTCCCGGGCAGGTGCTCAACCTAACATGAGAATTTCGGTGTTTTAGTTCTCATGCAAGCTTGGTAATCATTTTATCGGCATCGCATACATATTTATGGGAGTTAGAATGTGGAAAGAGACCATATGTAAAGACAAACCGTATGCATGAGCAATTTTCAACTTTGTTAGAAAGTGTTAAAATTTAAATAACTTTTTTTATCCTCAAAAATATATGCGGTGAGATTTCTTTCTCGCCAAAACTATTTTTGATATTTCATTGAGGTACCTCTACCGAAATTGTATATATAATTTTTAGTAAGTTTAAAAACTCTAAATACACATGTATTTTTTCATGAAGGGATTAAAGAACTGCGCCCAGTCGGGAACCGAACTCTCGACCTGCCGCGCCGCAGTCAGATGTTCTGACGACTCTACCACTGGGCGTCTTTCATTATTTCAAGAAAAGTAAAAAACGCTATTCAGAATGCTTGTAAAATTTGAATTGTATGCAATTCAAAGTAAAATTCCAAAGTAAAATTCCAAATGAGCATGTTCAAAAGTGGTTTTAGAAACTTAAGCACAGAAAAGTTTAACCTCGAAGATGATGCCCACTATGGACGATTATCATCATCTGGTGCGGATGATGATGATGGCAATCCATAAAACTTTGAAGAAGGACTTCATTAAAAAAGAAGCAATCAAATCATCCTTAAACTGTACTTTTTGGAATACCTAATCTGCATGATACAATGCTCAGCAAAAAATTAGACACTGGTGTTTTTTAACCTTTAAATAAAAAACCCGAACATGTGATATTTACAAATGGCTGTACTTATTTTCAGATATATTTTGAACAATGTAGAGTAAAAATAATAGTTATAACATAAGATAATATTTACCGTAATTTCGGGTGTATAAGCCGCGGATCAAACAATTCTTTTTGGAGCCAGAAATCTTATTTAGTGATTCAAAACAAATATTTATGGCGATCTAAGTAGTTACACTTATTTCTTAAAAAATTCTGGGTCGAAAAAGAATTGTTTGACCTGCGGCTTATACACCCGAAATTACGATAATTTAACTGAAAAAAGTAAAATTTACATATTGCAAAAGTTTAGACACTTTTTTGATTTTTATCCACTTGTTCATGAAAAAATGCAAATTTCCAAGTTATGATGTCACATGTCTGAAGTATTTAATTGTACCTCGATATAGTATCAATTAGTGAAGATGCAGGAAGCTAAAAATATTCAGTTAGATGAGGTAATTGAAGTAGGAAAGCTGAAATGGAAAGGGAAGACTGTTGCAGAAATTTCAGCAGCATTGAATCGTCCAAAGTGGTCTGTGTATGAAGTATAGTCTAAGGATGACTCCTTCAAAATAAAACATAATCTAGAAGACCTTGTGTGACGAGAAAATGAGAAGGCAAAAAGATCCAGAAACTGACATTTACAGAAATAATGATTGCTAATGACATTAAAAGTAAGTCAGGACTTTCTGTGTCGACGGACATGATTTGTAGATGAATTAAAGAAACATGTAAATCAATTTACATGAAAATGATAAAACAATCACCTTTAAAATCTCATTACAAATTGGCGAGAATGCAATGAACTTGCAAACATACGTCATATGGACCGAAATGGTACGCTATGATATTCAGTAACGAAAAAAAAGAGGAATTTGAATGTCCCAAATGGGCGGGAATAATATTGGTACGACTTGCGTAAAGAGCAAGGGACTTTCTTAAGTCGACAACAAGCTGATTTTTTAATGATTGGGTTCTCACTTTGCTTTAATGCTCGAGTATCTGTGGAGTTATTCATTGGTTGCCAAGCAACACAAGACTACGCACATACTTTGGAGATTAAGTTTTATTCATTTGGGGAACTTTTAACTGATCTAAAGCATGGATTTTAGCAAGATAATGCGTCTATTCGTGTTGCATACAAAAGAAGAACTTCGTTTAACTCTGGAAATTCTACTGATCTCAACTGGACGGCGTGTAGTTCTGATCTGGACCCAATCGAAAACCTTTGTAACACCATATGTCGTAAGGTTCATGCAAATTTTTGCTATAATTTTCTGTTAATGAACTTGTAGTTGCTGCTGAACATGTTTGGTATAAAATAGACCCCTAAGTGACGCAGCATTTAGTTTCTTCGATGAAAAGTCACATTTTTGCACTAAAAGCAAACAATGTGGGTGCAACTCAATTTTAGTTTGTAGTTATTTTTCTGTAAATATACCAACTGTCTATACTTTTGCCACAATGTTAATTTCATTTTTTTTGTCATTATATTTTATGTAAAAGGAAAAATTCAAAATTTATTGTTTGTGATTAAATGATAAGTCACAAGTAAAGTATGACAGATGAATTACAAACATTCGGTGCGTTCTTTTGAATATAGAAGCGTAATCGATCATTGTCTAAATTTTTGCTGAGCACTGTAGATCTTGAACTGTGTGAATTTCAGCTGTAGCATCTTTTATAGGATCCTTTTTTACAGATGATTTATGTCCAAAGTGACATCCTCCTTGAGGCTTATATTTCTGCATTCAGATTTCCAAAACTATTTTTGAACTGCGTCATCTAAAACAGCCCATTGTCCATACGCAGTTCAATTTTTGCGAGCAGTTTGATTAGGATTTTATCTTTTTTGATATAAATGAAAATAACATATGGCGAAATTGATCTTTTTAATTTCCCATACTTAATATAGCACTGAAACTAAAATTATGCGCAACACAAGCAAAAATTATACGGCGCAACCAGAAAAAATAGAATTTATATATCTTGTTCATTGAAACTCAATTCTTACAGAGATTAGTAGGATAACGGAATTTCACTTTGAAGAAACGAAGAACTTTCTCGCTGTCTCAGTATAGTAGGCACTATATATTATGAAATATTTTATGAAACAGAAATCAATTTATTACTTTCTTCTATATTCAGTCGAAGAAAGTATTGTTATCGAAATTTTTTCGATTTCCGGTTTTCGACGGATTTACACTTTTTAGGGGTTAGAGATTTCAATAAACATGTTTTTACAAAATGTCTGTCTGTCCGTATGTCGCCATTCTACCATCAAAAAATGTATAATAATATGCCAAGAATTGAACCAAATTTTTTGTGAATTTTTTTGGCTGTAGCAAGCAGAACCTCCTTCATTTTTGAAATATTCTACCGGAAGGGGGCGGTGCAATAGCAATTTTTGTGCCATATTCAATATTGTCACACATAAAAGAGTATGAAGTTATGCATACAATAGAACCAATTTTTTGTGAAAGTGTATGGTTATGACTAGTTGGTCCTACCTGAATTTTAAAAAAATCTGGAAGGAGGCATAATAATCAAGATTTCTGTGCCATTTTCATTATTTTCCATAAAAAATGTGTGAAGTTATGCATAGAACTAAAATAAATATTTTGTTTATGATTACTTTTCGGTATGGCAAGTAGGTCCTCCATGAATTTAAAAAAATACCGCGTAATAACTTGTTTTTACTCCGATTAATTGACTGAAGCAAAAATTTAAGATGAAACTCTAAGTTTTTATAATATTGAATTAAAATTATTAAAGCATTAAAATGTGTAACTATTTTTTAAAATATTGAAATGCACGTATGAGATAGAAGAAAATTTTAGGATTGGCATATCCGACTAGTTTTTCAAATATATTGAATTTTTGAATGAGTATATGAGAATATTACAAATGCATGGCAGTACATAAAATTTATTAAAATCACTTTAACTTACGGTGGGGTTTTCTATAAGGAATCGAAAGTATGTCATACTAAGCATTTATTCAAGACATCAATTAATAAATTACCTTTTATCAATCAGAAACTAATAGAAAAATAATGATTAATTTTCTTTAAATTTTTTTACTCATAAATCGATTTATGTCATTCATTATTCTTAATTAATTATAAAGGAGGTGGGTCAATAACGGCTATTTTTCACCCATCAGCACCTAGACGTGACATACATTTTTTTTTTCATTAATATACTTCATAACAAGTAAGAAAATAATAATATCTTGAATGAAAGTTTAATAATTGATGGAAAAATAAAATATAGATTTAAGTAAATATTATGTGTATTAATGAGCATAAACAGAATTGTCATTAATTTTAATCTATATAATCTATAGTAAACACAACAATAATCGTAAAATTAAGATAAATGGAGCTTACTAAGATTATTATTTCAATACATGAAATATCGGAAATAATAAATAACAAATAATAATAATAATAATAATAATAATAATAATACAGTTTCAGACTTTTTGGACAATATGTTGATTATTTTCTTTATTGATTTCTTCACCAGAATCACTAATAGACCATCCAACGACCGCGTCTTGTACAGTATATGAACATATTCAATATTTGGTTTTTTAATTTTGATTGAGCGATAGTACTTTACAGTAGTATTGTAAGACAGAAACCATAATATGAAAACAACAAGCATCCAACACTCTACGACACTTTTGCATACTTTACACTGACCGTACCATTATGTTATAATGTTTCGCTGAGTTTTTATCCAAATATTATAGGTTTTAGAAATTGTGCGCTGACAAATAAAATTTTGGTTATGAGAGCTTTTCCTTAGTATCATCTGTTGAAAACTGTTGCTGCTTAATTAAGAATCCTGGCATTTGATGTTCAATATCAATTTCGTGTAGAAGTTTCAAACAATCCCAGTAAAATCTATCAGTACTCTCAACATCATTTGGCTTCAGCCACTTTTTGATATTATATGAATATTTTTTAATGTGTTTGTGAGTATGTTAACGTAATTGTTCTTTGCTTCCGCGAAGCAAGGAACGAAAACATCCAAAATCTAATTTGAAGTAAAGACGAATACCATATGCTTAACACAAGGTCTTCCTTTGTATAGCCAGAAGGAATGCCTCTGAAATTAATAGTTCACACTCTTCTGGATATAAATGTACGTGCTATCGAAAGCAATCATCTCAGTATCATTGTTGTCATCCGGTGTAAAGGTGCACTACACTGTGCCAAATGCTCTGCTGAACATCTGACTAGGGACTGTAAATCTGCTGAGATAGTGTGTGCAAATTGTTATTTTAAGGATCCGGATACAGGATGTGATCATCGTGCCGATAGCTTGAATTGCCCTGCATACCAGGAGTATCGGCAGAATGTTATTGCAAGCCGGTTATAAGGGCACCTTGGGCGCTTCAGCTAGATCTAATTTTGAGGGCATTAAATTTCTTCAAATTAATCTGCACCATTGCTCTGATGCCAATGACGCCTTAGAAAAATATGTTGATAAAAATAGCATTGATTGTATATTATGTCAAGACCCGTACATTTTAAATGATAGTATACCTGGCATTCCTTATTTTTGGAGGGTTTTCCTTTCTAATTCTAATACTTCTGCTGTCATTTTAACTAACCCTGAATACACCGGAATTTGTAGTCTGACTGTGAATAATACTGTACTGGTTAATATTACATTAGCTGATAACAACGTTCTTACTGTTGGCTCTCAGTACTCTGCCCCCTCGGCTGACCTAGATAAGGACTTCGAAGAATGGATTAACTGTTATCCTAGCTTTGATTCAATTGTGGTTGGTGGCGATTTTAATGTGCATCTAAAAGCCCTGGGGTATTCAAGAGAAGATGAGAGAACTGAGATATTGATGGAACACCTAATGACGAAAACTTTGTTTATTTTAAATGATCCAGACGCAGATCATACTTGGACACTAGAAGACAAGAAAGGTCGCCCTGATTTGACTCTTGGTGGCACTGATATTTGTGAAAGAATTACAAGTTGGTCTGTAGATTCAAAAAATTTTTCGTTTTCAGACCATAAATATATTCAATTTGTTTTGGATTTTAACCCACAGTTGCGGAATTCTATGAGATTTAAAACAAAAAACAAAAGCTTTGCTAAATTTAATGACCTTCTACACCATCACGAATATGATCTTTTAAGTAATCTACTTTTGGTAAATGCACCATCCAAACTGGATTATTGGTTAAATAACTTTTATGACATTCTTAATATTATAATGTCTAAATGCTTCAAACGAGGTACTTTGTCTTATAAGCCAACATCTACCTGGTTTACTACTGAACTGCGTATAGAACGAAATCGAGTCAACGCCATGTATAAGAGACATGTACATAATCCCACTTCTTTAGAATTCAAAGCCACATATATTAAATATAGGAACATCTATAAAAAGAACGTGAAGAGGGCAAAAAAATCCTCTTGGCTTAATTTTTGCGAGAAAACTTCTTCTGCGTTTGGTAACTTGTTCAAATATGTCTCCGGAAAGTCGCTGCAGCATACTGATCTTATATTCACCACCCTCGAGAACTCAGAGGTCTTTGATTCTTATGATAATGTTGCAGAGAGTTTGATGGTAGAACATTTTAAAATAGATACTAGACCAGTTACAGTTCACTCATTTGTATCCTCTACTAGCTTTGCAGATGATTCCCGATTTCGAAGAATCACAAAGAAAGAATTATATTATGCTCTCAAACAACAAGATAATAATAAAGCTCCGGGCTTTGACGAACTTGATGCCTTGGTTATAAAGAATATTTGCAAAAATTTTCCTATCATCATGCTTAATCTTTATAATAAATGCTTATCACTGGGACATTTTCCAGAATATTGGAAACGAGGCATGGTAGTTTTCTTTAGAAAACGGAATAAGGATCCACGTCATGTAAGAGCTCATAGACCTATCTGTCTTTTGCCCATTATGGGTAAGATTTTAGAACGTATTATAAAGACCCGCATTATGACAACATTGGAGAATACAGTTTTTATGGCCGATGAACAATACGGATTTCGTGAGGGTCGTAGTACGGCTTTGGCAATGTGTAACCTCAAGGAGCTAGTGAAAAATATTCTGATGGATTTTAAATACTGTACAATTGTCTCACTAGATATCGAAGGTGCGTTTGATGCTCTTGACTGGGATATAGTTGCAACAATTATTGACGATCTCCCCATTGAAGATTATCTTAAGAATATTCTTAAGAATTATATTAGTACTAGAAAAATTGGCTTTTCTTTTGTTAATGGTACTCGTTGGTTTGATGTTTTCCGCGGATGTCCTCAGGGTTCATGCCTGGGTCCATTGATCTGGATAATTGTTGCAGATAAAATTATCAAGCAGTACAAAAGACGTTTTCAACATATCATCTCTTATGCAGATGATTTTGTGGTACTCGAGGGAGCAAATACTCGTCAAACATTAGAATTTAAAGTTAATGCTAGCCTTTCCCATTTTTATGATATTAGCCAAGACTGTCACCTTTCTTTGAGTCCTGGGAAATCAGTTGCTATACAGATGGGTCGTTTCACTTTAGATAGTAGAAGACCAATTTATAACATGAATGGCAATAGAGTTCCGGTAAAGTCTTTGCTGAATTACTTGGGATTTGTTGTAGATTCAAGATTTCGTTGGCTCGAACACTTGGAGGTTGTTCGTAATAAAGTTACTAATTTTGCTCTTAACATGCGGAAGACTGTTAGAAGAGATAGGGGTCTCGCCACTGAATTCTTAAAGACATGGTATAGAGCCGTCATTGAAAAACAGATAATTTATGGTTTTGAAGCATGGTTTCCTGACTTGAAGATCCCTGCTATAAAGAGACTCAGTTCATGCCAACGCATGGGTCTGTTGTCGATAATTCGCCCATATCGCGATGTCTCCACGGATGCACTTTGTGTTTTGTGTGGCATTCCACCTATTTTTACGGAATTGAAATATAAATACAATAAATATATTACTATTAAAGATCAACGCAAGTTTCAATTTAAAGATGATATAATTGATGGTAGAGATATTATGCAGCGTGTTTATACATTTAATTTTCCTCGTTATAATGATCTTGTGAATTTAATTTTGACTTCTCCAGTCACTGTTGAAGTTCCTGAATCTATGTCTCCTGTAATCTTCACTGACGGATCTAAGATGGAAAATGGTGTTTCGGCTGCATTTACGGTGTTTCACAATGGGACATTTATGTACGACTATAAAATTAAGCTGCGTCCGCGTAACTCTATTAATCAAGCCGAACTCGTAGCAATAAAATATGCAATTTTGTGGTTTTCAAGTACAAGTTTCTCATCGGTTACAATTTACTCGGACAGTCAATCGTCTGTGATTTCTTTGTGTAATCTTTTTCCTAATAATTATATTATTTTAGAAATTTTTAATCTTTTGCTACAGATTCCTAATAAAAAAGTCTTCATAGGTTGGATCAAGGCACATATTGGCCTTATTGGTAACGAGAGGGCGGACGCATTGGCTAAAGAGACTATTGAAAAGAACAACGCGGATCTTTATTTATTGCTTCCTTATCCAAGATCAGTGCTTAATGTGATCTGCCGAAATGCAGTTAATGAGACTTGGCAGAAAGACTGGGAGACTTCAGGAAATGGGAGAGATACATTCTTAATTTTTAACAAAGTTAATCCCGATTTTGTTTCTCCAAACAGAGTGGTTACTTATTTTCTTTCAGGACATGGCAGTTTCCCAGCTTATCTGAAAAAGATAGACAAAATGAACTCTGATAAATGTATCTGTGGTGCTACAGGTACTCCAACGCATTATTTGTTTGCTCGTTGTCCGGAGATGCCTACTTCGTTTTCCTTCAACCGTGATCATACACTTCGTTGGAATTTGCGGAGGGTTTTGTTGGACTCAAAGAACTATTCTTCACTTTGTGCAATTTATAATAAACTTAACGCTTTATACTCGTTTATCAAATATAAATTTTGATGAAAGATCTTACCGGACGATATGTCAGCCTTTGTTAATGTTCAAGAATTATCTAACTAGACTCTAATTTTTGTTTTCTAATTATTGGTATTAACTATGTATAATGTTTTTATTCTGTAATTGAATCTTATGATTTTTCGTCATCGGTTTTTTTTTTATGTATCTGGTTAACTGAGGGGAACTTCCACCGGAGTGTAGTACCTTTGCCTAACGGTTGGTGCTCCGGTGGGTGATCTTGTTCTCTTGTTGTCATCCGGAATGAACAATCTTCCTGCTGAAGGCCTCGAATATTTTTCAATAACTTGTGTTCTGGAGATGTGTTCCATTCTACGGTATTTTAGAACAACGTTCTCAATCAAAGTCTGGTTTTCATATTTTACAGAAGATATTATTATTTTTCTTATATTGAATAATGTAGACAGAACATCATGATAGAGACCAGTTCTAAGTTTTACAAGTAACATTGCAAAGTAAGTACGAGATGACCTCTTTATTGAGGAACGTATTTTGGACTTTACAAGTTTGAAGATATAATTAAAATCAGACATAAATATACTCATGAGAATATAATAACAGATTTCGGAAAAGTGTCCCAGTGTATCAAAATCAAGGCCTTCTTTGCTACATTTTTGATATTGGTTTAGATATTTTCATGCATCGCATTTCTTACATCGATGTATTCTCACTTACAGGACTTAAATCTTGCAGAGTCAATTTACCGATCAAGTAATATGAGTTTTACAGCATCGTTTTCGCGACAAAATATAGATATTAGTTTCTATACAGGCTTGAGTTTCAATAGCTTTTGATACAATAACGAGGCAGTTCTTACCTTCACATACTATACAACAAGTGTTAGTTTTGTAAAAATGAGATATTGATTTAAACGTATATTAGGTTTCTTATTTGTGGTCTCATCGACAGTAATCTTTGACGCATAATCTCTTATTGTTACATCAGAAGAAGAAATAGAAGTATTTAGAGCCTGGAGAGCACGAAATACATATTATTTGTATTTAGAACTGTATTTAGAACCACTCTGTAAATCTCAGTTTTTCGAACATCTAAGTATCAATATAATTTTACTGTTAGAACAGATACGAAAAGTTTTCTGCGAGATTTCACAACCATGACATTGGTATCCAAGCATTATTTATTAGTAATTTCTTTAATAAATATTTACGAAAACAGTTTTAGAAAACAACACTGACGTCCGAACAACGTTAATACTTTTTAAGTACGGCAAAAGAAGTCTGAACGCGCTCCGATAGTAGTGCATTTGATTCTCTCACATGATACATTTTTTTCTTTTACAGGTGGAAGCGCACACTGAACCCAAATAAAATAATGCTCATATAAAGCTTATAAAGAGCAGAATCACTGCATGCCAAAATTAATTGGGTTCATTGAGCGCTTCTTAGTAAAAAAATTAATTCAAAGACGCAAAAAACTTCAAAAATGCAGAAAAAAAGCCAAAACGCTCTACTTTCAGGCTATAATTTCCACGACTTACTATTTTATTTATCACGTAAAACTTATACTAAAGACAAATACATATCTTTAACTATACAGAGCCACAGAACAATCATCTGAATTCGAAACTTTTTTTCCGGGTATATGATGGGCGGAAAATAGCCCTTTTTGACCCACCTCCTTTCGATTTTATTTACTGCTGATATATGAGGGCCCCAGAAGCAAAGAGGTATAATTGACAAAATTGAAAAAAAAATAAAGTAAGTGCACAGACGACCTGGAAATATGCTTTTTTCTTTTCAAGTAAATAAATATAAGTTATTTTCTTACTATGTGTTGCGTTCTAGAGATAAACCACTTTTGCCTAACAATAATCAATATTCACTAATTATAAATTTAAAGAAAATTGTAGACTACCTTATTTTTTGCAATTACAGAAATAAGATTTGAAAGACCACAATGAAACAAGCGGCATTTTCCTACTTCAATTCAGTCAATTATTATTGATGTTCAAATTTAACGTCAATTACCTTTAAATTCAGTTTACTCCAAATCGAATTTTTTATGTCACTTGTAGCCCTTAGCTCTCGAGGTCGTCATATAATGTACATTTTACAACATTTTTGCAATAATATTTATGAAATTTGAGTATTTTAATTATTTTCAGTTTGCTATGTAAGTCACATAAACATAGTTTTCTGTGGAAGGTAAACACTAAAAAATTCATAATATGAAAGCTATTTATACAGGTTTACATTTGAAATTACATTTATATTAATGTGATTGATATAGGTCATTTAGTCCTTGATTTTAAATTACATTTTAAAACTGATAACATTAACCTTTTTCAGACCAAATTCAGATCTAGGCATATTTTATTTTATTTTATTTTATTTTATTTTATTTTTTTACATAATGCATTCTAATTCTTTAGTTAAGGGTTATTAATCAATAATATGGTGGATTTTTTTTTACATATATATAATTTTCAGAATGTTCCCAATTAGGAACATTAGTCACTTCCGGTGGTCGTTTTCCAGTGGTCATTAGTCATTTTTATTATTTTCTGTACATTTCCTCATTAATGATAGTAATAAAGCATCTAATTCAAAAAAATCAAGTCATCTTTGTCGAAAAATCTTCTTTGTCATTTTGCCATCATCAAAAATCGTAAAAAAAATTTTTCGGCCCACCCTACTATATATTACTATAATAAAACAAAAGAGATAATGAAGAATACAAATATACTCCCTGTTCTTTTGTCTTTTAATTAATTGCCGCTTAATTAATTATTTGGCACAATCACATTTTATATGATATTTTGTAGTAGTTTTAGATGTTAAGGGATGAGGGGTGCTTGTATTTTCCAGGGAATTTTTCATTATTAAACATTATCAGGAAGAGAAAATTATCAAACTATATATCTATACTAATAAAAGAAGAAAACGCTCTGTCTGTGTGCCTGTCTGCGATGGCTAGCAAAATCTACGTCACGAATGAAGCTCTAAATTTTTTTTTAGAGTAGCCCAATATCTCTCCTCGTGCACCTGAAGCACAGAATTTTAATTTTTTGATTAGTTTCATAGATACTAATTATGAAACAGAACTCACTCTCTTCAAAAAATCATTTTTTTTAATGTCCTGGGAAAGAAAACGTTTGCACATGCGCAGAAACTCGATTACGCATCTAAACGGAGGAAGAACCTTTTCCCCCCGTTTATTTCTGTTTTTGGATCATTTTGTTTAAATCCAAATCAACCAATCTGCTCGACGTAGTTAAACTTAAGAGACATATTTCGAAAGATGATATTTTTAGGTCTCAAATGCAATAAATTCGAAAAAATGTTTCAGTTAACCTTTTGAAAACAGATATTTAAAAATGGTCATTTTTTTCCAAAACTATTTTTCTCTTTTTTGTCAATGCCCCTTCAGGGCATAATTTTTAAGATATAAACAAACCAAAAAAAAAAAAAGATCTTAAAGTTGAAACTTTCTTCTAACCGATGGTGTAATTGGTTTTAAAATATTTGGATTTTAACCCTTTCAAATACACTGGCAAACGAAGGTCATTTTGCGACTCGCAGAGAGGATATTTTTTCCATGCTAAAATTATCTTAACGTGCATATTTCAACTCAATCTTTTAAAATCTTCTCAATAGACCAAATTTACTCTCTACAAAAAATTCGACACGTTCGGAAGGATAGAAATATTTTTTACAAAATAAAATGTGCGAAAAAATTGATGAAACAATAAAAAACAGATCGTTTTCATTGCGGTTTTGACTTAGCAAAACGAAATCCTATAGGTACCGGTAAACAAAAAACATATTCTTTAAGCTTAAAAACATTTTTATAATCTATGATGCAATCGGTTTTTAAAATATAAGATTTAACCCTTTTAAATACACTGGCAAAAGGAGGCATTTTGTGACTCACGTATAGAATATTTTTTCTACGCTAAAAGTATCTAAGCGTACATATTTCAGCCCAAACATTTAAAAGCATCTCAATAGATCAAATTTACACCTTCTTAAAAATTTTGTAAAACGTTCGGACGAGTAGAAATATTTTTTACAAAATAAAAAGCGCGAAAATTTTGAGGAAATCAATAAAAACCAGATCGTTTCATTGCGGTTTTGCCTTTGCAGAGATCAATTCTATATACGTCCTGACAAACCGAAAATATTTTCTTGAAGCTAAAACATTCTCATAATTTATGTTGCAATTTGTTTTAAAAAATATAAGATTTAACCCGTTCAAATATACCGACAAACACGAATTACATCCCGGTTAAAAGTAACTAGATGCCTATATTTTAGCACAATCTTTTTAGAGCCTTTCAATAAACCAGATTTACATTACTTTCAAAAAATTTGGAACTTTCGTATGCATCGAATTCTTTTTTTTTTACAAAATAAAATGTGTGGAAACTTTTACGAATTCAGTAAAAAGCTGAGTGTTCCGTCGCGGTTTCGTTAGCTTTCGGTTCGCATAGTTTCCAAAAAATCAAATTACATAGAAAACAAAATACCAAACAGCATGTACTTTCAATTCAATATCTTTTCGCGATTTTTCCGTTTAAAAATATAAATTTTGACAAAATGGACTTAAAGATATGAAATCATAAAAATTTGAGTTTAATTTAAGGGTTATTTAGAAAGCAAATAACACATTTGAAAACTGAATAATATCCCGGGCCCGGGCAACGCCGGGCAGGACAACTATTTATTACAATAAAATTAGAATATTTGAAGACTTTTCTGTCACGGACTCCTTAAAGAAACTTGAATATGTACAAACAACTAAATTAATAAATATCAAAAGAATGGCATTGGAACATAAATTACTTTTATTTTTGTATCATATCCTCCCGTAAATTTTCCTGGGTTGTTTCCTTTTATTTATAATAAGATTCCTGTGGACCAGAAAATTAATAATTTTTTCGTCTTATTAGGATAGAGCTTACTAAACACAGGAAGAAACCTTTCAACTTCTTTATAGATTTTTATATATATGAAGGGTGATATGCTTTGGTAACTTAAGAAAAATGCCGAATAAAAGATATATATATACAAATAATTCATTTCTCCCTTGTTTATAAGAAGTAAAAATTAGGATATATTGAATTTATATTTATAGTATACGTTATCAAAAGCTCTTATTTCGGGACATAAACCTAGGAGTACAAAATGAGTATTACATAATTTATTTTAGAAAAAATATACATTAGCTAGCTGCGGAAATTATTAAATTATATAACATTATAATAAAACAAAGGAGACAATGAAGATTTCATAAAGACTACCCCCTCTTTTGTCGTTTAAATAACTATCGCTTAATTAATTATTTGGTTCAATCACTTTTTATATAACAGTTTGATTTATAACTTAAGGGGGGGGGTATCTTTCTTGAAAAGTTCTGATTATTATGCATTAGCAGAATGCGGAAATTATCAAAGTATATATTATTGTAATAAAACGAATGATATAGTGAAGGATACAAATATACTCCCCGTTCTTTTGTATTTTAATTAACTGTCGCTTAATTCATTATTTTGTTCAATCACATTTTATACAATAGTTTGTTGTAAATTTGTAAGTTAAGGAAGTGGGTGTTTGTCTTTCCCAGGGAAGTTCTGATTTTTATGCATTTACAGAAAGCGGAAATTATCAAATTCCACCTAGAAAAAAGATTTGATTAAAACTACAAAACACGTTTTCTTGAGTACATTTTGGTTGTTTTAAGAGAATTTTTTTGTTAAAGTAAAAAATCGTTTTGTTGCTCAGACAAAAAAAAAAAAAAAAAAAAAAAAAAAAACCTTTTTATAAAGTTTTAACAAAAGTCATCAATTTTATTTGAGTTATACAAAAGTCTTGTATTTTCAAATTGTAATTCCAATTAAATTTTGTTGTTTTTGCAAAATTTAAATTGGTGTGCAGTAGTCGTAACTCTGTTACGTAATTTTGTTTAATTGTCTTATATAACTATAAAGGATTAACATAATTTTTGGATAATAAAAACTTTTCAAATTGAGATTGATTAATGACGTTAACTTTACGTTATTATGCATTTCGGATGAAAATTGAGGAAGGAAAACTGTAAAAAAAATCAACAATATTTTTTCGTTTATTCAAACAAAATTTCCGTTGACCCATGTTTAAAAGGAAACATTTGTTGAACCAAACAAATTATTGTTGATTCAACAAAACTTTTTCTCGGTGTATATATTATTGTAATACAACAAAAGATATAGTGAAGGATAAAACTATACTCCCCGTTCTTTTGTCTTTTAATTAATTGTCGCTTAATTTATTATTTGGTGCAATCACATTTTATATGATATTTTGTAGCAGTTTTAGATGTTAAGGGGGTTTTTTGTATTTTCCAAGGAATTTCTGATTATTATACATTGTTAAAAATTTTGTCCCAGTTTAAACCAAATTTTGGTGCTCAATAGCTGCAACTTTAAGATGGTGAAATCTTGAACCAATATTTGGAGCTCCTGTTGAAGCATAATTCCAAAAGTTGGAACGAGGTTGAAATAGAGAAGCTCCAAATGTTGGTATGAGAATTCACCATCTTATGGGGACAGCCACTGAGCACCAAAATTTGGTTCAAACTAGAGTAAAATTTTTAATAGTGTACGTTAGAGTGAAGAGGAAATTATCAAACTATATATTACTATTACAAAACAAAGGAGACAATGAAAGGTGCAAATAGACTTCATGTTCTTTTGTCCTTTAATTAACTGTCGCTTGATTAATAATTTGTTGCATTTATATTTCATATGATGATTTGTAGCAGAGTTAGAAGAAAAGAGCGATGTTTGTCATTTCCAGGGATGCTCTGATTATTATACATCAGCCGGAAATAGAAATTATCAAATTAAATATTATTGTAACACAACAAAAGGGACAGTGAAAAATACAAAAAGACTCTCTATTCTTTCGTCGTTTAATTAACTGTCACTTAGGGGCCATCCATAAATGATGTCGATCATTTTTTCTATATTTTTGACTCCCCTACCCCCTATGTCACAAAGTGTCACACATCATTTTACCCCCGCCCCCCTTCTTGTCACATGTCACGCTATATTACATAAACATAGTCTTGCAATTCAGAAACAAACTTCTACAGTTTAGATCACATTTCAAATTTTACTTTTAAACTTTAGCTATGTGTTTTTATGACATTTGTAAGCTGCACAATAAAAATGATTCATATTTTGTATAATAATAATAATAATAATAATATAGAATAGTAATAAATTATTAATATGGTAGAGCAATTGAAAACAGTAGTATTTTGGAATTTGAAATAGACTTTAACATATTTCGCTTTAAATCATATTTTATGAACCCAAAATATTTTAGTTGTAAAATAACTTCATACTTCATAATTTAATCCACTGAATTTTAATTCTTTCATTTTAACCAAGATGTGTGATGTCACATTTTTTCTTATCCCCTCCCACCCTCTTGTCACAAACTGTCACAATTTTATGAACCCTCCTCCCCCCTTTAAACTTTACATTATTTATGGATGGCCCCTTAATTAATAATTTGCTACATCAACATTTTATATCATAATTTGTAGCAGAGTTAAAATTAAAGGGAGGGGGCACTATTTACAGGTAAGCTCTGATTATAATACGTTAGATTGAAGCGGAAGTAATCAGATATATATTATTACAATAAAACAAAAGAGACAGTGAAGGGTACAAAGGAATTCCCGTTCTTTTGTCCTTTAATAAACTGCCGCTTAATTAATTATTTGGTACAATTACTGTTTATATGATAATTTGTAGCAGAGTTAGAAGGAAAGGGGAGATGTTTGTATTTTTAAGAGAAGTACTTTTAGATGAAAATTGAAGTAAAAACTGTGACCCAAGTAAGTTACTATTATTATTCTTTGCTTTTTAAAAAGATTAAGACGCCACACTACTGACCAAAAAGGATTCGGATGAAAATGAAAAGTCTGTGGGGGTATTTTTTTTTAAATATCTCGCTCAAATTTTAATATTTTGACGTGATTTTTTTTTTTTTTTTTTTTTTTTTTTTTTTTTTTTTGCATAGGATAGCAGAGGACGATCCACAACCGGCCTAGATTTTACTTTTTAGATTTTGGCGTTAGATTTTTAAAAAAATCTTTAACTTTCAGAACCGGTTTGAACCGGTTATGAAACTGAAACTATCGTAATATAAACAGAATACAACCAAAATAAAAAAAGTAAAAACTAGGCCGGCTGTATAGCGTCCTCAGCTATCCTATGCAAAGAAAAAAAACACGTCAAAATATTAAAATTTGAGCGAGATATTGTGAAGTATATTTGAAATTACTAATAAATAAAAGAGAAAGAATGTTGCCTACTTGTTTGTTGATAAGAATTTCTATCTCACCTCATGAAGTATATTTGAAATGAAGTTTGTGTTTATAAATAAAAAAAGAAAAAGAATGTTGTCCACTTGTTTTATTAATAAGAATTTCTACCTGCCCCTAATTCTCCTCCGTTCAGGGTAAATGCAACGAGACTTTATTACTGTTCACGCATTATGTAACAAAAAGCTATTATAAAATGCTTTTAATTAGTAACCATTTTATAAGTGTTATTTGACCAAATTCTCTTTATTTGAATCAATAAATTATGCGAAAAATAAATGTAACCAATTTTATATATTACAACCACACACACACAAAAACAAAAAAAAACTAAATTTAAAAGTAAAAAAAATTACACTTTTATAACGATATCATTACTGGGGGGTGTCTAAGGATGATAGCGTATGATATCAAAATGGAGGAGGCGTCCAAAATTGCTAAAAAGTTAATAACAGCCCGTAAATGAATCAAAAGAGTTAGAAAGTTTTGTGACTAGTTTTTGAGACAGAGCTATTGCGATAATCATGAATAATGCACCAGGTAGCGACATCTGTTGAGCGATTTGCACTAAAACGTAATCCACTCTGTGATATATGAAGCACTAACTAAATCTAAAGTTTCATGAAAATCCATGCACTAGTTCTTGAGATATGGCTATTGTGGAAGTTGTGAATAATGTAGCATAGCAGCGCCACCTGTTGAGCGATATGCATTAAAAACTAATCAGATATAGCTTATATTAGATTTTAACAGAACCTAAAGTTTTGTGAAATTTTGTTCATTAGTTCTTGAGATGGAACATCCATAAAATTTTTGTGACAGACAGACTGACAGACTCACAGGCAGACATTTTTAAAAACATGTTTTTCGGGTTCATTGATCCATAAAACAAGTAAATCCGTCAAAAATCGTATTTGGAAGAAAATTTCACGAATCCAATACTTTCTTCTTGTAAAGATATGATAAAGTAAAATAAGACTCTGGTACTTTATTTATTTAATAAATTTATTAATACATCTGCCATTATAATTTTATAATTGTACAGGAATTAGTACAAGCATGCAAAGATTATCCTTCGCTCAAATGAAAATTGTTAGATATTTCCGAAGGTTTCCGATACATCTTTAAAAAAAAAAGAAAAAAATCTTATTTCGTTTCTATGTCAGATATTGTCTCCAATTCCACTTTGTGTCTGGAAAAAAAGGAAAATGAATAGTAATGCAACAGGTGGTTCATTCCAATATATTCTTTCTCATTTCGCTGTAACTTTTCTACGTAAACCTTTTTCTGAAAGAGATAAACAAAATAAATTTATATATCATATGAAATCAAAATCTGGAGGAAGAATTCATATAAAAATAAATTGAATTGGAATTCCGTCGTATAAAGGTATTTTACGCCTACTTAAAAAAAAAAAAAAAAAAAAAAAAAAAAAAAGATTTCTTCATTTGTTTTATTTTTTTTAAAGATAAAATTCGCACAGTTTTCACTTTTCACATTAAGGTAAGATCCATGGAAATGTTACAGATTCAAAAAGTGGTGACAATTAAGAAATCTCAATTTTTAAAAATGTGGGCGTGAAATAACATTGTACGACAGAACTTTCAGGTTGACCTAATGTACCGGCTGATCCAGAAATTCCGGGAGTTTTGAAATGCTATAATAATTAGAAAACTATAAACAATACAAATATGCGGTTTTTACAGAAATGCTGTGAAACTTATGGGATTTGTTTTTTCGATGAAACAAACAAATTATGTTAGTTACACTTTTTGCCAACGAGTGGCGCTGAAATTGATAGTATTACTTTTTTCAGTATGATACAGCTCACTAAAAAGAAGGAATTAGTGTCTGTTCAAGGGTTGCAAATCTTCATTATAACGCCCATAGCTTTGTTATCCGATGCAAAACAACGTGCACAGCATCTTCAGAGCAGAAAAAAATTCCATAAGGAACTTCAGTTCATCGTGAAATTACAAGTTACCTGCATTCACCATGAGCTGATGATTTCCACTGAGTATTAGCATCAAATTCTACCTCATTTACGATTGCAACAGATGTTTGGGGTCTCCTGCTTCTATTACGATCTTCCAATGAGCCCCTTATTTTGCCCTTGTTTACCATAGCCTTTACATTTGTAATGGTAACTGTGGGATTTGTTGCCGCACACCTAGTACTCATCATACCACACGAAATCGGGCTGGATGTTTTGAGCCTAAATAGTGGCACTGAACTTAGCTGAGAATGGGGGCAATTTTGAGGGAAATATGAAAAGCAGAGAATGTCCGAATAGCTAAGTCGTGCCGCAGAAGGAACAATTTTACGCCGAAAAGCAAGGCTAACGAGAACGTTGCAGAGGGAGATGAGATTTTGCCTTTCTACCGTACCCTACCACGAAAAACTGTCTCCGTTGGCTGTCCCCTTAGAGCGGGTCCGGTAGCTCGTGCGGCCAGGGTCCTATTACACCATATAAAGAGGTAAGCTATCAGAAAAAAATCCCCCCCACTCAGTCCCCCCGCAGGCTACAAATCCCCACAGGCCTCAGACGACTGCAGTGGGGGAGGAATTGTAACAGCATTAATTACATGGTTATACAATCTATATCACTATTTGAAGATAATACTACTATTGCTAACTATTGCTAACTGCAATGCTAATTACTTAAGGATATATTAGGGGGATATCTAATATTACTAGAAGTATTGCAGACATTTTAATTACCATGAGGTCCTAATTGATCTTATAATTAACTATAATAATAACTGGTTGCTTAGTAGCGATACGCGTATGAACGTGGCTAAAATATTCTTACTGAATTTAACGTAATGGTTAGGGAGATTAAAGGACTGAAGGTTAGTTAATACACAAAAATATGAATAGCTAGCTCCATCCTTTTCGGGAATTTATAACTATTTACTTTAATATCTATGGATATTTTATTGGGAAAATTGAAGGCTTATTTATAGTGGCTAAGAACTATGAAAAAGGCATCATTATATTATGAACCTGATGGGGAGATAGATTTTAATGAATATCCCAATGATTGATAATCTAAATGTAATAGCTGCTTTATAAAAATAGTCACCTCCAGTGGATGACATAGTTGGGTAGTTGACATAATCAGTTATTTGTCTTATCCAGTGATTAATAATATCCGGTAATTGTCACAGCTGGTGGATGTCACATCCTATGTTGTGGTTACTTGTTCTGTTTTTGCTTATATTAGCTATGTAGAGTTTTGCTATGGTAATCAGATGCCTCAAAAATAATAAAATAAAAAAGGAATGGCCAAACGCTTGGCATAGTGGCTATAGAGAACTTAAAGCTTTATAAGTTTAAAAAAAGAAAAAAAAAAGAAAATTAAAAATTAAGAACCCATTAGGTGGGGACAGTAAAAAAACTATAAGAGGGGTATCGTGAGATGCTATGGAGGAGTGAGACATAACTATTAAAAGAGGTATGAGAGCTTGCAGTTGCAAACCCTACCCCTACGGATATCAGGCAGGGATTTGTTTCATTCCTCCGTCCCTGTATTCTTGCTGTTTGCCACTGCTAGTAGATTATAGAGGGAGGCGTACCTTAGCGCAAGCTGTCTGTTGCTATCTCTTGTCAGACAGCCGGTCGTGGATTCCCTTCTAGCTCCCGCCCCTGGCTTAACGCCACGTGCTCTAGGTACCAGAAAAATATAGAAACGTAGGGATTTATTACGTGAGGGTTGAGGTGAAAATGTATCCTGTCGTGTACCTTCCGTAGTTCCATTGCCTTAGCTAAACCTACCTCGCTCTGCTCTAATGAGGTGGCTTGGTGCGGGTTCAGGCTAGGTGTCTTTTAGTATCAGCGCCTGGCTCGCACAACTCTGACCCCCAGCACAACTATCAGGTTCTGGCAGGACACGGAGAGTTTATAGAAAGTGATAGGAATCTGGATTGTACCCCACCAGCTCCCTGGATAAGCGGCCGAATTAATTATTAGTAAAAATATTTAAATATATTATATGAAATAAATAAAATAAACAAAGAAAAAAAGAGGAATAGATTGCAACGAGATTAAATTAAAGTTAAGCCTGAAAGGATGGGGGCGGATCTTTAGTAGACATGAAAAAAACCCTTAAGCATAGGGGCCACGAAGGGGGTCAGCATTGCAACTTGTTGCCTTAGTGTGTAACTCTATTGACTCTGTTTCATGACAGTTTGTCTCATTTATGATAGCCGTCTGTACTGTGTTTCCAGTACTTGCAGGTTGATTGGCTCTGTTTTAGGCAATTGTATAGGCTAGGATTAATTACTATTGTTAATTGCAGCTAAACCTACATCTAACAGCTAATTCCATACCTTACCTTTCCGGGTATTCTTATTGATTTATGCTCTGGTGAAACTCGTCTTTGTCATGGTATTTAATCTTTGTGGAGTTAGACTCTTGCGTGGGTATAATTCCTGTTGAAATTTAGACTCTGACGTGGGAAAGCACTCCGACTTGAAGTGTGAACTTGTGTGGTGGAGCGTCTAATGATGTTTGTCTCTGTTGCGGTTATTTGACTTTATTTGCAGTATGTCTCTTATTGCTAGCTGTGATTTTTACTAGTTTATGTATCCTTGATTGGATTGTAAATGTTTTTATTATATTGTTGCAATGTGTACAGGGGCGGACGTGTGGTGCCGCAGTCGGTTGAAGCTTTTCATTGTGTCATATTGCACAACTTGCTGAACTGTTGTTGACATGCGTCGTGTTGCAATTCGTATGTTGCGGGGCACCCGTTGCGGGCTCAAGTTACAACTGATGTAGTGCGACTACCAGTTAACACAGGTAGACTTAGAACAGAAACAGTTTTAAAAATAACTGACTTTAGGGGATTCCTAAGCCTTTAATTTTTTGTTTGTTTTTATAACACAACACAGTGGATAAACAAGCAGTGTCGGATGCGGTTGAAGTTTCTTACTATGTCATAATGCACAACTTGCTGATTCGTTGGTGACATTTGTGGTGTTTGCAATTCTTATGTTGCGGGATTCCTGTTGCGAGCCATGGTTACAGCTGATGTTGTGCGATTATCGCAATCTGCTAAAGGGCATAAGACAAACACAGACAGTTTTAAACTTTTTATTTGGCGATAAGAGCAAATCCTAGGCCTCTTTTTTTACATATAACATATAACACATAAGATATAACATTTAACATATAGCACTATGTTCTTGTTGGTTACCGAAGTGAAAGGGCTTTCCGTTTTATGTGTTTGTTAAAAGCAAACACGTACAAAATAAAGCAAAAACAGTAGTCAGATAGCTCCAAGAAAACTGCGACAATATCACAACATTAAAACAAACAAACAGATAAAACACAAAGCCCTTTCATTTCGGTAGCCCAGCAGGGATATAATCTGACTAACTGACAGTCACTGTCTCACAAACTCACTGGGAAACCTTTTCCAAAATTGTGTTTTCGGAATCTCCGACGTCTAAAAAATGTAATTTCGTTGAAAACCCGAAGTCAAATTTTTTCATGAACCAAATACACTCATGTCCATAAATTAAGGATACTTCAGACTCACTTGGAAATCAAACTCTAAAATAAAAATTTCATTTATAGAATTATCACACACATCTTCAAGACTAATGTGCAAATTTCAGAAACCATATGGCGCCGATAGTACGTCACAAGAACGAAAGTGTGAGAGAGGCGTATATAAGTAACGGTGGTAAAGAAGTAAAATTGTTAACAAGTATTTTCTAAGCCTCTCAGTGCCAAAACTGAACAGTTTTGAGACAGAGAACACATGTCTATGATATTTTACGTGGTAAAATTATCGGCCGTCTGGAATGTGGGCGTATTCAGATGGAAGTATCCAAGGAACTTGGAATTGCCCAAAGTGTAATTTCTAGACTTTGGCAACGATCCCAGGATGATGGAAATATCAATAGACGTTACAGTATAGGTCGTCCCCGAGTTGCAACCACGAATCAAGACCGTCATATGGCAGTATCTGCAAAAAGAAACAGACCGAGCACAGCATCAGACCTGTCTCGTCAGCTATCTTCAGTCACGGGTACGACAGTTTTAAGGCAAACCGTGTATAGACGTTTGGGAAATATTGGTATATATGCTCGCCGACCTGTTAGATGTGTTACGCTCACGGCAACGCACTGTCGTCTGCGGTTAGCCTGGAGTAGAGAACATTCAATGTGGACATCGTCACCGTGAGTTTGTGTAATGTTTTCCGAAGAGTCCAGGTTTAGGTTGTAGTCTGATTCACAACAGACTTTCATATGGAGAACGCCAGGCACACGTTACCACCAAGACAACATCATTCAACGACATCATTACGGTGGTGCAGGATTGCTCGTTTGGGGTGGAATTATACTGGGCTTTAGAACAGCATGTTCAAATCAGAACCATGGCATTCCAAATTTATTGTGACACCATTTTAAAGCATTTTGTTTAGGGGTGCCATGGTCTTAGAATTTGTTTTTGTGGATGATAATTCCCGTTCTCACCGAGCAAACATCGTAAATGAATGCCTTCAAGCTGCGGATATCAACTGTATGGACTTGCCAGCATTTTCGCCTGATTTGAAACCAATAGAGCATGCATGGGATATGCTTGGCCGATGGGTTGCAGCCCGTCAACCACCTCCTACATGTATACCGGAACTTCGGAGAGCATTACTATCAGAGTTGAGTAATCTTCCCCAAAATCTGCTTGATAATTTGATATTCAACATGCCTAGGCGTTTCGTGAACTTTATTTCATCTGGACTGGGAGACATACAATTTATTAACCATCATACCAACCATATAATGTTAAGTTTTTTTAAAAGAGGTACTTTTTGTAATTGCTCTAGGGAGCAACATTTGTAGATTTTATGAATGTTATCATGCATATACCATCGTTTTTGTTCTTTTTCTTTTGTTTAATAAATGGGCTTGACGAATAAGTCACGTTTGTTTTGTTTCCGTACCTTTATTTGCTGAAACTGGCATTATCCTTAATTTATGGACATGAGTGTATTTTTTTTCTTGAAACATAGAAGAAAATACAAATGTGTCCACGTTAGTAACGATGAAATATTGTTTGCAATACAGTGTTATCACCACATTTTGGTTCGTTTCAGTAATTCAAGAACATTTTATGTACAGAATATTTTGTAACTATACCGACGTGAATACACATAAAAATTGAATTTATTATTATTATTATTATTACATTTACTTATATGTGCACCATTATAATTTCACATTTGTAAAAGTATTATTAGAAATGAGCAAAGAATATACCATACTGAAACAAAATCTTTATATGTTTCCAAAGATTTCCGATGCATCATAAGAAAAATAAATCTTTTTTCGTTTCTATGTTAGATAGTGTTTCCATTTCAACTTTATGTCTGAAGAAAAAGAAAATTAATAGTAATGCAACAGATGGTTTTTTCCAATATATTCCTTCTGTTTTCGTTGTAACTTTTCCCTAAGAACCTTATTTTGAAAGAGATAAGGAAAATAAATTTAGATAACATATTAATTCATATATGGAGGAAGAATTCATATATTATTATTTTGGATTTAATAAGATGAATTATTGATGAATTATGATTCACTATTAAAATTTACCTGTGAAAATCGGTCATTTGACGCACAGAGCTTTCATCTATGGATTAAGACAGGTAAATCCGTTGAAAACTGGAAGTCGAATATTTTCATGAATCAAAGACCGGGTGATCCAAAAATCAGGACGAACTTTAAAAATGAATATATTGAAAACGAAACAAGATACAAAGATACGGTTTGCACCGAACGGATGGAAAAGAAACCGGGTTTTGTTTGGAAACGAAAAAAAAAGTTATGTTGAAATTTGTTGAGGTAACTTCGCAATATGTAAAAGTGACAGTCTGGTGCGGCTTCACTGCGGATTTCGTAATTGGTCCATTTTTTTCGAGGAAGTCATTCAGACGGATTTCACACTCTGTTACTTTTGACTATGGAGATTCTTGAAGTCAAAAATGAACCGCGACCAACCGGCATCACCAGCAGCCCTGAAAGATGCCATCCGCCAAAATGTGTCAGCCGTAACGCAAGAAATGCTAATAAATTCTCTGAACGGTATTCTACCTCGTCTCACAGGTGTACATCTGATTTATGGACATCACATTGAACTGTTATTGCATTACTAATTAATTGTAACTAAGCTGACTTGTAAGTTGTCAAAAGTTTTTCATTTGTAAATCATCTTTTGGTGCAATGAAACACTATAGAGTTATCTGTTGGTCCCCCACAAAACTATTTTTTTGTCGCTACACAAAACCCGGTTTCTTTGGCATCCGTTTGGTGCAAACCGTATTTTTTTTTTATCTTGATTCGTTTTCGAATTATTCAGTTTAAAAATTCGTCCTGACTTTCTGATCACCCGGCACTTTCTTCTTGTAAAGATAGAAGAAAGTAAAAATGCGTCTACATTGGTGGCGGTGAAATATTGTTCGCCATACAGTATTGTCAGCCCATTTTATTTCGTTTCAATGATTCAACAACATTCTATTCACCGAATATTTTGTATATTTACCAATGTAAATAAATCGGAAAATCGAAATTGTTCTTATTTTTTTTTCAAATATTATTACATTTTCCTATATTTTCATTATTATAATTTCACATTTGTACAAGAATTATTGGAAATGTGCAAATAATATACCATACTCAAACGAAAATGTTTGTATATTTCCAAAAATTTCCGATATGACATCCGAAAAAAAAAATCTCATTTCGTTTCTATATCGATAATGCTACCATTTCAACTTTATATCTGAAGAAAATGAAAAGGAATAGTAATGCAACAGATGGTTTATTTCGAAATATCCTTTCTATTTTCTGTAAGAGTCTTATTTTGAAAGAGATAAAGAAAATAAACTTGGATAACATATCAGTTCAAAATCTAGAGGAAGAATTCATATAAATATATATGCATGAGGTTATGGTAATATTTTAATTACAGGCGAATATTTTTTTAATGTTGCTCACACCAATTTTTCGAAACAAAAATCTTTTACAGACGCTGTGAGAACATTTGCGAGAAAAATATACAACAAAAAGTGTTTTTTTCTTTTTTTCAGGCTCTGTAATTGAAAATTTAGATACTCCCACGTATAAGTTTTAGGGTTTCGTTCATCTGACGAAACCCTGTTCGTCTCTGTCCTCTGTCTCTCTGTCTGTCTGTCACAGAGTCCGTACACAAAAACTATACAAGTAAGAGCGTTCAAATTTTGTGTACTTATAGATGAATACCTTTTGTCACGCAACAAATCATCAAATTTTGGTAAAGACTATTATTTTAATTAAGATATGTACATTTTTTAATATCATCAATCCATAATTTTAAGTTTTTTTTTTCTTCTCATTGTTGCATACAAGCTTAAATAGCTATAAAAATTATTTCTTTTTTACGCTTTAAAAAGAAATGGACTACTTCTGTTGCCAAAATTACAAAATTGGTATTAAAGCTACAAAAAAATTAATGTCTCAAAAATAAATCGAGATGCAGTTTTTAAACTAATTGCATTTAAAAGTACATTTTTCACTATACGATTGTGTAAAAATTAAAAATGTTCGATATTTAGATGTTTAAAAATTTGCAGTAGCATAAATTTTAAAATTTAAATTTCATTTCTTTTAATTGTTGCACGCAAGTTTAAATAAAACTATTATGTATTTAACATGAATTAATTCATTAAATTAATCGCATGAAAAACTTTTTCATTTCATCATATTACATCATATTTATCCTCTATTTGACATGAGAAGTAAAATATTTTTTTAAAAATCAGTTTGGTCTTCCTTAAACTTATGCTAAGCTTTATAACATTTCACTTTTATACATAACTTTATTTACTTGCGTACTTTCATTAATTCTGTATATTCTGGTAAAAAAATAAAAAAAATCTATGCGATCACGGTAGCATTTAGGGAAAGAATTCGGTATTTTGTTCTGGTGGGTGCGGTTTGCGAATAAATCCGAAATAGCGCCGAAGAACCACTTTTCATTTGTTAGTTTAATGATAAAATGTTTTCAAGGGGATATTAACCCTTAACCCATTAACGCCCGAATTATTTTCTTCGCTAAAATTTAAATTTTGTATTTCCCACCACTTTTAAAAGCAAATTAACTTTTATCTAAATTTATCAAGGATTCTTTCTCGTGAAATAAGATATACATTTTTCTTCCTCTTTACTGGTGGGAAAACCGCTTTCTTGCTGTTTTTGTAACCGTCCTCAAACGAGGACGCTGGGCGTTAATGGGTTAAATGCATATTGTATCATTTTCGATACCATAAGTGTTCCCGATTTATTGGGGGTTTTATTCACATATTCTGTATTCTGACCAGAAATTTAAAAGAGCAATTTTCACTTTACTTAATGACAGACTATTCGTAATTAAATAAAGAAAAATTTACTATTTAGATTTTTCTGGTATGATTTCTGATTCTTTGAATTGCGCATTTTTTGGAACGCGTTCTATCCTATGCATTTAAGGGTTAAATAAAACCCACTGTGCAATCTTCGATCACGCTTACCCACTTGTTTATTGTATCACGATAAGCAAAAATAAAAATACGTAACGGAAACTAAATGTAGCAGTTTTCATTCGGAAAATTTTTAGAATAAGAAGAAAACAAAACTGTTAACCTTTAGGCTAGAGCTAGCGACATTTTTTTGTAATTCTTATAGTTAACAAAAAAAGTTCACAATGGTAGATTTCTCTTAATTGTATCCTAATACATGCATATGACAGAAACTATTTTTAAAAAAATGGTGTGACTATAATAAAGAAATGGTGGTTCGGACGACATTTGTCGCAACCCTGCAATCAAAGGTTAATATACTCAAGATTTTTTTTCTTTCGGAACGTAATTGTAACTTTCGAAATAGAGATCGTTTTTAGCATTTTCCAACAAAATTGAAAAGGGAAAAATCGTTTGGAGGGTATTTTAATGACTTCATGCTATTTCAAACGTAACGAAAGTGATACAAATCATTGAGCTCTTCACTAAGATCACGTTAAAGCAGAGCTTTCATAGCATTTCTTATTAATTCACAGACACACAAAAGAAATCGGTTTTCATACTAATTGTTGGAGAGTACGTTTAAAATTCGGTAAGCGCTTTAAAATTTAATTAGTTTTTTGCATGTTAATCTCTACACATAAATTCTGTCCTTCGCATACAGGGCTGTAAAAAAGTATTCGCATACCATTCTTCTTTTTAAAGGGAAATTGCTAAAGGGGAATTTTCAACTGAAATGTTGGTATCGGTTAAAAAAATAAAATTTTTAAATGCATGCTGTTAATAGATTTAAATTATTTTGTCATATAAAGGGCTGCAGAGGAATTCAGATGATTTTCCGATTGTAGATGTGAACAGCTGAAATTCGCAGTTGACATGCGTTATACATTGCCATATAATGTTACATTATCTTAATAATGTAATAAATATCAAATAAATCTAATCAAATGAATAATAAAACACAAGCTATTTTTACTAAAATATTCTAGGTATGAAATATAAAATGTTAGTAATTGCAATTGAGTAAATTCGGAACTAACATCAACTAATAATTATTTGAATTAAAAAAACACATGAATTAGATGCAGCGATCTTTGTTCTTCTGAATAAATTCTACACGATACCATTTATCAAAGACGCCAGTACGTAATTAAATAAAATCCAGTGGGGTATTGATAAATTAGTGACTAGTCATGAAAATTCCAGCCTAATTTCTCACTTTTTACATGTGAATGAATAGTTAATTTCGGTAAATAAAATTTAAGAAATTGAAAACAAATATATATGTATATATATATATGTTTTTTTTTTTTTTTGTTAAGGCAGGAAGACTTTCCACATTTATATTCGACATTTTTGACAATACTTTTTTAAAAGAGAACAATGCATAATTCAGAATAAATTTTGCATGTGAACTTATTTTGATAGTACAGTGATCCTACATTCGTATCAACTATTTTAAATGGTTGATTGCATTTGTTTAAATTGTACAGAATTTTCAAATTAAAGCACTTGATGGCACTTTTTTTAATTATTCAAGTGAAATCCGTCATAAGCGGTTCTTCGCCGCATTTTAACATTTACATGCACATTACGTGTAATATTAAAGCAAGTACTTATTACGAAGCGCTCGTTAAAGCTAGTAAATTAATTCAGCAGAGCAATACTCACGAAATACCGAAATACAAGAAATTAGCTCATTGTTTGTTATTTATGAGAGTAAATTAAAGAAGAATTAAATGAAAGTAAAGATTTTTTTCACAAATTAACACTTCTTTGGTTTACCCGTACATAGTACGGGCATCCATATTTCAATCATGATTTATTATTCTCACCAGTAAATTTTTATTTTAAATTATGTATTATTAAAACGTAAAATTTTTTTGGCAAAAGTTTCTGTTTTGAGAAATTGTTGATAAAAGATTAAAGATTCTGTAAAATACATAAAAATTAGGCATTACTTGAAAGTTTTTTTCCCTTCAAAAATATTCATCAGTTCAGCGGTTAACATTATCTTACAAAGTAATAAATATTAAAAAATCTAATCAAATAAACATTAAAACATTAGTTATTCTTACTAAAATATTCTAAATGTGAAATTTAAAGTGTTATTGCAGCTGTGTAAGTTCTGAACTAACACCAAATAATAATTGTTTAAATATAAAACTAGTCGTTGGGGGCCATCGTAATACTTAGCCATCATGGATATGTATATGAAAATAAAACATGTGAAAACTATTTATACAATGCATTTCAATTCATAAACAAAATTTAAATATTGTTAATATACATAGTAATGCTATATTAAAGAACTGCTGATGTACCAATTTCGACAAATTATATGAAACGCCAAACTACTCAAGTAGTACCGAACTGCGTAAAAGAAACATCCTTATAACTCCAAAAATAATAATTCTATTAACTAACAATTAACTGTGTCGGATTAAGCGTCTCATTTCCAATCAAACTATACCTCTGAATTGAAATTTGAATGAAATATAGGGTCATGAAAAATCGAAGAATGTGGAAAACAGGATTACAAATAATTAATAATCCGATCGACTTTGTTCTATATGCAAAATGTGTGTTATTTTATTGCCTTTTACGTCCATTCCTTAAAACAAAAAAATTCAAAAATTTTTATCTACCTTTCATCAGAACGAATTTTTTGAGGGTCCGAAAAAAATAGTTCCGGATAATCGAGGTTGCTGATATTAAATAGGCTTCGTCCCATTCTTACATACTAACTACATACAAAATTTCAAGTCTCTATCTTAATTTGTTCGGGAGATAGAGCGTTTACAGACAGACAGACAGACAGACAGACAGACGGACGGCAATTTTTTTCCTAAAAATGTTTTTCGGAATCTCCACTATCTAAAACGTGTAAATCCGTCAAAAAATTTTTTTCGATTTTCAAAACTATTGCAAGACCCTATACTACGTATGATGGGTAAGTAAAAAACACATGAATTAGATGCAGATATCTTTGTTCTTTTGAATAAATTCTACACGTTTCCATTTATCATAGGCTTCGCATGTTTAATTAAATAAAATCCAGTGGGGTATTGATAAATCATCAACCAGTCATGAAAATTTCAGCTTCATTTCTCTTATATCTGAATGAATAACTAATTTCGGTAAATAAAACTTAAGTAATTGAAAACAAATATAATCTTCCCTTTTGTTAAGCAGAAAACGCTTCAACATTTATATTGGACATTTTTGACCATACTATTTTAAAAGAAAACAATGTATGATTCAGAACAAATGTTAACTCTATAATTATTTTGATAGGCCAGCAACTTTCAATTCCTATGAGCTATTTTAAATGGTTGATTGCATTTGTTGAAATTGTATAGATTTTTCAAATTAAAATACTTGACGGCACTTTTTAAAATTATTCAAGTGAAATCAGTTATCTAAAATAACGGGCTCTTCACTGCATTTAAACGTTTATATGCACAGAATATGACAATCTCAAAGCGAGCACTTATTATGAAACGCTTCATAAAGTTGGTAGATTATTCAATGCTGTAATACTGAAACAAATTACATTCGAGTCTCCCTATAACGAAACTCCATGCATCAAATTTCTCTATATAACGAATTTTTAGTAGGAAAGGTTCCCTTTTTGCATGATTACATTAAAACAGTTTCTGTATAGCGAAATGTCAATCTCTATATAACGAATTTTTTCATAAATTGGTCTTAATTTATTCAATTTTTAAAAGCTTCAAAATCATATGTAATCAATTTTCCATCACTTATTTTTGATTTATCGTCACTGTTGCTGAGGTTTTTTTTTTTTTCTTTTTTTTTTTTTTTTTTTTTCAATATTACTTCTCTCCTTGTTCTTTAAATCCAATGAATTCATTCCAACTCCCACACACCTTTCCACATCCTTCTCAAAACAGAGTCAATTGGATTGATAGACATGTAAAAAATGAATCAATAAGAGGCACATAAGTGAGGCCTAAAAATGGAGGAAAATGTTAACTATAATTTTTCATTCCTTGCTAAAATTTGAGCTTTTTTGAGAGCATAACAATTTTAAAATCAAAACAACAAAAAATTACAGATATCTTCGTCTGAAATTAATGCAAGTCTTCCTTATTTGATTTTCATTAAGCTTTCAAATAAATGTCTGTTCTCATTTTTGAAACAGCTTAAATAATTAAGAAATAAAATGTTAGATTAATATTTACTTTTAAGCATTTCAAATTCTTAATTAAAAAGATCAAAAATAATATTTGTTCAAAATTTATACATTAAAAACGATTTTTAACATCATTCTCTATACATCGAATTTCTCTATATAACGAATTTTTTACTGGAACGATAGATTTCGTTATATAGAGACTCGACTGTAGTTCATTATTTTCTATTTACGAGAATAAATTAAAGAATAATTAAATTAAAGTAAGAAATTTTTTTCTCAAATTTTGATTCCCTGATTTGCCCGTTCGTTATACGGACGCCGTGTTTTTGCCATTATGGATTTATTATTCTCACACGTAAATTTTTATTGTTAATTTTGCATTATTTAATCGGGGAGTTCTTTTGATTCAATTAGACAAAAAAATTTTATCTTGAGAAATCGGTGATAAAAGATTTAAAAAATCTGTAAAACACATGAAAAGAAATGGGCATTATTTGAAAGGTTTTTTTCAAAAATATTGATCAGTTAAGTTACCTCAATGTTTATAATGTTGGTTAATATTATTTTACAAAGTAATAAATATAACAATAAATCTAATCAAATAAATATTAAAACGTAAGTTACTTTTCCTAAAGTTTTCTAGATATCAAATCTAAAGTGTTAGTAATTGCAATTGAGTAATCTCTGAACTAACGTTCATTAATATTTATTTGAGTATGAAAAATACATGAATTAGATGCAGAAATCTTTGTTCTTCTGAATAAATTCTATACACTCTTATTTATCAAAATCTTCAGTAAATTAAATAAAATCCAGCGGGATATTGATAAATCAGCAACTAGTTATGCAAATCTTAGCTTCATTTCGCTTATAAATGAATGAATAACTGATTTCGGTAATTGAAACTTAAATAATTGAAAAAAATATATAACATTCCCTTTTGTTAAGCAGAAAGACTTTCAACATTTATATTCGAAATTTATAGCCGATACTTCTTTAAAAGAGAACAATGCATAATTCAGAGTAAATATTACATCTGTAATTAATTTGATAGGACAGTAATTTACATTCATGTGAACTATTTTAAATGGTTGATTGCATTTATTGAAATTGTATAGAATTTTTGAATTAAAATACTTGTCGGCACTTTTTTAGATATTCAAGTGAAATCAGTTACTTAAAATAACCGGTCCTTCACTGCATTTAAAAGTTTATATGCACAAAATGTAATAATTTCAAAGCGAGTTCTTGTTAGGAAACGCCTGATAAAGTTACTAGATTAATTCAGTACTACAATACTCAAAGAAAATAGCTCATCTATATATTTAAAAGACCTGGCTGTTTTTTTGGTCATCAGCCCTGAGTTTTCTACTCAACCGATTTTGATATTTATTTTTTTAAATGAAAGCTGTTCATCTGTAGTTGTACCCATTCTAGCTATTTTTTAATTTATTTCCATTTTTATATTTTATTTTTAATTTTAAAAGCTTTTTCGTGACATTTCTTCAAAACAGCGGCAACAAGTTAAACTTTTCTCACTATAATAAAAATTTATTTTGCTTTATTACTTTCCACCAATCAGGAGCTTGATCTCATCGGTAAATGTGTCATCGCAAAGAAACAACAACTATTGGTTTTTGTAAAATTTAATCCTAATAAAACGATTGCGCATAGTTATTCACTAATCGCTTTACAATACACAAATTATTTTCTGAATAATATTATTAATTATTAAAATAAAATAACAGAAAATAAACTTCAATAAAATATAATATCTAAAGCGAAATTTCTTCGATGGAGAAAATGTCGTCAGTCAGGAACCAGATAAATTTGTTCCGTGAATATAATATATATTGTTATAGCTGTATCAGTGATGATGTCATATTCACTGATCTTTATGCCTTCATCAGAACTTTTCTTTTTATTTAAATGTCCTAGGTATGAACAAAGGAAAATATTTCTATAAACTGCACCATTTTCCTTTAATTATAATAAATATTTTATGAGACTTGTTATTTAAGAGAGCAAATCAAAGAATAATAAAATGAAAGTAAAGAAAACTTTGACAAATTAACCGTTTCCCTAATTTGCCCGTACTTCATACGAGGAACGTGTTTTTGCAATTATCATTTGCCCGTACCACGTGCGGGCACCCATATCCCAATCATGATTTATTATTCTCGCCAGTAAATTTTTATTGTAAATTTTGCATTACTTAATCGGAGAACTTTTCTGATTCAAACAGGCAAAAATTTCGGTTTTGAGAAATTGGCGATAAATGATTAAAGATTCTATAAAAGACATGAAAAAAATCGCCATTATTTGAAAGTTTTTTCAAAATTATTGACCAGGTAATCCTTTAACGGACAAAGCATGTTCATGTCTAGGATATTGAAATAAATGAATGATACCGGCAATTACGTATGCGGTATATACATTATTAAAAGTTAAATGAAGTTTTTTTTAAACTCAAAAACAAAATAATATTTTTTTCCCCAAAATGTTGAAAATGTATCAAAAAGACAACATCTTCCAATGTTTGTTTAAAATACAAAACAATTATTTTTAAATCTTAATTAATCATTCTGACAAAAATCCTGTCAGAATATGCAGCAGTCAAAAGAAGAACAATTAAGCTTCGTGATTCTTTCATAATCTTTTAAACATTTTCCTTTGTAGTTTTATAATTTGTTTAAAAATTTTATAAATGACGCCTTTACTTAAATGATTAATAATCTTTTAAGATAGAGACAGTTGTACAATCTCCCTTTTTTAAATAGATATATATAATCACTTGAGTTCAAAATTAATATATTACATGATTTACAAATTAGTGTTATTGAATTTTGAGTAGATTTATGTAGTTTGAAGTGAAAATAATCTCACCGAAATATATTTGTAAATAAGAAAAGGTGACTTTTCACATGAATAATAAAATGGGTTTTTCTAAATTGAAATTCCGGTGTCATTGTTGCATATCGGAATTTAAAGTTTGAGGTTTCGTAGAGAAACCAATAAACGATAAAGGGTTAAGCGGTTAACATTGTCTTACAAAGCAATAAACATAAAATTTAATCGTATCAAATAAACATTAAAAGAAGTTATTTTTTTTTAAATATTCGAGATATGAAATCTAGTTTTAGTAATTGCAGTTGAGTAAGTTTTGAACTAACATCAATTAGTAAATGTTTAAATAATAATATAAAAAATATATACATGCATTAGATGGAGATATCTTTGTTTTTCGGTATAAATCCTACACGCTTCCCTTTATCAAAGACGTCAATACTTAATTAAATAAAATCCAGCATGGTATTGATAAATCTGACAACAATTCCTGAAAAATTCAGCTTTCTTTCTCTTATATGTGAATGAATAAATAATTTCGGTAATTAAAATTTAAGTTATTGAAAGCAAATACAATCTTTCCTTTTGTTGAGGCAGAAAGACTTTTAATATTTATTGTTGACATACACTCTTTTAAAAGAAAACAATGTATAATTCAGAACAAATATTCCATCTGTAATTATTTTGGTAAGACAGTGATCCTACATTCATATCAACTACTTTAAATGGTTGATTGCATTTGATTAAATTGTATAGAATTTTCAAATCAAAACACTTGTCGGCACTTATTTATTTATTCAAGTGAAATAAGTCATCTACAATAACAAGCCCTTCAATGCATTTTAACGTTTATATGCACATAATGTAATAATTTCAAAGCGAGTACTTATTACGAAACAATAAAGTTGATAGATCTATAAATAATACAATACTCAAACAAAATAGTTCATTATTTGTTATTTATGATTAAATTAAAGAAAATTTGAAGAAAATTAAAGGAAACATTTCAAAAATTATTTTAGTGAATAATATAATTAATTCAAAAGAATCTTATATAATATTAAATTCATTTAACATCTGTAATAAAAATTTTAAACATAATCAGGTATCACATCTAAACATACTCTTTTTTAGAACAGTGTTACATAAATCTACTCAAAATCCCATAGCACTAATTTGTAGTTAAATTAATATACTAATTTTTAACTCAAGTGATTAGATATATCTATTTAAAAAAGGGAGATTGTACAACTCTTTCTAGCTTAAAAGGTAATTAATCATTTAAGTAAAAGCTGTTATTCATCAAATTTTTAAACAAATTAGGAAACTACAAAGGAAAATGTGTAAAAGATTACGAAAGAATGGCGAAGCTTAATTGTTCTTCTTTCGACTGCTGCATATTTTGACAGGATCTGTGTCAGAATGATTAATTAAGATTTAAAAATAATTGTTTAGAATTTTAAGCAAACATTGGAAAATTATAAAATGCCGCTTTAAAACAAAAGACGCCCTACATATAAAATCAGTGCAGGAAATATATGATAACATGAAAAATGTTGTTTCTTTGATACATTTTTACTATTTTCTGGGAAAAAGTATTCTTTTGCTTTTGAGTTAAGAGAAACAGTTAATTTAGCCTATAATACTGTATATACCGAATGCGTAATCCGATTTTTCTTGGAAATGCACAAGGTTAGCCTAAATAAATCACTTGTTTCCAAAGCACTGTGTGTCGAGAGGAATGTGATCTACAAAAGGTGTATGGTAAGTGGAGTAACATCGCAGGATCGGACACGCTAGTTTGGTTGATGTGCCTCTTTTGCCGTTGAACCCACACTCACAAGGAAGGTCTCCATACGGGCATACCCGGAAAAATTTGAAAAAATTACAGAATGGTCTTCTCGTATGGATATATACGTTTATAAAAAAAAATCGGCGGAACCTAAATTCAGTAACCGTAAAAAAATAATGAAAATTTCGTTATTTGACGATTTATCGCCGGTTGGCAATGGAATGTAATTTCAAAAAATATATATATATATATACTTTATGTCAAATACACTTCAAGAAAAAAGCAGTTTCATGTCGAACTTGTTTTAATAAGTTTAATTTAAATAACTTTAGTTTTATAAGTTTTAGTTTGTTTTAAGTATAATTTTGTTATATCGAAATTTATATGTATTTATATTCAAATTTAATCATCAAAATTTGAGATTTAAAACGAAATTCATAATTTAAATTTAATTAAATATGTTTCAAGTTCAAAGTCCAATTGAGAATTATTGATTAGATATTTGTTGCTATGGAAACATATGACGTTTATTTTTGAATACGCTTAAATGTATGAAGATAATTTTTCTCAATATGATTTTTTTTAACTATTAAAACATTTTTTCCAGCGATTAATTAAATAACTACTTCAATGAGAAATATATATATATGTAATACATTATGTATATAGATGTATATAATATATTAAAGTCTCTCATTGTTTATGTTTAAATTCATTAAATACCATTTCCACGCAAAACTAAATATTCAACAGTTTTGAGTTTCATTATAATCGTTTGCTTTTGGCGAGGAAAAGGGCTGCTCGCCAAATCGAGAGCCTCTTTAGTCTTTTCACGCCAAATATTCGAAAATATTTTATTTTTTTACACAATATCTAATGTGATTCCGCCACTAATTTTGACTGATCCTTTATTACATACATAAGTACTTTAATTAGTATTTTTTCATAAAATTCTGGGTATGCCCAGTATGGAGACCTTCCTTGTCAGAAATGAATACTAAGATTTCACGAAATTTTCATCATTTTTGACGAAACCGTTTCCTGGGAAATACTCCTAGCAATTATTTTGTCAAATTGAGTACATTTGTTTCTTTGCTTGCTTGACAATACAAATTTTACGAACAATTTTGTCCAACTTTAAAATTAAATAAGTCTTAAGATATTTCTTGAAATTTAAAACTGTAGGCATCAGCGTGTTTTTCAAACATTTGTCAATAATATATCAATTCTTATATTTTAATGTGCAGTAGTGTTCTTAATATTAGCGAAAAAATATCCGAAGTCACAAAAAAATCATAGTCAATGATAGCATAAGTTACTCTTTTTTTAAAACAGAGAGATTAATTTTACTTCAATATTACACAAATCTACTCAAAATCCCATAATACTAATTTGTAACTAATTTAATATATTAATTTTTAACTTAAGTGATTAGAGACATCTATTTAAACTAGTCGCTGGGGCCACCGTAATACTTACCCATCATAGATATGTATATGGAAATAAAACATGTGAAACTATTTATACAATGCATTGCAATTCATAAACAAAATTTAAATATTGTTAATATACATAGTAATGCTCTATTAAAGAACTGCTGATGTACCAATTTCGATAAATTATATAAAACGCCAAACTACTCAAGTAGTACCGAACTGCGTAAAAGAAACATCCTTATAACTCCAAAAATAATAAATCTATTAACTAACAATTAACTGCGTCGGATTACGCGTCTCATTTCCAATTAAAATATACCTCTGAATTGAAATTTGAATGAAATACAGGGTCATGAAAAATCGAAGAATGTGGAAAACAGGATTACAAATATCTCGGCAACTAATAATCCGATTGACTTCGTTCTATATGCAAAATGTGTATTATTTTATTGCCCTTTACGTCCATTTCTTAGAACAAAAAAAATTCGAAAATTTTTTTATACCTTTCATCAGAACAAATTTTTCGAGAGTCCGAAAAAAATAGTTCCGGATAATCGAGGTTGCTGATATTAAATAGGGTTCGTCCCATTTTTACATACTAACTACATACAAAATTTCAAGTCTCTATCTAAATTCGTTCGAGAGATAGAGCGTTTACAGACAGACAGACAGACAGACGGACGGCAAAATTTTTTTTCCAAAAATATGTTTTTCGGAATCTTCACTATCTAAAACGTGTAAATCCGTCAAAAAAAATTTCCGATTTTCAAAACGATTGCAAGACTTACACTATACTACGTATGATGGGTAAGTAAAAAGTGAGTGTGTTATAATTTAAAAGATAATTAATCATTTAAGTAAAAGCCATTATTTATGAAATTCTTAAACAAATTATGAAAATACAAAGGAAAATGTTTAAAAGATTACGAAAGAACGTCGAAACATAATGGTTCTTCTTTTGACTGCTGCATCTTTTGACAGGATTTGTGACAGAATGATTAATTAAGATTTAAAGAATTGTTTTGAATTTTAAACAAACATTGGAAAATTATGAATGCAGTATTAAAATAAAAGACGCCCTATACATAAAATATGTGTCAAGAAACATGTGATAAGATGAAAAATGTTGATACATTTTCAATATTTTCGGTGAAAAAGTATTCTTCTGCTTTTAAGTTATTAAAAAAAATATTTAGCTTATAATATTGTATATACAGCATATGTAATCCAATTTTTATTCCAAGAAAACGACATATTCTTGGAAAATTCCAATTGCTAAATGTTGGATACAGTTATAGTGGATATAATTTAAAAGATAGTTATAATAATTATATTATAGTTATATTAGATTTCAAAGTAGTTATAATTAAAGTTGTATTTTTAATAATCATTAAAGGAAAACAATCAAACCAAATGTTTTCAAACTTAGTAATGGACCAAAAAAGGTCATGGGAAATTTTTAGAAAAAAATTTCCGCTTTACTGTTTTTTTAATAAAAATCGTTTGTAGTCAAACTCCAGTATAAGCAGGATACGTAACTACATGTGATAAATTAAAATAAAATTTCTTAAATTATATATATATATATATATATATATATATATATATATATATATATATATATATATATATATATATATATATATATCATTTTTCAACATTTGCCAGGGATATAGAGCAATGTCTTGATAGAATCATGGTTCTTCAATGTGTCCTTTATTGTTATAACAAAAGCGCAATTTAAAACGTTTGAAAAAAAATTCAAATGCTATCGAAACTCCTTAAAATTTGTGAGACAATCGAATTTCATTTTAAAGAAAAACTTAAAGAACAATTTTAAAATTTTAATTTAAATTCCACATGCTTAAAAAACAATGATTCCAAATTTTCACAATGATTTATAAAACAATTTTCTATCATCTTTGAGTTTCCGATTAAACTCACTATACAGATAGAAAGTACATATTTGCTCTGATATTTCTGGAAAATGTATTAACATTGAAGACAAAAAGACAAAGCATTTGGAATCTTATTTTATCGGCTGCAGTGAAAGTACATATAAATATGCGATATTTTGCCATCGGAATTTATTATTATAATACTTGCATAATAAAAAGTGAAAGAAGGTATTCCGTTGAATTTGGCATATTTTCAATACATTTTGACATTAGATATTACTATAATAATGCTTTCACAGTAAAATGTTATATTTACGTGTCTTTGAAATGCCTTAAAGGAAACAAACCTTGCAATATGACGACCTAAGGGTAGGTAATTTTATTTTGAAGAGAGCAAAAACACGACAATTATTGTTAATATTTTAAAAATATGAAAATAACGGCATATATTTAGGAAATTTAAATTGTAAATGCTGGATTTATATTTATACTTGATATACAAAGTAGTTATTATTAAAGTTCCTTTTTGAAATAGTCATAACAGGAAAACTACAGGATCAATTTTTATTAAACTTGGTAATAGTTTAAAAAATGTCATGGGATTTTTTTTTAGAAAAAGAATTCTTCTTCACTATATTTATAAAAAAAAATCGTTTGTAAGAAAAACTCCAGTATAAGCTGGTTTCGTAAGTATGTATGATTAATTAGAATGTATATATATATATATATATATATATTATTTTTCGAATTTTGGCAGGGATATTGAACAATGTCTTGATAGAATGAGATTTCTTCATTGTGTTCTTTATTGTGGTAGCATAAATGCACTTTAAAATGTTTGGAAAAAATTCAAATGGTATAATATTCCCTCAAAATCCAGAGACAATGGAATTTGACTTTCAGGTTAAACATAAATGGCAGTTTTAAATCCTAATTTAAATTCCAAATGCTTTTAAAAATTGCTTCCAAATTTTCCCATTCTTTAAAAACCAATTTTCTATCAGTGTTATGTTTCATATTTCATAGCATGCAATATAAAGTAAACTCACTATGCACATAGAAAATATATATTTGCTCTTATATTTCTCGATATTGTATTTACATTCAAGACATAAAGACAAAGAAAATGAAATCGTATTTGATCAGCTGAAGTGAAAGGACAGATAAATGTGATGTATTTTGGCAGTGGATTTTATTGTAATAACGCTTGCATAATAAAATGTCATGTTCGTCCTTCATTGAATATGATGTATTTTCAATAAATTTTGGTATTGAATTTTACTATAATAACCTCTGCAGTCCTGATGTCGCCTGTGGGAGACATTAAAGAATGCCCATTAAATATAAATGTTTCTAGAATAGTTAAATTTGCTTCTAGACCTTTTTAATAAATGTGTCTATAACATAACTATCGGAATATAGGCACATCTTTGGAAATGTTTTACAGTAATAAAAAAAGGATTTTGCTGTCCGAAGTTATATTTGTCTTAGACTGAGGAGGATAATGCCTGCACAATAAAATGTTTTTACACTTATTTTTAAAAGGTCAAAAGGGAACAAACCTGTCAGTATGATAATTTATGGATAGATAAGTTGTCTACGGAAAGAGCAAAAACACGATACTGATGTTAATATTTTAAAAATATGAAAATAACGACATATACTTAGGAAATTCCAAATATTAAATTCTGGATCTTTAGTTATACAAGATATACAGAGTGTAACAGGGTGACTGCCTTCCCTAAATTATAGTATCTATAGGTGGCGCTATTGCCACCTTCGGCAAAATATCCGGAGATATTTTGCCTTCCTTTTCTAAAAAGACATGAAATGAAGTGAAGTAATTGAGTTTGCAGTTAAGATGTAAGATTGGGATGTGTGTTCGCTTTACATCTCTCTTAGAGATGTTCTTTGTGCTAAGTAATTTTTATGAATATTCAATTGATTGAGTTGCGCTCGTCTTGCGATTTGTATATAATGTGTTATGTGTTGTGTTGTCTACAATAAAATGTGACTGTAACATCTCTGTTCTATATTTTAAGTACCGAATAACATCCCACACTGGCGCCCAACGTAAAATGGAGTTCTTTCGGAACATTTTTGTGCTTTCAAAGTCTTTGTGTCAAGTTCGCTGCTGTCATCCTGACAAAAATTCCAAAAATTATATTTAAAGTAGGGTAATCCGTACCCACTTCTAAATTATTGTCACCTCGGCAATAAAGGAAATTTTGTGTTCTCAAGTGCCGTGTTCGTCAAGAACAATTCATCCTGTGATTTCCAAAAAGTTCTATTATATAATGTGCAATATCAAGTATCAAGATATACTCCAGTTTTGTGCTAATTTCTTTAATATCAGTTATGTGTGGTAGTATCATCGCGACAAAATTCAAGAATGTATAAAAAAAAAGAGTAATCTGTACCCATTTTAAAGGTGTTGTCAAATCTACAATGAATCAAGCTTCTGTTCTTATTTTTAATAGTGCTTTCTTCTTCTTCAATTGTGTGTTTTAAGTGCGTCATCCTGACAAAAAAGCAAGAAAATGCATTCGAAAAGAGTAATCCGTACCCTTCACATTGGAAATAATTGAAAAATATTGTCGACATGACAATAAATAATGTTCTTCAGTCTTCATAAGCAACAAAATATCTTCTAGTTTTTAAACATAACTGGTGTTTGTGATTGAAACTTCTTCATTTCGTCATATAAAAGTTTTCTACTTATAATCTGATTTTGTTCTTAGAAGTGTTCAATACCTATTTACTTCTGCGTGTTTTAACTGTTAAGTGAATCATCGACAACCTTTATCTAAAAATAGATTTTTATTTTATTTGTTTTTACCGGTAAAAGTTGAAATTATTATTTTTTTTATTGTTTGTTTGTTTCTCTTTTTTTTTTTTTTTTTTTGCTGGCCAGCTGCGAAAAAAAAAAAGTTTTCATTTTCTTTTATTTATTAAGACAAACGCTGTTTCATATATTTATATAATTTTTGTTTGTTTTGTTTTATGTTGATTTTGAATAAGATTATTAAGAAATAGTTTTCTGAAATTGAAAGTGATTTCTTTTGATATTGTTTTTAAAAGCAAGGATTCTGAGTAAGTGAATTTTGTTTTGTTTTTTTAATCTGTGCACAGAGTTTAAAAATGATTTTGATAAATTTTATTATTTCGTATGTTGTTTATTTTTTAGATGTAAAGTAAGTTCTGTATTCATATTTCGAGTTGTTTTCATATTTATGTGTGATTGATAATTATTTCGCAATGAATTAACTATAATATTTCATATATTTAAAATGAATGATTTATGTCATTGGTAAGCTAATTTGGTAAAAAGGTTGAATTTTAACGTATAATAATATTTCTTCTAAATATTTTCATGAGCTCATGATTAAATTAGTGGTATATTTTAGTATGTTTTAAATTATTTCCTGCATTTTTTTTAACATTTATTTATGAAAATTTATCTATATTTACATGTTTTATTTACCTGTAAGGGGAAGGTAGTCATTTTGTTCTTATTATTTAATGGGTCACGTATCTAATAGTTTTCTAATTTAAGCATAAATCAGCAATTTGGGAAAAATGGCGTTTCTTTCTAAAGGAAAAAAAATCGATTTGTTTAATTTGGTTACAGAATTAGAGTTAGATGTAGATAAAGATGATAAACTATCAGTCTTACGTGAGAAAATTATGAAGTGTCAACTGCTTAAAGACGACGAACAATTTGTTAAAGAGGCTTTTATGGCTATCGTGGAAGATCGCAAAAAACAAGAAATTGCAGAACAACAAATGATTCAGGATAAACGTATAGCAGAGGAAAGAGCATATGAGCTAGAAAAACTTAAGCTACATGCTCAAAACCCTACCGCGACAACAGTACCACAAAATCAAATAGACCAGATGCGTATAGATATTAAAAATATCTTGCCAACATTTATTCCTGAAAAGGATGATATGTCTTTGTTTTTGACAATGTTTGAATGTCAAATGAAAATGCTTAATGTCTCCAAAGAATTTTGGGTTTCTCAATTAATTTCCGTACTTCCGAACGAGATTGGTAAACTAATCGCCAGAGAACCAGAAGAAATGTTCAAAAATTATTCTTATATTCGTGACATATTGCTTAACCCTCTGACTGCCCAGCCAAAGGGTAATATTGTAATGTTGTTTTCTCTGTAATTTATTAAAAATATAAAAAAAGATGTTTTTTTCCAACCTGATACAAAATATGTTATTAGTATTGGTGTATAACCTTTGATAGCATCAATCCTAACTTAATTTTTCAGAACTGGGTTTTATTTGTGGAATTATACTAATTTAAATATTGCTTATGTTGCAGTGAAACCTGCAGCTTAGTGTGTGAAAAAATCAGCCGGCGGCAGTCAGGAGGTTAAAAGATTTAAGTTGACAGCAGAAAAATTTAGAGTATTATTTAGCCGACATCAAAAAAGAGAAAATTCTACTTGGAAGGATTTTTATTTTGAACTTAGAAATTATTTTGAGGGTTGGTTATCCGAATTAGAAATCAATTCATTTGAAAAATTAACTGAACTAATAATCGCTGATCAGATTAAGAAAAAGTGTCCACATGAATATAAAAATCATTATTTAGATGGTTGGGACAAGTTAAATGATCCTGTCGTGTTGGCTGAAAAGCTAGACATTTACGAAAACATTAAACCTTCTTCTCAAAAGTCAGCAAGTTATCCAAAAACGCGTGAAGCGCAGAAACATGTTTTGCCCAAAAATTCAAATGGTCAAGAGTTCTGGAAAAATCAAACACCCAAACATGAAACTAACGAACATTTTTCAAATTATAAAAATAATCATTCTACTTCAAAATATACAAATTCAAGATACGAAAACAATGATAAGCGTCCGATTATAAATTGTTATGGCTGTGGTAAACAAGGTTTTGTCAAAGCCAAATGTCCTAATTGTTCTCCATCTACTTCTACGCAGACGCAATCAGCAAATTTTCGTTCCCTTCATCTCAAATCTTGTTCTGTCAATACTCAAGCAACACCTTTGTTATACATAAAGGTAAATGGTGTTACAGGGGTTGCTTGCGCAGATACAGGAGCTACTCATTGCATTGCTGGGGAAATGTTATACAAGATTCTGTGTGACCAAGGAACTGTGTTCGAAGACACCGGTGTAAGCATAATACTTGCTGATGGACTACGAAAAGAAACCAACGTTCTTCAAGCAACAATCACAGTTGAAATAGAAGGTCGTACAACTAGTACAACGATTTTTGCCTTACCCGAAGCCCAGGGAAATAGAACATTGTTAGGCACAGATTTTTTAAATAAAATGGGGATCGTGCTAGACATGAGAAGCCAAAGTTGGTATTTCCAGAACAATCCTAAATGTAAAATTCCCTTTTCTGATGATCCTTTCATTACGACGCCTGAAATCTCAGCACCAACTGCCACAGTTAAATCGGTTATGTTAAGAGAAACAGAAGGTCAGCATCTATCTGAGATACAAAGAAAAAGGTTTAATGACTCACCTGAAAATTTTTCCAATACCTTTCGACCAGGGGGAGAAGCAACACCCGTCGTCGAACATCATATAAATACTAGAGAACATCGTCCTAAATCACTACCTCCTTACAAGTTATCACAAGCAAAGAAAGAATTGTTGAAAACCCAAATTGAGGATCTTCTAGCCAAAAGCAAAGCTAACGTCATAGCTGACATGCTTTCTCGTCCTGCTTGTGATCACACCAATAAAGAAAGTTGCGATATTTGCGCTATAATAGTTGATATGCCTTCTAAATCATCAAGTGATTTACGTGCTGAACAAATGAAAGATGAAGAATTAAAGAAAATTATTAAAAGTTTCGAAGATGAAGAAAAAACTCTTGACTATACTAACTGGACTGATCGCGGTTATATTATGAATCAAGGAGTTTTATACAGGTATTCTCCAAGTTCGGAATCAGAAGAAGCTCAACTAGTTGTCCCATCACATGAAAGGGAAAAAATTTTAAAAGAACACCACGATTCACCTACGGCTGGTCACTACGGTGCTGAAGGTACGTTAAATAGAATATCCAAAAGGTATTATTGGACTGGAATGCGTTCATACATTGCAAATTATGTCAAAAATTGTGCTGAATGCAATAGGTATAAGCCTTCTAATCAAAAACCATCCGGTTTGTTACAAACACCAGTGTATTCACAGAGATTTGAAGTTCTATCAATTGATTTTTTTGGCCCTTTACCAAAAAGTAAAAACGGTAAAAGGTGGATATTTATAGTAGAAGACTGTGCTACAAGATGGGTGGAATTGTTTGCCCTTACACATGCTACTGCAGCGCAGTGTGCAACTACGTTGCTTGAAGAAGTTATCCTTAGATATGGTCTACCGAGACGTATAATATGTGATAACGGACCCCAATTTGTTAGTAGTGTGATGCAACAACTTTGTTTTCTTTTAGGTATCAAACAAAATCCAACTCCCATATACCATCCCCAGGCTAATCCTGTGGAGAGGAAAAATAGAGATCTGAAGCCGAGATTAGCTATATTAGTAGAAAATGATCACTGCTCTTGGGAAGAAAAGCTTCCAACAATCCGTTTTGCATTAAATACTGCTAAGTGTGACACTACTGGAGAAACAGCAGCATTCTTGCAGTTTGGAAGAGAATTGAGAACAACGGATGATGTTCAGCATGACATTCGTGCTGTAATTCAAAATGATAATTTTGTGCCTGAGATTACTCCATATCTCAAGAAATTCGCAAAATTCACCAAAGAAATCAAAGACAAAGTTGAATCTAAGCAACATCAGAGGAAAAAATTTGCTTACCGTAGTCGGAAACCGGGACATACTTTTGTTCCAGGAGAAAAAGTTTGGGTTGATTTACATCCAGTAAGTAAAGCCTCTAACAACTAAACGTCGAAGTTCATGCCTAAACGTGATGGACCTTACATCATTTTAACTCAAAAATCACCCACCACTTTTGTCATAGCAAGTATGGACAGTCCAAATGATCCACTTGCTACATATCACACTTCTGCCTTAAAACTATGTAATGACTCTGACATAGTGCCTGTCGCACGCATTAAGAAACGCGGTAGGCCACCAAAGAAAGTTACTGGTTCCACACCGGGACGTTCGCGGAACCAGAGGGGGAGGCTGTAACAGGGTGACTGCCTTCCCTAAATTATAGTATCTATAGGTGGCGCTATTGCCACCTTCGGCAAAATATCCGGAGATATTTTGCCTTCCTTTTCTAAAAAGACATGAAATGAAGTGAAGTAATTGAGTTTGCAGTTAAGATGTAAGATTGGGATGTGTGTTCGCTTTACATCTCTCTTAGAGATGTTCTTTGTGCTAAGTAATTTTTATGAATATTCAATTGATTGAGTTGCGCTCGTCTTGCGATTTGTATATAATGTGTTATGTATTGTGTCGTCTACAATAAAATGTGACTGTAACATCTCTGTTCTATATTTTAAGTACCGAATAACATCCCACAAGAGTAGTTATTATTAAAGTTCCATTTTGAAATAATTTTAAAAGGAAAACAACTGGACCAAATGTTATGAAACTTGGAAATAGTATAAAAGGTGTCATGGTTTTTTTTAGAAAGGTAATTACGCTTCACTATTTCTTTAATAAAATCGTTTGTAATAAAACTCCAGTATAAGCTGGATATGTAATTACATATGATTAATTACAATTAAAATTTACTAAATTAAATGTATATATATATTATTTTACGAGTTTTGCCAGGGATATTGAACAATGTTTTGATAGAATAATTTTTCTTCATTGCGTTCTTTATTGTTATAACTTAAAAATAAAGAACTTTAAAATATTTGAAAAAAAAAATCAAAGAGTAACGACTCCCCATGAAATCCGTGATCCATGCAATCGATTTACATTTTAAAGACAAATTTTAAAAGGAATTTCAAAATTCTAATTTAAATTCCAAACGCTTTAAACACAATGTTTCCAAATTTTCCAAACGTTTTAAAAACCTATGTTTTTTATCAATTTTATGTTTCAGATTTCATAACATGTAATATAAAATAAACTCACCATACACATAGAAACTATTTATTTGCTCTTGTGTTTCTCGAAAATGTGTTTACATTGAAGACATAAGTACAAAGAAATTTAAATCGTATTTGTTTGGCTGCTGTGAAAGGACAGACAAAAGTGACATATATTGGTATTGGATTTTTGGAAGAATATTTGCATTACAAAATGTGAGGTTCGTATCTTGTTGAATATGATATATTTTCAATATATTTAGGCATTGGATTTTACTGTCATGATGCTTGCTCAGTAAAATGTTATATTCACGAGTTTTTGAAATTCTAACAGGGAACAAATCTCTACGTATGATGATCTAAAAATAGGTAAGTTTACTTTGAAGACTGCAAAAACATGACATTTGCTGTTAATATTTTAAAAATATGAAAATAATGACATATACTTATTAATTTCCAATTATAAATGCTGGATTTATAATTATACTTCATATACTGTGTAATTATTATTAAGGTTCCATTTTGAAATAGTGATAAAAGGACCAAATTCCTTCTGGACCGAATGTTATCAAACTTGTTAATAGTTTAAAGGACGTCATGGGATTTTCTTAGGATTTTTAAAAGGAATTACGCTTTATTATTTTAATAATAAAATCGCTTGTAAAAAATATCTAATATAAGCTGTATACGTAATTACATATGAAGAATTAAAATTACAATTTAATGTTTGTATGAGTATATATATATCTATATTATTTTTTGAATTTTGCCAGGGGTATAGAAGAGCAATGTTTTGATAAAATCATTTTTCTTCATGATGTCCTTTATTGTTATAGTAAAAAATGCAACTTAACATGTTTTAAAAAATCAAAGGCTGTCAAATTTAATTAAAATCCAAGAGACAATCGAATTTCATTTTGAAGAGAAAGTTAAAGAACAATTTCAAAATTTTAACTTAAATTCAAAATATTTTAAAAACATTGCTTCCAAATTTTCCCACGCTCTAAAAATCAATTTTCTATCAGTTTTATGTTGCAGATTTCACGACTTGTAATATAAAGTAAACTCATTATACAGATAAAAAGTGAATATTTGCTCTGAAATTTCTGGAAAATGTATTTACATTAAAGACAGAAAGACAAAGAAATTAAAATGTTTTATAATAATATTCAGGCATGAGAGTGTTCCGATTCAAATGACCCAAATTTTAAAAGAATACTTTGGTTTATAACTTCCCAGAAATTCTGTCATTAAATAATGCCAGAAATTTTAATAAAATTTAGTGGTAGTAATCGGTCATTTGGGTCGGAGCGCTCTCATACCTGAATATTACAATGGATTTTGTGGGCCCAAATAATATTTGTTTCAAACTGAGGAGGATAATGCGAGCAAAGTAAATGTTATGTTCACGTACTTTTGAAATTTCAAAACGGAACAAATCTTTCAGTATGACGATCTAATGGTAGGTAAGTTTATTATGAAAAGTGCAAAAACACGACATTAGTTGTTAATATTTTGAAAATATGAAAGTAATGACATATACTTTGGAAATTCCAATTGTAATTGCTGGAATTATATTTTTACTGGATGTACAGAGTTGTTGGTCTAAAGTTGCATTTTAAAATTGTCATAAAATACCGGATCATAAATCATAAATCTACTGGAACAAACGTTACCAAACTTGGTAGTAATTTTAAAAAGTCGTGGAATTTTTTTAGAAAAGGAAATCAGCTTCACTATTTCAGTATTTTTTAATAAAATCATTTGTAATAAAACTCCAGTATAAGCTCTATACGTAATTATATGTGATTGATTACATTTAAAAATTACTAAATTATATATATCTATACATTATTTTTAAAATTTTGCCAGGGATATCGAGCAATGTCTAGATAGAATAATTTTTCTTCATAGTGTCCTTAATTGTTATAACAAAAATGCACTTTGAAGTATTTGAAAAAAAAAAAAAAGAAAAAGAAAAAGAAAAAAAAAGTTTAAAGGGTATCGTATCCCCTTAAAATTCGTGAGACAATCGGCTTTCATTTTAAAAAGAAACTTAAATTTTAAAATCCTAGTTTAAATTTCAAATGCTTTAAAAACAATGCTTCCAAATTTTTTCAATGCTTTAAAAAGAATCATTCCAAATTTTCCCAATGTTTTAAAAACCAATTTTCTGTCTGGTGGGCCCAAAAAATATTTGTTTCAAACTGAGGAGGATAATGTGAGCAAAGTAAATGTTATGTTAACGTACTTTTGAAATTTCAGAAGGGAACAAATCTTTCATTATGATGATCTAAGGGTAGGTAAGTTTATTATGAAAAGTGCAAAAACACGATATTAGTTGTTAATATTTTGAAAATATGAAGGTAATGACATATACTTTGGAAATTTCAATTATAATTGCTGGATTTATAGTTTTACTGGATATACAGAGTTTTTGCTCTAAAGTTGCATTCTAAAATAGTCATAAAATACCGGATCATAAATCATAAATCTACTGGAACAAACATTACCAAACTTGGTAATAATTTTAAAAAGTCGTGGAATTTTTTTAGAAAAGGAAATCAGCTTCACTATTTCGCTATTTTTTAATAAAGTCATTTGTAATAAAACTCCAGTATAAGCTCTATACGTAATTACATGTGATTGATTACAATTAAAATTTACTAAATTAAATACATGTATATATATATATATATATATATATATATATATATATATATCTTGACCAAGTGAAAAAAATATTACTATCTTTATGCAACCGGCGCATAGCAGCTCTGTTTTGCACAAAGTTTATATAGTCTTTTATGAGTCTTTTATGAGAAAAGTAAGAAAAATGATGAAAAGATGAAAAAAAATGTAAAAATGGGTGAACCAACAATGAACCACAAAAGAGCAACACCAAAAAAATAAAACAAAATAAACTCCCTGCTCTTCAGAAGGTGGGAGGAGCAACAGGTATCAAATGCTTTAAAAAGAATCATTCCAAATTTTCCCAAAGTTTTAAAAACCAGTTTTCTGTCTGTCTTATGTTTTAGATTTCATAACATGTAAAATAAACTCACTTTTCAGAAAGAAAGTATATATTTGCTCTGATTTTTCTGGAAAATGTATTTACCTTGAAGACATTAAAGACAAAGAAATTGAAATCGTATTTGATCAGCTGCAATGAAAGGTCAGATAAATATAATAAATGGTATTGGATTTATTGTAATAATGCTAGTATTATAAAATGCGATGTTCGTGTTTGTTAAATTATGCTATATTTTCGGTACATTTTGGCATTAGACTGTATCATAATGCTTGCACAGTAAAATGTTATATTTACGTATTTTTGAAATGCCAATAGGGAACAAATCTTCCAGTTTGATGATATAAGGGTTGGTAAGTTTACTTTAAAGAATGCAAAAACATGATATTTGTTGTTAATATCTTAAAATATGAAAATAATGATATATACTTCCAATAATTGCTGTTTTTTCCGGATTTGAATCTGGTTATGTGTTAACATGCTTAAAATTATCAGGCTGATTGAGAAAAATCTAGGCTCTTTGCAATAGGCGCCAAAAAATCCAAGCTTATTGAGGAATAAGCGGTCAGTTTTCAATCTGCCTGATTGCTCTTTACTTGCTTTGCAATAAATCTGAAAAATATTAGTATAATGAACAAAAGTGATGAATCTCCAATTAGCCCGGCTCTTTTCAAAGAGCCCTATTTCTGAATTAGCCTACGAAATAAACAAGATTTCGGATGTTCTTGGGAATTAGTTATAAGTATTGGTAAATTTATTTACAGTAGTGGCTATAGCGTACTATATTGATACATGTTCGATGTATATTTTATTGATTGTGATGAGGTACAAGCTTAATATTACGTTTGTAACCTTTTTTGATGCTATGTATTTAGTGACTATTTCTGATGCATAATTTATTTTGTTATATGATAATTTATTATGGGGTAAGAATCATCTGCAGATTTGAACAATTTTACGCCATACAGGCTATAACTAATGTATTTTCGTTTCAAAAACACAGTAATACCGTAATAAAATTTTTAATTAAATTAAATACTTTTAAATTTCATTAACAATTAAAAAACATAATTAGAAAAGCTTCGAATATTCTTTTAACGGCACCAGAGCTAACCATACATACTTTCTAATGAATGAAGTGTCAGAAATCTGATGTACAACAGCTGTGATCAAAAATCCTTAGTTAAACTGACAGTTTGCCGGTCTGTGAATTTTAAAGGTCTTTAAAATTTTCTGCTATGTTACATTTGTATTAGTCACATTTTTCCTGAGATTATTACAGTTTTTTGTATTATTCGTATTGTTGTCCTCCGCATCTTTTGAATTTTAAACGAATTTCTAACGCTTTTTTTTTTTTTTTTTTTTTTTTTTTTTCTAGCATTATAATGTTTTGGTTATATTTTGTTGAACTAGGTGCATAGCAGTAAAACTTTCTGTTGCTTTTACGAAAATTTTACATGCATCATGAACAATTTAATGATGACATGAACAAAATAAATCAATAAATAAAATGTCTCAAAACTTTATCGAAAAATAATATTATAAAATCTTGATTAAGCATAGTTACTACTCTGCATTCGATGAAAAATAACGAAAATATTGATTTTCAAATTTTTTGCTTAAATTATACTTTATTAATGTTAGTACATTCTTATGAAGTTTCGTAAAGTTTCGAGTATCATAAATACAGTTTCAGGTGATTCTATTGCTTCTCTATCCCATTAAGAGTCAAAGTACATTTAACTTCAAAGTGTTTTTACTCAGTTTGTTTTTCTACGATGAATAGACATGTAATGTAAGTGATAAACCTTTTGAGAAATTTTGTTTAATAATCCTGATTTTTTTGTTTGTTTCTTATGATCTAAATAAGATGATATAACTATAATTATGATAACTAAGATTATATGATTTAACTCTATGATGATACTAAGCATCAAATTTACATTTTTTTACTCATAAAAATGTAGAATAAATTTTACATGTATTTGCACATTCTCTTTATTTTCCAACAAATTAACTAACTTATAATAAATTCAATACTTAAAATTATACAGTGGCGGTCAAAAGTTTCCGGCCAGTTAGATTCTTCGATTTATTTACCAAAAGGTTTCAGCAAAGAAGAAGCATATTTGCTTCAAAAGTCAGGAATATGTGAATGACCTCTGACCACGTGATTGTTTTGATTGGATACTGAAGAGGCTTTATGCAAAGGGATAGAATTCGAAGTTCGCATGTGCAAAAGTTTCGGGCCACTTATTATTCTTTAGTTTTTTTCTATCGGTAAAATGTTTTTTGGTTGTGTTTATGAATGAATCAATGTGTATCGCATAGTTTGAATTCAAAATTGAAAAGTTCAACAATTATGGTTCATAAATGAGTGATTGGTTTTTCGCTAGAAGGCCAATCTTCTCGAGATATTGTGGCAAAGTTATCGATCGGTAAATCGACTGTAAACGACATTTAAAAATCATATAAAGATGGCCATGTCCTTCAGGACTTTCAGAGGTATGGGAGGCCCCGGAAAATTATTATTCTTGCGGACAGAATTATCAGGAGAAAAACAATTGATAATCCGCATGAAAATTCCGTTGCAATATACTGCGATTTACGGAATGAAAATATTGCTAAAATAAGTTGATCTACTGTGTCCTGATGTTGATGTGATGCAGAACGTTTTGGAAGAGTCGGTGTTCAAAAATTTTTCATAGGTAAAAAAAAAAAATCAACGTACCCGACTGGCGTTTTACAAAAAACAAAAAGTCTGGTCAAGTGAAAACTGGACAAAAGTGCTATTTTTTTATCAATCGAATTCGAAACAGTTTTGGAAGTGATGTCAAACACAACTTATGACGACCTAACAACAAAAGATATGATTCGACCTATGTTTTCCTACAATGAAGCATGGCGGAGGACACCGTATGCCGTGGGGAGTATTTTCTTAAAAAAGTGCGGTCCTTTATTTGATATTCACAGCCAGATGAATGATGCAATGTATAACGATATCTTGCAAGACCATTTTGTGCCTTATTAGAAAAAAAATTGGTCGCAACTATTTTTCTTTACATGATAACGACATAAATAATATATGCAAGCCTTGATAATAAGCAATGGTTTTTGCAGAAAAAATTTCGTTTTTGAAATGGTCAGCCCAAACGTCCAACAGGAATCCAATAGAAAATCTTCGGAAAGAAGTTGGCAAAAGTCTGCGGAACTATAAATATTCCAACTCAGCCGAAATTTTGCCAAAATTGCATGAAATGTGAAAAAAACACACCACAAACGATTTTTAACCATTCATTGTATGAATGTCACGTTGCTGCGCCGCAGTACTTATTACTAAAGCTTGTAAAATAGTAATACGATAAAATAATAATTGTAAATGTTGTTGATCACTGTAATTTTCTATTACAATACCACTTTTTACAAACTTGTGAAAGTAGCCGGTAACTTTTGAGAACATGCGTTTTCCTTTATACTAAATTTTGTCAATTAAAATTATTGATATTTACACGTTCTTTCATAAGTAGGTTCCTCACTATTATGTCAATAAAATGTATAAATATCATTTTAGGATTACTCTCCATATGGGTATACTTACAAAATAACTGAAATTTTTCTGCTGGCCGGAAACTTTTGACCGCCACTGTACGTCACACATCTTCAAATAGTTAAAAAAATAAATAAAATCAAAATGTTCAGAATTGTAAGATAGAGTTGATAGAAGATACATTTTAAATTTCCAGAACTTAAAGATATACATAATTTTAAAAATTTCATCGAATTTTGTCAGAGAAATCGAGCAATACCTTGATATAATCATTTCCTTCTTTGTGTCCTTTATTACGATGCCAAAAAAGCACCTTTGAATGTGTAAATAAAAAATAAAATCTAAAGGCACGAGTCCTCTTAAAATCAGTGAGACAATCGAATTTTATTTTAAAGAGCAATTTTAAAATCCTAATTTAAATTCAAATGCTTCCAAATTTTCAAAATGTTTTAGAAACCAATTTTCTATCAGTTTTATGTTTCGATTTTTTTTAAACATGTAATATAAAGTAAATGTCTTATACGCATAGAAAATATATATTTGCTCTGATATTTCTTGAAAATGTATTTACATTGAAGACATAAAAACAAAGAAATTGAAATCGTATTTGAACAGAAGGAGTGAAAGAACGGATTAATATATTTCCAATACATTATAGTATAAGATTTTACTGTAATAAGACTTGCTCAGTAAAATGTTATATTCATGTATTTTTGAAATTAAAAAAAAGGGAACAAATCGATCAATATGATGATCTAAAGGTACTATGTTTACTTTGAAGAATGCAAAAAACACGAAGTTTGTGGATAATACTTAAAAAATATGAAAATATTGCGAAAACGTAGCAAATTGCAATTATAAGCACTAGATATATTTTTATACTGTATATATATGGCTACCAAAATTTTGAGTTTTTTCCTTAAGATTACAATTTTATGGAAAGTTAATCGTTCAAATGCACGATATAAACCTTTTGAGTCCGGTCTACTATTAATAGTACATGCCCCTTAATTGAGTATTACTCTGAGAAAATATTAAGAAAAACTTTTGCTATTATTCCATGTAGTTAGTATATGTCTATGCATTATGCTGTATGATTTCCTTTATATATAGGCATTTATTATTAATAATAATTATTATTATTTGCTTAATTCTCATTGCGGCATTTGAGATTCTTTTATTAACCGACTTCAAAAAAGTAGGAGGAGGTTAACAATTCGACGCGTATGTATATTGTATAAGAGGGACAGAATTTATATATAAGGAGAAATATGCAAAACATAAATTAAATTTAAAAGCGCAGGCTGCATTTTAAAACGTATTACTCTCTCAATTACATATGAAATAGCGTAATGTATTTAAGATACTCCTCAAAAGATTTTTCTTACTATACCATAATGTAATCGATTTCTTTTGAGTGTTACTGTAAATGAATCATGAATCCTACAAATTTCATATTCAATACCAAACGTGCTTTGGTGATCTTAAATAATCTTTATTAATTGCATGAAAATCCAAGTGTATTTACGGGAGTTAGAGCGTGGACAGATGGACAGACAAAGAGAATGCAAAAGAGCTTGTAAACTTTTTTGAAAAGTGCTAAAAAATAAAAGTGTCGGTAAAAAATAAACATCTATACACATATAGAACATTCTTCTATACTTTATTTGCTGTGTAACTATGAACATGCAAAAGAATAACAACATCATCGATAATTCTATTTTTAGTCGCTTTAAAAAAAGACGTCAAGGCGTCTTCTGAAAGTGAAAAAGTACATCAAAGATTTCCCTTGAAATAAAACACTCATTAAAAGTGAATGTAAAGATTTTCTTTTCTGATTTTTTATCATTAAAGGAAAAAAAGTTTTAGAAATTTACATACGATGTTGACAATCGGTTATTTTTTTTTCTCATAAGAAGAAATTAATTTCATATTCGTAGTACAGCATTAGAAAAATGCTTTTTTAATGAGTTTAAAAGGCCTTAGCTTAAGACAACTTATTTATTTTTAATGTATTCGTGAAGAATACTAATATTTTATTTGAAATATTCCAACACAATCAGTATTCTTAAAAAATAAACAAAATAGCCTTTTTTGTATATTTTATATCCTGTGTAAATATGAACATGTAAAAGAAAGATAACATCATCAATAATTCTTGTTTTAGTCGCTTTGAAAAAAGACGTCAAGGCGTCATCTAAAAGGGGGGAAATGCATTAAAAATTCCCCTTTGAAATAGAACAGTCATTAAAATTGAATGTTAATATTGCTTTCAATTTTATTTTCTGATTTTTTTATTATTATTATTATTATTTTTTTTAATGATAAATGAAAAAAAAGGTTTTTGACTTTTCCATATCATGTTGACAATCATTTTTTTTTCTTTTACGCATACGAACAAATTAATTTTATATTTTTTGTGCAGCGTTAGAAAAATGCTTTTTTAATGAGTTTACACTATCTTAGCTTAAGGCAAACTATATTTTTATTCATTTATTTTAATATTATACGTGATGGATTATAATGTTTTATCTGAAATATTGCAAAACAACCAATATTCTTTCTTAAAGATACTCCTTTACTTTTTTAATATAGTGAATACCAATTATAGTGCAAAAAACAAAAGAAACAAGGAGGTAGAAAATAATCAAAATAACCTTATTTTTATATCTTATTTGCTGTGTAAATATGACCGTATAAAATATGTAGCATTATCAATAATTCTATCTTTAATCGCTTAAAAAAAAGCCGTCAATGAGTCATCTAAAAGTGAAAAAATACATATTAATCCCTTGGGGACGAGCGACACGTATACGTGCCGCAAAAAGGCCTAAGAATCCATGTTTATTCTCACCGGTAAAATTATACAGTAAAATTTGTGTTATCCAATGGGAGCATTTACTCGATTCAAGAAGCTACAGATTTCTCTTATTTAAAACTGGTAGCAATACATTAAAAATTTCGTAAAAGTCTCTCATCGCGAAGGGGGTTAAGGTTACTTTTCGAAATAGAACAGTCATTAAAAGTGAATGTAAAGATTTTCTTTTCTGATTTTTTATCATTAATGAAAATTTTTTTTTGACTTTTACATACCATGTTGACAATCGGTTATTTTTTTTTCCTCATAAGAAGAAATTGATTTGACATTTGTAGTAGAGCATTATAAAAATGCTTTTTTAATGAGTTTAAAAGGCCTTAGCTTATGACTAAGTATTATTTTATTTATTTACTTTTAATTTATACGTGATGAATAATAATATTTTATTTGAAATATTGCAAAACAATCAGTATTCTTAAAAAACAAACGAAATAGCCTTTTTTGTATACTTTATACCCTGTGTAATTATGAATATGTAAAAGAAATATAACTTCATCAATAATTCCATTTTTAGTCGCTTTGAAAAAAAGACATCGAGGCGTCATCTAAAAAGAAAAAAGTGCATTAAGGATTCCCTTTCGAAATAGAACAGTCATTAAAAGTGAATGCAAAGGTTACCTTCAATTTTCTTTTCTGATTTTTTTTTTTTTTTTTTTTTTTTTTTTTTTTTTTTTTTCATAAATGAAAAAATGTTTTTGACTTTTCCAAACAATGTTGACAATCGTTTTTTTTTCTTTTACGCATAAGAATAAATTAATTATATATATTTTAGTGCAGCATTAGAAAAATGCCTTTTTAATGAGTTTAAACTGTCTTAGTTTATGACAAACTATTTTTTTATTCATTTATTTTTATATTATACGTGAAGGATAGTAATATTCTATCTGAAATATTGCAAAACAACTAGTATTCTTTGTTATTGATAGCCTTTATTTTTTTAATATAGGGAACATCAATTATAGTACAAAAAACAAAAGAAATGTGTAGGTAGAAAATAAAGAAAATAACCATATTTGCATACTTTATTTGCTGTCTGAGTATGACCATATAAAAATATAACATTATCAATAATTCTATACTTAATCTCTTTAAAAAAAAAGGTCAAGGCATCATTTAAATGTGAAAAAATACATATTAACGATTCTTTTCCAAATAGAACAGTCAATAAAATTGAATGTAAAGATTGCATTCAATTTTCTTTTCTGATAATCATAAATGAAAAAAAAAATGTTTTTGACGTTACCATACCATGTCGACAATCGATTTTTTTTCTTTTACACATAAGAACAAATTAATTTTATATTTTTAGTGCAGCGTTAGAAAAATGCCTTTGTAATGAGTTTAAACTGTCTTAGCTTATGGCAAACTATTCTTTTATTCATTTATTTTAATATTATATGTGATGGATAATAATATTTTATCTGAAATATTGCAAAACAACCAAAATGCTTTCTAATTGATATTCCTTTACTTTTTTAATATAGTGAATATCAATTATAGTAAAAAAAAGTGTAGGTAGAAAATAAACGAAATAACCTTATTTGTATACTATATTTGCTGTGCAAATATGACTATATATAAAAAAATATAACATTCTCAATAATTCTATTTTTAATGCTTAAAAAGAGGCATCATCTAAAAGTCAAAAAATTCATATTAAGGATACTTTTCGAAATAGAACAGTCATTAAACGTGAATGTAAAAATATTTTCTTCTGATTTTTATTATTAATGAAAAAAAGTTTTTGACATTTTTTTTATACCATGTTGACAATCGATTTTTTTTTTTTTTTTTTTTTTTTTTTTTTTTTTTTTCGCATAAAAACAAATTAATTTCATATTTATAGTAGAGCGTTACAAAAATGCTTTTTTAATGAGTTTAAACTGTCTTAGCGACTCATGCAGCATATGGAATTTTAGGATAAATTTATTGAAATTGAACAGACGTATTTTTTAAATAGTTTGCACAGAAAAATTTTATTTAAATTTACATTAAGGGGTCGGAAAGATAAAAACACGCATAAAAACAAATAAATAATAATAAAAGAAAATATAGTTCTTTTTTTAAGCTTAAAATGACTTTTAAATCATTTTTTTTAAAATATAGTTTGAAAATTTAGCTTTCAGACAATGCTTTTCATAAAAATGACTTCTTGTAAAAATGTGTTTTTTTTTTTTCATGATGGGTTTTTCAGAATTACATGTGAGATTCAAATTTTATAACTCAAAAACCGTTTATTCTTTTAGGCGCACTGTGCCTAGTCTGGGATACCTAATTTTAATTCCAAACTTGCAAACGACACAAATAATACTTTCATAAAATTTTGCTTTTGCAATGAAATCTTAAATTAAGGGGTTCTTAATTTAACAAAAAGTTGTTTTTAAATTCCGGTGGCAGTCGAAAATTTGTCATTTTGCATACAGAATTTGCCAGTGCCGGAAAGGGTTAAAGGTAAACTTGGAACATGTTTTTTTTTCATTGTTTTACTTTAATTTTGATTCAGCAAATTTGAAAAAAAATATTTACTTTTGAGAGTGTGATTCTGAGAGTAATTTTGAGAGTTACATCATCATTTTCAAATTTTTAATAAAAATATTTTTTTAACATATTACTGTAGAACCCCGCAAATCCGGACCCCGTAAATCCGGATCGGTTTGGTCAAGCGATTGAGAAACGATTTGGTTAATTTCCATAGCATAAACTTGTTTCATCGTCGTATTCTGAATTAAAAAAAAAAAAACTTTTTTCTGAAATCTTTTCGGAAGAATACCTTAAGCTTTCTTATTTAAACTCTTATTTAAACTACACCCAACGAACTACTTATGCACAAGCAGATGCGTGACCGTACGGCTCACAAAAGGTATAGAAAACTGGCACAGCAAAAATTAACAATATTTTTTATTACAAAGTAAACATTTTTTACTGTCTGTAAATAATCAATAAGTTAAACATAAAGGTGATTTTCTGTACGTATGTATTATTTTATTTCATTTTTTTCTTATTCTCCGGATAATCCGGATTTTCGATAATCCGGAATGGGTCTGGTCCCAATTAATCCGAATTATCGGGGTTTTACTGTACTTATAAAACGGAATAATCAATTTAAATTTAAATACTTTTGTTTATTTACGTGGAAAAAATTTGAAATTCTACAAAAAATATTTTGAATTATAACGATTTTAAATTACCCCACATTTTTAATACATTTAAAATTTAAAAATTTTTAAAAACATTATGAGAAGTTTTATAATGTGATTTTGTTAACAGATAATCTGGTTAACCATCACGAAAAATTCAAGATTTTAACTGATTCTCGAAATATTTGTTCCGATGAAAAGTATATAAAAGTTGTCGAAAGATTTATTTTAAGGACTGAAATACAATAAAAAAAAACACATATCAAGTGAATAGAAAATGAAGTCGATATGATAATTAGTTGCCGAGTTACTCATAACCCTATTTTCCACAATTTTTGATTTTACATAACTCTGTATTTCATTCAAATTGCAATTCAAATATATATTTTTATTGGAAAGGAGACGTTTAATCCGACACAATAAACCGTTAGTTAATACAATTATCAGTTTTGGAGTTAAAAGGATATTTCTTTTACGCAGTTCGGAACTAGTTGATTATCTTGTAAACGGAAAAATTATCACCAAGTTATAAGTTTAAATGCCAATGTAGACTTACGGTAAATGTCACATTCCCTTCACTATAACAAGTTAAACGTGTATTTTACATCATCAAGCTATTTTTTATTGGACGTTTTATTTATATTTTTATTAATATTTTTACTAGTTTATTTGTTTTTTCGTTATTTAAAATAAAAGTTATGCCAAATTGTATAACTTTGCGAATAGTTTGGCGATTTATATAATTTGTCGAAGTGGGTCAACGGGATAATCAAATAGCATCCGCAGTATTACAATGTGTATAAAAATATTTAAATATACGTTTACATTTTAGTTTGAAATTACAATGCATTTTATAAATAATTTACATGCGTTTTATTTGCATATTTTACAGTATGCAAATTTATAACGGGAAACTATTATGGTGGCCTCCAACGACTAGTTTTTGACCGTTCTTCATTTTGTAACAAATAAATGTGTGAAAGAATTTGAATGATCAGTCAGTATAAAAAATATCGTTAGATGGTATGAAAATTAGTTATGAAATTTAACTGTAGCAGAGAAAACCAAAATAACAATTTTGTTTGAAATTCTGTTTTTTTTTACATTTTCCAACAAAGTTGAAAAGTGTTTATTATTTCGTTTTGTCTGGCAGTCTGTCCGTCTGTCCGCGCTCTATCTCTCCGAAATATGTTCGGATTGCCATGACATTTTTGGATGTTATTGAAGTTTACCCTAGCATGAGCCCTACTGCAAATTAAGTTTCTACTGTGATTAGTTTATCTCCGAGGATAATCAAAATTTTCCTGTTACAGTACGGCCTATGGGAAAAAATCGTTTCAAATGAATTTTAAAGGTGTTACACACTGTCAGACATATTCAAATTTAAAGGCATTTTCGAAGTGCATTAAAATATGCATTCTGTAAAATATATAATGAAAAGAATAGTCATTATTCAAAAAGAAAATAAAAGATAATCTATTGCATAATAAAAAGAAGGGCATTGTTTGGGAAATATTTTAATTATGTTAAACGGTATTATGTATAATAAAATTGACATATATCGATAAAGCTTAATATAAAATATACGATAGAGTCATGCATAATACGAAGAGCATAGCATTTACAGGGACACACAAAAGATTGCAAACAGTATATTCTATCCGATATTATCGATGATAGCTGGTGGATGGATGAAATGAATTTTGAATTATGATATACGCTTTTAAGTTTCACTAAAGATATGCATATTATAAAGTATGCACAAATGATTTATAGATATACGTGGTTACACAAAAGATCTCCTAAAGCTTACTGAATATGAGAATAATTTATTTAAAAATTATTATTTGTTTTAGTTTGTTTTTGTGATTATTTATTTAAATGTAACTCTTTAAATAATTTATGCATATTTACGCTGAACCTATTGAGTTTAGTAAGAAATATTTGTACAATATAGATAAAATGACATACAGAATCACGTAAAGAATTGGATACATGATCACCTATGCTTAATAATTTCTGGAAACATGATTTAAGTGGATTTAAGAGTGTTTTTGTTTGAACAAAATTTTAATTTGAAATAAACACTGGTGTGCAATAAAGATGCGATTAAACTACGGCTGAACAGAAATATTCAAGTATGTTTCCATCAATTAGTATAAATTGCTAAAAAAAAAATTTCAACCAGTTAGGTTTTTTTTTTTTTTTTTTTTTTTTTTTTTTTTTGTAAATTAAATTTCCCGTTTATATAGTACACATATCAACCGACAGATCAAATACAGCATTGTTCAAAAGTATTGGAATGTATATTTGGCTATGGACAACAATACCTTATTTTCCTTAATAACGAAGTTTTGTTAAAGATTTCATGAAGTGTTGAAAAGAGTTTCATAATCTATACTTAACGAATTATTTTTCTTACTTGTTTCAATTATTAAAAATAAATAAATAAATAAACGAGATACTGTTTGTATAATGAAGTTAAATCTACTCTAAAGTTATTAGTATGAGAAGATAATTTTGATACTATATTATTTCTATTTTGTGGTTAATTGTAATTTTTGAGTAAGTTTACTAACGGGGTCCTTTTCCTTGGTGGAGAATTTATGGATGTGTAATGATTTAGGCGCAATTGCAATTATAAATATAGGTTATATGATAATTTCTGAAAATGCTATTTTAGTAGTTTTAAGATTGATTTAGTTTAAAATAAATTTGAGTTAAATACTGGTGTGTAATAAAGGTACTAAGGTTAACTACCGGGCCATGCGAAAGTATTCAAAGATGTTTCCATCTATCAGCATAATGCAGAAAGAGAAATTTCAACCTGTTATGCGCTTTCTTGCTGAACTAAATTTTTCCATTACATAGTATATATATCAACCTAAAGATGAATAACGACTGTTCAAAGTATTGGTATACATATTTGGCTATGGACATAAACACATTCTTTTCCTAAATAGCGAATTTTGCTAAATATTTCGGGAAGTGTTGGGACGTATTTGATAATCTATGCTTAACACATGATTTTTCTCACTTTTTGTACGTTAAAATGAAATATTGCAATCGATTTTTAACCCAATTTCTGATTTGTTAGAATATTACAAATTATGTGTAAAGGTGTGTTCCTTGTAATCATCATAGAACAGCTTGATATTTTTACAATCTAAGTATAAACAAATGCATAAATTTAATTAACCATTTTAAGTTTTTAAAAAATAAATTGAGAAATTAATTAAATTATATAGGTATTGATCGATGCTGGGTATATTTTTGTCTCATGTTTCACCGAAGTTTGTGCATTCATGAAGACGATTCTATCTTCTGCAGAATTAAAAACTTTTGTAAACATACAGAAAGAATTGTGAGATTCTATGTAAATTTACATAGATCTCGGTTAAATGCTTTTATTGTGTTTCTCAATTACCATTTTTACCATTTCCTTTATTTTATTAAAAATTCCCTCGAGGGATTTTCATGTCCATATTTAAAATTTTTTGTGTTTCTTAAAACTTATAATTCAAAGTACAGACTTTTAACATTCTTTTGCAATTTTATTACGCATATAAATCCCTTAACTGATTTCTTTTTTTTTACGTACAATAAATTGAAAATGTTCGTTAACACCAGTTTTTTAAGCTTTAACATTCGTAATATGTAGTTTAAACATTTCTGAAGTTAAATAGTATGAAATCGTATCTTTTAAAAAATTAGTAGTGTCAAAAGACTTTAAATGATGAATTAAACAAATTCGTCACACCCGAATGGCGTACGGGCAAATGAGTTAAGTGGTTAGCGAAGAAAATTTAGCTTAATTATTATTTTTTAAAACCAGGAATAGTTTGTGACGATTTTTGTCGACATTCACTTTGCCCGCTGAATTATAAAATGCATACATTGTATTCATCAATAACAGCTTCTACAGCTCAGATTGTAAGGTACTCCCCCAACCTCTTTCAAGAGGTCTCGGGATTAATCTTCAGGACGACTAATAACAAATTTTGTGACAATTAAATGCTAAAACAATGACAATTTACTCGAAAAAGTCAAAATCTTTGAAATCACTGAAAATTGAGTTATTCATTAATTTTGAAATCTAAATTAACCCATTAGTGCCTAGCGTCCCTTTTTAGGGACGGTTATAAAAAAGGCAATAAAGCACTTTTTACACCAGTAAGTAGAAAAATAAATTAGCACTATTTTTCACGAGACAAATTCCTCAATAAATTAAGATAGAAGTTATTCTTCTTTTAAAAGTGGTGGAAAACCCAAAATTTCATTTTTATTGAAGAAAATAATTTGGACATTGATGGGTTAAATTATAATAATTAAAATTGAATTTGGAGAGTTGTGTGTATTTTTAACATCGTTAATTTGCGAAGTCTAATGCAAATTTACCAAATATGATCTCTCTTATTAACAGAATCTCGGTTTTTCAAATCACTCTGACCTATTTGATATATTCGATCTCAAAGAACTTTTTCAAACAAAAATATTTTATATAGAGTTAGACAGAATTTACAAAAGAAACAGACTGTGTAATTTATTTTTTTTTAAATTAGTGATGCGAATATTATAGAAATGTAGTTGACCGTGGCAGCCCTGGCAATGTTACATAAGACTTATGATAATGAATTATCCATAGATTCTCAGTAATTACACATACACTTTTTCATCAATGTGCTGCATTGGCAGCCTTACCATCATACGTGAGTTAGAGATGCTAAGTTGGATATCATCCTTGTAGCTTAAATTGGAGAACACTTGTAGCGCTATTCCAAAAGTTCCAGGTTTCCTTTCCGGCTTGGACATTTTTCATTCTGTTGGTTCTACGCTTAGTTATCAATGTGATAAATCAAGTATTAAATATTTAATACATTAATTTGAAAGCATTTTTAAATAGTCCATCACAATTAATAAATTGCCAGATTTTCTTCAAATCGTACATTGCCATAAATTGATAAAACAAAGGTTTTACTTCTGCGATTGTAAAAACGATCAAAAATATCCAAAATCGCTGCGAAATTTCGTCTTTCTTTCTGCCTCTCGCTTTAAATATATTACTTTCAGAGACGAAAATAAATTTTTTTAACGTAACATTTTTTTAACGTAATTCTGACTTTTACATTTTACTTGGATCTTTGAAAATAATCTAATATTTTAGAAGCAATTTACTTAAGTGCAATAACAAAATATGCAAAGAGTTTCTAATTAAATGTATTTAATTTTCAAAATTTCAGTAATTGGTGTGTGCCGGTTAAGAGTATTTAATGTAATAAAAAAATGTTACCTTTCTAATTTTTAGAGAATTCAATTTATATGTAATTATTTTACTCTCACTTTCATTGTTGAAGTTAATTATATAGACATGTTTAATTAAAGTGAAATCCATTAAAGAGAATTTTTTATTTAAATGAGATATATCATGCTTATTCAAACTTTTTGTAATGGTTAATTACAAAATCAATACATATTTAAATAAGTTGGAAACTGCACATCAAGCGTAGTAAGTGAGGTGCGTTCGTAAGATAACAAAGTTTTAAAAATAATTAGATCTTGGTGTAATAGAAATATAGTACTTCGGATAGAGTAGAGTATCAGAAATCTTTTGTGTATTCCTGATTTCTATTATATAGGAAGTAACTTGTAGTAAGCCTCAGCAACGTATATCAATTTCATAAAATGTGAAATACAGTTGAATCTCGTTAATTCGAACTCGTCGGGACCTCAAGAAATGTTCGAATTATCCGAAGTTCGAATTATGGAAAAAATGAAATGAAAACATGTTTAATATGGTATTATTACAAAGGAATTAATGTTATAGTGTTTTTAAAATTTACTTCGTCTGTTATCATTAGAATATGACTTAATATTAAATTAGAATATATAAATACATAAACTAATTAAAAGATTAGAAACAAGCACAATGGAAGAAAAATTTAAAGCGTCACTGATGGACAGACGGGACACTAAGAAAAGGATATAAAATGCACTGGATTATACACTGGTGTCCAAAATTTAAGCATAATTGGTAATTAAGTAATTATTTTTAAGTAATGAAAGAAATATGAATCGGAATGTGCTGAAACTCCAGGTGTGTAAACAAAATAGTACGCGTCACATATTTTCGCGAAGAGTTTTCCCCGAAATCGAACAGGGGACCGTCAACAAATTGAAAAAGAACGAAGATCTTTTGGATAACCCTGTCAAAACTAATGTAGCAAAAGCGTTCAAACGGCACATTATGATTAATTGGCTTATTGTAATGTACTGTGTTAATATTTACAAGGATAGCATGTATACTCGTAGAGAAATTAAGGTTTTTATAAAAACAGTCCTAAGTTTTTTGCAAATAATTTGCAGAGTTCTTAATATAAAATAGTGTTCTTTTTTGAAAAAATGACAAACATCATTGTACACAATATCCTGTCATCAGAATTAAAAAATAATTAAAATTGTATGACAAATAAGCAGGTTTACTAAATAATTTTTTGCTGTGCATGCGTGAACGCTATTAAAATTTCATTTGCATATTATGTTAGTTAAATGTATAGAGCAACTTTTGTGAAAGTCTCAAAAACATAGCTTAAAAATTCTGAAAATTATCTTTGATAGAATGAGATCAAAATCCTTTATTCCCTAAATGAAGCAAAAAAATGAGGGGCTGTATCCATATTCCATTGTTTAGTGCCTACACAATATTGCACGTACAACTATATTTAGGTAAAACCCCTGATTTTTTTGCTTCCTTTAGGAATAACGGATTTTGAGTTGATTCTATAGGCTCCCAATTTCAGAATTTTCAAGCTATGTTTTTGAAACTTTTACAGAAGTTGCTCTATACATTTAGCTAACACAATATGCAAATGACATTTTGATATCGTTGAAGCATGCGCAATGAAAAATTATTTACTAAACAGACTCATTTTTCATACAATTTTTACTATTTTTAAATTCTGATGACAGGGTATTGTGTACAATGATGTTTGTCATATTTTCAGAAAAGAACATTATTTTATAATAAGAACTCTGCAAATTATAAGCAAAAAACTTGGAAAAATTTAGGACTGTTTTTATAAAAACCTTAATTTCTCTACGAGTATACATGCTATCCTTGTAAAAATTAACACAGTACATTACAATAAGCCAATTAATCATAATGTGCAGTTTGAATGCTTTTGCTACATTAGTTTTGACAGGGTTATCCAAAAGATCTTCGGTCTTTTTCAATTTGTTGACGGTCCCCTGTTCGATTTCGGGGAAAACTCTTCGCGAAAATATGTGACGCGTACTATTTTGTTTACACACCTGGAGTTTCAGCACATTCCGATTCATATTTCTTTCATTATTTAAAAATAATTACTTAATTACCAATTATGCTTAAATTTTGGACACTTCTAGGCACGTATGCTTAAACTTGGTATACACGTTCGGAACAATTTTCACAAAAATCAAAGAGAGAAAGTTATTCAAATGATCTGAAATCCATGAGAAAGAAAAGAAAAATGAAAAATTGGAATTCTCGTTAATTCGAATTGAACAAAGTCAAGAGAAAATGAGTTCGAATTAATGAAAATTTTTAACGTTATTCTGGCATTGAAAATTTCGGGACTTCGTGTTTAATTCGAATTAAGCGAAGGTTCGAATTATCCAATTTCGAATTAACGGGAGTCGACTGTAGTTTGATATTATTAAAATGAGTTTCCAATAATGTTTCTCCCTGTTCCATAATATTATGGAATGCTTTTGTGTAGCCATGTAAATTAATAACAAATATTCTTCGCATAACATTTTTTACAGAATATGTATTTTAATATATACTTCATATATTCATATCAATTTTGTTATGTTTGAAAGAGCATAGCAAAATTAAAGTTATTTGAAGTTATTTTTTGGCCGTAATATAACGGAATATTTTTTCTAATAAGAATGTATTTATTAAAATATAACACATTGCTCAGTGGTGCACAAAACAAGAATTTTGATATACATTTGTACAATTAAAATAAAATAAAACTATCAACGTTTCGAGCCGTCTTCTGTGGGCATCTTCAGGAAAATATGATTAAGGAAGGACTAAGTTTGCATCTTGATCGAGAAATAATATTTCAATAATAGAAAATTATATTTCATATTATAATTTCATAATAAAATAAAAATATATTATCTCTCGATCAAGATGCAAACTTAGTCCTTCCGTTATCATATTTTCTGAAGACGCCCGCAGAAGACGGCGCGAAACATTGATAGTTTTATTTTATTTTAATTGTACAAATGTATGTTAAAATTCTTGTTTTGTGCACCACTGAGCAATGTGTTATATTTTAATAAATCCATTCTTATTGGTTAAATTTTATGGTGCAACTGTCCTGTATATATTTATGGAACATTTTTTTTTGTCCCTGTAATTATACTATGCATCCAATTTTTATAAAATTTGAAATGATTCGACAAAAGTATAGAAAGATTATATATATTATAAATATCAAATGATTCCGCTAAGTTGTTTTTGCTCTGTGATACGCGGACAGACGAACTGGGGGACTGATTGACGATTATATGTGCTACGAATTTGCATAATCATGAACGCACCTAAAAAGAATTGCTTTGAAGTCAGTGCTATCTTCAGATGAAACTCTATATTATGTTTCCTGTACTATTTATTTTCTAGAAAGCAGTGAAAATTTTTCTACATAATTTCTCTTCAATTAAACACATTAAAATATTATAAAAAAAATATTTTAAAGGAATGGTGTTTTCTTAATTAAATATCTTTTCTGGTAAAAACTAAAAATTATTAATGGATAGCACTATATAGATCTATTTCTAATTTTCTTTAACAATCTTTTAAATCAATAAAAAAAATCTTTAACAAAATTCATCAAATTGGAAAATTACACACCTCTAGTAACTTTTATTCTATGTGAAGACAAATGAAAAACTGGATTACCAATTTAAAAAATTGTCTTAAGAATCTGCACTATCATTCGAAAAAACAAGAACTATAATGTTTATCCTACGAAGAATAATTTTTAAATTTACTGCTTGGATTTTAATGATTTTTTTTTTTTTTTGCATAAGATAGCCGAGTACGAGTTATGTGTAATCTTATAGTTTTTACTTTCTCCATTTTTGTTTTAGCTTAAAAAAGTATTTTTATTCTGGAAACCAGCTGGAACCAGTTCTGAAACAAAAACTTCCCTAATAAAAAAAATAATAACCTATTACCAAAATGAAATCTAGTCTTGTTAAAAACGGACTTCAGCTATCATATAAATCATAAAAATATGTATGGACATATGTGTATTTAGAACATTAAAATGCAACACTAGTCATTCAAAAGAACTGGAATTTTAATAATTATCATATAGGGATGATTTTTTCCAAATTTATCGTTTAAAATTTAATATTTTTAATGATTTTTTTTCAGAAGATGACTGAGTATGATCTATGACATTGATAGCTTCTATTTTCTCGATTTTTTTTAAGCTTTTAATATACTTTCATTTTCGGAACTAATTGGAACTGAATCCTGAAACTAAAACTACCCTTATATATATATATATATATATATATATATATATATATGTGGAAGCGATTCTTTCTCCAACAGCCAAGTATCATGTCTTGTAAGGTTCTTCATATCGTAACTCTGATAGAAAAGGTCTTTAGAAAGCAGACGATTTTCTGAAAAAACTCCATTCAGACGAAAAGCCGAAGAAAAAAGAAATGAACGGAAGAGATCGTTGGATGGAATGTTGGGAGAGTTGGTGTTGACTTTAGAAGAATGTTGATTAAGATGACGCGATTAAGATGTTTTAATTAAAGTTTCTTTTTGAATGTTCGAATTGTAAATATTAATATGTAAATATCTTTTTTGTAAAATATTAACGTTTAATATAAGTCATTTAAAAGTTTAAAAACGGTGTCAGAATTTAATTTACCTCCGAGTTTATTTACTTATGTGTTCGAAAGAACTTTTATAAGAAGAATCTCCATAAATTTTGGTGTCAGAACCGAGACAAACGAACGCCCACAGAGAAGAAATATATATATACTTTAAATAATCTGGAAGCCGTTATTATTTAGAATTGTGATGGAATCCTTGCTGGAAATTATTATGAGGAAATCTTTTTTGAATATATGTTTAATGATATGAAGCTGTTGGATACTGCGACAACAATGCTGTTTAAATGTGTGAAGCTGAGCATCTGATTATGAAGTGAGTTTATTATTTCATTTTTCTTTTCAATAATGGAAAAATTAGTTGATTTAAAGGAATTAGAGTTTTCTTTGAAAACTGAGATATTGCACAAATTAATTTTTGGAGAAATCGGTAACAGAAATAATCGACGTAGAATTCGGAATTTTACTGGGTTTACGTTTGAAGTAGATTCCGATGAATATCAAACTAAATTCAAAGAAATTAAAGATAATTTTTCTGTTAACGACTTAATTACCATTTGCAATGTTTTGTGTATAAATAATTCGGGAACTTTTGATGAAATTGCTGCCAGAATAATTTCTAGTTTATGTGATTTTAATATTTTAAAAATTAATATGATAGCCGATGTAGGTACTCTTAGTGATGACGAAAGTGTTGATGAATTTAATGATGATTTACAAGATAAAACTAAAAATATTTCAACTGTTTTTGAGAATAATATGAGAAATGATTCTGGTAGTTCTAATTGTGAAAGTAATGAAAATCAGAAAATTCTAATTCCTGATTATGTTATTAAACCAAGCATTTCTATTAATGATATTGAAAGTATGATTACAATGTTTGAAGGTACTCAAGTACAAAATATTAATAAATGGATTGCCGATTTTGAAGATATTGTTTCATTATTTAACGTTAGTGATTTGCACAAATTGATTTTGGCTAAACGCCGTATGACAGGCAAAGCAAAATTATTTCTTGAAAGTGAAACAAATATTAATTCGTGGTCTAAATTAAAAGCCCTACTCATATCTGAATTTGGTCAAACGTGCAATTCAGCTGAATTACACGAATTGCTGTCCAAAAGAAAAATCAGATCACATGAATCGTTAGATGAATATTTTTTAAATATGAAACAATTATGCTCAAAAGGCAATATTGAAGATTCTGCCCTTATTCAGTATGTAATAAATGGAATTAATGACCCCATTTCTAAAAAATTTTTTTTGTATGGTTGTCCCAATATTGCTGAATTTAAACAAAAATTAAAGATTTATGAAAAAATAAGATCGGAGTATGAAAATGCAAAATTTCATAAATATGAAGGAGCTAAGCCTAAAATTAAATCCGAAGTTGAAGTTAAGAACAAATTTAAGCCTGTAAAGCCAAATATGTGTTGTTTTAATTGTGGCGGGAATAATCATAAGAGTATTAACTGTGTAAATAAAGATAAAGGGCCGCTTTGTTTTGCTTGTAACGCTTATGGTCATAAATCATTTCAATGTAATAAATCTAAAGATACAAGTGTTAAAAATGCTCAGTCACAAGTAAACATTATTACATCCCAAGATTTAATTCTGAAAGAGATAAAGCTTTATTCTTTGCGTTTAATCTCTTTAATAGATACTGGTAGCCAAAAGACTTTGTTAAAGAAAAGTATTTATGATAATTTGAAGAACTTTGTAGAATTAAAACCTACGAGTATCTCTTTGACCGGTCTAGGAAAAGCCTCAATTAAACCAGAAGGTTGTTTCAATTCAGAAATCGAAGTAGATGGTTCAAAATTTATAGTTACTATTTTTGTCGTTAAGGACAGTTGCATTAATTTCGATTTAATTATTGGCACTGATGTTATTCATCAAGGTACATTAACTATTTCTGAGAATAAAGTGAAACTGTTTAAAGCTGAAGTTCAGTCTAATGACTTTTTAGTTAATATTGTAAATGTTTTGGATGAGCCTAAAATAGATTTAACTCACATTGCTGACAAAAAATTACGTTCAGAGTTATACTCTTTAATTGAAAATTATGTACCAATTAAAACTAAAACAGTAGATGTTAAAATGAAAATTAATTTAACTGACGAAATCCCAGTTTGTTCTTCTCCTCGAAGATTACCGCCATGCGAGAAAAAAATAGTCGAAAACCAAATTGAGGAGTGGCTAGCTCAGGGAATAATTCGAGAAAGTTCTTCTAATTTTTCTTCGCCGGTTGTGTTAGTCAAGAAAAAAGATAACACAATGAGACTTTGTGTTGATTACAGATGTCTTAACAAAAAGACAGTACGCGAGCATTTCCCCTTGCCAGTTATTGATGATGTAATAGACCAATTACATTCTGCCGAAGTATTTACCACCATAGATTTGAAAAACGGTTTCTTTCATGTAGATGTTGAAGAAGACTCGCGGAAATACACCTCGTTTGTTACTCATGAAGGACAATACGAATTTTTGAAATGTCCATTCGGGTTGACCAATAGCCCTAGTGTTTTTCAAAAGTATATTTATAATGTATTTCGAAACCTATTAAAAGATCACATTGTTGTCATTTATATGGATGATTTAATAATACCTGCTAAAAACGAAGCTGAAGGTCTAGAAAAATTAAAACTTGTACTCGAAACTGCATCGGAATATGGATTAGAATTAAATCTTAAAAAATGCAATTTTTTGAAGCGTGAAATTGATTATTTAGGGTATAGAATCATAAATGGTAAATTGTATCCCTCTCCACTGAAGACTAAAGCAGTAATAAATTTTCCCGAACCAAAGTGTACCAAAGATGTTCAAAGTTATTTAGGATTGACAGGATACTTTCGAAAATTTATAAGAAATTATTCGGTTATAGCTAAACCGTTAAGTGACCTGCTAAGAAAAGATTCAAAATTTAAATTCGATATAGAAGAACAAAGAGCTTTTAATGAACTCAAACGTATTTTGTCGTCAGAACCAGTACTTTTAATTTACAATCCCAAAAGTGCGACCGAAATCCATTGTGATGCCAGTATTTATGGCTATGGAGCTGTTTTAATGCAACAATCTCCAGTAGATAATCAATTTCATCCAGTTTATTTCGCAAGTAAAAAAAACCACCGAAGCTGAACGGAAGTACACTAGTTACGAATTAGAAGTTTTAGCTGTAATTGAAGCCCTGAAAAAGTTTAGAGTATATGTGCTAGGTATCCATTTAAAATTGTAACCGATTGTAATGCATTTAAAATGACTATGGATAAAAAAGAAATGAGTACAAAAATAGCTAGATGGGCAATAATGTTATCCGATTTTGATTATGTTATTGAACATAGACAGGGTAGCAGTATGAGACATGTCGATGCATTAAGTAGGTATCCTATTTGTATGGTAATCCAAGATAGCTTAACTTTAAAAATTATCCAAGCTCAAGAAACCGATGACCATATTAAAACAATAAAAGAAATCCTAAAGGTGAAATCTTATGATGATTATCTAGTTAAAAATGATGTTCTTTATAAATGTGTTAATGGTAATGATTTATTAGTTGTACCGGAAGACATGCAAATGAATATAATCAAGGCCGCTCACGAAAAAGGTCATTACGCAGTTGCAAGAACAGAGAAAAGTTTAGAAAATGATTTTTACATCCCTAAAGTTAAACAAAAAATTGAGAAATGTATAGCAAATTGTGTTCCCTGTATTTTAGTTAATAGAAAATGTGGTAAACAAGAAGGCTTACTTCACCCAATAGAAAAAGAAGAAACTCCATTACATACGTACCATGTTGATCACTTAGGTCCATTAGAAAGCACTAATAAAAATTACAAACATATCCTTTCGGTCATTGACGCATTTACAAAATTTGTTTGGTTGTATCCCACAAAATCTACCGATGCTGCCGAAGTAATTTCTAAATTAGAAATCCAAAAATCTATCTTTGGAAATCCAGTTCGAATTATATCAGATAAAGGTTCTGCATTTACCTCTAAAGCTTTTGAAGATTATTGCATCAATGAAAATATTAAACATATCCCGATTACCACTGGATTACCCAGGTCTAACGGCCAAGTTGAGCGTCTAAATTCTGTCATAATATCTGTTCTGTCTAAATTGTCTGTCGATAATCCTAAAAAATGGTATACACATGTAAGCAACGTCCAACAGGTGATAAATTCGACTTTTCAGAGAAGTATAAGCACAAATCCTTTTGAATTGATGTTTGGTACTAAAATGAAACTAAAAAATAACATTGAAATTACTAGTCTTCTGAATGCTGAAATACAATCTGATTTTACAAATAATCGCGAAGATATGAGAAAAAATGCTAAAAAACAAATTTTAAAAGTCCAAGAAGAGAACCGTAAAACTTACAACCTCAGACGAAAGAAAGCTAACAAATTTAAGATTAATGATGTGGTTGCTATAAAACGCACACAACAAGGTCCAGGTTTGAAGTTAAAACCAAAATATTTAGGTCCGTACAAAGTCATAAAAGTAAAAAATAATGACACCTACGATGTAAAGAAACTTGGATTCAACGAAGGACCCATGGTCACCAGTACATGTGCAGAGTACATGAAGCCGTGGACGGACGAAGCTTGAAAAAAAAAAAAAAAAAAAAAAAAAGAATTTCACCGATTGTGACACTATACCAACTATGACAAACCTCTGGACTGACAACTAATAGAATTTTAACTTTATTCTCGAAAAGACGAAAAGACGTAAGGTAAAAGAAGATGAAAAGACGTATGAAAGAAGACGAAAAGACGTAAGATAAAAGAAGACGGAAGACGTAAGAAAGAAAAGACGAAAAGACGTAAGGTAATAGAAGATGAAAAGACGTATGGAAGAAGAAGACGAAAAGACGTAAGATAAAAGAAGATGAAAGGACGTAAGAAAGAGAAGACGAAAAGACGCGAAAAAAAAAATATATGAATTTTTTCAAGAAATAATCTAAACTTTGATAAACAATTTGAATAATGACTTCTTTTTTTCAATTAAGACTTTGGATGCTGCTGTGTTTTTTTTCTTTATCTTTCCAGATGATCCAACTGCTGCTGCCTCCAAAGGGACGAGCATTCGAGGACGAAAGCCTAGTCAGGACGGCCGTTGTGGGAGCGATTCTTTCTCCAACAGCCAAGTATCATGTCTTGTAAGGTTCTTCATATCGCAACTCTGATAGAAAAGGTCTTTAGAAAGCAGACGATTTTCTGAAAAAACTCCATTCAGACGAAAAGCCGAAGAAAAAAGAAATGAACGGAAGAGATCGTTGGATGGAATGTTGGGAGAGTTGGTGTTGACTTTAGAAGAATGTTGATTAAGATGACGCAATTAAGATGTTTTAATTAAAGTTTCCTTTTGAATGTTCGAATTGTAAATATTAATATGTAAATATCTTTTTTGTAAATATTAACGTTTAATATAAGTCATTTAAAAGTTTAAAAACGGTGTCAGAATTTAATTTACCTCCGAGTTTATTTACTTATGTGTTCGAAAGAACTTTTATAAGAAGAATCTCCATATATATATATATATATAGTGAAACCTAGTGGTAGATAGAGATAGACCTCAGCTAGTTTGAAAAAAACATATAAATATCCAAATGTGAACGGAAAAAAGAAAAAAAAAATCCCATACATTTAACATTAGAGTTTCCATTTCTTCTTGTGATTAGTGTGGTGTATTAGCTAAAATCAAGTGTAATTGTATTTAATATATTTAATATTATTGCATATTTAATATTTCTTGGAGTTTCATTACCTAAAATTTTTTCCGTTCATCTTAATCAGATATGAGAAAAGAGGTCGCAATAAACAAGATTTTTGGATGAATTCCGTATTCGCCACATTTTTTTAGAGTAACTCCGTTGGCTGAATACAGGGCTCCCAAATGGTCCGCGAACTGAACATCAGTATTTTTTAACAGAAAATTTCATAATACGTTTGAGCTAGAATCAACTTCCAAACGTGGTTTCTTGACAATTTGTAAGAAAAATCTAAAAAGAAAATTTCTCTAAAAAAATTCTGATGTTCAATTCGCGGACCATTTGGGAGCCCTGCTGAATATTGGTAGCTTCAGACAAAAAGTAAACAGCTCGAATTCTCGCATGGGCATTTTTTCTTCGCATGTCTGGTTTAGATTCATGCTGACATGGGAAACCCACTTGGAAAGTTACGATTTGAAGGAAGCATTTCTATAATTTTTCAAAACAATATTCTAAGAATGCCAAATTATATGTATAATAATATCGCCTTTTCTTGCACCAAACAATAGTATTTGAATAATTCGAACCGTGTAAAGAGAAAATAAATGTTCTAACACTTGTGATTGTGGTGGTTCATAATGATTGTGCAGGTCTTACACGCAGAGGTAAAATATTGAACCGAAAATTAATAAGTGTAATTAATATGTATGCATATTACAATGTTTTCTTCAAAACAAACTAATCCTGTAAAAAACGTACACTGTAGAAAATGACGGATATTTCTTAATCTACAAAAATATAATATTATCCCGGACGAAGACATTCGAGAATCACTTCTAAGTCATCAATACTCAAAAAATAGTTTCTTTATCTTTTGAAGGCAAAGACAGTTAGTTTTTATAGAGCAGCTGGATTATCCCGACAGGACTCCCAAATGGTCCCCGCACTGAACACCATTTTTTTTAAAACAAAAAAGTTCATAGTAGGTTTTTACAGCATTTGTGCTAAAATGAACCTGCGAAGGCAATTTCTGTGCAAATTACAAATATATATGTAACGTAAAAAATAAATAATATTTTTGGCGGTATTCCATATAAATGATCAACAGCAGGGTAGCAGCCGTAGTGTAAGTTACCAACCAATGGATAAGGGTCTTTGAGAATTTCCCCGTAAAAATTAAGTCACTCAGTCTTTGCATTCATATTTATTTTAATTCAAAAGAGGGGTAAAGTTATCCCAGCATTGCACACATCGAATCACGCGGCATCATTCTATATTACAATTTAACGGAAAAATTTAACGGGCGTCCTAACAGTTCAAAAGACAGATGCATTCTGCCTGCTTCTAAAACCTAGAATGAACTCCGACACTCACACGAAAAAACTAGCCCCTCCTCAGTCTGCGTCAGTAAATTTAAAATCCAATTAGGATTAACTTGAGGCTACGACGTCAGAAATCATCACCTCTGATTGGCAGACGAGGCGTGGCCTCCCCATAAGAACTTGATATTGTCTCGTAAATAGATTAACCTGTTAACCTCTGCGCAAGAACACATCGGCAGACAATCTTAAAAAAAAATAAAATTAAAATCTCGAGAATGTTCTAAAAAGGAAAAAATAAACTCTACATCGAAAGAATATTACGAAATCATTTTCCCGCTCTTTTTGAGAAACGATCAATAGATTATTAATAAGTTAAATAAAATAAGAAAAAGAGCTGTTAAAATATTAATACATTACGAAACTAAGATTAAACGTATGTTCCACAAATTGAGAATTAAAAGCTCAGAGAGGGCAAAATGGGGCAATTTTTTTTATTTTATTACATATATATATATATAACGAAAATGGCGGACAATTTGGGAGTCCTGTCCCAATGTCCTAATAAACAGCTCTAGAACAGAAGAAACATCAAAGCTGTTGACTGAATGGCATTTTGAAACATTATGAAAATCTGTACGTAAAGAGAGATAAATGCTGGCCATGTAGATGATACTCAACTTCACAGAAAATTGGCGTCAGACGTGAAACTGATGATTATACGTGGAGGTACAACGAAGTATCTCCAGCTTCTTGATATTGAAGCTTTTCATGACTAATTAAGAAGCTAATGGAAGCCTTAGACTTGCCTTGTGGTTAAATATTTCACTTCCATGGCCATTGAACGGGAGGTTTTGGATCAATTAAGTACTCCATTAAGTTTACAAGTTCCATTAACTACTCAATTAAGTTTAATAACTCCTTTATTATTTTTCGAATCTTTCTGAAAACTTGTCATAATGTATTAGGTGTACTAAGGCACATTTAAAAATAAAAATCTAGAATTAAAAAAATTTTGTCATTTTTTATCAAAAAAAAAAAAAAAAAAAATCACCCGTACTTGTCGCCTTTTGAAAAGAGTGAAATCGTTGAAAAATTATTGTTGTCATAACGAAAAAGAAAAAAAGAAAGAAAGAAAAGAAAAAAAAAGAAAAAAATGCATTTAAGCTGTTGCCCAATGTAAACACCACAGAAGACAGACTGGCAAATTTCAGCCACGCGAATAAAATGTCTCAAAGAGCTCGACTATCCCAACGTCCAACTAATCAGCTCCACAACTGAAGAAACATCAAAGCAATTGACTGAATTGCATTTTGAATCATTATAAAAATCTATACACAAAGAGAAGTGCCTCCTCATCTTGAGATGACTAAAGCAGGCTATGTAGATACTCAGCCTCCCACAAAAGTTGGTGGAAAACATCGAACTCATGAATATACATGGAGGTACAATGAATTACCTCCACTTCTTGACGTTGAAATGTCTCATGACCATAAACTTATAGTCAAAATTATGACCGAGTATTCCAAAACTGACCGACTTATAATATTCTGGAAAAGATTTAACTGAAAAGGAAGCTATCGTAAAATTCATCATTTGGTTGGCAATCTAAACTCCGCTTTAACTTTCAAAAGACGTTACTACTAAATGAAATATCAAGCTTCAAATCTGTGAGTCAAACGTGCTTCGCGCTAACGACTAAAACTTGTAACAGATGGAACAGCCAAACGGTTATCAAATATGTCTGGTGTGAAGAGTCCGTATGCTTTATGAGCATTTAAATTGACACCCACTTTCACCATTAATGAAGCATTTAGTGAAATGTTATAAATGGACTTACTAATATCTTTGGTCTACAACGCCTGCACTAACTGCAAATTTAAGGGCATAATGGTCTTTTTATATTTTAATGAGTCCATATGTATAACATTCCATATCAAAAGTACATTTATTTCATTGAATTATACAGCAACACACTGTCTACATTAAGAACTTTACAAGCATATATCATTCGCCTACATTCATTATTCAAAAACGCTAATTTATTTATATATCCGTTGATGAAAGGCTTATGAAAAGTCCCTTTCAGCTCCCTTGGTGCTGCTTTCAAACGGATAGTTCCACTGGAATTTTGTTTCTCACGAGAAGACATTTCCAACGTTACCACCCTTATCAAAATTGGGGATATACATCTCAGTTAAATATGTGTTATTAAAAAAAAACATGTAGTTCCGTTTTACGCGGTAAAATCAATTTAATTATATATTACCTCGGTTCAAACTACACCAAGAAAATAGCTAAATTCACAATATAATTTCTGAAATTATGCACTCGTTTCTTGTCGGTAAAATGTCCCGTCTTTTGGAGTCAGAATGAGAAGCATAACCAACAATAGCCCTCTGAGTAACATTGAGGTGAGTACTTGTCCACTGCATATTTATCCTCCTTGGCACCCACCTGATATTAAAACCCTTCATCCTTTTAAAAATTACGATAAAAAGAATTTACCTGCTGCTGCTTTTCAACAATTATTTGCTGCACACCGTGCAGATTATAAAAATTTTATCGACATTTATACAGATGGCTCAAAGAGTGGAAATGGTGTTGGCTGTGGCGTTTTTTGTAATAATATTTCTTTAAGTTATCAGCTTCATCCTTCTGTTTCTATATTTACAGCTGAATTAATTGCAATAGAGAGAGCCATGGTTCACATATCTAATCATAATAACACTTCCTTCATCATATATACTGACTCAAATAGTTCTATTGACGCACTTAAATCTTTTAAAAGACATGCTTATGTCACTACCATCCTGGATTTTTATATTAAATTGACTAGACGAGGTTATAATATTTTATTTTGTTGGATACCTGGACACATGGGTATTCCTGGTAATGAAAAAGCAGATGAGGCGGCAAGGCTTGCTCTTAACCCTTTACACCATAAAGTACCATTCTCAGACACTAAACTAATTATAAATCACTTTATTCATAATAACTGGCAAGAAAGTTGGAATTTAGAAATCAATAATAAACTACATTATATCAAACCAATTATCTTGACCTGGCCTCCAAACTATCCAAGAAAAACCGATGTTCTTCTGACTCGTCTGAGAATTGGACACTCTAGGATGACCCATAAACATCTTTTATTGAGGGAGGATGCACCCATGTGTCCACACTGTCATTTTGATTATCTTACCATTCATCATATTTTGACGGACTGTCCGGGTCTCCGGCACCTTTATAGACTCTATTTTAAAACTTCATCACCACTATTGACAAACCTCATTGGGGAAACACCCCATGGGGCACTCTTTGCTTTTTTAAAACATGCGGGCTTTTATTTTATGATTTAAGACCTCTTTAAACTTTAACTTTGACATTCCTTTTTTGGCAATCTTTTGGAAACCCCATCCAGATGCCTTTCTTGATACTAGCACCTTTACAGAATACTTGTCTTTAATTTTTTAAATGTTTTTTTTATAGTTTTTCGACTATATCTGGATGGGATATCCCATCCAGATAGTCTTTTCTATTTCGTTTGTTTAACCCCTTGTTTTTCATATTTGTCTTTGTTTGGCGCAGCATGTCCCTAAAGAGATTTTGCGCCATTAAACCCTATACAACCAACCAACCAACCAACTTGTCGGTAAAATAAAGCATTAATAATAATTATTTTATTACCAGAAAACATGAAGAGAAAAATTAAAATGGTATTAAATATATAAAACTACATTTAGAGTGATTTACTGTAACGCTGTAAAAACATTTATATTTTATCGATCTATTTTATAAGATTTAATCAGCCGCAACCTTAGATTTAAAGTAGGTTACTGAATGTTATCGTTGATATACGGAAAAAATTTGTACACAATATTTTAAATTAAGTAAAAATCTTTTTTTAAATCAAATTATTTATATTTTAAATATAAAAGCATTTAAACACATTTATGCAAGTATTTCTTCATATTACTAAGAATAAGTATAGATTTGTAAAAAAAGTTTCTTTTAATTTAATTGAAAGTTTTTATCCATCGATATTCATATTGATAAATGCGAAACATGATTACCATTGCTCAACGATAAAAACAATAACGTTATTCTGTTCAAGAAATTTATACAAAGATGAAAGAAAAATTTAGATGTAAGTATTTAACAATTTATTTTCTTAATTTTTCACATCACCAACTATTAAAATCTTGCTAAATATAAGTTAAATTGGGTACAAAGGGGAGGGGTATGTTGAAAAACGCATTAATTATTTATTAATAACTTTATATTTGTTAATAAATTGTTTCAATTGATGTTTTCATTGGTTTTCATTTTGGACGGATAGCTTTAGTTAGTGTATTTTGTTTTTAACAACAAAACCTTTCAAAAGATATCACTCTTATAAAAATCGGTAACAAGCACCTTAGCTATTTCCATCCTTATTCGCAAAATCTCATCAGGTATTTCCCTTGTCATTCAAAAAATGTTTAGTTAAATTTGATGTGGTTAAATAAATTTAATTTAACATTTTCTTGGTTCAAATAATAACAAGAAAATAGCTAAATTCACAATTTATATTTTTTAAATAATGCGTCCGTTTCTTCTCGGTAAAATAATTTATACATAATAAAATAATAAAAATTTATATATATGTATATATATATATGTGTGTGTTATAGTAGAAAACAAGAAGGAAAAAGATGGCAGAAAATATGTAATACTAGATTTATTAGGACTTAATGTAAAGCTGCAAAAATATTTATATTTTATCTAATAATAATAAAAATATACTGAATTGAATTTATTCTGAATCGAAAAACTTCTAGTTCAATTCAATTCGGTTAAGAAATCCCCAATAATAATTACACGTATTGATCGATCAGTTTTATAAGATTTACTCGACCGCAAACTTACATTTAAACTTGGTTGCTGAATGTTATCATTGGAATAAGAAAAAATCTTTACCAGAACCATACTAAACCAGAATGTTTTAACTTCAGATAAAATCTTTTTATAAATCAAATTCTTTCTTTTTTTAGTTATAAAAGCATTTAAACACGTTTATCTAAGTATATTTTCTACGCACCACTAATAGTAAATAAATATTCCTAAAAAGTTTTTTTATTTAACTGAATGCTTTTATTCCTCGATATTTTTATATAAATAAAAGCGAAGCACTCAAATATTAAAAACAAATAGTGCTGTACTAATTAAGAAGATTTTACAAAAGGAATAGAGATATTTAGAAGTAAATATTTAACAATTTTTTTTCTTAATTTTTCACTATTCCATATATTAAAATCTTGCTAAATATGAGTTAAATTGAGTTCGAGGAACATGTTGAAAAACGCATTAATTAATCATTCATATTTTATTATTTGTTAATAATTTATTTTAATTTATGATTCCGTCGTAGTTCATTTTGGATGGATAGATCTATTGCATTTTGTTTTTAACAACAAGACTTTTCCAACAATATTACTTTTATAAAAATCGGTGACAAGCATCTCAGGTATTTCCCTCGTCATTGGAAAAACTTTTCATTCTATTTGATGCGGTTAGATAAATTTAATTTAATATTTCTTTGATTCAAATGATACCAAGATTGTAGTTAAATTTACGTTTTTTTTATGCATATGTTACTTATCTAAAAAATAAAATATTTCTCATAATTCTTTTTTATTACCAGAAAATTTGAAGGGAAAAATTAAAATGACTTAAAATGTATAACACTAGATTTATAGGAATTTAATGTAACGCTGCAAAAACATTTATATTTTACTTAAAAATAATAAAAATATACTGTACGAATTTATTCTTAATCGAAAAACTTTTAGTTTAATTCAATTCGGTAAAGAAATCCCCAGTAAAAAAATCACGTATTAATGATCTATTTTATGAGATTTACTCGACCGCAAACTTAGATTTAAACTTGTTTACTGAATGTTATCGTTGGAATATGGAAAATCTTGCACAGAATATTTTAACTTCAGATTAAAAAAAAATAAATCAATTTCATTATTATTTTTTTTTACTTATAAGAGCATTTAAATGTAAACACATTTATGCAAGTGTATTTTCTACGCATTTCTAAGATTAAATATCAATTTCTAGACAGTTTTATTTGATTTTAATTGAAAGCTTTTATCCATCGATATTTTTATTGATAAATGCTAAACACTATTACGTTTCTCGAAGATAAAAACAAATAAAGTTATTCTAATTTTAAAAGTTTACAAAGAGGGAAGAAAAATTTAGAAGTAAATAATCAACAATTTATATTCTTAATATAAATTGTGTGTACTACTCAATGTATTAAAATCTTTATAAATATAAGTTAAATTGAATTCGATGTGTGTATGGGGGGGGGGGGTAATGTTCATAAGCGAATTAATTAATTATTAATAATTTAATACTTGTCAATAAATTGTTTTAATTGATGATTCCGTCGGTGTGCATATTGGACGGTTAATTCTATTGCATTTTGTTTTCAACAACAAGACCTTTCCAACGATACCACTTATATAAAAATTGCCTCAGGTATTTCCCACGTCATCAGAAAAACTTTTAGCTCAATTTGATGCGGTTAAATAAATTTACTTTAATATTTCCTAGTTCCAATTGCTACCAAAATAATTGTAAAATTCACAATTATTATAATTTTTTTGAAAATAATGCATCCGTTTCCTTTTGGTAAAATAAAGTATTACTCATAATTATTTTATTACCAAAAAAACATGAAGTGAAAAAAATAAAATGACATAAATCATATAAAACTACATTTATAGAGAATTAATGTAACACTGCAAAAACATTTATATCTTGCCTAAAAACAGTAAAAATATACTGAATTGAATTTACTCTTAATCGAAATCTTTTAGTTCTATTCAATTCAGTAAAGAAATAAATAATAAGAAGAAAAAATACATATTGATCGATCTATTTTATAAGATTTATTCGACCGCAAACTTAGATTTAAACTTGGTTACTGAACACTATTGTAGGAAAATGAAAAAATCTTATCAAAATGTTTTTACTTCAGGGAAAATCTTTTTTTAAATCATTTTTTAAGTTATAAAAGCTTTAAACTCATTAAAGCCATTATATTTTCTTTGCATTACTAAGAATAAATATCCATTTCAAGGAGATTTCTTTTGATTTAATTGAATGCTTTTATCCATCGATATTTTTATTGATAAAAGCGAAACACCATTACGTTGCCCAAAAGATAAATAAAAATAATAATAATAATAATAATAACGTTATTCCAAATCAGAAGGTTTTACAAAGGAGAATGAAAAAGTTTGAAATAAATATTTAACAATTTGTTATTTTTTTTTCACTATGCCATCTATTAAAATCCTGCTAAATAAAAATGAGTTAAATTGAGTTCGATGGGGGTATATTAAAAACGAATTAATTATGTATTATTAAATTAATATTCGTTCATATATTGTTTTAATTCATGATTCCGTCGGTGTTTATTTTGGACAGGTTGATGAATTACATTTTGTTTTTAATAATAAGACCTTTCCAACGAATAATTTTTATAAAAATCGGTGATAAGCACCTCGGGTATTTTCCTCGTCATCCGAAAAACTTTTAGTTCAATATGATGCGATTAAACAAATTTCAGTTAATATTTCCTTCGTTCAAATAATACCAAGATAATAGTTAAATTCATAATTTATTTCATAAAAAAATGAATCCGTTTCTTATCGGTAAAATAAAATATTATTCATAATCGTGTTTATTACCAGGAAATATGATGGGAAAAAATAAAATGATATCAAATATATAATACGAGATTTATATGGACTTAATGCAATGCTGCAAAAAACAATTATCTTTTATCTAAAAGTAATAAAAATATACTGAAATGAATTTACTCTTAACCGAAAAACTTTTAGTTCAATTGAATTAAGTAAAGAAATCCCCTATAAAAAAACACGCATTTATTGATCTTTTTTCTAAGATTTACTCGACCACAAACTTAGATTTAAACTTGGTTACTAAGTGTAATCAGTGGAATATGGAAAAATCTTTTACAGAATGTTTTAGCTTCAGATAAAAATCTCTTTTTAAGTCTATTTATATTTCAGTTATAAAAGCATTTAACGACGTTTATGCATGTATATTCTACTCATTCTACTACTACATATTCTACTACTACTACTAGTATTTTCTACTCATTACTGAGAATAAATATCGATTTCTAGAAAGTTTCTTTTGATTTAATTGAAAGCTTTCATCCATCGATATTTTTATTGATAAAAATACAACACGTTTACGTTGCTCAAAAATAAAAAGAAAATAGTTATTCTAATTAAGACGGTTTTACAAACAGAATAGAAAAATTTAGAAGTAAATACTTAACAATTTATATTTTACAATATACTTTTTTAATTTTACACTTCACAATCTATTAAAATCTTGCTAAATATGAGTTAAATTGAGTACAAAGGGGAGGGGGAATATGTTGAAAAAAAACATTAATTATTTATTTATATTTTAAAATTTGTTAATAAATTGTTTCAATTGATGATTCCTTCGTTGTTCATATTTAACAGTTAGTTCTATTGCATTTTGTTTTTAACAGCGAGATCTTTCCAACGATATTACTCTTATAAAAATCGGTGACAAGCACCTCAGGTATTTCCCTCGTCAATCGAAAAACCTTTAGTTCAATTTGATGCGGTTAAATAAATTTAATCTAATATTCCCTGCGTTCAAATCGTATCAAGGTAATAGTTAAATTCACATTTTTTTTTCTTTTTGAAAAAAAAAATGAATCCGTTTTTTGTTTTTAAAATAAAATATTACTGATAATTTTTTAATATTACCAGACAACGTGAAAGGAAAACATAAAGTGACATAAAATATATAATACTACATTTATAGAGACTTAATATAACTCTGTAAAAACATTTATATTTTATTTAAAAATAATAAAAATATACTGCAATTGAATTTACTCTTAATCGAAAAACGTTTAGCTCAATTCAATTCGGCAAAGAAATCTCCCCCAATAAAAGTAGCACGTATTTATCGATCAATTTTATAAGATTTACTCGACCACAAACTTAGATTTAAAATTTTTTATTGAATGTTATAGTTGGAATATGGAAAAATCAGAATGTTTGTTCAGAATGTTTCAACTACAAATAAAAAAAATATATATTTTTTAAATAAATTTTTTTAACTCTCTGACAGTCTTGCAAAAGATCAAAATTGTAATGTTGTTTTCTCTGCATTTGGTTTTAAATGCTAAAAAAAACGATTCTTTTAAAATTATATAAAAAACTTAAAAGCGAATATGATTGTTACCCTTGAAAGCTGTAATTATTAGTTCAATATATTAAAAATATATTAATTGAATACAAATATATTACTTTAAATATTTCTTGTATCGCAGTGAAACCTGGAGCTTAGTGAACGCGTTAACACGGGCTTGTCAGTGAGACGGTTCTAATGAAAGTAATATACAATTTTACCTTCAATTTATTAACACAGACCAATTTATTAATAAGGCCGCTATGTTGCAAATAATGCGATTTATAAAAACGTTCAATGAAATCATAAGATATTGTCAAGGCATCGATATTTATTCTTAGTAATGCGTAGAAAATAAGCTTGCATAAATGTGTTTAGATGCTTTTATAACTAATTAAATTACATAGCAGTACATTCACAAAATTAAAAATAGATGTAATTTGTATACATAGATATATTTTTTTTTAATGCTAATTTATTTCTATGTCTGTTAGTGGAATTCTTGTGAAAATTTTCTTGCAGATCCGTCTATGTTCATTTTGGACGAACACTATTGCATTCTGTTTTTAGAAATAAGAAATTTCGTACGATATCACACTTATCAAAATCGGTAAAATGAACCCCGGGCATTTTCCTCGTTATTTAAAAAACTTTTAGTTTTATTTGATGATGTTGAATAAATTTAATTTAATATTTTTTTCCGTTCGAATGATACCAAGAAAAAATAAAAAGTCACAATTTAATTATAAATAATCTATGAGATGCTTGTCGTTAAAATAAAATATTACTCATAATTTTTTATTACCAAAAAACATGAAATTAAAAAATAAAATATGTGATATTATATTAATAGGGACTAAATATAATGCTGCAAAAACATTTATGTTTTATCTAAAAATAATAACAATATACTGAATTGAGTTTACTCTTAATCGAGAAACTTTTAGCTCAATTCAATTCGGTAAATAAATCCCAATAAAAAAACTATATATTGATCGATCTATTTTTTAAGATTTACTCGACCGCAAACTGTGATTTAAAGATCTTTACTGAATGCTATCTTTGGAATATGGAAAAGTCTTGTATAGAATGTTTTAACTTCAGATAAAATCTTTTTTTTAAACGAAATTCTTTATATTTTTGTTATAAAAGCATTTAAACAAATTTATGCAAGTATATTTTCTATGAATTACTAATAATAAATATCAATTCCTAGAAAGTTTCTTTTTATTTAATTGAATGTTTTTATTTATCGATGTTTTTATTGATAAAAGTTATACACGATTGCGTTGCTCCAAGGTAGAAAACAAATAACTAAATTCTAATTAAGAAAGTTTTAGTAAGAGAATAAAAAATTTAGAAGTAAATATTTAAACCAATTTAAATCAGTTTCTTTATTTCTTTATTTCTTTATTATTATTATAAATGCATTTAAATAAGCAAATATATTTTCTAAGCATTACTAAAAATAAATATCTATTCTCGAAAGTTTTATTTGATTTAATTGAAATCTTTTATGCATCAATATTTTTATGGATAAAAGTTAACATGATTACGTTACTCCAAGGTAAAAAAAAAATCTTATATATATATATATATATATATATATATATATATGTATATATCCTATTTAAGAAAGTTTTACAAAGGGGACGGAAAAATTTAGAAGTAAATATTTAACAATTTATTTTCGTAATTTTTCATTACTCCACCTATTTAAATCTAAATATGAGTTACATTTTACTGGGGGGTATGGTATGTAGAAAAACGCTTTAATTAATTATTAATAATTTAATAATTGTTAATAAATTGTTCTAATTGAATATTCAGTGATATTGTTCACTAGCATCCTTTGGCGACCAGTTTGGTCTCTATTTAGTATGCTAAGAGAAGACTTTTGTAATTTTTTATTATTTTTTGAATTTGCAATCATCTATTAACTGCTAAATTAACAATTATAAATAATTTAGACTGATAAATGGCGAATGATGAATAATACAGATTTGAAATCGCAAATTTCCCAGAAATATTGTATTTTGGTTAAAGATTTCCTTAGCAATAAAAGCAGCAAAATCTAAAGAACATTTCTTATTTTTTTTTGTTAAAAGGAAGACTTAAATTTGAAGAAGCAAGAATTTTCTTTTTTTTTATCAGTCAAAGATTTTTTATCTTGCATCAGTTCATTTCAGTTATATGTAGTTTGTCCTTTCTGAAAAGACAGCAATTTCAAATGGTTAAATAGCTAATGTTAGGACAAAAATATACGGTATATTTGTAACTAGTTGGTAGGGCTGGTGCTATAACTAGTTGAGGTATAACATTAATAATCAGACCTATTCTATGTGGCACTTTAGGGGCCGTCCATAAATGGTGTCAAGCATTTTTTTTTCCTATTTTTGACTGCCCTCCTCACTCTTTGTCACAAAGTGTCACACTTCATTTTACCCCCCCCCCCTACCTCTTGTTACTTGTCACGCTATATTACATAAACATATACTTGCAGTTTAGAAACAAAGCACCACATTTTAGATCATATTTCAAATTTTAATTTTAAACTTTAACAATATGTTTTAACAACATTTGTGATCTGAAGAATAAAAATGATTTGTATTTTGCATGAAATAAGGTTTACAGTAACAACAAAAATAACTAATATAGAATTCTAATTAAATATTAATATGAAAGAGCAATTGAAAACAGTAGTAGCTTAGATTTTGAATCAGAATTTAACATATTCGGTTTAAATCTTACCTTTACGAACAAAATATATTTTAATTTTAAAATAACTTCAGGTTTCATAATTTTATCTACTGAATTTTAATGCCTATTTCTTAAACAGAAAGTGTAATGCCACATTTCATTTTACCCCCCGCCCATAGTGTGTTTTGTGACATGGGGAACCCTCCCACCCTCATGTCACAAACTGTCACAATTTTATGAACCCCCTTCCCCCTTCAAGCTAGACATCATTTATGGAATGACCCTATTTTAAGGTCAAAATGCAAGATAAATAAATTCAACACTCACACATCGAAGATAGGCTATATTTCAATGACAGTCATATGTCCACAAAGATTAACGATTCAAGTGAATATTACAGTACCGCACATAAATGCAAATATAACTAAAACTAGCGACGCGGATTTCAATATATTGAAGTACAGTATTCTTACCAAACTTGTAATCTGATAACTCTACATGTACCAAATTGTCATGGCATGCGGCAGAAATTACGTCATTCCCAGTTGATTAGTATAGGATTACTTCAAAAAGTACGATTCAGTCTGAGATTCACTGTTACGAATTCTTACTTCTGCTTTTATACTCAGCAGAACGACTAATTTAAGGCCCCACACTAGGCACAGAAAAAGACCCGGATGATAATGTAAAGTCTATGGGAGCGTTTTTTTTCAAACATCTCGCTCAAATTGTAGTATTTTTACATGATCTTTTTTGCATAAGATAGCTGAGGACGATCTACAACCGGCCTAGTGTTTACTTTTTCGATTTTGCTTATACATATTTTATATTACTATAGTATAAATTTCAGAAGCGGTTTAAACCGGTTTTAAAAGTTAAAGTAATTAAAAAAAATCTGAAACAAAAATTGAAAATGTAAAAACTAGGCCGGTTGTGGATCTTCCTCAGCTATCTTGTGCAAAAAAAATCATGCAAAAAAATTAAAATTTGGGCGAAATATTTGAAAAGAACTCCCCCATAGACTTTACATTATCATCCGGTTCTTTTTCTGTGCCTAGTGTTGCGCTTTAAGAAGATTTGCAGAAAATCAGAGAAAGAAATCCCTAATCCCTGATTTGGTTCCGAGTGACAGAAATATAAGTAGGAAAATTAATGTAAAAGAATGTACAGGGTGATCATAAAAAAACTTTGCCGATATATGGAGCTCTAGAGGCCAGTCCGTTCAACCGATCGAGGTGAAATTTCAGATATAGCTATTCAGAGGTATGAGCTCGAGATTCTCTGAACGACAACAAAATGGCGCTCTTGGTTACGGTTATAGTTACAGAAACTCGAAAATTTCAAAAGGCAACACCCATTTTTTTTTCATCGCAAAATGATCAGCGCATGCGAAAACCCTTAAAAGCGCTGGAACGCTATGGTTATTGCAATAAACGGACGCATTATGCTTGCACAAAATCAGCTCTACGAACGGCCCCCAAAAAACACGACCAAGGCGCACCCAGAAAATTTTTATATGGCAGAGACAAAATACCAATCACGGAACGTCGTTTGCTAGATAGTAAGCGTAGAAAACGGATAAAAAGACTCTGTGTCATATGCGAATTTACTCCTGGCGCAACAATCGTGTTTTTTTTTATAGGGAGGGGGGGGGGATTCGCAGAACAGTTTTTTGTGAGGGGTATAACGTGTCCGTTTCTGGCTATAGATGTACGGTTCAAACGCTCTTTAGGGTTTTCGCATGCGCTGATCATTTTGCGATTAAAAAAATGGGTGTTGCCATTGGAAAATTTCGAGTTTCTGTAACTGTAACCGTAACCGTGAGCGCCATTTTGTTGCCATTCAGAGAATCTCGAGCTCATACCTCTGAATAGCTATATATGAAATTTCACCTCGATCGGTTGAACGGATTAGCCGCTAGAGTTCCATATACCGGCAAAGTTTTTTTATGACCACCCTGTACATGTACAGATGTTGCCTTTACACACAAGAATTATTATCGACAAACATTCACATTTAAAAAACTAGACACCCTATATAAGTGAGTTGATAGTCCATTACACTTGCTTTGGAAAAAATTTTCAGTAATCTTGGAACAATATCAAAATTTAAATGATTCTAAAAATATTTTATAGGAAATTTTTAAGAAATTTTTACCAGATATAAGCAAAATTTCACTATGATATCTTCTTAAGAAATTCTTTTACTGTTTTGAAGGGGGAAAAAATGAGATTACACAATATAAACTTTTGAAAAAACTCTAAAATTTCTCTTCATATTTAAAATATATATTTTGATAATACTTTAAAAGTAAAAAACAAAAAGTACTGTATTCGCTAATGGAATAAATAATAAATTGCATCTGCTAAATTACATATTTAATTTTCTATATAGGAAATTTTTTATCATGTGGAGTAAAAGATGTTTCTTAAATAAATAAAAACAAAAGTAAATGGGTTTTTTTCAGTTATTCGAAACAACATTTAGTAAAACTAAATTAAAAATTTTAATTATTTTGTAAGCAATTAGAAAATTTGAAATCATGACATTTTCAAAATACTTTTTAATTGACTGGAGAGTGTTTAATTTATTTTTATGGATTACTTATTTTGCAAATGACACTAGAATGAATAAGTTTTTTTAAGTTAAGTAACATTTTTCGCATATTTTAATCGAAAATATGCATTTTAAATTCGTCTAATTTTAATCTCAGAAATTCAGGAAATTCTATTTTATTTATACTTATATTTATATTTATATTTATATTCATATTTATGTTTATTTATTTATTTTATAAACTAAATTTTTTTTGTAACTGCCTGAGAGAAAAAAAGTTTACATTTATTATTATTATTTCGCTGCGTCACCAGTAACTTTCGATTCTCAATAGCATAATAGGAAAAATAAAGTAATATTCCGTAATTGGGATTGTTTCCAAAGTTAACGAAAAATTGAGAAACTAAATTATTATGTAAGATATTTATATCTATAAAATAAAAGGCGTTTGGAATGTTTAGGGTAGCCTACACCATGATTTTTATTTATTTATTTATTTATGTATTAGTATCTGTTCATGTAGTTAGTCTTAGCAAAACTGAGACGCCATCTTATATCAAATAGGAAGATAATTTCTGCCTGATGTTATAACTTGAGATTTTCTAAATGGATTGGATATAACTTGCACTGTTGATTAGGTAATTTATGGACGCTTTTATTATATATCATTATATTGTTATGTACTGAATACAACTTAAATGATCAACTAAATGAGTAGGTACTTAACAGCTTAGTTTTTGCCTGATACATTATAAAATATTATAGCGAAATGTCGTACGTATTGTTTACAGAATTGCGGATGGATATTCGAGAAAAGAATCCACATTATTTTGAAATGCAAAATCTAATTTCCCGACATATTTTGGTTGATTTAAGATTCACTTCCAGAAGATAATCAACGTTGCGAAAAAAAGCAAATTAATACCAAGTAAAGATGTGATAATAAATAATTATAATTGTTATTTAAAAAAAGAAATTTATTTAAATAAATATTTATATAGAAATAACATAACAGAAATGTGCAATAGAAATTAAAAGTAAAAGCAGCAATATTAAAAGCACCAATTATTTCAAATCATAATCATACCGGTTCCGTAGCATAAAGCTTACGGAGCTCAGTTACTTAGCGTTTAATGTCTTTATAACAATTTTCTTTTTTTTCGGGGACAGGCGGGTGGAGGTGAAAAAATATGATTTGAAAGTACTATAAAAATAATAATTATTATGATTTATTAGTATAATTTCAATAGTTACAGAAGACCTTTTTCAATTACCAGTTTTATTGCACATTTGTTAAATTTTTGTTTTATTAAGAAATTTTAATTTTGTAATGGTACTGTAACGTTCTGAATATCCTCATTAGCACACTGTCAATAAAGGCAGATGTTAGCACGTGTAAATACCCTCTGACAAGTACGATACATTTGTGTATAATAAAACTTCAACTTTCCAATTATCTAAGCAATAAATTCCACTTGAAACCTCTCCAACTGACGTTATAAAAATCGTATTTCAGACCAAGAATTTAACGTTAGACAGTTTGAATATAATAAATCTACACTACTTGAGCTGTCTGATTTACCCTCTTAATGATCGGCGATTTTCAAAGAAAACTGCTTTATATATATGCAATTTCAAAGAGGTTCAAGAGAGGATTTTTGGTTTTGACTCTGAAGTGAGTCGACCTAGCTCGCCAGCCGGGGCGCATATTGCCCCGTAACAAAGTGAAGTCCGTTACGGCCATCGTCTGATTGTTATAACTCTGAAAAGGCCAAAAACCCACGCGCAACTGTGAAACAGCTGCGGACAGAGTACATAGAGTGCTCTTATTTGAATCTTCTATATATTTTTTCCAATTCTAATTTTCTTCTGTTTTGCTGTGCTGTGTGTTGCTGTATATAAAGCTTTGCCAAAAGTCATCCTGGATTTATTCAATACATCACAGTACATTAAGCCGCAAAGCCTGGTTTATCCAAAATTATTGTAAATGCTATTATTGTGTTTATTAGAGCATATACTAACCAATCTTTGCTCATCCAAACGCATCCATATTATCAATTATTTTTATCAGTTTTTCAAATTTATGTGAAAAACACAAATTTTACCTCTCATCCTAGGACGGGCATCTGAACTAGTATGTTAAATAAAATTCTGAACAATATCAGTATTTTCTAAAACTAGTAAAATATCAGAAATTAAGTCATTTAATTTCCATTAAATAATTATTTATTTTTAAAAAATAACGTATTAAGTGCTACTTTAATGTAACATACTGAAAAACTACATTAATGATTCAATTTATTTAAAATGTTCGTCTATTAAATTATTTTCCCTTTATTTAAAAGTCATTTTTAATACAATTCTGATATTTTAATTTTAATTTGGTGCATTCTAAATAATCTAACATTTGAGAAGCACTTAACTTAAGTGCGATAATAAAATATGTAAAAAGATTCCGAATTAAAGTGTTTAATTTTTAGGAAATTCAATTGTTGCTATAAGCCAATTAATGGTGTTTAATTTTAAATAAAAACGATGTTTTCTTTCTACATTTAATAGAATTCAATTAACCTGTAAACATTTTTCTCACAATTTCGTGTTTAAATCAACTGTAGGGAAATATTTAAAGTGAAATCCATTAAACAAAATTGTTTTAAATATTTCAGTTAGATGAGAGATATCACGCTTATTCGGACTTTCGAACTGAGTAATTGAAAAACCATTAGTTCATCTTATTAAAAATTACTTTAAAGTCGGCATTGTTTTCCCGATGAAACTCGATATTATTTTCTAGGTACTTATTATTATTTTTTTTTAATCGAAAGAGTTTTGGTATGAAAAATTTGTAGAAAATCTATCTTGAATTGATTATATTATTTTTTTATTTTATATCTTAAAGGGAATGTTATCTTTTTCTTTAAGGGAATTCGAGACACAAAAACATTCAAATTTTTAAAAAGACTTAGAATGCTCCTCATTAGACTTCATGTTTCTATCTTAATTAGAAGAGGAAATATTAACTTTTTCGTTTTAATTTTATAGCAATGGTTGTCATGAAAATGATTTCCTGTGAAAATGCGTTTTTCTTCATGATGTTTTTTTTTCACAATTTCCCGGATTTAAATTGTTATAACTCAAGAACAGTTAGAGGTAAATGCTTTGACTTAGAAAAGTCTTTTTTTATTCTTTTACTTTAATTTTAATTCAGCAAATTAAAAAAAAAATACTTTTGAAAATACGATTTTTTTTATAAAAGATATATATGTTTTTTTAATTTTACTTAAAGATGAAATTTTAACTGAGTTTTAGTCTTGCGTACAATCGCGAGCCGTCCGCGAGCTGGTCTGTTACTGTATTTTCTAAAACTAGGAATTATATTAAGTCATTTAATTTCCAATTAATAATTATTTCTTTAAAAAATAATATATTAAGTGCTATTTTAATATAACATACTGAAAATATACATTAATGATTCAATTTATTTAAAATGTGCTTCTGTTAAATTACTTTCCATTTATTTAAAATAGAATTTTTAATGCAATTCCGACATTTTGAATTTCATTTGGAGCAATCAAAGTAATCTAATATTTGAAAAGCACTTAACTTAAGTGCGGGAATAAAATGTGTAAAAAGATTCCGAATTAATGTGTTTAATTTTTAAGAAAATCAGTTGTTTTTTTTTGTTAATGATGTCTAATTTCAAATAAAAACGGTGTTGTCTTTCTGCATATAATAGAAATCAATTAACATGTAAACACTTTTTCATAATTTCGTGATTGAATCAATTACAGAGAAATATTTAGTTAAAGTGAAATCCATTAAACAAAACTGTTTTAAATATTTCAGTTAAACGAGAAATATCACGCTTATTTTAACTTTTGAACTGAATAATTGCGAAACCATTAATTAATTTTCTTAAAAATCACTTCAAAGTAAATATTGCTTTGCAGTTGAAACTCGGTAATTTTTCCCAGGTACTTTTTATTTTTGTAGAATGAATTTTTATATGAAAAAAAATTCCTGAAGAAATGGTCTTGAATTAAATAAATTATAACTTTTTTTAATATGTTAAAAGGAATGTTGTTTTTTCTTGCTGAAACTGATTTTCAAATGTGTTATGCTTTAACATACATTGCATTCGACACAACTTTTTAACTTATTAAATGGTGAGATTTTCTTACATTATTTGCAATGTGTTGGAGTATCTTTCATAATCTATGCTTGACGCATAATTTTTCTTTCTTTTTTTAAGCATAATATGAGACAAATTGATATAAAATCCCACGATTTCTTATTTTCCATCTGGGGAAAAATTTTATAGGCCAAGATTCGAACCTTTTGGCTGAAGTTACATATGCTTAGACAAATAACCTATCCTGGAAAAATCTGGTGGATACGAAATTAATTCACAAACGTTATTGATTACGTTATCTCTTCCGATCAATAAAATAAACAAATAGCAAGTAAATGAAATTCAAGAAACGTTGAATATGTCATTACACTTGATTAATTTTAAAACAATTATTAAAATTTAAATCAATTACACGAGTTGTAATTTTCCAAATGATTTATTAATTCGAAAATATCGTGTTAAAATTAATCCAGCATAAATAAGTATACAAAAACTTTTGGAGTTCTTTTACCTGCAATTTATCCTGTTGAACTGATATAGACCTAACTAATATATATACTGCCAACTGAGCTATCCTGGATAAATTTAGTGGCCACACAATTAACTCAAAAATTTTACTCATTACGATACCTGATCTGATAGACCAATAGGTGACAGCACAGACAATTACCTCATCGAGTTTACAGCTAAAAATTCCAGAATTAGTTAAATTTTTATTCGCATATTACGAATAATATGAATATTTTGCAATTGGTCTGCCAAGTCATATATTGCTGAAAATCACCTAAAAACACGATTTTACCGATTGCCTCATATAGTTTTGACAACGTGTTTCCCTTCCCCTAGTCGTCCATGTTTTCATACTTTAAGGGGTAGGAAAATACACAGAGTTAAGTTACGAGTAAGTTTAGTCAATTTAGTTTACTCAATTTAGTTACGAGTCATTTTGCTAAAATCGGGTGTTTGAGGTGTTTTCCACCAAGATATGATTTAATGGAATTCAGACCGATTGCGATTCAGTTTGCATATGGAGTTTTAATTCTAAAATGGTAGCCATGAATTTGATGAGGCTTCGTCATCGGTCTATTAGATCGGGTATCGTAATCAGTTAAAATTCTGAGTTAATTCTCTGACCATTAAATTTATCAAGGATAGCTCAAAGTTGGCAGGGTATTTGAAGTTTCAGCTAAATGATCAAATCCTGGATCGCACACTTTTTTCACCATGCTGGGATATTCCAACTCGTGTGAAGCTTTAATTTAAATTTTATAAAACGATTCCTTAAATGCAGAGCTGCCAAGTCTCCGGCTTTTTGGATACCGGTATTTTAATACAGAAAAATATGTTTTGTTTAATTGGAACATTCTGTGGATTTAAAACAACACCATTTTCTTTAAAATTTTACTGGTGTGCAAAAAGCCGGAGACTTGGCAACTCTGTTAAATGTCAAATTTTGCGTATAAAAATTCGGTCTTCTCTTAAACTAAACAGTTGTATTTGAATAGCTGCTATTTAGATATGAAGGAAGGTGTGAGTGGTATAAAAGAACATTGACAGATGCAACTTACACAAACTATATTATTTAAATACATGAATAAAATATTAATTTGCAGTAATGAAAAAAGTTTTCTGATTATAATAAAACGAAAACATAAAGAATTAAGTTCATTGATGTGGATGAAATAAAAGGCTGCGTGTAAAGTACTGTAGTATTCCAAATGCAGTCTCAAAAGCATCTGGGGCAGCAGCACAGATTTGAATGCCATAGTCTCAGAAGTGGCAAGTAAAATTAATTTCTTAGATTATGAAAAAGTAACCTTCGTTTTTTTTAGTATTGCAATAAACACATAATAGATTTTTTTCAATAATAGCAGTGATGATTGATGAAATTAAAAGGGAATTTTTTTGAGTATGGATCCAAAGATCATGGTCGCAGTCTTGATATATAAAGAGTACTCGATTTTGCTCACTAAAATCTTGAACATGTACTTAATGTATTTGACAGTGGCTCCTCTGATGAGACGATTTTTGCCTTTGTGTATATCTACTATACGTCCAGTAGAAAAAGAGCCAGATGGTTTGTTGAGGTCCATAAGTATTAATGCGTCACCTGTTTCGATGTTGCAGTTTTTAACTTCGATCAATAATTGTATTTGTTTTAATAAATCCACATGAAAGTGCTTTATACCAAGCATAAAAATAAAGCGATTTATAAGTAGAGATTTTGTCATAATCAATTTCGGTACTCATTCCAAATTAAAGTATTGTGACGAAAATTTAAGGAAGATAATGAATTGGATAATGAATTTATATTAAAAATTAAACATGATTTTCAAGATCAATATTGAATGTTTATAAAATAATTTTTTAGCTAGCTGTCATTACAAAGAGTAAAAAGCTACCTATTGCAGCCGTCCGGAGGGAAGCACTTCCAGAAATCTTTGGTATATTTTCACCGATCATGACCCCTAGATCCCACAAACCACCAAATTCAAATAGTGATACGTATACATATGATATATATATATATATACAGGGTGATTCCAAATTTTTTTTACAATAAAAGAGGGGTGATAGTACACATCAAGGCAAACAATATTAAATAGGAGACCAAGGGTCCCAAACGTTTTCCAAAGGAGATAGCCGCCATTAAAGTTTAGGGATCAAAATTTCAAATAAACATAAAAAACGGAAAAATCGGTCAATTGATTTGCGGTTTTCACTAAAATTATTCTTTATGTCGGCATTTTATTGAAATTAAATTATAAAGATAAATTTCAAAAAATGCCGATAGAGGGCGCTTTAGACTTTGAGGTAACGAAAAACTATTTTTTACCGGTATTTTTTGCATCTCATTAAATGTTTTCGTAAGCTTAGACTCAAACTTAAATTTTGAGCTCAAAATCTGAAAGTGGGAGTGGTTAAGTAGCACAAACTGAACTGTGTTCAGAGGGTTCAAATTTCAAATGATTATGAAAAATGGAAAATTTCGTTCATTTATTTGCGGTTTTCACTAAAAATATTCTTTATGTCAGTATTTTCTTAAAAATAAATCATAAAGATAATTTTCAAAAAATGCCGATAGAGGGCGCTTTAGACTTTGGAGTAACGAACAACTCTTTTTTGGTGTTATTTTTTTGCATCTTATTAAATGCTTTCGTAAGCTTAGACTTAAACTTAAATTTTGAGCTGAAAATCTGAATAGTTGGGAGTAGTTAAGTAGACAAACTGAACTGTGTTCAGAGGGTTCAAATTTCAAATGATTATAAAAAACGGAAAAATTGGTCGATTCGTTTGCGGTTTTTGCTAAAACTAATTTTTAAATGAGCATTTTCTTCAAAATAAATGTTAAAGATAAGTTTAACAAAATTCCGATAGAGGGCGCTTTAGACTTTGGAGTAGCTTACAACTATTTTTAACTGATATTTTTTTAATCTCATTAATCTGCTTTCAAATGCATAAACTTAAATTTTAGGCTCAAATTCTGAATCGTTGGGAGTGTTTAAGTAGCGAAAAATTGAATTATGTTCGAGGAGGAGGGAGTGTTAAATTTCAACTCCTGAAGACACTTCAATTTGCGCTACTTAACTACTCCTAATTATTCAGATTTTGAGCTCAAAATTTAAGTTTAAATCTAAGCTCCCAAAAACATTTCATACGTTTTTGCAAGCATTTAATTAGAACAAAAAAATAATGGCTAAAATTAATTGTTGGTTACTTTGAAGTTTAAGGCGCCCTCTGATGGAATTTTTTTTTATTCATCTTTAAAATTTATTTTTAAGAAGATACTGACTTAAAGAATAGTTTTATTTTAAACCGCAAACGAATCGACAATTTTTTTCCATTTTCTATAATTATTTTAAATTTGAACACCCCCCCCCCTCCTTAAACATAGTTCAGTTTGTGCTACTTAACTACTCTCTACTATTCAGATTTTGAACTCAAAACTTAAGTTTAAGTCTAAGCTTCCAAAAACATTTAATGAGATGCAAAAAATAACGCCAAAATATAGTTGTTCGTTACTCCAAAGTCTAAAGCGCCTTCTATCGACATTTTTTGAGATTTATCTTTATAATTTATTTTTAAGAAAATACCGACATAAAGAATAGTTTTAGTGAAAACCGCAAATCAATGAACCAATTTTTCCGTTTTTTATAATCATTTGAAATTTGAACCTTCTGAACACAGTTCAATTTGTGCTACTTAACCACTCCCACTTTCAGATTTTGAGTTCAAAATTTAAGTTTGAGCCTACGCTTACGAAAAACATTTAATGAGATGCAAAAAATACCGGCAAAAAATAGTTGTTCGTTACTCCAAAGTCTAAAGCGCCCTCTATCGGCATTTTTTAAAATTTATCTTTATAATTTAATTTCAAGAAAATGCCGATATAAAGAATAATTTTAGTGAAAACCGCAAATCAATCGACCGATTTTTCCGTTTTTTATGTTTATTTGAAATTTTGGTCCCTAAACTTTAATGGCGGTTATCTCATTTGGAAAATGTTTGGGACCCTTGGTCTCCTATTTAATATTGTTTGTCTTGATGTGTACTATCACCCCTTTTTCATAGTAAAAAAAATTTGGAATCACCCTGTATATATATATATATATATATATATATATATATATATGTGTGTGTGTGTGTGTGTGTGTGTGTGTGTCAGTTTTTATCATGCTGTAACTATCGTATTTATTAACCGATTTAAACGAAATTTGCTGTGCGCATAGCACACATTAATGTCTCGATACGTTCGTTAGCCAGCTTCATCCGTCATTTTGTTCCAAAATGACGGTCATTTAAATTTATTAAAAAAATATTATTTAAAATTAGGTAAAAAAATTTGAAATTGAAAAATATTTCTCTTTTATGTGTTCGACTTTGATATAAAGATTCCAAAGCAGTTTTAGTATGGTCTATATCTTAAAAAATGCCTGAGTAATAGCATTTTGAAATTCCTAGTGCCACTGGTATTTTGGAATAATATGATTTTTGTCAGGCAATAACACGCTTATTTATGAACTGATTTGGATGTAACTTGATATGTACATAGTATTTACCAGTATTTTGATCTAGTTCGTCGAATTCAACCGTCAGTCATCTTGTTTAGAAATGGCGGCCATTTAAAAAAATAATTTTAAATGTTAAAGAAAATTAGAAATGAAAAAGATTTTTTTTTATGTGTTTGACTTTGGTACAAATAATTCGAATGATTTTTTATTTTGTCTATATCTTAAAAAATGGTTGAATTCTAGCACTTTGAATTACTACAGTCACCGCCAAAAAAATCTTGACACTTGAGATTTTAGACGCTTTGTTGAATATCTAGAAATATACATGAGGAATTATTCTGAAACGTCAGGTGTGTAAACAATATAGCTCAGGTCATATATTATTGTGAAATTTTTTTGCCGAAGTCCCATAGGGGACCGTCAAAAAATTGAAAAAGAATGAATATCTTTTGGATGACCCTGTCAAAACTAATGTAGCAAAAGCATTCAAACTGCAGATTGTCATTAAGTGACTTTTTGTAATTATCTGTGTTCATTTTTATGCGGATAGCATGTATACTCGTAGAAAAATTAAGATTTTTATAAAAACAGTCCCAATTTTTTTCAAGATTTTTGCTTATTATTTGCAGAGTTCTTAATATAAAATAAAGTTTTTTCCTGAACATGTGACAAACAATAATATACATAATACACTGCAACCAAAATTTAAAAAATAATAATAATTGTATGAATAATAAACAGGTTTACTAAATAAATTTTCATTGCGCATGCGTAAAAGTTATGCAAATTTTGATTGCATATTGTGTTAGCTAAAGGTATGGAGCAACTTTTGCAAAAGTCTCAGAATCGCAGCTTAAAAATGCTGAAAATTATCGTCGATAGAATCAGATGAAAATCCATTATTTACAAAAAGACGCAAAAAGATAAGGGGTTGTATCCAAATATAGTAGTGCGCGCAATATTATGTACAGAGCCGAGACTGCGCGCACTACTTACGCTTGATTGGCCAGGCAACTCACCTGATCTCAACCCTATAGAAAATGCTTGGAATCATATGAAAAATAAGGTGCAGGAGTGTCACCCATTCAGCATAAAGGAATTGAAAGAAGTATTGGAAACTTTGTGGGTCAATATGGACAAAACCTATTTCAGAAATTTAGCAACTTCTATGCCTAACAGATTGCAAAGTGTCAAGCGAAGGGAAATATGTCAAAATATTAGTTTTGGCAATAAAATTATTTAAAATGTAAGTGTTTACTTTTATAATACTTTTTTTATGAGTGTCAAGATTTTTTTTTTCTCGGCTCGGTACATAACATTGCGCGCACTACTATATTTGGATACAACTCCTTATCTTTTTGCGTCTTTTTGGAAATAACGGATTTTCATCTGATTCTATCGACGATAATTTTCAGAATTTTTAAGCTGCGATTCTGAGACTTTTACAAAAGTTGCTCCATACCTTCAGCTAACACAATATGCAATCAAAATTTGCATAACTTTTACGCATGCACAATGAAAATTTATTTAGTAAACCTGTTCATTATTCATGCAATTATTATTTTTTAAAAATTTTGGTTGCAGGGTATTATGTATAATATTGTTTGTCATATGTTCAGAAAAAAACTTTATTTTATATTAAGAACTCTGCAAATAATAAGCAAAAATCTTGAAAAAAATTGGGACTGTTTTTATAAAAACCTTAATTTCTCTACGAATATACATGCTATCCGCATAAAAATGAACACACATAATTACAGTAAGTCACTTAATGATAATCTGCAGTTTGAATGCTTTTGCTACATTAGTTTTGACAGGGTTATCCAAAAGATATTCATTCTTTTTCAATTTTTTGACGGTCCCCTATGGGACTTCGGCAAAAAAATTTCACGAAAATATATGACCTGTGCTATATTGTTTACACACCTGACGTTTCAGAATAATTCCTCATGTATATTTCTAGATATTCAACAAAACGTCTAAAATCTCAAGTGTCAAGATTTTTTTGGCGGTGACTGTAGTGTGGCTAACATTTTGAAACGATCTGATATTTATAGCGTTATAATACGCGTATTTATGAATCGATTTAGATATAACTTGGTGTGTACTTAGTACATACCAATATTTCAACCGAGTTCGTTGGTTAAATTCAACAGCCATCTTGTTTCAAATCCGACGGCCATTTAAAATTGTGAAAAAACTTATAAATTTATAAAAATTAACAGGAAAAAAATAGAAATTATAAAAGCTTTTTTCTGAAGTGTTTGATCTTAATACAAGGATTCCGCAGAATTTTTGTTTTATCTTTATCTTAAAAAATGGATGCGATATAGCAGCTTGAATTTCTGATGTGGATGACATTTTGAAAAATCTATTTACCTATAACAGCACTTGTATTTATTTATTACATATACAGGGTGTCAACTCTCAACGGTGACCAATGGCTAATTTCTAAACCGTTAGTCACAGACATATAGTTCCGATTGCAAAAATGCTTTTAAAAAGGTAAATAATTGTTTTTTTAACCGACTTCAAGGAGGAGGTTATGATTTCGACCTGTATGTATTTGTTGTTCACTCATAACTTCCATAAATATGAACCGATTTTGATAATTCTTTTTTTGTTTGAAAGCGTAAGATACCCATGTGGTCCCATTTTAATTTCATGAAATTCTGATGTTTAGAATTTTTTTAAAAATAAAAACTTTAAAAATTCAAATTCTTTTTGAAGCAATCATCCAATTAAAAGTGTTCATTTTTCAGGTAAATTTTAAATAGAGTACCTACTTAAAATAGCAAATATTTAGCAAAAATGCAGGTTTTGGATTGGGCGATAACAGAAATGATGAGCAGTTTCTGATTTTGACTTCATCGCTTTTAAGGAAACGATAACTTCACTGTATTATGGAGCACTCTCTTTGGTCAAAACAGAGATATTCTATAAAAGTGATGGAGTGATGATGCAGCAAAAGGATCAAATTTTTTACAGTGTATTTGGATCCCAGTCAAGTTCTGTTATCCACCAAATCCGAAGGCTCATACCGATACCAAAAGAAGTAGGTGTCGAAAAGCTCAAAATTAACCTTTAAAGTTTTTTCATGTATCAGAGAACAAGCGCCTGCACTGCTAAAAATTTGAAACTTTTGCTGCATCGGCACTCCACTGCTTTTATAGAATATCTCTATTTTGACCAATGAGATACTGCATAATACAGTGAAGTAATCGTTTTCTATATAAGCGGTGGCGTGACGATGCAGCAAAAGTTTGAAATTTTTAACAGTGCACTGCAAAAAAAAAAAAAAAAAAAAAAAAAAAAAAAAAAATGACCCTTTTGCTGCATCCTTCGCTTTCATAGAATATATTTCTTTTGACCCATGAGAATGTTCCATAATAGGGTGAAGTAATCGTTTTCTATAAAATCGGTGGTGTGACGATACAGCAAAAGAGTCAAATTTTTGACAGTGTGCGTATAAGAAAATGCCTATTATTATGAAGGCACAAAACTTTCCTACATATGAACCGATTTTAATATATTTTTCTGTTTGAAAGTGTAAGACACTCGTGTGGTCTATTCTAATTTCATTAAAATGTAATGCTTAGAAATAAAGAAGTTTTGATGAGAACTTTAAAATTCATATCTTTTTTGAAATAGTCACTCAATTAGAAGCGTTCTTTTATCATGATGTTACCATAGTGCCTAGAATATATATTGTGGAAATTAGCTACCTCAATAATATTTAAAAAGGCATTAAAATATTGTATCCTTTAAATGTGTAACAATTTTGATGAAATCTAAAGATGGCTGTGACATCTGCAGGATATTTTCTAAAACTGCAAAACAATTGGTAGTCCTGACAAGGTAATACGAAAATCCGGCAGATGTCGCTGCGATCGGTATTTTAGATTTCAATAGCATCGTTACATGTTTAAACGATACAAATTTAGCACTATTTGGATAGCAGATTTTCACACTATATATTCTAGACTCTCCAATGTTACTCTTACAGAAATACGACATCTTTTCAAAGTGCAAAATCTTGACTGGATAAATTCTGTCATTAAATTCTTCCATCAAAGTGGAAGATCCACATCAATATTAAATAATATCGAAAGTAGAAGTCGAAAAGCTAAAAATAAACATTTAAAGTTCCCTTGTGTATCAGAACACAAGTGGCTGTGTATGAGGGTGCCGGTTGAACTGAAGTCACAAAGCACCTCATATGTCTATATACAGTAGAGTGCATTGCTATGAATAGAGATACAGTCTTAATATTCAAATTCGATTCAAATGAATTTAAATTTTAGATTCAGAATGATTTTAAATTTCTTTAACCAACTTCAAAGAGGAGGTTATTATTTCGACCTTGAGTTTGAGTGGACAGTGCTTTGAGGCCTATAGCTACAATGGCTGTTGCCTCGATTGATCCAGAATACACAGAAACAAATACAGAACATTTTATTATTACAGAAAATCCAGTACATACATTTATTACACATCAAAGGGACAACACAGACGCCCATGCCGTTAGCCGAACTCAAACCGTGGACCAGCGGTGATTATTTCGACCTGTATGTATCTGTTTTTCACTCATGTTTTCCATAAATATGAACTGATTTTGATAATTCTTTTCTTTTTTCCTTTTTTTTTTGAAATTGTAAGATGCTATTGTGATCCCATTACAATTTTATCAAATTCTGGTGATTAGAGCTTTTTAAAAATAAAAACTTTAATATTTCAAAAAAATTTAGTAGCCGTTGTCCTATTAGAAGCGCTCAATTTTTGACGCTATTACAATGATGCGAGATCTTTTTTTCACAAAGTGCGAAATTTTGATTAGACAACTATCGGGATTTAGATAGATTTTGCGCTGTTAGTGAAAGAATATTGATCGATGTGAAAATTTACACAGTTAGAAATCTGCAACTGTACACTGTTAAAAATTTGACCCTTTTGCTGCGTCATCACTCCATCGCTTTTATAGAAAACGATTACTTCATCATCCTATTATGGAGCATTCTCATGGGTCAAAAGAAAGATATTCTGTAAAAGCCATAGAGTGAGAATGCATCAAAAGGATCAATTTTTTTACAGTGTAGTTGCATAAGCACTCCACCTCTTGTATTGATCTCTATTTTGACCAATGAAAAGGATTCATCCATCTGTTGATTAGAACTTTTTAAAAATAAAAAATAAAAACTTTAAAATTCACATTCTTTTCCAAGCAGTTGTTTAACTAGAAACGCTCATTTTTCATGCTGTTTCTCTTACGCAGATATATGATGTTGCGAAATTTTGACTGGACTGGATTCACATAGATTTTGCGCTATAGGGCAGTGGCAATCAGCGGATTTACTTTTCATCCGCCAATCAAATGCTGTCGATTCACCTCCACTCGACCCATAATCCTCTCAGCTATCTATCACAACTGCCGTTCAACGATTGTTTGTCGATTTGTGACGTCATATGAAACTGCCATATTGCGAAATGAGATTGCCCAATAAGAAAATTTACTTACTTTAAAATGCGACAATTTCGCAAAAATGCAGGCTTCTAACTGGTCTCGTGTAATTGATTTCGTTAATAGCGCAAAATCTACTGGTTTTCGGCCAAGTCTTCTTCGCTGTTAGCGAAATAAGACAAGCCAATTACAAGCCTGCATTTTTGTAAACTTTTCGCTGTTTACTTCAAACTGTGAAAAGTTTGCAGTAATGCTGGTTTCTGATTAGTCAATCTCATTTCGCAAAACACAGAAAAAATACGGACCGTAGCCACTTCTGCTGAGATGCGAGTTCTTTCCAAAGTGCAAAATTTAATTGGATCAAATCTCATATACACCAAAATGGATTATCTGCATCGGCGCTTACCGATGCCGGAAATAGGTGTCAAAAAACTGAAAATCCACCTTCAAACTACCCTTATATATCAGAACACAAGTGTTTGTGTATCAAACGGCTTTTTATGCTGGATGCACAAAGAAATGAAAGTGCATTGCTATGTGTATCGACACAGTTTTGAGATTCAAATTCAATTACCAAGTTAAATATTGGAATGCTTTCAGATTTTCTTCCAACAGAATTCCTCGATATCAAAGTTGGGAAAATACGGGGACATTTGATAAGTTAAGACGAGCCTAGACAAAAGAAAATGGCGAAAAATTTTGGTGAGATTACCATTAAACTGAATCTAGCTAACTTTTTGCACTCGTATAATCGTACTAGTTCAGGCGACTATCACGAAGTTTTGGAATAGAAAATTCCAACATTTTCTGTAGTTTGAAAAACAATGTATGTCAAAGCACTGCTAAACGTAGAATTATGCCACTGTCTTATAGAGGCAGCCAAGTTCCGGTTATCAGATTCAAACTCAACATACAAGCACCAGTGCTCATTTCCGATGCGTTATTGATGAATTAGATGACTGCAGATTAATTATTAAATCATGGTGCGTTTCTGATAACGACTACCTTGTTAATTTTTATAACTGAAAGGAGAGTGTTTTAATATGTACCAACATATGGAAATACTTTACTCTACATTAACTCATGGTAGCACTTTGACGCGCTCTGATTCTGATCTTCAAAGTGCTTTATCTTAACTAGACGGTTGGTTGGTTGTATAGGGTTTAATGGTGCAAAATCCCTTTAGGGACATGCTGTGCCAACATCTTAACTAGACAAGTTCTCACATCCACTAAACCGGAAACCCACATCGATACCAACCGACATCGGAAGTAGGTGCCAAAAAGGTAAAAGTCCAGTACACTGTAAATAATTTTACTCTTTTGCTGCATCATCACTCCACCGCTTTTGTAGAAAATAATTACTTTATTGTGTTATGGAGCATTCTGATTGGTCAAAATAGAGATATTCTAGGAAAGCGGTGGGGTGACGATGCAGCAAAAGTTTAAAATTTTTAACAGTTCATGTTGTTCTGAAAAAAAAAACAGCTATCTCCATAAGTCAACGTACAAAAATATGCATTGCTATGACTAGCAACATTGTCTTTGATTCAGATTTGGTTACCGGATTAGATATCAGAATAATCTTAGATTTTGTTCAGATGGATTCCTCGATATTCAAATGACGACACACGGGGTATATTTGATTAAAAATATTCTGGACAAAAGAGAGTTACCAAGCATCTTGTTGAGCCGCCTATTATCGTCAATCTTGATAATTTCTGGCAAACATACAATCGAAGTCTTTCAGGCAATTATCATCAAGATCTGTATACTATAGTTTGAAAAAAAAAAAAAAAAAAAAAAAAAACGTATGTCAAAGAACTGTCTGGGCATCGAATATTTTCACTCTCACAAAGAGGCAGATAAGTTTAGGTTATCAGCTTCGGATTCCTCATACAATCATCACTGATCCTCTCCAATGCCATTACTGCCTTTATGAGAACTAGATTCAATTCTTTGTCTGCTGAAAAATGGTGCGATTTTTCATAAAATTCTGCTTTTTCTGACTGAAGGGGATGTTTCATTTTTTTTATTATACAGAAAAGCATTTTACTATGCATTGATAAATGGAGTCATTTTACTGTGCATATATGTAAGTAAGCACTTTGTCGCTCTCTGATGCGTAATTAACTTTACTTGATAGATTGTCAATTTTTCAATACTCATTTCTGAGATCCGTAAGAATAGATGAGGACCTTAAAATTTGATAAATCCGTAACTTCTCGAAGAGCAAGATCTTATCTAAACAGGTTACCACATTTAAAACACCTATAGATCCACAACGACACTAACTTACATTGTAAATTGCTTTCGAATAGCTGAAAACGAAATTGGAAATCGGCCAGCAAATAGAATACATTGAATCCCAGCAAAATACGTCAATTAGTCAGTCCATTGCCAAGAGACATCATATGTCAGTACACATAATTAAGTATTACAGTATGAATAACTAAAAAGGAGGAAATAAAATAAGCTTTTTTAAAAAAAATACTTACCGACTTCAAAAAAGCGCTAAAAAGAATTAAAAAACTCTTAAAATTTTCGAATGACAAAAGGTTATCCAATAAACACACATCGGATATCAGGTACTGGCATAAAAACGGTTAAATTTAATACACATAATTTAATATCCACCAAACATGCATTTTAGAGAAAATATTTTTTATAAGAGATGCATTTACATATTTATGATTTAATTTATGAATATATACATATTAAAAGTAATGAATTACCTTTTTGAAGTTGGTGCCAAACAATCACAATCGATAATGATCATCACCATTTTAGTTTTGGTATTAGACACAATATATTCACAATTCTTATTATATATAAGATAGTTTGGCACCAACTTCAAAAAGGTGATTCATTACTTTTAATATGTATATATTCATAAATTAAATCATAAATATGTAAATGCATCTCTTATAAAAAATATTTTCTCTAAAATGCATGTTTGGTGGATATTAAATTATGTGTATTAAATTTAACCGTTTTTATGCCAGTACCTGATATCCGATGTGTGTTTATTGGATAACCTTTTGTCATTCGAAAATTTTAAGAGTTTTTTAATTCTTTTTAGCGCTTTTTTGAAGTCGGTAAGTATTTTTTTTAAAAAAGCTTATTTTATTTTTAAGCGATTTAGGTCAAAAAAGTTTATTAAAAAATTACAAAACTTAAATTTCTATATGGTTCGCCGGTCTTATAAGTGATGTTTAGTAAATATATTCCATGACTTTAACATGCGATACAAAAAAAGGTTATATTCACCTAACACTAAAATTGACCGAGGTATGAAACTTTAAATTTCATGACTTAAACCACTTTTCTGAGATGGACTAAGCTTTAAAGGAACGCACACTAAGTGCTTAAAGTATTATAAAGGGCGTCCATTTCCAAAGCTTTCCAATGGCTAATTTATAAACCATTTGCCACAGACATATAGTTCCAATTACAAAAATATTTTAAATGATGTAAAAAAATATTTTTAAAGCAATTTAACAGAATGTGCATCCACGATTATATGTCCTTAGACATAACTTTTATCATTTTGTTCTTTCAATTTTGAATGAAAATAGAGTATACTAAATAAAAATGTTCTTAGTAAAAAGTGATTTCATTTGCAATGTTCTTTCTAATCAGTCTTTAGCTGCATAATTTAAATTTTATAGTTAAAGTAACACCTAAAAACATTTTTTTTTAAGAATCAAGGCTTATTTTTATTTTAATCAAGATAGAATTGCTTTGGATGTAAACTTATTCATTCTGCCAATATCTAAAGCCGTGTTTCTCAAAATTTTGTTCCGATAATAAATTCCAAGTTTATTTTAATTTTTACTAGTAAATGTTTTTAAATTGTTGTTTTTAAAATATACTTTTACGTTTATACTTATTCTACCTTTAAACAATTTCAAATTTATCTGTAGTACTAAGCTAAAATCCTAAAAATGCTGTTTTATAAACTTTATTTACTTGAAGATCATGTAAATCATTTTGTTCTTTGAATGTGGAGTGAAAAAGTAATTTATCAAATAAAAATGTATTTTGTAAAAATTGTTTTCGTTTGTAACATACTTATTAATCACAGTTTAGTAGCATAATAAAAATTTGATATTTAAAAAAACTCCTAAAAATGCATTTTTTTTAAATCAAGGTTTTTTTAATGTTAATCAACGTAAATTTATTTTGGATGTATAATTATCAGTTTTGTCGGCATTTTAATCAATGTTGCATGAAATTTTATTCCAATAATAAAGTTAAAGTTACTACTAAATGTTTTTAAATATATTCTGGAAAGTTAAGCAACAAATTAGTTGGTTCATGTTCATTATTGCTTACCCATCACACGTAGTACACGGTAAATCTTGCAATCGTTTCGAAAATCGAAAAGAAAAAATCACGGATTTACACGTTTTAGACATCAAAGACTCTGAAAAACATATTTTTAGAAAATAAATTGCCGTCCGTCTGTCTCTGTGTATGTCTGTCTGTCTGTCTCTCAACCCGTATAGCTGTCTGTAAACGCTCTATCTCCCGAAGAAATTTAGATAGAAACTTAATATTTGGTACGTACTTAGTATGCAATATTGAGAAGAAATCATTGACTATCTGTAATCTCGATTATCCGGAGCTATTATTTTTCTCGGATTCTCCAAATATTCGTCCTGGTGAAAGATATATAAAAATTTTTGATTTTAATTTTTATATTGTGGTTGTAAAAGCAGACAGAAGGACATAGGTGCTGCCAGAACGACGACTATAGGTGCTACATATTTACATAATAACGACATGTATAATAATTACGACATAAAAGAGAGAAATTTTAACAGTTAAAAAATATAGTATTCCATTTTCAAATCAAATATTCTGATAACATTTCTTTTTAGAAAATGCCAAAATAATATTGCTAAAATATTTTACAAACTTATTTTCTTACGATCTTTTCTTTAAAATTTCATAAATGACAAGAAAATGTAAGGACCATGGACACAAATGCAAAAAAGAAAATATATTTCCTGAAATCTTTCAGAGCGATTTATGTATTTACCCTCATAGCATGCATGTTCACAGTGACGTCACAATGACGTCACTGTGAGTCACTTTGGTCACATCACATCTGTGACGAAAATGCCACCACTCAGTGACGTCACAATGTGACTTAGATGTGATTTTCTAAAAACATTTTCACAGTTCGTCACAATGTTAATGTCAAAGTAGTCACAAATGACACACTTTTCACAAATTGGTCACATTGTGACGTCACAAAGTGGTCACAATGTGAAATCACAAAAAAGCTCTAAAACGGCCATAACGACTTCACATTTTAGTCACTGTGACTTCACATCGACGACACGTGACGTCACATCGACAATCGATGGTCACAAAGTCACAATGTGACTTCACAACGACGTTGCAGTGACGTCACCATGTCTTACGGGTACATTCTATATCTATAGTGAAAAATCTGTTTACATCCAGTATGATAAAACAAAAAAATTGAATCATTTTTAGCAGAAATTGTAGAATGACATATAAATAAAATTTTCCAAAATATTTTTGACTATTTTAATATTTCTTGAGAATTCACTGTAACAGTTCTGAATCAATAAAACTGGAAAAGTTAGTGAAAGTCTTAACATAAATTTTGTCTGAATTACGTGTAAAATATTTTACTGAAATTTCTAATTTCAACTATTTCAAAAGGTGACAGAAAAAAAGTTGAAAAATGCAAATCAAGCGTAGAAAATGAGGTGCGTTTTTACTATAACGAAGTTTTTAAAAAAATCAGATTTTGGTGTAATAGTACACAGTACTTCAGATACCGTACATTAGCAGAATGTATTTGCGTGTCCCTGTAAATAATATCTGCTTTCCTCTATACAGGAAGCAAATTTTAATAAACATTATCAAAGTTTATCAATTTTATGAAATGTGAAATAGTTTAATATAATTAAATAGTGTACCAAACAATGTTTTTCCTGTTTGTCCTTTTTGCGGCCGTGTAAATTAATAACGGTTATTCTTTGCACCACAGATTATATAGAATGTACATTCTAGACTGAACTTCATAGATGCATACCAAATTAATTATGTTCGAAAGAGTATAATACCATAAAAATGCACTTGCAACTATTTTTCTCATTTGCCGTAATGTAACGGAATACTTTTGACTACCCCTGAACCTAAACTACACATCCGATTTTCATAAAATTTGAAACCTCGACAAAATCATGCAAACAATTACAAATTTTAAATTTCAAAGATTAGGTCGTGCAGTTTTTTCTCTATTATATGTGGACAGACAGATAGACTTACGAAGTAAACAACGTTTATAGGGGATACGTATTTAAAAATTAATAACCAACCTAAAAAAGAGAATATTTAACAAAAAATCTTATCTTTTATTTTAAAATCAAATACTCTGATAGCGTTTCCTTTTTAGAAAATGCAAAAAAATACAATTTCAACCACGTTTTACAAACTTATTTTCTTACGACCTTCTGTTTAAAATTTCAAAATTGACAAGAAAAAATGAACAATATGAGCACAAGAGAAGATATATTTCCTGGAATTTTTTTAGAGAAATTATGTATTTACGCTCGATATCTATCTCGAACAATCTGTTTACATTCAGTGTGATAAAAGAAACAAATTGAATCCTTTTTCTAACAGAAATTGTAGAGTGACATATGAATGAATTTTTCCAGAATTTTCTGCCTTACAGTTTATCTTAATATTTTTTTGAGAATTCACTGTGCCAATCTTGAATCAATACAATTACAAGAGTTAGTAAAAATTTTAATATGTATTTTATTTTGAATACTTTGCTAAAATTTTCAGTTTCATTTAAAACGATGACAGGGAAAACAAGTCGAAAATTGCACGTCAAACGTAACAAATGAAGTGTGTTTGTACTATAATGAAAATTAAAAAAAAAAAAAATTCACATTTTGATATAACAGTCCACAGTCCTTCGGATATATTATAGTAACAGAATTCTTTTGTGTGTCCCTGTAAATAATATATGCTTTCTATTATAGAGGAAATAACTTATAGTAATATTCTGATCTGATTTTTTTTTATGTGCGTTCATAATTGTGTAGAATCGTCGTATTTTCAGCTGCTGTTCATTCCATGTATTGTCCGTCTGTCTGTAAATAATATCTTTAAAATATTTGTAAATTTCTGTAAATAATATCTTCTTTCTATTTTATTATACAGGAAGTATCTTTTAGTAAACCTCTCCAACCTATATCAATTTCATAAAATGTGAAATAGTTGAATATAATTAAATCGCGCACCCAACATTTCATATCATGTAAGGGCATACTTTTGTGTGGCTCTGTAAATTAATAAGAAACATTCTTCGAGCCACAGATTGTATATAATGCATATTCTAGAATGTACTTCAACCTAAGTACTGAAATGTAGTTCAATGCATATCAATTTTATTATGTTCGAAATTGCGCAACATCATTAAAATGCCCTTAACTATTTTTCCCCATTCATCGCAATGTATCGGAATAATTTTGTTTTTCCCTGTAATTAAGCTATACGTCCAATTTTCATAAACTGAGAAATGAAAAAATTATGCATCAATTATATATTTTAAATTTCAGACGATTCGGTCGGGTAGTTTTTGCTCTGTTATAATCGGATAGGCGGACGGACAGGCAAATAGACGAACGGACAGACGCACAAAAAACGGACAGGCAGACGGAGGGAATAAACAACGACTGTAGGTGCTACGTATTTACATAATTATGAACGCGCCTTAAAAAGAGAAATATTAACATTTAAAAAATTTTATTCTTTATTTTAAAATGAAATATTCTGATAACATTTCCTTTAGGAGAAAGCAAAAATGTAATTTCAATCACGATTTACAAATTTATTTTCTTAAGAACTTCTGTTTAAATTTTCATAAATGACAAGAAAAAATAAAGTACGTGGACACAAATGCAAAAGAGAAAATACATTTCCAGGAATCTTTCAGATAAATTTATGTATTTTACATTCTATATATATCTCAGAAAATGTGTTTACATTCAGTATAAAACAAACATAGTGAATCCTTATTCGAACAGAAACTGTAATCTGACTATAAATAGAATTTTCATTTTTTTTTTTTTTTTTTTTTTTTTTTTTTTTTTTTTTTTTGCCTTAGTGTTATTTTTACTGTGCCATTCTTAAATCAATAAAATTTGCAAGAGTTAGTAAATATTTTAACATATAATCTATCTAAAATTTTTAATTCAATTATTTAAAACAGTGATAAGAAAAACAAGCCGGAATTTGTGCGTCAAGCATAACAAATGATTGTGTTTGTACTATAATCAAAATTTATATAAAAAAAATCAGATCTTGTTGTAATAGTTCACAGTACTGGGGATACATTATAGTAGCAGAATCCTTTTGTGTGTCTACACTGTTAAAACTAAAGGTTGCATATGGCACTCCTAGAGGTGAAATGCTTGTCCCGTCTGTGACACCCCTGGGAGGCAGAATCGCACCCCTAGAGGTGTCCTAAGGCATCCTCTGGCACCACATGTCACTCCAAGGCACCAAAATGGCACCTATAAGGTGCCATGGAGTGCCCTAGGGCACCTCTAGGGGTGCGATTTTGGCTTCCTTAGGGGTGTCGCTGACGGGACAAGCGTTTCACCCCTAGGAGTGCCATATGCAACCTTTAGTTTTAACAGGGTATGTAAATAACACCTGCTTTCTATTACACAGGAATTTATTTTAGTAAATTTCATAAAATCTGAAAATGTTTATTATAATTAAATCGCGTACCAAGCAATATTTCTCATGTAATGGAAAACATTAGTGTGGCCCTGTAAATTAATAAGAAACATTTTTTGAACAACAGATTGTATAGAATGTATATTTTAGAATGCATTTTATAGATGCATATCAATTTACTTATGTTCGAAAGAATGTAACATCATTAAAATGCACTTGAAACTATTTCTTCCCATTGGCCATAAAGTGACGGAATAATTTTGATTGTCCCTATAAATAAACGAGTTTCATAAAATTTGAAATGACATGACAAAATTGTGCAACAATTGCATATTTTAAGTTTCAAATGATCCAATAGGGAAGTTTAGCTCTGTTATAATCGGATAGACGGATGGACGATTGGAAAGACAGACAGACGGATGGACAGTAGTACTTAACAGTTTAAAAATATTATCTTTCATTGAAAATGAAATATTCTGATAACTTTCCCTTTTAGAGAATGCCGAAATACAACTTCAACCACGTTTTACAAACTTTTTGCCTTAAAATATTCCGTTTAAATTTTCACAAATGACGTAAAAAAATAAAGAACTTGAACAGAAATGCAGAAGAGAAAATATATTTCCTGAAATATTTCAGATAAATTTATGTTCTTACATTCTATACCTATCTCAGAAAATCTGTTTACATTCAGTAGGATAAAGCAAACAAATTAAATAATTTTTTTAACAGAAACTGTAAAATGTCATCCATTTAAAATTTTCCAAAATTTTTCTGCCTAACAGCTTATTTAAATATTTCTTGAGAATTCACTGAAGTAGTCTTGAATCAATAAAATTACAAAAGCTAGTAAAAGATTTAACTTACATTTTATTTGCATCGATTTACTGAAATTTCCAATTCAGTTATTTAAAAGGATGACAGAAAAGACAAGTCGGAAATTGCACGTAAAATGTAAAAAATGATGTGCATTTTTTCTAAAACGAAGTTTTAAAAACATTCAGAACTTGGTGAATTATTCATTGTAAATTGGATACAGTATAGTATCTGAATTCTATTGTGTGTCCCTATAAATACTATCTTCTTCTACTATACAGGAAGTATCTTCTAGTAAACCTGAGCAACATATATCAATTTCATAAAATGTGAAATCTAATATATAAAATTCTCCTGTCACAGTGTTAGTTGCCATACTCCTCCAAAACGGATTAACCGATTTTGATGAAATTTTATATACATACTCAGTAGGTCCGAGAATAGGTTGTTATCTATTTTTAATACCCCTAAGTGATAAGAGTGGCCCACCCCATAAAATTTTCTCCGAAACGGCTTAACCGATTTTGATGAAATTTTCATGCTATGACGTCATAAGAATTAATGTCTATGTCCATTCATTGTTGGAATGAATTAATTTTGTGCGAATTATTAATTTTGTGGTTTAATATTTTTTACCGTTCATGCGAATGAATTTCTTGCATTTGTTTTCTTTATGAAGTCGGATAGTAAGTTGTCAACTTAATTTCAATTGAAGTTATCGTAGAATATATGTTTATTAGGATGTAAGTTACAAACAACAACGTTTGATGCTTAAATAAAATATTTGACACAGATGTCATTTACGGTTTGGCGCGATGTTTTTTATAACAATTTGGAGATAACTTAATTTTTGAATATCAGTTACACACATATTTTTAAATTATTTTCCGTTATTTAAAAGAGGAAATAATAAATAAACGATATTTTATACAACAACTATGTAGAACAAAATAATTTATATCATTATCTATACCTACATTATAAAGAGGTAAAATTTGTTTGTTTCTTTGTTTGTAGGGGCTAATCTTCGGACCTACCGAACCGATTTCAAAATTAATGATATCAAAATGATGGTGATCACACAGAATCAACCATAGGCTATATCTTATGTCTATGCTACAACTTCGGAACTACCGGACCAATTTCAAAAGTAACGGTACCAAAATGATGGTGTTCGGCTGGAATCAAGCATAGGCAATATCTTATGTCGTCTATACCTATACCTATATTATAAAGAGAAAAAGGTTATTTGTTTGTTTGTAAGGGCTAATCTCCAGAACTACTGAACTGATTTCGAAAGTAATGGTACCGATATGATGGTGTTCGCCCGGAATCAAGCATACGCTATACCGTATGTCATCTATATACCTACTTTATAAACAGGAAAAGTTTGTTTGTTTGTTTGTAAGGGCTAATTTCCGGAACTACTGATCCGATTTCAAAAGTAATGGTACTAAAATGATGGTGTTCCCCCGGAACCAAACGTAGGTTGTCTTATGTTGTCTATACCTAAATTATAAAGAGGAAAAGTTTATTTGTTTGTAGGGGCTAATCTTTGGAACTACTGAACCGATTTCAAAAGTAATTTTACCAAATAGGTGGTGCATGTCCGGAATTAAACATAGGCTATATCTTATGTCGTCTATACATATATTATAAAGAGGAAAAGTTTGCTTATTTGTAGGTGCTAAACTCCGGAACTACTGAACCGATTTCAAAAGTAATGGTACCAAAATCATGATGTTCATACGGAATCCAACATAGGTTATATCTTATGTTGTCTATTATGTCGTCTATACTTATATTATAAAGAGGAAAAGTTTATTTGTTTGTAGGGGCTAATTTCAGGAACTACCAAACCGATTTCAGAAGTAATATTACCAAAATGATGGTGTTCACCCAGAATCGAACATAGACTATTTCTTATGTCGTCAATATCTGTATTATAATGAGGAAAAGTTTGTTTGTTTGTGGAGGCTAATTTCCGGAACTACCGAGCAGATTTCAAAAGTAATGGTTCCAAAATGATTGCATTCGCTCGGAATGAAACGTAGACTATATCGTATGTCGATGCCACAAATCCAAAGGAGGTGCAGGATCAAAAAACGTTCTAAAAATGCGTTTTTTGTACTACTGAAGGAACTACAAGCATGAAATTCAGCATGCTAATTAGTTATAAGATATAAATGATCTCAAGCGTTTCTTTAAAAAATCGAATTTTTAAAGGGGGAGAGGGTATACACGAAAAAGCGTCCTACACTGTTAAAAATTTGCATGATATGCTTCATCATCACTCCACCGCTTTGACAAAAATCTGTTTCTTGAAAGGCATTATCATTGGTCAGAATAAAGATAAAGATAGTTTGTAAAAGAGGTAGAGTTTCGATGCAGCAAAAGCTGCTGACTTTGAATAAAGTAAAAACTCTGAATGACAATCTATAAGCAATCTGAGCACGTATTAAACTGATTTCAAAAGTAAATTGTTGGTGATAGAATCTGCTAAAACATAACAAATGTAAGCTACATTTTATTTCGGTGACACTATCAACAGAGGGTGCAGGATCCAAAAATATTCAAAATGAAGATTTTTGTTGTACTAAGGAGTCTAGAAACTTTAAATTCGGCATGGTAATTACTTACAAAGTATAAAAATATCCTCTAAGAACTGTCAAGAGTAAATTTGAAATTTAAAAGTTGTGAAGCGAAGGGGTGTGATGCGATAAGCGTTCTAAAAAATTCGTAAATTACGATTATTGTAATTATTAGACAAATATGTTATTATTTGTCGAATTATTCCTTAATACATTATTACTTCCAATGAAAATCAGATATATAAGTATCACTTGGCATAGTTCAACTATTACGCGAGCAAAGCCGCGGGTTTTGCTAGTTTTTATATATAATCCAATCGTGTAGCAAAAAAATGTTTATCATGTAATGTAATACATTTGTGTGATCCCGTAAAATATATAAAAAAACATTCTTTGCACCACCGATTATAGAGATTCCATCTTATAGAATGTATTTCATAAATGCATATCAATTTAATTTTGTTCGAAATAGTATAAAATCATTAAAATGCACTTGAAACTATATTTTACCATTTGCCGCGTCGGTCGTAACGGAATAATTTTTATTATTCTTGTAATTAAACTATACATTCGATTTTCATAAAATTTGAAATGGCCTGGAAAAATTACGCAAAAATAATATATTTTAAATTTTAAACGATTCGGTCGGAGAATTTTTGCTGTGTTTTATATGGATAGACGAACGGATGGACCAACGGACAGACGCACGGAGTAAACGACGGCTACAGGTGCTACGTATGTACATAAATGAGAATGCACCTAAAACAGAGAAAATTTAACAGTTAAAAAATCATATTCTTTATTTTAAAATCAAATATTCTGATAACGTTTCCTTTTAGAGAATACTAAAATACAATTTTGACCACGTTTCACAAACTTATTTTCTGAAGGCCTCCAGTTTAAAATTTCACAAATGAGAAGAAAAAATAAAGAGCGCGGACACAAATACAAAAGGGAAAATACATTTCCTGGAATCTTTTATAGATAAATTTATTCATAGTACTTTCTATATATATCTAGGAAAAAGTGTTTACATTCATTATGATAAAACAAACAAATTGAACCCTTTTCTTTTTAACAGAAACTGTAAAATGACACATAAATAAAATTTTCCAAGATTTTTCTGCCTTACATTTTATTTTAATATATCTTGAGAATTCATTCTAGCAAGCTTGAATAAAAAAAAAAATTGGAAAATTTAGTAAGAGATTTAACATATATTTTATCTGGATCACATGTATAGAATGCTTTATTGAAATTTCCAATTCAATTATTTCAAAGATTGAAAGAAAAAACAAGTCCGAAATTGCACGTCAATCGTTGCAAATGAGATGCGTTTGTATTAAAATGAAGATTGAAAAAGATTTAGATCTTTGTATAATAGTACACGGTACTTATACCGTTATAAATACAAAACCGTAGTCGAATGTTTTCGTGTGGGGTTGTAAATAATATCTGTTTTCTATTACATTGCAAGTAACTTCTAGTAAACCTCAGTAATTTCTATTAGTTTCATAAAATGTAAAATAGTTTAATATGATTAAATCGCGTTCCAAACAATGTTTTTCATCTAACGTAACATTCTTATGTGACCCTGTATATTAATGAGAACTATTCTTTGTACCATCAATTCCATAGAATGTTTATTTTAGATTGTACTTCATAGATGTATATCAATTTAGTTATGTTGGAGAGAGTGTAATATCATTAAAATGCACTTGAAACTATTTTTTCCCATTGGCCATAAAGTAGCGGAATAATTTTGATTATCCCTGTAATTAAACTATACGTCCAATTTCCATAAAATTTGAAATGAGCCGACAAATTTATGCAACAATTATACACTTTTAATTTCAGACGATTCGGTTGGGTAGATTTTACTCTGTTATAATCGGATAGATGGACGGAGAGACAGATAGACGAACGGACAGACGCACAGAAAAACGGACAGACAGACGCATGGAATTAACTACGACTGTAGTTGCTACATATTTACATAATTACGAACGCGCCTAAAAAAGAGAAAATTTAACATTTAAAAATTTATTTTTCATTTTAAAATGAAATATAACGTTTCCTTTTAGAGAATATCAAAATAAAATTTCAGTCACATATTACAAACTTATTTTCTGCAGATCTCCGTTTTAAAAATTTATAAATGACAAGAAAAAATAAAGAACGTGAACACAAATGCAAAAGCGAAAATACATTTCCTGGAATCTTTCATATAAATTTGAGTATTGTACATTCTATATATATCTCGGAAAATAAGTTTACATTCAGTATGATAAAATAAACAAATTGAATCTTTTCTTCTAATAGCCCTAATAGCATGTATGGTCTCAGTGACGTCACTTTGGTCACATCACACCTGTGACCAAAATGCCACCACTGAGTGACGTCACATTGTGACTGAGATGTGACTTTCTTAAAAATCTTTAGAAATTTAGAAATATCCTTCAAAACATGTTATTTACTTTAAAAAACATGTTTCTGGCAATTTATATATCGTCGCTTTTGTCAGAGTTTCATCACAATGTTAATGTCAAATTAATCACAAATGACACATTTTTCACAAATTTGTCACATTGTGACCACTTTGTGAAACGTCACAAAATAGCTTTAAAACGGTCATAACGACTTCAAATTTTAGTCACTGTGACTTCACATCGGCGTCACGTGACGTCACATCGACAATCGATGGCCACAAAGTCACAATGTGACTTCACACCGACGTCATAGTGACGTCACCATGCTTTACGGGAGAAACTGTAGAATGACATATAAATAAAATTTTCAGGAATTTTCCTGTTTGAGGGTTTATTTTAATATTTCTTGAGAATTTACTGTAGAAGTCTTGAATCAATAAAATTGCAAAAGCATAAAATTGCATATACTTTATCAGGATCACATGTAGAATATTTTATTAAAATTTCTACCTTTTGAATTTTGATTTTTAAGAAGGGAAATATGTTTATGTTATTCATAAATGATATATTTTTAAGAGTATGTAGAATATATTTCTCGCATAGGTTATTTATAATGAATTATTAAAAACAAGGAATATTTATATTTGATTTATTTTACCTCTTTTCACCACAGACTGTACAGAAAGTAAATTTTAGTATGCGTTTCATAGATGCATATCAATTTATTTTGTTCGAAAGAGTGTAACATCATTTAAAAGCATTATTTAAAATATTTTTCCCATTGGCCGCAATATACCGGAATACATTTGATTGTTTCGGTAATTTAACTATAAATGCGATTTTCATAAAATTAGATATGACTCGAAAAAATATTCAATAATTATATATTTGAAATTTCAAATGATTCGTTCGGGTCATTTTTTTTTCTGTTATATGGGGATAGACAGACGGACAGACTTATGGACAGACAGACGGACGGACATATGTAGGGACGAATGGGCAGACAGTTGGACGGGTGGAGAGATGCACAGGCAAACGGACAAACAAACGGACGGACTGACCCATGTAATAAAATACGACTATAGGTGCTACGTATTTAAATAATTACGAGCTCACCTAAAAAGAGAAAATATATTTTTTAAAAATTCTTATCTTTCATTTTAAAATCAAACATTCTGATAACGTTTCTTTTTACTGAATGCAAAAATACAATTTCAAAAGATTTTACAATCTTATATTCTGAAGATTCCTCCCGTTTAAAATTTCACAAATGACAAAAAAAAAATAAATAAATAAATAAATAAATAAAAATAAAATAAAAAACGTGCACATAAATGCAAAATAATCTATGAGTAAATATATTTTCAGAATTCTTTCAGAAAAAATTATGTATTGTACATTCTATATATATATATAGGAAAATGTGTTTAGATTTAGAATGATAAAACAAATAAATTGAATCTTTTTTCTAACAGAAACTGTGGAGTGAAAATTAAATAAAATTTTCCAAAATTTTTCTGCATTACGGTCTATTTTAATATTTCTTGAGAATTAACGGTAGCAGTCTTGAATTAATAAAATTTCAAAAGTTATTAAAAGTTTTAACATACAATTTAACAAGATCACATGTACAATAATTTATTGAAATTTCTACTTTTGAATTTTGATTTTTAAGATGTGAAATATATTTATGTTATTCATAAATTTTATACTTTTAAGTCTATGTAGAATATATTTCCTCCATAAGTTATTTGTAATGAAATATTAGGAACAAAGAGTATTTATATTTAACTACTTTATGTATTTCCACCAAACTGTACAAACTGTACAAATTGTATATTTTAGTATGTATTTCATAGGTGCATTTCAACTTTACTGTCCTCGAAAGAGTGCAACATCTTAAAGATGCGCTTAACGCTATTTTTCCCATTGGTCGTAATGTAACGGAATACTTTTGATTATCCCAGTAATTAAACTATACATTCGATGTTCATAAAATTTGAAATGATTCGGAAAAATTATCCAACAATTATATATTTTTAATTTTAAACGATTCGTTTCGATAATATTTGCTCTGTTATATGCGGATAGACGGACGGACGAACGGACAGACTGACAGACGGAAGTATAGACACAAAGAGAAGACGATAAATATAGGTGATACGTATTTACATAATTACGAACACGCACCTAAACTAGTCGTTGGGGGCCACCGTAATACTTACCCATCATGGATATGTATATGAAAATAAAACATGTGAAAACTATTTATACAATGCATTGCAATTCATAAACAAAATTTAAATATTGTTAATATACATAGTAATGATATATTAAAGAACTGCTGATGTACTAATTTCAACAAATTATATAAAACGCCAAACAACTCAAGCAATACTGAACTGCGTAAAAGAAACATCCTTATAACTCCAAAAATAATAATTCTATTAACTGACAATTAACTGCGTCGGATTAAGCGTCTCATTTCCAATTAAAATATACTTCTGAATTGAAATTTGAATGAAATACAGGGTCATGAAAAATCGAAGAATGTGGAAAACAAGATTACAAATATCTCGGCAACTAATAATCCGATTGACTTCGTTTTATATGCAAAATGTGTGTTATTTTATTGCCTTTTACGTCCATGGCTTAGAACAAAAAAATTCAAAAATTTTTATATACCTTTCATCAGAACGAATTTTTCGAGAGTCCGAAAAAAATAGTTCCGGATAATCGAGGTTGCTGATATTAAATAGGTTTCGTCCCATTCATACATACTAACTACATACAAAATTTCAAGTCTCTATCTCAATTTGTTCGGGAAATAGAGCGTTTACAGACAACAGACAGACAGACGGACGGCAAATTTTTTTTTCTAAAAATATGTTTTACGGAATCTCCACTATCTAAAACGTGTAAATCCGTCAAAAAAATTTTTTCGATTTTCAAAACGATTGCAAGACTTACCCTATACTACGTATGATGGGTAAGTAAAAAGTGAAATTTAACTATTAAAAACTATTATCTATCATTTTAAAATCAAATATTCTGATAATGTTTATTTTTTACAGGATGTTAAATACAATTTCAACCACATTTTACAAACTTAAGATATTCTGTTTAAACTTTCATAAATGACAAGAAAAAATAAAGAACGTGAGCACAAGTGCAAAAGAGAAAATGTGTTTAGCGAAATATATTGGAGAAATTTTTGTACTTGCATTCTATATCTAAGTCGAAAAACCAGTTTACATTCAGTATGGTAAAACGAACGAAATTGAATACATTTTTAACAGAAACTGTATATTAACATATGAATACAATTTTCCAAAATTTTTCCACTCGAAAGTTTGTTTTAATATTTTTTTAGAATTCATTGTAGCAGACTTGAATCAATAAAATTTTAAAAGTTTTAGTATGTATTTTGTCTGGATTGCAACGAGAATAATTTACTGAAATTTCTGATTGAATTATTTCAAAGAGTTACAGAAAAGACAAATAGAAAACTGTACGTCAAGCGTAGCATATGAGGTGAGTTTGTACTATAAAGAAGTTTTTGAAAAGATTCAGATCTTGGTGTAATGGTACACAGCACTTCGGATACAGTAAATCAGCAGAATTCTTTTATGTGTCCCTGTAAATAATATCTGCTTTGTATCATACAGGATGTAGCTTTAAGAGAACCTTAGCAACATATATCAATTTGATAAAAAATTAAATATTTTAAAATAATTAAGAAGTGTACGAAACATTGTTTCTTATGTAATGGAATACTTTTGCGTGGCCCTGCAAAGTAATAAGAATCACTGTTTGCACCACAGAATGCACAAAATGTATATTTATATATGTACATCATAGTTTCTTATGTAGTAGAATACTTTTGTGTTGCCCTTTAAATTAATAAGAAATATTCTTTGCACCACATATTGAACAGAATGTATAATTACATAACTGCATTATAGATAAGTAACAAAATATTTTTTTATTATCTCTGTAATTAAATTATACATGCAATCTCTATAAATAAAAGGAATTCTGAGGATAATTAATTAATTGAGGCACAGGGGAAAGCAAATCTTGGCAATGCGCCAACTCGGTCCAGAGGAAGCAAATCTTGGCAATGCGCCAACTCGGTCCAGAGGAAGCAAATCTTGGCAATGCGCCAACTCGGTCCAGAGGTATAAAAGCAAGATAGAAAAAAACGCGCAGGTCTGTGCATTCAAGTACAACCACCCATATGTATATGCTGAAAGTTTGTTCTGACGCTCACCCGACGCACGTGGAGTGCCGATGGTCCGGGGAGAGTCACCGGGGGATCCGTCGCCAGCTGAGAGAGAAGCGTAGAGTCACCGGGGGATCCGTCGCCAGCTGAGAGAGAAGCGTACCATACACATAAATTATTAAATAAACTTTCAAATTAAGCCCGGCGAAGCGGGCTGCGTATGCTAGTTTTCATAAAATTTTAAATGACCTGACAAAATTACGCAACAATTATGTATTTTAAATTTCAAACGATTCGATCGTTTTGTTTTTTCAATATTATGTGCAGATAGACAGACGGAGTGACGAACAGAGAGGCTGACAGATCGACGGATAGACGCACAGAAGAAAGGGCAGACAGTTAGACGCAAGGAGTAAACGGCGACTGTAGGTTCTACGTATTAACATAATTACAAAAACACCTAAAAAGAGAAAATTTAACATTTACAAAAATCTTGTCCTTCATTTTAATATCAAATAGTCTGATAATGCTTCCTTCAATTGAATGTAAAAATACAATTTCAATCACGTTTTACAAACTAATTTTCTGGCTACCTCTCGTTTAAAATTTCATAAATGACAAGAAAAAATAAAAAACGTGGTCACAAATGCAAAAGAGAAAATACATTTCCCTGAATCTTTCAGTGCAATTTGTGTATTTACATTCTACATCTATCTCGTAAAATCTGCTTACATTCAGTATGATTAAACAAATAAATTGAATCCTATTTTAACAGAAACTGTAAAAGGACACATAAATAAAATTCTACAACACTTTTCTGCCCTACAGTTTATTTTAATATTTCTTGAGAATTCACTGTAGCAGTATTAAAACAATAAAAATTGCAAAAGTTTGTAAAAAAATTAACATATATTTTATCTGGATCGCATGTTGAATACATTACTCAAATTTCCAATTCAATTATTTGAAAGTATGATAGAAAAAAGAAGTCGGAAATTGCACGTGAAGCGTAGCTAATGAGGTGCGTTTGTGCTATAGAGAAGTTTTAAAGAGATTTAGATCTTGGTGAAATAGTACGCAGTACTTCGGATAAATATAGTAGAAGTATTCTTTTGTTTGTTCCTGTAAATAATATCTGCTTTCTATTGTACATTAATTAACTTTTGTAAACCTCAGCAGCGTATATAAATTTCATAAAGTTTGATATAATTTAATATAAATATACCTCTACCAAACAATGTTTCTCATGTAATGGAATACTTTTGTGTGGCCTTGTAAATTAATAAGAAATATTCTTAGCACCAGAGATTATAGAATGCATATTCTCGAATATACTCCATATATGCATATCAGTTTAATTATCTTCGTAAGAGTGTACAAAATTTAGAAGGCACTTGGAACTATTAATTTTAACTGTCCTTCTAATTAAAATATGCATCTGATTTTCCTAAAATTGAAATTACTTGCCAAAATCGTACAACAATTATATATTTAAACTTCAAACGATTCGGTAGAATAATTTTTACTCAGTTATATGCGGATAGAAGGACGAACGGACAGGCAGATGGATGGCCGAATGGACAGACAGATAAATGGAAGAATAAACAGACAGTCAGATGGACGGACGGACGCATGCAGTAAATGAGGACTATATGTGCTACGTATTTACTTAATTACGAACGCATTTAAAAAGGAGAAAATTTGACTGTTAAATAATATTATCTTTCATTTTAAAATCAAATATTCTGACAACGTTTCCTTTTGAAGAATGCTAAAATACAATTTCAATCACGTTTTTTCTTAAATCTTCCATTTACATTTTCAGAAGACCTTCTGTTTAAAATTTCATAAGTGACAAGAAAAAATAAAGAACCTGGTCAAAAATGCAAAAGGGAAAATACATTTCCTGGGATCTTTCAAATAAATTTATGCATTGTACATTCTATATATGTATCGGAACATCTGTTTACATGCGTCTATATTTGGAATTTAAGTATTAACCTTCTATATATATCTCGGAAAATATCTTTCCATTCAGTATGATAAAACAAACAAATTGAATACTTTTAACAGGAACTGTAGAATGACATATAAATAAAATTTTCTAAACGTTTTCTGCCTTACAGATTGTTTTAATATTTCCGAAGAATTCACTGTAACAGTCTTGAATAAATAAAAGTGCAAAAATTAATATTTATTTTATTTGGATCGCATGTTGAATACTTTATTGAAATTTATACGTTTTGAATTTTGATTTTTAAGGGACCAAACATGTTTATGTCATTCATAAATGGGCATTTCCATGAGCAATTGTCGTGTAAGTCACATTTTTAGTAAGTGTTAAATTGTTGGCCACCATTATTTTCGAAAGGTTTGCATGGCCTTATTCTATGAATGAAATAGTTCTGATAAAATAACTCAAATTTTTCCGCTCTAAAATACTGGTATTCAAAATCGTAGTATGTGACTTACACGACATGTGCTCATGGAATTACCCAAATGATATATTTTCAAGTGTATGTAGAATGCATTTTTCGCAAAGGACATTTATAGTGAATTATTAAAAACAAGCAATATTTATATCTTATCTTTTTTAATCTATCGACATATTATCTTATATTATTTACAGAATGCAGTAAACGAGCCCGATAATTGTAAATAAGCACTAAATAGTATTATCGAAAATATAAAAAAATATATTGAGATAATTTTATTTTTGATCATCTTGTTTCAAAGTAAGCAAAAAAAATTTGCTTTTGAAGAGCGCCGACTTTTTTTGACGTGTACTATCAACAAACGATCTTCAAAATACGAGCATTGCCGTGTTTTGAATATATTTGGGGACTCCAAAAGTACATTATTTTTACAATTTCTTAAGATTTTTTTATTTTATTTTTCTTGCATTGCAAAATTATTGGAATATTTAAATTAAATATTTATTTAATATATTTTGTACTAATTAGTTATCCCGCCGACCAAAAAACCATCGCACATACGGGTATTTGAACATGCTACGCGGCCAAATGTCAAATTTTAAATTATAAAGATTGATAAAAAGAACGACAACTTGAGATAGAGGACAGTTGCAAGAACTATACCCAACTCCTTCCAACTTTTCCAAGTGTACTCTTCTCGTTCAACTTTAGTCGGAATTCGATCGTTCAATTTGTTGCTTGTGTCTTTTCTCAGCGTTCGTGTAATCACACTATCTTTTTATTGAAATATTTATTATTTTACACTTATTTTGAAAGTTTTACTCATGTATCCTGATACAACAGATAATAATGCAAAATTTTAATATTTTTTTTGTTGTTTTCTCATTGTGAAGTTTAGTTGTTGTACTTTGAAGATATCCTCTTATTACAGTAAGATAATATTTAAAATATTTTATTTAATCGAAAGTTTTTTGTACTGCCCAGTCAGATCCTGTTATAATTTCTGACTGAATCAAAAGTTTGAAGCCTTAAGTAAAGAAAAAACAAAGAAACTGCCGCGGAAAAGAGCGGATGTGTATGCCTTGGTGAAAAACTCAAAAATTGGAAAACTTAAAAATTGTCATAATTAATGATTTTATCTTGTCGCGTTACGAAGAAACATTATTAAAAAACGTCTTTTAAAAACTTCAGAATACTAAATTGTTGTAATAAAATTTTAAACATTATTTTTCTATTGATAAATTCTATTTTCTGAATAGTGTAAAGAGAATATTAGAAGCAGAGAGAGAAAGACGAACCGCACTCCTTTCCTAACTGGTTGAAAAAAAATGGAATTTAGTCACATTTGGCTAGTTTTAAGCATTTGGCACACCTTAATGAAAATTCTGATTAATCTCATGAAGACTCTCTTAAATAGGGGGAGGGGGACCGGGGCAACTGCCCCGCATGCCCCTGCTTAAGTCGGGATCTGACTAAATCGTTCTTATAAATTTAATAAATGAATTTTTTCTTTCAATCGTATTTTTTAGAATAGACATATATCATAAAATCATTTTTTCCGCGTAGATAATTCAAATACCCGTATGTGCATCGCCAAATTATAAGATTAAATGCCAATAATGGATGATCGTGAATGTCGCATTCAATGACTTTAAATACGATACACGTGTTTAAACCGCAATTAAGTGATTTCTTTTTCGACTTTTTATTTGTTTTTTTTAATTAATATTCTACTAATTATTAGCTTTTTCGTGATTTAAAATGAAAATTGTGTCAATATGTACAATTTGACTTTCCGTTTAGTGATTTGTATAATTTGGCAAAATTGGTCGCCGGGATAACCAAATAGTACCATACATTTTTATTGTTAATGGACTCCACAAATGGTATCTTAAAAGACTGGGTGTTGGCATCGCAGGGGCAATAGATTTGCTAAGTCAAACTTTGGGGGAAATAACCTAAAAACAATATTTTAGCCGTTGACTTATAAGTTTGCCATTACGTTTTCCGACTCCCAGTCTTCCATGTTTTCATACTTTTAGGTGAAGGAAAGCACAATTATAAGCCTAAGAGTCAATCGCTAAAATCGTGTTTTTAACGGTTTTTCACCAAGATGTAACTTGACAGACCGATTATGTTTTGATATGCGAATCGATATGTAACTAATCCCAGATTTTTATCTGTGAACTCGATGAGGTGATTGTCTGTGATGCCACCTCCCAGTATTTAATGCATAATACAACTGTTTACGTTTTCATTTTTTATAGATTTCGCACATTTCTGCTGCAACCCATTTTTATATAACTCGTAACTTGCTAAAAAATCGGTGTAAAAAACACATCGCTATTTTGTTTAGATCTGTTATCTCTTAAGTTCCATTCACCCTAGTTTTTCTCTTTTTTAATATTATATACATGCGTGAAAAACTTTTGTAAGGATGTGTATCCTGTGGCATATATCAGGTGTGAAAAGAATAAATCACCCTCCAAATACAAGCACTACCGCGTTCTGAAGATTTCCAATTCTCGGTCTGTTATGAGAGTCATCGAAATTAATGGCCGCAACTTATATATAAATACTAAACTGCTTTACAGATGTAATAGAAAAAATATTTATATAATTTAATTTTTCATCTTTTTACCTCAAAGTAAGCAGAAAACAGAAAACGTTCAAAACTTTATGTCCAGGCCCGGGTTTCAACTCCAAGATGTTAGAGTGTATTCTTGACTAGAAGCTCAAACTTTGGGTGCTTTTGACGAGCTCGATATAAAAAAGAAAATGTACCACTCATTTTGTCTTTCATGTTTATTCATATTTTGAAAATTTTAAAAAGATTTTTTTTAAAATATAAATGAAATAATAATCTTTATAAAGTGAGGATAAAATAGAGTGTGCCTGTTAACGGAAATGCAACCTTTATTGTCATCTGAAAAAAACATTCTTAATTAATAAGAATGTCATTATAGGCCTTAATTCAGAGAAAAGGGAAAACAAGAAATCGCAGAATGGCGGCTAAATAAAAAAAGACTTTTTCTCAACTATTTTTTTTTTCATAGTAAATACATAGATTTCTTATATAAATATAATGCAAACGCTAATCCTGCTTTCTTCCAGCAACTTCTCTTCCAAGCAAACGCCGCTGTTTGAGGGATCCTAGAATAAAAAGCCTGTGCAATCAAGCACAAGTCTCTAAATATACCAAAACGCGCTTTGGAAAAAACTTGGGCCGAAATCACGCCTTAAATCTTCTGTCGCTAAATGAATATTCCAGAAGCGCTAGGTCACTGCATCGCCACAGGAGGAAGCCATGACGAATAATCTTCATTTTTTTGTACAGATGTTTCCTTTCTCTCGAATGGTGAGTAAAATGGATTGTTTTGTTACTTCAGTTAAAATTTGTGGTCTTTTATTTGCGTGGCAGTATTTATGTGTCACCCTGTAAGAAAAAGTACAATAATCACGAACAGTGGCGCCAACTTTTGAAAAATATTGGGTGGGCTCTAAAAATATTTAGGTAAAATGGTATAACCAGTTAGTTCTTTTTTGAATGGGTAGGAAAATGGTGAAAAATGAGTATTTTCAGTCACGATATCATATTTTAATAAAGTTGCAATTTTATCAAATTATATTTTCATGCGTTTTTCCTTATCAAGACACTAATATTTATTGTAATATCATCATATCATGAATATGACTACAAATTAAAATTGCAGAAAGTTAAACATGGACATTTTATTTATTTGGAATTTATAGGTGTCAATTGGAGAATTAAAACACATGGTCATTTACAAAATAAATTTTGGTCTAGGGAGAAAAATAATCATAAAAAATAAATGAAATAAGTAACAAAATAGAACAATGAAAATTGGGCATGCCAAGGTTCAAAATTATTGGGTGGGCTCGGGCCCCATGGGCCCATATAAGTTTGCGCCAATGATCAGGAACGTAAATATATAATAACCTCTTTTGAGTCTCCCAAAATTCCAAAAAAACCTTTCTTTGTGTTTAACCCATTAGTGCCTGAATTATTTTCTTCGTTAAAATGCAAATTTTGCATTTTCCCACCACTTTTAAAGCAAGAATAACTTTTATCTTGATTTATTGAGGACTTTGTATCGAGAAAGAAAGTATTTATTTATACTCTTTTTTACTGGTGTGAAAGGCGCTTAATTGATTTTTTTAAAACTGTCCCAAAAATGGGACGCTAGGCACTAATGGGTTAGAAACGTCAAGAAATATTTATTTTTGAAATTCCAAGTGGAATTAAACGAAATTAATTTTTATAAGCTGTCCATAAGTGTTCGAAAACGTTTACTTTTTGTTTCTTCTTTTACAGTAGACAGCTAATAACAAAGTGACAATAGGTGCTTCAACATTCTAACAAGAATATTATTGGTAAGTGTCACGAATAAAACTTACTTCCATGTGAAATAGCGCATTATTTGCTAAACTTGATCAATTACTTAGAAAGGTATTGTCTACAGGCAAGGTGACACAGTTTCTTTTTATAAATTTTGAAAATTCCCATTTGAAATTCGTGTAGAAAAAAAGAATAAAAACTTTTTCGTACAAAATGGACTATTTCTAAATGTTTTATGAGTTCTAGATCTTCATAATTTTAGAGAAATTGATATTGTTTACAGAAATTGATTTAATATTTTTTTTATCTGAGAGGTAATAATTTTGACCACTTTTTGAGCCTGTTAAACCTATTATTACTGAACGTGTTCGATGTTTTCAGTTTTATTTCTAACCGGTAACCAGGCCCCTAACTAACTGGATATAACCCAGTTTTACAGATTTGAGTGTCTGGAAACGGGGACAAATTAATTGCAATTATTTATTTAATTACAATATTAATTAAAACTTGATTCGCTTATTAAAACGCAATATGTCTGGCAAGTCATATCTTGATGAATATCCGATTTTAGTGGTTTACTCGTAGTTTTACCATTGCGTTTTCCTGTCTTAAAGCTGTGAAAGCATGGAGGACTGAGAGCAGTAAAACACAATAATAAACCCAAAACCAGTAAAAACGGTGCTCCAACTGTTTTCCACCAAGATATTACACGTCAGGCCGATTGCGTTTCAATAAGCGAATAAATTTTTAACTAATTCTGGAATTTCTTTAGTGAACTCGATGAGGTGACAATCTGTGCTGTCGCCTCCCGGTCTAATGCTTTTTTTAAACAAATGTTTCAAAGCATGAAAATTGCTTAAAATATCTTCAAATTTTCAAATGACTACCATTTTGTAATTTTATGTCAGAAAAAAATGTTTTTTTTAAAATATTTATTCCTTAAGAAATTATATTAACTAACAAAAAAAATGTATTTTTAATGTTCGATCATGTTTTTAATAAGCTAAGATCTTCGTAGATCGCATTTTTATGCATGGGAATCTTCAGATCACTACGTTGCACATAAATTTGGATTTTGTTTAAATAAAAAAATAAGTGCAAAAGTTAAAAAAGGAAAAAATAAACGTTTACAAATTTTCTATGTTCATCTTAAAAATTATACCAAATGTTGCTGTTGCAATTCATATTTTTTCGAAAATACTTCTGTTGCAATAAATCGGCTATATACAAATCGCGATTATGAATATAGTTTTTTTTTTTATTACGTCTAAAAAAACCAAATTCAAGTGAATTAATTAAAAAAAATTGTATCACGCTTTTTTTTCAGCAGAATAAAAAAAATGTTTATTCCTTAAAAAATTATGCTAAAAAAGAAAAAAAAACTATTTTTTAATTAAGGCCATGTCTTTAACAAGCTGAGATCTTTTTATGCATGAAAATCTTCAGACCGTCGCGTAACATGTAAACTTAAATATTGCTGACAAAAAAAAAAGGTTTTTTTTAACATTTCTGTTACAATAATTTGGCGATAACCAATCTCAATTATGAAACATTTTCTGTTTTTATTACGTTTGGAAGAAAGCGAAACCAAGTGAATTTTTTGTAAAAAAAACTTCTATAAAGCTCGTTTTTTATCATCAAATTATAAAAAAACAAATGTTATATAAATTACCATTTTACGATTTCTAATCTGATTTTTCAGAATTAATCTATTTTTTATTAAACAATTAATTGATAACAGTGTAGTTTTGCTGTATATTTGACTTTTTATTTATAACTTATTTTCTATTTATTTTCTATAAAATGTTTCAGTGATGAAGGTTCTTGGCGATATGGCTTATTTTCCTGTAATTCAGAAAGTGGGAAAAATCAATTGAAAAATTTCATCACATTAATTTAACCGTCTGAGTTAGCATATTTAAGGCTGCCGTACTCATTTGAGTACAATATTTTTTTACGCACCCTATAGAAACAATTCGAAATAAAATCTTCCTAAGATTCTTTAAATTCGATGACGGTATATTAATATTTTTTAATTGAAAAACAGTGGGTAGCTTTTTTGCGATTTAATGTCAGTTATAAAGTATTTATCTACAGATAGTGGAAGTAAGTACATTTTTATAACTTTTTTTTAAATCTGTTTGAGAAAGTCGTGTTAAAAACTGTTTTTTTAGTCTAATATTCTATAATTTTTAATATAAGTTAAAATTTATGCATATAATATTGAATACTAAGATTTTACACTTAGTTTTATCTTGATTAACCCTCTGAGCGTGTTGCATTTGGTACAATTGTAATGTTGTTTTCTTCGCATTTGTATTAAAAGCTCAAAAAATATTATTATTTCAACATCATAAATAAATATATTTATATAATTTAGAATGTAGTCCTTGAGACTGTTACTGATTCTGAAATTTATTGAAATTTCATTAAATGTATGGAATTATATTATCTTAAATATTGCTTATATTGCAGTGAAACCTGGAGCTTAATGGACGGAATATTACGTAATATTTTTTTAAATTCTTATATCGTTGTTTGCCTTATCTTTATTAGCATAATAATTAAAAAAATACATGTTGTTTTGTTTCATAGCCGTTTGGTCTTAAATAGGCTACTAAAGGTGTATTTTGTTGTGCATGAATTTGTAAAAAAAATAATTCGACATAAAAAATCAGATTTTTTTGCATCAATTTTATTTACTGCTTCAAAAGAAAAAATAAATAAATTTATATCCGTTTTTCAGTTATTGATAGTTAAACGAATCCTTGAAGAGAATATCTTTGAAAATTTTATGTAATTATTTTATACTCTTATATTTGATGTAAAATTTTGGAAAAGAAATATTTTTTAATGCCTACTACATGCTTACTTTAAAATTCTAATCTTATAGGGAAGGCAAAGAAGAAAAAGAGAAAATTCCTTAATAACATTATTCACTTTCAAAATGTCCTTCCTTATAATGTTCATGAAAACTTTTGAAGGACATGGAAAAAAAAATAGACAGGTCAGACCAATAAATTCTAAAATTCCTTCGCGTTTTATATTGCTTCTATGCAAGGTGTTGCTTTATATCCAGAGCAATAAATTACGAAATGACTTTTGTACTTTACATTGCGGTTATATATTACAGGAATGAAAATCAATATACAATCAATAAAAAGAAATGGACGCTATAATTACTTATCCTAAATGTATATTTATAAGAATTTATTGTAATCATAGAACGAATTATTTTGTCTTGAATTTCACATTTCCTGAATTTCACATAAAAAGTCTTCACGACAAAAAGATTAATAAAAGAATATAAAAATAAGTGAATTTGTAAAAGTAATTAAACATACAAAAAAACATATTTTTTCATAAATTTTATTTAGTGCTTAATAATAATAATAATAACAATAATAATAATTTTAATGTGCATTTGTTTTTTAGTCGTTTATTGGTAAACGAAGCTTTAAAGAGAAGATCTTTGGATAATTTATGTGATTATTTTATACCTTTACATTTGATGTAAATTTTTGGAAAAGAAATATTTTTTAATATATACTACCTTAAAATTTTAATCTGTTTCAATCTTACGCAGAACGCAAAGAAGAAAAAAGAGAGAATTCCTGCATAACATTATTCACTTTCGATCTTATAACGTTCATTGAAAACTTTTAAAGGACTATAATGGATGAATAATAAAAATAGACAGGTCAGACCAATAAATTCTGAAATTCCTTCGCGTTTTATATTGTTTCTATGCAAGGTATCCCTTTATATACAGAGCAATAAATTTCGATATGTCTTTTATATTTTACATTGCGGTTATATACGGGAATGAAAATCAATACACAACCAATAAAGAAGAAATATTAGCTATAATTATATTTCCTAAATGTTCGTTTCTTTATTTTGCCTTATTTATTGAAAAAAATCACGTTTTATATTTTATTTTAAACATTAAGAAAAATTGTAAAATATTCCAAAAATACAGGATCCATTTATTTATTGGTAAATAATTTAGTTTTATATATTTTTTTTATTAAACTAGGGGTATCTGCCCCTTACGAGCTGAGCCTACGAGTTTCGGTGATTATTTTGTTTTAGCGATTTAAATTATTTTTCTGTAATTTAGAATGTGGGACAAAAATCAATTTCAAAATAAATTCTCACATTTAAAAAACCGTTTATATGAATAAAAGAATAAACAAAATAATCAAGTTTGTAAAAAACGAATTAAACAGAGTTTTTGAAGGAATTTTATTTAATGCCTCAAAGAAAAAAAAACCCGAATGTGTATCCTTTTTTTTTAGTCATTTATAGGTAAACTAAACTTTGAAAAAAATACTTTTATACCATTTATGTGAATATTTTATAACCTTCTATTTGATGTAAATTTCCGGTACATAAATATTTTTAATATATACTCTTGCATACCTTAAAATTCTAAGCTGTTTGAATCTTACAAGGAAGGCAAAGAAAAGAAAGAGAAAATTCCTTAATAACATTATTCACTTGCGAAAAATTCTTCCTTATAACGTTAATTAAAAACTTTTGAAGGACAGGAAAAATAAAAACAGAACTGTCAGACCAATAAGTTCTGAAATTCCTTCAAGTTTTATATTGCTTGTATGCAAGATATCCCTTTATATCCAGAGCAATAAATTCCGAAATGTCTTTTGTACTTTACATTGTGGTTATATATGGGAATGAAAATCAATACACAATGAATAAAGAAGAAATGCAACTATAATTACTTCTCCTCAATATTTATTTCTAAGATTTTATTTTAATCATACAACGAAATATTTTGTTTTATTTATTAAAGAAATACTTATTTAAAATTGTAAATTAAATTTTAAAAATAAAATTGTAAAATATTGCTCAGGGTTGAAATCCATATATTTGTTAGTAAATAATTTAATTTTATGGTTTTAAATGAAATAAGTTGCGCTGTTAAAAAAAAAAAATCTGTAAAGTTATTAAGAAGTTTTTGGGAAACTGGGATTCCTAGAACATTTTATGTAATGGCAACTACAAAAAATATTGTAAACAGGTATAAGATTGTACTGCAAATAAAAAAATAAATGTGTAAGATTTCTATAAAAACAAGTTGGAAATTGCACGTGAACGTAGCAAATGAGGTACGTTCGTACGATAACGAAGTTTTAAAAATATTCAGATCTTGCTGATATAGTAGAGCGTACTCCGGATACAGTATAGTAGTCGAAATCTTTACGTTTCTGTAAATATGCAGGAAGTAATTTTTATTACACCTCAGCAACGTATATCTTATTCATAAAATGTGAAATTGTTGAATATAATTAAAACACATCCCAAACAATGTTTCCCCGTATAGCATTATGTAGTGGAATACTTTTCTGTGGCTCTGTAATTTAATAATAAAAATTCTTTGCATCACAGATTGTACAGATTGCATATTTTAGTATATATTTCATAGATTCATGCCAATTCTATTATGTTCGAATGAGTGTAACATCATTAAAATGCATTTGAAACTTTTTCTACATTGACCGTAATGTAATAGAATACTTTTGATTGTCCCTGTAAATGATCTATGCATCCGACTTTCATAACATTTGAAATGACTCGACAAAATTACGCAATACTTATATGTTTTAAATTTTAAACGATTAAAATGCATTTAAAACTTTTTTCGCTATTGACCGTAATGTAACAGAATCCTTTTGAATGTCCCTGTAATTGATCTACGCATCCGATTTTCATAATATTTGAAATGACTCGACAAAATTATGTTATAGTTATGTATTTTAAATTTCAAACGATTCGGTTGGGTAGTTTCTGCGTTGTTATATGCGGACAGACGGACAGACGAACAAACAGACAGACGGACAGACAGACGGACAGACAGACGGACAGACGGACGGACGGACTGAGCGACAACAACAGGTGCTACGTATTTACATAATTACGAACTCACCTAAAAATTAGATACTACACTGATAAAAAAAAAAAAAAAATCTGAAATTCACAGATATATTTTTCTTGAATTTCACATAAAAAGACTTCACGACAAAAGGATTAATAAAAGGGTTAGTAATAGAATTTCAAAAATAATTGAATTTGTAAAAATAATTAAGCATACAAAAAACCAGATTTTTGCATTAAAAAAAACCTCGAATGTGCATTTGTTTTTTAGTCGTTTATTGGTAAATGAAGCCATAAAGAGAATATCTTTCGATAATTTATGTCATTATTTTATACTTTTATACTTGATGTAAATTTTTGGAAAAGAAATATTTTTTAATATATACTATCTTAAAATTCTAAGCTGTTTGAATCTTACACAGAACGCAAAGAAGAAAGAAGAGAGAATTCCTTAATAACATTATTCACTTTCGATCTTATAACGTTCACTGAAAACTCTTGAAGGACATGAAAAATAAAAATAGACAGGTCAAGACCAATAAATTCTAAAATTTCTTCGCGTTTTATATTGCTTCTATGCAAGATGTCCCTTTATATCCAGAGCAATAAATTCCGAAATGCTTTTTGTACTTTACATTCCGATTATATACCGGAATGAAAATCAATACGCAACCAATAAAGAAGAAATGGACGCTATAATTATTTCTCCTAAATGTGTAGTTATAAGTTTTTATTTTAATCATACAAGGAATTATTTTGTCTTATTTATTAAAGAAAAGCTACTTTAAAATTTAAATATAAAATTGTAAAACATTGCTAAGATATGAAATCCATATATTTGTTGGTGAATAATTTAATTTTATGGTTTTAAATCAAATAAGCTACACTGTAAAAAAAAAAAAAAAAAAAAAAAAAAAAAAAAAAAAAAAAAAACTAAAGTTATTTACAAGGAACGTCTTCATACGGGCATACCCCGAAAAATCTGCAAAAATTACAGAATGCTCTTCTCGTGTGGTTTTTATACGTTTATAAAATAATTTTCGGCGGAATCTCCATTCAGTAACCGTAAAAAAATTATGAAAATTTCGTTATTTGGCGGTTTATCGCCGGTTGGCGATGGAATGTAATTTCAAAAAATACTTTATATCAAATACACTTCAAGGAAAAGAAAAGCTTCATGTTGAACTTGTTTTGAGAAATTTAATTTAAATAACTTTTGTTTTGTAAGTTTTAGTTTATTTTAAGCATAATTTTGTTATATCGATATTTATATGTATATATATTCAAATTTAATCATCAAAATTTGAGATTTAAAACGAAATTCATAATTTCAATTAATTAAATTTGTCTCAGTCTCAAAGTCCAATTGAGAATTGTCGATTAAATTTTGTTGCTATGGAAACCTGGCTTTTATTTTTCAATACGCTTAAATGTATGAAGATAATTTTTCTCAATATGATTTTTTTTCAATCTATGAAAACATTTTTTCCAGTGATTAATATATTAAATATATAATATATTAAATATATATTAAGTATATAATATATTAAAGTCTCTCGTTGTTTATGTTTAAATTCATTAAATACCATTTACACGCATTCTAAATATCTAACAGTTTTGAGTTGCATTATATTTGTTTGGTTTTGGCGAGGAAAAGGGCTGCTCGCCAAATCGAGTGACTCTCTCGTCTTTTCTCGCCAAATATTCGAAAATATTTTATTTTTTTATAAATTTTCTAATGTGATTCCGCCGCTAATTTTGACTGATCCTTTATTACATACATAAGTACTTTAATTAGTATTTTTTTCATAAAATTCTGCGTATGCCCAGTATGGAGACCTTCCTTGTAAGAAGTTCTTGGGAAACTGGGATTCCTATAACATTTTATGCAGCGGCAACAACAAAAAATCTTGTAACAGGTATCAGTTTGTACTGCAAATAATAATAATAATAATAATAAATAATAATAAATGTGTAAGATTTCTAAGAAAATTTTAAGAAATAGCACTATTAAAAAAATAAAAAAAAATCTGAAATTTACAGATTTTTTTTTACTTAAATTTCACGGAAAAAGTCTTTTTTTACGATAAAAGGGCATTTACCGTCAACTAGTACACCGAACCCGGGGTTCCCAGGTCACAAAGTAAAGGTGAAAAACTTTTTAAATTTTAAAATTGGAAAGTCTAATAAATTTTTTCTGCATAATAGGCTTTTTAAACTGCCAACTAATTCCAAATAGCAATTTTATATGAAACATATTATTTATGTAATCATATACAGCTTTAAAAATTATCGGTACTTCCGTATTAGCGGGGCCGTAGCTAAGGGGGTGCTATGGGCGGCTCAGCCTTCCCCCCCTGGAAAAGATTCCAAAAACACTCAATGAATTTCTGTTCCGAAAACTCAAATGAAGTTCTGTTCAAAAATCTAATTTAGTTTTGAGACCCTTTCACAGTTTTGCAGAATTACTAAATTGTATCTAAAATAAGTGTTTCAACACTCTCTCATCCTATTTGTACATATGAAGCTAATATGATTGGCTATTTTGCACCAGTTATACACTCAAAACTTCATCATCATATACTTTTCTAAGCATAGAATGAAGTTATTTTAACAGTTTAATAAGAAACAGAGTACCTACAATATGAATATGCACTAATTTATCTTTCTGCATCAGAGAGAGAGAAAAAAAAACTATGAGCTCCCCTACATTCTCTTGAGCCCTCCCTATTGTTCACTACGGCCCTGCGTATTAGACGCAAGATAGCAGTTATTAGCCAAAGATTTCGCCAAAGAATAAAATTGCATTCTCAGTTTTTAAAAACAACTAAGAAAATATGACACCCAGATATTCTTTAAAATACATTTTTGTAATGGTTAATTGATGTATCTTTTGTAAAGTAAGTTTACAACGAACTAAAAGTCACTAAATTCATGGACAAAAACGAAATAAATCGAACAACATTCACCGGGTTTTATAGCCGACGATATATTGACATAACAGGTTTTTAATTACTATTTTTTTTCAGTTGCTATGAAAAAAATGACAACTAAAATATACAGTGATCTGTTATTTTCCATGGAGAAAAGAGATAGATGGAGGTGCAGTATGCGATTAAAACGGTTTGATGGGCGTTATTCTTCCGATATAAGTATCTCATTCAACCTAAACAAAACAATCACATGGAACAGAGACCGAATTTTTTAACATCATTTTTTCTCTAAATGAAAAAGATCTGAATATATTTTAGCATTATAAAATAGCATTTCATTGTATTATGAATTAAAATTGCATCGCTAAAAGTTTTTCTTTTTTGTGAAAGCACGCCGTTGTGCAGCGATGCAATGCAGCGAATTTTAGAGTTACATTTTTGCGTCACCTTCAGCCACTAAACTGCATCTCTATTTTTTTTATCTTTTACTCTATGGCTATTTTTTCTCTTTTTCCCACATAAATGCGATACTCAAGTTGCCACCATTAGAGAAATTGAACCAAAAACTACAAAAAAATTAATATCTCAAAAAAAATTTGAGATACAGTTTTCTAACAAACGGCATTTAAAAGTGCATTTTTTTCTCTAAACGATGGTATAAAGATTGAAAACGTGCAATGTCTAGAAGTTTAAAAATTTACTATAGCGAAAATTGCAAAACCGAAATTTCATCGGAAAGTGTTGCCATTCAAATAATGATGTATGCGTTACGCACAGATACGTTTGGTCTTTATTATATAGATAGTCGGAAATTTTCATCATATTTACGGAAAATAACGGACCGGACGAAAATAAAAGGAAACAACGGAGATACTCCGTTATCTATCATAATTTTTTTTTCAACGTTTATAAAACAGGCATGTTGTTGCACAAAAACGAAAAAACTCAATGAAAGAATACTGGCTCTTTTCTAAGATTTGTGCTACTGAATTGCAACTGTACTAATAACAACAACTTTTTGAGCAACAAGTTCACTAAATCATATTTTAATCATCCGCTAAGTAAAGCAAATTTTCCTAATAAATTATTTAATCAAGTCATTTATATAAATATTCATTAACTATAAGAAAATCATGATTATAAATTATACAATTATACAATTTTATACAATTATCATACAATCTTATATTTAAATTTTAAGGTATAATTTTAAAATAGATTTTCTTTAATAAATAAGACAAAGTAATTCCTCGTATGATTAAAATAAAAACTTATAACTATACATTTAGGAGAAATAATTATAGCGTCCATTTCTTCTTTATTGATTGCGTATTGATTTTCATTCCCGTATATAATCGCAATGTAAAGTACAAAAAGTATTTCGGAATTTATTGCTCTGGATATAAAGGGACATCTTGCATAGAGGCAATATAAAACGCGAAAAAATTTTAGAATTTATTGGTCCTGACCTGTCTATTTTTATTTTTCATGTCCTTCAAGAGTTTTCAGTGAACGTTATAAGATCGAAAGTGAATAATGTTATTAAGGAATTCTCTCTTTTTCTTCTTTGCATTCTGTGTAAGATTCAAACAGCTTCGAATTTTAAGGTAGTATATATTTAAAAAATATTTCTTTTCCAAAAATTTACATCAAAAATAAAAGTATAAAATAATGACATAAATTATCGAAAGATATTCTCTTTAAAGCTTCGTTTACCAATAAACGACTGAAAAACAAATGCACATTCAAGGTTTTTTTTTTTTTTTTAATGCAAAAATCTGTGTTTTTGTTTGCTTAATTATTTTTGAAATTCTATTATTAACCCTTTTATTAATTCTTTTGTCGTTAAGTCTTTTTTTTTGTGAAATTCAGGAAAAATATATGTGTGAATTTCAGATTTTTTTTGTTTATCAGTGTAGTTTCTAAATTTTTTTTTAGAAATCTTACAGATTTGTCTTTTAATTTGCAGTACAATCTTATACCTGTTTACAATATTTTTTGTAGTTGCCGTTACATAAAATGTTCCAGGAATCCCAGTTTCCCAAAAACTTCTTAATAACTTTACAGAGTTTTTTTTCTTTTTTTTTTTTTTTAAACAGCGCAACCTCTTTTATTTAAAACCATAAAATTAAGTTATTTACTAACAAATATATGGATTTCATTCCTTAGCAATATTTTAAAATTTTATTTTTAAACTTTAAGGTACAATTTCAAATAAGTATTTCTTTAGTAAATAAAACAAAATATTTCGTTGTATGATTAAAGTAAAATCTTAGAAATAAATATTTAGGAGACGTAATTATTGCATCCATTTCTTCTTTATTGATTGTGTATTGATTTTCATTCCCGTATATAACCACAATGTAAAGTACAAAAGACATTTCGGAATTTATTGCTCTGGATATAAAGGGATATCTTGCGTACAAGCAATATAAAACGCGAAGGAATTTCAGAACTTATTGGTCTGACCGTTCTATTTTTATTTTTCTTGGCCTTCAAAAGTTTTTAATTAACGTTATAAGGAAGAATTTTTCGCAAGTGAATAATGTTATTAAGGAATTTTCTCTTTCTCTTCTTTGCCTTCCATGTAAGATTCAAACAGCTTAGAATTTTAAGGTATGCAAGAGTATATATTAAAAATATTTCTGTACTGGAAATTTACATCAAATATAAGGTTATAAAATATTCTGCAAAATTTCTTTTTTTTTTTATTTAATTTCCTTTTTACAAACTCGATTAGTTTGTTTATTCTTTTATTCACTCAAACGGTTTCTTATATGTGAGAATTTATTTTGATATTGATTTTTGTCCCACATTCTAAATTACAGAAAAATAATTTAAATCACTAAAAAAAATCATCAGTGAAACTCGTAGGCTCAGCTCGTAAGGGGCAGATCCCCCTAGTTTAATAAAAAATATATAAAACTTAATTATTTACCAACAAATAAGTAGATTCCGTATTTTTGGAATATTTTACAATTTTTCTCAACGTTTAAAATAAAATATAAAATGAGATTTTTTCAATAAATAAGGCAAAATAAAGAAACGAACAGTCAGGAGATATAATTTTAGCTTATATTTCTTCTTTATTGACTGTGTATTGATTTTCATTCATGAATATAACCGCAACGTAAAGTATCAAAGGCATTTCGTAATTTATTGCTCTGGATATAAAGCAACACCTTGCATAGAAGCAATATAAAACGCGAAGGAATTTTAGAATTTATTGGTCTGACCTGTCTATTTTTATTTTCTATGTCTTTCAAAAGTTTTCAATGAACATTATAAGGCAGGACATTTCGAAAGTGAATAATGTTATTAAGGAATTTTCTATTTTTCTATTTTGCCTTCCCTGTAAGATTAGAATTTTAAAGTATGCATGTAGTATGCATTAAAAAATATTTATTTTCCAAAATTTTACATCAAATATAAGAGTATAAAATAATTACTTAAAATTGTCAAAGATATTTTCTTTAAGGAGTCTTAAGGTTGAATTCCGAAACTTATTTTATTTTATTTCATTTTATTCGTTTTCTAATTGGTCTATGTTTAATGTCCAAAAATGGAATACTTCTGTTTTTTTTATTTTATTCGTTGTATGATTGGTCCATGCTTAACGTATAGAAATGAAATACTTCTATTGCCACGATGACAAAAATAATATTAAAAATTGCCGAAAAAATTAATAACTCAATGACAAATTTAGATACAAGTTTCAAACAAGTTGCATTTAAAAGTAAATTTTTTTCTATACATGATGGTGTAGAAATTAAAAATGTGCAAGGTTTAGATATTTAAAAATTTACATTACCAAAAATTGTTAAACTGAAATTTCATTTAATATGTGTTTATAACTGGCCGAGAAATATTAACGTGACTCTAAATGCCCAGGCATACACTGCAAATCCCGGCAACACAATACGAAACGCAAAATCAACACCAAAAAGGTCCGACTTTTGCACGCGAAAAATGCGTTGATAATGTGTTTCATGGTGCTTATTGGCGTTGTAATAAGCGTTTGCCGCAGGTGTTGTATAAAGCGTTCATGTTCCGTTTTTCGAAACACATTTTGCACGCATCACTTTTTTAAACGCATTATCATCACAATTTTATATACACATTAATACACAATGTTTTGCATTTTTGGTTGCACTGGAAGCTCATAACGAGATGCGTATGCGTCAGGAATCATATTTTGACAGGGATTTCAGGTTTATCTCTTGATTTAAATCATAATTTCCCGAAAAAATGTATTGGCTTCTCCAGTCTTTTTTGCTAGAAACTGATTTTGGATAAAAGACATGGTAGTTTATGTTTTTTAATTCTATGGGATTTTTTTGGGGGGGGGTGGGGGGGGGGTGGGGGGACATAATTTTAATTTTGGTCATTTTTTTATTTTAATCTCTAGTTGTTTCTGCATTTAGAATGAGGGTAACTGTCCACAATGAATTTATTATACAGTTGTATATTTATGCATTTTTTAAAGAGGCGCTTTCTTTTTTCAATAGTTAACCCATTTTTTCATTTTGTTTTTCAGTTACCCCACCCCTTCCCTTCTACCCCTATAGATTTTCTCTTTCATTGCTTCTTCCTCTTTCCTTGCGTCCGATCTTTTCCATTATCATGACCAAGACAATATGTCCTTACTTAAGGCTCCTATCCCTACTGGCGAAGACATTTAAGGGTTAAAGCTAAGTCTATGGGGTGGTTATTTTCTGATACCTCATTTGTAATTCAATCTTTTTTTTTGGGGGGGGGGGTATATAGTTGTGGTCTATTTCTACATTGCTTCTTATTAACTTTTTGATTTTGTTTGCAGATATTTTTAGAATGATACTTTCATTTTTGGAATTGGTTTCGAAAAAGTAAATAACCTTATAAAAATATCTGCAACCAAAATCGAAGAAATAAAAAAGAAGCTACATAAAGACGTGCGGACCTAGACTATCGAATAAAAAAAATGTCAAAATGTAGACAAAATATCAGAAAATAACTTCCCTATGAGATTAGCATTAGTTGGCGAATGTCTTAGCACACAGAGACAAAAGCCTTCAATAAAGACATGTTGCCTAGATAGTGATAATGATGAAAATTAGAAGGGAGAAAAGGAGAAATAAAAGACAAAATATATAGGGGTAGAAGGGGAGGGGGTGGGGTAACTAAAAAACAAAATGAAAAAAAAATGGGTTAACTATTGAAAAAAGAAAGCGCCTCTTTAAAAAATGCATAAATATACAACTGTATGATAAATTCATTGTGGACAGTTACCCTCATTCTAAATCCAGAAACAACTAGAGATTAAAATAAATAAATGACCAAAATTCAAACTATGCCTTAAAAAATCCCACAGAATTAAATAACATAAACCACCATGTCTTTTAGCCAAAATCAGTTTCTAGCAAAAAAAGACTGGAGAAGATAATACATTTTTTTGGGAAATTATGATTTAAATCAAGAGACAAACCTGAAATCCTTGTCAAAATATGCTTCCTGACGCATACGCATCTTCTTATGAGCTCCCAATGCAACCAAAAATGTAAAATAATGCGTTTTAATGTGTACATAAAATTATGATGTGAATGTGTTAAAAAAAAGTGATATGTGCAAAATGAATAACTATACAATTAATGCATAAATATACATAGTATAAATTCATCAGTGACTTGTTATAAATCCAGTTTGTAGATATTTTTAGTCATTATATATAGCCATTTGAGATAAAATTTAAAAAAAGACCGCAAAACAAACTATACATTTAAAAAAATCCCACAGAATTAAATAACATAAGCAAACCTTCTAACCAAAATAATTTGCTAAAAAAGGGGGGGGGGAGAAACAAGGAAATTATATTTTGAATCAAAAATCAACTAAACCTGAAATTCCCACTGCAAAACGGAATGCCAAAGCTTCTGCCACTACGCCACAATGCTCAATGTAACTTTATGAGCTGCCTCCCAGGTAGGAAGGGAAGCGTGTGAAAGTCTTTGCGAAAATATGACAAACCATTTGTGTCCGACTTCATGTGACAGCTTCATAGATTGTTTGGATTCATCCAACATGGATATTCTTAGTGAAACTGGATATGAACAGCAAGAAATTGATAGATTGAAGTCACAGTAAAACAATAACATAACCAAGATATCCATACAATCACAAACTGATAAAAAAAAACACACACGTCATCTTCACCCAATATTAAACTATATTATATTGCACATATTGATTACTAAAAATCTTCACAATATCTTAGTTTCCCACTCTTGAACATACTTTATAAGCTTTCTGCATTATTGCTTTAAAAAAATGGTTCTAATTGTAAAAAAGAAAAAAAAAATCCTCTGATTGGGAAAACTAATATTTTCTAGAAACTAAATAAAATGCTCAATTTAACTTTTTAAATATTCATGTTTGAAGATAATTTAACTGTGTAAATAGTAAAATAAATGGTCATTTTAGTTTACTGATCACTCACACTAGTTAGATTAATCTACAAAATTAAATAACACAAGAATTAACATCGAAAACTTTTGATTTCTTTTTAAATTTTGTTTTATACATTGTCCCAAAACTAAGCTCCCCCCCCCCTCCCTCCTGTAACTGAATTGAACCCATCCACATTCAATAGCTAAAACACATGTGGTAAGGCACAACAAAAGGCAAGATTTAGAGATATTTAGGATACAAGGTTTAAAATGATAAATTTAATTATTTTTTGTTAAATTATGAAAAACTTAAAAGATTTGAAAGTGTTAAATCATATACATTGGCATATTATAATAGACTTAATTTACAGTTCCTTTTACAAAATTTTTATATTGTTACTACATGCTTTGAAATGTAGGTGTGTGAGAATTATCACAATTTTGACCAAAAATATCTCTTGCAATTTTTTTCTAAGAACAATCTCCTGTTTTTGCCAACATAACAAAAATGTGCATTTTGACAAAATAAATTAATAAATAACTTTAATATTCATTATTTTTTTTATTATTTCTCTTATACTAAAAATATTTTAAAAATATATAACATTTCAAACAATTGCTAACACATGAATCTATTTTATTTCAACGAAAATATATTTGTTTCCCCATTTGTCTATGTAAATTTATGTAACATTCTCAATGCAAATAATATGCATGTTATTCAAATCAAATTTAATATTCACCATAAATGTAATAACTATTCACTATAATGGAGGCATAAAAGTGAAAAATGAGATAAAAGGTGTTAATTTTCTTCTATTTGCAGTGGCGCCAAATTTTTATAATTTAAATGTCATCTTAACAGCAACCTACACAATAAAATTAAATGTAAGTGCACATATGACTGCTATTAAAAAAAAAAATAAATAAATAAAATAAAACTTAGCAAGCATTAATAATGCTGCTAAAAGTACAAATCCAAATATATCCGATCAACTTAAGAAATGCAGTCATTAATTAAAAAATAAAATATTATAAATGGTTTACTGCACCCTTAAAAAACCCACTTGCTGAATTGATCTTTACTTCATAAATTCATCTTGAAAAAGGTATGACAGAAATTGCCTAAAAGTGTTGCATAAATAGTACAAAATATTCCAAAAAGAAACCTTTTATTTTGAACAACCTCATTTACACGAAATTCAGATGCTTATATGATAAGCTCACATTTCATTTTAAGTCTTTTTGGCAAAAAGTTTTAAATAAAAATTGACTCCATCTTTTATTAAAATTCAGGTAACAACGGAAATTTTGCAGATTTTTCCACTCAATTTTGGATATCTAAATCTATTATGAATAAATGGAAAGTCTGAAAACATTTTTAAATTATTTAAATATTTTAATAATTTACCAATAAATGCATTTTTCAGAGCTTTTTTTTTTTATCAAAAGCCCCCCTCCCCCCATATTTAGTTATCATCAATATGTTAATGAATAAGATCAAATACACATTCCTTATCTAAGTATATTGTAAAATTCTGTATAAATGGCACGATTTAGAATGAAAATGAGGTATAAAATGCAACTTTTACTGTTTGTACCCACAAAAATAAATAAAAACATTTATAATTTCATCTAATTTTTAAATATAGTAATAAGGAATGAAAAAATATTTCTTACATACATCACTTTTTTTTCAGTAGTTTATTAGAAAATTTACTGAAATATTTGCTATTTCAAAATTTTGTATATATATTTTCATTTATCGAACAAAATATTTTGAATAGTCTATATTATTACTCACTACAATAAAAATATTTAGCAATCAGCATTTAACCTATCTATAAATTCAATAAATATCAAACTTGATTAACAAAATGCATAAGCATAATTAGTAGAAGGTTAATAAGAACAAACCTTAATATTTAAAACCATCAAAAACCAATAAAGTTGCTATGCATTATGTCAAAATGCTTATGCTATTTAAAATATCAGAACCTATTTGCAACTTGAGATATTTACATAATACAATATACATAAAATGAATGTAATGAGTGTAAAAGCAATTTTTTTTTCGATACATTAAACAGAAATCACTACCTTAAATTACTTAAATGAAGCTTTTTTATTAAGTCAAAAATTCTACAGTTAAAATTAATGATATGACAGAATAAAATATTAGCAAAAGACACAAATTCTTGAAAAGTCAATTTGTAGGATACTTCATTATATTCTGAAAATATCCATCTGCTATCTGAAATGAAAATGAAGTCCATAAGTAACATACAAACTAACAAAGATAAGCTGAAAACTTCAACATAATGGGAAACAAGCAAATACTTTACTTTCTAAAAAATTGTAAATTTTCAATCCGATAAAAATGAATTCATTTTAATTCAAGAAAACCTTACTATATTTAAATTTTTAGTAATCAAATTGTATATTTAGTATTTTTTTCACTTGCTCAAAATGCTAATTCTCATATGAGATTGCCAATCTATAATTTTGAATACCTTTATGTATTAAGCACACATATAATATTCTAACTTCAGGGAGAGAGTGAGACACTTATCATTCTAAGATATTTCCAGGAAAAAGAAGGAGAAAGTCTTTTTTTTACCCAATCATTTTTTCTTACTTTTACTTAGCATCAAAATAGTTTTATCTAATTTTATAGAAATACAAAGTTATTAATAGAGTCATTAAATGATTTTAAAATCACTACATTACTAAACATGGAATATTGCCAACTTTCAGTAAATGATAAAATTAATTTTGGGGGGAAAGCTATAGTTTCATTTTTCTATGGTTGTAAATTAATAATAATAAATATTGTTGAAATTTTAGAAACAAAATAAACTTTTATCAGAGATAAATTTTGCATGCTGAAAAAAAAATATGACGATTAATTTTCTTTTTTTTTTTCCATTGATCACAATTTAATATAAAATTTCATTTTCACTAAAAAATGATTAATTATATATTTTATTTCCGATTATTTATTTCAACTGACTCTAAGGATTAAATTTTTCTAGCACATTGTGTCTACTCGAGGCATACCTAATTTTAATACAAAACTTGCAAACGACACCAAGAATATTTTAATAAAATTTTCCTTTTATGATGAATGCTTGAATTAAGGCGTTTCTAATTTCTACAAAAATCTTTGGTAAATCTTGATGTCAATCAATAATTTCTCTTTTTACAAACAGAATTTGTCAGTGCAAGAAAGGGTTATTTATTTTTTCTTTTTTTCAAATAAAATAAAATTTTGTGGTTTGTGTTTGGTTCAGTTTTCTGAGGGACGGGGAAATTTATACTTACTTGTCAGAGAGGGGGGAAAAGTTACTTGTCTTGCAGACTTCTAAATTATTTTTTAATTAGTGGTCAAGTTAAATGTTTAGTGGACTACCAAAGATTTCAAATGCTGCATATGGGTATACTAAACAAAATAATATGAAAACTAATTTGTTAATTCATATACACAGAGTAAACATAATTGGTAACATTAACTGGGTTAACTTTGGCCCAAAAGAGAAGAAAAAGATTACATTGAGAAGAATCTGTTTTGGTCTTGATTTTGTTCAGTTTAAACTGTACAAGATGTTACGGGTTAAAAAATAAGATAAGCTTATATTTATGTGGGATTAAAGAATAAAGTATTCAGCAATAAAAGATAATAAACTCAATGATTTAATGAAAGTGATATCCAAAATGAGACTCGTGTGATGATGCGTGGAAAGAACAAGGTGGCGAGTTTGATGAATTTTTAATCCAATGCTCAGGGAAGCTTATTTATACTAAATATTATTCAGTTTTACTGTTATTTTTTAATGCTACGTATATATTTTATGTCTATTAAACCTTTTTATCTTATCAAGAATATTAGTTTTGCTTAAATCATAAGCTAATCACTCAATTTCCCACAAGTTTTGGGGGCTCGTTGCCGAGATTGAATGATTTGAATGACTTGGATTTGAATTTGAATTTTACTACAGATGCTATTTTGTACTAAGAAGAGCCGAGATTTGAATGATTTCGCTGATTTATATTTGAATTTGAATTTCACGATGAAAGCTATTTTGTATTAAGAAGATCAAAGCCTAAGAAGAATGTTTTGTTTTAAAACTAAAACGTATTATATATAAAAAAAAGGAACCGTTTGTTATATGTGTAATGATTAGAAATTATCCGTAATCAAGCCTGCAAGATTGTGCACTATATTGTTTTGTTGAAGTGTAAACAAAAATTATAATGTCTGTTCTGAATAAAGCTAGAAATGCGGACTTGTTAACATTGTGTGATGATCTAGGTATAGTTGTGCCTCAGAGTCCAAGAATCATTGATTTGATAAAGTTGGTGACAGAATCGAAGGATTATGAAGAAAATTTTGTAAAAGTTCGACTTGAAGTCATTGCCGCGGAGAGAATAGAAGAAGAAAGACTAGAAGCAGAAAAAGAAAAAGAAGAAAGAAGACTAGAAGCAGAAAAAGAAGAAAGACGGTTACGGTTAGAAGCAGAAAGAAGATTAGAGGAAAAGAAGATGGAGATGGAGTACGAATTACGAAAAATTGAACTTCAAGGAAATATGACAAATACAAGTGACGGTTCGGCTGTTACTGGTTCAGGTAAGCAACCAGATTTGTCTAAATTACTGTCACACTTTGATGGGAAGGGTGATATTAGTATCTATTTAGCTCTATTCGAGAGACAGATTTCTAGGATGAATATAACAAAAGAGAATTGGGTCATGCACTTATTAAGTTTAATGCCGCTAGAAATTGCTAATGTTATAACTAGAGAACCAGAAACATTAACAAATAACTACGATTATGTAAAAAACTTGCTGCTCAAAAGATTCAAATTGACGCCAGAAGAGTTTAGGCAAAAATTAATGTCGCATAAGAAAGAAAACTCAGCCACTTGGCGCGATCTAGCATTTGAGTTAAGGAATTATTTAGAAGAATGGATTACCGGTCTTGATGTGTCGAATTTTGAAGATTTAAAAGAATTAATACTGGTAGATCAAATCAAAAGAAGATTACCGATAGAAATGAAGGAACATTTCATCGATGATCTTCCCAAAATTAAAAGTGTTGATACATTAGTTTGTAAACTAGATGATTACGAAACAGCAAGGCGTAATATTAAAACCATGAATAGAAATTCACACCACTTTGAAGAAAGGAAGCCAAAAATACACGAAAACAACAACACAAAACCATGGTTACCATATCAACGTTATAATACATTAAGAAAAGGACGATTTAAAGATAATACAGATCATGCAAATGAATCTTCTTATTTAAATGAAAAGAACAGAGCACAAATTATGTATTTCAAAAGTAACCGTCTTGGCCACGTAATATCGCAGTGCAATAATGGGGAAAATAAACAAATAAAAAATGACAGCCAAAATCAGAGCCAAAACCCGCGATTATCCAACCACAAAGAAGTGAATTCTACAGTAATCACACAAACTAACAGCGCCAAACCAGATTACATGAAAAATATTGATATTAACGGTGAAAAGACACAGATCTTCTTCGACACTGGAAGTGATATAAGTTTGGTGAGCTATGAATGTTACACAAAGATGGGCTCGCCAAGATTATTTTCTAATAATATCTATTTGTTAGGTATAAATAAAATAGTTGTTCATCCTAAAGGATATTTTCCATATGAATTTAATATTGATGGTTTTCTAATCAGAACAAATTTGTATGTGTTAGAATCGCTCGCATATGATATTTTATTGGGATACGATGTGATTAGCAAATTAAATTTGGCGATAGACGAGAACGGAATTAAGATCGTTGGCGAACGCAACAATATTGAAGTAGGTTACACTGAAGTTCAGAAGAATTCTGATATAAAATTGAATCATGCTGCCAGAAATAATAATGAAAAGAAAACGTCAACATTAGATAATTCACGTGATGAAAATATTATAATTGTAAATGATAATAATGCAGGAGATAATTACTTGATTAATTTCGCGAGAGTCATAGAAGAAAATGAAATTGATTTGAATCACGTGAGAAATTTGAAAATTAGAAAAGAAATAAATGAGAAAGAAGAAAATCTATATATATAAAAGGAATTCCGAGGATAATTAATTGAATAATTGAATAATTATTTGAGGCACAGATAGGCCCTCATCCTCTATATTCCTTTTATTTATAGAGATTTTACACAGCTTAGGTAAACGCAGAAGAAATATAAAACAGATAATGTATTTATCACAAAAAATCGTCTGCTAAGAAAATCTTTTTTCATTTTGAACTCTATAAATAAAAGGAATAAAGCAGAAGAAATATAAAACAGATAATGTATTTATCACAAAAAATCGTCTGCTAAGAAAATCTTTTTTCATTTTGAACTCTATAAATAAAAGGAATAAAGCAGAAGAAATATAAAACAGATAATGTATTTATCACAAAAAATCGTCTGCTAAGAAAATCTTTTTTCATTTTGAACTTCTATAAATAAAAGGACAGATAGGCTCTCAAACAGTGAATCGTCGAATATAATTGAAGAACAAATGGAAGAACAAATGGAAGAACAAATGGAAGAACAAATGGAAGAACAGATGGAAGAACAGAAAGAAGAACAGATGGAAGAACAAATGGAAGACCTCTTCATTAACAATAAAAAAAGATATGCAAACGAAACCCCAGAACACCGATCAAACATATCTGCCGGAAACTGACGAGACATGGCACAGAAACGTGAATGTGTGGGGTTGTAGAACTGGCATTCAGATAGTCTTCGGGCTACTGAGGGCGGGCAACCGTCTAGTTTAATTAGTAAGAAAAGATTGAATGAAAGAAACGAGACATCACAAACAGGACGAATGAATGACCTAAAAGAAAAACGCAATTTATGTGCACGCGCCAATGAAAATAAAAATGAAACGAGGAAAGTTGAAAAATATTATAAACGGAAAAACACGAGGGAAGAAAATAATATTGAAGGAATTAATGCAAATAAACAGAAATTTATCAGAAATTACAAGAAGCTTGATTACAATGATAGAGATGAAGAAAAGAAATATTATTCGAGAAATAATTTTAATAAAAAATGTCACAAATGTGAAAATCGGAGAAAATATTTAGGGGAAAGAAAGCTTGAAATTTTTGAAAAAGAAAGGATTGAACCGTGTGAAAGGAATAATAAAACAAGCATCAAAACAAATTTTAATGGTCCGCGTAGAAATCTATATTTTTGGAGTAATGTTGATTATAGAAAACAATTTAACATTTTGAGAAGAGTACCTTACAGCAATGAATTAAATGATCCCGTGGTAATCCAAGAAACGCGGTATGGACCAGGTCTGAAATTAAAGGAAAAATTCCATGGACCTTATAAAGTTACTAAAGTAAAGTCAAATGATCGTTATGATGTAGAGAAAATTGGAGACCATGATGGTCCCAACAAGTTCTCAACTGCTGCAGAATATATGAAGCCCTGGAGTAACGCATCTGCATAACGTGACATGTTTTTGTTTTATGTTTACCTGTTTTGTATGTGTAAATTTGTGTCTAAATTTTTATAAGCAGCTGCCGAGGACGTCAGAAACGTCAGGATGACCGAGAATGTGGGATTAAAGAATAAAGTATTCAGCAATAAAAGATAATAAACTCAATGATTTAATGAACGTGATATCCAAAATGAGACTCGTGTGATGATGCGTGGAAAGAACAAGGTGTTCTATAGATTTCAGCGATGGCGAGTTTGATGAATTTTTAATCCAAAGCTCAGGGAAGCTTATTTATACTAAATATTATTCAGTTTTACTGTTATTTTTGAATGCTACGTATATATTTTATGTCTATTAAACCTTTTTATCTTATCAAGAATATTAGTTTTGCTTAAATCATAAGCTAATCACTCAATTTCCCACATTTATGTAGGAAATTTCAATTACAAAAATATTTTGTAATAATTTACACTAAATCCTATAGCTCTCATTTTTTTAATATAAACAAGTTGGAAATTGCACGTAAAGCGTAGCAAATGAGGTGCATTCGTTGATAACGAAGTTTTAAAATATTCAGATCTTGCTGATATAGTAGAGCGTACTTTGTATACAGTATAGTGGTCGAAATCTTTGTGTTCCTGTAAATATGCAGGGAGTAATTCTTATTATACTTCATTAACGTATATCTTATTCATAAAATGTGAAGTAGTTTAATATAATTAAAACACCCCCCAAACAATGTTTCCCCGTATAACATTATTTAGTGGAAAAAATTTTGTGGCCCTGTAATTTAATAATAAATATTCTTTGCATCACAGATTACACAAAATGTATTTTTAGTACATATTTCATAGATTCATGTCGATTCTATTATATTCAAATGAGTGTAACACCATTAAAATGCATTTGAAACTGTTTTCCCCATTGACCGTAATGTAACGGAATACTTTTGATTGTCCCTGTAATTGATCAATGCATCCGATTTTCATAAAATTTGAAATGACTCGACAAAATTATGTAATAAATATACGTTTTAAATTTCAAAAGATTAAAATGCATTTGAAACTTTTTTCCCCATTGACCGTAATGTAACGGAATCCTTTTGACTGTCCCTGTAATTGATCTATCCATACGATTTTCATAAAATTTGAAATGACTCGACAAAATTATGTAATAAATATACGTTTTAAATTTCAAACGATTAAAATGCATTTGAAACTTTTTTCCCCATTGACCGTAATGTAACGGAATCCTTTTGATTGTCCCTGTAATTGATCTATCCATACGATTTTCATAAAATTTGAAATAACTCGACAAAATTATGCAATAAATATACGTTTTAAATTTCAAACGATTAAAATGCATTTGAAACTTTTTCCCCCATTGACCGTAATGTAACGGAATCCTTTTGATTGTCCCTGTAATTGATCTATCCTCCCGATTTTCATAAAATTTGAAATGACTCGACAAAATTATGTAATAATTATGTATTTTAAATTTCAAACGATTCGGTTGGGTAGTTTTTGCGTTGTTATATGCGGACGGACAGACAGACAGACAGACGGACAGACAGACAGACAGACGGACAGACAGACAGACGGACAGACAGACAGACGGACAGACAGACAGACGGACGGACTGAGCGACAACAATAGGTGCTACGTATTTACATAATTACGAACGCACCTAAAAAGAAAGCTGTATTTAAATTTATAAAGAAAATTGTTTCTATTTTCAATTAGTCAATCTTCAATACTTTTTTAAGTAAACAAACAAACAAACAAACAACAACAACAACAAAAAAGCAGTTTAAATACAGTCGAGCCTCTATATAACGAAATCCATCGTTCCAGTAAAAAATTCGTTATATAGAGAAATTCGATGTATAGAGTATGATGTTAAAAATAGTATTTAATGTGTAAATTTTGAACAAATATTATTTTTGATCTTTTTAATTAAGAATTTGAAGTGTTTAAAAGTATATATTAACCTAACATTTTATTTCTTATTTATTTAATCAGTTTCAAAAAAGAGAAAAGACATTTATTTGAAAGCTTAATGAAAATCAAATGAGGAAGACTTACATAAATTTCAGAGGAAGAAATCTGTAATTTTTTGTTGTTTTGATTTTAAAATTACAATTGTTATGCTCTCAAAAAAAAAAAATTCTCAAATTTTAGCAAGGAATGAAAAATTGTAGTTGATATTTTCCTCCATTTGAAGGTCTCTCTTATGTGCTCTCATTGATTCCTCTCTTATATGTTTAACAATTCAATTGACTGTGTTTTGAGAAGGATGTTGAAAGGTGTGTGGGAGGTGGGATGAACTTGTTAGATTTAAAGAATAAGGAGAGAAGTAATATTTATTTTAAAAAAAACCTCTCCACTGAACGATAAATCAAAAATAAGTGATGGAAAATTGATTCCATATGATTTCGAAGCTTTTTTAAAACTGAATAAATTAAGATCAATTTATGAAAAAATTCGTTATATAGAGATAGATATTTCGCTATATAGAGTCTGTTTTTAATGTAATCATGCGAAAAGGGGACCGTTCTTACTAAAAATTCGTTATATGGAGAAATTCGATGTATGGAGTTTCGTTATATAGAGGTTCGACTGTATATAGTTTGATTAAGTTTTTACATTAAGTGCAATATGTTTTAGTTTCTAATTTATATTATGCTTGGAATGTTTATTTATTTATTATCAGAATTAAGTAGTCTATTTTTTAAAAAATCGTATATGTATCGAAAATATCATATTTTTTATATTTTCGAACCCTGCCAACTCCTGAAATTTTAAAGAAATTAACTCAAACAATGGGATAGCTAATGTATTAGTGTTGAATGTAGTGTGAGTAATTTTTATTCAGATTGTATGATTGTTAATTTAAAAAAATAATAAATAAATTAAAACAAAATTTTGGAATTCAACTGACATCTACGACTATTTATATATTAGAAGACAGAATACATGAACATAAACCAAACTTCATGTACAAACAATTATTAATAAAAATAATAAATTTTTAAAATATCAATAAATTTCTTTTTTGCATCAACTTTCTTTTTTACGTGATTGATGATTCTTACATTATTTATAGGTTTGTTAATGTTTAAATATAGGGTCAATTCCATGCCAGATGAACTAGTGACCACGGTTGGTATGGTTTAAACCAAATGGTTTTTTTCTCAAAAAAGCCAAATGTTTTTTTAGAAGAAATCTAATGACATTTTCTCTTTTTTTTTTCTATATAATTTGTGTATTTTAAATTATTAAAAATATAAATTTATTATATGATTAAAAATATAAATTATATTTAAATTAGTTCTATTAACAACTTCTACTTTTAACAATTCATTTCAGCAACAAATATTAGATAAAGTGCGTTTAAGTCATTTTTTTATGTATAGGATTAAAATCTGTATGTGTTTGATATGCAGTATGAACATATCTATTGCTCTGAAGGAAAAGCTTCAAACTTCTGAATTGATCAAAGATAAAATATATTAAAAGTATTCAATATTTAGTATAAGATATTTTATTTTTAAAAAATGCAGCTTATTTAATGTAATTAGTAACATCATAGGATAATCTTCAAGATTTTGCTCAAGCTGTAAAAGAATTTTTTCTTGATTGGGGAGATTATTTTGGAGAATGAAAGTCAAAATATGAAGTCGAAAAAGAGAGTATTCAAAGATTGTTATTATTAAAATGAAATAACTGGCACCCAATCTTATTTTTTATCCCCCCCCCCCTGTTATCTGCTGATTTTAAGGGTGCATTTCGATTAAAACTGCTTATTTTCCGATTTATTTTTGAATTCATTTTTGCTCTCAAATGCACCAAACTTACAAAATCTCTTATTTGGAAAGTACACAAGGTGCCGTAATTGTCGATTCTTCGATAAATGCAGAAAATATTGTAAAAAAAAGCAATCAAAAGGGGCATTTTGAACCCATTTTTCCGAAGGCGGTGATCTGGGAATGAAAAAAAGGGGTCATACTGATAAGGTAATTGTTTATAAATCAAATTTTAATGAATTGAGCATAAAATGACATCATACAGCACTTCATACATCCCTTCAAGAATCCCCTCAGCAAGTTTCTTGTTTCTACTTTTAAAAATGTGTTTGAAATTGTATCGGAAACTTTCGAGCTGTTGAAGGTCGAAAAGCATTTTTTCGAATACACCCTTAATGGCGAAAAATATAGACTTCAAATTGTCACTCAAAAAATAAATTCCTAAGAAGTATTTAAATAACTGTAGAAAAAGACATTATATTTATCACAATCTACATCCAAATGTTTATTATTAGCAATCAATTGATTGTTTATAAAGATTTTCAAAGCATTAATCTTTCATTCTGTAGAGCAAGTTTATTCTTTGAACATAAGACTGTTTACTGATACTGTTTAAACTAAAATATGAATTTTTTCAATTTTTTACATAAATTCACTGTAATTATTTAATTTAAATTATTTCAAATGAAGTTAAACTACTTATAATCCAACAGTGTCTGTTTTCACCAATAAATATGCATACATATGTAATAAGAAATGATGTTTAGAAAAAAACCTGGTTTAAACAAAAGAAAAAAAAAAAAAAAAGAGGTTTCTTTGGTTTTTTCCGAAAAAACCAGGTTTTTTTCCAACCCTGCTAGTGACTCAACCTGATCCTTTCAGGTTTCGATGAAATTCTCAGGAATCATTCTGCTTGATGATATAAATGAAAATATATGTTTATAATTCTTTTTTCGCATCAAAATTTCATATAGTTAATTATTTAAAATTTGAAAAATCATCATTTTTTGGCTTGCTTACATGTTTTTAATTTTGAATTTCTCAAGTTCTATCAAACATAGAAAATTTTATGACCATTCATTTCAAAGAGGAATTTATAAGATTTAATTTAATATGCAAGTTGACTATGTATAGTTAAAATAAATAAAATTCTAAAATTCAAAATTTAAAATTTTTTTAGATACTTATTTTTAAAATTTTTGAAAAAATTGTATGTTTGTTGTAATATTATAAGCTTAAAATTCTGAAATTTTTAGAGTGGGATCACAATGGGATTAGGAGTTATTAAATAAAGGCAAAAATTACCATTAAAATAACAATTTTATCTATTTTGTTATTTATTTATGATTTGTATGGTAATTTTCAGCTTTTATTTCATAACTCATGATCCCATTGTGATCCCACTCTAAATATTTCGGAATTTCAAGCTCAAAATACTACAACAAACAAAGAATTTTTTTCAAACATTTTTAAATTTTAAACATTAAAAAATTTTTAATTTTTTTTTAAACTATGCATAGTCAACTTGCATATTAAATTAAACCTTATAAACTCCACTTTAAAATGAGTGGTCATAAAATTTTTTTGATAGAACTTGAAAAATTCAAAATTGAAAATATTTATGCAAGTCAAAAAATGATTTTTCAAAATTTAAATAATTAACTGTAAGAAAATTTAAAGTGACAAACAAAAAATAAAAATATGCTCTAATTTACATCATCATAAACAATGATCCCTGGCAGTTTCATTGAAATCAGAAATGGTCAGGTTGAGTAATGAATTTTTAATGTTGATTTGACATGGAATGACCCTATAAACAAATTACAGAAAATCTAAATTTGTTTAAATAAAAGAAATTGTAAACATAGATTAAATATAAATAGACATAACATATAAATAAAAAAAATGTTAAAATCCACAAACCACTTAGAACAAAGCTGCACAGATTCTACTGCATAGAAAAATACTTGAATTTCAGCACATTCTCTTAAATAAGCAAGGACTTCACATGAGATGCACTTCTATAATAAAAAAAAAATAAATAATAATAATAATAAAGCCTTCAGAAAATGTTTCTATGCAATAACTTAGATGTAAGATCATTAGGAAAAAACTCTTTAGTATTAAGACTTAAAACAAATATTAATAAAACCTTAGCTTACAAATCAAATAGTACTAAAATATGTTTAAAATGCCCCCCCCCCCCCAAAAAAAAAAAAAAATTAATATGATGAGAAAAAGTTATAAATGAAAAAGATCTTTAAAGGTTGCTTAAAGTAACAAAATTTTCAAGCAAAGCACAACAGCAAAATTTTTCAGTTTGTGTTATAGAGGTGTGTTTGTGAAACAAAGAAAATAACTTAGTAACAGTAAGGAAATTTTTTTGTATTTTTTTAGACAAATTATCAGATTGAAGCAAAGTAAAAATTTTTATTGAAATCACGATAAAAAAAAAAAATAAATAAATCATCTTTTCCTTTTGGATATCATAAAATTGATTCTCGATATTTCCCAGAGTAATTTTATATGATCTAAAATGGCACTGCTGAGTATATTATATTATTTTTTAAATATTTAACTTAATTATATCATATTAGTGGTATCAAACAAGATTTAAAATATTAATAACTCTTAATATAAAATGGCAGATTAAAACAAAAAACTCTTTTATATATTCAAATAGCGTTAAAATTGAAAAATCATTTAATTTTGAATATTAAAAAATAATTAATATTGGAGAAGGTTTGTAAAATCAAAGTAATCAAAACAGTTAAAAAATAATATAGGGTGAGAATAAATTATTGAGCACATTTCGAAGTTCTATTAAACAAAAATAAAAGAATGCAGCTAGTGCTACTGTTGCTCAAATGCGAAAACAATTTAAACAACTTGTTTTTCAGTCACCATTTTATTTCCAGTAATATGGTGCTGGAACCACATTGAGGTTTCATTGTAATTTATATATATACATACATATATATATAATCATTTTTCCCCGTTTCAAATATCTGATACTCTCAAAGAAAGCAGGGATCAATTTACAAATTTGGGGTTCCTGGGCACAGATGCTTATGGGACCCCTCACCAATACTTTCAGGGGGATTGAGTACAAAAAAATGGAAAAAAAATAGTTACTAAAGATACCAATATTAATTTTAAAATATAAATTAAAAGATGAAATATGATAATTAACATTTTTAAATATTTCACAGTTATGAAATGTAAATGAGTAAACGTTTTACAAATTAATAAATATGATGCTAATAATCTTTTAGCAAGTCAGAAAAATAGATAAAAAGTAAGTTCAGTGAGAATTAAAGTGTTGGCGAAAAATAAATTAGAGGATAGCATGGAATTATCATAAAATTATAGCATAAAATCATATTCTGATTTTTTTTTTTAATAAAAATCAAAACAAACTGATTTTTTTGATTTAAATCAGATTTTTTTAAATTTAAATCAGATTTTTAAAAAATTTTTTTTTAAACGCCACACATTATTATTATTTTATAACTTTTTGTTTAATTTAAATAACACAAATTTTACACACATAGATGTGCATTTATAAGTATTATCTATTAATAATATTACACAATTTACATAAATGATTTATACTATTTCAAGGTAAAATTTTAGACTATGATCATTTGATATTTTAGGCTATAAATCTTGGTTATACAAAATGCATGAAAAACTACAAATCAGGTGTCAAAAATTAATTCAATGCTTCAGTACTTTTAATTATAATAAAAATATCTGCAACACATAAAAAAATTAAACAAAATTGGAAGCAAACTAAGTTTTGAACTTTGTGCTGGCTGAGTGTTATATCGTGTGGGTTCGAATTACTTGTACTGTAATTCCACCAGGGAAACAGCCTTTATATTTCCATCATTTATTTACATTATCATACAACTGCCGCTAAGCAGCATCTCGAACAACAAAACATTCTTACATCACCGATTTTATTTGGCCAACATGCATTGCCTCACAAAACACATATCACGGTATCGTTGCGCCATCTATGTTTAGAGAGTGTTACTATTCGAAGATATCACACCCCTCTCCTCATAGTTCAAACGAACTACAGGCAATCTTGGTCTATTGCTTCTTCGAACTGGAACACTTTTCTTCGAGTCCTCATTATTTTTAGTCACAGTGTCCTTTACAGATATATCTGTCATAGCATCATTTTTATTACTCACAACAGTACCTGTTACAATATCATGTGAAGGCTGAGATTTATTTGGTTCCATAATATTCTCATTATCACGTTGGTCTTTTATTTTTCCATTAATCTCAGAAAAACGGTTTTTATTAACCCTTTCATAATTATCATAAGCATTGTAATTTTTACCACTATAACCCATATTTTCAAATCTTTCTGACATTTTTTTGTTATTGTGATCATTTTCTTCAATTCTTTCAGATTTTTCGTAACTTATCTCTCTGTTACGTCTCAACTGATTCACATGACGCTTACACATTATTCCGTCACATCTATTTACTAAAACCCATCTACTTCCTAATAATTTTATAATTTTTCCTTTTACCCATTTCTCCCCCTTTCCAAAATTTTTAACGAAAACTAATTCATGAAGCTTAAATTTGTGCAGGGGTTGCTGTATTTTAGGTTTTGATGGTAATACCAAATGAAGGGCTGTTCGAATTGGCCTTCCAACCATTAATTCAGCAGGAGTTTTACCAGTCACCGAATGAGGAGTTGAATGATTTTCTAACAAAAGTCGTGCAATTGATAATGATATGTCATTTTTATCCAGTTTCCTAAGGCAATTTTTCACAGTTTGCACGTATCTTTCCGCCTGTCCGTTCGACGACGGATGATATGGTGGAATAGGTGTATGCTTAATTCCATTATTTTTAAAAAATTCCTCAAATTCCTCACTTGTGAACGCGGATCCATTATCACTGACTAATTCTACTGGTAATCCAAATGTCGCAAAAATTCTTCTCAGTACTCTAATAGTATTTCTACTATCGGTCCTGGGCACTACTTCTACTTCTAACCATTTTGTATAAGAATCAACTACTATTAAAAAAAATTTCCCTTCAAACGGACCTGCATAATCTATGTGAATCCTTTCCCAGGGTAATTCAGACTTCCATTCTAAAGGTTTCATTTTTGGATTATCCCTCGCACACATTTGGCATCTACTACATGAATTTACCATTTGTTCGATTTCCTTATCCATGTTTGGCCACCAAACCACCCCTCTAGCTTTAGCTTTCATGCTAGACATACCCTGATGAACAGAATGCAACAATTTCAATATATATTCTCTACCTTCCTCTGGCACAATTACTCTATGCCCCCATAATAGACAATTTTCTAAACAGGAAATTTCATCCCTTCTACGAAAATAAGGTTGATATTCTTCTGCTTTAACCTTTCGAGGCCACCCATGTAGTACCCACTCTAAAATTTGTTTAGTTACAGGATTTTCAGTTGTCCACTTTGCAATCGTTTTAGAAGTAACGGGCCAATCATTATTATTTGAAACAAACATTATTTCAGCAGGATTACTAACTATATTTACAGTTTCTGGGAGAGGTAATCTACTTAATGCGTCCGCATTTTTATTATTTTTACCTTCGCGATACTCAATTGTATAATCATATCCTGCTAACATAAGCGACTATCTCAGCATTCTAGGTGATAATGTATCAGGTACCCTTTTAACAGGATCAAACAATCTAATTAAAGGTTTGTGATCTGTTATAATTTTAAACTGTTTACCAGCTAAATATTGGTGAAATTTAGTAACACCAAATATTACAGATAAAGCTTCTTTATCTATCATTGCATAATTTCTTTCAGTTTTATTTAAAGTTCTAGAAGCATAAGCTATGGGTTTCTCTTTACCCTCAATAATATGGCTTAATACAGAACCAATGCCATATTCTGAAGCATCACAGTTCAAAACAATATCTTTGTTAACATCATATAATTCTAAAACAGGTGATGTACATAATAATTCTTTAACTTTTTGAAATGCTTTATCATGCTTTTCTGACCATGTCCACTTAACATTATTATCTAATAATCTATGTAAAGGTTCTAAGACATCTGAAATATTAGGTAGGAAGTTTCTATAATAAGAAATTAAGCCTAAAAATGAACGCAATTGTGACACATTATTTGGAATAGGTGCATTCAAAATAGCATTAACTTTTTCTGGCATAGGTCTAATTCCTTCCTGAGAAATTTTATGTCCTAAATAGCAAACTTCCGAAACCATAAATTTTAATTTTTCCTTATTTAATCTTATACCATGCTCAGAAAAGCATTTCAGAACACTTTCAACTCTTTCAGAATGTTCTGATTCATTCCTAGCACTTATGATTACATCATCTAAAAATACACCAACATACTCATATTTTTTTAATATATTCTCTATTTTTCTCTGGAACATTCTAGGAGCACACTTTACGCCAAAAGCTAATCTTAACACATTAAATAATCCTTTATGAGTATTAATAGTTAAAATTTTACTACTTTCATTATCTACAAGTTGTTGTAAATAAGCATCTTTTAAATCAAAAACAGTAAAGAATTTTCCACCTGACAATTTAGAGAATAATTCTTCCATCCTAGGAAGAGGATAATTATCGTTTTCTGTATTTGAGTTTACTGTGGCTCTATAATCACCACAAATTCTAACAGTACCATTTGGTTTTGGAACAATTACTATAGGACTAGCCCAATCTGAATGATCGACAGGTTTCAAAATACCCTCTTTTGTTAATCGTTCCAATTCCAAATCAGTAGCTCTTCTCAAAGCAAACGGAACAGGTCGAGACTTAAGAAAAACTGGTTTTGCATCCCTTTTCAAATTTATTGAAACGGGAGGACCTTTTATTGTACCGATCCCGTCAGCAAAAACATTTGGAAAATTTCTAATTAAATCATCTTTCGAAATACTTTTAATCATATTTACATTAGGCCAAAATAATTTTGATGCTTTTAACCAAGTTTTTCCAATTAGACTCGGACCTTCTTCTTTAATAACTAACAATTTTAAATCAGGTATACAATATTCATCAACAAAAACATCTACTTTTAACTCACCTAATACAGTTAAAAAATCTTTAGTATAAGTTTGTAACTTAACTTTAGATTTAATTAAAGGTAGCTTACCTGAGAACAATTTTTCTGCCACATTTTTACTTACAATCGTATGCGCCGCCCCGGTGTCAATTTCAAATTTAACATTCACCCCATTTATTTTTACATTTTTTTGCCATGTTACACTATTGGAGTTGTTGTCCACACAATTAAAACAATATTCCTCTTGAACAGTTTTAATTTTACTGTTTTTGTTCTGTTTATCATTTTTCATCATAAATTTACGATTTCTACAACAAATTCTTAGGTGACCAAATTTGTGGCACAGATGGCACTCGGCATTCTTGAAAGGGCACATTTTAGGATTATGGTGTTTCGAACATCTATAACAAGGTTTCTCAGACGCGAATTTTTCTTTTTTGGGCTTAAATGGATGAGAGAACTTTTCTGGTTTCGGTTTCTCCCCTTTAGCGCGCACTTGGTTGACAGCTGTACTTTCGCCTATATGTAGTGATTTCACACCGGCTTCAGCAGATTCAAACGATTCGGCGATCTCCACCGCAGTCTTGAAATTTAATTCTTTAGAATCCAGCAGCTTTTGTTGTATCTTTTCATCTTGTATTCCGAACACAAGTTGGTCTCGCAGGCGGTCATTTAAGGTGTTTCCGAAATTACAGAATTCAGACAATCTTCTAAGTTCTCTTACAAACTCAGCTATGCTTTCCCCTGACTTCCTAAGACGTTTCTGGAATTTGAATCTCTCTACAATTTCACTTGGACAAGGAGAAAAATGTTCTTTAGCTTTTTTTAAAAGATCTTCATATTTTATCTCCTTTAACGTCTTCGGGACAATAATATCTCTTAAAATCGTAAATGTTGTCGTACCCACAGAACTAAGCAAAATATTCTTTTTCATTTCTTCATTCTTTATATTATTCGCACAGAAATAAAAATCCATTTTCTCAACATAAATAGTCCAAGGAACCTTTGAGTCATATTCTTCTAGCCGACCCAGTGAAATAATTTCTTTTTCAACAGCCATTTCTTTTCCCGGCGTTTACTTTTTTTTTCACAATATTTTTCTTAACAAAATAATATGGGTAAATAATCCCATCCTCGTCGCCACTTTGTTATATCGTGTGGGTTCGAATTACTTGTACTGTAATTCCACCAGGGAAACAGCCTTTATATTTCCATCATTTATTTACATTATCATACAACTGCCGCTAAGCAGCATCTCGAACAACAAAACATTCTTACATCTCCGATTTTATTTGGCCAACATGCATTGCCTCACAAAACACATATCACGGTATCGTTGCGCCATCTATGTTTAGAGAGTGTTACTATTCGAAGATATCACACTGAGAAAAATGAGTTTCATTGCTGCCATCAAAATACTTAAGGCCAGAGGATACAAATTGAGATGTCATCAGTAATTGACTGACTTCTCGGTAGTGTTGGAATTTACACAGGAAAATTTCGAATAGCAGTTTTATTTTTTTTGTGCAATATCTATCATCTTATAAAACAATAACTATTTAAACTTACTAATGAGAACTTGGAATCCCAAAATAAAAATTCAGCCAGAGAAGGAATGCTGCAGTGTTACCGCGTCTGCCTGGGTTTTTTTATTAGGGGATTCCAAATTCTCATAAGTAAGATTAAGTTGTCATTAATCATAAGTTAATCAGTAAGTTTAATGTTTTATATTCCAACACTAGTGAGAAGTCAGTCAATTAGTGAATACGTCACAATTTGTATCCTCTGGCCTTGAGCATTTTGATGGCATCGGTTTAATAGTTTTATCTGTTGATTTCTAATTTCTGAAAGTACCAAACCAAAGGCAGAAAACATTTGTTCTACTGAAGCAGATAAATCTATTGTAGTAAAAAGCTAGTTGATCATTAATTCTTTAAATTTTTACTATCAGCCTTTTCGATAACTGTAACGGAAATACCTTCCACTATTCTAAATGGCCGAGATCAATTATATTAAATTAAAATAAATAAATAAATGACTGATTCAGATTTTGTTCAAATCTTAGTATAACATGCCTCATCAAAGTACAGCACATTAAGTCATACAATTTTATTTTACCGCAAGTTACAGAAGTTTTTCTAAATACCAATGAATAAATATTCAAATATTTATTATATATTTCTGCTTAGATTTCTTTACTGTTGCAAGATTATTTTATAATTTGATTCAAATGAAATTTGAAAGAATTTTTTTCTAAACTTTACATTTATTTTACTTTTTTACAAATCTTAAGTTTTATCTTTCTGAAAGTTGTTTGATTATATATATTATATAAAACTACATTATGTTAAAGCACATTATTATGTTTGTTTACACCTTAAATTCATTAAAAAATAACTTAAAAGAAAAAATGATTTAAATCAATGATTTTTTAAAAAAATCAATTCATTTAAATCATGATTAAAATCAAGCTGATTTAAATCAACGAACCCTGGTGCTCACCCAAAATGATAAAGAATTAAATTAAAAATCTGTGGAAATGATTATGCATTTATAGAAAGAGATGCAGTACTTTAATAAAAACAAAACTATTACAAATAAGTGATTTCTTTAATGTAAAATAATAGTTTGCATAATAGCATGTATATATAAGTGTAAAAATAAAATAATTTTTGCAGTTATTTTGATTTTAAAGTAACGTGATTTTGCCCTTTTAAAATGTGAACCTCTGAAGTACGGTCACTTTATCTCCCAGTGGTGGCTGTTATTCAGAGGTTTTACTGTATTTGAAATGAAACTTGTGTTTACTAATAAATAAAAGAAGAATAATATTGTTCACTTGTTTCGTTGATAAAAATGTCTGTCTGTCTCCCCCCCCCCCGTTTTTTAAACAGAGGAAATAAAAATTATATTTTTGTGACTTGTGACAAATCTAGATTGTTCCACCACCCATTAAAGCATTCGCAGCGATCCATAGTTTGGGAATCGCTGCTCTATTATATAAATTATACAAAGTAGACTGAATTTGGTTTAATATTAAAAATGTTACTAACTACCATTAATAATTTAGAGCTAATAATTCGAGTTTTGTGTTCGTTACATTCTGGTAGGGTAATTTATTTTATTTAAAATTTGTCAGTTAGTAACATTCATAAAAATATTAATACAATACAAATTAATTACGTAAAACCAGCTCTTAACCTTTTTCAGTAAAATTTTCAATGAATGAGTGTGGAAACTGGAAGAGGTGAGATATTACTCCCTCTTGATTAACATTGTCATGGTCAGTAATAACACAACACAACCCACGAAACTAAACTTATATACATGAAAAGGTAAAAGATATTACATACATGGAAAGTAAAGTAAAACAATATATACGAACTTTACAAAATAAATAATGGTACTTACTTTTTGTAGCGTTAGAAATCATTTTTATCGGTTCGAAATGCTAGATCTTTAGCCGTTAAAATAGGCGCCATTGGAAAGCGTCGGTGTCGCATTCTTCTTGTTTACTTCCCAGAGATGCGCAAAACGCGTGCGCGTGTAAACGCACAGACAGGCATTCGCATTCCCGTAAGGAACTTGGGGAAGATTTGAGATTCAAATTATGCTAGGCGTTTGTCAATAAACACGTGTCTTTAATTTCAAAGAAAATAAATATGCTGTTTGAAGAAGTACGAATTAGAGGGCTGCATGAACTAAAATTTCCAGATTCAGACCCGTCATGAAAGCTAAAAATTCGGAACGTGCCCGGGTCCAGTGTTGAATTTAAGAGGGTGGCCCGGGGGGGGGGGAAATCCCCCCTGGGACAATGAAGTGCCCCCCCCGGAAAATTTTAAATTTTATGTTTTTAATGGTCAAAAAGTGTTATTCCCCCGGAGCCATAGAAATCCTTTCTGGAGAAAAGTGTCTGAATTCAACACTGCCCGGGCCAATATAAACGCTAAATGTGTGGTCCGACGCAAAATTTACAAAACATAGATTGTTTATTCTTATATGGTTATTAATAAATAATTGTTATACGAAGAGAAATTCTGGCAAAATATATTTATTTTACATTTATTTATGTTTACAGTCTTCATTTATAAAAAATGCGCACGCGATCTTTTTTTGATTTATTTTTATATTTTTTATTTGTATGTAGTTGACTAATGCAACATCGTTCTTCTATATTCTATTGCTTAGATACTTAAAAGTTTGAAAAAAGAGAAGAACCCCACCAGTATTTGAGAGGTTATGCTCCCGAAACTGGTTAGACGGGAGGCGCTGGGTTCGAACACAGTCAAGCCTGTCGGCTTAACCGTTCGGAGTTTTCTTCGAATCTTGGGAAACCTTGCATAATTACGGGTTAAGTTCCATTAGAAAGGCCCTCACGAAGGTCTCTTCTCTGAGGGCCTATATCCCTCGAGTAGCTTATCGGCCTCCAGAAAATAAACCAAAATTAAAAAATGCTACATACTAAAGTCATCTAAGACAAGATTGCACAATCAGCGTTGAATATAGGGATGGCCCAGGCAATAAAATTCTCCCCCCACAAAAAACATTGAGATTTTCTGTTTTCAAAGGTAAAAAAAAAAAAAAAAAATTGCAAACCTCTCCCGGAACTCTATAATATCCACCCGGAACCACAAAAATCCCTCCCGGAAAAAAAGCGCACAATAGAGAAGTAAATTCCATTATAGACAGGTTATTATAGGTATATCGTTTGTTGTAAATGTTGTTTATATTCCTTTTTCATAGATAAAAACATTTTCAGTTTAAGAAAGTATTACATCATAGCAGGGATGTAGTGGAGGGTAAACGGGGGGTACACCGCGGGCCACCCCTTGAATTCAACACTGCTTAAATAAAGGATTTTATCTTTATAATCATGTGGCCAACGATAAATTAATGGAGTGGCCTTCTTCTCCCATTCTTCTTCCTTCCGATTACTCAATGTGTCTACCCCCCCCCCCTCCAAAAAAAATCAAAATTTCAATTTCATTTTTTTTTTTTTTTTTTTTTTTTTTTTTTAAGTTTAATTATTTTTTACAGAACTTAAGGAATCCTTTCCGGTGAGAAATATTTGAATTCAACTGAACGCGGCGTTTACTACGATGCGTTTTCATGTGTTCTATTATACGTTATGTGTTGCATTTGCGGTTAATGCTTTGGGGAAGTACAGCGGAAACGCATTTTATTACACAATCTCAAACACTTGGGAATGGATTAAACACATTGGAAACACATCTTGACACCTATAGCGTTTAAAAATGTGTTGCATAGTGAGTAGAATGTGTTTTGAGGATTTGCAGTGTATTAATAGGACTCTGTTATTACGTAAGCTACGTTCTGAGGGGTTTTTTTTTCCCAAACGCTTGTACATAAAAAGTCCGTGTAAAAATCGTGTAAACTTTACTTCTAAGATAAAACAGAAAATTGTTCAATAACATCACTCACCTACTTATTAGTGTTTTTTTATTTTAGGTGCTTTCGTAATTATGTAAATACGTAGCACCTATAGTTGTCATTCAGTCCTTCCGTCCGTCCGTCCGCATATAACAATGCAAAAAATACTCAACCGAATCATTTTAAATTTAAAATTTATAATTATTACATAATTTTGTCGAGTCATTTAAATTTTTTTTTGAAAATCGGATGCATAGATCAATTACAGGGACATCCAAATGTATTTCCGTTACATTACGGTCATTGAGGAAAAAAAATTCAAATGCATTTTAATCGTTTGAATTTTAAAATATAAAATTATTACATAATTTTGTCGAGTTATTTCAAATTTTATCAAAATTGGATTTTTAGTTCAATTATAGGGACAATCAAAAGTATTCCGTTACATTACGGTGAATGGGGAAAAATGTTTCAAATGCATCTTAATGATGTTATACTCATTCGAACATGGTAAAATTGATTTGCAAATATAAAGTACTTATTATAATATACATTTTGCATAATCTGTGGTGCAAAGAATATCCGTTATTTACTTACAGAAACGCGCAGAAGTATTCCATTACATAATGTTATAGGGAGAAGATTGTTTGGTGCGCATTTTAATTGTAATTAACTATTTACAGTTTTATGAGATTGATATGTGAGAATGATATTTTAAAACTTGTTATCGTTCGAGCGCACCTCATTTGCTACGCTTCACGTGCAATTTCCAACTTTTTTTTTTTCTTTTACGACGATTGTAACTAAAAAAGCCGTGTAAAAACCGTGTGAACCTGAAAAGAAAAGTGTGAAAAGAAAAAAAAAATATTTAATGCTATCACTTACTTACTGGAAATTCTTCCCTATAATGGTCGTTGAAAAGTTTTGAAGGACAGGAAAAATAAAAATCGAAGGGTCAGACCAATAAATTCTGAAATTCCGTCACGTTTCATATTGCTTCTACCTTTAGAGCTACAGGAATAAATTCTGAAATGCTCTTTGTACTTGATATTGCGACTAGAGAAAAGAATGTTAAAGAATCAATAAAGAAGAAAGTAAAAATGTAATATACCGCAATTTAAGAACACATTTATTTGAAAATAATCAAGAACTCTTTTTTTCCCCCCCGCGTATATTATGAGATCGAAATTATACTAAAAATTTACTGGTGCCAGTTCGCAATTGGATTAGAAAAATTAACCATTTGCAGACTGCAAACCTAGAGACTGCTCTCCCGAAAGAGTTAAACGTGTTTTTGTAAAAACAAGATTTTTCGCGTCTCATCAATTACTAGTGTCTCAAACATTGAATGAATTGGACTATCTTTAACCACTAAGTTAAAGAATTTTGATCATCGATTGAACTTATAATATTTTAAAATTTTCTATTATTTAATTATTTATTTATTTATTTATTTATTTATTTATTTATTTATTTATTTATTTATTTATTTTATGTTATTTTATTTTATTAATTTGTTTATTTATGTTTATATTTTATTTTTTATTTATTTATGTTTATTTATTTATTTTTACAGCAGATAGCCAAATAGGGAGTCAAATTATCAACATTAATTTCAAGTATCCGTCGTTTTGACTTAGCTAATATCATTTTAAAACTTTTTAGTCCTATACCTCACGGAATTATGTTAAGCAATAAAAATAAATGAATTTTGAATTCAGACGATGTTTTGTAAAATGCAGAACTAAAGCAAATGGGACTGAAGCAAACTGAAGCAAAAAATAATATCTATGTTATGTTTCTGTCTATTTTTTTAATCATACAAAACATTATTTATGACAAATAATGAAAAAAAAAAATCGAAATTTTAAAATACATTTTAATTTTTTTTTAATTAAATAGTGAAATATTGCAAAGGTACGAGATTTATTTATTTTCTAGAAAATAATTTAATATAACATCCTTAAATCGTATAATATATGTGAATATTTTACTATAATGCGAAAATATTCTTTATGCATGGAACTATTTTGAAATCTATATCCTGTTTAAAAATCCTAATGCGTTCAAATCTTATATCAAAGATATAACTGAGAAATGTAACTATTATTCAAAGGCTTTGCGTTTTTTATTGTAATGGTTGTTTAAGTTTTTTATATGTACGTGAAATAAATTAGATAGTGTAAGGAATAAATTCTGAAATTACCATTTTGTTATATTTTAAGGTTATATACATCGTAAAATCGATAGAAAGAAAAACGTAAGATCATGCATCAATCATATATTATGAAACAGTTCCAGAATACTGTAACAAACTTTCGCTGTTTAACAAAGCAAAAAAAAGTAAATATGCATTTAAAATAAGTTACTCTAATTATTTTGTACAGAATTATACATATAATCTATAGATTTAAAGTTATTTTAGTAAATATATTTATTGCTCAAATTAAGTTTATAAATTTTTTGAAAATAGTAAATTTTAAAATAATAATTTATAATATAATAGTATACAATTACTTATAATAGTAATAATAATTATTATTTTAATTAAGTAATTAAGTAAGTATCAAGGTATTTTAGTACTAAATTAAGTTTAGTTTAAAATTCTCTTTCAATATTATTTCATCAACAAGCGGAGACTTCAACAATCCTGCATATTATCTATAGAATTGTATGTACATTTTTTTATTGTAAGTAATTTATGTAATTATATTTGCAAATAAAAAAAAAACATATATTATAGAAAAAACCAGGTACCAAATTTGCATCAAATCGGTTTATTCTAAAGGAAAAACTCATTTGTCAAAATTAAAAGGATATGGGATTAGCTTCCCGTCCCCCTTTTTATAATTAAGCAATGAACATTCAAATCTAATCAAGAAAGAGTCTTATCGGAATAAATTTGTATACCAAATTTAAGGCAAATCAGATAAATCTACTTTTCAATCCTTTTATAGCTAATTTAAAGGAGGGGGTTAGCCCTCATGATTATGCTTAGGTATCCATGTAACTTCCAAATTTAATCAGAAAAATGTCGTATCAGAAGAAATCCGGAACCCTAAATTTGACGCAAATCGGATACATCTGCATAAAAACCATGGCCTAAAATAAGGAAAGGGATTAGACGCCGCTTTCTCCTTTTTTCACTTTGCCAAAGAATAGCATAGACTAAAAAGAAAAATGTCTTTTCCCAATGAACCGCGCGTTCTGTACAAACATGCGTAATTCATAAAGAGATACGTATATTTGCAGTCTCATTTACTCCCAGTCTTTGCTAGTGTTTCAGATAAAATATAAAACATTTTCATTTAACATAAGAGATTAGTTAAATAAAAATTTACGGTACAGAATAAAAATTATAAAATTAAATTAAAATATTAAAACGTGGCTCAAAATAAACCTTTAAACATTTTTTGTATGAAATAAAATATTACTATTGTGCTCAAAATGATGTATCACGTAAATGCCAACATACATTAATAATAAAGACTAAAAAATGCCATATTTTCCGAAACTTTTGTTTCTATAATCTTATCAAAGAATTTTCTTTCTTAAAAGAAAAAGAGAGATCGTAATAGATCATGGCCTTTTTCTATAAGGGGTTCACATTTATCAGTTTCTCGTATAAATAAACTATTAAACTTTTACAAAACTGAATGGATGAAAAAAAAAGTAATTTTCATGTATTGTTATAATGTTAATAAATTATCTTTTCTTTCTAGTTTTACCCTTCGTAGTTAAAATGCTTAAAAATGATCGAGTTATATCAAAGGTTAAAAAATCCTGGAAAGTTAAGACAGTTTATGCAAGTAATAGAATAATATTTAAAAAGTTAGCGCGGAATTTAATTGATAAATATCTTTTTTTTATGATTGTTAAAATAAAAATTATAAATCATCATATTAAGTTTCAGAAGTTACTATTCAGTTGAAAATTCTTAAATAAAGGCAGTATTGCTAGTAATGTTTCCTACCTCTATATTAGTAGTAGTAGATGTTTACAATATATAAATAATTTTAGAATTTATTGTAATGTATTGTATTATATAATTTCCAACCAAGTAGAAAAGTATTTTTGAGTTCCATTTGTTTGTCTGTATGTCTGCCAGTATGCCTGTCTGCTCGTTTGTTTATTTTCCTGTCCGTGCTCTTACTTACATAATGGTGGTCATATCACCATGAAATTGATATTTTTTTTAACGGAGGAGAGGGTTACTGTTATACGTTTGGTTTTGAAATGTAAATAAATAATATTATAAATATAAATAATATAATAAATTTACATTAGTATGATAAATATAAATTTGAAATTATTGTATCACAAAATTATTAAATTTCGGATATGTAAAAAAATTGTAACAAATTTATTTATTAACAATAATGAATAAAATTATTTCTTTATTTTTTCGTTGATCGTTTGTAAGAGATAAGATTCAAAAGTGACATCTCGTAGAAGATATTTTATTTTTCATGTTAAATTGTATTTTTTAACTTAAAACATACCTATGATTTTAATTGTATAATTAAAAATTAATTAAAATACATAGTTAAAAAAATACTGTGTTAGAAAATTTTGTTATCTTTTTACCTCTACCAAAGCAATCTTAATATGCTATAAAATCATCACTTTTTGCAGTGTATGGATATTAAAGGTAGTGGACAATTGGTCCACTATCAAGTACGCACATTAACATTCTGGCCAGACTACTTGTTATTTTGCTTCGAAAATTTTGTTTAAAATTGATTTCCTTCAGAAAAATCTCAGAAATTGAAATTTTTTGACATTGTTTTTGCATGTACAGGGTGAATCTACTCTTGGGCAAAATTTTAAGGGTGATAGTACACATCAAGCCAAACAATGTTAAATAAGAAACTAAGAATTCCAAATGTCTTTCTAATGAGCAAATTTAAACGGATTATAAAAAAGTCAAAAAAAGTAAATTCGTTGGCTGGTTTCGCTAAAACAATTCTTTATGTCAGTATTTTCTTGAAAATAAATTTTAAAAATAAAGCTTTAAAAAATGCCGATAGAGGGATAGACATGATGCCGATAGACTACTGAGTAACGAACGATTCTTTTTACCATTCATTAAATCTATTCCAACAAAATTCTTCCACCATTCTTTATCAATATCATTAAGTGCTTTCAAAAGCTTAGACTTAAATTTTGAACTCAAAATCGGATTCGTTGCGAGTGGTTAAATAGCGCAAGCTGAACTGTTTTCAGGTGGAGGGGATGGGTGTTTCAAATTTCAATTTCTGTAAAAAGTTCAGTTTGAGGTACTTAACTCCTCCCAACGATTCGCATTTTGAGCTCAAAATTTAAATTTAAGTCTAAGCTTTTGAAAGCATTTAATAAAATTATAAAAATAACGTTAACAAATAGTTGTTCGTTACTTCAATGTCTAAAGCGTCCTCTATCGAAAATTTTTTAGCTTTATCTTTAAAATTTATTTTCAAGAAAATATTGACATAAAAAATAGTTTTAGTGATAACAACAAACGAATCAAACAATTTTTCCGTTTTTCTTTTCATCATTCGAAATTTTTTATCCTAAACTTCAATAGCACCTATCTCCTTCGGAAAAAGTTTGGGACGCTTAATTTCCTGTTTAATATTATTTTTCCCAATATGTACTATCATCTCATGAAGTTTTGTCGAAGAATTTAGATTCACCCTGTAGAAAACATTAAAATATGTACTTTAACACTGTGTAAAGTAATTCAATGAATATAATTGAAAATGATACTTTCCATATCTAATAACCCGAACAGTGAATATGCCTAAACTGTATCAAATTGAAATTTAATGAATATAGTAGAGGATTGGGGAGCTTAACATTTCCTATAAATAGGAATCTTTACCTGAATACTTATTGTTTAAAAATTTCGTTTAAAGTTGATCTACATTTAAAAATTTTCAGAAACTGAAATTTATAGTAGTTGTATTTTTACGTATCATAAATGTAAAAAAAATTGCCTTTGGACTCAGTAAAGTAACTTAACCCTTTGTTGCATAGTGTCCACTACAGTGGACAAAAATTCATTCCCAAATGCCACATTGGCACCGGATTTTTGGTTAAAAAAATCGGTTTATTAAATTCCTGCAAAATACTTTTTCTTGTTTACAAATAAGGCTGTTTTCAAATCCGGTGTCAGTCGTCAATTTCAACACAACAACAATGAATTTTCTCTGCATCGCAAAGTGTTAAGCCTACGCAACAAAGGGTTAAAAATTACAACTTGATTACTGCTATGTATGTGGTCAATAAATAAATACGTAAATATATAAATAAATAATATAAAATAAAAATAATAGCCATGTTAACGCACTGTAGATACCTGCATGAGGGAACATTGAGGGGTTGTCAATTATCTGACGACAACATCAGTTAACGTATTAAACCTACGATATCCAAATATATTTCCTCCTAATTTCTCCCTTGATAGCTTCACTTCAGATAAGATAACTTACTTTTTTATTATTTATTAATTTTGCAATAAGGCAACACATAAAGTAGTTCTTAAGATGTGGTCCTCTTTAGGTGCATTCATAATTATATAAATACGTAGCATCTATAATCGTCGTTCATTTCGTCCGTCTGTCCGAATATAACAGAGCAAAAACTACCCATTTGAATCGTTAGAAATTTAATATATATAATTGTTGAATATTTTTTTCGAGACATTTCAAATTTGTGAAAATTGGTTGCATTTTTTTATTTCAAGGACAATCAAAAGTATTCCGTTACATTACGGCTAGTGGGAAATATAGTTTGAAATGCATTTTAATAATGTTACATTCTTTCGAATATAATAAAATTTATATTAATCTATGAAGTATAGAGTAAAATAAATATTCTGTGCAATCTGTGGTGTATAAAAAAAAATGTAAATTGATATCAAAAGATTATTTGTTATTAATTTACAAGGCCGCACAAAAGTATTCCATTACATAGTAGTAAAATAGGAAAGATTGTGGGACGCGTTATAACAATATTAAACTGTTATTGATATACGTTTCTGAAGTTTATTACAAGTTACTTTTGGTATAAGGGAAAGAAGATAGTATTTACAGGGACACACAAAAGATTTTGGCTTTTATATTGTATCCGAAGTACTGTATTCTATTACACCAAAATCTGGATATTTTTAAAACTTCGTTATACTGCGAACACATCTCATTTGCTACGCTTGACGTTAAATTTCCCATTTGTTAATGATATTTGAAACTAATGTAATTAATCAGTTCAACATATGAAGTATAAAATCATGTTATCATGCCCGTTGCTTTTTTATCATTTTTAAATTCGAATGGGTTCAAAAATTTTTAGAAATTTTCAGATAGTTGCAAAAAAGTTTAAATGATCTACATTCGCTATTTTGAATTATCAAAAGAAACTACTGTTTACATGTAATCATTAATTAAATATGGGTTTTTTTTTAAATATATCATTTATTCAATATTTATATCCTGTGGTTATTTTAAAGTAAAATTGCGTATATCGAAATAAAATGAATAATTTATACATGTCTTTTTATAATTCATGAGAAATGTAACGAAACTAATTATGAAATGTGAAACTGACATTTCAAAGTGTTTTTAAATCACTTTAATATGTTACCAAATACCAATAATCCAACTGCAATTTTGAAAATATAACAATTTGTAATTTTATGTATGTTACTGCACTTTTTCAATGTAACGCAGATTCATTAAAGCACTAATGACAAATACACTGTTAGTGGATGTTACGAAAAAATAAAATAAATCAGTAGCTCTAGAAACTTTATGTTTCATTTATTAATGAGATGAGAACATGAAAAAGAACGACATCGACATGAATAATTACAGTTTCATACATGTTTAAAATGGACATTATATATATATATATATATATATATATATATATATAAAGCTAAGATTCCCCTTTTAATAGAATATTTATTGGTTGTAAATGTGAAATGATATTCAATATTCAGTTCTGAATTTTTTGTCATTAATGCTTAAAAAGTTATTTAATGATGTAATCGATTTTAAGTTTCCTTGTATTTCTTTCGTATTTTTATTCAATAAGAGAGAATTAGTTTCAAATCCAAGGCGCAAAAAATGAAATAAAATAAAATAAAATAAAATAAAAAATAAAAAACACAAATGAGATCAGACTGCTTAAGCTTGTGACTTTAGAATATGCACTTTTTTGGGAGGGATTCATTAAAATTTAAACAAAAATGTTTGTTTTTAAACATGAGAAATGTAGTTGGAACTCTATGCTTTAACTCGCGTAAATATACTCGGATTGTTATACAAATGATATACATAATTGAAATTAATCATAACCTGTTCTGTATTTCAAATGAAGTGTATACTATCTACATTTCATTTAAGGGGCTGTCAAAAGTATTCTGTTACTTTGTGCTCACTGAGGAAACATGAATATGTACTCCAGAAATGTTAAAATATTCTAAACATAAATAACTATACATGAATTATAGAGGTGCACTACATTCTGATTATTATTGAATACGTTAATTATAGTCTATATGCAGTACACGTACAGGGGAACTTAAATGTGTACCGTTATATTTCGGTATGTGGGGGAAAAAATATTTATGGAGTATTTTAATGATGCTCATCTGTTAAAAAATAATTAAATTGATATGAATTTTTTAAAATAATACACGCAAGAAAAAATGTTGAAACTGGTATTAATCAATCGAACTCATAAAAACTTCTTAAACGCGTCATAAAAAATATTAAAAAACATTAGGAAAGATCTGTCTAGATATCTGTCTAAAGATCTGTCTAAAAGACTCAGGTTTTTCGAAAGTCCTAGCGTATTTTAGTATATTTTTATGGCGATTTTAAGAAGTTTTTATCGGTTCCATCAATACTTGCTTTAGTAACGTAAGAAGTGCAAAGCATTTATCATTCATTTACAAAGTCACGCAAAAGAATTGAAATAAGCTGCACTATCTCAAACATTATGAAATTGACATGCATTACGGAGGCTTACTACAAAATGTTCTGAGTGAAATACACTGCTCAAAACAATTAAAGGATATTTGAAGTTTTACATAAAATAAAGATATAAACGAATTTTTTTTTCCCAAAAATAGAAGAAGAGAATCACAAATGCAAATTTTTCTGGTTTTCAAACTGTTTAGTATGCAAATTTTGAGTTCGACGTTAAAAACGTCGCTTCAGTGGCAGCGAATGAAATTTGACTTTCAACTGGATAAAAGAGAATGAAGACAAGGATGATCGGCATTCAATGATTGCTTTGTTTTGATGAGTACGATGTCTCAGCGAAGTCATTTGACAGATTCAGAAGTTTGGAGAATTGTTGGTAGGTTAGAAGGGGTCCAAACTCAAGCCGAAGTAGCGCAAGCCATTGGAGTGTCACAAAGTGTCATTTCCAGGATCTGGAACCGTTTTTTGGAGAGTGGATGTGCAGGCCAAAGACCAGGGCAAGGTCGTAGACGGGCAACAACGCCCAATGAAGATCGGTATTTAGCGTTAACAGCTCGGAGACACCGAAACATCAACGCTACTCTTCTCCAACAACACCTTCGCTCGGCTACAGGCACCACAATTTCAACTCAGACTATCCGAAACCGGCTCCATGCTGTAGGTATGTATGCTCGCCGACCGAAGGTATGTGTTAGATTAACATCAAGGTATCGTCGCAACGGAAGGGAGTGGGCAACCGAGCATGTCAACTGGAGGAGAAATGAATGGAGCAATATTCTGTTTTCTGACGAGTCCCATTTTTCTGTGCATCCGGATAATAGGCATATTTTTATCTGGAGGGACCGTGGCAGTAGGGATAATCCTGCGTTCGTGCACGAAAGTGTCAGATTTGGCGGTGGAGGAGTGTTGGTATATGGTGGCATCTCCATTGACGGGCGCACTGACTTCTACATCATTCGAGATGGAGCTCTGACTGGTCGCCGATATAGGGATGAGATCCTCAGACCTATTGTAGTCCCTTACGCTGCAGCAATCGGAGATAACTTCATTTTAATGGACGATAACTGCAGGCCACATTGTGCAAATCTGGTGGAGGATTTCCTTTTCGAGGAAGGAATCGTTCGAATAGAATGGCCAGCGTGTTCTCCAGACATGAATCCAATCGAGCACGTTTGTGACGCTCTAGGAAGACGAGTTTCTGGCCGCCAACAACCCCCACAAACTCTCCAAGAACTGGAAAGAGCTCTTCTGGAAGAGTGCGACAGAATACCCCAACTCGTCATTAATAGCCTCATTGAGTCCATGCCTCAAAGGTGTTCAACGTTGCTGGCGCCCGTGGAAACCATACCCCCTACTGAAAATGATTTTCTTTGAAGAAAACACCTTTTCTTATTCTTTGTCTCTCATATGCACAAATTGTGTTTTTTTCCTTTTGTACACAAATGCGCAATAAAATGCATTTTTTTCTGCCAAACATGTGTAATTTATTCTCATATAACCTACTATGTCTGTCGACCAGGTATCAATCAGCTAAAAAGTTTTCCAGATACAAAATCCACCTAAAACTGCAATATCCTTTAATTGTTTTGAGCAGTGTATAATAGGGCGGAGCGTAAAAAACTTTTTTTCGAAATTCTTTCCTCCCTAGGGTGAAAAAGTTGTGTAGTGGTATCACTAACATACTCACAAAATTTCAAAACAATCAATAAATATCTTCCGGTTCCACTTTTGAGTCAAAATATGCAATTTTAGCCAAAATTGTTGTAAATTTTCACATTTCAGTAATATTTTTAATTTTCAATTTTTTCTTCGCCCTAGTGCAGAAAAATTGAAAGAGTACATAAGGAACACAAGTTTAAAATATTAGAGCAATTAATAAATATCTTCCGGTTCCCCTTTGGGTTCTAAAAATGGGAAAATTGTCGAAAATGATGCAAATTTTCACATTTTAGTCATTTTTCTTTTTTGATTTTCTATTCCCACTGGCATGGGAATGTTCGAAGAATATGCAAAAAACATAAGTAAAAAACTTTAGAATAATAAATAAATATTTTCTGGTTTCTCTTTCAGGATCTAAAAATGTCAAAGTAACCAAAAAATATGTAAATTTTCTCATCTGAGGGATTTTTTTTCTTAACAATTTTCTCTTCTCGCTGGAGCGGAAAGTATGGAAAATCATATGAGAAGCATAGCAGAAGAGTTTATGGGTGAAACTTGCCCTATGTAATCGCAGCCAGGTTCTTCTATAACTGTCAAGTATTCTTCAAGCACTCTTTGTTGATGGAGCGTTCCCTCAATATTCCTCAGATTTAAAGTTTTATCTTTTCAACTGTCAAAATACTATTTTCTCAAGGTATTGGTGGATATGAAACTCTAGTCTTGGACTTGGCATTTCATACGATATTTATTTCTTCCTCTTCTTGTGTTATGCCTGTCTATAACATTGGACTTGTCGTCATGTGTAACAACTCCTGAATTTTCAAGAAGTCCGCCTGTTACTGATACTGCAAGTCGGTCGGACACTCCCATTGTGTCTCAAGTTCTGGCTAGGGCAGGACGGCGGGTTGTTCTTGATATACTTATAGTATTTATGTTCGATTGCAATGACACTAAAGATTTATCACTAAGATCGTATCAACATTTGTTCATCAACAAGTCTAAAAGATTTAAATAACTCTAAGTCTTCGATGAAGTAGTAGTGATTGTTTTTTCCATTTTATACCGTTTTCTGAAACTTTCTTATTCTTTTTCGAGCCTGCTCGTTCATTTACTAAGTTTACGTGTTGTGGGCCGTGTTTCCGAGTGTAGCAATTGGATCTATCGACAGTTTCCTTGAAGTTCTTTGATCCTCAAGAAACAGTTTTCCAATTCTGGAATTTTTTATATCACGTGGGCATTTATATCCTTCTAGACATGTACACTTGTAAGAAAAATTTTCAAACAGACGGGTTTTTTTCTTCCATTAGGAAAATTAATTTTGACTTCGTCTGTTCTTTAGAGTAAAACTTCTTTATACTCTTGTATTTATCATTATATGAACCTATCATTTAGATTATTCTTTGCCTAGAAACCGATGGAACTGGGGAAGCCTGCCAAATTGCTTCAACCATTTTAGCCCATAATCCGCTATCACCCCAAAGGTGGGTCCGATTTTTAATTATATTTCGATACATTTCTCACCAACAAAAAAGTACATTACAGTTTCATAAATTGGTGGAACGCCATTTCTTAATTCTGTAGGATCCCAAATAATGGGATGCGCCTTAATTGTGATAGTTCTGTGTAATATTTTCCAGGCACACTATTAGTTCAACACAATATTAAAAATGAAAATTTTGTAAACCTTTCAGATGTATTATTTTTCAATAAAATATAGAAGCTAAAATTGAATATCCTCATTACGAACCTATGACAAGCAGAGTATTAAACCAACGGTAACACTACAGTAAACGAACAAAAAGCGAACTAAGAGGAATTTCCCTCACATCCCTTTTGATTCGATTTTTCTATGATTTTTGTGTGCATTAATGCCATGTATTTGCCAGTTTAATTAATAAAAGTCAAACCAGAAGATATTAATTAATTACTTTAAATTTTTATATCTAAGTTTGTCATATGATTTTCCGAATTTTCCGCGCCAGCGAGAAGTGAAAATTGATGAGACAAAAATCCGTGAGAAGAGAATACTTACATAATTTTTGGCGACTTTGACATTTTTAGATGCCGAAAGGGAAACTGGAAGATATTTATTGATTATTCTAAAGTTTTTCCCCTATGTTTCTATTATATTTCTCAAACTTTTCCGTACCAGTGGGAATATAAAATCTAAAACTAAAAAAAATCACTAAAATGTGAAAAATTGCATCATTTTCGATAAATTTTCCATATTTAAACTTCAAAGTGGAACCGGAAGATATTTTTTATTTACTCTAATATTTTGGACTTATGTTCTTTATGTACTCTATCAACTTGTCTGTTCTAGGGCGAAGAAAAAATCGGAAACTAAAAATATTGCTGAAATGTGAAAATTTACAACATTTTCGGCTAAAATTGCATATTTCGACCCAAAAGTGGAACCGGAAGATATTTATTGATTGTTGTGAAATTTTGTGAGTATGTTAGTGATACCACTACACAATTTTTCCACGCTAGGGAGAAAAGAATTTCGAAAAAAAGTTTTTTACGCTCCGCCCTAGTGTATAATGTGCATTGCTTTTATTTTCCATTTACAGGAACGCATAAAAAATTTCTGATATAATACTGCTTAAGATGTGTAATGTATGAATCTAAGATCTATTGTTGTTGTTAGTTTCCGTGTGCGTTTTTACGTTTAAATAAATTTTTGCGTAATACACGGTGTACGTAATGTATGTAGGCCATATACACAGTTACATAAACGGTTTCGTAAGCGTTACAGAGAAGGGTGAAAATTGTTTAAAGTTGTTTTTTCATTTGCATTATGCAGTATAAATCTTAATTACTTTTTGTATGTTAAGAGATCTTTGTATCATGTTAATAAAATCGTATATAGGATTATGCAAAGTACTAAATACCGCCTGTGGATAGTAATTGCTGGAAAGGGAGTTCAACTTTATTAAACATGTATTTGATCAAATTAATCTTCAAATTAAGTGTAGTATATCACAGAATCTGCACAAATTTGTTCATCAGATACAGTTATTGCTATCTCCTATTTAAATATGTATACGTGTTCTAAAATGCTTATTTAGGTTAATTGTTTACCTTAGTGAATGGCGAAGTTTTGTTAATTATTCTGGAACTGTTGGGACATGTTTCATAATTTATTTTTAATTTATGAATTTTTTCTTTGCTGTTTATTGTAATCATGCAAACGTAATTAGTCGTCTTTAGATTTGTGTATATACATTAATAATACCAAAAGTCATTTTATACGAAAAATAATACTTATTTTCTTTGAAGTTTATAAAAAGAATACTTTTGTAATCTCCTTGTGTCAAGAGTTAACAAAAGTGATTGCCAACGATTCCTATTTAACCTATAAACAGACTGATGAATGAAACAGATTGATGATTGTTTAAGCATGTATTTCGATTCCATGTATAAAGCTTGTGTTTTAATTATTAATAATTAGTTAATTTAATAATGAAGGTTTGATTTTGTTATAAAAAACAAGACATATTCGGAAATATTTATATTAATTTAAAAAAGACGGATTATTTTTTCTTAAACGTTTCCTTGCGATAAAAATAGATTTTTGAAGAATATTACTTTTTAAAGTGACTTTAAAAAAATAAAGAATTAAATTGCGATTAGGTTTCCAACGAAATAGGTATTTAACGAGTGTCCCAAAAATGACTGATGGATTTTAAAATTCAATAACTTGCAAACGATGACAGGCTATTTAAAAAATTTTTGCAGGAGGGTTATGTATAATGTCAGGAGTTTTTTTGCTGTATTTTTTTATTTCAGTTCGAATTTCAAATAATAGGTGGCGCTGAAGACGATTGAAGGCCAGGTGATCAGTGCTGAGTGAGGCGTCGACCTGGCCTTCAATCGCCATCAGCGCCACCTATTGTTTGAAATTAGAACTAAAATAAAAAATTACGGTAAAAAACTCCTGGCATTATACATAACCCTCCTGCAAAATTTTTTTAAATAGCTGTCACCGTTTGCAAGTTATTGAATTTTAAAATCTATCAGTCATTTTTGGGACACCCGGTATATATATATATATATAAATAACCTTTCGATTTTTTCATGTGAGTATCATATATACATATTTAAGGAATAATTTCAGTTTGCATTGTGTAAAATAGGGACTAAAAATAATTCTTAGAATTTCCATCAATGTAATTTATTACAAGTATTTTCATATACAAACATTTTACACACATATACATTTGTGTTTTGAAAACATTATTAATAATAAGTTTTCTCAGATACATTGAGATTTAACAACAATAAATAAACATATTTTAATGTTTAAGTTAAAGCACATAAAAAAACACAAGCGTTTTCAAAGAAGGGATATGGATCAACTTTGGTGCCCACATTGAGTCCTTGTTGAGTTGAAGTTTAAAAAATACATCGGAAATTTATAAATTATTGTTCAGAGATTTTAAATACAGTACTTTGTATTTTAATATAAATCAAGCAATTCTGTTTTCATAAACAATCTCTTGAATTTAAATAATAAATTCTTAATTTTAGATTTTATTTTACTGCTCAACATTTGACGCAGTTTTTTAAAGATTGTGTTTCATAGTTTAATAATCAGTTGATAAAAAATGTTTTTTTAACCTCTTTTAAAAAGGCGATATCTAAATATACGAGGTGTGGCTATTAAATAACCGGACTGGTGATGCCGTCTAGAAACAAGTAGCGCAATGCAGTTAAACTTCCTTCGACACTGGAGACTATACACTGTGACGCGGTGGCTCCCCCATATCCTGTGTGATCGTCAATGTCACGCACCTGCTTGTTTATCTGTAGCTAAGAGAGGCTGGCCAGAAAAAACAATCAGTGCTCAGATGGAACAACGAGCCAATCCCAAGTTTTCTAGGAAAGTCAGGATACATGCCACTTTTATCTTATGCTGTGTTAAAAGAAGTGTAAAATCACACAATTATATGGCACAATAAATATTTTGAATCTTTTAAATGATCAAAGAGCATACAGAATCGACCAAAATCGATGTGCGCATTAGGTTGCCGTGAGCGTCCTTATATTTACTATTTTTTGTCTGTTTCACTTTTATTTCCATATCGTACACGCCATTTCATCCCTCTACCACGCTAATCGGCGGGCTCAACTTTTCGTGAATTTTGTAAATTTTCTTTAAGGCCGCAATAAGGAGGATCTAGAGGAACATCTATATTCCACAGGCTTTCATCATAGATAGAGCAGTCTCTCTGGGCAGTAAAAGTAGAAAATAAAGACACAATTATTCAAAAAATTAGTTAGTTGATCGGGAAGTCAACCAATACTAATGCATTGAGGTTCGAACTACTCCTCATGAGCGGATAAGAAAATGATCAAAGTTTAGTTGGGAAATCGTTTCTGGTTCTTTATATAAGAGATTAATCCATAACCAATCCATTCTGCTTTATATTTGAAGACCTTTTTAGCAAAGCACAGCCTAAAAGTGTTAGATCATTCATCATACTCCCACAACATTCATCCTTGTAACTTTTATATAACTAAAAATGTCTAATCATAGTTGAAGGGAACAAGATTTGAGAGCATGTGATAGATAAAATCATAAGCGACAGAGATTCTCAACAAACTGATAGAAGGATACATGAAGCACTGGTTTTTTCAGTATAAAATATTAACAGAGGAATGCAGGTATCGTCAAAATTTTATGTAGAAGACGATAAATTTCCTGATGTAAATTGGTACAAATATAATGTTTTATAGAATCAGTCCCTTTATTTTTAAGCCACATCTCGTATATACTGGGTTCATAAGCTTCTGGGAATTTTATAAAAAAGAAATGCGTTCGAGACCAGTATTTTGTCACAAAATATCTCGCCTTAAAAGAAGGATAAGTTTTGCCTGTTTAACTTAGATTTCTTTCTTTATAAATAAATACTTGTATCTATTCTGAAAATATGCCTGAAATATTAAAATCAATAATTTGCATAAAGATATACATATGGTGAACATAGTTATGTGCTTCGGTTTTAAAAGTCATTGTCCATTACACAAGTCTTGCTCAATGAGCTGACGATTTTGTATTATAAAATGCATGAATACTGTGTGCAAAAAATATTCTTTCTTCTTGCAGATAGACACACTTAAACATTTAGAGAGCTATTTATCTTTGAGCACACTTTTACATAGATATGCTTTTAATACACTTTGATATCTTTACAATGAACATCATTGGGTATCTTCAGTATTACAGCATATTCCACATATTCTTAACAAGTGTTTTCTTATATTATATATTAAATTGTTATGGTGGTTATATTTAATAAACATTTCTTTTTTGTGATTTCTCGAAGTTTGGTCAAATGGCGTAGGTGCAGTGGCAAAATAATATGTTGTATTTTAACAAAAGTAATAGGTTGCATGTGCTAAAATGTTCCATAAGTCAGCATTTTATCAATTCCTTGATCTCTTCAAACTGCGTCATCTCCTACAGCAGTAGTAACTGTCGTGTAGCGCGTAGGTAAGTTTGGTCGAGTTTTCTTCCCTGGAAGAAAAAAAAAACATACTATAAATTAAATAAAGTTGGAATTAAACAATACATTAAAACATTACTAGAAACATGTAGCCATTATTCACCGTTTGCAACATTAGAATGCATGCATATAAGCATTTTTATGCCAATAAGTAATAGCATTAGTTGAAGAAAAACAATTTCTGGTTTTCGTTTTTGATGACAGTTATTTTTGTAACTTTGCTAAAGAATAGATCAAGTAAGATATAAGTTATGAAGTGGAGCATTTGTTTCACAAAAAGTATAACAGATGAATTGCAGAATTTTTGAAAAAATCGTCTACAAATATTTTGTTGGAAAAAATAAATTATTACACTGCGTATTATAATTTACATTTTTATTAAAAATTTCCACTTTTATATAATTTGATTTATTCCTACAAGTATTGAAGTTTGCGTTCAAATTGAATTGATGGCGTTGGGTTCAGCTCACTAGTTTACTCATTGGAAGTTTCCACTGCATTTTTGCAACCATGTAATTGGTCAGGACTCAACAAATGTCTCTCACAGTGGAAGCTTTCGTATCCTGATTTTTTCCATTTTAACATGACATTCATTCCTGAGAATGACTGTCATTTGACTGTGATTTGTTTGCAGATTTTTGCAAAATACGACCAAATTTTTGATAAGTTAATGTATAGGCGAACTATTAAAAAGTGAAAAATCTGTTTCTTAAGCTGTTCAGATTCACGAAAACTTTATGCGTAACAAAAAATTCAGCCTATTTTAACCCCAACTTTTTCCCGTTCAAAGTGAGAAAAGGGTTATAATTGTCTGGGAAAAAGTCAGAGAAAAAGCAGGGAAAGCAGTACTACTAAGGTGGTCTGGTGTAATAACGCCAGACGGGGTAAGAACGCCAAGTGCTAATATTATGCATAATTATGAAATAATCTGGTAAATGACACCCATGTGCTCTGCGCAGGAGGGTTTTGAGTCATATAAATCGCAAAAAACAGCTTCAAGTTAATTTGTTTCATTTTTAGGTCTTATTGTTTAGACAAGTAACTAAAATTAACGCTTGATCTAAAATTTACGAGATACGTTTTGTGATGTGAAGACTATTTTTTTATCCGGAAATACTTTGTTAATTACATAAATTTGTAGCACATTTCATGGACTTTCAAAATGTTGTTGAAGATTTTGGATATCTTCTCGAGATAATTTGTAATTTAAAATGTACAGCGCAATAACTATAACGGGGTAATAACGCCAATCCTTGGCTTTAATACCCCGGTTGATTCCCTACAGTGGCCGAGCTACATCCTAAATACTGATTCAAATAAACACAGTTAAAACCGTGCAATGTTTCTAATAATTCTATTTAAGCGGTCCTTTTTAAGCAAAAAGAAGCTCACGGTTTGATATTCTTTTGCCTTCCCCCCCCCCTCCATACCTTTATTTTACTTACACTTTCACAAAAAATGGAACATTTTCAATAGCTTAGAATGCAATTTGTCAATTTCTAAGTTTGTAGAGTTTGTATTTTTAGAATTGTTCAATCTACATGCAATTATTCCATCTTATTTCATAGTTTTGTTTGCATGGCGTTATTACATATATAGGTAGGTAATAACGCCAAATATCATTGGTCAAGAAATCACATCATTACATTTTATGAATACATACCTGTAAATTATTTTTTTATATAGATAGTCAATGAGTTGCTGTATCAAATCATATATTTGTTTGAAAAATACAATTTAAAACTGAGCCGTGAAAATTGGTAGAACCTTAACATGGCGTTATTACCCCAGGGTACCTTAGTACCAACCGTTAATACTTATCGCCTATTCATTTCAATCGCTTATCTCTGATTCGTTGAAATTTTCGATGTTGGATGAAAAGTCTCGGCTAGGGGAGACTTTTTTGGAACTGTAGAAAAAAGTTCGGGGACATTGTTGTTTGCTATCACACTGGCTGTTGTAAAGATATTTCGCGAAAAGTTGGAGGAAATCAAGTATTGGCACATAAGTCTCTCGAAATGCTGGTGAATTCAATAGCAGCTTAAGTTCATCGAGATCTGTCTTAAGAATCGGAAATTTAGCTGGGAGTCCTGAAGGTCATTGCGAGGACGCTCAGATCTCTGTGCAAGGTACGGGTGGGATATCATATGACTATCTATGCGCCGGTATGTGCTAATCTCTGGGGCCAGAATAACGATGAGAGAGTGAAAAGTTCACTCAAAGTTGCACAATGCATTATCGTTAAATTTCTCATGAATGAAAGCGTAAGATCAACTAAAATTTTACGAAGACTTCAAGAACAGTTTGTAGAAATAGGCCTGAAGAAAACCCAAACATATCATATGCACAGAAAATTTGTGGAAGGACGAGCACAAGTTGAAAACGCATTCCACGATCACCACCCTCAAGAAAGTTTGACTGTGGAAGACATTTGACATTTGTGCCGTTTGAAAAATTTTAAAGAGTGCTTCATTCTACAGCCAACTGTTGGACAAAATTAAACGTGCATATTGGCAGAAAAGTTGTAAATTTCCTCTCAGAGAAGTGATATTGTTCCATGATAATGCCATTCCTTACAGCTAACCTGATTCGTGAAAAGTTATAGAAAATACACTGGACAACATTGGAACCCGCTTTCTATATTTCTGATTTATCTCGTTTTGATTATCACAAGTTTGGGACCTTAAATGAAGCAGTAGAATGTGAACGATTTGGCGATATCACTTATGTTGAAACTTTCTTCCGCATTTGATTAGAGACACGCCCTCTTCTTTCTATCATGACGGCATCAAAACTTCCAATATATTAATAAAATGTGTTTTAATCATTTAACGGATTAATATTTTTAAAAAATTAAATAATGCCTTTTTTTTCTTTTGCAGAATTTTTAATTTTTTATCACCGATTTTTCATTTTTTTGCGTAATTTAATCAAAGAAATGTTCGGATAAAATAATGCAAATTTTGCAGAAAAATTTCACTGGTGAGTAAAATAAGTCATGATTGGAACAGGAATGTCCGTACGTGTTACGGGGTAATCATGATTACCAAAAGCATATTGTCCGTATGACGTACGGGCAAATTAGGGAAGTGGTTAAATTCAGGAACTTATATAGAAAAATAGTGTGTAATTTTCTGTTTTGTATCTTACACAAACATATTTAAAGGCAAAACTTCCGGTTTATTTAATATAGGAGGACCAATTACACTGTTTGATAATATAACAAATAATAAATTCAGCTCATCAGTGTATACTAGATGTTAAATTTTTTAATTAAAATTCATGTACTACTTACAACTAAAGTAGAGTTGATTTCCTACAGTTTCGAACAATAAAACTTGTTCATCATCAGGGAAATATTAGAAGATAAAAACTAACACGTTACACAGTTCACATAATACAATACTAAAAGCCTTACAATACAATACTAAGGGCTTTTAGTATTGTATTATGTGAACTGTGTAACGTGTTAGTTTTTATCTTCTAATGTTTCCCTGATGATGAACAAGTTTTATTGTTCGAAACTGTAGGAAATGAACTCTACTTTAGTTGTAACTAGTACATGAATTTTTATTAAAAAATTTAACTTCCGGTTTATATTTGATTCGTTCTCGTACTTCAAGGTTCTTGTGTAATATTTTACGAGATAAAGTACGAAATACTATTCATTAACTTGAAATAAACCAAAAAGTAACCATCTTTTTAAAAGATAAATGCTAAAATGTTGTGCATTATATATAAAAATAATATATCTTACCACAAGACAACATCCTCTTGAACGCCCTCCGAAATTTGACAGACATGGCGTTATAGAGGATAGGGTTGATGGCGCTGTTAATGAAGATCATCGTCTTGCAAAACATCAGGAACCAGAGCTCCATGTACCTGTTGCTTGCGAAAGAGTTGTACACCACTAGGACACGGTAGGGCAACCAAAGCGTAGCGAATAGAGCAACCACCACCACAAGCATCTTCACTACCTACAAGTAGCAGATAAAAAAAATAAACAAATAAATTATTAATATTTAGGTGTAATAGGAGCAAAAAATCAATTTTCTGTTTAAAAAATCCAAATAAATGAACAACTTCTGACAATATTCTTAAGATTGTTTATAATAGAAAGATAATAAATATGTTTTTGAACTCTTTTTAACAAATCTATTCAGAATTATAATGACATTTTTAAGAAGGCGTTGTCTATATATTTAAAATTACATATTCTTTGCTTTTCTAACTTCCTGACCGTCGAGCAAAAAATCAAAGTCGTATTGTTGTTTTTCTGTACACTTATGTATATTTTTTTCTAACATATACAGGGTGTCCGAAAAGTCTGGAAACGGTCGAATAACTCGAAAAATACATATGAGATTGAAAAACGTAAATATACGTGCTAAATATTTTTAAATAAGCTACTCAGTGATACCAAATTTGACCTTCGTAACCGACCCCCTGGGGGTCAGAGGGGGTCCAACTTTGAAATCTTAAATTATAACCCCCATTTTTTATTGCAGATTCGGATTATACGGACAAAAATACGTAACTTTTGTATTTGATGTTTATTTCGAATCCTCGTTTATCACGGTGTAATTGAGCATATTAAATCGATACATATTTCGGCTTTTCCAACGGGATTTTCCCTAATCGAAACTAATTGGGGAGAATTTATGACATCAAATTCCTCGTCTTTTGCAATAATAGCGTTTCCTGAAAATCACCCGTGCCGATTATTTCGGTAGTGCAACACAGTTAAAAATTTGATCCATTTGCTGTAGCGTCACTCCACAGCTTTTATAGAATATCTCTTTCATGACCAATGAGAATGTTCCATAACACAGTAAAGCACACTATAAAAAAATTGACCCTTTTGCTACATCGTCACTCCACCGCTTTTATAGAAAACGATTACTTTACTGTGTTATGGAGCATTCTCATTGGTCACAAAAGAGATATTCTATAATAGCTGTGGAGTGACGCTGCAGCAAATGGGTCAAATTTTTAACAGTGTAGCACTATTGAAATAATCGCCACGGGTGATTTTCAGGAAACGCTATTCCTACAAAAGACGAGGAATTTGACGTCAAAAATTCTGCCCAATTAGTTTCGATTAGGGAAAATCCCGTTGGAAAAGCGGGAATATGTATCGATTTAATATGCTCGATTACACCGTGATAAACGAAGATTTGAAATAAACATCAAATACAAAAGTTACGTATTTTTGTCCGTAGAATCCGAATCTGCAATAAAAAATGGGGGTTATAATTTAAGATTTCAAAGTTGAACCCCCTCTGACCCCCAGGGGGTCGGTTTCGAAGGTCAAATTTGGTATCACAGAGTAGCTTATTTAAAAATATTTAACACGTATATTTACGTTTTTCAATCTCATATGTATTTCTCGAGTTATTCGGCCGTTTCCAGACTTTTCGGACACCCTGTATATGTAATGATCTGATGATGTATAAGATTTCTATCTTTTTAAAGTATACTTTTGTATACCTTTTTCTGTATATTTACGTGAAATAGTAGAAAAAAATCAAATTTCTGTTTAAAAAATACAAATAATTAAACAACTTCTGATAATATTATTAAGATTGTTTACAATAAAAACATACACTGAGAAAAAAATATTGTTCAGGCATCTAGAATCTAAATTGTGGCTCTGGAAAAAATAGTTCCATGTCATCCTTATAAAATAGAAATAGCTTTGCTAGATAGTTCTATAGTTATCTATTAGAATTCTAGAGCGTTTTACAATATTCTCGTAGTCTAACTTATTTAAAAATCTCTGCAAATAGATGCGAACACGAGAGGTTTTATTTAGTAACTATAATTCTAGATTATGAAACCATTCCCGAAATCAAGCGATAATTTCTCGATACGGAAAAAATTCAATATCGTTTCGTCACCTAGAAAACAAGAGACTAGAAGTGCTAGGTCGTCTCGTCTATTCAGCTTAGTTGTTTAGCATATTCGAATAGTTCGTTCATCTATAGTTCCAGTTTAGATACTGAGAAAGTGAGTAACTATTCATTCTAGGTGAATGCGGTATATATTTTTTCTCAGTGTGATAAATACATTTTTGAAGGCTTCTTAACATCTTTATCCAGCATTATAATGCCATTTTTAAGAAGGCGTTGTCTGTATGTTTAAAATTACATATTCTTTGTGACTACCGAAAAGTTTGTCAGGAAGTATTACATGACTTCCTGACCGCCGAGCAAAAAAAGCAAAGTTACATTGTTGTTTTTTCTGTAAGATTTTTACATTGCTGAGAAAAATTTGTTTTATTCAATCATATCATATATTTTTATTACGTATAGGCATATAAGCTTTAAGAGTTATAATAATAACTTTATTTCTTAAAAGTTAATTATATCAATAGAAGTACATTATATTCAATAGTGCGGTTATTGCAGTTAAATCAGCTGCTTAATAAACGGATATATCAGTTTGCGGCGATAAACGATAACGCATATTTGATATTTTATTTGCGTTTCTTGGTCCAAACTGGCCCTGAAAAGTGCATTGTGCAAAATTTTTAAAGCGTCTTCATACAGCTAAAAATGTTCAAAAATTGTAGATCATGGTGTTAATTCTACACGAAAAACTTTAACAAATATTTTTCTCAAAAACGTACTCTTCAAATACTTTTCTTTTTTTTAAAGAAATATAATGAATGTGCACAAACATAACCTATGTTTTTCAGGATTATAACGTATTTTTTTAAGTATGAAAATTATAGCAATTAAAAGTCATAACAGATACAAAACTATCGGAATTCATGAGCAGCTCAGAATATTCTACACTGTAAAAAATATCAGTTGTTTCTGAATATATAAAAATGTACTGTAATTTCTTCTAACTCACCTAAGGTTTCGAAAACCGTTCCCTTACCTTTAAAAATCCCAGGAAACTATTTGGAACCAGGAATTTATAAAAATTAATTTTTATTAGACGCCCGTACTTTTGGGAAACGTTTCTAAGTAGCTTTTACAGTACAATAATCACTTTTCTCAAATCAAAATATCACTTTTTCGTATGCCACCAATTCATACGAAAATATTTTGATATTCAGAGAACATGTTTAATAGACAAATATATAATATTAACAGTATTAACAATAACGTGAAAATTAACATTATTTTTCTACAATTCCATGTTTAAAATCAGTTATGCAGCTGAAAATGTTTACTTGAGAATTGGCAGAATAAGAAAAATGAATATTTTGATTTGAGAAAAATGATTATTGTACTGTAAAAGCTACTTAGAAACGTTTCCGAAAAGGACGGGCAGCTAATAAAAATTAATTTTTATAAACTCTTCTTGAAATTTCGAAAACAAGTAGTTTTCTGGAATTTTTAAAGGTAAAGGAACGGTTTTCGAAACCTTAGGTGAGTTAGAAGAGGTTACTGTATATTTTCCTTCTTGATTACAGTACATTTTTAGGTAGATTTCGTATGAAATATTAGGTAGATTTCGTATGAAATATTAGGTAGATTTCGTATGAAATACTACCTATTGCATTCTCTCCCATGTTGGAATTTCTGAAAAATTTTTGCGGATCTACACGAATCATGACTCCTATACCCCAAAACCACCATCAGTAAAAAAGTTTATATATCTATCTATCTATCTATCTATCTATCTATCTATCGGTGTATATCACTTTCTTCTAGACACGATAACTTCCATAATTATGCTCAGATCTTCTTCAAACTTTTACATAAAATCAAGGAGCCTAAAATCTCGGTCGAGTTCGTTAATGGGCAAAATCGGACCAAGGGGGTGGAAATAGGGAGGGTTTTTGTGAAAACAGAAAAAACGCGATAACTTCTTAATTAAAATAGATATCGAATCCGTTTAAAGTTTATATTACTTCTAAACAATGGGCAAAAAGTTTATGCATGACAGATTTTTGATAAAGTTAAAAATGGGCTCAAGGGGCGAAAAAAACAGGGTTTTTGGGAGAAAAAAATCATAACTTCGTCAATTCTCAAGATATCAAATCCAACTAAATTTTATATAAATGTACTCAATATTATCTAAAACTTTTGTATTTACAAGTTTTTGATAGGACCAATTTTTACCGATGAAAAAAATTAAAAACGAAAAGGAAAAGGGGGGGAGGAAAACGAAAAAAACCCATAACTTACTCAATTCTTAAGCAATCAAATCTAATTAAATTTATTTTACATCTTCACAATAAGATCTACAACTTTTATACTGACAAGTTTTTCTTAGAACCAATTCTTATATCAAAAATAAATTAAACAAAAATAGGAGTTGGAGAAAAAACCTTAAATCCAAACTGCTTATATTCTGACTCATTTTAAAATTCATTTTTGATTTTAAACGCATCCAAATGACAGATCCTCTTATTTAGGAACTATATAATGCGACGTATTGGCCAATTTTTCGATAAAGGCAGAATATATTTTTAAAAAGGCTGCCAAAAAAGGTATTTTGAACAGATTTCCCGAAATTATCGTCATTAAAAATTGATTAAGTATAACAAATTGCGTTTTTTCTGAGTCATTTTTAAATTCATTTTTGTTCTCAAACCCATCCAATTTACAGGTCCTATTATTTAGGAACTATATAATGCGACGTATTGGCCAGTTTTTTGATAAAGGCAGAATATATTTTTAAAAAGGCTGCCAAAAAGGGTATTTTGAACAAAATTTCACGAAGTTAGCATGATTGAAATTTGAGGAAATTTAAAAAATTGCGTTTTTACCGAGTCATTTTTAAATCTTTTTTTGTTCTCAAACGCATCCAATTTACAGGTTCTCTTATTTAGGAACTATATTATGTGACGGAGTGGCCAGTTTTTTGATAAAGGCAGAATATATTTCAAAAAAAGGCTGCCAAAATGGGCACTTCGTACAAAATTTCCCAAAGCGATCATGATTAATGAACTGTGGGTATTCAAATAACAAATTGGTTATTTTATGACTCATTTTTAAATCTAATTTTGCTCTGAAACGCATTCAAATGACAGTTTTTTGTTACTTAGGAACTATATAATGTGCGTATTCTTTGATTTTTTTATAAAGGGTGAATATATATATTTTTAAAAGCTGTCAAAGTAAGCACTTCGCAAAAAAATTTCCCAAAGCGATCATGATAAAAGAATTGCGGTTGTATTCAAATAACAAATTGTTTATTTTATGACTCATTTTTAAATTCAATTTTGCTCTCAAACGCATTCAATTGACAGTTTTTTGTTATTTAGGAACTGTGTAATGTGCCGTATTGGTCAGATTTTTGATAAAGGCTAAATATATATTTAAAAAAATCTGTCAAAGTGGGCACTTCGTACAAAATTTCTCAAAGCAATCTTGATTAAAGAATTGTGTATGTATTAAAATAATAAATTGGTTATTTTATGACTCATTTTTAAATTCAATTTTGCTGTCAAACGAATTTAATTAACAGTTTTTTTGTTATTTAGGAACTATATAATGAGCATATTGGTCAATTTTTTTAATAAAATAAGAATATAATTCAAAATATGTTGCCAAAACGGGAATTTGAGTAGAATTTCGTTTAAGAGGATTTTGATAAAACCAGTTCATACAGAAAAATGAAATTAAAAAATTTTTAAAAGCGGTTGAATAAAGTAGTTAAACTGGGTTATCTCTAATCATTTTTTTATTTTTATTTATTTATTTTTTCTATTTTAATATTTATTTATTTATTTATTTTTGAGATGAAAACTTTACGAAATCTACCTCCGCCTATAGGCCAAGCCGAAAGGGATTTTTTATACATTCAGAAACATCTGACATTTTTTACACTGTATATTGGTTTGTATCTATTAACTACATGTATATCAGTTCGCTCAGTCAAGCTATACATACCTCAGTTGAAAATAACCCTTCGTATATTTTCGCTAATGAGGAGAACGTACGTAAATTCTTTGTACAGCCCTATATACAAGTCACAGAATTTTTATACAACATCTAGTATGTAAAAATTTTGTTAAAGGCCATACTGAAAGTTTAAAATACACTTAAAGTGAATTTTATATAGAGACAGTACTGTTTCTCTTATGTGTTCTAGTTAATGAACCAAACATACTATGAATGCTTTATTCTGGGAACAGATGCTGTATCCTTCCGCGAACCGCTATCTTGGTTTTTTATTATTTCTCACAAACTATTATATAATTTTTTGCTATTATTATTATTATTATTTTGCATTTAATTTTTGCGGGAAACATAAAATAAACATTTTTAAGGCTTATGCATACTTGCTTTCACTTGAATATTTTACGAAAGAAATGAATAAATAAATCAAACGATTTTTACTATAGAAATTTAAATTTTCTATTTTTGAGGTTCCGCAAAAGATTGCTTTGATTAATTTTAATGGTATTTTCGTAATGTATGATTCAATCATTAAATAATCATTTCGGTTGCGTTTTGTACATTAAGATTAAATAAAAATTTGTAAGAAATAACAGGGAAACAAAATGGCGACTCGCGGGAAATGACGGCATCTGCTTCCTCTTCCTATACTTTCGTAATCATCTTTGCGTGAATACAATGATTTATGTCAATTTCAATACATTCAAAATAGCATAATGTCACTAAAGCATTCTACAAGCTACTTTTCCCCGTATACCATAATGTAATGAATATCTTTTGAGCTCATCTGTAAATGAACTATTAACATTACACACTTCATGTACTATACCAAACATGCTATTTTATACATCATTAACATATTTTGATTTCATGAGAATACGATTATATTGACATAAGTTAGATTGGTGACAAATGGACAGACAAACCGAATTCATAAACACTTTTCATTTTCGTTGGAAAGTGCTAAAATAATAAATTAACAGAAATCTCACATACACCTTGAATATTTTCCATTGTTTTATCGTGGGTGACTTAACTATATTTGCATAAATTCAATTACTTTATTTTTACTGCATTATAAGACGTGATCTGCTCTTTGATTTAGCCCAAGGGGGTTAAAAAGCATTTTCTGTGAGGTAATAAAAAGGCTGAATGTTTTATTAGGAAATTAATTTTGACTAAGTTGAAGTTTTAGGATCATATTGTAATACCAGGAGGTTTATAAACTTACCATACTTTAGAAATTAATAACAAGTTTAATATAAAAATAAGTTGATTGCTTAAAAATGTATTAATTTCATATAAAATGTGCATTAAAATTTATGTTTGCTTGAAAGAATCTATTCATAGTTTTTCATAATTATCTTTACATTTTACCATTTTTATCTTGTCATTAACGTGTTCTTCGATAATTCTAAAGCAGAATGATATTCTAAACTTTTTAGCTTTTCTTTGAAAGCAAACAATAATTCATTAAATCGATGTTTACGCTTTTTAAAAATTCCAAAATGAATCAATAAATTTAAAAAATAGTAATACAAAGAAATTTTAAATTAATCTACTGACTAAGCTAAAAATACATATTATTTCCTATTCGATGAATAAATTTAAAATTTTATTTTATTTTATTTGTCATTAAAAGGCATATTTACGTCATTTTGCATTGATTTAATATTTAAAAAAATTCTTTAATTAAATATGTATTTTGTAAATACCCAAATTTCTATAATTTTCTGATTTTTATTACATTTAATATTTTCATAGATTAATTTAAATAAATATTTTTATATAATGAAACATATAATTTAAATCCCTTAAATGGTACTTATTAAATATTTGAATATCTTCAAAAAATAGAAAAAACAAAGTATAAAAATAACAAAGTAACTTTATGTCAGACAATAAAAAATGTTTATTTACTAGCAAATTTCTTTTAAGCATTAATATTAATTCGAGTCGAAATATACATTTCAAAATGAAGATTGGCTGAAGGATTATGTTTAGCTTTCTATAAAAAAAATAGTAAATTCGTACAGAATAATAAATATATTTATATGTATATATTAATTGATTTTATTGATTAAAATCTGTGAGAAGTTTTTTTACGGTGTTTAATTTTTTTTCATTGTAATTGGAAATACGTTGAACATATACACTGGAAAATAAATTTACGAAGTAAACAAATTACATAAAAGTGATTAAGCTTTACTGCCTCCAGTTTATTGAATAATTTAACCGATATAACGGACATTATGTTACACTAATGTGTAATATTACACTAGTTATACAGGGTGTATTTGAAAAAGAGGGTAAAACTTTACGGTGCTATAGAACACATCTAGACGATAAAATTTCGTCACAGAATGTATGGTCGGAACACGAGAGGACAGAAGTTAATAGAGATTTTTTACACAGTTCCAGGGCAATGGATTCGTCTAGGTGTATCTATAGCTTAGTCACAAAGATCACCGTATGTCTCGTGCTTGGATATTTTTCTGTGGGGTCATATAAAAATCCTACGAGTGTCTCATTGAAACCGATAATGGGTCTAGACTCCAAAATTTCCATTGTTGCCAGCGATATTCGGAAAATGCCTGATATCATTGCAAATGCGCGTCGATCCTATTCCGCAGGTGTGAAGCATACATTAAAACTGGCAGAAGATTTTTTGAGAATTTCTTTGAGCTTGTCCATTAATTACATCCATGATAATAAAATATTTTCTGACGTATCTCCTCTCATTCTTATGTTAATTCTTTAACTGCAACAGTGCGAAAATTAACTTTTAACCTCCCACCGCTTGCGTTCTAACCATACATTATGTATAAGAGACATAAATTTTCCAATTGGAAAATTTACGAATTAATTTTCCAATTGGAAAATTTACGTCTCTTATAATTAATTTACCGATTGAAAAATCGTGTCATAAATTAATCTCATATACATTATGAGACGAAATTTGCACGTATACTTGCGTCTATCATTCAATGAAGTTTTGATTCCTTTTCAGATACTCCCTGTATCAGTTTAACTTACACCATTAAGTAAGTTAAATTACACTATAAGATAGGTAGCAACATGTTTCCAAATGTTTTTCAATATAAGATCAGCAATAAAATTTAAAACTGCGATTATTAAATACTCATCAATAGATATTAAGTAACAGAAAAAAATAATTTACCTGTACTCTAGCATTTGTGTTGCTATTCGTCTTTTTCGAGTCACCAGTACTGACTATAGTGGTCCCATGACTTGATTTGCCTGGTGTCTTTGGTATGTCATTAGAAAACAAAATCCTTGCAATTAGACCATAGAGTACACAGGATAGCAGTAACGGGAAAACGTAGAAAAGCACAAGATCTGCGAAGAAGTAGCCGACGTAATGCTTCCGGGAAAGTGCGAATGTGCATGTCTCTTTATTGATATGACCTTTGTAATATATAGGTGCCGTTTTGGTTAGGAATAACCAGGGACTGCAGTAGAAACAGGCAAATATCCAAACGCAAATGATGATACGCTTCGCTCTCCTCACTGTACACACCATCTGTGCCTTCATCGGATGACAAATAGCGATGTACCTTTCCACAGTAAAAGCTGTTATTGAGAGCGACGAGGCGTTGATTCCAAGATATTGAAGGAATATGAATATTGCACAGCCCCAGCGTCCCCATATCCATTCATCACCTATGAAAAATTAAAATACTGTTAGGATGCAATCAGATAATATATGTACAGAATTCAGTTCTGGCAATAAATCACAATTAAAATAATAAAACATTATTTTATTCACTAGTAAAACAAAGCAATTCACAGGGTGTGTTTTGACCTGGAAGCTAGATCATGTCATCAGCTACTGTAATGACTGCTTATGTAAATAGCTACTGTAATGAACAGAAACTGAAAATATATTAGCTGATGATGGAGTGTTATGCTTTCTAGTTTGAAACTCGATTTGTGAATTGCTTTGTTTTTATGGTCAGTTATATTCAGTTTTATTATTTTAATTATATACAAAATATTTTTAGAAAGATTTTATGTCATAAAAACATGTCTTTTACATAAAATATAATGAGTTTAAACCGAGTGAGATACTAATAAAATGGTTAATATATTAGAAAGAAAGTTATTTTAAAACAGGTTCAGGTTCAGATTCAGCTAGGTGGGAGGCCTACCGATTTGCGTGATCTCAACAAGCCCTGACTAACATTCACAAAAAAAAAAAAAAAAAGACAATTATTTTACAAATGATTACCCAATTTTTTCTGGGCGAATCTAAAGTTAATGAATTTTTTAATGCAATACAAGGTGGCCATAAATAAACTGACGGTACTTAGAGTGCACTAGCGCGATCTAATAGTAAGAAAGCCGCCAAAATTTTCAGGAAGGTTAACCAAAACGGGAGACGAAGGATTCCGAGAAAAAACGATTTAGTTCCAAAAGTCACCACCAGGGAAATACGTAGTGCTGTGTATTCGAAGAAGAGAGCTTCCAAAAAGAAGAATCAATAATGAAACAAAATTACCGTTTATTTGGCACATCAAACTCAGGTTTGATGTGGCGCCGTTTTTGTGGGCCACAAATTGCAATCTGTGCCCAGCATTTACAACAGCAGAGAATAATAACATATATGAAGGAATCTCCCGTACAGTCTGCGATATGTTATACTTCAACGTAGCCAGGTCCTGGACACCTCTGTGATAGACCTTTGACCTTTAGGTAGCCCCATAGCCAACAGTCTCAGGAGATATGTTCAGGGGACCGAAGTGGTCATGCAGTTGGAAAACAGCGGTTAATGACAATTTCTGTTGTGAATTTCTGTAGCAGTAACTTCTGTACCCGAAAGCAATAAGTGGACGAATATGACTTTTTCCAGGCACTGTCTTTGTTGAAGTGTCGGAATAAGAAAGTTGTTTAGCCTTTGGTGATATTTGGTGATATTTGTCCGACAGGACCAGTAACAGAACAAGTTACAAGTCCTGTCGGAGTAATGTTCTCATAGAAGAATGAACCAGTCATCATATCTAGTGTGAAACAATACCAAACAGTTATCTTTGATGAATGCAAAGGAATTTAACTGAATGCTCTTGGTGATTTGTTATCCCATATTCGGAAGTTCTGGGTATTTACAGTTCCATTCAGATAAAAGTGGACCTCATCTCGCCATTAGATTTTCCACGACAAAGCATCATCCAACTCCATTCCTGCAAGAAAAGTGAGAGCAAAAGTAATCGCTTATCATGGTCGGTGTGGCGTAACTCTTGTACACGGCTGATCTTGTTCGGATAGAAGTGCATAATCTTTCGTAGGATTTTCCATATCGTACAATAACGCATATCCAGATTTCGAGCTATCTCACGAGCGCAGGAAGTGGTAGCAATATTGTCTGGTGCTCTCTCAAGAATCGCCGTTTCCACTTCTTCGATTGTATTCTAAGATACGGGTTATCGTCCTCTGCCTAACTGAACATTTAGAAAACCTGTTTTCTCAAAATTCTCAACCAATGCTTTTAAACCATTAACTGACACAGGACCATTGCCTTTACGCATTTTTTGTGGTTTCTAAAAGCATGAAGAGCGGCTGCCGCATTGCACTGGTTAAAGTAAAAGAATTCAACTAGTAGAGCTCGCTCGACTAAAGAAGGAGATATTATGAAAGAGAACTTTCAATGAAATTGCTTCTAACAGTAGTACATTACCTTTTGAAGCCGAAAAAGCTGGCTCTGGACCAAAAGATGTAATTTGAAATTTGAATAACGAACTTCTTCTTTTTGTTGTTGCTTTTTTGGGGGCTCTGTACGTGAAATTGCAGATAAAGACATTTTAACAATGCTTATGTATTTTTTTAGCTTTTTGGAAATTGTTACCATTTTGAGCTTGGATTAAATTGTTAAATTCGTTAAATAAACGGTAATTCTATTTCAGTGTTGACTCTTCATTTTTTGAAACTCTCTTTTTCGAATATAATGCGCCACTTTTCCCCAAGGTGGTACCATTTAGAACTAATTTTTTTCGCGGTATCCTTCGTCCCCCGTCTTCTTTAATCTTCTTACAAAATTTGGTGCAATTCTCGGAATTAAATCGCACTACAGAACACTCTGAGTGCAGTCAGTTTAATTATGGCCACCTTGTATATTTTTAAAGTTTACGTAGAAATACCGCATATTTTTTTCCAAAAAATTGCCCCATCCTCCATATAATAACAACTGAATTAAAATTAATTTATAGATAGGATTGTAAAGAGTAGAAATAATAAAATTTAATTTATGAATATCGTAGGAGATAAAAATAAATGTAAAGAATTAAATGAAGTAAATGAAATAATATTGAAAATTTTTGTTAATGTGATTTTATTTTATTTTATTTTTTTATTTTTTTTTATTTTTTTATTTTTTTTTATTTTTTAAATAGAACATATAAATTGATAATTCTGTAGACAGGCGTACACAGGAAGAAGAAGTTTAAAATATTAATTTTCTAAGAAGATATTTTAATTTTAAAAATGCCTCAAAGGTTATAAATTTAACATTACGAAGGAAAATTCAAAATCTGAGTGACTAGCAGCCTTAAGGTAAAAATTATTTAAACAGTGAAACATGCAGTCAAATTTCGTTGCTCTTGTTGGAATGTTCAGAGATTGGTATAAATTCAGTAAGAAGACGACCTTCGAAACTCATTAAATTAGCATAAATTGTTAGAAGACATAATTTCCAATCAAATAGCAATTTCGTTTTTTGTCTCGATATTTAGTGGTTTTCTAAGTGAAAAAAACAGAATTAATAATCCTGCACCAAGCAAAGATTATAAAATACGTTCCAGTACTTTCAAAATACTGTAATAAAATTTCATTGAAATGTCACTAAAGCATAAATAATAATTAAAAAATAAAATCCAAATATAGTAAAAATAGTGAAAGTTGATGTTATTATATATATATTTTGGAAAGTGCAATGCGCATAAAAAACACAATCCAAGCAAATACCATCAAAGTTGGATAAATATACATAACTTTTTCAAGGGAGGTAACTATAGGACCTAAAAGGAAATCACTTTTTTCTTCGTTGCCAAAATATTTCTAAAATTTATGGACAATTTATTATTATCGCTATCTACATTATATACATCTACAGTATGTATTTGAATTTGATCGTTTTAATCGACCAAATTCAAAATTAAACATGATAAGTGTGCTAAAAATTAAACATGATAAGTGTGCATTTTTAATACTGCCTTTGATGTTCTTAAAAAAATAAAAAATAAAAAAATGATAAAGATGGTGTTGAGTCAGGAACTCGGTCAGGACAGAACTCACAGCGGCAATTACTAGGTCAGGTGATTCCTATGGCCAATCCGCTAACTAGCTTTTAAACTGAGATCGAGTTACCAAAGGTTGAATAATCGCGGCTCCGAGGTTATTGATCAATTCGAATTATTAACTGGCGGTTAGATTCGCCCACCTAGAGTTTCTCAACTGGGAGTTGAACAGCGAGTTAAAGGTTGGCCGTGATTTGACCGGTAAGACTGACATCATTATTTTCCTTAGCCGTTAGGTCCTAACCGCTTCTTTGGTGAAAGATATTTCAGCTTAGAGAAAAGTGTTAAAATTTCGATCACGTACACTTCTATTCTAAATTTAAAGGGAGACTTTTGCTCCATTTTCTACATGAAATTCACTTTTTAAAAAGCCTTATTTTCACTATCCATTTGCCCTTTTTTAACAAACATTTTCTGGATCGACATTGAAATGAAACATTTGTAATTCAAAATATTTTAAAAATTTAGTGTTGAGCATTGTTTCTTGGTTGGTACCTTTAAATAAGCATTCAGATTTTAAAAGAAAAATCCAGTTATTAAGCAATTATATGTTTAAATCATACTTTTGTAATAAAAGTAATGGGGTTTTACTAATGTGTAAAATATTGTCGGAAAATAATACTTCTTCAATTATAGATGTAATTTTTTAATAATTTGTTCTCACTGAAAAAAAATATTTTATAAAAATTTGCTACCACAACATTATGATAAATATAATTATTGCGAAAAATTATGTTTAAAATATCATTTTTAAAATAATAAAACATATATTAACATCATATTACTAACGACATATCTGTCATATATTAAAAAAAACATTAAGTTAATAAATTTGAAAAATATAGCATTATGTTTCTATTCTTGATCTTTCAAATCTTTAAAAATTTCGATACACGTTATCTGAAATATTTAAATAGTCCATTATAAAAAAAAATTTCATCGCGTAAACATTTTAACACAGAAATCCCAAACTAACAATTTTCTACGAAATTCACTTACAAGGAAGGTCTCCATTGGGGGCATACTCAGAATTTTTTGAAAAAAATATGAATTAAACTACTCATGTAAATAAAAAAGGATCAGTGAAAATTAGCGGCGGAATTACATTATTAGATATGTAAAAAAATAAAATAGTTTGGAATAATTGGCGTGAAAAGCTGAAAGCGACGCGGGATTTGGCGAGCAGTGCATTTCCTCGCCAAAGGCAGACGATTTTAACGAATCTGAAAATTGATTTTTTTTTCACTGTTAAAAATTTGCAGCATTTACTGCAACGTCACTCCATTACTTTTATAGAAATCTCTCTTCTGACCAATGAGAATGCTCCATAGCACTGTGAATTGACCGTGTCATACACTGTTAAAAATCTGCTGCATTTTGTTGCAACGCACTCCACCGCTTGTATATAATATCTCTATTCCAACCAATGAGAAAGCTCCATTTCACGGCCAAGTAACCGTTTTCTATACAAGCAAGGGAGTGCGTTGCAACAAAATGAAGCAGATTTTTAACAGTGTATTTTTCAATTTGGAACAATTTTAATCAATTTAAATTGTGTTTTAAATGATAAAATATATTAATTTCATTTTGTTATAAGTACATATAAACGTATATGACAAAATTACACTTAAAGTAAAGTAAAAATGCAAAACTAAAATTACTTAAACTAAACTTATTTAAATAAATTGAACATAGAAAGTTTTTTCTTTAAAAAGTATTCGAAGCATAAAAGCGTATTTTTCAAAATTTCGTTTTTTCGCCAACCGGAGATAAATCGCCAAATAAATGAATTTATTATTATTTTTTTACGGACGTTATAAGGAGGTTCCGCCGAAATTTTTTTATAAACATCTATAACTATATGAGAAGAACATTCTGTAATTTTTTCAGATTTTTCTGAGTATGCCCGTATGGAGACCTTCCTTGTTAGCTGCCACGTAACTTTCTTTCAGATTTCTAATTTTCAAATAATCTTAAATTAAAGAAATAGCTTGAATGACGTTTCTGTGTTCAAGGTTTGAAACTTGTTTGAAACAGGTTGGAACTCACGCATGAAAAGTCTTTAGCATTCTTTTACTTGACAGTGACGTGCAGAAAAGATATAATGCAATGTATTGAATACAGGAATGAAAAATAACAGCACACGACCACTATTCATCAATGCCACAAATATGTTTAGCGATATCATAATGTACTTAAGTTTTAAACGTCTTAAAAATTAAGTCTAAAAGAATTTTCTAGAAATAGAAATCATCGTAAATTTTTAAGATTAAAATTAGGGATTATTACTCCGGAAAATAATATATGCAAATTTATGCCAAATTCTGAAGGTTGCTCACAACACATATAATGAATTAGCTAATCAATATATTTTTTTAATTAATTAAACGATATTTAATTTGAAAAAAAAAATGTATTTGTTAAAATATTTTCTGAATTTTTTTAACAAACATTTTCTGGGGCGACATTGAAATGAATCAATTATAATTCAAAGTATTTAAAAAATTTGTAGTTGAACTTTGTTTTGGTGGCGCCTTTAAATAAACATACAGATATTAAAGAAAAAATTCAGTTATCGAGCAATTATATTTTTAAATTCCAATTTTGCAAAAATAAATAAATAAATAAATAAAAATAAAAAAAAATTAAAATAATAATAATAATAATAATAATAATAATAATAATAATAATAATAATAATAATAATAATAATAATAATAATAATAATAATAATAATAATAATAATAATAATAATAATAATAATAATAATAATAACAATAGTGTTTTCCCAATCATTAAAACAGTGTCAAAAAAAGTATTACTTCAATAATAGATGTAAGATTTGGTTAATTATTTGTTTTCTTTTAAAAAAAATGTAAAAAAAAAATATGCAGCCACTTAATATTATGAGAAAGTTAATTATTTGGAAAAATTACGTTTAAAATAACTTTTTGAAAGTAATTAAAATGTATATTAACATTATGTTACTAATCATATATCTATCATGTAACTCGAAAACAAAAAGAAAAAAAGAAAAAAATGTGAAATGAATAAATTTGAAAAAATAAAGCATTCAATTTCTCTCCTTGGTCTTTGAAGTCCTTAAAAATTTTATTCACGTTCGTATTACCTGAAATTTTTAAGTAGCCATCATAAAATTTTTATCATCGCGTAAAAATTCTAACAGAAAAATCACAAACTAACAATTTTCTACGAATTTCATTTAGCTGTCCTTTAACTTGCTTTTAGACTTTTAATCTTCCAATAATCTTAAATTAAGGAGAAAGCTTGAATGACGTTTTTGTGTTTTGGGTTTGAAAATTGTCGGCAACACGATGGAATTCACGCAATAACGGTCTTTAGCATTCTTTCACTTGACAGTGACGTGCAGAAAAGATATAATGGAATATACAGGAATGAAAAATAATACCATGACCACCCTTCGTCACTGCCACAAATAAGTTCAATGATAACATAATGTATTTCAGCTTTAAACGTCTTAAAAATAAAGTCTAAAAGAATTTTTTGGCAGCAGAAATCATCTAGTAAATCTTTAAGATTATAATTAGGGATTATTATTCTGGAAAAAGATTTGGGGAAATTTACACAAAATCCACACAGGTTAGTCACAACTCACATAAGGAATTATCTAATCAATGCTTATTTTTATTAATTAAATTATATTAAAATTTTAAAAAGAAAGTATTTGTTACAATATTTTCTTAATTTTTTTACAAACATTTTCTGAACTGAAATTGAAATGAAGCAATTGTAATTCAATGCATTTAAAAAATTTCGAGTTGAGCTTTGTTTCTTGACGGTGTCTTTATCTATGTACTGAGATTTTATAAGGAGAATTCAGTTATCGAGCAATTATATTTTAAAATCACTTTTTTGTATTAAAAATAATAATGTTTTCCTATTTTTTAAAACATTGTCAGTAAATAACAGTACTTTAATAATAAATGTAAGGTTAGTTTAATAATTTATTTTCATTTAAAAGAGTACCGCCACTTGGCATTATCATAAAACTAATTATTAGAAAAAAATATTTTGAAACATTCTTTAAAGTAACTAAAATACATATTAACATCCCATTACCAACTATACATTTGTCATATATTTCGAAAGAAAAAAAAGACAAATAATGCGTATATATATATAAATTAAATTAATAAATTTGCAAAATAAAACATAAAATTTCTATCCTTCATCTTTGTAGTCTTTAAGAATTTCGATACACATTCTTATTACCTGAAATTTTTAAGTAGTCTACCGAAAAAATTCTAAAAGAAAAACCTAAAACTAACAATTTTCGAGGGAATTCTTTTAGCTGTTCTTTAACTTTCTTTTGGACTTATAATCTTCCAATAATCTTAAATTAAAGAAAACGCTTGAATGGCGTTTCTGTGTTTAAGGTTTTAAAGTTGTCTGAAACATGATGGAATTAATGCAATAACGGTCTTTAGCATTCTTTCACTTGACAGTGACTTGCGAAAAGATATAAAGGTATATACAGGAACGAAAAATAATAGCGTATTCACCATTCATCATTCCCACAAATATGTTTAAAGATAACATAACGCATATCAGTTTTAAACATCTTAAAAATTAAGTCTAAAAGATTTTCTTTGCAGTAGAAATCACTGCAAAAGTATAATATTATAATTAGGGATTATTATTCTGGAAAAAAATTGTGAAAATTACTCGAAATTCTAAAGGTTAGTCAAAACTTACTGAATGAATTCTCTAATCAATATAAATTTAATAATAAAGCGATATTTATTTAAGAACAAATATTTGTTAAAATATTTTCTGAAATTCAGTTTATATATTTATAAGCAGGAATATTAAATTAATATATCTGTAAAATTAAGTTTCAAATTTTTCTCCTTGATCTTAGTAGTCTTTAAAAATTTCAATACACATTTCTTATTACTTGAAATTTTTAAATAGTCTACCGAAAAAATTCTGACAAAAAAATCCTAAACTAACAATTTTCTACGAAATTCACTTAACTGTCATTTAACTTAGTTTTAGATTTTAAATCTTCTATAACTCTTAAATTAAAGAAAACGTTTGAAGGATGTTTTTGTGTTTCAGGTTTAAAAGTTGTCAGAAACACGCTGGAATTTACGCAAAAACGGTCTTTAGCATTTCTTCATTTGACAGTTACGTGCCAAAAAGATATAATGGAATATACAGGAATGAAAAATAACAGCCCGATCACCATTCATCTCTGTCACAAATATGTTTAACGATAATATAATGTATTTCAGTTTTAAACGTCTAAAAAATTGAGCCTAAAAGAGTTTTTTGAAAGTAGAAATCATGTAGTAAGTGTTTAAGATTATAATTAGAAATTATTATTCTGGAAATTAATTTGTCGAAATTCATCAATTATAACAGTTCTAAATTTAATTGGATTCTTACGAAATTTGGGCCTAAGAACCAGATAGAGATAATTAAAGTTTTTAGAGTTAATGTTTAATTAATAATAATAACCTCTAATTTTACGATTGTTTACAATTATTTCATCATTCTTTATTTGGAAAGAGTTATTCAAAGAAATACTGGATGTAAGCAGAAGTATAAATAAATACATACATATATACTGGGTGTCCCAAAAATGACTGATGGATTTTAAAATTCAATAACTTGAAAAACGGTGACAGCTATTTAAAAAATTTTTGCAGGAGGATTATGTATAATGTCAGGAGTTTTTTTTACCGTAATTTTTTATTTTAGTTCGAATTTGAAACAATAGGTGGTGCTGACAGCTATTGAAGGCCAGGTCGACGCTTCACTCAGCACTGATCACATGGCCTTCAATCGCCGTCAGGGCCACCTATTGTTTAAAAATCGAACCAAAGTAAAAAATTACGGTAAAAAAACTCCTGACATTATACATAACACTCCTGCAAAATTTTTTTAAATAGCTGTCACCGTTTGCAAGTTATTGAATTTTAAAATCCATCAATCATTTTTGGGACACCCGGTATATATATATATATATATATATATATATATATATATATATATATATATAAGAATAAATTTTTAAAAATTAAGCATTGAATTTCTTGCCTTGATCTTTGAAGATATTAAAAATTTCGATACACATTCTTATTAACTTGGAGTTTTAAAATACTCCATCATAAAAATTTTATGATCACGTAAAAATTCGAGCAGAATTGACACAAATATGTTTAAAGATAACATAATGTATTTCAGTTTTAAACGTCTTAAAAATTAAGTCTAAAATAATTTTTTGGTAATAGAAACAACGTAGTAAATGAATAAGATTATAAATTGATATTATTATTCAGGAAATTGATTTTTGGAAATTTACACAAAATTATAAAGGTTAGTCAAAGCACACATTATTAATTAAAATGTATTAAATTAAGAAAAACTTTTTGTTAAAATATTTTCAGAAGTTCACTATATATATATATAAGAAAGAACATTAAATTAATAAATTTGTAAAATAAAATATTAAATATCTCTCCTTGAACTTTGAAATCTTTAAAGAACCAATGCACGTTCTTATTACCTGAAAATTTTAAAGTCTACCGAAAAAAAATGTAACAAAGAAAAAAAACCTATAACTAACAATTTTCTACAAAATTCACTTAGATGTCATTTATCTTTCTTTAATCTTCCAATAATCTTAAATACCAGAAAACGCTTGAGTGACATTTCTTTGTTTAAGGTTTGAAAGTTGTCTGGAACACAGTGGAATTCACGCAATAACGGTCTTTAGCATTCTTTCACTTGACAGTGACGAGCAGAAATGATACAATGGAATATACAGCAGGAAAAATAAAAGCGCGATCACCATTCATCACTGCCACAAACATGTTTAACGATAAGTAATGTATTTCAGTTTTAAACGTCTTAAAAATTAAGTCTAAAAGAAAATGTTAAATATTATAATTAGAGAAAATTATTCTGGAAAATAATTTGAGGAAATTTATTCGATGTTTTAAAGGCTCGTCAAAACTATCGTAAGGAATTATCTAATCGATATAATTTTTATTAATTAAGTGATATTTGTGTAAGAAAAATTATTTGTTAAAATACTCACCGAATTTCACTTTATATATTTATAAGCAGGCATTTTATATTAATAAATTTGTAAACTAAAACATTAAAATTCTCTCTTTGATCTTTGTAGTCTTTAAGAATTTCGGTGCACGTTCTTATTACCTGAAAATTTTAAATAGTCTAACGAAAACAATCGAACAGAAAAATCTATAGCTGAAATTTTTCCTCAAAATTCACATTGTTGTTATTTAACTTTATTTAATATTCTAATAACCTTAAATTAAAGAGAACGCTTGCATGACGTTTCTGGGTTGAAGATTTTAAAGTTGTCTGAAACACGTTGGAATAATAGTATTAAGCATTTTTTCACTTGACAGAGACATGGAGAAAAGATATAATGTAATATAGAGGAATGAAAAGTAACAGCACAATCACAATCGCCATTTATCACAGCCACAAATATGTTTAACAATAACATAATATATTTCAGCTTTAAACGACTTAAAAATTAATTCTAAAAGAATTGTTTGGAAGTAGAAATCATTTTGTAAGTGATTAACCCCTTAACGCGCAGTGTTGCCGGTTTGGCAACACCTAAAGTTCTCCCTGTTTAGAGACACAAAAACTGCGTGAATATTTTAAAAACTACTCTAATGGCTACTGTAAATCTTTGTTATGAGTTCTAGATGGCAGAACCACAGAGATCAAACTCTACTGTTTTTAAATAATAGGTAAAATGTTTTACTGTAATACGCGCTTCACATCAATGCTCTTCTCACTGCGCTTATCAATACTTTACTTATGCGAGGTTACCACTTTGGTAACACCTGTATAATTAAAATGGTTAGTGCAATCTTTACAAAACAATACCTGTGTACTCCTCTAGGCCTAAATAGATTGCCTAATTTTTTTTTAACTTTAAATTCCAACTTTAAAGAGTAGTGCGCCGGAAAGGGTTAACCCATTCGTGCACAGCATCTTTTGCGTAAATTTTATTTGGTTGGCACCACTACTTTTAGAAGATTTCAGTTTAGTTCATTAATCACGAAAATGCATCATTTAAATAAAATAATTATTGCTTTTCTTTTTTATCGGTGTCAAAAACAGTGCTGAATGCACCTTTTGAAGCGTCCCTCAAAAGAGACGCTAGGCACTAATGGGTTAAGATTCTAATTATGGGTTATTAATCTGGAAATTAATTTGTGGAAATTTATTTTTTAAGATAAGTCACAATTCACATAAGGAATTATCTAATCAGTATCATTTTTATTAATTAAACGATGTTTAATTTAATAAAGTATTTGTTAAAATATTTTCTTAATTCCATTTTATATTTTTATAAGCCGGTTTGAACCTCTACTCAAATCGACGTCTCCAAAAGAAATTTGAATCACTTAAAATGTATCGGCAATTTGATCTTGTGTCATAATCTCTTCATGGCAAGGCATTTTTCGCTTTAAAAATATTAACAAAATAATTCACACCACAAGATTATGAAAAAAATTATTTTAAAATAATCAAAAGCTTTTCTTCTTGTTTATCATGAGATCAGAATTGTACTAAAAAAATACTGGTGCCATACGTCAGCTTGCCCATTAAAATTAGGCGTCTGTAGACTACAAACAACGCCTCTGAAAGATTCAAACAAATATGGATCTTTAAGGGTCATCCAGATTCCGAATTCCCCTCTGTAATGTTAAGTCTATGGGCGTTTGATGCATTTTTATATTTAAAATATCTCCTCAGAAAATAATTATTTTTAACTTCTTTTTTCAATGTTCTGTTCTGAAAGGATGTTCCTTTTTTTCTTAGTTCTCAAAAAATTTCTAAATCCTTTGTATAGTTTAATGTTTTATGTTTTAAAAAAGGACAAACTGGGAGTAAAATTTTAAAGCGTCATATAAAATTAAGCATTGCTTTTAGAGATATTTTGTTAACTAAGAAAAAAAGAGACATCCTTAAAGAAGAGTACACAGGGAAAATAAACTAAAACTATTCATTTCCTGAGAAGATATTTTGAGTATAAAAATGCATCAAATGCCCATAAACTTAACGTTACGGAAGGTAATTCAGAAGCTCTGTGATCTTTATTCTGGAACAATATCTACAGTTGCTGGAAACGATACAAACAGCATTGCACTATTATCTATATATATATTACGCTAACGTATGTGACACAAAAATCCCGATTTTTTGTTAATTGTTTAATGGCAACATCCAAATGAGACACATCTTATGGGTTACTGAGGTTTCGTAAAAGATGGTAGAATGATATGCATCAACAAAAACTTCTCCAGTAAAATATATAATTAACAATGCAAAACTCATCACAAAAAACTTTAAAACGTTTTTAAAAACTCAATCTATCACCCTCGGGTTCACGTCTGTTTCATGTATAGAAAGTCTGTCCACAAGATGAGCATAAATTATTTTGCGCATTTCAAAGTTCTATAAAAGAAAAAAAATGAATGAAATAAACGCCACAATTGTTCAAAAGCGAAAATGATTTAAACAGTTTCTTTTTCAGCCACAAGTTTACTTCCAGCATAATGGTGCACCGAAACATTAGAGTTCCATTGTTAAAGACCACCTACAGGAAACATTTTACAGACGATGGTTTGATAGAGGTGGACCAATTCCTTGGTCTCCATGGTCACCCGACGCAACTTTTTTGTTCGAGGTTTGTCAAAGACAGGGTATACGCAACAAATTTTCGCGATATTGATGAACTAAAATCACAAATCACTGACTTTGTCGAGAAATAATAGTTGAAAAGTTCCGTAACGTACAGAATCTATATTTTACGTGAGACACAATCGTAACGCTCATGTACAGCTCCTAAAGTGTAAAATAAAACTGTTTAAAGCATGCTTGTAAATAACATATTACACAGGTTAGTACAGTTATTTGTTTTTTGTTTTATAGAACTTTGAGAAACTATAGGTCATGCTCACCCTATATTTTAAATGCATTATTATTTTCAAATTACAAGGAAAAACAGGCTGCATTCCTGACAGGTAACTTCTGTATTTTATGGTATTTTAGAATTAAAATTGTATAAAGAGGATTCTCCAAAATGAGATTCAGAATATTATATGTACATGAAAAATCTTGATTGCTGTTTAAATATTATAATTTTGTATTTGTTTATCTTTCGTAGAAAATAAAGTAATTTTCACTCGAAATAAATCATTATCGTCTGCAAAATTTTACTGAAATTAAATAAATATATTGAGTCTTATTTCGATAAAATTAGCTTTGCAAATAATTTCCAAAATGTTATCAGCTTATTTAACACATTCCTTTATTCTTTTAATTTTAGATAAATGTTTTGGCCAATTAGGAACGACTTGTAATTTAAAATGAAACACCATTTTGTAATGAAAATCTCGGTATGAAAGCAGAAAGTTCAGCATAAATATTTAATCACTGAAAGCTATAAATATAAAGTGAGTCGTTAAAATTATATTTTGAATATTTAGCATTTTGAATCATTATACTAATAACACATATTTACATTTAATACTATCAGTAAATATATACTCAAATAGATGACTCGTATTTAAATTACATTCCTAGCTTATATTTATTAAATATTAATTTATAGATCATTTCACATTATTCACTTACATGAACGTAAAACGCATTCGCATTATAATTTAAATAATTAAAAATATCGAATAAATGTGTTTTTGGTTCCTATATGGCAACAGTATTTAACAAACTTATTTTTAATAGTATAAATGAACAGCATTAGAAAAAACAATAAAATTATTATTATTTCAGTACTGTTGTATACAGTAGATCTATTATGTTATTATTCTTATGTTGATTCTTATGTTATTATTTATTATGAGTCTGTAAATATTTAAATTAAGCATTAAAACCGATAATCCCATTTGAGATAATACGCTGCAAAAACTGTTGGAAAAAATTTCCGAAAATCCGTGTCAGTGAAAAAAATCACTGTCTTTTTAAATGATTTTTATAACTCGAGAAAATATCTTTGTTTTCCAGGTTTATAATGATAAAGAATGTTTTTCAGAATCATGAGTAATACGAAAGTGATCACTGCATATTGTCAGTAGCGGTAGTATTGTATTTTCTTAAATTAATGAACATTTTTATTCTTTTACAAAGTAACGCAAAGCTAACTGTTTTCAAGTAAATGCATTTTCACATGATAAAGACAACGCAAAAAATCAATACAAAAAATTCTATGCAATTAGGCTTTATCCTCTAAATATAATGGTTTGGGGACAAGTTGTTGGTCAAACAAATAAAAAAAGAATTTCACTGAGGATCAGTATTTTTGTAGCACAGTGTTTGAATACATATTTCGAGTACTTTTAGCCCACAGAATGTTAACGTAATGTAATTTTTTTGCCTCTAATCATTGATTTTTGAAATAAAGTCAACAATATCATAATTGCAAAAGTATAAACAAAAGTAAAAATCAACAGTCAAATTGAATGCAATTGGCTCAAAAGCTAGTCACACATAATACTCAAATCACACTCACTTTTATAGTCATATTTCAATGAATAAAGCCTTTTGAAAATTAAAGAAAGCGACAATGAATTAAGGGTGGTTGACACCACTTTCCTGCTTTATACTGAACCAATGGACCTCTGAATTTAATCATGTAAATCCATAACAGAATAAACCGGTATACACATTATGAAGCAAGTCGAATCATTCTGCATGAAAAATCGATTTATTAAAATTAAGTAGATAAGCCCCCGCTCTCTCACCCTTTTTATATAAACAATGAACCCCCAAAACTATTCCGAGTATTTCCTAATCAGAATAAATCTATATCAAAATTTCTATCAAATTGGATATTTCTATCCAAAGTTATCGCGTTCCGTACATAACCTGCAGGAACATTAGTTTTTAGGCTTTAATAGCCCGTGTTTTAAAAAAATAATAATAACAAATATGGAAAGACTTTTTTTTGTAAGATCGTTTTTTGAGTACGATATGTATTACAAAATAAAAACTTAGATTTAACATTAATACCAATACATTTTTTGTAAGATTTTCTAAAATATTTTTTGTATAGGGCAATTTCATAGGACAATCCATGAGTATTTAGCTATCATATCGTGATCATTGGTACCTTTGGTCAGTTATTCTCATATCTTGCTTGAAATGTCCACCCTACTCTTCTTTATAATCACCTAAGTTTATAGAAAATCCTTCTAAATGACTGTGTAAACAAATTCGAAATTATACGTCAAACGTCACAAACGCTGTTCGATCGTACTTTAGCTAGTTTTAGACAGAGCTACTTTTACACAGAGTTTTCTGTAGTTCAATCTAATTAAGAGCAACACTTGTATTTTGTAAGAAATGTTGTAAGAAAATCAAACAAGACGCACGATTTTGCGAAAAGAAAGTTCCAAAAGTTACAGCTGGGGAAGTATCTATCTCTATGTAACGAAAAAGAGAGTTTTTAAAAATATAGAATGAATACTAATATCGTTAAATGTGCTAAAAAAAGTTAATTTTATTTTAGTTTTGATTCTGTATTTCTTAAACCTTCATTACACTATCTCTCTCTCTCTCTCTATCTCTGTATACATGTATATATATATATATATATATATATATATATATATATATATATATATATATATATATATATATATATACTGGGTGTCCCAAAAATGACTGATGGATTTTAAAATTCAATAACTTGCAAACGGTGATAGCTATTTAACAAATGTTTACAGCAGGGTTATGTACAATGTCAGGAGATTTCTTTTGCCGTATTTTTTTTATTTTAGTTTGCATATCAAACAATAGGTGGCGCTGACGGCGATTGAAGGCCAGGTGATCAGTGCTGAGTGAAGCGTCGACCTGATCTTCAATCGCCATCAGCAGCACCTATTGTTTGAAATTCGAACTAAAATTAAAAATTACGGTAAAAAAACTCCTGACATTGTACATAACCCTGCTACAAACATTTGTTAAATAGTTATCCCCGTTTGCAAGTTATTGAATTTTAAAAACTATCAGTCATTTTTGGGACACACACACACATATATATATATATATAAACATTTGAAATCTATATGCCTGTCTGATAATGGAGAAAAAGTGTACAAAATTAAATTTCAAATTTTCAGCTAAAAGTTTATATTTTATGGCGTGTACCCTGTATACAAAATTCATGCCATTCAATTAGGTAATTTTTGCACTGTTTTATAATGACATAGAGAGACAGACATACTTACTTCATAAACACGCAAGATGCTATGCAAAAAATTCAATTTAACGTTCCATTAGATCCTAATGTTTAAAAAATTTATAAAAACGAGAGCCATTAACTATCTTTTATTCCACATTTGTAAACTTTTGTTTGTGCCAAAATAACTAAAGTGATGTAGAAAAATTTTGTTGCTATTTGTTTCCCCTGTGTTATTATTTATGATCGTATTATATTATAATTCGTAATAAGTTTTAAAATTTAAATTTTATAAAATCTCGAAAAGTCACCAACACAAGTACAACTATTTCATGAAAAGACGAAGATTTAATGTTTTAGACAAAGTATTTAGAAACATCTATTTTTGAAAGAAAAAGAACATACATAAACTGTGCAAGGTTGCAGATAAATAATTATGTAATTAAAAAACTTTAATTGAGACATGATTTAAACAATGTCTAAAATTACAAAGATAATATTTTACAAGATTATGAATTGATGGCGAACATAATTCTTCTTTTGGCCCGTTACTTATTTTGGCAGCTTTGGTGGAAGGAAGATTAATTACCATTTAAAAGAAAGGTTTGCATGTTATTAATACACTCTAAGATAATTATATAGGCGTAAAAATAAATTGTCTTTACATAATGAGTGGCTAAAGTCAGTGTCAGAAAATATATTGCTATTGCTATATGTTGCTATAGTTATGGCAAATACAAGTTGAAAAATACGTTTATTTGTAATTATATTTTGTAAAAAGCATTTTCGCTTTTTTTATGGGCACATAAAATATATTATAGCTAAAATGTTTCAGATTTTAATTATTGGCCTAAATAATAGAGCTAAACGATTGTAATACTATATGAACCTAAAAGGAATGCTGGAAGGTTATAATATAATCTATAATTTTATCCACTGCTGTGCGTATTTATTTTATTTACCTTTTCTTTGAAATGCGTTTTTTTATACTTATATAAACTTTTCCAAAATTATATTTTAGGTAAACAGATGAAATTTTCTATGATTGTGTATCTAAATAGTTTCTTTAGAAATACCTAACAATTTGGGCCTTAGTGATTTTTTTTAATATTGAAGAATATGTTTTTTTAATATTTTTAGGGTTTTCAAAATTTTTTATAAACTATTTTTAATTTATTTTATTTTAAGCCCAAATGACAATTGCTTCTCAATTATGGCGAAACGTATTTATCGAAAATTTTATAGAAGATATGAAAGATTGAGTACGAAAATGGAGTGCAAATAAGTTTTTTTTTTATTATTATTTCTTATGTAAAAACGATACTGAAGAAAATGAAATATGCCTATCATAATCCGAATACGATTTTGTCCTCGACAGTTGTCTCAGTATATATTCAAACTATAAGGAAATTTTTCAGCGCCTGTTCAAAAATATTTATAAATTCCGGACTGAATTTACTTGCAAACCATTTCTCCCACTCACAGCGAAAAAAGAGGTAAAACTAGTACTTTCGCAGACTCTTCCCTCAATGTAGGAACAATTTCGTGAATCAATTCCAGGACATTTTTACCTTGGGTCTGTTTTAAATGTATTTTACAAATTGAAACTGGGATATGAACATACGGATATCTTTATATTTTAATCTTTAAAAATAAAATTTATATATATATATGTATATATATATATATATATATACCGGGTGTCCCAAAAATGACTCATGGATTTTAAAATTCAATAACTTGCAAACGGTGACAGCTATTTAAAAATTTTTTGCAGGAGGGTTATGTATAATGTCAGGAGTTTTTTTATAGTAATTTTTTATTTTAGTTCGCATTTCAAACATTAGAGGGCACTGCTGGCGATTGAAGGCCAGGTGATCAATGCTGAGTAATGCCAGTTTCGGCGTCGATTTATGCTTCGATTGCCGTTAGCGGCCTCCGTTGTTTGAAATTCGAACTAAAATAAAAAATTACGGTAAAAAACTCCTGACATTATACATAACCCTCCGGCAAAAATTTTTTAAATAGCTGTCACCGTTTGCAAGTTCTTGAATTTTAAAATCCATTAGTCATTTTTAGGACACCCGGTATATATATATATATATATATATATATATATATATATATACACTATATTGCCATTGATTATGGGACACTTGCGATTTTAGACACTTTACTAAATATCTAGGAAAATATATGAGGAATCATCTCGAAACTCTTAGTGTGTAAATATAATAGTATACGTCATACATCTCCGTGAAGATTTTTTACCGAAACGCCATGGGGGACCGTCAACAAATTAAAAAAGAATGAATATATTTTGAATAACCCTGGCAAAACTAATGTAGCAAAAGCGCTCAAACTCTGGATTATGATTGAATGCCTTATTGTAATACACTGTGTCCATTTTTATGCAAATAGCATGCACGCTCGCAGAGTAATTAAGGTTTTTATAAAAATGATCCCAAATTTTTCCAAGTTTTTCCGTTATAATTTTCAGAGTTCTTAATATAAAATAATATTTTTTTCAGAAAATATGACAAACAACATTGCACACAGTACCCTGTAATCAGAATTAAAAAATAATAAAAATTGTATGAAAAATGAGTAGGTTTACTATATAATTTTTTACTGCGCATGCGTCAAAGATATCAAAATTTCATTTGTATATTATGTTAGCTAAATATATAGAGCAACTTTTGTAAAAGTCTCAAAATCATAGCTTGAAAATTCTGAAAGTAATCGTCTATGGAAAAAGGACAAAATCCGTTGTTTCCAAAATGAAGCAAAAAAAATGAGGGATTTTATCCAAATGCAGTAGTATATCCCATATTGTGTATTCTATATTGACACTAATCAATGAATATATGGATACAACCCCTTTTGTTTTTGCTTCATTTTGAGAATAACGGATTTTCGACTTATTCAATTGACGATTATTGTCAGAATTTTCAAGTTATGACTTTGTGACTTTCACAAAAGTTGCTCTATACATTTAGCTAACATAATATGCAAATGAAATTTTGATATCGTTGACGCATGCGCAGTAAAAAATTATTTAGTAAACCAACTCATGTTTTATACAATTTTCATTATTTTTTAATTCTGATTACAGGGTACTGAGCGCAATGTTGTTTGTCATATTTTCTGAAAAAAATAATATTTTATATTAAGAACTCTGAAAATTATAAGGAAAAACTTGGAAAAATTTGGAATCATTTTTATAAAACCCTTAATTACTCTGCGAGTATGCATGCTATTTGCATAAAAATGAACAAGGCTTATTACAATAAGGCATTCAATCACAATCTAGAGTTTGAGCGCTTTTGCTACATTAGTTTTGACAGGGTTATTCAAAAGATATTCATTCTTTTTTAATTTGTTGACGGTCCCCTTTGGAGTTTCGGGAAAAAATCTTCACGGAGATGTATGACTTTTACTATTATATTTATACACTAAGAGTTTCGAGATGATTCCTCATGTATTTTTCTAGATATTTAGTAAAATGTCTAAAATCGCAAGTGTCCCATAATCAATGGCAATATAGTGTATATGAGTGTGAAAAATTACCATCTTCATGCAACTGGCGCATAGCAGCTCTATTTTGCACAAAGTTCATATATTTTTTATGAGAATAGTATGACAATGATGAAAAGATGATAAAATGGGTGCAACAACAATGAATAAGCATTTAGGCCTAGTTGCAAAAAATTAACAAAAATACACCCATTTCAACTAATGATAAATGTATAAGTTGAAAAATTGTTTTAGCAATAACAGCACCAAGCAGCTTAAATATTGCCTAATAAATATATCTTATATGTGTGTGAAAAGTTTCCATCTTCATGCAACTGGCGCATAGCAGCTCCATTTTGCACAAAGTTCATATATATTTATGAGAAAAGTATGACAATGATAAAAAGATGATAAAATGGGTGCAACAACAATGAATAAGCACTTAGGCCTAGTTGCAAAAAATTAACAAAAATACACTCATTTCAACTAATGATAAATGTATAAGTTGAAAAATTCTTTTAGCAATAACAGCGCCAAGCAGCTTAAATACTGCTCAATAAATATATCTTATATGAGTGTGAAAAGTTACCATCTTCATCTTATCATTCCATCTCTTATCTTATAATTCTTATCTTCATCTTCATCTTATCATCTCATCATTCTTTCAACTTATACATTTATCATTAGTTGAAATGGGTGTATTTTTGTTAATTTTTTGCAACTAGGCCTAAGTGCTTATTCATTGTTGTTGCACCCATTTTATCATATTTTCATCATTATCATACTTTTGTCATAAAAAAAGTATATGAACTTTGTGCAAAATAAAGCTGCTATGCGCCAGTTGCATGAAGATGGTAACTTTTCACACTCATATAAGATATATTTATTGGGCAATATTTAAGCTGCTTGGCGCTGTTATTGCTAAAAGAATTTTTCAACTTATATATTTATCATTAGTTGAAATGGTTGTACTTTTGTTAATTTTTTGCAACTAGGCCTAAGTGCTTATTCATTGTTATTGCACCCATTTTATCATCTTTTCATCATTGTCATACTTTTCTCATAAAAATATATATGAACTTTGTGCAAAAAAGAGCTGCTATGCGCCAATTGCATGAAGATGGTAACTTTTCACACTCATATAAGATATAAGGTGGTCTGGTGTAATAACGCCAGGCGGGGTAATAACGCCAAATGCTAATATTATGCATAATTATGAAATAATCTGGTAAATGACACCCATGTGCTCTGCGCAGAAGGGTTTTGAGTCATATAAATCGCAAAAAACAGCTTCAAGTTAATTTGTTTCATTTGTAGGTCTTATTGTTTTTACAAGCAACTAAAATTAACGCTTGATCTAAAATTTGCGAGATACGTTTTGTGATGTGAAGACTATTTTTTTTTATCTGGAAATACTTTGTTAATTACATAAATTTGTAGTACATTTCATGGACTTTCAAAATGTTGTTGAAGATTTTGTATATCTTCTCGAGATAATTTGTAATTTAAAATGTACAGCGCAATAACTATAACTGGGCAATAACGCCAGTCCTTGGCATTAATATCCCGGTTGATTCCCTACAGTGGCCGAGCTACATCCTAAATACTGATTCAAATAAATACAGTTAAAAATGTGCAACGTTTCTAATAATTCTATTTAAGCGGTCCTTATTAAGCAAAAAGAAGCTCACGGTCTGATATTCTTTTGCCTCACCCCCCCCCCCCCACACACACACACACACCACACCTTTATTTTTCTTACACTTTCACAAAAAATTGAACATTTTCAATAGCTTAGAATGTAATTTGTCGATTTCTAAGTTTGTAGAGTTTGTATTTTTAGAATTGGGCAATCTACATGCAATTATTCCATCTTATTTCATAGTTTTGTTTGCATGGCGTTATTACCCATATAGGTGGGTAATAACGCCAAATAGCATTGGTCAAGAAATCACGCCATTAAAATTTATGAATACATATCTGTTAAATTATTTTATTTTATATAGATAGTCAGTGAGTTACTGTATCAAATCATATATTTGTTTGAAAAATACGATCTAAAACTGAGTCGTGAAAATTGGTAGAACCATAACGTGGCGTTATTACCCCAGGGTACCTTATTTATTGGGCAATATTTAAGCTGCTTGGCGCTGTTATTGCTAAAAGAATTTTTCAACTTATACATTTATCATTAGTTGAAATGGGTGTATTTTTATTAATTTTTTGCAACTAGGCCTAAGTGCTTATTCATTGTTGTAGCACCCATTTTATCATCTTTTCATCATTGTCATACATTTCTCATAAAAAAATACATATATATATATAATGTCATATTAATATTGTTTCGTTTTCTCTAAAATTTTAATTTATTTCAAATAGCATGATTACAAAATGATTTTCCTTCGAAGTGTTTATTTTTAAGCAAATGCAGCCCTAAAAGAAAATCCCTGTTGAGAATTTGGCGAAACAGTTTTAAAGAGCGTATCAACTATTTTTTTTTTCTTTTACAACTTTTGTATGTAGTTTGAAAAGTCACTGAAAAACAAAATCGCTTCCTGTATAATTTTATATGCAAAAATTAATTTAATAATTAATAATTTAATACTTTTTATTTAATTTAATAATTTTTTTGTAAATAATTTTAGTTTATTTGTTAATATATAAAATTAAATGATATAGTTAACATATTTAAATTATTTTTTAATATATATTATATGAAATGAAACACATGCAATAGAAAGGTGGCTTTTATCAGTTCGTTACATCGAACAATAATAAAACTCATACATCTGAAATTCATTTCCAGTAATTTTGAATTCCTGTAATTTAATTTTTTCACAATGTGTTTTTAGCCGTCTTTGGATTTAAACTCGAGATCTCTGGGAGATCATCTTCTTGACTGAGCTACACAAACTGTTGACTTTGAGTGCATAATACCGTAATTTCCGGCGTATAATACGCGGATCAAACAATTCTTTTTTGACCCAGAAATTTTATTTAGTAATCGATGCCAAATATTTACTGCGATCTAAAATATTACATTTTCTTAAAAAAAAAAAAAAAGGGGGGGTCAAAAAATAATTGTTTGATCCGCGGATTATACGCCAGAAATTACGGTATTTATAAACAGGGTGTTTCTAAATTCATGGTCCAAACTTTAAGGGGTGATAATACACATCAAGACAAACAATATTTAAATAGGAAACCAAGGGTCCCAAAGTCTTCCGAAGGAGATAGGCGCCATTAAAGTTTAGGGCCCAAAAATTCAAATGATTATGAAAAACAGAAAAAATGGTCGATTCATTTGCGGTTTTCACTAAAATTATTCTTTATGTCAGTATTGTCTTGAAAATAAATTATAAAGATAAATTTCAAAAAATGACGATAGAGGGAGCTTTAGACTTTAGAGTAACGAACAACTATTTTTTACCGTTATTTTTTGCATCTCATTAAAGGTTTCGTAAGCTTAGACTTAAACTTAAATTTTGAGCTCAAAATCTCAATAGTTGGAAGCAGTTAAGTTGCACAAACTTAACTGTGTTCAGAGGGTTTTAAATTCAAATGATTATAAAAAACGGAAAAATTGGTCGATTGATTTGCGGTTTTCACTAAAACTATTCTTTATGTCGGTATTTTATTGAAAATGAATTATAAAGATAAATTTAAAAGAAAACCGATAGAGGGCGCTTTAGACTTTGGAGTAACGTACAACTATATTTTACCGTTATTTTTCGCATCTAATAAAATTTTCTTATAAGCTTAGACATAAACTTAAATTTTGAGATGAAAATCTGAATCGTTGGGAGTGGTTAAGTAGAGCAAACTGAACTGTGTTCAATGGGGGTGGGGAGGTTCAAATTTCAAATTATTTTAAAAAACGGAAAAATTGGTCGATTCGTCTCCCGTTTTCACTAAAACTATTCTTTATGCCAATATTTCCTTGAAAATAAATTTTAAAGATTAATTTCAAAAAATACCGATAGAGGGCGCCTTAAACTTTAGAGTAACCAACAACTATTTTTAACCGTTATTTTTTGTATCTAATTAAATGCTTGTAAAAGTTCAAACTTAAATTTTGAGCTCAAAATCTGCATCCCCAACAAACACATAACTGGTGGGCCACTAGAGGCATCGTTAGCGGTGGCCCAAAGTGTTTGATAACGGCCCGCCATCTTTGGCCGTAACGGCTCCGTCAAAAAACTGTCACGCCGGCCAGAACGCGGCAGCAAGATCATGGCCATGAATACAAGAAGTTGCCCACAAATGTGCCATTAACGTTTTTATTAAAAATATCAGACAGCCACAAACTGGCCACAATTATTCTTTTAAAGGCCATTAAAAATAAAGGCTGGCCAGGAGATCCCCCTCACCCAGACATTTGTGTTTGTAAGAATTAATATTTAAACATGAATTCAAGATTTGTTCTATAAAAAATATTTGCTGGAAGATTATTTAAATGATAAACTGTCTTTGCATGTAAAACAAATATACTAATAATCTTTATGTGCACTTTTCAAAAAAGTTATAAATTTACTTATCTTCAAAATTTTCAAAAATTTACAAAACATATAAGTTTTAAATGAATTTATTTGTTTATTATTTAATTATATGCTTTAAAAATTTACATGTAATGCAATTAAAAATAATTTTTAAAGCATATAATTAAATAATAAACAAATAAATTCATTTTCAACTTATAAGTTTTGGAAATTTTTGAAAAATCTGAAGATAAGTAAATTTATAACTTTTTTGAAAAGTGTACCTAATGATTAATAATATATTGTTTTTTTATGCAAAAACACTTTATAATTTAAACAATCTTCCAACAAACATTTTTTATGGAACAAATTTTGAATTTATGCTAGTGATGCATGTATTAAGTTAAATGCTTTATGTTTTTTTTCTTTTATTTTCATTGGTTTTTAGACTTAAGAGGCTACTTCAGCCAAGCGAAAAGACCCAGTAAGTAATGCCGATCCTACAGAAGGAATTTATAAAGATATCTCGGTTAACATTCCAATACTTTTAAATTACTTATTTATTTTATTTTATTTTGTTTATTATCTGTTGCATTAGATTGCTGAGATCGATTCGTAGACAATTTTTTTATTTTTTCGATTTTTATTGTAGATTTTTTCTGAGGATGCTTTCACTTTCGTAACCGGTTCCGAAAGTAAAAACTTTCTCATTAAAAATATCTGCAAACAAAATAGAAAAAGTAAAAAACGGTCTTTGTACAGATTAATTTCAGCTATCTGATAGGAAAAATATCGTTTCAAAATATTAAAATGTAACAGAGATATCTTTATTGATTTCTTCTATAGGATTAATATTACCGAACGAATCGTTTTGCTTGACTGAAGTAGCCTGTTAATGGCTGTCACCAATATATTATATTTATTCATTAAAGAATTATTATGAAACCTGTCGAATATTTTTTTGCATCATTTTAATATACAAAAGAATTTTCATTTAGATTTTATTCGAATAATTTAATAATCAAACATTACATATATATATATAATATATATATATATATATATATATATATATATATTTTAATTAATTTAATTAAAATTTAATTAATTTAATTAATTAAGTGCGGAAATTTGAAATGTGTTCGAGGGGTGGGGAGGGTAACATTTTAACTCCTGAACACTGTTCAGTTTCCGCTACTTAACCCCTCCATCGATTTAGAATTTGAGCTCAAGATTTAAATCTAAGAATTTGCAAGCATTTAATTAGATACAAAAAATAACGCTTAAAAATAGTTGTTGGTTACTCTAAAGTTTAAGGCGCCCTCTATCGGTATTTTTTGAAATTAATCTTTAAAATTTATTTTCAAGGAAATGTTGACATAAAGAATAGTTTTAGCGAAAACGGCAGACGAATCGACCAATTTTTCCGTTTTTTAAAATAATTTGAAATTTGAACCTCCCCACCCCCATTGAACACAGTTCAGTTTGCTCTACTTAACCACTCCCAACGATTCAGATTTTCATCTCAAAATTTAAGTTTATGTCTAAGCTTCTAAGAAAATTTTATGAGATGCGAAAAATAACGGTAAAATATAGTTGTACGTTACTCCAAAGTCTAAAGCGCCCTCTATCGGCATTTTTTGAAATTTATCTTTATAATTCATTTTCAATAAAATACCGACATAAAGAATAGATTTAGTGAAAACCGCAAATCAATCGCCCAATTTTTCCCTTTTTTATAATCATTTGAATTTAAAACCCTCTGAACACAGTTAAGTTTGTGCTACTTAACTGCTTCCAACTATTCAGATTTTGAGCTCAAAATTTAAGTCTAAGCTTACGAAACCTTTAATGAGATGCAAAAAATAACGGTAAAAAATAGTTGTTCGTTACTCTAAAGTCTAAAGCGCCCTCTATCGTCATTTTTTGAAATTTATCTTTATAATTTATTTTTAAGACAATATTGACATAAAGAATAATTTTAGTGAAAACAGCAAACGAATCGACCAGTTTTTCTGTTTTTCATAATCATTTGAATTTTTGGACCCTAAACTTTAATGGCGCCTATCTCCTTCGGAAGACTTTGGGACCCTTGGTTTCCTATTTAAATATTGTTTGTCTTGATGTGTACTATCACCCCTTAAAGTTTGGACCATGGATTTAGAAACACCCTATATATATATATATAAGTATATATATATCTAATTTACCAGAGGGAAGTCTATCGTGCTGTTCAAAGATTTTGCTTCAAATATATTCATTAAAACAACTCGCAAAAAGTTTGTTTTAATTTATTTTAGAGCTATACATAATACCTAACATTTTTTAAAAATCAATTTACTAGTTTAAGTAATAAAATTTTAATAAAAAAATCAATAATTTTTTTTATGAAAAAATGTATATCTAATTCATTTTTTTACAGCAATAATATTTTAGAAATTTTTTCGAAATTGACGCACACTAATTATTTTTTATGCGCTAATATTTTTAAAGGGTTTTTTTAAGCAAGAAATAAGTGAAAAATAAATAGAAAACATGTAATTAAGTATTTAAAATTGATTGTTTAAGTTTTCATTATCTTTTTCATTTTGTGTAATATGTTTTTAGAAGATTAATATTTTCATATCGCATTTATCAATGAAGTAATAACAATAGCATTGTAATAATGATATTAACTTCAAAATAAAATAAAGTAATTTACTTTCAATATTTTTTTTTTCACAATTTGTTTCTAGCTCTCCTGGGATTTGAACCCGAAAACTCCGGACTCTTTAAGAGTATCACAATATTACCAAGCTTCTGGCGTACGAAGAAAACAACTGCAAAGTAATTGTCGTTAAAAGTCCGGACTAACTACGAGGAGATGATTTTTTCCTTTCAAAATTATTCCAGGTTTGAAAAAAATCAATTTCAAAACCAATTTTTTTATATATTTCTCAAAAATTGTAATTTTTTTTTTATAAATGTGCATCTTTAATGCCACGTAAAAAAAATATTTTTAAATATGGACATGGTACCTAACGGGAATTATACGTAATATAAGAAAAATATCTGTAAAATAATGACCGAGAAACTCGATCAAATAAATTTAGCCGAGAACTAGTGTAAATATGCAGATCATCTCGTTTTTTATTTTCTATTTTCATAGAAAATATTATCAGTGTAATTTATACATAACATCTATTTTACAAACATCAATTTAATGTAAAATGAGTTCTTTAGATAAAAGATTGAATTAAAATGGTACTTTAAACTATATTAATCTCTAAATTCAATCAGATAAAGCAAAAATGGAATTTAAAATCTCTTCTATTATTTCAGAATCTTTAAAATTTCTTTTGAATCAGTTTTAATTAAAACTTATGTGTTTTGTAGTCGCACAAAGTAATTAAAATTAATCATCTTCTTCATTATCGCAAAAAAAATCTAAAATATTGCTCTCACTGTTATCAGTTTTGTCAAAAGCATTCAAAATGTAAATAAATGTTTCAATAGCTATTATTTATAGAATACAGTAGAAAGAAACTCTTTAATATAATTGCAAATTGGTAATACACGGACGTTTCAAGAATTTTTATAAGAAACTTGATAATATAAAATCTTATTGTTATAAAGCTATTAATTTAAATTTTTCAATTACGCTTGCCTTTTTTGTTATAGAAATAATAATAAATATCAGTAGAACCCCGCAAATTCGGACCCCGTTAATCCGGATCGGTTTGGTCGAAATATTTTTTTTTTTTCAATTTTGAGAAGTGATCGGCAAATTTCCACAACATAAATTTATTTCAGCCTCATATTCTGAATAAAAAAATATTTTCTGAAATCTTTTCGGAAGAATACCTCAAGTTTTCTTATTTAAACTCTTTAATGTTATCTATGAAAAGAAAAAACTATGCATGATTTAAGCTTTGGCAATTTAAATTTTCACACTTTTCTATTTAATCCATTTAGAAATGTCATCAAAAACTCACTGCTTAATAAAGTTTTACTAAGAGCATTGCAAGAAAGCAAAGCAAAATAGTCCTTATAAAACACACTGACTGATAAGGATCGCTTTCCGATCTTTGTCAGCTAGTCCATAGGTCTCTTGGGACTGTTTCCTTGTCTTCGGGCCAAAACCCTTCTACAAATCACTTTCTGAAAATCGAAATAGAAGGAGAAATAAACGAGAATGAAAGAGAAATTACACCTGAAGATTTTGTCAGCTTGTTTTAAAAAATTGATGGTTGCTCAGATGACATTAGCAATTGGTGGGGAGCAGAAAATAATGAAGAGTATGCTTCGCTCACAGATGACTTAATAACCGCTTTGTACACAGCTGAAGAAAATGAAGATGGTGCAGACAAAAACCATGATCAACCAGAAGTTAAAAACTACAATGAATCAACTTCCTATTTTTACGAATTAATGATTTATTTTGAACATCATGTGGAGACTACATCCAACGAAGTACTTATTCTCAAAGGAATGTACCATGCTGCCCGCAAAACTGACACAACAGAATGACAAATTTTATAATTACAAAATAAATATTTTTACTGTCTGTAAATATTGAATGTTTTTAACATAAAGGGGATTTTCTTTGAGTATGGTTATTTTCTTTCATTTACTCACATTCTCCGGATAATCCGGATTTTCGAGAATCCGGATTGGGCCTGGTCCCAATTAATCCGAATTATCGGGGTTCTACTGTACATTTTGTTCGTGGTTTTGTTATTCTATGAAAAGTGTATGGAATGTTTACTTCATATTTTGTGAAGTAATGAAATAAATATTCAAAATATATTAATGGAGGTAGATCATAAACAATTTGCTGTTTCTCAAAAGCATAAAATAAGAAAAGATATATATATATACATACAATTTTTAAATTTATGTTACTTTCTTTTAAAATGTATGCTATCTGTTAGATAAATATCGCTGTAATCAATACTAATAAGTTACATGACCAACAATTCCTTTGTAATATCAGTTTTATCATAAAAAAGTTATTAAATCTTTTAGATTTTTAAATCACAAGATTTTGAGAAATACACCTTTTACATATAAACATTTGAATGAACAATTTTATTTTACTTGAGAGAGGTGTAACGAAAAATTAAAAACAAGTGTTATTTAAAAGTTTCGATTCCTTCTAATAAGAACCATAATAATAATAAAATAAAAATAAAAATAAAGATCGTTTCACGGTCAGTACAAACGGCACGCGACAATGAGATGTAAATTAAAAACCACACGCTCTACTAAGAATGTATTTATTAAAAATACAACACATTGCTCAATGGTGCACAAAACAAGAATTTTAATATACACTTGTACAATTAAAATAAAATAAAAATATCAACGTTTCGCGCCGTCTTCTGCCGGCGTCTTCAGGAAAATATGATAAAAGAAGGACTAAGTTTGCTTCTTGATCGAGAGATAATATTTCAAATAAATTAAAATCGAAATGAATTAAAAGTTCAAAAATGTTGCCACTTACACGTGAGTAAAAATTAAAATATTGCAACGAAATAAAAATTTTAAGATTTTATGATGTTATGCCACATTTTTGGTATATTATAAGACAAATTATCATTACAAGGTTGATTTTCTCGTGCAATGATTTCGACAGATTCTCTTATTTTACCTTGAACTGGGTTATTGCACGGAACTATGATTTTGGCCTCATCAAAGTTAATACGGCAACCCTTGTTCGACAAGTAGAAGCGAGAAAGAGCAGTATTCTGTTTATATTGTTTAATATCTCTGCGATGCTCTTTAATTCTAATTAAAGGTTTGCTTGTTGTCATGCCGATGTAGACTTTTTTTACATTATTTGATAAAGTGATGTGGATTTCATAAATACCAGATTTTTTATCTATTTATATTTGATATTATATTTGATATATTATATTTGATCTATTTGATTTACCACACGCTCTATGGTAAAAATAATAAATTAAAAAATGACCATGATGAAAATTAATTATCAACTTCGTTCATCCTATTCAAGCTTTCGCAAGAAATTTATTTATAAATTCTAAATTCATAAGTTATGGTTAGAGTTTATAAATAAATTCCTCTTGACACCCCCCCCCCCCCACGGCACTCATCACCAATTACAATTTGTTTGATTTCTCAATGCAATGTCCTTCAGAATATTGAAAAATAAAAAAATGAATTATATAATACATCCCCTTAGAAATCAAGAAAAGATTTCTGGCCGCATTATCATATCTGATCAACATTTAGAATTACTGTGACGCTTGTTTGCCAACAGTGCAATCTTAGTTTTTGGAATTTTTCTATTGAACAATTTTCTCGACATTCTTATAACTTCAAACAGTATTAAGAAATTATAATTACGTTTTTTACGATTTTAAAATGCTTTTTTTCCTCTTTAAAAATCATTCATAATATTAAAGGAAGAATCATCAGAATATTAAAAGTTGAATAACATAATTTCACTTTGAATGAACCACATTATTTTGTCATCTTACCTCATATCTCATATCCCATCCATAGCCTTTGTCATTTTTGTCCAAATAAAATCACCACCAATTACAATTTGTTTGATTTCTCAATGTAATGTCTCAGAATATCGAAAAATGAAAAAAAAAAAAAAAATTAAATAAATGATATAGTACATACCCTTCTAAATCAAGAAAGAATTTCTGGCCACATTATCATATATGGTCGCAATTTAGAATTATTGTGGCGCGTGTTCGTCAAAAGTACAATCTTAATTTTAGAAATGTTTCTAATGAAGAATTTTGTCGACATGCTTATAATTTGAAACATTATTACGAAATTATAATCAATAGTTTTCTCTCTTTAAAAATCCTTCCGAACAGAATTCAAAAATAAAAATCGAATCTGAATAAATGTGTTTAAATTCAAATATTTCAGATTTTAAAAGATTAAAAGTAGAATAACATGACATTTTACTTTGAAAGAGCTATTTTTTTGTCATCTGACCCCAAACCCCATCCATGTCCTCGGTCATATTTGTCCCCATAAGATCCACTATTCCCTACCTGGCACTCACCACCAATTACATTTTTTTTTATATCTCAATGTGATTTCGTATGAATATTGAAAAATAAATAATGATGTAAAACACTCCCTCGGAAAGCATGTAACTGTTGGGTGCACGTACTGGGTGTCATTTTTGACGTGAGGGTGGTTATGTAGATGAAATGAAGACATAATTATAGATATAAGTTAAAAACCACAGTTTATTTAAACTGCTAGGACTCAGGGAAAGGGGAGCGTCAGCTCACTAATTTCAATAACTAGTCACAATACCAAAAGATTAAACTCATAACTATACTCACAGCCCCGGCACTAGACTCAGTCGAGGCACTTCAAACCAACTACTCGTTCAAACTTCATCTAGAAGCTAGATAAAATCTTTATAAAAGACAGCCCGTGGCTGTAAACACTCTTTATTTTAAAAATTACTCAACGTAATTAAACTATCTCTTACCACCGGCAATCTCCTTGGATAGCTCCGCTCTGAATAAACTAACTCGATGCACTGCTGGATGGCTCACTCTCAAAACATCATCTCATTCACCGGAGGCTAATAATCTAACTCACTATAGCGAAATTCAATTCACCTGGCTGGCCTTCGCCACCTTCTCCTCACACCCACACACTGCACTCAAAGCTTTTATACGTTGCAAACTGAAGTCGATACTATAAATTTGCATATTACTTCTAACCGCGACATAACTATAGAGCCGAGGCGACACACACGCTCTAGAAAGTTAGAGTAAAATAAAGGATAGAGGTCGCTTTCACGGTACACATGTTAAAACATTGACGTCACGATCTCACAAAAATGCTAGAGTGCCTTTATCACAAAGGACACTCCCTCACTTACAAGTAAAGATTTCTGGTCGCAATTTAGAATAATTATGACGCGTGATCACCAAAAATATAATCTTAATTTTGGGCATATTTTATTGAACAATTTTCTCGAAATTTTATAATTTTAAACATTATTAAGAAATTATAATTATTTTTTTACCATTATTAAATTGTTTTTCACTCTTTAAAGGATAATTTCGATCAGAATCCAAAAATCAAAATCAAAAGAGAATAAGTTTATTTAAATCCAGTTATTTCAGATTTGAAAAGATTAGAAGTAGAATAATGTGACATTTCATTTTTAATGATCCATGTTATTTTGTCATCGTACAATTTTTCAAATGCAGTTTTTTTCCCTTTGTATGTTTAAAATTAGTTTAAAAAATTATAATAATTCTTACTTCAGATTCTCTTTGAGGAAAACTAATTAAATTGAAAATCTTTAACTGAATAAAAGTTTAAAAAGTTTCAACAAATTCAATTTTGTCAGATTGAGTTAGATTGTAATTTTATACTTTAAAAGCATTTACCTAAAAAACTGTTAAGAATTACTGAAAGAACTATTTCAATTATATTTTTTCTGGAAAAGTTTAGAAACCCATTATAAAACATCTGATATTTCAGAAGTGCACTTTTAAAATAATCAATTTATTTTCTAAGATACAAACGTTTCATTGATTATAAATAACTTTTAAATTATTATCAGTTAAAAATATGCACAAATCACTTATAAAAGCACTTTTGGTGTCTCACACGTTTAAATATTACAATCCTCAGGAATTCTTTTATTCACAAAATATCATTTTCGTATATTTTCTATAAAATTTATACACGCCACGTAATAAACCGAAATTTAAATGGCAAAATTAAGAAATCCATTGTGAAATATTTGGTATTTTAGAAGTACACTTTTAAAATAATCAATTTATTTTCTGACGTGTAAGCTGTTTCATTGGTTATAAATAACATTTAAATCATTTTCAGTTTAAAATACTCATAACTCAATTGAAAGTATTCAATCGATTAAAAAATTAAAAGTAAGCATATGGGACATTGCCTGTGGGTCTTTTAAGGAAGAAAAACTCATTGAAGATTGGATAATTGAAATATGTTTTACACAACATAAGGATGGAGTAAAAGGGGATGTTTACAATCTCATGATATAAATAGGAAAGAAAAAATTAATTTATAAGCATGGTTAGAAATGGGTGATTTTTTTCTTTAACAGCATCCAAGGGTAAAATTATGAACTAACAAGGAAGGTCTGAATACTCGGCATACTTAGAATAAGTTGAAAAAAATACTACTTGTATTACTTACGTATGTAACAAAGGATCAGTTAAATTTAGCAGCGGAATTTCAGTAGAAAGTCTGTAAAAAAGTAAAATATTTTTGAGTATTTGGCGTGAAAAATATTAAAGTGACGCGAGATTTGGGCAGCTGGATTTTTCCTCGACAAAAGCAAACTATTCAAATGCATCTGAAAATTGCTCGTTAATTGTCGCTTAGACTCCTTCATTACTCCCATTAGTTATTTTATATTGTAAAGTTTACCTTACTTGATCAGAGCATTTTCATGATTCAATTCCAAAAAAATTTCTGTTTAGAAAAACTGGTGATAAAAGATAGAAAATAAAGTAAATGACTCTCGTCGCGAAAAGGATAAAGAGTATCCGAAATAAAAGTGTATTTTTTGAAATTATGTTTCATCATCAATCGATGATAAATCGCCAAATAAATAAAAATTTCATTTTTTTTTTTTTTTTTTTTTTTTTTTTTTTTTACGGACGCTTTATCAAAGTTCCTCCCATTTTTTTTTTCTTTACAAACGGGCATATTTATATTAGAAGATCATTCTGTAATTTTTTCAGATTTTACTGAGTATGCCCATATGAAGATCTTCCTTGTACGCACGATTACATAATGTGGATTAAACCCACATGTGATGAAATTGAAAGTTGCATGTAGTAAGGGATAAGATAAGCTGATTTCAAGATAATATGAGAGACATAATAAAGACACCTGAGTATATTACTGAACCATCTTCTCGTTCGTCTTAAATTTAATTTAATACTATAATGAGATGTACGGTATCAAAGAATTCAGGAAATAAAATCAGTTTTTTTATTTCTTTCACTCTCAGAAATGGATACTCAGATTGCAGGAAATTTTCTTCGTTTTTGACGAAACCGTTTCCTGGGAAATGCTCCGAGCGAATATTTCGTCAGAAAGACGAAATTAGTTTCTTTGCTTATTTGACGATACTAATTTCTTAAAAAGTTTCGTCAAAACAGCGCTGGTGATGCCATCTATCGAAAAATTTAGAAGCACCCGTAATTTTTGACAGTGGGGAAAAAAGCGCCATCGAGGGGATTCGAACTAACAACCTTCGGTATGACAGCGCGCTATCTTAGCCATTACGCCGTAGGAACCTTGAATAATTCCGTTTCGAAAGAGGTATAATGGATTTGACTGCGTGTTTATATTTTTTAAAGTAGTTTGTAATTTTATCCATGTTGTTATATATCTTTTAAGTTTTAATAAATAAGGCTAATTTATTGTTATGGTTTTCTTCTGGTTAACGAATTATTATAACATGTCTTAATTCATATAATTTATTAGAGAAATTTTCTTTCCTCAATGAATGGTCAAAACATGGCCTGGTTAATTTATTGCTCTGAAATAACGAATTTTGATGTTCATATAGGGAAGTTTTTTATATGCTATAAGATAATTTATAAGATAAAGCTAAGATTTAACACTACTCTTTATAAAAGGGAGAGGATGAATTATGTACGTTTTCATTTGATTTATTTCTTGGATGGATAAAAGAGATACTAGAATTTTGAAATGTAAGTGACCAAATTTTCTTTTAGAACGATTTTGCATAACCAGGGTGCGTAGTGTGGAAGGACCTTATAAGCACCTTTTACCAGAATTTTTATAATGTAATATTTGTTTTATTTAATGAAAAAGAAATCCTTTTTCAGATGAAACAACCAGTGCTTTAAAGAATTTCTGATACTAAAAGAATTAAAATCCTCTGAGTTTTTCGATAAGTACGCACCCTGATAACACAACAAGTTAGTTCTTTCCGAATTAAACCATACCGAATATCAACAGCAACAATAAATAAATAAACATTTCTAAAAATGTTAACAGCAAAAAAATAACTATTTCAGAAACAATAACTTTCCATATTTCAGTATTTTTTAAAAAGCGCTAAGAAGTACTGTTTTAAAATAAATTATTACAAGACTGACATAAACAACCAAATATCTAGTTGCTAAAATCGCAAGATTTGCGGAAATAAGTAGTGCGTCCTTTGACAAACAACTTACCACAATTGTTTCTTTAAAGTGCATTGAATCTGGCCATGATTGACACAACAGTTTCGTCAAATAGTTGAGGGTTTATGTTTCGTTAAAAGTCATGTGATTTTAATACAAAATTATCCTCAAAAACGACGAAATATAGCCCAAGGATTCCTGTATCGTCAAAATTGAGAGTTTTATTTCTGAGAGTGATTTAAATATGTAAGTTATGATTAATTTAAAAACATAAAAGTGACAGTTTTTCAAGTTAATCAATTAGCTTTATAGGGTTTACACAAAACCTGTATGTCATTAAAAACATGTTATAAGCTTTTTGTACAAGCTGTAAAATAAATAAAGAAGTGTGAAATTTAAACGCTTTTAAATTGCTGCCTGTTGATTCACTGGAAAATTTTGTGTTCATTCACTGGCAACGACTGTTCATTTACACTAAAAAAACAAGGTAGAACCAGTCGAATTTTGACGAAAAAAAATATTTAAGAAGGAACTGTTTCATTGATTTATAACTAACCTACAAAAATAGCTACAATAAAAAATGTATCTTATATTGGTATGCCTAAATAAAGGATATTTACACTAAAGTTAACAAAATACAATTTCTGTAAAACTCAGTTGTAGGAATTGTTAAAATTAAACTTTAATCATACATGTAAGCAGTAAAAAATATTAAAATATTTGTTATTACTATAAACTAATCAAGAAATTTATCATCATCGAACTCAATCATTGAATCCCCCCCCCCACGTGAAACTAAACCCGACATCATTTTCACCATATCAAAATTTATAATGCAGCTTTCATATGTATATTTACCTTTTCAAAAAACTGGTATTTTAATTTGATCATTTTGAAATCAGTTTAATTCGAAACTTCAAGTCTCGGTTGTTATTAGAAAAACGCATACTAAACTATTTATATTCGTATAAACAAAAGTTTGTAAATGATTGTGTAAAAGTTTGTTAATTGGTTTTTGTCACTTTTAATGAGAAAATGGCAACATACCCGTAAAGTATGGTGACGTCACTGCGACGTCGTTGAGAAGTCACATTGTGACTTTGTGACCATCGATTGTCGATGTGATGTCACGTGACGTCGATATGACCGTTTTAGAGCTCGTTTGTGACCACTTCACAAAGTGGTGACAATGTGACAAATTTGTGAAAAAAGTCCAGAGATAGTAGGAGGGAAAGTCCTGTTGTAGTCCCACTGCTACTACAGGATTTTCATAATCCCTTTATTTAACGAGCACTTACATTGCATACATTCGATGCATATTTGGTGGCGTCCAGCATCGAACCCGGGTACTTTCAGCCTGGAGTTCGGTGCTACGACCACTAGGCTACTACGGCCACAGCAAGTGAGTTTTAGTAATAGCTATTAACCCATTAACGCCCGAATTATTTTCTTTGCTAAAATTTAAATTTTGTATTTCCCATCACTTTTAAAAACAAATTAACTTTTATCTAAATTTTTTGAGGATTCTGTCTCGTGAAATAAGGTATATATTTGTCTTCCTTTTTACTGGTGGGAAAACCACTTTCTTGCTGTTTTTGTAACCGTCCTCATAAAAGGACGCTGGGCGTTAATGGGTTAAAAATGTAAAACTATTAACTCTATTCATTGCTAGCTTTTTTCTAGTAATTCTTACAGATTCCCTGTAACCGAGTAAGATTACAAAAATTTTTTTAGTAATTACAAGGAATACTAAAAATTTTTTTAGTTGATCGACCCTTTTTTTTACAGTGTATTACTATCGGTTTACTAATTAGTCATTGGGCACCGTTGAGAGTGAATATCCTCCATATTAAGCAAGCTTTACCCGAGCAAGGATTTTCCCGAGTATGAGTGATATCATAAACGATTTAGAAGATTTTTACAAGACGTATTTCCTATATTAAATCGAACATAAGAAAAAGATAGGGCAGGATCGAAGTACAAGAAAAATCGTTTTTATGGGGTAAAACAAACTTAGCGCTGAAAATGCTTCTTACTATAAATTGAAAAATGCATAATCGATTTACACGAACCGTGTTGTCTATATTAATTAGAGCAAGAGAAATCCATCGAGCTAGGTTTCGAATGCATGATTGTTCGTTTTACTCATTAAAACAAATTCAGTACTGAAAGTGTGCTATATATTTAAGACGATTTTCCTAAAATTTCATGCATATACTCATTCAAATATTAGAACTCGATAGGGCCACATTACTAATTCTAGAAATCCAGTTTTCTCCAGTTCATTTATTAAGAAAGGTGGTATCACTTAAAAAGAAAAAAACGCCTATTTTTATGAATTATGATTTATTTCATTACGTAATAAATAAATATTTTCAAATATTTATACGTTTACCTTACACAAACAAATTATTTAAATAACTTAATAAAATTTCTTTTCTGCATTAATATAAAATACAATAAATCTTTCCTAGGAATCAATTATTATGAGTTTGTTAAATATATATACATACATCACAAATAATTGACTTAAAATTATGAGTTTCATTAAGCTTTAAATCAACCGGGTAAATGCCAATGTTCCCAAATGGGAACATTGCATTATTTGTAATACAAAACATATATTTTCCAACATATAACGATGGGATTATTTTTTCTATAAAATATAAGGTTGATTTGAACTTTTGAAATGAAAATATTTATGTTTAAGAATTTACCACAGGTATTAAGGAATATGTAAATTCATTAATTTGCATAAAAAGTATATTATTTGCTTTTATCGTTTTCTTTATATTACATACATTTGACAGCTAGGAATCTAAATGTTTTTAGAATTCGAGAAAATACTCAAGAACAACATACAATAGCATATAGCGGAAAATAATTTGTTATATTTGAATAGGTTGTCAACCAATAATCACGTTCCAAAATGCGAATACTGAAATGAAAACAGCCAAAAAAACTGTGGAAATATATTTTTTTGGTATTTTCTAAATTTGTGTATGCATAAATAAAAATATTTGAAGCTGCAATATAGGAAAAACAAAATTATTATTACATTGCGATATTAATTCGGCGTCTAAACGGTTAATGCATTCCCTTTAAAATTATTTTATTTACGATTTCATTTTTAAAACAGTTATCTTGAAACGGTTTATCGAACTAGAAATCGAAATACAGTTAATTATTTTAATTATTTTAGAAAAAACATTAAAGGATGTCACGAACATTCTAATATTCACTATAAATAATTACAAAATCAATAACTGTGTTTTTTTGTACTTTTATCTCTCTTTAAAATCAATATTGTTTGTTCGCTTACCAGATGTAATTATTTTGTTAAGCATTGAAGAGAAACAATTTCCTTTTAAAATTTATCTTCATTTAGTTACACTAATTTTTTTTAATTCTGATATTAAACAGAATTTTTAGTTAAGGGATTTTTTTTTTTTGTCTCAAAAATTATATTGATTATTAGATAGCTAAAAATAAGTAAACTTGTATTTTTGTTTACATAGAATCAGTATTACAAAAAATATGCAATAATTTTCTCAGTCAAAAGATAAATTTTGATTTTGATTTTTTTTTTTTAGAAAACTGTTAGAAAGCTAAAGAAAATAAATGCTTTTTTTATATCGTATACTTTATTAATAAATTTTAAAAAGGATGTAAAAAAATACACACAAATAAAATAAAAACTGGATGTTTCGGTTTAATCATCAAAACAAAAGTTTCCAAAAACACTAATCCGCATCTTCATGCGAAATCCTCTAAAATTATATTTATATACTTATGTTATATTTATTGTTATATTAATATAATTTTAGTCGATAAAACCAGCAGAGTGTTCTGTGGTTTTTTTTTTTTTCACAAATGTTACTCCCGAAGATGGTTTTAAATATTAAACTGAAGAGTTCGTGTGTTATTTTTTTTACATATTTTTTTACTCACGAATAAGCTATTCGTCATATAGCAAACCTCACTTTGTATCGTATTTAATTTTGCAAAGCTAGGTCGTTATTTATTATGCAATTAAACTATATTTTTTTATTTGAAAATAATTATTCTTAATTCTTTGCGCTCATATCTATTTAATTAAAAACAATTACTCTGAAACAAATTACTTTGAAATATATTGCATTTTAAAATACACTTGTTCCCCTATACGACGGTGTAAAAAATTAAAATGTGAGATGTTCAGAAGCTTAAAAATTTGCAGTAGAGAAAACCTTTAAAAATGAAATTTATTTAAAATTTGTTTATGATAGGTCTAGGTACATTAATATTTAGTCCATGGAGTACGTAATATATAACTCTGATGTTACGCCTCTGATGTTACTCTCGAAAAATTCGTTCTGATGAAAGGTACATAAAAATTTTCGAGTTTTTTTGTTCTAAGGAATGGACGCAAAAGGCAATAAAATAACACACATTTTGCATATAGAACGAAGTCGATCGGATTATTAGTTGCCGAGATATTTCTAAACTTGTTTTCCACATTCTTCGATTTTGCATGACCCTGTATTTCATTGAAATTTCAATTGAAAAGAATATTTTAATTGGAAATGAGACGCTTAATCTGACGCAGTTAATTGTTAGTTAATAGAATTATTACTTTTGGAGTTATACGGATGTTTCTTTTACGCAGTTCGGTACTACTTGAGTAGTTTGGCGTTTTATATAATTGGTCGAAATTGGTACTATGTATATTAACAAAATTTAAATTTTGTTTATGAATTGCAATGCATTGTATAAATAGTTTCACATGTTTTATTTTCATATACATATCCATGATGGGTAAGTATTACGGTGGCCCCCAACGACTAGTTTTTATTTTGTAAATAAATATTTCATTCCCCATAAAATCTTAAAACCAGTAAACTGAATCAATCAATGTCCGAAAAAACTTTGCTTCAACTATGTTTGCTAAAAAATAGCTGAATAAAAAGAAAACATACTGATCGTTTCATTTAACAGGATTCGGCGGACCGCATATTCAGTTTTAAATCTGATTACTGAACGTTGTCGATAGAACATTGAAAATGGCATAAAGATTTCGAATTTTTTTACTTAAGAAATTTTTCTTACTGTGATTTTAAGACGTGAACCACATAAAATATTTTTCTAGCACATTTAAAATTTAAAACATACTTGAAGCGCGTTATCCAAACATAAATTATTAAACGTTGTAGCATGTAATATATGCAGTCTTTCTTGATAAATATAGCGAAACATTTCAATTTTTATGTAATCTTTGCTTAAAGTTGTTTACCGTACTTTCAAAAAGGGGGCGGAGGTCTGCCTCTAGAAAGGAAGGAAAAAAGGGCTTTTTATGATCAGAACGAAAATAAAAATTTTAGCTCCGGTTTTTTTTTCATGTTATTTATTACTATTATAAAAACATTTTAAAAAGCAATTTCATAAAAAAATAATCATGTGATTCGACTTATATCTGAGCTTGCGTGCTGTGCTCTTCAAATCTAATGGGATCTGATAAATTACTAGAACCGTTTGCAATCATTTTCCATTAACGATTATGAAGCAAAATAACACTGCCTGGAGCTTCAGACACTTTGAGAAAAAAAAATGAAAACCAACAAACTGACAACGATTCGAAGAAACAGTTCTGATTCCTTTATTGCCATTCTAAATGCAATTAAAATGGTAAAATAATTTTGGTAAAATAAGTAGGGTAAAATTATTTTGTAAAATTATTTTTTACAAAAAAACGGTTGAAATTCGTGTGAGCTCTTATAAATTATATCATATTTAGTTTTAAAAAAGAGCAAGATTAATTTAATAGTTTTTAGCTCATAGACTACACTAGTTTACAAAATTAAACTTTTTGTCTGTTGCTGCGAATTCTGTGGTTGATAATGTTCACTCATGACTTGTTTTTGTCAAATCTAACAGGAAAATTTTTTGAGCAGCTCGAGTTATTTTGTTTTTGATTTTTATTATTTAAGCATACATATTAATCAATAACAGGCGTATTTTACTGTGTTAAGATCAGTTTCTTAAAGTTTTTGCGTCATGAGTAGTTCAGGAGACGTTGTTTAAACAATTCAGATCATTTTTGATGCATATGCGGAGAATATGTGTTTAAAAATTGTAGAAAAGTTATGTCAGAGTTGGTGAAACATATCTATTTTGAGTATTTTGGGATGCTTTTTGATAAAAATGAGAAGTCTTGGGCTTTCAATTGTGTTTGTAAATAGTGTGTGGAATATTTTAGAAAAGGAAAAGTGGTAAAAGAAGTGCCAGGAACACCGACTATTTGGCGAGAACCACGAAATCATCTCGAAGACTGTTATTTTTGTAGCGTGAACGTAAACGGCTTAAACACTAAAAATCGTGCTAAATGACAGTATCCAAGTACTAGTTGTGTTCAACGTCCAGTGCAGCGTTCACTTCACTCTTCAGAGCCTAAAAATATATCTGAACCATTAGAACAAGACATTGAAGGACCAAGCTCATCACAAAATGATGCTGATTTTGAAGGTATGTCAAATGAGTCAAAATGATTTTCCCAAAATGAGTTAGTTGATCTTGTACGAGATTTAAATCTTTCTAAACAAGCTTCAGAATTGTTAGCATCAAGACTAAAAGAAAAAATTGCTTTCTCAGATACTAAAATTAGTTTTTATCGGAAATAAAAAATCTGAAAATTATATTGAACTTGTAGAAGACCTTCTGCTACAATTAAAAAATATGGGGTGCAATATAAGCATAAAACTCCATTTCCTTCATAGTCACCTGGACAGGTTTCTGGAAAAATTAGGAGATATGAGCGAAGAGCAGGGCGATCCTATACATCAGGACTTACGCGTCATGGAAGAGCGTTATCAGGGTTTCTGGGATACGAATATGATGTCTGACGATTGTTGGTCTCTGATACGTCCTTTTCCAAAGTCTACACATCGGAGAAGAGCTTTAAAACAAAGTTTTTTAGAACTCAGTGATTAATTATTTTTTTAAGGTTTTTCTTAGTAAATATGAGTTTTTTTATGCTTAATACCTACATAGCTGAAACTCAGAAACTAGAGCTGATTGAAATATTCTAATTATATTTTTGAAAATAGCATATTATGTGTAGTCAGCAACAGCTAAAATTTTTTCGGCAACAGATGTACTGTAAACTAGTGCTATCAAAGACTGAGATCTTATGTACCCACCTGTTCTGCATGAATGTACGTACATAAGCATGTAAGTATATAACGCGATAACTCATGATAAAAATATCCGATTTGCTTCAAATTTTGGATAGAGGTTTATGAAAATAAGGTGCTTTCCTGATTAAAACTGGGAATTTATTGGTTAAGTATAAATTGGGGGTGGGGGGATAACTGCCTCTTCATTTTGGTGAATGTTTTTTTTTTTCACAAAGAATTTACCGATTTACTTCAAATTCTGGATATCAATTTATTCTTATAAGATGCTTCCCTGATTTGTTTTGTAGATTAATTTGTTAAGTATAAACGGAGGACCAGGGAGCTATCTTTCAAAATTTAGGTAAAGGGTTTTTTCATGCAGAATTAACCGATTTAGTTCAAATTTTGGATTTAGGTTGGTGCTCATAAAACAATTCCCTGATTAGTTTTGAGGTCCTTTTGTTAAGATTAAAGGAGGAATCGGGCGATTACCTCTTCAATTAGATAAATGGGTTTTTACTCAGAATTATCTGATTTGCTTCAAACTTTGCATGAAGCTTCTTTCTGATAAGGAGAATCCCCAAATAATTTTTAGGGTTTAATAATTAAGTATACAGGGGAAATAGAACAGTAATCCCCCCTTAATCTTTTTTCGAGGGGCATTATTCCTTGAAAAAATAAGGGTGTAATATCTATTTAGAGGGAATGGCCTATGAGCTCAATGGCATCAGTTTCATCGGGTAATATTATTTTTATTTCGTTCTCATCTCGAACAGTCTGAAAAAAAATCATCTTGCGTAAGATGGGTTTATAGAGCTACAAAACAGTGTAAGCCTACGCCGCTAAAGCGTTCAGTAACTAAGCATTTGTGTATACTACAGTAGAACCTCGATCCATCGTTTTCCAATGGGGGCAGGGAAAAAAGCGATGAATGCGGGAAAACGATAAATGCGGATTATTTTAAAACACGAAAAAACACAATGTTTATGCATTGATAATGCATGCAATGTTTATGCATTGATAATGCATGCAATGTTTACAGTACACTAATTAATACTAATTTGTTGCTTCCCAAACTGTAAAAAAAAATCGAATTTATAGAAAATTGATATTTATTTTAAAAAATCAACAAATTTGTTTGATTTTTCCTTCATTATTTTTAAATAAAAAAATAAAAGCTCACATTGTTTCAAATGTCGTAATTGCATCAGACAGACTTGACAATGGAGCCTCAGCTTCATCGGCATGAACATTATTCTCTGATTCTTTGTCATTCTTTTCATTTTTTTCATAATCACACATTTCTCCTATGATTAGGGCATCACATTTCGCAACATCTTGATTAATGGAAACATAATCGCATCCTCTGCTATATACAACCACTCTTCACATATATTATTATAGCCATCATCAACATAACCGAGTTATTTTTGTAATAAAAGTAATTCCAGTTTGTATGTCATATGGATTTACATGACTTTTAATTTCATTTCGGTAAAGAGAAAAATTTCACAACGATGAATGCGGGAAAACAACTTTTTGAAGAACGATGCTTGCGGGTTTCGTTAACATTATTTAAGTATAATTTGTGCAGGGACCGTACAAATACAATGATCAATGCGGGAAAACGATAGATGCGGGAACGATAGATCGGGGTTTCACTGTATCACTGAAATATTCCTTATATCCTTTTTTATAGTGTACAAACAATTAATCCATGTAAAACTTTAAAACCAGTAACTTGAATCAACCAACGTCTCTCCTCCACCCCACAAGAAAAAAAAAAAAAAAAAAAACTTCGCTAAAAAATCCCTGATAAAAACGAAAAGAAAACGTAGTGATCGATTCATTGAACAGGATTCGGCCGACCGCATATTCAGTTTTAAATCTGATTACTGGATGTTGCCGATAGAATATTGAAAATTCCATAAAGATTCAGTAGCCTTTTTTTCTGGAATTCTTTTTACAGAGCTTTTCAAGATGTAAAGCATATAGAATATTTTTCGTGCACATTTAAAATTTATAGCATATTTGAAAGACGCTATGAAAACATAAATTATTAAGCATTGTAATATGTAATATTTGCAGTTCTTTCTATAAATCTCACAAAACCTTTCAATTTTTATGTAATATTTGCGTAAAGTTGTTTACCGTACTTTTTAAGGGGGAATCTATCTGCAAAAAGTCATAAAAAGATTGGGGGGGTTCAGAACAAAAATAAAATATTTTAACCCTTTTTTTTTTCTTTTTTTCATGTTATTTATTATTATTTGAAAAAAAGATTTCGATTTTTTTTAAATTTAATTAAATGACCCGAGTTACGCCCATGCACAATTGTTCTGCTCTTGGTTGATCCACGAAATTGGCAGAAATGCTTGCAACAACTTTAAGGTTTAAAAAAATTGAAAAGTGAACTAAGTGACCGCGGTTTATAAAAGAAAGTTCCGACTCCTTTTTCGTCATTCAAAATGCTTTTATAAAGGTTTTTATATATTACATTTATTTATTCATTTATTTATTTTTTATAAACTATGGTTGAAAGTTGCTTAAGCTGCAATAAATTACATCATCATTATGCTCTAACAAGTAAGAAAAATCATGTGTTAAGCATAGATTATGAAACACTTTCCAACATTTCCTGTAGTATTTAACAAAACTTTGATATCCAGGGAAATAAAGTATTACTGTCCTAGCCAAATACCCATATTCCAATACTTTTGTACTTTTGAATAGCCCTGTATTTGACCTGACGGTTTCTATATAGACTATATTATGGGGAAATTTAGTTTTGCAAGGAAACACCTAACTGGTTGAAATTTTCCTTACTGCAATTTATACTAATAGATGGAATCATACTTGAATACATTTTTTTCAGTCTTGTAAATTACCTAGTACCTTTAATACAAGAAAGTATTTTTTTTATTATTTAGTTCATGCAAAAATACCCTTTAAACTATTTAAATCACATTACCGGAAATTATCATCCAAAGATGACCACGTACTCTTTTCCTTGCGTATCCCAGTATATCATTTTATCTACATTCTACAAAAATTTCTTAGTAAATTGAATGCAGTTCATCGTAAAAAGGCATAACATATTTAAAAACCACCTTTATGTAAATTACGCTTATATTGAGTAACTTTTCCATTATCTTTTATGTAACCCTGTATATATAAATTGTGCTACTATTAGAGTTTATATACATTATATAATATGCATACATTTAGTAAAACTTAAAAGCGCATATCAGAATTAAAAATCCATTTCATCCATCCAAAAGCAATCATCTATATTATACAGTACTTCGGATAGAATACATTATTTGAATGCTTTTTTTTGTATCACTGTAAATGCTATGCACTTTGTATTATGCATGGTATAACTCATATTAAGCCTGAGCGACGTATTTTTGATTTATTTGACATTACGTACATTTGATTATTACATGAAATCGCTTACCATAATTTAAATATGTCGCAAACAATACCCCTATTATTATTATGCAATGGGACTCTTTTATGTGGCCCAGTAAATTAATAATAACAATTCTTTTCACTGCATACTTTACAAAATACATATTTTAGTGCATATACATAAATTTGTTTGGCAGGGCGTAACATCTTAAAAATTCATTTGAAACGATTTTTCCCCATAGGCCGTAATGTAACGGAAAACTTTTGACTGTTCCTGTAAATAAACTAATGATAGCAAAAACTTCTTTTCAATAGGATGCGTCATAGGGTAAACCTCAATAACGTCCAAAAATTTCATCTCAATCCGAGTATATTTATGCAAGTTAGAGCGCGGACAGACGGCCATCCGGCCAGATGGCCAGACGGACAAACGGACAGTCAAACTGAAAGCATAAACACTTTTCAACTTTGTTGGAAAGTGTTAGAAATAGCAAGATGAGTTTAATAATTTTCCCATTGTGATGCTATCCCAGTTTGATAAAATGTCATTTAGAGTAAAATGCGTTTATGATGCTATAAAACAGTATAAGCCTACACACGAATTGTGCCAAAGCGTTCAGTACCTAAGTGTATACTACCAAATTCTCTTAAATACAGCTTATATCTTTTTTATAGTGTACAAAAATTTTTCAATCCACATGAAATTTTAAAACCAGTAAATTAAATAAGTCAATCTCAAAAAGAAAAAATTCTTTTCAGTTTTATTCGCTGCAAAAAATCTCGGAATCAGAACGAAAATAAAAATTTTAGCTCCGAGTTTTTTTTTTTTTTCGCATGTTATTTATTATCGTTGGAAAAACATAAAAAAAAAAACAATTTAATAAAAAATTAGTGATGTGGTTCGAGTTATACCCAAGCTTGCGTGTTGTGCTCTTCAAATATAATGGCATCCGATAAATTGCCAGAATCGTTTGCAATCAATTTCTATTAAAGATTATGAAATAAAATAATATTGCCTGCAGCTTCAGACTGAGTTTAAAAAGAAATTAAATCAGCAAAGTGAGAAAGATTTTTTTAAAAAAAGGTTCTGACTCCTTTTTCGTCGTTCAAAATGCATAAAAAAAAAGTTTTTTTTTTTTTTTTTTTTTTTTTTTTTTTTTACCCATCATACGTAGTATAGGGTAAGTCTTGCAATCGTTTTGAAAATCGAAAATTTTTTTGACGGATTTACACGTTTTAGATAGTGGACATTCCGAAAAACATATTTTTAGAAAAAAATTTTGCCGTCCGTCCGTCTGTCTGTCTGTCTGTCTGTAAACGCTCTATCTCCCGAACAAATTGAGATAGAGACTTGAAATTTTGTATGTAGTTAGTATGTAAGAATGAGACGAACCCTATTTAATATCAGCAACCTCGATTATCCGGAACTATTTTTTTCAGACTCTCGAAAAATTCGTTCTGATGAAAGGTATAAAAAAAAGTTTCGAATTTTTTTGTTCTAAGAAATGGACGTAAAAGGCAATAAAATAAAACACATTTTGCACATAGAACGAAGTCGATCGGATTATTAGTTGCCGAGATATTTGTAATCTTGTTTTCCACATTCTTCGATTTTTCATGACCCTATATTTCATTCAAATTTCAATTCAGAAGTATATTTTAATTGGAAATGAGACGCTTAATCCGACGCAGTTAATTGTTAGTTAATAGAATTATTATTTTTGGAGTTATGAGGATGTTTCTTTTACGCAGTTCGGTACTACTTGAGTAGTTTGGCGTTTTATATAATTTGTCGAAATTGGCTCATCAGCAGTTCTTTAATATAGCATTACTATGTATATTAACAATATTTAAATTTTTTTATGAATTGCAATGCATTGTATAAATAGTTACACATGTTTTATTTTCATATACATATCCATGATGGGTAAGTATTACAGTGGCCCCCAACGACTAGTTTTTTTTTTTTTTTTTTTGCAAAAAATGGTTGAAAGCTGTGTAAATTCCAATAAATTATTACATTATTAGTTTTGAAAAATAAAAAGATCAACTTAGTTTTTTTCGATCAAAAACAGCCCACTTTGAAAAAAGTCATTTTTCGTAAAATACATTTATAGTCCTACAAAACAATATAAGCTTACACACGAGTTGCGCTAAAGCTTTCAGTGACTAAAGATTTGTGCATACTATCAAAGTATCTTAAATATAGCTTATATCTTTTTTTAAATGTAAATTACAAAAGAAAATCAATCACATTAAATCTTAAAAACAGTAAATAGAATTAATCAATGTCCAAAAACAGATTCCTTCAATTGCACCCGCTAAAAAAAATCCCTCAATGAAAAGAAAACGTACTGATCGATTCATTGAGCAGGATTCGGCCGACCGCATATTCAGTTTTAAATCTGATTACTGAATGTTGCCGATGGAATATTGAAAATCGCATGAAGATTTAATAGTTTTTTTTTTTTCATAGAATTCTTTTTACTGAGCTTTTTAAGATGTAAAGCATATAGAATATTTTCAACATTTAAAATTTATTTAGACATTTATTTACAGATTTAAAATTTATAACATACTTGAAGTGCGCTATGTAAACATAAATTATTAAGCATTGTAGTATGTAACATTTGCAGTTCTTTTTATAAATCTCACAAAACCTTTCAATTTTTATGTAATCTTTGCGTAAAGTTGTTTATCGTACATTTTAAGGGGGATTCTGTCTGCAAAAAACCGTAAAAGGTTTTTTTTTTTTTTTTTTTTTTTTTTAAGAACAAGAATGGAAGATTTTAACTCCTTTTTTCATACTCTTTAATATCATTTGAAAAATATTTCGATTTTTTTAACTTAATACTGTGACTCGAGTTACGCCCAAGCACGAGTGCTATGCTCTTCAAATCAGGTAGGTTCCGATAAATATGCAGAATCATTTGCAATGAATTTTAACTACGGATTATGGAAATAAATTATATTACCTGGAGCTCTAACAACTTTAAGGTAAAAAAAAAAAAAAAAAAAAAAAAAAAAAATCAACTAAGTGAGCGGTTTAACCCATTCGTGCCCAGCATCTTTTGCGTAAATTTTATTTGGTTTGCACCACTATTTTTAGAAGATTTAAGTTTAGTTCATTAATCACGAAAATGCATCATTTAAGTAAAATAATTATTGCTTTTCTTTTTTACCGGTGTCAAAAACAGTGCTGAATGCAATGCACCTTTTGAAGCGTCCCTAAAAAGAGACGCTAGGCACTAATGGGTTAAAAAAAAGAAAGTTCTGACTCCTTTTTCGCCATTCAAAAACTGGATGAAAGTTATGTAAACTCCAATAAATTATATCATCTTTATCATAAAAAATAGTAAGATTAGTTCAATAGTGTTTCTATTCTGATCCTGTCCTACTTTGAAAAAATCATTTTGCGTAAATGCGTTTATAATGCTACAAAACAATAGAAGCCTACGCACGAGTACCGCCAAAACTTTCAATAACTAAGTGTATACTACCAGATTATCTTAAATATAGTTTATATCTTTTTTTTTTTACAGGGTACGGAAAAAATTCAATCCACATAAAATTTTAAAACCAAAAAATTAAATCAGTCAATCTCCAAAAAATTTCACTTCAACTTCATTCGCTTAAAAAAAGTCTCTGAATAGAAAGAAAACTTACTGGTGGATTCACTTAACAAGATTTGGCAGACCTCATAATAAGTTTAACCTTTCACCGAGCGCGCAAGTTTTCATCACATGAGCAGGCGCGTGTTGTAAATTGTACAACAGGAGGAAAACATTCAATTATTGCTTTTTTTTAAATTTTACAAATAATTTAACATACAAATATCATATAAGTTCTCTCTGCTCACAATTTATGAAAGTACTCCTCAATACACTTAAATTTATTTTGTTATAACATTAAAGGAGGCGTGAATTTTGCTAAAGAAAAAACAAAGCGAATTTTATACTTTTTACAACAGCGCGCTCGCGGGAAGGTTAAAATTTGATTACTGAATGTTGTCGATAGAATATTGAAAATTGCATGAAGATTTAATATTTTTTTCACTTTAAGGAATTCTTCTTGCTGCGCTTTTTAAGCCGTAAACCACATAAAATATTTTTCAAGAACATTTAAAATTCATAACATTCTTGAAGAGCGTTATGCAAACATAAACTATTAAGCATTGTAGTGTGTGGTATTTGCAGCTCGTTTTATAAATCTCATGAAACATTTCAATTGTTATGTAATCTTTACGTAAAGTTGTTTACCATACTTTTAAAGGGCAAAAAGGGGGGGGGGCTTTCTCTAGAAGGCCGTAAAAAAGTTTATTTTCCTTATCAGAACGAAATAAAAGATTTTATCTCCGGGTTTTCTTTTTTGCATGTTATTTATTATCATTGGAAAAAACCTTTAAAAAACAATTCAATAAAAAATTAATCATGTGATTCAAGTTATACCCAAGCATGAAAGTTGTGCTCTTCAAATATAATGGCATCCGATAAATTCTCAAAGTCGTTTGCAATCTATTTTTATTAACGATTATGAAATAAAATAATATTGCGTTGAGTTACAACCACTTTCGCCATTCGAAATGCGTTTAAAAAATAACAATAATTTTTACAAAAAATGGTTAACAGTTTTGTAAGCTCCAATAAATTATATAATTATTAATTTTAAAAAAAGCTTAATAGTTTTTTCGATCTGATACCGCCCACTGTGAAAAAAGTTATTTAGAGTAATATGCGTTTATTGTGCTACAAAACAGTGTAAGCTTACGCACGAGTTACTCTAAAACGTTCAGTATCTAAGGATTTGAAAACTTTTGTTTGTATTATCAGATTCACTTAAATATAGCTTATATCCTTTTTACTTACCCATCATACGTAGTATAGGGTAAGTCCTGCAATCGTTTCGAAAATCGAAAAAAAAAATGATGACGGATTTACACGTTTCAGTTAGACGAGATTCCGAAAAACATATTTTTAGTAAAAAAAAAAAAATCCGTCCGTCCGTCCGTTTGTCTGTCTGTAAACACTCTATCTCCCGAGCAAATTGAGATAGAGTCTTGAAATTTCGTATGTACTTAGTATGTAACAATGGGACGAAACCTATTTAAAATCAGTAACCTCGACTATCCGGAACTATTTTTTTCGGACCCTCGAAAAATTCGTTCTGATGAAAGGTATATAAAAATTTCCGAATTTTTTTATTGTTAGGAATGGACGTAAAAGGCAATAAAATGACACAAATTTTGCATAAAGACGAAGTCGATTGGATTATTAGTTGCCGAAATATTTTAAATCTTGCTTTCCACATTTTTCGATTTTTCATGACCCTGCGTTTCATTCAAATTTCAATTCAGAGGCATATTTTAATCGAAAATGAGACGCTTAATACAACGCAGTAAACTGTTAGTTATTTTTTTTTTTGGAGTTATAAGGATGTTTCTTTTACGCAGTTCGGTACTACTTGAATAGTTTGGTGTTTCATATAATTTGTCGAAAGTGGTACATCAGCAATTCTTTAAAAGAGCACTACTATGTATATAAACAATGTTTAAATTTTGTTTTGGAATTGCAATGCATTGTATAAATAGTTTTCATATGTTTTATTTTCATATGCATATACATGATGTGTAAGTATTACGGTGGCCCTAACAACTAGTTTTATAGAGTACAAAAAAAATCACTCAATACACTGTTAAAAATTTCCGTTCAATGTTAAACCAATTTATGGAGTAAAATAAAGAGAAGCACCAAAATATGGTACTACTTATTTTTCGAAAACTCCATGTTATGGAGTAAGTTTGAAAAATAAGAAGTAGCACCAAAAGATGGTGCTACTTACAGCCAATCAAAACACAGATTTCTGCGCATATCTATGACGCTGTTCGTGAAGAACAGAAACAAAACAGTAATGGATGCCGATATTGGTGTGTATTAAGCAAAATATTTTTTAATTCTATAGTTTTCAATTTTGTATAGTTATTTGCATGATTTTTGGCTTTAATATGTAACATTACTATGTTCTATATATTGTTTAATTAACATCTTCCTTCATTAATGTTCTTATCAGTTTCTGTCATGCTTTTAGTCTTGTTATATAAGTGGAATATTGTATGTGTTGGTTCAAATATCAAAGTTTTTGTTAAATGTGTATTCTACTTTAACCATATCTTTTGTTTTAAAGTAATTTTAACTTAGGGCTTGGAAAATGATTTCGGATCAAGCTCATTCTTAAAAAAAATTATAAATACGAACAAAAATTCTCTGCAGTAAAATTTACTAAATTAAATATTATTTCAGAAAATATGTTGTCATGAATTATAAGAATGTAAGAATATTATTGATTTTGAATGTAAGAAAGGATAAAAGTATCATTTGATTATAAACTTTTTGTAAATTCTTTATATTTTAATCAAAATAACTTACTAATCTGACTTATAGAAAATGAATCTGATATATTTTAGAATTTAAATGATAAAATGCAATTTCGTAATTTTTTGTGCTTAAATAAGTTTTTAAAATTTAATAATAAATTTAAAAAGTGTATTTTTAAATTGGTAAAATGATTAAGAAGTTCCTATTTAAAAAAATGTTTACGAATTAATTTCCTGTCGAAAAAGTTATTCTATTATAATTCAGATGTAGTAAAAGTTGTTTTATTTTAATTATTAGCAGTACACTGTCAAAAATTTGGTGCTAGGTTGAACCAATTTATGGTGCTGCAGTAGCTGCCACCATAAGGTGGTGAAATGTTGTTCCAGCATTCGGTGCTAAGATCGAACCTTAAAGTGGTGAAATGGTGAACCATAAAGTGGTGAAAGGTTGAACCATTAAATGCATTCTGTTAAAGTTAATGGTTCAACCTTTCACCACTTTATGGTTCAACATTTCACCACTTTATGGTTCGACCAAATGTTGGAACATCATTTCACCATCTTATGGTGGCAGCTATTGCAGCACCATAAATTGGTTCAACCTAGCACCACATTTTTAACAGTGTATAAGATTTTGAAAGAACTAAATTTAATCAACAAATCTAAAAAAAAAAAAAAAAAAAAAAAAAAAAAAAAAAAAATATGCTTCAGCTGTACTCGCTAAAAAATCCCTGAATAAAAAGAAAACGCACTGATCGATTCATTGAACAGTATTCGGCAGACCGCATATTCACTTTTAAATCTGATTAATGAATGTTGTCGATAGAATATTGAAAATCGCGTGCGTAAAGATTTAGTATTTTTTTTTAACTTTAAGGTGTTTTTCTTACAGTGTTTTTTAAGACGTAAACCACATAAAACATCTTTCGTGCACATTTAAAATTTATAGCATACTTGAAGTACGTTTGGAAACATAAATTCTTAAACATTGTAATATATAATACTTGGAGTTCTTCTGATAAATCTCACGAAACTTTTAATTTTTATATAATCTTTAAGTAAAGTTGCTTACCATACTTTTAATAGGAAGAGGGGGGGGGGGTCTTCCTCTAATAGACCACAAAAAAAGTTTTTTTTCTTTATCAGAACGAAAATAAAGATTTTAACTCTGGGTTATTTTTGCATGTTATTTAATATCATTGGAAAAATATTTAAAAGAACAATTTAATAAAAAAAAAATTGGTTGCCTGTAAAGTCGGTATACGGGCGAAAGTTTTACGTGACAACGACTTTGAGTTGTAAAATAATTTTAATGTGAATATTCATTCGTATAGTAGGAAGAAGTAACTTGGCGAATTACGAAATAAACTACACTTATTTTCTTTGTACTTTATACTAATAACTAATACATAACGTATTTCGTCTTAGTTTGATATTATCTAAAATTCCTATTAAGCACCGCCCCTTCCTTGCAGCGAATTCACATTCACGTTCAGAAAATGGTCCCACAAGTGACCGGAAAAAGTTAAGAGAAAAGTGAGCGCGTATCGTGAGCGGAGCGTAACGTAACGTAACGCAGTTTCTTGAAGTGTCTCCCGACAAACCAATTTACAAGACGTTGTCACGTCAAAATAATCATGTGATTCGAATTATACCCAAACTTGCATGCTGTGCTCATCAAATATAATGGCATCCGATAAATTCCAGGAATCGTTTGCAATCACTTTCCATTAAGGATTATGAAATAAAATAATATTGCCTGGAGTTTCAACCACTCTTAAAAAAAAAAATTGAAAATCAACAATTTAGCAACGAAAAAAAAAAAAAAATCTGACTCCTTTTTCGGGTTCGAAATGCATTTAAAAAAGATTTATTTTTTAGAAACAATTGATTGAAAGTTTTGTAAGCTCTAATAAATTACATCATTATTAATTTTTAAAAATAAAAAGATCAGTTTAATACGATTGAAAGGCACATTCTTTAGCTATTTTTTAGCATAATCGAAGTATTATTTAAAACAATTATCATAGATGTAAATAAGCTTTGAAATTCTATCGCCACAGACTTCTGCCGCCGGCCTATTCAACAGGACTGTTCGTTCTATTCTATCCACACCACTATTTTTTTAAAATTTGTAATAAAAGGACATTTCGAAAATTAACTTCGTCGAGGCGTGGCACTATTAGTAGTAGGCGGAGCGCAACCATTGCTAAATCAAGCAATCTGTAAAATTTCAGCCAAGAATTTCTTAACATTTCTTGGACTGTTTTGTACGAAATTGTCACCGGCTATCGGACGTTCTGTGCTCGATGGCTACCAAAGATTTTCACAGAGACCCACAAAATATTCGAATGGGCGCTGCCTTAGACTTTTCTTTCCCGGTACAACCCGGAAGAGGAGATGTTTTTGAATAGAATAGTGACTGGCGACGAGATTTGATTTCGTATGTAAAGGCTGAAACAAAGCAACAATCAATGGCATGGGGTCATACCGCTTCTCCAAACCGGCTGAGGAAAGCCCGTCAAACTTTGACATCGAGGAAGATTATGTTAACCGTCTTATGGGATGCTCATGGTATCTTGCTGGTCGAATTCATGAAACGTGGTAAGACAATAAATTCTGAAGTTTACTGTAACACTTTGAGGAAACTTAAAAGAGCCATCAGAACAAACGTCGCGGCCTGCTGACATCTGGAATTGTGTTCTTGCAAGATAACGCTCGCACTAACAGTGCTTAGAAAACACAAAATCTTTTGCGCCAATTCGAATGGGACGTGTTTATTCATCCCCCTATAGCCCCGACTTGGCTCCTTCTGATTTTCATCTGTTCAAGGAAATGAAGAATTGGCTTGGAGCACACCACTTCGCTGACGATGTGGATTTTCAAACCGCTGTGACAAGTTGGCTGAATTTGCAGACAGCTGAGTTTTATTCAGAAGGGATTGGTAAGTTGGTAAAACGGTATGACAAGTGCTTGAATATATATGGTGACTATGTTGAAAAATAGAAGACAGGTGTACCTTTGAGATGTAAATAAAAAAATTTTTGAAAGTAAAAGTGTTTCTCATTTATACAACAAAATGAAAATTAGTTTCCGAATTGCTCTCGTAATATTTTACTTGACCCACTGTTTTTTAAATTATTTTTGGTAATATATTTATTAACAAATTATATAGAAAAACATGTTAAAATTCTCTGGATTGAAAGAGTGGTGCGAGTTGAAATTAAAAATAATCACAGTTGAATAGGCCGGCGGCAGAAATCTGTGACGTTGGAATTTCAAAGTAGATTTATCGTTATGATAATTGTTTTAATTAATACGGCAATTATGTTGAGAAGTAGATGAAGAACGTGTCTTTCACACATAAGTAATAAAACATGTTTCCTTTCATTATTTTTTTTTAAATTCATAAACGGAGGTTACTTTCCAAATTCCCTTTTTTTTCGACTTGATACCAGTGGCGCAGCCAGAATTCGGTTCTAGGGGAGGTTTGGAGTTTCTGATAAAGGTGATTGCCGGTTACTTGAATTGACGGTTAATATAACCATTACTAATTAGAATATTTACTGTATAATACATAAATTCAAAGAGCATCTGTGTGGCCGGAAATTATCATTTTTTTAGCATAATGCGTCTCGGAAAAGTGATTTAGTTCAAATAACCAATTTTTACTTAACTAATCCATGAAATATGCTCTTTCACAATTTTAAGTAGAATTTTCGCCATTTGATTGAATTACTTTATTAAATGAAATCTGATTAAAAAAAGTAATGCGCCAAAACATTTAAATATTCAGTTTGGTTTTGATTCATATAAGTGGCAATTATAGCGATTTTTCTTACCTCTGGGAGGGGTTTTAGCCCCAAAACCACCCCCTTGGCTGCACCACTGCTTGGTACCGCACACTTTTGAAAGTCATTTTGCGTAAAATGAGTTTGTAATGCCACAAAATAGTGTAACCTTACATACGAGTTGCGCTAAAACATTCAGTAACTAAGGATTTGTGCATACTGTCAGATTATCTTAAACATAGCTTATATATATATGTGGGATTAAAGAATAAAGTATCCAGCAATAAATGATAGTAAACTCAATGATTTAATGAACGTGATATCCAAAATGAGACTCGTGTGATGATGCGTGGAAAGAACGAGGTGTTCTATAGATTTCAGCAATGGCGAGTTGGATGGATTTTTAATCAAAAGCTCAGGGAAGCTTATTTCTTTTAAATATTATTCAGTTCTACTGTTATCATTGAATGTTACTTGCATATTTTATGTCTATTAAACCTTTCAAGAATTTTCCTTTTTTTTTCAAGAATGTTAGTTTTTCTTAAATCATAAGCTAATCACTCAATATTCCCACATATATATATATATTATATTGTACAAAAATTTTCAATCCATATAAAATCTTAAAACCAGTAAATTGATTTAATCAATGTCCAAAAAAACTTCACTTCAGCTTTATTCATTAAAAATATCTCTGAATAAAAAGAAAACGTACTGATCGATTAATTTAACAAGATTTCGCAGACCGCATGTTTAGTTTTAAATGTGATTATTGAATGTTGTCAGTGGAATATTGAAAATTGCTTAAAGATTTTATATTATTTTACTCTAAAGATTTTTTTAATTTCTGTGCTTTTTAAAATGCAAACCGCATAAAATATTTTTCATGCACATTTAAAATTTATCACATACTTGAAACGAGTTACGCAAACATAAATTATTAAAATTGTAGTCTGTAATATTTGTAGTTCGTACAATAAAACGCACAATGTATTTCTTGCAAAATTGTTTATCTTCCTCTTTAAAAGTGGATTTAGAATACCGGAAAAAAGAGAGTTTTTATCATTTTTAAAAGTTGCAAAGGCTATAAAAACAAGTCGGAAATTGTACGTCATACATAACAAATAAGGCGCGTTCGTACGATAACGAGGTCTTAAAGATATTCAGATCGTACTGTTATAGTAATAGCACTTCGGATGCATTATCGTATCCGAAATCTTTTGTATGCCCCTATAAATGCTATCTGCTTCCCATTATGCGATAAATACCTTGTAGTAATTCTCAGGATCATATATCAATTTCATTAAATGTGAAAAAGTTTTAAAAACTGCCCTATTGAAAATAAACTCAGGAATAAACCTTTTTTTGCAATTCTATCTTTTTTATTATTTATTTAAATATCTTTTTTTATTTTTTTATTTTTTATTTTTTGAACAGAAATGCTGACTTCAGTCCCGATGTCGCCTTAGGAGATACTAAAGAACGCCTTTTAAATTAATTTAAAGGCTTCTAGAATTGTTAAAATTACTTTTAGACCGTTTTAACAAATGCGGGCATCTTTGGAGATGTTTTGTAATAATTTTAAATCGGTTTTTGTGCTCCCCGAAATGTTTGTCACAGCACTGAGGAGATTAACTAAAAGTTTTTTCGCATGTTATTTCTTATCTTTTAAGGAAGATTTCACATTTTTTTATACATAAAAATATTGATCATGTGGTTTGAGTTGCGTAAGTGGATGTCCTATGCAACTGCGATCACTTCCGATCGAATGGAAACCGACAGATCCCCAAAATTGCTTGCAATCGTTTCTGTTATGAATTATCAAAGTAATTAATATTATTGGAAGTTTGAATCTCTGTGTAATCAAAAAGCTAAAAATCAACAATGGGACAGCAATTTAAAGAAATTACTTATTTCTGAGGTTTTTTCCTCGCCCTTTGACATGCTAGAAAAAAGGTTTATTTTAAAAAAAAGTGCCTGAATTTTGTCTAAGCTCTACTAAATTATATCTCCCTTAATTTAAAAAAATAGCAATATCAGTTTTAATAAATTTTGTGTTTAGATCCCGCCCTCTTTGAATAAGTTATGCAAAGAACAGTTATGCAAAACTTATATAAAGTTATTACTAAAAACAATCGCACACAGGCTGACAGATACACAGGCAAAGCTAAACTTTATTTTGTTAGTACAGATTTTTTTGTTTATTTATTTTATTTTTTTATATTTTTATTTTTTGCGTAGAATAGCTAAAGTGAATCTTTAATAATCTATTGTTTAATTATTTGATATTGGTAGAGTACATAGTTTATAAAGTTTCTTTTTCTGTTGGAACCAGTTCCAAGAATTAAACTTTTATAAATAAAAAAAAACAAAAAAAAAAAAAAAAATCGAAAAATTAAAAGATTTAGACCGCCCCGTCAGATTTAGTCCTAGGCTCTCCAATGCAAAGTATTCAAAGTAGTTCATTTACAAATATTAAACTGCGTACGAAAAAGTTTAAAATAACATTGACATAGATTTAATAGAGCTATAATTTCAAATGTTGGACATTTTTTCAAATTTTAATATTGCGAATAACATTTATTTTTTCTTTTATTTAATTTTACATAGGCCAGCTGACATAATTTTTAACGATTACTTTTAATATTTCATTACTGGCCATAAAATTGCAACACCATGAAGGAATTATTTGACAAATGTCAAAATCACATGATAGAAAAAGGAGATTGCAATATGCAAATGAATAATTGGATGCATTTGAACGACGCAAGTGAGAGAAAAAACATGTGAAGCATTTCATAAAAGAAAAGTTGCGTTGCGGGTTTCTCATTGGAAAATGCTTTGTATGGTCGGCGTTTAATTCCGAATATAGTCTTATATCTCGAATAAGAATTAGAATAGCTTACTAGCTAAATTTCCAATTCGATAGAGGCAGGTTCGTTTCCTATCGAGAATGTGGACTATCGTGCCGTGGTTTAGTCCGTGGTACTGGTCTAAATACAATCACTGTCATGCGTATATGGAATCAATGGGTTGCTGAAGATCACATTGAACGGCATACAATATCTCATCGCCCTCGCTTGACTAACACTCGATTGGACAGATATATTGAAAGGACGACCCGTCAAAACCATACAACCACATCATGGACCATTAGTCAGTAAACGGGTATATTTGCAGCGCACTCACTATCCACTCTCACCTTGCGATCACGTTTCCAGCATCGTGAATTGCACATGCAGTACAGCGACCATTACTGCGGCTTCTTTTAGCTGCCCTTCCTTTGAATGCAGAATTGAGAGAGGCGGCAACTCTCGTGTTTTGAGCGACAAAGCTGGATGCAGTAGTGACGCATATCGCCTTTTCAGACAAGCCCCAATTCTATGTACAATATTGTGAAAACCGAAAACGTGGCTGGAAGCTCCGAAATGAAAATTAGATCTCTGTCTGCATTCGATATCAGCATAGAGGTTCTGCACACATTGTGATGGCATTCGATATCAGCATAGAGGTTCTGCACACATTGTGATGGTTCGGACAGTTATTTACTATACGATTGCCCATATCTTCTTCGAATCAACGGTAATTTGAATGCAGATTAGTACATATGTATCGTCTTACGTCAAGTGGTTTTCCCTGTCTTCGCGGCCTGCCAAATGCCATCTTCTAACAAGATAATGTAAGACCACATGTTGCATGCTGTGTTCTGCCTTTATTCGATACACAGGGTATTCGATTGCTGCTCTATATTCCTCGTTTCACAGATCTGTCACCCATTGAAAACATCCTGTGATGTATTATTGAGTGTATGGCCCGCCACTCTTATTCAGCTAATACAATTGATTTTGTGTACCGTAGACTCGAAGCAGCATGGATCGTTTTCTCCGTTTCTGTAATTCAAGCCCAGATCGATCCCATGCCTAATCGTGTCAAGGGCTATTAGCAGCCTGTGGAGTCAGCTGTTTCTATAAATTTTCATTCAGACTTCAAATCCTCATCAAAGTTAATAGTGAAATTTTGTGTTGAAATTACAGCGAAAGATATATTCAGAATATTATAACAGATTATCATGAAGTCAAAATCATCTGTCAAAAAAGTCATTATGAAAAACAAATAACAGCAGAATATAGATTATAGTAATTTGTTGAAAAGACGCATGGTACAAGCATGAAATTTCGTTTTCATCAGTGAGTTGCAAAAATGAACTTGCAGGAGTTCATTTACAATTTGCTTATGTAATGGTAAAACTAGAACGGCCGTGAACGGTCATTATAAGCACTACCATGCAAATATGTTTCCGTTCAAGCCAGAAATTTCATTATGAAATAAGTTTAAAAGAAACTGTAATAATCCCAAGACAAATTTGCAAATTTGCTCTCAGCGTACCAGAATTAAATGGTAATCTAGCTCATCATCAAGATACTACAGGTATGAAATTTCGTACATTGTTTTTTGATAACAGAATGCTTCTTAAACCGTATAAATCCTACACAATTCTGTATAGCAGCGCTACCTATTGGGAGATTTACACAAAAACTTAAAAACGATCAATTCATGTCAAGGACTAATTGAATCTGAAGTTTAATAAAAATCCGAGCATTAATTCTGACGATAAAGCTTGTTCCGCTTCTGTATTGTGTTCTTGTAACATCGCCTTGGCGATAAACACAGCCCACGCCAATTATACGCCAATCGGCAATTTACTGTAACCCTGCTCACGTGTTGTGTGACGCAGTGGATTGAGAGAAACAGTCTCTTAGCAACAAGCTCTAATACTGCAACAAGCAGCGACTCTTAGAAAAATAAACATTCCATTAAATTTACAGTCTACTTGCTTTTTCTTTTTAGTTTTTCTTTTTAATTTAGTACACCTCCGTACATTTGGTCCTAGCGACCCGGAGGTATGAACGAGCCAGTGTCTTTTCTATTGAAATAAATATTGAATTTATCGAATTTCGTCAACAAGATGAATAATGTCGGAAACTGAGATAAAAGCATTGAACAGAAGGCGAGGGAATATCAAGGCCCAAGTCACCAGAATATTTAACGCAACGGATGGAAAAACATTTAATTTATCCGAATGGAAAGCCCACCTGGATTTACTGTCGAAAACTGAAGAAAAGTTTGAAGCTCTTAAACTGGAATATTATAGAATAATAGAGGAAGAAAAGTTGGAAGAAACTGAAAAAATACTGAGTCAACTGGACGAGGATATTCTAAAACTAGAGGTAAGCTTAAAATCCTCTATTAATGCTTATTATGAGAATACTGATTCTAATAAAAAATCTATTGAACAGGACCAAGCTAAAACATCTAGCATTAAGCTACCTAGGGTCATATTGCCGGTTTTTAGTGGCAGAATTGAAGAATGGTCCGTATTTAAAAGTACATTTAATGAGCTTATTAATGATAATTCAAATTTAAAAGATAATGAAAAATTATTTTATTTGCGTTCTGCTTTGACTGGTGAAGCGAGGAGTTTGCTCACACCAGATGAAAATTATGTTTCACTTTTCAATGCGTTAGAACAAAGATACGAGAATAAAAGAGTTATGGTAGATTGTCATATAAAGAATATTTTAAATCTTTGTGTAATTAAACAGGAATCCGCTAAGGATCTCCGCATTTTATTGGATAACGTGAAGAAAAATTTAAGAGCTTTAAAGATCTTAAAGTATGATAGAGATAATTTCTCGAACGCAATTTTGCTGAATATTATTCTAAATAAACTAGATAACGAAACTCGTAAACAATATGAACTAACATTAAAGGATAATGAAGTGCCTAATTTTGATGAATTTTTAGAATTTCTTGAGCGAAGATGTCAAATCTTAAATAGTATAACTTCTAATGTATCCTCTAAATATACTGCAAAATCCTTATTCATAAAAACAAGCAAACCTCAAAGTAAATGTTGCGTAATTTGTAAAACCGAAAACCACCCCTTATATCATTGTGTTAAATATAAAAACATGAAGTTAAGTGAGCGAATTAACCTTGTTAAGAAAAATAAACTTTGCTTCAATTGTTTAAGTTCAGCCCACCTCATTAATTATTGTAATTCAAAAAGCACTTGTCATGTTTGCAAGAGCGCAAGCCATCATTCATCATTACATAATTATACAACACCAGTAAACAATCCTATAAACAATCTCCCATTACATGAAACAATAAATAGCAATTTTGTTTCGGAAGATTTATCACAAAACGAAACTACTGCTCATTCATTTTTTTCGTATGAAAATGATAATAATAAATCTGTTTTAATTAGCACTGCAATAATTTATTTGACAGATGTAAATGGCATCAAAATTCCTTTCAGGGCAATATTAGATTCCGCATCTCAGAATTGTTTTTGTACATTTAAAGCAGCACAAATATTAGGCTTGAAAAAAGAGAAAATAAATATTCCTGTAATTGGAATAAATAAATTGCCTATTTGCATTAAATCTAGAATCAAATCAAAGTTGTCAAATAAAATGAATAGTGCCAGTTATGATATTGAGTTATTAATCGTTCCAAACATTTGTGACTTCACGCCCTCGAAAAAGATAAACATATCAGATTTAAAAATTCCAGCAAATATTTGTTTAGCGGATAAAAAATTTAACATTCCAAGCAGTGTGGAGATAATTATCGGTGCTAAACTGTATTTTTCTCTTTTAAATGAAGAAAAAATAAAGTTAGGCAATAATTTATATTTGCAATCAAGTATTTTCGGTTACATTGTATCTGGTTGTATTTATGACAAAACAGTAAATAATAATAATACTAATTATTGTTTCTTAACAAAAAATCTTGAATTACTTAATGACACTTTGAAGTCTTTTTGGGAAATTGAAGAAGTGCAAAATTTAAAACCCTGTAACAGTGAGGAATTAGAATATTGTAATGATCACTTCGATAAAACGCACTTCAGAAAACCGGATGGTAGGTTTGTGGTCACGATGCCGTTTAAACCACAGGTTTTAGAACCCGATTTGGGAAATTCCAAAAATCTTGCTTTGAAAAGATTAAACTCTCTGTGGCAACGTTTAGATCGAGATCCTGTTATGAAAAATTTATACACAGAATTTATTAAAGAATATAGAGATTTAAATCACATGCATGAAATAAAAGAAAACACGAACTTTAATGATGGCTATTACTTACCACATCATGGCGTTTTACGACCCTCTAATAAAACCACAAAACTACGCGTCGTTTTTGACGCTAGTGCCAAGTCAACCAACGGAAAATCTTTGAACGATTTATTATGTAAGGGTGGAGTTCTGCAAGATGATCTTTTTTCGATATTAATTAGATTTAGAAAGCATATTTATGCTTTTACTGCGGATATTAAACAAATGTTTAGGATGATAGAAATAAATCCATCCCAGTACAAATATTTAAAAATTTTGTGGAAAGACAGTATGTCATCCCCGGTTAAGGTATTTCAGCTAACAACAGTTTCGTATGGAACATCTTGTGCTCCCTACTTAGCCACCAAAGTATTACAACAATTAGCTCTAGATGAGAAAAAGGAATTCCCGTTAGCATCGAAAATTGTTTTGAAGGACTTTTATATGGATGATTGCCTATCGGGCTCATCCAATTTAGAAGAATTCAGATTAATGAAATCGCAATTAACTGAACTCCTCCTAAAGGGAGGGATGGTTTTACACAAATGGTGTACCAATGAGGTCCAATCTACTGATAATCACATGTTTCCCCTGGACAGAAATTCTGAAGAAATAACTGTTAAAACATTAGGGATGTTGTGGAACAGTTTCAATGATACGTTTAGGTATAAAGTTAATATCAACACAAAGAGTGATTTCACAAAAAGAGATGTACTTTCGCAAATTGCCCGCATTTATGATCCTCTCGGTCTCTTAGGGCCAGTGATTGCTAAAGCAAAAATATTCATGCAGGAGCTATGGCTTCTTAAAATAGAGTGGAATGAGAAGCTGCCCTCTCATGTCGCCAAACTATGGGAAACCTTCCTCGAAAGTCTTAAAGAACTGGAATCCATTGAAGTACCAAGATGCTACCTAGCTGTGAACCAATCAGTGGTGCTAAATGGTTTCGCAGATGCGTCTTCCAAGGCTTATGGCGCAGTGATATACATGCAAACATCTAGTTCTAGTGAAACCATCAGTTACTTATTATGTAGTAAATCCCGCGTGTGTCCAACCAAAGTAATAACAGTGCCACGTCTCGAACTGTCAGCATGTCTTCTTCTGGCTAAACTCACTAACAAGGTCTTAAATTCATTAGACAAACAAGTAGCTTCAGTCAATTTGTTTTCTGATTCAACTATTGCTTTAGCTTGGATAGACACTGCTCCTCATCTCCTGAAAACGTTTGTGGGAAACCGCGTTGTGCAAATTAAGGAACAAACTAAGAACTTTCCATGGTTTCATATTCCGTCAGAACACAATCCAGCTGACTTGATATCAAGAGGTGCAAGTGTGGAAAACCTGTCTTCTAACCAGTTGTGGTGGCATGGCCCGCCTCTTTCAATTCTTGAAGAAACAATAGCAAAAACTGACTCTAATATAAGTGACATTAAAGATGAACATTATTCTAGTGAGCTTAAAGCTCCCAGCAACTTGACATTCGCTATTCATAATGACTCTAATTTCTGTGATAATTTAATTAATCTTAGCAATAATTTCCAAAAATTAATTAGAATTTTAGCTTATATTTTCAGATTCATACATAAATGTAAAAAAGCAACATCTGCAACCGGCCCTCTGTTGCTGGAGGAATTAAGAAAGGCAGAGGTTTATTTAATAAAAAATGAACAGGTAAAGTATTTCAAAAATGAAATTTCGGCCCTCCAAGCGGGATCTTCGGTTCATCGCGCAAGTAAGTTAAAATTCTTAAATCCCTTTTTAGATGGAGATAGCTTATTGAGGGTGGGAGGAAGACTAGCAAAATCAAATTTGAATTTTGATCATAAACACCCCATTATACTTCCGGCGAGCTGTCGCTTGACGAAACTAATTTTTCAATATTATCATAAACGAGATTTTCATGTAGGACCCCAAGCTCTTTTGAACACTGTGCGTCAAAAATATTGGCCTCTCGGTGGCAGAAATATTGCGCGTAAAATTGTACATGAGTGTTTACAATGCTTTAAAATTAAACCTATAACGGCTAGTCAAATGATGGCGGATCTCCCTCCAGAAAGAATAGTGCCCAGTTCCCCATTTTCAAATGTGGGATTAGATTTAAGTGGGCCTTTTGAAATAAAATATAAAGGTCAAAGAAAGGGTACTTTTCAGAAAATCTATGTTGCCATATTTGTATGTATGGTCACTAAAGCTGTGCACTTGGATTTTGTCTCAGATTTGACATCCGAGGCTATAATAGCGACTCTAAAAAGATTCTTCGCTCGTCGTGGGAAAAGCTCTGTAATCTTTAGCGACAATGCTACAAATTTCGTTGGGGCTTCAGCAGAACTAAAACGTTTACGTAGACTTGTTACGAGTGATGAAGTTTCGAACTTTTTAGCTTCTGAAGGTATTAACTGGAAGTTCTCCCCTCCTAGGGCGCCAAATTTTGGTGGCCTTTGGGAGGCAGGAGTCAAATCTTTCAAATACCACTTAAAAAGAGCTGTGGGTTCAGCTCATCTCACGATCGAGGAATTCCTGACAGTTATCACACAGATAGAGGCTATTTTAAATTCGCGACCGCTTTGTCCTTTGTCAACAGATCCTGACGATCTTCAGGTGTTGACTCCTGGTCACTTTCTCATAGGAAAGCCTCTTAATTTAATTCCAGAACCCAATTTAAGTGAGGTCAAAGATAATTTGCTAAATAAATGGCAAAGGACTCAAAAATTAACGCAGTTAATATGGAAACGTTGGCAGAATAATTATCTGAGCCAGTTACAAGAAAGAAACAAGTGGCTATTTAAAAAGCCTAATATTCTGCCAGGAATGCTAGTTTTGCTTAAGGACTCACAATTACCCATTTGCACTTGGTCACTAGGGCGCATTAATAAGGTTTTCCCAGGCGCGGACGGGATAGTCAGGGTAGTTGAAGTTCGTACCGCTAAGGGTAATTTTAAACGACCTATTTCAAAAATAAGTATATTACCCATTGAGGACAACATCATAGATCCTAAACTTTAAATGTGCTTTATTATGTATTAATTTTTCATGTATTATTTGTGTTTATTTATTTTATTTATTTATTTTTGCTTATAATCTGTATCATATTGTATTATTACTTGTATTGCATATGTATCTTGAAATATAAAAATATTTCAACGCCGGGCGGGATGTTCCGCTTCTGTATTGTGTTCTTGTAACATCGCCTTGGCGATAAACACAGCCCACGCCAATTATACGCCAATCGGCAATTTACTGTAACCCTGCTCACGTGTTGTGTGACGCAGTGGATTGAGAGAAACAGTCTCTTAGCAACAAGCTCTAATACTGCAACAAGCAGCGACTCTTAGAAAAATAAACATTCCATTAAATTTACAGTCTACTTGCTTTTTCTTTTTAGTTTTTCTTTTTAATTTAGTACACCTCCGTACAAAGCTATTGCGGAATTTGCAAATATACAGCAATACAACGCCGCCTATTGAGCGATTTACACCAAATTGTAAATAACGTCAATTCAAATCATGGATTAACCGAATTTGAAGTTTGATGAAAATCCATGCATTGTTCTGGAGATTGAGAGAATGCGGAAATCGTGAAAAATACTCCATAGCAGTAACACCTGTCCAGCGATTTACACCGAAAATTAAATCAGCTACAAATGATTATTAAGGACTAACTGAATATAATTTCTTATTAAATTCCGTCCAATAGTTTTTGAGATACAGCGCCCACGATACTTGTGTCATATACAGACACATAAACAACCAGATTCCATAACTCACAGACAGACATACACAGGGAGAGATAATTTCTTGTAATACCTGTTTTCGTGATCTTTGACCCTAAAAACGTGTAAATCGGTCGAAAACCGTAATTACAGTTTTCAATACTTTCTAATTATAAGGATAGAATATTATACATTTTATTTTTTTAATTGGATATTACATGACACAAAATTGGAAAATATGTCATTCACATCATTTTTATCAGAAATATTTGAAATATATTTCATGAGTGTTTTTAATATTTTTCAAATACTTTCTCTTCAATCGCATCCGCTAACATACTAAGTAATAAAATTATTCTATGTTAATTTCCTAAATTAATCTTTTAACTTCTTTCAACTATTCTTTCCTAAAATTATCGAAAGCTATTTTCGAAAAATATGAATTTAATGATTATTTTAAAGGGAAATGTTATGTTTTTTTTTTTCTAGAATTCTAAGCGATTTTTAAAATAAATGTATTCGAAATATTAATTACTAGAAACTGCTTTTAAAAACTGAAAATATGATACAAGATTTTACTTTTACTTTTAATTTAACTCGGGATATTTAAATTACTTTTCCTGATTAATGGCTTCTGCAACTGAAATTAAATTGAATAAAATATACAATTTTCGTAATTTGTATTGTTAAAATAAGAAAATTAATTTGAAAGTATTTAGAACGATACCACTAAACTGTAAATGAATCGGTTTTTTAAAAGATCGGAAAAGCCCAATTTTACAAATCCTCAATTTTATCTCGAATATGATAGTAACGTTAAACGCCATGAGAAAAAATTACGATATTTGCTATAGCAACCTTTACAGCATGGTAAATTTGTCATTCATTAAAATATCCTTTTTGGTAAATGCCTTATGTATTTTTTCAAGAGCTGAAAGATAATGGTTGCACTTAAGTGATACTGAATATGCCTGTGACGAGAGGTAAGTAAAACACATATTTTCGGAGGCTTGAAATAAAAACCATTTTAACTATATCGCCTGTATAGAATTTATTGCCAGCAAGGAACTAAGAGTGTTATTGACCCTTTGCACTCGAGAAGTAATTCTCACTGGCCAGTAAATGAGTGCTCCAAATGATTTAGACACCAGTATTTTAAACCATGTTTCTTCGCTTTATTTAATGGCCGAATAATCTGGGATAAAAAGGGGCAAGATAAACTTTAAAGTATTAGTAGTGCCAAAAACATTTGGTGTCCCGATATACGAGGGACACCTGACAAAACTTATGGTGAGTGATGGTCATCTTTTGCATGCAAATGGTTAAACAGCTCTGCTATCGGTCTGTCTGGCATTGGTCGGCTTACACCTGGTCGTTAATACAAGAAATGGACCAACTGATGGTGTTGTTAAACGCGGATGATCTTCTGCAAGATTGCTAGTAGCAGTTTTCGTTGAAATGTACAGCTCATATTCAAAATATTAGAATAATTGAGAAAAAGTAATAAGAGAAAATTATTTGTCATTTATTTATTTTTTATACTAAGTAAATGCAATTAAATTTCTTATAAATTAAATCTGGAATGTTTAGATAAGATTTTAACATTTATAAAATATAAAATACAGCACAATAAATTAGGTATACAGCTTCATTAAACACACCAGAATATTAGAATAAAACTTAGATTGGTTCAAAATATTCGAATATTTTATTTTACGCAACAATATTACCTTATGAATATGAAGTAAATGATAGTTAATATTTTGTAGCATCCCCTTTAGCTTTCATAACAGCATACAATCGATCTTGCATACTACATACAAGGTGTTTACAAACATTTCTATCAATATTAGCCCAAATAGACTTTATACGTGCCACTAACTCAGTTTTACTTGAAGGAGGATTTTCTTGAAGTTTTCTCTTCATTATACACCATAAGTTTTCGATGGGATTAAGATCTGGTGAATTTGGTGGCCAAGGAAGTACCTTAATGTTGCGTTGGCGGTACCAATTCTTAGTTGACACCGAGGTATGCGGGGACGCTAAATCTTGTTGAAAGATGAAATCATTTTCAAATAAATCTTCTGATCATGGAATCATGTAATATTCTAAAATTTCTTGATATATCAGAGAGTTAACCTTTTCGTAGACGATGCATAACTTTCCAGGTCCTTCTGCACTCATACAACCCCAAACCATGACACTAGCAGCAAATTTTACGGAACGTTTAAGGCATTCTTTATCAAATGCTTCTTGCTTCATTCTCCAAACTCGAATACCTTGATTACCATATGAAACACAAAACATACTTTCATCACTAAATAATATATTTTTCCAATCTTCATTGCTCCATAAACGTCTTGATTTACACCAATTCAATCTTATACGCTTTTGTCTTGCAGTCATGAGAGGTTTTGTTTTCGGTACACGAGATTCAAATTTAAATTTATGGAGACGTCTTAATGTTGTCGATGTAGAAACTTCAACTCCTTCTTCTTTCCATTTTCGGTGCAAGATCGCACACTTTTAAAACGGTTTTTCTTAACTATACGCTTCAGTTTCCTGTCATCTCTAGCAGATGTTTTTGGTTTTTCGGCCACCATTTCGGCGATTATTTTGAAATTTTCCAATTTTTGAATATTGTGTTAGTATTTTACTAAAGCTCGATTGCGAACAATGTAAATAATTCGCTATAAAACATTGATTTTTACCGTGCCGATACAAATCAACCATACGAAGTTTAGTAGATTCAGGAATATCGCTCACACGGCCCATTTTAAGACGAAAAAGAAACAAACTGCAAAAAAGAATACTGATTTTAAATAAAATAGTCTGAATTTAATCAATGATGCCACCAGTTAAGAATTGGTAATAATTAAAGGAGAATTAATGTGAAATATTCTAATATTTTGAACCACTTGAATAAATATTCTAATATTTTGACTTTTCAAAATAATTTTTTTTGCAATTAATCTTTTCAAAAATGATATTAAATTTAAGATAACAAGTAAGTTTAATCAACAATAAGTTCTTAATAAAAATATCGTTTGCATATTTTCATTAAAAGACATTAAATTACCAAACGATATTTTCAATTTCTAAAAAAAAGGTAATTATTCTAATATTTTGAATATGAGCTGTAGCACTGCCACTACCACCAAACCGCAGACTCGCCGATAAAAACAGCTTTGACAACATCCGCTTGACACAGCCCTGACTCCATTAAATGGATAACACGACCACGCAAGAATTAAATTCATTTACTATAATTGTAATTAACGCTAGAGCAGCCGGAAATTTTACTCAAATGTTATAAAAAATATTCACACCAGATTTTTTATTTAAAACTGTTTAACAAATTTATTTAAATTATCATTTTTTTTTAAAAAATTCTTTCGTGATTATTTATTTAACTAACTTTAGGAAGAAATTTGTGGTTCAAATCGAAATATTTTTATTTTGTACCGGTCAAAATGACCGCTATGGTGGTTTTACTTTTAAGAAGATAATTTCCCTTTTTCAAGAAATTATTTAAAAAAATATGGTTAAGATGGTACAGGTTTATTATATGATAAGGCGTATCCCTGATTAGTTTTGGGGCTTCACTGATTTAGTATAAAAAAAGGAAATGGCGGGAGGGGGCGGGTACTTCCTTCCTTTTTTTCAAAAGGCACTATTATATAAGGCTGTAATATACAATTAGTCTGCATAGCCTGTGAGCTCTTTGCCATCAGTTTAACTGGGCATCATTCTTTTTATTATATTACTATTTTGGCAATTTTTCTTTTTAAATTTCAAATGTGTATTACATACGACTTCGTAAGTATATTTAAATGTATCAAATGTTACATTTGTTATATATTTTTTACTGATATAGTGTAAAGCGATAAAATCTAATACGTTCTCATATGTTTTTACTTTTCAAAAAATAGCAAAAAAACTTAATTCTAATTCCGCATAGATGTATCACATATATAATAAACAGCACGTACAATATCTATCTGACATACTAAACAAAAAGCCTCAGCATTTTGAAAACATGATTGTGATAACTATATGAACATTGAGAAAAAGCTGTTCAAAGTTTTCATTTATGTGGGGAATTGTGCAGGTTGTATCAACAAATTTTGAACTACTTCGCGATGTAATAACCATATGGGTTAAAAAGAATTGTCAAAATATTCACAATTAAATGGACAATAAAATTCAATATAAAACAATTTTGCGGTAAACTGCCTCTTAATTTATCATTAAAAAGTATCATCCAAATCATAATTAGAAACAATAAAAAATTAAAAGAGCCATGAATTCTCATAATAGAATTACTTTAAAATCCACATTTTTTCGTCTAACCCAGGGGTTTTTAAAGTGTGGCGTACGCCAGGCGGCGGGGTAATCATAGTTTCTATGGGGCATTTTTAAATTTGTTATTAATCCTTTTTTGCGAATAATTTTTATTTTGAATTTATTTCATTTATTTATTTTTAAATAAAAGAAAATCTGCAGGCTAAAATAGCAATCATACATAAAAGTATTAAAAATAATTAAATACAAGTAAATTTTATAAAAGTTTCCAATTAGAAGTTAAAAACACCTGTTACCGTAGTCCTGTTAAATTAGGTTTTTTTTCTGGAAATAAATTCGAAAGTTTTAGAACTTGGTAATATTGTTTGGGAGGGTCTACTAATTAACATACAAAAAGCCCTGATGAATAAGGGGTGAGCATGAGAGGGGGAGGGGGGGTAAAAGCAGGTACCTTTTTTCGTTTTTAAGCTCAACGGCTTTGAAAGCCTGAGAGCTTGTGTGTTTCTGAATGTACACATTTATGTATGTATGTATGTAACGCGATAACGCATGATAAAAATATTCAATTTACTTGAAATGTTGGTATAGGTTTATAGTCCAGTCACTTTAGCATTTTCCTTCGGAAAAATTTTTAATAAAGGTTTTTTTTCACAGAGCGATTTATTATGTCATTATAAATGATATCTCAAAAGTCCCCGATGTTCTGCTGTACGCTTCCCCCTTTTTGGGGGGCATTTAGGGGGAAAAGGGGGCAAAATATTAATTAAGCTATATAAGCAAGTGATACATCATTTTTCATGTATTTTTTAACGCTGAATCGAATGAAACTAAAATAAAGTTGATACGACCAATAGTTTCTGAGTTATTAAAGTTTTTATATATTTAAAAAAATTAAAATTTTTCATGTATGTATTTTTAATGAGTTTTTTTTCCTTTCATTTTAAATCTAAACATTCATTATTAACGTTACATTAGACATTACATTATAGAACATATAAAACATTAATTTATAAAGAAAATGTTTATTATATTTACCTTTCTACTCTAAAAATAGATATTTCTTCATAATTGTTCTTGATCATGAATATCTGTCACGTCTCATTCTTCGCTGCCATTTATGATATCCTTATCAGAGATCCCCTCTACTGGCGCAATATTTAAACAAGATTTTCCATGACAATTTCCACATGCAATATAGACCTAATTTTCGGCATCCGCACGCACTGCCGCAATCTTTGGAACATGAACAGAAAATCATGTTCAAAAGCGAATCTGAGGCGGGTGATTGGGTTTTTCGTATGGGAACTAGAAAATTATTTTTTATAACCGAACCCCATTCCAGAGGATCCGGTTCATTAACAAACCATGTATGTACGTGGTAATATACTCGAAATAAATGTTGTTTGGCTGTACTTGAAGTAGGAGGTAGGGTATTTAAATTGACCGCTTTATTCTTTGTGATTGATTTGGTGGTAGTGTACATACCGGTAATCGTCTAGAGATTTTTCCTTAGAAGAGGCACCATAAATGGCCAGAAAAAGTTTGATGTCATTCTCAGCAATTAGTGTACGAGAAATGTTATTTTGATTGAAAATTTTTTTTGCATCTAGTAAATCTGGACGCTTTTGTATTAATTTCATCACTGCTTATTTTCCTTTCTAAAAAATAGCAGATGTTCCTTCACAGCCACAAAAAGCATGGAGGAATAAAATGTATTCCCTGTATCTTCCTTCCAAACTTCTTAAAGAGTAATTTTTTTCTTCCACCTGGCTTTTACCTGGCTTGAGTAAAAAACTTTCCAAGTTTGGTGGAGTTCGAGAGGCCATGATTACCAGTAAATCAATCTCTTCTCGAATTATAACAGTGGCGTTTTTACAGTCTTGAGTGCTTTTTCAACAATAAGGACATCTGAATCATCTTTTGCATGCTTAACACATACACTGATGGATTTAAATTTTTCAGAGAGCAAATAAATCAACCTACTTTTGTTTTTTGAGTGGGAGAGGAATTTTTCTTGGCTAACTGTCGCAGTCATGTTTTCATTAAAAAGAATCTCTGTTGATGCCATTTTTGAGCAACGAAGAAATTGCTGCATGGCTTTGACACTTTTCTGAAGATTACTATAACCATCAAATACGAGGATAGTGTTTCGACCGTAGTGTTTTTCAACATACTGCACATATTTATCACAAATAACCCCGAAAGAATCACTTTGATGCCAGACTACTCGATGAAGCAGATATCCTCCATCAACAATGTAGTTCGTTCGCTCAAAATCAGGATGGACATCTATGGGACTGAAGCTGTTAAATAAGGATGACTTTATGGTTTTTGACATTCTAATTTCATAGAAAAGGGTTACTGGGTAAGGAGCCAGTTCAAACTTCAAACATTCACTGAGATCACCGTAGAATCTCTTCATTATACAAATTCTTTGAAACAGCAGCAATGGATCTACAGGTTACGGTAACATCATGCACTGTTATGTGACTGTTCACTGTTTGAAGAGAAAGAACTCGTTCGGCACGTGAATTTTTCATCTCGTGAAAATTGCTACCGAACTTTTTTGCCATTATAGTTGCATCAACGTTCAGTGCATCATAGCAGTTTATTTTTTCCACATCACCTGTAACCCCTGTTGCAATGGACATAATCACTTGTATACTTTGAAAAGGATTGTGGACATAAAACCACTCTGATACTCTGTTTACGTTTTCTTGGTCCCGCTTTATTCGAGATTCCCGTGCATCCACATGTCCTCCACTTGCAAAGGAAACATCACAGAACTTTTCAATTCCTTCAGAAATGTTGGTTGCATTTACTAACCCCAAAACAAACTTTGTTAAAACACTTTCTTTTGTGCTCCTTCCACGCACAAAGCCTCCTTGCATCTTTGGGGACTTCATGAGTCATTGTTCAATTACCATATCACTTGAAATCCCACAAAAAAAAAAAAAAAAAAAAAAAAAAAAAAAAAAAAAAATTATCAGATTTTTTAATAGTGAAAAAGTGCGAAGTAAATCTTTTCAAGGTTATTCATTGAATTTTCCAATTTTTCCATGCCTTGTATGAACAACAAGGCACTTTTAGCGTACAAAAAATGTCCTGCAGCATAGAAATACGGAATAATTCTTTTTATCGCTGTTAAATATGCCCTCCAATCTCCCATCCTCTCTGCTCTAAAAAATTCTTTGAGAATTAAAACTATGCCCAAATACTGAACCAAATACCCCTATAAGATCGTACAGCTATGAAATTAGTTGTATGGAGGATACAACTGCAAAAATAACTTTACAATTGCAAAAGCCTCTCACATAGGAATGGAGGATACGTTGAGCTCTTGAAAGAAAAAAAATAGATCAACAGTCATGTTTTCTGCTAAAACGTTATAAATATTTGTTTAAAAATAAACATGTATATAAACGCGTGCCGGGATGGCACCCCCTTCCCCATTGCCTATACGTATGGACGCCCATGCAACTGGGAACTACTAGTCATATCGACCGTGATATTTGGCTTATGAGATTCTAACTAAAAAAGATTGTTCATATGAATAATGTATACATAAAATATTTGAATTTTTCAAAATATAAAAACTCCAATAACTTAAAAACTATGAGTCATATCAACTTGGTTCTAGTTTCATTCGACTCAGCGTTAAAAAATACATCGGAAATGATATATCACTTGCCTATATAGCTAAATTAATATTTTGCCCCCTTTTCCCCCTAAATGCCCCCCAAAAGGGGGGAAGCGTACAGCAGAGTGTCGGGGACTTTTAAGATATCGTTTAAAGTGGCATAACAAAACTTTCTGTGAAAAAAACCTTTATTAAACATTTTTCCGAAGAAAGACCCTTTTTTTGGCTAAAGTTACTGGACTATTATTGTGATAAGGCACTTCTCTGATTAGTTTTAGGAGTTCATTCGATAAGTATAAGAGGGGAAACGAGGGCTAATACCCCTCCCTTAATTAATATAAATCGGTTTTTCATGCAGAATAATCAGATTTCATTCAAATTTTAGATAAAGGATCATTCTGATGAGGCATTTTAATGATTAGTTTTGGGATTTCATCGGATAAGTGTAAGTAAGGAGGAAGGGGAGGCCACCCCCCTTAATTTCGATAAATGGGTTTTTCATGCAGACTTGTCACATTTCATTCAATTTTATATATAACATCATTTTGATAAGGCGCTTCCAAGATTAGTTTTAGGTGTTCATTTGGTTAAGAATAAAGTGAAGAAATGCGGGGAACTCCCTTCCCCTTAATTTAGGCTTATGGGTCATTCAGAATTTACCGCTTTGTTTCAAATTTTAGATATAGATTCATTGTGATTAGGAAGTTGCCTGATTTGTTTTGGAAATTCATTGGATAAGTATAAAGGGTGTTTAGGGGACTACTCCTCTTAATTAGGGGAAGTGGTTTTTCTTCCAAATTTGCATCGTTTTTTGGATGCAGGTTCATAGCGACATTATGCTTCACTAATTAGCTGTGAGTATCTTTTGTTAAGTATAAAGGGGGTACTTGCAATCCCTCCCTTTAAATTTGATAAATGAGTTTTTCTGCAGAATTATTCGATTTGCTTTTAATTTTAGATGTAGGTTCTTTCTGATAATGCGAATATCTGAATAATTTAGGAAGTTTAATTGTCAAGAATAAAGGAGGTGGATGACTCATCTTAAATTATATAAATGGGTTTTTATTAAGAATTTTCCGATTTGTTTTGAATTTTGGCTATATTTGTTAATGTGTATCCCTGATTAGTTTAGGGGGATTCAATGAAGTTAATTAATTATAAAAGGGGAAATGGGGGGAAGGTATTTCCCCTGTTAGTTTGTTTTTCTGTACTTACTGAACTAAAATTTAAACAGGCGTTAGTAAATATTGCGGTCATATTTGTAAAATCCTAAACAATAGTCACAATAAATGACATTTTTCTCAACTATAGGTTATGCTACATAGATTAAATGTTATGTAATCGGGTTTGCTGTCATTTCAAAAAGAGAGGCTGAATGCTACTTTAATTTCCTTATGTAACTTTCTTCTGGAATACTGTTTTTTCATAGATTATAGACATTTATTTCAAATGAAAATCAAGTGTCATAATTTTATTGCTTAAGAGGCGCAAATGCCAACCTATTGAAAAAAAATTAGATGCCGCGACTCGAACCCAGGCCATTATTCAAGTTTTGTCGACTAAACCACATAGAACGACACCCAGACTGGTACTTCTCACTATTGCATGTTGGCACAAACGTAGTACAAGATGGAATATTTTCCGTGAGCCAATGACACATGGGGCAAACAACAAACACTAATAAATCCAGCATCGATTGACTATATTAATTATTGGAAATTTTTCCAGGGAGAAAATTCGCCTTGCATATAATACTATTTCAAATGAAAATCAAATTTCACATCTTTATTGCTTAACAGGCGCAAATGCCAACCTAATGAAAAAGTTCCTACTAAGAAACTTTTCGAAACCAAATCCGAAACAAAAATGTAAATAATCCCCTCCCTTCATGTAGCCCCGCCGCCTCATTTCGTGTTTTCAAATAAACTGTTCGAACAATTATAAAACTAAAGAGTTTTGGTTCCGATCTAGTTGCCAAACCTCGATAAAAGTCAGCTTTTTCTCAAAATTTTGTTTTTTGGAGATCGTCAGTTTTGCATCTAGAACGATACTATTATAGTATTTATATAGTCTCGATGTTAAAATCAATATTAGAGAAATGCTAAATTCAATTATAAAATATATCATTTATATGTAATGTAATTCAAAATGGTAGACTCTTCAATAAATTTCACGAAAATGGAGCTGCAGGCTATGCAATACTTTTATATCTGAGGTAAGTTACCAAAGAGCAATAGCATTTTCCTAGATATAAAGGCGAACATACACAGCACATTGTGTTCATATTACAATGGACTCTTTCTATCTGAACACTCTCTAATGTGAACACTACTGTATTATAAACGCAATCTCACCGTCCCGGCGAAATATCATAAACTTAACAAAGGAGGAACTCTCTCTATTTTGAACATCCTCTAATCGGAACATCCCACTATTATGAAAGCTTCTTTTGGTCCTCACTTCTACTCCACCTCTCTGTAAACTAAACATGCGTTTGCAGTCTGAATTTGAATTTTCATTATGGAAATTAAAAAAAACTGTTACAAAAGAAGAAAAAGGTCCTACGAACTCGGTTTAAAAATAAACAAACAAAATCACTTGTGGATTTTAAGAATATACTTGAAATAAATAACTGATTGTAATTATTATTTGTGAATAATTTTTAAATGAAGTTATATTACTTATGTGTCCAACAATGTATATATTATCGATAAATATGCGTAGATATATATTAGGAAAATATGTTTTTTTAAAACCCGGTTTAAAGCAAAAAACATAGTTTAAGCCAAATAACTTTTTTTTTTTTTTTTTAAACCAGTATTTTTTTTTTTCAATAATACATTTATAACAAGAATTTGATGCTTTCGATAAATTAAAGAATGTAAAATGACGTAAAATTTTCGCTCTTTTAGACATCCTTCGTGGTATAAGAGTTGTTATTTTATAATAAGAATAAAATATTACAGAATGAAAAAGGGGCGGGGGCAATGGAATTTTAAATAACCTTTAAGTGGGGCGCCGTCAAAAAAAGATCGGGAACTTCTAGTCTAACATCACAAAAGTCTGATTTCATTATCTTTAATTCTGAAAATTTGCATACCTATTTCTAATTATATGTAAGAAGTTTTAGCGTTTTCCAACAAACAGATTTTTGCAAAAAGTGATTAATTGAAACATGCATTTCTTCTGAACAACAATGTATATATAAAAATTATTAATTTTAAGGGTTTGTAAAATTAATTTACTATAAAACAAAATAATTATATATTTATTAAATTATTTATAAGTTTTAATCTCCTGAGTCAAAATTCATAAGTTAAAACACAATCCATCTGACATTGTTTTCATAATTTTTTTTATAGTGAAATCTATCAGAAAAATGTCCAATAGCTAAATATAACATTAATTAGATGTTTGATTATACTGTTTCTTCAACAAATGTACAGAGAGGTAATTCGCGAAACACGCAAAGACAGTCTCTGTGTTTTATTATGCGATGGCTTCTGCTGGATGATAAATTTATTTTATTGATAGAAAAAAAAAGAGACAATCTATGTAAAAGAAAGAAAAGAAAACACAAATGGTTCTGAATTTGCGAAAATATAAAATAACCACGATAATATATATAGTAGTTTTTTCGAAGTAAATCATTATATCGAAAAACATACTTTGTATTTAAGAATCTCAGAATCAAATATCTGTTCAATATTTAATACTTTATAAATAGAAAATTTATTTTATTGCTACTGATTTTCTGAAACGTTTTCAATTAATTTTGTTCATGTTTTGTATCAGTTTCAGATCATATTATCAATTTCAGAATTTCTTTAATTTATATATTGCGTCTCGGACAGCTTCTCTTAGCATACTTTTTTGGACAGATGTCCTAGCTCTCGTATGTACGTTAATTATCAATCAAACATTTTAAGCAGCTGAATTAATTTCTTCCATAATTTCCAGCGTATAATCCGCGGATAAAACAATCATTTTTTGAAAAAGAATTAAAAAAAATAAAATATAACATTTTAGAAAAATGTAATGTAAATATTTGTATATAATAAAAATGGTAAATATTTGTTTTTAGTTATAATTGAGATTTCTGAGTCAAAACAGAATATTATTCATGTCTAACTGTTAAATATATTTGTTGAATTTGAAAATGTGTACCTGAGAAATGATAGTATCCAAATAACTTGTATTCAGGATATAGAAAACGAATTTATACACTCTAAAAATACTCGCAAACATTTACTCAAACCTAGGAAAAAAAGTTGCATTTTATAGTAGCTTCCAGTGTTGCCAGTGGGCTGCTAATTTTTTAATCAGATTTCTTGACTGGCACCACTTTTTTGAAACTGTAAAGTTCTCTTTATTTTCACCTTTCTTAATATGCCTCTAAATAAGTCTCTTTTCATTATGTCAAAAAAGTGGTACCAATCAAGAATCTGAATTTCAAAAAAGTAGCCCATCTGGCAACACTGGTAGCTTCTTTTATCATCGAAAATATAAGTGCTTCTAACAAAAAATTATTAAACATACATCTGTATTTTTATATTTTTCCAACGTTTTTGCAATACAAAAAATAAAATATTCGAAAGTAAGTATCAAAAACGTACTTTTTAATTTTTCATGTGTCATCAGAGTTTATGTACAAAAAATAAATTTCAATTTTCTTCACTGTTCAATCTGTTTTAGTAATAAGTTTGCTAATATAAATCCACAACTGAAATGCAAAAAAATACACAAATAAATCCTGCGGTCTGAAGATGATATACAGCAATTATTAATTTTAACGATTGGTATTTTTTTTTCTTATGAAAGAAAGTAGTTATTTATTTTTTATTTGTATGTTTTGATGTTTTGAGTCCAAATTTATAAGCTGAAACAAAATCCATCAATATTATTTCCACAAAAGATTCCAACCATTTCCAACTATTATACTTAACCAAACAACCTTCTAAAACAAATTAGAAAAACTTCTTAGCAATATAAACTTATATACAAAATTTGAACAAATCGAATAATTCTACATGAAAAATCCATTTATATAAATTAAAGGGGAATTTGCCCCCCCCCCCCATTTCTCCGATTCATATTTAACGAATGAACCCCTAAAACTAATCTCGAAAGCACATTATCAAAATATATCTACTTACAAAATATGAAGAATATCTGATATTTCTACATGAAAAACCCATTTATTGGAATTGAGGGGATCAGCCTCCATTCCACTTCTTTTTATTAAATTAATGAAACCTCAAAATTAAGAGAAGAGGCTTATAAAAATAAGATTATTATTAAAAATTGAAGCAAATCGGATAATTCTATCAAGACCCTCCTCACCTTCATTAGAAAGATAGAATTTTCATGGAAAACAATCCGATTTGCTTTAAATTTGGTATACCGTAAGACGCTATTCTCATAATACGCTTCCCTAATTCAGGGCTGCCACAGAAGACTATTTTTTAACTCTACCACACACCACTTTTGCAAAGCAAAAGTCTCTGACATACAGTTTGACAACTTTTGCAAGAGAAATATACTATAAAATGGATTTTCATTAAATGGTGGTGTTAATAGAATAGAAAAAAAGGCGAATGTGGCAGCCTTACTAATTAGATTAACCCTTTCAAGGGCGGTGGCTAGACCCTCTAGCCACCTAATTTTAATTCTAAAACTGACAAACGGCACCAAGAATACTGTAATAAAATTTTGACTTTGTAATAAAAGTTCAAAATAATGGGTTTATATTTGCTAAGAAATTCGTTAAAATATTCTGGTGTCAGTCATTTATTTTATCATTTTACAAGCAGAATTCTTCTGCCCCTGAAAGGGTTAAGATGTTCACTATGATTAGGTACAACAGGGGGAAAGGAGATCCCACCATAATTTAACTTGTAGGATATTTGACAATTTCTTCATGCTTTAAAGGACATTATTAATTGAAATATAAGCATAATACACAGCGAGTGAAAACAGCTATGAGCTCAATGTCATCAATTTAAAGGAGCACTTTTTCTTTTGTAAACACTTGTAAAAAATTGAAGCATTTAAAATGCAACAGACAAGATGCGTTCTATATTTATTTTTAATTTAAAATAGATTAAAAAACCAACTACGTACAAATGCTAAAAAAATTATAAAATGATTCGTAGTTTGTAAAATAAGTAATTGTAAATAGGTAAAATAAATTTTATCAGAGTTGCCAACATCCGGCAATTGTTAATTCATGAAAACGTACTTTGAACCAGAAAATTTATTTAGTTTAGAAGTGCCTAGTATTAACTCAGAGGGTCATTTGAAATTTACTTAATGTCGTTGACTCAATGAATTTCTGGTTAGAAACATAATTGTTTGATTTTTAAAAAAGCCGGAGGTTGGCATGTCTGTATTATGTAATATTTGTAAATAAGTATAATCGTAATTGTTTTGGACAGAATTTTTTTTTTAAATTTAAGCTTTAGAAAAAATGCAATATTTAAATTTAGAAGTTTTGGTCGGAAATTTAATCTCCCTTTTTAAATGCATTACGCTTCCCTTAGGAAAAAAGTATCACTCTAATTATTTTCAAAATTGCTTTTCGTTAGTATTGACGAATGCTAAACTAAAGAGCATGCAATGACGTTAAAATTTTCTAGAACTTTTATAGAAAGATGCTGCTCGCGTTTATATAATAATTTTCCGGAAAAGATTTACTGAGTTAGCATTTCAGTGAAAATAATACCAGCTATACTTAAATCACAGAAACGTTTCAGATGATACTTTGAATCTTTTATCATGCAAATAAGGCAAAAAGACAGAAAAATATATTTCACTCCATTTCGTACAGTTGTTCTTGACAATAAAGAAATCGAAGTATTTTGAAACTATAATACTATGAGCCTTGTTAATTATTTAATAACACATAAATTCTTAAAGTTGATTCTGTGCTTATTTGATACTTCTATTAAACATGTATGTATCTTCACACAAATTCATTTTGCTACTTTTAAAATGCTTAAAAAGAAGCTAGAATTTGAACCAGGAATGTTAGAGCTAAAACGGCCAATTCTCTATCAAATGAGCGATACCGTACGTATTTGGAGGACTAATTCATCCCACTAACCTTTAACTTCTTCCCGACGGGAGCCTTTTACGAAATTTTTAATTTTTTGCCACCGGTTTTTAAAAACAGAAATTTGTGTTTTTCAAAAATCGAGAAAATGATCCGATTAACCTTCCGTCTACCAGACGGGTCCATTGGACCCGACAGCAATATTTCTGGTGTCAATGGTAAAATGAGAAATTGTCGATTGACACCGGAATTTATAAAGGACTTGTCTAGATATTACGAATGCCTTAATTTAAGCTTTCATTGTAAAAGCAAAATTATATTAAAATATTACTGGTGCCGTTTGCAAGTTTGGAATTAAAATTAGGTGTTGCCGTAGATAAATGGGTGTTTTGTCTGGTAGACGGAAGGTTAAATAAGCCAAATTTTAGAGTAAAATTTTACTTGCAGAGATAAACAAAAATTCTGAGGGCACTTTTTGGGGCATGTATACATCTCGCTCATCCCCGAGGGATTAACCTTATTCTCTATCTGGATCCATATATGGGATTTTCTCTTCTTTTCCATATAAAAACTACGCATTTTGATTTTTTGTAATTTGACTGCATTTCCTAATGTTTGAATGTTCTGTGCTCTAGAAATGAACCGATAAATGGTAGCGAAAATTTATAATAACCTCATATACATATTAACAATAATAATAATATGACACAAACATTAAAAATTACATCTTATAGGAGATCAAAAAATCAACATATTAAAAAGTATGTTAAATTTTACGCGGTGCACGAATTATGTGAAAATATTATTTTTGTGAATGCGGGTAACAAATTACTTAAATATCGAAATTTTCACAAGGAGCATTATAGCCTTTTACATTCTTTAAACGAAAGAATGGATCTGGCTTCTCAGGAAACAGCTGTAATTTATTGGATCGTGAATGAGTTGTTTTTTTTTAAGCTTTACGCATGTTTATTAAAATTGCTCATTTAATTTGCTTAAAACTATTCCTTTACTAGAATTGTTTTAACTCTTTGCGAGAAGCTGACTTTTAAATCGTGAGATAAGTGGATTTTGTCTCAAATTGAGTTATTTTGTGGCGGAGGTTTTACGAGAGTACACTATCATAATAACAGTCACTAAACAACATATCCTTGAAGACATGGAATAAACTGCAAAGAAAGGTAAAGTGTGCAGAAAGAAGAAATTTTGGTGTAGCAATGTGGATTGGGAAAGAAAGAAAAAAGGCAAAAAAAAAAGGATAAAATAAAAGAAGTATATTATTTATATAACAAGAACAGAGAGTGTTATAAAAGGCAAAAAAAAAAGGATAAAATAAAAGAAGTATATTATTTATATAACAAGAACAGAGAGTGTTCAAATGTGCCATCACCAACATTGATACATATAAGGATACAAATATTGTGACTAAAAGCTTTGCAATAAGTTGTTCATCTGAGTCAATTATGGTCTCGTAGTTGAAAAACCTGAAATCATCAAAAGAGTTCTCCAATCACTTTCTCGACACGTTTGTACTACTTTAAATATTTACTGAAATGTTATTAAAATCTTAACAACGTATATTCCGGATTGAGTAAAAAAAAACAATTATATACACTATAAAAATTACTCGCAAACGTATCAAAAAACTGCGAATGCAATCATATTTGAATTATAAGCGCATTTTTAACTTAGAAAATATATTTTTTTCTAATATTTCGAAAGATGCAAAGTAATTTTTTATTTGTATGTAAGTCGGAAGAGGTATCTGTATACTTTCCTTTGTCAACAGATTATATTATAGTCAACAGATTATATATTGTCTCATTTTACAGTAAAATACCAAGCAAATTCAATTTGATACGCAAAAGATTTTTATAGTTGAGCCTATCACATATATCTTCATGTGCTTTAATTAGACATCTGATTGTATTATTTCTTAAGGCAATACAAATACAGATAATTTCTGAAGCACACAACACATTCTTCAGACGATGTTATTTGTTGTATTAAGAATTCATTTTATTGATAGATAATAAAAGTAGTTCAACTTCTATTTTTATGTATACTAGAATTACAAAGTTTATAGGTTTCTACTTGTCTAGTACATCTATCATAAATAAAAAAAAATGGTTTTCATGGGAATCAATATTCTTTTCATAAAATGTTTTTTATATCTTTTGTCGTTTTTATGCCTTAATGTTCTTCAATGATATCATAAGGAAAGAAAATAGAATAGTGAATAGAATATAGCATTAATTTGTATGTTTTTATGCTTATTTACGTATGATTATTATTTAATTCATTCTCCATCAATCATATTCCATTATTTATTTTTTTTTTTTGGAAAATTTCGCTTCAATAATACCTGGTTTAAAATTTCATAGTAATGCATGCAAAGTTATGTCAGTCTGCCAGTATTTTTAGTATCTTTTGCCATCTTCACACGCAGAATATTCCGATTTGTTTTAAACTTTATACAGCTATTTAGTCTGATAAGACGCTTCCTTGATTAGATTTGAATGTCCATTGGTTAAGTATAAAATGGGGGTTGGAATGGGAGAAGTAGTCCCGGCTTAATTTAGCTAAGAGGAGTTTTGTCGATTTCCATTTTTTTTTCCGAGGATCATAATTGTTTGAAATATAAATATAAAATAGAATTCGTGAGAACAGCCTGTGAGCTCAAAGCCATTATGTTTAAATTGGATCTTTTTTGTATAAAATATACCTCTCTCTATATATAATATATATATATATGTGACATTTTAAGATAGGAGCCATTAATATTATTTGCAGGTTTCCCCATGTTATGTCACAGGAGTCGAGGCGAGATAAAAATTAAGTAAAATAATAAACGTAAAAACTTCATTAAATTCCACAATTGCTGCTCCAAAAGATTAATTAAATACAATCATACGCAGAGGGAAAATGCTCCTTCCAAAGCAATATTCCATAAAAAACATTCGTCTAGCTTTTAAATCGTTCAAACCCGAAAACATCGAATAAAAGATTCCATCCATCGCTGGACCTCTTCACTCATCAGAAAAATAAAAAGCTTCTAGAAGTTTCTCTAATTTCTAACCATTATTTTCACATGTAAACAGAATTCCTGTCCATCGTCGAGATTAATTTCATTCAGACGATAGTTTTTTAATTAAAAAAATTATTATTTAACTAATTTATAATTGAACACTCAATGATATCCTGCAGACGATATTTTGAAAAAAAAGAAAAGAAATTAATTTATTGATACGCAAAAATATCAAACGTCATAGAGGGGTAAAATAAATAAATAAATAAAAATAATGATATTTTTTAAAGGTATGGTTTTGGAATAAATTTAATAAGACTCTCTTAAAAAGGGTTGATAAAAACAAGGAGTTTTATTTGGAATATTAAGAAGTAACGTTTAATTAAGAATATTTTTAATTTAGAGCCATCTTTTTTAATTTACGCATTTTGGAATAAACGTTTTTTAAGGCGAATTAAGAATTTATATCTTTTCCATAAATATTAATAGATTAGATCTAGAAACAAGATTTTAATTTAATAAGTTGAACTAAGTACGGAATATTGTTAAAAGGAAATTAATATAGTATAAAGGTTAATTTTGGCGAAAAAAATTTAAATTTGAATATATATATAAAAGCATTTTAAAAGCAACAGACAAATTACTTTCTATGATTGTTTTAAATTCAGAATAGAATATAAAATTCAACTATGTAAAAATACTTAAAATATAATTGAAAAACTAGTAATTTTCCACAAAAAACTTTTTTTTTAGTTTTAAATTCAGGAAAATTCGATATTTAAACTTAGAAACTTTATTGCAATTGTGATATCCTTTTTAAACGCATTACGCTTCCTTTAGGGTAAAAGTATCAAACTAATTATCTCTTAAATTGCTTTTCGCAGGTATTGGCGAATTAAAAAAATTAAAGAGTAAAGAATGATTTAAAATATTTCTAGAACTTTTACAAAAGGTGCCGCTGGCGGTATATGGAATAGTTTTCACTTACGTTTATTAAATTAGCATTTCAGTGAAAATAATACCACATGCACTTAAATCACAGAAACATTTTAGATGATACTTTAATCTTTTATCATATAAAAATTGCAAAAAGATATTTCATTCCATTTCGTACATATAAGTATTTGTCGATAAAGTACTCAGAATACTTAAAAATTATTATAATCTTTTTTAAATATTTAGTTACGCGGGCAAATTCACAAAGTCGTTTGAAAAACGTTTCTGTATTTATTTGAACTTCTATTATATATAGATGTACTTTCACATAAATTCATCTCACTGCTATTTAAATGAAATAGAAAAAATAAAAACTAATGTATGAACTTTCTCGTTTTTTGGTTTCAATTATCTTCAAAATCACTGCATCATACATTTGTTTTTGGTGCATTTAAAACTGTGTCTTATTTTAAATTAATTTTTAACACAATAAATCAAATAGTAACGAAATCAAACATGTGCAATTTTCCAAGTGAATGAAAAATATCAGGCGAGTATTCAAATTAAGAGTGTCTTGGCTGATATCATTGCCCTATCAACAGACTGATTATAGAAAATCTAGAAGATAACTTTACTAACTAACTTTTAATGGTCACAGCAGATACGTTATCCGGGATGTTTTAGGCAAGATATACCTGGAACGAATCCTAACCCTGAATTTTTGTAATCACTTAGAAAATTAAAATTCTTATGCATTATTTTGTTTAAATATTTTCTAAAATTTCAAATCTGCAAAATTAAATGTTTACGTCTTATAAAGGATCAATCAAACTACCATATTTAATAGTACGTTAAATGTTATGAGGTGTAAAAATTAGATTAAAACAATAGTTTTTTTTAAAATACAGATATAAAATGACACAAGCCATAAAAACAAAATTTCGATGGTGGCACTGTAGCCTTAAAATTTATTATTACAATGGTCATTAAATTGGTTTTCTTAAACACTTTAAAATAAGTTTCTGCACTTATTCTGTACTTTTATTAAACATAGATGTACTTTCACATAAGTTCATTTAGCTACTTTTTAAATGGATGAGAATACTCTAAAACAAGCTTATAAACGTTCTCGTTTTTCGGGTTTAATTATTTTTCAAAAGACAGTATCATATGCTCATTTTTTGCACATTAAAACTAGGTATTATTTTAACTTATTTTTTAAGACAGTTATTCAATTGATAAATAAATCATAACAGTTGTTATTTTCCAGTTAGCTAAATAACTCTGGGACAGGATTCGAACCAGAAATGTTTTGGTTCAAACTGAAATGTTTTATCAAATGAGCGGTAATATACGAATCTGGGAGACTAATTTATCTAACTAACCTTTAATGATCATCGCATCTGAATAGATATCTAAATCATAGAATGTCATTTATTTATCAATTGAATTATTATGTTAACAATTAATTTAATATAATTATACATGCCGCATGTACTCCCTTAAAACGTCAGCCAAAAAATAACTCTAGTTGAGCCGAAATTCGCTCATCTCACGTTTTGAAAGGCAGCTTCTCATAGAGTTCAAACAACTCAAGTGAGTGAGTTATTTTTAAACAATTTAAATCAAGATGAGTTATTTAACCCGCGAGTAGTCGCGACTTTTTTCACAACGTAGTTAGTCGCGCTCGGTCTTTTCGCCGCTGACCCCTCGCATACCAAATACGTAAAATAAGAAATATTTTTCGCCTAATATACGAAAATAACATTACAACAAACATATAAATTTGCAGTTTTCTTAAATTTTGCATTTTATTAATAAGATCATGAGTAATTAGAAAAAGTAAAAATGAACTGACATTAGTAATTTTTACGTAGACTTTATCTCCTATTTCAACTTTGTTTCTAAAAATATACCTGACAGAAAAACAGAGGTGTCCTGTTACTTCATTAAGGTGGTCGAGAAAGCTTCAAAGTCAGCTATATGGTAGATATCCGTTGTATTTGTAATGTGATGCAAGTTAGGAGAATATAAGTTATACGGGCGGCGAAAAGACCGACACGCGACTACTGACGGGTTAAATAAGCAATCTAAATCAAGATGAGTAAAGCGTTTAAAAAGCAACTCATTCACGATTCAATAAATTAGAGTATATCCCTAGTGTAGATAATCGGACGACAAAAAATACACCATCAATAAATTAGAGCTCTTTCCTGAGAAGCCAAATCCACTATTTCGTTTTAAGAGTGTGTGTACTGCATTTCCAAAAATAACCTTCCATTTATTCTGTTGAACGGATTCCTATATAATATCAGATTATATTATTGTTAAATATTAGCTGACTGAATTATACCTTGAGATTTGTCCGAAATGTCTCAGACGAGATATACCAAAGTTGAATCTAATCCCAAACTTTTTTCATCCATTTTGAGATTAAAAACTGTTACGTATTATTTTGTAACAAATAATTTCTAAAACATAATTTCAACACATTTAGAAATCTATGTTCTATAGCAGATGCATCAAACAACTATACTTAAAACTACGTTAATTTTACTTGGTTTAAGGATTATGTTAAAATAACAGTTTTGTAAATATACTTTCAATAGAGAACATGTCATAGAAATCCTCAATAGCATATACAAAACATACCCATCGGACTACATTTAAGCCAATTAGAGCATGAACAGATAAATAGAATTCATTAACACTTTTTAACTGAGTTGTTAAGTGTTAAAAATCAATTATATACAAATTCAAAATTATAATAAAATAATTTGTAACTTCTCGCAAAGAATTATTATTATTTGATTAATATCTTCATGAAAATGCGATATTTAAATTTGGAAACTTTAGTGTAAATATAATTCCCTTTGTTAAAAGCATTCAGATTCCCTTAGGGAAAAAGTAACGAATCAATTTCATTTAAAAAGTGCTTTTCCGTACACATTGGCAAATGGAGTGAATAAAGTGCATACAATGAAGTTAAAACGGCCCTAAAACTTTTATAAAGAGATGCCACTGGCGGTTTATACAATAATTTTAACAAAAGGTTTATTGGGTTAGCATTTTAATGAAAATAATACCACATGAACCTAAATTACAGAAACGTTTTAGATGAAACTCTGAATCCTTTATCATGCAAATGTGGTAAAAGACAGAGAAAATCGATTTACGAAAATTTACTCTACTTCGTATATAGAAGCAATTCACAATAAAAATTGGGAATACCTTGAAACTATTATGAGGCTTATAAAATAGTATTTAATAACAGGTGCAAGTACTTAAAGTATTTTGAAATAAATCTCTTTACTTATTTTATACTTCTATTATAAATGTGGATGTATTTCACTTTCTCGAAAAATTTATTTTGCTACTTATAATATATATATACTAATCAAGCACATGAACTTCTTCGTTTTGAGGGTTCAATTGTTTTTGAAACGAGAAAAGTCTCATTATTTACTCATTTAAAAATATGCGCTATTAAAAAAATTTCATCACAATTATTCAATTAGTAAATATACACTATATGACCAAAAGTGACCCGCAAGTTGCGATTTTAGACAATTTGTCAAGCATCTAGATAAACACATAAGAATTTTTCCTGAAATTTCAAGTGTGTAAAGATAAGAGTACGGGTCATACATGAAAAAACGTATCATACGTGAAAACATTATACCGAAACTTAATAAGGGACCGTCAACAAATGAAAAACGAACGAATATTTTTTGGATAACCAAGCCAAAACTAGTGTAGCAAAAGTGTTCAAACAATATATTATGATTTATTGGCTTATCCTAATAAACGCGTAGAGAAATGAAGGTTTTTATAAAAACAGTCCCAAATTTTTTCAAGATTTTTTGTTTATAATTTGCAGAGTTCTTAATACAAAATAATGTTCTTTTGCGAAAATATGGTAAACAATATTGTACCCAAAACTCTGTAAAAAAAATTTAAAAATAATAAAAAATGTATGAAAAATGAGCAGATTTGCTAAATAATTTTTCATTGCGTATGCTTCAACGCTACCAAAATGTCATTTACATATTGTGTTAGGTAAATATGCAGAGCAACTTTTGTGAAAGTCTCAAAAACATGGCTTGAAAATTCTGAAAGTGATTGTCGATAGAATAAGCTCAAAATTCGTTATTCCCAAAATGAAGCAAAAAGATGAGGGGCTGTATATATTTATTTATTAATTAGTTTAAATACTGAATACACAATATGGGTAATACTACTATATTTGGATACAACCCCTCATTTTTTTGCTTCAGTGGATTTTGAGATTATTCAGTGGACGATCACTTTCAAAATGTTCAAGCTATGTTTTTGAGACTTTCACAAAATTTGCTCTAAGTATTTAGCTAACACAATATGTAAATGAGGTTTCGATAGCGGTAACGCATGCGCGAAGCAAAATTATTTTGTAAACATTTTTCAATCATTTTTTATTGCTTTTAGGTAGATTTCGTATGAAATACTACTTATTGCATTCTCTCCTATGTTGGAATTTCTGAAAAATTTTTGCAGATCTACACCGATCATGACTTCTAGACCCCAAAACTACCATCAGTAAAAAAGTTTATATATAAGTATAAGTATATATATATATATTTCACTTTCTTCTAGACACGATAACTTCCATAATTATGCTCAGATTTTCTTCAAATTTTTACATAAAATCAAGAGGCATAAAATCTCGGTCGAGTTCGTTAATGGGCAAAATCGGACCAAGTGGGTGGAAATAGGGAGGGTTTTGGGAAAACCGAAAAAACGCGATATCTTCCTAATTAAAATAAATATAGAATCCGTTTAAAGTTTATATTACTTCTAAAAAATTGGCTAAAAGTTTATGCTTGATAGATTTCTGATAAAGTCAAAAGTGGGCTCAAGGGGCGTGTTTCTCCCAAAAACAGGGTTTTTGGGAGAAAAAAATTCATAACTTCGTCAATTCTCAAGATATCAAATGCAACTAAATTTTTTAGAAATGTACTTAACATTATCTAAAACTTTTGTATTTACAAGTTTTTGATAGGACCAATTTTTACCGATAAAAATATTAAAAACGAAAAGAAAAAGGGGGGAGGAAAAAAGAAGAAAATCCATAACTTATTCAATTCTTAAGCAATCAAATCTAATTACAATTATTTTATATCTTCTCAATAATATCTACAACTTTTATCCTAACAAGTTTTTTATAGGACCAATTCTTATATCAAAAATAAATTAAAAAAAATAGGAGTTTGAGAAAAAACCTCAAATCCAAACTGCTTATATTCTGACTCATTTTTAACCCTTTCCGGCGCAGACAAATTCTGTTCGTAAAATGAGAAATTGTTGACTGACACCGGAATTTGCAAAAGACTTTTTTAGAAATTAAGAATTCCCTGATTTAATGTCATTGTAAAAGTAAAATTTTACTAAAATATTATTGGTACCGTTTGTAAGTTTGGAATTAAAATTAGGTGTTGCCGGAGTGGTAACATTGCGCCGGAAAGGGTTAAATTAATTTTTGATTTTAAACGCATCCAAATGGCAGATCCTCTTATTTAGAAGCTATATAATGTGATATATTGGCCAGTGTTTTGATAAAGGCAGAATATATTTCCAAAAAGGCTGCCAAAAAAGGTATTTTGCGCAGAATTTCCCGAAGTCTTCGTGATTTGAAAATTTAAGGAAGTTTTCACATAGCAAATTGCGTTTTTTATGACTCGTTTTAAAATCCATTTTCGCTCTCAAACGCATCCAATTTACAGATCCTCTTATTTAGGAACTATATAGTGAGACGGATTGGCCAGTTTTTTGTTAACCCCTTGTGGCGCAGTGGTCTAGCTATGAAACCACTTAATTTTTATTCCCAAACGCCACATTGGCACCGGACTTGTGGTAAAAAATTTTTAGGTTTATTGAATTCCTGCAAAACAACTTTTTCTTAGTTACAGATAAAGTTGTTTTCAAATTCCGGTGTCAGTCATTTATTTCAAAACTTAAGCAATGAATTTGCTCTGCGCCGCAAAGGGTTAAAGGCAGAATATATTTCAAAAAAGTCTGCCAAAATGGGCACTTCGCAAAAAATTTCCCAAAGCAATGATTTAAGAATTGAGGATGTATTCAAATAACAAATTGGTTATTTTATGACTCATTTTTAAATCCAATTTTTCTCTCAAATGCATTCAATTGACAGTTTTTTGTTATTTAGAAACTATATAATGTGCGTATTCATCAATTTTTTCATAGACGCTAAATATAATTTTTAAAAAAGCTTTCAAAGCGGGCACTTCGCAAAAAAAAAAAAAAAAAAAAAAAAAAAAAAAAAAAAAATATCCCAAAGCGATTATGATGAAGAATTCAGGATGTATTCAAATAACAAATTGGTTATTTTATGACTCATTTTTAAATTAAATTTTACTCTCAAACGCATTCAGTTGACAGTTTTTTGATATTTAAGAACTGTGTAATGGGCCGTATTGGTCATTTTTTGAGAAAAACATGTATATATTTGAAAAAAAGCTGTCGAATTGGGCACTTCGCACAAAATTTCCCAAAGTGATCTTGTTTAAAGAATTGTGTATGTATTCAAATAACTAATTGGTTATTTTATGACCCATTTTTAAATTCAATTTTGCTGTCTAACACATTCAATTGTCATTTTTTTTTTATTTAGGAATTATATAATGTGCGTATTGGTCGATTTTTTAATAAAATCAGGATATATATTCAAAATATGTTTTCAAAATGGGCATTTGAGCCGAATTTCGTTTAAGAGGATTTTGAAAAAATCAGTTCTTACAGAAAAATGAAATTAAATTTTTTTAAAAAGCGGCCAAATAAAGTAGTTAATCTGGGTTTATCTTTAATAATATTTTATTTTTTGTTGTTGAAAGAAAACACTTCGAAATCTACCTCCGCCTATAAGCCATGCCGACAGGGATTTTTGTTATTTAGGAACTATATAATGTGCCGTATTAGTCGATTTTTTTAATAAAGTCGGAATTATTTCAAAATATGTTGTCAAAATGGGCATTTGATTCGAATTTAGCTTAATATGATTCTGATAAAACCAGTCCTTACAGAAAAAGGAAATTAAAAATTTTTCAAAAGAGGACAAATAAAGTTGTTCAACTGTGTTTATTTATAATCAAATTTATTTTTGTTGTTGAAATGAGCACTCTTCGAAATCTACCTCCGCCTATATGCCAAGCCGACAGGGATTTTTTAATTCTGATTGCAGTGTATTATGTACAATGTTATTAGTCATATTTTCGGTAAAGAACATTACTTTGTATTAAGAACTCTGTAAATGACAAGTGAAAACTTTTAAAACTTTCAGGCTGTTTTTATTAAAAATTTCATTTCTCTTCGAGTATACATGGTATCCGCATAAAAATGAATCCAGTTTATTACTATAAGTCTCTTAATCATAATATACAGTTTGAACGCTTTTGCTATATTAGTTTTGACAGGGTTATCCAAAAGATAATCGTTCTTTTTCAATTTGTTGACGGTCCCCTATGGAGTTTTGGGATAAAAATTTTCGCGGAAATATATGAACTGTACAATTATGTATACAAAACTCGAATTACAGGATAATTCCTCATGTCTTTTCTAGTTATTTAACAAACTGTCTAAAATCGCAAGTGGCCGGTCACCTTTTGTCATATAGTGTATCATAACGTAATTTTCTAAGTAGGTGAAAAAGCCAGGATTCGAACGAGGGACACGTTAGCTGTAACCGCCAATGTTCTACCAAATGAGAAGAAATTTACAAGATGTATAAGACTTATATACCCAAGTAATCTTCAACAATTACATCAAATGGAATAATATTTGAATCAGAGAATGGAATCGGAGAATGAAATCGGAGAATCAAGTATTACAAATTAAGATGATATTTTTACGCATGCAGCGTTTACTGCAGTTTCAAAAAAATCTTTCATTTATTTTCTTGAGTGAATTCATATATCGGACCAAATGTTGTGATCGTTAAATGTTAATTTACTGAAATAATCCACCAGATTCGTCCGGGAAGTTGCAGATGAGTCTTTTCTGGGGAAGGGGAGGGGAGACGAATGTGATCTCGAAATTTTTCTCGCGAGTTTTGACATTTATAGCTGTTATGTATTGTTTTGTACATATAACTTCTAAAATATAAATTCCACACGCTTAATAAACTATGTCTTTTACGGGATCTAGCAAACTTATATTTAAAACTACATTGGATTTTACAAGGTGGAACAATTATTTTGAAAAAACAGTTTTGTAAATACACTTTCAGTAGAGAACATGCCATGGAAGCTGCAATATCATATATGGATTTTTTACCAATCGTACTATACTTACAACAGTTAGAGCACAGATATACCTATCGAATTAATAAACCCCTTTAAACTATATCACATAGTGTTGAAAATCAATTGCACTGTTAAAAATTTGAAACTTTTGCTGCATCGTCACTTTACCGCTTTTATAGAAAACGATTACTTCACTGCATTATGGAGCATTCTCTTTGGTGAAAATAGCAATATTGTATAAAAGTGGCGGCGTAACGATGCAGCAAAATTTTAAAATTTTTAGCACTGTACATATAAGTGTGAAAACATAGTACAATCATTAGGATTTTTTTCGCAACGAATTATTGTTATTTTTAAAATTAAATCTTCAAGAAAATGCAGCATTTAAAATATAGAAACTTTAGTGCTAACGAAATTTCCTTTTTAACCCTTTGTTTACCGACGGTACTTACAAATACAATTAAAATTACTTATTATAAAATTATATTAATACGTCCACTAAATGTAATAATATTTAGAATGAGTTACAGACACATTACTTTATTTTGTTCCAAAAGCATTGTTGGTTACACAAAACAAAAATATTTTAAAAAGGATCATTTATTTTATCTTTGCATCTTTTGAGCTTTCCTGGCGTTGGGACAGGAGGATGGGGAACTTTCAATTCCGAAATATTTCTATATTTATATTGTAAGAACAACCTATTTGTACATTTTATAATTTTACAAAATACTAAAAAAGCAATTTGAAATAAAAGATTTGAGTGGGTTATAAATATTACACAAAATCCGTATAAATTCAAATTTAATTAATCCTTTTAAATTCTTCAATCTTTTTTAAACCCTTCAAAAATTTATTAAATGATTATATAATCATTTTAATTTAGTTTAAACAATTTACGTAAAATGCTTTAGAACATAAAATTTTCCCGAATTCATAATTCGGTATATAAAGGGTTAAACTGATTGAGATTCCCTTATGGGAAAAATAACGAGTCAATTTTATTTAAAAAATGCTTTCGGTACGTACTGACGAAGGAAAAAATAAATAAATAAAATGAAGGCAATGAAGGCAAAATCTTCCTGATAGGACGAGATGCCGCTAGCGTCTCATAGAATAGTTTTTACAAAAGATTTATTGAGTTAACATTTCAGTGAAAATAATACCACGTGCACTTCAATCACAGAGACTTTTAAAATGATACTTTGAATCCTTTATCATGCAAATATATCAAAAAGACAGAGGTTATTTTTCAGAGAAATTCTCTCCGTTTCGTATATATAAGTATGTGACAAAAAAGAACTCAAAATATTTTGAAACTATTATGATCCTTTTTAGATATTTAAGAACAAATACAAGTTCTTAAAGTCATTAAAAATAAGTTTTTGTCCTTATTTGATATTTCTATTAAGTATGGATGTAAACGTGTTTCTTTCACGTAGATTCATTTCGCTACTATTAAAATAAAATCTAACATATCAACTTTTCAATTTTTGGATTCAATTATTTTCTAAACGCCAGAATCGTATGTCATTTTTTCCTGCATTTTAAACAATGTACACAGAGACTTTTTAGATGATACTTTGAATCCTTTATCATGCAAATATATCAAAAAGACAGAGGATATTTTTCAGAGAAATTCTCTCCGTTTCATATATATAAGTATGTGACAAAAAAGAACTCAAAATATTTTGAAACTATTATGATCCTTTTTAGATATTTAAGAACAAATACAAGTTCTTAAAGTCATTCAAAATAAGTTTTTGCCCTTATTTGATATTTCCATTAAATATGGGTGTAAAAGTGTTTCTTTCACGTAGATTCACTATTAAAATAAAATCTAACATATCAACTTTCCAATTTTAGGGTTCAATTATTTTCTAAACGCCAGAATCGTATGTCATTTTTTCCTGCATTTTAAACAATGTATTATTATTTATTTTTTCAACACAATTACTTAATTTATGAGTACTAGGGGGCCCCGCCCCCCTGCTCGCTATGCTCACCAACCCCCCGCGTAATCGCTTCGCGATTCCAAATTATTGGCTACCCCTGCTTGCTGCGCTCGCCAATACCCCATGGTATGAATAAGCAGTTGCAGACCTTTCAAATGATGTGTCGCACGACTGGTGTTGTAAAGAAATTAAAAATGTGCCCCCTGGGGGGCAGAGTGGGGGGCGACACAAAAGACATCCATAATATGAATAAGCAGCTGCAGACCTCTCAAATGATGTGTCACACAATTGGTGTTGTAGAGAAATTACAAAATGCGCCCCCTCTTAGGGCAGAAGGGGGGGGGGTTACACACAAGATATCCATAATATGAATAAGTAGTTGCAGACTTCTCAAATGATGTGTCACACAATTGGTGTTGTAAAGAAATAAAAATGTGCCCCCCGGGGGGCAGAGTGGGGGATGACACACAACACATCCATAATATGAATAAGCAGTTGCAGACCTTTCAAATGATGTGTCACACAACTGGTGTTGTAAAGAAATTAAAAATGTGCCCCTTGGGGGGGCAGAGTGGGTGTGACACACAAGACATCCATAAAATGAATAAACAATTGCAGACCTTTCAAATGATGTGTCACACAATTGGTGTTGTAAAGAAATTACAAAATGCGCCCCCTCTGAGGGCAGAGGGGGGCGGTTACACACAAGATATCCATAATATGAATAAGTAGTTGCAGACTTCTCAAATGATGTGTCACACAATTGGTGTTGTAAAGAAATAAAAAATGTGCCCCCCGGGGGGCAGAGTGGGGGATGGCACACAACACATCCATAATATGAATAAGCAGTTGCAGACCTTTCAAATGATGTGTCACACAACTGGTGTTGTAAAGAAATTAAAAATGTGACCCTCCCCCTGGGGAGAGCAGAGTGTGGGGGGGACACACAAGACATGCATAATATGAATAAGCAGTTGCAGACCTTTCAAATCTTGTGTAACACGACTGGTGTTGTAAAGAAATTAAAAATGTGTCCCCCCCTGGGGAGCAGAATGGGGGATAACACACAAGACATCCATTATATGAATAAGCAGTTGCAAACCTCTCAAATGATGTATCAAAGAACTGGTGTTGTAAAGAAATTAAAAATTTGGCGAAATATTACAGTTATTGCCAAGTTGGCGTCACTTTTGACAACTAATTTTGGTCGCCAAATTTGGCGATATATCGCCAAGTTGGCGACAAACTTGGCGATTGTTGGCGATGGTAACCTTTCCTCTCTTTCTGGTAACTCATACGGCGATGCATAGACGGTGCCCTTTCCTGATTGGTCTATTCGACTCATGGAAGGAGTGGACAACCCGGATTCGTTAGTTCCGGAAATCTTCCACATCAGTATCATTCCAGGAGTCATTCCTTTTAAGGCTAGTTTTTTTTTACTATAGAAGGAAATCATGACAGATTTTTTCCAAACGGTCTTAACAATCAAGTTCTTAAAGTCGTTTGAAATAAGTTTCTGTACTTATTTGATAATTCTATTAAATATGGATGTAAGAATTTTTCTTTCAAATTTATTTCGCTATTATTAAAATAATTTAAAAAAACTAATATATTTTTTCGTCGTTTTTTGGATTGAATTTTTTTCGAAACGACATCATCATACGTTCATTTTTTTGCACATTTAAACAATGTATTATTTAGATTAATTTTAACACAATTATTCTGCTAATACATAAATCATAACATGTGTAATTTTCCAAGTGGATGAAAAAGAACAGTTGATTATTCGAATCAGATGTATCTTGGTTGAAATCAATGTCCTACCAAATGACCGATCCTGGACGAATCTAGACGACTAAATCACCTAGTTCACCGATTCGCAATCAGATCATCGTGAATAATATCTGAATCAGAGAATTCATTTATTTGCTAATTGGATATTTGTGTTAAAATTAATCTATTATAATAACGCATCGGGTGTTTACTGTGGTTCCAAATATAACCTTTTATTTATTCTCTTGTACAGTTTTATATATCCGACCAGCTGCTGTGATCGTTAAATATTAGTTGACAGAATTATTCCTCCAGATTCGCCCGGGATGTCTTAGCCGAGACAACACTAGGTCGAATTCTATCAAGGAATGTTTTCCTCCAGATTTACAACTGTTATACATTATTTTGTTCAAATAATTTCAAAAATTGAAATTCCACAATTTTAAAAACTAAGTCTTATAAGGGATCCGTCCAAAACCAGATTTAAAACAGTGTTGAATGCTGCTAGGTGCATGAATTATATTATAATAACAGTTTTGTAAATATATTTTCAATAGAGAACATGCCATAGAAAACTCTAATATCACGTATAAATTTTATATCAGTCACACTATATTTGCACCACACTGAGAAAAAAATATAGTTCCGGCATATAGAATCTAAAATTGTAGCTTTAGAAAAAATAGTTCCATGTCATCCTTATAAATTCTAGCTTTATTTGTTAGCGAGTTCTAGCGTCTCCTATTCGAATTCGAGAGCGTTTTCCTGTATTCTCGTTGTCAAACCTATTTAAAAATTCCTCTAAATTGATGAGAACGCAAGAGGTTTGATTTAATAATGATAATTCTAGTTTATGAAACCGTTCCTGAAATCAAGCTATAATTTCTTGTAACTGAAATGATTCAATATCGTCTAGTTACTAAGAAAACAAGAGACTAGAAATGCCAGGTCATTTTGTTTATTCAGCATAGTTGTTTAACCTATTCGCATAGTTTGGCAATCTGAAGTTCTAGTTTAGGTAATCAGAAAGTGAGTAACTATTCATTCTAGGTGAAGGCGGTATATTTTTTTTCTCAGTGCAGTAAAAGCAGGGATGGACAAATCGAATTCATAAGCAGCTTTCAACTATGCTTGAAAGTGTTAAAAATCAATTAGATACAAATGGGAAAGTACAGTAAAATGATCAGTATTTTTTTTGAAAGAATTATTGTTTTTTATTTAATCTGCAATATTAAAACGCAATATTGAAATTTAGAAACATTCAGTGCAAATGCAATCTCCCTTTTGAACTCATTGCGTTTTCCTTAGAGAAAAATTAATGAATCAATTATAATTAAAAAGGAATTTTTGTGGTATTGGCAGAAGAAAAAAGTGCATACAATAAAATTCAAATGTACTTGAAACTTGTATAAAGATATGCCGCTGGCGGTTTATAGAATTATTTTCACAAAAGATTTAATGAGTTAGCCTTTCAATGAAAATAGTACCCCATGCTCTTAAATCGCCGAAATGTTTTAGATACTTTGAAATCTTCATCATACAAATATGGTAAAAAGACAGAGAAAAATGTTTCAATAATGTTCACTCTGTTTCGTATATACCAGTTTATGACGATAAAGAACTTGAAATATTTTGAAACTACTATTAGCCTTATTAAATACTTAAGAACATGTTCAAGTTCTTAAAGCTGTTTGAAATAAATTTCAAAACTTATTTCATACATCTATTAAATATACATGTAAGAGTGTTTTTCTCACGTAAATACATTTCACTATTATTAAAAAAAAGAACAAAACATATCAAAATTTTCATTTCGTATTCAGTTATTTTCAAAACAACAGTATCATACGTTCATTTTTTTACACATTTAAACAATGTATTATTTTAGATTATTTTTAACACAATTACTCAACTGATAAGTAAATGATAACAGGTGTAATTTTCCAAATGGATGAAAAATCCCAAGCGACTATTCAAATAAGAAATGTCTTGGCTAAAATCTATATTATAAAGGCCAGACGTATCTGTGCGTAACGCATACGTCATTTTGCGAATGGCAATACTTTCCCATGCAATTCGGTTTTTCAATATTTGCTACTACAAATTTTATACTTCTGCGCATCACACATTTTAAATTTTTACACCGTCGTATAGAGAAAAAAAAAATGTACTTTTAAATGCAATTTGATTGAAAGCTGTGTCTCAATTTATTTTGAAATATTATTATTGTTTTTTGTAGTTTTAGTACGAATTTTGTAATCATGGCAACAGAAATGCCATTTTCTCTTAAAATTGAGGGGGAAAAAATTGAAATTAAAATACTATTTCAAGAAAACCGTCTGTTATAAAAATCAGGTGAATTTCGGGTTTCTATTTTATTTTTATTCACCAATTTAATGTTTGTTTTATTGCAACTCTCCAAAGGTAAGTTTTTGTAATTTTAGTAGGAATTTTGTAATCGTGGCAACAAAAATGCCATTTTCTCTTAAAATTGAGGAAAAAAAATGAAATTAGAATACTATTTCAAGAAAACCATCTGTTATAAAATCAGGTGAATTTCGGGTTCCTATTTTATTTTTATTCACCTATTTAATGTTTATTTTATTGCAAACTTACTTTCCAAAGGATACACATAACTTCATCACAATAACTGATCTTTATTACATTTTATTCATTACATATGCGATTAAAGTTTAATTTTAATAATTTAGGTAATTGAATTTTATAGAAATAGTATTGTGTTAATTTTACTTTTTTTTTTTTTTTTTTTTTTTTTTTTTTAAGCTAATTTTGTAGTTTTATTATAAATCAATGAATTACTCCCTTCTTAAACATTTTCTATCGTCGAAATTCGACGGGTTCCACCTCGTATAATATAATAACGCATGGAGCATTTACTTCAATTCCATAAAAAAAAACCATTCATTCACTCTATTGCTCGGTTTCATGTATCAGACGAAATGCTGTAATCGTTAAATATTAGTTGACTGAATAAGTCCCCCAAATTCGTCCAGGATGTCTCAGGCGAGGCATGCCTGAATCGAATCCGATCCCGGAACTTTTTCAGCGATTTTGAGATTTACAACTGCTATGTATTATTTTCTACAAATATTTTCTAAAATTTAGATTCAAAAAGCTTAAAAAACTATGATGTATTCGAGATCCTTCAAATAACCATATTTAAAACAACGTTGAATTTTACATGGTGTAAGAATTATGTTAAAGTAATAGTTTTTAAATTATATTTTGAATAGAGAACATTTGAAAACGAATTTGGAACATGGAAAAGTGTTAAAAGTCAGTTATATACAAATCCAAAATTATATTAAAATAATTAGTAGCATTTTCGCAAAGAATTATTATTATTTATTTTATCTTCAAGAAAATGCAATATTTAAATTTGGTAATTTTATTGCAAATATAATTCCCTTTTATAACGCGTTGAGATTCCCCTAGGGAAAAAGTAACGAATCAATTTCATTTAAAAGGTGCTTTCGGTACATATTGGCGAATGGAAAAAAAATATAAAATACAAAGTGAATACCACGAAGATAAGATATTCCTTAAACTTTTATAAAGAGATGCCGCTGGCGGTTTGTAGAACAATTTTAACAAAAGATTTATGGGTTAGCATTTCAGTGAAAATAATACCACATACGTGCAAATCACAGAAACGTTTTAGATGATACTTTGAAACCTTTATGATACGAATGTGGTAATAAGATGGTCAAAATGCATCAATAAAATTCATTCCATTTCGTATATAAAAGTATTTGGCGGAAAAGAACTCGAAATTTTGAAACTATTATGACCCTTATTAAATATTTAGTATCAAGTGCAAGATTTTAAAGTTCTGTCAAAAGACGTTTCTGTATCTATTTGATACTTAAGTTAAATATGAATGCAAGAAAATTATTTTCACGTAAATTCATTCCACTACTTTTAAAATGAAAAAAAATATAAATAAAAAATAAGCATATAAACTTTCTTGTTTTGGGTTTTTTATGACATAATATGCTCCTTTTTTGCATATTGAAAATATTATTATAGATAAAACAGCTATTCAATAGATAAAGAAATCATAAGAAATGCAATTTTTCAAATGGATAAAAGGTTCAGGTGAGGATTCGAACTATAAACGTTTTGGTTGAAACTAACAATGCTCTTTTGACTGAGTAATAACGTACGAATCTGAGGAAAAATGAACCTTTAAAGATCGCCACATTTGAACTGATGTCTGAATCCGATAATACCATTTATTTACCAGTTGGATAATTGTATTAAAATTTAATCCAATATAATTACGCAAGCACATTTATTGCAGTTAAAAAAAAAACTCAATTTATTCTGTTGAGCGGATTCATATATAAGACCAGACACTGTGATCGTTTAATATTAGCTGACTGAATTACTCTTACAGATTCATCCGGGATGTTTCAAGCGGAACAACTCTGGGTCGAATCAAATCTCGGACTTTTTTAACCCATTTTGAGATTTACAACTATTACGCTATATTTGGTAGAAATATTTTCTAAAATTTAAATTCCACACACTTAAACAACTATGTCCTATAAGGAGTCGATCAAACAACCATGTTTAAAACTTACGTTTAATTTAACTAGGTGTAAGAAAATGATGTTAAAACAACAGTTTTCTAAATATAATTTCAATAAGGAATAAACCATATAAATCCCAAATAACATACATAAAAACATACCCAGCGGACTTTATATTATGCCAATTAGAGCATGATCAGATAAATCGAATACATTAACTTTTTTTAATTGTGCTATATAGTGTTAAAAGTATATTTAATACAAATGCGAATTAAAATAAACAAGTAAGAAATATCATGCGTTAAGCATAGATTATGAAGCACTTTCCAACACTTAATGTAATCTTTAACAAAACTTTGTTATTCAGGGAAATAATAGTGTATAGCCAAATATACCCAAATATGTGTTCCAGTACATTAGAATAGCCCTGTATTTCATATGTCAGTTCATATAATGGGAAAATTTAGCTTAGTAAGAAAATACCCAGTAGCTTGAAATTTCTTTTTCAGCAATTCATACTATTAGATGGAAACATACTTGAATACTTTTATTCAGCCCTGTAATTTACATTGTACCTTTATTAAACGTCAATATTAGGCTAAAAGTTATTGTAAACTAAAACACTTTTAAAACAACTGAAATCACATTCTCATAAATCATCATTCATAGGCGTCCATGTACCGAATTCTTTGCGTGGCGCTGTATATCCTTTTATCTATATTCTGCAAACATTTCTCAGAATGCAGCTCAGCGTAAAAATGCATAGCTTATTTAAGAAACACGTTTAAATAAGTTACGCTCATATTCAGTAAAGTTGGTGAGCTTTTTTGTGTAGCCCTGTATATCAACTATAACATATATACACACCATATAATGTGCATATATTTAGCAAAATATAAACGCAAATATCATAATTAAAATGCATTTCATCCCTCCATCAGCCATCATCGGACACATATACGGTACTTCGGAAAGAATATACTATTTGAAATCTTTTGTATGGTCCTGTAAATGCTATGTACTTCATATTATGCAAGACAGTAGCGTATAATTTATATTAAGCTTCAGTGACATATATCAATTTTATTATACATGAAAAAGCTTAATATATTTAAAATACACACACAATTCCCCCTTTTACCATTATCTAATGGAATTATTTTGTGTGGCCCTGTAAATGAATAATAGCTACATTTTCACCTTCTATTTTATGGAATGCATATTTTAATATGTTTGACAGGATATAACATCTTTGAAATTCCTTTGAAACGATTTTTCCCCATAGGCCGTAATGTAATAGGGCACTTTTGATTCGCCCTGTAGATAAACTAATCATGGTAGAAACTTCATTTTCGATAGGACTTGTGCTAGGGTAAACTTCAATAACGTCCTAAAATTTCATGGCAATCCGAGTATATTAACGATTTTTCCCCATAGGCCGTAATGTAATGGGAAAATTTTGATTCTCTCTGTAGATAAACTAATCATGGTAGCAACTTCATTTTCAATAGGACTTGTGCTAGGGTAAACGTCAATAACGTCCTAAAATTTCATGGCAATCCGAGTATATTAACGATTTTTCCCCATAGGCCGTAATGTAATGGGAAACTTTTGATTCTCTCTGTAGATAAACTAATCATGGTAGGTACTTCATTTTCAATAGGGTTTGTGCTAGGGTAAACCTCAATAACGTATAAAAATTTCATAGCGATCCGAGTATATTTACGGGAGTTAGAGCGCGGACAGACGGACAGACGTACAGACAAACCGAATGCATAAGCACTTTTCAACTTTGTTGGAAAGTGCTAAAAATTAGTAACTTTTTTCGCAAAGAATTCTTATTATTTATTTAACCATTAAAAAAATGCAATATTTAAAATACTAATTTAAAATACATTATTTAAAATACCTTAGTGCAAATGTAATTCTTTCCTTTTTAAAACATTGCGATTCTATTAGCGAAAAATTAACGAATCAATTATGTTTAAAAACGTGCTTTCCGTACATATAGATGAATGAAAAAGATAGTGCATGCATTAAAGTTTAATTTTTTTAAATATTTTATAAAAAGAGATGTCGCTGGCGGTTTATAGAATAATTTTCTAAAAAGATTTATTAAGTGCACTTAAGTCATAAAGACTTTTGTCATAATGAATTATTTTTTTAAGTTTAAGCTTCTAAAAATGCAATATTTAAACTTAGAAACTTTAGTGACAAATGTAATCGCCTTTTTAAACGCACTGAAATTCCCTTAATGAAAAAGTATCGAATTAATTATCTTTAAAACTGCTTTTCGTAATTAATTGCAAGTGAAAAAACTAAAGAGCATGCACAATGAAGTTAAAATGTTTCCAGAAGTTATACAGAAAAGTGCCGCTGGCGGTGTATAGAATAATTTTCACAAAAGAATTATTGAGTTAATATTTCTGTGAAAACAATACCACATGCATTTAAATCACAGAAACGTTTTAGATGAAACTCTGAATCTTTTATCATGCAAATATGGTAAAAAGACGGAGAAAAAATTCTCAATAAAATCGACGCTGTTTCGTATATAAAAGTTTTTGATAAAAAAAAACCCAAAATATTTTGAAACTACTATGATTTTTATGAAATATTTAAGAACAAGTGCTAGTTCTTAAAGTCGTTTGAAATATGTTCATGTACTTACTTGATACTTTTATTAAATATAGATATAAAAGTGTTTCGATAACATAAGTTAATTTCGATTGTGTTAAAACTAAATACAAATAAACAAACAGATGAAGGAACTTTCTCGTTTTTTTGGTTCAATTGTTTTCGAAAAGACAAATATACACATAGACCAGTAGGCGGAATGGCAGGCAACTATCTTTTCGAGTTCTTGGCTGAAATTCCAGAATTAGTTAAATCTCAATTCGCATATTAAAATGCAATTGATGTTTGAAGTCATGTTTTTGTGGGAAACACCTGAAAACCCAATTTTATTGATTGATTCATAGGTTTACTCACTGTGTTTTTTTTTTGTCCTAAAAAGTTTGAAAATACGGAGGACTGGGAGCAAGGAAACACAATGATAAACCTATGTTTCACTAATCAAAATCAGGTTTTAAGGTATTTTCCACCAAGTTCTGACTTGCAGAGCAGTTGCACTTTAATATGCGAATCGAGTTTTTACAATTTCTGAAATTTTAACTGTGAACTCGATCAAGTGATTGTAGATGCTTTCGATTCCTTGTCTATAACTTTTTGCACACTAAAAAGAATAGTCGACATATGTGGTGATCTCTTCTTATCCCCATAAAAATTAAAGTGTTTGATTTTTCTACATTTTGACTGCATTTATTAATAGCTGAATTTTGTATGCTTTGTAAACGAACCGAAAGTTGGGAGCATCTGCGCTGTTTCCCTGACAAAATAAATGTTATTGCAAAAAGTGTTGAATACACTTTGGTGAAGAAATCGAGAAATTTTCATATCTGTTTAACTTTAATCTTTTTTAAAAAAAAATCTCTTGAGAATTTGTATATAATCACTTATTTAAAAAATTGACTTTAGATTAGTCATAACTAATTTGGTATTTTAAGGGCATTTGTAATTTTAGGTACACATTTGCGAACCTAAATTACTGATCCCCTAAAGCATGACTTTCCAAAAAGTACATTTTTTTCTGTCAATTATGATGTCATTTTGTTTCTTTAACGAGAGAATGAACATTTTTTTGCATTAATCATTTCTTGGGAAACGAAGAGTTAACAATCACAATATCTGGTCTGATATCTGAATCAGGAAATCTGATTTATTTACCAATTGAATAATTCTATTAAAAACAATTCTAATAAGATTACAGACCCGTAGGCGGTAACATAAACAATCACCTCATTGAGTTCATGGATGAAATTCTATAATTAGTTAAATCTCGATTCGCATATTAAATTGCATTCGATTTGCCAAGTCATACCTTGGGGGAAAATACCTGAAAACCCGATTTCAGCAGCTGAATCATAGGTTTATCATTGTGGTTTACTAAACTCAAAAAAGTTAAAAGATTGAAAACAGGGAGCAGGAAAACACAACAATAAATCAATGAGTCGGGTGATAAAATCGGCTTTTCAAATGTTTTACGCCAAGATATGACTTTATAAATCGACTGCATTTTAATATGTGAATCGAATTTTAATTAATTCTGGAATTTTAGCCGTGAACTCGATGAGGTGATTCTCTGGGCTGTTGCTTCCCGGTCTATTACGTATGCAGCATTTACAAAAGGTTAAAAAAATTATTAGATTTGTTCTGTTGAATTTATTTAGATATCAGACCGGATGCTACAATCGTTAAATATTAACCAAGTGAACTATTGTTCCCTATACCCTCTGGAACGCTTCTGTTGGTTGAGCATTGTTGGCTTTAGCTGAGACAAACCTGAGTCGAATTGGATTTTTTTCACCCACATATAAAATTACAAGTGTTGTTTTTCAAATTTATTCAAATAACTTCAAAAATTTACGTTCAGCAACTTGATAAACTAAAAAATTTACGAGATCCATGAAGACCAACATATTGAAAACTATGATAAATTTTCCGAAGTGTAAGAATAATGTTAAAATAACGGTCTTGTAAATACAGTTAAAAATTGACACAAAATGACATAAAAATGTAAGTTGGATAGCGTGTCCTGTAGCATTAAATTTTATCATTACAAGAGTCATTAAACAGAATGTTGCCGAACGCATGAAAGAAAACCACAATCTGTTTTCCAAGTCATATCTTGGGGAAAACACCTAAAACCGGATTTTAGTGAATGACTATTAGGTTTACCATTGTGCTTTCTGCATCCAAAGAATTAAAACATGGAGAACTGAGAGTAGGAAAATATAATGGAAAACTTATGTGTCAATCTGCTAAAATTTTATGTGTTTTCCACCAAGATAGGACTTAGCAGACCGATTCTGTTTTAATAACCACATTGAGATTTAACTAATCCTAGAATTTCATCCATGAACTCTAAGAGGTGTTTGACGGCTTTGCCACCTACCAGTCTAATTAAAATTATTTATATCGCAATTATTCTATTGGTAAATAAATCAACTGTCGTACCAGATGCTGTATTTATTAACCTATTGGTTTCCGAAGAAAAATAAAATCTATAATTTCATACGTGAACTCTATGAGGTGATTGATGGATTTTGCCACTTACCGGTCTAATTAAAATTATTTATATCACAATTATTCTATTGATAAATAAATCAGATATCGCATCAGATGCTGTGTTTATTAACCAATTAGTGTCCGAAGAAAAACATATCACAATAAGTACCCGTAAGCCATGGTGACGTCACTGCGACGTCGTTGTGAAGTCACATTGTGACTTTGTGACCATCGATTGTCGATGTGACGTCACGTGATGTCGATGTGAAGTCACAGTGACTAAAATGTGAAGTCGTTATGGCCGTTTTTGAGCTCATTTGTGACGTCACATTGTGACCACTTTGTGAAGTCACGGTGTGACAAATTTGTGAAAAATGTGTCATTTGTGACTACTTTGACATTATCATTGAGACAAAACTTTGACAAAAGCGACGATAGATAAATTGCCAGAAACATGTTTTTAAAAGTAAATAACATGTTTTGAAGAATATTTGTTATTTTCTAAAAAAATTTTAAGAAAGTCACATCTCAGTCACAATGTGACGTCACTGAGTGGTGGCATTTTGGTCACAGATGTGATGTGACCAAAGTGACTCAATGTGACGTCATTGTGACGTCACTGTGACCATGCATGCTATGAGGGTACTCATTTATTGGTTCAAAACAAAATAAAATTATTGATGACAGGAAAATTTACTTTTTTGGAAATGCATACTTTTAGGTAGCAGAGACTGACGCCTTCCAGTCTAACTTGTGTTCTCTTTCGCAGATTCCAAGAATTTTATAAACATTTACAGCAACAACTGAATGTCTTCCTATGAGATCCTCATCAAAGAAAACAGGTAACTTATAGATGAGACATTTTTAAACTTTGAAGGGGTACGTTCTTAAAAGTACAACCACCAACATCAATACAGGCCTGACAGCGTCTAGGATTTTGTTTGCGTCTTTTTCGAAGATTTTAAATATTGCAAATAGATCGTGAAGATAGAAGATTGAATATATCTCTTCGTGGATATCTCATTACAGTCAGTTATTGTCTCATACAAGAGACAACTAGAATCTTTAAAGGAGTACGCCAATCCATTACTATTAACGCACACTGTAACGGAGTGACGTAGCGTAACACTGTAGTTACATTGTAACGTAGTAGTTACACTGTAGCGCACGTATTGGTATTGGTGTTGAAACTTGCGACACCATACCGTAATTTTTATATCAACAAAATATTTGCCTACATTTATTATGTTATGCCCACACTTTTCATTTTTGACCCGTCATTGCTGTAACACAATTTCTTCTTTATGTTTATTACATCTTCATTACAGTTGGTCGCATGAGTTTATGCATAATCTTTACTTAAATTATTGTTAGGAGCCTTGTATGCCACGTTGAATGTAATAAGTAGAAAACAGTCTCAAATTCAAATTATTTCCTTTTTAATAAATATATATAAAATATTTCTCAATGAGATAATAAGATGTAAAAAATATATTAAAAAGTGAATTAAAAAATATAACGTGTCGAGTACGAATATTACTCGCGAAGAGTGGGTTCCTTACAACAAATATATGATTTAATCACTGGGCATTGTATTGCAGTATCAGAGCTGCCAACTTCTACGCCTATTTAAATTATAAAAATGTGTTTGAAACCACAAAAATGTTTTAGTAAAATGCATGCCAAATATATTCAATGGCAAGTTTTACAGTAAATATTGTTAATTATTTATTAAAATTTCCGTTTCAAATATGTATATTTGACTTTAAATAGGCGTAGTAGTTGGCAACCATGCAGTATATATCATTGAAAGTTCTTATCAAATCTTTAATAACCGGTGGCGCATACAATATGCCGACCGAGTCTTTATGCACGTTTAAATCGCCCGTGTACTTAAGTGTTAATGACTTGGCTAATTACCGACAATATTTTTAAAATATTATTATCAACAATATTCAGGATGATAGGTAACCCCAACGATCCTCGACACTTTGCCTAACGCCTGCAAACCGAAATTTGTGTTTAATGAAGAAAATTATTTTTCTCAAAATCTGTGTTACGTATAGTTTACAAGCAAGTTTTAATCAAACTTCCTTTTTTTCCATTTTAGTTTCAGTAGATTCGAAAACAGTGTTGAAATGAGGGGAACATATTTGTTTATTATAATTTCAATGATATCTCTGAGAATATACTGTTTAAAATGAATTCAGTGTGTTTTTGAGTTTAGTGTTATGAAAACATTCCCAGGATACCCCATATGATATATGAGGAGCCCAGAAGCCAAGGGATATAAGTGACAAAATTGAAAAAAATGAGTTAAGTGCACAGGCTATCTGGATTTATGTCTATTTATTTATAGGTAAAGAGTTAAGAGTGATTTTTTCATTATGTACTGAGGTATAGGGGTCAGTCACTTAACCTCTTTCCCAAAACTGTGAAACGTGTGGAGGCCAAGGGGTATAAGTGCAGTTGTGTCCGTTAACGTCTATATAGCAGAAGCACGACCAACGACATACATACAAAGCCATTTGCCTTTTTTATGCATTAAATATATGCATTTTAACTGTTATCAAGTAAGAAAAATCATGCGTTAAGCATGGATTATGAAACACTTTCCAACACTCCCTGAAATCTTTAAAAATTTTTGCTACTGAGGGTAATAAAATGTTACTGTCCATTGCCAAATATGTATTCTGATACTTTTGAACAGTCCTATGTTTTATTTGTCGGTTGATATATACTGTGTAATGGGAAAAAATAGTTTAGCAAGAAAACGCATAACAGTTTGAAATTTCTCTTTCAGCAGTTTATACTAATAGATAGAAGCATACTTGTATACTTTTGTTCATCCTGTAGTTTATCTTGAACCTTTATTTTAAGGCAGTATTTAGCTGAAATTTACTTAAAATTAAACTCACTTAAGACTACTGAAATCACATTTCCAGAAATTATCATTCATCGATGACCATGCATAAAAATTTGTGTGTGATCCTGTATACCATTTTATCTATATTTTACAAGCATTTCTTAGTAAACTGAATGCAGTTCAGCATAGAAATACAAGACTTATTTAAAAGCAATCTTTAAGTAAAGTACGCTCATATTCTGTAACCTTTACGAGTATTTTTGTGTAGCCCTGTATATGAACTATAGCATTTATACATACCATATAACGTGTATAAATTTAGTGAAACTTAAAAGCGCAAATCATAATTAAAAAGCATTTTGTTCATCCATCAATCATCATCGATAATTATACAGTACTTCGGATAGAAATTCGGTCCTATTTGAAATCTTTTTTTGTGTCCCTGTAAATACTGTGTACTTTGTATTACGTGCGAAATAATTTATATTAAGCTTTAGCGATATACATTAATTTTATTATTCATGAAAATTGTAATATAATTAAAACAAATCGCTAACAATTCCCCCTTTATCATTAGGTAATGTAAATCTTTTGTATGGTACTGTAAATAAATAATAACTATTCTTTTCACCTCAGATTTTATAGAATGTCTACTTTAGTGCAATTCATAAAAGCATATAAATTTTAACAAGTGACAAGGTGTAATATATTTCAAATTCATTTAAAACGATTTTTCAAATAACCCGTAATGTAACGGAAAAATTTTGATTGTCCTTGTAAATAAACTAATCATGTTAGAAACTTCATTTGGAATAAGTTCGTGTTGAGGTAAACATGAATAATTCCCAAAAATTTCAGAGCAATCCGAATATATTTACGAGAGATAGGACAGACGGACTGACAAACCAAAATCATATTCACTTTTCAACTTTGTTGGTAATTGTTAAAAAATATGAAATTCCAATGTTTCTAAATTTATAATAAAATTTTAAAACTTATATTAGAACAAAAGTTTTTCATTTCATTCATTTATATCAACATTGTTCATAAATTTTTCTTAAATTCATTTTTTTATTTAATAATTTTTCCTTTTTTAAAATTTATATTACAGCAAAATTTTGTCCTTTGATTTATTTGTATCAACATTAATCTTAATTTTTTCATAAATACAATTTTTTATTTAATAATTTTTCATTTCTTGTGTTCATTCGGGACTTGTACACTTTAGTTTTCAAGCAGTTTTCATTACTGCTTGGAAGCCAAGGGGTATAAGTGCCGAATGATGATAAATATTGCTTAGTTAGAAATTTACAAAATATTCTATTCCACCTTTTTTTTAAACAGTTATTGAAACAAGAGTTCAAGGATCACTAAGAAATAAGCAAAATTTTCATATTTCAATTCATTCAATTACAGTTGATGTGTAACTTTGAACTCGATTTACTCGAAATCTAAATTTTGTCACTTGTACCCCTTGGCTTCTGCACTGTAAAAAAAAAAGGTCGATCTACTAAAAAAACTTTAGTGTTCCTTGTAATTACTAAAAAATTTTTAGTAATCTTAGTCGGTTACTAGAAAATCTGTAAGAATTACTAGAAAAAAGTTAGCAACGAATAGAGTTAATAGTTTTATATTTTTAATAGCTCTTACTAAAACTCAGTTGGTGTGGCCTTGATAGCATAGTGGTTATAGTAACAGACTCCAGGCTAAAAGGTCCCGGGTTCGAAACTTGCCACCGCCAAATACACCCCGAATGTCTGTAGTGTCTCGTTAATAAAGGAATTATAAAAATCCTGTCGGAGCAGTTAAGAATGTTTAGTGCTGCCATCTATTGCGGTTTTGCCGAAAATCTTCCGCTTCAGAAGTCTGGATGCAGCTCGAAGAAAGCTCCTCCGCTTCGGTTGCACGTAATGGTTATTAAAAGTAATTTTGGAGCTATTACTAAAATTTGCTTTGTGGCTCATACTAAAAATTTTTAAGTTAGTTATACAAAAAATTGTTTTGTTCAGTTTACAAAAGAAATGCTTGTTTTACTTGCAAAAAAAAAAAGTTTGTAATGGTTACTAAAAAATTCTGTGGAATACAAATTTACTAAGAAATTTGTAGTAACCTCTTGAATTTTTTTTACAGTGTGGGATCCTCATATATCAAAAATATTCTTTTAAATAGCTTAATTAGCTGATCTATATTTTCTAGTGTATATATTTGTGAATAGTTAATAATCAATAAATATGTGGATCAAAAGTCTTTATAACTTCAGACTGTTTGAGCTTTTAAGGTCTGTAGTTTACAGTTAAATGGCTGTAACAAACAGAGAAATAAAGGCGTAATCTTATAATACTCCCGTTTTTATTTTTATGTACGAAACTCTAAAAATAAAATTAAATAATTAAATTTCAAGTAAAATTCATTTTTCATAATATAAAGTATATTATAATAATTTGTATCATAAATATTGCAGCTTTTCACGTATGAGTTGTATAACGTTTTATATAGTTTAAAAAGCAAAGTTTATAATGAGTGTTTGTTTAAAAAAATACAAAAAAGATTGGCAAATTAAATAAATACAATGTTGTGAGATTCTTCTTTAAATGGTTGAATTTTTTATTTACAGTGTGAAAAAAAGAATGCATATATTTAAAAACTACAACAATAAATACAAACTTTTCTTTACAGAACATTTTATTTCACTTATTGTTAAAACTGTAAAGAGTTTATTGTGTACAAAAAAGCTGTTTTGCATAAGAGTTAGCGTGTGAAAGAAATACGAAATGCGCACATTAAATTCGGTACATTTTAAAGGTTTTATTTCAAAAATACCGCTGATGTTTTAAAGAAATATTTATTGTGTTAGCAGTTTTGTGAATAGATGAATTAGAAATGGAACAAAAGTTGTCAGATAACGCGTAGAAACATTGATACTAAACTTCTTTTATCATGCAAATGTGTTAAGGAAACAGAATATCTATTTTTAAGTAAATCAATACAGTTTAGATTTGAATACAGTAAGATATAAATATCCTTGAAACATTTTCAAATTTAGAGAATATTTGCCAATAAATTCTCAAAGAAATACAATATTCTGACTTATTTTAACTATACAGTATGACGATTTTAATTAAGTTTCTTGAGTCTTTTTTCTGGAAATGTATAAAAGCATAATATTTTTAAAAATTTAGTCAACGCATCTTTTATGTTATCAACACAAATAATGTAATAAACATAGAAGTAATAAACACTGATTAAATTACACTATTGATGCATGTAAATAACGTTGAATTTTTCAAATCCATTTCTATGATACAGAAATATCAAATATTAATGTTTCAAATAGTTATAATAATTTCATTTATTTTAATTACATTTTATGTTAATAATAAAATGCGGATGATATGTTTTCCTGAAAACATATAACAGGATGTTAAAAAGTCGGATTAAAAATGTAATCTATTCAGCTTAACTGCAACCAAAACCGTTAATTTAATTACACGACTAAATGTAATCAACACACTTTAACTTAGAATTATGAAATTCATATGTAATATTCTAAGACATTTTTATATATGACGGAAATATTTGCTGATAAGTAAGAAAACAAATACCATGCATTAGCTTATTTTAATTCTAGAGTATGTAAATTTTTATTAAGAACTTAGTTCTTTTTTTAAAACGTATTAAAGAGGGTAAAATAGGACTTCAAAATGTAATTAAAAGAGATTACATGTAATCAGCATGCTTATTTTTATTTATACAGTTATACGTAGTTATTCAACAAAGTTTATGTTAAAACAGCCGTACTCATTTTTTTCTGGCAGGTTGCAAACGCGTGTTTACAACGAGCCACAGTACATTTAACAAACAAATAAGAAAAATAAAGGGTTGAGCCTAGATTATGAAACACTTTTCGACACTTCCTGGAATGTTTTACAAAACTTACATATTTAAATAAATAAGGCGTTACTGTTAATAACCAAATATGTATTCCAATACATTTGAGCAGCCCTGTATTTGATCTGTCGGTTGATGTATACAATATAATAAAGAAAATTTAGTTTAGCAAGAAAACGCTTAACGGGTTGAAATTCCTCTTTCAGCAATTTATACTAATAGACTAAAACATGCTTGAGTACTTTTGTTTTGTTTTACATGAACATTCATGACGTCAGCGAATATCCTCTGCTTATACCAGATATATTCTTAGATATTTTTACTACTATAACGCTGCTTAACGACTTTTTTATTCTAGAACAAAAGAAAATTTACATCATATATTATGTTAGAAAGAATAATAGCAAAAATAATCCTCAAAAATTCGCCATCAATAGTTTTTTTTCTAAGTATCCTTTTTAAACTTATTAAGTGAATTTATTATTATTTTTTTTTCATAGCATTAAAATAAAATTTTATAATAGCTATCTCATCATTATAGAAATGCTTACTTTCTGTCAATCTTATGTTTGAAGTTTCATAACTCTCCATAAAAAGTAAATACAGAAATGTAATGCAATGTATACATGGCGAAACATTTATCTTCTTGGAATTTCGTAAAAATGTATTTACATTTCACATTTAAAAAAAAAAAAAAAAAAAATGAAAATCCTATTTGAACAGTTGTAGTGAGATGACGGAAAAGACAGAAATATTTCAAAAATTCATTGCATTTGAATTTATTTCAACATTGTTTGAAAAATATATAGTAGGGATGAGATATCGTTAAAATGTTAAACGTCAGTAAAAATTTTTACCATTATAAATTGAAAGCTAAATTTCAGAAGTAAACAAGAAAGCATAATCATTCATCAAACATAGATTATGAAACACTTTCCAACACATTAAGAAGAATGTAAAAAAACTGCACTGTTTATTAAGTTGAAATATGTCTAATTCAAACAAATGGGAATGCATGACACATGTCAAATCACAATTTCAGCGACGCCCATCTACAATCAGAAATAATCTAATTTTTTTGAACAGCTTTATATATGATATATAGATTTGTATATACAGGGTGTTCCACAAGTTACCCAGCGTCTAATATCAATAGATTCGGATAGAAGACGTCAATATAAGTATTTTGAATGGTAATATGTGGGGTCCCCGAATATACTTGGTAGTGTAAGTAACGTGTGAAATTTGCCATATGAAAACAAAAGAAATGAGAGAAAAAAAAACAAGTGAAAATCAATGTTTATTGAGAACTTACAATACAACAGATTTTCTAAGTGTCCGTGTTTTTATACGTTTGTTTGTAGGACAAACACAATGCTAAACCTACGGTTGAATAAAGAGTGGTAATAATTTTTTGGCTTATGCACCGCTTCGAATCCGGCAGGCATGGATTATTAGATTCCTTTATTACAGCTCTTCCATAAAATAAATAATTTTGCTTGTGCTCTATTACGTAGGGTTTTGCGCTGTCGGCTCTAAGACTGTAAAAACCACTTTTAATAAGTCGTCTGTAGAATTTGCCGTTCAGCAATGTCCACAAGAGGGATTAAAAACTTCTGCTATAGCTCTGAGCGGATTGTTCGGTTGCACCAGTAGATTTATTACCACAAATCGATGATCTTACGGTGTTGTTATATACGGATGATCTTTAACTAGATATCTACCAGAATTTTAAGGAATATAGTGTTGCCACTATTTCTTGAAATCGTAGATTGTTCGACACCAAAAGTTTTGGCTACATCCGCCAAACACCGACTAAAATACATCATACCGATAGCACGATAACGGATAAATTAATCCATTTATTAAATAATTAACTAGCCATCAATAAAAGATCATCCAAATCAATAAAAAAAGAAAGTCGGAAATTGCACGTCAAGCGGTGCATATGAGGTGCGTTTGTATTATAGCGAGGTTTAAAATTTTTCAGATATTGGTGTTACTGTATACAGTACTTTGAATGCAGTATAGTAGTCGAAAACTTTTGTGGTCCCTGTAAATACTATCTGTTTTCTATTATAGAGTTAAGTAACTTGTAGTAAACCACAGCAATGAAAACCAATTTCTTAAATGTGAAATAGTGTAATATAATTATAAAGCGCCCCCAAACAATGTTCCCTCGCATACAATAATGTAATGAAATACTTTTGTGTGGCCCTGTATATTAATAAGAAATATATTTTGTGCCACATATTATAATGAATGTATATGGTAGTTCATACAGGGTGTCCCAGAACTTCGTATACAAACTTTGAGGAGTGGTAGAGAACATCGTTTGGAAACACAATTATATAGGATCGCATGTGCGGAAACGTCATCCTCACTTTTTAACACTTTCACAGACAATGGTATGTCTATGAAACTACAAAATTTTTAATACAAAATAAACATTGATACCAGAATTTTAATTTGATTTTTCCAGTTATTATGCATATGAAATATTTTTTCTTCGTTTAAAATACGTTTTTTCTGCGATTTCTGATGTAAATCGTATTTTTCCACATTTTAGCAATTTCTAATAGCTGCTAAGATATTTGATATTAAAGAAACATTATTTTAAATTTAATTTAAAATTAAATCACGTCCTTGTACTTTTTTCTGTATAATAAAGCGTCTTACACTGCTTTCCGCATTGTGATATAAGTGTGTCTTTGTGCTTCTGTGAGCTTTTCACGGACAAAGCACTTCCATTGCTAAAATGTGAAAAAATATGAATGACATCGAAAATTGTGGGAAAATGTAATTGCAAAGAAGAAAAGCCAGATATTTCCCATACATAATAAATGGAAAAATCATATTAAAATTCTGGTGTCAATGTTTATTTTGTATTAAAAATTTTGTTTCATATACAAAGTACTGTCTGTAAAAGTATTAACAAGACGTTTTCGCCCATGCTTTCCTATGTAATTGTGGTTCCAAACGATGTTTTCCACCATCCCTCAAAATTTGTACACGAAGTTCTGAGATACCCTGTGTTCAGTGTTCCCAGACGGGCTACTTTTTTAAAAATCAGATTTCTGATTGGCACCACTCTTTACAAATGATAAAATTCACCTTATTTAATGGCATGATGTTTAAGGCGAAAACGAAAGGTAATTTATCGTATCAAGAAAGTGGTGCCAATCAAGAAATCTGAATTTTAAAAAAGTAGCCTACTGGCAACACTGCCTGTGTTTCACAGATGCATATCAGTTTCATTATATTTCAACGAATGTAGCATCATGAAAATGGACTTGAACTATTATATTTCCATTAGCGGTAATGTAACGTAACACTTTTAATTGTCCATGTAATTAAACATACTTTCGATTTTCATAAAATTTGAAATGACTCGATAGAATTATACAACAACTGTATATTTTAAATTTCAAACAATTCGATTCGATAGATTTTGCTCTGTTAAATGCGGACAGATAGACGGACGGAGAGACAGACGAACAGATGGATTTAAAGATGATTATAAGTGTACCTACATATTTCTGAACGCACCTAAAAACAATAGCAAATTTCATTAATTTTCACAATTAAACTAATTTGAAATTTTCATTTTTGTAATCGAACTTTTGAGATAGCTCATCTGATTAATAAAAGAAAAAAAATCTACCCCTAATTTGTACACTTATTTTTTATTCAACGTATTCGTGCAAACATCTTTTGAAAAAAAAAACTATAATGTATTAACCCATTCGTGCCCAGCATCTTTTGCGTAAATTTTATTTGGTTGGCACCATTATTTTTAGAAGATTTAAGTTTAGTTCATTAATCACGCAAATGCATCGTTTAAATAAAACAATTATTGCTTTTCTTTTTTACCGGTGTCAAAAACAATGCTGAATACACCTTTTGAAGCATCCCTAAAAAGGGACGCTAGGCACTAATGGGTTAAAATGCATTATTATTTTCTACATCAGTGATTGATTATAATGATTATTACTTTTAAGGAATGGTAAAATTGTTTTTCTATGAAATTAAATAATTATTTATTTATCTATTCTATAAGTTTAGTTCTCAAGAGTATAAATCCACAAGCTAAAACAGAATCCATCTGATATTGTTTTCACAACAGATTTTTATACTACAGACTATCAGAAAAATGTCAGAGAACTGTATATAATGTTAATTAAATATGTAATTATATTGATTCTTCCGCAAATATATAGACAGGTAATTTGTGAAACACACGATTATATTCTTTGTGTTTTATCACGCGATGCCGTTCGCTGTATGACAAAATTATTTTAGTGATAGAAAAAAATCGAAAATTGTACGAAAAACTTGTTAAATGCGGTACGTGTGTACGTCGTTTAGCTAGATTTATAAATATTGAGATCTTGGTACAGCAGTTGATGCAATCTTATACAAAAATGCATGAATACAAAAATGTATTACGATTATATACAGGGTGATCATGAAATATTCAGAAGGCTCTAGAATGCGGTTGATTTCAAAAAGCTTTTAGTAACATTGCTAGCAAAGTGTTCTTGCATGAATCCAGTTCGAACAACACAGTTAATGAGTTAAAATTAACATTTTTGTCAGTTACACTTGCATGCTCAGTTTTAGTCATGCAGCTAAAAATATTTACTGAGGTGTTACAGCTTCCGAAAAAACTATTATCCGGATACAGAGAACTGATTAATGCATTGTATAAAGCTACCCAAAATCGTTTTGGAAATTTAAGGACAGCTAATAAAATCTTTTTTTTTTCATAAATCTTCTATAAATCTTTAAATTTGAACCATTATTATTATTATTATTATTATTATTATTATTATTATTATTATTATTATTATTATTATTATTATTATTTGTTCTTAATAATAAGGGACGCTTGTCGGAATTTCGGGCGACCTGGAAGCAGTTATTAAATATTTTAGTTCGTGATTAGAATACATTTTCGTAGTTCAAAATCCATCTGTCTTTTTTTAAGGTTTCGTTTATGTGACGAAATCCTATTCCTCTCTGTCCTTTGTCTGTCTTTCCGCGTGCATAGAAACTGTATAAGTCAGGGATTTATCGTTTTACACGATAAACTATAAAATTTTGAAAAAGTCTATTATTTAAATTAAATTAACTTTTTCAATGTCATCCGCTCATTTTTGCGATTAAAATTGCAAAAGAGAACCTTAATTGTGAGGTTTTGTGTGTAGACATCTTTGTTTGGGGGCACACCGTCTCGCTAGAAAGGTTCTTAGTTAGAAGAATAGAATAGAAATTAAAATAAATTACACATAAGGTTCTTAGTTCGAAATCCGATGCTAGAAATTGAAATTATCATATTATGGTGGATTTATTTAAAATAAATATTGTATGTTTTGCCAGTTTAAAGTTTATATTATTCGGCCTTCGTTCATCTCACATTCATAATGTTCTTTAAATTCATTTTTCTTTCTATTAAAAAAAATATGCGATTTATTAGTGATTCAGCAGTTTAAACTAAGTTTTGTTTAAATCTTCACTATTTTTTTTTAATTGCCGATATTTTTAAAAAATGGACTTTTCATTTTGTTTAAATAGTTTGTTTGGAACGTTTTTTTTCGATTAAAATAATTAACTTTTATAGTTGAATATATTGGTGCATCTATGTTACAAATTATTAATTATAAATTTGGATTTGTTAATTAAATAATAACTTCTTTCGAAAGAAATATGAAACGAAATAGCTGTGCGATCTGCGATCACATTTACCCACTTGTTTACAGTGGAGGATAAGAAACATTTGTCTCATTTTATAGAGTAATCAAGTATAATTAATCTGAAACATAGGAAATTTTTATGGTGGAGATTATCATAAATATTTCCATGTGCTATGTACAATATTAATTAGATATCTGATAGTATTGCTTCTTGACTCCTTAAGTGAGGATATATTTTAAACCATTTTAACGAGATTCTCCCCTGAAACATTTAACGAAATTTTTTATTTTTCATTTTCACAGCAAACAGTTGAAAAATTTCTTCTTTTTATCTTAAAACAAATTTTACAATTTTTCTGGTGAGAAATCAGTATTATGACATTATTGCTTGCCCCTCAAGGAGTTAAGACCAGTGTTCCCAGACGGCCTACTTTTTTAAAAATCAGATTTCTAATTGGCACCACTCTTTACAAATGATAAAATTCACCTTATTTAATGACATGATGTTTAAGGCGAAAACGAAAGGTAATTTATCGTATCAAGAAAGTGGTGCCAATCAAGAAATCTGAATTTTAAAAAAGTAGCCTACTGGCAACACTGGTATTGTCTTGAAAATAAATTATAAAAATAAATTTCAAAAAATGTCGATAGGGGGCACTTTAGACTTTGGAGTAACGAATTACTATTTTTTACCGTTGTTTTTTGCATCTCATTAATTTTTTTAGAAGCTTAGACATAAACTTAAATTTTGAGCTCAAAATCTAAATCGTTGGACGTAGTTAAGTAGCGCAAACTGAACTGTGAGGGGAGGTTCGAATTTCAAATGATTATAAAAAACGGAAAAATTGGTCAATTGATTTGCGATTTTCACTAAAATTATTCTTTATGTCATTATTATCTTGAAAATAAATTATAAAGATAAACTTAAAAAATGCCGATAGAGGGCGCTTTAGACTTTGGAGTAACGTACAACTATTTTTTACCGTTATTTTTTGCATCTCATAAAAATTATTTAGAAGCTTGGACGTAAATTTAAATTTTGAGATGAAAATCTGAATCGTTGGAAGTGGTTAAGTAGCGCAAACTGAACTGTGTTCAATGGGGGTAGGGAGGTTCAAATTTCAAATGATTATGAAAAACGGAAAAATTGGTCGGTTTTCGCTAAAACTATTCTTTTTAGAAGAGTTAGGCATTTAGTCAATAATTAATAGTTAATTATAGACTAACTGAAATTATGTCAATATTTCCTTGAAAATAAATTTTAAAGATATCTTTCAAAAAATTCGGTCAGACGGCGCCCTAAACTTTAGAGTAACTAACAACTATTTTTCACCGTTATTTTTTGTATCTAATTAAATGCTTGTAAAAGTTCAAACTTAAATTTTGAGCTCAAAATCTGCATCATTGTGAGTAATTAAGTAGCGGAAAATTCAACTGTGTTCGAGGGGTGGAGAGGATAACATTTCAACTCCTGAACACAGTTCAGTTTGCGCTTCTCCCCATTGATTAAGAATATGAGCTCAAAATTTAAGTCTAAGCTTTTGTAAGCATTTAATTAGATACAAAAAATAATGGTTAAAAATAGCTGTTGGTTATTTTAAAGTTTAAGGCGCCCTGAAATGGAATTTTTTGAAATTTATCTTTAAAATTTATTTTCAAGGAAATATTGACATAAAGAATAGTTTTAGCGAAAACCGACCAATTTTTCGGTGTTTTTATAATCGTATGAAATTTGAGCCTCCACACCCCCATTGAACACAGCTCAGTTTGCGCTACTTAACCACTCACAACGATTCAGATTTTCATCTCAAAATTTAAGTTTATGCCTAAGCTTCTGAAAAAATTTTATGAGATGCAAAAATAGCGGTAAAAAATAATTGTACGTTATTTCAAAGCCTAAAGCGTCCTCTATCGGCAATTTTTGAAGTTTATATTTATAATTTATTTTCAAGATAATACTGACATAAAGAATAATTTTAGTGAAAATCGCAAATCAATTGACCAAATTTTCAGTTTTTTTTTATCAATTGAAATTTGTACCTCCCCACCCACAGTTTAGTTTGCGCTACTTAACCCCTCCAAACGATTTAGATTTTGAGCTCAAAATTTAAGTTTATGTCTAAGCTTCTAAAAAAAATTAATGAGATGCAAAAGATAACGGTAAAAAATAGTTGTTCTTTACTCCAAAGTCTAAAGTGCCCCCTATCTTCATTTTTTGAAATTTATCTTTATGATTTATTTTCAAGACAATACTGACATAAAAGAATAGTTTTAGTGAAAACCGCACACGAATCGACCATTTTTTTGTGTTTTTTATAATCATTTGAACTTTTGGACCTTAAACTTTAATGGCTGATATTGTTTGTGTTGATGTGTACTATCACCTCTTTAAAGTTTGTACCATGAATTTAGGAACATCCTGTATACAGGGTGTCCCAAAAGGTCGTTTACAAACTTAACATGCTGGTCTGTCATATCATGATGAACAATATTAAATAGGAAACTAAGGGTCCCAAACGTCTTCCAAAGGAGATATGCGCCATTAAAGTTTAGGGTCTAAAAATTCAAATGATTATAAAAAACAGAAAAATTGGTCGATTCGTTTTCGGTTTTCACTAAAACTATTCTTTATGTCAGTATTTTGTTGAAAATAAATTATAAAGATAAATTTCAAAAAATGTCGATAGAGAGCGCTTTAAACTTTGGAGTAACGATAAACTAGTTTTTACCATTATTTTTTGCATCTCATTAAATTTTTTTAGAAGCTTAGACATAAACTTAAATTTTGAGCTCAAAATCTAAATCGTTGTAAGTGGTTAAGTAGCGCAAACTGAATTGCGGGGGGAGGTTCAAATTTCAAATGATTATAAAAAACGGAAAAATTGGTCAATTCATTTGCGATTTTCACTAAAATTATTCTTTATGTCAGTATTATCTTGAAAATAATTTATAAAGATAAAATTCAAAAAATGCCGATAGAGGGCGCTTTAGACTTTGGAGTAACGAACAACTATTTTTTCCGTTATTTTTTGCATCTCATAAAATTTTTTAGAAGCTTAGACATAAACTTAAATTTTGAGATGAAAATCTGAATCGTTGGGAGTGGTAAAGCAGCGCAAACTAAACTGTGTTCAATGCGGGTGGGGAGGTTCAAATTTCAAATGATTATAAAAAATGGAAAAATTGGTCGGTTTTCGCTAAAATTATTCTTTATGTCTATATTTCCTTGAAAATAAATTTTAAAGATAAATTTAAAAAATCCGTTAGAAGGCGCCTTAAACTTTAGAATAACCAACAATTATTTTTAACCTTTATTATTATTATTATTATTATTATTATTATTATTATTATTATTATTATTATTATTTAATTAATTATTTGCAAAAGTTTAGACTTAAATTTTGTGCTCAAAATCTAAATCGATAGGAGGGGTTAAGAAGCGCAAACTGAACTGTGTTTAGGAGTTGAAATGTTACCTTCCCCACCGCTCGAACGCAGTTCAATTTTTGGGCGCTTAATTACTCACAACGATGCAGACTTTGAGCACAAAATTTAAGTTTGAACTTTACAAGCATTTTATTAGATACAAAAAATAATGGTTAAAAATAATTGTTGGTTACTATAAAGCTTAAGGCGCCCTCTGACGGAATTTTTTGAAAGATATCTGTAAAATTTATTTTCAAGAAAATATTGATATAAAGAATAGTTTTAGCAAAAACCGACCAATTTTTCCGTTTTTTATAATCATTTGAAATTTGAACCTCCCCACCCTCATTGAACACAGTTCAGTTTCACTACTTAACCACTTCCAACGATTCAGATTTATCTAAAAATTTAAGTTTATGTCTAAGCTTCTAAAAAAACTTATGAGATGCAAGAAATAACGGAAAAAAATAGTTGTACGTTACTCCAAAGTCTAAAGCGCCCTCTATCAGCATTTTTTGAATTTTATCTTTATAAATTATTTTCAAGATAATACTGACATAAAGAATAATTTTAGTGAAAATCGCAAATCAATTGACCAATTTTTCCGTTTTTTATAATCATTTGAAATTTGAACTTCCCCCCGCAATTCATTTTGCGCTACTTAACCACTTCCAACGATTTAGTTTTTGAGCTCTAAATTTAAGTTTATGTTTAAGCCTCTAAAACAATTTAATGAGATGCAAAAAATAATGGTAAAAACTAGTTTATTGTTACTCCAAAGTCTAAAGCGCCCTCTATCGACATTTTTTGAAATTTATCTTTATAATTTATTTTCAACAAAATACTGACATAAAGAATAGTTTTAGTGAAAACCGCAAACGAATCGACCAATTTTTCTGTTTTTTATAATCATTTGAATTTTTGGACCCTAAACTTTAATGGCGCATACCTCCTTTGGAAGACGTCTGGGAACCTTAGTTTCCTATTTAATATTGTTCATCATGTTATGACAGACCAGCATGTTAAGTTTGTAAACGACCTTTTGGGACACCCTGTATATATTTGTTATATTTATGCTTCTAAGACTTGAAAGTATCAATCATAACTTAATCTCCTATAACTGGATTATATTTGAAGTGTTATATTAAATAAAACTTCGACTGCATTAAAACCTGCAGCCTAGTGAACGGATATATCAGTTCTCGGCAGGAAAAACTGATGATTGTGACTATCTCGTCCGGTTTATCACGAGAAAAACAGTTAACTACTTTATATTTCCTGAGAAGGAAGATAATGATGAGGCTGAATTGCCAAATATGGCAAAGTTGCCGCAGCTACCAACTCGACAAGGAAGAGCCTGAACATCAGTTTGTTATACATATGATTTTGATTTCTTCTACATTTTTTTAGAAATAAATTGTAGGTAATTGGAATATATTTCAATAAACATAAGAATGTTTCCCAACTGATTTTCTGTGCACTAAAAAAAACTGGTTTATTTAGAGCAAAAACTGCTATCATAAATGTTGCCAGCAGTTTTTACCGTAAGAATTGCAGTTAAATTACATGTAAATTTTTTATTACATCTAATTTTACTGCAATTTTTACGGCAAAAGCTGCTGGCAACATTCTTGCCAGCACTTTTTGCAGTAATTTAATGGATTTTTTTTCCTTACCGTGTACGAATAACGTAGTAGCTCTTATATTTTCAGCGGCTTTTCTCAAACGTATCAAAGTGCCCCACATGGTTCGACCATCTATTCCGGGGGAGGGACACATTGATACAAACGGTTTTTTTTATTACATGCAGGAATATTACATAAAACAACGATTGTGCTATTTAACAACACACTAAACTAGTTTTTCTTACAACGCATGTAAAAATAATATGAATATTCTGTTTTTTGGAGTTTTTGGAAAAAAGAAAACGCAACTCTCGATTAGACATCGTCTCTCGAATGGACTAGTCGACCATAAAACAACACTGTAAAAACGATTTTTATTTTATTAATAATTAGATTTTTAACACTATTATAACATCCTCTTAAAATTTTGATTACAATTTATTTTGCTCGTTGTTCTTAAATATAAAAAGATTGGAAACGCCTTCAATTTATTAAAAATGTTTTTTTTATTTGTTTCAATCTAAAAATTGCAAATGAAAATCCATATCAAAAATTTTTAAAGGGGTATGATTTAACAACAGTAGAAATTGTGTTTAAGTGACATCGTCTGTATGGGGCTTTTAACGTCTGATAAAAAACTAATAACGTGTTCTGAAATAGTTTTAATTTTAACATAATGTTTAGCAGATTAGTCATATAAATGAAGTTCCCTAAAAACAAAAAAGATACAATAATTTATATCACATTCATTAATAATCTCTAATAATGAAATTTTTGAGACACGGAATATTAATTTTATGATGAAAAACCCTACTAATTGAAAACACGTCAAAAGTTACAGTGTTTCGCCTTCAGTGTACATGTACAGTGCAAGGCCTTCAATTTATTAAAAATGTTTTTTTTTTATTTGTTTCAATCTAAAAATTACAAATGAAAATCCATATCAAAAATTTTTAAAGGGGTATGATTTAACAACAGTAGAAATTGTGTTTAAGTGACATCGTCTGTATGGGGCTTTTAACGTCTGATAAAAAACTAATAACGTGTTCTGAAATAGTTTTAATTTTAACATAATGTTTAGCAGATTAGTCATATAAATGAAGTTCCCTAAAAACAAAAAAGATACAATAATTTATATCACATTCATTAATAATCTCTAATAATGAAATTTTTGAGACACGGAATATTAATTTTATGATGAAAAACCCTACTAATTGAAAACACGTCAAAAGTTACAGTGTTTCGCCTTCAGTGTACATGTACAGTGCAAGGCCTTCAATTTATTAAAAATGTTTTTTTTATTTGTTTCAATCTAAAAATTACAAATGAAAATCCATATCAAAAATTTTTAAAGGGGTATGATTTAACAACAGTAGAAATTGTGCTTAAGTGACATCGTCTATATGGGGCTTTTATCGTCTTATAAAAAACTAATAACGTGTTCTGAAATAATTTTAATTTTAATATAATGTTTAGCAGATTAGTCATATAAATGAAGTTCCCTAAAAACAAAAAAGATACAATAATTTATATCACATTAATTAATAATCTCTAATAATGAAATTTTTGAGACACGGAATATTAATTTTATGATGAAAAACCCTACTAATTGAAAACACGTCAAAAGTTGTATGTGAAACGTAGCAAATTTGATGCGTTCGTATTACAACTAGTTTTATAAAGTTTCATTTCTTGGTGCAATAGTTGTTGCACTCTTGTGCAAAAATGTATGGATTCAAAATTTATTACTATTATATATATTAAATTCAGTACTACAGAACACAATCTGAATCCATCATAAATGGGACTTAATCACCATGGCAACATAGCTTCATTACGTATCACGAAATATTACTGAAAGAATGACATATGACATGATTTAATAGAGCAAAGAAAACTTTTATTACTATCTTTTCAAGTTTTTATTCGATTTTCACAAAATTTGAAGTGACTCGACAATATTCTACAATGATTCTATACAGTATGGAAGGACAGAAGGACGGACGAACCAACGACTATAAGTGCTACGTACTTATGTAATTAAGAACGCACCTAATGATTTTGTAAATTATTTTTTTATTGACAGTAGCAAATACAAAATGTCAAAATAAAAGTGTAATTAGCCCAGCTGACACTGTTATAATAAGAAACAGATTTACAAGACCAAAAATCATTAAAGTATATTAAATGATATCGGTAATAATTAGATTTAAATGAATGTCATTATTGAACTTTTTTTTTTTTTTTTTTTTGCCTTTTTGGAAGAATTTCGATTAACCGAAAATTATATTTTTTCAGAGCATGGTTAATAAAAAACCAATAATCAATAAAACATGTGCTTTATATCCATTTTTATGGTACTTATTTATATATATATATATATACTTTTAAAAGTATCACAACTTTGAAACTATCATAAAGCACTTTCAACAAATACTTTCACAAAACTTTGATCAAAATTTTTAAATGCAAGAGACATGCTTTTTGTGTTCGTTTTTCATTTAGAAAAGAATATAAAATTCAACAATGTACAAATACGAAAAACATAATAAAAGAATTAGTAATTTTTTTTGGAAATAATTATTTTTTAGCTCGAAAGCTATCAAAGCCTGAGAGCTAATGTGCCGTAGATTCTGCATGCACATATGTATACACATAACGCGATAACGCTTGATAGAAATATCCGATTTGCGACAGGTTCGGTATATAGGTTCATTCTCATAAGGTACTTCCCTGATTAATTTTGGAGTTTCACTGGTTAAATATAAACAAGGTGGAAATTACATGTCATGCGAAGCAAATGATGTCCGTTCGTACTATAATGAATTTTTCTTAAAAAATAATCACTAATTCGGATAATATACTGTATCCGAAATCTTTTTTATGTCCTTGTAAATACTCAATGCATTCTTTTATACATGAATTAGCTTGTAGTAAACCTCAGCAACGTATATCAATTTCATAAAATGCGAAATAGTTTAACATAATTAAAACGCACCCCAAAAATGCATTCCCTTATACCATCATGTAATAAAATACATATGTTCTGCCCTGTATATTAATAAATATTTTTTGCACCACAGAATGAAAAGAAAGTATATTTTAACATACGTTTCATAGATCCATATAAATTGTACTTAAAATACACTTAAAACTATTTTTCCCATTGATTGTAATGTAATGGAATTAATTTTATTGTCCCTTTAACTGAACTATACATCCGATTTTGATAAAATTTTAAATGACTCTAGAAAGTTATGTAATATATATGTATATATATATATATATATATTAATTTCAAATGATTTAGTCCTGTAGTTTTTGCGCTGTTATATGCGGACTGACGGAGGGACAGACAGACGAATGGATTGAACGACAACTATAGGTGCCACATATTTACATAATTACGAACGCACTTAAAAGGAGGATATGAAAGGCTGTTTACATTAATTTAGATAAATAAATTTTTCATGCAGAATAATCTGATTTCCTTCAATTTGGTATCTTTTTTTATGTAAGGTGCTTTTCTGATTAGATTTGGATGTTCATTGGTTCATTTGTCTCCCTCAATTAATCGAATGTGTTTATTTTTTTATTTCTTTATTTTGCACGGGCCATTATTCTTTAAAATAAGACTATGGTATATAATTAGTAAGAACATCATATGATATAAATGTTTTTAGCTTAACTGGACACTTTTCTTTTTATACTTCTCTCTATTCTTCTCTTAAATATACTAGTTCAAGCAAAATTTTATAAAATCATTTTAAATACAAGGAACAACATAGTTTCTATGTTTATTTTTAATTTAGACTCAAATATAAAAATCATCTGTGTACAAATGCGAAAAATATTATAAAATGATTAGTAATTTTTGTCATAAAGAATTAATTTTTTGATTTTTAACTTCAGAAAAATACAATATTTAAATTTAGAAATTTTAGTTGCAAATTTAATTTCCCATTTTAAATGTATTACGCTTACCATAGGGACAAAGTAGCGAATCAATTATGTGTATAAAGTGCTTCCCATAAGTATTGGCGAATGAAAAAACTAAAGTGCATAAAATGAAGGTAAAATGTTCCTGAAACTTTTATAAAAAGATGCCATTGGCGGTTTATATAAAAATTTTCCCAAAAGGTTTATCGAGTTAGCATTTTAATGAAAATAATACCACACGCACTTAAATCGCAGAAACGTTTTAGATGATACTTTAAAGATTTTATCATGCAAATATGATAAAAAGAAAACTGATATTCTAAAATTTCACCATTTCATATATAAAAGCATTTCGCAATGAAAACTCGATATATTTTGAAACTCATATGAGCTAATCATTATGACTTGAACTTTGTTTAATTTTAGGAGGTTTAAGAATTACGTGAAAATAACAGTTTTGTAGATACAGTTGCCAAATTTCACAAGATGAATTAAGAAAGTAATTTCTACACTGGGCATTATAGCCTTAATGCTTATCATTACAAGAGTCAGTAAGAAGGATGTCAAAGGGGAAGTAAAATAAAAATGAAGAAATTTTGGTATAGCAACGTAGAATAAGAAATGAAAGGTATTGCCAAAATACAAGAAAATACAATGGAGATGAAGACGCGTTTTATTGACAGAGCATTTATATTTAATGATCAAATGTGCCATCACTAACATTGATACAGATCTGGAAACGTTTAGTAAGTCATTAGTGCACCTTTTCAAAGCAGCTTATTACATTCTGGTGTAAATCGCATTACAGGTGACGCTGCTATGCAGCCTTAATCATGATTATCGCAAAATCACTGTTCCAGAAAATGCACAAATTTTCATGAAACTTCAGATTAAGTTATTCTCTGGTATAAATTAGTATTCTTTAGTTTTTGGAGTAAATTGTTCTATAGGTGGCGCACCTATCCAAATTTATTTACAATTTTTGTAATGATTATATCACAAAAATTAACCCAGGGATTTTCCTTAAACTTCAGATTCAGCTAGAAGTTAACAAAACTGTTGCACATTAAATTTTTATGTAAATCACCTAAACGCTGAAGCTACTTTGCTTCAACATTCTGGAAGTTTTCCCATGCATGAAATAAAATAAAGTTTTGGGATTGCCATAGCGACTAGTTCCCCTTTGCGTCTCATCTTTTCTATAATTTTAATTTCAGTAGATTTAAAAATAGGATAGAGTAACATATTTTTGCATTCTATATTCGATGATTCTCTTAAAATATAATACCTGAAACGAAAAGAAATATGTTTTTAAGTTCATTGTTACAAAATTTTTTCACGCTATACAGAATATTTATAGAATTAAAACTTTTTTTTTAGGTAAATTGATTAGCTCCTCTATATTTTTTCCCTGAATATGTTTGAGAATGATTTCAATATGTGAATCAATTTGAACTTTTAATGCTCTATAGTTTACGAATAAAATTACTATGACAGACGGACAGACAGACTCAGGAATGATACTATGATGTTTGTTTTTACATTTTATATACGATATCGCCCAAAAAGATAAATTATTATGTTTCTATTTGTAAAATTTCGAATAAATTAATATTTTATTTTATTTTTGATAATACAAAATAAATTAAAGTAATTTTTAGCTAAAATATTAGTATTGAAACATTTTACAAGTGTCTTTTTATGCTAATTTGGCTAAGATTTCTATTTTTTTTTTTTTTTTTTTTTTTTTTTTTTTTTTTATAAATTAAAGATTATTATGTGTGTTTGTCACAAAAAAAAAAATCCTAGCAAAACAAATATAATGTTGAGAGATTCTTCTTAAATAATTAAATTTTGAAAAGTAAAAAATCAATTCATACATTAAAAATGTACAACAATAAATGAAACATTCAAAAAACATTCTATTTCTCTTATTGTTAAAAATTTAAAGAATTCAACTTGTATAATAAAGCAGATTTGCATAAGAATCAGCGATTGGAAGAATTACGAGGTTCGCACAATAAAACCGTATATTTTGAAAGTTTTCTTAATAAAATGTCGCTGATGCATTAAAGATTTTTTTTAAAGAAATATTTAACACATTAGTTGTATTGTGAGTATATAAATTGAAATTAGAGCAAAATATGTTATACAGCGCTCGGAAATAACAGCGCTTTGATATTAAGCCTCCTTTATTACACAAATGAGTCAAAGATACAAAATAACTATTATAAGTAAATAAATACAGTTTAAATCAGAATAATGAAGCATATGAATATCATCCTTGAAATATTTTAAAATACAATGATATATTTGCCAATGAATTCGCCATTAAATTTAATACTTTGACTTGTTTTAGTTATATTGTACGAAAAAGTTTCATTGGTTGATTTAATGGAAATGTATATAATCGTGCTACAGAATGTTTATTACATTTAATCAACGCAATTTATATGCAATCAACAAAGGTAAAATAATCGACACAGTTAAAATTGAAAGAAACGTCGTTTAAATTACACCGTGGGAGTGTTTAAATAATGCTTAAGTACTTTAAAATGCATTTCGGAAATTACGGATGTTTTTGACAATAATTATAAGATCAAATAATAGTAATAATTTGCATTATTTAAATTCATATGAATCAAATACCGCCGAATTTGACAAATGAAAATGTCAAATAAACTCATAAATGCCAAATAAAAATGTAAAAAATCTACTTTAGCAAAGAACAACTGCTATTTGGAAAATGATATTTCCAAAGACTAAAATTTTAGGCTTACAAAAAAATAATCATCAAGGGAAACTTTCTTTCTCAAAATTCTTCTTTATTCTGGACATTAAATAGTTTTCAATTATGGAGTAAAATAATATAACACACATATTTCTATGAAACATATTAATAACCTATCTATGAGCAATAGCACGTTTTCGTACAATTCTTTCATATAAGCATATGGGTAACTTCATATTAAATTATCAAAGCTATCAGTTTATTTTTAATATTCTGCATTTAAAGGGGAACTTGAAATGCGGAACTATCTTGGAATCGACAACCTATTTACAATTTACTAAACGTTTCCATATTACATCAAGTGCAAAAATCAGAAAATGGAAATTTTTTCATCAACATTACTTTCTTTCTCAAAGATCTTCCTTATACTGGTCATTCAATGGTTTTCAAATATAGAGAAAATAAAGATGAAACACACATTTCTATGAAACATATTAATAATGATAGTTATAAGCAACAGCATGTGAAATTCATGTTTTCTTACAATGATTTCATAGAAAAATTTTCTTGAACTTTATATACAAATTCTCAAAACTATCAGTTTATTTCGGCATTCTACATTTAAAGGGAATCTTCAAATACGGAACTATCTTGCAATCGACATCCTGTTTAAAAGTCCCTATACGTATGCATCTTACAGCAAGTGCAAAAATTAGGAAATGAAAAAAATTTCATCAACATTACTTTCTTTCTCAAAGGTCTTACTTTTACTGGTCATTCAATGGTTTTCAAATATGGAGAAAATGAAGATAAAACACATATTTCTCTCAAACACATTAATAATGATAGTTATGAGCAAGAGCATGTGAAATTCATGTTTTCATACAATACTTTCATAGAGGAATTTTCTTGTAGCTTTATATGAAATTCTCAAAGCTATCAGTTTAATTCTGACATTCTGCATTTAAAGGGAATCTTTAAATCTCCCTAAACGTATCCATCTTACATCAAGTGCAAAAATGAGAAAATGGACTTTCTTTATCTGAGGTCTTTCTTATACTGGTCGTTCAATGGTTTTCAAATATGGAGAGAATAAAGATAAAACACATATTTCTATGAAACATATTAATAATGATACAGTAGAAGTCCGATATAACGCGGTTGTTGGGAGACATGTTTTATACCCGCGTTAAAACTTAGCCGCGCTATATACCTTTAAGACCCAACCCGCACGATCGTGCAGTTTGCACATTCTTTTAAATTGTTACTTTGGAGTTGTTTGTAATAAAAACCCAAATCAAATGACCATTCTGGTTTGCAGAAAGAGCGAAATATCATTTTGTATCAACAGATAGTGATTGTAGTACTTGTTTAATTTTTAGCCGGCTTGCCAAGCTTTGTTTACAATCTCATCGGCTCTCAAAGGAATATCAGAATGGTGGCAAAGAACTGGTACAAAACGATAAAAACACTTAGCTGCTTTGGGAAATAGAATTAACTTTATCATGAATTGAACACAAACTTAATCTTACACTATCCTAAAAAGTCACTCAGCGTTGTTTGGCGAACTGGGGCGGTTCGTTTCTTTTCGGCATATTTTTTCACTCTAGCAAGATGGAATAGATGACCACAATCTGAATCGTCTTGCTTTTCCATCCACCTCGTTAAGTGTGAAATTACTTCACTAACATGTAGAACGTAGTCTTTCATTACCATATCAATTTCAATTTCATCATCATCATCTTGCTCAATGCAATTTGTATGCGTTACAGCATCAATGATATTCTGATCTTTTATGACCTCTGAAATTGATTAGTTGTTGTCAATTTCTATCCAGTCATTTATTTTATCAACTGAGAAATCGAGAATCATAGCACTAAGAGAAGATTTCAAGTCCCTCATTGTGTTTCACTGAAATTTTAAATGCAAAATTTACCCTAAAATTGATAAGTTTCTGGGGAGGGGACATTCTTTTCCCGCGTTAAATCCGAATTTGTAGTATATCAGACCGCGTTATTTCGAGCTTTTACCCTAGTTATGAGCAATAGCATCTGAAATTCATGTTTTCGTACAATACTTTCATAGAAGAATTTTCTTGTAACTTCAAACGAAATTCTCAAAGCTAAAATTTTATTTTTGACATTCTGTATTTAGATGGAAAATTTTCAAATGCGGAAGTATCTGGAAATCGACGTCCTATCTAAAATCCCTTAAACATAATCATCTTACATCAAGTGTAACGATGGCAAAATAGAAAATTCTTCATCGACATCACTTTCTTTCTCAAATATCCTCCTTATAATGATCGTTCGATAGTTTTTCATAAAAGGAGAAAAAAAATAAATGTGTCCTTGAAACATATTAATAACGATAGTTATGAGCAATAAATTCATGCTTCAGTACAATACTTTCTAGAAGAATTTTCTAGTAACTTCATATGATATTCTCAAAGCTGAAAGTTTATTTTTGATATTCTACATTTAAAGGGAGGTCTTCAAATGAGGAACAATCTTGAAATCAACGTCCAATCTAAAAGTCCTTTAACCTCTTCAGACCTGAGCATAAAATAACTTTACAAATATATATTTATTGGTTTTGCATAATCGAAATGACACCATAGATGACATAAAGAGTCAATTTTATGAAATCAGTACTTTAGGGGACAGGTAATTTAGGTTTACAAATATAGATATAAAAGTACTTATCCCCTTAAAACATCAGTTTAACTATCAGTAATATAAATTTACGCAATAACAAAGTTAAGGTCTTTAGACAAGTAAATGATCAGCAAATCCTCAAAATTTTTTATTGTAAAGCATTTAAGTTAAATAATCATGAATATTTCTTACTTTCTTGGCCACAATGTCTTGAAGGTATTTTCGTAACTCGATTAAAATATTTTTTTATGAGATTATATTCATCAGTGCTGACATTTATTGATTTTGTTTTAAAGCAAAAAAACATTCAGCTGTATAATAGTAAATTAAAAATGCAAAAAAATAAAACAGTTTAGTTTTTATGAGGAAAAAAAATGGAGGTACACATTTGTGTACCTCAGGTCTGAAGAGGTCAGCATAATCATCTTACATCAAATGTAAATATGAAAAAATAGAAAATTATTCATCAACATCACTTCCTTTCTCAAATTTCCTCCTTGTACGATCGATCGTTTTTCAAAAATGGGGAAAATAAAGATAAAAAACATATTTCTATGAAGCATATTGATAGCAATTCTTACGAACAGTAGCATACGAAATTCTCGTTTTCGTTACAATGCGGTTGTATTTATATGGAGATTCTTCTTCAAAAAGTTCTTTCGAACACATAAGTAAATAAAATCGGAGGTAAATTAAATTCTGACACCGTTTTAAACTTTTAAATGACTTATATTAAACGTTAATATTTACAAAAAAAGATATTTACATATTAATATTTACAATTCGAACATTCAAAAGGAAACTTTAATTAAAACATCTTAATCGCGTCATCTTAATCAACATTCTTCTAAAGTCAACACCAACTCTCCCCACATTCCATCCAACGATCTCTTCCGTTCATTTCTTTTTTCTTCGGCTTTTCGTCTGAATGGAGTTTTTTCAGAAAATCGTCTGCTTTCTAAAGACCTTTTCTATCAGAGTTGCGATATGAAGAACCTTACAAGACATGATACTTGGCTGTTGGAGAAAGAATCGCTCCCACAACGGCCGTCCTGACTAGGCTTTCGTCCTCGAATGCTCGTCCGTTTGGAGGCAGCAGCAGTTGGATCATCTGGAAAGATAAAGAAAAAAAAAAACACAGCAGCATCCAAAGTCTTAATTGAAAAAAAGAAGTCATTATTCAAATTTTTTATCAAAGCTTAGATTATTTCTTGAAAAAATTCATATTTTTTTTTCGCGTCTTTTCGTCTTCTCTTTCTTACGTCCTTTCATCTTCTTTTATCTTACGTGTTTTCGTCTTCTTCTTTCATACGTCTTTTCATCTTCTATTACCTTACGTCTTTTCGTCTTTTCTTTCTTACGTCTTCCGTCTTCTTTTATCTTACGTCTTTTCGTCTTCTTTCATACGTCTTTTCATCTTCTTTTACCTTACGTCTTTTCGTCTTTTCGAGAATAAAGTTAAAATTCTATTAGTTGTCAGTCCAGAGGTTTGTCATAGTTGGTATAGTGTCACAATCGGTGAAATTCTTTTTTTTTTCAAGCTTCGTCCGTCCACGGCTTCATGTACTCTGCACATGTACTGGTGACCATGGGTCCTTCGTTGAATCCAAGTTTCTTTACATCGTAGGTGTCATTATTTTTTACTTTTATGACTTTGTACGGACCTAAATATTTTGGTTTTAACTTCAAACCTGGACCTTGTTGTGTGCGTTTTATAGCAACCACATCATTAATCTTAAATTTGTTAGCTTTCTTTCGTCTGAGGTTGTAAGTTTTACGGTTCTCTTCTTGGACTATTAAAATCTGTTTTTTAGCATTTTTTCTCATATCTTCGCGATTATTTGTAAAATCATATTGTATTTCAGCATTCAGAAGACTAGTAATTTCAATGTTATTTTTTAGTTTCATTTTAGTACCAAACATCAATTCAAAAGGAGTTGTGCTTATACTTCTCTGAAATGTCGAATTTATCACCTGTTGGACGTTGCTTACATGTGTATACCATTTTTTAGGATTATCGACAGACAATTTAGACAGAACAGATATTATGACAGAATTTAGACGCTCAACTTGGCCGTTAGACCTGGGTAATCCAGTGGTAATCGGGATATGTTTAATATTTTCATTGGTGCAATAATCTTCAAAAGCTTTAGAGGTAAATGCAGGACCTTTATCTGATATAATTCGAACTGGATTTCCAAAGATAGATTTTTGGATTTCTAATTTAGAAATTACTTCGGCAGCATCGGTAGATTTTGTGGGATACAACCAAACAAATTTTGTGAATGCGTCAATGACCGAAAGGATATGTTTGTAATTTTTATTAGTGCTTTCTAATGGACCTAAGTGATCAACATGGTACGTATGTAATGGAGTTTCTTCTTTTTCTATTGGGTGAAGTAAGCCTTCTTGTTTACCACATTTTCTATTAACTAAAATACAGGGAACACAATTTTCTATACATTTCTCAATTTTTTGTTTAACTTTAGGGATGTAAAAATCATTTTCTAAACTTTTCTCTGTTCTTGCAACTGCGTAATGACCATTTTCGTGAGCGGCCTTGATTATATTCATTTGCATGTCTTCCGGTACAACTAATAAATCATTACCATTAACACATTTATAAAGAACATCATTTTTAACTAGATAATCATCATAAGATTTCACCTTTAGGATTTCTTTTATTGTTTTAATATGGTCATCGGTTTCTTGAGCTTGGATAATTTTTAAAGTTAAGCTATCTTGGATTACCATACAAATAGGATACCTACTTAATGCATCGACATGTCTCATACTGCTACCCTGTCTATGTTCAATAACATAATCAAAATCGGATAACATTATTGCCCATCTAGCTATTTTTGTACTCATTTCTTTTTTATCCATAGTCATTTTAAATGCATTACAATCGGTTACAATTTTAAATGGGATACCTAGCACATATACTCTAAACTTTTTCAGGGCTTCAATTACAGCTAAAACTTCTAATTCGTAACTAGTGTACTTCCGTTCAGCTTCGGTGGTTTTTTTACTTGCGAAATAAACTGGATGAAATTGATTATCTACTGGAGATTGTTGCATTAAAACAGCTCCATAGCCATCAATACTGGCATCACAATGGATTTCGGTCGCACTTTTGGGATTGTAAATTAAAAGTACTGGTTCTGACGACAAAATACGTTTGAGTTCCTTAAAAGCTCTTTGTTCTTCTATATCGAATTTAAATTTTGAATCTTTTCTTAGCAGGACACTTAACGGTTTAGCTATAACCGAATAATTTCTTATAAATTTTCGAAAGTATCCTGTCAATCCTAAATAACTTTGAACATCTTTGGTACACTTTGGTTCGGGAAAATTTGTTACTGCTTTAGTCTTCAGTGGAGAGGGATACAATTTACCATTTATGATTCTATACCCCAAAAAATCAATTTCACGCTTCAAAAAATTGCATTTTTTAAGATTTAATTCTAATCCATATTCCGATGCAGTTTCGAGTACAAGTTTTAATTTTTCTAGACCTTCAGCTTCGTTTTTAGCAGGTATTATTAAATCATCCATATAAATGACAACAATGTGATCTTTTAATAGGTTTCGAAATACATTATAAATATACTTTTGAAAAACACTAGGGCTATTGGTCAACCCGAATGGACATTTCAAAAATTCGTATTGTCCTTCATGAGTAACAAACGAGGTGTATTTCCGCGAGTCTTCTTCAACATCTACATGAAAGAAACCGTTTTTCAAATCTATGGTGGTAAATACTTCGGCAGAATGTAATTGGTCTATTACATCATCAATAACTGGCAAGGGGAAATGCTCACGTACTGTCTTTTTGTTAAGACATCTGTAATCAACACAAAGTCTCATTGTGTTATCTTTTTTCTTGACTAACACAACTGGCGAATAAAAATTAGAAGAACTTTCTCGAATTATTCCCTGAGCTAGCCACTCCTCAATTTGGTTTTCGACTATTTTTTTCTCGCATGGCGGTAATCTTCGAGGAGAAGAACAAACTGGGATTTCGTCAGTTAAATTAATTTTCATTTTAACATCTACTGTTTTAGTTTTAATTGGTACATAATTTTCAATTAAAGAGTATAACTCTGAACGTAATTTTTTGTCAGCAATGTGAGTTAAATCAATTTTAGGCTCATCCAAAACATTTACAATATTAACTAAAAAGTCATTAGACTGAACTTCAGCTTTAAACAGTTTCACTTTATTCTCAGAAATAGTTAATGTACCTTGATGAATAACATCAGTGCCAATAATTAAATCGAAATTAATGCAACTGTCCTTAACGACAAAAATAGTAACTTTAAATTTTGAACCATCTACTTCGATTTCTGAATTGAAACAACCTTCTGGTTTAATTGAGGCTTTTCCTAGACCGGTCAAAGAGATACTCGTAGGTTTTAATTCTACAAAGTTCTTTAAATTATCATAAATACTTTTCTTTAACAAAGTCTTTTGGCTACCAGTATCTATTAAAGAGATTAAACGCAAAGAATAAAGCTTTATCTCTTTCAGAATTAAATCTTGGGATGTAATAATGTTTACTTGTGACTGAGCATTTTTAACACTTGTATCTTTAGATTTATTACACTGAAATGATTAATGACCATAAGCGTTACAAGCAAAACAAAGCGGCCCTTTATCTTTATTTACACAGTTAATACTCTTATGATTATTCCCGCCACAATTAAAACAACGCATATTTGGCTTTACAGGCTTAAATTTGTTCTTAACTTCAATTTCGGATTTAATTTTAGGCTTAGCTCCTTCATATTTATGAAATTTTGCATTTTCATACTCCGATCTTATTTTTTCATAAATCTTTAATTTTTGTTTAAATTCAGCAATATTAGGACAACCATACAAAAAAGATTTTTTAGAAATGGGGTCATTAATTCCATTTATTACATACTGAATAAGGGCAGAATCTTCAATATTGCCTTTTGAGCATAATTGTTTCATATTTAAAAAATATTCATCTAACGATTCATGTGGTCTAATTTTTCTTTTGGACAGCAATTCGTGTAATTCAGCTGAATTGCACGTTTGACCAAATTCAGATATGAGTAGGGCTTTTAATTTAGACCACGAATTAATATTTGTTTCACTTTCAAGAAATAATTTTGCTTTGCCTCTCATACGGCGTTTAGCCAAAATCAATTTGTGCAAATCACTAACGTTAAATAATGAAACAATATCTTCAAAATCGGCAATCCATTTATTAATATTTTGTACTTGAGTACCTTCAAACATTGTAATCATACTTTCAATAACATTAATAGAAATGCTTGGTTTAATAACATAATCAGGAATTAGAATTTTCTGATTTTCATTACTTTCACAATTAGAACTACCAGAATCATTTCTCATATTATTCTCAAAAACAGTTGAAATATTTTTAGTTTTATCTTGTAAATCATCATTAAATTCATCAACACTTTCGTCATCACTAAGAGTACCTACATCGGCTATCATATTAATTTTTAAAATATTAAAATCACATAAACTAGAAATTATTCTGGCAGCAATTTCATCAAAAGTTCCCGAATTATTTATACACAAAACATTGCAAATGGTAATTAAGTCGTTAACAGAAAAATTATCTTTGATTTCTTTGAATTTAGTTTGATATTCATCGGAATCTACTTCAAACGTAAACCCAGTAAAATTCCGAATTCTACGTCGATTATTTCTGTCACCGATTTCTCCAAAAAATAATTTGTGCAATATCTTAATACTAGCTGATTTTTCAGTTTTCAAAGAAAACTCTAATTCCTTTAAATCAACTAATTTTTCCATTATTGAAAAGAAAAATGAAATAATAAACTCACTTCATAATCAGATGCTCAGCTTCACACATTTAAACAGCATTGTTGTCGCAGTATCCAACAGCTTCATATCATTAAACATATATTCAAAAAAGATTTCCTCATAATAATTTCCAGCAAGGATTCCATCACAATTCTAAATAATAACGGCTTCCAGGTTATTTAAAGTATATATATATTTCTTCTCTGTGGGCGTTCGTTTGTCTCGGTTCTGACACCAAAATTTATGGAGATTCTTCTTCAAAAAGTTCTTTCGAACACATAAGTAAATAAACTCGGAGGTAAATTAAATTCTGACACCGTTTTAAACTTTTAAATGACTTATATTAAACGTTAATATTTACAAAAAAAGATATTTACATATTAATATTTACAATTCGAACATTCAAAAGGAAACTTTAATTAAAACATCTTAATCGCGTCATCTTAATCAACATTCTTCTAAAGTCAACACCAACTCTCCCCACATTCCATCCAACGATCTCTTCCGTTCATTTCTTTTTTCTTCGGCTTTTCGTCTGAATGGAGTTTTTTCAGAAAATCGTCTGCTTTCTAAAGACCTTTTCTATCAGAGTTGCGACATGAAGAACCTAACAAGACATGATACTTGGCTGTTGGAGAAAGAATCGCTCCCACATTTATGACGACCAATTTTCAACACATGGAATATAGGTCCTAATGGGAAGTAGTGCCCTACATGGGGGTCTTTCTAACAGATCCTAACCTGTATTTACGAAAGAATATCCAAAGAAAAACCTCAGAAAACTCTGAAAGATTAGCCCGATGGGCGCGACTGGGTTCGAATCCAGCACCTCCCGTCTACCAGCCTCCATAGCAGAACCTCTCAGCCACTATTTGGGCTATCGTTACGATTCTTTCGTACAGAATATTGGTAACTTCCTATTAATTTCTGAAAACTATCATCTTTTTACACTTTGTATTACAAAAAAAAAGTGTAAATGCGGAAATATTTTGAATTCGACATCCTATCTAAAAGTTCTTAAACATATGCATCTTACATCAAGTGTAAAAATTAGAAATTATGCATGTCATGAAATTATGCATGTTATGTTGTCATGGAAAATTATTCCATGACAACATTCGCTTTCTCAAAGTTCTTCCATATAAGGATCCTTCCGCAGTTTTGAAAAGTGGAGAAAATAAAAAATGAAACTCATACTTCTATGAGACATACATATAGAAAAAAATAGTTCTGAGCAATAGCTTCTGAAAATTTTCGAATCATTCGTTTCAAAAATGACTCGATTTCGTTCCGTTTCAGTAGCGATTCACAAATGGAAACTTTGTCAATTAAATTTTTCACTGTAAGTTCATGGGGAACTCAAGTATCGAATTTCTTTTGGTGTCCAATCTTATGCAAATGGTTCAAATTGTTTTATGGTCGATGTTTAGTTCCGCAGCAATGTCGCGGGAAGAAATATGTCGGTCTTCTTTGATTTTTTTAAAAAATTTCATCGACTTTTACAACGATTGGCTGGCCAGGGTGAGGTCCAACTTTAACATCTAAATTTCCGGAACGAAAAGAAGCAAACCAATTCTGACACGGGCGTTTACTTAAGCATTGATCATCATAAGCAGCACACAATTTTTGATAATCCTGCGCCGCATTTTTTCTCTTTTCCTAAGTAAAAAAGCAAAATGTGACAAAAATGATCTTCTGGAATCTCCATTTTTAAAACGCAATAATTTTTGACTTATTAAACAGATGACGCTACCTTTATATATAGAATTTTTTAAGAGACTATTACCTTTCAAACGCTGTATAGTATGGCTTAATTCAGTAAGTATTACTTGAGATATGCGACTTTAAACCCATCCATTGGGAAAAAACGAAATTATTTTTTCCCCGACCCAGTATATATATATACATATAATTTTGAGCAATAGTATCTGTGATTTATCATTCCGTAAAATGTTTTTATAGAAGAAAATTACATTATATAAAATATGAGTAAAACAAAACATAAAACACATGAGACATGTATATAGGAAAAGCTTCTGAAATTCTCGACTTTATAGAAAACTTTTTTATAAGAGTATTGGCAACTTCTTTTTAAATTCTAAAATCTATCAGTCCATTTTAGCGTTTAGCTTTTGAAGGGAATCTTCATACGCGGAAATATCTTAAAATAGACATCTTATCTAAAAATCCCTAAACGTATGATCTTATATCCAAGGGGAAAAATGAGTGAAAAGAAAAAAATAGTCCACGCTATCACTCACTTTCTTAAAGTTCTCTCTATGAAAAAGTTGTTCAATAGTTCTGAAATATGCGGAAAATAAAAATAGTCCAGAGCAATAACATCTCAGATGCTCTTTATGTTTCATAATGGTTCTATAACACAGAAATATTGTAAAATATAAAAATAATTGATAAGATTATAATATATAAAAAATTCTTTTATAAGCTCTTATTATTAATATGTAAATTATCATACCTTTTTTTAAATTTGAAAATAATTGTAATTTTAAATTGTATGTTTATACATACGAGGATAGTGAATTGTTAAATAAGATATATGTGGATAAATATTTTACTGCCGCAGGTATAAATAATGCAAATTTATGTGAGTAATTTAAGAATGCAGTGTGTCGAAAAGATGTCTGTTGATTTTATTAATTTTATATGAAATAAAGTTTTATAATAATTTAGTAGAATAACTGACATTTCAAGCGGTGGAACGAGATACTTACACTGCAAAATCCTGTAAAATCCTTATACAACTCTAAGTGAACATAATAATTAACACTTCTATGTAAAATCGTTCATGATTTTACATAGAATGTGTTCCGAATGTATTATGTGAGTAAAAAGATTGTGCAAAAAGTGTCGTTAAAAATTATATAATTTTTCAAAAAAATGCAGTTACTGATATTTTTTGCCCATATTAAGTGTTTGTTTCTATAAAGCAAACTGTATCTTATTTCTTTTTTAAAATTGAGTAATTTTAAAAGCACCATGTAGAAAATGTTTTGAAAATGTTTTACATTTGTTATTATATTGTTTTCTAAATTGTGTGTTGTTTACAAGTTGTTGTTTTATTGCATTCTAAATTATGTGTTGTTAATTTGTTGACAGTAATATGCTGCTGAATACTATTTTAAGAAAATATTTTTATGCGTTCTATTTAGTACACTACTACTACACAAAGCTAAATGTGTTCTAAAAATAGAACACATTTCTAGATCGCAACACTTTTGTAACATACCAAGAACACATTTCTGGATAGCAACACTTTTTGCAACCTATTGAGAACACAAGCACAAAACAAAAAACCTTTTGAATATGAAGTTTTCTAATTCAAGACACATTAATGTGTTGTACTCTCTCGCTCGGATAAGAAAGATTCTAGAACCAGTCTCAACTCGATTCTGTTTCTAAGGTAACTGGTCAGTCAACTTTATTCGGGGGAAGTCCAGTTTCTGTTCTCACATTCAATTCACTGATCATTCCAAGAATTAGCAGTCCTACAGATGAAGTTCCCTCCCTACAATTTTTAGAACCTTCCAAAAACAGGAAATTTACTCAGAGTTTTTCGTATCTTGGTCAGACAGTAAATTTAGTGACAAAAAATATCCTAAAATGTGATTAATTCTGTGCGTTGAGAATTTGCAGTGTAGTGTAAAAATAATTTATGTTTCCATTTCTCAGAAAAAATGCATTTCGTAACATATTTTTTTTCAAAATTTCTTTCTTATGAGGGATTGATTGTCAGGTAGTGATGAATTTTAACAAAATGCTCAATTACTTTTTTACCATTATCTGAATTGAGATTAGGCTTAGGGGATTTTAATTGTGACTGTAATACTTATAAATCAGCAATAATTAATATTTTCTACTTTTTTTCTAACTTCAATAGAAGAAAGTATTGTAATCGAAAAGATTATTTTATTAACGGTTTTCGATGGATTTACACGTTTTAAGGGTCAGAAATTCTAAAAAACATTTTTTTTTTTACAAAATCTCTGTTTATCCGTCCGTATGTCCGTGTATCGCCATTGTACCATCGAAAAATGTCTGAAGATATGCATACAAATGAACTACTTCTTTTTTTTTTTTTTTTTTTTTTGGCCGTTGCAAGCAGGTCCTCCTTTAATTTTGAAATATTCCGCCAAAAAGGGGCGATGTAATTGCGAGGTATTTGTGTCATTTTCAATATTGTACAATCGAAAAGTGTGTGAAGTTTAGGCAGATTTGAATTACTTTTCTTGTGTAAGTTTCTCGTTATAGCTAGTAGGTCTTATCTGAAATCGAAAATAATCTTCCGGTAGCAGGCGCTACATAGTGACTTTTGTACCATTTTCAATATTGTATCACCGAAATGTGTACGAAGTTATGCATAGAAATGAATCAAATTTTTTGTATAAGTGTTTGGCTGTGGCTAATTGGTCCTCCTAGAATTGAAAAAGAAACCCACCTAAAGGGGTCGCTGCAATAGCGATTTTTGGGCATTTTCTGTATTTTACCATCGAAAATTCTACGAAGTTATGCTTAGAACTATACTTAATTTTTTGTGTATGATTATTGCTGGGTATAACACATGGGCCCTCCCTGAATTTGAAAAAAATCTGCAGGAAGAAAGACGTAGTTAGTGATTTCCGTGCTAATTTCATTCACTGTACCATCTAAATGTTTATAAATTTATGCACAGATTTGAAACAATTTCTTTTTTTGTATGCTTTTGGCTATGGTAAAAGAAAATTCTTTAATATGACTTTGTTCTTAATACATAAATATATACAGGGTGTTTCGCTACCAGACCGACAAACTTTGAGGGATGATGGTACACATGAAGACAAACATTATTAAATGGGAAACCATGGGACGCAAACGTCTTCTGTAGGAGTTAGGGGCCATTAAAGTTTAGGGTCCAAAACTTCAAACGATGATAGAAAACGGAAAAAAGGGTCTATTCGTTTGCGGTTTCCACTAAAATCATTCTTTATATTACGATTTCTTTAGAAAAAAAATTTAAAGGTTACTTAAAAAAATTATCGATAGAAAGCGCTTTAGACTTTAGAGTAACGAACAACTACTTTTTGCCGTTATTTTCTGCATGGGGTTCAAATTATTCCAAAGTTTAGACTTTAACTTAAATTTTAAACCCAAAATCGAAAACATTGGGGTGGGGTAACTTAGCGAAAATTGAATTGTGAACAGAGGGGGAGATTTTAAGCGCTCATAAGCATAGGACGAACTAATCGATTTTGTTGCGGTTTGCGTGAAAGTCATTTCCTTGGTAATTATTTTATTCAAAATGACGTACAGCTTTGGTGTCCTCATTTTTTGATAGAGGGCGCTTCCGACACACCTCCGATATTTCAATGGCATTACTCCTGGGTGTTTTACTACCAGACCAACTTACTTCCAGGAAGTGTTAGGGACACAAAGATGACTCGTAATCACATAGGAATGTAACGTTGGAAATGCCTTTTTTTGCGAGTTAAGGTTAAAGGAAGAAAAGAAATATAGCAACAGAAACAGTTGAGAAAGAGCAACACGTTAATGTGACAGAAAACAGTTTATTTAAAGGTTTTACCACAAAAGGTGTACAGAATTAGTCCGGCAAGTTTAACAGCGACGGTAGATGGCGCTGTGTTTTCCTTGCGGTAGATGGCGCTAAACGGTAATGCGTGTGAACAGCGATCACTTTGAAGTGATCATTCGCGAACTGGCTCTAAGAGTAGCAGAATGAAGTATTTGAAAGATGAACAGCCCCATGGGGCTCCTCCACATTTTACCAATGATGTTTGCCAACACTTCAAAATAACATCTGGGCAGCGGTGGATAGGTCAAGGTGGCCTGCCAGATCGCCGGACATATCACGCATCGACTTCTTCTGGTGGGGTCAAATGAAAAGTTGGGTGTGTGAGACTCCCGTACTATCAGTTAAAGACCTCCCATCTGGTATTTCTGTAGCTTGCCAGAAAGCTATCAGAGATGCCAAGAATCTTTCAAAGCGAGAGGAATTCCATGCGACGCCGCAGTCAAGCATGCCGAACTACTTCTGGGAGTAATTTCAAACACCTAATGTTGTAAAACATTTAAAAAAACTGCTTTCTCTCACATTAACGTGTTGCTCTTTCTCTGCTGTTCCCGTTGCCTTTTTTTCTCTGCTTCCTTTAACCGTAACTCGCGAAAAAGGCATTTTCAACGTTACATTCCTATGTAATTCCGAATCATCTTTGCACCCCTAACACTTTCTGGAAGTATGTAGTAAAATATCCAGGAGTAATGCCATTGAAATGTCGGAGATGAGTCGGAAGCGCCCTGTATAAAAAATCAGGACACCAAAGCTGTACGTCGTTTTGAATAAAATAATTACCAAGGGAATGATCTATACGCAAACCGCAATAAAATCAATTTGTTTGTCCAATGTTTATGAGCGTTTAACATATCCCCCTTTGTTCACAGTTAAATTTTCGCTAGTTACCCTCTTCGAATGTTTCCGATTTTGAACTTAAAACTTAAGTTAAATTCTAAACTTTAGAATAATTTCAACCCCATGCAGAAAATAACGGTAAAAAGTAGTTGTTCGTTACTCTAAAGTCTAAAGCGCCCTCTATCGATAATTTTTGAAAGTAACGTTTAAAAGTTTTTTTTTTTTAAGAAATCGTAATATAAAGAATGATTTTAGTGAAAACCGCAAACGAATAGACCCTTTTTTTCGTTTTCTATCATCGTTTGAAGTTTTGGACCCTAAACTTTAATGTCCCCTAGCTCCTACAGAAGACGTTTGCGCCCCATGGTTTCCTGTTTTATAATGTTTGTCTTCATGTGTACTATCATCCCTCAAAGTTTGTCGGTCTGGTAGCGAAACATCCTATATATATATATATATATGTGTGTGTGTGTGTGTGTGTGTGTATTTTTCTTATAATGAATACAGTTCAAATTTTAAGTTCAATTTTTCAAATTATATCTTTGTATATGATAGTTCCGGATTCGAATTAGTTTACTTCAATTGTTGGAACAATTAATTTAAAATTTAAAACTGCAGATTAAAACTTTTGATTTGTGGATAAACTTTTGATTTTACAGTTTTCTTGTCAGTCTAATAATACAACAGATGTCAAACTTTATTCTGGAAGATATTGTAAAATTTACACCTTATCTAAATATCCTGAAACGTATAAATCTGATATCTAAGATAAAAGTGACAAAAGGGAAAGTTATTTCATGCAGTCCCTCGTATTCTTTATACTATTCGTATATTAGTTTTGAAAAATGGAGAAAATAAAATACATTTCAAAATTGTAAATCCCAAAATGCTGCTTGTGATTGTTATATTGGAGACATATTTAGAAGTTTCGTAAAATCAATACAGAAGGAATTCGAAGGATAGTAATATCTAAGAAAAAGTTTATTTATAGAACATATTTTTTTTCAAATAAACTGTGATATTTGTTCTGAATATTGAATCTATAGAATATGTTCGTACATTTCTAGACGAGTTTTAAAAAAATCATCTGCGCAGAAACATTATTTTCCAAACTAATAGTTAGCCACCTACTAGTACTGGGTCACTAATAATAAAAGTTTAAAAACAAGCAGAAAAATATTTCTCAAGAATGATAGAAATAAATCTGATTGACAAATATCTTTAAATATTAACTTTCCATGCATTGTTTGGAATATTTTTCATACGATGGTACATTTATTCTTTATATAGTCTTAAAAATACAGATTTTGTCAAATTCTTAGAAACTTCATTAACACAAAATTTTTGATCTAAAATATTATTTCTTTAATAATATATTTTAGTTTGAATAAAACTGATGTTGATGTGCTCTATTACATTGCAATTTACAATTACAATTGCATTGTACAATTATACAATTGTAATTAAATGCAATTTGTTGGATAAGCCTGAAATTCAGAACTTCTGCATCAAAAAATCGCTATGCTCACTACAAGAGAATAGCACAAAGTAACACTTCTTATTTTCAATATTTTCCGTAAAATATAATTTTGAAATAATGAGATACCTGAAAGTTAGGACTGGGATAAAGAAATATATATCTTTCGGATTTCACCTACACTTTAATATCAATTAAATAAATGGCTTTAAGTAATCCACAAGTCTTGAAGATGGCTCAATACATTTTTCAAGTATTATTTCTTATTTGGCAACTGAAACAGTTCTTTTCAATCAAAATGCCACTTTTAGAGAAGCGATGTATGGAAGACTTCCTTTATGTTGTAAATATTCATGTGCTATCTCGTCCTTGTATTTTGACGATGAATTACAAATGGGTACCAGATGTCAAGCAGACAAGTCAGATGTATGTGTTAAATAAATAAATAAATATATGGAAGCCTATATATCTGTATTTTTCGAAAACAATTATTCATATTTGAATATTAAAAAGCATTATAAAAGCCATGATTTTCTATATCTAAACCCATATTTTTAGAACATTGCAACAGTCGTGACTTAAATAACTAAAAAATGTCCTCAAAGTCAAATACTGTTCCTAATCTGTTGCAATGCTCAACGTCGTCGTCAGATAAAGGAGAATCCCTAACACGATTTTGGTTTTTAAATAGACCTACGAAGACAAAAAGTTCATCATCGTTCAGCAAGATATTCAACGAACGTTGAACACGATTCGGAATTTTTTATATGAAATATCCATAGATTAATGGAAGTATAATCTTACAAAGGATGACGCTTGGGTCTATTTAAATGATCGTAATGACTTGATATACATTTCAACATCTACAAATGACTGGAAGGTCGATAAAATCAAGAAATCAGTTCTTCAATATCATCCTATAAGACTTAAAAATCTGTTTGTAAATGTCTCACATTTATCTCTAAGTCACTTCATAACATTGAAACTAATATATTAGGCATTAAAACAGTTATAACGTCCTTAATCTTCAGACAAATGGACCACAAAAAGCTGTTTAAAATTACTACAAAATATCTCCAAAGATGTGTCAGCCTATATATCAATGCTTATGATGAGCATGCATTTATTAAAAATGTCTAGAAGTAATTTTGAGAATTCTAGAAGCATTTAAATACAGTTAAAAGTAGATCTATACTGTCGGCGACATGTGACATCAGAACTGAGGAGGCTATCATGACAGATTCAGAAAGAGCTTAATTTTCTTCTAGTTCTGTGCAAAGGTTTTTTCACACATACGAAACAAAAATCATCGTCCAAAAACGGCACTCGTCGGATATGACCTCGTGTGATTTTGTATTGCTGATGCTAAAAATAATACTTCATCGAAGACACTATGAGTAAACTGAGGTGATAAAATATTTTGGAAAAAGATGAAGTCTATACCACTGTACCTCAAACTCCCCTACAAAAAAGTATGATTGATAGGGTCCTGCGTAAAAGGTATAGGTGTTTTGAACGCGACTAAATAAATTTTGATAATAAATTAACTTCTTTGTGTTTTAGATAACAATTACGTATAAATTTTTACCCAGAATGTGCACTATTCACTATCAAATATGCTGTGCTATTTCCTGCTTTTTAAGCTGTGGTTCTCCAAGGAACGTTAGCTTGAAATCGAAACAACCTATTTGGTTTTGAAACAAATTTTGCCTGACACTACAAAAAACCAATTTAAAATTACTGGGAAACATCTCCAAAGATACATCACTCTATATATCAATGCTTCTAATATTTAAACATTTATTTAAAAAAGTCTTCATGTATTATTACATCTAGACTGGGAACATTTAAATTAAATTAAAATGAGTCAGGGTAGCCTCCAGGTGACACCAGGGCTGAGGAGGATAAAGCAGTGGTGTTGTAATAGCGAAATTAACCAACAAATGAAATACAAATCGAATAATTTTTGTTACATTTATCGCGCAGCTAACAACAATGCGACGTTCCCCAGATTTAAAAGATTTAATACTCATAAAGACAACAGTTTGTGAATTTTACAGAAATTAGGCCACCACCTTTTATTATAAAATACAGAAATTTTTCCTGCATTTTATATTGTAAATTTTCAAACACCGATGCTGTGAGAGTGAACTCAAGCTAAAAGTGAAGTAAAAATTTAATTCTTTCTGTCACGTACACTATGCAGCAAATAGCAACGCGACTTTCTCAGGAGTTGAAAAATTTCACTGCATTCTTAAAGACAACCGCTTGTAAATTTTAGAGCAATTATAGTGGCATCTGGGGTGCAAGCAAATTTTGTTGTAAAATACAGAAATTTTTACAAAGCTATTGTGTATATATATATATCTTGTGTCTGTATGTATCTATATATAAATATACATATATTATAAGTATGGCTTAGACTTATAAATATTTCATCCAAGGTAAGAATGCGTAGATGGTAAATTATACTTCGAAATCTCTTGTTTTCTTAGATATCTTTGTTATAATGGTCATTCAAGTATTCTGGAAAAAAGTAAATAAAAATAAAACTTACAAAGCAACAAATTCCAATATGGATTTTATATTGGAGTTATATATATATCTTGATTGGACGTATAAGTTCTTTAACCTAACTCACGAATGTAAAAAAGAAAACTATTTGTCGTTATACAATTTTCTTTTTTTACTTTTTCATTACAAGATTTTTGAGAAAATGAGTGGTTTCGTAATCACTCATTTTCACAAAAACTTCGTTAAAATGGTAAAGTTCAAATATTTTGAAACATTTGAAATATAAAAGTAGACATTTCAATTCAAGAAATTCCCTTTTGTAAATTATATTGCGGCTATATATAAATATGACTTGGATGCATGAACATTCCATACAATCTAAGAATGAGAAAAGAGAAAATTATTCCATGACATCATTAACTTTGACAAGATTCTTCCTTATAAAGCAGTTCAAATCTTCTGAATGATGGGAAAAATGAAAATAGGTAGTTAAAATCAAAAAATTTCAAAATGTCTTTGTATTTTATATTGCAGCTATATATGGATAGTAATTTAATATCAATATAGATAAAACTGAAGACGTTCTAATGTACTAATAATTTCATTTATGTTTTTTAAACCTATATGAGGGCCGCAGAAGCAAAGGGATATAAAATACAAAATTGAAAAAAAAATAACTAAGTACACAGACGACCTGGAATTATGCTTTTTAATTTTCAGGTAAAGAAACATAATTGATTTTCCGATTTTGTGTTGTGTTCTAGAGATAAACTACATTTGCCGAATAACAATCAATATTGATTAACTGTAAATTTAAACAATATTTTACACTAATTTTTGCTATAGTCAATGTACTAAGAGTTCAATATCTACAATGAAACAAGCGGCAGTTTTCTATTTTAAATCAGACAACTAATATTGATATTCAAATTTAACGTCAATAATCTTTAAACTCAACTCCAAATCGATTTTTCTTCATTTATAATCCTTGGCTTCTAAGGTCGTCATATATGGTTAGACTTCTCTTAAATAATGGAAATACTATTAATTGTATCTTGTACTTAACCCTTTTGGGTCTGGTGTATTATTAATAGTACATGACTTTTAATTGAGTATTATTTTGTTTTATGAAATATTTTTGCTACTATCTACGTGTAGTAATGTTAGTATATGTTTATGCATTTACTATACTAGCAGGGGAGACCGAGCTTAGCTCGGTCAAAATTAACTTTGTGTTCAACTCGATATAGTATTTTCACTGTGTCATTCACTCGGTATTATTACTGTAAAACATGTTTATTTAGAAAAACAATCAATAAGAAAACTGTGTTTTTATGCGCATGTTTATAAATTTTACTTTATTTTAAAATTTACAACGAAAGGACATCGGTCTAAATCACTTTTTTAGCTCGACTCTGATTGTTTTAACCATGCATCTCGAATCCTCGTAAGAATGTATAAAAAAATTCTTTACATTCTGAAAGACAATATTTTCTGCTAGATATAGCCAAATTTGGAGGCATTGTTTCATTTGGCTCCAAATACGTGTTTTGGTTTTCGTAATTTTTACAATCGATTTTTTAACCATATGTCGCAGTATTTTGTCAAATATCACCAAGTTATTGGCTTTTGCCATATTCTCGTGACCCTGACTCGCATTACCCAAAATGAGCCACTAATCAAATTTGATCAAGCATGTGACATAGCTCAATCATCTTCAGGTAATCAAAAACAGTAGAATATAAAATTGAATCAAAATCGTTTAAGCCATTTTTAGGTAAAATTACCTTGGCAGCATTCAGCAATGAAGCGAAATGACCCACTAATATAATTTTGTTTAACATGCGACTCAGCCCAATAGTCTTCTCGTAACAAAAAACGTTTTGTTTCAAAATTTAGGTAAAATTGATTGAGTCGTTGTTATATATAATTAGAATGACCCTAGCTCATTAAGACCCAAAATGACCCACTAATAGAATTTTCGCGAGCATGTGTCCATCCAAATGGTTTTCTCTTACTCAAAAACGATATAATACAAAGTATAGTCAAAATGGTGAGTACCATTTTCTATATAAAATTAGCATGACCCATCATGACCAACAAATGACCCTTATAATAGAAATCTCTCGAACGTGTGACCTAGCTTATTAATTTTAGCATGCCGAAAAATATTAGATACAAAATTTAGATAAAATCGATTGAGCCGTTTTTTAGATATAGTTAGTTTGACCCTGACCCCTTATGATCCAAAATGACCCATTGATCGAATTTCCTCAAAAATCTGTCATAACCCAATGATTTTCTTGTGTCCGAAAACGATAAAATACAAAATGTAGTCAAAAATTCGCGAAACGTTGTCTAGATAAAATTAGAATGACCCAAAAGTGGCCCACTAATCGAAATTTCTGGAATATGTGACCTACCACAATGATTTTTTCATGCCAAAAATATGCTGTATACAAAATTTCGTTAAAATTGACCCACCAATTCTTTAGATATAGCTTGACCTTGACCCATTAAGACCCACAAATTACCCTTATAATCGAAAGCTCTCGAATATGTGACTTAGTCCATTAGTTTTCTCGTTTCCAAAAATTGTTACATACAGAATTTCGTTAAACTTGATCCTGCCGTTGTTTAATTATATATAGCTTGACCCAGACCCTTTCTGATCCAAAATGACCCATTAATCGAAATTTTTCGAACATGTAACCTAGTCCAATGATTTTATCGTGCCAAAAAAATGTTGCATACAAAATTTCATTAAAATCGATCCACCTGTTCTTTGGATATAGCTTGACCATGACCCATTATGACCCATCATGACCCACAAATGACCCTCATAGTCGAAATCTCTCAAACATGTGATTTAGCCCATTAGTTTTCTCATGTCAAAAAACTGTTACATAGAAAATTTCGTTATAATCCATCACGCCGTTCTTTAAATATAAATAGCTTGACCCAGACTCTTAATGACCCAAAATGACCCATTAATCGAATTTTTTCGAACATTTAACCTAGTCCAATGATTTTATCCTGCCAAAAAAATGTTGCATACAAAATTTCATTAAAATCGATCCACCTGTTTTTTGGATATAGCTTGACCATGACCCATTATGACCCATCATGACCCACAAATGACCCTCATAGTCGAAATCTCTCAAACATGTGATTTAGCCCATTAGTTTTCTCATGTCAAAAAACTGTTACATAGAAAATTTCGTTATAATCCATCACGCCGTTCTTTAAATATAAATAGCTTGACCCAGACTCTTAATGACCCAAAATGACCCATTAATCGAATTTTTTCGAACATTTAACCTAGTCCAATGATTTTATCGTGCCAAAAAAATGTTGCATACAAAATTTCATTAAAATCGATCCACCTGTTCTTTAGATATAGCTTGACCATGACCCATTATGACCCATCATGACTCACAAATGACCCTCATAGTCGAAATCTCTCAAACATGTGATTTAGCCCATTAGTTTTCTCATGTCAAAAAACTGTTACATACAAAATTTCGTTATAATCGATCACGTCGTTCTTTAAATATAAATAGCTTGACCCAGACCCTTAATGACCCAATATGACCCATTAAATTTTTTTCTCGAACATGTAACCTAGCCCAATGTTTTTCTTGTGCCCGAAAACCATAGAATGCAATTTTTAGTCAAAATTGCGTCAGAAGATCTCTAGATAAAAATAGCATGACCCACAATGACCCCAAAAATGACCCACTAACCGAATTTTCTCGAACATGTTACCTAACCCAATGATCTTCTTGTAATCCAAAGCGATACAATATAAAATTTGGTCAAAATCGTTAGAGCCGTTTTTTAGATAAAAATGGCTTGACTCATAATGACCCCAAAATGACCCACTAATCGAAATTTTTCGAACATGTGACCTAGCCCAATAGTTTTCTCGTGCCAAAAAACGATTGGATACAAAATTGCCTTAAAATCCATCCAGCCGTTCTCTAGATATAAATAGCTTGATCCTGACCCATTGTGACCCAAAACGACCCAGTAATCGAATTTTCCTGAACATGGGACCTAGCCCAATGGTCTTCTCGTGCCCGAAAATGGTAAAATCCAAATTTTTGCGAAAATCGTTAGAGCCGTTTTTGAGATAAAATTTACCCACACACACACACACAATTTTTGCTCGCATTATAGTATAAGATAACATCATTCATGTTTAGGCCTTTAAAAATAAAAAAATAATAATAATTATTATTATTTGTTTGATTCTCTTTGCGCCGTTTGCGATTATTTTATTCTAAACATATATTTCACTCTTTAAATGTAAAATGAAAGTTACTTTTCTGAAAGAATCATGCGTAATAAAGTGCAAAAAGTTTTAGAAAATTGCATTATAAGTTATATCTTATTGTAATACAATATTTTCAAAACTTCTCCAAAAATTCTTCCTAAGCTTGTTGGCATATGAATATTAATTGAATAGAACACATTCGTTATCTTTCAGACAATGAGATATTTGACAAACACTATCTAATCTATTTAGATTGTTAGTGTTAAAGTTATTAACGTAAAAGTAATTTTTTCTTAAAATTGAAAAAAAAAAATTCGAACCCGAAAGGATTAAATCTTTAAAAAAAAAATCAATATATGCTGGCATTTTCTCATACCAAGAAATAAAATTTTATTATTACTTACCCATCATACGTAGTATAGGGTAAGTCTTGCAATCGTTTTGAAAATCGAAAAATTTTTTTTGACGGATTTACACGTTTTAGATAGTGGAGATTCCGAAAAACATATTTTTAGAAATTTTTTTTGGCCGTCCGTTTTTCTGTCTGTCTGTCTGTAAACACTCTATCTCCCGAACAAATTGAGATAGAGACTTGAAATTTTGTATGTAATTAGTATGTAAGAATGGGGCGAAGGCCTATTTAATATCAGAAACCTCGATTATCCGGAACTATTTTTTTCGAACTCTCGAAAAATTCGTTCTGATGAAAGGTATATAAAAATTTTCGAAATTTTTTGTTCTAAGGAATGGACGTAAAAGGCAATAAAATAACACATATTTTGCATATAGAACGAAGTCAATCGGATTATTAGTTGCCGAGATATTTGTAATCATGTTTTCCATATTCTTCGATTTTTCATGACCCTGTATTTCATTCAAATTTCAATTCAGAGGTATATTTTATTTGGAAATGAGACGCTTAATCCGACGCAATTAATTGTTAGTTAATAGAATTATTATTTTTGGAGTTGTAAGGGTGTTTCTTTTACGCAGTTCGGTACTACTTGAGTAGTTTGGCGTTTTATATAATTTGTCGGAATTGGTACATCAGCAGTTCTTTAATATAGCATTACTATGTATATTAACAATACTTAAATTTTGTTTATGAATTGCAATGCATTGTATAAATAGTTTTCACATGTTTTATTTTCATATACATATCCATGATGGGTAAGTATTGCGGTGGCCCCCAACGACTAGTTTTAGTAAAGTAATGTTCATTGCATTTAATGTGTTTCATAGTAACTATTTGCGATTTTATGAAGCGAAGATTTCGTTTCGGAAATTGATGTACAAACCTATTACACTTCTGAGCCGTGAACACAAACCATAAAATATTCTAAGATAGGAAATTATCTGTCGATAAAATATTTTACTTTTACAATTTCCTGTAGCCGTCTGTAATTTATGTTAAATAATTTAAACATACACGTAATATAGGGAAATATTGTGAAATCTTTATGTATCCTATCTTAAAATATTAAAATCTACGAATCTTATAACGAAGGAGAAAATAAACAAGTTGGAAATTGCACGTGAAGCGTAGCAAATTAGGTGCGTTCGTACGATAACGAAGTTTTAAAAATATCACTCTCATTTACCAATCTCATAAAATTGTAAATAATTACAATTAAAATACGCTCCAAACAATGTTCTCCCTATACCATTATGCAATGGAATACTTTTGTGTGGCCTTGTAAATCAATAACAAATATTCTTTGCACCACAGATTATGCAAAATGTATATTATAGTATGTACTTTATAGATGCATATCAATTTTATTACGTTCGAATGTGTGTAACACCATTAAAATGCATTTGAAACATTTTTCCCTATTAACGGTAATGTAACGGAACACTTTTGATTGTCCCTGTAGTTGAACTATGCATCCGATTTGAATAAAATTTGAAATATCTCGACAAAATTATGTAATAATTATGTATTTAAAATTTCAAACGATTAAAATGCCTTTGAAACTATTTCCCCCATTGACCGTAATGTAACGGAATCCTTTTGATTGTCCCTGTAATTGATCTATGCATCCGATTATCATAAAATTTGAAATGACTCGACAAAATTATGTAATAATTATGTATTTTAAATCTCAAACGATTCGGTTGGGTAGTTTTTGCGTTGTTATATGCGGACAGACAGACAGACGGACAGACAGACAGACGGACAGACAGACAGACGGACAGACGGATGGACTGAACGACAAAAATAGGTGCTACGTATTTACATAATTACGAACACACCTAAAAAGCATGTTTTAATCTAAGATAGGATCCAAATTTTGGAAGTTCTTTTTTATCATTGTCGTTTAAATGTTTTAAATAAGAAAGAAAAATCATACGTCAAGCATAGTTTATGAAACACTTTCCAACATATTCAGAATTATGTAACACAACTGCACTGTTTAATATGTTAAAATATTTTATCTCATTCAACAATATTGAAACATATTTTTTATTGCACAAGAAGAAACTTGTAGTAAACCTAAGAAATATTTGTTAATTTTATGATATGTGAAGTAGTTAAACATAATGAAAACATGCCGCAAAGAGTGTCGCCCCCACGAAAGTTACATAAATCTTTCATTTGGCTCTGTAAAAAAATAATAAATACTTTTTGTGCAGCATATTCTACAAAATGTATATTTTAATGCCCTTCATATATACATATCAATTTAATTATGTTTCGACGACTGTAACATAATTTTAGAGCACTTCAAAATATTTTATCCAATTGGCAGTATTGTAACGAAATAATTTTGACTGTTCCTGTATTTGAACCATATATAGGATTTTACTATAATTTAAAGTAACTGAGCAAAATTCTGCTGGAAATATTTATTTAAAATTTCAAACGTTTCGGTTGGTAAGTTTTTGTGCTGTTATATGCGGGCAGATAGACAGATGGATGGGTTAGACGACGACTAAAGTTTCTATGTATTTATGTAATTAAGGGCGCAGCTAAATTTAAAAATGCACACAGAAATTAAAATTACATTTCCAGCAGAAAGTATTGCAACCGACCGATTGATATTGTTATGAATGCCCTGTTCTAACGTAATCGTCGTGAAATTCAGTAATACATATCAGTTACAATACATTTGCAATAGCGTAATATCATTAAAGTGCTTTGCAAACGCATAGACCATAATGTAATAGAATTCTTTTGGGTGTCCCTATAAATAAACTATTAATTCAAGATAATTCATATGCAATATTAAACATGCCAAGGAGATTCTAAATAAGTTTTACCAATTTCATGAAAATCCGAGTATATTTATGACTTAGACAATAGACTAAATCCAATGCATAAACTCTGTTGAACTATGTTAGAAAGAATTGGAAATGGCTTCATTTAAAAATTTTCAAAAATAGGCTTTGAAGCATTTAGGTGGGATTGAAGTTTAAGATTAATATATAGGTTTGAAAATATTAGAATTTTATAAAAACTCAAAGTCGTTCAAGATCATTGTTCTTACTCCTAAGGAATGCTGTGAGGTCGTTTTTCACTCCTTTTATAGAACGAGTCGTTTTGTACTTCGAATGCAATATTTGCATATCCCAGATTTGTATTATAATTCCCTTTTTTGGTGTAGTCGTAATTATGAAAATACGTAATACCTCTACTCGTCGTTCAGCCCGTCCGTCTGTCCACATGTAACGGAGCAAAAATTAGCAAACCGAATCGTTTAAAATTTAAAATGTATACTATTTGCATAATTTGATCGTATCAATCCAAATTTTGTGAAAATCGGATGTATAGTTCAATTACAGGGACAATCAAAATTATTCATTTACATTACGGCGAATAGGAAAAAGTAATTTCAAGTACATTTTAATGGTGTTACACTTTTTGGAACATAATAAAATTGATATGCATCTATAAAGTATATACTAAAATATGCATTTAATGTGTTGTGCAAAGGATATTTGTTATTAACTTACAGAGAATTGAAAAAGTACTTCATTTCTTAATGGAATAAAGGAACCCATTGTTTGGAGAGCATTTTTAATTTGGGGAACATTTTTTACAATAAACTTTTTTACATACAGTCGAATCTCGTTAATTCGAACTCGTCGGGACCACAAGAAATGTTCGAATTATCCGAAGTTCGAATTATGGAAAACATACTTAATATGGTATTATTACAAAGAAATTAATGTTATAGTGTATTTCAAACTTATTTCGTTTGTTATCATTAGAATATGACTTAATATTAAATTAGAATGCATAAATACATTAGATAATTAAAAGATTAGAAACAAGCACGATAGAAGAAAAATTTAAAGCGTCACTGATGGACAGACGGGGCTCTAAGAAAGTGGATATCAAATGCATTGTATTATATGCATACTCGTTTGGAACAATTTTCACAAAAATCAAAGAAAGTTATTCAAATGATCTGAAGTCCGTGAGAAAGAAAAGAAAAATGAAAAATCAGAATTCTTGTTACTTCGAATTAACCGAAGTCGAGAGAAAATGAGTTCGAATTAATAAAAAAATTTAACGTTATTCTGCCATTGAAAATATCGGGACTTCGTGTTTAGTTCGAATTAAGCGAAGATTCGAATTATCCGATTTCGAATTAACGAGAGTCGAGTGTATTATGAAACTAATGTACATTGCTCAGGTTTACTAGTTACTTACTAGAAAGCAGATAGTATTCACCGGGAGACACAGAAGTTTCGGCCACTGAATTCGAAGCACTGTATACTATTACACCAAGATCTGAATGTTATTAAAAAACTTCCATACAATATAAACACAAGTAATTTGCTATGATTTACGTGCAATTTAATCTCTCTTTTTTATTTATTTATTTATATATTAACTATCTGGAAAATAGTTGATGTTCTCGTTAGAGAATTAGAATATCTAAAGTATATCTGAATCTGATAATCCTTTCCGGCGCACTACTCTTTAAAGTTGGAATTTAAAGAAAAAAAAATTAGGCAATCTATTTAGGCCTAGAGGAGTACACAGGTATTGTTTTGTAAAGATTGCACTAACCATTTTAATTATACAGCTGTTGCCGAAGTGGTATCCTCCCATAAGTAAAGCATTGGTAAGCGCAGTGAGAAGTGCATTGCTGTGAAGCGCTTATTACAGTAAAACATTTTACCTATTATTGAAAAACATTAGTTTTATCTCTGTGGTGCTGCCATCTAGAACTCATAAGAAAGATTTAAAGTAGCCATTAGAGTAGTTTTTGAAATGTTCACGGAGTTTTTGTGTCTCTAAACAGGGGGAACTTTTGGTGTTGCCGACCCGGCAACATTGCGCGTTAAGGGGTTAATTGGTTGAATTCCGCAACTTGTTTTATTTTATTCATTTCCTGATTGGAACAAGTTTAATCTCTAAAAATGGAATACTTCTGTTTTTTTTTTCATCGTTTTCTAATTGGTCCAAGTTTAATGTCGTAAAACGTAATACTTCTGTTTCCACGATGACAAAATAGTAATAGAAACTTTTAAAACGTTACTTATCAAACCTACAGTATTCCCTATTATTGTGAATAGCGTAATTCCAATAGATATTTATTCCAGTACAAGTACATTTTCTGTTCAGACAGATCTCAGACATCCGGTATTGTAAATTAGTAAATTTTTTGGAGGCTAAATCACACACTAAATTTTGTAATCTTCATCTGCATTGCAAGAATAATTTTACAAGAATCCTCTAAATAATTTATATCCTTTTAAAAATTGCGAATCAATCATTTCAAGAAAATCACCGTTATCCTATGAAAAATTATGCCAAATAAATTAGGTTCCTGTCTGCACATTTATTTTTACACTGAAAAAAATGAAGTGCAAAATAAATAAATAAATAAATAAAAATGGGTAAATCTTTTTACTTATATCGAATTGAGTATTTTTGGTTCAAAAATAAACAAATGCCTTTTTTAATTTTAGAGCCTCACATGTTATCTGTTTGAAATTTGTAATGGTTTATTTCATTTAGGGACACATAAAAGGTTATAGGTACGAACGTAATTATATAAATACGTAGCACCTTTTGTCGTCGTTCAATCCATTTGTCTGTCTGTCCGTACCCATATAACAACGCATGAACTACCCAACCGAATTGTTTGAAATGAAATTTTTATTGTGTATTTTTGCATAATTTTTGCCAAGTCGTTTCAAATTTTATGAAAATCGTATGCATAGTTCAATTAAGGGGATAATCAAAAGTATTCCTTTACATTACGGCCAATGGGAAAAAATAGTTTTAAGTGCTATTTAATGATGTTACATTCGTTCGAATATAAAAAAATGGCATGCATCTTTAACGTATATTCTAAAATATGCATTCTGTATAATCTGTTTTGCAAAGAATATTTTGTAATTAATATTTGCGTTTTAATTATATTAAACTATTTCATATTTTATGGCTTTTGAGATTTACTACAAATTTAATCCTTTATAATAGAAAACACTTAGTATTTAGAGCAACACACAAAAGACTTAGGATACTGTATTGTATACAAAATATTGTATATTTTAAAAACTTCGTTGTATTACGAACGCATCTCATTTACTACGCCTGACATTCAATTTTCAACTCGTTTATTGTTTTTTAGGCGAATCGTACGATTACGTTTTAATTTATCCTTACTGCAATCTCTTCCGTTTTTCTACCACATCCATCTTTATACATATGCGCAGCAAATGTGAAAACGGTCCATCTCTCTGTAGTAATTAGTAATAAAAAAATAACTAGCCGCCCTAGGCGACCAGTTTGATCTCCCTTGAAATATACTAAGCATTAAATCATATTTCTTTTATTCATAATTTATTTTAGTTGTTCAGTTTTTTGCCAAATTAGAAGATTCTGCTAGGGAAATAGACAAAATGTCATATACACACCGCAGTGGAGCGATTGCAACAAAATGGCAATTATGTGAGCCTCACATGGTAACCCGGCTATTGTTATTTATTTATTAATAAATTGTTTGCTTACTTTTATTTTCCTTTTTTAAATGATATAAATTGTTTTATTCTATAACTAGCTGTTCTGCCCGGCGTTGCCCGGGTTCATCAAAAAATAGCAAGAAGGCTCTGTTGTAACAAGATCCAACGACGATGTATTTTCTGTTGTAATCATAACATTTCTTTTCATTCAATCTGTGAAGTCTCTGTTCTTCGTTCTCTTCATATAATTTTCTTTTCTTATACTCATCATTTCTGGACAATCGCTCTCGACGCTTTTCTTCTGATTCTTCGCTGAGAATCTTTCGATTTATTAATCTTTGCTTACTTAATCTTTCTCTTCTCTTTTCTTCAGTCTCATCGCTGAGAATCTTTCGATTTATTAATCTTTGCTTACTTAATCTTTCTCTTCTCTTTTCTTCAGTCTCATTTTCTCTTCTTTTTCTATTCTGCTCTCTTTTCTTCGCCAGTCTTTCTTCTCGGTGTTCTGGGGTTTCGTTTGCATATCTTTTTTTATTGTTAATGAAGAGGTCTTCCATTTGTTCTTCCATCTGTTCTTCTTTCTGTTCTTCCATCTGTTCTTCCATTTGTTCTTCCATTTGTTCTTCCATTTGTTCTTCCATTTGTTCTTCCATTTGTTCTTCAATTATATTCGACGATTCACTGTTTGAGAGCCTATCTGTCCTTTTATTTATAGAAGTTCAAAATGAAAAAAGATTTTCTTAGCAGACGATTTTTTGTGATAAATACATTATCTGTTTTATATTTCTTCTGCTTTATTCCTTTTATTTATAGAGTTCAAAATGAAAAAAGATTTTCTTAGCAGACGATTTTTTGTGATAAATACATTATCTGTTTTATATTTCTTCTGCGTTTACCTAAGCTGTGTAAAATCTCTATAAATAAAAGGTATAGAGGATGAGAGCCTATCTGTGCCTCAATTATCCTCAGAATTCCTTTTATATATATAGATTATTAACTAAACTATTCTTTATTTATTATTTCTTTTTTTAAAAGAATAGAAATTATTTTAAAAATACAGTAGAACTCCGCAAATTCGGACCCCGTTAATCCGGATCTCCGGATAATCCGGACCGTTTTGGTCATTATTTTTTCGAGTTTGAGAAGCAATTGGCTAATTTTCATAATATTAACTGATTTCATCGTCTTATTCTGAATAAAAAAAACTTTTCTGAAATATTTTCGGATGAATTAAATAAAGTAAACATTTTTACTGTTTGTAAATATTCAATAACTTTAACACAAAGGTGATTTTCTGTAAGTATGTTTTATTTTATTTTAGTTTTTTCTAATTCTTCGGATAATCCGGATTTTCGACAATCCGGATTGGGTCTGGTCCCAATTAATCCGAATTATCGGGGTTTTACTGTAAGTATATACCTGATATTTGAAAACGATTTTTCGCCAAATCGCGTCAGAAAAATAACACGCCAATTTGGTGCATATATGACATCTTTGCTGTCAAAGAACTCACTATTTTTATGCTAGCCTGGCGCAGATAATAAATCGCGAAATATTGTGCCCGTGGCATTTTTTCGTATTTAATTAATTCTTTAAAATATAATCTGTTCACTCATTTCATTAACACATATAATTTTAATTTGAAACTAAAAAGTTTAACATTCATGACTTTTATATATATATATATTTAGTAAAAAAAAACATAAAAAGTATAAATGATATTTTGAAGCTCCATAATCCTAAATAAATTCAACTTACCACAGCCTAAATCTTACCAAAAGACATTTGCATAGTTTCATTTGGACGTTGCCAACAAATAATCGTGATTTGTGTGCCACATAAGTTAATTTGATATATATATAAGGTACCCTGCGGTAATAACGCCACGTTAAGGTTCTACCAATTTTCACGGCTCAGTTTTAGTTTGTATTTTTCAAACAAATATATGATTTGATACAGCAACTCATTGACTATCTATATAAAAAAAATATTTAACAGATATGTATTCATAAAATGTAATGGAGTGATTTCTTGACCAATGCTATTTAGCGTTATTACCCACCTATATGGGTAATAACGCCATGCAAACAAAACTGTGAAATAAGATGGAATAATTGCATGTAAATTGCCCAATTCTAAAAATACAAACTCTACAAACTTAGAAATTGACAAATTGCATTCTAAGCTATTGAAAGTGTTCATTTTTTTCGTGAAAGTGTAAGAAAAATAAAGGTGTGGTGTGGGGGAGGGGGAAGGATGAGGCAAAAGAATATCAGACCGTGAGCTTCTTTTTGCTTAAAAAGGACCGCTTAAATAGAATTATTAGAAACATTGCACAGTTTTAACTGTGTTTATTTGAATAAGTATTTAGGATGTAGCTCGGCCACTGTAGGGAATGAACCGGGGTATTAATGCCAAGGATTGGCGTTATTGCCCCGTTATAGTTATTGCGCTGTACATTTTAAATTACAAATTATCTCGAGAAGATATCCAAAATCTTCAACAACATTTTGAAAGTTCATGAAATGTACTAGAAATTTATGTAATTAACAAAGTATTTCCGGATAAAATAAAAAAAAAGTCTTCACATCACAAAGCGTATCTCGCAAATTTTAGATCAAGCGTTAATTTTACTTGCTTGTAAAAACAATAAGACCTAAAAATGAAACAAATTAACTTGAAGCTGTTTTTTGCAATTTATATGACTCAAAACCCTTCTGCGCAGAGCACATGGGTGTCATTTACCAGATTATTTCATAATTATCCATAATATTAGTACTTGGCGTTATTACCCCGCCTGGCGTTATTACTCCAGACCACCTTATAATATATTAAATAAAGGACATTCAATGATTTAGATATCTATCCAGATGCGATGATCATTATAGGTCAGTAAGATAAATTAGTTTCCCAGATTCGCATATTAGATATTACTCCGCCTGGCGTTGTTCCACCAGACCACCTTAGATATACATCGCCAAGTTCTGAATTCAGATAAATTTTCTTTCCCACCGGTTCGAAATTTAAATTTATCTTTTTCTTATCCCTTAAATTATATTTTTGCCTTAGAATGACTTATGAGCATACTTGAAATTAAAAATTATAGGGTAACATCCCCAGTAATTGACACATTAAGAATTTGTCTTTAAACTTACTTCAATTTTCATTACAAAGAAATAAGATATTTACTTGGAAATATTTTTTAATCAAAGAATGCATATCTGTGCATCTATTTTGCCCACTAAAAGCAAAAAAAAAAAAAAAAAAAAAAAAAAAAAAAAAAAAAAAATGAAAAAGTATTTTTATAAAAATGTATTTATAAAAAGTTGCTGAAATCACCAGTAATTGGCACCTAGAGCACCAATGTATGACAACTTGTGATCCAGTAATTGGCAATTGGTTTATATTAAAAAAAAAAACTTTACATTTTACATCGGGTTTAATCGCTTTAAATGAATTTACTGTAGATGAAGATGCCATATTTCAGGTTTTTGAGAGTAAGAAATCAGCATATTAGTCTGAAATATGAACACTTTAAAACAATACAATATACTTATATTAATAGCCAGTAATTGTCATATGAAGCTTTAATGGATTCCAATTACTGATAATATTTCATATTTTCAAATAAAAACAAATGATAAACAAAATTAGTCTATAACTTAAAAAGTACTTCCAAAATAAGTGGTTTAATCTCAAATTCCTTAAGAATTCCTTGTAATTGGAATAGGTGCCAATTACTTGGAACTAGCAAAATTGAAGCACCATTAATTGGCATCTATCATTAATTCAGAAATCCAAATGTTTGTGTCGAAAATACTTTTACACAATTAAAGTAACCCTTTTTAACTAAACAAAACTGTTGTCAATTAAAATTTAAAATATATTATAAATCAGATAATAATGAATTGAAAAGCATGCCTTCCTTGAGCCAAAGAAGAAGTATTTGCAACAAAATGGCTAATTTGATACAAGCCATAATTGTTTCTCTTTCCTAGGCACCTATTGTCATCTAGTAGCATAAATCAAAGTTATAATCTTTAACATAAATGAGCATATAACTGGTATATGGTCTTGCATTTTTAAAAGACTGGATATAAATCTTATTTCAGGACATGTTTGTAGGATGTGCCAGTCACTGGTGCATGCCAATTACTAGGGGTGTTACCCTACGTTATCGCCTGATAAAAATGCAATTTAAGAGATACATAATGTTTTATTTTAAATATTTAATTTCAAATCTTTGTGTTCTGAGAGAAAATTAAATTTACGATAACTTCAAGTATAATTGTGACAGAAATCTTGCACGCCATTTTCTCTTTGGGCAAGTCCTAAATATTTGATATTAGTAAAATATTATTTGCAGAGAAATTGCGTGATCAATTTTGCAGTTGTTAACTACATTTCAATAGCAAATTCATATGCAGCCTCATAAATATTCAGCAGTCGTGCATTTACTGTATTAGGAATATTATTGTGAGTGAATATTCACCATACTATTTTGTTAAACAATGCTTCTTCATTCTAATTTCTTTTGTAGTTTTTTGATTCCGGATTTTATGGTTAAATGATTTAAATATGATTTAAATTATAATTAAGATGTGTCCAAAATATTCTGTTTGAAATGTCATAAGTTTTAGATTAAAATAAATTTTTGCGACTTCTAGGAATTTCAGTAATGCCAGTTTAATAATATATTTTCCAATGGTGCTGTATAATGTTCTTTCCGTTAACCCTTTAAAGGGATGCATATAGGGGAGTTTAGATGATGACGGGCAAAATTTACTCTCTGGATGATCTCGGAATTGGACAGGTAAAAACTGCGTATAGTGGTGGTCGTTGGGCTTGTAACATTTCACCACTTTTGGATTCATCTTAAGTAATGCGATTTGGTGCTTGTTTTAAAAGAAAAAATGAATAATATAAAGAAAAGTGCCTAGTTGAACTGATGACATGAAGCTTATAAGCTATTCACACGTAATTATATATTATACTCTTATTTGAAGGAGCAATACCTCATAAAAACTAAATTATGGGGAATTAGCCCTCGTTTCCTATCTGTATACTTAAACAATGAATCTCCAAGTCAAATCAGATACGCCTACTTTCAGAATAAATCTGTGTATAACAATTGAAGCAAATTAAATAATTCTGTATAGGAAAATTATTTTGTTAATTTCTTTAAATAATGAACCTACAAATGTAATGAGGAAAAATTCCTTGTGAGAATGAACCTAAAAAATGAAAAAAATTGGTTAATTCTACATGAAAACCCGTTTATCAAAATGAAAGAGGCAAGACTTTCTCTATGTCGCATCTTTATTCTTTTAAGAAATGAACCTCCAAATCTAATCAAATAATTGTGATATGGGAAAAAAACAGTATTTTGTAGCAAATCGAATAATTCTATATGAAAAACCCATTTATCTAAAACAAGGGAAGGGGAGGGGGGTTAATACTAGTTCCGTCCTTCAAACTTAACCAATAATCCTACAAGTTTTATCAGAAAATTTCCTTATCAGAATAAACCGGTATATAAAATTTGTAGCTAATCGAATCTTTCTGCATGAAAAAGCAATTTATTTAAATAAAAAGGGAGATTAGCCTCCAAATACCTTAATTTACACTTAATCAATGAACTTTCAAAATTAATCTGAGAAGCGCTTTATCAGAATGAATCTAGAAAAAAGTGAAGCAATTCGGACATTTCTATCAAAATATATCGTATTGCGTACACACGTACGTACATACAGAACTGTCGGGCGCAGGCTTTGATACACTGTAAAAAATTTGATCCTTTTGCTGCATCGTCACTTCCCCGCTTTTATAGAATATCTCGCTTTTGACCCATGAGAATGCTCCATAATAGGCCAAAGTAATCGTTTTCTATATAAGCGGTGGAGTGATGATGCAGCAAAAGGGTCAAATTTTTAACAGTGTAGCCTGTGCTCTAAAAAAAAGTTGGATTATAATATCTGCATTTTACTTATTCTCGTTAAAATAAAATTTATCAAAGGCCCTGAAATCTGGATTCGTATTAATATTTATCTACATGCAATTTTAAATCCCAACCTAACAGTCATTAAAGTCACAAGAATTTCTTATCACAAAAAAATCTTCATACATGTTATTAAAATTTATTATTATGGAATGTCTATTTTTTTAACATAGTTACAAATATACCTTAATGTAATACAAAAAGGCAGTGTTGTGTTTATTATATTTTATAAGATGTCAAAATGTTTTCTAGTTTAATTCAGGATTACGGCGGCTTGAAGAGTAATTGTAATACAATTCTCTTACGAAAGTGTCATTTGAGAGAGAGATTTCACGTTGTTATAATAATATTTGCCGGTGAAATTTCGCACTCAATTTGAAATTTCTATCTTTATAGCAATGGTAATTTATATGAATCTACGTTAATGTTCTGAAAGACTGTTCATTAAATTAAGTGAGTCTGACTTTGTGAAAGACAATTTTATCGATTTACAGTAACAAAATATGTCGATAAATTGTAATTTAAATTATCTCTTGTATAATAAGTTTATTTATTAAATGTATTAAAAATAAGAAATTTTAAATTGTATTTGAATACGGTCGTAATACTAGGCTATTTTATTTTTAGTAATTGAAAAAAGTTTAAAATACAAGAAAAATAGAAGCTCTGAAAAAAGAAAGGTGTTGCTTTTTGCACGTGTAAAATTTAATTTATATGAAAGTAAACATTTCATTTATAGTCAAAAAAATAATTGTATTTGAATACGTTCGTATTGTTAAGCTATTTTATTTTTAACAATTGAAAAAAAATTATAATAATAGAAAAATAGAAGTTATGAATAAAGAAGGGGGTTGTTTTTCCCATGTCTGAAAATTTATTTATAATCAATAATTAAATTTCAATGATTGGAATAAACTTTACCTGTAGTAAATATAAAAATCATTATAGAAAAAAAAAATACTAGAAAATGCTGGATAAAAAGAATACAGTTTGATTTGCAGGATAAAATCATGATGAATATTGAATATATTTTTAAAGTGCGAATGGGCAGACCAAGATTTTTCTTTAAGGGAGACCCGAATCCCATTTTCGGCCAAAAATCATCAAGAGTTCAAATAAATAAATAAATAAATAAATAAATAAATAAAATAAATAAAATAAATTATCTCAGAAAACGATAAAATACATATTTGCGAATATCCATACAAAATTTCAGAACTCGGAAACACTTGGAACACGTGGAAAATGAGCTTTTTTAATTGTACTCACTATAGAGTTTAAAGGACTAGCGGCCATTTAAAACGTGTTTTCCTGAAAATGACTTTTTTCATATTTTGCCTAAGTTCAAAGTACTAAGGCTCAGTGGTAAAATGATTTAGAAACAAAGTGTTTATGTTTTTAGAATCTTAAAAAAATTTCCAACAAAAGTAAGGAGAGATATTTTTTTTAACTATTTCTGAAAATTTTACATAAATTGGTAAACATGAAAATTATAACGAAATTAAGGAAATTTACCATGCGTATTTTTATTTATTTATTTATTTATTTTTTGTTTTAGCCGATTAAAATAGAAAATTAAAAATATCCCTCCTTAGTTCTTTTCTATATACTAGAACACTATTTAAGAAATATTAGTAATACCAAAATATTGAAAATTGAATGAGGAGTAGTAATTTTAAAAAGTGTATTTTTCGACAAAAAAAAAAAAAAAAAAAAAAAAAAAAAAAATCATAAAAATCTCCATAAAAAAATATACTTTTTTTAAAAAAAGTGAATTTTTTTTATAATTATTTCTTACAAAAAGATTCTTAAGTAGTACACCAAAATTCATTACTTTAAAATCAATAATAAAAATTTTGGGTTTTTTTTTACGGGTCTCCCTTAACGTTAAATTCAATTTATTTTAAATGTTCATGTGTATAGTTACTTAATAAAAGTAATCAAACATCCTTTTTTACTTTTACTAGCAAATGTCCCAAAAATTACATATAAATCGCAATTTATAATAATTTTATTACATTTAATCCTTTGAAAATTTTGAACTTTATACAAAAACTACTGGGGAGCTTTAAAGCTTATCCTCGTCAGACCTGATGTCGCCCAGAGGAGACGCTAAATAATATCTTCTAAATAAATTTAAATCCTACCAGAATAATGAAAAAATATGAAGTGACGCTGTTATGCTGCATTATTCACAATTTGATCAAAATAGCTCTATCTCAAGAAGTGATAGAACAATTGTCATAATATTTTAGAGTCATTTAGACCTTGATATAATTTAGAGCTGATTACTTTTTGGTGCAAATTAATCAACAGGTGGTGTTGCTATGCTGCATTATTCATGATTAATGCAATAGCTTTATTTCAAGAAATAATTCACAAATTTACAAAAAACTTAAAACTGAATTAGTCCCTGATATAGAGTTGTATGGTTCATTTTTTTATGTAAATCATCTTAGAGATGGCGCTAAGATGATGAACGTAGCCATAGATAAGAACGGTAGAACCAAAGAACTGTACTGTTCTTTTTTTTCACTATAATTTATTTTTACTAGAATTTTTGTGGCATGAATTCTAATTTTCTGCCAATAAATTTTTTAAGTTTAATAGATCAAAATATGTATGTATCAAGGAAAGCACATGATTATCTTTTTTGTTTTATTAATCAAACATAATCCGTAATAAATACTAAACATTTCCTGTGATAACTTTCTCTAGAATTTATGTGTTACGACTCGAGTTTTCTGTCATTAAATTCTTAAAGTTTAATAGATCAAATAAAGTTAATGATACCTTTGAGAATAATTCCAACCGAAACGTTTCAGGAAATTTTCCCTTCAGACTGATTCCAGACAGTTGGGAAAATATTACATTGACGTTAGTAAAACACTATTTGTCGGAGAGATAACACATTGAATTCTGTAATCGTTATCTCCGTAACAACAGCAAATTTATATGAATCCATATAAATGATCTTCAGTCGTTCATTAAATAAATAGAGGAAAGTCTCATGAATGAAAATACTCACGACATTTCAGTGCCAAATTATGCCGCTAATTTTGATCTTAATTGTCTTTTGTCTCAGATTTTAATGTATTTAAACAAAAGAAAGTGTAACCTATCCTTTTCATCTAATATTTATAAATAAAATATACATTGAATTTTTCATTATCTTTTTTTAACATCGGCTTCTGTACGGATATTCGATTTGGACGATTTTATGTTGAAATGTCGTATACACGGCTTTTACACGGATCGACTTATACGAGGAAATATACGGTAGGTATTTTTATAACTTTCTCTTTCAGAAAATAAATAATACAGATCGTACATTATGGATCACGTGAACCACAGGTTTATCTTTTTGTTTATTAATCAAACAAACAAACAAAAAAAAAATACTGAAATTTTCTTCAAATAACTTTCTCTAGAATGTTTATGGTATAAAATAAATTTTCTGCCATTAAATTCTTCAAGTTTAACCCATTAGTGCCTAGCGTCCCTTTTTAGGGACGCTTCAAAAGGTGTATTCAGCATTGTTTTTGACACCGGTAAAATAGAAAAGCAACAATTGTTTTATTTAAGCGATGCATTTTCGATGTACGACGATGCACGATTAATCAACTAAACTTAAATCTTCTAAAAATAATGGTGCCAACCAAATAAAATTTACGCAAAAGATGCTGGGCACGAATGGGTTAATAGATGAAATAAAATTGATGATAGCTTTGAGAATAATATTCCAACCGAAGTATTTCACAAAATTTTCCTTTCAGACAGATCCCAGGTAGTTGGGGAAATATTATATTGGCGTTAGTAAAATAGTGGTTGTCAGAGAAATTGCAAACTCGATTCTGTAATTGTTATTTCCGTAACAACAGGAAATTTACATGAATCCACATAAATTATCTGCAGTCGCTCATTCAATAAACAGAGAAAATAATCATGAAAGAAAATACTCACGACATTTCAGTGCCAATGTATGCCAATAAATTTTGATCTTAAGTGCATTTTGTCTCCAGATTTTTATCATTAAATAAATTAAAAAAAGAAAGTGTGATCTGTCCTTTTCTGCTAATATTTATAAATAAAATATACACTCAAAATTCATTATCTTTTTTTAGCATCGGATTTTTACGGGTTTTCGGTTTTGGACGTTTTATCATTGAAATGTTGTATTTTTGTCTTATAAATGGTAATATGAGATAGGTATTTTTTAATTTTTTTCTTTTGCCAAATAAATAATGCAGATCGTATATTATGTATCAAGGTAAGCACAGGATTATATTTTGTGTTTTATTAATCAAACATAATCGGTGATAAATGTTGAATATTTCCCGTGATAATTTTCTCTAGAATTAATGTGTTACGATTCAAATTTTTGCCATTCAATTCTTAAAATTTAATAGATCAAAACATATTAATGATACCTTTGAGAATAATTCCAGCCTAATTGTTACACGAAATTTCTCTTTCAGACAGATGGGAAAGTACTATATTGGCGTTAGTAAAATACTGTTTGTCAAAGAAATTGCACACTCAATTCTGTAATCGTTAACACCGTAATAACAGCAAATTTATATGAATCCATATAAATTATCTGCAGTCGCCCAATAAATAAATAGAATAAAAATTTCACGAGAGAAAATACTCTCGACATTTTAGCGCCAAAATGTCCAATTGTTCATTATCTTTTTTTAAATCGGCTTCTATACGGGTTTTCGATTTTGGACGATTTTTCATTGAAATGTCATATACATGGATAATTATGGTAGGCATTTTTATAACTTTTTACTTTTGCAAAATAAATAATACAGATCTCATATTATGTAGGCAGGGAAGTATGGGTTTCTTTCTTCTGTTTTAATAAGCGGCCACAGCATGTTGAAAATAATGAAATTTTACTGAAGTAACTTTTTGTAGAATTTTTGTGATATAAATAGAATTTTCTGCCATTAAATTCTTAATGTTTAATACAGGGTAGTTAGTTATTAACGTCAGGTGTTCAGAGCTCTCTAGCGAGTAAAGTTTTGGGCGAAACATAACCAAATTTGATCAGCATACATAGTAGACCATGGGATTTCGAATTCTTAAAAAAAAATAAAGAAAATAAAAAGTTTTAAAAATCGCCACAAGGGGCAATCTTAGCTAAAATGCGACTAAAATGCATTTAATTTGCATAAAATCAGCAATTTTGGCGCACCAAAAGTGTATTAGTTTAAATGTTGAATGATTAAATGGCAAAAAATATAGTACAGATCAATTTTATACTGCTGGAATACTGCCCGAGTGCTGATGGTACCTTGCACATTTTTCATCTCTTATTCAACAATAGCAGTTACAATTTCGTCAACTTGTTATAAACTAGTCACTTTGCGTCCTAAGTCTTGTTGCCGCATATTTTCAAATCGATGAATCATCTTTTGTAAATTTGTTATGCTCATCGGTTCTTTTGGCAAATTCTGTAATCGGTGAAATTCAGGACGAGCATCATTGCAATTCTCGTTCTGCTGATAACACAGCTTGACTAGCAAAGTATGGTGAGAGTTGATAATGATGAGGACTCTCCCAGCCTTTTCTTTTATACTCATGATTAATAAACACAGCCGATTTTATGCAAATTAATGCATTTTAGTCGGTAAACAACGCTAAAATTGCCCCTAGTGACGATTTTTGAAACTTTTTAATTGAAATTTTTTTAAGAATTCGAAATCCCATGGTCTGCTATGTATGCTGATCAAATTTGGTTATGTTTTGACCAAAACTTTACTCGCTAGAGGGCTCTGAACACATGACGCTAATAACTAACCACCCTGTAGATCAAATAAAGTTTATGATACCTTTTAGAATAATTCCAACCGAAATATTTCCTTTCAGACAGATCACAGACAGTTGGGAAAACTAACGCCAACTGTCTATAAACTAATCCCATATTGGCGTTAGTAAAATAATGTTTATCAGAAAAATTTGCACACTCAATTCTGCAATCGTAATGTACGCAACAACAGCAAATTTATGTGGATCCACATAAATGATCTGCAGCCACCCATTAAAAAGAGAAAAATCTCGTGAAAGAAAATACTCTCGAAATCTCTGTGCCACTAAATTTTAATCTTAATTTATTTTTGTCTCCAGATTATATCATTAAATAGATTTTTAAAAAAGAATGCTTAATTTATCCTTTTCAGCTAATATTTATAAATAAAATATATATTAAAGTTTTCAGTATCTTTTTTAAACTTCGGCTTCTTTACGGATTTTCATTGTAATATCGTATACTTGGCTTATACACGGATCGGCTTTTATGTGGAAATATACAGTACGTATTTTTATAACTTTCTCTTTCACAAAATAAATATTATGGATTGTATATTATGTATTCAGAGAAAAACGGGTTTCTTTTCGTTTATTAAATTGAACGCAGTATAATATGAAATAACTTTGTGTAAAATTTTTATGGTAAGAATTCGAAATTTCTGCTATTAAATTCTTAAAGTTTAATGGATCAAATAAAATTAATGATACCTTTGATACCAGAGAATAATTTCCAGCCTAAATGTTTCTCGAAATTTTCCTTTCAGACAGATCCCAGACAGTCGGAATAATATTACATTGGCGTTAGTAAGACATTGTTTGCCGGGGAAATTGCTCATTAAATTCTGTAATCGTTATCTCCGTATTAAAAGCAAATTTATATAAATCCACATAAATGATGTGCAGTCGCCCATTAAATAAATAGAGAAAAATTTCATGAAAGAAAACACTCTCGTCATTTCAATACAAAAGTATGTCAATAAATATCTATTTAATTGTCTTTTGTCGCCAGATTTTATCATTAAACAGATTCAAACAGAAGAAAGTGTAATATGTCCTTTTCAGCAAATATTTATAAATAAAATGTACATGGACTTTTTCATTATGTTCTTTACATCGGCTTCTACACGGATTCTTGATTTTGAATGATTTTTCATTGAAATGTCGTATACCGGCTTATATATGGAAATACACAATATGTATTTTTTATAACTTTTTCTTTTGAAAATAATTAATACAGATCGTATAATATGTATCCAGGGAGGCACAGTTATTATTTTTTTTTGTTATTGTTTTATAAATCATACATACTCTTGGTAGTAGCTTTCTCTAAAATTTATGTGGTGCTACTTGAGTTTTCTGCCATTAAATTTTTAAAGCTTAATATATCAAATAAAGTTAATGATACCTTTGAGAATATATTCCGACCGAAATGTTTCACGAAATTTTCCCTCCAGACAAATCCCAGACAGTTTAGAAGATATTACATTGGCGTTAGTAAAACACTGCTTGTCGGAGAAATTGCACATTCAATTCTGTAATTTGTACCTTCGTAACAACAGCAAATTTATATTAATCAGCATAAATGAACTGCAGTCGCCCATTAAATAAATTGAGAAAAATCTCATAAAAGAAAATACTGTCGATATTTTAGTTCCAAAGTATGCTAATAAATTTTCATTTTAATTATCTTTTGTCACCAGATTTTATCATTTAATAGATTTAAACAAAAGAAAGTGTTATATATTGTTTTCTGCTAAAATTTATAAATAAATTATTCACCTGTTTAAACGAAACTTAAGATTTCTGCTTTCTAAAGTTTTACACATAAATTACTAGAGATTTTAGCAATACTTTTCTGATTAGATTGTTAATTGTGTTAGAACATTTACTTTAAATTACATTCTTTTGATCGTAGTTTGTCTTTTGTCTCAAATTTTATCATTAAATATATTCAAAGAAAAGAAAGTAGAATCTATCATTTTCAGTTAATATTTATAAATAAAATATACCCTGAATGTTTCATAATCTTTTTTTCCACATCAGACTCTATACGGGTTTTCGGTTTTAGATGATTTGTTATTTAAAAGTATACTTGGCTTATACACTGATAAGAGAATATATACGGTAGGTATTTTAATTTTTTTTCTTTCGCAAAATAAAAATTACAAATCTTATATTATGTATCCAGGGAATTAGACGTACAGTAAAAGCCCGATAGTTCGGATTAACTGGCATCAGACACAATCCGGATTATCCGGATAATTAGAAAAAAATTAGATAAAATAAAACATGCTTACAGAAAAACACCATTTTGTTAAACTTAGTGAACATTTACAGACAGTAAAAATGTTTACTTTCCTTAATTCTTCCGAAAACATTTCAGAAAAAGTTTTTTTTATTCAAATTACGATGATGAAAGAAGTTAATGTTATGGAAATTAGCCAATCGCTTCTCAAACTCGAAAAAAAAAATAACCAAACCGATTCGGATCATCCGGATTAACGGGGGCTGAATTTGTGGGGTTTTACTCAGTGTTGCCAGATTGTCGAAAGCCAATTTCCCCAAAACTTCTGAAATTTTCCCCAAATTAGGGCTTTTTTCAGAAAAAGTCCCCAACGCAGTTTCTAATCAAAAACGCAATTTCCCAATTTTCAATTTTTCGTTACAAATTTTTTTTACCACATTTAAACTTAATTTTTCTCCCCAAATCAAGCATTTAAAAAAAAATTCCCCATTTAACCAAAAAAAAAAAAAAAAAAAAAAAAAAATTAAAATTAAAATTATTAAAATTTGTTATTATATATTCAGAGCTAATGGACGACAATAAGAGATATGTTTTACAATGACAAGTTCGTTTACACTTGTTATTTAAATTGTGGCCAGTTCATGATACTGGCTCTATCGTTATATTAGCTCCATCTACTCTTATACCAATAACTCTTTCAAGGCTTAGACCGTCTCTAATAAGTTAGATTTTAATGAATCTGAGATGATATTGACATTATCTTATTTTAAATTTTTTCTTACCCCTACTGAAGCACCTATTTGCTAATCATAAACATAACAAATTAACCATCATTAAACAATAACAAAAAATTATAATATTGATTTATTTTTATTGTATAAATCTATACGATTAAATGAAATTTATTTCTTTGCTTATGTGTCGGTCAGTGATGACAAGAAAATCTGTCTCACTCACTTATCAGAAAATTCAGATTGGCGGATAGTCCAAGGCAGATCGTGATGAATCTGTAGTACAAATAAACGGTAGACCACGAGAATAAAGATTTATATCTAATATTTCTGTATTTTATTTTCGTTTTCCAATTCAAAATGGAATTCGAGACTGATCCAGTATTGGCAAATGTCTGAAAATAAAAACTGAAATTGTGAAAACAATTCCCCAAAATGTTCATAGTCCCCAAACATGTCCCCAAGAATTTCTTGTCCCCAAAAAATTCCCCAAGAGATTCAAAATTCCCCAAAATGGGGACAAAATCCCCAATCTGGCACACTGGTTTTACTGTATATTTATTCTGTTCTGTTTAACAAACTTGAGCGATGATAAATCCATAAATAACTTTCTCTGGAATTTTTGTGGTGCGATTTGAGTTTTCTACCATTAAATTCTTAAAGTTTAATAGATCAAATAATGTTAATAATACATTTAAGAATAATATTCAAGAGCTGCCAACTTCTACGCCTATTTAAATCGTATAAACATGTTTGGAACCCCAAAAATGTTTTAGTAAAATGCATGCCATATATATTCATTGTTATACATAACAGCATATATTGTTGATCCTTTGCAAAAATTTCTGTTTCTAACATGTTTATTTGACTCTAAATTGGCGTAGTAGTTGGCAGCCATGATATTCCAACAGAAATGTTTCACGAAATTTTCCCTTCAGAGAAATCCCAGATAGTTTGGAAAATATTATATTGGCGTTATAGTAAAATACTGTTTGGAAGAGAAATTGCACAATCAATTCTGTAATCGATATCTCCCTCAGAGCAGCGAAATTATATGAATCCATGATCTGCAGTCGCCCATTAAATAAATAGAGAAAATTTTAATGAAAGAAAGTAATCTCGTCATTTCAATGCAAAAGTATGCCAATATTTTTTTTTTTAATATTTTCTTTTGTCACTAGATTTTATCATTAAACAGATTCAAACAAAAGAAAGTGTTATCAACTCTTTTCAGCAAATATTTATAAATAAAATGTACACTGAGTTTTTCATTATGTTTTTTTTTAAATCGACTTCAATACGGGTTCTCGATTTTTAATGCTTTTTCATCGAAATGTTGTATACCGGCTTATGCACGGAAATCTGTGATAAGTATTTTTATATATTTTTCTTTTCCAAAATAAATAATACGCATCGCATAATATGTATACAGTGAGGCACAGGATTATCTTTTGTTTTATCAATCAAACGTAATCCCTTGTAAATACTAGAAATTTCTTGAAATAACTTTCTGTGAATTTTTGTGGTACTATTGGATATTCTGCCATTAAATTCTTAAAGTTTAATAGACCAAATAAAGTTCATGCTACCTTTGAGAATAATTCCAACCGAAACGTTTCACGAAATTTCTCTTTCAGACAGATTCCAGACAGTTGGGAAAATACTATATTGGTGTTAGTAAAATACTGTTTGTCACAGAAATTGCACACTCAATTCTGTAATCGTTAACACCGTAACAACAGCAAATTTATATGAATCCACATAATTTATCTGCAGTCACTCATTAAAAAATCCCATTTATATAAATTAAGGAGAGGGGCATGATCCCTCCCGTTCCCCCTGTTTATACTTATTCAATAAACAGCTATTAACAGCCACGGTATCGCCTCATCAGAATGATCCTATATCTAAATTTTGAACGAAAACTGTTAATTCTGCATGAAAATCCCGTTTATATCAATTAAGAGGAGGGGCATGATCCCCCCCCCGTTCCCCCTGTTTATACTTATTCAATGAACACTTAATAACAGCCACGGTATCGCCTCATCAGAATAATCCTATATCTAAATTTTGAACGAAAACTGTTAATTCTGCATGGAAATCCCGTTTATATCAATTAAGGGGAGGAGCATGAGCCCCTCGTTCCCCCTGTTTATACTTATTCAATGAACACCTAATAACAGCCATGGTATCGCCTCATCAGAATGATCCTATATCTAAATTTTGAACGAAAACTGTTAATTCTGCATGAAAATCCCGTTTATATCAATTAAGGGGAGGGGCATGAGCCCCCCGTTCCCCTTGTTTATACTTATTCAATGAACACCTAATAACAGCCACGGTATCGCCTCATCAGAATGATCCTATATCTAAATTTTGAACGAAAACTGTTAATTCTGCATGAAAATCCCGTTTATATCAATTAAGGGGAGGGGCATGAGCCACCCGTTCCCCCTGTTTATACTTATTCAATGAACACCTAATAACAGCCACGGTATCGCCTCATCAGAATGATCCTATATCTAAATTTTCAACGAAAACTGTTAATTCTGCATGAAAATCCCGTTTATATGAATTAAGGGGAGGGGCATGAGTCCCCCGTTCCCCTTCTTATACATATCGAATAAACTCCAAAAACTAATCAGGGAAGCGCCTTATCAGGATATACCTATATACAAAATTTCAAGTAGATCCGATATTTTTATCATGAGCTATCGCATTACACACGTACGAACGTACATACAGAACGGACGGGCACATAAGCTCTCAGGCTATGATAGCCTGTGAGCTAATAAAAAGAGAAAAATCTCGTGAAAGAAAATACTCTCGACATTTCAGTGCCAAAATATGCTAATAAATTTTGAATGTAATTGTCTTTTGTCACAAGATTATATCATTAAATAGAGTCAAACAAAAGAAAGTGTAATCTATCCTTTTCAGCTAATATTTATAAACAAAATATACACTCAAAATTCATTGTTTTTTTAGTTTTTTATGTTTTTTTGGTCTTTTTTTTTTTGTTGAAATGTCGTATTCTTGTCTTATACGTGGTAATATGCGATAGGTATTTTTATTTTAATTTTTTCTTTTGTAAATTAAATAATACAGATCGTATATTATGTATCAAAGAAAGCACATGATTATCTTTTTTGTTTTATTAATCAAATATAATCGGTGATAACTACTAAACATTTGCTGTGATAACTTTCTCTAGAATTTATGTGTTACGATTCGAATTTCCTGTCATTAAATTCTTAAAGTTTAATAGATCAAATAAAGTTAATGATACCTTTGAGAATAATTCCAACCGAAACGTTTCAGGAAATTTTTCCTTCAGACTGATCCCAGACAGTTGGTAAAATATTACTTTGGCGTTAGTAAAACACTATTTGTCTGAAAGATAACACATTGAATTCTGTAATCGTTATTTCCGTAACAACAGCAAATTAATATGAATTCACATAAATGATCTGCAGTCGCCCATTAATAAATTGAGAAAAATCTCATGAAAGAAAATTCTCTCGCCATTTCAGTGTCAAAGTATGCTAATAAATTTTTCTTTTAATTATCTTTTGTCACCAGAGTTTATCATTAAACAGATTTAAACAAAAGTGAGTGTAATCTATCCTTTTCTGCTAAACTTTATAGATAAATTATACACCTGTTTAAACAAAACTTAAGATTTCTGCGTTCTAAAGTTTTTACACATAAATTACTAGAGGTTTTAGTAATACTTTTGTCATTAGAACATTAATTGTGATAGAAGAATTACTTTAAATTGCTATCTTTACCTGCATTTGTTATTCACTATTGAATCCTTTTTTTGTTAACTTTCTTGCTATTTTTATTCTTTCTTTCAAATGCATTTATTTTTATTCTTAACTTATTATTTATTATAATTTATAATCTATATGATTTACCTTTCTCTGTGAAAGAAAAGGTAGTAAATATGATAACTTGCTGAAATTATTAAAATTTATTTACCAAAATACGCATAAATTTAATATTATTATTTTTTTAAAGAGATAATTTAACTAATAACATTATGTAAAAAATTTGTTTAAAAAATATACATAAATTTAATGTTATCTTGCATCAAAATGGGTACTTTAATAAATAATATAAAATATACTTGTTTTGGTGTATGAATACTGTTATATAATAACCAACTCAAGCCGTATTTAAAGAAGCAACCAGAATCAAAACATAACTTCTGTCGGTTTTCATAAAATCGACATAAACGACACAGCACTTAACGATTTCTAATGGTTTTTATATTAGTTTTTAAACGAACATAGATTTTCATATTTAATATAATTTGGTGAAAAGAAACAGCACTTCGGGGTATTAGACGGTAAAATCTGAAATCCCTCTGCTACTAATACAAGTAGTGCATTGTTATTTTATTTTTAACATATCTTGTTGTAAAATTAATATTTTAAACCTATTTTCTTTGTTTTCACTTATTATTGGATGTCTTACTTTTTGTTTGTTAATGTGTGTTTCTAAAACATACCTAATTTTATTTAAAATATTAAAATTTTACTCACAGGTCACCATTTTTTAACACATAAAATTATACTAGTCGTTGCAGGCCACCGTAATACTTTTCCATCATGAATATGTATAGTATAATATATGAAAATAAAATATGTGAAATGTACTAATTAAATGCATTGCAATTTCAAAACAAAATTTAAACGTATAGTTAAATATTATTCATAGAGATAGTAATGCTCTATTAATGAATTTCTGATGAACCAATTTCGACAAATTATATAAAACGCCAAATTACTCAAGTAGTACGAATTGCATAAAAGAAACATTCTTATAACTCCAGAAATAATAAGCATATTAAATAACAGTTTACTGCGTCGGATTAAACTTCACAATCCCAATTAAAATATATATTTGAATTTAAATTTTAAAGAAATACAGGGTCATGAAAAATTGAAGAATGTGGAAAACAGGATTACAAATATCTCGGCAACTAATAATGGCATCGACTTCGTTGTTTGTGCAAAATTTGTGTTATTTTATTGTGTTTTACGTGCATACTTAAAATAAAAAAATTCGAAAAATTCTATGTACCTTCCATAAGAACTAGTTTTTCGAGAGGCCGAAAAAATAGCTCTTGTTAATCTAGATTACTCATATCAAATCAGCTTTATCCCATTCTTACATACCAAGTACATACAAAATTTCAAGTATCTATTTCAATTTTTTCGAGAGATAGAGCGTTTGCAGACACACACACAGGCAGACAGACAGACGGACGGCAATTTTTTTTCTAAAATTATGTTTTTCGCAATCTCCAGTATCTGAAACGTGTAAATCCATCAATTTTTTTTTCGATTTTCAAAACGATTGCAAGATTTACCCTATATTACGTATGATGGATAAGTATAAAGCACATATTTTGGAATTTATTTTTGAAAAAAAAAATAAAAGACGCATTCTTTGAAAAGAATATGTAGATAAAGAGAAATTAAATTTGTTCATTTCTTGAGACGATAGTCAAAAACGGCATTCCAAGTGGTAGGTTACAATAGGAATTTTAAATATCTTTGATAAAAGAAAAAAAGTATGTGCAGTATTACAATAAAAGATTTTTCTTTTTTGTACTACTTTTTGCTATTTAAAATTTTTACAACTATACTTAATAAAAAGAGAAGGCGATAAGCATCCTAGAAAAACGGTCATTTAGCCAAAGCGGTTTGAAGATTTATAAGGGTATCTTATAATAATCAATTAATTAAATAGTGATTTCTATTACTCAATAACATTTCTTACTTTGAAGTGTCTTTTTATACGTCCGAATAATGTTGCTTCTTTTCGTTTTAAATTAAAAAAAAAATGTTTTGCTCTTAAGACTGCATTTTCCCCCATAAAATGTTGAATAGTGTCGAAAAAATAAAAAATAATTCTCTATTTCAAAAACACTTTAGCACAAAAATAAAAATATTTCGAAATTTTTAAATTAAGCATCTGTTGTCAATACTTTTAACCATGAATAATAACTAAGTAGATTATGAGGCTGTTTTACAGAACATGCTGTGAACATAAGATTTTAATGAAAAGGATTTCAGATTATACATCGTTTTCTCGATCGTATGGCCTATTTAAATAGGAGAAGTTGTGTCCATTATAATAAGCAGTTATGCTGTCGCTATGTTTTTGGCATTTGTTTGTTTGGCGGGCATATTTTTTTTGTAGTTTGGTTTAGCTGAACGATTATCCTGATTGTTAAATAACTGCCATGTCAAATTTCATGTATCTAGGTCTTTAAGTAAACAAAAAATCGCATTTTTAGAATGTTTTTTGTTCTTGAATCCCGTTTGGGTTACGGTTATACATAAGATATAGCGTGTGTTGGAACAGGGAACAACACCAACATTTTGATACCATTTTTTAATCGGTTCGTAGTTACACCCCTACTAACAAACAAAAAAACTTTGTTTCTTTAGAGTATTAGCACAGAAAACAATATGTAAAGCAATATCTTTGTTGGGTTAAACACCAATATTCCTTAGTTATTTCTTCTTGTTTTCTTTAATTTTCTAATCTTTGCTGTTAAAACACATACAAACTTGTGAAAATAGCGCAGTCGCATCCACTTCGCTAACGTTAAATATATGGATGTGGTATTAATATTCCTTACACGCAAATATTCCTTTTTAATATTAGAAAAATAGAGATTACAAACAGTATGTTGTTATTTTATTTCCATTTCTTTTTCTCTTTTCACTTTTTTTATAACTTTGTTTTTATATTTCTATTTGCTGTCAAAATAATATGTGAATAGTTTAAAATATCAAATTTTTGACTAAAGTTGGGTATAGTCTGAAATTGATCACTATCCTATATGCAAACTTGCTGAAATTATTAAAATTTGTTTGCAGAAATACACAACGATGCAAGGTTTTTTTTTTTTTTTTTTTTGAAAATGGATAATTTAATAAATAACATAATATTAACAATTTGTTTAACAAAATACGCAAAAATGTATTGTTATCTTACCGGAAACTAGGTAACTTAATAAGTAACATAATCTACAATTTTTCGATGCATGTATGAATATTGTTATATTATACCCAAGTCACACCGTATTTAAAGAAGAATCAGAATCAAATCATCAGCTCTCTCGATTTCCATAAAATCGATATAAATGACACTGCACTTAACGATTTCTAATGGTTTTTACATTAGTTTTTAAGTGGAGATCGATTTTCATGCATAATGTAATTTGCTGAAAACAAACAGCTCTTTAGGGGGTTAGACAGTAAGATCTGAAATCCCCCTTGATAATATTTAAGATATTGCATGGTGGTTTATTTTTAAAATCGTAAAATTAATATTTTAAACTTTTTTTGCGTACTCTTGTTAAAGATGCCTTACTTTGTCTATTAACGTATGTTTCTAAAATATTTACCCGATTTTATTAAAAAAGTTAAAAATTTACTCATAGATCACCAATTTTTAACATATAAAATTAAAAACGTATATTTTTGGAATTTATCTTTCAATGAAAAACAAAAACAGACATTGCTTGAAAAGAATATGTAGAAAAATGAAATTAAATATAGTCACTTTCAGAAAAGATAGTTAAAAAGTGCATTCCATGTCCTAGGTTACAATTAAAATTTCAGATATCCTTGATTAGAAAAAAGTAGGCGCAAAATTACAATAGTTTTAATTATTTATGTTATTTTTTTTGCCTTTAAAAATTCTTACAATTATATTTAATGAAAAAAAAGCCAAAATACTTAGAAGAACGGCCTTTTGGGTTAAAAATACCTAAACTCATTCTATTAAATAATTATTTCTATTATTCAATAACAGTTCAGTCTTTGAAGTCAAAATAATATTGCTTTTTTTATTTTAATTATTAAAAAGTACACTCATCTCCAAAAGTTAAGGTAGAACCGGTTTTTTCGCGTCTAATTGGAAATAAATGTATATAGAAACAAGAAATTTGGAGGAAATGTGCGAAATTTATTAAATGGGACATAGAAATTTACTTGAGTCAAACGTATAAATGAAATTACAACAAAAACAACTCATGGTGGAAAATTGCATTCTTGAAGATATCAGTACATCACAGTATTATGCAGTAAAATGGGACTGAAAAATTAAAAAACTGGTTCTAATACGGAATATGTCCGCCACGGTCTTGAATGCATTAGCGGCATTGCCTTTCCGTGCTCTCTATAAAATTGTCGGACACCGAAATAGGTAGCGCTAACCGGATATGGAGTAAGCTTTGTTCCAACTAGTTTAATGACCTTGGAGGAGGACTTAAAGCAACAACCTGTCTTCCAAGATAGTCCCAAAGATGTTCTATTGGATTCAAGTCTGCAGAGTGAGCTGGCCATTCCATTCTCACCAAACACTGACCCTCAAGCTAACCCTCAACAATCACAGTTCGGTGTAGTCTCGCATTATCATCCATTAGAATGAAACTATTTCCAACAGCACCGGCATATGCCACACATATGAATCAAGAAGCTCAGCCGGATATCTCGCATCATTCAGAGTTCCTCCATTGAACACATGCAGGTCAGTGCGGCCTCCGAGTGAGATCTCTGCCCAAACCATGATTCTACCGTTTTGGTACCTGTGTGTTTAGACAGTGTTTGATCGAAGTATCGAGTGCATTGTTCTCTCTAGATCAGAGGATGTCCTGAATAGCTCACCAGTGGGAATCTGGACTCGTCTGTGAAGAGTACAGATGCCCACTGTTGTCAGTTCCAGGAAACATGTTCTCTTGCCCAACATAAGCGGACCCTTCTCTGTCGTCTGTTGAGGGTGACAAACACAACTAGTCGCTTCGCATAGAGGCCTGCATTGTGAAGTCGTCTTCGCACCGTAGTAGCGGAGATTTTTCTCCCTGATGCTGCAAGTGGTTTGCAATGAGTTGCGACAATGTAGCACGTCTTCTGCTTCGGGCCGAAAGAGCTAGAAACCGGTCTTTTGCTGGTGTCGTAACACGTGGCCGAAAGTGTCTTCTGGAAACAGAATAGTCGGATTCATACTTATCCCAGAGTCGTTGGACTACACTGCGATTACTTTGAGCCGTCTAGCAGTATTGGTTTGTGACAACCCCATTTCCATCTATCCTACTGCCCGTCCCCTTAATGAATTGGGCAAACGACTTCTAGACATTTCTAGACTCTACTGGTTGTTGTGAATAAAATTGACATCTATACTTCAAATACAACAAAAACTAATACGAGAAATTACGAAAGCTTCATAACTGCATATTTTAATCTGATTCACAAATATCTATTATTTTCTATAAAATAAAAGTAATAGCTGTAATTTTTTATGTAAGTTTTTTAAAACTTATTATTGTCATTCATATAAACTATTGAGTTTTATCTGTTTGTAATTTTCTTTCTAGTAAGCTTCGACAAACATGTTCTACCTTAACTTCTGGAACCACGTGTAATTTGTTCCTAAGACTGCATTTTCCCTATAGAATATTACATATTATGAAATATCTATCTATCTATCTATCTATCTATATATATATATAATATCTCTTTCAAAAACAATTTAGCACAAAAATAAAAATATTTCGACATTTTTAAAATAAGTATATGTTGTCAATAGTCTTAACGCTGAATAATAACTAAGCAAATTATGAGGCTGTTTTGCAGAACATACTGTAGACGTAGGATTTTTATGCAAAGGATTTCAGATGACACATCGTTCGGTTGATTTAGCATGGAGAAGATGTCTTCAGTACAATAAGCAGTTAAGCTGTGGTTATGTTTTTGGCATTTGTTCGTTTAGCGGGCATAGTATTTTTACTAGCATGGCTTAGCACTTCGATTTTCCTGCCTGATTAGTAACTACCATGTGATTTTTGTTCAATAAATCAAAAATCTCATTTTTAGAATGTTTTTTGCTCTAGCATCCTATTTGGGTCACGATTAAACATAAGGTATAGCCAATGTTGGAGCAGGGAATAACACCATCATGTTGATACCATTTTTATATCGGTTCGTTGATCCACCCCTACTATCAAACAACCAAACTTTACTTATTTATACTATTAGTACAGCAAACAATCTGTAAAGCAATACCTTTGTTTGGGTATAACGCATTTATTCCTTAAAGATTTCTCTGTTATTTTCTCTTATTTTCTACTCTTTGCTATTAAAGTACCGTACAAAGTTGTGAAAATAGTGCAATAGTATTCCTCTTCGCTAACGTTAAGTATGTGTGCTTGATATTAATATTCCTTGCATGCAAATATTCCTTAGAAATATAGAGATTAGACAAACATTCGGTTTTATTTTCTTTCCCTTTCTTTTCTCTTTTTCTTTTTTTATAATTCTATTTTCATATTTCTATTTGATGTCAAATGTGTGAATTGCTTAAAATTTCAAAATTTTGACTAAAACCGGGTATTATCTGAAATTAATCACTATCCTACATGCAATCTAGCTGAAATTATTAAAAAAAATTTTTACGGAAATACATTTAAATTTAATGTTATTTTTTTTTCAAAAATGGATAATGTAATAAGAAGCATAATGTAAACAATTTTTTAAAGGAAATATACATAAATCTAATTTTGTCTGAAAATGGATAGTTTAATTAGTAACATAAATTACAATTTTTCGGGGAATGTAAGAATATTGTTATATAATAACGAAGTGAAGCCGTATTTAAAGAAGTAACCAGAATCAAATCATCAGCTCTCTCCATTTTCATAAAATCGATATAAATGACATTGCACTTAACGATTTCTAATGGTTTTTACATTAGTTTTTAAACACAGATCGATTTTCGTGCATAATATAATTTACTTAAGGGGTCTCAGAGGTTGAAAAAATTTCAAAAAATCTATTTTTTATGATCTAGTTTGATTATTCAACTAATTCTTAACTCAATGCAAAAAACCGCATAAAAATATTAGCATTTTTAACGGAGTTATAAGCATTCATGTATCAATACTTACACAGCCGCATCCATATAATTTCAACTTTATGTCGTGTTTTCTCAAAACTTGATTTTTGAAGACTAACACCAAGATTTAAGAAAAACTATTTGATGGAATGGCTTATTTTTTTTTTTTTTTTTTTTTTTTTTTGCATGCGTATAACATCATAATTTAGACTATGAATTAAAGATATAACTATCACTTAATAAAAACAGTATTAAAAAATCTCTCAAAATTGAAACAAGTTGAATGTAAATTCTGCCATTGCAGAATTCAGTTTCGCCTCCGATTAGAAAAAAAAAATCGATAGAGGTTTTTTAGAAGGGCGACCCCATTTAGATTGCAATGAACTAACTTTATTTTTCTTGTGTTTATCAATATAATAGCAAACAGAACGGCGTGAAATACCCAATTGAATAGCAATTTCTCTCTGAGACATTGGAATTGCTGAATAATAAAGAGATACAATTGGACGTGCTACTTCTTCATTGACTAGATTCATCAAAAACGGATTTTTTCTTTAGTTTAAACGCTTTTTTTATAGACTCTGAGTAAAAGGAAATGAAATTTAACAATAAAATGAGTGGAATCCCGTCGAATTGGACGAATGAAATGTTTAAAAGACCCGATCGATTTGGTTTTTTAAAAAAAAGCAAAAGTAATTACAATACTGAATCAATATATAATAAATATATTTACAAACTAAATGTCAAATTTACCAGTTACAATTTTGCATCCAAATATTCACACATCTTCAGTTAAAATTGTAATCTGAGTGCCTGCGAAATCCAGAAATTTAATTTTATATGCACTCACAGAAAAACAGTTATATATATATATATATATATATACTATATATATATATATATATATAGATAGATAGATAGATAGATAGATATAAACTAATTTTATTTTTACTGTGACATTATTTTCACTAACTGAAGTCATCTGAAAGTAAAATCTCAATCGCAGTGCCCATAATGAAAAGAAATATTGAAATGTAATATCGGGTACTACTAGGTTATCACGTCGACCAAAAAATTATCGCCAAACTATAAGATTAAATACCAATAATGGATGATCGTGAATGTCACATTCAATGACATTAAATACGATTCACGTATTTAAAATGTCATTAAGTGATTTTTATTTCGACTTTTTATTAATATTTTTATTAATATTCTACTAATTAATTGTTTTTCCGTTATTTAAAATAAAAATTATGTCAATAGGTAGAATTTGGCTATTAGTTTGGCGATTTGTATAATTTGGCGAAATTGGTAGACGGGATAACAGCAACAGAGTAGTACCTAATATCGTTATGAATAAAAATGCGATGGTTTAAATAGTGATGTCATTTTCTCTTCAAATGTTTTTTAAAAGTTACTGTTATTAATAATATGAAAAGGCATCCGTATTGTAATTCCCATTTATCTGGTTGCTGAATGACATCATTTTCCTCATTTGAAATTTTTCTTATTTTGCTTTAGGCATTAATTTTTATCATAAATTATTTTCTGTTATTTTATTTACATTATTAATATTATTTCTCAGTAAATATATTTTTTTACCTCAATTAGTGCATAATTATACCTAATCATTTTGGAAAATAAATTTTTATTATCGAGAGAAAAGCTAAATTGAGTTGCCACCATTTTAAAGAAATATCGTAAAAAGCATTTAAAATTAAAAATAAAATATAAAAATGGAAATAAATTAAAAAAAATAACTAAAATGGGCACAACTACAAACAAATAGCTTTCATTTAAAAAGATAATTATCAAAATCGGTTGAGTAGAAAATTCAAGGCTGATGACACGACATTTTTTAGCTTGTCTGAGAGAAATAGCATCGGAGGCTAATAAAAAAACCCCCTAAAAATACAACTTTTTTTTTCATTAAAAATACTCAAAATATTAAACTAACTAAAATATATTAATTCATAATCTAGATAATGATGTTATATGCATGCAAAAAAAAAAAAAAAAAAAAAAAAAAAAAAAAAAAAAAAAAAAACTAAGCCATTTCATCAAATAGTTTTTTTTAATCTTGGTGTTAGTCATCAAAAACCAAGTTTTGAGAAAACGCGACTTAAAGTTGAAATTATATGGATGCGGCTATGAAAATGTTGATACACAAATGCTTATAACTCCGTTAAAAATGCAAATATTTCTATGCGGTTTTTTGCATTGAGTTAAAAATTAAATGAATAATCAAATTAGATAAAAAAAATTTTTTTTTTGAAAAGTTTTCAACCCCTGAGCTCCCTTAAATCAAACGGCACTATAAAATATTAGACGGTAAAGTCTGAAATTCCCCTTGCTAATATTAAACTTATTGCATGTTATTTTATTTTTAATGTATCTCGTCGTAACCACCTCAGTCCTGATGTCACCGGGAGGCGACACTTAAAAACACCCTTTAAATTAATTTAAATGTTTCTAGAATAAGGAAAATTGCATTTAAACTTTTTAAATAAATGTATGCATCTTAAATTTACTGATGCATCTTTAAAGATGTTTTGTAATAATTTTAACCCATTCGTGCCCAGCATCTTTTGCTTAAATTTTATTTGATTGGCACCACTATTTTTAGAAGATTTACGTTTAGTTCATTAATCACGAAAATGCATCATTTAAATAAAATAATTATTACTTTTCTTTTTTACCGGTGTCAAAAACAGTGCTGAATGCACCTTTTGAAGCGTCCCTAAAAAGGGACGCTAGGCAGTAATGGGTTAAACTGTTTTTTGTAGTGGTATGTAAGATTTATCTAAGAACGGAGGAGGTTAAAATTATTGTTTTAATTTTTTTTCTCCATACTTTTATTAAAAGATGTCTTATTTTGTCAGTTAATGTGTGTTTCTAAAATATTTACTTAATTCTGTTAAAAGTGTTAAAAATTTACTCAAAAATCACCGTTTTTTAACACATAAAATTAATATATATATATATGTAATAAAATAAAAAATTTGCGCCATTTTTTTGTTCTCTCTTAGCTTCAATTCTAAATTTGTGGAACATATTTCAATCTTAGTTTCGTAACTTGTAACAGCTAAAATTCTTTTTCTTACTTTAGTTATTAATAAATTAAACTTGCTTCTCAAAAAGGCGGGAAGTATTTCGTAAGCTTTTTACTTTCTGCCATATTCCTGCGATTTTAATTTTATTTTTTATTTTAACATCGCGTGACAGGTGTTACTACGCGTTGCTAAAGGGCTTTGTCTTCCGAGGAAAAAATATAGTTCTTGCCAAGGACCGCCTATTACGACCAATTAGAATTGATCATTTTGTCCGTTTGAGGCTCGAGTCCATCCTGATTGGATTTTTAAAATGATTGACGCGGAGTAGGAGGGCGCTAGTTTTGTCGTGAAAATGATTTTTTCATTTGGCTTTTCAGGAGAACAGAATGCATCTTTTCTTTAAACTACCAAGCCGCGTTTTTCATTGCTCCGCTGAATTAGAATATTTGATGATGTGGACGAGATAATGAAATTTGTAGTGTCGATGTTGACTAAGGTGATTGCGGGGAAGAGTTTATCTATTTTTAAGCTCATCAATAAAGAACTTGAAGACTGATGTTGTCTGTTTTTATAATGGGGAAATACCCCAATGAAAGTCTTCTATTGCTTGCCAACTGTCGGAGCGACTACTCTGCCCGTGCTGCTAAGAATACGTAGAATTTATGCAACATAGTTATTTTAGTCGAGTTCAGCTTATATTTATTACATTTTTAGCCGGCAGGATTTATGAGCCGGCGTGCATCTCTGGGAAAATATTAAACTAGTATGGTTTGCCAACTACAGACTGTTCCTGTCAGAGAAACCTACAGCGATGAGTGTGTGCTCGCCATGTTCTAGGAAGAAATGTGTTTGTCTTACACTTCCCGTTCCAACTACATCAAGAGAACTGCACGCGCCATTTTCGCCGAATACGCCGATTCTTCATGTGCGTAAATGATAAACCCTTCAGCTGGAAAACGGATCGTCTTATGAAGTTTTGTGTGACTATGTCTAGCATCTGCAAATTTTTAAGTGTGAGATATGCCTGCAGTATTTTTTTTTTCTTGACAGCGACGAAAAACGTGTGCTGATGATTATCAAGATAAAGAACATCTGCACGACAAAATTCAACATCATTTTCTTTTATTTATATATTTATATATTTTCTAGATAACAGTACTGAAATATTTTGATAAACTTTCATTTCATAATAAATGAACACCTGCAGCATGATTGCAAAACTACGATTGATTCCATCGGTAATATAGACTAATTGAAATTTGCACCTGTGAGTCGTATCTACGAAGTGCTTTATTTATTTTTAAAAAAATTAGGTATTTGAACAAGGCCACATCGAGCATGTCTGTAAGTTATTATTTATTATTTTATTTGTTTATTAAGAAATTTTGATAATAATTTCTTTGTTTAAATTCTTGATTTTTTTTTCCTCTTTTATTACAGATATTAAAAAATAAATTTGTTCTTAATTTATAATTAATTAAAATTTTCTGCTCATAGAAATTTTATTTAGTTTTAAAGGTGTTTTTTTTTTTAAATCGAAAGATGGATTAATTTGTTGTTAAAAAATACTCTGTTGCTAAATTTATTTTCCATACGTAAAGAAAAGTATTTTTGTTCTTAAAATTATTTGTTATTTCCCATGTATGGAAAACCGATATTTATTATTTTATTACTTATTTATTTATTATTTATTTATTTCACATGAATTCAAACAGAATTGATTTATTTATTATTTTTATTGTTATTTATTGAAGTATTTGAAGTATAGTAATTGAATTTTAGTAATTGAAGTATAGCATTTAAATATTTTCCATATGAATTATCCTTCTTTCATGTATTAAGGTCCGGATTAGTAAAGTAAGAAAAAAATGTCAGAAAATAAACTTGATATTGTCCCTTTTGAATTTGGCTCGGGCATGGATATTTTTAAATGGTTTAAACATTTTGATCGGGAATGTTCTGTAGAAAAAAAAATAATGAGTGGAAACACCAAAATATTTCAAAATATTTAAAGGGGGAAGCGCTAAAAGCTTATATCAATGATTGTTTGGATTGTGCTACTTATGAGGAAATTGTCGAGATTTTAACTGAAAAATACATTCAGGTTAGAGTTAAAAAAATTTCTGAATTTACTTCCTTAAAGTTAAATGATCTAAGTGATTTGGATTCTTATTTTAGAAAGAAAGTTGAGATTGGAAGGCAATTTCAGCTTGGGGAAAATTTAATTATACAGGGATTAACTGATGGACTTCAGCCGGAGTATCAAAATTGTTTGATGGTTAACCCTCCTTCCAATACTCGTGAATGGTTTCGCATTGCTAAACAATTAGCAGCGATTCCAACTTATACCCCTAATAACAGCAATAGAAATTTTCAACAAACTAGACCTATGCACAATCCCAATCCTCAGCCCAGACATTGGACTCGATCTACTCCAAACAATCCATTCCAAAATTTTAATCCTAGGTTTTTCACTCCTAGAATGCCTACGACTCATTATCAGAATAACTACCCAAGTCGTCCGTGCAGAATATGTTTAATCAGAGGCATAGAAAATGCATATCATTGGGAGAGGAGTTGTATATTTAACACAAATTCCTTTCAAACTCAAACTCCTGCTCATATTCAACCACCCCCTACTAATAATATTTGACAATTAATCATCCCTGGATATGTGGGCAATAACAAAGTGTATTGTGTGGTTGATAGTGGATCAACTGTCTCAATTTTACCCCTCAAATTTGTTCGATATTTAAATGGTAATTTACATAATGTTACCCCTATTACTATTAGACAGGCACAAGGAACTATTACAATTAATAAATCTTGTCGATTATGTATTAAATTTGGTAATATAAAGAGATATGTTATTTTTTTAGTAAGTAAGCTTGATTTGGACTATGCTATTTTAGGTTTACCTGATTGTGCCAAATTTAAATTGAAAATTGATTGTGCAAAAAGCCAGGTGTTACAAGACAATATTTCGTTAAATCCATATGTCAACATATCCAGTGATAACTTAGAATTGCTTCATTTTGATATTATAAAAAATGATACTACTGTGCAACCCGATTATGGAAATACCATAACTCCTCAATCCTTGCCGCGAACTAATAATGATGATTATAATCTATTGGGGAATCTGAATGCTATTCAAAATAAAAATGTAAGGGAACTTTTAAGGGGTTATTTAGATATTTTTGCAAAAAATAAATATGATGTAGGGAAAATTAATATTGAACCTCAGCGTATTTATCTTAAATCTGACCTACCAATATCTTTGAGGCCTTATCGTACATCCAATGCTGATGAAAAAGAAATATCTCAGCAAATCCAATCCTTATTAGCTGCTGGGTTAGTTAAAGAAAGTTATAGCCCATATTCTTCTCCAGTTACGTTGGTAAATAAACGAGATGAAGGCAAAAAAACCCGAATGTGTGTTGATTACCGAAAATTAAATTCTATTATGAAAAATGACGCTGAACCTTTGCCCCGAATAGATGAAATTTTAGACAAATTAAGTGGTGCCCAATATTTCTCTACACTAGATTTAGCCTCAGGCTATTGGCACATACCTATTCACCCATCCGATTCCGAAAAGTTAGCCTTTACTACTAATTGTGGGCTCTGGGAATGGAATGTTCTCCCCTTTGGTGTAAAGGTAGCCCCCCCAATTTTCAACAGGACAGTTAGAAGAATTCTTACAAAATATAAAATAGACTTTGCTTGTTATTATTTTGATGATATAATTATTTTTTCTAAATCAATAGATGAACATATACAGCATCTCATCCAAATTTTTGATTTATGCCGAATAGAAAATATTAAATTAAAATTATCTAAATGTACTTTTGCTCAAAAACAAATCAATTTTCTAGGGTATGAAATCCAAAATGGAACTTTAATAACTCCAGCTAATACTAATATAGAAACAATTAAAAAATTAAAACCTCCTACTAACACTAAAGAATTACTAAGATTTCTTGGTTCTATAAATGTGTATCATAAATTTATTGACAAATATGCTGAAATTAGACACCCCCTAAATAAATTACTTAAGAAAGATACTATTTGGGAATGGAATACTGAATGTCAAAACTCTTTTCAAAAATTAAAAGAAGCCCTCATTGCTAAACCAATTTTAAAGATTTATGACCCAAAATTACCCCTACACATGTTTGTTGACGCTTCTCAGGTAGCGGTAGGTGCAGTTCTTAAACAACCCGACCATAATAACTTTTTACATCCAATTGCTTATTTTTCTAGAGGATTGAGAAGTTATGAGAAAAATTATTTCATTACCGAACTAGAGTGTCTTGCTATCATTGATACTTTAGATAAATTTTATCATTACTTTCACGGTGTACAATTTACCATCCATACGGATCATGCATCTCTTGTTTGGTTTTACATTTAAGAGGTCGATTATTTAGGTGGTCATTGAAGTTAAATATGTTCGATTACAAAATAGAGTACTTAAAGGGATCTACAAATGTCGAAGCCGACATGTTGTCCCGAAACCCTATTTCTCATTTTTGTAAACCCCTTACTTTTCTTCTTGACGTTAACGAGATTATTGAGATGCAAGAAAAAGAAAATGTGTGTGGATCAAATTATATTAATGACAATGGACTGATTATAGTTAAAAGAAAAGGTTTTCGTAAAGTGGTAGTTCCCATGTCCCTAAGAAAAAAATTGCTTAATGTTGCTCATGAACAGTTTGGTCACCCTGGTGTTCAAAAAATGCAAAATTTAATTTCTCCTAACTATTATTGGCCAGATATGGCCCAAGACATTACTAACTTTGTTAGATACTGTGATATTTGCCAGAAAAATAAAAAACCTAGACAGAAAAAATCTGGCTTATTACAAGCTATGCCCACCACAGATCAACCTTTTGACTGTCTGTCTGTTGATACTGTAGGAGGGTTCAATTATTATAATTCTACAAAAAAATATCTCCATATTATTATAGACCATGCCACAAGATATGTTTGGGCATTTCCTTCCAAAAGTGTCACTACAGAAACTTATACAAATTGTCTGAAACAAATCTTCAATATCAAAATCCCTCAACAATTATTCTGTTTTAGTAAGATTTCAAGTGTATAGTCCCCTCAAAAAATACTTAGTGACAGGAATGCTGCTTTTACTTCTTCAAGATTCAAAAAATTCCTGCGAAATCATAATATTAAACAACGTTTGACCACTGCCCATCATCCACAAACGAATGGGAAATGTGAAAGAGTAAATCAGACAATAGTAACTAGATTAAAATGTAAAGTAAATTCCACTACCTCTAAAATTCCCTGGACTAAGCTTTTAACTGAGGTAATTAATGAATAATACACCCCATTCTATTACTAAATTTCCACCTGCTTACTTGCTTTTTGGCCAATTACCCTATGACCCCCCCTTACAACAAAATTATTATCCCCCTGTTCATGAAGCACTTAAAATTGCTAAAGCAAGAACTGATGAATTTCATTTAAAAAATAAAAGATATTATGATAAAGATTTTATCGAACCAAAATTTAAAATAGGAGATCTAGTTATCTATGAAGAATTTCAGTACCCTAATACTAGAAAGTTATCACAAGTATTTAGTGGCCCTTATAAAATTCTTAACAAATTATCCGAAGTAAATTTTGAAATTGATAGGCAAAATCAGTTCAAAAATTCAGAGATAGTACATGTATCTAAATTAAGGCCTTATTATTCCCCTGATAAATTTAAATTAAGTCATGAGCAACAACCCCCTAATCAACAACAACCAACTCAAGTAAAAACTGTAGCTTAGACTATATCTCTAGTTTATCATTTTATATTTTTTTTTCTCTTAAACAGTAAATTTCTTTCCATATTTTAATTCAGATAATATCTTGTAATTCTTACAGAATGGCAATGATATCTCTTGACTGCAGCGAGAGTGTCACTTGTCTGGAAATTTTTATATTTGTTTGTTTATGCCGGCATAGACGAACAAAGTGGAAATTTCTTATTCTGTACTGAATTACCCTACTTAGAATAGTTTAATAACAAATAAATATTTAAAAATATACAAAAAATTTTTTTCAACTGAACCTATTTGTAATATTAAATTTAAGCTATCAATTAATAAATTAATTATTTGCCAAGTAACAAAATTTTTATCACTTTATTTTAATTTTTTTTCTTTCTCTCTTTCTTTGCTTCTGCATTCCAGTCCAAGTACATGTCAATTATAATATAATTTTGTTTCTTTTTCTCTTTCCTACTTGCATCTTGCAATGTTTTATCACGCCGAGAGAATATTTATTGCGTAATTATTTGACATGAATAGATCTTGTTTTTTATTTTTATCATTTATTAATATTTCTTTTTAAGAATCTTAGTAGTTTAAAGGTCACGTGCATTCTCAAACATGAATAAAATTTTTATTTATCTTTATTTTCATTTTAATTTATCATATTATATTTTAATTTTTTTTTTGTACATATTCCTACTTAATCCTGTACTCGAATTACCAGATTAAGTAAATGATTTCATAATTGATTGTATTTTTTATTTTATTTCACCTCTCTCTATATTTCATCCCAAAAATATGAGATGAGATAAACGAGATTAAGTATTTAAAGAATGTCTTTTGTGATATTTATTATTACTTGTTAAGAGATTTACTTATACCCATTATGAGATTTACTTATACTTATGATATTTATTATTATTGATATTTTTCCTTATTATGTTTCTTACTTATATTGTTTATTATTTACATTGTTAAAGTTTATTATTACTATATTATAAAATGTCTTACTATATTGAATGTGGACAATTAATAATGATATAATTAGACCTCCTTGAAAAGAGGCAATGGACTATACCACTCCAAATATTACTCTTGGACAATTAATAAGATATAATTTGACTTCCTTGAAAAGAGATCATGAATACTCCAAATATGACTCTTAAATGGATTTTTGAAACAAACTTTCAACATTGATTTCAAGAAAGTTCTATTAAATTCCTTCATTTCTAGATTTGACATTGTTAAAAAAGAATTCAACGTTATTGTTTTTCATTTTTATGTTTCATTTTTATGTTATTACTATGGGTAATTGCTTATATTTTCAAATTACTTTATGATGTGTACTTTAAACAAGATTATATCTTGTATTTGTATTGATGTCTATTTTATTGTATTTAAATTTGAAGTTATTCCCCGCATCACCTTAGTGTTCTTAAATTTGAATTCTATATTTATATAAAAAAAGAAATTAATTTAAATTTTTTTTAATTTAGTATCTAATTATTGTTACTTATATCAACAACTTCGTGAGCTAAGTCTGCATCATCTCCCTTTCTGTGAAATTGCAGGTCTCAGACCTACTTTTTCACCCGTCTTTCTGGGAGGGGGGATTTGTAATAAAATAAAAATTTTTGCGTCATTTTTTTTGTTCTCTCTTAGCTTCAATTCTAAATTTGTGGAACATATTTCAATCTTAGTTTCGTAACTTGTAACAGCTAAAATTCTTTTCCTTACTTTAGTTATTAATAAATTATTACTTGCTTCTCAAAAAGGCGGGAAGTATTTCGTAAGTTTTTTACTTTCTGGCATATTCCTGCGATTTTCATTTTATTTTTTATTTTAACATCGCGTGACAGGTGTTACTACGCGTTGCTAAAGGGCTTTGTCTTCCGAGGAAAAAATATAGTTCTTGCCAAGAACCGCCTATTACGACCAATTAGAATTGATCATTTTGTCCGTTTGAGGCTCGAGTCCATCCTGATTGGATTTTTAAAATGATTGACGCGGAGTAGGAGGGCGCTAGTTTTGTCGTGAAAATGATTTTTTCATTTGGCTTTTCAGGAAAACAGAATGCATCTTTTCTTTAAACTACCAAGCCGCGTTTTTCATTGCTCCGCTGAATTAGAATATTTGATGATGTGGACGAAATAATGAAATTTGTAGTGTCGATGCTGACTAAGGTGATTGCGGGGATATTACCTATTAAAAACATCTTCCTCATAAGTCTGAATTTTCTCCGTATAATATTGCATATTGGGTAAAAAAAAAAAAAAAAAAAAATAAATAAATAAATACATAAAAAAAATTAAAAAAAATAATAAAAAACATTCTCTCTTTCAAAAACAATTTAGCACATTTTTTTTTTTTTTTTTTTTTTTTTTTTTTTTTTTAATGTAAGCATATGTTTTCAATACGCTTAGCATTGACTGATAACTATGCAGATTATGAGGCTATTTTACAGAACACACTGTTGACGTAGGATTGTAATGAAAAAGACTTAAAATTACACATTTTTTAGACCATTTATTAACAATAACTTATTTACTATCCGCTATCATATTATTTACCGGGTGTCCCAAAAATGACTGATGAATTTTAAAATTCAATAACTTGCAAACGGTGACAGCTATTTAAAAAAAAATTTTGCCGGAGGGTTATGTATAATGTCAGGAGTTTTTTTTACCATAATTTTTTATTTTAATTCGAATTTCGAACAATAGGTGGCGGTTGTGGCGATTGAGGGCCAGGTTGACGCTTCACTCAGCACTGATCATCTGGCCTTCAATCGCCGTCAGCGCCACCTATTGTTTAAAAATTCAAACTAAAATAAAAGAAATTACGGTAAAAAACTCCTGACATTATACATAAACCTCCTGCAAAAAATTTTAAATAGCTATCACCATTTGCAAGTTATTGAATTTTAAAATCCATCAGTTATTTTTTGGACACCCGATAGATGCACTGTTAAAAATTTCTATAAAAACCGTTAAAAACAATTGAGACTCTCTGTAAATTTACACTAATACTCAGGTTAAATGCATTCGATCAAGTTTTGATGTCATCATTTTACAGATATTTTCCTTATTTTATATCTAATTCCCTGCATGGGTTTCCGTATCTTTAATTAAATATATTTTTATCTTTATTGGAATTTGTAATTTAAAATATACAGTTTTAAAATTCTTTTGCAATTTTATTGGTAATATTAAAAAAGATTTCTTTTAACTTTGAGCAATTTTGAAAGGAAAAATAATCATTCCCTTATAGTTTGTGGGAATATTTATCAACAATCGCTTTGCAGATGTTTAATTCATATGCCAGAAACTTGGTAATATTAAAAGTAAATTTATTATTTCAAATTTCTTATTAGTACAACAATGCTATTTTTAGGTGCGTTCGTAATTATGTAAAAACGTAGCACCTATTGTTGTCGCTCAGTCCGTCCATCTGTCCGTGTCTGTCTGTCCGTCTGTCCGCCCGTCCGTCCGCATATAACAACGCAAAAACTACCCAACCGAATCGTTTGAAATTTAAAATACATAATTATAACATAATTTTGTCGAGTCATTTCAAATTTTATGAAAATCGGATGGATAGATCAATTACAGGAACAATCAAAAGGATTCCGTTACATTACGGTCAATGGGGAAAAAAGTTTCAAATGCATTTTAATCGTTTGAAATTTAAAACATATAATATTGCGTAATTTTATCGAGTCATTTCAAATGTTATGAAAGTCCGATCCACTGATCATTTACAGGGACAATCAAAGGTATTCCATTACATTACGGTCAGTGGGAAAAAAGATTCAAATGCATTTTTATGATGTTACACTCATTCGAACATAATAGAATTGGCATGAATCTTTGAAATATATACTAAAATATGCGTTCTGTACAATCTGTGATGCAAAGAATTGTTATTATTAAATTACAGTGCCACACAAAAGTATTCCACTACATAATGATATACGGGGAAACATTGTTTGGGGCGTGTTTTAATTATATTCAACTATTTCACATTTTATGAATAAGATATACGTTTCTGAGGCGTAATAAAAATTATTTTCTGCATATTTACAGAAACACAAAGATTTCGACTACTATACTGTATCCGAAATACGCTCTAATATATCAGCAAGATCTGAAAATTTTTAAAACTTCGTTATCGTACGAACGCACCTCATTTGCTACGTTTACATGCAATTTCCAACTTGTTATTCCTGTTTTATTTGAAAATGTGTTATAAAAATTTATATGAATCTTCTAAAAGCATACTAAAAAACATAACTAAAAATAATGAAATCGTTAAAAATCATTTTTAATAGTAAATTATATCTTTCCAATTTATCTTTCTCTTATTTCTTACAAAAAAATTCTTTTAAAAATATTAGTTTATTAAAAATTAAATAATCTGCAAAAATATTGAAAAAAAATCTCTAAAATATTATTGTTCTAAAAAATAAATTATATTGAAATTTTTGCTTAAAAAATCCATTAAATTTATTTACTAGTTATAAAGTTAAAACTGATTTTAAAAATAGTACGCTTTATGTATAAGTCTAAAATAAATTAAAATAGACCGTTTACGAATTTTCAAACGAATATATTTGAAGTAAAATTTTTGAAAAGCACAACTACCATCGATTTCCCCCTGAATCATGAAATCGTCAGTTCTTATAGCACAGTCAGTAAGGTGTTTTTCTACTAACCAAAGGTATCGGGTTCAACCTCATTACAGCCAGAAACAAACTGTGTGAAATTTATTCAATTCATGACTTCAAATTTGTTCGAATTCAAATTCTTTGAATAATGTAAACTAAATTAAATAATTACAATAAAATTTAAATTTACAGAGTCTTGTGTAGTTTTAACGATGTTTATCGACAGAGTGAATTGTAAACTTGCGAAATACTTTCTCTGTTATTCAGCAGAATCTCGGTTTTTCAGATCTCTTTAACCTTACATATGACTGAGGATAATGGATTATCAGTAAATTCTTTTTTAATTTCACACACACAAAAAAAAATTAAAAGTGTGTATCAATATAATTATTGGCTACACAATCTAGATTTAAGACATTATTTATCAAACATTAATAGAATGTCAAAAATGAAATAAAATTGAACTTAGTCGAAATTAACTTAGCAATGTAGCAATATAGAAAGCAATGTAAAAATTATTTTTACCCCAATAATATCTGGAACTTTAACAATACCTGAATTAAACATTTTGAGTGCAAACTCAATAAGTTCATCATAGGTAACACGAACTTTCGTGGTTTCTCATATTTTATCTTCGTTATTCTCAAATTACACATAAACAATATATAATATCAACATTCTTTTGCATATAATAAAGAAAAATGTTTTAATCAAACGGTTCATTAACATATTAGTAATACGTAAAAAGATCTTTTCAATTTAATGAAGAAAAAAAAATCCCTATGTAGAAAGGTCATATATAAGTAACATTGTTCAAAATTTAACTATTACTTGGGGACTATATGTATTCTTTAGCTGTTTCAAAATATAATTATTGATTTCACAATATATATTTAAGAAATTATATGTCAAACATTAATAGAATGCCAAAAATAAGGTAAAGTTGAACTTAGTCGAAATTATTAATAATTATTATTAGCATAAGTAAGTTACTATTAAGTTAGTAATGATTATTATATAACTTATTATAATTATTAGTAATTAATATTAAGTTACATAGTAATCTTTTTTTTTTCAAATAAATATTTGGAACTCTAGCAATACCTGAATTAAACATTTTGAGTGCAACCTCAATAATTTCAACATAGTTAATCCGATTTTTTCAGGTATCTAATATTTTATCCTGGTTATTCTCAAATTACACAGAAAAATATATAATATTAACGTTCGGTTGCGTATAATAAAGTAAAATGTTTTAATCAAACGGATGAATAACACACTACAAATACATAAAAAGACTTTTAATTTACTGAAAAAAAATCCCTATGTAGAAAAATCACATATAGGCGACATTGTTTGAAATTTAAATATTACTTGGCGACTATACATATTATTTAGCTATTCTAAAATATAATTAATCATTACACAACCAAGATTTAAGATATTATCAAATATCATTAGAAGATCAAAAATTAATTAAAGTTGAGCTTAGACGAAATAATTTTAGAAAGCTATGCAGTAAACAATTTTTTTTCAAAGAAATCTCCGGAATTCTATCAATATTTGAATTTGACAATTCGAATGTAATCCTGTTAAATTCAGTCTAGTTAAAGATAAAACTTATTTAATCTGTTTAAATTTACCATCACCTATTTCAATAAGAATAGAATAAAATTGCTTACTATCAATAAAATGAACATACTAAAAAAGTACAACGAAATATTACTTACCAAGTAGATAATAAGCCAATATCTCATTTGGTACTGAAGCTATCAACACCATAAAGTCAGCAATAGATAAACTCACTAAATAGCAGTTTGTAGGTGTATGCATAGAACGTGTTTGCCAGACAACAATTACAACCATGATGTTCCCAAGGAGCCCGACAAAGAAGACAATTCCTTGGAAGACAGTACCTACTATCCTATAGTTCATAGAATAATATGAAGGGTCTAAGTAGACTGGCCCTTCGTCTACAATAGTCTCGTTCATAGAACAGTTGCTGTACATAGTTGTCGCATTATCGTTTAGAACGGTTGAGTTTAGTCCGCAGTCAAACATTTTGAGTGTTAATTATGTGACAATCAAGAAAAATATACGGTTGTTGTCACTTTTTGTGCACCTTGATGAAGTTTTAAATGCAACCATTAATAAAAGTGTAAAGTCAGACGTTTAGTTACTGCGAAATAACAACTGATGACATTTGCTTATATTATATATTATGAAAAGATGTCAGATTCGCATAAGTAACAAAATTATTTCTACCTTATTAGATTATTCGATCTCAGTTCTGTAAGTCTGTTCAATATAGCTTCACCTTCTGGGTATCTTTTTATAATAATTTTAGCTTTATTTAATGTAATATCTTAAAATTCGTTTTTCAAAACTAACAGCTATTGAACATAGTTATTGAATTATATATCTAAATTGTAAAATGTAGTCCGCAATCAATCATTTTGAGTTTTTTCATATGAAAATTAAAAACAATAATGCTTTATCTTCCTTGCAGTGTAAATTACAATATATTTAAATTTTACTTTTTTATAAAATTACAAAATTCTACTTTTTTATATACATTCTTCATATCCAACTTCATTTACTTATCACTTCTACTCACATTATCATTCTTTAGAAATTTATGTGGAAAAATAATTTCTGCATGGTTATTTCTGTATTAATAAATTCATAAATTTACTTAATACAGTTTCTTTTGTTAAAACTAACTTTTATTGAGCTTTTATGTAGTATGAAATAGCCAAGTTTATGTTCCAAAAGATGATATGATATTTTAATTAAAAGGTTAGTATTCAATCGACAAATAACATGAATATCAGGCTATTATATGTATAAACATTTATAAGATATAAACGGTAAGCGAAATTCAGTTTTTCTGTCTGTACATCTTTAGTAGTAATCCTGTTTCTGTAAATGCATTTTCTTTTGTGCAATTCTCAAATATTTTATCTCACTGAAGCACACAAGAAATAAAGATTTGAGATTTCTCAAGTAAGGTTATAACTGTTTGATAAAAGAATCTATTTTGTAATATAACGATATTATTTCTTTTAGTTAATTATATGTACTAACTTTAGTATATAACAAACAGTAAGTATATTCAGTTTTTCTCTCTATACATCTTTATTAATAATCCAATTGCTGTAAATGCATTTTCTTTGATCTAATTCATAAATATTTTATTTCATTGCAGTGAATAAGGGAAAAGGTTTTGAGATTCTGCAAGAAGCGTTATAACCATATGACAAAACTATCTATTTTACAATATTAAGTTATTATTTTTTGTCTTTCAAACAAGTACTATGAATGTTAACTTAAAAAAAAATAATCAGTTTACTAAAAAGATGATTTTGTTAAATTCTAATGTGCTCCGAATTTTTTATTAGTTAATTTAAATTTAAGAGATAGCTTGTGTTACAGCAGACAAAGTTTTACTTCAATTACTATTTTTTAAAGTTTTTAATATAAAAAATAATCCACTCTTTCAAGATTATTAGTTGAACTGAAAAATCAACTGGATGAAACAATAAATATATTTGTATATTCTCATTTCTTTCAAATCCGCTTACCGAATATTATGAAAATAAAAGTAAGTCTATCCGTAATATTTTGTTATAGATTTATTTTATTTTGCATTTCACTGACGTTTAAGTAATACTGACAAAAATTTTATGCATTTCTGATATATAAATATATTCATACCACATACTTAAAATTCTTCATATCCAAATTTTTTTTTCTGAAAATAATTTACACGTTAGTGGTTATTTTTAAATATTGTATTCAGAATATTTGCAGTAATATGATAGCAAATTTAAACAAGATTGTTTAATTTTCATATATTGAGGTACTCAGTCAGACTAAGTAATGAAATTGAAAAAATGTCAGATAGAAGTACATACTTTTTTATGTTATGTAGTTTTAGATACAAACATGTATTTAATATATATAAAATATAAATAAAAAAATTTTATAGAAAATGGGACATTTAATTTTTAAAAACATGTAATAGCACTTTCTTCTTTTGTTATTGATATTCAAATTTTTCTATACATTGGATTTATAAATTGCTTTTCCAGAGAATTTTTTAAAGGCGAAGATGATATAATATTTTTTCTTTTAGCAATATAAAAACGAAATTTTGCTTAAAATAAGTTTAAATAAATCGCTTTTTAGTTAATCTTAATAATTTAAAACGTTACTGTTACTTTTTATTGGAAATTTTTTTTATTTTTATTTTTTATTGCAAACTGATTGAATGTGATTTGTTCTATTCGAAATTTGAAATTTTATAAAAAGGTTATGTTTCACAAACGATACTTTTCATTTTTATTAAAAATGAGTACATTTCGAAAGTTCGTTACTCGGAAGGTCAATAATGCATTTGAGAGTACAAAACATGAACAAAATACGCTAAGGTATATTTTTCTAAACTCATTAGTGCTTTACTAATTTTGTGAACAATCACATATATGTTAATATAGCATGAAAACAAATATTTATTCAGTACATACATTTACTTCAAAAATTTCATTGTTCTTCAGCAGTAAGAAAAGTCAAATATTCGAAATTGGCTTAGAAAAAAATTATAAAAAATACCTTAAAATTAAATTTCTCATTTAGAAAAAATTATATTGCAACTTATCTGAAAAAGTGGTCGGTGAATTATATCGATAGAAATTAAATGAAAGAATGCTTGTACTGCGATTTCTTGAACAGCATGACAAAAAACACTTGTTGAGCATCAGTTTAAAAGTTCATCACCATCAAGTCAGAGCTTTACTGAGAATATATTATTTTCTTACGTGATTTTGAAATAAAAATTAAATAATTATATCACTTTGTGGTAGAATAAAAGATAGTTTCTTTAAAATGAAAAATCTGGATTATTAATATTTATGCATTTAATTAAGCATTTTTCTTTTTCTTTATTTAACTTTCACATTATATGTGATAATGTACAATGCTATTTTTATTTTAAATAAATATTTTTTATTTTTGTTGAACAAAGATTTTCCTATATTTCCAATTCACATACGTCTTCTAAAGCTGAATATATGTAAATTTATCCAATGTTACATGAACTTTAAATACACCATCAGTTTCAAAAACTTTCAAAATTTTTAGACTTTTAAAAATTTAATATATTTTTGACATCGAAATTTAAATATTTCAAAGATATAATTTATATAAATAAAATTAACATTTTCTGAGAATTTCAATAAATATATGCTTCTGGCAAATTATCATATTTTAGATATAAAGGAAATCAGTAAAAGTTTGATCTATAAAACAGAAAAAAGTACTAATGAATAAAACTTTTTTATATTTATGGAGTATAATTTATTTCTTTCAAATATTATGTAACAAAAGAAATTTGCTTAAATTTTTTAGATAAAAATAGATTCTTTCAAAAAAACAGAGAAAAATTCAAAATTTTAAATTTATCTTTTTAACTTCTGGTTTGTTTTTGTAAAATAAATCTGCAGGTAAAAAATTCATTAAAAATATTTTTTCAGGCTTTGTCTCAAAATGGTCATAGTTTTCTTATTTTTATTATCATCCTGCTATAAGCATGTATTTATATTAAAAATTTTTGCTTACCCAAAAATTATCCGGATAAAAATATTATAATAAAAAGAGACAGAAATAAAATTATTGGATCACAAATTAATTCTTTTCGAGCCTAAGAACTGCCACCATTAAATATTGCAAATGCACTCATAAAATATTCTTTCCCAATTTCAACACATTAAAACTTTCCAAAACTTTAGAAAACTTTCGTAATGGAACCTATAAACGCATCCATATAATGTAAATGCTTCTCGAACTCTGCGAAACAACCACGATAAAGATTCCGGAAAAATAGTCCCCCGGACACAGGAGTTTATCCGGCTGACGATGCCAGAACGAATGCGGTATGTCCCAAGTGTTGGATGATTCTGCTTGCAGCGCCACTGTTGCTATGCCAACAAGAGGGCATAATTTCATCTTTGTTTCTATAGTTTTGGCTGTTTGATTTACAACAGTTGTTAAACGGCAATAATTAAAATTATTGCTCAAATCGATTACAAATAGACAATTTAGAATGAACTGAGTTCGAAGATCAATTCTCTACAGAAAATCAACATTTTTTGTTCACAATGTTTTATTAGTCTGCTGATAGAAATAGAAATAATGCACAGAAATAATTTACAATAAAGACAGAATTTCGAAAGTCAATAGCAATGTAAATTATATAAAAGAATGTTCACCTTTATTTCTATAGTTTTGGTTGTTTTATTTATAACATATATTAAACGAAAATAATTAAAAGTATTTCTCAAATCGATTACACATAGAAAATGTGTAACGAACTGAGTTCTAAGATTAATTTTCTATTGAAAAATTCAAAATTTTTTATAACAATTCTTTATCAGTTTGCTCATTGAAATATTTTTATGCATCGAAATAATTTACCATGAAAACAGTATTTCGAAAGTCAAAAGAAACGTAAAATATATTTTAAAAATTTCATCTTCCTTTCGATATTTTTGGTTGGTTGATTTATAACAGATGTTAAACGGCAATAATTAAAATTATTGCTGAAACCGATTACAAATAGAAAATTTGGAATGAGTTGAGCTCGAAGGTTAATTCTCTACTGAAAATCAACACATATATGTATATATATGTATATATATATACATTTTGTTCACAATGTTTTGTTAGTCTGTTTATTGAAATATTTTTATTCGCAGAAACAATTTAGCATAGAAACAGAATTCCAAATGTCAATAATAATGTAATATATATATATATAAAATCATACTTCTTTCTATAGTTTTGGATGTTTGATTTACAACAGGTGTTAAATGATAATAATTAAAAGTATTCTCAAATCGATTACAAATAGAAAATTTGAAATGAGCTGAGTTCTTAAGATTAATTCTCTATTGAATATCAATATTTAGTTCACATTCCTTTATTAGTGTACTCATTGAAATATTTTTATGCATAGAAATAATTTAGCATGAAAACAATATTTCGAAAATCAATAGAAATGTAAAATGTAAAAAAAATGTCATCTTTGTTTCTATAGTTTTGTCTGTTTGATTTACAAAAGTTATTAAAAGGCAATATTTAAAAGCATTGCTCAAATCAATTACACAGAAAAAAAATTCTAATGAGCTGAATTTCAAAATTAATTATCTTATCAAAAATCAACATTTTTTGTTCTTAATGATTTATTAGTCTGCTCATTGAAATATTCTTATTAATTATTTAGCCTAATTTTTTAAAAATTTAGCTTAAAAACAGTATTTTGAAAGTCAATAGAAATGTAAAATCTATAAAAAAAATCACTTTTGTTTCAATAGTTTTGGTTGTTTTTTACAACAGCTGTTAAACGGCAATAATTAAAAGCATTCTTCAAATTGATTATACAGAAAATTTTTTGGAATGAGCTAAGTTCTAAGATTAATTCTCTTCTCAATATTCGACATTTTTGTTCTTAATACTATATTAGTCTGTTCGTTGAAATATTTTTATGTATAGAAATAATTTAGCATTAAACAGTATTTCGAAAGTGAATAGAAATGTAAAATGTATAAAAAAAATCTGTCATCTTTGTTTCTATAGTAATTTTCTATAGTTTTCTTGTTTGATTTAGAACATTTGTTAAGCGGAAAGAATTAAAAGTATTTCTCAAATTGATTACACATAAAAAATGTGTAATGATCTGAGTTCTAAGATTAATTCTCTACTGAAAATCAATATATTTTTTTCACAATGCTTTTTTAACCCTTTGACGGTTAAAGCACTTCTATTCATAAAATATAAAATGATTGAATGACACCAGAATTTAAAAACAAATTTATTTCATAATATATAATAGTTTTTTTATACGTTCTTTGTAAAATTAAAATTTTCATTTACAAATTCCGGTGTCAGTATGGCATTTCGCAATTCAAATTAAGTGGTATTCTGGGCGCGTATACGCGCTTATAACCACGAAAGGGTTAACCTACTCATTGAAATATTTTTATGCGTAGAAATAATTTAGCCTAAAACAGTATTTTAAAAATCAATAGAAATATAAAATCTATTTAATAAAATCATCTTTGTTTCAATAATTAAGGTTGGTTGGTTGGTTGTATAGGGTTTAATGGCGCAAAATCCCTTCAGGGACATGCTGCGCCATTCAATAATTAAGGATTTTTGATTTACAGCAGATGTTGAACGGCAATAATTAAAAGTATTACTCAAATCTATTCCACTTTTGAAATTATGAATTGAGTTTTAAAATTAATTTTCTTATGTAAATCCACATTTTTTTCCACAATACTTTATTACTCTGATTTTTGAAATATCTTTATGGGGAGAAATAATTTAGCATAAAAACAGTAATTCGAAATTCAACAGAAATTTAAAATGAATAAAAAATCTTCCAATTTTGTTTCTGTAGTTTTGGTTGTTTGATTTAAAACAGGTATTAAATGACAATAATTAAAAGTATTGCACAAATCGGTTCACAAAACAAATTTTAAAATGAGCTGAATTCTAAGATTAATTCTCTATTGTTAATAAAGATATCTTTTTCACGATACTTTATTACTCCGCTCATAAAAATAATTTTATGGAAAGAAATAAATTTAGCAATAATAATAATAATAATAATAATAATAATAATAATAAAACAGTATTTTGAAAGTTAATAGATTTAAGACATTAATAAACAATAGTTTCTGTTGTTTTATTTACAACAGATATCAAACGGAAATAATTAAAAGCAGTGCTCAAATCGATTCACAGAACAAATTTTAAAATGAGTTGAATTTTAAAATTGATTTCCTATTGAAAATCAACATTCTTTGTTTACAATAATTTATTACTCTGCTCATTGAAATAATTTTATGAGGAAAAAGAATTTAGCATACAGACAGCATTTCGAAAATCAATAGAAATGTAATAACAACAGATATTAAACGGCAATAATTGCTCAAATCGATTACAAATAGAAAATTTGGAATGAGCTGAATTCTAAAAATGATTATCTATTGAAAATAAACATTTTTTGTTAACAATAGTTTATTACTCAGCTAATTGATATAATTTTATGTGGAGAAATAATTTAGCATAAAAACAGTATTTTGGAAGTCAGTAGATTTAGAGCTTTAGATTAATAAAAAAATTGATTAATAAACAATTTAGATTAATAAACTATAGTTTTGGTTGTTTTATTTACAACACTAGGGGGGGCTCCGCTTCCTGCTCGCTACGCTCGTCAACTCCCGCGTAATCGATTCGCGATTCCAAGTTGTAGGCTGCCCCTGCTTGCTGCGCTCGCCAATACCCCATGGTATGAATAAGCAGTTGCAGACCTATCAAATGATTTGTCACACGACTAGTGTTGTAAAGAAATTAAAAATGTGCCCCCCTGGGGGGGAAGAGTGGGGGGTTAACACACAAGACATCCATAACCTGAATAAGCAGTTGCAGACCTTTCAAATGATGTGTCACACGACTGGTGTTGTAAAGAAATTAAAAATGCCCTGAGGGGGCAGAGTGGGAGGGGGTTGACAAACAAGACATCCATAATATGAATAAGCACTTGCAGACTTTTGAAATGATGTGTCACACAAATAGTGTTGTAAAGAAATTAAAATTGTGCCCCCCCTGGGGGGAACAGAGTGTGGGGGTGACACACAAGACATCCATAATATAAATAAGCAGTTGCAGAGCTTTCAAATGATATGTCACACGACTGGTGTTGTAAAGAAATTAAAAATGTGCCCCCCCTGGGGTGACAGAGTGGGGGGTGACACACAAGACATCCATAACATGAATAAGCAGTTGCAGACCTTTCAAATGATGTGTCACACGACTGGTGTTGTAAAGAAATTAAAAATGTGCTCCCCCCTGAGGGAGCAGAGTGGGAGGGGGTTGACAAACAAGACATCCATAATATGAATAAGCAGTTGCAGACCTTTCAAATGATGTGTCACGCGACTGGTGTTGTAAAGAAATTTAAAATGTCCCCCCCTGGGGGGCAGAGTGGGGGGTGACACACAAGTCATCCATAATATAAATAAGCAGTTGAAAACCTTTTAAATGATGTGTCACACGACTGGTGTTGTAAAGAAATTAAAAATGTGCCCCCCTCTGGGGTTGCAGAGCGGAGGGGGACACACAAGACATCCATAATAAAAAAAGGCAGTTTCAGACCTTTCTAAAAATATGCAACACGAATGCTGTGGATAAAAATTAAAAAAGTTCCCCTTTGGTGGGGGGCAAAGTGTGGTGCGTCGCCCCAAACATGCATAATTGGAATGAGCAGTTACAGTCCTTTTAAACTATAGGGGGGGGGGGCTCCGCCCCTATTCCGTTCCGTCGCGATTCCGTTCGGTATTGCTTTGCAATCCCGGTTGGAATAGCTTCGCGATGCATAGACTGAGCCCTTTCCTAATTGGTCTATTCGACTCATGGAAGGAGTGATCCACCCGGACGCGTTATTTCAGGAAATGTTACACATCAGCATCATTCCAGGAGTCATTCCTTTTAAGGCTAGTTTTTTTTTTTTTTTTTTTTTTTTTTACTATAGAAGGATATTTCAAACATCAATAATTAACCCTTTCGTGGTTATAAGCGCGTATACGCGCCCAGAATACCACTTAATTTGAATTGCGAAATGCCATACTGACACCGGAATTTGTAAATGAAAATTTTAATTTTACAAAGAACGTATAAAAAAACTATTATATATTATGAAATAAATTTGTTTTTAAATTCTGGTGTCATTCAATCATTTTATATTTTATGAATAGAAGTGCTTTAACCGTCAAAGGGTTAAAGTATTGCTCAAATGGATTCAGAGAAGAAATTTTAAAATGATCTAAATTATAAGATTGATTCTCTATTAAAAATCAACTTTTTTTGTTCACAATAGTTTATTACTCTGCTCATTGAAAGAGTTTTATGAGGAGAAAGAATTTGGCATAAAGGCAGTATTTCAAAATGCAATAGAAATATAAAATGTATAAAAAAATATTTTGTCTTTGTCTCTATAGTTTTAGTTGTTTGATTTACAACAGATGTTAAACTGCAATAATTAGCTCAAATCATTTCACAGAACAAATTTTAAAAGGAGATGAATTCTATTTTTAATTCTCTATTCATAATCAACATTTTTTATTCACAATGCTTTATAGAAAAAATTCTGCTTATTGAAATAATTTTATGGGGAAAAATAATTTAGCATACAAACAGTATTTCGAAAGTTAATAAAAACGAAAAATATTTAAAAAAAATACGTTTTTGTTGTATATAGTTTTGTTTATTTGATTTACAACACATATTACAGGTGATAATTAAAATTATTTCTAACAGAAATTACAAAGGAAAGCTTTTGGAATGTGATCAGTTATAAGATTTATTTGTGTTTTAAGATTTATGACGCTAACTTCATAAACGAAATATCATCAAAATAGTAAATGTAAAATATACCAAAAAATAAATACGATAACTGATGACCATATATGAAAATTTTGAAAAAACTTCATTTTGGCATGATACGTAAATTAAATGAGATATATGAGATAAAGATAATTGAGATACATGAAATAAAGAAAGATATCTTAAAATGAAGATTTTTATCGATTCAGAACTAAACAATATCGAATCGCATTGAATACATCATACATCATGCAGTACATTCACGATACTGAATACCAATAGTTTTAGAATTATCAGAAATTTTTTATTCTTACCAATATATGATCTATAAGTTGGTATTTATATTACATCTAATTCTAAGAGTTACTTTAATTAAACACAATGCACAGTTTAAAATTCATATTCAGCAATTTTTGGCCATGAACAGATATGTACACTAAAACCTTTGTATACCTCTGCAGAATATTCATAAAATTTATACACGCCAATTAATAAGCAAAACAACATTTAACTTTTAAAACGTGTACCACAAATGAAAAGAACTAGCAGAAATTATTCTTCATGGAAACATGCACCGTAAAATAAAATATATTGTGTGTTCCTGTAAAGGAACGATAAATTATACGCACGCCAATTTCTGCATTAACACTAGAATCGCCGGGTATTTTAAGTTTTGCAAAAAGCATTTCTCACCAGAATTATAATTTTAAATTATTCAACTTATTTAATTAGTTAATTTTGGTTCTATCTAATTTTCACATATCTTATGAACGAAATTCTGGTTCGAATCGTTTATTATCAATCTGGCAGGAGTCATTTTGACCCCTAATGGTGGCTCTAGTGTTAACACCTCTTATTTCACATCAGTGAATAGTAATTTTTACGTTTATAATAGTATAATATATGTAGAATAAATCATAATAAATTTCCCCCATTTATTGTAATGTAATATAATTCTATTGATTGTCCATTAGGGTGGATCGAATTTTTTTTTTTTTTTTTTTTTTTTTTTTTTTTTCACAGTGTCAAAATCTACCTATGCGGAAAAGATGTTCTCTTGGATGGAGATTAAGGAAAAAATAATTAAAAAAATTTATTTTAAATTTTACTACTGCCACAATGAGGTTGAATTCGAAAAAAAGTGAAAAAAGACCTAATTTTGGTTATTTCTAGATTTTTGATTCAAAATAATAGTTTAAACAATTATCCAAAACGTACCTATGCGTAAAAGATGCTATATTGTATGCTGAGTATGAGAAAAATAATTAAAAAAATTAAATTCAAAATTTAAATCTCCCGCAATGTAGCTCAAATTTATGAATTTGAACGTTTTTACGGTAAAAAAATCAATGTTTTTTTGTAAATTAAAATATGAATTTTAGAATTTTTAACATTCATTGCACTGAGGGGATATATATTTAATTACAATATTAAAACTTTAGTTTCTTATTTAACAGCTTCTTTATTATTAATTCAAAAAAAAAAATCGTCAACTTACAATTGGCGATAATGACGTTTGGTATTGAAAATCGGCAAGCGATTTTGTAATTCAATTCGATTTTTATAAAACCGTCTCTTATATATGGTCCACACACAACAGAAAATGCTTCCGTGACTATTTTGATTATTTGTTTTGTAGAATGAGTGTTGCATGAATAGATATTATTGATAGTAGATGTTATTGCCACTGGAATGATTGCTGGACTTACTATGGCTTCTGAAATCATGTCGTTACTAAATCCCTCAGTTAGTGGAGGTTCGACACATTTTCCTACTTAATTAAATTTATGTAATCCATCGCAAAAAGTCAAAAGCTGATAAATGGAAAAAATAGATATTATTTAATGTAATGATTAGGATTACAGCAGACCGTTTAATTTCACTCGCGCGCTTTTAGAATTCATTTACTGACATAAATGACAATACAAAACGTTTCTCACATGCAGCGAATTTTTTTTATTTCACTAGTGAAACATTTGTGTCCACAGAGTGGTTCCATCCACGCTGCGAAAAGATGACTTAGTGGAATTTCATTGACCTCATTGGTGGCTTCCATTGTAGTGGAAGCTTGAAGATCAGTTCCATATTTCGAATAACACATCCTTTAACATCTATATTAATAGGTATTCCGTCACAACCGATTGCAACCAACTTTATTACATGTATATTATTGTTAACATATGACAAAAAAAAAATGTACGTCGTGTTTTCAAATTGTTTGGCACTTTCCCAGAATTTACACATATGTGGCCGATGTATTCTGAACCAAGTTCTTTTTTCAAGCTCAATTCTGTTTCTATTATGATTTTTCTTCTGTTGGCTGTTGGCTTCTAGTTATGTAGTCTTGTCTTTACACCCATTAAAGTTTAAAGAAAATGGCCATGATCATAATCTTTTACAAATGACTAAAGATAATGACTAAAACGATAGAGTGGTCTTTGGCTTGGTTTGTCATGTCGAATTTTTTTCTGTTAATAGCATTATCGATTCATAGTTTTGTTAGATAATGCTCACATCTTGAAGTGCACGTGACACAATGGCAGCACCTGCTTGGTCGAAAATGTCCAAACCGTCCAATATTCTGGCTGATGCGAATTTTCGTCATTGCAGGTTTTCAATTATAGCAGATGACGCAGAAAAGTGAGTTTGCTTGCACTACGTTTGTTTAGTTTACATCGAATTTTCATATTTATATTCAAATATATTGAACTGAAAAAAATAGGCAGAATGGACCACAAGACTGTAATAGCTTTTAATATCTTATTTTGTTTTATAAGAATTAAGAAGATCGCAATATTTGTCGTGAGGCAATTTAATTTTTCTTAAAATACTGCAGTGGTAAATTATTGAGATTGAATCTCATTTACAGGTCATTTCTAACTTATTAGCAACACCTTCTCACTGGCAGAAAATTAATAGATGTAGACCGATTCCTTGCTTTGGTTCTTTTTAAAATACCAATATATAAATTTTATAACATTTTTGCAATAGGGAGCACATTTACTAGCATATCGAAGCTAAACCCAAATAGAGGTAATTCTCATATATATATATATATTGAACAACGCTATGGTACAGTAATATTCAAAGTACACTAAGCTACACAATACACAAGCAGACAAATCTTTCACCAAAAAACTGGAACTGCCAGTTTTTCGAAAATTTAAATCACTTGCCGCAATATTAAATTTCGAAATTAGTTTTTTATTTTTTTTTCACTTAATCTCCATCAATATAATATTTCTTAAGCAAAGGTAGATTTTTATTGATATTAAAATGATTATTTTGCGTCAAAAAAAAAAAAAAAATCTAACCTAATTTAGATCTTTTTCCATTTTTAGGTAGCTTTCATTACAAAAAGTAAAGAGCTACCTATTCTAAATTTCATTGAATTTTCAACTTTTTGTGGCAGTATTAAATTTCGAATTTATTATTTATTATTAATTTTTACTTAACCTCCATACGACATAACATGTTTTCCGCATTGTTGGTTTTTAAAAAAATATTAAAATAATTACTTTTTGACAAAAATCACCTAACCAAAATTCGGTCTTTTTAAAAAATTTTTCGAAAATTCAACCCTTTTGTGGCAGCATTAAATTTTAAATTTAATTATTATTATTATTTTTCCCTTAATCTCCATACAATAGAACATCTTTTCCGCATAGGTAGGTTTTGATGAATTGTAATTTTTTTTCGCCATAGACAATCGATCCACCCTATTTTCCATGTAAATAAATCCTGTGCTGCACACTTTATTTTCAATGCCGAACATGCATAATAATTTCAATAACATATATATACCAATTTCATATTAATCGCACTATATTTACACGGGTTAGTACTCAGAAGATAAACCCTACTCATATGTTGATACATTTGTAATAGAGATATTAATGTATATGTGATATCCGAAAGTGTATCTCACATATATAACAATGTTTTTGCTTTTTATATATAATATAAAATGATAATGATATTTTATTAACTATACAAATTATATATTGATATGAATGAAACAAATACAGTCGAACCTCTATATAACGAAACTCCGTACATCGAATTTCTCCATATAACGAATTTTTAGTAAGAACGGTCCCCTTTTCGCATGATTACATTAAAAACAGACTCTATATAGCGAAATATCTATCTCCATATAACGAATTTTTTCATAAATTGATCTTAATTTATTCAGTTTTAAAAAATCCTTGTCGGCTGGGCCTATAGGCGGAGGTAGATTTCGAAGAGTGCTCATTAAAAAAAAAAAAAAAAAAAAAAAAAAAAAAAAAAAAAAAAATATATATATATATATATATATATATATATATATATACATATATATATATATATATATATATATATATGATTAGAGATAAACCCAGTTTAATAACTTCATTTGGCCGTTTATGAAAAATTTTTAATTTCATTTTTCTGAAAAAACTGGTTTTATCAGAATCATCTTAAGAAAAATTCAGCTCAAATGCCCATTTTGACAAAATATTTTAAAATAGATTCTGAATTTATTAAAAAAATCGACCAAAACAGTACATTATACAGCTCCTAAATAACAAAAAACTGTCAGTTGAATGCATTTGAGAAAAAAATTGAATTTAAAAAATGAGTCATAAAATAACCGATTTGTTGTTTGAATACATACTTAATTCTATAATCATTATTGCTTCGGAAAATTTTGTGCGAAATACTCACTTTGACAGCATTTAAAAAAAAATCCCTTTCGGCATGGCCTATAGGCGGAGGTAGATTTCGAAAAGTTTTCATCTCAAAAAAAAAAAAAAATAAAATAAAATAAATAAAAAAAAGAAAATAAATAAATAAATAAAAAATAAAAATAAAAATAAAAATTAAATGATTAGAGATAAACCCAGTTTAACTACTTTATTGAACCGCTTTTAAAAATTTTTTAACTTCATTTTTCTGTAAGAACTGGTTTTATCAAAATCCTCGTAAACGAAATTCTACTCAAATGCCCATTTTGGCAACATATTTTGAATTATATTCTTACTTTATTAAAAAAAATTGACCAATATGCTCATTATATAGTTCCTAAATAACAAATAACTGATAATTAAATTAGTTTGACAGCAAAATTGAGTTTAAAAATGAGTAATAAAATAACCAATTTATTATTTTAATACATCCACAATTCTTTAATCAAGATTGCTTTGAGAAATTTTGTACGAAGTGCCCAATTTGACAGATTTTTTTAAATATATATTTAGCCTTTATCAAAAATCTGACCAATACGGCACATTACACAGTTCCTAAATAACGAAAAACTGCCAATTGAATGCGTTTGAGAGCAAAATTGAATTTAAAAATGAGTCATAAAATAAACAATTTGTTATTTGAATACAACCTCAATTCTTTTATCATGATCGCTTTGGGAAATTTTTTTGCGAAGTGCTTACTTTGGCAGCTTTTAAAAATATGTATATTCACCCTTTATCAAAAAATCAAAGAATACGCACATTATATAGTTCCTAAGTAACAAAAAACTGTCATTTGAATGCGTTTCAGAGCAAAATTGGATTTAAAAATGTGTCATAAAATAACCAATTTGTTATTTGAATACCCACAGTTCATTAATCATGATCGCTTTGGGAAATTTTGTGCGAAGTGCCCATTTTGGCAGCCTTTTTTTGAAATATATTCTGCCTTTATCAAAAAACTGGCCACTCCGTCACATAATATAGTTCCTAAATAAGAGAACCTGTAAATCGGATGCGTTTGAGAACAAAAAAAGATTTAAAAATGACTCGGTAAAAACGCAATTTTTTTAATTTCCTCAAATTTCAATCATGATAATTTCGTGAAATTCTGTTCAAAATACCCTTTTTGGCAGCCTTTTAAAAAATATATTCTGCCTTTATCAAAAAACTGGCCAATACGTCGCATTATATAGTTCCTAAATAATAGGACCTGTAAATTGGATGGGTTCGAGAACAAAAATTAATTTAAAAATGACTCAGAAAAAACGCAATTTGTTATACTTAATCAATTTTTAATGACGATAATTTCGGGAAATCTGTTCAAAATACCTTTTTTGGCAGCCTTTTTAAAAATATATTCTGCCTTTATCAAAAAATTGGCCAAAACGTCGCATTATATAGTTCCTAAATAAGAGGATCTGTCATTTGGATGCGTTTAAAATCAAAAATGAATTTTAAAATGAGTCAGAATATAAGCAGTTTGGATTTAAGGTTTTTACTCCAACTCCTATTTTTGTTTAATTTATTTTTGCTATAAGAATTGGTTCTATGAAAAACTTGTCAATGTAAAAGTTGTAGATCTTATTGTGAAGATGTAAAATAAATTTAATTAGATTTGATTGCTTAAGAATTGAGTAAGTTATGGGTTTTTTTCTTTTTCCTCCCCCCTTTTTCTTTTCGTTTTTAATTTTTTTCATCGGTAAAAATTGGTCCAATCAAAAACTTGTAAATACAAAAGTTTTAGATAATATTAAGTACATTTATATAAAATTTAGTTGGATTTGATATCTTGAGAATTGACGAAGTTATGAATTTTTTTCTCCCAAATACCATGTTTTTTTCGCCCCTTGAGTCCATTTTTAACTTTATCAAAAATCTGTCATGCATAAACTTTTTGCCCATTGTTTAGAAGTAATATAAACTTTAAACTGATTCGATATCTATTTTAATTAAGAAGTTATCGCGTTTTTTCTGTTTTCACAAAAATCCTCCCTATTTCCACCCCCTTGGTCCGATTTTGCCCATTAACGAACTCGACCGAGATTTTAGGCTTCTTGATTTTATGTAAAAGTTTGAAGAAGATCTGAGCATAATTATGGAAGTTATCGTGTCTAGAAGAAAGTGATATACACCGATAGATAGATAGATAGATAGATAGATAGATAGATAGATAGATATATAAACTTTTTTACTGATGGTGGTTTTGGGGTCTAGGAGCCATGATTCGTGTAGATCCGCAAAAATTTTTCAGAAATTCCAACATGGGAGACAATGCAATAGGTAGTATTTCATACGAAATCTACCTAAAATATATTCTATCTTTATCAAAAAACTGGCCAATACGTCACAGTATATAGTTCCTAAATAAGAGGATCTGTAAATTGGATGCGTTTAATAGCGAAAATGGATTTTAAAACGAGTCATAAAAAACGCAATTTGCTATGTGAAAACTTACTTAAATTTTCAAATCACGAAGACTTTGGGAAATTCTGTTCAAAATACCCTTTTTGGTAGCTTTTTTCAAAACATATTCTATCTTTATCAAAAAACCGATCAATGCATCACATTATATAGTTCCTAAATAAGAGGATCTGTAAATTGGATGCATTTGAGAGCAAAAATGGATTTAAAAACGAGTCAGAAAAAAACGCAATTTCTTATTTGAACACTTCCTTAAATTTTCTGTAACGATGATTTCAGAAAATTCTGTTCAAAATACCCTTTTTGGTAGCCTTTTTTGAAATATATTCCGTTTTTATCAAAAAACTGACCAATGCATCACATTATATTGTTCCTAAATAAGAGGATCTGTAAATTGGATGCGCTTGAGAACAAAAATGGATTTAAAAACGAGTCAGAAAAAACGCAATTTCTTATTTGAATACTTCCTTCAATTTTCAGTACCGATGTCTTTCGGAAATTCTGTTCAAAGTACCCTTTTTGGTAGCCTTTTTTGAAATATATTCTGTCTTTATCAGAAAAATGACCAACGCGTCACTTTAAACAGTTTCTAAATAAGAGGATCTACCCTTTGGATGCGTTTAAAATCAAAAATGAATTTAAAAATGAATCAGAATATAAGCAGTTTGGATTTGAGGTTTTTTCTTCAACTCCTATTTTTGTTTAATTTGTTTTTGCTATACGAATTGGTCCTATGAAAAACTTGTCAATATAAAAGTTGTAGATATTTTTGAGAAGATGTAAAATAAATTTAATCAGATTTGATATCTTAAAAATTGACGGAGTTATGGATTTTTCACTTTTTTCAGCGCCCTTTTTCTTTTCGTTTTCAATTTTTTTCTTCGGTAAAGGTTGGTCCTATCAAAAACTTGTAAATACAAAAGTTTTAGATAATTTTAAGAACATTTACAAAAAATTTAGTTGGACTTGATATCATTAAAATTGACGAAGTTATGAATTTTTTCTCTCAAAAACCCTGTTTTTTTCGCCCTTTGAGCCCACTTCTAAATTTATGAAAAATCTGTCATGCATATACTTTTGGCCCATTTTTAAGAAGTAATATAAACTTCAAACCGATTCGATATCTACTTTAATTAAGAAGTTATGGCGTTTTTTCGGTTTTCACAAAAACGCCCCCTATTCCGACCCCCTTGGTCCGATTTTGCCCATTAACGAACTTAGCCAAGATTTTATCCCCTTTGATTTTATGTACAAGTTTGGTGGAGATTGGTGAAGAATTATAGAAGTTATCGTGTCCATAAAAAAGTGATATATATATATATATATATATATATATATATATATATATATATATATATATATATATATATATATATATATAGATAGATAGATATATAAACTGGTGCGATTGCAATAGATAGTATTTCTTACGAAATCTACCTAAAAGCTTCGACATCATATGGAATCAATTTTCCATCACTTATTTTTGATTTATCGTTCAGTGGAGAGGTTTTTTTTTTTTTTTTATAAATATTACTTCTCTCCTTATTCTTTAAATCTAACAAGTTCATCCCACCTCCCACACACCTTTCAACATCCTTCTCAAAACACAGTCAATTGAATTGTTACACATATAAGAGAGGAATCAATGAGAGCACATAAGAGAAACCTTCAAATGGAGAAAAATATCAACTACAATTTTTCATTCCTTGCTAAAATTTGAGATTTTTTTTTCTTTCTTTTTTTTTTTTTTTTTTTTGAGAGCGTAACAATTGTAATTTTAAAATCAAAACAACAAAAAATTACAGATTTCTTCCTCTGAAATTTATGTAAGTCTTCCTTATTTGATTTTCATTAAGCTTTCAAATAAATGTCTTTTCTCTTTTTTGAAACTGCTTAAATAAGTAAGAAATAAAATGTTAGGTTAATATATACTTTTAAACATTTCAAATTCTTAATTAAAAAGATCAAAAATAATATTTGTTCAAAATTTACACATGAAATACTATTTTTAACATCATACTCTATACATCGAATTTCTCTATATAACGAATTTTTTACTGGAACGATGGATTTCGTTATATAGAGGCTCGACTGTATAATGATACTTATAAATGGTAAAAATAAAATAATAATTATCATACAAATTTTTTCGATAATGATACAATTTGAACAAACAATACAAACATATGATGCAATATGATGATACAAACAATACATATAATATTATTTTGTTACATCATATATGTAAACTATATACATCATACTATATAATGTATAATAATACAAGTATTTATCTATAATGATACAAATATTTTCAATTTATTTTTCTTTACAGAAAACTGGTAAACAAAAATCACGTGATCTCATTAATATTAAAGTCAAGCTGAATAATAACAAGTAAGAAAACACATGCGTTAAGCATAGATTATGAAACATTTTTCACCATTTCCTGAAAATTTTAAAAAACTTCGTAATTCAGGGAAATTATTTACTGTCTATATCCAAATATGTATTTCAATACCCTGAACAGCTCCGTGCTTTATCTGTCGGTGTATATACAAACTATATACATCCCCTCTACTGCTCACAAGGTCATTATAGGACGTTTCACAACAGCTCTAAAAGGTGAAGCTAGTGTACACAACTACATACAGAAAGTCTTGGCATGATTCAGTAGTTTGTTGAAATGGAACCGGTGATTTATTGTTTTTGTAGGTCAAAAGTAAATTTGAGTTGTACGATTGAAATGGTATTATACATTTGTTCCAGCATTTTCAACAGAAAAGATTACCCTCCCTGGCAAGTAAAGTTACTCTTTATCAGATCCTCATTCTTTATTGTTAGGTAAATTATGAAGTGTTGGATTTGAGACTCATTTTATTCAAAATGGCTGTATGGGGCACATTCATACAGTCTATGTCAGTGCACATTGATACAACATAAATTCTTTTCTAAATCATTTTTTCATTACCTTTTATTATTAATTTTTTTTACCATACACCCCTTAATCCAACTATTTTTCGCAAAAAATTTCTAATTATAGTTTTTATTGAAGTGAAATATCTCTAACATTTTATATTAGACCATTTTATAGTATTTTTGCATACAGAAGACGTACGAATTTACCAACATCTAGTGCTAGTCGAATTAACAAAAGAAAAAGACGGCAGCCTGACAAATCTTGAATTTATATATATTTTCCAGAGAAAAAAGTATTTTCGAGATGAGAAATGTTAAGTAAGAGAAACAAGCTGCAGAACAGCAAAGGATAATTATAAAATAGACTGTTTAATATAATTATACTTTATTTTCTGTTTATAAACCGATTTATAAACAGAAAACCTGTTAATTTTTTCATCTTTCCTAAGAAAGAAGATAATGCTGGTGCTGAAGTACCAAATATGAGAAAGTTACCACAGCCAACAATCAGACAAGGAACAGCCAGAACATCAAGTCATTATTCATTTTATTTTGATTGCTTTAATATTACTTATAAATAAATTGTAAGTGATATGAATTTCCATAAATATATATAGAATGATTTGCTAATTTTCTATGAAAAATATGCATTGGTGTTATTTTGTCTCCATTTTTCCTAAACGCATCAAAGTGCCCCATGAGGTGTATCCTGCGGCACATTGATACAAATGACTTTTTATGATTTTTTTTTTAAATTACATGAACAATATTATTTAAAACAATGATTGCATATTATTATAACACCCTACACAAGTTTTACTGTCATCTAATGGAAAAATAACTTGAAATTTCTACTTTCTGGACACCCAAAAAATTTTTAGAAAAAAACTGCATCAATGTGCCCCAGTTCCCCCTAATGAGGAAATTTAGTTTAGCAAGAAAATGTGTAGCAGGTATAAATTTCTCTTTCAGTAATTATACTGATAGATGGAAATATAATTAAATACTTCTGCTCAGTCCTATTATTTATCTAGTACCGTTATTACAAGCCAATTTTAGTTAAAATTTATTTTAAACTAAAACTCTCTTGAAACTAGAAATTACTTTCTCTGAAATTATCATTCATGACATCCATGTATCGAGTACGTTGCATGGCGCCGTATATCATTTTATCTATGCTCCAGAACCATTTCTTCGTAAACGTAATGCAGTTCAACGTAAAAATGTATAACTTATTTAAAGACATCCTTTAAGTAATTTACATTGATATTCAGTAACGTTTGCGAGCTCTTTTGTGTAGCCTGCATATCAAATATACCCTTTATACGTACAATATATTCTGTATAGATTTAGTGAAACAAAAAGCGCATATCATAATTGAAAATGCATTTCATTCATTCATCAGCCATCACCGATAATATATAGTACTTCGTATAGAATATACTATTTGAAATTTTTTACGTGTCTAAATGATATGCACTTTGTATTAAAAGTGAAAGAACTTAAATTAAGTCTCAACAACGTATATCAGTTATATTATTCATGAAATCTATACTAATAAAATAACAAATCGCTGTGAGTGTATGTGTGCGTGATGGCTAGCAAAGTCTACTGCACGTAGAAGTTTAAAAATTTAGTGAAGTCCAAGTGTGATTAAGTGAAGATAGTCCAAGACATGTCCTGATGCACCTGAGGTTCAGACTCTTAAAAATTTAAGGGATAGGGCCCCTGAGCCTCTTTAGATTTTTATGCACTAAATTATTAATAGTTTTTATATAATCTTTTCCCATGTTCTCTAATCTTCTTCATTTTGAGGGACCTTTCTCCATTTACATATTCTCATCTTTTTACTTTTAAAGTGCAATCCTCGACCTTTGAGTCCGTTTTAGGGCTGCTTTAAGTTTTAGAGGTGATAAATTGCTTCCATTTAATTCGATCTTCATTTTTGGGATTCCTATTAAATTTAGATATTTTCAAGTTTTTACATTCTATATAAGACACTGGAGTCCGGTATAGAATCAAAGAGCCCGTTCCAGGGCTCTTTAAACTTTTTGTGCACCAAACATTTTTTACGTGTTTCTCATTTTCTCAGTGCAGAATTTTAAAATTGAGTCTTGGACTCTTCTATCAGGAACAACATCCTGATATTTTTATTCGGTCCCTAGGACCCTTTTTTAAACATTTACATATTCAATTGGTCCATTTTTTTAAAAATATTATTCCAAAGAATAATTCATACTGTATACTTAATTTTGACTAATTAAATAGTTAAAGCGCTATGTAATAAAACATTTAACAAAATTTCTGACTTCAGCTACCACTAATTTTGAATATTAATCAAATAGGTCCTTTGGTGCAGTTTCTTTAAAAATGATCCAAATTGTTTTCAATCTTATTTATTATTGTTTTAGTGTTCTTCCATTTCTTTTAACTAGGAGGGGTGGCCGAGCTTAGCTCAGTCAAAGTTATCTTTGGTTTCAACTTGATATAACATTCAAACTGCATCATTCTCTGTGTGCAGTTGCTATAAAGCATGTTATTATAACAGTATTATTTAGAAAAACTTTTAATATGAAAACTATGTATTCACTTATATGTTTATAAAGTTTACATTATTTACACATTTACAACAAAAGAATATCAATCCAAATCATATTTTTAGCTCATCTGTGATTAGTTTAACTATGCATTTCAATTCAAATTAAGACTGTTTAAAAAATTTCTTCATGTTAGGAAATTAATTTTCCAAATATTGCCAAATTTGGCCAAATTTTTTCATTTAGCGCCAAATATGTGTTTTGACTTTTTAATCTTGAAAGTCGATTTTTCAACCATAGGTCGCAATATTTTTTCAGATATTGTCAACTAGCTGCTGCAATCTGCTCGCTTCGTAACCCTGATCCGTATTACCAAAATGACCAAATATCAAATTCTTTCAAATATCTGACTTAGCAGAATGGTTTTCAGGTAATGAAAATTGGTAGAATATAAAATTTAGTCAAAATCATTTAAATCGTTTCTTACATAAAATTATCTTGACCCACAGTGAATCGCAAAATGACCCATTAATATAATTTTCTGGAACAAGGTAACCAGCCTAGTGGTCCTTTTAAGGATAAAAGAGGTAAATTAACAAATTCGATTAAAAATAGTAAAGCCGTATTTCAGATAAAATTAACTTGACTTGTATAGTCCCAAGAATGACCCATTAATCGAACTTTCTCGAACATATGATTTAGACCAATGGTTTTACCGTGCCCCCCAAAAATGCAATACAAAATTTTGTTGCTATCATTTTAACCGTTTGTTAGATACACTTAGCTTTACCCGAACCAATAGAGATCCAAATATATCCACTAATCGAATATTCTGGAATATGCGACCGAATCAAATGACCTTTTCTAGTTCAAAAGCGATAGATTATAAAGTGTAATCAAATCCGTTAAAGTTGTTTTCCGGATAAAATTTAATTGACCAGTAGTGACCCAAAGCTGGCCTACTAATCGAAGTTTCTCGAACATGTCATCTCGCCCAGTGATTTTCTTGTGCCCGGAAACGGCATAATATAATTATTTTCAATATCGTTGGAGCCATTTTTTAGATACAATTAGCTTGATCCGAACCCAGAGTGATTAAAAATGACCCATTAATCGAAATTGATTGAACATGTAACCCAGCCGTGATCCTTTTTATCCTGTAACGGTATAATGTAAACCTAAACTCTGCAACATCAGGCCAAAATACAACCATGTGCTTTCGCAACGAAAGAAGAAAACTTTTTCTGATATAATTTTTTAATTTATAATAAAATGAAATGCTACTTTAGAATACCTAAATATAAACAAATCATTTTCATTCAGAGAAAAAATGCACAGTTAATGTTAGTGAATTCGGTCTCTATTCCAAGAGATTGGTTTGTTTGGGCTGAATTAAGGCATTTTGATTTGAGAGATAATGCGCATCATATTGCACGTCCAATTTACTGCATACTGCTTGCTCTCTATCAATCTGAATTCTCCATGGCTTCATTGATATGACGAAATCCTATTCGTTTCACTCTTCTGATCTGTCACAAAGTCCGTACACAAAAACTGTAAAAGTCAGAGAATTTAAATTTTGTGTAAATTGCAGCTGAAATCCTCGTGTCACAAGACAAATCATAAAATTTTGAAAGAAAAAAAATCTATCATTTTAACTAAATTAATCATTTTAATGTCATCCGTTCATTTTTGCGATTTAAATTTCAAAAGAGAACCGGAATTTCAACGTGTTTTGTGTAGACATCATAGATTAAAGGCAAAGTATCTCGGTAGTAAACAAAATGTTTTTAGTTCAAACCCAGGTGTTGGAAGTTAAAATTTTCACAGTAAGATTTCATATTTAAATGAAAGAAATGTATTTATTGCCTGTTTAAGGGTTTATGTTAATTTTATTGCTATTATTAGGTTGTGATAAATAAACGATTAGCGATAAAAAATATAAATAAAAAATACATTTTGTCACACATATCACAAAATTTTTATCACATTTTTAACAAATAAAACGATTCAGCATTTCGAATTTCGTTTAAACAATTTTTAGAAATTAAAAATTTTATTAATATGTCCGCTATATTTTTCTTTTAATTTCGGATTTTCCAAATAATTGGAAATTTTTATTTTACTTAAATAATTTTATTCGAATATTTCAAATTTAAGTAAATAAAAAACTACCTTTTATAATTATTTTAAAATTAAACTTATTGGTGTTATAATCTATGTAAAAATTTAATAATTATAAATAAACTATTTGCATTTATCAATTAAAAAATAAGTTATTTTGACTAAATAATTAAATAATTGAATGAAACACTCTGTGTGATCTGTGATCACATTATCCACTTGTTTTTCTATTGTTTTGCATGTCTGATTTATAACATATGTTAGTGACAATACAACTTTTGTTTAAATTAGTTACACAGAACAATTACCAGAATATGCTGAATTTTAAAATATGCATAACATAATGACTCTCGTTTTTTTTTTTTTTTTTTTTTTTTTTTTCGGAATATTTTGTAAGACTGAGCTTATTAGAATATTTATGTAATATTAAAAATCGTTAGCGTGAAGGCATTCATTTTTCAGAAGTCACTAGGAAATAATTTCAAGATTTTTTTTCCTTATAATTGTGTTTGTTTGATTTACAATGATATCAAAGACAATAAAAAAGACTTCTTTAAACGATCTATACATAACGAATTTATAAGATTTATTCCTCATTCTAAGTGTTCAATCTTATCTTTTTTTTTTTTTTTTTTTTTTTTTTTTGTTCAGGATATTTTATCGGGTTTGAAAACTCATTGGGATATTTTCATTAAACATGCAATTATTTTCTGTGTTTTTTAATTTTGCAGTAATCGATTATTTCTAAATAGTAAAATATGTGTTTCATAATTTTCATCTTCTTTTTGTAATTTACGGCTCTTTTTATGTAATAAAACAGCAGAAATTAAAATTACTTTAACTTTTTATGCTTCGACGGTATTTTAAAGTATCATTCAACAACATGTTAATTTATATTCATTGAATACATTCATCAGTATTAATGCGGTTTAGAACCAATCATACATATTTTACTTTAAAAAAGTCTATCATTTTCATTAAATTAATTTTTTTGATGTTATCCGTTCATTTTTGCGAATTTAAGTAATTTGCATGTTTTTTATGATAATTTGAATGTTCCAAAGGTATTATTGGTTCAACAAAATAACAATATTTATAAAAAGTTGATTTTTTTCCCTTTGCATTTTTCAGCTTTCTTCATGTTAAAAATAAAAGAGTGAATATTTCAGTTTAAAAATATTTCGAAATTTCTAATGTTAAAGCATCATTTATAACAATCTTAATTCCATAAAATACTAAAATCTGTATTTTAAACAAAATATTTGAATGTGATTATAGATACTAAGTAAAATCATCCATGAATAAAAATTTACCGTATAAACTCGTATATTCCCCAACATTTTGCAAGCAAAATCCCCTCCCCCCTCAAAAAATTGAATAGAAACAAATTAAAGATAGTGTGAAAACGTATTTTGTTTTCAGAAATCACTTATTTCTATGAAATAAGTTTTAAGGAGTTTTTTTTCTGTAATTGTGTTTGTTTGATTTAAAATGATATGAAAGAAAGTAAATAAAAAGTTTCTTTAAACTAGTTACACACAGCGAATTTATAAGTTTTATTCTTTATTTCAGTCTTCAGTCTTTATCTTTTGTTGTTGTTTAAAATATTTTAAGCGGTTCTAACTCATTATAGTATTTTTACATACATGTAAGTATTTTATCTACTTTATTACTTTGCAGTAGTAAATTATTTCTAACAAATAAGTTTCAGTTAGGTTACATTTTAATATATATAATTGAGTTTCTTTCTTTACAATGATATGAAAAAGTATTTGTACATGCTTATTGTAACAATATTTGTACATGCATCTTCTATTGTTTGAAGTGTTCGATTTATAACAGTTGTTAGCGACAATAAAGCTTTTGTTTAAATCAATTACTCATAACAATATCTAAAATATGCTGAATTCTGGAATTCATTCTTTGCTGGGCGTCATGATAGTTGTTTTCTTTGGAATATTTTATGAGACTGAGCTTATTAGGATATTTATGTGGATATAAAAAATAGTTAGCGTGAAGGCATTTATTTTTCAGAAATAACTTATTTCTAGGAAATAAATTTCAGGGATTTTTATTGTCTTATAATTATGGTTGTTTTATTTACAATAATATCAAAGACAATAAAGTCTTCTTTAAACCAGTTTACACACAGCGAATTCTTCATTTTATTCTTCAATTTATTCTTCATTTGCAGTCTTCTATCTTATCTTTTCTTCTTGTTCAGGATATTTTATGCGGTTGTAACTCATTAAAGTATTTTTACATACATGTAAGTACGTAATCTACTTTATTACTTTGCAGTAGTCAATTATTACTAAGAAACAAGTTTCAGGTAGATTTTTATTTTATGTATATAATTGAGTTTCTTTGATTTACAATGATATGACAGAAATAAATAAAAAATCTTCCTTAAACCAACTAGACACAGCAAATTTATAAGATTCTATTCATTTGCAGTCTTCAATTTTTATCTTGTGTTCTTGGGTTCTAACTCATTAGAGTATTGTTATTAAACATGTAAAAATCTTATGTACATTACAATTTTTCAGCAGACAATTATTTCTTAGTAGTGAAAAATCTGTTTTATAGTTTTTATCACTCTTTTGTATTGTGTGGCTTTATAAAACAGTAAGAATTGAAACAACTATAACGGTACTTTAGACCATTGTCACCTAACTTTTTTTTACGTTTCTTTTAATTCTTCGACACCAATTTTTTTCACATAGTAATTTTCAGTTTCTTAATCGCTCAAAAATTAATATTAGATAATGAAAAATATTTCTCATCTAAATTCTGATGTTGAAAGTTTTGCTTATTTGTAGGTGATATATATGTAAGTCGGTGGGTGATAATGGATTAATCTACCAATAAAATAACGAATCATAATATTCATTGAACACATCGATTAGTAGTAAAATAATTTATAAATATGATATACAGGGTGTCCAGCAAATAAGACTCCGATTACAAAATTAAATTTCTCAAAAACAAAGATAGAACTATGCGGTAAACCGTTTATTTATAAGGTAAGGTGTAAAAATCTTATATAAAAGTATGGAACGGCGAATATTTTGAAAAGATTGTGTTCTGATTGCAAAGAATATTTGATTTGGCATTTTCTTGTTTTAGATTGCTTGCAGGGAACGAGTTTTTCCTCGTACAGTGCCATATTTCAACGATTTTTTGAACTAAAATTTCGGAATTCCGAAATTTCAAAACTTTAGCTCGAAAAATTGTTAAAATATGACACTGTAATCCGAAAAACACGTTCTCTGCAAGCAATCTAAAACAAGACAAAATTGTCTAGTCAAACATTCTTTGCAATCAGAACACAATAATTTCAAAATATTCACAGTTCGAAACTTTTATATAAGAATTTTACAGTTTACCTAATAAATGAACGGTTTACCGCATAATTCTATCGATCTCTTTTTTTGAGAAATTTAATTTTGAAACCAGGATTTTATTTGGTAGACACCCTGTAGATACTTTACCTTATGTTGTTCCAAAAGCACTTTTGTTTCAACAAAACACAAATAGTTTTCTTGGCGTTAAATATTGAAGAGAAAAAGTTTCAGTTCGGTAATATTTCTATCTATATTATAATGGCCAAGCGTATCTGTACATAACGCATATGCCATTTTGCGAATGGCAACACTTTGAAGTTTGAAATGGAATTTCGATTTTGCAACTTTGCTACTGCAAAATTTTCAACATCTAATCATCCCATATTTTCAATTTTTAGACCGTCGTATATGGGGGAAAAATGTACTTTTAAATGCACTTTATTTGAATATTTCATCTTAATTTATTTTTGAAATATTAATTTTTTTGTAGTTTTAATACCGTTTTTCTAAACATGGCAACAGAAATACCCTATTTCTATTAAAAGCAAAGGAATAAAAGCCGAAAAAAGCAGATTACTGTATGTTTATGTTGCAATTTTCTCATTAAAAGTGAAAAAAATTAAATTAATTAAGCAGTAAATTAAAGTAAATTAAAGTACATGTATTGTCAAGAATATCGTCTGTTATAAAACCTGTTATATTTGTTTTGGTTTCATTTGCAAAATTTCATCTATACTTAAAATGTATAAACAGTTTAGAATCTATGTCAGTTAATAGCATCAAGACTTCAAGTTTTGAATTGAAATGATTTCAAAAGGATCAAATTAAAATACCGATTATTTAAAAAAAAAGGGGGAATGCAGATATGAATATCTATAATTACATTTTGATACGGGGAAAATGGTGTCGGGTTTAGATATCAAGGGGAGAAAATCTATGAATGAGTCAAAATGAAATAAATTCTTCTTTTTTCATTTTGGAATACAAGCATAAGAGCTTTAATTGATAACTTTATCATAATAACAGATCTTTATTATTTTTTACTGCTTACATGTATGATTAAAGTTTAATTTTAACTTTTTCGACAATTGAGTGTTATAGAAATAGTATTTTGTTAACTTTAGGTTAAATATCATTTTTTAAGAGTTGGACTTACCAATGTAAGCAGCATTTTTTTTTTCAACTAATTTTGGTGGTTTATTATGAATTAATGAGACATTTAGTTCCTTTTTAAACATTTTCTTTTGTGAAAATTCGTCGGGTTCTACCTTGTACTTTTATTGTCCAAAACATTTTTCGTAAGAATCCTAATTCTACAAAATGCTAAAAAATTCAAATAAAATATTTGAGTGGAGTTTTAAAAATTGCGTAAAGTCCTAACGCTGAAAGATCAAGGAGGATGTTTTGTTCGGAAATATTTCTAATATAAGAATATTATATTTTTGCATTGCAATAAAATTCTTAAAAATCTATACATTTTTTGAATAAAAGATTTGAATGGAGTTATAAATATTGCACAAAACCTCAATAAATTCAAATTTAATTAATTAATATTAGTTGGCAAAATTCTTCTAAAATTTATTAAATGATTGTCCAAGTCTTCTAATGCAATTTCAAATATTCACGAAAAATTTTTTAAAGTATGAAATTTTCACGAATTCATAAATTTCTACCCATAGGATTAAAATAAAAAAGAATTTAGTAAAAACACTATTAATGTATAAATATACATATACCGGGTGATCCAGAAGTTCCGGGAGTTTTGAAATGCTAATAATTAGCAAACTATAAACAATAGAAATATGCGGTTTTCACGGAAATGCTTAGAAATTTATGGGATTTGTTTTTTCGATGAAACAAACATATTATGTTAGTTACGTTTTTTGCCAACAGGTGGCGCTAAAATTGATAGTATTATGTTTATTGTATGATACAGCTCACTAAAAAGAAAGAATTAGGTTCCAAGACTTACAAATTTACCTTCTGACACCAATAGCTTATAACTACCACCGGAGCCGATGCAAAACAACATGCACAGCATTTTCAGAGCAGAAAAAAATTCCATAAGAAATTTTAGTTCATCGTGAAATTGCAAGTGTAATGCACTCAATATGAGCTGATGATTTCCATTAAATACTAGCCTCGAATTCTACCTCATTTACGATTACAACAGACGCTTGGGGTCTCCTGCTTCTATTACGATCTTCCAATGAGCCCTTTTCTCAAACCTTGTTTACCATAGCCATCACATTTGTAACGGCCATCGAATCTTTTGCAGTTTTAATTTCACGTATTGTATGATAAGAGCACAACTCGACATGCAAAGAAAGCATGGCTAAACATAGCAGTTACTCGACAAATTTTGTATCAAAATTCCCTTTCAATGCAATTTCAACCACTTAGTGTTTGAACATAAACCATCCTTAAAACGAAATGCCATCAATATGGTAGAAAAGTTGTTTCGCAATGTGTCTATATAACGCATGCATCTATACAGCGTGTCTATATAACGCATACTATAGGTACATTCAATGTTGTAAAGCAGCGCCACCTGTTACTAAAAATTTTAACTATGCATAAAAAATTAATTCTAAACAAAAATCTCACATGTTTCTGAGCATATATTTGAAAACCGGACCTTTGTATTGTACATAGTTTCCTAATTATTAACATTTCAAAGCTCCCGAAACTTCTGGATCATCCGGTATATGTGTGTGTATGTGTGTGTTTTTTTAATAGTCCGGGAGCAGGTGCCTTTAAAAGCCTCGTCAATTAAATCCAAAATAGTTTAAAGTATTTATAAAGTTATCCACCCTTCTTCTATTGTTTTGGCTGTTTAATTCATGTTGTCTATAACACATGTTCTAGACAACAAAGCTTTTGTTTAAACCAATTATGTAAAACAATCTCCAAGATATGCTAAATTAAAAAATATATTATTTATATGGCATCAGGATTCTTGTTCATTTCGGAATATTTTATGAGACTGCACTTACTTGAATATTTATATAAATAGAAATAATAGTTAGACTGAAGGCAATTGTTTTCCAGAATATACTTATTTATAGGAAATAGGCATTCAGAGAGTTTTTGATCCATAATTGAGTTAGTTCTATTTGCAATGATATCAAAGAAAATAAATAAAAACTCTTCTTTAAAACAACAACGAACAGCGAATTTATAAAATTTATTCTTCATTTGCAGTCTTCAATCTTATATTTTGTTCTTGTTCCGGATATTTTATAGTGTTCGAACTCATTAGAATATTTTTATTAAATATGCAATTATTTTCTATATTTTTAATTTTGCAGTATTCGATCATTTATCATTAGTGAATATTTGTTTTATAATTTTCATCTAGTATTTCATTTTTTCTTTAATAAAACAGCAGAAATTAAAAGTACTTTAACTTTTAATACATCGACGGTACCTTAAATTGGGATGAAAACAACTTGTTACAATATTCATTACCTATATCAATTAGTAGTAATATGGTTTATAAATGAGTTATAGATAGGGGAGACTGGGGTACAATGGACCACGGAGCACAATGGTCCACGCCTTATTTTTGATATTATTTCTGTTTTTGAATGCTTCAAATTTTGGTACATATATGACAATCCTGCAATGGTGAACAGAAATTTAAAACCATGTGCATAGCTGACAATTTAGTCATTTAATTCTTGATAATTGATTAAAGACAGGCAGAAGTAAATATTTTCAGTGAAACATATGTTATTTTTTTATTAAAGATTTGTAATTTGGAAAACATTGCTCAGTACAATATAAAGGTCAGACGCTACATATTATATTTATTGTAACTAAAATAATTGAATATAAAATTTCTTTTATTTTATATTTTTGTCAAAGTCACATATGGATTACAATGGATCATGGTACATTGTACCCCAGTTCTGTATTCTGTTTTTTTTTTAATTAAACATTGTATGTGAAATTAAGAAATTATTTAATTTTTTGTAATTAAATTAATTAATGATTCATGATGTGTAATGCACTTTTGAAATATTATCTATGTAATGTTTTCAAATTTCAAAATTAACCCAAATTAAATACCAAAAGCCAGTAAACAAAATATTTCATTCATTTGATTTTTTTTCCGCCTTATTTGCTTTTTACAAAACATTCAACATAATAAAAATTTTTGACCAAAAAAAAAAAAAAAGATTTATTTTGTTGATTTAGTAATAGATTTTAGTAATAGAAAAAAAAAATATGATGATTTTTGTTTTTGTGAGATCCATGTGCTGAAAATCAGACAAAAATGCATTTATGTATTCCGATATTTTGATGATCTTTTGTAAATGTTTAAGATATTGCAATGATTCATTCAGATTCTAATGTTTCACAAGAAAGCTGCAGACTTTCAGCGACACAAGTTTCTTTTGATGTATCATTTGCTAACTTTAATAATTGTTACTCTTACATTATATCTATGAAGTTAAAACATGAATAAACAAACTATGATATATTCTATGTTTCTTATTATTAAAAAATGTACCATACTTATGTATTTTTTCAGAATTACATGTAGACAATAGAGCCATATAACCATTGTACCCCGGCCATTGTACCATTTTTGGACTATTGTACCCCGGTCTTGGGGTACAATGGTCCATTTTGTCACTTACTATTTAAAAAAAAATCATAAAATAAATTATACATAATTGTTATGCTTGAGTAGGGTGTAATCTAAACTTTAATATATAGATAACATGCATGCATTTGATTTTATTTGAAAAAATGAATATTTTAAGAGTAAACAGTCAAAATTAACAAAAGTGGTCCATTGTACCCCGGTCTCCCCTACTTTACTTTATGTTATTTCAAAAGCGTCATTCGTTCAATAAATCAAAAATATTTTTAAAAAGGATGATTTATTTGACCATTGTATCATGTCAGCTTTCTTCACGTTAAAATTGATGAGGGAAAGTTTCAGTTCGGAAATATTTCTATTTTTCTAATTAGATTTTTTTTTTTAAGTTCTTAATTCTGCAATATTAAAAATATATTTTAAAAGAAAGATTTAATGGAGTTGTAGACACTGCACAAGGTCCTCTATAAATTAATTAATTAATTTTGATCGAATTAATTCTTCTAAAATTTATTATATATCTGTGTAAGTCTTCTAATTCCAAAATTTCCAAAATGTGCTTTAGAAAATGAAATTATCTGAATTCATAATTTTGGACACTTAGGGTTAAGGTAAAAAGACTCTTAAAAAACACCAAAAATGGTTTCTTTTAAGAGTCTATGTGTCTAAAAGTCTTTAATAGTCTTAGTCTTTTTAATAGTCTAGTGATTTTAATAGTTATGGGGGGAGGGCTTTTATTAGTCTGGGAGCCGATGATAAAATTCCCGTCAATTGAATCCAAAATCGTGTGATATATTTGCAACGTTCCACATTCTTTTTCCATTGTTTTGGATTTTTCATTTAAAACAGATGTTAGCGACAATAAAACTTTTGTTAAAATCAATTGCACAGAACAATCCCCATAGTACGTTAAATTCTAACTTTTATTCTACGCATGATATCATAAATCTTCTTCTCTTCGGAATATTTTATGAGACTGAGCGTATTGGAATATTTATATGGAAAAAAATAGTTAGCATTAAGGCATTTGTTTTTCAGATGTCTTTTAGATCTAGAAATAAATTTCTTTTAGTTTTTTCTCCTATAATTGTGTCGGTTTCATTTACATTGATATCGAACATAATGATATGAAAGACAGTAAATAAAAATTCTTCTTTGAACTAATTACACATAGCGAATTTACAAGATTTATTCTTCAGTCATTATCTTTTGTTATTTTTCAGGATACTTCATGGAGTTCTAAATCATTAACGTATTTTTATTAAACGTGAAAGTATTTTATGTAACTTTACAATTTTGCAGCAATCAATTATTTCTAAGTAGTAAGAAATTTGTTTTGAAATTTTCATTTCTATCATATGTGCATATATATTTGTAAAACAGTAGAAATTAAAACTACTTTTAGTGTTTTATGTCCGACTATACTTTAAAGCACCATATAAACAAATTGTTAAAAATTTGATTGAATATATCTATTAGTAGCAATACAGTTTAGAATGCGGTGTAGATACTTTATTGTATCTTACTCCAAAATTATTATTGATTTAACAAAACAAAAGTATTTTTAACACTTTACGGCACAGTAGTCAGCAGTCTCGCGACGGGACCTCATAATTTAAATTCCAAACTTACATTTAGACCTAAGAATATTTTAATATTATTTTGCTTTTACAATGAAAGTTTATAATAACAAGTTTTTAATTTCTAAAAATGTCGTTTGTAATTTCAGAGTCAGTCGATCATTTCTTTATTTACGAACAGACCTTTTTATATGCTGGAAAAGGTTAAAAGGACTATTACTTTTTATGTTTATATATTTTCAGCTTTCTTGTCGCTTAAAATTAAGTAGAGAAAATTTCAGGTCGAAAATATTTCTATATTTCAAAAGTGGAAACTTGTAAAGTGCGGTGTACTTGTAAAATTCTTAACTCTTCAAAATACTAAAAAATATATTTGAAATAAAAGACGTGAGTGGAGTTCTAAATATTGCGTAAAATCATGTATAAATACAAATTTAACTAATTAATTTTAATTGACAAAATCCTTCTAAAATTTTCTATAAGTCTTCTAATGCAGTTTTTAAAACTGACAAAAATGCTTTAGGAGATAAAATTTTAAAGATTTTATAATTTTGTACTTATAGGATTAAGTTAAAAAGACCTCAAAAACACTATGAAAATTAAAGAAAAAATATTATCCTCCTTATTCCCGTTGTCGTCTGTAGTGAGACTCTAAATAACGCTCTTTAACTTAAATTAAATGCTCCTTGAATTGTTACGATATCTTTTCGATTGTTTTATTAGGTCCGTGTATAACATAAAAAACGATAATTAATCTGATACAACTTTGAACTTATTACATTGTAATTTTAAACCGCTTTTTGTAGTCCCTCGTAGTGTTTGTCTCAGGACTGAGGAGGTAATAACTTTTTTTCATGGTCTGGAGCCGGTGACATCAAAATTCTCGTTAATTAAATCCAAAATCAAACGATTTTAAATCAAACAGTTTAAAGCATTTGTAAAGTTACCTATACTTTTCTATTGTTTTGGCTGTTTGAACTTTAACACACTTTATCGACAAGAAAGCTTTCGTTTCAGTCAATTACACAAAACAATCCCCGAAATATGCTGAGATCTAAATTTTATTCTTTATATGACATCATGAGTTTTGTTTATTTCAGATTATTTTATGAGGCTGAGCTAATTAGGATACTTATGTGCATATGAATAATAATTGGAGTGAAGTCACTTATTTCTAGGAAATAAGTTCCATTGAGTTTTTTCTTCTATAATTATGTTCATTTCATTTACAATGATAGCATAGAAAATAAGTAAAAACTCTTCTTTATACCGACTACACACAATGAATTTAGAAGATTTATTCTTCATTTGCAGTCTTAAATGTTTATTTTTTGCTCTAATTCATAATACATTATGGGTTCTAACTCATTACAGTATTTCGCGTATATTTAACTATTTTATGTACTTTATAACTTTGCAGTAGTTAATTATTTCTCAGAAATAAGTTTCAGTGATATTTTACTTTTCTATAATTGTGTTTGTTGGATTTACAATGATATCGAAGGTGATAAATAACAAGTTGGAAATTGCACGTCAAACATAGCAAATGAGGTGCATTTGTACTACAAAAAAGTTTTAAAACTATTCAGGTTTTGGTGTAATAGTATACAGTGCATCCGATACAGTAAAGTAGCCGAAATCTTTTGTGTGTTTCTGTAAATATTACCCGCTTTCTTTTGTACAAGAAGTAGCTTGTAGCAAACCTCAACAACGAATATCAATTCGTTCAATATCAATCATAAAATGTGAAATAGTTTAATGGTATTCAAACACGCTCCAGACACTGTTTCCCTCTATACCATTGTGTAATGGGAAACTTTTGTGAAACCCTGTAAATTAATAACAATTACTCTTTGGACCACAGATTGCGCAGAATGTATTTTTTATCAAATATTTCATAGATGCATGTCAATTCTATGTTAGAAAGAGTATAACATTATTAAAAGTCACTTGAAACTATTTTTTTCCTTTTGACTGTAATATAACGGAATGATTTTGATTGCCCCTGTAATAAAACTATGCATCCGATTTTCATAAAATTAGAAATGACTGAACAAAATTTTGCAACAATTATATATTTTAAATTTCAAACGATTCGGTTGGGTACTTTTTGCTCTGTTATACGATATACGGGCAGATTGACGTAGTGAACGACGATTATAGGTGCTATGTATTTATATAATTGTGAACGCATCTAAAAAGTCATTTTTATACCAATTACACACAAGGAATTTGTAAGATTTATTCAAGTCCTCAATCATGATCTTTTGTGTTTGTTCAGAATATTTTTTTGGTTATGTCCCATGAGAGTATTTTCATTAAACTTGTAAGTATTGCATGTACTTTATATTTTTGCTGTAGTCAATTATTTTTAAGTAGTAAAAAAATGTTTTTTAATTTTCAATTTTCTCTTGTATTGTTTGCATTTTCTTTTTTCGTATGTAAAACAGTAGAAATTAAAACTACATTAACGTTTTATGACCCTAAGTTACATTAAAGTACCATTAAAATAAAATGTTATAAAATCCATTAAATACATCGATCAATAGCAATACGGTTTAGAATGAGTTACAGATACACTGAGTCATACACTGTTAACCATTTAACACTAGAACCGCCGGATATTTTATACAAGTTTTACAAAAAGCGTTTCTCACCAGAATTATAATTTTAAATTATACAACTTATTTAATTAGTCTATTTTTTGTGCTACGTACTTTTCACATATCTTATGAACGAAATTCTGGTTAGAATCGATTATTATCAATCTGGCAGGGGTCATTTTGACCCCTAATGGCGGTTCTAGTATTAACGAATCAGTATTTTTGAAGAAAATTTTCAAATAATGCCTATTTTTTCATATCTATTACAGAATTTTTAATCTTTTATCACCTGTTTTTACAAACAGAGCTCTTTGCCTGATTGAATCAGAAAAAATTCTATGATTAAATAATATAAACTTTTCCATAAAAATTTACTAGTGAGAAAAATAAATCATGATTCGAACATGGATGTCCGTACCACATACGGGCATCAATATTTGACAAAAACACGTTGTCCAGTTGACATACGGGCAATTCAGGGAAGCGGTTAAATAAAAATCAAGTTTTATTTTAAAAAACTGTTTCTCATATTTTATAGAATAACATTTTGAAGTATATTTTTCATTGCCAAATATTGTTTGTTTCTGTTGGAGTATTTCAATTAAAAATAAAATTTAAAACATTACGAATAGTATTCTAAAATTGCCTGATGTAAATTGTAATGATTTGAAATGCCTTTATCCATTTTTTTTTCACACATAGCTTATCATATTGTACTCATATCATATTGTAACTCAATCACACAATTTTTGTAATATTTAAAGTACTCCTATGACCGAAGAAAATATTCCGCTAATAAATCTCAATGAGATTCCAAAACCCTCCTTATATATGAGATAATGATCTCTAAATCGCAGCGGTCGTCGGACATATAGTTTCTTCCAAACCTGACCCAAACGTCGATAAATTAAGGGGTTAGGATACCTTCAAACCATCAAAATTTTGAAGAAAAATATTCATATTTTGATTTTAGAATCCTTTCTAAACAATATGCAAAAAACCGCATTAAAAATTCCTATTAAACATTTCTTCTGAGTTAACTATTTATGACAGTTTTACTAAGACTACATTTGGGGATATGTGGTTGAGTGGCGTTTATTCAAAACGATGCATTTTGATAGTGCCCGCAGTGTTACTAAAAAACTGAGCATGTGAATCAAAAGAAATTTTTAACACATACTAATTTCACTATTATCAACAGCTTAAAACCAGAAAAATGGAATATTTAATTTCATTTTTTGATTTATTCTCTGAAAATATTCTTTAAAAATTAAAAAATGTATATTTTATTTTTTAATTATTAAGTTAATTTTTTAATTTAGTCAATAAATTTTTAGAAATATTTTGATTTTAGTATAAAGGTTATAAAGGTAACACTATTATCTTTAATTTATTTATTTCTTTTTTGGTCACCAAAATTTTCTCTTTATATGCATATTTTCAGATTTTATCATGCACGCAAAATGTGCTGTTTTTCTTTCTCTTCTTATCACAGATATTTTTAGATTTATCATTTCAGTTTTTATTTATGAATTTACAAGTACATATATGTATTTAAATATACATTTACACATGAGCATAACATTTAAATAATATTCGATTTTTATTTTTTACTTATTACACAAGTTTTGAAGCTTAGAACATATATTATTATTATTATTATGATTATTATTATTATTATTATTATTATTATTATTATTATTATTATTGCTTTTTCGAATCGTGCAAAGGTATCCCCCCCCCCTCTAAACTTGCCGAACTAGTTTCTGAACTTTTTCGCTGAGATCTACCATAATGAGACGTGTTGCTACCCTTTCGGTGTACTTTTGAAAGGCTAAAGAGACCACTAGGAGTGTGTATAATCTGAAAATGTAAGTGAATAATTCAATGAAAGCATTTTAAAAAATTACAGTTTTAGAACATTATTATTTGTTTTGAAAATGGCTCAGATAGGGGGGAGAGGAAAAAATAAAAATCAGTATGTAAAAAATCTATTTTTTATATATTTTTACATTTTTAACAGTTTGAAAGGAGTAAAAAATGAACTATTTCAGTTATTGTGATATCTATCCTTTTATAATTTTGTTGTATATTTGATTTATAAGAGCTATAAAAGCTGAAAAATAATTAAATCAATTTCTGAAATAAAATCCAAAGAGACAATTTCATGATATGCTATTATTTTTAATTATTATTTGTAAACAAAGTTGTAAATTTTTAGTAGTCAATATTTTACAGAATCGATTTCATTACTTAATCGATTCATTTACTTAATCGATTTCATCATGTATCTGTTGTTTGTGTCTCTTATTTACAATAAATGTAACATTGTTAACCAATTTTTTAAATACTACGTTCTGTTATAAGTCATTTTTCAGAATCTTTCTTTGTCAGAGGGTTTCAGGCCCCACCAGTGGCCGAGAGGTAAGGACCTCTCAACTGGTAGACGGCAGGTGCTGGGTTCGAACCCAATCGCGGCTGTCGGCCTAACCGTTCGGAGTTTTCGTGGTTTTCTTCGAACCTTGCGTAAATACGGGTTAGGTCCCCTTAGAAAGACCCCCACGAAGGGCACTCCCCCTGGTCCTATATCCCTAGTGTAGGTAATCGGACGACAAAAAATACAAAAATACAGAGGGTTTCAGAAGACAGTGATATTTTTAATGGATTTAATTTGCGCAGCTAAATTTAGCACCTGAGCACATTTTTAGCAATAAACTATTTCCAAGCAGTACATAAAATATTTCACTGAATTCACGTTTTTTTAAATAGTCATAGTTGGTTGTTTTATAGCCATAATTTTGCACTATTTCCAGCAATTTCATTTTTAAATCTACAATATTATGTATTTGATTTACAGCTAATACTAAAAGGAAATATGCTCTTTCACAATCTGATTACTAACTCCAATATTTTAATATTTCAATATTAATCTTCATTCAAAATTACCGTTCATATTTAACTTAAAATATTTTATGAGATATTAGTCATCAGAATACAGTAAACTCTCTGAAAGGCGGACTCTTTATTGGACGAGAGTCTGTCTAATTCGGAAAGATTTTCATACCCCTGATAATCCATAGTTGTAAAGTAAAATTGATCTAAAGTGGAATATTATATACAACGGAAAACTTTCCCGATTCATTCCGCCTTACACTAAAATTATTGTATTTTTAAAAATACATTAGTTTTTTTTTTGTGGTAGGGAGTGATTTACTTCTATGAAGTACATAAAATATTTCAAGCATTCTCCATTTCACAACAGAAGTCTTTGGTTTTAAACGGATTTTACATAATGAAAGTCAACCTATTGCTAAAATGCGACTGTATGGGAAATAATCCAAATATTTTTATGATTTACTTACAACCGGAACTCCGAATATATAGCTATCTAAGATCTTTTTCTCTGCAAAATCATTTTTTATGGTAAAGACCGTTTCACATTTATCAAGAAACTATATATATGTAGATAAAGTATATTCAGTGTATAAGAAATTTTCATAAGTTTGTGCAATTAGTCGATGTCTAAAAAACATAGAATATTTCAGAGATTTATTAAATATCATATTTCTTTTTTTTTTTTTTTGCAGTTTTATCATGCTTCATTTACAATTGATGATAAATGACAATGTTTTAAATGATAGAACAAATGTTTTACATCTAAAAAATTTAGAAAAGTGCTGATATTTGAGTTTTTCTCGCTTTCTGTCATTAAACAATATTTTTCTAGTGAAATATTTTAGAAGATAGTAGTCTTAAAAATACTGCTATAGAAATCAAAACGATCATTTAAAAAGCATTTATTTATTATGCCTATAGAAACTATTAGTTAAATCACAGTTTAGTTAAATCACATAAGCATATTTATTATTTGAAATACTGAACATTTTTATTCACCTATCTTACATAGTAAGGGTAATTCTTGCTATCGTTTTGAAAATCGAAAAATTTTATAGAAGGATTTACACGTTTCAGACACTGGCGATTACGAAAAACCTTTTTAGAAAAAAAGATTGCTGTCCGTCTGTCAGTGTGTCTGTAAACACTGTATCTCCCGAACAAATTGAGATAAAGACTTGAAATTTGTTGTGCGATTAGTATGTAATAACGGAAAGAAGCCTATTTAATTTCAATAACCTCGATATACAGAGCTACTTTTTCGTACTCTCGAAAAATTCGTTCTGATGAAAAGCATATAAAAATTTTTCATTTTTTTTATTTTAAGGAGTGGACGTAAAAGACAACAAAATAACACACATTTTGCATAAAGAACGAAGTCGATCGGATTATTAGTTGCTGAGATATTTGTAATCCTGTTTTCCCATTCTTCGATTTTTCATGACCCTGTATTTCATTCAAATTTCAATTCAAAGATACATTTTACTTGGAAATGATGCACTTTATCTAACGGAATAAACTATTATTTAATATAATTATCATTTTTGGAGTCATAAGGATGTTTCTTTTACGCAGTTTTATATTACTTGATTACCCCGTCGATCAAAAAATTGTCGGCAAATTGTAAGATTAAATAATAAAAATGGCTTATCGTAAATGTCACATTCACTTGACATTAAAGACGTTAAATGTGTTTTTACGTCATCAAGCGGTTTATAATTCAATGTTTTATTTTAAGTATTATTAATCTTTTACTAATTTATATGAGATTTCGTTATTTAAAATAAAAAATATGCATATTTGTATAATTTGCTGACAGTTTGACAATTTATATTATATGTCGGAACTGGTCGACGTAATCAAGTAGTACCCACAATTCCATAATATAGCATTATTATGTATTAGAAATATTTAAATAAACGTTTAAATTTTATTTTAGAATTGCAATGCATTTCATAAGTATATTTCACATGTTTTATTATCATATTTTATATTATGCGAATCCATGATGGAATCCATGCGAATGCGATGCGAATCCATGGTATTAAGGTGGCCTCCAAAGACTAGTTTCTAAAATTTTGAATGTTTCATTGCGTCAGCTGTTGAGTGATTTACACCAAAACATAATCAGCAGTAATATTTACAAAGGTATACCTTAATATGAAGTTTGATGAAAATCCGTTCATTAATTTTAACTACTGCGGAAATCATAAATAATGCAATAGAACAGCGCCATTTGTTGAACAATTTATAGCAATATTTATGCATCAACTTATGTCTAGGACTATCTAATTATAATTTTTTTTATTAAATTATGTGCATTAGTTCTTTCTGTGGCGCGCCAGAATTTTTTTGGGACGTACAGACAAAGAGAGTCACAGACTCACAGAAACGCAGAACCATATGTAGTTCTGCGGAATCTATGATTCCTAAAACAGTCTGGAATCTGTGATCCTAAAACGTGTTAATCTGTCAAAAATCAGAATTCGAAAATTTTCACGAATCCAATATTTTCTTCTTGTAAAGATGGAAGAAAGTAAAAATCACAAAACAAGCGTAATCGCAAGCTTTATTCTTTCCATGACACCACTATTTTATTTTTGTTCATAAGCAGAATATTTTATGATATACTGTTCATTAGGATATTTTTATAAACGCAAAAAATACAACAAATAAGAATTCTTTTTTTAATAATTAATTAAATACAAATTCATTTAAAATATTTGTAAATTTGTACGTGCTTCTCCTATTGTTTGAGCTGTTCGATTTATAACAGTTGTTAGCCACAATAAAGCTTTTGTTTAAATCAATTACTCACAACAATATCTAAAATATGCTGAATTATGAAATTTATTCTTCGCAGGGTGTCATGATAGTTGTTTTCTTTGGAATATTTTATGAGATGGAGCTTATTAAAATATTTATACAGACATAAAAAATAGTTAGCGTTTTATTTAGGAATTCATTTTTCAGAAATCACTTATTTCTAGGAAATAAATTTCAGGAAGTTTTATTGTCTTATAATTATGTTTGTTTTATTTGCAATAATAACAAAGACAATAAATAAAAAGTATTCTTTAAACCAGCGACACACAGCGAATTTATAAGATTTATTCTTCATTGTAGGTCTTCAATCTGAATTTTTTTACTTCTTCAGGATATTTTATTAGGTTTAAATTCATTAGAGTGTTTTTTTTTTAAATGCTATTATTTTCTGTATTTAATAATTTTGGAACAATTGGTCATTTCTAAGTAGTAAAATGTTTGTTTTATAATTTTCTTTTTTTGTATTGTATGGCTTTTATTTTTTAATAAAACACTAGAAATTAAAATTACTTTAACCTTTTATATACCGACATTGTTTTAAAATGTCATTAAAACAAATTGTTACAGTATTCATTGCATGCAATTATTCTTTCAACAAAACAAAAATATTTTTAAAATGATGATCCCTTTAGCCTTTGAATATTTTCAGCGTTCTTTACGTTAAAAATTGAGGAGGGAGGAAAATTTCAGTTCTGAAATATTTTTACATTTCTCATGTAAAAGCACTATTTGAGGCGTTCAGAAGTCAATCCGACTAACTACATTTTTTTTTTAATTCAGGTAGTGACATGATTAAGTTGAAATTTTGTTACATACCTATACAATGCTTATGAATTACACTTGCTTATAAGACAATTAATGAGTATAATCCAAATATGGTAAAAATGTAGTTTTACTTTAAAAGAGAACTTTAATCACGTAAAACTCTAAAAGTTGAAAATTAGCATTTCTATTTGTTGGAACTAATCAGATTGCCCTCTGAATGCCTCATTTGTAAAGTTTCTAATTCTACAAAATACCAATAATACATTTCAAATAAAATATTTTAATGCAATTGTAAATATTGCGTAAAGTTCTCTATAAATGTAAATACCATTAATTAATTTTAATTGCCAAAATCCTCCTAAATTTTATTAAATGACGGTGTAAGTCTTCTAATGTAGTTTCCAAAATTCATGAAAAATGCTTTAGAAGGTGGAATTTCATAAATTCATTAATTTGAGCATACCGGATTAAGGAACATATATATATACAGGGTGTCCGAAAAGTCCGGAAACGGTCGAATAACTCGAGAAATACATATGAGATTGAAAAACGTAAATATACGTGTTAAATATTTTTAAATAAGCTACTCAGTAATACCAAATTTGACCTTCGTAACCGACCCCCTGGGGGTCAGAGGGAGTCCAACTTTTAAATCTTAAATTATAACCCCCATTTTTTATTGCAGATTCGGATTCTACGGACAAAATTACGCAACTTTTGTATTTGATGTTTATTTCGAATCCTCGTTTATCACGGTGTATTCGATCATGTTTAATCGATACATTTTTCGGCTTTTCCAACGGGATTTTCCCTAATCAAAACTAATTGGGGAGAATTTATGACATCAAATTCCTCGTCTTTTGCAAGAATAGCGTTTCCTGAAAATCACCGGTGCCGATTATTTCGATAGTACTACACACAGTTAAAAATTTGACCCATTTGCTGTATCGTCACTCCACAGCTTTTATAGAATATCTATTTCATGACCAATGAGAATGTTCCATAACATAGTAAAGTACACTGTAAAAAATTGACATTTTTGCTGCATCGTCACTCCACCACTTTTATAGAAAACGATTACTTTACTGTGTTATGGAGCACTCTCATTGGTCACAAAAGAGATATTCTATAATAGCTGTGGAGTGACGCTGCAGCAAATGGGCCAGATTTTTAACAGTGAGCACTATTGAAATAATCGCCACGGGTGATTTTCAGGAAACGCTAATTTCTGCAAAAGACCGGGAATTTGACGTCACAAATTCTGCCCAATCAGTTTCGATTAGGGAAAATCCCGTTGGAAAAGCCGAAATATGTATCGATTTAATATGCTCGAATACACCGTGATAAACGAGGATTTGAAATAAACATCAAATACAAAAGTTACGTATTTTTGTCCGCAGAATCCGAATCTGCAATAAAAAATGGGGGTTATAATTTAAGATTTCAAAGTTGGACCCCCTCTGACCCCCAGGGGGTCGGTTGCGAAGGTCAAATTTGGTATCACTGAGTAGCTTATTTAAAAATATTTAACACGTATATTTTCGTTTTTCAATCTCATATGTATTTCTCGATTTATTCGGCCGTTTCCAGACTTTTCGGACACCCTGTATATATATATATATATATAGGGGAAAGGGGGCACATTTGAATTGGAGGCACCTTTGAACATTCTAAATATTTTTTTCAAATAAATTACTTAAAAATAATGTATATGACAATACATTACTACTGCTTCATTGAAATATGCATACAAATTTGCATCATTTTGTATGAAAAATATTGTCTATGCAAGGTATGTATTTTTCTTCCTCTTGAATCTAAATTTAAGAAATTAAAATTGTAAGATTTTTGTTGACAATTTTGTATGCCAAAAATTTTAATTTATTGTTCAATACTTAAATAAAGATGTTAGCTTTAGTTAATAAGCTTTGCTTTATTCAAATTCTGCAGCCGAATGGAGTAAACCGTTGTAATGTTGATCTCCATGTCATGGGGTACCATTGAATAGCGAAAGAACATTGAATAAACTGACGATAAATAATAATTGAAAAACTTAAAGAGAACACTGAAAACTATGAACTAAAGAGTTGTTAATGTAGCTAAATACAGTCGAGTCTCTATGTAACGAAATCCACCGTTCCAGTAAAAAATTCGTTATATAGAGAAATTCGATGTATAGAGAATGATGTTAAAAATCGTATTTAATGTGTTAAATTTGAACAAATATTATTTTTGATCTTTTGAATTAATAATTTGAAATGTTTAAAAGTAAATATTACCCTAACATTTTATTTCTTAATTATTTAAACTGTTTCAAAAAAGAGAATAGACATTTATTTGAAAGCTTAATGAAAATCACACAGAGAAAACTTACATTAATTTAAGACGAAAAAATCTGTGATTTTTTGTTGTTTTTATTTTAAAATTGTTACGCTCTAGAAAAAAATGCTCAAATTTCAGCAAGGAATGAAAAATTATAGTTAACATTTTCCTCCATTTGAAAGCCTCTCTTATGTGCCTCTCATTGATTCCTCTCTTACATGTGCATCAATCGAATTGACTCTGTTTTGAGAAGGATGTGGAAAGGTGTGTGGCAGATGGGATGAATTCGTTGGATTTAAAGTACAAGGAGAGAAGAAATATAAAAAAAAACTCAGCACTGACGATAAATCAAAAATAATAAATGGAAAATTGATTTCGTATTATTTCGAAGACTTTTAACCTCTTCAGACTAATATTACGTATAGAAATATAATTTTGTAAAAAAAGTAAAATAATTATTATTAGTTTCTATTTACTAGCAGGTACACATATGTGCACCTCGGGTTTATACTGCAAAAAAAAACTTCATTTTTTAAAAATTTATTGAAACGAGGAATTTAGTGGACAATTGATACATGTAAGCTTATTTTACGCGCTATTTTCGAAAAAAATATTTTTTATGTATATAGAGAGATATATAACTCTTGATCTTAATTTGCAGCCTTCATACTTATATTTTGAAGCAAAGTTATCATTTGCTGAACGAGGAAACTGTCCAATTTTGTCGTATTTAATGTAATAAATTGGCTTCTAATTACCCTTACGTTGCTTTAGTTGTGGTTTATTTGCGGAATCGTCTTCAAAATCATTTTCAGATGAATAAATTTTGTATGGTCTCCATGGTCCCATGGTGTGGTCTCCACTTTATAGATGCATATTGATTTTATTTTGTTCGAAAAAGAGTAACATCATTAAAATGCACTTGAAATTATTTTTTCTTATCGGATGTAATGTAACTGAATACTTTTAATTGTCTCTGTAATTAAACTATCCATCCGTTCTTCACTTACTTTGCTCTTATATTGCATAAGTACTTATGTAATCTAAAAATACAAGAGAGACAGTCTGTCTTTTCGAAAAACTTCACTTGTTTTGCAATTTCTGATATACATTATCCAACAAATGGAAATAACCAAATCTATAAAATGTATAAAAACTCTTGTTGAATTTCCTTTTTGTGAATAGTCTTTTTGCGAATAGAACAACGGTAGTAAGCTAAACACCTATTATTTAAATCTGTACCACTCATACATGTTTTGTATTCACAATTGTAGGTTGTGTTACATTAATTTTACAGTTTTCATCTTTAGACCACCAAACACAACTGCTCTCGGGATCGCTACCGATGCAAGTCGAAAGCAAAGTTACTTATTTCTTATCTTTCCAGTTTAGTATAAACATATCCTTTCCTTCCCTTAGTCTCTCATCCCAGATCCCACTCTCCGCGCTACAAATCTCGATCATTCTTGATTTTTTTATTTGCTCCTCCAAGTCTTTTCTTCATAATCATTCCAGCTTGGTAGATATTGTTCCTCAGTAAAAAGTCAACACATTTTACACTAGTAAAAAACACTTTCCTAGTAAATCACCCGTGTGTTGTTTTTTTTTTTGGTATAAATTTAAAAACAATTTGACAATGCCTCCACCTAGACCTAATCATAATTATTTTGAATCATCAGCTGATGCAATTCCTTTCCCATGATATATTTGGCAAGGTATGGCCATCCCTGGCGGATAAAGCAAAGTTTTTAAATCCCAACGGATTAGGTTTTAACGGCATATACTGTCTAGATCCACAACGTCTTGCAAATGGGATTTAGTAATCTCAGTTCATCTAGTGATAAAGGTTTTGGCCGGGGCAGGGACAAACATTTAATTCTTACTGCATTCAAGATAAGATATACTTTCCATAAGTTGTCATCTGCTTCAAGATCATTTGATTTATCTGCAAAATGAAGAAATTTTCTAAACTCAAAAAATCGATCACGTGACATAGTAGCTACGATTCTAAGTACTGACAAGTCTTTTTCCCAGTAGAAGCTTGCTTGGAGATATTTAAAAATTTCCATGAGTATGTGAACACCTGCAACTTTTATAATTTCATATTTAGATGCATTTATTGAGCGACGGTTTCGTGTTTGATCGGAATATAACGGAATTGGAATTGTTTGAACGGAATTGGTTTCATATGAAACTTTTCCCCAAAAATCTTCATTTAACTAATCTAGAAATCATTCAAAAGGATTTATGATGCAGGAAAATCTGCTTTTAGATAATCCTCATCAATCAATGATCCTCGGAGTACTATTAGAAGAAAAAAGAATAAATAAATATGTGCGAAAATATAAGGTTTTATTCTCAGCATTATTATTCTAGTGTGCTGTAATACAAGTTATTAAAATTTACTTATTTTCAGCTTTACATAACAAAGGCCTTTTAGGTTTAACTTTATTGCTACATGGATACAGGATAGGTACAAGAGGAATATCCTCAACGATTATATCTGTGTCATCTAAATTTTCATTGCCAGAAGACTCACCATCACCATTGGCCTCATCAATTTATTTACTCTTACAAAGATACAATAATTATGATATTTGAAAATTAGTGTTTAATTTAAGGCATCAACAAAATAAATTCTTATTTATAATTAAGTATCATTTTTTTAAATAATTCCTCAAATTTAGCACTGAACCAATTAGAATCATGCAGTACAATTTTTTTGTGTGAGATGACTTTTTTCCAAAAACACAGAATTGAAACCGGAGGTGCACATTCGTGTATCTTATAAATTACATCTAATTTAAACAGATATTATGATCTAGCTAAAAAAATTAAATGATTTATGCAAAACTGAAGAGTTTATAAGCATTCTTAAAAATTATTATGAATAAATATTAATTTCTAATTATAAAAATATACTTAATTTTTCGAAGTTTTATATCTTTCGCCCTTGCTCGTTTATTTTCTCCAAAATTATATGAATTAAAACTACTAGCGCCATTTATTGCTGAAACTAGAAAAGGCTAACGTACACAAATAACATCCTCTCATCTCAATAAAAAAAAAATCAAATATTAAGTGAGATACGCAGTTGAAATCATAGGTACACATATATGCACCTCGGGTCTGAAGAGGTTAAAACTGAGTAAATTAAGACCAATTTATGAAAAAATTCGTTATATGGCCATCGATATTTCGCTCTATAGAGACTGTTTTTAATGTAATCATGCGAAAAGGGAACTGTTCCTACTAAAAATTCGTTATATAGAGAAATTCGATACATGGAGTTTCGTTATAGAGAGACTCGACTATATTATTATTTCTGAAAATGTTTTATGTGAAAAGAGGTTAATTGAGAATGTCAAAGAACATGAACTTATGCTGTTAACAATTCCCCTTACTGCACAGGTAGATTCCAATCTCTGAATATATCAGTGAAATCAAATATAAATTGATGTTGGCATTCATTTATTGGATAATTGTAAATCCTGGCTACACAATAATGATTCATGATTTAGCAGGTTTGTCTAAGAAAGCCTATAATCTTTCAGTTACACTTTCTAATCACTGATTCTCGTTTTCGCGACATTTCACATTGGTGTATCACATTGCTGTACTTCAAGGATATTTTTAAATAGTTTTTACAACGAAACACAACTAGAGGAACGCTTTGTGTTTTTTCAACCTTTTTTTCTGACATTAACTTTGAGAGATTTAAGTTCGGTTAAATAAATAATAATAAAAAGTAATTTCAATAAAATCTAATTATTTAATTTTATTTATTTTACTTTATATTTCTCAAACAAAAACAGTTTTTTTACCCCATTCGTGCCCAGCATCTTTTGCGTAAATTTTATTTGATTTGCACCACTATTTTTAGAAGATTTAAGTTTACTTCATTAATCACGAAAATGCATCATTTAAATAAAATAATTATTGCTTTTCTTTTTTACCGGTGTCAAAAACAGTGCTGAATGCACCTTTTGAAGCGTCCCTAAAAAGGGACGCTAGGCACTAATGGGTTAATAGAAATTCTCAATACTTTTATATTTTATTCTTTTGTTCAGAAGTGCCCCCTTTTTAATCAAAGGTACCACTACATGAAGCAGGTTTAAGCAGAAATCTTTCAGCTTGCTAAATCATCACAATTTATTAAATTTTTTTGAAAATTTTTAATTTCTGATTCATATGGTGAAACAGATGCATTGTTTTTATTATGTAATATTTAAAACTCAATAAATATAATTCAAATAAGAAATGTATTGATTTTCCAAAAAAAAAAAAAAAAAAAAAAAAAAAAAAAAAAAAAAGTAAAAGCATGCCCCACTTTTCCCTATGTAGTAAACCATCATAAAAGTTTTTAAAAATGGTAATTTTAATAGTCCGACAGCCGGAGGCATAAAGGCTCATCATAAATGTTATGCAAATCAACAGTAAAAATTCATTAGAAAAAAAAAATTTATCTAGTTTGACATTCGGATAGTAAGACTGAAATAATTAATAATTATTAAAAAGGGACGGTAAGGAAAATGATGACTTATTTTTATGCAAATCATGTTAAAACTGAGTAATAGTGAGAATGTTCGCTAACTTTTAGCAACAGTTACTTACATAAAATTAGTAATTTCAAAATCAATTATTAGTAATTTCATTATCAATTTTGACGCCTGATTTTCCTTTCGTGTTTTAATTATCATTGATGATTTTTCTTTCATGTTTAAATATTATTGATTATTTTTTTTAATAAAATTTCTTTTTTTGAATTGAGGAATTGTGATTTTTCTTTTAAATAAGTACTTTCAAAGTTTCCTTTTTTTCATTTTGCTGTAATTTCACCTTTCTGATTTAGAAGAAAAATTAATTAACAATAATCAACGGAATTTCTCCAATACAAGGAACACATTCCGCACAAATTCTATGCTCTAAGATTTTTGTTTTGCATAGAATTATCATTAGCCATTGTTAAAGATATTTTATGGCATTCTGCCCTCAGAAGGTTTTTTTTTTATATCGAAGGAAATTCAATTCTCTTTGTAAGTATTTTTTCTGGTAGTAAGTTATTTCTTAAAGGCGCAAAATATATTTCAATGATTTCATCTTTGTCTTATGGTTTTGAATCTTTGATTTACAATGGTTAATAAATAGTAATAATTAAAATTATTGATCAAATTGTGGAAGAAAGTAGAATTTTGAGATTTTTTTTCAATTATCAGCTTTGTTTTTGTATGAGAAATAAATTTATAATAGATTTTCAATTCACTTATTTATGTGCTAAAATTATAAAATTTTATTTACAAAATTGTGTTTCAGATGACGACATCGAATTTTAATCATTGTATTAAAAAGAAATTTATTTTACCTCGAAGAATGCAGGGATAAACCTTGGTGAAGGTAGTACTACAAACGTAACCACAATGCTTGAAACTGATATTTAAATGCCGATTTGAATTCTAAAGTAAATTTCCAGTTAAAAAAAGGCTATTTTTACTAGGATGCTTTTGCGTGAGAAAAATGTTGAAAAAAAAATCTGTTGTAGCACCTGAAATGATTTTCTGTAGAGCTCTGTGTTTTAGCAAAAGCTCGTTAGAGAAAGTAAAATCCAGGGTCAGAGATAAAATAATAGTTATAACCGTAAAAATATGTGCATGTTAATTTTTTGCCACATGTTTACATGAAACAATAGTACCAGTTTCGTAAAAAAATTAAGACATATTATTTTTATTGAAACAATTTTTTGTGGATATTTCCAAACTTAAAAACCAACATCAGGGACACCGGAGGATAAAACAAATTGTGATATGTCTTGATCCCCATAATAGCCCAAAACAGTCATCCAATGGGATGTTTTTCAATGTAAGAAATTAAAAAAAACAAAAACAAGAATAAGTACTAAATAAAAAATTATTATTCAAAGGCATAAAATTCAAAATATATGATAATGCATCACAATCTTGACGCTTGATTTTTCTTTCGTGTTTAAATATTATTGATTATTTTTCGTTTTGAAAAAAAATGCAGTTTTGAAATGAGGAATTATGATATCTCTTTTAAATAAATAATTTTAAAGATTTCTTTTTTTCTTTTTGCTGCAATTTTACCTTTCTCATTTACAAGAAAAGTTAATTAGCAATAATCAACGGAATTGCTCCAATGAATTACAAAGAACACATTCCGTACAAACTCTAATCGCTAAGATTCATGTTTTGCATTGATTTATTATTAGCTATTGTTAAAGATATTTTATTTGATTCTATCATTAGAATGTTTTTTTATAGAGCGAAATTCAATTTCCTTTGTAAGGATTTTTTTTTCCTGATTGTAAGTTATTTCCTTAGAGGCGCAAAAAATATTCCAAAAATTTCAACCTTGTTTTATGATTTTAGTTCTTTGATTTACAATGGTTAGTAATTAGTAATAAATAAAATTATTGATCAAATTGTGAAAGAAAGTTGAATTTTTTTTTTATAATCAGTTTTTTTTTTTTTTTCGTATGAGATATAATTTTGTAATTGATTTTTAATTCACTTCTTTATGTGCTAAAATTATAAAATTTTATTTACAAAACTGTGTTTCAGATGATGAAATTTAATTTTAATAGTTCTAAAACTCAATTAAACTAATAAATTAATTTTAAGACAATTTTTGGATACCACACCACAATTGGTAAATCATTAAAAAATTTTCAATTGTATACGAGAAATAACGACGATGGATACATTGATGTGCTTTATCTTTCTTGTCGAGAAACAACAACTGACTTTAAAGCTGCAATAGTAAAATATTTCAAACGCTTTGAAGTTTGTAATATTAATTTAAAAATTGATATATATCTTTAAAAAGTACGTTTTTTTACTATTTAATTTTACTGTAATTCATTCAAAGTTACGTCTTCGGTAATTATTTTCTTAATTCTAAAATGTATTTCAAATAAAATTTAGCAATACTTTCTTTCTTTCTTTCTTTTTTTATTAAGGAAATACTGTATTTACCCGTGTATAAGGCGCACCCCTGCTTTATAAGTAAAAATAGCGATTTCTTAAAATCTAGTGTATAACGCGCACCATAAATTTGATATGCTAATGAAGAATGACCAAATGAATTTCAGCAAAAAAAAGTCGAAACAAACATTACACCAAACCAGAAAACAAGACAAAAATGCATTTTTAGATTTCGGGTTGTAAGAGAATGACGGGAAAAAGGAAGGAGTGACGGTAAAGAGAATTGCTTATTAGCGTTTAGATAATGTCACTAGCTCTGTTGTATAAAAAACTGCAAGGAGTGCAATAAATGTGCAGTAATATTTCATTAAGTAACATTTTCCGAGTTTTAATATCTTCTTTGAATAATTTCTTGTTTCATATGTATATAGTTGGACTGCATCCAACAGTAAAAAAATATTCCGTGTATAAGGCGCACCTCGGTAATTATTTTCGAAAATAATTACCGTCTTGCCCAATTTTTTTGAAAAAAAAATTGCGCCTTATATACGAGTAAATACGGTATATACAAAATTATAAGATTTTAAAAGATGTTTACGAGCTCGTAATTTTAAAAAAACGCGGTGAATTTTCTATAATCGGGTTCGGTATTTTTTTAATGTAGTGCATCGTAGTGCATTTTTTAAATCGCCAATTAAAGTTTTATATCTATATACGAGGTGATTCTATTGAGTCATAAGACTAATTCTGAAAATATTTTTATTTAAAATTTTGTTTATTAAAATTTAAAAAAGACGAATGGGATATTATTGAAAGGGATAGCATTGTTATTATCCTGTTCAATAAACAGGGTATTAAGCATGCGTTGAAAAAATATTATGTCTGAATTCGAAGAATCTCAGGAGTTGGGCGTGCTGCAAGGAAGAGGGCAGAAACAGATTTCAAATGCAACTGCCGAAGAAGTCGTTCTAGCCGTTGTCGAAATAGCGTTCGGCTCCCAATATTCTTCGACGAGTGTTCGAGCGATGTTGTTTGATTTGTCTCTCCCTAGGTCTACAATAAGAAAGATTCTTCAATTTATTATAAAGTGCAATAGATACAAGATTCACGCTGTGCAAAAGCTAAACTCTGCACATCTGAACAGACAAACTCAATTTGCGTGAATGTTTTTGTCCAGAATAACCGATGACAATGCAGTGCCTTGAAACATTTCGCGATCGAAATAGGTGCATTTTACCTTAGATGGAGCAGGTAATATTCAGAGCTGTTACACATGAGATAGTGGAAGTCCTAATGTTTCCAAGAACAATCTTTTCAACCTGATTATATTAGTGTAAGGGTTTTTATAGTTGACTTCATTTTTGCTATTTTTATTTCAGGAGAATATTGTTCAGGGTCTTAAATAAACGTTTCATTACGGGTATCCGTTACTGCGACCTTCTTCAGCAACATGTCATTATATTCTTAACAAGTAAGAAAAACCATGCGTTAAGCATAGATTATGAAGCACTCAAAACTTCATTATCCAGGGAAATAACGTATTATTGTCTATATTCAAATGTGTATTCCAATACTTTTGAAAAGCCTTGTATTTGATCTGTCGGTTAATATATTGATTATATAATGGTAAAATTTAGTTTAGCAAGAAAAAGGCTAACTGGTTGAAATTTTCCTTTCAGCAATTTATGCTAATAGATGGAAACATACTTGAATCTTTTGTTTAGCCCTGTAAAATACATAGTACCTTTAATGCACGAAAGTATTTTACTAAGGTTTAGCTTAAAAATAAAATTTCTTTAAACTACTTAAATCAAATTTCCAGAAATTTTCATTCAAAGGTGACCATGTATCCCGTTATTTGCGTGACCCTGTATATCATTTTATCTATATTCTACAAACATTTTTTAGTAAACTAAATGCAGTTATCGTAAAAAGGCACAACATATTTAAAAACCACCTTTAAGTAAATTACACTCATATTCAATAACCTTTCCGTGATTTTTAATTTAACCCTGTATGTCTAAATTGTGTAACAATTAGCATTTATATTATCCATATAATATGCATACATAACTTAAAAGCGTATATCATAATTGAAAACGCATTTCATCCATCTAATAGCCATCTTTTATAATATGCAGGCCTTCGGATAAAATATACTATTTGAAATATTTTATGTGTCCCTGTAACTGCGTATTATCACTACGCATTTTGCATGAAATAACTCATATTAATCCTCAGCAATGTATATCAATTTGATTTTACATGAAATCGTTTACCATAATTCAAATATGTCGCAAACAATTCCCCCTTTATTATTATGTACTGGAATTCTTATGTGTGACCCTGTAAATAAACAATAACAATTCTTTATACCATATCAACATGCTGACGTGATGCATAACTTTATGGAACAGTTGGTGTTAAAACTTTTTCAGAGTTAAAAAAAATACAAACGTATCCGACTGGCGTTTTCCAAAAAACACAAAGTCTGGTCAAGTGAAAACTGAAAAAAAATTCTATTTTTACATCAATCGAATTCGAAACAGTTTTGGAAGTGATGGCAGACACAATGTCCGATGACCTAACAACAAAAGATATGATTCGACCTATGTTATTCCTACAATGAAGCATGGCGGTGACACATTATGTCGTGGGGAATATTTTCTTCAAAAAGTGTCGGTCCGTTATTTGAAATCCACAGCCAAGTCAATGATACAATGTATAAGGATATCTTGCAAAACTATTTTCTGCCTTATTAGAGAAAAAATTTGGTTGCAACTATTTTTCTTAACATGATAACGACATAAATAATGTTTGCAAACCTCGATAAGCAATGGTTTTCGCACATAAAATTTCGTTTTTGAAATGATCAGCCTAAGCGCCCTACATGAATCAAATAGAAAATCTTTGAAAAGAAGTTGACAAAAGTCTGCGGAACTATAAATATTCCAACTCAGCCGACTTGCCAAACTTGCAAGAAATGTAGAAAAAACGTACCATAGACGATCTTTAACCGTTGATTGTATGAATGTCATGTTGCTGCGCCGCAGTACTTATTGCTAAAGCTAATAAAATAGTAATACGATAAAATACTAATTGTAAATGTTGTTGATCACTGTAATTTTCTATTACAATACCACTTTTTTACAAACTTGTGAAGGTGGCCGGAAACTTTTGAGAACATGCGTTTTCCTTTATACTTAATTTTGTCAGTTAAATTTATTGATATTTACATATTCTTCTGTAAGTAAGTTCCTAACTATTATGTCGATAAAATGTATAAATATCACTTTGAGATTCCTCTTCATATGGGTATATTTACAAATTAACTGAAAAATTTTTGCTGGCCGGAAACTTTTGACCGACACTGTATGCATAGTGCCAAATCAATGGCAATAAGGATGTTATACTTGGCTAGGAACGTCTTGAAAGATAATAGAGTGTAAGCCGGTGGTTTGTTCTGATGAAGTTTCCTCGCTTTTTTTCTTCGGCGATTGAACAAATTTTTTCAGATTTTTTATGGGGCTCATAAAGGACTTTAAAGTAGTAATGTATTAATGATTTGACTTCCATGAACTCAGTGAATGTGTGCAATCCCTGTCGATCGAAATGCAAAATTTTCTAACCCAATATCGAAAATTTTCTAGCTTGTTGAGGTGGAGGTATTCACATTCACTGTCATATTGGATATATTGAAATCGCTTAACCCTTTCCGGCACACTGTGCCGGTCTGGGATACCTAATTTTAATTCGAAAGTTGCAAACGGTACCAATAATATTTCACTAAAATTTTGATTTTACAATAAAAGCTTAAATTAAGGATTTCAAAATATCTAAAAAATTTGTCTGTGAATCCCGGTGTCTGTCAAAAATTTCTCATTTTACATCAGATTTTGCCCGTGCCGCAAACGGTTTAATCATCCAAAAACACAGATACGTGACAAACATTCATTGTTATGTTTAATGCATTACTTCTTTTAATAAATAATGTGTGAGTAGCAGATTTTCGAAATTTAACCCCTTCGGGGCGAGCGGCCGCTATACGTGCCTGCGTCATTTGAACTTACATTTTGCGCGACTAGTATACGAGACGGAAGTTTTGGCACTTATATCCTGAGCGACTGGTATTTGTGCCATCAAACTGGAACGGTTTCTTTATTTTATTTCTTTATTATTTTTTTTACATTACACTATTTCATATTGGTCATATATGAATTTATATTAGAGAAGAACACACCCCTTTCTAATTTGGAAAGCAAATGGAATCACTTAATGTTTTTTCATCCATCTGAATTTAGTTTTTTTTTTAAATTACTTTAATGAAAAGAAATTGTGTTTATTTCTTCATCAATTTATGTTTCTGATTGATGCTTCTGAGATGTGATTTGTTTTGGATCATAAACATTTTGCCTGTTTAACAAAGCATTATTGCTTATTTATCACACATTTTTTTGAAGTGCTTAGGAAGGTGAATATGTATTTGAGCTTTAAGTATAATAATAAATCTTTCGCTTATACGAATAAGTCTAATTCACAAACTGCGTGTTTTTTTTTTTTTTTTTTTTTTTTTTTTTTTTTTTTTTTAAGTGTGAAAAATTGTCAGGTGCGCTTTTATATTAGTTTTTCCCTTATCTCTGTTTGGAAATTGCTTATTTGTGCATCTGTCGTTTTGATTATTAGGTTCTGGAATTTAGATTCTGGGGTTTTATAAGTATGTTTGTATTAAAAACTAACATGCAGAATTTGTTTGCATGTTTTATATAAATAGTCTTATTTGTTAAAAAATCAGCTTCATTAAAACTCTTATTTTGTTAAAAAATCTGTTAAAAATACTTAGAAGCAAAACTATTACTGTTTTAGTAAAATTATTCTTTAAATTAGGAAAATATTTCGTTTATTGCTACATTATAGTCGCGTAAGTGTTCTGTGATCCTATTGTATTATTTCGCGACCTAAACAATTTATTAAAATGTGCATTACATATATTTATAAAATAATTTTTATACAGGGTTCGCACACTCCTTATTTTTTGTAAGGACTCCGGTACCACTATTAATGATAAGAAAATTTATATTTAATTTTTAGCAAACAGAATTTGCAACCACCGCCTCGATTTGCAATTAACACACTATTTTTCTGCAGTGAAAAAACATTGAAAATACTGTAAAATTTTAGTGGTAGAGCTGTGCGAACCCTGTTATATAAAAATATCGGAGAATGTAACATATTTTTTGTGTGAATATGCATAATAACAAGTTTTTCCAAGCATATAAATTTCAAAAGGTTATATGGAAAAATGATTTTTTTTACAATTCTTTAAAGAACATTTTACAAGTGTCAGGCTTAGCAAAGTTTTTCGGTCCTGAAGATGAAATAAAGTTTTCCCGCTCCGTCCTCACATGCGCAATTCGAAATGCGCGCGCCTTCTCGAACGGGTTAAAAATAAATTTAACATTAATTTCGTTGCTCTTTTAAAACACTCAATATTTACGAAAAAAAAACCCAGCAAACTACACTGTTAAAAATCTTGTTCTAGTTTGAACCAAAAAAGTTTGTTTTTTGGTGCTCAATATCTGCCACCATAAGATGGTGAAATCTCGTACCAACATTTGGAGCTTCCTAGTTCAACCTCGTTCCAAGTATTGGAACTATGCTTGAATGGGAGTTCCAAATTTTGGTTCAAGATTTCACCATCTTACGGTAGCAGATATTGAGCACCAAAAAACAAACTTTTTTGGTTCAAACTAGAACAAGATTTTTAACAGTGTAGTTTACAGAACAAATGTAGATCATAAAAGACTAATTGGAAAAACAGTCATTTTAGAGGCAATAATCGATGCTGGAGGCTTATTGGTTATAGGAATCTGTGGGCAGTTCACCGAAGAAATTTTAGTTTTGTTGTTAAACAGCCACACCTCCTACATAGTATATATTATTTTTATGCTTATTGTTTGATTAGAATTGTCAGTCAATTTTTCCTTAGTATTCTTGCTCTTACAATGTTTTGCAAGCTTGTATTCATTTGATTATTTTTATAGTCGAAACTTATATTTTGCATATGAACCGTGTTTTAATTGTTTGAACCTCGCCTAATTTTAAGACTATGGATCTTACAATCTGTTCACCGATTGTTTTTCTCTGAATGCTTAATTAACATTCTGATTTGTTTTCAATAAGTTAAAATTTAATGTTGAAGTTGTTTGAAGAAACGGCCTACAACTGCTGCTAGAAATTCTCGCCATACGGAAAACTATGTTGATAAGACATTTTACAAGAATTCGATTTTCTTTTTTTTAATATTAACTGAAAGCTTGATTAATTATGGACACTTTGGCATTTCTTTTTTACCCATACGACAAATACAGATATATTACGAGACACTGTAAATTTTATTAATGCACCCAGTAAAATTACCCATACAAATTAAACTTTTAAGGTATGTACTTCTCATAAAATTACTAGTTTGAAATTTTTCGATTTCGTTATTATTTTAAATTGAAATTGAAACATTTCGAAATTAAAAAATGACTTATGTTTGCTTCAGCAATAATTTCAAGCAAAGTTATAGCCTAAAATGTAAAACCAGAAATAAACTTTTCAAACCGGAAGTGATCATTTAAAGAGCCATCGGCAGGTAAACATTACATTTTAATACACAATAATATAATATACATTATATATAGTATATAATACATAGTATATTCCCAAACATTTAAACACGTGAAAATATGATGGATTTTGAAATTCTAAACTTTATACATAATGTTCTCTGCTATATTAAAATCTTATTTGAGTGTCAGGAAAAGTCCTATTTTCATTTTGTAGGTTTAATGAGAAACATTATTTATTATTTTTTTTAAGATATTGAAATAAAATTTTGTCACAAGGCCTGCTCATTTACTTTAGGTTACGAAGCAAAATATAGCTTGCAAGCTTGTGTAGATTCATTTAAGAGCTATTTGCATTGAAAAATACTATTTTACACAATAAAAAATAATGTTTTGTATATAAAATTTGGTATACATTAGTAATTTTAAGAAATTTTGCAAATGGTTGGATTTATAATACATGTAAATAATCTGCTGAAAAAAAGATATAGATTAAATAGATTCTGTTATAGAAGGTTGGAGTAAACGCAATTCTTTGCTAAAAATGCAACTTATTATTGCCTAAATTTGAAAAATTAATTACAAGTTCATCAAACATTTATAAGAATTCAAAATTACATTCCCAGTTTTTGCTAAACACACATGCGTTTAATAAAAGTTTCATATTTTTTAAAAAAGTGCATCGACAGTAGGCACATATTTTGAATGTTTTTTCTCCATGTCTATATTTTCGTCACTTTTCTTTTTGTGATCGCCAATATGTCGCACCTGTTGTTTTCGGTCAGTCCGTCGTCCCTCTGACCGTATATAAAAACGCAAAAAACACAACCAAACCGTTTGAAATTTAAAGGATAAAATTATTATATAATTTTGTCGAATCATTTCAAATTGTATGAAAATCGGATGCATTATTATATAATTTTGTCGAATCATTTCAAATTGTATGAAAATCGGATGCATAGTTCTATTACAGGGATAATGAAAAGTATTAAGTTACATTACGGTCAAAGCGGAAAAAGTTTCAAGTGCATTCTAATGGTCTTACACTCCTTCGATTATAATAAAATTGATATGTATCTATGAATATATAACATAATATACATTCTATGCGATTTGGGTGCAAAGAAAACTTTGTATTAATTTACAGGTCTACTCAAAAGTATTCCATTACATAATGGTATAGGCATTGCTTGGGGTGGTTTTTAATTGTATTAAAATATTTAACATTATATAAAATCTATATACATTACTGAGGATTACTACTAGTTATTTCTTGTGAAGTAGATAATATAGAAAGTAGATAGTGTTTACAGGGACACACAAAACATTTCGATTACTTTTGTAACCGAAATACTGTGTACTATTACACCGCGATCTGAATGTTTTTTAAATATCGTTATAGTACGAACGCACTACATTTGCTACGCTTGACGCACAATTTCCGACTTGCTTAAAAATGCTAAAGATTTTTCTGTGTATGAAATAGAGATTTAACCAATTTTGGTGTTTTTTATTACCCATGTAATAAAATTTCGCATTAAATAGCCTTAATTTTTTTAAAATAAAAGTGTATGAAAATGTGTAAGATTTCTCGTCATATACTCTGTATAACGGTAAAATTATTTTATTAAATCTAATATTAGATGTATCTAAAATTGCATGCACAATCTTGTGAAGCACAAATTGGAAAATTTTAAAATTTAAATATTGGGCAAAAATATCAACATTTAAACAAATAAAAAAAAATTAAAAATGCATTTAAAAAATATTAAATAAACAGTTAACTTCTTTTTTTCAAAATTCACTGTTTGTTGAACACTGAAATACAATGCCTTCGTCATTTGAATCATATATTTAAAAATAAACAAACGTTTTGAACAGATAAACCCTCCCCGTCATAGGAGAAAGCTATTTATGTTACAGCTATTTCCTTATATTATTTTCCTAGTTATTAGTTATTTTCTTAGGTTACGCATCTTTTAACACTAAAACGATGAAAAAAATACCTGATCCTTTTGTAAAAAAAAAAAAAAAAAAAAAAAAAAAAAAAAATTAGAAGTAAAAATTACTGACAAATTATTTCCTCTTTAAGTTATTATTATGGGTTGTAGGGGGAAAAGTAACGTTTTAATGATATTTCTTAGAGATTTCGCTGCTCTGTTTTCGCCTCAGTTTTCTTTTTTTACGTTCTGCAACAGGCATTTTTTTTTTCGTAATTATTATTGAGATATAAGATTACAGCAGCAGTTTGTCTCATTATTTGCTTTTTTGTTGAAAATATTTTGGTAAGAATACATACTAAAACTATTACAGAAGTTATGTTTTCGTGTTAACATTTAGGTACGATTTTTAGCAATGTGTTAACTTCAAACAATTCGGTAAATCTATACAAGGTTTTTGCAAAGTTTCTGAGATTATTTGCCGATACATTTTTAATTAACTTCTATTTAACGGAAAATATTAATAAAATGCTGTTTTTACAATACTTAAAACATTTATTAAAGTAATTCTCAGTAGGAAACTACCCCAAAGTGTAAAAATGAAAAAAAAATTAAGTTAGCAACAATCGAAAGAGTGTGTTGAAATACATTTGCTCATACCTAAGTTATTTGCCCTGGTCTCTGCATTATAGAGATATACAGAGTTAACACAATTGAATGGCCAGATTTTGAAATTTTATATTTTCAAAACTATTACACGTATTACAATAAGTGATATATGAAAATAAAGGGGATCATACAAAGTACCTTTTTAGTTACAAATGTACGATCTGCGGACGTAGAAACGAGATTTTAGCAGTTGACGCACCATTGTCTTTTATTTCATCCAAAGGTAAGAAAATATGAAAGACTGGGAGAAGGAAAACAATGGTATAATTACGAGCCGACCGCTAAAATTGGATTTCCAAGTATTTTCCACCAAGATATGACCTGATAACAAAGTGGAAATCCTTTGTATCTTACAAAAATAAAAATAAAAATAATCATAACAAAACAACAGTTAGGATTTCTGAAAGTAGCAATAATGTAATTAAAGAAAATGTGATATTTACTGTTTTAGGTGTTTTATTTTTTTAACACTAGAACGCCGGAAAGGTGTCAATTCGACACCGATCACTGGACTAATTGTTGATTCGAACCAGGAAAATCTTTAAGAAATAAGTTATATGTCAGTTGCAATGAAAAGAGCTAAACAAATAAACTAAATAACTTCAAATTAATTTTCTGGTTTTGAATATATTTTGTGAACGTTGTATAAAACTTCCCAGCGTTCTAGTGTTAAATAAAAAATTTTGACTGTTGTAGGGATGAAATTTCTGCTTTTTTGGCCACCAGTATAATTTTAGAGAAAATGTTGTTCTCTTAAATCTCAAAAATGTTCCGATTACATAATATAGCATTTTCTCTAAAATTTTACTGGTGTGCAAAAAAGCGGAAATCTCATCCCTGCTGATGGTAACGGACGGGAAAATTTTACTGTTGCAAGTTCATACTTTATTTTTTATTTGACGTTCCAATTCAAAAAGTGAACTACTGTTTTCAGTTTTATATACAAGAAATGTTTAGTATCATCTAATATTTTTATAAGTTGTATTTAAATTTTTTTTTATTTGTGAAAAATTTCCCAAATGTACAAGTTTTTTGGAAATGACCCATCTAGCCCTGTGAAGCGGGAAACTTATTTCTAGCAATCTCCGCATAGTAGTGCCAATGTACTAGTTGTTTTCCGAGTATTACATACATGAATATATATATTTACACTAATAAAATACAAACGCTCTGTCTGCATGTGTGTGCGATGGCGAGCGAAATTTAAGGCAGTTACGCAGCTCAATATTTTGGAGAGATTAGCCCGAAGTCTCATCTGATGTACCTGGCATTCAGAATTTCAAAATTCTTATTATTAGCTGAGTAATGAAAATTCGGAACTCGTTCTCGCGGAACATACGCCTTTTTTCCAAACGAGTGTTGCTTAAAACACTTTTTAAGAGATTTGGTTGTATTAAATCTCATTTCTAAGTAATGAGGGACATTTTCAGACCAAAAAAAATCTGACACAAGGTAGCTTTAAAGTACAAGTTTTAATGTTATCTTTAAGAAAACGCAAACATTTCCTCTCAAAATTAAAAGTTAAAAGTAAAACTGTCATCATATATGGGTTGCAGATTATTAAAGGTAATATTTTGACATTTAACCTTAATTATAGTTCTTATCCAGATTGTTTCACTATACAGAGTTTCGAGAGCTAAAATTTACATAGGAAAATAGTTGTTTACAAACGCATCCAGAGTCGCCACTAAAGAAATTTAAATTACTAGCCGCCCGTAGCGACCTGTTCGATCTCCCTTGAATGTGTATTAAACATTAAATCATATTGCTTTTAATCATAATTTATTTTAATTACTCTTTTTTTTCAAATTAGAAGATTCTGCCAGAGAAATAGACACAGATGTCATATGCGCACCACATTGGCACGATTGCAACAAAATGACAAAATACGTGTCTCGTAACGCAGCTATTGTTACTTATTTATTGTCTGAGCGAAGCGAAGTCTTTATACTCAGAGATACGTAACGATATTAAAAGTCAAAAAAATTCTTTCGTCAAGCAAATCTCAAAAGTACTTGTCGGATTTTGATTCTGTTTGTACCAATAGGTACCTATGAAGGTAATCTGGTGAATGCACAACATACAAAAAATTAGTTCCAAATAGTTTAAAAGTTATATTAGAAAAATTGATAAAAAAGCACAATTTATTTGCATACGTCACAGAAATTTGGTGTGCGTGATTTTCACCAGCTGGATATTTTCGTAGATAACGGAATCAGTACATGGAGTAAATAGTAATTATTAACGCACTCAAAAATATTGAATGCAATAAAACATTTTAAAATTTAATCATGCAGGAAAATAAAACTGTTATTTTTTTATATTAAAAAAATGTCATAAAAACTTTGATTTTGAGATTTTGTGATAATCTCTTAATAGCATTTTTTGATCGCTAAAAGAATGTTTTATATATTTCACGTGTGAAAATTAGAAACAATTATGTTTTTAAATAAAAAGTTTCTTTTATGACATCATTTTCCCTTTATATTTATTTTTATTGCATGTTTTCTTTTAACTTATATTTTGTTTGTGTGTGGAAGTCAATTCTGGTCACTAATTTTTCGGCACGGATACCACAAGCGCATCAGATTTGGCGCAATTTTTTTCAAAGCCCATTTGGCGAAAACTCCGTTTTCAAATAACGCTTACATACACATTTTTAAATAATTTTCTATTTTCAAAAAGAACTTACAGTAAATAAAATAAGAATAATAATAATTAATAACTATAAAAAGAAATATTTTATGTAATTAAAAAAAGGAAATGAAAGTAAATAAACATTTTATGAGTAAATAAACAATAAATAAATAAAGCCGGGTTACCATCTGAGGTAAAATAATGCCATTTTGACGCCAATTATGTACCCTGGTGCATATGTGACATCTTTTCCCATTTTTCATCCATTTCCTGTTGGCATACAACTTTGAAATTTGGAATATGTATGCATACCTGGGAGCAATACTGGAATTAGACATTGATTTTTTTTTTAATTCGATCCAAAAAGGGGCAACGGGGGCTACTTTTTAAAGATTTATACTGCATAAAGGAGCCACTTACCTATTTTTATATACAAGAAGAAGTAAGTGGTATAAAAACAATTATAGTATACATAAATAAAATACTTGAGATAATAAAGTAGAGATATAAGCACCGGGTTTGGCGAGATATTTTATGCCAATTAGGCGAAAACATCGTTTTGATTACCAGATACGTATAGCATGCTATAATAACACATTATTTATTTATTTCAAAATGAAAAAAAAGGAATAAACGAAACATTTTCTGTTATTAAAATAAAAGAAATAACAATCAATAAATAATAATATTTTTAGAACAAACAATTTATTGTAACATTTATATGATAACCAGCATGTTAGGCAACTGAATGACATTTTGGCACCAATTAGGTACCTCGGTGTGTATAGGGCATATATGGGCCATATTTATTTGTAAAACTGAGCATGAACGTTTACCAAGTGTGTTTTCATAGTCGCTTATATCTTTTTGCAACATAGCGCACCTTCTGAAGCCAAAACTGCACAAAAGAAAAAAAAATCAATATTTGCAGTATTTTTTTTTTTTTATGTAATGCACATTTTGTAATCAGTAGGCTCGATAATCAGACCTCGTTTTTTTGCTTTCAAAAGGTGATATTTCATACGACGTCTTTTTTGGATTCGTCGTTTTTCCATGTTTGATAGTATGCGTCTACTCGTTTTGTAACTTTTTTTGTAACTTTCTTCTTTATTAACAGCGACATTTGGATTTCCTATTTAAATAAAAATTCTTCTCAATACAAAGAATTTTGTTAAAATAAATAAATGAAATGAAATGCGGACATCTATTGCTCAAAGCACAAAATTTTTCCTATTGAGTTAATAAAAATCAGTAAAAACATTATTTTTATGATAATAAAAAGGTGACTTATGTAATAACAGAGTCATATATTATGTACGTTATGGATTAAGTAAGAATATTTCTCCACCATTTATAAATAATAATAATAATAAAATAAAATGCGGACAGACCAAAGTCTATATTTGACCGAAAACAACAACCATTTTCTAAATGCTTTAAAAAGATGGCCAATGAAAAGTGATATTTCAAAAGTATTATGAAAATAGCTAAAAACCATTTATTTTAAACTAAATGAATAAAAAATTTATATTTTTAATGAAATAAATGGGATTTGAAAAATTATTGGAAATTTATCACCATAGATGTATTAATATTACAATCAGTACTTTGTATGCAAAATGGAACAATTAGAAATACTTTTTAAACCCGAAAAATGGTCGTTGCTTTTTTTAAGGTTAAAAAGGAGGTTACGAAATATTCCTATACAGAGATGCCAAGCCCCCGCTTATTGCACAGCAAAATTTTCTTATAGGAAAAGTTATTTTTTAAATCCGCAGAATGTTCCTATTTAATAAAAGATTTTCTGTATTAAAATACCGGTATCCAAAATGCCGGAGACTTGGCAGCTCTGCCTATAACATTTTGATTAATCATGGTACTTTTTTTAATCGAATTCAAATTTAGTGAAGACAACGTTTTTTGGCCAAAAGCAGCTTTTTTCCACATGTGGAACTACGATACAATTCCTTGATGCTGAAATAAAATGTTTTGACTTATGCTATTATTGCTTCCTCTTATTTATTTATTTGAATTTTAAATAAGATGACTCAAAATCGTGTTTTTTAAATGTACGGAAAAAATGCATTTCGAGAGAGGGCGAAAAGAACAATATTTGGTGATTTATTACCTGCGTTTGGCTAAGTTTCTTACTACCTTGTATTTAATACTCTTCACAATACTTCGCTGTGATATGGACTTAGGCGCTTTTATAAAAAGTTTGACGTAGTTCGGGCTTAAGAAAGTGAGTATTTTACTGAATAATACAAATAAATGAAAAATGAATACTAAGAAATTCTAATAAAAGAAAAATGAAGCATTATATTGATCTATGTATATTTAAAAATGCATCTGCTAGCACTATTTAGATAATTTATGTGTATATAATAGGAGATAAATAGCTTTTGATTCTGTATTTCTATGCTTTAAAGCATTAACGTTTGTGTGTTTTTCATTATCATTGGGAGTAAATAGCCGATTTAAAAAATAATGTGGGCAAAAAATGTTGGTAACTATCTTTGCTGCAAAATATACTATATTTTGCGTAGGAACAATAATCACCATTAATGCACGAGCAAAAAAAGTTCTAAAATTGAGAATTCTTTGATGTCAATATAACTAAAAATTTAAAATCTTTTTTTTTTTTTTTTTTTTTTTGTGGCAACTCTTAGGATATAATATTTTCGTTATGAACGATTTCTAAAACATTCAACAATTTAATTTCACAAATTAAACATTTTTTTCCAGAAAAAGTTTTAAACCCAATTTATTGAGAATATTGCAATTTCTAGGATACTGTTAGGGTCAGAAACTATAACTTTGGCATCACAGTAACTTATAAGATATAAGTGCTCGTTTAGGACAAATTTTAAAAAAGGGATTCCTTAACTCTTATCGACAACCTCATTGCATCCGTGGAAAACAGATATTCAACATTATAAACTATTCGGACGGATTTCACACCGTATAAAATACACTCCATTCTCTTCAAACATAATAGTTTATGTTATTTATAGTTTCTCAAATCGGTGCGAAGCTTCTGTTTATGCGCATGACATCATTTCAAAGAGTTATATTTCCAATATTGGAAAATTTGGTGTTTTATTTTCTGTATTACTTTTAACATTTTGCATATTTCCAATTTTATATTCATGCATGGTTTGCTTTTCTTTTATAAAAATAGTATATGCAACTTTATATATAAGATTTTGTAATTCTACGATTCAATATGCTTATTATCATCATATTTTATCACAATGAATGACCAATTAAAGGTAACATCTCATTTTCTTTACTTATCGCAAGTTATTAAATGTTTATTCTCAGCAATATCGCTCAGACTAATCCCTCTGAGGGAAGTCCTAGTTAATAAATTGTTTGCGTGCTTTGATTTTCTTTTTTAAAAGGATATAAATTGTTTTATTCTATAATTATCAACTAAACTTTTTTAAAAATTATTATTCCTCTTTTAAAATAAGGAGATGTAACCCGTCGATATTCGACGAAAGAAAATGGTTAAGAAGGAACTTCTTCATTGATTTATGAATCTACAAAATCTACAAAATTACTTACAGTATAAAATGCATCTTATATTGATCAGTCTACCTCTCAAACAAATATTATAAAAAATTCATCTAATATTAATCAGTCTAACTTTAAAACAAATATTATTTTAAGCTAAGATTAACAAAATACTATAAAGCTCAGTTGTAAATTTTTTTTTTAATTAAACTTTAATCGCATATAAAATCAGTAAAATATAAGAAAGATCAGCTATTATGATAAATTTATCAATTGAGACTCTTATGTTTGGTATAAATGCGATTGAAAAAAACAAAATTTATTTCAAATTGACACGATCATAGAATTTCACGTGAAATTAAAACCCGTCATAACTTTCATCTTCTCAAAATTTAAACACGTGCTTCTCATATCCGTATTCACCATGTTTAAAAAAATGGTGTTTTAATTTGATCATTTTAAAATCAATAACTCAAAACTATAAGTTATTTAACTGATGAATAAAAACAAAATAAAACCGAAATCACGGAATTTTATAACAGACGATATTTTTTGCAAAGTATACGCATTTTAATTTCTATTTTTTTTTTTCCAATTTTAAGAGAAAATGGAGTGATTCTGTTGCCACAATTACAAAATATGTACTAAAAACTATAAAAAATATTAATATCTCAAAAAAAAATTGAGATACAAATTTCAAACAAATTTCATTTAAAAGCACATTTTTTTTTCTCTATACAACAATGTAAAAATCGGAAATATGCGGTGTTTAGAAGTATAAAATTTGCAGTAGCGAAAAATGCAAAACTGAAATTTCATGGGAAAGTGCTGCCATTTGCAAAATGACGTATGCGTTACGCACAGATACGTTTAGCCTTTATAATATAGATAGAATTAGTTTAAAAATATGCATGTAACTGGTTTTTGAAAAGGAATTTTCGCCAAATTGGCGTCAGAAAAAAAAACCACGCCAATATGGTGCATATATGACATCTGTGCCGATAAATCAAAAACTCATTATTTTTCTGCTAGCCCGGCGCAGATAATAAATCACCAAATATTGTACCCGTGGCATTTTTTCATATTTTGTTTATTATTTAACATGTAATAATATAATCCTTTCACTGATTTCATTTATAATACATAAGTTTAATTTGAAACTAAAAAATTTAAAATTCGTGACTTTTATTTATTTTTTAAAGTAAAAAGAACAACAACAACAAAAAAAAAATAATGATATTTTGAAGCTCCATAATTGCAGCGAAGGAACAAAACGTAAATAAATCCAATTTATCGCAGCATAAAACTTACCAAAGGACTTTTGCATAGTATACCATAATATGTGCTTCATTTGGATGTTGCCATTAAACAATTAACAAATAATCCTGTCTTTTGTGCCACACACGTTAGCGTAATATATATATAGACTACAAACTACGGAAATACCCTATAGTTAGATATAAAATATTTTTCAAGGGTAAAAACAAACTCAATATTATCTTATATTGTTTGTTCAATACAAAGCACAAAACTTTTTTTTTTAGGAATGGACCAAAGTAATCCTTCAAAGATCAAACTTCAGCACATACTAAAAAGATAATATATAAAGGTTGATCATAAAGCTTAATCAAAACTTAAACACTTTAACGGGATATCTGGTCGGTACATCTACTGAAAGTCAAGACTGCGAAACACTTTCAACTAACTAACCTCGGAGAATTCCTTATTTCTCTATAAAGACAATTAGTCTGCTCCCTAAATATAATTTTTATAGAAGTATGCCTAACTTCCATCTATGCTCCTGTATAAGTGTAGATTCCCCAAAATTTTAAGGAATCAGTTGCTCCTAAATCCAAATTTTTCAGTCGCCATGTCAGGACTTAATTTCTAAGATAAATTAAGAAACAACGAAAAAACAACATGAATTTCATAACAAGATCGCCGAAAAAAGCTAATTTTAACAAAGGATCGCAAAAAACGCCGCTACTATCGACAAAGGATGGGAAAACACGATTTCCATCAGAAATCGCACAAAAATTTGGAAATCTTGTCAGAAAATATCGAAATATTTTTTTTTTTTTTTAAATGATTGTGAGAAAAAAAAAAACTCAAAATTCGGCAAAGCATAAGTTAGTCACAAGTCAAAAAAAAAAAAAATAAAATAAAATAAAATAAAATAAAATAAAAATAATAAAAAATCGCCAGATGGTGATTGGCGTAGGTGAATCTGCACCTTTACCCATAAAGCATGGTGACGTCACTACAACGTCGTTGTGAAGTCACATTGTGACTTTGTGACCATTGATTGTCAATGTGATATCACGTGACGTCGATCTGAAGTCAGGATGTAAAATCCTTATAGCCGTTTTAGAGCTCTTTTGTGACGTTTCACAAAGTGGTCACAATGTGACAAATTTGTCAAAAATGTGTCATTTGTGACTAATTTGACATTAACATTGTGACGAAACTGTGACAAAAGCGACGATACTTAAATTGATAGAAACATGTTTTTTAAAGTAAATAACATGTTTTGAAGAATATTTATAAATTTCGAAAGATTTTTAAGAAAGTCACATCTCAGTCACAATGTGACGTCACTGAGTGGTGGCATTTTGGTCACAGGTGTGATGTGACCAAAGTAACTCACAGTGAAGTCATTGTGACCTTGCATATACTATTAGGGTATATTCTTGTGTAAAAATAGTTTTCTTAAAATTTTGTACATTCTGCTATGTTTTTGCGTTATCATAAAATTAGTAAAATATTCAAATACAATCAATATCAAGATTAATTCAACCCTTCAAATATAATAAAAATGCTAAGAGACATTAAATAAATTTATTACTCATATTTATGAAATACCATTGTTTTTATTCAGAATGCTAAGGAAGAATTCGCTCATTATAATTTCTGCTTGAAATCTTTTTGTGTCATGCCTCGACATTCAAATAAATCAATCGGAAGCATAATCATAATTAAAAAATCGCAAGTAATCAATGTTTTGTTCAATAAATTATACGGTATTATTTGATAATGATATACATTAGTTTTGTTTTTTCATGTGAGAAATTGTGCTAGCAAAACAATATTTTTTTATATTGAAAAATCTATTTCATAGAATTTGTGTAGAATTACAAGCAAATGTGGTGTAAAACTGTAATAGATAAAATCATGTTCAAATGCATTTTTTCGTTTATTTTGTTTATTTAAATTCATAGCACCTGTAGTTGTCACCTGATCTGTCTGTTTGTCCGCGTGTAACAAAATAAAAACCACTCAAAGGAAAGGCTTGAAATTTAATTTTTATAATTGTCGAATTTTGTCAAGTGATTTCAAATTTTATAAAAATAAAATCGATACTTAAAAAGTTAAGAATAAAATTGTTCTTCATTCTATTAAATTCTATTTTACGTAATTAGTTCATTGATATTCTGTTACCATTGATATTCCAATATTCCGTGATAGGTAGTGATTCTATGTTGCCAATGTGGTGACTTCCTATTAAACTTAGAATCCCATGAGTTCTATATTACTGCATTTAAAACAGATTTTCGTAATAAATCTTATTCATGCATTTTTGCATACGAATGTAACAGCTACTGCACCAAGATCTGAATATTCATAAAACGTGTTTACAAATACACCTCAACTGCCACTTTTGACAATTTCCCATTTCTTTAAAATCAACTGAATGCAAAGCGTTATACTTTGTTTATTAATTATCGGTTTTTCGTTACGAACACAGTAATCGCTTAACATTCGCGAGGTTTGATTATTCGTGAAATAAAAAAGTGAGGAACATTTAAACATTCGCGAGGTTTTATTATTCGCGAAATAAAAAATGAGGAACATTTAAAAATTCACGGATTTAATTTTGTAAAGAATGTTTTTTTACAAAGTGAACTCGCAGTGTTTCAGTAATTCCATAAACTATTTAGAACTGGAAAGCGCCAGAAGTTTTGCTAATCAGTCACACTAACAAATACAAATCTAATGACAAAAACTAAATCTTTTGAATTCCCTAATTACAACCAACTTACTAATTTAAACATTCTAGAAGATCATATCTCGGTTAATTCCAAGGATTTCGATATAACCATTTACACAGACGGATCAATTATGGACTCAGGATCAGCTTCAGCATTCACAGTGGAACACAACAACTTTTTCATATTAGATAAAGCTTTTCGTCTACACCAATTTAATTCTGCTTATCAAACTGAGTTATTTGCTATCTATCAAGCTATAAGTTGGTTCATAACATCCCCATATACCTCATTAATTTTATACTCAGACAGTCACTCAGCGGTGGATGTTCTTAAATTAACATTCTCTAGAAATGAACTGATCCTGAACATATATGAATCGTTAATATCAAACCCTAATAAATTGGTAACAGTACAATGGACCAAAGCACATATTGGTACAACAGGTAACGAGAGAGCAGACTCCTTGGCCAAGGCAGTAATTTTAAGTAACTTACCAATACCGCAAATAAACTAACCAACAACACTAGTAAAACGTCTCTTGGTCTCAGTCACTATGGTCCTCTTCCACCAAAAGACGATTCACATATAAAATCATAAATAAAGTGGACCCAGACTTTATATGCGGCAAAATAATTTTACCATATTTTTTTAGTGCACATGGTAGTTTCCCAAGTTTCGTATATAAAATAGGTAAACGAAACTTTCTGAATTGCCCATGTGGATAGGGAATTGGGGATCCAATACATTATCTATATAAAAAATGCTCTTTGCTGAACTATTCTTTCCCGTTTAATAGGCGAAAAACTCTTAGACAAAATCTCTTGCAAACTTTATTTAAACCAGAACATTTCACAAAATTAAAAGACAATTACACTCAATTGAATAAACTGTTTTCTTGTATTTACAAAGACATTTAACTATAGACTTTCACGTAAGTTGAAATTTAACATATATAATTGTCTGTCAACAATTTAACGTACGTAGCTTCAATTTTTAGTTTGTATGAAATTCTGTAATCAGCATATTGAATTATTCGCATCATTTGTCAGTACTCACGATTTCCAATTTTAAGTTATTTTTAGAGAAAAAAAATCCTCAATTAACTTTTATTAACTATATTTATCTATTCAAATTCTAATTTAAATTGGAAATTGTCAGTCATTCCCGTATTTGTCTAAATGTATTCATGTATATATATTTACGATTAAGCATCTATGAAATGTATAGTACCAGGTTCGCCCTGAAAAAATAGTGTAACCAATTGTGTATTAATTGTATATATATATATATATATACATATATATATATATTTAAGTTTTAAATAAATGGGTTAGGGTTGTTTGGATGGATGTTTCCCCTCGTGGGCATTACGTTCCTATATCGAAAGGTTGGCTGTCCACGAGTGAGTGATTTCAAAGACTTTCAAAGCCTTCAAAGCCAGAAGTTTTGCTGTAAAAATTGCAATAAAATTAGCTATACATTTTTTATTGCATCTAATTTCACGACAATTTTTACGGCAAAAATTGCTGTCAAAATTACTGCCCGCAGTTTTTGCCATAAATTTAACGGATTTTTTTTATAGTGTTGTGTTGCCTATGTTCTGAGAATTTCAACCCTCGTATTGAGGCAAAATGGAGATCAGTAATTCCAAGAAACGCGAAACATGATGATGCTAAATATAAAAAATTCTAAATTTTTTAAAATTAAAAAATTTTATTGCAAGAAAAAAATGGAAAATTTTAATAGTTTTTCCTATAACTTGTTGAAAAAGATAAACAAAACAGACCTTAACTTGTGAAGAGTCCTAAATTCAAAAGAGAAATCGAGACCGTAAGTTTTAATTTTACGAAAATTTCTAAACGAAAGATCTGTTGTTTCAAACAGTCGTATATCAATATTTTTTTCAGACATCAACTAGAAACCAAACTTTGTAAAATATGTTTATGATTATTCAAAGTTATTTTCATCATCTATTTTTTTATGTTTAAAAGATATATTTTTTCGTTTCAATTACTGTTTATACATTAAAAATCATAGAACCTACTTTTATGCACTAGAAGGTAGTCTGAACATTTGCGGTTGTATCCAAGAACCAAACTCTGGCGAATAAAAAATGATTACTGTATTTTATAATGAAAAGACTTTTATATTAATTTTTATAATAAGGAATTATGAAATGAAATAAAGTTACCTATATGTGGAGAACTAGCCATGAAATTTATGATACTTTTATCTACGAGGGTGTATTTTAATGGAAATTTTGATTTAACCTTAAATACATATTGTATCATTTTCGATACCACAAGTGTTCCCGATTTATTGGGGGTTTTATTCACATATTCCGTATTCTCACCAGAAATTTAAAAGAGCAATTTTCACTTAATGACAGGCCATACGTAATTAAATCAAGAAAAATTTACTATTTAGATTTTTCTGGTATGAATTCTGACTCTTTGAATTGCGCATTTTTTGGAACGCGTTCTATCCTATGCATTTAAGAGTTAAGGTTACATATGTTGAATATAATGCTACATCAACACATTGGGAACAAGCGATAGGTATAGGTGCCGCATGAGGTGCTCAGATTCCTTCATTAATATCACCAGTAAATTTTTCTGAAAATTTTATCTTCTTTAATCCGAGCAATTTCCCGATTCTGCTAGGCAAAAAATTCTGTTTTGAAAAACCGGTGACAAAAAATTTAAAATTCTAAAAAAAAAAAAAAAAAAAAAAAAACGCACGCCTCGAAAGGATTAACTTTATTATCGGCTGACTTGTATTTTTTTTGTTCCCAGAAATCACATTAAACTCGCTCTAGATAAAAATATTTTTAGCAGCCTTACGTTTTGAAAAAATATATTTGATGAAGAAACATCCAGACCGTAACCACCATTAATTTTTTTTTAAATCCTGAGATTTACAAGTATCCTTATGAAAATATAACAAAATCAACACGCAGTTATAAAGTTTTAAAATAAATATATAGTTTTTGAACATTTTGTTTAATTTCATAATATTTTTTACATAAAATGAAATACTAATAATAAGATGAAATTTTTTTTTGACATCCCTGTAAATTCCTAATCCATTGTCTTCGAATTTACCCTTTATGAAGTCAATCACAAGTATCTGGCTCAGTTTTAGGCATAACTTCATATACTTTTCGATGATAGAATAATAAAAATAAGACAAAAATCGTTATCGTAGACATCCACAAACGGACAGACAGTCATTTTGCATAAAAAGGTTTTGGAGGATAGTTGATCATTAAAACGTACAAATCCGTCGAAACCCGGAAGTCGATTTTGTTAATACGATACTTTACTCTATTGAAGAAAGAAGAAAATAAAAATTTAGTATTTTAAAAAGCGGGCACATCTACAAATGAACAGGATCATAAGAAAGCTTGATTAGTAGGATTCCGTAGAAAGCCAATGGCAAATGACTAAAAAACAGCCTTGCGTTTAAAATACTTATATTTTGATAATATCATTAAACCGTAATTAAAAATATAATAAATGATACGTCCGTTTTCAAGTAAAAAAAAAAAAAAAAAAAAAAAAAAAAAGTTATAGTTATATTCAATTTGAGTGGAGATCTTGTAATTAAAAGATATAATTAATGAGTAAGCATTAAGGCAAAGATTCAGGAAATAAAATGTTTCTTTGACATTCAATTTCACATTCAGTAATTAAAAAATTATTATTATCCACTCTTGCAGAAAAAAGTATGTTTATGTAAGAAAAAAAAATTATGCTACATTAATATTATGTTTTTGGTTAGTTTTACTTTTTAATTTATGGCAGTCATGATATTCGTGAGCAACTTTAAGCAGTTCGTATACATTAATTAAAATGAGACTTCTTTATCTGTTACGAGTAATAACGATTCATATAAAGTATTTAATAAAAGTTGTTCTACTCATATTATTGCGAGATGCTATTAAACAGAAATTGCAAAATCCATAAAAATGTTCAAAATATGCTGAAAGAAATTGCATATTTGTCGCTTTTGTTTGAAAAATATACAATTTATGTAAATTTGATTTTTTTTTTACTCACATTCATCATGTGATGCCCACAAAAATATACAGCATATCATTTTAGGTACGTTATATATTTAAAGTTTTATAATTGTTGCATTTCTGGTTAATAATTTTTAGTTGAAGCAACAAAGAAAACTGGCAATAAATCACAATTAAAATAATGCAATTTTATGTAAATCACCATTACATGGAACAGCACAGTGGACACATTATCACTAACTTCACTTGTAAGCACTTGTTCATAAGGAGATAAGAGCAATGGAAAGGAAAGGAGAAATAAGATTACTGACTTACAGGCTAAATGGTTACCGGATAAAAGGTTTCATATTGTAATTGTATTTTTGTATTGAAATTCATTACGCGATACCCACACAAACACACAATGTATCTTTTTAGGCACGTTACAAATTTAAAGCATTATAATTCTTGTATTCAAGGATACTAATTTTTAGTTGATACAGCAACGAAAAACTGGCAATAAATCACAATTAAAATAATGCAATTTTATGTAAATCACCATTACATGGAACAGCACAGTGGACACATTATCACTAACTTCACTTGTAAGCACTTGTTCATAAGGAGATAAGAGCAATGGAAAGGAAAGGAGAAATAAGATTACTGACTTACAGGCTAAATGGTTACCGGATAAAAGGTTTCATATTGTAATTGTATTTTTGTATTGAAATTCATTACGCGATACCCACACAAACACACAATGTATCTTTTTAGGCACGTTACAAATTTAAAGCATTATAATTCTTGTATTCAAGGATACTAATTTTTAGTTGATACAGCAACGAAAAACTGGCAATAAATCACAATTAAAATAATGCAATTTTATGTAAATCACCATTACATGGAACAGCACAGTGGACACATTATCACTAACTTCACTTGTAAGCACTTGTTCATAAGGAGATAAGAGCAATGGAAAGGAAAGGAGAAATAAGATTACTGACTTACAGGCTAAATGGTTACCGGATAAAAGGTTTCATATTGTAATTGTATTTTTGTATTGAAATTCATTACGCGATACCCACACAAACACACAATGTATCTTTTTAGGCACGTTACAAATTTAAAGCATTATAATTCTTGTATTCAAGGATACTAATTTTTAGTTGATACAGCAACGAAAAACTGGCAATAAATCACAATTAAAATAATGCAATTTTATGTAAATCACCATTACATGGAACAGCACAGTGGACACATTATCACTAACTTCACTTGTAAGCACTTGTTCATAAGGAGATAAGAGCAATGGAAAGGAAAGGAGAAATAAGATTACTGACTTACAGGCTAAATGGTTATCGGATAAAAGGTTTCATATTGTAATTGTATTTTTGTATTGAAATTCATTACGCGATACCCACACAAACACACAATGTATCTTTTTAGGCACGTTACAAATTTAAAGCATTATAATTCTTGTATTCAAGGATACTAATTTTTAGTTGATACAGCAACGAAAAACTGGCAATAAATCGCAATTAAAATAATACAATTAAATATAAATCACCGTAACATTAAACAGCTACGTTTTGAGCTCAAAAACAGCTAATATAAACACGTGTACATAAAGGGACAAGATTTCAATTGAACAAAAAGGGGGGGGGGATGAGAAATTACAAAGAGTGCGATAGGTGGCGATAGGTGGCGATAGCTATATGGTACAGCTGTGTGGTACTAGGGATACCACTATTTTTTTTTAATAAACAGCCTACTTCTCAAATGGCACAGATTCGATGATTAGATAAGACAATGATTGCTATAACCTCCTAGGTTCCTGTGTCACCATTCGGGAACCCCTGTTCTTTTGCTAATAAAAACTAATATGTCTGATAATTTACATTTCTAAATTTCTTTTTATTCGCTGGATACTTTTTACGTTGAAGGTAAAGAAATTTTTACACGTGAACAATTTCATTAGAAAGCTTAATTAGTAGGATTTAGCAGAAAGTCCAGGGTAAATGACTAAAAAAACAGCCTTATGTCTTAAATACATAGATTTTGAAAAAAAAACATTAAACCGTAATTAAAAATTGTAACAAGTGATTCGTCCGTTTTCAAGTTTAAAAAAAGTCATAGTTATATTCAGTTTGAGTGGAGATCTTATAATTAAAAGCATATAATAAATGAGCAGCATTAAGGCGAAGATTCGGGAAAGGAAATTTTTCTTTGATATTTATATTCATTTTCGTTAATTAAAAAATATTTATTTACTTTTGAAGTAAAAATATATGTATGCGTATGTACTACGCATACGCTACTATGCTGTAATAAAGTACATTAATGTACTTTATTATAATATAATAAAGTACATTAATATAATGCTTCTTGGTTAGTTTTACTTTTTAACTTATGATAGGACATGATATTATGAAGAATTTTAAACATTTGATATGTAATTATAAAAATGAGATCTTCTTTATCACTTACGAGTAATAAAGACGCGCATAAAGTATTTAATAAAAATGGTTCAGCACATATTATTATGAGATTCTATAAACAGAAATTGCAATCTTTATAATGAATGTACGAATTATGCCGAAATAAATTGCTTATTTATCGCTTTTCATTCTAGAATATACAATGTCTGATTGTTTTTTGTTTTGCTTTTTTTTAATTTCAACATAAACTCTTTTTAGATGGATGATTTTTACGTTGAAATTAAACTAATATATAAAGGTAAAAATTTAATATTTTAAAAAATTGAGCACAAATACAAATGAACTGGTTCATTAGAAATGTTAATTAGAAAGGATTCAATAGAAAGCCCAAGGCAAATGACAAAAAATTATCCTTCTGTTTTAAATACATAAATTTTGAAAATAGCACTAAACCATAATTGAAAATGTAATAAATGATATGTCCGTTATCTAGTTAAAAAAGTCATAGTTATATTCAATTTGAATGGAGATTTTATAATTAAAAGCATACAATTAATGAGTAGTATTGATGCAAAAATTCAGGAATAAAAATCTGTCTTTGAAATTTATTTTCTCTTTCGGTAATAAAAAAGTAATTATTATTTGTTTTTGCTGCAAAAATATATGTCTGTGTATGGAAAAAATATTAATCTAGATTTATGTGCTTCGTGGTTAAGTGTTACTTTTTAACTTATGAAAGTACACTATATCCGTGAGCAATATTAAATATTTGGTATATTTAAATAAAAATGAGACTTTCCTCTACGAGTAATAACGATGCATATCAAGAATTTAATTAATGTTGTTAAACTTATATTATTAAGAGATGCTATTAAACATTACTTGCAATCTTCCTAATGAATGTCCAAATATGCCGAAAGAAATTGGATATTTATCGCTTTTGTTTCTAAGATATGCAATTTATGTAATGTTACTTTCGCAATTTATGCAATTCATTATGTGATACCCACAAAACACACAATGTAATACTTTAGGTACGCTACATATTTAAAGCATTGTAATTCTTGTATTTCAGGATAATGATTTTTAGTTGAAACAACAAAGAAAAATTGGCAATAAATCGCAATTAAAATAATGCAACATTAGTTAAATTGCCTTAACACCAACCAGCACACTGCACTGTTAAAAATAAAGGTGACAAACCTGTTGTATTTGACGCCCAGGGGTGAAAAGGTTAAATCACTTGGCACCAGCGGGCTTGAAAATGTGTTTGGGGTGCCGTTGGGTGTTTCACGCTAATTAGGGTGCCGCGCAATGCATACCGTTTGAAGATTTTCACCCCTTAGTCATTTGCCCATTCTCTGTAACGTGTATCCTTGCACTTTAACTCGCTGTCACTGGTGGATCAACAAAGCAATTTTTTCCTACGATGACTATGACAATTTTGCTTAGAACTTCGGATGGCTAACTTTTGGCGAGCTTTTTTATATAAAGCAACCTTCGAATTTCAGGACATATGAACATTTCAGGGAGACTTTGAAGGTGAGCTTGATGGCCGAGTGGATAGGGCGCTGAGCTTGTAATCAGACGTTCTACATTCGAATACATCGAGGGCCGAAAGTCGGTTAGTATATTTTTTAATTTTTTATTATTGGGCATTCTGGATAAGGGTGCCATCTTTTCACCCTAATTAAAGGTGCTATTTTGGCTCCTTTAAGGGTGTCACCAGTGAGACAAGCCTTTCACCCTTAAAAGGTGCAATGTGTCACTATTAGTTTTAACAGTGTGGATACGTTTCGAGTTTATCATCAGTCGATCTAAAAACGTGTACTAAAGAAACAAGATCGCAGTTGAACAGGAAGGAGAAAAAAGATAAATTACAAAGAATTCGACAGGATGCGATAGCTATATAGTAAATAGTACAACCCATGTAATTTGAAAATCGGCTGAACTGAAAGACCTTAAAATTCTTTAAAGTCTTTTTTAGATGTGAAACATTTTGTTGTCAACGCTATTTTTGCCGATGTCAAATGACACCTTTCAACAAATTTTCATTTATTATTTCTATTTGATTTGTAAAATTTAGATATAAGTAATTCCCAAATATTTATAATACATTGAAGATTTGTTTTAATACTGATTAGCTTTGAAAATTAGAAGCAAAATAAGTAAAAATGAAAACTTTTAAAGATGTTATTGGACACTGGTTGAAATAGAGTTAAAAAAGCATTTTTTATGACATAATTAAACAGAGTCAAATGATTTATTTTTTATAGCTTGTAGGATCGGTATTATTTCATTTCAGTTTTATATGTGCAATTTTTTTTAAACCGGTGCACGTATTCATTACTTATAAAATTTACTCTTTGTATTTGTTTTTGCGAATCTGTGTTGAGCGCGCTTCTCTCTCTTCGCATGTTTAAAAAGCAAACTCTTCCTTCGTCACTATTAGCGCTAATCTTCAATTTTAACCAATAAATTATGACATTGCTGTCGTAGCGACTTGCAATTTGGTTTGTCATTCAAGATTCTTTGAATACAGTAACACAATATTTTTATTACAACAAGGTTATAAATAAGATCACAGCTTTTTATAAAACAATTTTTAACCATGATCCTTTGGTTGTTCAAAAATTCCTAGAAAACCTCGGTTTTCCAAAAATTTCTATGCAACCACGGTTAACGGAAAATGCTTTGGTCTTTTGTTTTTTGGATAACCGGAGTTTTACTATATATAACTGTCAAATGTGGCAAAGTGGATACCACTAAATTTTTAAAGAAATAATTACGTATAGAATCGCAGACGTTTGATAATTAGTTAAGGTAATGATTGCTATAAGCTTATAGCTGTGGCTAGCATGCCACAGTTGGCCACCCATAGTATATACCAATGTCAGAGGAGCATAGCCAGTAGAGGAAAGTCTAGCCACAATGACAAAAAAAATAATAACAAAAAAGAATAGAGGAAAAGAAATAAATGAAATAAACAAGATTAAAATAAAATAGAAGTAAATTTAAAAAAAAAATGAAAAAAATAAGTAAATAAATAAATAAATAATAAATCAGAGAGAGAGGGGGGAAAACGAAATAGATAAAAGGTTTTGTTTAAACATAAAAACAAAAAGAGACAAAAAAAGTGTGAAAAAAATTGTAAAAATAAGTTCCGTGCTGAAGAGAAAAAAGGAGATGATGAGAGATCATTGACAAGTTTGTCGGAAGTTTTAAAATATAATATAATCTTTGTGCAAGTCCAAGTGCTTGGGAAAGACAGAAGAGGAAATAATTCGGCCCATGCAGAAAATAAAGAAATGATTGGAAGTCCAATAGAGATAGCAATCGAAAACTTATAGATTATATCATTTATTTGATATTTACCTCTGGTGCTCTCTTAAGGTATGCGCCTATCCTCAAATCACAGCTTTAAAAAATCGATTTTCTTTTTTTTTTCTTTTTTTCTTTTTTTCAATAAATTTTAAATATTTAGGATCGCAAAAACGCTTTATTTTGGTTCAGCAATAATTAGAAGCAAAGTTATAGCCCCAAAATATAAAACGGAAATGAACTTTTTGAAATAGAAAGTGATTGTTGAAAAAGTAACAGAATGGTAAAAAAATACATTTTCATACACAAAAAAAAATATATGATGCATACATAAATATGTAAGAACCTACAAAATCGGTGACTGTTAAAGTTGTAAACTTTATACCCAATTTTTTGTGCTATATTATGATCATAGTTTACTTTTTCTGTAACACTGCGTTTTTAACTGTGTACGTGTCATGGGAGAAACATCATTTCTTAAAAAGTTTTTACGATATTGAAATAAAGTTTTGTGAAATAAAATTCTGTTAAAATACATCGCAAAGACTATTTCCTACCAGACCACAATGCAACGAAACACTTTTTGAGTCGCCCTGTAAATAAACTATGAGTGATACACACATATTTTTAATACCGGGCATGCCATATTGTACCGCAATAACGTATATACATTGCATAACAATTTGAGTATATTTATAAGAGTTGCACTGTTAAAAAAAAAAAAAAAAAAAAAAAAAAAAAAAAAAAAAAAAAATCTGTAAAATTACAGAAATTTTTTCAGGTAATCCATTATTTTGAGTCTTATGTAAAATTGCATGTATTAGAAAAACAGAGATTCTGTTAAATAACAGAGAAATTATTCGATAAATTTACAATAGACTTTGTAAATTAGCATTGTTAAAAAATACACAAGACTCTGTAAATTTTTTTAATGACATTAATTCAATTTATGTTTCGAAATCAATAAATCGCTCGATCTTCAATGAGACTGAAATTATTTGAATTTTTGAGTAATTTTGAAATGCTGTATTATTTCTTTTTTACGCAATCTGTTTCTATCCGTCACAGGGTTTGAATCCAAGAACACTTGACAGTATTTAATCACCTGTAGGAGTATTTTTTTTAAAATTCAAAATATGCTTGTATGTTTCACATAGAAAAATCGATAAAAATTCTCGCTAACATCGAAGAGATGATTTTTTCCTTTCAAAATTATTTTGACTTAAGAAAATAATTAAATGTACTAAATTTTATTTTTTTATATTTCTAATAAAATTGCAAAATAATTTTATATGTGTGTATTTTAACTTATATATTTAACAAAAATAAAAATATCTTAAAATAAAGACGAAATCCATAGAGAGAATTTGACATAAAATAAAGGAAATGTCGGTATGATGATGAGCGAGAAACTCGATCGAATGCATTTAACCGAGAACTTGTGTAAATTTACAAAAAGTCTCGCTTTCTTTTTCTGTGTTTTTACAGACATTTTTAACAGTGTAAGGCAGAGAATGACAACTCAATTCATAAACATTTTTCAGCTCTGTTACACTGGTAAAAATAAATCTGTGAATTCACGGTGAAACTACCGAACTTTTACCGTTCTGTTAGTAGATTTTCCATTGCGGGAAATACAAGAAGGGAAAACTCCGTTTGAAGAATCAGTAACTTTCCGTTACAAAGTTTGATTTTTAAGGTTAATAATTTAATATAATTTTTAAAATTTATGAATCGGTTAATCATCAAAGAATTCGAAATTACCGAGTGATTTTAAGCTGCTATGTTATTTTACTTAATTATTATTTTATATAATTTAGTTCACGCCGTCCTGAGGATCGAACTCGGAGCCTTTAGATTGCGGAAAAATCCTTACGAACTGAGCCAAAGCTGCTGATGTTGGATTGCACAAAGTACGTCTTTTATGGGTTAGTGAGAAAATCTGTTGTGCTTTTTAAAGATTTCCTTTCAAATATACTCCTTAGAATATTTGTAAACGGTTTATTTTATTTTATTTTAGACTGATGCATGATATTTATTATTTTTTAAAATCAATTTTAAATTTTTAAATAGTTTAAATTAAAAAAAAAATCACTGTTTAAAACCACTGGGTTTTTTTTAAGTTTTATTAACAATTTTTTTGCAAAAAAATATAGACAATTTTTTTTAATTGGCGCTCGCAGATGATTAGCGCTGTGGTGCCTTGACCACTCGGCCATGGAGCCCCCCACACAACGGAGTGTCTCCGTTTTTGTTTTTATTTCCATCCGTTTCGTTATTTTCAGAAAATATGCTGGAATTTTGTGACTTGTAATGGAAAATGCCCTTTTGTTGTGAAAAGGGACCTTTTCTGCGAAATTCGGAAAAAAAAATTTCGTGAATTTCAGAATTTTTTTAACAGTGTAGAAAGTGTTGAAAATTCAAAGATATAATCAATTTCAAAGGAGATTTTATAATTAAAAGCACGTAATGAATCACATTATTGCAAAGACGCAAGAAAAAAGATTTTTCTCTAAATTTTAATTTTCAGTTTCAGTAATTAAAATCATAAATGATTTCTTTTGCTGTAAAAATATATGTGTTTTATGGAAGAATGAAAAAAGGTTATGAAAGATTAATCTTATAGTTCTTGTCTAGTTTATGTTTTCTTAATCTTATAGTTCTTATTTAGTTTAGTTTAGTTTTGTTTTGTTTTGCAATTTACAAAAGAATGATGCAAATGTAATCACGTAGATTGCTAAGCACTTAGTATGTTACATATTAAAGTAAAAGAATCTTCTTTTCTTTTAATAATAAAAACGATGCATAGAAAATACTTGTAATTAAAATGTCTCTATTAAAATGATTGCAAGAGACTATTAAACAAAAATGACAATCTTCATAAAGAATACTAAAAGCATGCTTAAATATACTGAATATTAGAAAGTTTTCTGATTATTGTGTGTAATTTTCAGCCTCAATTAAACTTTAGATTAGTATGTGACGAGTATATGCATTTCTAGGTAATATACAGGGCTCAACAAAATTGTCAAAGCATGCTTATGACAATTGATACAAATTGTCGAAAATGAATTTTCAAACTATTATCTATTTTCTTACTATATCAAGTGTTAGAATACCATGTAGAACATGTGCAAATCTGTAGGTTAAATACAGAGCTCTACAAAACAATTGGAAAACTATTTTGGCTGAGGGCGATAATTAATGAAAACTGTTTTTTCTTTTTAAATATATTAGGCGTTTTCTAAAATGCTTACTCAAATACTTTTTTACATTATTAAAAAATGAAGTTCTTCTTAAGAATTATGGAAGTATTGAAAATTTTTTAATAATTTATGCTTGGTGCATGATTTTTCTTCCTAATATATAATTTTCCATTCTAATACTGTATGGTTAAAACCAGGTTAAAACTGGTTAAATAGGGTTAAGAACATTGTATAATGTATTAACCTGTGTCATATTTGCTGACATAACATTTCCGAAACCTTAGACGACCCAGAGACGAAACCTTATTCGTCTCTGTCGTCTGTCAGATAATCTGAGAACAAAAACTGTACTTTGAAGTCAGAGACTTCAAATTTTGTGTACTTACTGCTGAATATTCCATGTCACACGATAAATCATACAATTTTGAAAAGGTCTATTATTTTAATTAAATCACAATTTCAATGCCATCTATTCATTTTTGCAATTTAAATTTCAAAAGAGAACTTTAAACGTATTTGTAACCACCGTAGCTTGTAGGTAAAGCACCGCGCTACTAAACAAAAGATCGTCAGTTTGATCCCCGGTGTTAGAATTTCAAATTTTCATATTAAAGTAGATTTAATTTTAAAACAATCGCATTTTTTGCCCGTTTAAGAGTTTATATTATTTTTTAACACTGACATTCATAATACATTTTGAAATCCAATTTTCTTTCTATTTTAAAAACTATTGTGATTTATTGATGATTCAGCCTTTTAAATTTCGTTAATGTTTTTCATCTTTCAGAAATTTTTATTTTTATTTATAATTTCGCTATTTTTTTTTATTTCGAATAAAAAAATAACAAAATTTTGAATTTTATTTAAATAATTTGAACACTTTTAATTTGATTAAAATAAATAACTTCCTTTTATAATTACTTTAAAATAATTTTAATATATTTTCAAATTGCTCTAATAATTGAAAAAGGAATTCAAAATATTTTTAATTATTGACCAAAAGAAAAATATAATAATATGTTTAAAATGAAATTTGAGTATATTTATTTATTATTTCAACATTAAAATATTTTCATATTTTTTTTATGCTTCCATCTATTGGGAAACATATAGAAAGATATAATGTATAGAAACTTATAAAGAGACGTTGTTTAGTTAAATACGAGTATAATGGCGCTGTCATTTTTGTAATATTTTAATAATTATAAATTAACCATTTTGATTTATTGATTTGCGGATAAAGTGGTACAAAAAAAAAAAAAAAAAAATATTAAACGAAACCCTCAGAGTAATTTGCGATTACACTTACCCACTTGTTTGATGTGACCTCGAGAATCTATTAACGAAGCTTTCATAAATAATTCCAGGGATTTAAATAATAAATTGTTAAAGCTGTTTTGAAAATAATAATCTTAAGGGCATTAAATCGCATTGGGAAAAAGAATTGTTTATGCATTCTCTTTCAATTCAAGGAGAAAACCATCGTATTTATATTCATTTTCAATGAGTACCTTATAATTAATGAATTAAATTAATGTAAAGAAACAGAATTTATAGGATTCTTTTGCGCTTACTGTAGCGATTATTTGTTAGAAATTAAATTAATTGCGTTTGATGTAAAAAAATACATACTCTTAAACGAATTAAGCATTTGTTAGATAAATTTTAATGATGCACTTTTTTGCTTAGTTTGCTTTTTATCACTTTCCAACAAATTTGTTAAAAAATAAGTAGTTAAGTATTTACGAATATCTATTTGTCTAGCCGTCTTTCTTTCTGTTCACACTTTCATTCGCATGAATATGCACGTTTTTTCGTACAATTGGTATATATTAATGATGATTACCCTCACATGTTCGGTAGTGAAAAATAATGGTGAAACATTGACAGTTTATTTAGAGCAGCGCTCAAAAGAATCCCGTTACATTATTGTTCATGGGAAAAATCATTTAGAGAATTATTTATACTAAGCAATAATTAAGTAGTAAATAATAATTAGGTCTCAAAAATCAAACAAATTATGTGATTTTAAAGACCTAATTACTATGATTTATTTTAAGGATTATTACATTATCATTCCCTCGATCTCCCTCCTCCCGCCTCCCTTCGATAATGATATCTTATCAAAGTGTAATTTTTTTTCCTAGAATGTATTTATTTTGCTATTTGTATTAATTTTTGTTAATAGGTGGCATTACGCCAATGTTTAAGCCGATAGTTGCAGATTCTTTTAATTTTTAAAAAACAAAATACAGGAAATTTTATTTCACATTTGGTAAAAGTAAACTTTTTCAGATTCATTATATCAATTTCGGTCAATCCAGAAGAGACACACAAAATTGTAAAATTTCACCCAACGCTTGAAAAAGATCACATTTTATTCAAATTTTCTACCAACGACGTCAAAGACGACTCCGAAAACTTGAAATACCCTTCTAACCAACTGACGATTTAAAACTTGCTGATAAAGTGTGTTTGTGATTTCTTTGACACTCGAACAGTTGATTGTTTCTGAAAAGCATTTTATTCTACGTTTTGTGGAGAATGGTAACTTTAAAAGAAAAGGCACTTCTTGTAAACTTATTTTATCAAAATAACAGCAATTCAGCTGCAGCTCTTCGAGAATTCCAGAAGCTAAAAGATATTAGACGTGGACCAATGTCGGATCGTGGAGTTCACAAAGTGATTAAAAAGTTCTAGGAAACAGGAAATCTCGACATTCTTCGTGTCAGAGGACGAAAAAAGAAAGACATATTAAAAAAACTATTTAATTCCATATTTTGGAATTAAATAGCTTTATGATAAATTAGTGATTTTAATAATTTTGTATTTTCATAAAAATAGATAACAGGCTAAAAAAAGATAACATGCTAGTTTGCACCAAAGACCATGACCTAAACAAAAAGAAAATTTTGATTGGATCAAAAATGATATCAATATCAAAGGACAATCCCCCTCCTTTCCGTAAAGATATCTTACGACATCATATGCCAGACCCTCCTCCCCTGTAAAATAATAGCTTTATATTTTCACTGCCTCCAAGACAGGAATTCTCAAAAAGCGAATTTTTCGCTTAGATGAAAACACCAGTGTTTGACATTTCAATAAAATGTTGAATAATTGAATTTTTTAGTGCTATTGAAAAACACAGTAAAAGGTATACCGATATGAATTCAAAATTTGTTTTACTATGGGTAATAAATTTTTCTCTCACCAGTTGTCTTTTCAAAAGCTTGAAGGCAATTAAGTAATATTTTTAAAAAATGATCTTTGTTTAAAATAATATTTGTCTTCTTTTTAAATTCTATGTTCATCAGCTATTTAAAAAATGATGTTTTCTTTTAAATTTTTTCAAAGAAAAACTGATTTTTTTTTTCATTTGCAATATTATTTAAAAATGGCTAAGCTAATTATGAAGAGTTTTTTTAAAAGAAATTTCATATTAATCACAATGAAGGATTTATTTGATAAATCTATTTAAAATAAAATTAGAAATTACAATATCCTTCTAATGCATTACTGAAATGAAAAAAAAATATATTTCCATATCAAAAGAGTGCTATAAATATTCATAAATACTTTTAAAGGGATAATAATGCAATGTTTGTTATATTTGCATTAAAAAAATTAAAGTATAATTTAATCAAGGATGAAAACTCATACGTCAATGACCGATTATCAAGCATTTTCCAAGACTGCCAGAATTGTTAACGAAACTTTGATGTTTAATAACGTTGTAAACGAGTGTCCGAAGGATTGCTGTAGCTTCTATTTAGACTGCACCAAAAAGGTTAGAAGTCAGACTTCTGCAGAAGAAGATGTTCGATAAAGCTGCCGATGGATGGAAACGCCAAACCTCAATTTCATCTCAAAACCACTTCCTCAGTTTCAATATGGAGGGGAGAGAAAGGTTTCCCCAGAGGCTAATATCCATGGTAACTGCTAAGGCCGCACACAAGACTTTCAGAACCACTTTTGTACGGAGGTGTACTAAATTAAAAAGAAAAACTAAATTAAAAAAGAAAAAGCAAGTAGACTGTAAATTTAATGGAATGTTTATTTTCTAAGAGTCGCTGCTTGTTGCAGCATTAGAGCTTGTTCCTAAGAGACCGTTTCTCTCAATCCACTGCGTCACACAACACGTGAGCAGGGGTTACACTAAATTGCCGATTGGCGTATAATTGGCGTGGGCTGTGTTTGTCGCCAAGGCGATGTTACAAGATCACAATACAGAAGCGGAACATCCCGCCCGGCGTTGAAATATTTTTATATTTCAAGATACATATGCAATACAAGTAATAACACAACATGATACAGATTATAAGCAAAAATAAATAAATAAAATAAATAAACACAAATAATACATAAAAAATTAATGCATAATAAAGCACATTTAAAGTTTAGGATCTATGATGTTGTCCTCAATGGGTAATATACTTATTTTTGAAATAGGTCGTTTAAAATTACCCTTAGCGGTACGAACTTCAACTACCCTGACTATCCCGTCCGCGCGTGGGAAAACCTTATTAATGCGGCCTAGTGACCAACTGCAAATGGGTACTTGTGAGTCCTTAAGCAAAACTAGCATTCCTGGCAGAATATTAGGCCTTTTAAATAGCCACTTGTTTCTTTCTTGTAACTGGCTCAGATAATTATTCTGCCAACGTTTCCATATTAACTGCGTTAATTTTTGAGTCCTTTGCCATTTATTTAGCAAATTATGTTTGACCTCACTTAAATTGGGTTCTGGAATTAAATTAAGAGGCTTTCCTATGAGGAAGTGACCAGGAGTCAACACCTGAAGATCGTCAGGATCTGTTGACAAAGGACAAAGTGGTCGCGAATTTAAAATAGCCTTTATCTGTGTGATAACTGTCAGGAATTCCTCGATCGTGAGATGAGCTGAGCCCACAGTTCTTTTTAAGTGGTATTTGAAAGATTTGACTCCTGCCTCCCAAAGGCCACCAAAATTTGGCTAAAAAATTCGAAACTTCATCACTCGTAACAAGTCTGCGTAAACGTTTTAGTTCTGCTGAAGCCTCAACGAAATTTGTAGCATTGTCGCTAAAGATTACAGAGCTTTTCCCACGACGAGCGAAGAATCTTTTTAGAGTCGCTATTATAGTCTCGGATGTCAAATCTGAGACAAAATCCAAGTGCACAGCTTTAGTGACCATACATACAAATATGGCAACATAGATTTTCTGAAAAGTACCCTTTCTTTGACCTTTATATTTTATTTCAAAACGCCCACTTAAATCTAATCCCACATTTGAAAATGGGGAACTGGGCACTATTCTTTCAGGAGGGAGATTCCCCCATCATTTGACTAGCCGTTATAGGTTTAATTTTAAAGCATTGTAAACACTCATGTACAATTTTACGCGCAATATTTCTGCCACCAAGCGGCCAATATTTTTGACGCACTGTGTTCAAAAGAGCTTGGGGTCCTACATGAAAATCTCGTTTATGATAATATTGAAAAATTATTTTCGTCAAGCGACAGCTCGCCGGAAGTATAATGGGGTGTTTTTGGTCAAAATTCAAATTTGATTTTGCTAGTCTTCCTCCCACCCTCAATAAGCTATCTCCATCTAAAAAGGGATTTAAGAATTTTAACTTACTTGCGCGATGAACCGAAGATCCCGCTTGGAGGGCCGAAATTTCATTTTTGAAATACTTTACCTGTTCATTTTTTATTAAATAAACCTCTGCCTTTCTTAATTCCTCCAGCAACAGAGGGCCGGTTGCAGATGTTGCTTTTTTACATTTATGTATGAATCTGAAAATATAAGCTAAAATTCTAATTACTTTTTGGAAATTATTGCTAAGATTAATTAAATTATCACAGAAATTAGAGTCAGTATGAATAGCGAATGTCAAGTTGCTGGGAGCTTTAAGCTCACTAGAATAATGTTCATCTTTAATGTCACTTATATTAGAGTCAGTTTTTGCTATTGTTTCTTCAAGAATTGAAAGAGGCGGGCTATGCCACCACAACTGGTTAGAAGACAGGTTTTCCACACTTGCACCTCTTGATATCAAGTCAGCTGGATTGTGTTCTGACGGAATATGAAACCATGGAAAGTTCTTAGTTTGTTCCTTAATTTGCACAACGCGGTTTCCCACAAACGTTTTCAGGAGATGAGGAGCAGTGTCTATCCAAGCTAAAGCAATAGTTGAATCAGAAAACAAATTAACTGAAGCTACTTGTTTGTCTAATGAATTTAAGACCTTGTTAGTGAGTTTAGCCAGAAGAAGACATGCTGACAGCTCGAGACGTGGCACTGTTATTACTTTGGTTGGACACACGCGGGATTTACTACATAATAAGTGACTGATGGTTTCACTAGAATTAGATGTTTGCATGTATATCACTGCGCCATAAGCTTTGGAAGACGCATCTGCGAAACCATTTAGCACCACTGATTGGTTCACAGCTAGGAAGCATCTTGGCACTTCAATGGATTCCAGTTCTTTAAGACTTTCGAGGAAGGTTTCCCATTGTTTGGCAACATGAGAAGGCAGCTTCTCATTCCACTCTATTTTAAGAAGCCATAGCTCCTGCATGAATATTTTTGCTTTAGCAATCACTGGCCCTAAGAGATCGAGAGGGTCATCTTGCAGAACTCCACCCTTACATAATAAATCGTTCAAAGATTTTCCATTGGTTGACTTGGCACTAGCGTCAAAAATGACGTGTAATTTTGTGGTTTTACTAGAGGGTCGTAAAACGCTGTGATGTGGTAAGTAATAGCCATCATTAAAGTTCGTGTTTTCTTTTATTTCATGCATGTGATTTAAATCTCTATATTCTTTAATAAATTCTGTGTATAAATTTTTCATAACAGGATCTCGATCTAAACGTTGCCACAGAGAGTTTAATCTTTTCAAAGCAAGATTTTTGGAATTTCCCAAATCGGGTTCTAAAACCTGTGGTTTAAACGGCATCGTGACCACAAACCTACCATCCGGTTTTCTGAAGTGCGTTTTTCGAAGTGATCATTACAATAGTCTAATTCTTCACTGTTACAGGGTTTTAAATTTTGTACTTCTTCAATTTCCCAGAAAGACTTCAAAGTGTCATTAAGTAATTCAAGATTTTTTGTTAAGAAACAATAATTAGTATTACTATTATTTACTGTTTTGTCATAAATACACCCAGATACTAAATATCCAAAAATACTTGATTGCAAATATAAATTATTGCCTAACTTTATTTTTTCTTCATTTAAAAGAGAAAAATACAGTTCAGCACCGATAATTATCTCCACACTGCTTGGAATGTTAAATTTTTTATCCGCTAAACAAATATTTGCTGGAATTTTTAAATCTGATATGTTTATCTTTTTCGAGGGCGTGAATTCACAGATGTTTGGAACGATTAATAGCTCAATATCATAACTGGTACTATTCATTTTATTTGACAACTTTGATTTGATTCTAGATTTAATGTAAATAGGCAATTTATTTATTCCACTTACAGGAATATTTATTTTCTCTTTTTTCAAGCCTAATATTTGTGCTGCTTTAAATGTACAAAAACAATTCTGTGATGCGGAATCCAATATTGCCCTGAAAGGAATTTTGATGCCCTTTACATCTGTCAAATAAATCATTGCAGTGCTAATTAAAACAGATTTATTATTATCATTTTCATACGAAAAAAATGAATGAGCAGTAGTTTCGTTTTGTGATAAATCTTCCGAAACAAAATTGCTATTTATTGTTTCATGTATTGGGAAATTGTTTATAGGATTGTTCACTGGTGTTGTATAATTATGTAATGATGAATGGTGGCTTGCGCTCTTGCAAACATGACAAGTGCTTTTTGAATTGCAATAATTAATGAGGTGGGCTGAACTTAAACAATTGAAGCAAAGTTTATTTTTCTTAACAAGGTTAATTCGCTCACTTAACTTCATGTTTTTATATTTAACATAATGATATAAGGGGTGGTTTTCGGTTTTACAAATTACGCAACATTTACTTTGAGGTTTGCTTGTTTTTATGAATAAGGATTTTGCAGTATATTTAGAGGATACGTTAGAACTTATACTATTTAAGATTTGACATCTTCGTTCAAGAAATTCTAAAAATTCATCAAAATTAGGCACTTCATTATCCTTTAATGTTAGTTCGTATTGTTTACGAGTTTCGTTATCTAGTTTATTTAGAATAATATTCAGCAAAATTGCGTTCGAGAAATTATCTCTATCATACTTTAAGATCTTTAAAGCCCTTAAATTTTTCTTTACAATATCTAATAAAATGCGGAGATCCTTAGCGGATTCCTGTTTAATTACATAAAGATTTAAAATATTCTTTATATGACAATCTACCATAACTCTTTTATTCTCGTATCTTTGTTCTAACGCATTGAAAAGTGAAACATTATTTTCATCTGGTGTAAGCAAACTCCTCGCTTCACCAATCAAAGCAGAACGCAAATAAAATAATTTTTCATTATCTTTTAAATTTGCATTATCATTAATAAGCTCATTAAAAGTACTTTTAAATACGGACCATTCTTCAATTCTGCCACTAAAAACCGGCAATATGATCCTAGGTAGCTTAATGCTAGACGTTTTAGCTTGGTCCTGTTCAATGGATTTTTTATTAGAATCAGTATTTTCATAATAAGCATTAATAGAGGATTTTAAGCTTACCTCTAGTTTTAGAATATCTTCGTCCAGTTGCGAGAGGATTTTTTCCATTTCTTCTAACTTTTCTTCCTCTATTATTCTGTAATACTCTAGTTTAAGAGCTTCAAACTTTTCTTCTGTTTTCGACAGTAAGTCCAGGTAAGCTTTCCATTCGGATAAATTAAATGTTTTTCCATCCGTTGCGTTAAATATTCTAGTGACTTGGGCCTTGATATTCCCTCGCCTTCTGTTTAACGATGTTATTTCACTTTCCGACATTATTCATCTTGTTGACGAAATTCGATAAATTCAATATTTAATTCAATAGAAAAGACACTGACTCGTTCATACCTCTGGGTCGCTAGGACCAAATGTACGGAGGTGTACTAAATTAAAAAGAAAAACTAAATTAAAAAAGAAAAAGCAAGTAGACTGTAAATTTAATGGAATGTTTATTTTCTAAGAGTCGCTGCTTGTTGCAGCATTAGAGCTTGTTGCTAAGAGACCGTTTCTCTCAATCCACTGCGTCACACAATACGTGAGCAGGGGTTAGACTAAATTGCCGATTGGCGTATAATTGGCGTGGGCTGTGTTTGTCGCCAAGGCGATGTTACAAGATCACAATACAGAAGCGGAACAACTTTATTTATAGAGCGGGTACACTGCATAAACTCGGTGGGTCTTTGGTCCTGTCGAGCATCGAACCCGAGACCTTTCAGTCTGCAATTCAGTGCTATGGCGACGAAGCTACCATGGACTCTTTAATAATCTAAAGTAGATAGCGAAACAAACATTGTAGATATTGCATACCGTATGTGCTCGGATATAAGCGTATCCCCATATTTTGATTGACAAAATATTAGTAAAATTGTCGCATATTTGCTGACCCTAATAAAATTTCAATATCTATTTTAAAGAGTTAAGTTGTGTAAAATACTCAGATAAAATTGAATAGATATTATTACAGTATCCCTATTGCATGTGCGGTATTGAAAATGAAGTGTTCTTTATTTCGGTTGATTTACAGGTACATCGAAAATAATTTGTTATATTATGTTCTATGGGAGGAAAATCATTTGCGATCTCTTCTAATGATTGTTAACTATTTTAAACGTATTGAAATTTACAGATTTTCCAACGCGGTGTTTTCTATTGAATTAAGTAAGCATAGAATTTATTGTTCATTTAAAGGCGCATTAAGAAAAAAAAGTGATAAAACATACAAAAACTTATCCATGCAGTTGAATTTGAAGAAATATATAATTCGGAAGCATATATGAACAATAATAGATTAAAGAAAACACATCAGTTGTCGTATGCGTTTTTAAACAATGCATTTCTTAAAAATATTACCTGATGTACACAAATACTATAAATCCAATAAAAGAACGTAAAAAAGATCTGACCTTTCCAATTATTCAGAGAAATAAGTGAATAGAACTTTCAGCTGCGACTTTAAACATATTTGTTAAACTGAGCAAACTTTTAGGATTTTATTTCTTTATTTTCAGGTATATTTTTGCAGGTAGTTTAATTTTTTAAAAGAAAAAAAGTAGAAGTAAGTAAATAAGTAATTTTTTCAAACATTCCCTTAGCAAAAACCGCTGTAAAAAAGTGGGGCAAGAAAACCGCATCTTACATACAAATCTGAATATCATAAACACAACTGAAAAAAAGTGACAGATATTTTCTCCACTGTAGGATGTATAACAAAAATTGGATTTTCAAATGCTTGATGGGATTTCAAAATGAGTTATTGTTATTATATTTATTTTACTTTGTGATTACACTATATTGCCAAAAACGACTGGTCACTTGCGATTTTAGACGTTTTGTTAAATATCTAAACAAATACATGAGGAATTATCCTGAAAATCTTAGTATGTAAACATAATAGTACAAGTCATGCATTCCGCAAAGATTTTTTCTCTGAGCTCCATAGGAGACCGTAAACAAATTGAAAAAGAACGAATAATTTTGAATAACCCTGTACACACTAATGTAGCAAAATTGTTCAAACTGTTTCAAACGTTCAAACAAATTAAGTAATTTGTTGTAATAAACTGTATTCATTTTCTGAGATAACAACAAGTATACTCGTTGAGAAATTAAGGTTTCTATAAAACAGTCCCAAATTTTGTCAAGTCTTTTGCTTATAAGTGGCAGAGTTCTTAATATAAAAAATGTTTTTAAAAAATGAAAAATGTTCTTGAAAATAAAATTACAAGCAACATTGTACATAATACCGCGTAATCAGAATAAAATAAAAATAATAACTGTATGAAAAATGAGCTGGTTTTCTAAATAACTTTTCATTGCGAATACGAGAATGCAATCAAAATATAATTTGTATAATGCGTTTTCTAAATGCATAGAGCAACTTTTGTGAAAGTCTCAAAAACATGGCTTGAAAATTTTAAAAATTACCGTCGATCGAATAAGCTCAAACTCCGTTGTTTCCAAAATGAAACAAAAGATGAGAGGCTGTATCCATATATCCATTGATTAGTGTCAATATAGTACACACAATATTGCACGTAGTATATTCCGATACAGCCCCACATTTTTTTTTTTTTTTTTTGCTTCATTTTAGGAACAATGGATTTTGAAATTATGCTACTGACAATTGTTTTGAAACTTTTCAAGCTATTTTTGTGACTTTGATAAAAGTTGCTCTATACATTTAACTAATACAATATACAATAGAAATTTTGATTGCATTCGCACATGCATAGTTAAAAAACTATTTAGTAAACTCGCTCATTTTTCACACATTTTTTATTATTTTTAAATTTTGATTACATGATATTATGTAATAGATAGTTTGTGACATTTTCTGAAAAGAACATGTTTCTATATTAAGAATTCTGCAAATTATAAGTAAAAAACTTGACAAAAATTCGGATTGTTTTTATAAAAAGTTTAATTTTTCTACCAGTATACATGCTATCTGCATAAAAAAGAACGCAGTTTTTTGCAGTAAGTTCCTTAATCGCAATCTACCGTTTGAATGGTTTTGCTACTTTAGTTTTGATACGATTATCCAAAAAATATTCGTTCTTTTTCAGTTTTGTTGACTGTTCCTTATGGAGTTTCGTTGAAAAATCTATCGGTCGGTAAAATATTACCTTTACTATTGTGTTTACATACCTAAAGTTTCAGGATAATTCCTCGTGTATTTTTGTAGATATTTAACAAAATGTCTAAAATCGCGAAGGACTGGTCACCTTTGGCCATATAGTGTATATGTTTTGAGGATTATATACAGGAGGGAACTAAATTTCTCAAGTTTATATCTGCTTATTCGTGAAAAACGGTGAAAGAAAATTTTCAAATGTACTCCGTTAGAGCAATCAATTTTAGTATAGTATGTAGTATACATACAAATCCTTCAGATCATATGCCTGGCTGCATAAAAGAAAATCAGGCATTTATCATACTATGCATTATAAAAGCAAAATTAAGTTTTTAAAATTCGTTATGTGTTTTTTCGTTTTTTTTTAATTGCTTATTTAGGCATGGGTCGGGCAGATAGGCTTTTGTGCTTAAAGAAATCTCCTCATTTTGGGGTACCTTGTTAATTGTTATATCACCCTTTAACTTAATATACTATAAAGTTATTTTACAATATTCTCAATGTGTTGGAAAGTGTTAGATAATCTATACCGGCCAAATGGTTCTTCTTTTTTTCTTTTTACTTCTGAATATCATTATGAAATTTAGTGCTCAATAAAATTCGAAGAAGATAACTCAATCCTTAGAAGTAATACAATTAAATAAGTGCTAAAAGGTTTTTATTTTTATTATTTTATATTTAAAAGGAGAATAGCAGTAGTAATATAAAAAAAATGACCGTGTAAATTTTACTTTATTATCTTGTGGTTTTAACTGAGCGAGGCTAATTTAATTCAGATGAAAATTTAAATAGAAATACTTATTATGGTTGTAAGAAAGATAAAAAATTATATTGTTCTTAAATTTAATTAACGTGCTATTACTTAGCGAGTTATAAAATATATTTAAAAAAAAATGATCACAAAGAAAATTTTATACGTTCTAAAACCTTTTATATTAGTATGTTTCTGGTAAGATCTGAGAATGGGTAATAGAAGACAATTTTGGAATATTTAAAAATTAAACTATCAATTTGGGGGGATGATAACGCAAGTATGACTTATATACCTGTTATAAGAAATTGAATTACATAAGATTAATATTCAAAGAACTGAATTATTAAATATATATTTGGAAAATAAAGCAGATTGAGAAAATTTCGAATAAAGCATATTTTAAGGCACCCACTAGTCACTGTAAAAAAGCTGATGATAATGTTAAGTCTATGGGGGCATTCTTTTCAAATATCTGGCTAAAATTTTAATATTTTTTAATATTTTTTTTTTTTTTTTTTTTTTGTATGGGAGATATGAGGACGATCTACAACCGGGCTAGTTTTTAAATTTTCAATGTTGGTTTCAGATTTAAAAAAAAAATTACTTTCCAAACAGGTTAGAACCCGTTCTGAAATTGAAACTGTCATATTTAAAATATATATATACCGTAAAATTCCGTTAATCCGCCCTTCTCGATCAAACCCACTTTACAAAAAATTTGAAAATTTAAAAAAATCTGAGAAAGTGCCTTCCCCTCCCCCCCTCTCCAAAAAAAATCGCTGAAAAAACGGAAATTTTGTGAAAAAAAAAAAGGAAATTTTATCTAATGATCTCTGAAACAACGCTAATTTCGCCAAAGAATCACGAAAAATAACCGCAAATTTTTTAAAATGATCGCAAAAAAAATCATTAATTTCGCCGAAGTATCGCCAAAAAACCCACATTTCGACGAAAGATTGCAGTAAAAACGCGATTTATGTTAAAAAATCTAAAAAAAAAAAACAAATTATGTCAAAAGATTGCGGAGAAATCGTGAATTTCTCAAAGAATCACCAAAAAGAATGCACATTTTCTCAAAAAAATTGTTAGAAAAAAAGCAAATATGTCGTATCTATAAATAAACGGTCAAAAAAATCGCGCAAAAAAGTAAATTCTGTCGAAAAAACGCAGAAAAAAGGAGAAATTTGTAAAGAAAAAAAAGCCAAAAAAGCACGAATTCTATTAAAAAATCTCGAAAAAACGCACATTTCATCAAATAATCATGAAAAAAACGCTCATCCCGATAAAAAAAAAAAAAAAAAAAAAAAAAAAAAAAAAAAAAAAAAAAAAAAAACTTTGCAAATTTGTCAAATATCGCGACAAAACCCTGCAAATCTCGTTAACTATCGTGAAAAAATCCTGCAGATATCTCACAAAGAAGGCAAATTTTGTGAAACGATTGTGGAAAAATCCCGTGCAAGCGCCCCCCCTCTAATTATTTTACGATTTTTTGTCACGTTTTGGGGGATGGATTAACGGTATTTTACGGTGAGTAAAATCGAAAAAGTAAAAACTAGTCCGGTTGTAAATCATCCTCAGCTATCCCATGAAAAAGAGTCATATAAAAAAAATATTAAAATGAGAGCGAGTAATTTGAAAAGAATGCTCCCATAGACTTAACATTATCATCCGGTTCTTTTTCAGTGATAGTGTTGCGTCTTAATCCGTAAATCTCTAGAAGAAAGTCATTAGTTTTAACAAAAAATGTGAAGTTATGTCGATAACTATTTGGCTCATTTATTCTATTTTATTTTTTAAATGCTTTTTTTAAATATTCTTAATTTGCGTTAAAAAATTAAAGAATTCATATGTCATACTGTTTTTAAAACTCCCATAATTGATAAAATGATGAGTAAACATTAAAATCTCGCAATAACTAACATTTATCTTGTGCGAAGAATTTTTGTTACATAATTCTAAACTAAACAATACCTATATGAAATAAAAATAAAAAGTTAACGTCCGTGCATATCTTTAAAATGCAATTTTCGATCAAAAATCCGATTTTCAATAGTTGGTTTAATATTAGTTGGTTTAATAAAGTCTCACAATTTAGTTTTTTAAATCAGTTTGGATTTTGTTTCGATCTTGCTCAAAATTTGAGTTACAGACATTTTACTATGATCATTTAAGAGATATAACATGCTGTTAATTATATTTTTTATTTTTCTCAAAAAGAGATTTTTAACTTTTTTAATCGCAAAACACCATAACTCGAAAAATTATTATTATAGCTTTATGATGTTTTGGAATGACAATGGAAAATGACAATGGATTGTCATTTTCCATCTTTCTGTTTATTTGTAGATTTTGTTTTTCAGATGATGATTGAGTAAATTCAATCAAAACATGTCAATTTACGAAGATCGTTTAATGTATTTTATTGGCATTTGACGTCTTTTTTAGCAATTAAATATTTTAATAAATATTTTTGAAATGTTTTTAATGGACGTATAAAAAAACTTCTATTTATAATTAATAAAATATAATTTGTCTGCCAAGGAATATCTTACACGTCAAACCCGATTTTTTCGGTTTCCGACTCATAGGTTTACCATCGTGTTTTCCTTCTCCTAGTTCTCCATGCTTTTATACCTTTTGGGTGCAAGGAAACATAATCTTTAACCTGCGAATCAAGCGCTAAAATCGAGTCTTCATGTGTTTTCCACTAAGTTATGACGTGGCAGACCGATTATATATTACTAAGGGAATCGAGTTTTAACTAATTCTAGAATTTCAGCCGTGAATTCTGTCAGGTGATTGTCTGAGTTATCGCCTCTCAGTCTAGAACTACTATATCGTCACCTGAGAATAATAAGTTTCTATCTGTGTTTTTGGAAATATTGACTTACTGATATAGAAATGTTCTATTTGTAGAAACGAATGCATTTCTGTATTAAAATATTGTCATAATATAATTACAATATTATTTATAAATCTATATATTTAAAACACCTGGCTGTTTTTTTAGTCATCAGCCCTGAGCTTTCTACTGGCCCGATTTTAATAATTATTTTTTTAAATGAAAGCTGTTCATGTGTAGATGTGCCCATTCTGGCTAATTTTTTAATTATTTCAATTTTTATATTTTATTTTTAATTTTAAAAACTTTTTCGTGACATTTCTTCAAAACAGTGGCAACAGGTTAAACTTATCTCTCTATAATAAAAATTTATTTTGCTTTATTGCTTTCCACCAATCAGGATCTCGATCTCATTGGTGAATGTGTCATCGCATTTCAAAGAAAAAAAAAATAATGGTTTTCGTAAAATTCAATCCTAATAAAATGATTGTGCATAATTATTCACTAATCGCGGTACAATACACAGATTATTTGCTGGGTAATATTATTAAGTTTTACTTAAAAAAAACAATAGAAAATAAACTTTAATAAAATATGATATCCAAAGAGCGAAATTTTTTCGATGGAAATAATGTCATCATTCAGAGACCAGATAAATTTGTTCTATGAATATAATATCATAGCCGACTATAATGCTACCAGCCGAGCCATTTCGCGAAAAACCGCCGAAAAAGTGAAAGTGGATTCAGCTTCAAACCCTGAACCATTTCAATTGGACCACGTGTGAATCCACGTGACGCAAACCCTGCCCAAATTAGCATTGAATAAGCTGCTTTCTGTTCTGTGCACATGTTTGCACACGTGTCATTGTTTTGGTTCAGGTTTTACATGATTGGTCTGAATAACTTGGGCAAAGTATCAGCGTCCTCTGGCGGGAGACTTCATATATTAATCTCAAATAAACGGGCTTTATAGATATAGTCGGCTATGATAATATATATTGTTATAGCTGTGTCAGTGATGATGTCATGTTCAGTGACTTTTATTCCTGCATTTAAATAAACAGAACTTCTTCTATTTATTTAAAGGTCCTTGGTATGCGCAAACGAAAATATTTGTATAAATTGCGCCATTTTCATTTAATTATAATACATATTTTATGAAACTAAAGAATTTTTAAATAACTGCGAAAATCACGCTTTTATTTTAGAAAAGATGCGTATTTCTGAAGGTGTAAATGATGTCATATTAGAAAAAAAAAGAATAAAACCTGTGATATGCCGGTATTACGATATTTCTATTTTACATAATATCAAAAATTAATTAAAATCATTTCGTTGCATTAAGTTATTATTTAAAATAAAAATAAATAAAACGTTTTCTACATATTAATAACAAACACAAAATTTGTATTCTTTTTAATAACAAAGATATCGTTTTTCTCTTCGTTGTCATGACAATAATATTAATTTTGACAAGTTCATGGAGGCTACAAACGAATAAATAAATTGAATTTATTGCAAATGGTATAAATGTGTTGTGGGTTGGTTATGCAGTTTAATACTCCCTGTTTCTATTATAATAAAAATGTTTTGTTGATAGTATAATTATTGTACAGTTATCAAGCGATGTTTAAACAAAGAAAAAATAAACTATGCAGATATTTTTGAATTCGTTTTCTGAGGTATTATATTATGTTAACTTCCTGAATAATTTGGCTTTTAAATAATGTTTAGGGCTCTAGAAACCACATTAAAAAGATCTGTAACTGAAGTTAAGCACAACATAATACTTTATGAATTATTTTCCTTATTTTTTGTTATTTTCTTAACTTTGTGTATCTTTATCACGGAACGTTATGTTAACCCTATTTTAAGAGATGGCAATTGTTTATTTCGCTCAGTATCTTTTTTATGTGTATAAGACAGATGTATATCATATCTAATACATATTCTTTTCCGTCGAATTTCGACGGGTGCCGCTAGTTATATATAACATCATTTTGATCCAGAAATGCCTTCATAGATACAAATAGAACCTTTCTATATAATTCATTTTTTTTTCAAAATCACAGATAGAACCTTGTTATTCTCAGGTGACGATATGTCTATGACAAAAGGTTTACAGGTTATTCATTGGACATCGTTGAGCAAACTCTATTACAATAAATAAAAGATCAGTTTTAATAAACGTGAATTTAACGTTCTTCTTTCTATTTATAAGTTTGCAAGTTTCTGCATTATTTAGATTATAAAGATCTTTTATCTTTTTGAATAATATTAATTGGCACTTTCAATATTTAGGACACAAAAAAAAATTAAAATGGCTTTCTAAGTACAACTGAAGTAATTAAAAGTAAATTAAAAAAAAAAAAAAAAAAAAAACTTGTTACGGAAAAAATGTTTCATTTGAGACTTTAAACAATAAGACACATACAAACTTTATACTTTTAAGTTTCAAAATAAATTTTACAATGTTAGAAACTTATTTCTTAAAAGAAAAAGTACTAATGCATTTAATATCAATGTTAGGCGATAATTAATTAAATACTATTGTTTTCATTTCTTTTAAATATTTATTGTCTTTTTATATACAGTAGAATATTGATTTAACGTACTTTGATTTAACGAATTCTCTGATTTAACGAATATTTTTTCTATCCCGACAAAAAGGATGCTAAAATGCTCTGATTTAACGAATTCTTAGCTTTGATTTAACGAACAACAATCGCTGAAAAAAAATTGCATTTGCAGATAAAACTAAAACTTTGATTTTTTTGCACAAAAAATTTTGAATCTTTCACATCCTAATCCAAGTGTTACATTTTTTTTTCCTTTCTGGTGGATTCAAAAGGCAGTCTTTTCCCCTTTTCAACTAGAAACATGACAAAGATGTAGAGCTAAGTACCTGTGATAGTGAACAGAAAGAGAATAAAGATTCTGAGGGCAGTCAGGATGACGAAGAGGTGGAAATTCAAATAAAAAATGTGACATTCCAAGAACCAATTTGCAGCTTGAACAATTCAAAAAATTATTTTTTGTCTTACGAGGTTGATGATGTTGTTCTGACAAAGTTAGAAAATGTTGACAAAGAACTTTGGAAAATCAAAATAATGAACCCAAAACGAAGCACTATCAAGGATTTCTTTCCAAATTGCTGATAAGCATGCATGTATTATGTATTAAGTTTTAAAAAGAAATAATACTAAAGAATTTAGATAATTTAAACGTTGATACCCAAACATATAACTTTTAAGCTCGTAGTAAACAATAATCATTCTTTTTTCTTTCTTTTTTTATATATATATATATATATATATATGTATATCTAAGGGTATTTTGTATTGATTTTTTTATACCATAGTCTTCACAAAAATTGAAATTCGATTTAACGAATTGCTTTGATTTAACGAACGGATTTGTGGGTCCCAATCAATTCGTTAAATCGGGGTTCGACTGTATAAATAATGTACCATGAAATTTTGCAATATAAAATGGTTTTTAAATACTTACACGAATTATGTAACTTTTAAAGAAAGTGAAATAGAGTTTTAAATTTATATTTATGCAAATTTTGTTTCAGCTGTGACTTATTGTTTTTATAATTGTTATTTATTATTTAGCTGTTATTTAACTGGCAGTTTGCAGTAGCCACTACCATGTCGAGGGATCCGCGTTCAAATCCTGTTATGACATGAATGTTCTGATGTCCCTTTGTAGTTATATGTATGTTACAGTCAGGGTTCTCTCTGTTGCGCTCCATTACGCCAAATCCCGACAAAATATATCATTTGGCGAGTAAATGAACAATCAAACTCGCTAAATTGCGGATACTCAATTTCTGCTCTTATTTATGTGTGTGGCTGCAATTCAGACTCTTATCCACGTCAGACGTTACTGTACGATTGATGTTACTCTTCATGTTCAATCGCAACTTGTTCATTTACATTATTATTTATAGAGGTACTGATTCAATAAAATTCAGTTTAAAAATAGCGAAACACACAAAAAGGATTATACGATAACTATTTCTTTATTGCCAGTTTATCACTATCTATCCGCCGCGTCGGTAAAATCACAAACAAAATTACTCGCATCAATTGTCAAATCGAAAAAAGTTTTCCCAAAATGCGGTATAGAATTCGATATTTATTGTACTGTTTATTAGTTGCGTGCAAAATATCATTAGTCAATCATTGTTTTTTTCTGTTTGTTATAGTCGAAATGTCATTTCAATTTACCTCTAAAAGAACGTTTCAAACATTTATACATTTATGACATTTAGAATGTACTTATTTTTAATAGTTTCTGTAGCGCATACGAGAATTTCTATTATGTAAGCAATGACAAAAAATTTGTTATGTTAGATCACGCACGCTGAATTTATTTTCTAACATTTATTTTCATTTGGCTACTGTTTTTTATTTCTTATTCTCCAAATTGCTAATGTTGGTTATAATCTAGCGAGAACTCTAGTTACTGTCAATTTGATTAATGAGTTATTATTAATAGTAATCGGTTATTATTAATAATAAGAAAATGATATCCAAATAGACCGGTTAATATGATAAATTTATGAGAATTTATCAAATTAACCAGTTATTATTTATGATTACTGATCAAGGTTGGTAAAATGTAATACATTTCAACTCGTTTAGCTTCAGATTTTTCTTTCGTTTATGTTTTTTTTCTAACTATCCATTGCTAAAAGTATGCATTTCAAAACTATACAATTAATCTTTGAATATTTCAGTATTTAAAATTTAATAATAATTATTACAAATAATTATTTTAAACTGTTTAGTCTTTTGCGTCTTATTAATTAAAAATTTCTTTTGATTGAGTACTATTATCTTCTAACAATTATTTTTGTTATAAGATTCAAACAGTTATGACAGTATATGTTTTTGTAAAATATATATTCTTTAGTAAGCTTAATTAATCATATTAAACGAACTTCATCGCTAAATATCTATAATAACCAGTAAATTTGATTAATATGCAACATTTATGAAATTTATCATAAGACGTGGTTATTATTAATAATAACCGGCTATTATTACAATTACCGTATTAGTCAAATTATCCGTGTCATGCATGGTCGGATTCATAAGTAATGAGCCTTTGTTCAAAGGAACAGATGTATTGAGCGAATTGGTACAATTGCCTAGTAATTGCCTAGTATTCTTCAAAATAGATACCTTCTGCAACAATGCACTTTTGTAGGCGGCATTTCCATGACTCGAAGGCCTCCATGTAGGCCTGATCCGGTATAGCTTCAAGATCTGTCTTGACATTTTCTTGGATGTCCTCGATCGAGTTGAAGCGTTTACCTTTCAGTGCTAATTTTAAGCGCGGAAACAAGAAGAAGTGAGGGTGCGACAAGTCCAGATTTATAGGGAGGATGTGGGACAATTGGAACGTTCAGCCGAACCAAGTAACCGCTCACGATGAAGGAGGTGTGCGCATTATCGTGGTGAATCTTCCAGACATCCCTGATGTCCCTTTGCTTGCGCGCGACGCTTTTTTTCAGCTTTTATATGTCACTATATAAGTCAACTCCTTCCACAATCGTCCCTACCAACAGATGCGCGCGCCAATGCACGCTAGCGTCAATATAAAGTGCGGCTCATTACTTATGAATCTGATCATGTATATAGTATATACCGGGTGTCCCAAAAATGACTGATGGATTTTAAAATTAAATAACTTACAAACGATGACAGCTATTTAAAAAATTTTTGCAGGAGGGTTATGTATAATGTCAGGAGTTTTTTTACCGTAATTTTTTATTTTAGTTCGCATCTCAAACAATAGGTGGCGCTGACGGCGATTGAAGGCCAGGTCGACACTTCACTCAGCATTGATCACCTGGCCTTCATTCGCCGTCAGCGCCACCTATTGTTTGAGATGCAAACTAAAATAAAAAATTACGGTAAAAAAACTCCTGACATTATACATAACCCTCCTGCAAAAATTTTTTAAATAGCTCTCACCTTTGCAAGTTATTGAATTTTAAAATCCATCAGTCATTTTTGGGACACCCGGTATAATGGATAAAAGAAATAAAATTGTTCTGACTTATCATAGTTTCTGTGTGTATTATGGATCATTCGAGGTGAAAGCTATCGTTGCTATAGGCTCCAAAGCAATTACCTATCATATATCAAATTGCTAAGTGACATCTTTGATTTGATTTTCATCAAAATTGAAGTAAGTAGTTAGAAGGTTGACTTATATATGATTTTTTTTTTTTCAGAATTTGCAATCGAAAGTTGACGAATTGATATTAAAAAACTATTAACTATACTTTAAACATAATGAAATTTATAAGGCAATTCTGGAATAGATGGCTATAAAGCAGAGATTGCCAAGCTAAGTATCTGCAAAACTTGACATACTAACATAAAGTTTTTAAATCAATATTACAATTAATTTTCAGCAATGAAATTACACTTGAAATTATTGAATATATAATACGGGACTTATCACTTATTAACTGAGCGTCGAACTAACAATGTGAAAAATATCTAATTCGGCATCGAACCCGGAATCCTTGGAACAGCGTTCCAAGTGCTCTACCATTTAATCTACGGGGATGATGCCCAGCATGGCCTTTTTCACGCTCATGTGTATGTTGGGCATCGTCGTAGCTTAAAAGATAGAGCACTTGGAGCGCTATATAAGGGTTCCAGGTTCGATACCCGACTTAGACATTTTTCACATTGTTAGCTCTACGCTTTCGCTTAGTTAGCAAATGATAAATCACATATTAACACTAGAACCGCGGCGGCGGGTCATTTTGACCCGTATCATATGCAGAGATGTTGATTCGAACCAGAAAACTCTTTTTAAAATAAGCTAAATATAAATTGAGCAAAAATAATTTCTATAAATAACTTAAACAGTTTTAAATAAAAATTCCGGTGAGAAATATTTGTATAAAACTTGAAGGAATTTTCCCGCGGTTCTAGTGTTAAATAACATAAAGATTTTTCGAAAAAAGTAGTTAAACGAGTTCATTTATTGCGACATGCAGCTGGAGAAATTTTTTTCAAGTTTAGTATGCTTCAAATTTGGTTTATTTGAACTTTATACACTCATTTTTCGTGATATATAATTGCATCCTTATAAATTGCTATATATTTTTCATGATTAACTATAATGTGTTATTTTGGGCTATCTAACTTTATTACTTACCCATCATACGTAGTATAGGGTAAGTCTTGCAATCGTTTTGAAAATCGAAAAAAACTTTTTGACGGATTTACACGTTTCAGATACTGGAGATTCAGAAAAACATATTTTTCGAAAAAAAAATTTGCCGTCCGTCCGTCTGTGTGTCTGTCTGTCTGTCTGTCTGTAACCGCTCTATCTCCCGAACAAATTGAGATAGAGACTTTAAATTTTGTATGTGCTTCGTATGTAAGAATGGGACGAAGCCTATTTAATATCAGTAACCTCGATTATCCGGAACTATTTTTTTCGGACTCTTGAAAAATTCGTTCTGATGAAAGGTAAATAAAAATTTTCGATTTTTTTTATTTTAAGGAGTGGACGTAAAAAACAATAAATTTACACAAATTTTGCATAAAAAACGAAGTCGATCGGATTAATAGTTGTCGAGATAGGTCTAATCCTGTTTTTCACATTCTTTGATTTTTCATGATCCTGTATTTCATTCAAATTTCAATTCTAAGATATCTTTTAATTTCAAATGAGACACTTAATTCGATGCAAGTAACCGTTAGTGAATATGATAATTATTTTTAGAGTTATAAGGATGTTTCTTTTATGCAATTCAGTGCTACTTGAATAGTTTGGCGTTTCATACAGTTTATCGAAATTGGTACATCAGGAAATTCATTAATAGAGCATGATGATGTGTTAAAAATACTTAAAAATACGTTTATATTTTGTTTAGGAATTTTAATGCATTTTATAAATTGTTTACATATGTTATGTTTTCATATATTATGTTATGCATATCCATGATGGGTAAGTATTACGGTGGCCTCCAACGACTAGTTTTTAAGTGCGTTCGTAATTATAAAAATACCTAGCAGATATAGTCGTCCTTCCGTTCGTCCGTCTCTCCATTTGTCTGTTCATCTATGATCTCACCACATATAACAACACAAAAACCAACCAATCGTTTGATATTTAAGATACATAATTTTTCTGCAATTTGTCGAATAATTTCAAATTGTATGAAAATCGGATACATAGTTCAACTTCAGTTACAATAAAGATTAATCCTTAAATGCATATTGTATCATTTTCGATACCATAAGTGTTCCCGATTTATTGGGGTTTTTATTCACATATTCCGTATTCTCACCAGAAATTTAAAAGAGCAATTTTCACTTTACTTAATGGCAGACCATTCGTAATTAAATAAAGACAAATTTACTCTTTAGATTTTTCTGGTATGAATTCGGATTGTTTGAATTGCGCATCTTTTGAAACGCGTTCTATCCTATGCATTTAAGGGTTAAGGCCAATGGAAAAAAAAATTCAAGTGCATTTTTACAATGTTACACTCTTTCGAACATAATAAAATTGATATGCATCTCTGAAATATATATTAAAATATGCATTCTGTACAATCTGTGGTGCAAAGAATATTTTTTATTTATTTATAGGGCCACACAAATGTATTCCATTACACAATTGTGTAAGAGATAACATTGTTTGGGGCATTTTAATTATGTTAGAGTATTTCGCATTTTATGATATTGATATACATTGCTGAAGTTTACTGAAGGTTACTTCGTGCACAATAGAAAACAAATAGGATTTACAAAGACACACAAAAAATTTCGGATACTTATACAGTACCCGAAGTATTGTATACTATTATACCAAAATCTGGAAAATTTTAAAAACTTTTTTATAGTACAAACGCATCTTATATGTTATACTTGACGTGCAATTTCCGAGATGTTTATTTCTTTTATTGAATGGCCATCTCCCCTTGGCTTAAAGGAGAGATTACCATCTGCCAGTTTAATTTCAGTTTTTGCTTCCCACTTTTTTTACTCTCAATGTTGAATTATATTTTGTCCAAAATATAATGAGTATGTGCATAAGAATCTTAAATACGTATAAATATTTCTTGTACAGTCCCTGGCCAAATTATTAGACGCACTCATATTTTCTTGTGTCGAAATATATTACTACCTTTATAGAGATATTACTGTGTCAATAGTTACAATTGATTATATACATCATCTGTAGGATCAGGGGTGCAAAAATCTAGGCGCCAGAGGGTAGTCTCTCACCACTAAAATTTTTAAGTTTTTTTCGCTCAAAATTTAATAGCATTCTAGCAGGAATTTTACACGAAATATTAGACGAAGAAAAACGAAATAAATTTTTTGGTGAGAAACTGCCTGCTGGCGCCTAGATTTTTGCACCCCTGTGTAGGATTATAATAAATTAAAAGCGTGCCACTGACTTTTAATTTATTTCTTTTTGTAAATTAAACTAACAATTGCTGAAATTGTAAAACTTAAAACACGAAGCTAAAAAAAAATGTCTATATTTTTTGGAACCTCCTTTGGTGGGAATCAGTGCCTCTATTCTTCGCGGCATGCTGTTAATACAAATTTGAAATGTTTCTTGCATGTGTCAGTGATGTTTCCAGACAAGGATAAGTTTTTCTATGAGCTGTGTTTTGTTCGTTATGAGCTCTTTGGCCAGTTTTTTCTTCATAAGCCCCCAAACATTTTCAATGGTATTAATGTCTGATGAATTACCGGAAACAGTTCAGCAGAGTGATATTTTTTTTATTGAATGTAGGCCTTGACGGATCGTGCTGTGTAACAGAGAACTTTACCGTGCAAAAATACAAAAGGTTCGTCATTTGGAAACCATTTTTTTAGCTGTAGAATAAACCGATTTTGCAAACCTCTTTATATTGGTCTTGAGAACTGTCCAAGAAGTCTTAACAAACAAAACCCAGCTCATAGAAAATCTTTCCCATGCCTGGTATCTTCACCCACACATACAAAATACACTTCAATTTTTTATTAAGCGCATGCCACGAAGAGTAGAGGCAATGATTGCCGCCAAAGGACGCTCCAAAAAATATTGGCCTTTTTTTGAGTTTCAAATAATAAATTTTGCAATTTCAGTCATTCTTAATTTAATTTGCAAAAATAAATAATTTTTAAGTCATAGGCATGCTTTTTATTTATTATAACCCTACAAATGATGCATATAATTAATTGCAGTTATTCACACAGTAATATTTCTATGAAGCTAGTAATATGATTCTACACAAGTAAAAGGGAGTGCGTCTAATAATTTGGCCAGGGACTGTATTTGCATTCTATGAATTTGTATTTCAATCTCAAAAACTGTGGTCATCTATCTTAGAGTTTATTTGTACATTTTTGAGGTACTTATAGCATATGATTCTTTTATAATACAGGATTATTACAAAAGAATCATCGGGTTTCATAAACGTTTATTTCGGAACATAATTGGGTTACAACAATGAGATACACTGTTAAAACTAATGATGACACATTGCACCTTTTAAGGGTGAAAGGCTTGTCTCACACCCCTAAAGGAGCCAAAATAGCACCTTTAATTAGGGTGAAAAAATGGCACCCTTAATCCAGAGTGCCCAATGACAAAAAAATAAAATATATACTAACCGACTTTCGGCCCTCGATGGATTCGAACGCAAAACGTCTGATTACAAGCTCAGCGCCCTATCCACTCGGCCATCAAGCTCACCTTCAAAGTCTCCCTGAAATGCTCATATGTCCTAAAATTCAAAGGTTGCTTTATATAAAAAAGCTCGCCAAAAGTTAGCCATCCGAAGTTGTAAACAAAATTGGGATAGCGTATAGCAGTGATAGTCATCGTAAAAAAAATTGCAGTGTTGATCCACCAGTGACAGCGAGTTGAAGTGGAAGGATACACGTTACAGAGCATGCGCAAATGACTAAGGGGTGAAAATCTTCCAACGGTATGCATTGCGCGGCACCCTAATTAGCGTGAAACACTCAACGGCACCCCAAACACATTTTCAAGCCCGCTGTTGCCAAGTGTTTTAACCTTTTTACCCCTGGGCGTCAAATGCAACCGGTACGTCACCTTTATTTTTAACAGTGAATACATGACAATAAACCAAAAGTAACAGATTCACATCCATACTGCAGATGTTCAGTATGTGCTTCTTAAGTGATACGGCAGTAACACTTTTTCTTGAGTAACGCTTGGTCGGCCAGAACATTTACCTTTATATAAACAACCAGTTTCTTTGAACTGTCAATACCAGCTCAGAATGCTTTGTTGGGTTGGTGATTTGCAAATGTATATTTTCTGGAATGCTTCCTGAAGGGTTATAAGCGATCCACAAATTGAAAATACCAGTAAACAAAATGCTTTCTGCTGTCGCCATTTTGAATATGGCGTTCACGCAGCAACCTTGGCAACTACACACGCATGACACAAATGCAGCTCGAAACTGTAGTTAATGCCCTCTCGTTTGAGTTGTTATGGAAAAGTAGTAACGTTTCAAAACCGGATGATTCATTTGTAATAACCCTGTATATTAGGTGTAGCATTAACTGAAAAAGGGATATTCATAAAAGGGTGGTTCACAAATTTTGTGCGCAAGTAAACCTCAACTCTTTTCCGAGTTTCACAAAAAACATCGAATGATTTTAAAAATGCAAGAAAGTGATAGTACGTCATCAACATACATTAACTAACTCATTTCGCATGCTTCGCTGCTACTCTTTCGCAAATCGAAAAAAAATGCAATTACAAAATTTAATAACAGAATAAATACACTGTCCCATTATTTTTACGTCAACAACGTTTATTTGAAAGCGACTATTTGCTTATGTTTTTCAACTACTGAGCTCCACAATAATACGGAGGGCAAACTCCCTATTTTGAATCCAGCGGTTCGCCAATGAATACAATGACAAAGATTTTCCGGAGAAATTTTTTTGCAAAACACAGATTTCTTCCCATAAAATAATATGAGGTAAAAATTTTCAAACTGGATTTCTTTTTAAAATTATGACAAACTACTACAATTTTCACTGATATGTTTTTATATAAACAAAAAAACTGTTGATTTTACTTAAATTTCACTCCAAATTTTTAATTTGATATTAGTTAAAATTAAGATTTTAGTTAAACTCAATAAAAAATAATGAAACTTTTTTTAAAGTATTACTGAAAAAAAAATATCAAAAAGGTGTAGAAATAACCAAAATTCAGAAAACGTTTGAAAAAAATACTTGTAAGAAAAATGGAGGACTCATTGTTTGCGCGCATTTGAAAGTGTGATGCGGTCCCGTGTGAAAGTGAATCGTTGTGTTGGTTCGCCGTATTATTGTGGAGCTTTGTTGTTTCTATATAGTTAAAATGAAAATGAAGTGTAGCGCACATATTGTGCGCATATACATGTCATTAAAATGCCATTGTTAAGAAACTATCGAACTTTTAATTTTAATAATTGCTTTTAAAGGCCTGAAAATTAACAGCAAAATCTTGTACATGAGGATTCCAGAAGCCAAGTGATAAATGTGTCAGAATTTCGGTTACTATGTTGTTATCCCGTTGACCAGTTTCGCCAAATTATGCAACTCGTCAAACTATTCTCCGAATTAAACAAATTGGCGTAATTTTCATTTTAAATAATGAAAGAACAAATAAATTAATATAACATTAATAAGAATACAAATAAAACTTAGGGCGTAACAAACACGTGATGCGAGTTTAATGTTACGTAACTATGTCATTTTTTATCAACACTATTGGCATTTAATCTTTTATTTTAGCGGTAGTTTTTTTGGTAGATGGGATAATCAAGTAGTACCGAATTTCGATTTGGTAAATTGAGTTAAAAGTTGAACATCTATAGCAACTGATTGAATTAAAAAATGAAATTTTAATTTTTTCATAGAGGATATTTTTTATTTCAATAACTATGAAATAAAGTGTAGTACAATATATATATATATATATATATATAATATAAGTAGAGATTAAAGAATTACGTAATTAAGTAGTTAAAAGAGCTTAAGGAGTTCTTCGGAACAAAATCTTCATAAAAAAATATTGTATTAAAATTTTCTCTTTTTTCCTGCTTAAAATGATGTTTATATCATGTTTGTATCTTAATGAAAGCAGGAAGTATTAGTTATTATGTTTCGGTTTGTTTTTAAAATGCAGCATTCAAGCAATGTTTGCTATGAAAATCACTTGTTTTAAAATGTGTTTTTCTTCATGATGAGTTTTTTCACCCTTTTTCCAGTTTAAATTGTTCGAACGCGAGAAACGTTTAAATCATATGACTCAAATTAGCAATATGTCTTTTCAGTTGTTTCACTCTAATAGTGTTTCAGCATTTAAAAAAAAAGTTTTAAAAATATGATTTTTTAATTTTGCATATTTTTTTTCAACCTTTTACTTTAAATATTTTTAATTTTTATTTAAATTAATATTTTTAAAAGTGCTGAATCAGACTTGAAGCTGATATATTTATATGAAAAAAAATTGAAATTTTACAAACAATAATTCAAGTTATAAAGATTTTAACCTACTCCTTTTTATAATGAATTTGAAATTTAAAAATAAAAAAATAAATATATCAGAAATTTTATCATGTGATTTTGTTTACTAATAACATGGTTCACCATCACAAAATGTTTCAAAATTTTAATTCAATAAATAAAAATTATTTAAAATAAAGTCCTGGACCCCTAAGTAATTAACCTCCAGAAAATAGCACAAAAAAAAAAAACAAAAAAAAAAAACATATATATTTCTTTCCAGCCTGATAAAATTAGCCTTACTTATAGATAGCCTGCGCATTTAGCTCAATTTGTTTAATTTTTTCACTGATATCCCTTGGCTTCTGGGGTTCTCATATGTGTATACATATATATATGCATACTACCGGGTGTCCCAAAATTGACTGATGGATTTTAAAATTCAATAACTTGCAAACGGTGACAGCTATTTAAAAATTTTTTGCAGGAGGGTTATGTATAATGTCAGAAGTTTTTTTACCGTAAGTTTTTTATTTTAGTTCGCATCTCAAATAATAGGTGGCGCTGACGGCGATTGAAGGCCAGGTCGACGCTTCATTCAGCACTTATAACCTGGCCTTCAATCACCGTCAGCGCCTCCTACTGTTTGAGATGCGAACTAAAATAAAAAAATTACGGTAAAAAAAACTTCTGACATTATACATAACCCTCCTGCAAAAATTTTTTAAATAGCTGTCACCGTTTGCAAGTTATTGAATTTTAAAATCCATCAATCATTTTTGGGACACCCAATATATACATAACTTATTCGGAAATAATGTATACAAAAATAGTTCCGAAAGAGTAATGAAGGCAGATACATATATAATTTTTATTTTTCGAACTGTATTCTTGAATTTTATAATTAACAGATGCAGTAAAAATGGAAACTTATTAAAAATTTTTTTTTCGAAATACAATTCGTATTATTTAGAAGATTTAATTAAAATTTCTTCAGTTAAAATTAATGCATAGAAAAATTAAATTAATTAGTTAAATTTAAATTTCAAAAGATGTAATGTAGAGATATTTTTCTTCGTCATGCGAATTATTTTTAAACTTAAAGAAAAATAAAGTTTCACTTCTCTTCTTTTATATACTGAAATGAAGTAAAATTTCATTAAACTCAGTGCGGTTCATAATGAATTCATAAATTATAATATCTTTGCTAATATATTTATTTTCTTTAAAGATTACTCTTTCCATTTACAAGTTTAGTGTAGAGGTTCAATATAATTTAATTCAGATAGAATAAATTTTAACTTAAATGTAAGCATGAAAACATTCATGTATAATATTGCACTTCTCTTTTCATGATCTCTTCTTCTGCACTTCTTATGATCTTCGTTATTTTTCAATATATTGAAAGCCCCCTATTAGATTTCTGGGGAAAATCTTCGCGAAAATATAGGACCTGTACTATGTTCTTTACACACCAGGAATTTTAAAATAATTTCTCATGATATGTAACTTTTATATATGTAACAAAACGTCTAAAATCACAAGTTTCCGGTCATTAATAATCATATAGTGCATGTATATACCGGGTGTCCCAAAAATGATTGATGGATTTTAAAATTCAATAAAATGCAAACGGTGACAGCTATTTAAAAAACTTTTGCCGGAGCGTTATGTATAATGTCAGGAGTTTTTTTACCGTAATTTTTTATTTTAGTTCGAATTTCAAACAATAGGTGGCGCTGACGGCGATTGAAGGCCAGGTCGACGCTTCACTCAGTACTGATCACCTGGCCTTCAATCGCCGTCAGCGCCACCTATTGTTTCAAATTCCAACTAAAATAAAAAAAATACGGTAAAAAAAAACTCCTGACATTATACATAACACTCCTGCAAAAAATTTTTAAATAGCTGTCGCAGTTTGCAAGTTATTGAATTTTAGAATTCATCAGTCATTTTTCGGACACCCGGTATATGCATAATGTATTATATAATTTTGTTCGGGGATACTATATATAGAAAATAATTCTGAAAGATAAATGAATATATATATATATATTATTGAATTAATTTTATGAATTTTTTAATTAAAAGAGGCAGTAAAAATGAAATCTTACTAAGGATTGTTTGTAAAATATAATTCTTATTATTTAGAAGATGTAATTAAAATTTCTTCAGTAAAAATTAAAGCCTAAAAATTTAAATAAATATATTAAATAAAAATTTCAAAAGAAGTATAGTACAGACATTTTTCTTTTTCATTCGAATTATCTTTAATCATAAAGGAATATATCGTTTCACTTCTCTTCTTTTATATGCTGCAATAAAGTAAAATTAAATTAAACTGAGTGCAGTTCATAATGAATTCATAAATTATAATATCTTTGCTAATATATTCATTTTCTGTAAGGATTACTTTTTCCATTTATAATTTTATTGATAAGATTGCATGTAAATTAATTTAGGCAGAATAAATTATAAGAAACTTACATTGAAGATTCAAAAACTCAGATATATGATAATACACTCTCCTATATTAGAAGTCAGTTAATAACAAGGCAGAATTTTATGTCAGACGTTGAATAAGAAGGTTGGTTCATACTACAATTAGTTTTATAAATATTCAGATCGCGGTGCAATAGCTGTTGTACTTTTATGGGATAAAGCATAAAAAAATATTTACGATTATGTAATTTAAATTTAGTAATACGGAAATAAGAAATATCCCGTTTAAAAAAGAACATAATCACCATGGTATCTAGAAACATTACAAATCGTAGGATATAATATTGAAATTATTACATATGAGAGAATTTTTTTTTTCAATACATTATTATTGTTTTATTCGAATTTCATAAAATTAGAAATAACTTGACAAAATTCAACATTGATTAATTCTACATATTAAATTTCAAACCTTTCTGTAATAGGGTTTAGGGGTAATATTTAAGGAGGCAGCCCATTGTTTCAATAATTATAGCTCACCCTGTATATATAATTTATTCGAAGACGCTGCATATAAGAAAAAGTTCCGAAAGATAAATGAATACATATAAATATTTTTTTGGTATTATTATTATTTTTTAATTTAGGGATGCACTAACAATGAAAACTTATTAAATCATTCTTTGTAAAATGCAGTTCTTATTATTTTGAAGATATAATTAAAATTTCTTCAGTAAAAATCAACGCACAGGAAATTTAAATAAATAAATTTAATTTAAATTTCAAAAGAACTAATGTAAAGACATTTTTTTCGTCATACGAATTACTTAAAAATATATATATATATATATATATATATATATATATATATAACGTTTCACATGTCTTCTTCTATACCTATAATAAAGTAAAATTTCATTAAACTCATTGCAGTTCATAATGAATTCATAAATTAAAATATCTTTGCTAATATATTCATTTTCTGTAAGGATTACTTTTTCCATTTGCATCTAAATTGAAGAGATTCTATATAATTTAATTTAGGTTGAATAAATTTTAAATAACTTAAATGGAAGATTCAAAAACTTAGATGTAAGATAATACACTCTCCTATATTAGAAATCAATTAATAACAAGACAGAATTTTTTGTCAGACGTTGAAAAGGAGGTGCGTTTATACTACAACTAATTTTATAGATATTCAAATCGCGGTAATCGCTGTTACACTTTTATGGGATAAAACATATATAAAAAGATGTTTACGATTATGTAATTTAAATTCAGCAATACCATAGCTGCCAACTTTTACGCATTTTTGCTACCACAAATAGTTATAGTAAATATTGTCTTATTTAATCAATGTGAATAAGCGTCGAAATTTTATGATTAAACAAATGGGAAATCTCTGTACAATTTTAGTGGTAGCAAAAATGCGTAGAAGTTGGCAGCTATGGTAATACGGCAAAATGAGATCTCTCTTTTAAAAAATTACTTAATCACCATGGAATCTAGAAACATTACCAATCGTAGGATATAACAACATACGAAATAACTGCCTATGAGAGTTTGTAAAAGAACTCTCTTAAAACGAAAGAGTGGATTTGGCTGCTCAAGAAAGAGTTCTAATTTATTGGATCGTGAATGAGTTGATTTTTAACCGATTCAGTCATCTTGGTTTGATTTTTTCTCTTTCTAATCCACTCATACAGCTTTAAAACTAAACAACTCAACTCAATAATGAAACAGCTCTTTTTCCGCGCTGATTTTCGCCGCTGACTCGTCACGTGACCTTGCAAGATAAGATGGAGACTTCCGGCGTTCGCTAAACAATTTGCTGAAAATGCCTTTTTTACGAAGTAAGTAAGTTTTATATAAGTATTTTATTTTAATTATGCTTTCTTTTAATAACTTTCCCTTCTCTTTTTAACAGACTAAAATTCATAACAGTATCATACCTTGAAATTAAAATGTCGTGTCACACGGTAATATTGAGGATGTGTTTAATCCATTTCTATATTAATAATTGGTGTTACAGTGCTGCTACAAAACTTTCGTGCTTTAATAAAATAAATTAGTATATTTAATCAGAGTAAAAATTGTTAATGCAATGTAAATATCTCGTTATTTAATTGCCTTGTATTAAAGTTTTGTAATTATTATATCTTTATTCATAGAAATTTACCAAAACATTGTATTTACGTCTTGTTTGCAGTGTCTTAGTAAAAACGTGCTCCGGATTACATTATACACATTTCTGAGATTTTTTTTTTTTTCATTCTTAATGTTGAACTTGTGTTACTGTTTTGTTTGGCAATGTTTCATACTATTATTGGGCAAAATTATTGCATGCATGGTCTGTATTATAATAATCTGCTTAATATTTATAAGTTGTTACATAATGCATGCAGAAATAATAGTTTTCTTGTGCCTGCTTCCCAGGTAGCTTTAAATCTAAATGAGAATTTATAAATAAAACGAAAACAGTGGACAAAAGTTTGTCTTTCTATACTGGTAAATGCATGTATTATTTCCTAAATATTATGCAACGATACCAAAAAGCAAATCCTCTTTCTCTTTAGAAAATACCTTGTAATATCATCCCTTTCCCTTAACATTTTTTATGCATAGCCCAGTGGTAGAATTGATTTTAAAAAAAGTTACTGGTCCCAAAGACCAGTACGCATGAGAGTTTACTGGTCAGAAATAGTCATCAGTAACCCGCTACATAAAATTCTATAAAATACTTTTAACCGTCCCCCCCCCCTCTTCACACACACACACGCCTACTAGAATGTAAAATAAACTAAACTTCCTTTGCAGTTATACAAAATTTTTGGCATAATAAAATGGAAAATTACTATTTTATAAAAAAGTATGTAGTATGTAAACTAAAACTATAAAATTGTGTATTTTATTTCCGATCATTTATTTAACAGATAGTAAGGATTAATGCAATATTTTCTTATAATTATTTTTTAAGTATTATTTTATGGTTTGTGTTTGGTACGGTTTTCTCAGGCAGGAAAATTTATTTACTTGTCAGAGATGAAGTGGGTGTGCAGTGGTGTAGCTAGGATGGGTGACATCCCGGGACAGATGTAAAAGGTGTCAAGCCCCCCCCCCCCTCCTCCTCCTTTCCAATCTGTCATATTTTTTCAATCTCAATTCTACATTCTTATAAAAAATAACCTTACCATTCCTTATTTACCTTTTGTCCTTCTGCATAAAAAAAACCGCAGAAGTGAATCATCACTCGACCCATAGTCTGCACAAGTCAATGCCGTGCCTATACGTAGAAGAAAATTCTTTCTTTTAAAGTTTGCTTTTGTTGCCCACTCGTTGAATAGGTTGGTTTTTGTTCCCTGGTGCGTATCTTATTTAGACACACCGTTCTGTATAAAACTTCACTTTAGCAAAGAAAAGAAAACTAGCTGTATTGCATCATGAGCTAAAAATCTCATTTTATTTCCTAATTAGTCTCCAAAATTTTATAAAATTGTATTTTTTATTTGCAAATAAAGATTTGGTGTCACCCTTTAGAGGATGACACCCGGGTAATTTCCCTAATCAAGAAGAATTTCTTTTACAGCTTGACTAAAATCTTAAAGATCAAGTTGTATGCAGTTGTGTGGCTCCATATTCAAAATCATCATGTATGTTATGACAGATTGTTTTAAAAAATAGGCATTTTTCTAAAATTAAAATATTTTATACTAAATAATTGATTATTAAAAACCTATTTTATCTTTGAAAAACTCCCAATTTTTAAAAATTTTCTTTAAAGCATTAGATATGTTCACCAACACTACTAATTTCCATCCTATGAATATAAGCATGACCTGGACCCACTATATTTAATGCTTATTACTGAAATAAAGTGTTAAAAGTAGAAAACATTCATATCCAATAATTTCAAACCCTTAAATTATGTAGAAAAAATAAAAAATGTCATTAGATTTCTTTAAAAAAACCAATTGGTTTTTTTGAGAAAAAAACCATTTGGTTTAAACCATGGTTTAAACCATGGTTAAAACCAATTGGTTTAAACCGTGCCAACCCTGCATACCAACCAAAGAAATTTGCGATTCTTATGTGATGAAATTTTACATTTTCTCACAGTAAATTGACGATTTTTTCCTACGACATAAGCACAAAAATTTCAATTTTTTTCCAGTTGTAAATTGATGAAACTCGCGGGCCACAGGTTGTGCATCCTTATTTTAGTTTATTACTTATTTTAATATTTTATTATATTGTAAGCCTTTACAATAGTTTAGATTTCCTTGTTAGTTACATTCAAATTACTGTTTAAAAAATGTAAAGAAAATAATGACCAGAAATCCGCAAAATTCTAAAATCTGCAAAACCTCTGGTCCCAAGCTGTGCGGATTTGAGGAAGTCTACTGTAACAGCAGTATTACTAGAAAAGTGCCAAATTTTGACCTACTTGTGATATCATTAAATTTGGCAGCAAAAATAATTTGCCATATATAAAAACAATTTAGTGAAATTTTCTATCTTTTAATGCATTTTTTAAAAATGTACAGTATTGTGCATGTTATATTAATAAAACATGCCTTATTTTTTTTTCATTTATATTTAATAATAATAATCTGGTTTATGTAAGTCTGTAATGTTTCAAACGATTTTTAACCGGCTTCCTGGTATGTTAGAATCATAAAACTTGTACATAATGTTTTTGATGACAATATAGCATTAATACAGTTGCAATTATTAAATTTAATTCATTTTCATTCAGTTAACTCAATATTAGGTGTCACCCCCACAATTCATTGTGGTGTGTCATCGCTTTATTCTTGTGGCCTATAATCTGATAAAATATATGATTAGAGGACCCTTGGGGGGAGGAGATTAACCCTTTAAATTTACTTACCCAGTCAAAATATCAAATTCAGTCGGTAAAGATATATCAGCAATTTTTACATTTGTATATATAACATATAAAGCTAGGATTATTTTCAAGATGTAATAATATGCCTTGATTTTATTCACGAGAATAAATTTTGTTTTATTAGCAATGCCAAAAACAAGCTTCTTTGAAGGTTTAAAGGGGGGGGGGGGTGAGATCTCTAGCAACCAGGCTGTAGTTTCAATTTATCCACAAAAGATCGCCATGACTAGAACTCACAACCAACTACATCCTGTCGATACTCTACTGAAAGCAAATAGTAGCTGAACAAAATCCATCAGATGTACAGAACTTACGACTAAAATGAACAAAGGAACGAAAAACTGACCAATTGAAAAATTAACCAACCATCAATTTGATCTTCTGCTTATAGGCTGGATCAAGTCTTCCGGAGAGGTCTAATCAGTCAGGATGTCGGACTCAGTCAGGGGTGCCCAGAGAGGGGTTTGATGACGCAAGATGCGTCCTATAACTTAGTTTGGGGGGGGGGGGTTAATTTCAGAAAAAGTACATTTGGGGGGGGAGGGGATTTTAAATTCTTAATATTTCTTGTTTTTACTGTTAAAAAAATATCTTTATTTTTAATATCATTTTTAATTTTTTTCAACATTTAATTTCCAGAAAAGTCCCTGTATTTTCTTTCTTTAAATTCTAGATAAGGGTAATAAGAACTCATTCTGCTATACTCAACTCGCTATCTTTGTAAATCTTGATTCTTAAATTTCACTTTTAAATTTTTTCAACATTGAATTTCCAGAAATGTTTCTGTATTTTTTTTCTTTAAATTCTACATAAGGGCAATAAGAACTCATTTCATTATGCTTAACTCACTATCTTTTGATGGTGCAGTAGGTTATAAGTAAAATATATTTTACAATCGATATTCTGTTTAGGGGGGGGGCTCAATGTTAAAGTATGAAGATTTTTTTTGGGGGGGGGGTGGTCACCACTGGAGTCAGTAAACCTCTTAGTGAGATCATCAGCTTGTTCATTTAAGGGGATCCCCCGGTGTCCCAGAACACAGCACAAATGAATTTTAGGGGAGAGACCCGCAATGCCCCGATCTTATGCAACCAAATTAAAAAAAAATTCTTCCGATTGTGGAGATTACTGCACCTTTTAGTTCACTAAACTGGAAGGTTCATTGTGGGGTTAGATCTAGCTGTGCTGAACTTAGCCTTCAAGTTTTGGACCAGAGTGAGGAAAGAGTTAAAGTTTATCTCCATCAATGAGTGCAGCTTGTTGTTATATCACGGCAGATCAACGGCCAATTATAAAGGGGACGACAAGGAGGAGAGGGGTGGGATTAATAGTGACAGAAATGTCAGTCCGGAAGTGACCGTTGTCAAATAAATCTTCATCCACACGCAGCGTGGATCTTTATAACTAATATTTTAATTACTAATAATAAATATTTGAAAGTAGTCTGATAAATAAAATATTCTTCTCCATAGCTATCCAAAAAATAAATTTCAAATACTTCTTGAGATTTTGTTTCTTGAATGACAATTTGAAGTCAACATTTTTGGTGATAGATTCAGCAGATAACTAACAGGGGGGGGGGGGGAAAATCACTTATTAAAATGCTCTAAGTAGCATCCAATCTTTGAAAACTCTCTTATTCGACTTCATATTTTGATTTTAATGCTTAAGATAACCTCCCCAATTAAGATTGGGGATTTCTTTTACAGCTTGAAATCTTATGGATTGTGTTATGTTATTGCGTTAAATAATCTGCAGTTTTCAAAAAATTAAGATATTTTCTATTAAATATTGAATATTTTTAATCTATTTTATATTAGATCGATTCACATGTTTGAAGCTTTTTCTAAAGAGAAATAAATATATTCACCAATGCAGACTGATTTTAATCCTATACCCAAAAAGTGATCTAAACCTGCTACATCCAATGCTTATTGCTGATATAAAGTGTTAAAAATAGAAGTTATTTATATTCAATAATCTGACATACATAAATTATTAAGAAAAAGAGAAAATGTCATTAGATTTCTTCTGATTTTTTTTTTAGAAAAATACCAGTTGGTTTAAAACTAAACCGTTGCTTAAACCAAAAGGAGTAAAACAGTTGTTTAAACCATAGTTAAAACCAATTGGTTTAAACCGTGCCAACCCTGGTCTAATTGTTGTAGGTTCTATCTTGTATTATATAAATATGCAAATATATAGAAAAACAACTAAAAATCCACAAAAACCTGTATTGGTTGGGTATTTGCCAGCGCTGATACATTTTGAAAGTAGCAACAAAGGTGAATTTTCAACAACATTTTATAATGTTGCTTTAAGAACTTTCATTTTAAATTTGTTTTTAAAATGGTGATTTATTGTATCAGATGTAACACCATGATTTAAACAAGCAGATAAGTGTAATCGCACAGGATTTATTTATTCTATTTCCATTTTATTCATGATTGGCTGAATTTTCAGTAGTGTAATAAAGCTAAAATTTTTAGTGTATGGTTCATTTTATGTTTAGACTATGGATGGGAAATTTTATAAAACATTTAATCTGAAAGCTGCAAAATATTTTAATATGTTCATAATCATTCCTTAACATTATATTTATTGCTATTTAACTTAATTTCAATATTTTCTTTTAACACAGGAAGATGGTGATTTCATGGAGGAGTAAAATTCTACTGTGAGTGAGGAGTCAAATTCAACAATCTTATTTAATCTCAAGGATTTTCAAGAAAGTGTCTATTTTGCCTAAGATTTTAAAAGTTGGACAAACCAGTGGACAGATTACAATATGCTCTTTATGTATTTAATGTTTAATGCAAATGGACTGTTATATTTATAAAGGTCCTGTTAAAGATGTTATTGAAACTTGTTTATCTAATGTTGGAAAGAATTGTTATCAATTAATGTTAGGTTTATTTTGTCCTTGCTAAATAAAATGTTTTTGTTGTTAAATAAAATTAGTTTTTTTTCTTTCTTGCAACATTCTAAATTGCACATTTGGCTCTACTTTTGACATAAACTGCTGCAGTCTTATACTTTTATATTTATTTAAAAGTTAGTTGATTTAAGAAACATTGAATAAAATCAAAAATTAAATCAAAAATTCTTTATGAAGAAGAAGTAAGTTATTCTTGAATATAAATTCAAGTTTTAACAAATGTTTTAAATGATATAAAGAATAATTGCACATGGTCAATAAATCCATTTCTCAGTTATTTCTGCATTTAACTTCATACAATAAAATAATTGTCCATAGTCAAAATTTTAGCTATACAAGTTTTTTAATGACATTCCTCCACATTTCCCAATTGCAATGTGCTTATATAAATGCTATGGGTAACAATTATTTTATCTAAGATTTCAAAGCCATTTCAGATTTCAAACTAAACAATTAAAATATTTTTTTTTTTTTTATTTAGTCAGTTTAAGAAATATGATTTTGATTGAGATTTAAATCGAGGAATAATTACAACAAGGTATCATGGGTTGATGTTTATCCATTTAAAATATTTTCAATTTCAATTATTTAAACACTGCACTGGCCATGTGTGGGGGGGAATACTTTTTTAAATTTAGGTTTTATGTTTTTTAATACTTTCTTTTTCAAAACTGGGTCTGAAACTCCTATTAATATTAAAAAAAATAATAATTAACCAAAATTGCAAAAGTAAAAACTAACCCACTTACAGATCATCCTCAAATATTCTATGCCCCCCTCCCCAAAAAAAAAAAAAAAAAAGGTAAACATTTTAAAATCCAAACAAGATATTTGAAAATAACTTCTGCATAGGATTATTTAAACTCTTAAGGGGAACAATCAGCTTCTGACATTGTGGTGCTGAAGTTGAGTCTTTGGGCTGATATCAAGTTTATTTTTTCAATATTTTTTTAGTAAGATGCCTAAGATTAGTTTATTTGATTGAAATCGTAAATTTTTAATAAAAAAATAATTGTTATTTACAATTAAATCAGAAGCTAATGAAAAAAATTAAAATTGTATATAAGCATATCTGAAGCTATAAGTATCATTGGAAAATATGTAAACTTGAAATTGCCCAAGAAAAGAAAGGAAAAATCCCATAAGCACCACAGCATCAGAAGCTGATATTCTGTTTAATGTTGTTCGGGTGCTGTTGTACAGTTATGCAAATTTAGGCAGTTTGCATGAATAAGTGTTTTCAAATTTGCAATTTTGAGATCACCAGTATTTTTAATTTAATGAATATATGTACTTTTAAATTTAACAAAAGAAAATTCTGATGTTAAAAATTTCTGATTTGACAGAATAATAAAAAATTCATGTAAGCTCTATTTAATTTTGTATAACGATTCAATTGCCTTTTCCCCTAAATTGACATAGGAAACAGTTTCATTGAATTAGAAAGAAAAAAAAATGTTTTTATGATTCATTAGAGAACTTTCAGTCATGTAAATTAGAATGTTTTAAGTCTTGTTAATTAAAGACTTGGAAGAAATATTGGAGAATCCATGTTACAGTTTTCCAATCTCTCTCTCTCTCTCTCTCTCTCTCTCTATATATATATATATATATATATATATATATATATATATACCCTTGTAATGTCAATAAACAGAAATTTAAATCCGAAATGAGAATTTAAATGCAACACTTGAAAATGTGGCAATAATTCCATGTTATATTGAATTTCATTGATAAAAATTAATCGAGGATTACTGAATTTAGTTTTAAATGATGTGATTTTATTTAGACGATTTAGAAATCGCTTGAAGATTTTTGTAATTTTAAGCAATTTTGCTTTTCTTAAGAGTGAATTTATTCAATTCTACAAATTGAAGGAGTTTTGGATTAACTCTTAAATGAGTTGATTTTATTCATGTATGCATTGGTTACAAATCGCCTAAGTGCTACTGGATTAAATCAAAAATGACAACATTTCACTCCAACTTGAATTGATAACAAATCGCTCAAGTGCTACTGGATTTGCCTTAAATTATTTCACTTCACTCAAATACGAGTTGGCTGCAGCTAACTCAAGTGCTACTCGATTTAATCCTAAAGACTTCATTTCACTCAAGTATGATTTGGTTACAAATCGCTCAAGTGCTACGAGATTCAGTCTTAAATGACTTCATTTCACTCAAGTATGACTTTATTACAAATCACTCAAGTACTACTGGATTTAACCTTTATTGATTTGATTTCACTCAAGTATGAGTAAAAGAGAGATCACTCAATCATGAGTTGATTAAAAACAACTCATTCACTTGAGTTGTTTCAGCTCTTCTTGAGAAGGTTCCTTTCAACATGGGAAAAGAGTGGATTTCAGCTCAACTTGAGTTATTTCAGCTTTTTCGTTTTAAGAGAGAATGAAAAAAAAATTTCTAATTTATTTTTAATGATTTATTCGAATTTCATAAAATTAGAAATAACTTGACAAAATTCTGCAAAGATTATACATATTAAATTTCGAAAATTTCTGTTAGAGGGTGTAGGGGGAATGATTAAGGATATAGCCTATTGTTTCGTTAATTATGATTCACCCTGCATATATAACTTATTTGGAAATACTGCATATAAAAATTAGTTCCTTAAGAGAAATGAATACATACATACATATATATATATTTTTTTAATTAAATTTGTGAATTTTTTAATTAATAGACTATCTAAAAAAGTAAATTTATTATAGATTTTTTTTTGTAAAATGCAATTTTTATTATTCAGAAGATTTAATTAAAATTTCATCAGTCAAAATTAATGCATAGAAAATTCAAATAAATAAATTGAATTTAAATTTCAAAATATTATTACTTTGTGGTAATGTACAGACATTTTTCTTCGTCTTGTGAATTATCTTTAAACTCTAAGAAATATATCGCTTCACTTGTATTTTTTTATGTGCTGCAATAATTTAAAATTTATTTCAACTCAGTGCAGTTCATAATGAATTCATAAATTATAATATCTTTGCTAATATATTCATTTTCTGTAAGCATTACTTTTTTCTATACAACTTTTATAAAGAGAATCTATATAATTTAATTTAGTAAGAATTATATTAAGTAACTTTAATTTAAGCATGAAAAACTTAGATATATAATAATTCACTCTCCTGTATTAGAAATTTATTAATAACAAGCCAGTAATTTATGTCAGGCGTCTAAAATGAGGTGCGTTTATACTACAGTACACTGTAAAAAAAAAGGGTCGATCTACTAAAAAAACTTTAGTAATCCTTGTAATTACTAAAAAATGTTTAGTAATCTTAGTCAGTTACTAGAAAATCTGTAAGAATTACTAGAAAAAAGTTAGCAACGAATAGAGTTAATAGTTTTATATTTTTAATAGCTATTACTAAAACTCACTTGGCGTGGCCTCGATAGCATAGTGGTTATAGTAACGGACTCCAGGCTAAAAGGTCCCGGGTTCAATACTGGACAGCGCCAAGTACGCCCCGAATGTATGTAGTGTAAGAAGTCTATAATAAAAGGGTTATGAATTTCCTGTTGGAGCTGGTCGCAATGTTTGGTGCTGCCATCTATTGCGTTTTTGCCGAAAATCTATCGCTTCAGAAGTCTCGATGCAGCTCGAAGGAAGCTCCTGCCCTTCAGACGCACGTAATTATTATTAAAAATAATTTTGGAGCTATTACTAAAATTTGCTTGGTGGCTCATACTAAAAAATTTTAAGTTAGTTATACAAAATATTCTTTTGTTCAGTTTACAAAAGAAATGCTTGTTTCACTTACAAAAAAAAAGTTTCTAATGGTTACTAAAAAATTCTGTGGAATACAAATTTACTAAAAAATGTTTAGTAACCTCTTGAATTTTTTTTTTACAGTGTAGTTTTATAAATCTTCAGATCGCGGTGGAATAGTTGTAGTACTTTTATTGGATAATGCATGCATCCAAAAGTGTTTTTTGATTATGTAATTTAAATTCAGTAATCTCCCTTTAATCCTTTTAACCTATTCAGTCCTGATGTCGTCTAGAAGCGGTACTAAAAAACCCTTTAAATTAATTTAAATGCTTCCAGTTTTGTTAAAATTACATCTAGATTTTTTAAATAAATGTGTACATATTAGAAGTATAGACTGATGCATCTTTGATAATGTTTTATAATAATTTTAAACTGGTTTTTGTAGTGCAACGTAAAAATTGTCTCAGGACTGAGGAGGTTAAAAAAGGACGCAATCATCATAGAATCTAGAAACATTACCAATCGTAGGATATAATACTGAAATAATTACATATGAGAGTTTTTAAAACAATGAAGAAAACTTTTTCTAATTTATTTTTAATATTTTATTCGAATTTCATAAAAATAGAAATAACTTGAAAAAATTCCGCAACGAGTATACATATTAAAATTTAAAAAAAATTCTGTTAGAGGGTGTAGGAGGAATGATTAAGAAGATATCCTATTGTTTTGATAATTATGACTCATCCTGTATATATAATTTATTCGGAGATACTGCTTATAAAAATTAGTTCCTTAAGAGAAATGAATACATACTTGAATATTTTTTATTTTTTGGAATTAAATTTATGAATTTTTTAATTAACAGGTGATATAAAAAAGAAAACTTATTTAAAGAATTTCTTGTAAAATGCAATTTTTTTTTTACTTAGAAGATTTAATTAAAATTTCTTCAGTCAAAATTAATGCATAGAAAATTTAAATAAATAAATTAAATTTAAATTTCAAAAGAAAATTACTTTTTGGTAATGTACAGACATATTTCTTCGTCATGTGAATAATCTTTAAACTTAAAGAAATATATCGTTTCACTTCTCTTCTTTTATGTCCTGCAATAATTTAAAATTTAATTTAACTCAGTGCAGTTCATAATGAATTCATAAATTATAATATCTTTGCTAATATATTCATTTTCTGTAGCATTATTTTTTTCTAATTACAACTTTAGTAAAGAGATTCCATATAATTTTATTTAGATAAAATAAGTTTTAAGTAACTTAAATGGAAACATAAAAAACTCAGATATATGATAATTCACTTTCCCATATTAGAAGTCTGTTAATAAAAAGCCAGAATTTCATGTCAGGCGTCATAAACGAGATACGTTCATATATTACAACTAGTTTTATAAATCTTCAGATCGCGGTGGAATAGCTGTTGCACTTTTATTAGGTAATGCATGCATACAAAAGTGTTTGCGATTATTTAATTTAAATTCAGTAATATATAAATAACTTGAATCCCAATTAAAAATGAAATAATCGCTATGGTATCTAGAAACATTATCAATCGTAGGCTATAACACTGAAGTAATAAAATATGATAGTATTTAAACAATTAAGAAAACTTTTTCTAATATTTTCAAATGGTTAAATCGATTTTCCTAAAATCAGAAATCATTCTGATAAATTGTGTAAGGATTAATTTTTATTTACAACTTTAGTAAAGATATTCTATACAATTTAATTTAAATAGAATAAATTTTAAGTAACTTGAGTTGAAGCACGAAAAACTTAACTATATTGTAATGCACTCTCCTATATAAGAAGTCAATTAATAACAAGTCAGAATTTTATGCCAAACGTTGAAAATTAGGTGAGTTCGTACTACAACTAGTTTTGTAAATATTCAAATCACGGAGCAATAGCAGTTGCACTTTCATGGATTAAAGCATGAACAGGGTCCGGCAAACCCCAGGCGCCAGGTTGAACAAAGATTCTTGCAGGGGTGCAGAAAATGTTTTTACTCCCAACATTTCCCCCAATCCATATGGAAATTTCCCTAATATTTAACGATATGTTACAGGCTACATACATTCTGTATTATCGTAGGAATAGATTTGTTTTCCAAAATTTCTGAACTTAGCATAAGTATATACGGTACATATTATTCTGAGATTGATTTTGTGAAAGTCTCCATTCGGATCTTTTTATTTGTAATGAAATTTTGTTTAATATCGGCGAATTGTGTGATTCCTTGCTAAAATCAAAATCAATTGTATATTTTTTTCTGCAAAATTTCCCCTGATGGGTAAAATTTCCCCCGATCCTGGATCGCCGGATCGAACACATTCTGCACCCCTGGATTCTTGACGACTAACTTTTTTACCTAACAGTTTACTTGTTATAAATTTAAATGAATCATCATTTAAGAACTTTAATACTGAAAAATCAATAGACAAATGGTGTTTCGACTCAAAATCTCAAAGACATTTTTAATTTACGTATATAATTTCATTTTGAGAATTCGAGGTAAGGATATTAATTTTCTCTACTGTTTTAATGTTTAATTTTCTTTCCTATTTCATTTTTACAATGTAAACGTGAAATTACCTTTAAAATTTTGTTCAGTCTGATTTTTTTTACTGAACAGCTAACTTGTTTACTGCAAAATGACACGTATCCCTCAAAAACAGCCGAATACAATTATGACTAACTAGTCAACCATTTTGCAGTTAATGCAGAAATATCTGAAATAATTTTTCATGGTGACTCTTTAGAATATTTCCTGGTACCTAAGAATATTCATCTTTTATCAATATGTGGGCATTAATGCAAAAATCTTTGCGATTACGAAATTTAAAGTCAGTAATACAGAAATAAAAGAACGTCCTTTTAAAAAGGACGTAATCACCATAGAATCCAGAAACATTAGCAACCGTAGGATATAATGTTGAAATTGTTACATATGATTGAATTTAAAAAAATTATGAAAACTTTTTCAAATATCATTATAATTGATTCGATTTTTGCAAAATTTGAAATGACTCGACAAAATTCTGCAACGATTATACATATTGAATCTGAAACCTTTCTGTTAGATATTTTTGCGCTGTTATATGTGGACAGACGGACAGATAAGACGACGATTATATTCTGTGATCTGTCCTGCGTCCTGTGTCCTGTGTATCTGTATAATGCAAACACAAATAGAAAAGATAGTTTGTGCAATAATATTTTATCATACGGCTATTTTTAGAAAGGAACTGAAGTACAACTAGTTCAATTGCGGATATCTTTTTGAAGCTTGTTCGGAGTTTTTTTTTTTTTTTTTTTTTTTTTTTTTTTTTTTTTTTTTTGTATGAAATGTCAAATATAGTCGGGGTTCTCGCTGTCGTTCGCCATTGCGGCAAATCGCGACTAAATTCTTCATTTGGCGAGTAAGCAAGCGAATAGATTTTCCAAATTGCTAATAATCAATTTTTGCTTTTTATTTCTTTTCTTTTTCGTTTTTCAAACAAATGCATTGTTACATACATATATATTTATTATATTTGTAGCAGATTGTTGGAATTAGATTAATAACAATCGTTGACACAAATATAAAAAACCGAGGTTATTTTAGAACATATTAAAAAAAGGGCGTACATTAAAGAATTAAAGACTTTTTTTTTGTTAGTGCTACACGGCGAATCTATTTTGCTAATAATTTTTTCATTTGGCGAATGTTTTTTATTTAAATTAGCCAAATTACTAACATAGGCCAAATGTCAGCGAGAACACTGAATATAAATTGAATACGAATTACTTGAAAAAAGTTTTTTTATCTTACGGACACTAGCATTCAAAAACTATCGTTTACAAATGCTATCAAATAGTGACTAAATTCATATTCTAATTGCAGTGTTAAACAAGAGAGGCGTTAACACAGACAATCACCTCATTGAGTTCACGCCTGATATTTTTAGAATTAATTAAAACTAAAATCGTATATTAAAAGGCCATCGGTCTGCAAGTTATATCTTTGTGGCAAACACCAGAAAACTCGATTTTAGTGGTTGAGTAATAGGTTTACCATTTTGTTTTCCTGCACAGAAATTTACGAATACATAGAGGGCTGGAAAAAGGAAAACAAAATAGTAAACCTACGAGTTAACCACTAAAATCGAGTTTTCATGTTATAATATGATATGACTTAGCAGACCGATTGCGTTTTAATATGCGAATCGTATTTTAACTAACTCTGAATTACAGCCGTGTGCACGATGAGGCGATTTTCTGTACTGCCGCCTTGCAATCTATATGTTTCTACATTGTAAAAAATGTCAGATGTTTCTGAATGTATAAAAATGTACTGTAATCAATAACGAAAATATGCTGCGAACTCTTCGAACTCACCGAAGATTTCGAAAAACGTTCCTTTACCTTTAAAATTTTCAGAAAACTATTTGTTTTCGAAATTTGAAGAATAATTTATAAAAATTTATTTTTATTAGCTGCTCGTCCTTTTCGGAAACGTTTCTAAGTAGCTTTTACAGTATAATAATCACTTTTCTCAAATCAAAATATCACTTTTTCGAATGCTACCAATTCTCAAGTAAACATTTTCAGCTGCATAACTGATTTTGTGCATGCAATTGTAGCAAAACAATGTTAATTTTCATATTAATATTAATACTGTTAATATTGTATGTTTGTCTATTAAACATGTTCTCTGAATATCAAAATATTTTCGTATGAATTGGTAGTATCCGAAAAAGTGATATTTTGATTTGAGAAAAGTGATTATTGTTCTGTAAAAGCTACTTAGAAACGTTTCCGAAAAGGACGGGCAGCTAATAAAAATTAATTTTTATAAATTCTTCTTTAAATTTCGAAAACAAATAGTTTTCTGAAATTTTAAAAGGTAAAGGAACGTTTTTCGAAAACTTAGATGAGTTAGAAGAGGTCACAGCATATTTAGTTTTTGATTACAGTACATTTTTATACATTCAGAAACATCTGACATTTTTTACAGTGTACCGTACTTTGTCAAATTTCTTAAAAATGGTTTGAAATCTGTTTGAAAATCATGTAAGCAAGTTGTAAACAAATATCATGCGGGTTTTGGTTTAAGAAAATATCTTATATCTGTAAATATGCATGGATTTTTACAAAAAGGAATAAAAAATATTGTACAAAACTCAGTGTTCTACAGTTACATATTTTTTTTTTCATTGTGTAATCGCAAGTTTTTCTGCTTTTTTCTACTTTTTTTAATTACATATTTGTCCTTGCTTTTACATATGCACACAAACATGTATGTGTACACGTAATTTAATTGGAGATACTGAATATACAAAATTAATTCAGAAAAAAATACAAATGTATGTACACATATATGAATATTTTTTTTTCTGAAACGTTTAACTTTAAGAATTTTATAATTAAAAGATGCTAGAAAGTGCGAAATGCTATTAAAGATTTCTACTTAAGACACAGTTTGTGACATTTAGAATATTTAATTAAAAATTTTGAAGAGACACTTAATGCACAACAGTTTTAAATTAATTAAAATTCGATTTCAAAGGAAATAATAGAGATATATTTTCGTCTTCATACGAAGTATCTTTAAAATGAAATAAATATAACGTGTCATTTCTCTTATTTTGTGTCCTATAAAAAAATAAAGTTTAATTAAACTCTTCTACAATATCAATTAATAATATATTCATAAACCTTTACGGTTATATGTATTTCTGTAATGATTTTTTTTTCTTATATTGATCCATTTAATAAAGAAAATCTATATAATGTGTATTAGATAGAATACAGTAAATCGAATCAAAACATGAAACATCCATAAATAAAAAGAATATATTTTGTGTAAATCTCTATACAGGGTGTCCACTCTCAAATGTGGCCAATGACTAATTTCAAAACCGTTAGTTATAGACATATAGTTCCAATTGCAAAAAGGCTTTAAAAATGTAAAGAATTATTTTTCAAACGATTTAGGTAAAAAAAATATATATATTAAAAAATTACGAAAATTTAATTTTTATACGGTCCCCCGGTCTTATAAGTGATATTTAGTAGATTTTTACCACAACTCTAACAAGTAATGCAAAAAAAGTCCCATTCCTCTGCGATTAAAATTAACCGAGTACAAGTTGTTTAAAGTTGAAGCATCTTTTTTGTGGCAATTTAGGGGTCAGATTTACTGGAAATAAAAATAAACACAATATATAAAATTTAACATTAAACATTGAGAGTAAAATAATTTTTACAACATTATTTTCAAATTTATGTTGATGATTACATATTAAAGCAAAATTTGTACTAAAAATATAAGTAAAAAAATAACAGAAGGTTTGTTAATTTAAATTATGAAAAGCAACAGTCACAATTCATAACAAAATGATGCATATTTAAAAATCTATTAGATTACTTAACCTTACAGAATTTGGTGTAGTCCTATAAAATAAATGAATGGTTCTCACCTAAAATTGTATTAATATTACATTGTCATTGAATATAAAAAAGTGTGCAAATTGAACCTCGATCGGATATTTGGAAATGAATTAAAATTTCAATAGAAATTTTGAACTAGGGAAACATACGTACGAATGTTTTAAGCAAAATAAAAGCTTATCAAAATAACATACCTTTTTAAAATAACATCGCGATTTCCCAAAATTTGATTTTCTCGATAAAGAGAATTTTAAAACTCATGTATTCAACTATTTTAATCAACCTAGAAATTAGTTAATAAAAATTAACACTACCGTAAAACTTATACGGTGGTAGCAATTTAAGTTAAATTGCTTTAAAATATTTCTTTATCTCATTTAAAACATTTTTGTAATTTGAACTATATATCTGTAGTACCGTAAAATGGGGTGAATAGGAACAGCGGGGTGAATAGGAACGAAACTTCCTGGACATACAAATAAATTCATTATAAATATATGTGATGATATTTTTAGTTGCCAATTTTTTTATCCGAAGGTAATAACATTAAGGGTAGGGAATTTCAGTTTTGACATGCTTGCACCACTACTGGGGTACATAAAAAAACTTCAGGAGGATTCTCAAAAACCTCATTTTTTCAACGTCTTTAAAACTTTGTATGTAACTACAGAATTTTTCGTATTCTAAACCTAAGAGAGGGGACTTTTAATTAATAATAGACCTGTAAATGATATGCAGTATTAAATTCTACTTATTTCTAAACTACATAATGAAAAATTGAAAAATGGCTTGTAACATCAGAGGTATAAGATTTACGGGGTGAATCGAAACACGTTTTCTCTCATGGTTTATTTTTTTATACAGTAATATTTCATATAATATATGAAAACATATGTAATAATATGTATTGTAACAATATTTTGTTTGTTCTAATTATTTGAAGAGTTTAAAGGTGCCAAGAAATTACTTGGTTAAACAAAAAAGTCAACGCCTAATCCAACAGACATGGAACACACAATAAAATAATTTAAAAACAGCAAATTAGTTAAAAAAACTGCACTGAATTATTCTCTGAAATCCAAAACATTAAACCAACATCTCAAAATGAAAAACCGATTAAAAAAGAGAGGTGTGCAAATCGTACTAAGGGCTTGGGATGAGCGCGTATACATCGCATTAATACATGCAGCGATTGAGGCTACTCAAACATTGACTTACCCAATGATTGTTAATAAAGGATAACACAGAACAGGGATGATTTTGTATTAAATTCTACATTTGCAATTCGAATATAAATTCTTAAAGCAAATTTTAATTTTTCTTGATTTCAAAGTTGTTTTCTAATTTCTAAAAAGGCATATCTTTACTTGTATATAAAATAAAGGCTTGGTTTCACAGTAACTACGTGTTCCTATTCGTCCCTTATCATTATTACCTGTTTTTATTAACCCTATTAAAGTTTGAATCGGAATAAAAAAAGATTATAGCATTTGTTCCGATTCATCCCTATCTGCGGGGTGAATCGAAATACCATTAAAAAAATAAATAATATATATATAAACAGTAAAAATGTTTCGTTTTTGCTTAAAAAGTAAAGAACAAAACAAGACCAAAGTTTCTAGTAGAAAAATAAAAAAATTAAAAAATCACTTTTTGCTTTTTTTTTTTAACGTTAAAGTTATAAAGTGTTCCGATTCACCCCATTTTACGGTAAATGGTTTAGGAATTAGCTATTGAACAGCCTTGGAAATGGACGCCCTTTAAAATAATTTAAGCCCTTAGTATACGTTCCCTGAAAACTTAGTCCAACTCATTCATTTTCAGCTACAGAAAAGTGGTTTAAGTCATGAAATTTAAAGTTTCATAATTCGCTCAATTTCAATGTTAGATGAATGGGATCTTTTTTGTATTGCTTGATAGGGTGATGGAAAATTTTTACTAAATAGCACTAATAAGACCGGTGGACCGTATAAAAAGTTAATTTTCGTAATTTTTTAATAATTTTTTTTTGTCCTAAATCGATTGAAAAACAATTCTTTACCTTTTTTAAAGCATTTTTGCAATTGGAACTATATGTCTATGACTAACCGTTTAGAAATTAGCCATTGGCCACCGTTGAGAGTGGACACCCTGTAAAATAAAACACAGTGTAGAACATAGCGCAACGCACGGTTTAACCCTCCAAAAAATGTCATCGGAACTTTAAAATTTTGTTTTATTAACCTATCTTAATTTTATTATCGTATATTAGCCGCAGAGCCTGTTTTACCCAGAAGTATTGTAAATGCTAACAGCGCGCTTATTAGAGCATAAACTAGCCGAATTTTGCTCTAAACGCATCCATCTTATTATTAATTTTTTATCTTTTTTTAACTATTTGGAAAATACTTGTTCTTCTCGGTAGAGAATTGGGAAATCTGAAGTACATCTGACGATTTTTATTGGTTGAATTTCGCGACTTTTTTTGTTTTATTCGTTTTCTGATTGGTACAAGTTTAATGCCAAAAAATGGAATTCTTCTATTTTTTTTTTTTTTTTTTTTTTATTCGTTTTCTGATTGGTCCAAGCTTAATGTCCAAAAATGTATTACTTCTGTTGCCACAATGACAAAAAGAGTAATAAAAACTTTTAAAAAATTAATAATTTAAAAACAAATTATGATAAAAATTTCAAGCAAATTTCATTAAAAAGTGCATTTTTTTCTCTATGCAATGGTGTAAAAATTTAAAATGTGCGATGTTTAGAAGTTTAAAAAGTTGCAGTTCCGAAAATTGTAAAACTGAAATTTCATTTAAAATTTGTTTGTGATGGGTCCAGGAATATGAATGTTTAATCCATTTCGAACGTAATATGAGGAGTTCAGAAGTCAGTCTGATTAACGCCATCCAGTAAAATTGCACATTTTAAATGGTTAAAGTTGTATATCTATAAACTACTGTTTTTTCTTTTTTTTGATCACTGGTCTAGGAATATTAATATTTAATGGACCGCGTACGTAATATATGACTCATTATGATCATCCCAAATATTATGTTAATAATTAATTTAAGTAAATAATTTAATTGTATGTCTTTAAAATTTTAGTCTTTGAAAATATCATTTTCCAAATAGTCGTTTAAGTTATTAAATTACTTTTTATTTCAAATTTCTGTGAAAAACACAATTTTTACCCAACGTCCGGGCACCTACACTAATCTCAAATAAAACAAATTCTTTCTAATAAACTAAAACTTTTTAGGTGCGTTCGTAATTATGTAAATACGTAGCACCTATTGTTGTCGCTCAGTCCGTCCGTCTGTCCGTCTGTATGTATGTCTGTCCATCTATCCGTCTGTCCGCATATAACAACAAAAAAACTACCCAACCGAATCGTTTGAAATTTAAAATACATAATTATAACATAATTTTGTCGAGTCATTTCAAATTTTATGAAAATCGGATGGATAGATCAATTACAGGGACAATCAAAAGTATTTTGTTACATTACGGTCAGTGGGGAAAAAGTTTCAAATGCATTTTAATCGTTTGAAATTTAAAACATATAATTATTGCATAATTTTATCGAGTCATTTCAAATTTATGACAATCGGATGTATAGATCAATTACAGGGACAATCAAAAGGATTCCGTTACATTACGGTCAAAGGGGAAAAAAGTTTCAAATGCATTATAATCGTTTGAAATTTAAAATATATAATTATTACGTAATTTTGTCGATTCATTTAAAATGTTATGAAAGTCGGATGCATAGATAATTTACAGGGACAATCAAAATATTCCATTACATTACGGTCAATGGGAAAAAGTTTCAAATGCATTTTAATGATGTTACACTCATTCGAACATAATAGAATTGGCATGAATCTATGAAGTATATACTAAAATATGCATTCTGTACCATCTGTGATGCAAAGAATTTTTATTATTAAATTACAGGGCCACACAAAAGTATTCCACTACATAATGCTATACGGGGAGACATTATTTGGGCGCGTTTTAATTATATTCAGCTATTTCACATTTTATGAATAAGATATACGTTGCTGAGGTGTAATAAAAATTACTTCCTGCATATTTACAGAAACACAAAGATTTCTATTACTATACTGTATCCCAAGTACGCTCTACTATATCACCAAATTATGAATATTTTTAAAACTTCGTTATCGTACGAACGCACCTCATTTGCTATGCTTCACGTGCAATTTCGAACTTTTTTTTTCAAATATAGCAAATGAAACAATTTGTGATTCGGAGAAAAATATAAAGTACTTTACATTATATCAAATAACCTTATCCATTTTGAAATAATAAGCAAAGCGCTTAAGCCTTTATATGACATGATAATTTACTTAGAACTTTTTACCTGAATTTTTAATAGTTAATATAGTTTATAAAAAAAATTGGTAATGTAGTTTTTTTAAGCTAAGCATGGGAATGAAATTTCTAAACTATTTTGTTCAACAAATAGCGCAAATGAAATAATTTATGCTTCGGGAAAAGAAAATACATTACTTTATATAAAGTAACCTTAAAATAAATAATTAATATCCATTTTAAAGTATTAAAAAATGTTCTTAAGCCTTTATATAACATGATAATTAACAAAATTTTTAATATCTTTTTAGCAAAATTTTTAATATCTAATATTATAAAGTTTGTTAATATGGTTTTTAATTCTTTCCGAATTTATATAAACTCGTAGCACCTCTATTCGTCATTCAGTCCGTCCATCTGTCCGTCAGCAAGTAACAACGCAAAAATTATTGAACCTAACCGAATCACTTGAAATTTTAAATATATATTATTATTGCATATTTTTTTAAAAATCATTACATATGTTATGAAAATCAGATGCGTAGTTTAACTACAGAGATAATCGAAAGTATTGCGTTACGTTTTGTTCAATGGGAAAAAAAGTCCAAATTTAATGATGTTACACTCTTTCAAACATAATAAAATAGATATACATCTATGAAGTATATGCTAATTCTGCACACTCAGTGATTCAAAGAATGTTTTTTATTATTTTACAGAGCCACACAAAAGCATTTCATTGTATAAGAGTATAGGGGGAAACACTGTTCGCGGCACATTTTGATTATATTAATCTATTTCGCATTTTGTGAAATTGATATACGTTGCTGAGGTTTACTACAAGTTATTTACCGTATAATAGAAGGCAGATAGTATTTACAGGGTCATAAAAAAGATTTCGGCTACTATACTGTATCCTATGTACCGTATAATTACATCACTATTTCAATATTTTAAGATGTTCGTTTCAGTACTAACGCCTCTCATTTGCTACGTGTGATGGACAATTTCCGACTTGCTTCTAGCTAAACATGGTAATGAAACTTCTTTTATATCTGAAAAATGGAAGACCAGTTCTTAATTCAAAATCCAGACAAACGCTGCGAACCTAAAATTGGTATCTGATGGACATTCACTTTATGAGATATCAAATCATGACATTCAATTCATTGAAAAATCTCTTGAAATAGGCCTTTGCCCGTAACTATTTTCAAAATATCACCAATTAGGCGAGAAAATTTAATGCGTGATATCCAAAACACATTCTAAATGAAGCGTTTTGCTCTTGAGTTCATTTTGTCCGATTTCTCACATCAATTGCTTGAGTAGGTACCTGAAAGAATAAGTCAGACGGCAGACACGCGACACACAAATAATACTTATAATTCAACACTAAATAAACCCTTTTAATTATGTTGAAAGTTGTTTTTAAATGCACAGATAAACATTTCCGGAGATATTTTGAGTTTTTCAACATTTGAACACATTTGTGTTGAGTGATAAAATCCTCTAATTTATTTAATTTATTTTTTTAAACTTTTAATTAATTAATTAATTAATTTGCATTTTGCATTTAAATCTTAATGTGGTATATCTTTTGAAAATCCAAAAAGATGCAAACAATATTTTTGAAGTATCAAAATAAGATTTTCAATTTTTTAATCTAGGTCAATCCATTTCAAGTGGTCCAGAAAATACTTTTTTGGTCGCTCGACCATTTTTAAAAAATCTGAAATTTTTTATACAACAACTCTAACATGACGGAAGTTCAAAATGACCGTTCTTTTAATTTTACTATTTTTTGTTTGCGCATGGAGGCCATCTTTGTTTCATCGTGTGCAGCGATTTTCTCAGATACTAGGATACACAAAATTGTAAATATCTCGTCTTCTATTTTCCCAATTGAAATGGGGTTTGCAGCATTTTGTTCAGAATAAAATAGGCTAAATATACAATGATAGAAAAATTTTGAAAAATAAATTTTTACAGGTTAAATTTTAGCACAAAATGTACGATTTTTTCCAAAATCTATCCGTTTGCAAGAGGAAAATTTTCATGCAAGAGCAATTGTCAACCTTACACAATTTTTTCTACAAATAGGTCAAAAGTACGTGTACACATACACCAAGACCCAGATCTGGGAGTTAATTTCTCTTTGCGAAAAAAATTCCGAAATTCGTCAAAGATATCAAAAATCGCACTTTTTAGGCTTTGATATCTCTGGTGGGGCATGAGATAAAAATCTGAAATTTTGGCCTGTGATATTATTGTGTAGTAACGTTATGTACAAAAAATTGCAAGAAGGAGATTTGACTACAAGCTGAGATATGACATGGAAAATATGTGAAAACAATACTGTCAAACTATTGTAAACCTACTATGTAATTGTTCAACAAGACTGTGAACCTTGCACAATTTTTTCTACAAATAGGTCAGAAGTGTGTGTACTGATACACCAAGTCCCATATCTGGGAAATGATTTCTCTTTCCGAAAAAAATTCCGAAATTCGTCGAAAATTTCAAAAATCGTACTTTTTAGGCTTTGATATCTCTGGTGGAGCACGAGATAAAAATCTGAAATTCTGCCCTTTGATAGTATTTTGTAGTAGTGTTATGTACAAAAAATTTCAAGAATGAGATTTGACTACAAGCTGAGATACGGTGATTAAAAAAAATGTTAAGAAATGCTATTACGAGTACATTAGGTGAAATGAGATTAGTCACTTTTATTACAATATTTATACAGAAAATATCGTTTGTTGAAAACAGTTAAATAATAAGCATTTAATTTACAAAATACTATATATGCTCAACAAAGAGCTTAACAATATTTACGAGAGATGTTATGAGTTCGACCAGTTGCTGTTATCAGTCCATCAGGCTGTTCTTTCTAAAAATTTTATTTGAAGCCCCCCAAGTCTTGTCATCCCTTGTTAACTTGAATGAAATTCTCTAGGTTTAATAACTGAAGCCATGTCAACTCGATCAGTTGCAATTCATTGTCTGTAATTTACTTTTCGTGAAATGTGTTCCGAGTAAAGTTGTTGCAATAGCATTTCTAGTAGATTTCTTCATTTGGACAAATAGTGTATTGACTTAGCATATATTCTGAATTGTTTAAATCACACAAAAGCATTTGAAAAAGATATTTGTAACTAATAATTAACTTTGTACCATAAATAATTAATTTAAAATTTTGGAGGCATGAACAATTACATAGTATGTTACAATAGTTTGGCAGTTTTTTTTTCACATATTGTCCATGTCATATCTCATCTTGTAGTCAAATCTCCTTCTTGAAATTTTTTGTACATAACACTACTACACAATGCTATCAAATGATAGAATTTCAGATTTTTATCTCGTGCTCCACCAGAGATATCAAAGCCTAAAAAGTGCGATTTTAGAAATTTTCGACGAATTTCGGAATTTTTTTCGCAAAAAGAAATCATTTCCCAGATCTGGGACTTGGTGTATGAGTAAACGCACTTTTGACCTATTTGTAAAAAAAATTGTGCAAGGTTGACAGTCTTGTTGAACAATTACATAGTAGGTTTACAATAGTTTGGTAGTATTGTTTTCACATATTTTCCATGCCATATCTCAGCTTGTAGTCAAATCTCCTTCTTGAAATTTTTTGTACATAACACTACTTCACAATGCTATCAAAGGCCAGAATTTCAGATTTTTATCTCGTGCTCCACCAGAGATATCAAAGCCTAAAAAGTGCGATTTCTGAAATTTTTGCCGAATTTCGGAATTTTTTTCACAAAGAGAAATTAACTCCCAGATCTGGGACTTGGTGTATGAGTACACGCACTTTTGATTTATTTGTAGAAAAAATTGTGTAAAGTTGACAGTTTCCCTTGCATGAAAATGTTCCTCTTGCAAACGGTTAGATTTTGGAAAAAATCGTAAATTTTGTGCTAAAATTTCACCTGTAAAAATTTATTTTTCAAAATTTTTCTTACACTTTATATTTAGCCTATTGTATTCTGAACAAAATGCTGCAAACCCCATTTCAATTGGGAAAATATAAGACGAGATATTTACAATTTTGTGTATCCTAGTATCTGAGAAAATCGCTGCATACGATGAAACAAAGATGGCCGCCATGCACAAACAAAAAATAGTATAATTAAAATAACGGTCATTTTGAACTTCCATCATGTTAGGGTTGTTGTACAAAAAATTTCAGATTTTTTAAAAATAGTCGAGCGACCAGTGCTGGACCACTTGAAATGGATTGACCCATCTAATGCATGAAAGACTATTCAGATGTGGCAATCCCAAACTTATAATATGTTCACCAAGAATATTTATCAAGGTATACCTGACTCAGAAATTTCATGAAAATTCGTGCACTACTTCTAGAGATAGAGCTATTGCGGGATACGGGGAAAATTTAGCATTGCAGAGCCACCTGTTGGGTGATTGATATCAAATTGTAAACAGAACCAGTTTGTATGAAGTGTTAACTGATTCTGAAGTTTAATGAAAAACCGTGCATTAATTCTTATGATAGAATTATTGTGCAAATCATGAAAAAACAATAGAGCAGCATTACTTGCTGAGCTATTTATACCAAAATGTAAACAACATCAATTCACGCCAAGGGCTAACAAAATCTGTAGTTTGATGGAAATCTGTGCATTATTTCTTGAAATATAGCTGTTGCATAAATCGTAAAAAAATGCAGCATAGCACTTCTACCTGTTTTGCGATTTACACCAAAAAACAAATCAGTATCAATATGTATAAAAAAAACTACTCGAATACTAATTTTTATAAAATTCTATGCATTAGTTTGAGAGATAGAGTGCCCTAAATATTTATGTCACACAGTATTCTTCTTGAGAATACAGGAGAAAATAAAAAAGAAAATCGATTTTAATAACCAAGGAAAATTATCCGCAGATCATGATTGGTATTTCCTAACCCTGAAACTAATCTGTTATTGTTTTTAAATATAGCTAAATAAATTAATTCTATAAACATTTATAAAGTGCTAGAGTTTTAACAAACCATGCTTTGAATTATATTCAAATGAAATACAAGAATCATCTTTAGTACAAACGAAGCCCAAGTATAAAGCAGTGTAAAAATAACACAATCCTCGATAGTATAACTATTATAGTGATCGGAAAATAATTCCTTCCGGAAAGGAACATTCATTCACATTCGTTAGCCGGTATCATTGTTAACTGAAACATGACTTTTTCCAATTAAAATGTCAGGGGCTGAACTTTGTGTTAAATTGAAAATCTACCTATCAAAGAGGAAATTCCTGGCCAGCAGCAAGATAAGTGCTGGCAATGATGGAGAAGTACTAGTTAATAGTCTATCACTGCATGACACTGCTAGACAGCTTCAGTCAACTTTAGTATTGGACATCATCAGATAAAATACTGATAGGATATCATTTTATCTCAAGTCCGCCATACCATGGAAGCGCACGAACTTTTGCAAAATTATTGCTGAGAACCCTTATAGTAGGTGGAGTTGGGAATACCGACGAATCTAAAATATCGCAAACTCGTGCAATTTCCGCGAGCGTAGATGGCAACATATTGAAACTTTTGATTCATTTCATTTTTTTAGAAATATTCTTTGATATTCATGGATGTCAATAATGCATCGTTGCATTCACTTTGTTGGTAAGGGTCGAGAATTTTTCTTTCTCGCAGGAAGCATTCATTTCTGAACTTTTAGACATTTGCAATGTTTTAGTTTTTGCTCGTCCATAGGTGGCAACATATTTAAACTTTTGATTAATTTCGATTTTATTTTATTAGAAATATTCTTTGATATTCACTTGATGGTGATAGTGCATAGTTATATCCACATCATTGGTCAAAGCTCAAGAAATTATCTCTCGCGCAGGAATCATTTATCTCTAAACTTATAGTCATTTTTCCATCATAATTTCGAAGACAGCTGCAGATGCTGGTTCCAAATGTTGGTTTTATATTTCGTTTGATTTTAACTGTACAAACTCGTAATATCATTCTTGTTCTTGCGTATACCTATGAGCAGGTTTGTGTGTTTTTGACAAATACATTCTTAATAGTTATATTTAGTCAATTGCCCAGTATATATTTATGGATAATTCTTTAATAAATGATAAATAAATCATATTTTGTTTATTTTTTAACATTTCTGCCGGTATGAACTTTTTTTATGCATCTTCAAGCTACGTATAATTTTCTATATCAATCCTTGCTTCTATTATACCTCTTTTGTCTATACTACATAATCTTTATACGCGGATAATAGTAGAATATTACAAAACGTCATCTCCCAGATAATTTATCGAGACTCGTACAAGCAGGATTTAATATGTTGTTATGTTATTGATAGAAATTAAAGACTTTATTTTCCTATCAGAAATATTAGTTTTATGTCTGAAATTTGCTACATCCTTTCAATTGTTTCATTTTATTACAGGAAATGTTATTGTGCCATTCTTTTATTATTGGTTTTACATTCTACACACTTTAAATATTTGTTTTTCAAGGTTTTTTTTTTCGTATAATACAAGAAATGGTATTTTTTTACAATGCATATAAATGCATTACCATTACTGTCTATATGAACTTTATTTATTTACTCTTAAGCTATTGGTATTATCTTAATCCTTGCTTCTAATATACCTCTTTTGTAAAAATTACATAATATTTATACCCGAATAATAATAGAATACTACAAAACATGATCTCCCAGACAAATTACCGAGACTCCTACTAGCAGACTTTATTACTTTACTATATTATTTGATAGAAATTAAAGACTTTAATTTCCTATCAGAAGTATTTGTTCCAGAATTATTTTTGCTTTTATTATCCGAAATTCTCTATATCCTTTCAATTGTTTCAATTATCACAGGAAATCTATTGTATCGTTTCATTACTATTCGTTTTACTTTCTCACACTTTTAGAAACTGTTTCTCGCGGCATTTCCTGTATAATAGAATAAAGAGAATTGTTTTACAATATACATAAATGCATTAACATGTACATTTTAACTTTATTTTTATTTATTCTCAAGTTATATATTTTTTTCTATCTCTAATCCTTACTTCTTTTGCATCTCTATTATACAACATAAGCTTTATACGCGAATAATAATAGACTATTACAAATCGTAACATCCCAGGCAATTTCCTGAGACTCCATCTAGCAGTCTTTATTACGTTACTGTGTTATTTGATAGAAATTAATGTCTTTAATATCCTATAAGAAGTATTTGTTCCACACTTATTTTTGTTTTTATTATTTGTAATTCGCTATATTAGGTAGATTTCGTAAGAAATACTACCTATTGCAATCGCATCAGTTTATATATCTATCTATCTATCTATCTATCTATATATCTATATATATCACTTTTTTATGGACACGATAACTTCTATAATTCTTCACCAATCTCCACCAAACTTGCACATAAAATCAAAGGGGATAAACTCTTGGCTAAGTTCGTTAATGGGCAAAATCTGACCAAGGGGGTCGGAATAGTGGGCGTTTTTGTGAAAACCGAAAAAACGCCATAACTTCTTAATTAAAGTAGATATCGAATCGGTTTAAAAATTATATTACTTCTTAAAAATGGGCCAAAAGTATATGCATGACAGATTTTTGATAAATTTAGAAGTGGGCTCAAGGGGCGAAAAAAACAGGGATTTTGAGAGAAAAAAATTCATAACTTCGTCAATTTTCAAGATATCAAGTCCAACTAAATTTTTTGTAAATGTTCTTAAAATTATCTAAAACTTTTGTATTTACAAGTTTTTGATAGGACCAACTTTTACCGATGAAAAAAATTAAAAACGAAAAGAAAAAGGGCGCTGAAAAAAGAGAAAAATCCATAACTCCGTCAATTTTTAAGATATCAAATCCAATTAAATTTATTTTACATCTCCTCATCAATACCTACAATTTTTATACTGACAAGTTTTTCATAGGACCAATTCGTATAGCAAAAAGAAATTAAACAAAAATAGGAGTTGCAGAAAAAATCTCAAATCCAAACTGCTTATATTCTGACTCATTTTTAAATTCATTTTTGATTTTAAACGCATCCAAATGGTAGATCCTCTTATTTAGAAACTGTATAAAGTGACGCATTGGTCAATTTTCTGATAAAGACAGAATATATTTCAAAAAAGGCTACCAAAAAGGGTATTTTGAACAGAATTTCCGAAAGTCATCGGGTCTGAAAATTGAAGGAAGTATTCAAATAAGAAATTGCGTTTTTTTCTGACTCGTTTTTAAATTCATTTTTGTTCTCAAACGCATCCAATTTACAGATCCTCTTATTTATGAACTATATAATGTGATGCATTGGTCAGTTTTTAGATAAAGGCGGAATATATTTCAAAAAAGGCTACCAAAAACGGTATTTTGAAAAGAATTTTCCGGAGTCTGTGATTTGAAAATTTAAGGAAGTTTTCACATAGCAAAATGCGTTTTTTATGACTCGTTTTAAAATCCATTTTCGCTCTCAAACGCATCCAATTTACAGATCCTCTTATTTAGGATCTATATAATGTGATGCATTGGTCAGTTTTTTTGATAAAGACGGAATATATTTCAAAAAAGGCTACCAAAAAGGGTATTTTGAACAGAATTTTCCGAAGTCTTTGTGATTTGAAAATTTAAGGAAGTTTTCACATAGCAAATTGCGTTTTTTATGACTCGTTTCAAAATCCATTTTCGCTCTCAAACGCATCCAATTTACAGATCCTCTTATTTAGGAACTATATACTGTGACGAATTGGTCAGTTTTTTGATAAAGATAGAATATATTTTTTAAAATGCTGTGAAAGTATTTCGCACAAAATTTTCCGAAGCAATCATGATTAAAGAATTAAGGTTGTATTCAAACAACAAATCGGTTATTTTATGACTCATTTTTAAATACAATTTTTTTCTCAAATGCATTAAACTGACAGTTTTTTGTTATTTAGGAGCTGTATAATGTACTGTTTTGGTCGATTTTTTTAATAAACTCAGAATCTATTTCAAAACATGTTGTCAAAATGGGCATTTGAGCTGAATTTTTCTTAAGATGATTCTGATAAAACCAGTTTTTGCAGAAAAATGAAATTAAAAATTTTTCACAAACGGCCAAATGAAGTTATTAAACTGGGTTTATCTCTAATCATATATTTTTTTTATTTATTTATTTTTTTTTTTAATGAGCACTCTTCGAAATCTACCTCCGCCTATAGGCCCAGCCGACAGGGACTTTTTTTTAAATTGTTTCATTTATCACAGGAAATCTATTGTATCATTTCATTACTATTCGTTTCACTTTCTCATACTTTTAAAAACTTTTTATCCCACATTTTCTGCATAATAGAAGAAACTGAATTGTTTTACAATACACATAAATGCATTAACATGCCCAGTTTAACTTTTTTAAATTTATCTTCAAGCTATATATATTTTTCTGTCTTAAACCTAAATTCTTCAACACCTCTTATGTACATATAACATAAACATTATACGCGAATAATAATAGAATGTTTCTAACCATAACCTCCCAGGGAATTTCCTGAGACTCCCGCTAGCCGTCTTTATTGCGTTACTATGTAATTTGATAGAAATTAAATTTTAATTTCCTATCAGAAGTACTTGTTCAAGAGTTATTTTTGATATTTTATCTGAAATTTTCTATATCTTTTAAATTGTTTCATATTATCCCAGGAAATGTTATTGTGCCATTCTATTATTGTTGGCTTTATATTCCTCACACTTTTAAAATCTGTTTGTCAAGGTTTTTTCTGTATAATAGAAGATATGGAATTGTTTTACACTACATATAAATGCATTAGAAGTACTGCCCATATGAACTTTATTAGTTTATTCTTAAGCTATGGATATTTTTTCTATTTTAATCCTTGCTTATATTACACCTCTTTTGTAAATATTACATAATATTTATACGCGAATAATAATCGAATATTACAAAACGTAATCTTCCAGATAATTTACCGATACTCCTACTAACAGTCTTTTTTACGTTACTATGTTATTTGATAGAAATTAAAGACTTTAATTTCCTATCAGAGATTTTTGTTCCAGAATTATTTTTGCTTTTACTATCTGAAATTTGCAATATTCTTTGAATTGTTTCATTTTATCATAGAAATTGTTATTGTGCCATTCTATTATTATTGGTTTTTCATTCCTCACACTTTTAAAATTTGTTTGTCAAGGTTTTTTCTGTATAATAGAAGAAATGGAATTGTTTTACAATACATATAAATGCTTTAACTTTACTGCCCGTATGATTCTTTTTATTTATCCTAGATAGGTATTTGTTTTTCCTATCTTAATTCTTGCTTCTATTACACCCTCTTTTGTATGTACTACATAAGCTTTATACGCAAATAATAATAGAATATTACAAATCGTAACCTACAGGCAATTTCCTGAGACTCCTACCTACACTTACAGTCTTTATTACGTTACTATGTTATTTGATTGAAATTAAGGCTTTTAAAATAGAAACTCAGAAGTATTTATTCCTATAAAAATTGCTTTTGATATTATTATTTGAAATTAGCTATATTCTTTCTATTGTTTCATTTTATCACAGAAAGTCTTATTGTGTCATTCTATTACCATTGATTTTACATTCCACACACTTTTAAAAGTTGTTTGTCAAGGTTTTTTTTCTGTGTAATAGAAGAAACGAAATTGTTTTAAAAAAATATATAAATGCATTTATAATTTATTGGTTCTTGTATTTATTCTTATTAATCCATGACTCGTAAAATTATTTAGTGAGCGATTTGCTGTTTTAAGTGAAAGTATTAATTCTGTAAAATATTCTTCAGTAATAAAAAAAAAAGTTTTTCTCTGTTTTTGTGTGTGTAAGTGATTTGATTCTTTATCGATACTTAATCTATAGCCACACGTTTAACTTCGGTATAAAACAAGGTATTTTTTCAGATAGTATTGAAAAAGTGAATAAAATGCAATATACTTTTCAAAAATTCTTCAAACATCTGCAAGAAATCTTTATTAATCATTTATGACAAAATTAAACATGACAATTTAAGACAAAACTGTCGGTTTTTTCCTTTGAAAAATGCTTTTATTGAAATTATATAGAGAGCACTTTGTTTGTTTATTGTTCATTTTCTCACAAATTTTCTTAAACTGCCAATTCAAGACTATAGTTGTAACTTTCATTAATCCCTTAATAGAAATTTCTAATGATTCTGTGTCCTCTATAAAACTGATTACAAACAGTTCTTCACAAAATGCAATTATGTATCGAATTTAGTTTCCTATTTAGTATCGCTGAAACAACCCTTTTATTTGTTAAATGGCTTAGTAGAAAATTATTCGCTTCAAGTGCTGCATTAATTTCATCTACACATGGAAAAAGATTTTTATCTGAACATGATAAAATGTCCAATTTAAAATAGACTATTCCTATTTAAAAAATATACAATAATGCCTTTTCAAAATAAAAGAATTTTTTAGTTAAATAATATGAGATATAATTTTTAAAAATAAAATTTTTTACTAAAAATTAAAAATGCTTATTGTATTTTTGTAAATAACATTTTTTTTTTTGGGGGGGGAGGTGTATTTTTTTAAATTAATTAATTATTTTTTATAGAAATCTTTTGTTTTAGAATCCTATTTGTAAGAAGAAATTTGGAATTTGCAAACATCCAAAATAAAGTAAGAAATGTGCTCAGTGGTTAACATTGTCATTTGAGTGTTTGAATAATTATAAGTTATAAAGCATTAAAAAATAAGTATAAAAATAAAGGAATTTTTTAAAAGAACTTTTACAACAATTTAGTGTTTTTTTTTATTTTATTATTATTATTATTATTATTATTATTATTATTATTATTAATTCAAATTTGTAACTGCATTTCATTATCTCTTCCTAAACATTTCCATTACACTGCAGCAAGTTGGCGTCTGCACTGCACTTCATTGTAAAAAAAATATATAGTAATATTTTTATACTTGGTTACTGAAACTGTAGCGAAAACTGAGCTTTTTTTCGCTCAGTTGGAAATATTTAATTCGCATGACAACTTTACCAATCAGTTTGATTGGGTTAAAAATGCAATATATCTACGTACCCATCGTTCTAAAGAGTTCCTTTACCAGCGGTCAATTCTGTTGTGCTGTCTAAATGACAGACCAGATGTTATGACCTACAAGTTTATCTGAGTGAAAAATGCTCACCGGTTGCCGCGCCCAGATAGCTTAAACGGTAAAGCACTGGCCTTGTAAACAAAGTATCTGGGTTTGATTCCCGGGCTGGGCAGTTTTTCGCTCAGTTGGAAATATTTAATTCGTATGAAAACTTTACCGATCAGTTCAATTTTGTTAAAAATGCAATTTAAACCTGAGTATGCCCAGAGATTAATTATCCATATTATGTTATAATTGCTTGTGTCTATTAATATATACTACTATTTTCATTATTATTTTTATAAAAAACTAAAAGATATATCTAAATATTTTATTTTAATTAATCTTTTAAATTTTCGATTACGTTGCGCATTTTTTCTTCTATTTGGGAATGTGGGGAAAACTATTAAGACCCTAATCAAATAGTCTTTCATAAGTTTGAAGTTAAACATATTCTTAATAATCCTGAAGTTTCAGAAGATTCTGACACGTATATTTTGAAATATTTGAAAATTTTTATGAATTTCACAATGTCCGGTGATTAATTTCCTATATAGTGTGTCAAATAATGTTATAATTGATTGTGTCATTAATTATATGCCATTATTTTCATTGTTACTGTATAAGAATAATTTAAATAAATATCTTTTTTTATTTTAATTAATTTGTAAAATTTTCGATTGCATTACATTTTTGGTTCTATTTTGTTTAAGAATGAACATGAACATTTTAAAGCCATATCATATAACTAAAATGTAATTATTTGTTATTTAACGCCTCACAAATGTTATCTAAGCTTTAGATTAAGTATACTTATCAACGAACAAATATATCATAAAATAAGTTACGTATAATCTTAGCAAAACTCTGTCCCCCCACCCCTAAAAAACTAGCACTTTTTCCAACCCTTATTATGTTCTTGCCGACATATATGTCCTAAACCATGCTCCATTACATCTCTTGTTTATTCAACATAAACGCAAAGAAGAAGAATAACAGTACATAACGTAAAGCAGCAAACAATTTTCTCCGATTCTTACGAGCAGTCTTTATTACTCTGATATGTTATATATTAGAAGTTACAGTATTTTATATTTTATAGAAAAACGTAAGGATTGTTCCGATGAAAACTGTTTTTGTTATTACTACCTTCAAAGCGTTCATCCTTTCTATTGTTTCAGTTTCTTGACAAAAACCTTATCATCCGATTTCTTGGCAATAGATGTTAACTGTGCGATTCTTTGAAAAGAAATCTAAAGCGGTTCGGACAGTTTGATAAAATGAATTAAAAAAAAAAAAAAATCTTCCATCGATTTGAAATCCTGCAATTTTATTAAACTTAGTTTTCACTAACCAGAATCAGTGTTTCGTAATCTTTATTTTGTAAATAATTTCACACATTTGCTGCCGCTCACGCGCCAGCGCGTGATATTTCGCCAGCGTTAAGGGGCCACTCACGCACCAGCGCGTGATGTGGGGTGATGTCCAATAGCCAGCCACGCGATGGCGCGGGATAATCTTTCACTGATTCTTTGTTTTAAAAAAATAAATCGGCTTCTGGGAAAAACCAACTTCTACAGTAATGCATTAACTATCATCACATCTTCACGTAAGCGGCAGAGAACGTGTTAATAAAGACTTAACATTTAGCGTCTTTAATACACATATGAGTCTTAATTGTCGAAACAAAAGGCTATCGCCTTAAATATTACCCTTAGGCACATACTTCCAATTGCAAAGTTTCATAAAAGAAGTTTGAAATTTTATGAGATAAGTTCAACTCAATGGGAGGTCTATTTCAGAAAATTCAAAAATAAAAATTTTATACGGACCCGTAGATTAAATTTTCCAATTAGGAAACTCTTCTTTATTCAATTTTGAATTAAAAAAAAAGGAAAGAAAAGAAAAAAGAAAAAGAAAAAGAAAAAGAAAAAGAAAGAAAGAAAAAAAGAAAAACATCTCGATTTACAAATCTCACAGGGATAATCAAATCGGAAATTCACAAAAATTCGTAAATTACGCCACTTTTCCCTTCCTCTGAGTGGCGAGTTCTTGACACAATTTCAATGCAAGTTAGGGATAATTCACAAATTGTACTTTAATAAAAATCGATTTAAGATAGCGCGCCTGCTTTGACATAAAAAAGCAGCGCATATATTTTACGTTAAATCTACTTTGAAAATATACTGGTGTCATCTGCACGAACCATTGCACGGGTCGAAAAGGTCGGGTCTCAAACCAACCCATAAGGAGAAAAATTTTGGTTCCGCCAAGAAAAATGTCAAAGTTCTAACCCGGCCCGGTCTAGAAAAAAATGTAAATCGTAACCTGGCACAGCCTTTAATTTCTACATAAGGTACCCTGGGGTAATAACGCCACGTTAAGGTTCTACCAATTTTCACGGCTCAGTTTTAGTTTGTATTTTTCAAACAAATAATGATTTGATACACCAACTGACTGACTATCTATATAAAAAGAAATAATTTAACAGATATGTATTCATAAAATGTAATGGCGTGATTTCTTGACCAATGCTATTTGGCGTTATTACCCACCTATATGGGTAATAACGCCATGCAAACAAAATTATGAAATAAGATAGAATAATTGCATGTAGATTACCCAATTCTAAAAATACAAATTCTACAAACTTAGAAATTGACAAATTGCATTCTAAGCTATTGAAAATGTTCAATTTTTTGTGAAAGTGTAAGAAAAATAAAGGTGTGGTGTGGGAGGGGGGGGGATTAGGCAAAAGAATATCAGACCGTGAGACCTTTTTTCTTAAAAAGGACCGCTTAAATAGAATTATTAGAAACATTGCACAGTTTTAACTGTGTTTACTTGAATCAGTATTTAGGATGTAGCTCGACCACCGTAGGGAATCAACCGGGGTATTAATGCCAAGGATTGGCGTTATTACCCCGTTATAGTTACTGCGCTGTACATTTTAAATTACAAATTATCTCGAGAAGATATTGAAAATCTTCAACAACATTTTGAAAGTCCATGAAATGTACTACAAATTTATGTAATTAACAAAGTATTTCCGGAAACAAAAAATAGTCTTCACATCACAAAGCGTATCTCGCAAATTTTAGATCAAGCGTTAATTTTAGTTGCTTGTAAAAACAATAAGACCTAAAAATGAAACAAATTAACTTGAAGCTGTTTTTTGCGATTTATATGACTCAAAACCCTTCTGCGCAGAGCACATGGGTGTCATTTATCAGATTATTTCATAATTATGCATGATATGAGCACTTGGCGTTATTACCCCGTCTGGCGTTATTACACCAGACCACTTTAGTTTTTTTACTTCGATATGATTAAAAATCGGTTCATGTGCAGGCGTGGTATATATATTTTATCAATGAATCTCTTTTTATATATAAATGTGTCATTTCTTCGTTAATAACGTTAATCCGTATTCCATATGTTGGAGACTTTGAAAAAAACTACGCAGTAAAACCTTTTAAGACGGAATCGCGCAGGAAAGAAAAATTACGTTATAGACAACTTTCCTACTTAGTAAGCGTAAATATACTTTTTTTTTCTCTGGTGTTAGATTCATTTTGCATGGATCAACACATTTTCCGTTTAAGACCGGAATTTGTCATAGGCAGTCTATTTTTAACAGCCTCGTCGGGGCGATAAAATGTGAGAGCTAAAATTATTAAAGAGCTCTTAAGGGTGTATTTCGATTCAAACGGCTTATTTTCCGATTTATTTTTAAATTCATTATTGCTCTCAAATGCACCAAACTTTCAAAATCTCTTATTTGGAAAGTACTCAAGGTGCCGTGATTGACGATTATTTGATAAATGCAGAAAATTTTGCAAAAATAGCAATCAAAAACGGCATTTCGAATCGATTTTTCCCAAGCGGGAGATCAGATAACGAAAAAAAGGGTCATATTAATAAGGTAATTGTTTATAGTTCAAATTCTAATGAATTAAGCGTAAAAAGACATCACACTGCACCTCATACGTCCCTTCAAGAATCCCCTCAGCAAGTTTCATGTTTCTACTTTTAAAAATGTGCCTGAAATTGTATCGGAAAATTTCGAGCTGTTGAAGGTGAAAAAGCGTTTTTTCGAATACACCCTTAAGGGGTCTCAGGAGTCATACTTTTTACTTGTTGGTGCAATTTAGCAACATGTGACAGTTATTTTTTTTTCTCATCCCCTGTGATACATAAATGCATAATTTTTTTAACATAGCCAACTTACTGTCTCTTCTATTTAAAATAATTTTTACTATACTCTACATTGAAAATTTATTTTTTTTAACGTTTAATTTTGATTAAAAAATTAAAATTATTTCTTGACTTGCATCGACTGCGCGCAACATTTCTTAAAAACTAATGCAGCAATTTGCACGAAACTTTGTAAATATCTTCATTTTAAGATAAAGAATAACTTATCGTTGAAATTTTAATATTAAAATTGCATTTATAATTTAAAAATGGCAATTTTTTAATAAGAAAATGGTTTTTCATAATTTTAGAATTTATATTTAAATTTAAAAAATAATAAATTGCTTTCAAATGAAGTGTCAGTTCAAGATACATTAGTTTTATATGATTACTGATGGTTTTGGGGGGTTCTTAAACTAATAGTTAAAACTAATAATCAAGTTATCTAATTAAAAAATATTATTAAAAAAAAAATCAATTTTATGATTAGTTATTTTCTGGTGGTCATTGGTCATTTTTATGATTTTCTGTACATTTCCCATTAATGATAGGAATGTTTTAAAAAATCAAGTCTACTTACTATTTCTGCTAATTTTTTCAAGTCTATTTTGATAAAATTTAATTTTTACTAAATTTTTAATTTTCTGTTCCCACTTGGGGACATTGGCCTGTAATAGGTTAAATACATAATAAAATAACACCTTATATTAATGTATTATTACTAACTGTAAAAAAGATATAAGGAATATTTTAAAAACAGAAAAATAGCTTTACTTTGTTGGCATGTTTCAACTCATCACAGAGTCATTTTCAAAACAAATTAAAAATAATATTTCAAAGTCGCACGGTCTAAGGTTCATTGAACAGAAATGCCGTTATTCAGTTTTACATGTGATCCACGTTATTTTTTTTATTTTGCTTGGATTTAATTTTCTACTTTTTGAAATCATTTAACAACTCGTGCTACATTTTTCGGTAGATTTTGCAAGAAATACTAACTATTGCATCATTACCATGGTACGACTTTTGAAAAATTTCTTCATATATTTTCATTACATGACTCGAGGAACCCGAAATCGCCTCCATCTATTTATACTTTGATTTGCATTATATGACCCCAGGAACCCGAAATCACCTACATCTATTTGTAATTTCATTTTTGTATTTTCATTTGCATTAAAGTGAAAAGCCATCATTCAGTTTTTTATGCGACACACGCTATTTTTATTTTTATTAAATTTTATTTTATATTTTTTGAAACTATTGAGAAATTTATCACAGTTTTAGTAGGTTATTTTGTTTGTTACATGTGTAATTTTTACGCGTTAGAATCTCAGTTATTTCCTTTATAATGAATGGATCATGGCTGCCAACTACTACGCCTAATTAAAGTCAAATAAACATGTTAGAACCAGAAATTTTAGTAAATGATAAACAATATGTGCTGTAATGCATAACACTGACTATATTTCGCATGAATTTTATTAAAATACTAGCGGCCTTCGCCCGCTACGCTGGTCGGTTTATCTAAAGAAATCTTGAAGAAGTAGTTAGATAAGGTTCAGACATACATTTAAAAAAAAAAAAAAGCAAGTCGATCATTCAAAAAAGTTGGGAAATATCAAATATTTACTGTAATTTTTTAAGAAAAACAAAGTTTCGAAAAAAAAAATTAAATCGAAAAAAAAAATTACACTGACATATTAATGCAAGGAAATTTTCCCAGAGAGAAAATTCGCCTTGAATACAATATTTCAAATTCTTTTAATTGTTTATAGGCGTTAATGCCAACATAGTGAAAAAAAATTCCATGCTGGGAATCGAACCCGGGCCATCAGTATGGCGCACTGACGTTCTACCGACTAAACCACATGGAACGACAGCCAGCTTGAAACTTTCTCATACTTAAGTAGACTGGCGAAAACATAACGATAGCGCGTTTTAAAATCGCACAGTGACATCTATTGGATTTTATATGTACTAAAAAACGTTATGTACTAAAAAACGTGAGCAGCGCACCTAATAGTTTCTTTTGTTTCTTTTTGTTCGTTTTTGTCTGTTGTCCGATTTTGATGAAACAAAGCCTATACACTGCCCGGGAGTGTGCATTCTTCATTAGTGAAAACCGCATAAAAATCCATTCAGTAGTTACGAAGATAACCTCGAACAAACAGACAGACAGACAGACAGACAAAAAATTCAAAAAAAATTTTTTTGTGTTTCATTGGTTTTCTTTTATCGCCCTGACTCCATTTTTGTCAATTATCTTCAATGTACAGACACACCGGGTCCTACTGTTTTATTATATGTATAGATTTTTGTGGTTCCAAACATGTTTATATGATTTAAATAGGCGTAGAAGTTGGCAGCTCTGATGGATTATATTGTTTTGAGGGACTTTTTTTTACTTTCATTGAAGTTTATATGGATATTTTCTTCTTCTTGATGTAATTTTGCTTTTGTTTTTCTATTATAGTTAATGTTAGCTATATGCTCCTTCTTTCATTATTTAAATTTCCTGCTTGTCCTTCCAATATAGAAGATATTTGATCCGCCTGCTCTAATTAAGGGTGTTTCATAAACAATTGAAAAATTCTCAGAATTAATTGGGTCAATCTTATCGTAAATAATTTTCTTCAATTTCGGAGATGGTTTGGCTATTAAGAGCGTACCCTAGTCACGCGGTAAAAGTCGAGCGCTAATGTAAAGTCTATGGGGGTGATCTTTTCTAATATCTCGTTCAAATTTTAATATTTTTACATGATTTTTTTTGTCATAGGAGAGATGAGGACGATCCACAACCGGCCTAGTTTTTACTTTTGCAGTTTTGGTTTCAGATTTTCTTAAAAAAAAACTTTAACTTTCGAAACCGGTTTAAACCGGTTCTGAAACTGAAACTATCGTAATATAAAAAATATATAACCAAAATCGAAAAAGGAAAAACTAGGCCGGTTGTGGATCGTCTTCAGCTATCTTGCGCAAAAATATTAAAATTTGAGCGAGATATTCGAAAAGAACGCCCCCATAGACATTACATTATCATCCGGGTCTTTTTGAGTACTTTTTTTGTGACCATTGTGGGCTCTTAAGCAGATATTGACACGCTTAAGACTGTATTTTAATTTCTCAAAAAAACTTGGATAATATCGGATGGAATAAAGCTTGTATTTTGGCAAATTAAATTTATGCTCGGGCTTATTATTATTGTCAAAAATCATGATTGATTTATTAACCCTTCGGACTCCGGTGCCTCTTACACAAATTTTATTCGATTAGCACCAATTTTTTGAAAGAACTTTCCTTGGAGTAAGCAATTTCAAAAATTCTCGGATAAAATAAAGAAAATTTTATTTTATTTTACTACTGGTGCCAAAAACAAATTTTGGAAGGAAAGATGATGTCTCCGCAGTGGAAACAACGAAGTGGCTACGGTTAATCTGTTCAACTATACAAGCATTGTTACAGGCAATTCTACGAATGTTCTATAATTTATTATCCAAATTATTTTTAGTACATACTAAAAAAATCACGTCGTATAAGAAATCTGTAGGTGGAAATTTTATAGGTAAATGGATAAATATATAATAATAAGGTTTAAGCCTTTTTGTTTTATCACAAGAAAGCAGGCTGGTAGCGGATGACATTTTTTTCTGCACACCTTCTTGTACTAATGCGTTCTTTGCTAATTCATCAGGGCCGTAACTATAAACCAGTGAGGCCCCTCCCACAGGGGCAAATTAAAACTTTGTCCCGGGCGCAGTTTTTTTTCCGCACGCCGCTATTTAAATGTACACAGTATGATTAACCTAAAAAGATGAAATATGGATTTTGATTTTTCTTTTCAATTTTATGTGTTTATCAATAGATAAAGAAGAAAGATTTTCTAGAATTTTTTAGATACTTTTTATATTATTCAACCGATCAGAAGCCTATATTATCTTTCTTATACTAGCTTCGGTGGGATCGGCAAACATGCTGGCGAGACATGACACATTCGGCTCAACATTCTGCTGTCTGCTCTAGAGCTGCTTTTGCATGCGATCATCGGACACGCAGAAATATTTACTCTAGCACTTTGATTTTTATTATTATTTTTTTTAGCTAGATGCTGGGCATTTTATAGGAAGTTAGATGAGAAACTAAAATCAATAGTTTTTTTTAACCACCAGTTTGGGGCCCCTCAGGCTTGGGGGCCCCGGGACAGTGCCCTGTCTGCCCCGGCGGTTGTTACGGCCCTGTAATTCATCCGCATGATCGTTGCCACATGATCCTGAATGATCATTTATCTACTAAAATTCAGAAAACCTAGTGCTCGGTATTTGAACTTTAGCCGGTATTTCGACCTTTTCCGCTATTTATATTATTTAAATTGCCAATATAGTATACCATATGATAGATCGCTAGTGGAAATTAAATGGAACACGAGCTCATTAATAACTCAAAACATGTAATAAATTAAAAAATTAAGTGTATCGCATTTTAATAAAACCTTCATGATTTCACAATTCTTTTAAGACAGAATAAAAAAAATGTAAACACAACAGAATGTTGCCGATTTCAGAAAAAATACACATAACTTTGTTAGAACTCATCTTTGGCAGACGATAAAATTTATTTCTAACAAAATATATTAACCAATTTCCTCACAGACATACTAGCATAGTATCTATTAATTTGCTGTGTTATTGCTTAAAAGTTTACAGGACAATATTTTATCCAAATGACAAACGTTCGGTTTATAATACATTAACCAATTTCCTCACACAAAACTAGCATAGCGTTCATTACGGTGTTGTGTTATTTTTTAGATGCTTACAAAGCATTTTTTTTAATTCAAATTCAGAACGGTCACTTTATTCCAAGCGAAATTGTTTCTACTATTGGTATCTAGAAAGCACTTTGTGTTCTTTATTACTTCGTTTTATTAGAATGTATTACTATTGCATTCCACGACTGTCGAAATTTAATTCCATCTCTTAAAATAGTTTATAATTTTTTTTCTATGTAACATCAAAAACAATGAATTCTGCAATAAAATAGGAATTCGTTAATTTCCGTTTGATTAAATTGGTACATTTAGTATTTATAGATGTTTATTTTATTATTGCTGAAGAATGTTATTTTGCTAAATTCTTTAGAAAATACTTTAGTTTATTCATGCATTATTTTTAACTGTAAATGTTAATATGAATTTGCTACTTTTTATTTAATAGATAAATGAGGAAATTTTATTTAGTTAACATGCTAATTGACCATGCTCTACAAAATTACGCATTTATGCAACATAAAAGTAAATTCAAATTAAAAGGATAAGGATGTATGTATAGTATAGTACAATAAACAAATTTCTCACAGTCATATTACACAGTGCTTATTACTTCGCTTTGTTATTTGTTACAAATCTGTATTCTTCATAGTAAAAGTGTCAGTTTATTCCAACTGACAGTGTTTTTATTAAACTTTCACTGACAGTGTTTTTATTATGTCTTTTAAATAAAAAGAGTGTTTATGAATACTTGTACAATAACCAATTTTCTCATAGCCATACTCTCACAGTATTTCTTAATTTGTTGTGTTATTTGTTTAAAATTTACAAAACAATTTTTTTATACAAATTCTAAGCAGTCGCTTTATGATACATTAACAAATTTCCTCACAGCCAGATTAGTATAATTTTATCATTCATTATTCATTACGTTTTTTATTTGATAGAAGTTTGCAAAGCAATTTTTTTTTATCCTGATGCAAAATCCCCGGTTTATTCCAATTGAAACTGTTTTTATGATCGCTATCTAAGATGCACTTTTTACATTTTATTATTTTTTTTAAATCAAAATGTATTACAATGGATTCCATGATTGTAGACATTTTCTTCTGCCTTTCTTTAAAAAGACATTTTATAATACATTGCTCAAAACAATTAAAGGATATTGCAGTTTTAGGTAGATTTTGGATCTGGGAAACTTTTTAGCTGATTTATACATGGTCGACAGACATAGTAGGTTATATGAGAATAAATTACACATGTTTGGCAGAAAAAAAATGCATTTTATTGCACATTTGTGTACAAAAGGAAAAAAAAACACAATTTGTGCATATGAGAAAAAAAGAATAAGAAAAGGTGTTTTCTTCAAAGAAAATCATTTTCAGTAGGGGGTATGGTTTCCACGGGCGGCCCGCAACGTTGAACACATTTGAGGCATGGACTCAATGAGGCTATTAATGACGAGTTGGGGTATTTTGCCCCACTCTTCCAGAAGAGCTCTTTCCAGTTCTTGGAGAGTTTGTGGGTATTGTTGGCGGCCAGAAACTCGTCTTCCTAGAGCGCCCCAAACGTGCTCGATTGGATTCATGTCTGGAGAACACGCTGGCCATTCCATTCGAACGATTCCTTTATCGAAAAGGAAATCCCCTACTAGGTTTGCACGATGTGGCCTGCAGTTATCGTCCGTTAAAATGAAGTTATCTCCGATTGCTGCAGCGTAAGGGACTACAATAGGTCTGAGGATCTCATCCCTATATCGGCGACCAGTCAGAGCTCCATCTCGAATGATGTAGAGGTCAGTACGCCCGTCACTGGAGATGCCACCATACACCAACACTCCTCCACCGCCAAATTTGACACTTTCCTGCACGAACGCAGGATTATTCCTACTGCCACGGTCCCTCCAGATGAAAATACGCCTATTATCCGGATGCACAGAAAAACGGGACTCGTCAGAAAACAGAATATTGCTCCATTCATTTCTCCTCCAGTTGACATGCTCGGTTGCCCACTCGCTGCGTTCGCGAAGATGCCTTGATGTTATTCTAACACATACCATCGGTCGGCGAGCATACAGACCTACAGCATGGAGCCGGTTTCGGACAGTCTGAGTTGAAATCGTGGTGCCTGTAGCCGAGCGAAGGTGTTGTTGGAGAAGAGTAGCGTTCATGTTTCGGTGTCTCCGAGCTGTTAACGCTAAATACCGATCTTCATTGGGCGTTATTGCCCGTCTACGACCTTGCTCTGGTCTTCGGCATGCACATCCACTCTCAAAAAAACAGTTCCAAATCCTGGAAATGACACTTTGTGACACTCCAATGACTTGCGCTACTTCGGCTTGATTTTGGTCCCCTTCTAACCTACCAACAATTCTCCAAGCTTCTGAATCTGTCAAATGACTTTGCTGAGACATCGTACTCATCGAAACAAAGCAATCACTGAATGCCGATCATCCTTGTCTTCATTCTCTTTTATCCAGTTGAAAGTCAAATTTCATTCGCTGCCGCTGAAGCGACGTTTTTGACGTCGAACTCAAAATTTGCATACTCCACAGTTTGAAAACTAGAAAAATTTGCATTTGTGATTCTCTTCTTCTACTTTTGGAAAAAAAAGATTAGTTTATATCTTTATTTTATATAAAACTTCAAATATCCTTTAATTGTTTTAAGCAGTATAACTTTGTTTTCTATGAATTGTTGAACGCAATGAATTCTGCAATACCATAGGAATCCTTTAATTTCCGTTTGATTAACACATTTGCTGCCGCTCACGCGCTAGTGCATGAAGTTCCCATTCATTTAACACAGAGGGCAGATTCATCGACAGCGAACGTGTTAAGCTGGCATATTTAGCATTTCTGAAAGATTGTGTTACTTTGCTATATCCTTTATAAAATAATTTACGGTATTCATGCGTGTTTCTAAATGTAAATGTGACTTTCTATTTGTATTAAGAATTTTAAAAATCTTCTTTTATTTCTATAAATGCTTGAAATATGTTAAAATATTCAATAAAGCACATAAAGCAAATAAAAGATTTCCGAAGCATGAGGACACTTTTTAAAATTATTTACATAATTATGTTTCATTAAAAATGTAAGAATTTATGTCTTTTAGAAATGTTTTCTAAAAGATATAATATATTAGCTTTATATATATATATATATATATATATATATATATATATATATATATATATATATATATATATATATATATATATATATATAAAGCTTTCGACGAACATTACACATCATCCATTCTGTGGTGTATGTTGTTTACTTATATAGGATTTTAAAAAAAGTTTAAAGACTTATCTAAGAATATAAAACTTACTAAACATTTTCGTACAGCGAACTAAAATTTTTCGGAGTAGGAGAATTGTGCGGGAAGACAGCGCTGCCAGTAATTTTTATATTATATATAGAGACACTGAAAGTCTACGCGCGCAAGGTAGTTAACTTCGTCGAAGCTGTCTGGATCACTGAAATCGGGTCGAATAGCTCTCCCTTCATGTCTTTCTGGACCGGGTGAACAACAAAAAAGTATCTGGGAGGAAGGTCGGGGCTGTAGGTGGCTTGCAACAGTTTAGCCACGTTAAATATAGCCAAAACTTTGGTGGCGGCATGTGCACGTACATTTGTCTTCGCTAGGGCCATTTTAGTCGTATTTTAATATGTAATGTCATTTAACCATTACATTTTTTTGACCTGTCAAAAAAAGTGATTCTGTTATGATTATCTAACGGGCTACATGCTATGAAACAGTAAGCAATCTTTTATTGTGTTTTAAAATGAATTATATTATATTTTATGGATTGCACAAAACGATGGGTCTGGATTTGTTTTTAAGGGCTATGACTGGAACGTCTTCTATCGGCATTTGACAGTAATTTTATAGGAATATTTTTAACAGGCACGGTCATTTACACCACTATAAAATGTAATCAAAGTAATGCTATCATGGAATGTGTGGTATAATATTGTAGTACAGTTCATTATGTTTCTCTATTGTCATTAATATATTATAGATATGTAATTAAATTAATATGCTAAATAGGATGTCTTCGGGTAATAACATCATAATAAACAAAGTTTTTCCAATTTTCGCGGAATTGTTTTAGATTTTTAATTTTAAACAAATATAGGATTTAATACAGCAACTTTTTAACTGCTTATATAAATTAGTATATATTAGGAAGTAAATATTCATAAAAGGTTGTTGCGTGATTTCTAGACCAACGCTTTTTGGCGTCATGCAAAGAAAACAATAAAATAAATTGTATAATGACATTTAGTTTTTCCAGTCCTAATGATAAAATCTCTACAACCATAGAAATTGACAAACTACTCTTATATGCCATTAATCGCAATATCGTGATGCAGTAAAATTCAATGGATATTTTATTCTTATCATTAGAAAAAAATAACAATAACAGTACTTAAGACATACAAATTTCTTTTTATCTTTTTTGGTTTTCAACAATGACAGTAACATGGCTATTGTGCATAGTAATAATTATATTAATAATAAAGTAAATAAAGCATTTTCGGATATAGTTCCGAAATTGAAAAGGATAAATCGAATAGATAAATACTACGCTATCTACTTATTTACTACTACTTATTACAGTTGGTAATACAGTAATTATTACTACTACTACGTACTTCTACTTACTACAGTATACGCCATCTATTTGTATAATAACACAAGCAGATGGCATTTACCCCCAGTATATATTTTGCATAGTACATTTTAAATTACAAGCTACCAAACACATCCAAATCTTCCACAACATTTTTAAAGTACATGACGTGCACTACAAATTTATGTAACAAAAAAAGTATTTCCTAAAAATATATATGAGGACCCCAGAAGTCAAGGGGTATAAGTGACAAAATTGAAAAAATTGAGTTAAATGCACAGTGTATGTGGAATTATGCTTTCTTAATTTCAGGTAAAGAAATATAGGTCATTTTCTTATTATTTGGGAAGTTATAGAGATAAACCACTTTTTTCGAAAAACAAACAATATTGATTAATTATACATTTAAAGAAAATTGTACTCTATTTTTTAACGATTGAAGTGAAAAAACTTCTTTAAACACCATAAAATAAGTTATGGTGTTTAAAGAAGTTTTTTCACTTCAATTGTGTATAACACCAGCTTCAATTTTATACATTTATTTTTTAACGGTTATTGAAATGAGAGTTCAAAGATTAGAATGCAACAAGCAGATGTTTCCTATTTCAATTTAGTCAATTGTTATTGATGTTAAAATTTAACATCAATTATCTTTAAACTCATTTTACTCGAAAAATTTTACTTACAAATAGACATTTTGTCACTTGTACCCCTTGGCTTCTGAGGTCGTCATATAGTTTTCCCATGAGCATACTACTTCAAATAAATATATATAGTTGTCACATGGCAAAACTACATCTCAAATATTAGATCAGGCGTTGAGTCTAACATGCTTCTTCCAGAGATAAGGTCTACAAATGGGAAAAATAAATTTTTAGAGGTTTTTTTTTATTCAGATGACTCAGAGCCCTTCTGTCCATAAACCGTAGGTGCAATTTTCTGTATTTCTCCATAAGTACGTGTAATATTAGTGCTTGGTGTTATTATCAATTCTGACATTACTACCTCAAGGCATCAAATATATATTTTTTCTTTTATATAAATACTTTTATAAATACATCCAAAGTTATTCAGACAATACCATTAAATAAACCAATGAAACTAGTATTTTTACAATCATATTATTACACATAAACATAATATCCTATAAATAAAGCCCCTATGTTTAATTACATATCAACTAAATTCCAATATGGTAAAATCCGGAGTTATAACAAGGGTAGATATTTCCAAAAAGTATTAAAGAAGCAGCAAGAATAACAATTTGAAGAAATACATCATTTCATGCGCTGTGCAGCATCAAAGTAATGTATTTTAAAAATTTTTAAAAATAGGTTAATTTATGCCAAAATGGGCCTAAAGTGAAATAATCCATTGAGCTTTATTATTTTCTATAATGTTGTATGTTAATTCATTTTTTTCTTTAACCGAATGTATACAATTTCTTTTATATATATGACAAAATACGAGTTAAATAAAATACCGTGAATAGCACTAAAAACAGCGTTGGGCTACATATACATCTCAAGAATGTAAAATAATAACAGAAGCTTCCTCTACTTTCTGCAAAACCTGTCAAGAAATATAAACTAAACACTTTGCCCCACCTTTTGCATGTATATTTTTCAACACAACTGCCTTTAATATCGTTCCATTATACCTATTATTTATTCGACATGAACATTAATAACAATAAAATTAGTACATAACATAATACAGCAAACAATTTCCTTTGATTTTTACTAGCAGTCACTATGTCCATTAAAAGTTAAAGCATTTAAAGAAGTATAGCAAAAAGTAAAAATTGTTCCTATTGAAAATATTTTTGTTATTACTATATTGAAATAACTTTATTGTATTTTATTGCTTCAGTTTCTTTGTTAAAACCTTGCCAATCCATATCCTGGGAATAAATGCCAATTGCATGAATGTTTTAAAAGAAGTTTATATTGATTCTAAGAGCTTCATAAATTAAAAGAAAAAAGTTCTTCGACACAACTGAAATCCTTTAATTTTAGTGCAATTAGTTTTCGACAACTATAATCGCTGCAACATAACTTTTATTTTCCAAATGCGTTTTATATGAAGCAATATATTGATAAAAATAGGAATGGCTTTTCTGGATTAGTTTGAAGGTGTAAAAAATATTTTAATAAATGTTTTCTTTATGTATCTTATTATATAAATCTGATTAAAATACATAGTGAGATAAATTTATTATTTTTTCAACTGTAATGTTATGCTCTTTTAATGTAAGAATTTTTACCGTCAGATTTTATGTTATCGGGATTTTTTTAATACGAAAATGTTTTAGGACGGTACAATTTATTGCAAAAAAATTTCTGCTGTGTTCATGCCTGCAAAATAAAAAATTATTCTTACCAGGAAATTACCCCATAATGTAAAAATCTAAATAAGAAAGCATTCGAAAAAGTACATTGAAATATATTTGCTCATGCATAAATTATTTGTTCTCGTCTATGCATTATAGCGGTGTATTTTGTTAACACAAATGAATGACATTTTGATAATTTATATTTTCAAAACTATTGCACATATTATTGTAAGTGATGATAGAAAAGAAAAAGAATCATTCGAAGATTTTTTTTCGATTGCAAATATTCGGTGTACAAACCTGGAAAACCGATTTTAGCAGTTGACTCGTTTTTATCATTTTGTTTCCCTGTGCTTAATGGTATGAAAACATTGAGTACTGCGAGCAGGAAAACACAATAATAAACTGAAGTGAAAAAACTTCTTTAAAATACCACAAAATAAATTAAATTGCGCAAGACCGTTCGAAAGAACTTAGTCTTTCTTTGCCAGGCGCGAAAAGACGTGCGTCTACTATGAATACACGACTGAAGAGCTACATTCATAGTAGACGCACGTCTTTTTGCGCCTGACGACGAAAGTTCTTTCGAAAGGCCTAGCGCAATTTAATTTATTTTATGGTGTTTTAAATGTTATGCGTTTGTGATTCTCTTTAATTGATTAACACCAAAGTATAAAATTGAAACTGGTGTTAAACACAATTGAAATGAAAAAAACTTCTTTAAACACCATAAAATAAGTTAACTGCGCAAGGCCTTTCAAAGAACTTAGTCTTTCTTCGTCAGGCGCAAAAAAAGACGTGCGTCCACAATGAATGTAGCGGCACGACTGAAGGGGAATGCGGGAGGGAGAGGGAGCAAGCAGAAGGAACAGCCAAATAGAAAGAAGAAGGCAACAGCCAATCACGGAAGAGCATAAACAAAACTAGATACACAATGAAGGAGAGGAAAGGCAGAATGGGGGAAGGGAAATGGGAAAAAAGCGGGGTAAATTAATAAAATAAAATAAAATAAAAATACATAAAAATAAAAAATAGTTTACAATTATAAACACACATGAATATACCTGAAAAATAGTATACATAATATATATATATATATAAAAAAATAATAATAATAATAATAATAATAATAATAATAATTAAATAATAAACTTAATTATGAAGCAGTGCTGAAAAGATTCTTCCAGGCAACGGAGAGGGTTTTAGAATCAGATTTATCATTAACAATAATATCACGATTAATATAAATAGCTAAATTTTCAAGAAAGTCTAACTCAGAGGAACTATTGGCATTAAAAATAATTTTAGCAGTTTGAAAATTGAAACTATGGCCGGAATCCCAAGAGTGTTTAGCAACAGAAGATTTAGAAATTTCTTGATTAATGACATACCGAGAGTGTTCTTTTAGGCGTTTTTCGAGATTTCTTTTAGTTTGACCAATATACGATAAATCACAGCCATTACAAGGAATATTATAAATACCCCATTTTTGGAGGTCAGGGACAAGACATTTCATGGAAGGAAATTTTAATTTATTGACTGGTTTAAAGATAACATTAAAATTGAAACGTCTTAAAACTTTAGCTAATTTAAAACATAAAGGAGGATAAAAAGGGAGGACGACCAAATTATCAGGTTTACTTTTATCAATATTAGAAAGAGTGGAATTGTTAGGGGGTCTATTGAATTTGCTCACAGCAGTATTAATGATAGAAGGATTGAATCCACGTTTTACAGCAACAGATTTTAAGTAATTGAGTTCATTCTTAAGAGATGCAAAATCGGAACAAATTTTGAGAGCACGATAAACATAAGTATAAAAAACACCGATCTTTTGATTGACAGGATGATTTGAGAGAGCATGGGGTGGATTAGAGACAGAAAAAGGTTTTCTATAAACACAAGTTTTGAAAGAAGAATCACATTTGGTAACTAAAACATCAAGAAAAGGGAGTTTATTACAATTCTCTAACTCAAAAGTAAACAGAATATGAGGATCAATAGAATTGACAGTTTGAAGAATTGTAGAAATATCAAATGGATTATCCAAAAGGACGAAAGTATCATCAACATAACGAATCCAACATTTAAAATTGATCAGATTTAATAATTTATCTTCAAAGTAATGCATATAAATGTCACAAAGAATGGGAGATAAAGGATTACCCATACTTAAGCCTTCTAGCTGTTTGAAAAATTTATTATCGAATTGAAAAGTAGTAAGAGTTAAGCAAATTTTAGTTAAATTAACATAATCTTTGACCTCAATATCCGAGAAATGAACACACATTGTTCACAAAACCAATATTCCCTTAAGACCTATTGTCTCTAATATTGGCACTGTTACTTATCCTCTTGCCAAATTTTTAGCTTCCATATTCTCGCCTTTATGCATTGCTAATTCTCATACTGTAAAAAATTCTTATGATTTCGTTAGTAAATTAAAAAGTATTAATCCATCGAATTGTTCTATGCTTTCTCTTGATGTCAAATCTTTATTTACTACTAGCGGCCTTCGCCCGCTACGCTGGTCGGTTTATCTAAAGAAATCTTGAAGAAGTAGTTAGATAAGGTTCAGACATACATTAAAAAAAAAAAAAGCAAGTCGATCATTCAAAAAACGTTGGGAAATATCAAATATTTACTGTAATTTTTTAAGAAAAACAAAGTTTCGAAAAAAAAAATTAAATCGAAAAAAAAATTACACTGACATATTAATGCAAGGAAATTTTCCCAGAGAGAAAATTCGCCTTGAATACAATATTTCAAATTCTTTTAATTGCTTATAGGCGTTAATGCCAACATAGTGAAAAAAAATTCCATGCTGGGAATCGAACCCGGGCCATCAGTATGGCGCACTGACGTTCTACCGACTAAACCACATGGAACGACAGCCAGCTTGAAACTTTCTCATACTTAAGTAGACTGGCGAAAACATAACGATAGCGCGTTTTAAAATCGCACAGTGACATCTATTGGATTTTATATGTACTAAAAAACGTTATGTACTAAAAAACGTGAGCAGCGCACCTAATAGTTTCTTTTGTTTCTTTTTGTTACTTTTTTGTCTGTTGTCCGATTTTGATGAAACAAAGCCTATACACTGCCCGGGAGTGTGCATTCTTCATTAGTGAAAACCGCATAAAAATCCATTCAGTAGTTACGAAGATAACCTCGAACAAACAGACAGACAGACAGACAGACAAAAAATTCAAAAAAAATTTTTTTGTGTTTCATTGGTTTTCTTTTATCGCCCTGACTCCATTTTTGTCAATTATCTTCAATGTACAGACACACCGGGTCCTACTGTTTTATTATATGTATAGATTGTCCCGATTGAAGGCGCTCTTTCTTGCTTGGAAATAAGATTACGTGAATTTCATTTCTCGGATATTGAGGTCAAAGATTATGTTAATTTAACTAAAATTTGCTTAACTCTTACTACTTTTCAATTCGATAATAAATTTTTCAAACAGCTAGAAGGCTTAAGTATGGGTAATCCTTTATCTCCCATTCTTTGTGATATTTATATGCATTACTTTGAAGATAAATTATTAAATCTGATCAATTTTAAATGTTGGATTCGTTATGTTGATGATACTTTCGTCCTTTTGGATAATCCATTTGATATTTCTACAATTCTTCAAACTGTCAATTCTATTGATCCTCATATTCTGTTTACTTTTGAGTTAGAGAATTGTAATAAACTCCCTTTTCTTGATGTTTTAGTTACCAAATGTGATTCTTCTTTCAAAACTTGTGTTTATAGAAAACCTTTTTCTGTCTCTAATCCACCCCATGCTCTCTCAAATCATCCTGTCAATCAAAAGATCGGTGTTTTTTATACTTATGTTTATCGTGCTCTCAAAATTTGTTCCGATTTTGCATCTCTTAAGAATGAACTCAATTACTTAAAATCTGTTGCTGTAAAACGTGGATTCAATCCTTCTATCATTAATACTGCTGTGAGCAAATTCAATAGACCCCCTAACAATTCCACTCTTTCTAATATTGATAAAAGTAAACCTGATAATTTGGTCGTCCTCCCTTTTTATCCTCCTTTATGTTTTAAATTAGCTAAAGTTTTAAGACGTTTCAATTTTAATGTTATCTTTAAACCAGTCAATAAATTAAAATTTCCTTCCATGAAATGTCTTGTCCCTGACCTCCAAAAATGGGGTATTTATAATATTCCTTGTAATGGCTGTGATTTATCGTATATTGGTCAAACTAAAAGAAATCTCGAAAAACGCCTAAAAGAACACTCTCGGTATGTCATTAATCAAGAAATTTCTAAATCTTCTGTTGCTAAACACTCTTGGGATTCCGGCCATAGTTTCAATTTTCAAACTGCTAAAATTATTTTTAATGCCAATAGTTCCTCTGAGTTAGACTTTCTTGAAAATTTAGCTATTTATATTAATCGTGATATTATTGTTAATGATAAATCTGATTCTAAAACCCTCTCCGTTGCCTGGAAGAATCTTTTCAGCACTGCTTCATAATTAAGTTTATTATTTAATTATTATTATTATTATTATTATTATTATTATTATTTTTTTATATATATATATATATTATGTATACTATTTTTCAGGTATATTCATGTGTGTTTATAATTGTAAACTATTTTTTATTTTTATGTATTTTTATTTTATTTTATTTTATTAATTTACCCCGCTTTTTTCCCATTTCCCTTCCCCCATTCTGCCTTTCCTCTCCTTCATTGTGTATCTAGTTTTGTTTATGCTCTTCCGTGATTGGCTGTTGCCTTCTTCTTTCTTATTGGCTGTTCCTTCTGCTTGCTCCCTCTCCCTCCCGCATTCCCCTTCAGTCGTGCCGCTACATTCATTGTGGACGCACGTCTTTTTTGCGCCTGACGAAGAAAGACTAAGTTCTTTCGAAAGGCCTTGCGCAGTTAACTTATTTTATGGTGTTTAAAGAAGTTTTTTTCATTTCAATTGATTAACACCAGTTTGAACTTATTATATTGACAATGATAAAACTTCGAATCAATCGCTAAAACTGGATTTCCATGTATTTGGCTTGGCAGACCGAATGCGTTTTCATATTTGAATCGAGTATTAAGTGATTCTGGAATTTATTCCATAAACTCGATGAGGTGATTTTTCTGTTATTCAACTTTATGGTGTGTTTCTATAGTATGTAGGACATATTGCTTCATTCTGAAAACCTAACACCACTTTCAAACACGTGTCTTTTTCATGAGTAGCCCGTGAGCTGCAAAGTCCTGACTTCTGCTTGAATCTGTAGCTGACATCGCACGTATTGTTACCAAACCCTGTCCATTCGGCCTTCTCCAGGGCGCGAAAAATTAAGCCTCACTACTTGGACAGATTATGCATCATGAGACCACCAGATGTGCGAACGTACTTAATTTTAATACTTTAGTTGTACATTGTATGCATTCTAATAAAACATCTTTAGGTAAATTAATATAATTTTGTATTTCACTCAAAGCCAATTTATTTCTGCTTGAATCTGTATCTGACAGACTCCAAGAGACATATTGCTCGCAAACTCCGTTCCTTCGGCCTTCTACTTTGGCGCGAAAAATTCAGTCTTACCCCTTAATGGACAGATGATGTATCATGAAAGCACCAGTATGCGCGAACATATTTAATTTTTATATTTTAGTTGCATATTGTATGCATTTTAATAAAAATTCTTTAGATAAATTTAAACGGATTTTTTAATTTATTCAAAGCCAATACACTGTAAAAAATGTCAGATATTTCTGAATCTATAAAATATTTACTGCAATCAAAAACAAAAATATACTGTGACCTCTTCTAACTCACCTGAGGTTTCAAAAACCGTTCCTTTACCTTTAAAAATCCCAGAAAACTATTTGTTTTCGAAATTTAAAGAAGAATTTATAAAAATTAACTTTTATTAGCTGCCCGTCCTTTTCGGAAACGTTTCTAAGTATCTTTCACAGTACAATAATCCCTTTTCTCAAATCAAAACACCACTGTTTCGGATTCTATCAATTCTCAAGTAAACATTTTCAGCTGCAAACTGATTTTGTGCATGCAATTTTAGCAAAATAATGTTAATTTTCATATTAATGTTCATACTGTTAATATTGTATGTTTGTCTTTTAAACATGTTCTCTGAATATCAAAATATTTTCGTATGAATTGGTAGCATCCGAAAAAGTGATATTTTAATTTGAGAAAAGTGATTATTGTACTGTAAAAGCTACTTAGAAACGTTTCCGAAAAGGACAGGCAGCTAATAAAAGTTAATTTTTATAAATTCTTCTTTAAATTTCGAAAACAAATACTTTTCTGGGATTTTTAAAGGTAAAGGAACGGTTTTTGAAACCTTAAATGAGTTAGAAGAGGTCACCGTATATTTTCGTTTTTGATTACAGTGCATTTTTATAGATTTAGAAACATCCGACATTTTTCACAGTGTAGATCCTGACTGTATGTTTTAATTGTGACTGTGGGTTCACTGTAAATTCATGTTAGCTTCAATCTGTAGCTGGCAGACTTCACGACACACATTGCTTCCAATCTCCATCCCTTCGGCCTCCCGCTTGGCGCGAAAAATTCAGTCTCATTAGTTAAGGCCCCTGTCCTCGCTCGAGGAAACACTCGCGAGCTAATGCTATTCCTATGCGGAAACATTTTTCTAATAACTCTTTCGCATTTTGACATTTTTGAATAATTTTTTTTGCATTGGATAGCTGAGGTGCATGCCGAAAGCGCACCTTTCTTACTTTTTCGATTTTGAATACAGATATTTTTTACAAATTTAGTTTCACTTTCAAAACCGGTTTCGAAACTAAAAGTGCTTTTTAAAAAATATATCTGCAACCAAAATCGAAAAATATAAAAGGTACGCTGTCGGCATGCACCTCAGATATCCAATGCAAAAAAAAAAAAAAAAAAAAGTATTCAAAAATGTCAAATGCCTATAGGAATAGCATCAGCTCTCGAGCGTTTCCTCGAGCGAGCACAGGGGCCTTAAGACGCCAGAACTGCCGTTGAACAAGACCCGGATGATAATGTGATGATCCCAATATATCGCTCAAATTTTAATAAATTTACATGAATTTTTTGCTTAGAATAGCTGACGACCATTTTTAACCAGGATAGTTTTTAGTATTTCCATTTTGGTTACATATTTTTTTCTATTAGGATGGTGTCAATTTCAGACCGGTTCAAACCAGTTCCAAAAGTTAAAGTATTTTTTTTAATATAAAACCAAAATCGAAAAAATAAAACCTAGCGAGGTTGAAGATGGTCCTCAGTTAGCCTATGCAAAGAGTCAGATATTTGAAAATAACGCCCCCATAGATCTAATATTACCATCCGGGTCTCTTTCAGTGACTAGTGTAGCATCTTAATGAACAGATTATGTATCATGAGAACACCGGATGCGCGAAAGTACTTAATTTTGATGTTTTAGTTGTACATTGTATGCATTTTAATAAAACATCTTTAGGTAAATTTAAATAAAATTTTTGGTTTTTACAAAAAAAAAAAAAAAATATGGATTTTAAGAAATACATAATGTATAGACGTAATGACTAAAATTACATCAAATAAGGTTTGAATGTAAATATATAATTATAATTGTTTAAAACGTAAAAATACATTTAACTGTTCATAAATTAACTATTATGAATAAAATTTCTCCATATTGCGTGAATATCGTAGGAAGTGCATCATCATTACATACTATTTCTTTCTTTATTCATAATAGTTAAGTCTGTGCTTTTTGAAATATTTTCAACAGTTTTTATTCTATCCCCCTTTTGCTCCGTTTCCTCCGGTTCCTTCACGGATATATCCGGTAGTGGCAGTGAAAAGATTAAAGTAAACAATGTATTCCTTAAATAACTGTTTAGACTAATAAAAAACAAAGTTTGTGCTCACTGCTACTTTCAAACTACGTGTGATAAAGCTTTAAAAAAATTAACAAAAATGCGTTTTTTATAGTCTACATGCTTAAAGTCAAACAAATTCACATATTTTCTTAATCAAATTAATAAAATTTTAATAAAATTTTGAAGAAAGTTTTGAAAATTTTGACATATTTTTTTTAGTTTTAAAATAAAGTTTTATACGGAATTTTTACGTATATTTTGGATTTTACTTAGAAGGTTTTTGTGATTCTGTTTTATAAAATAAATGAGTTCTATCACGCGCACGGCACTTAATAATGTTAATTCACGAGTTAATGAAATCAATATCTAAATAAAAAAATAAATATTACTTTTGTATATACAGCATTTATTTTTCTGATCACATTATTAAGGATATATATATTTTAGGAATCAGTGGAAGAAAAGCATTTGCATTTTATTTGAGTTTCAGTTCTTTGAAAAAGATGATTTTTTTGGTGTTTCGACAATCTCAAATATACTATGTCTTCTTAAAGGGACCTTGAAATCCGTCAAAATATCGATTGTACTTTTTTTTTATATTAACTGAAAGCTTCTTGAATTGTAAATATTCTGACTTCTTAATTTTACCTTTAAGCTATTATACCAGGAGGCATAGTAAATTTTATTAATAGATCCAGCGCAATTACCCATACAAATGAAAACTTTTAACTGATTTTTCCGCCTATTCATATTTTTATAACTTGCTTGTTCGATAAATACAAAGATTTCTTTTTTCGTTAATTTAGATAGAGGTTTTATTTATTTATTTTTCTTTTTTATGATGTATTTAATACTTTTGTTTATTTCGTTAATAACTATAAACTTTATTTAACATTAAAGTTTATAGTTACTTTAAAAATATATATTTAAATATAAAGTTTGTTGAATTTCCTTAATTTTTAATTATTCACGAGTGAAAAAAATCATATTAAATATAAAATGTCATGCATCTAAATATCCTTGCACAGTTTTATGTAGTATATTCCAATGGATGGGGGGAAAAGTTAAAACAAAAATATTCACATTTAAAAATGTAGTAAAGATTTAAGAAAGTAAAAAAAATGACATGTTCTACATGACAAAATAAATGATGATAAACATGATAAAAATAGGACATGTTCTATAAGAATTTTTTTTAATTTTTCTTTTAACTTTTAGTATTAAGTATTGAACTATCGAATATAGTGCAGTATTATTTAAAATTGAAGAGAAAGGCACTGTGTCCCCTTAATTACGTTTATTACGTATCGAAAATTTTCAATACTCGCGATTTATTCTACTAAGCTGTTTCAGTCAACTGACTATATCGCTCACCCGCAAAAAGTTGGTTTTCAGAACAGAGGCGAAAGAAAATTTGTATGATTTTACTGTTACATGAAATTATAGCTCCTATATCTGTACACACGAGTGCACAAAGGCATAACACTTTTAAAAACAAAGGCGTGGGATAAGATTAGAAGGGTTGGATAATTTTACATCCCCACACAGTCCACTTCTCTTCTGTAGTCACAAATGGCCATAAAGTGTAATAAAGTCTTTTTTTATAGATCAACACTTGCAAACTTTCAGTAATACAAGACTATGAGAGACCTATAAGTTGAATAAAACGTAAAATGAATTTTTGGGAGATATGTGTCACTTTTCTTGCGAGTGAGCAATGTGTAATAATAGAACAGAATCGGCCAAATTTTATAGGTGCATGTGCCAGAAATTTACCAATAACGTCTATCAACAGTGCAAAGTACCCCAATTCGGCATAAAATAATTTTGGAAGGTACGATGTTGATACACTACTTAAAGAATCAGTAATTTTCAGGAAGTAAAAATGCGAAATATTATTTCCGTCAATGTTAATGGTAAATCTAGTTATAAGTTTCATCAAGTTGCATTGAACAGCATCAGCAAGTCATGAATAAGATTTTTATTGCTGTACGCTCAGTGGAGAATGCTTTATACCTTATTCATATTTCGATAGTTTTACAAACATGCATATAAATTGGATGCATTGTCATATTGCAGTAATTGTCTTAAAAAAATAAATAATAGTTTAAAAAACCAAAAAATACGCTTTTAAAGCAGGTCAAACTAAAAAGTTTAGAATGATTTTTAATTATTGGGAAGCTTTTCCAACAGTTATAGAAAGGCAATAAAAGCGTGGGATGCTTCTTGAAGTTTTAGAAATAGCTACTACTGAAATATCGGTAACAACTTATATTGAGAACTCAACGCTTTTCTTGCCTTTCTATCAATGTTGGATAACTTCTCAATAATTAAAAATCATTCTAAACTATTTAGTTCGACCTGCTGTAAAAGTGTATTTTTTGGTTTTTAAAACTATTATTTATTTTCTAAATTTCTAGTGTCGGATTTTCTAAATCAATTTTATCTAGAATTTCAAAGTTCAATGAATTTTTTTAATAGTTTAATTAATGTTTTTCTTTCAGTCAAACTAAATTTTAAATGTTATAGTCACTTGAGGACTCGAATTTTTAGTACATCATACATGGCAACGGATGATTATCAGGCTGTTTTATGAATTATCTCGTAACCTGATTATTTTATTTAATGCATCACCGTTGCATGGAACTCTCCCTATTAACTTTGAGCAATCAAGTTCTTCGATTTGGATACCCTCCAGACACCTTCATGACTGAGTACTACATAAGCTTGTCCATCAGCAAACAACCGAGAACCCAGATAAACGACTGCATAATCAACCGTAAAGCCTTGGATTTTATATACGGTCGATGCCCAACTCAGGATCAGTGCAACCATTCTTCTTTCGGCAGTACCATAGCTGCATTTTGCTGGAAATTATATCGATATTACTTTTTTTACATGTATGCCATCCGAACCGAAATCGATACGCATTGACGATATATCTGTATCATATACTTGATTCCGCCGAAAATGTGGCCAGGTAATCTCCGGAATAAAATTCCATATTGCCATCTACTAAAACTTTTACCACGTCAATATTCGATCTTAACACCACTTTTGCTTCCACGAAAATTTCCAATCCCTCGTGTAATTTGCACTTGTAAGGTTTTAATGTGTGTTTAATTGATTGTTATGTGTCTAGGGTGTCAGGTGACTGTTAATGTTTCAAATTGCTTTTGATCCGTTTATCCGGCGTTTTGAATTTTGATCATTTTACGCGGCGACTTTTCAAATTGTGGAATCGTAATCTGTTCTTAATAGGTATGCAAATTTTCAAAGCATAAATCAGCATAAAGCATTCGTCATAAAGCAGCAGTCGCAGTGACCTGCTGGTGGAGTCACATATAGCAGTCATTTGAGACTCATAAAAGAGACGTATGAAATTTTCTATTTTTTTTGTTTCACCGTAGTGACTGTGACTCTTGTGACCATGTGTGACCTGAATGAGATGTTATATAGATTAGCTGTTATGCAGGGATAGTAATTATTCGAGTTATATTACTTCCTTTTGGATATTCGCGTGAAAATTATTGCTTGAAAATCCCTTGAAAATTGGCATTTTGGGACTCGTCCTTAAATTTTGCACACCAGTATATATGCCATTTCTTGTCATGTGTATGTCAGGATAATGACAATTTCATTTAAAACATTTTTTACATTATCTTTTATTTATTTTAGGTCCAACCTTTTAATTTAGTTTAAAGGAACGTGCTTTCAATATTGTAGCTCACATTCCACGTAATGTTCAGTTCTGTTTGCAAATTTATGGAATTCGGGAAAATGACATAAAAGTGTAATCAATTTTTACAAAGAATTTAATCAACTTATTTTCAAAAGAATATCTGAAAGAGCTTGCTTGTAGCTACGATTTTTCTACTTCTGACTTAAACTATATCAAAAATAACAAGAATTACTCTGCAGCGTCATATTTAAACATGGTAAAAAACTATTATGCGGGCCATAAAAATGATATTAATTTTCAGTGACAAGCATATTTTAATTATGAAACTTATTTGTAAAATACAAAATTTGTTATCTTTTTCATATATCCGTTTTATAACGTATATATAAGAATAAGAAATTAAATATATGAGGTGGAACCCGTCGAAATTCGACGAAAGAAAAATGTTTAAGAAGGAACTGTTTCATTGATTTATGATAAACCTACAAAATTAGTTACAGTAAAAAATGCATCTTATATTGATCAACCTAAATCTCAAACAAATATTATATAAAATACATCTTATATTGATCTGTCTAACTCTCAAACAAATATTATTTTAAGCTAAGATTAACAAAATACTATAAAACTCAGTTGTCCAAATTTTTTAAATTAAACTTTAATTGCATATATGTAATAACAAAATATAATAAAGATCAGTTATTATGACGAAATTATCAATTGAGGCTCTTACGTTTGGCGTAAATGCGAATGAAAAAAAAAAATTATTCCAAATTTACACGATCATAGAATTTCACGCAATATTAAAATCCATCATCATTTTCATCTTCTCAAAATCTACGTTACGCATTTCTCATATCCGTGGTCAACACATTTAAAAATATGGTATTTTAGTTTTATCAATTTAAAATCACTTTAATTCAAAACTTGAAGTCCCCATTTAATTGATGAATAAAAATTAATTGAAACCGAAATCACCAAATTATATAACAGACCACATTTTTGACAAAATATACGCATCTTAATTTCTATTTTTTTTTTCAATTTTAAAAGAAAATGAAGTGATTCTGTTGCCACAATTACAAAATTGGTACTAAAAACTATAAAAAAAAATTGATATCTCAAAAACAAATTTAGATACAGATTTCAAACAAATTGCATTTAAAAGTACATTTTTTTTTATATGATGGTGTGTAAAATTAAAATGTGCTATGCTTAGAAGCGTAAAATTTTCAGTAGCGAAAATTGCAAAACCGAAATTGCATGGGAAAATGTTGCCATTCACAAAATGACGTATGCGTTACGCACAGATACGTTTGGCCTTTATAATATATATAGATATATACATATAAACATATTTATACAGTATAGCAGAACGTCGTTTACTTTGCATACATCACTGTGTGACATGCCAGGAAAATGACAATCTGAAATTTTAAGATTTTTAATTGTTTTATTTGTGTTATTAGAAATGTAATGTCTCTTGAAAATACCTCTAAAGATATTTTTTTTTATTGGAATGTATCAAAAGAAATAACACTATATAACATTTAACTAGAATTTTATTGTGTAAGTTGCAATTTCCGTATTTTTAACTTTTTGGAAAATAGTTTTTGTCCTCGGTGGAGAATTGGGAAATCTGAAGTATATCGGAATTTTTTTATTGTTTTAATCTTATACTAGCGAGCCACGCCCGCTAGCTGGGCCACTTTTTCCAAACGAACCTCGATATTAAGCAATATATAATAAACAAAAAAATTCATTTAATAAGCAAGTCTTGGTGTTCGAATCCTCAAGCACAAAAAAAAGTAAATTAAAGAGCTATGGTTGTTATGCGCCCATTATCCCGTAAAAAATATGTGATTTCGCACAGTGGGCTCTACGCTCCATGGTCGCCATCGTCCCATTAAAAATATTTGGTTTTGTACGGTTGGCTCTGCACGCCCATAAGACATTTTCTCGTATTTTTTGATTCATCAAAATCAGACTTTTACGCAGATTCTGAATATGTAATCAGTTTTTTTCTACTTTAAAAACTGTCTGCATGATGGTTTAAGAAAAAACGCGCAAAAAAGGGAGAAAAAGAGGTTTTCGACTGCTTCTTCTTTTAGCCAAAGGGAAAAAGTTCTTTTCCTTCACCGCAAGGTGGCGCAGTGTTCTGCCTCAGAGCTCCGTTTGAGCGCCGTTTGGGATTTGAGAGATTTTTCGTTCCGATTCCCAAGGGGTTTTTAATTCATAACTTTTTTAATTTTGGCCCCACGGTCTCGAAAATGCCCGAAATGACTTCCCCGGAATTTTTCCAATCGAAAGACACCTCTCGCGACTTCCAACTCGCCGGCGTTGCGAACTGTAATCGGCTTCAAGCAGACAGACAGACAGACAGAGGCGCACGGATTTTATTAGTATAGATCTTTTTATTTCTATTGAATTCCACAACTTACTTTATTTTTTTCGTTTTCTGATTGGTTATGTTTAATGTCCAAAAATGAAATACTTCTGTTGTCATGAAGACAAAAAAAAAAAGTATTAGAAAAACTACAAAAAAAAAATTAATAACTTAAAACCAAATTTAGGTACAGCTTTCAAACAAATTGCATTTAAAAGTAAGTTTTTTTCTCTATACGACTGCGTAAAATTTCAAATTGTGTGATGTTTAGAAGTTTAAAAATTTGCAGTACCAAAAATTGTAAATTAAAATTTCATTTAAAATTTGTATATAATTTTTACCGGAATATTAATTTTTAATCCATGGCATACGTAATATAGGACTCTGTTCTTACGTAAACCGCATTTCCATGTTTTGAGCATCATAAAAATTATGTTTATTATTATTTTTTTAGATATAGAGTTTATTTATAAGTTTAAAATTTTAGTCTTTGAAAATATAATTTTCTAAACAGTTGTTGTCATTTGTTAAATTACAATTATTTTTTTTTCCTTTTTTTATTTTATATTCACCCATACACTCACATATATATCCATATGCATATTATTATTTTTAATGATCAGTTTTTCTTTTGTTTATCAATTATTTCAATGCAAAATTCAGCTGAAAACATATCATTTTTTTTTTTACAGATAGTCGTGTAGTTGCAAAAATATAACAATTCTATTAAAGCTATATTATTTTTCAATACTTATAATAACAACTATCCAAATATAGATTATGCTTTGTTATTTGCCCTTCGTAATTCACTTAATATTTTGGAGCTTAACGGTTTCTGTGTTTCTGCAGAAAGTATTTGCTCTGTAATTATTTCTAGGAGGATTTGTCTATTTTATTTTTGTATGTTGTAATTGAATGTTCATGCTTCAGTTCATTGATGTTAGTTATTACATCTATCCGTATTTACAGATGTTATGTTTCGATAAATCACATAGTTTTGACAAATATTACAAAAGTAGATTATTTTTATGTTAAAGAAAATGTATTAAAAATGTACAAATTAATAAAAAATAATTAGCAAAAAGTTAAATAATTGCAACATTTTCATTTACTTATTTCTGTGATAATAATTGTGGCTATGTAGTGTTTTTTTTGTTTTCGTTGCTCTTATATAATTGCTATTGACATACTGGAGCCCGTTCAAATTGTTTCTATGGTAAATATTTGTACTAGAATTATCTGCAATGGCCATTGCACATTTTACTATTTTATGTTTTGTCAGTATAAATAATATTTAGTTTTATTTTCTGGGCTTTAATTATATTAGAAATGAGAAAATATTTTAATAATCTGAATCTCTTTTGCGATAAATCTTTGTTTATAATGTTTGTTATTTTCTTTAAACTAAGCTTAGCCTGTTAAAAATCCACAAATATAAATAAATAAATATTAAAAATAATGATATATTGATTACCTGTTTCCATGTTTGAAATTACAGTTGTTCATATCTGAAAAAATCCTGTTATTTATTAAATTTAAGGAATCTTATCATCTTTCATCTTGTATTATTTTTGTCCTAAATCTGTGCAGTTTGAATTTTTAGTAATTTGTGCTATAATAAAATATTTATTTTATGTTTATTAATTGTGATTATATCTTTTTTAAGTTAGAGATATATCGAAAATCCGAGGCTGTACGTGAAAATGGTGACACTGTTTCTTATCTCCTCTAATCACTAAAGATTTTCTATGGTACTCATCATGTTGCATGCTAAAAAACAGTTGCATTTATTTAATTTTCTTGCATATTTCCCTGTACTTTGTTTTTAGCATATGAATGTGCTCTGAAAACGTCCGATAAAACAGTTCTACTTTATAAGTTTTAAAAATTTGAGAAGGATCTCAGTCTTTCAAGAAATCGTATAAAATTTTTGTTTTCCAGTAAGCTGCAGCATCGAAATCCTCGTATACTTTTCCCCGAACAAGTCGCGTAAACGATATTGTTTCGTTCTCTCGAATGTGACAAAATGTCGATAGTGGGCCTGAGTTTTTCAACATTCATAATCCGTGCGAACTGTTTTATGATCTTAAACAATATTCCACGAAAAAAAGGATTTTTTTTTAACTAGGCATATTTAAGCCATTCTAAAAGTGCTGCCTTGACGTCATTTTGTTTTCATTTTCATTTTTGTTTGTGGTTCATATTTATATTTGCTACAATAACAGACTTGATATTATCTTTGTTCTTAAACGAATTGCATAAAGCAGATTTGGAAATCCCAAGCTTTGATGCAGCTTCCCTTTTGCTACATTTCGATAAGGTGTCATAATTCTCTAAAATTTAAGTTAAAACATCTAAGCGTAAATCCTTTCACTTAGACATCTTTCTCGTTAAGGGTGTTTCAAATGAAACAAAACTAATTCAAGCTGAAATACATTTTCTTTTAAAAAATACAAAAAAAAAAGGGTACGTGATCACGGTAACAACAATTATTGAATCTTACCACTGCACTGTTAACCTTAAGAATTCATTTTTTCCCGCTCTCATTTGTTAGAAGGAGAGTATAAAAACATCTCACCTCATTTTTCTTTAATCCCACTTTTCTGTCTATAACAATTTTCTACGAATTTTGGGGACAAAAATTGATTGTTAGGCATCTAGGCGCCAGGGCATCTTAGGTATTTTACATACTGAGAAGACCTGCGACAAAAAAGCGTTTGGAAAGAGACACTTCTCCCGGTTAACAAAGAAAAAACTGTTTTGAAACTGGAATTTGCTTCCTGTCTTATGCCTTGGTTGCCTTCATCTGCTCAGTATGTGATATCCCTTAGTCGCTACTAATAATTAATATATAATAATGGGTAAAAAATAAATAAATAAATAATTATAATTGCATAAGTTGATAAAAAATGCTATGCAATAGCTTTACCGCGGCAAATCCCCAAGTGCCACACGTATTTTTTTTTTTTTTTTTTTTTTTGCATTTGTTACGTTTACGTTTAGTTTGAAAAAAAAAATAGCAAAAATAAAATTTTTCAGCGGAGATTAAACAGATTATTTTGATTACATATATCTAGTTTAGTTTTAATAGTGAAGACAATCTTTTAGTTTATTAACCGGCAATACAGTTATTATTAAGTGGCAGTTTTAACAAAAGCTTGTATTGATTTGTTTCTGGTCTTCACAATGTGATCAATTTAAGAGGCGGATTTTATTAGTCAGTGATTTTAATAAGCAGCGAGTACTGTATTTCAAATATATTGAAATAGATATAAATCACAAAATTTCACTAAAAGGTTATTACAAAATAGTAGGGTATTCATAGTTTTTGTCGTATATTTACAGGAAAATACAAAAGAAATCGGTTACTGAAATGACTAAGTAATATTGCTGAAAGTGTTATTTTAATAACATTATGCTATTTGAAATGGATTGAAAAGGATATAAATCACTCAATTTCACTAAAAGATTATTAGAAGCGAATAGGGTATTCATAGCGTTCTTTGTTCATTTACAGGAACACACAAAAGAAATCGGTTACAGAACTATGTTTAAGTAATAATTGCTGAAAGTGCGTTTTAAATTTCGGCATGAGTTTTTAAAATTATTTATTTATTTATTTCTGCATTTTACTCATTGTATACAAACTCTATACTCACAGACTGCACAAATTAATTCACGAACCATTTTCCTTATTAGCGGAAATTGTTAAAGTTTAATTTTTAACTAACGTTTATATGTAATTCTTAACTAAAATTGGCATGCATGTAGTTAATAGAAATAAATCTATCTGTACATCAAATACATAGCTCCTCAAAGAATAGGAATGGTTTCCAAAGATAATTGGGGACAGTTGAAATTGGGTTTTCAAATGCGTTATGCGTTTTCATGTGGTTGCATTAGGCATCTTATTTTAATTTATTAACCCTTCGCAGCACGATTTTTTTCTACTTTCATGAAAAACATTATTTGAAATCTGTATATACGAGTTTAATAATAGAAAAATAGCAAAAAAATCGCATTTTTAGCTAAAATTTTATATTTTATGGAGCGAACTCTATATACACAGTTAAGGTGTTTAAATATTATATTGCTACTTTTTTGCAATTAAATGGGCTTATATTAACTTATTTTACCTGCTTAACACCCTGTAATTTTCTTTATATTTATATTTTTAAGCAATAAGTAAAAATAATAAAAGTAAATTTTGCATTAATAGCTTGATCGATTTTCGTTGTTGTTGTTGTTTGTTTGTTTGTTTTTGTTTTTGAAGAACAAATTCTAAAATATTGTCAAAAGCTTCTATCTCACATGGACAAATCAAGTATTATTCCATTTATTCGACCGTTCTTGATGAGTTACAGCGATCATAATGACCAAACTGATGGCACATAACGAGAATTACAGTGTTTTCGGACATGTACCACATGTGCCACATTGTGCACTAAAGGATAAAAACTGCAATTTTCTTACATTATTCTGAATGTGTTGGAAAATATTTCATAATCTGTGCTTGACTCATGACTTTTTTCCTTTTTGATATTTCAATGTAGATCTATATTGATGAAACATAAAATACTTTTTTAAAGTTTAGAATAATTAATAATGTATTCCTTGTTTTTCTTTTCAGAATTCTATAATTTATATTTTATTTTAAGAGAAAATTTTTGAATGCTATAATATAATTCAAATCATTGTTCCTTTCGATAAAAATAATGAATTTCCTAGTGAAATATATTTGCCTGGTTTTACAAACTCTACAATTATCATGACAAAGCAATTCATTTTTTTCTTTTTTTCCTTTTTTCTATAGAGAATGTTTTTAATTATTATAAAGAAAAGAATATTATAGAGTAAAAGAATTTTTATTTCTTCATTTGAGAGTATAATTAAGCTCAATTATATTTAGTAATTCAATGTAGAGCGCATTTAAATTAATTTGATATAATAAACTTAATTAAAATAGTTCCGTTGGGCGAATTCTTTTTATTTCATTTCTAAGGATTTTACTTATATTTTATTTTTTAATATTGCAACTAAGAAATAATTTATGCTTTATAGCAGCACCGCATTTTAAAAATAAAATTGCAAAGAAATTTTCATATCAAAGGAAAGTTTAAACTAAAAAAATAACGGAATCGTTTGCTCTCAAATATAACAAAACTATAATATAAAAAAACTGTTTATTTAAAAAAAAAGTTTCTTTGTATTTACTAGGTAAATTCGAAAATTTACTTATGCAGTATTTAGTTCTTTGCCTTTATAGTTTTCTTCTGCGTTTTGTCTTAAATTGCTCCATAGTGGTATTAACTGATGCCATTACAATTAAATCACATTTCATTTTTAAAATAAATGCACCAGCAATGCACGTTACATGAGCTATTTGTCGAGCAGTAAAGTGATTTAATATCATGAAACAAACAAATAAGTTGATTTCTATGGGAATTTTTTTTTATTGGCTAGACAGAGTTTTGTTTCCTAATATTCCTTATTGCTTTCTCCTATCTTTAAAAGATGAAAGCATTGGATTCGTGAAAATTATTTTCAAATTTTAGTTCTCTACAAATTTGCTAGTTTTAAGGGTCAGATATTCTAAAAAACATTTATTACAAAAAGCCTGTCTGTGACTATGTATATGTGTGAGTCTGTGACTCTGTCTGTCTGCACGTGAGACACATTTTATGGGCGTCCTATCTCAAGAACTTGTGCACGGAATTACATAAGGTACCCTGGGGTAATAACGCCAGGCGGGGTAATAACGCCAAGTGCTTATATTTTGCATAATTATGAAATAATCAGGTAAATGACACCCATGTGCTCTGCGCAGAAGGGTTTTGAGTCATATAAATCGCAAAAAACAGCTTCAAGTTAATTTGTTTCATCTTTAGGTCTTATTGATTTTACAAGCAACTAAAATTAACGTTTGATCTAACATTTGCGAGATAAGGTTTTTGATCTGAAGACTATATTTTTTATCCAGAATTACTTTGTTTATTACATAAATTTGTAGTGTATTTCATGTACTTTCAAATTGTTGTGGAAGATTTTGGATATCTTCTCGAGATAATTTGTAGTTTAGGATTTACTGCGCAATAAGTATCCCGGGGTAATAACGCCAGGGATTGGCGTTATTACACCCGTTGATTCCCAACAGTGGCCGAACTATATCCGAAAGGGGTTTATATATTAATATGACACAGCATTATCATCATTGTTGTAATGGTAAGATTAAGGGGGGGGGGTGGCCAATACTTAAAATTAATCTCTCCATTTTATTTTTTATTATATTATTTTTTTTTTTTTTTACTAATGTAAAAAATAATTTTTAACTCTTGTAAATAAAACTATATCAAAATGTTTTTGAGATTCAAATTCGAACATCTTCAAAATCAGATTTCTATTAAATTTCCACTGGATTGTTCAATTGAGTTCGAAATTTTAACTGTCCGCTTTCTCAGCGTTCGGTTTTTCAAAACTTTATAAATTTAACCTTTAACTGATGTGACAGAAATTGTAACGTATGAATGTGATGCGGCTTGTGAGACTACAAAATTGAAAGATGAATAAAAGGCGGGAATAACTCATAGGATTGTGTTTTTGTACTAAACTTTTATACAAGAGTATTATACTTAATATTCACCTATTTAGTCTCTGGTGATGGTACTAAAATTCCAAATGAAACAAAATTTCGGTAGTGTTTGCAGTTAAACTGAAAATTACAAGTTAAACTAAAAAATTAAAAGAAAAATAATGGTCTACGAGACCGGTAACATTAGTTAAAGGTTAAAATGCGATTCATGATTAAAAATCATAGAATACTGTTCCTGCGCTAAACTTTTTGTACAGAATTAATTCTAATTAAATTTAATTTATTCAAATATTTCTAACAATATTACGAGAACTCCAAACGAAAGAGAATTTCAGTTGTAACCAGGGGTGCAAAAATCTAGGCGCCAGAAGGTAGTCTCTCACCACTAAAATTTTAAAGTTTTTTTCGCTCAAATTTTAATAGCATTCTAGCAGGAATTTTACACGAAATATTAGACGGAGAAAAGCGAAATAAATTTTGTGGTGAGAAACTGCCTGCTGGCGCCTAGATTTTTGCACCCCTGGTTGTAATTATAGTTAAACTGGAAAATACAAGTTAAACGCTATTTTTCTTGGGGGGGGGGGGGTTACAGTGTTCAGTCAGATTGCTAACAGCAGTTAAAGGTTAATTTTGTTGCTAATATAGAGATAATCACATGTAACCATATAAATTATGTATAAAATTGAATAAGACATATCTTTGGGATAATATTTTTTAATCAAAAAATGTATTCAATTTATTAAAAATTTATTAAAGCATGCTCTTTAAAACGTCGACAATTTAACTGTATGTTTGGAGAATCCGCATTAGTGTGGAGTTATGGGTTAAAAACTATTTACTAGATTACTATAATAGTATTAACCCTTAACTGCTGTGACAAAAATTGTCGCATAACTTACTGTGAGAGGCATGTCAGACCGCTTAATCTAACGATGAATAAAATGTTGAATTAACTTTTAGACTATTATTTTTGTATTGAACCTTATATACAGGACTATTATAAATAAAATTCAGCTATTCAAAAGTCTCTAGAGATAGTAACAGGACTCCAAATGAAACAAAAATTTCACGGTATCTATAGTTAAACTAAAAACTGCAAGTTAAACTTTGAAACTTGAAAAACTCAGCGGTATATGAGACGCTAACAGCAGTTAAGGTTTAACAAAAATATTACTTATAACTCTAGTTATTATAAACTTCACATGATTAAAATATTACATTATGAATGGTTAAAACCATGCAATGTTTCTTATAATCATATTTAAGCGGGACTTTTTAAGCAAAGAGAGACACAGGGTGTTACATTCTGCTGAAGCACCCCCTCACTCCTTTTTCTTTCACTTTCACAAAAAAAATCAATATTTTCTATCGCATTGAATGCATACATGGGAATATAAATACTGATTCAAATAATCCGTGCAATGTTTCTAATAATTCTATTTAAATGGTCATTTTTAAGCAAAACGTAGCTTAGAATCTGATATTCTTTTGCCTCCTCCCCCCGCCACCACCACAGCTTTCTTTTTCTTTCAGAGTCACAAAAAAATTGTACATTTTCAATTGCTTAGATTGCAATTTGTCAATTTCTAGAGCTGTAGAGTTTGTATTTTTAGAATTGGGCAAGCTACATGCCATTATTCCATCTTGTTTGCGTGGCGTTATTACCCATATAGGTGGGTATTAACGCCAAATAGCATTGGTCAACAAAAAACGCCATTACATTTTATGAATAGATATATGTTAAATTATTTTATTTTATATAGATAGTCAATGAATTGCTGTATCAGATCCTATATTTGTTTGAAAAATACAATCTAAAACTAAGCCGTGAAAATTGGTAGAACCTTAACGTGGCGTTATTACCCCAGGGTACCTTATATATTTATATTGAGGTAGTACCAGATATAAATGGATTGTTATTAGATTTTTGTGTAAATAACTCAATAGGTGATTCTGCTATGCTGCTGTTCTTACGATTTAAGCAACAACTATATCGTCATAACTGAAGCAAGAATTTCTATCATAATTCGGCATCATTTTGTCCTTGACATGCAATAATTTCTTCTTTTAAAGATAGAAGAAAGTAATAAAAGAGAAAAACATAACTGAATCATTTGTCTTAAGCTACTACTATCAGCCTAGTTTCCTTTATCTATTCATCGATTCTTTTTATTTCCTGTATGTTAAAGCCTTTAATACTTTGATCTTTCACTTTTTTCTTGATAGAACTATTCTTAATTCTTCTAAAATACATGATGTGTATCTGAAATGAAATTTTGTGTATGCGCAAATCAGTCGAACATAAATGAAATGAATAACAGCAAAAAATATTTTTCTCAATCTCTTTCTCTGAGATTACATTATTTTATTATGGTACTACATTTGTCAGATTTCCTAGCTTCATTCATTTATCTGTTACTACAGAGTTAACCTTAATCCTTTTGCACAACTTCTTTTCTCCAGAAAAATAAAAATGTGTTTGAAAATTTAAGGAAGTGTTCAAATAAGAAATTGCGTTTTTTTCTGACTCGTTTTAATATCCATTTTTGCTCTCAAACGCATCCAATGTACAGATTCTCTTATTTAGGAACTATATAATCTGATGCATTGATTGGTTTTTTGATAAAGACAGAATATATTTCGAAAAAGGCTACCAAAAAGGGTATTTTGAACAGAATTTTCCGAAGTCTTCGTGATTTGAAAATTTAAGGAAGTTTTCACATAGCAAATTGCGTTTTTTATGATTCGTTTTAAAATCCACTTTCGCTCTCAAACGCATCCAATTTACAGATCTTCTTATTTAGGAACTATATACTGTGACGCATTGGCCAGTTTTTTTGATAAAGATAGAATATATTTTTAAAAATGCTGTCAAAGTGAGTATTTCGCAAAAAATTTTCCGAAGCAATCATGATTAAAGAATTAAGGATGTATTCAAACAACAAATCGGTTATTTTATGACTCATTTTTAAATTCAATTTTTTTCTCAAATGCATTCAACTGACAGTTTCTTGTTATTTAGGAACTGTATAATGCACTGTTTTGTTCGATTTTTTGAAATAAATTCAGAATTTATTTCAAAATATGTTGTCAAAATGGGCATTTGAGCTGAATTTTTCTTAAGATGATTCTGATAAAACCAGTTTTTGCAGAAAAATGAAATTAAAATTTTTTTATAAACGGCCAAATGAAGTTATTAAACTGGGTTCATCTCTAATCATATATATATATATATATATTTGTTGAAATGAGCACTCTTCGAAATCTACCTCCGCCTTTAGGCCTAGCCGACAGGGATTTCTTTTTTTGAGATACGTTACTTTATTATGGTACAACATTTGTCAGATATTCTAACTTTTATTCCTTTATCTGTTTTTACAGAGTTATCCTTAATCCTTCTGCAATGCATCTTTTTTTCAGATAAATACAAATGCATGAGTACAAATATAATAAAGAATATAAAAATTGCAGAGAGACATCAGAATATATCTTCTAAATCCGTTTACTGGGAATCTTCTAAATCTTTTTACGGAATGCTATTTGTCGAGCGATGAAACGCTTTAATTTTATGAAGCAATCAGTTCAGTTTATTCCTATTATATATATATATATATATATATATATATATATATATATATATATATATATATATATATAGACAGACGTTTGTATCATTGTTGCTAATTACTTTTTCTTTCTTCACAGGAAGAAAATATTGGATTCGTGAAATTTATTTTCAAATTCCTATTTTCTACAAATTTAGACGTTTTAAGTGTCAGAGAATCTAAAAAAATATGTTTCTACAAATTGTCTGTCTGTGAATCTGTGACTCTGTCTGTCTATCTGCATGTGACATTAATTTTTGGGGGGCATTCTATCTCATGAACTTATGCACGGTGTTCCGTCCTTGTGCGCATGCCGAACGAGCTCCGCAATTCTGCGGTCATGTGACCGAGTTAAGTTGATTCGCTAACTACCATTGTGACACGGTGTGTTTTTTTGTAGCGGATCTTATCCCCAACGTTCTATAAATCCAACAGCGGGTCTTATCCCCAATTATTCATATATTTCAAAGCGGGAATATTCTCCATTAAATGTTATGAACATCAAATAAATAATGGGATATTACCTCAAAAAGCCAACGTATCTACATGTCAAGTCTACATCTTTGTTTTGATTTGCGTTCTTAGTTTTGTGTGACTGTTATACACGTGTCAGTTACTGTATTATATAAAACATATGAAAAACAAAGCAAAGCTTGTCTTCAATCTTAATTATACACAACCAGTCTTCATAACCACATGGAATTAGATAAAAATTTATATTCCAGTACCTCCTGATATAAATTGGTTGTGATTAGTTTTTTTAGTAAATTACTCAACAGGGGATTCTGCTATGCTGCATTTTTTACGACTTACGACCCATGCTATATCGCAATAACTAATGCACCGATTTCTATCGAACTTCAGATTTGTCCTTGATATCTAATACTTTCTTCTTGTAAATACAGAAAAAGGTAAAAAAGAGAAAACATAACTGAATAATTCATCTCCCTTTATAACGCTATCGATTCTTTTTATTTTTCGTGTGTTAAAACCTTAAATATTTTTATCTTTCACATTTTTATCCATAGAACTAGTATTAATTCTCTTACATTATATGATCTGTATCTGAAATAAACTTTTTTTCATGCGCAAATTAGTCGAGCATAAATGAAATGAAAACGTCCAAAAAATCTCAATCTCTCTTTCTCTGATATTACGTTATTTTATTACGGTACAACATTTGTCAGATATCCCAATTTTCATTCCTTTATCTGTTTCTACAGAGTTATCCTTAATCCTTCTGCAACGCATCTTTTCTCCAAATAAATACAAATGCATGTGTACAATATAATAAAGAATATAAAAATTGGAGAGAGACATGAGAATATTTCTTCTAAATCCCTTTAGTGGGAATCTTCTAAATCTTTTTACGAAGTACTATTTGTCAAGCGATAAAACGCTTTAATTTCATGAAGCAAACACTTCAGTTTATTCCTATCATATATATATATATATATATATATTCATTCATTTATTTATTTAGACAGTGGTTTGTACAGATATATTGCTAATTACTTTTTTATTTCTTTACAAGAAGAAAGTATTGGATTCATGAAAATTATTTTAAAATTCCCATTTTCTACAAATTTAGACGTTTCAAGTGTCAGAGAATCTATAAATAAAGTTTCTACAGACAGAGTCTGTGATTCTGTCTATCTGCATGTGATTTTTTTTTTTTTTTGGGGGGGGGGTGGGGGGCATTCTATCTTAAGAACTTATGCACGGAATTAGATAAAAATTTATATTACTGTGTACTCCCTGATATAAATTGATTGTGAATAGTTTTTTATATAAATTACTCAACAGGTCACTCCGGCATGCTTCATTTTCGACGAATTACGCAATTAGCTATATCGCAATAACTAATGCACGGATTTCTATTGAACTTCAGATTTGTCCTTGACATGTAATACTTTCTTCTTGTAAAGATAGAGAAAAGTAAAAAAGAGAAAAACATAATTAAATAATTCATCTCGCTTTATAACGTTATCGATTCTTTTTATTTTTCGCTTGTTAAAACATTAAATATTTTTATATTTCACATTTTTTTCGATAGAACTATACTCATTTCTCCTATATTATATGATATCTGTTTGAAATAAATTTTTGAGCATGCGCCAATCAGTAGAACATAAATGAAACGAATAATTGTAAAAAAAAAAAAAAAAAAAAAAAAAAAAAAAAAAAAAAAAAAAAAAAAAATCTCAGTATATTTTTTCTGAGATTACGTTGTTTAATATTTGTACAGCATTTTCACAGATTTATCCATAATCTTTTTGCACTACATTTTTTCTGTTGAGAAAAAAAATATATGTTTACAAATGAGACAAAGAATATAAAAATCAGAGAGAGACATCAGAATATTCTTCTAAATAAATCCCTTTACTGGGAGTTTTCTAAATCTTTTTTACGAAGTGCTATTTGTCGAGAGATAAAGCGGTTTAATATTCAAACTGTTCAGTTTATTCCTATTATACCTATTTTCTTTTATCTAGACAGTGCTTTGTTTCGATATATTCCTTATTACTTTCTTCTGTAAGAACAAGTGAACTTCATTGTGTCATTCAAGTGTCATTCATGTAACATTAAAATTGACCAAGTTATGAAACTTTAAATTTCATGACTTAAACCACTTTTCTATAGCTGAAAACGGATGAGTTCGACGGAGCTTTAAGGGAACGTACACTAAGTGCTTAAAGTATTATAAAGGAAGTTGGTTTCCAACGCTGTTCAAAGGCTACTTCCTAAACTATTTGTCACAGACATATAGTTCCAATTACAAAATGTTTTAAATGAGCGATTTAACTGAAGGCGCTGTCACCGTATAAGTTTTACGGTAGTGTTAATTATAATTAATTAACTTCTAGATTGGTTATTAAAATAACTGAAGACATGAATTTCAAAATTATCTTTATCGTAAAAATCAAATTTTGGGAAATAGCGAAAAAACTTTAAATGCATCTATTGGTTTTCATTATAAATTTTTAGATTGCATAGTCACAATAGTGGAGGTTTGTATAGACTGATAGAGAAATCAAAAAGCGAGAAGTCGAGTTTTGAAATTCATATCCTCAATTGTAATTTTACGTATTTTTTATTTTGTAAGCAAATAAAGTTGATTCTTTTCGTGATTTTATTTTAAAAAGGTATGTTATTTTGATAAGCTTTTATTTTATTCATAGTTTTCGTATGTAAATTTTCCTAGTTCAAACTTATATTCAAATTTTAACTCACTTCCAAATATCTGATTGAGGTTCAATTCCCATACTTATTTAAACTCGATGACAATATAATATTAATACGATTTTAGGTGCGTTCCATTTATTTATTTTATAGAACTACATCAAATTCTATTAGGTTGAGTAATCTAATAGAGCTTCAAATATGTATCATTTTGTAACGATTTGTGACTGTTGCTTTTCATAGTTTAATTTAACAAAATTTCTGTTATTTTTTTACTTATATTTTTAGCACAAATTGCATATTTTACTTTAACATGTAAATGTCAACAAAAATTCCGAAACAACATTGTAATAAAAATTTTACTTTCAATGTTTAAAGTTAAATTTTCTATCTGATGTTTATTTTTATTTCCAGTAAATTTGTGACTGACCCCTATTTTGCAGCAAAAAATATGCTTCAACTTTGAACAGCTATAACTCGGTCAATTTTGATCGCAGAGGAATGGGACTTTTTTTATCTTACTTGTTAGAGTAGTGGTAAAAATTTTCTAAATATCACTTATAGGACCGGGGGACCGTATAAAAATTTAATTTTCGTAATTTTTTAGTAAAACATATTTTTGACCTAAATCGCTTAAAAAATAATTCTTTACTTTTTTTAAAGCATTTTTGCAATTGGAACTATATGTCTATGACCAACGGTTTAGAAATTAGCCATTGGCCACCGTTGAGAGGGGACACCCTGTATAGACACATGAGTTCATTGCTAAGCATCTTTTCTAGGATATTGATGAGATTTTGTTTTAAGGATGGTTTATGTTCAAACACTTTTTTTAAGTTGTTGAAATTGTATTGAAAGGAAATTTTGATACAAAATTTCATGAGTAACTGCTATGTTTAGTCATGCTTTCTTTGCATGTCGAGTTGTTTTCTTATCGTACAATACGGTAAGTTAGAACTGCAAAAGATTAGATGGCGATTACAAATCTGAAATGCTATGGTAAGCAAAGTTTGAGAAAAGGGCTCATTGGAAGATCGTAATCGAAGCAAGAGTACCCAAATGTCAGTTGCAATCGTAAATGAGGTAGAATTCATTGCCAATACTCAATGGAAATGATCAGCTCATGGTGAGTGCGAATGCAGTACAATTGTAAAATCACGATGGACTGAAATTTCTTCTGGAATTTCTTTCTGCTCTGAAGATGCGGTGCACGCTGTTTTGCATCGGCTCAAGGCGGTACTTATTAGCTATGGACATCTTAAAGACACTAAGGAGTTTGGACAGGCCTTTGGATACTAATTCTTTTTTTTTTTTTTTTTTTTTTTTTTTTTTTTTTGTGAGTTGTATTATACCATAAAAAATAATACTATCAATTTTAGCGCCATCTGTTGGCAAAAAAAGTAACTAACATAATATGTTTGTTTCATCGAAAAAACAAATCCCATAAGTTTCTAAGCATTTCTGTGAAAATCGCATATTTCCATTGTTTATAGTTTGCTAATTATTAACATTTCAAAACTCCCGGAACTTCTGGATCACCCGGTATGTTCTCTTGAAATTTATTGAAACTTCAGAAAGGAAAAAAATATCTTGATAAATTATAAAATATTTTATAAAAAAAGTTAAAATTTGTTTACTGTATGATACAAATGTGACATATTTTTAACACATTCTGAATATCTTTCCTGAAACTTTTAAAAAAGTATTTCAATATTATTCAATAAAAATGCTCATCGTTCAATACATACAAAACCGCAATTTCTTTCGATAAAAAAAAAAAAAGTTTTCAAAAGTATTTTCTTACACGGCGTTTTAAAATTTCAATACGTAAAAAGAAAAAAAAGAGAAAATCTCAAGTGACGTTCATTATTTATATTTTATCGAGAATTTTTATTATTTTTCAAAGAAAATTAATAGGTTTCGTATTGAGTTACAACTATTTTTGAAGAATTGAAAGTTAAACAAAAATTAAAGTTATTTTTCTTTTACTTTAAGCAAAATTTCAAATATGAAATTATAAAGTTCTCAACACAAAAATTGAAAACGAAAAAAAAAAAAAAAAAAAAAAATGTGAGGCATTAATTCTTTCGAAACCAGAACAGATTTAGAATGTATATTATATAAGTTTTGATCAATTTGCAATAGTTACAACTTTACAGATATCTTATTTATGCTTTTTTTGCTAGTTAATTTATGTAACAATTTTATATAAATACGGTTTAAAAAATTTTAATGCGTTTTTGTTTATAATTTAATGCCAAAATATTTATTGGTAAATTAGTTTAGATTTTTTTTTCTTTCATTTGATTCCAACATTGAAGAATATCGTGAAACTATTTGTAGTTTTAGAATATATATATATATAACGCTAACGTATGTGGCACAAAAATCGCGGTTATTTGTTAATTGTTTAATGGCAGCACTCAAATAAAATGCATCTAAGCCGTGGTAAATTGGATTTATTCACATTTTGTTCTTTTGTTGCAATTATGTAGCTTCAAAATATCGTTATTTTATTTAGTTTTTTTATTCTATTGGCTTAAAAAATAAATAAAAATCGTGAAATTTAAACGTTTCAGTTTCAAGTTATGTTATTATAAATGAAATGAGTGAAAGGATAATATTATTAAATATATTTTTTAATAAAATTAATGGAATACAAAAAAAAAAAAAAAAAAAAAAAATGGCCACGGGTACAATTTGGCGATGTGCCAAAAGGTAGCATTATAATACCGAGTGATTGATTTATCGACACAGATACCATATACGCACCATATCGGTGCGATTTTTTTTTTCTGATGCGTATTTAGCGAAAACTTCGTTTTCAATACACGTTATATATATATATATATATTAAACTCTTTTCTGTAATTTTAAAAAAGAAATAATAATAAATAAAAAAAAGTTTAATTGGTAATTATAGAACAAAACAATTTATGTCCTTTTATAAAAGAAAATAAAAGTAAATAACCAGTTTATTAAAGAACAAATCATGTGAGGCATATATTTGCATTTTTGTTGCAATTGCGCCAATGTGATGCATACGTGACATCTGCCCTTTATTCTGTAGTACAGCGGTCTCCAAACTTTCTTGGTACACGACCCACCTTTCAGTGAAAAAAAAAAAATCGCGACCCACCTTTCAGTAAAAATAAATTTCGCGATCCACCCAAGATAATTTGTATAACAGTAAAGCAATTTTTGTACGATCCCTATACGCTCTGCTATCCTATCCAACGAAAAATGCTAATTTTTGTACGATCTCTATACGCTCGGCTATCCTATCCAACGAAAAATGCAAATTTTCGTGCAGAAGATACATAATCAACAAAAACAAGAATCAATAATCTCAATGTGTGTAAGTGAATAGTATTAAAAAGAATGCACAAACTGCAAAAATAGTTAAAAATACGTTTAATTATTAAGAAAAAATAACTTTATAATCAATTTCTGGTACTGGTGTTTGCCATTGTGGGAATATATATTAACTCGCATTATACTTGTCTTTCAAAAACTTTTCAAAGAAGAAAAGGCATGTTTTCATAAGCATGAAGTGTTGAATTCCATCAAGGGCCTCAATGCTGATTTAAATATTTCTAGATATTCTCTCCGTATAGTAATCTAGAAGGGAAATTAAAGATTTTTCCTTGAAATTTTATTTCCCGTTGAAATTGTCATATCTTTTTAAACGGATGAAGTAAAAGATACATTTTGATGACAAGCCTCGATTGTTCCTCGACCCACCAAAACAACTGCCGTGGCCCACCAGTTGGTCGTGACCCATAGTTTGGGAACCGCTGCTGTAGTAGAATCTTCTAATTTGGAAAAAAAAATTGAGCAATTCAAATAAATGCAATTTGATTTCATGCTTAGTATGCATTTAAGGGCGACCAAACTGGTCACCAAAGGCGGCTAGTTTTTAATAATATGAGAGTTATAGCGTGTTTATAATTTACTGCAAATAAAAGAGTAAAAACTTTAAACATTTTGCAGTTTGCAGTTACATTGAATTTCCATTAGTGTGGATTTCTAAAAGGATTCTCACTAGTCTGTGCTCTTTAACCCATTAGTGCCTAGCGTCCCTTTTTAGGGACGCTTGTAAAAAAGGCAATAAAGCTGTTTTCTAACCGATAAATTCAAAGAAAAATAAGCACTATTTTTCACGAGACAAATTCCTCAATAAAATAAGATAAAAGTTATTCGTTTTTTAAAAGTGGTGGGAAACTCAAAATTTCATTTTTAATGACGAAAATAATTTGGGTATTAATGGGTTAAGTGAAATAAACCATTCGTTGATGTAAAATAATCCCTTGCTAAAAATTGTACTTAACTAAATACAGATTGCTAAATGGTACACTTCAAAAATTATGTTTAAAATACACTTAAAAATTATCTGCATTTCATTTCGTTTCCACGAACGTCGTGTAAATTCAATTTAAAGTTTCAAAATATTTTGAAATTTTAAATTTAATTTAACAGGACTAATTTTGCTTACCCTTGAAAACATAAAAAAAATAATGAAAATATCAAATAGTTTTTGCGTTCCTGTCATTTTTTAAATAAATGTATGAGGACATGAGTTCTGTTGTTTTTTTCTTCTGTTCAGGATTCCAAGAGATTCGGTTATAAGACATCGATGAGACTTCTGCGTTTTCGTGCACCAGTATTTTATTAAAGATATTGTTATTTCATTTAATCACAATATTTTTGCTCTAATAAAATTCTGGTGTGGATAAACTTGGAAATATCGTCACTAAAAAGATAAAACACGATTTTTTAAATTTTGGAAAAAGCGAGTTTTCAAACTTACATCCTCATAATTGATGATGATTGAGTGATTTGGGATACACCTGAAAGGACGAGAAGCAGCCGTTAATTTATGGATAACGGCAAATCTCTATTTTAATGTGACTTTCCATGGAATGTTTGCTGCAGTGATTTTACTGGAGAATTTTTTTTTTCTTTACCGTGTATATTCCCGATAAATGCCCGAACTGTTCAATCATATAATTCCTTAGAGCATTTATTCATAATTATTTCGACGCTTTATTTAAAATTTTCAGAATATTGTTTTCACATATCACATACAGAATGGCATTTACGCTGAGCCATCTCTGTTCCTCTTGAAATTTGATTCACATAGTTCTACTTTTTACTTACCCATCATACGTTGGTTTCATCTTGTGGGGTCTGCCGTAAAGCAAATTTGCATCCGTCGTCCCATGGCAATGGGTCACTGGTCTCGGCGTTCCTATGGGCGTCGTCATCCTGGGGCTCGTCATGGGTCAATGGGTGCAAATCCCAGGTGTCCGACTCGCTTCTGAGGTTACTCAGTGGGCAGGGGAGCTGTCGTACTCGACCGCTTCATCAGACTTGGGAACGTGGCTGGCCTCCGGGCTGGCTACTAGACCGTAGGTGTCGTGAAGGTGAGGTGTGCGGATGGGGACCCGGAGTAGTAGCCGCATGCGGTTTGCGAATCCCGACCCCAGTCGATGCCCCTCACTGGATGGCGCCGCAAGGGCCTGACAGGGCCTAGAGACGGGATGGTGGATCTCTATCATTACCCATCATACGTAGTATAGGGTAAGTCTTGCAATCGTTTTGAAAATCGAAAAAAATTTTTGGACGGATTTACACGTTTCAGAAACTGGAGATTCCGAAAAACATATTTTTAGAAAAAAAATTTTGCCGTCCGTCCGTCTGTGTGTCTGTCTGTCTGTCTGTAACCACTCTATCTCCCGAACAAATTGAGATAGAGACTTGAAATTTTGTATGTACATAGTATTTAAGAATGGGACGAAGCCTATTTAATATCAGTAACCTTGATTATCCGGAACTATTTTTTTCGGACTCTCAAATAATTCATTCCGATGAAATGTACATAAAAATTTTGAATTTTTTTATTTTAAGGAGTGGATATAAAAGGCAATAAAATAACACAAATTTTGCATAAAGAACGAAGTCTATCTAATTATTAGTTGTTGAGATACGTGTAATCCTGTTTTTCACATTCTTTGATTTTTCATGACCCTGTATTTCATTCAAATTTGAATTCAAAGATATATTTTAATTGGAAATGAGACGCTTCATCCGACGCAATAAATTGCTAGTTAATATAATTATTATTTTTGGAGTTATAAGGATGTTTCTTTTACGCAATCCGGTATTATTTGAGTATTTTGGCGTTTTATATAATTTGTCGAAATTGGCTCATCAGCAATTCATTAATAAATCATTAAAAATATTTAAATATGCGTTAAAATTTTATTTTGGAATGTTTTATTTTCATATTTTATATTATACATATGTATGATGGGTAAGTATTACGGTGGCCTCTAACGACTAGTTTAGGTATAAGAATTGTTTTTCGATATATTTTTTTTGAACAATTAAAATTTTTTATTAAAATATAAAATCCATGTAAATATAGTAACATCCTAAAAAAGTGAAAAAAAAGGTGACTTTGCTTTATTTCTTTCAGTAATTAAAATTTGATCATTTAGTTGCTTCGCTACGTAGAAAAAAAATATAGCACTTTTAACACAATATTTCCAAACACAGTATTATTATTAAATTTTTAATCATATTTCTATTATTGCTGTTATTTCTAAAAAATATTCTTCGGATTCCAGACAAATTTATTCAGCGTAACATAAAAAAGTATAATTATACTGACTGCAAAAATGTTTTTTCGTTATTTTTCTTTCATTGCTTTACGCATAAAAAATTGCAATTGAAATAATTGCTCGTAAAATCTTCTGGACTATCATCAATTTTTTTCCCTGTTGTTGAAAAAGAAAAAAAAATCTGAAAAGCAAAGAAAAGCCTTTATACTTGTGAAACGGAGATTGCAATTTTGAAAAACAAACGCTCTATATTAGCAAATCCCTTTAGGTATACATTTAAATTAATATAATTAGAAATAACGTATTCAATTCCATAAGCTTATTCGTAAAGTAAATAAGTTGGTTAATATTCCACATCTATATGTTTAATGTAATCACATTAATGCAATTTATTTTAATTAGAACATTTCTAAATTATATTTACTATTACTTACCCATCATACGTAGTATAGGGTAAGCTCGCAATCGTTTTGAAAATCGAAAAAATTTTTTTTGACAGATTTACACGTTTTAGATAGTGGAGATTCCGAAAAACATATTTTTAGAAAAAAAAATTTGCCGTCCGTTTGTCTGCCTGTCTGCCTGTAAACGCTCTATCTCCCGAACAAATTGAGATAAAGACTTGAAATTTTGTATGTAGTTAGTATGTAAGAATGGGACGAACCCTATTTAATATCAGCAACCTCAATTATCCGGAACTATTTTTTTCGGACTCTCGAAAAATTCTTTCTGATGAAAGGTATATAAAAATTTTCGAATTTTTTTGTTCTAAGGAATGGACGTAAAAGGCAATAAAATAACACACAATTTGCATATAGAACGAAGTCGATCGGATTATTAGTTGCCGAGAAATTTGTAATCTTGTTTTCCACATTCTTCGATTTTTCATGACCCTGTATTTCATTCAAATTTCAATTCAGAAGTATAATTTAATTGGAAATTAGACTCTTAATCCGACGCAGTTAATTGTTAGTTAATAGATTTATTATTTTTGGAGTTATAAGGATGTTTCTTTTACGCAGTTCGGTACTACTTGAGTAGTTTGGCGTTTTAAATAATTTGTCGAAATTGGTACATCAGCAGTTCTTTAATAAAGCATTACTATGCATTTTAACAATATTTAAATTTTGTTTATGAATTGCAATGCATTGTATAAATAGTTTTCACATGTTTTATTTTCATATACATATCCGTGATGGGTAAGTATTACGGTGGCCCTCAACGACTAGTTTTGTTTAATATAGTTTGACATGCAATTTCCGACTTGTCAAATTCTGGAAAAGGCGAGTTTCAAAACTCATATTCTCATGATGATTAATGATTGAGTGATTTGTGATTCAAGCAAAATAGTCCAAAATCCTACCGCACAAAAACCTACGTCATTGTTCACAAAAAAATACCCTTTGATTTTCATGTCTGCCGGGAGAGAAGCAATGCTTAAGTCAGAAATTAATACCACTAGTGGTTGACTCGAAGGCTTAGCATTGTGTTTTCCTGCACCCAGTTTTCCGTGTTTTCATACTTTTGATCGTAGGGCAAACACAATGCTAAACCTACGAGTCAACCACTAGTGGTGTTAATTTTTGGCTTATGCACCATTTAACTTCCGGCAGACATTGATTATTAGATTCTTCTATTATTACTGTTCCATAAAATAAAGGCTTTTTTCTTATGCTCTATGACGTAGGGATTTGTGCTGTCGGCTCTTGGTCTAAATGGACGAAAAGCTCTAATTTACGGATAATGTAAAGCTCTATTTTGTACGGGACTTTCCGTGGAATTTCTACTGCAATAATTTTAGTGCAGAAATTTTTTCTTTATTGTGTATATTCGCAATAAATGCTTCAATTGTTCAACCGTATAGCTAATTACAGTATTTGTTCATAACTACTCCGACACTTTATTTAAAATTTTCGAAATATTGTCAGAATAAATCAGATATATAATGGCAGCTACGCTGAGATAAATCTGTGTCTTCTGATATTTGATTCCCATTGTTCGACTTGCTTAGGTATAAAAAATTTTATTTTTTGATTTATTTTATTTTATTTTATTTTTATTTTTTTACAAATAATTAAGGTTTTTATAAAAATACGCAATCCACGATTGTATAGAAACATTATTAAAGAGTAAAACTAAGCAACTTTCATCTACGTCTTTCAGTAATTAAAGTTTGATCAATTAATTGCTTTGCTACATAGAAAACAAAATTATAGTAATTTTTAGCACCAATATTTTCAAAACACTGTTTAATAATTAATTTTTTAATCTTATTGTTTTATTTCTAAACTTTCTGAAAGATATACTTGGGATAGTTCAACCATTTAACTCTTTACAGTATTTATTCATAACTACTGCGGCATTTTATTTAAAATTTTCTAAATATTGTCAGTCCATATCAGATATAGAATGGCATAATACACTGCGCCAACTCCGTGGCTCCTGAAATTTGATTCACATAGTTCGGCTTTCTTAGATATAAAAAATGTTGTTTTTAGATATTTTTTATGAACAATTGAAATTTTTATTAAAATACATAATCCAATATATGTATAGTAACATCATCAAAGAAAAAAAACGGGATTTTGCCCTACTTTTTCAGTAATGAAAATTTGCTCAATTAATTTCTTCGCTACGAAGAAAAAATGTATATAGCACTTTTAACACAATATTTTCCAAATACAGCATTATCATTAATTTTTTTAATCTTAGTTCTCACATTTCTGTTATTTCTAAAAAATATACTTCGGATTCTAGACAAATTTACCCAACGTAACATAAATAAATATAATTATACAGACTGCAAAAATATTTTTTCCTTATTTTTCACTGCTTTACACATGAAAATTGCAATTAAAATAATTGTTCGTAAAATCTTCCCGACTATCATTAATTTTTTTCGTATTGTTCATAAGAAAAAAAAAATCAATCTGAAATGCAAAGAAAATTCTTCATACTTGTGAAGCAGGAATTGCAAATTAGAAAAATAAATGCTCTATATCAGCAAATCCCTTTGGATGCACATTTAAATTAATATAATTAGAGATAACATATTCATTAAGATTATTTGTAAAGTAAATAAGTCGGTTAATAATCCACATTTATATATTTAATGTAATTACATTAATACAGTTTATTTTAATTAGAAAATTTACTTAAGTATATTTACTATTTCAAGCATTGGTGAACGTCTACACACGAAACGTTACACAAATTCTTTGTAAAAATGAACAGGGAGACAGAGTCATTAATGAAACGATGAGTTACTATTATGAGATGGGGTTAAAAGTTAAAAGTTGTAAATGATCGAATTAATAATTTTAACCTGTTGGAATAAGTAAATAACAAAGCGATAAATGTGTTTTATATTTAATTGCAATAATTAAAGAGCGGCGTACAATAATATTTCCAGTTTCTTGCTATCTCAGATTAGTTGATGTGTTGTGATGTATAATATGCATTGCTATTTTAACTTTTGTGTGTTAGAGCGTACGAGTCGTAATGCGTAGAATTCGGTAAATGAAAATGGTTCAAAGAACTAATTATTGAAAGACCGACTTTATAAAAAGTAATTGAAAAAACATAATACTTAATTGCTTTCGTCTATTTTCAATAGAAGAAAATATTGTAATCGAAATTTTTTTACACTTCCGGTTTACGACGGATTTGCAGGTTTTAAGGGTCAGAGATTCAAACAAACAAGTTTTTACATAATGTATGTCTGTCTGTGTGACTGTGTGTCCATATGTCGTCATTCTACAACCAAAAAGTGTATGAAGATATGCATAGAATTGAACCAAATTTTTTGTGAATGTTTTTGACTGTGGCAAACAGGATCTTCTTCAATTTTTAAATATTTCGCCAAAAAGGGCACTGCATTAACGATTCTTTTGCCATTTTCAATATTGTACCAACTAAAAAGTATGGAGTTATGCATCAAATTGAATCATTTTTTTGTGTAAGTGTATGGCTATGTCTAGTTGGTCCTTCCTTAATCTGAAAAAAAAAATCCGTCGGAAGAGGGCGCTGCAATAGCGATTTTTGTGCCATTTTCTTTATTATACCACAGAAAAGTGTATCAAGTTATGCACAGAATTGAATAAAATTTTTGGTATAAGTGTTTGGCTGTGGTCAGGAGACCCTCCTTGAATTTGAAAAAATCCGCCGGAAGCAGACGCTACAAATCGCAATGTTTGTACCATTTTATTAGTTTACCATTAAAAAATGTTTGAAGTTATGCATAGAAGTAAACTAATTTTTTTGTGTTTGAATATTTTAGGCTATGGCCAGTAGATCGTACCTGAATTTGAAAAAAATCTGCCTGTCATTCTATTGTTCATCGGCTCGTGCAGAGACGGAAATTCGTTTTTACTCCGATTAATTAACTGAAGCAGAAATTTAAGATGAAAATCACAGTTCTTATTGTATTAAATTAATAACAGTAATGCATTAACATGTGTAACTAAATTTTTAAATATTAAAATGTACATATGAGATAGCAGTAAGTTTTGGGATTAACACATCCAACTAGTTTAAATTTTAGAAAACACGAGTTTTGAAACTTACGTCTTCATAAGGGATGGTGATTGAGTGATTTTAGAGACATCTGAAAAAACGAGAAGAAGCAGTTATATTATGGATAATGCAAAGCTCTATTTTTATGGGACTTTCCGTGGAATTTCTACTGAAATAATTTTACTGCAGAATTTTTTTTTACTGTGTATATTCCCAGTAAATGCATTAACCGTTCAATCATATAATTCCTTAGAGTATTTATTTATAACTACTGCGACACTTTATTTAAAATTTTCTAAATATTGTCAGCACATATCAGATATAGAATGACAGTTACACTGAGCCATCTATGTGGCTCTTAAAATTTGGTTCATATAGTTCGACTTTCTTAGGTCGAACTAATTAAAAAATTTTGTTTTTCAATATTTTTTATGAACAATTAAAATTGTATATTAAAAGACATAATCCATGTATGTATAATAACACCATCAAAAAGTACAAAAAATATGACTGTGCTCTACTTCTTTCAGTAATTAAAATTCGATCAATTAATTGCTTCACTAATTAGAAAAAAAATATGGCACTTTTAATCCAATATTTTCAAAACACAGCATTATTAATATTTTTTAAAAATCGCATTTCTTTTATTTCTGTTAAATATACTTCGGATTCCAGACAAATTTATTCAGCGTAACATAAATAACTAAGGTACCCTGGGGTAATAACGCCACGTTAAGGTTCTAGCAATTTTCACGGCTCAGTTTTAGTTTGTATTTTTCAAACAAATATATGATTTGATAAAGCAACTCATTGACTATCTATATAAAAAAAATAATTAAACAGATATGAATACATAAAATGTAATGGCGTGATTTCTTGACCAATGCTATTTGGCGTTATTACCCACCTATATGGGTAATAACGCCATGCAAACAGAACTATGAAATAAGTTGGAATAATTGCATGTAGATTGCCCAATTCTAAAAATACAAACTCTCAGCTCTAGAAATTGACAAATTGCATCCTAAGCTATTGAAAATGTTCTTTTTTTTGTGAAAGTGTAAGAAAAATAAAGGTGTGGTGTAGGGAGGGGGGATGAGGCAAAAGAATATCAGACCGTGAGCTTCTTTTTGCTTAAAAACCCGCTTAAATAGAATTATTAGAAACATTGCACAGTTTTAACTTTGTTTATTTGAATCAGTATTTAGGATGTAGCTCGGCCGCTGTAGGGAATCAACCGGGGTAAAAATTGCAAGGATTGGCGTTATTACCCCGTTATAGTTATTGCGCTGTACATTTTAAATTACAAATTATCTCGAGTAGGTATCCAAAATCTTCAACAACATTTTGAAAGGCCATGAAATGTACTACAAATTTATGCAATTAACAAAGTATTTCCGGATAAAAAAAATAGTCTTCACATCACAAAACGCATCTCGCAAATTTTAGATCAAGCGTTAATTTTAGCTGCTTGTAAAAACAATAAGACCTAAAAATGAAACAAATTAACTTGAAGCTGTTTTTTGCGATTTATATGACTCAAAACCCTTCTGCGCAGAACAAATGGGTGTCATTTACCAAATTATTTCATAATTATGCAAAATATTAGCACTTGGCGTTATTACCCCGTCTGGCGTTATTACCCCAGGGTACCTTATAATTATGCTGACTGCAAAAATGTTTTTTTCCTTATGTTTTTTTAACTGCTTTACACATAAAAAATTACAATTAAAATAATTGTTCGTAAAATCTCTTAGACTATCATTAATTTTTTTCCTGTTGTTCAAAAGAAAAAAAATCAGTCTGAAAAGCAAAGAAAAGTCTTTATACTTGTGAAACCGGGATTGAAATTTAGAAAAAAAAATGCTCTATATCAACAAATCCCTTTGAATATACAATTTAATTAATATAATTAGAGATACCATATTCATTAAGATTATTCATAAAGTAAATATGTCGGTTAATAAGCCACATTTATATACTTAATGTAATCACATTAATATAATTTATCTTAATTAGAAAAATTTATTTAAGTGTATTTACTATTTAAAACATTGGTGAACGTCTACACACCAAATGTAACACAAATTCTTTGTAAAAGTGAACAGGAAGACAGTGTCATTAATGAAACGATGAGTTACCATTATGTAATGTGGTCAAAAGCATAAAACTGATAAATGATAGAATTAATAATTTTAATAGATTGGAATAAGTAAATACCAAAGCGATAAATGTGTTTTACATTTATATGTGATAATTAAAGTGCCGCATGTAATAATAATTTCGAAATCTTACCATCTCAAATTAGTTGATGTGTAGTGATATATGATATGCTTTGTTATTTTAACATTTAAAATTATATTAAAGGAGTTGTAACACCTCGAATTCGACGAATGAAAATGATTCAAAGAACTGATTATTTCAATTTATGTAAACAATCCTAGAAGTAAACTAGTCGTTGGGACCCACCGTAATATTTACCCGTCATGGATATGCATTCTATAAATATGAAAATAAGACATATGTAAACTATTTGGAGAATGCATCGAAACTTCAAAGTAAATTTGAAATGTATATTTAAATATTTTAACACATGGTAATGCTCTATTAATGAATTGCTGATGAACCAATTTCGGCAAATTATATAAAGCGCCAAACGACCTCAGCGCCAATTCCTCAGAGAATATTTAAAGGCTTGAAAGTACTAAGATGTTTTTTAAATAAAATTAACTATCTATAATTGGTTATTTTTGATCGTCTTTGAAGTAAACCTGACCGTTTTACACTCTCAAAAAATTTCCGTCTTTTCACAGAAAATGCACTGGCAGCACTGCTGCCAGAAATTGTCTGTAGGTTGACGATTTTCCGTTTATTTTTTTCTCCGTCAAAAGAGGAAAAATATCCGTCACTTGAAAAAAATCAATGCGGAAGAGGTGGGGATCGAACTCACGACCCCAGCATTACCAGACCAGCGCTCATCCACGGCGCTACGGTTGCTCATGATGATTGTGCTTTAAAATAGAACCGTTCATTTCATATAGGTGTGGGTTGGTGCATTTCGTTAAAAAGCTTTTAATTATGCAGTTAATCTCGAAAAGATTTCATCTTTAATGAAACTGTGGCTGGTTTTTTTTTACGTTTAGTATTAATATAGTATAAAAATGTGGATTTTAAATATATTACGTAGAATGTTAGAGAAAAAACATGGATGTTCTATTTGTGAGAATTTTTGAACGAATAAAGAAAGTAATTGTTATTTATCTTTAAATTCGAAATCATTTTTGTCTTTTAAAACTAAATTAGACATTTTAATCAATAGAATATTTTTGTTTTTCATTTTAAAAATAAATTCGAACTTATTACTAACAGACCTAATGAGCATGCGTGCTAGATATAAACGGAATCTTTTCCTCATTTTTCGACGTTCGGAATGAACTCACAGAACAAATACGTTTTCTGGGAGAACAGAAATTATTTGCGAAAAAATAACGATAACTTAGTGTATATTGACGAATTTTTCTGACAGTGTAAAATTCATATTTTACCTTATAACAAATATTATTTTTAACTAAAGTAATAATAGTATTATATAAAGTAGTTTCAAAAGTTTAATATAAATTAATTTCAATCTTTATTCCTATATTCCATCAGTAATATGCAATTAAGGTAATTAAATTATGCAGTTTTAATTGAGTCTTTTATCTTTATTGTTATGTGATGAAAAACCAAAAAAATTTGCACCACTATGACACAATTATATATTTTTTAATTTTCAAATAAGTTTTAAGATAACATCTTTTTCACCGTCCAAAACTTACTCCCATAATTTTATATTCATACTCACTATTTAAAAAAAATATTTTTTAACTTAGAATTGATTAGTAATAAATATATTCCCAAACATGATTCCCCGTTTGCCAATTAAAATTTTGCATGTAATACACATTTCATTTTTACTATGACATCATTATCATCCACTTAAGCTCTCTAAAATGAGCGTCTCAATCTCACATTGAGGCCACCAAACCTGGTGCGCACAGATTTTGAAGATTTTAAATTATGTTTAAGGGATCATACCACAAATTATTCTGATGAAAGGGTTTCTTAAAATAGGTCTCTGTTTTTAAGAAGTTGGGGGTCAAAGTTTTGCGTACATTTCAAATACCCATTAGTATAACCTCTGCATGTAACTTCTTGGTGCAGTGCTAATGTGCGAGCTTCCGGACTTGACGACTGTGGGTTCGGTTCCACTTTCATTTTTTTCCTTTTTACTTATTTTTCTATTTTTTACACGTTACATATTCACTATTTAAAACCACTTGAAATTATATGTAATACTTTGTGGGAGAAGAAGTGACTTATTATAAACTACTAGAAGACAGCCCGTCAAAATGACGTGTTTGCATTTTTAAAAGGATGATAAAAAATTACAACTGTGGTCAATCAGCCACTTTAGGCTTAAACAATTTTTGAAAATACAGCGATTAAACATGGAGAAAAAAATCTATATAAAAAAAAGAAAATTTTAACAGAAATTTGCATATAAAATTATAACAAAACTGTCTGGTGGATGATGGGGTTTGTAATGAACAAATCGTAAATACATAAATTTTAAAAGAATAAAGTAAGGCAAAAAAATCAATTATAAAAGATTATATTGTGAAACTACAGCCAAAAAATATCGAGAAATACCTAAATATCTAAAATGTATAAAAAATTTCCCATTTTGGCCCATTTTTTAGCTAATACTTAAAAGAAAACACTCTATAACTCGCTCTATAAGATCGAAAAGAAATGTCAGCAATAAAGAGTAAACAATGAACGTGTTCAGGAGATACACGCGCTTCGCGAGCAAGCTCAGGAGTTTTTACGGAGTACTATTCCGCTGTAAGATCCACTCCACGTACCTGACTCCTGAGCGTGCGCGCTCAGCGCGCATAGATCCCGAACGCGTCCGCTCTTTCCCTCGCTCTTTCCTGAGTCGTGATGTTACAAAGGAGTCATTCTAAAGATTCAATCACGGAATTTGTCATTCTTGAATGGCAACAGTATTGATTTGCTTACATTGTTTATTTGTTTTTTTTTTCCGTAATTTCTGGTTGTTTTATTTAGAACTTAAACATTATAATTAAATAGTTTTTGTAGGTTTTAAAGAAAGTGAGTAATGAATAAATCTTTCACATGTATATTTTCATAAGTTGAACAATTAGAATATTTGTGAACAGCTCGGAATAGTTAAGCCTAACGTGGACGTAGTTGCAATAAGTTTCTTTTTCTAGTGGATGGGTTGTCCCCGGAATCGTCGTACACGGAGGAGTTTTATATTATAAACTATACTATACTTCACATCATCGCTCGTTTCAAAAGACAAACAAAAAAATTATAATACGTTAATGTCTAATAGCTGCTGTGAGTGCGTTTTAAAATAACTTGTATACGACATTAAATTAAGCTAATTCTTGCCTAATTTTAGGTATGCATAATTTCTATAGATCATACGCAGGGCGACACAAAATTTAACATTTTGTACACATCAGTGTGCATTTCTGATTATTAACCAAATTTATGAAAAAGAATTTACAGTTGCCTTAAGAGTTTCCGAAATGATCTATTTTTTACATATTAGATAATATATTTGAAACAAATATAAATATGTTACAGGCCAAACCCGATTTTAGGCCAAACTAGATTGGCCTAGGCCAGACTAGTCTATCCTAACGCCCATCGGATAAACTAGTTTTTCCTAGGCCAAACTAGTCTATCCGAACGCCCATCGGATAAACTAGTTTTTCCTAGGCCAAACTAGTCTATCCGAACGCCCATCGGATAGACTAGTTTTTCCTAGGCCAAACTAGTCTATCCGAACGCCCATCAGATAGACTAGATTTTCCTAGGCCAAACTAGTTTGGCCGAACGGTTATTAGGATAAACTAGTTCAGCCTACTATTCATTGGTTTGAACTAGTTTATCCTAGGCCGATCTAGATTGTCCTGGGCCAATTCAATTTGGCGTGATTTTATTGAATCTAAAGAACGCCACGGCGCCAACTTTCTAGTTTGATCTAATTTATCCTAGGCCGATGCAATTTGATGCGATTTTATCTTACAGACTATCAAAGCCTGCGAGCTAATGTGCTCGCATATTCTGTTAGTGTGTATGTAACCATGTACGTATGTACGTACGTATGTATGTACGTAATGCAGTATTTCCTGATAGAAATATCCCATTTGCTTCAAATTTTGGACATAGATTTATCCTGATAACGAACTTCCCTGATTAGTTTCAGGAGTTCATTGGATAAGAATAAGGGGAGGGAAAAAATAGGGTAATCTGCACCCCCTCCCCTCCTTAATTTAGATAAGTCAGTTTTTCATGCAAAAGTATCGGATTTTATTAAAATTTTAGGCATAAGATCATTTTGATTAGGCACCTCAATGATTAGTTGTGGGTGTTCATTGTTTACGTATAAAGAAAGGAGGAATGGGGGCTAACCCCCTTAATTCATGTAAATAGGTTTTTCACGGAAAATTTACCGATTTGTTTCAAATTCTTTATGTAGGTTCCTTCTGATAAGGCGTTTACCTGATTAATTTGGGGGGTTCAGAGGTTAAAAATAAAGGAATTACGGATCACTTTTTCAATCGGATAAAAAATTTTGGTTTTATGAAAAGGTTTTTAATTCGTAACAGACATTGGTTTTTCCACACATCACTTCACTCGAAATTTTTCATATTAAAAAACTAAATATCCGACTCCTTTTAAAAATAAGAAAAAGCTTAAATAAAACATGACACCCAAAATATTGGATGGGGGGGGGGGGTAGAGTAAGGGCACGCTTGAATTTTGTTTAAAAAGCTCAGCTTTTTTTAACGTTTTATCTGCTAATTAAATACTACCCTTATTTGAAACTTTTAGAAACATAGTAAAACATGATGTTAAATATTTAAGAAAAAGGATGCCGCATCAAATTTCGTGCATTAGTTCTTCAATTACAACTCCTACAAAATTTATGACACAGGCAGTCAGACAGAGTCTTAGACTCACAATTTGAGGAACATGTTTTTTGGAATCTTGGACCACTAAAACGTGTAAATGCGTCAAAAACTGGAATTGAAAAATTTTTACGAATCAAACACTTGTTGTAAAGACAGAAGAAAGTAAAATAAATAAAAGAATGAATTTCAAATGAACTTCGCTTATTTCAATAGATGTGTTTGAGTTGAGCAGATTCGTTTGAAATATTTTGAATTTGAGCTTAAACTTGATTAATTTTTGAGAAATTAAATTTGAGTTTGAAATAATTATTTTCTTTGTGAGCGTGCCAAACAATGGTTGGCATTAATTACAGCACGTCAAATTGAATTGGCCTAGGATAAACTAGATTGTCCTAAGATAAACTAGATTGGACTAGGCTAAACCAGAAGATTGGCGCCGAAGCGGTCTTTGGGATCAATTAAAACACACCAAATTCAACTGGCCTAGGACAATCTAGGATAAACTAGTTTAAACCAATAAATAGCAGGCTAAACTAGTTTATCCTAATGACCGTTCGGCCAAACTAGTTTGGCCTAGGACGATCTAGTCTATCCGATGGGCGTTCGGATAGACTAGTTTGGCCTAGGAAAAACTAGTCTATCCGATGGGCGTTAGGATAGACTAGTTTGGCCTAGGAAAAACTAGTTTATCCGATGGGCATTAGGATAGACTAGTTTGGCCTAGGAAAAACTAGTTTATCCGATGAGCGTCAGGATAGACTAGTCTGGCCTAGGCCAATCTAGTTTGGCCTAAAATCGGGTTTGTCCTGTAACATATATATGTCATGTACAAGATAATTTAGTTTCCAAAATGATTTTTTTACATACTTTATAATATATCTTAAACAAATATATATATGTCATATACAAGGCTGCAAAAACAATTCAAATATTTTTTTTTCCAATTGTTCATGATAGTTCTTGAAATTGGATCATCCAACGTCATTTGCGTTACATAGATATCACCATTCAGCATATCAAATGCTCGCGATGTGTAAAAATAATCAAGAAGGGTTTGAAAGTGTTTCTATATTTAGCTTGACCCATGAAATTTCGGTCATGATTGGAAAAGAAACTGGAACTTATACAAATTTCAATCTCTTAAAAGAATGTATCTTATGCATATGCCGGCACTTTCCAAAGCTAGTGGTAACTTGATTCGTTAGTGTATCTGTTGTACAGCGTTCGGCAAGAATATCAGTATGTATACAACCGTCAATGCCACCAGCAGACGACTTTTAGCTACGAGCCCGGTTGCGCACGTGAAGTTTAACAGAACTTTTGCAAATTAAGTTAATGTTCTACGATACAGAAAAATATTTTTAATTTAAATTACAAAATATTAAGTATTTATTGCCGCAATAGTATTTTTACTGTACTTAAAACAAAATAACAATAATAACACATACTTTGTTGAGCGCTATCTAAACATTACAAAAATCAGAAGACTAATACAATTTCCCAATAGAAAAAGTTGTCTTTTCAACAAAACTTGAGACATAACATTTTACATGTTAACAACATGAAATATAACAATGCGAGAAACAAATTTCCTAAGGGAGACTAACAATAGATAATCGATATTATGTTAGTTTTAATTATTTAAACTGTTTTTACTGTTGCAAGGTTTCATAATTTTATTATTTGTTTTCAACTAATTACTCTAAAACTTTTGTACAAAGTACAGTTAACAAAGATTTATAGAAGATGCATTTTAAAATTCTTTAAAAGAGTATAATTTATTGATGTTACTTAATTTAATAAATATGAACAATGAAGTATTTAAAGCCATTGTTTTTTGTAGATATTTTGTGTACATTTTAACCAGATATGAATAAAAAAATGTCACTTATATGAAAAAGAGTTTAGCCCCTTGGGGGTGAGCAACCCGTATATCTGTCGGCAAAATCCTTCTTGAACTCCACCAGTAAAATTTTACTGCAAAATTTGTCTTATTTAATCGGAGCATTTTCTTGATTTAATAAGTCACAAATTTTTGTCTTTAATAACCGGGGACAAAACAGCAACAAAAAAATGCTAAAGACTCCCGTCGCGAAAGATTTAAAGAACATCTAATTTTAAATAAAAAATATTCGACTGAAAAATTGAAAACTTACGCATAATAATTAAATTAAAATAAGTTGAATTACAATGCTATTTTATCTTCTCATTTTAATTACTGTGGTTATCTTCTTCGCTTGATATGATTACTAATCAAAAACAATATTAGACCAGCCGTTGAAACCTACATACATTGATACAATTAAAGTTGAATGGGTTATGTATATAATTATATTTATGATTAGTAAGTCTATTTAAGAGTTATTTGACTAAGTAAGACAAAATAATTTCTTTAAAAATAATGAAATTTATAAATGTCTTCGTCTAACTAGGGAAGATGGTGTAATGTGAAGATGTGAATTTGGACGAGGGCGGTATCGAAAATAACATCTCATGTACGTTAAAAAGTGCAATGGAACTACCCGTCCAAGCCCAACCGTTTTCGAGATATCAGCACTTGAAATGTGAATGAATAAATAAATGAATTAACAGGCAGGTATATAAGTTGCTCTGAAGTTAAGCCAGGCCAAGGAAAAGGTAATATTCTATATATACATATAAACATTTTACACTATATATACATACAGTTCATCCATTACATCGTGCCACATAGTTGCCGAAAAATTCTCATAAAACAATGTGTTTGCAATAACAAAAAACAGAAGGAAAAACTCTTCGAATGCAGCTGTATGCGAAAACTTCATAAAATGCGAAGTTCCTGTCTAAAAGAGGGCAATTAACTAACAATGTGTGTGTGTAAAGTATTTTGCTTGTAGCTCAGGAAAAGATATGGGTAGGAGGATTAAAAACAATGCAAAGAAACTTTTAACTTGCGAACAATTTATGTACCTGTCTGTCAATTTATTTTTTTTTATTCATTCACATTTTAAGCACTGATATCTCGAAAACTGTTGGATTTGGACAGGTAGACCCATTGCGTTTTTAACGTACATGATCAGATCTTTCGTCACTACTAGGTTATCCCGTAGACCAAAAAATTATCGCCAAGCTATGAGATTAAATGCCAATAATGGAAGATCGTGAATGTCACATTCAATGACATTAAATGCAATTCACGTGTTTAAAATGTCATTAAGTGATTTTTATTTCAACCTTTTATTAATATTCTACTAATTATTTATTTTTTCGTTATTTAAAATAAAAATTATGTCAACATAAATAATTTGGCTATTAGTTTGGCGATTTGTATAATTTGGCGAAATTGGTCGACGGGATTACAGAGTAGTACCGATCTTTCTTTTGATACCACACTCGTCCAAGTCTGCAACTTACACCTGGGAATGTTCCCTAGTAAGTATTAGATTTACTCAAATTGCAGACATGATTTCTCACAGAAAAGCACCGATTTCTGAATGAAAGATAACATATTAATAATCCGTTTTTCGTGTGAATGCCGATTGATTACAGATAATTAATATACCCGGAACTTAAAATCATGAAATCTGAAGATTGAAACGAATTTTAAGAGTAAAAGATTCTTATTCCCTATATCATGATTTTATGCTGATGAAACAAGTTTTTTTTATGAAGTAAATCTTAATGATTCTGTTCCTAGAAATTTTATCGAATTTTGTTTCTGAAGAAATTGTACTGGATAAATTTTATTATGTTCACTTAATAGTATAACAAATTGTGTCATAAATGCTAAGTCTTTCTCGTTTTACTCAACTAATTCTAGTAAGAAACCAATTACGTGAAAGTGTAACAGAATATGAAGTTTGATTAAATTCCGTGCATTATTACGGACTTACAACAAATGGCTTATTGATTTCGTGCCTTCCCTTTAATGGACAAAGTGGAATTAAGGACATTTTTTATTTATTATAAATTTGTGAGACTGAAGATGCGTGGAATAGTCATTGAAAGTGCTCAAAAATAAAGATTTTGTTGCCTCCTTGTGTTCTTGTATGTTTCATTGTTGGAGAAACCTAAAATTAACTCCTCCATCTGCCTTTTGATGCCGACCACGACGGAGATATACGTTAATTGTTTTTAAAGGAGGATGTGAAAAACATAGATTGGCCAGCGGTGTTGTGCTATGGTACGTTCCTTCCGTCATTTCAACAGATGTTCTTCTGTGATTACACTTAAATATTTCATATACTTGTGGGTTTTACGCGAAATTGAACCTGTTTATTTAAAATTCGCTATCTAAAAAGACCAACGGAGGCCAATGGGGATCAATGATTGATTTCACATGGAGAAAGCAGAAACAAATTGAACAATCAGTATTTGTTGTAAAGTAATAATGACATATTTGCCAAAGGAGTCGTCCATAAACGATGTCACGCTTGAAGGGGGGAAGGGGGATTCATGAAATTGTGACAGTTTGTGACAAAGGAATGGGAGGGGATAAGAAGAAATGTGACGTCACAGAGATTGGTTAAAATAAAAGCATTAAAATTCAACAGACTAAATTATGAAGTATGAAGCCATTTAAAAATTAAAATATTTTGTATTGATGAAGATAACATTTGAAGCCAAATCTGTTAAATACTATTTCAAATTCCAAAATACTATTGTTTTCAATTGTTCTTTCATATTAATATTTTATTACTATTCTAAATTAATTTTTTTTGTTGTTGTTTACGCTGTTTCATACAAAATACGAATCATTTTTATTGTTCAGCTCACAAAAATAATTAAAGTACATAGTTAGAGTTTAAAAATGAAATTTGAAATGTGATCTAAAACGTCGTGATTTTTTCCTGAACTGCAAGTTTATGTTTGCATAACCTCTTCAGACCCGAGGTGCGCATTTGTGTACCTCTGATTTCAACTGCGTATCTCACTTAATATTTGAATTTTTTTTATTGAGACGAGAGTATGTTATTTGTGTACGTTAGTCTTTTCTAGTTTCACAAGGAATGGCAGTAGCAGTCTTAATTCATATAATTTTGGATAAAATAAACGAGCAATGGCGAAAAATATATAACTCCAAAAAAGTAATTACATTTTTATAATTAGAAAACTAATATTTATTCATAATATTTTTTAAGAAACCTTATAAACTCCTCAGTATTAAATAAATCATTTAAATTTTTTAACTAGATCATAATGTCTATTTAAATTAGATGTAATTTGTAAGGTACACATATGTGCACCTCCAGTTTCAATTCTGTGTCTTTGGAAAGAAGTCACCTCATACAAAAAATTTGTACTGAATGGTATCTAATTGGTGCAGTGCTTAAGTTGTTGAATTATTAAAAAAATATACTTAATTATAAATAAGAATTCATTTTGTTGATGTTTTAAATTAAAAATTAATTTTTAAAAATCATAATTATTATAGCTTTGTAAGAGTAAATAAACTGGTGAGGCCAATGGTGATGGTGAGTCTTCTGGCGATGAAACTTTAGATGACACAGATATAACTATTGAGTATATTGCTCCAGTACCTATCCCGAATTCATGTAACAATAAAGTTTAACCTAAAAGGCCGTTGTTATGGAAAGCTGAAAATGAGTAAAATTTTAAAACTTGTGTTACAGCACACTAGAATAAAAAAAAAATCTTATCTTTTCGCAAATATTTATTTAATCTTTTTTTCTTCTAATAGTATTTCGAGGATCATTGATTGATGGGGATTATCTAAAAGCAGATTTTACTGCATCCTAAATTCTTTTGAATCATTTCTAGATTAGTTAAATGAAGATTTTCGAAAAAAGTTTCATATGACACCAATTCCGTTATATTTCGCTCAAACACGAAACCGTCTCTGAATAAATGCATCTAAATATAAAATTATAAAAATTGCAAGCGTACACATACTCGTAGGAACTTTAAAATATCTCCAAAAAGACTTGTCAGTACACTGTAAAAAAAAATTCAAGAGGTTACTAAAAATTCTTTAGTAAATTTGTATTCCACAGTATTTTTTAGTAGCCATTACAAACTTTTTTTTTTTTTGCAACTGAAACAAGCATTTCTTTTGTAAACTGAACAAAATAATTTTTTGTATAACTAACTTAAAAATTTTTAGTATGACCCACCAAGAAAATTTTAGAAATAGCTCCAAAACTGTTTTTAATAACCTTTACGGACGCCCGATGGACAGGAGCAGCATCCAAACTTCTGAAGCGATAGATTTTCGGCAAAACCGCAATAGATGGCAGCACCAAAAATGCTACCTGCTCTGACAGGATTTTCATAATCCCTTTATTAACGAGTACTTGCACTATATACATTCGGTACGTATTTGACGGTGTCGAACCCGGGACCTCTTAGCCTGGAATCTGTTACTATAACCACTATGCTATCAAGGCCACACCAAGCGAGTTTTAGTAATAGCTATTAAAAATGTAAAACTATTAACTCTATCCATTGCTAACTTTTTTCTAGTAATTCTTACAGATTTTCTAGTAACCAACTAAGATTACTAAAAAATTTATAGTAATTACAAGGATCACTAAAGTTTTTTTAGTAGATCGACCCTTTTTTTTACAGTGTACTTTGAATTGCAGCTAATATGTCACGTGATCGATTTTTTGAGACTAGAAAATTTAATCTAGCTCATAATTTAGCTCACCGCTGTTTAATTTAAACAACACGCATTCAATATTTTTCCCCAAGACTTTTCTACTTTTAGTGCACATAAAATGTATATATTTTTTCTCTTTTTTTTGGAAGGGGGGGGGGGGGCTGGACAGAGGATTTTATTGAAAGCGTGCTTAATACAACCCTTTAGAGTCTTGTTTTCTTTTCACTTTTTAGTAAAAATTTCTTTTACTTTAATAACATTAACACTAGCTATCATCCATATAGATTAAATGGAGTATAAAGAATATTTCATTGTCTGAAATATAACGAATGTTGTTGTTTTGCGTACTAATCAATTCATATCCATATGGCAATAGGCTAAAGAAGAATTCTTCAGATTGTTTTGAAAATATTGTATTACAATAGGATTTAACTTATATTACAACTTTCTAATACTTTTTGCGTTTTATTACGCATGATTCTTCCAGGAAAGTAACTTTTATTTTACAATTAAAAAGTGAAATATATGCTTATAATAAAAGAATAAAAAACGGTTCAAAGAGAATCAAGTAAATAATAATAATTATATTATTACCGAATTCCTAAGCATAAATGAAGTGGTATAGTAAATGCACAGATATATACTAACATTACTACAAGTAAATAATAGCAAAAGTATTTTATAACACAAAATAATACATTTATAATATAAAATAATACACAAAATAAAAGGCATGTATTATTAATAGTACACCAGATCCGAAAAGATCGCAGATTGTACAATTTATTATGATTGTAGAATTTTATGATTGTAGAATTTAAATCGCAGATTGTAGAATTTTAATTTAAAAAAATGTTAAAAGTTTTACAACAATAGTTCGAAGATCACTCAGTATACTACAAAAGTATCTACATAATATTTAAGGAAGATTATGTATTATTTATATTTATGAAAGAAAATTCAGAATTGCATATGCTAACGATAAAAAACTGATCAACTGTTTGTTTTAATGGAGGTAACGATATGTTTGTATTTAGAGGAAAAAGTTAATTTGTGAACTAATTTGAAAACTATGTTTCAGAAATATATAAACATAAAAATCTGATATTCGTAACCCTAGTTAAAATGAATCCAAGTTAATTACGAATGTAATGCTAGAAATAATTATTTTTAATTCCAAAAGGAAAACTTTTTCGCTTATTTAAAACTAAATATAGCTTCATAATTTCAGCGCATCGCGTTAATATAATCATAAATCATTTTACACGCAAAATAAGTACAGATAATCGATCTTAGTTTTAAAGAAAATATTTAAAAAATAACTTAGTTTATCGCAAATAAGTTTCGGAAGGAATAAATTAAAATTTAAAATAAATTTAAACAAACAATTTAACGCCGCTAATGTGTTTGTTATGTATAGAGGAAAAGGTGTATATATGGGCACCTTCTTTTGTTTTTGACTTAAAAAGACTTTCATTTTGAAACTTTCCAGATTTCTGATTTTCTTTAGAAATTATAAAAAGTTTACAAAATGAGATGATCCAAAACAATGATTAATATTAATCATTTTAATTCTAAAACAAACATGTGCCATAAGCTTTTTAAAATGCATTAAAAAACATTAGTTGCAAATATGGGCCTTCTCCAAAAAAGGTAAATTAAAAATGCTTAAAATGTTTTAAAACAGGCTTAAACGATTCAAAATGGTAGATAATTTATAAATTATCTAAAAAAACATTGATAGAAATTGAAAAAAATAACTGGCACTTTCGGCCCCGGTTGCATGTAAATGCGCTTTTATTTGGAACATAACACATTTAGCCCACAATTCTCTGCGAATACTTTTACAAAACTTTCCATCTCAAAAGTTGCAATTTGCATAATTTAAGTCTGGCTTAAGCACATGAGATTCTGGATGATATCATCATTGCTGTGAAAATTGGGATCCTCACAGAACATCACTGATGAGAACGACGATAAATCGTATCAATTCGTGGATCGAAGTCTGTTTTTGTTTTTTCTTTGCTCTTCCGAACTTCGGCAAAACTCGGAAGCGTCTTTTTGTGAGCACTTTTTGCAACCAACTTGATCAATTAATCGTTGCATGTGACCCAGTTATGTAGACGAAACATGCTCTTTACTCCCCTGAACGCCGAGAAAAGATCGAAATTGTAATGTTGTTTTCTCTGTAATTATTTTTAAATATTAATAAATGAGGCATTTTTTAACATGGTATATTTTTTGTAACATATATGCACATAAGCCTTCAAAATATCCAATCATAGCTTCATTACTTAAAACTGGATTACATTTGTAGACTTATATTAATTTAAATAAAGCTTCAATTGCAGTGAAACCAACAGCCTACTGAACGGATATATCAGTTCGCGGCAGTGGAAAGGATATACACGAGGGGTCAAAGTCGTTTCAAATTTCAGGCGTCTCCATGTTATTCTAAGATTCCAGGGAAGTCACTCGGAAAGCAGACAACTATTTTGTGTCGGAATATATCTGACGCTTGAAACCAAGCGAGTCGCCAGTTATAACAAATAAAAAACTTGGAAATCCGGTTAATGGAAAAGCCTTTTCTCGAACAGTCAATAAAAAGTTTGGAAAACAAACAAACAAAAAATAAAACAGGTGATTTTTGTCGCTTGAAATTTTTACTTGTAATAACATTTCTTAACACCTATTCATTTTGAGACCAGGAGATATGTCGAATGAACAGGGTGTAGTCGTAAAAATAACAGATGATATACACTGTAAGCACAAGAGCGTATACCCTAAGGTCTGTATACTATAGTTTTCTCCAAAAACAGAAGGTATACGATTTTCCTTTAAAAAATCCAGAAGATATGTGGGATAAACCTCCGTAAACTCTCCACTACATCAATGCGAATGAAGAAACAGCATTTCATGTGCGCATAGAGTATTGCGATGCATCAGAAGACTTATCAAATGCCATAGCTAGAGGTTTATGTGCTTGTACACCTGGATAACTCGGAAAAGAAGGGGCGCATATTTACACCAAGAAACAGTGCCCATACGTACCACAACCCCACCTAAGAAAGGCGACCGCACTGTAAAAAAAAAAAAAAAAAAAAGAAGAGGTTACAAAAAATTTTTTAGTAAATTTGTATTCCACAGCATTTTTTAGTAACCATTACAAACTTTTTTCTTGCAAGTGAAACAAACATTTTTTTGTAAACTGAACAAAAGAATTTTTTGTATAACTAACTTAAAACTTTTTTAGTATGAGCCACCAAGCAAATTTTAGTAATAGCTCCAAAATTATTTTTAGTAACCACTACGTGTGCCGGAAGGGCAGGAGCTTCCTTCAAGCTGCATCCAGTGGTGTAAAAAGACAGACTTCTGAAGCGGAAGATTTTCTGCGAAGCTGCAATAGATGGCAGCACCAAACATTGCTACCTGCTCTATTCTGACATATTTCTAAAGATGTGGAAAAGTCCAGAGATCATTTCCCATTGTAACTGCTATAACAGGATTTTCATATTCCCTTTATTTAACGAGTACTAACATTTCATACATTCGGTGCACAATTGGTGGCGTCCAGCATCGAACCCGGGTACTTTCAGTCTGGAGCTCGGTGCTATGACCACTAGACTATCACGGCCATACGAAGTGAGTTTTAGTGATAGGTTTTAAAAATATAAAACTATTAACTCTCTTCGTTGCTAGCTTTTTTCTAGTAATTCTTACAGATTCCTTGTAACTGAGTAAGATTACTAAAATTTTTTTAGTAATTACAAAGATCACTAAAATTTTTTTAGTAGATCGACCCTTTTTTTTACAGTGCATTTCGCTTATAACCTAATGGTTAGAGTGATGGTTCTAAAACTACCTTATTGTCTTTGCGGATACCACTCGGAAATTATTATAACCCAATAGTAACATACATACCACTTAACTTTTATTAAAAACTGATTGATCTTTTCTGACGAAAATGACACTTTTTATTTAAATAAATTTGTTTATAGATTTTGGTGGCAGTGAAGCTTCTCAACATTTTAACCAAAGAAATGATTTGCCTGATAAAGGGTTAAACTAACCATAATAATATGAAAAAAAAATATCAATTTCAAATGTTTGTCTAAAATTTCAATATTTGTTGATTTTGTTTGTTCCAGAACAAACTCAAATTTGTAATTTTATATCCGAATTTTATTGCCTAAATTACTATTCTCGTCCTGTATCAATTTCGGAAAAGTTTCAGTATTTCCTTTCATTTTCAGTATTTCCTTCATCTAACGAACCCTATTCATCTCTGTCGTCTGTCTGTTTGTCCTTTACAAAGTTCCTACATAAAAACTGTATATATCAGAGACATCGAAAGTTTTTTAATTACAGGTGAATACCTCATGTAACATGACAAATAATAAAAGTTTGAAAAAGTCTTTATTTTAATTTAATTATTTTTTAATGTCATCCATTCATTTTTACGATTTAAATTTTAAAAGAAAATCTTAATTTCAACGTTTTTTATGTAGACAGCTTAGCTTACAGGTAAATCTCGCCAGTAAATAAAAGACTCATAGTTCGAAACCCGATTCTGGAACTCTAAATGTTCATGTTAAGATGGATTTAATAAGAAGAATTTTCATATTTTTGACCAATTTAAGGGTTTGCATTATTATGGTTTCCTTCATCTCACGTTCATATTATTTCTTGAAACTCAGTTTTCTTTCTATTTTAAAAACTTTATCAATGACTTTATCAATGCAATTTATCAATGATTCAGATTTATCAATGATCGTTTAATTTTAAATATATTTTTTTTTGTTCTTAAAAATTTAAAAATTTATATTTTGATTAAAATTTTTTAATTTCATTAAAATAAATAACTTCTTTTTTTATAATTTTTAAATTAAATTTGTTGTTGCTATCATTGATCAAATTTTAATAATTGTAAATTAACAATTTTGATTTATTAATTAAAGAATATGTTGTTTAGAAAGAAATATTCAACGAAACCCTCTGTGCGATCTGCGGTCACACTTACCCACTTGATTCTTTTACTGTGATGTCATTTTGTTTATTTTAAATCTATGTAATTTAAATCATTTGTAAGATTATTACATCGTCAAAAACGAAGAGACGATGCAAAAACATTAGTGATTGTTAGGGTAACATCCCTAGTAATTGGCAGGCACCAGTCCTAAAATGAAATTTCTATTGAGCGATTTATTCGAAAAACTAAATAATACTAATTTATATCAAGGAGTAACATAAGTTGAAATTTCATAAAAATTTGCGTTATAGTTCCTCAGATAGAGCTATTGCGATAATCATGAATAATGGCGCATAACGGCTAAATCTGTTGAGAAATTTACTCCAAAAACTAAAGAATACTAATTCATATCAGTGACTAATTGGATCTGAAGTTTGAAGAAAATTCGCAAATTAGTTCCTGAGATAGAGCTATTGCAATAATCGTGAATAATACCGCATAGTATTGCCAGCTGTTGAGCAATTTAACACAAAACTAAAGAACGCTAATTTATATTAGGGGCGAACTAAATCTAAAGTTTGATGAATTTTTGTGCATTATTTCCTGAGATAGAGCTATTGTGATAATATGAATAATGCTGCATACCAGTAACACATGTTGGACTGTTTACACCAAAACGTATTCAAAGTCATATTATATAAAAAATTAACGGCATCTGGAGATTTATGAAATTTTTTCCATTTGTTCTAGAGATATAGCTATTGTGGAAATCATAGCAGCGCCACCTGTTGGCTGATATACACGCAAAAACTAATCAGAACCAAGTTATATCAAAGTCTGACTGAATCTAAAGTTTTCTGAAATTCCGTGCGTTAGATTTTGAGGCAGAGCGCCCATACAATTCATGTCATATACAAACTCATTGACTGGCAAACTTACAGACAGACATTTTGTGAATTTTTTTTTTTTTTAATATTTGACCCATAAAACGTTTAAATCCGTCGAAAAACGGAATTCGAAAAATTTACGTATCTAAAACTTTTCTTTTAGAGATACAAGAAAGTAAAAATAACGGCTTTGTGTCACGTGGGCTCCCTTTCTAGTCCCTTAAATTAATATTTCCTACATATACATTTTAAGATCACATATTTTTATTACTCAGTTCACTATAACTTATTAATAAGATAGTATAGTTTTAGAACTTATTCATTTATTTTTTTTCAAACTAGCAATAATGAAAAGTAATTAAATAGCACATGCACATTTACAAAGGGATTTGAAATGCAATTTTGATGATGCAAGCGTTTTGATGTAATGGAATTTTCTAAATGGTTTTAGTTCATTGGGGAAATCTCTATAAATAAAAGGAATTCCGAGGATAATTGAGGCACAGGGGAAAGCAAATCTTGGCAATGCGCCAACTCGGTCCAGAGGAAGCAAATCTTGGCAATGCGCCAACTCGGTCCAGAGGTATAAAAGCAAGATAGAAAAATTTCATTAAATATTTTTCTTAAATTCAGAAACAGTTTTGTTGAGTTCGCCCCTTGGTGGTTAAATGTGAAACTAAAAAATTCCAGAAAATCCCTCCTCTCTCCACCATCTTTTTTTTTTCTTGCCGTGTGTGCACAGCACTTCTGCTAAATGGTACCATAGGCACCGGGGATTCGGTACGAGATTGGGTCTTTTTATGACATTTTGCAATACAAATTTCAGGTTAGTTTTAGAATATAATTACGGGCCCGGGCAACGTCGGGCATCTCAGCTAGTATAATTAAAAAAATTAATTAAAATAAGAAATATATAAATGAGGAATTCCCGAAAATAATTATATTTATGAATTTCAGGGTTTTTTCAATTAAGAAAAATGGATAAATTAATAATAAAATATGAAGGAATTAATCTCATTTCCATTATTTTGAATAACATATTTTTTGTATAGCGAGTGAAATTAATTAGCTATCTGTTTTCGAAATCTGAATTTATATTGTATTTAAAAGAGCTTTTTTGATGTATGAAATATTTTTTATTTTGCCATAATACCCTGATTAATAAGTAAGATTAATTGTTTCTTATTTTTTTCTATTATTTAAAGAAACGGAAATAAATGTTCGTGTGCTTTCTATAATATATACTGAAATCCTTTTACATTCGAGAGGTTTTGTTTCTCGGAAATGTTGTGGCTAACTTCCTGTGCATCAGTTCTATTTTTAAATTTTATGATTCTTTAAATATAGCTTTTAGAAATTTGTATGATTGAAATGTAAAAATATATTACTTTCGCATAAAAAACATGCTAGAGATACATTTGAATAATTATAAATAAATTGTATATAAAGTTTGGTTGTTTCAGTTGATGTGTGAAAAAAAAATACACTGTAAAAAAAAAATACATTGTAAAAAAGAAAACTCCGTTAAACTTGCGCAAAAACTGCTAGCAGCAATGTTGCCAGTAGTTTTTGACACAAAAATTGCAGTAAAATTAGATGCAATAAAATTTTGGTACTTCTAGGCTATCCCGTCGACCAATTTTGCCAAATTATACAAATCGCCAAACTAATAGCCAAATGATACATATTGACATAATTTTTATTTAAAATAATAAAAAAATCAAATAATTAGTAGATTATTGATAAAAATATAAATAAAATATCGAAATAAAAATCACTTAATGATGTTTTAAATACGTGTATCGTATTTAATATCATTGAATGTGACATTTACGATTCTCCATTATTGGCATTTAATCTTATTTTTTGGCGATCGTTTTTTGGTAGACGGGATAACCTAATAGTACCAAATTTTCATACATCTAATATTTCTGCATTTTTTACGGCAAAATTTCTGGCAACATTGCTGCCTGCAGTTTTTAGCGTAAATTTAACGGATTTTCTTTTTTACAGTATAGATATGAGGGAAGATGGGGATACTTGAGCCACTTTTTAAATTTTTTTTTTTTTTTTTTTTAAATTTTATAATTTCTTAGAACAAAATAAAATATTGATAATGAAAATTTGATAATTTTTCTTCAACTGAAAACCACTTTCAATTAATGTTTAACTATTTTTCTATGTCTAATTAATTTTTACTTTTTTTTACATCGTGGCTCAATATCCCCATGGAGGGTATACTTGAGCCATGGTAAAGTGATTCTTGAGCCAGTACGAAAAAAAACCTAAAAAAGTAATTTTTTTCCACTTTATTTTTGCACAAATATTTTACAGAATGATAAATTATGATACGTAAAGTCCTTCAAAACCAATTGAGAAAACAAAGCTAGTAATACGATAATTTTTTGTCGTTATAGCTGGTGATCGAAGGATCATTGCAAAATCTTTTTACTTTTAGCTACATGGTAACTCAGTAGGGCCCTCTGTTGGTGACAATAGTCATTTCTTTGATTAAAAAAATTACAGTAACAGATGATGTTACAATTTCACTATAAAATACTAATCTTAATATATTATATTAAAAAATAAATATTTTAATATGTTGGACCTGACTAATTGAAGTATTGGAGATTATGATTTTTAAAATAGTTTAAATTCTTTTTTATGTAATAAAAATTAAGTTGAAAACTATGTTAACATTTATTTAAACAGGCTATTTTATTAGTCAAATTGAAAAATAAAATGGATATTTTCATTAAAAAATATGCATTTTTAAACATCTTTGTCTAAGTCATTATTTTTTAAAGAAAAAAATATCAATGAGTGAATATAAGGGCCCAATTTTATTTTTTGTTTGTTTCATCCATGTCTAATTTCAAGTGGGGATGGTTGAGCCATGGCTCAAGTATCCCCATTACCACGATTTTTGTTTATCAGAGTTTTACTAAGTAAAGCATGCAGCTATTTGAACTAGTTTGGATTCAAAATACAATCGAAATCATACTTATTAAAATTTATCCATATGATTGCAACTTTAAACAAAACTTTTAATACAAAAAAATAAAGAAAACATGCACCTAAATATTTACTTTAGATAGGGAAAAACAACTATTAATCACCATACTTTCAAAATGGTACCAAGGTATGTGATTTCGTTTTTACATGTTCAGAACTCTAAATATGTTACCATATTGCCAGTTTTAGAAAGAAAAATTAACCAACTGTAGAAATAATAAGGGTGGCTCAAGTATCCCCTATGCTCAAGTATCCCCACTCTCTCCTACGTTTGCTTTGTACAAAAATTCTTTTGTTTAGGAGTTTCTGTACAAGGAAACCCTGTGGTCTCGATTTCTCTTTAAAATTTTAAAACTCCTTACAGATTAAATATAACTTTCTAATGTTTTTTCAACAAGTTACTGTTGAAATTATAAAACTTTTCATATAATTTTTGCGGAAAAAAGTACTTGCAGTAGCATTTTTGAATTTTAGAAAATTAAGGATTTTTTTGTCGAAAATAGTGGGAATTACTGATTTGTAATTTGCCTAAATACAAGGATTAAAATTCTATGAAATTAGGCTATGAAATAAAATAAAGCTGTCGAGTTTTAAAAAGTTTTTGAAATTGGTGGAACAAAGCGTGCTTACTTAGTAAAAAAAATGCGGATAACCATGTTAAATATTCGTGAATGTTGAAATGTTTTTCATTTTTTATTTCGCGAGTAATCAAAACTCGGATAAACTTAAACAAAACTTGTTAAGGTAAATAAAGGGATAAAACACAGTAGAACTTCCTTCTATGGCTCATATTGGAAACCATGTCAACACGCCAGCATAGGCTTGCTCTTTTTAAGGACATTGTTTGATTGTTTAACAGTTGCCAAAGAATCAAACAAAGTCTCGTTCATTTTTTGTTGATGTCGAATATCCTCATGGTATAAAACTTTATTTAATAAGCTATTTCGTTATCTAAAATGACCAGGGAGTCATTATTCTTAACAATAATGTTTAAGTATGTAAAAAAATCGTACATACTATATCTTTAATTCGAGTGGTTTTGTCCACCATCCAATACCAATATGTTTAATAACTGACTAGGGTGTCAGTCCTGATTCGAGATTTTGTATACATGTATATAAATGGAACAGTTTTTTCTTAGAGACTTTTCATATAATGTGACTATATTTGAAAGTCGTAATACGTTTTCTTTACAGTTTTAAAGTAACGTTTTTATTCCGGAGCTGCCACCTGGCTTCCGAACAATGTTAGCATTTATACAGCAGATGGGTGTCATAAAAAAAAACTTGACCGATGTATGAACTCCTAGCGGCCTGATCGCTCAATCAATTTACAAGAGATTTTATATATACTTATTTGAAGATATGTGCTTCAGATCGTGATGATTTAATACTATAGCGATCTCACGGTTATGGTTAGAGTGGAATTATTTTTTTCATGCGCAGATTTGTCAGCACACTGAAAAATCATAAATGACGTTGGAATGACACACGTACAATGAAAATTGTCGGTGTAAACCACTCGCAAAAAAGTCCTTCCGGCAATGCCGGGAGGAAGAGGTAGCTTTCATATACTTATTTACTTATTTATTTATTTTAAATTAAGTTACATTATTCAAACATACGAAGCTGAAATTAGTGGAACCCGATTTTATAAGATTGAATACTAGTTTTTGTCAATACTGAATATTAATAGGAATTTTTAGTAATTAGTCATATTTTATTCAACTTGGTTTTATTTTCAGCGATTTAGAGAGATGCCAAATTCCACGGTAGCATGAAGTGTATGCCACTTTAAAGCAACATGATGGATAAAACAAACCAATGAGCTTGGTCGAAATCTTAATTCATGTGCACATGTACATACACTCATATCGAAATCGATTAATATATGCAAGTGCTGCCGCGGGCAAATTGATTTAAAAAAAAATATCACCCACGTTAGAAATTCAAACTGCTGTATCTCAGTCGTTTTTTAAGGTAAAGACAAAGCAAAATATATTCCGGAATTCATTATTAAGACAAATACTTTAGAAAGAACTTTTTTTCAATTTCTAATTTTTTGTTTGTACATCATTATACATTTAAAAGGTCTTTGACAAACTTAAATGGCCGCCATTTTGAAAGAAGATGACGGATGAAATTGTCCAGGGAACATGGTCAAGACATTCATATGTACTATGCACACACGGAGTTATATCCAAATCAGTTTATAAATCGCGTGACAAATGTCAACCACACTGGAAATTGATATTGCTACAACTAAGTCATTTTTCAAGATATAGATGAAACAAAAAATGCTCTGGAAGCTTTGTATCAAGGTCAAATACACAAAAGAAAAATAATCTTTTTCAATTTCTTACTTTTTTCCACCTAATTTTAAAATTAAAATAAAAAAAAATAATATTTCGCCATTTTGAAACAAGATGACAGATGGAACTGGACAACGAACTCGGTCCAGGCCTCATTATTTACTATGTATACACCAAGTTACATTAAAATCGATTCATAAATACGCGTGTTATCACGTGACAAACATCAGATCGTTTGAAAATGTCAGCCATATGAAAAATACAAAGTGCTATAGCTCAATCATTTTTACTTTCTTCTATCTTTACAAGAAGAAAGTATTGGATTCATGAAAATTTTCGACTTCCGGTTTTCGACGGATTTATACGTTTTAGAAGGTCCTGAACACGTTTTGACTATTTTTAGAAAATGTCTGTCTGTGAGTCTGTCCGTCTGTCTGTCTGTATACATGTCTGTCTGTATGTGACAAAACATTTGTGGGCGCTCTATCTCAAGAACTAATACTCGAAATTTAATAAAATTTTATAGTCAGTTAGACCTTGATATGAATTAGTGCCTATTGATTTTTGGTGAAAATTGGCCTGCAGGTGGCGCTGCTGTACTACGTTTCTCATGATTTTCAAGATTGCTATATCTCAAGAACTAATGCACAGAATTTCACCAAACTTCAGATTCTGTGACCCCTTGATATACATAGACGCTCATTAAGTTTTGGTGTAAATTGGCCAGCAGGTGGCGCTGCTATGCCACGTTTTTCATGATTTTAAAGATTGCTATATCTCAAGAACTAATGCACAGAATTTCACCAAACTTCAGATTCTGTGACCCCTTGACATACATAGACGCTGATTAAGTTTTGGTGTAAATTGGCCAGCAGGTGACGCTACTATGCCACATTTTTCATGATTTTCATGATAGCTATATCTCAAGAACTAATGCACAGAATTTCACCAAACTTCAGATTCTGCGATACCTTGAAATACATAGCCGCCGATAAGGTTTTGGTGTGAACTGCCCAATAGGTAGCGCTGCTATGCTACATTTTGCACGATTTTTGCGATAGCTATGTCAAGAGAACTAATGCAGAGAACTTTATCAAATTTTAGATTCTGTTACACTAGAATATATAACATAATTAGACACTGATTACATTTTGGTATTAACCTTGCAACAGGTGGTAATGCTATGCTGCATTTTGCACGATTTTTCCGATAGCTATATCTCAACAACCAAAGCACAGAATTTCATAAATATTCAGATTTTGTTACAAAATGACATATAACATAGTTACACTATGATTACGTTTTGTTATAAATCCTACAACTGCTGTGCTATATTTTACACGTTTTTTTTAACTAGCTATATCTCAAGAACTAATGCACAGAATTCCATCAAACTTCAGATTATTTTACACCATAACATAATTAGACGCATTTTTACATTTTGGCATAAATTGTCCAAAATATGGTGTGTCTGTGCTACGTTTTGCAAATTTTTTGTTATAACTGTATGTCAAAAACTAATGGACGAAATTCCATTAAATTTCAGATTCGGTTAGGTCTTGACATAAATAGATGCTTATTAGGTTTTAGTATAAATTATCCAACATTGAGGCGCTATTAAGCTCATTTTCTCAGAATATTAATTAAATTTTGCGTTTTAGGCTTTTCGGATACCAGAATCTCATTAGGCTAGGTCAAATGTTCGAGGAAATTCGATAGTGGGTAACTTTGGAGTCACCACGTTTTTTTTTTTTTTTTTTTTTTTTTTTTTTTTTTTCTTAAATATTAAAATGTACTTATGAGATAGAAGTAAGTTTTGGGATTGACACATCCAACTAGTTTAAGATATAGACAAAATAAAAAATGTTCTGGAATCGTTATTTTAAGTTCTAACACATAAAAGAAAAATGTTTTTAAATTTCGCATTTAATTTTACATTTTAATTTTTTTAAATTTAAATGACCGCCATTTTGAAACAAGCTGGCGGATGATGCTGTCTAACGAACTCGGTCGAGACATTTGTAATTTGTATGTACTATGTGCATACCAAGTTTCATTTAAATCAGTTCATGAATATGTTAGTTACAGCATGACAAAAATCAGATATATATATGTGTATGGCTATATATATATATATATATATATATATATATCTTATACTATAATGCGAGCAAAAATTGTGTGTGTGTGTGTGGGGGGGGGGGGGTAAATTTTATCTCAAAAACGGCTCAAACGATTTTCGCAAAAATTTGGATTTTACCATTTTCGGGCACGAGAAGACCATTGGGCTAGGTCCCATGTTCGGGAAAATTCGATTACTGGGTCATTTTGGGTCACAATGGGTCAGGATCAAGCTATTTATATCTAGAGAACGGCTGGATGGATTTTAAGGAAATTTTGTATCCAATCGTTTTTTGGCACGAGAAAACTATTGGGCTGGGTCACATGTTCGAAAAATTTCGATTAGTGGGTCATTTTTGGGTCATTATGGGTCAAGCCATTTTTATCTAAAAAACGGCTCTAACGATTTTGACCAAGTTTTATACTGTATCGTTTTGGATTACAAGAAGACCATTGGGTTAGGTAACATGTTCGAGAAAATTCGGTAAGTGGGTCATTCTTGGGGTCATTGTGGGTCATGCTATTTTTATCTAGCGATTTTCTCACGCAATTTTGACTAAAAATTGCATTCTATGGTTTTCGGGCACGAGAAAAACATTGGGCTAGGTTACATGTTCGAGAAAAAATTTTAATGGGTCATATTGGGTCATTAAGAGTCTGGGTCAAGCTATTTATATTTAAAGAACGGCGTGATGGATTATAACGAAATTTTGTATGTAACAGTTTTTTGGCATGAGAAAACTAATGGGCTAAATCACATGTTTGAGAGATTTCGACTATGAGGGTCATTTGTGGGTCATGATGGGTCATAATGGGTCATGGTCAAGTTATATCTAAAGAACAGGTGGATCGATTTTAACGAAATTTTGTATGCAACATTTTTTTGGCACGATAAAATCATTGGACTAGGTTACATGTTCGAAAATTTTCGATTAATTTGTCATTTTGGGTCATTAAGAGTCTGGGTCAAGGTATTTATATTTAAAGAACGGCGTGATGGTTTATAACGAAATTTTGTATGTAACAGTTTTTTGACATGAGAAAACTAATGGGCTAAATCACATGTTTGAGAGATTTCGACTATGAGGGTCATTTATGTGTCATAATGAGTCATGGTCAAGCTATATCTAAAGAACAGGTGGATCGATTTTAATGAAATTTTGTATGCAACATTTTTTTGGCATGATAAAATCATTGGACTAGGTTACATGTTCGAAACATTTCGATTAATGGGTCATTTTGGATCATAAAAGGTCTGGGTCAAGCTACATATAATTAAAGAACGGCAGGATCAATTTTAACGAAATTCTGTATGTAACAATTTTTACAAACGAGAAAACTAATGGACAAAGTCACATATTCGAGAGCTTTCGATTATAAGGGTCATTTGTGGGTCTTAATGGGTCAAGGTCAAGCTATATCTAAAGAATGGGTGGGTCGATTTTAACGAAATTTTGTATACAACATATTTTTGGCATGAGAAAATCATTGGGGTAGGTCACATGTTCGAGAAATTTCGATTAGTGGGCCACTTTTGGGTCATTCTAATTTTATCTAGACAACGTTTCGCGCAATTTTGACTAAATTTTGCATTTTCTCGTTTTTGGGCACAAGAAAATCATTGGGTTATGGCAGATTTTTGAGAAAATTCGATCAATAGGTCATTTTGGATCATAAGGGGTCAGGGTCAAACTAACTATATCTAAAAAACGGCTCAATCGATTTTATCTAAATTTTGTATCTAATGTTTTTCGGCATGCTAAACCTAATGAGCTTGGCCACGCGTTCGAGAGATTTCGATTATAAGGGTCATTTGTTGATCATGATGGGTCATGTTAATTTTACATAGAAAATGGTACTCACCATTTTGACTATACTTTGTATTATATCGTTTTTGAGCAAGAGAAAACCATGTGGCTTGGACACATGCTCGCGAAAATTCGATTAGTGGGTCATTTTGGGTTTTAATGAGCTAGGGTGATTCTAATTATATATAACAACGACTCAATGAATTTTACCTAAATTTTGAAACAAAACGTTTTATGCCACGAGAAGACTATTGGACTGAGTCGCGTGTTAAACAAAATTATATTAGTGGGTCATTTCGCTTCAATGCTGAATGCTGCCAAGCTAATTTTACCTAAAAAATGGCTTAAACGATTTTGATTCAATTTTATATTCTACTGTTTTTGATTACCTTAAGACGATTGAGCTATGTCACATGCTTGATCAAATTTGATTAGTGGCTCATTTTGGGTAATACGGGTCAGGGTCACAAGAATATGGCAAAAGCCAATAACTTGGTGATATTTGACAAAATATTGGCGACATATGGCCAAAAAATCGACTATAAAAATTACGAAAACCAAAACACGTATTTGGAGCCAAATGAAAACAATGCCTCCAAATTTGGCTATATCTAGCAAAACATATTGTCTTTCAGACTGTAAAGAATTTTTTTATACATTCTTAAGAGGATTCGAGATGCATGGTTAAACCAATCAGAGTCGAGCTAAAAAAGTGATTTAGATCGATGTCCTTTCGTTGTAAATTTTAAAATAAAGTAAAATTTATAAACATGCGCATAAAAACATAGTTTTCTTATTGATTGTTTTTCTAAATAATACTATTATAAACTTGTTTTACAGTAATAATACAGAGTTAATGATAAAGTGAAAATACTATATCGAGTTGAACACAAAGTTAATTTTGACCGAGCTAAGCTCGGTCTCCCCTGCTAGTATATATATATATATATATATATATATATATTACAAATTTAAAATTTTTTCGCCAAAACTAACCTTTATACTATCTTAATTTTTTTATAATAATATTCCGTACTTACTTCAAATTATTAAATTAAAATCTTGTTTCTAAATCTAATCTGTTAATCCTTATGCAGACGATATAAATTCTTAATTTGCCTTAAAAAACATTATTCCAGTATGCGTAAATTTAAAAAGATGGCTCTAAATTAAAAATATTCTTAATTAAAACTTTATTTCTTAATATTCCAAATAAAACTGATTTCTTCTATGTTTTTATCAACCCTTTTTAAGAAAGTCTTATTAAATTTATTCCAAAACCATACCTTTCAAAAAATATCATTATTTTATTTTATCTATTTATTTATTTTTCTACATCAACCTTTGATGTGTGCATATTAATAAATTCATTTCTTTTCTTTTTCTCTTAAAATTAATCATTTATAAAAATCGTCTGCTTAGGATATTTAAAATTCTGAGTCAATTACAAATTGGTTAAATAATATTTTTTTAAAAATAAATTTATCGTTTGTGGAAAATAATCTCGTAGCTGGACAAGAATTCTGTTTACATAAAAGAATGATGGTTTGAGGTTACAGAATGTTCCAGAACTTTCTTTTTTTAGTTTAAAAAAGGTGGAAGTCTCGAGATGAAAAAGAAGATTTCTTGGGTTGCTTCTTCGATGAGGACAGCTCGCTGAAATAATGATGGAATTTTTGCAAAAGGAGCTTTTCCTTCCTCATTATTACGAATTTAATAAATGAATTTACAGCAGCCCATGACTAATTATTGGATCTTCTACATTTATTTATTTATTTTGTTTTTTCCCTCGCTTGCCATGACTGTGTGTTTCTTTTTAACCAGTGGAAATAATTCGAGTTCTCCTTAAATCGTCACAACTAATCGAAAAGTCGGACAGGATTAATTATCTGTGCTGCCTTTTTAATGAATGATATTTAAAGAAAATTGCGATGGAACGAAGAAAAGCATGCTATCGCCGAAGTTCGATTGAAGGACAGTCTATATGATATTTTCAGCTTGCTAATGGAATGGGCTGTGGAACGAAATGATGATAGGTTTGTGAATCGCCGATAATTGACTTCTCGTGAATTCCTGAAGCTTGATATTTTTGGTCATAATGATAAATTTTTGAGACCTGGTGATTTCGAATTGGATTTAATAAGGAATAGAAGCGCCATTCATCTTGTTGCGGCCCAAATATGCGATCATTGACTTTAAATATTACTGTTAGTAATAACAAGAAAAAAAAAAAAAAAAAACACGTTTAGAGACAACTGAACGCCGATTGCTACTTACTTTCATAATTTTCGTTATTATTGTCTCTCCTAGGATCATCTTCAGAAATTCTTCTTAAGAGTGAGTTATTTCAAATTAATTGAATATTATTTGTATCCTTTTTAAGCATTTGTGTAGATTGTTTATTCTCTATTTGTGAGGTTTATTTATTTATTGTTTTGTTTTTCTTTGAGTCTTATTTATTAATCTATTTATGAGTATTATTATTATCATTATTATTTGTTGAAGATTGAAATATTTTTATTCGTAAGGATTTAATTGAGGGGTATGATGTTCTTAAGATATTTACTGTTACTTATTAAGATTATTATGATATTTTTATGCACGTTTAAAGATAAGTTCGTAATAATAATGAAGTATAAAAGAACTTAGAAGCCCAAGTTATTTTTTAAAAAGGTACATTTTCTAATTTATTGATATTTGTTTGTTATCAAGAATTATTCTCACAATGCAGTATTTTCATGATAATGTTCCTACAACTAGACATTTGAGCTGAAAATTAAGTTAAAATTTATGTTTTTCATTCTATTTGTTAGAATTTCTAGTTACAGTGAGCTTTGGTTCCCGGATTCTTATAATTTATTTAAATTCAGTAAGAAAGATGGAACTGTCCAAAACTGTTGCTAGAGTTTTGACTGATAAATATGATTAATTTTTTTGATAAATTTTGTGATTTTAAGTAAAGAATTACCTATAATTAAAATTTTTGAATCTGTTTATGATCTATAAAATAATAGAATTAAAAGTTGATCCCAATTTAAGGTATATCTATGATATTTACAATTTCTGTTTTATTAGATAAAATTTCTGGTTAAAGTTAGCAGCTAAATATAGTTATAATTTTCGCGATAATTTTGATTCAGATTTTTAAAAAGGTGGGTAATGGTTCTGTGTGAGGCAACTAAAATGTGTACAACACCAGTAGACAAAGCCCTCAAAATTGCGAAAGTGCGAACTCATGAATTTCACCTTAAAAGTAAAAGACTCTATGATCGAAATTTTGTCGAATGCCCATTAAAAATACAAGACTCTGTAATTTATGAAGAATTTAAATACCCTAACACTCGAAAATTAGAACCTACTTTCTCTGGACCATACAAAATTATAAATAAACTTTCTGATGTAACTTATGAAATAGATAAATTTAATTATGAGACAGGACAGAATTCCGTTATTGTGCATGTTTCTAAATTAAGACCCTATTTTTCACCAGAAGATTTTAAAACTGTTTCATGAGCAACCCAAAAAACCAACAAAACCTCAGATACAATCACAACCACTGGATCAAACTAAAGTCAAGACATTAGATTAAGTTTTAATTCTTAGTCTTTAAATATTTTATCACCATAATTTTCAACATTAGCAGGTATGTTCTTGGAGGCCTACAAGAATATTACTTGTTTTTGGGAGTTTTTGGGGTTAAATTGGGCTCCTTATGCAGGCATAAGGTGAACACTTTGATTGTAAAAGCTTTCAAATTGATGTTGATAAATTAATTTTAAGGGTGTTTAAGTCTAACTATATTTACTCATGTATTTGACATTAGTATTATTCTATTTATTCAGCAGATATTTATGTTATAACAATTATAAAATCTAATGATTCTACTCAAACCTATAACATAATATGTGATTTTCAGTGATTGTGAAAACTACAGATATTAAGAGTTTTTCAGAAAAGCACACTATTTTTATTTCTATTTCTCAATTAAGAATGACACCTTTTATTCCTATTGTATTTTATTATTAAAGTTTATAAACCATGTGTAGATAAAACATTATTCTACATTTGGCATTTGAAAACTTATGACCAAATTTGACAATTTTGTAAAAGAGTATCAGAGAGGAATTATTGTAAGGAAATACTGGTTGAGAGTCCATTTTCTAAATAGTTAGATTTAATTTTATTTGGATTTTGGAATTATTATGATTTTTTTTATTTATACTTTCGGCTAGCAAAAAATACTTTCTTATGCTATAAGAAGATAAGAAAATTATTTAGTTGCTATGCAATTATTTTTATCCTCAACCAATATTTTCCCTATCAATAATAAAGTAACTGTGATATTTTCTTTTGATTATACTCTTGTTTTACTATTATTATTATTATTATTATGATTTCTATAATGAAGTTTAGTATTAATTATACTCTTACTGAAAAATATTAGGATATGGAGTCTTATTATACTATTACTTATTATTGTTGTTATTATTTTTATTTAAATTTTTTTATATTATTTATTATTGATATTGAGAGTGATGCTATTTATTATTGAAAAATTGATATATTATTGAAAGATGTTGGATCCAACATAATATTAAAACCAAAGATTAAACTAGGTTTGAAGATTTTTAATTAAAGGGACTGTATTCAGAGCACATTGGAAAAGACTCTTTTATATATACTATTGAAAGACTTGCTTCATTTAAAGGAGTTATTTAAAATAAACTATGCATTAAGTCATTGTAATTATTTAAACTTCCATGAGAACGAATTTTTATTGTTTTTATTATATTTTTATCTCTTGCTTATTAATATTTATAACTTATTTACTGTTATTATATGTATTATGTCCTATGCACTTACAAATGGTAAGTGATGTTGTAACATTATTGTATTTCTTTCAGGGAAATGCTCCTACCTAAATTTAATTCAGAATTATTTTCTCTTAACTATTTTATTTTAATCGCTAATATTTTTTATATTGCGTTAATTTTCTTTTCTTCCATCTCTTGGCTTCCTGAGTTTGACAGTTTTATTCCAAAATTTAACTTTTCTAAATTATTATATTTCTGTTGTCTGAACTTGTAGTTTTATTAAACTATCAATTTCATACAAAGTCTTGGGGAGGGGGGATAATATTACAAATTTAAAATTTTTTCGCCAAAACTAACCTTTATACTATCTTAATTTTCTTATAATAATATTCCGTACTTACTTCAAATTATTAAATTAAAATCTTGTTTCTAAATCTAATCTGTTAATCCTTATGCAGACGATATAAATTCTTAATTTGCCTTAAAAAACATTATTCCAATATGCGTAAATTTTAAAAGATGGCACTAAATTAAAAATATTCTTAATTAAAACTTTATTTCTTAATATTCCAAATAAAACTGATTTCTTCTATGTTTTTATCAACCCTTTTTAAGAAAGTCTTATTAAATTTATTCCAAAACCATACCTTTCAAAAAATATCATTATTTTATTTTATCTATTTATTTATTTTTCTACGTCAACCTTTGATGTGTGCATATTAATAAATTCATTTCTTTTCTTTTTCTCTTAAAATTAATCATTTATAAAAATCGTCTGCCTAAGATATTTAAAATCCTGAGTCAATTATAAATTGGTTAAATAATATTTTTTTTTAAATAAATTTATCGTTTGTGGAAAATAATCTCGTAGCTGGACAAGAATTCTGTTTACATAAAAGAATGATGGTTTGAGGTTACAGAATGTTCCAGAACTTTCTTTTTTTAGTTTAAAAAAGGTGGAAGTCTCGAGATGAAAAAGAAGATTTCTTGGGTTGCTTCTTCGATGAGGACAGCTCGCTGAAATAATGATGGAATTTTTGCAAAAAGAGCTTTTAATTCCTCATTATTACAAATTTAATAAATGAATTTACAGCAGCCCATGACTAATTATTGGATCTTCTACATTTATTTATTTATTTTGTTTTTTCCCTCGCTTGCCATGACTGTGTGTTTCTTTTTAACCAGTGGAAATAATTCGAGTTCTCCTTAAATCGTCACTTATATATATATGTCAACATTTGAACGGAGGGTGGTTTTGGGGTCTGGGGGTCATGATCGGTGAAAATATACCAAATTTTTCTGTAAGTGCTTTCCTCCGGACGGCTGCAATAGGTAGCTTTTTACTTTTTGTAATGAAAGCTACCTATAAGACCACTGCGAGGAAAGATGAATGATCTACAAGACATTTCTTCAAAAGCCATTTTTTTTGTTGCCATTTGTTAACTGATATTGCTGTAAGATTTGTTTTCAAATGTATTTTTGGAATTGTATTTGTGCGCACATAGTGCAAATAAAAAGGTAATCATTTGCTTTAGAGTGCTAAATATTGCGTTACATAGGAACTAATTTGGACTGCCACATAATTACATCGGCAATTTTAATCATACGTGTATCGTTCCAACGCCATTTAGACATTTTCAACACACTGATAAATTAGCGCAGAAAAAAAGGGTGTTGCAATTCAAAATTTCGCATCGTTCCAATGCTATTTATGCTTTTTCAACACACGGATAAATTAGCGCAAGAAAAAAAAGATGTTGCAATATAAAATTCTCAATTTTTTTCATTGTTACCGTAACCCCGGAAGCTCTATTGTTTTAAATCATCACGATCTCGATCGCATACCTTTAAATAACTTATTTGAAATTTGCTTTCGATTGGTTTAGTGTCTAGGCTGTTTGAAATATGTTTGTCGGAGAAGTTTTTTTTATAACTTCCCTGTATTTGAATTTATTAATCTTAATATTACATAATCGAACACTTCTCTTTAACGAAGTCCCGAAGTTTACGTTACGTACTACTTAATACAATTTTCTACTAAATCTTGACTTTGAATATCAGTACCATGCAAATTAATCTCCATATTACAAAAAAGATATTTTATATAACGGAATTATGTGATTTTAATGCATGTAAAACATTCAAATGGAGAGATTACTGTTACGATTGATGTATGAATTAATATCAGCAGGTTCATGAAGTATTTATTTATTTAGCCTCTCCCATTTAAAATAAGATATGCGATAAAAGCCCCGTTACTTTAAGAAAGGGATTCCAGTTTCACGAGAATGTTAAAATTGAATTGCTCAAGTACTTACAAAAGTAAGATTTTTTCTGAAAGGTGTATTTCTTATAAAAATCATCTGTACAAAGTAAAAAATAAGACTTTTTAAAGTTCAATCACTTGATACTACTAAAAAAGATCCGCAGCGCTTCAGTTTTTGATTACCTCTCTTTATTATGCTATTTTTTAAACTTTATTCAAATTAAATTTTTCGCATATGTCTACATGAGAAATATAATAAAGCCTTTGAAACCACAAATTAAGTAAAAGAAGTTTTAGATTATTTAACAGCAAAGATTTTGTTATTAAAAAGGGCAAAGAAAAATGGCTTTGTCTCTCGCTCACCAAACTTTCATGTCCCCTCCTCTGACACACTATATGACCATTAATAACTGGACATTTGCTTTATCAGACCTTTTGATAAATACACTACTGGGCATTAAAATTGCTACACCGAGAAGAAATGCAGATAACAAAAGGATATTTATTGGACAAATTTATTATGATAGGAATAACAAGTGATTAAATTTTCAAGAAATTTGGATGCATACATCCTTAGAAATCAGTACTCCAAAAAACCAACTCGGGAAATAATAAAATCACTTATACACCACGGTATTGAGTTAAAAAGAGATTGGATGGCAGGTACAGGTACAGATGCCCATGCAGCTTCAAACGATGCCACAATTCATCAACCGTAGTGACTGGTATATGGTTATGAGCCAGTCGCTCGGTGACCATTGACAAGATGTTTTCTATTTGTGAAAAATCTGGGAAACGTGCTGGCCAGGGCAACAGCCGAACATTTTCCATATCAAGGAAGGTCCGTACGATTTCCGAAACATGCGATAGAGCATTATCCTGCTGAAACGTAGAGTTTCCCAGGTCTCGAATTAAGGGTAGAGCCACGGGTCGTAAAATATCAGAAATGTAACGTGCACTATTCAAAGTGCTGTCAATGCGAACAAGAGATGACCGAGACGTGTATCCAATGGTACCCCATAGCATGACGCCAGGTGATAGGCCAGTATGACGATGACGAATGCACGCTGCCAATATTTGTTCACCACGATGTCTACAAGCATGAATGCGACCATGATGAGTTGTAAATAGAACCTGCATTCATCTGAAAAAATGACTCCTCGCCATTCGTGCACGCAGGTTCGTCTTTGATCACACCATTGAAGGCACTCCTGTCTATGAAACAGCATCAGGGGAAGTCGCAGCCATGGTCTCCAAGCTGAGTGTCCATGCTACTGCAAACGTCGTCGAAATATTTGCCCAGACGCTTTTTGTGTTGCAAATGACCCAATTTCCTGACTCAGAGCTCGTGACGTAGTTACACGATCCATTACGGCCATACAGATAAAATACCTGTCTTCTCGGCCGCTAGTTATAGGGGGCAGTTGAGATCCCGTACAGGGTTCCATATTACCGTCCTGAATTTATCGATTCCATATTCTGCGAACAGACATTGGATCTCGACCGACACGAGCAGTCGTACTGCGATTCAATAAACCGCAATCCCGGTAGGCTACAACTCGACCTTTATCAAGGTCAGAAACATGTTGGTACGCATTTCTCCTTCTTACACGTGGCATCACAACAATTTTTTGCTAAGCAGCAATGCTCAAATGCAATTTCTGTGTGAGAAACCGGTTGAATAATTTTCTCATATAAACACATTGTAAGTTCCGCTACTGTCACCTGCTTTGTCAGAATGCGCTGAAAAGCTAATCATTTGCATTTCACAGCATCTTCTTCCTGTCGTTTAAATTTCACGCAATTTTAATGGCCAGTAGTGTATCTAGAATAGCGGTTCCTGATCTTTAATGGTACGCGGCCCACCTTCAAGTAAAAAAGTTTTTCACGACCCATGTAATATAAGGGTTTATATCAGTAAGGGCATTGTATGTCCTCTATAAACTATCCGATATTATCTATCGAAAAGGCCAATTTTCGTACGAAGAATACATTGTAAACAGAAACAAGAATTCATAATCCTAGTATGTGTAAGTGGAATATTAATTAGAACAACGAGAAAGTTAATTTAAATTCGTTTAATTATTACCAAAGCATAATTTTATAATCAGTAAGATTTCTGGCAATGGTGTTTACCAATGAGGACATAATCCAAGATAAAACTAGATAATTTTAACCTTAAGTTACTTTCTATAAGCAGTAGTTTCTGTATTTTTCTTTCTAAAATAGCAATGTAGAAAATGCATGTTCACAAAAGCATGTCCTGTTGAACTATATTAAGGAATTCAAAGCTAAGTTAGATAGCTATGGATGTTTTGCTCTCATATATTCATACAGAATGAAATTAACGGTTTTCCTTGCTGTTCAAGTTGTTAAATTTTTGAAACAGTTGAAATAAATATATATTTTTGTGACAAACCTCCATTGCTCCGCGATCCACCAAAAACACTCGCCGCGATGCATAGTTTGGGAACCACTGATCTAGAAAAACACACGAGGAATTATTATGAAATTCCAGATGTGTAAACAAAATAGAACAGGTCATGTATGATATTTTCTCGAAGATTTTCTTCCGAAATCTCATAGGGGACCGTCAACAAACTGAAAAGGACCGAAGATGTTTTGAAAAACCCTTTCAAAACTAATGTAGCATAAGCGGTCAAACTGCTGATTATGATTAGAGTTTTATTGTAATAAACTGTGTTCATTTTTATGAGGATAGTATATATACTCGTAGAACATAAAAAGAAAATTATTACACAGATTAAAATATAGTTCCCAATTATTTTTATTTTATGCATATTTTGCATTTTGGCATGTGTTTTTTATTATACATGTTTTAAGGCAGGGGTGCACAACCTTTGGCCCGCGGGCCACAATTATACCACTATTTTTATGCAGAATAATTTTCCTCATAGTAATGACAGAAGCTTTGCTATTAAAGAAAACAAACTAGTCTTTTCAAATGTTCTGGTGTCAATCGATTTTCTGGTAAAAAGGTTGTGCATCCCTGTTTTAAGGAATAGAGGTTCATTTCTATTTAACGAATACTTTTCTAACGAAGCATTTTAGTATAATGATGAGACTTCGTTAAATGGAAGTTTCACTGTATTTGTATATTATGAACAATTTCCGCTTTTTTCAACTATAAACAAACATTATCGTAGCATCAGTAATGAAAGTTAATAATATATATTAAATGACATTCTACAAAAATTTTAAAGTTTTGCGAAGAAATTATTCTCCATCTTACATCAATAACTAAATTTTATAATAAACAAGAAATAAAAAAAACTTTAGTCAAGCATTGATTATAAAGCACTTTCCAACACATTCAGAATGTAAGAAAGCTGCATCGTTTAAAAAATTAAAATGTTACGTTTCATTTCACTATGTGGAAATGCATAACACATAAAAAACATAACAAAACTATTATTTAAATGCGAATTAATTTTAATTTATGTTGAAGAATGTAAAAACATAGTTGTAAAGGAAACTAATTTTAGTGAAAAGGTAAAGAGTTACCGTAATTCCTGCGTATAATCCGCGGATCAACCATTTCTTTTTCGACCCAGAAACTTTATTTTGTAATCGAAGCTAAATATTTACCGCGATGTAAAAAGTCACATTTAATTTTCAAATTTTTCTGGGTCAAAAAAGAATTGTTTGATCCGCGGATAATGCGCAGGAAATTACAGTAATAATAAAAAAAAATATTATACAATTCTCATGTTGTTTATCGTTAAATCGTGGCTGGCATTTATCTAATCTAATATTTAAAGACATAATGTGGAATTCCATTCACATGCAATTCTGCTGCAGAAATCAAACAATTATATTAATTCATTTTCTGATTGAAGGGCAATTATTCTTGCGCTGTTTGTCTTCATGTTCTGATAAATGGGAGTTGACTTCTTTAATATATGACCTGAATTAATTAAAAGATCATTGTTTCACTCTGGAAGTCATATTAAGCCAAAGAATGTTGTAAGAATGTTGTTTATTTGATCTCAATATTAAAACTAATTAGACTTAATAATAAAGAATTACCAAAATTAAACAAAAAAAGTTTAAAAGATTTTTTTAACACCATTCAAAGTTTATAATGAAAATAACGCCTTTTTTCGTATATTCTTTTTCCCAAAAGTTCAATTATAATGCACTAATTTGTCGTCAGCATTGAACTCGATTGCGAAAATTTCACTCCTTTTTTGTATTCCGTACTTAAAATATAACAGAATCGTAATATGATTACTCCTGTGCATGTCTGCACAGTCTTTTAATTTATAAATTAACGTGAAAAGTTCAAATTAAAGAAAATAATAAACACCACTGACACACATATTTATAGTTTAGAAAGCATTCACAGATCGATTCGGAAAAATATAGAGGGGCTGATTGCAATATACTTGAAATACTTGAAAATAAACTTTTTTCTTATAAATCTATATATGTATCGTGTGGAAGCTTTCGTACCGCTGAACTGAAAATTACATCAGTTTTAATTTTCGGTATTATATTTTCACAGATATCATCGAAAATCTAGTGCAAAAAGTGTTTCTCTCTGCCTCTATATCAGAGTCTACCGAAAAAAAGCGAAAAAATAGAGGTAGTAAATTTTAGTTTAAAATTTGCAGGCAAATTATAGCGATTACTCTAGGGAACATACATTTTGAGAAATCCTATTTTTCCATTACACGCATATTTCGATTTACCAGCATTTAGAAAAAGTGTTGTGAAGAGTTGGAGGATGAAAGATTATCTAAAAGATAGAAATTAATTTTTCAGCGTCTTTCCTAACCCTTTCAGCGGTTTCCAAGTTTTTTCCTGTAAATCTTCTTAAATCGGCTGTAGATAAAGCTATTTTTAACGAAATTTTATTTAAAAACCTATTGAAATAAAGAGAAATGAAATATACTTTAGAAACAATCAAATAAATACAATTTAAATCAATAAAATTTTATAAAAGTTTTTATCAAAAACATTGACAGTCTCGGATCCAGATGGCTTTAATTATTTAACCATACCTCCTGCACTTTTTTAAAACTAATATTCCCCTAAATTATCAAATTCTGGGATACCTTATGTGATAGATACAATTCAGCGTGTGTCTCTAGATTTACTGAGGAAGTATTGTAACGAAAAAGGCAAATTCACAATATATTTACTCAGTAGTGTCTATAAAAAATTATCTCAATGGGACGTGACTTAAAAAAATAAAAAGCGAATTGTAGAGCAAAATATATTTTTTATATTGTGTAATAATCAATACGCATTTAATAACTTTATTTCTGAAAAAATTATCTATACATCTGTTACAATAACTTCTTAAGTATAACCTTCAGCCTAGTTAGCTTAGGTAAAACCTTATTTTCCCGACTGTATTTTATATTCTTAAAACTAGCTGACCTGACCGGCGTTGCCCGGGCCCGTGATGTTATTCATTTTTCAAATGTGTTATTTGTTTTCTAAATGACCCTTAAATTAAACTCAAATGTCTATGATTTTATATCTTCAACTCCATTTTGTCAAAATTTATATTTTTAAATTGAAAAATCGCGAAAAGTTATTGAATTTAAAACACATGCTGTTTGGTATTTTATTCTCTATGTAATTTAATTTTTTGGAAAGTATGCTTACCGAAAGCGAACGAAACGCGACGGAACACTCAGGTTTTTACTGAATTCATAAAAAAATTTATATATTTTATTTTGTAAAAAAATAATCTTATCCATACGAAAGATCCAAAGTTTTTGTAAGTAATGTAAATCTGGTTTATTGAAAGCCTCTAAAAAGATTGTGCTAAAATACAGACATTTAGTTACTTTTAGCGTAGGAAAAACGTATTCTCCATGAGCCGGGATGTGATTCGTGTTTGCGGTGTCTTTGAACGTGTTAAATCTCGTATTTTATTTAAACAAATTGCAACATAGATTATAAAAGAGTTTTAGCTTTAAGAAAATATTTTCGGTTTTTCAGGACGTATACAATTCCGCCATGCAAAGGCAAAACCGCAATGAAACGATCTGGTTTTTATTGATTTCGTCAAATTTTTATCACTTTTTATTTTGTGAAAAATATTTCTACTCGTCCGTATATTTTAATTTTTTTTAAAAGGGTGTAAATTTAGTCTATTGAAATGCTTTTAAAAGATTGTGCTGAAATATGTACGCTTAGATACTTTTAGCGTAGAAAAAATATTCTATCCGTGAGTTGCAAAGTGACCTCCTTTTGCTGGTGTATTTGAAAGAGTTAAATCTTATATTTTAAAAGCCGATTGCATCATAGATTATAAGAATGTTTTTAAGCTTTAAGAATATGTTTTTTGTTTGCCGTTACCTATAGGATTGCGCTTTGCTAAGGCAAAACCGCAATGAAAACGATCTGTTTTTATTGATTTCATCAAATTTTTCGCACATTGTTTTTTCTGTTTTTATATTTCTATCGGTCCGAACGCTTGGATTTTTCTGTAGGGAGTATAAATTTGTTTTATTGAGAAGATTTTAAAAGATTTAGTTGAAATATATATGTTAAGGTAATTTTACCATAGAAAAAATACCCTCTCTGCGAGTCGCAAAATGACCTTCTTTTGCCAGTGTATTTGAAAGGGTTAAAATCCAAATATTTTAAAACCAATTGCACCATCGGTTAGAAGAAAGTTTCAAATTTAATATCTTTTTTTGGTTTGTTTATATCTTAAAAATTACGCCCTGGGGGGGGGCATTGACAAAAGGAAGAAGATAATTTTGGAAAAAACGACCATTTTTGAATATTTGTTTTCAAAGGGTTAACTGCAACATTTTTCCGAATTGATTATTGCATTTGAGACCTAAAAATATGATATTTCGAAATATGTCTCTTAAGTTTAACTGCGTCGGGCAGTTTGGTTGATTTAAACAAAATGATCCAAAATCAGAAAAAAACTCCGATAAATGGTTCTTCTTCCGTTTAGGTGCGTAAAAGGGTTTTTGAGCATGTGCAAACGATTTATTTCCCCGAACATTAAAAAAATGACTTTTTGAAGAAAGTGAGTTCCACTTCGTAATTAATATATCTGAAATTAATTAAAATATTAATATTCTGAGCTTCAGGTGCATCAGGAGAGATATTGGGTTACTCTCATAAAAAATTTGAACCTCGTACGTACCATAGATTTCACTAGCCATCGCAGACACACACACAGACAGACAGAGCGATTTGTTATTTTATTAGTATAGATCAGCGGTTCCCAAACTTTTTGGCTCGCGGAGCCCTTTTTGGGAAGAATTTCTAAGGCGGAGCCCCTGAACCCAACGATACTCTATGGTTTATAAATAATTTTTTATGCCTATGGAGCACAGAAAAATCTGATGGATAAAAATTCGAGATTCTCAGTTTGTTCCTTTCCTGATACAGAAATTCTAAATTCATAATAGAAATTTTAAAAATCTTAAATATTAAAACAAAATCTTTTTACCAGAGTGGTGTTCAAGCATACTGTTGACACGTTGACTGCCAAGCGAAAACTGTTCAAGTTCACCAGGGTGCCAGTTGTGTGTGTGTGTAATTTGAGTATTTGGAACATAAAATCAATATTTTTTAATCTGACTCATTTTGCAACACTACACATAGGGAGATTCTCATCATTGCTCTCAAAAATAAGAGCCAAAGCACCCCACGAAAGTTAGCGTAAATTCTTCCATGAGTGGTCAAGGCTTATTTGATAGCCAACTAAATTTGTCATATTTTATATTAAAATCATTTATTAAAATTTATGTTTCTACCGTATAATCTCTTAAATTGAAATTTTTTTAAAATATATGTAAGGATGAGCTTGTGAGATTGTTGGTTTAGATTTTCTGTCTATAATTTTTTCTATTATTTTATTTTCTATATTTTTATTTATTTTCTATTATATTAGGCTAGAATTTTTTGAATTTTAATTACAATAAGAAAGAGAAAAATGTGGAAAGTATTTCATTTTCTACAACACTTAGCTCATACAATCGGCACATACACCAATTTGTACAAACCACGTATGTCTGACACATCATATATAAGGAGTCCAAAAATCAAATTCCAAAACCATTTTCATGTAACTCGTACCGTTTTTGATAGCCAAGTCCTGAAGTGTTGAAACACTAAGGCTATCATATCTGATAGCCAATAGTCCAACGGAAACATCATTGGCTTTCACAAATGACAGCCATGGCAGTCCAAGTGTTAATGGGTTCATGACATCCATTTTTAAAATATAAAATATTCTTTTGGGATTTCCAATATGAATTCTGAATTAAAGATGAAAATGGTAACCATGTCTGGATTATGTATTGCATGGGGGTTTCGTAAAACGATCATTTATAGCGAAAATCACACACACATAGAAAAAAAGGTAAGTTATACAGTTGTTGCACTGTGATACTTCTGTATAATTCTAATAGGGTACTCCCTAAAAAAAGGAAATGGATAGTTCCAGTCATCCATGAGAAAATATGTAACACGTTTTCGCCAGTACCTCCTACCCGTATTAGAATTGTGCGATTATGGAATGTTTTTTCGTGCTTCTTTAAGTCTCTAGTACTACTTCTAAACATGCAACGAAAATGAATCCTCTCTCAGCTTCTTTTTTTGAATCATTTTTAAAAAATGCATTTAGAAACAAGTCATCATTTTAACATTTAAGTGGGCGGGGAAAAATCTATAAGCTGAATTGTTAGGTGAAATTTTTTTTCACTTTTTTGGGTACTTTATTTAAAGTATTTGACTATTAATTATAGTTTTGAAAGAAACTTTTTTCGTCATAGTTTTTGCCTCAAAACAGATAAGCAGGTAAAAACTACATATGTTAAAAGAACTGCAACTAGTAGAAAAACTTTACTAACAAAATAGAATGTATGCGGGGAATAAATTTATATCAGGGCAGGCACTCATTGACCAAACGTCTAAGCAAGTGGTGGAGCTGAGCAAAATTTCAAATTCTTAGCGTGATAACAAATGTAAAGAACCAATAAATATTCTTTATATTGCTATTGACTTATTTCTGATTGAAAAATGTGGCAGAGAGCAATTAAAAGAAATTTGTGCAGGGGTTGTAATGCTGAAAAAATGCGTTTTGAGCAATATATATTGCTTCTGAAATTAAATACAATTATGTAAAATAACATAGAAAATTTAAAGAACTAAGAAATTATAAAAATAAAACAAACAGATTAAAGCAATTAAAGTTACGAAAAGGAAAAAAAACTATGTACACAACGTATATAAATATTAAATGGATCTAATTGAGGAGTTTGTTAAATGATACAAGCTATTACAAAAAAGGGGTATTTTAAATAACATTTTTTCTTGTTGTACAATGAAAAACAGTATAGAAAGTTTAAATATACAAATAACTTAAAACATTGAACTGATGTTCAAAACTTTACCACAAATCACACAGAGAAGCCGATCATCATATGCTTCAATAAATTTTATTTTATAAGTAATTTTCATCGTATTTTAGTTTTTTATCGAGATTGCCTTCCCCACAATGTCTCGGTTCTGTCTTGCTTTGATGACAATACTTGATTTGGGGTGTACGGTACAGAAATAATTTCATTGTCCAAAAGCTCTTTTGTTGCTTCATCTGATTATGAAGTGAGAGAAATAAAGAATTAAATATAAACATATGAATAGGCGGAGCTTCAAAGAACAAAACTGTTCACAAGCACAATTATTCAGAAAGCAGAGTTAACAGCACTGGCGGGCCTTTTCTCTTTCGATTGACGTTGTGCATTCGATTTAGAATACTAGTATTTCTTGTCGCCTAATTTAAATTGAATTTTTTAAACACATTAAATGCAGAAACATATAATAAAGCAATTCAAACCAAAAATATTATACAGAAAATAAATACATGTATGATGCAAATATTTAAATAGGTTTGAGGTGTATTATTGTGTTTTCCATCCCAATTAAAGGTATATTTATTTTTGACACGCACACACACACAAATTTCTATATACTACTTTTAAAAATCTTTCACTTGCAATATGCTAATTTCTTTCATAATTTGATTATTTTAATGGAGCCCCGCGGAGCACACTTTGGGAACCTCTGGTATAGATTATCATTATTTTAAAATTTTCTGAAAGGAACATTATTTATTATACCATATACTAGTATATAACCCCTCAAAAATGACGGAATTTTCACTTGCATTTCATTTTCATAAAACTTCATACAAACAGAATGAAGATGTTATTATTGAAGGGTTTGTATTGTAGAAAGGCACATTTTTATGATAGCAATAAATTTCTACCAATACAAATAATAAAACCTTTTTTTAAAAATTTGATTTTTATGGCGATCACTTAAATATTTTAAATTTTTTCTCCTGAAAAAAAAATGGGGGCTTTAGGGGGGTTTCGCCCCCTATGACATAGTGTAAATTATTCATTTTTTATATTTACAAATATGCAATTTTTCAGGAGTTTTGAAAGTGATCGCTGTATTTGAAAACGGCTTTCTCATGCAGTTTCAGTTTGCCGAGCGTTTTCGAAAACTGCTTTTTGCCGCGAAAAAAATCGCTAAGTTTATGGTGCACATCTATAAATCATCTGTTCCATATCATGCACTAAATATATTAATTACATCAAAGCAGATAAAATTTTGATTTAAGAGGATGTGAAAACATAATTTTCAATTATACTAATGCAGCTATGATAATATGTGATATATCTATTACAACTTGAAGGGGGGAAAAGCTTTTTTTATTTATAATAGGAAACAAAATTAAAAAAATAAACGTCTTATGCTAGCATCTTAAAAAAATTAATAAAACTAAATTTAAAAAGTCCGCAATAGCTAAGTAGAACAATGGTTTAAAAACAGGTTTGCGAGTCCTTTGTTAGTTCATAGATGGCAGCACTAAAGTTTTGTGAGATCAGAGAAAAACGGCGCTTTGAGTCGATAATATACAATCATACTTTTAAACGATTAAAAACTTATCAGTTCACCCTTCTGCTGTTATCTTTATGTATTATAATTGGGTTTTATATGAAAATATGCCGAACAAACATTATTTCAAATGGAAGATATTTTAAAACAATCATTTTAGTATTTGTTTTCAGCTAAGCCTAACGTGGCATTTAGCTGCAGTCGATATCCAAATTGGAGTGGTTTATGCCGGAACCGTCCCTACAGTCTCTGAAGTCGCTTTTTATTATAAGTAGATGTTCAGTACTGTTATAACGCATACTAGCATTTCCAATAGAGAAAATTCTTTGGCACCAGTATTATGTTACAGAAAATTTTTCCTTAAATAAGGCTAGATTTTGTGGGTTTAAACTTGATTAATTTTTCTGTAAAAAAATACTCGTTTTGGTCTTGGAAAATAACGGTACGCGTACGAATCCAGCACAGGCTTTAATAATTTAAAATTACGAAAACTGCATTTCTGCAATGACTTCTAGGATTTATATTAACCTAATAGATTCAATCGGTGTGAATTCGAAGAATCGATCTATGTTTTTAGCACTTTCCAACAAAGTTGAAAATAGCTTATGCATTCGGTTTCTCGGTCCGTCTATCCGTGTGTCCACGCTTTAACTCCCGTAAATATACTCGGATTTTGTTACAACTGATAAATCTTCTTTTGGGTCACCAAAGCATTTTTGTTATTGCATATGAAGTATGTACGGTTTTTCATTTGCAGGGACACTCAAAAGATTTCGATTACATTACGGTATATGTTGAAAAATCGTTTTCTGTGTATTTTAAGGACATTAAACTGTTTTAAATGTATTGAAAATGATATAGGTCACTGAATTTCACTACGATAATGTTAAAATAGAGCCCCCATATTTATTTTATGAATTTACAAGGACACACAAAATAAATCTGTTACAGGTGTGTCTTTGCGTAATAATTGCTGGCGAGTTCGTTTTAAAATTCGGTATGCGCTTTGAAATTTAATTAGATTTTTGTATATTACTCTTTATATATACATTCTATACCACATATACAATGCTGCACAAAAGTATTTTATACCATTCTTCTTATTAGAGGAAATTGCTGAATGGGAATTTTCAACAGAAATATATGTATAATCATAAATAAAGTAAATTTTAAAATTAAAATAATAAAGTATATTAAGTAAAAACTCTTAAATAAAGTAAATTTTGGAATGCATGTTGTTAATAGATAAAAATCTTTATATCATATACAGGGTTGCTAAAAATTTCGATTGTAGATGGGAACAGATGAAACTCTGTTTTGAAATGAGTTATACATCTTTATATAATGAAATTATATGTATTTTTTAAATTTTTTAAACGATTTTGCTTTGTTACATTATTCTGAATGTGTTAAAAGTGCTTCATAATGTATGCTTGACACATGATTTTTTCTTTCTTGTTTAATCATACAATATTTGAAATTAATATACATATACCTTTTTTTATACACTCCAAGCTGTTTTATTTCATGAGAACCGTAACTCAACTGAAAACATTATAGATTCTTTTTCCATATTACTACCGCCTAAATATCAGTGATGTCTGAACAATTACTGGAATAAGATATTAAGTGTAGGATGATTCTTTGACAAATATATATCCCACTTACGCATACTTATGCTTAACAATCATTTATAGATAAGCTTCGTTTATTAAGATGAATTACCTGATAAATCCATTGTATTGTTTCTTATTTAAGTTGTAAAACAAATGTGTATTTATGCTATAACAAGGGATTATCTGAAGGTATTTGTTTCTTTCAATGTAATTATTTATTCGGATTACTTATATTATTACACATCCGTGAAAGCTTATGCAAAAAGATCAGTTGTTATTTAATCATGTAACTGCTAAAATGTATAAGCAGTAATGTTTAAGTATAGGATGTATCTGTTGTTTAACTTGTCACAAAGTAAAACAAAATTGGCATTAGTACGTGTTTTCTAGATTTATATTAGTACATGGTATTAGTACGTGTTAATTATATTGGTCCCAAATTTAAAAATAAGTCCCCAAAATTACATGCTTTTTTTCTTGTACTTTTTTTCTTGTGACATAGTTTTCTGTGCTGTCGGCTGTTGAACGGTAACTTTTCAGAAGAACTAGAACTTTTCAGCAAAGTTTTGAAATTCTATTTCTTCGAAACGTCTGTCGTTTTCATCCTTTTTATCAAAGCCACATTTTTCAGATGGATGATAAATCCAGCATGTCAAGAGTATTTTCCTACTATTTCAACTTGTATGACATCCCATGTCACATACAAATCGCCGATTGCTGTGAGTAATGTTATGGTCGTAGATTTGTTCAGAAACTCTTTTACAATAATGAATTTTAAAATTTTGGATTATATCTTGGTCCATTGATTGCAGTTGTGCTGTAGTATTAGGGAATCGATAATTTAATCTTTATACAACTCAGTGTTAGTATGCAATGACTGCTTGGCAACAATATAATTAAAAATCTAACAAAACTAACTCTTACGTAAGAGGACATTTGTAGCGATGACTAGTACCATTACACATGGACGAATTGCAGTTGTAGGACATTCTGTTGTTATCAATTTCTGCAAATCTTGAAATGCACATTTAATAAGTTATAAAATACTTTTCTTCAATAAAAGAATTCTTAAATTTGCATAGAAATGATATCAAAAGAATTTATTTTGTTCTCTTGAACTCAACTAGCATATGATCGGAGTTATTTAACTATATATGATGCATTATATGCAAGTTACAAAATACATGTATTCAAATCATTATTAATCCATGTTGGCTTTATTTTTATCATAATTATATTTTACGTTCCGGCTAAATTAGTCAGCTTATTTTTCTTTATCAACTCTTGAGTGGATTTCATTTTAAAAATAAAACAAAAGACACTTGAAATGTATATTTACGTTTTAAAATTATAAACACAAATATTTGTGTAATAACATTTTGTATTATCTGAGGATACTTGCGTGTATGCGTAAGTACATTTCTTCAGATTAAATTATTCATCATCAACGGAATGCATTCACAGAACAAGCTGGTGTCTTGTACTCACAAAACTGTTAAAATGAACATACACATGTATTTGGAATGATTGAAAGGAACATGAATTAAATGCTTGTTTAATAAATCTCCGATCACTTTGCGATTTCAACATATTTTTATTTAACAATTAACTCTAGGCAAAATTTGTCTGCTTAGCATACTGACAGTATTATTCATAATTATACACATTTTTATTTAAGAAAATTTTCATAATATTTTGACTTATAAATATTTTCGGTCTTTCCAGAATTTGTTTCTTAAACTAACATATAGCTATCAACTTAAAGGTTTTTGCATTTGCTTTATTTAAGTTTATGCATGTTTCAAGATTTTGTTTTTCAGTCCGAAATATTTTAATTTTTTTTTAATACAGGGTATCCATGTATTCGACCTTTTGGGAAATTGTTTCATTAACTATTATATAGCTATCAACCTAAAGGTTTTTGCATTTGATTTATTTAACTTTACGCATGTAAGCTAGAATATGATTGGAGTTATTCAACAATGTATGACGCAGTAATATAAGTCACCAAATACATATTTTCAAATCATTATTAATCCATGTTGATATTATTTTTGTCATAATTATAATTCCCGCTCCTGCTAATTTAGAAAGTATCTTTATCTTAATTTACTCTTGACTGGATTTCATTTTAAAGATAAAACACAAGACACAAGACATTTGAATTTTATATTTGTTTTTTGAAATTGTAAACACAAATATTTGTGTAATAACATTTTGTGTTATCTTAAGACACTTTCATGTATCTTATGGCGTAAGTATATTTCCGAGGATTAATTTATTCAATATCAACGTTTACAAAGTTGGTGTGTTGTATTCACACAGCTGTTAAAATGAACATACACATGAATTTCAAATGATTGAAATGAACATGCATTATATGTTTGTTTAATGAATCACATATTGCTTTGCTACAGAATAATTTTGTAAATTAAATCTAGATATGTTTAATTTTTGTTTTAGTGATACTGAGGGATGCAAGAAAAGAAAAACATATGAATGAAAGATTAAAGCAAAAAAAAAAAAAATCTTTGTAAAATTTATCGCAGTTCAACATATCATTTTTTAACAATCAACTCTAGACATATTTTCTCTGCTTCGCTTAGCTATAATATTATTCATCATTATACATTTTTTTTATTTAAGAGAATGTTTATAATATTTTCACTTAAATATATTCGGTCTTTTGGGAATTTTTTTCTTAAAGTAACATTTTAAAGGTTTTTGCATTTGCTTTATTTAAGTTTATACATGTTTCAAGATTCTCTTTTCAATCCAAAATATTTAAAATTTTTCTAAATACAGGGTGTCCATACATTCGGTCTTTTGGGAATTTGTTTCATTAACTCTTATAAAGATATCATCCTAAAGGTTTTTCCATTTGATTTATTTTACTTTATGCATGTAAGCTAGAATATCATTGGAGTTATTGAGCAATGTATGATGCAGTAATATAAGTAACCCATTACATGTTTTCAAAAAAAATATATATTAATCCATGTTCATATTACTTTTGTCATAAATGTAATTTACGCTCCTGCTAGGCAGTCTCTTTTATAGCACTTTCCAACTATTTTGAAAAGTGCTTATGCATTCGGTTTATGTGTCCATCTGTCGACGTTCTAACTTCAATATATATACTAAAATTTTCATGCAATCGACAAAGTTTATTTAAGATTACCAAAACATGTGCGGTATTGTATATGAAGTATGTACGATTAATAGTTCATTTACAGGACACTCAAAAGAATTCGATTACATTATGATATTTAAGAGAAAATCATTTGGGGAGCATTACGCTATTTCAATTGGATTGAAACTAATATAAATCACAGAATTTCACTACGATCACATTATAACAGAGTATTTATAGCATTTTTTATTAATTACAGGGACACACAACAGAAATCGGCTACTTTACTATGTATACGTCGTAATTGATGGAGAATACTTTTAAAACACTGTAAGTCCTTTTAAATTTAATTAGTTTTTTGCTTATTACACTTTATATATAAATTCTATGCCTCATATACAGTTCTTCACAAATTTATTCGCATACTATTCTTCTTACTAGAGGACATTTCTGAAAGGAAATTTTCTGAAATTTATGTGTTTCTTAAATGAAATAAATATTGAAATGCATGTTGTTAATAGATACAAAACCTCTATATCATATACAGTGCTGCTACAAAATTCGGATAATTTTCCGATTGAAGATGAAAACAGCTGAAATTCGGTTTTGGAATAGGTTGTACATTTCCATATGGTGAAATGAGACGCAATATTTTAATTTTTTAAACTTTGCAGTTTTGTTACATTATTCTGGATGTATTAGACAGATTTTCATAATCTATGCTTGACGCATGATTTTTTTCTTTTTTTTTCTTAATTTACTCTTGACTGGATTTCATTTTAGAGATGAATTACAAGACATTTGAATTGTATATTTCCTTTTTTAAATTATAAACACAAATATTTGTGTAACAAAATTTTGTATTATCTGAGGAAACTTGCGTGTATGAGCAAGTACATTTCTCTAGATTAAATTATTCAACATCAACGGAATGCATTTCTAGAAAAAGCTGGTGTCTTGTAATCAAACAACTGTTAAAATGAAGATACACATATATTTGAAATGATTGAAATGAACATGAATTATGTTTCTTTAATGAATAGCATATTGCTTTGCTACAAAATAATCCTATAAATTAAATCTAGCATATGTTTAATTTTTGTTTTAGTGATACTAATGTATGCAAGAAATGAATAATATAATTAAAGCAAAAGAAATTCGTTGTCAAATTTATCCGAGCTCATCATATCAATTTTTAACAATCAACTCTACACAAATTTTGTCTATTTCACGTGGTTATAATATTATTCATTATTATACATATTTTTATTTAAGAGAATGTTTATAACATTTTGGTATATATATATTCAGCCTTTTGGGAGTTTTTTTCGTAAAACAACATATAATTATCATCTTAAAGGTTTTTGGATTTGCTTTATTTAAGTTTATACATGTTTCAAGATTTTTTTTTTCAATCTGAAATATTTTAAATTTTTCTTAATACAAAGCGTCCATATATTCGGTCTTTTGAGAAATTTGTTTCAATAACTATTATTTAGCTATCATTCTGAAGGTTTTTGCATTTTATTTATTTTACTTTATACATATAAGCTAGAATATGATTGGAGTTATTGAACAATGTATGACGCAGTAATACAAGTTGCCAAATACATGTTTTCAAATCATTATTAATCAATGTTTATTTTAGTCATAATTATAATTTATGCTCCTGCTAATTTAGAGAGTCTCTTTTTCTTAATTTACTTTTGATTGGGTTTCATTTTACAGATGAATTACAAGATACAGTCGACTATCGTTAATTCGAAATCGCATATTTCGAATCTTCGCTTAATTCAAACTAAACTTGAAGCCCCGAAAATTTCAGTGGCAGAATAACGTTAAAAACTGCCATTAATTCAAAATCATTTTCTCTTGACTTTGTTTAATTTGAACTGACGAGAACTCCTATTTTTCTTTTTTTTTCTTTCTCACTGATTTCAGATCATTTGGATGGCTTTCTTTCTTTAATTATTTTTTAAATTGTTTCGAACGAGTACACATATAATCAAATGCATTTGATATCCACTTTCTTAGTGCGCCGTATGTCCATTAGTGACGCTTCAAAATTTTCTTCCATGGTGCTTGTTTCTAATTTTTTAATTAGTTTATGTATTTTTTATACATTTTAATTTAATATTAAGTCATATTCTAAATATAACAGACGAAATAAATTTGAAAAACATTATAACATTAATTCCTTTGTAATATTACCATACTAAGCATCAGAGATATAATGGAGGGTATACCGGGATATACGCCGTATACCTTCTTTATTTTTTAAAGGAACATCGTATATCCTCTGTTTCTCAAGAAAGCTATAGTATACACACTTTGGATATACCTTCTATTTTGAGCATATACCCTCTTCTTAAAGCATATATTCTCTGTTATTTTTACGACTACAACCATGTTAAGCATGTTTTTATTTCATACTTTCCATAATTCGAACTTCGGATAATACGAACATTTATTGTGGTCCCGACGAGTTCGAATTGACAAGAGCCGACTGTAGTTGAATTGTGTATTTACTTTTAAAAATTATAAACACAAATATTTGTGTAATAACATTTTGTATTATCTGAGGATACTTGCGTGTATGCGCAAGTACATTCCTGTAGAATAAATCATTCAACATCAACGGAATGCATTTACAGAACAAGCTGGTGTAACAGCTAATACTCACACAGCTGTTAAAATGAACATACACATGTATTTGAAATGATTGAAATGAACATGCATTATATGTTTGTTTAATGAATCACATGTTGCTTTGCAAGAAAATAATTATATAAATTAAATCTAGCACATTTTATATTTCCCTTTTAGTCGTATTCAAATATGTCATGTATGTATGAATTGAAAAAAAAGGAATATTAAGGGGGTCTGGGACATATTTAAAAAATAAATATATTTATAGTTAAAATTTTGAAATTCTTTGACATAGTTAATCATATTATTACTAAATAAAATTATATGATAAAACTTATATTAATTTAAAAAATATTTTTTTAATTTAAAATTTATTAAAAAAGTGGGGTAAATTAAAATTTTGTAGTATTGTTTGTAGAATTTATTTATTTTTTAAATAAAGAGAAATATATACGCTTTAATTTTGATTTAGCGTTTTTTAAAAATATTAATTTAAATAAAAATTAAAATATGTAAAATAAAAATTTGTAAAAAAATGATCTAACATTTAAAAAAAAAAATTATATTTTTTAAAGGAAATATATACATTTTTTCAAATTTGTTGAATCAAATCTAAAGCAAAGCAGTTGAAGAAGACCTGCTTCAAGTTTTAACCATCTGTCCTACAAGCAACAGTTATACTAATTTAAATAGGAGAAATGGTGAAAAAAACCCATCTTGACAAGAAAAAGCATTTAAAAATAGTCGTTTCCATAAAAAAAAAACTGGATTTTGAAAACAAACCAAAATATAAAAATTAATATTTTCTGTTCTAATAAAGATGTAAACATGGTTTATATGTTATTTTAAGCAGTAAAAAAGTAATTTTTTAATATAGTAAAAAAATTGAAGATTTTTGTGTCCGGACCCCTTTAAGTATAAGAAAATTCTTTGTTAACAAACATTTCTAGGCAAATTTTATACATTTAACTAAATTAGAAGATTATTCATCATTATATGCATGTATATGTACATATATGTATATATATGTGTGTGTTTTTATTTGAGAGAATGTTTAAAATATTTCGACTTGTAATTTCTACAAGTGGTGGAAGTGATTCAGAAGTGGCATATATGCATCTGTGATTCTGAAAGGGTTAATTCTTAACAAAATACAATACAGAAGTACAATAATTTCACCAGTACTACTTTTTTCTTGCATTTCTGTGTCTTATCCACGTGGAAATTATATACATTAAAATGCAAAACAAGATTTCGATTTTCTTTCATCGCAAATGTCTTTTGATCGGTTTATCCAACTAGAAATGTCAATAATTATATTAAAATAAAATCTTAACGAATATATAATTTGTGTAACGTTATATCTTCAATAATATTTGTTCTCTGCATTTTTTCATTGCAATTTAATTATGGAGTAATGGTTATCATCATAAAATTAACATCTTGGATCATTGTGAATCCAAAAAGTTATATATCACCAAGTTCCCCAAGATAAAACCAAAATCACTAATTTTGGCTTCTGGCTCAACGACTATCTGTTCTAATAAAGATTGAAGCATGAATTAAACGTTATTTTAAGCAGAAAAAAACAGAAAATGTTTTATCGCGATGTTATTTTTAAAAATTTTTTGAAGATTTTTGTATCCCAGGCCTCAGTAATAATTAATAGAAACATTTATTCTATAAGAAGGTGTAATGCCTTTAGATACTTGCGTGTATGCGTGTATGCTAGACCTAGAGAAAACTTGTTACCATCACACATCAACGAAGTAGAGTGTATTTGCAGAACGATGTAGCATTATTTCTCCATGCAACTGTAAAATGAACACGCACACGTGTTTGTTTAGGAAATTGCATGTTGTTTTAATAAGCATGGACTGTTATTATAAACTACATCAATTGTGTCATTAAATTATTTAAGTTGTAAACGCAAACATATTAGTTGTAATGGATTGTCATAGCTCACGATACGTATGTGGGTGATTGAAGGTTATTTGTAGGAAACACATATAAATATTACATAACTGAAAGCACTTTCAGATTCATTTATTATTACCTCTCAGTAAAATTTTGACAGTAATATGCAGTTGTGTTTTTGAAATTGCAATATTTTTATTTTGGAAAAGTTTTCAAATAATGTTTTTTTTCATGTTTTTACAGAATTTTTGATCTTTTATTTTTGTTTTTTCAAAACAGAATTTTTTGCCTTATTGAATCCGAAAAATGCTCGGATTTAATAACGCAATTTTTACAATAAAAATTTACTATTGAGAAAGGTAAATCATGATTGGAATATAAATACCTGTACGTTGTACGGGCAAATCATGATCGGCAAAATGTTGCCTATATGACGTATGAGAAAATCAGGGAAGCTAATACAGATTATTTGTCTATTTACACTGGTAGTGAACGAAATCACAAAAATATTCTAAAGCTGTATTTGAATTACTAAAATTTAGGAAAATCCACTGAATATTATATAGCCGTGTATCTTAATAATTATGTCTATCTTTTTATGTTGGATAATAATTAGCATGAAACATTTCGCTTTTATAGTTCCCACTTTAATACTTTAAAACACACTGGGAAATTTATAAAAAGAATAATTTTTTGATTCAATCTCAATTTTTACTTTACTAGTTGTACGGATTTTGCATAATATTATCATAACAATCTGCTTAAGAACAAGAAATATTGTGTGCTATCATTTATCAACGATGTATTTTTTATGAAATAATAATATTTGATTGCCACAAGTCAATTTCTCTTTATTTCAGCCTTAAAGCATATCCAATTTATTTTCCATATATAACGTCGTATTCGAACCTTTCAGCACTTACACGAAATTCATACCCCTTTTAGTAATAGTAAGGATTACTTGAAAAAGTATGTTTTATTTCTAATGTAATGTTGCAATTATATATTTTTTAATTCTTCATTTACTTATTTCATTTTCTTTTATTACGTGAAAATCTTTCAGTAGCTGATAATAATAATAATAAATCAATGATTTAAAAAAATCTGCATAACAGCGCCGCATGTTGTATGATGTACACCAAAAATTAATCATGATCAATTTCTTATCAGGTACTAACTGAATCTGAAGTTTGAGTAACTCCATGCATTAGTTCTTTAAATATAGCTATTGAGAATTCGTGAAAATGCAGCATAGCAACTCCATCTGTAGGAGGATTTACACCAAAAACTCAACAACCTTATAGAATATACAAGGGACTAACTGATTCTGAAGTTTTAGGAAATTTCGTGCATAATTATTGAGATAGCGCTATTCTGATAATCTGGAATAATGCACCATGGCAGTAGAATCTGTTGAACGATTAATCAGCATTATGCTATAACAAGTACTAACTAAATATAAAGTTTTATGAAAATCTATGCAACATTTATTGAGATAAGTCTATTGTGGAAATTGTAAATAATACAGCATAGCAGCACCACCTGTTTAGAGATATGCACCAAAAACTAATCAAATCTAGTTTATATCAAGGTCACGCAGAATCGAAAGTTTAGTGAAATTTCTTGCATTAGTTCAAGATAGAGGTATTGCAATAATCCCGAATAATGCACCATGGCAGTGCCACTTTGAGCAATTTGCACCAAAACGCGATTAGCATGATGTTATATCAAGTACTAACTAAATCTAAAGTTTTGTGAAAATCCATGCAGTAGTTCATGAGGTATCGATATTGTGGTAATTGTGAATAATGCAACATAGCAACCCACTTTTTAGCTATATACACAAAAAACTAATCAGATCTATTTTATATCAAGGTCTAACAAAATCTAAAGTTTTGCGAAATTCCGTGCATTAGTTCTTGATATAGAGCGCTCACAATATGTTTGTCACACACAGACTCACACTCTCACATAGATACATTTTGTAAAAATATGTTTTTCGGGTTCTCTGAGCCCTAAAACGTATAAATCCATCGAAAACGGGATTTCTAAAATTTTCATGAATCCAATACTCTCTTCTTGTAATGATAGAAGGAAATACAAATAAATGGTTGAAAATAAAGGAAAAAGATTACAAAAGTAGTAGGCAATGAGAATGTGTAGATGAAGTTCCTTGAAAAGAAGCCCGAAATTTTCGCTAGCCAAAACAAGATGCAGTTGAAAACACAAGAACAAAATTTATTTTTTATAGACCTGTGAAACTGCAAGGTTTATATCCTTGCCTTGTGAACATAGACAGCATTAATGCTATTCTTTTAAATGTTATAAAATGTCCTACCAAAAAATTTCGATTTAATTTCAAAATTAACAAAAATAGTAAATTAACTATGCTTATTTATTTTTCTTAACATATGTAAACTATTATTAAATCAGCTTTATATTAAAATTGATAATTTATAGTCTAAATTACTCAGTGTAGCTTTCATTAATATAAAAAATATCCTGATCGATAATTGTCGCGAGTGGGATCGATAATTACCCCATTGCTGGGGTAATTAACGATCATTGAAATTTTTAATTGAACAAACATTAAATAATATTTTAATTAAAGCCCATATTTTATTGAATAAACGCACAGTGAAACATTAACCAGGCTAAATTTTTTACATCAATTGTAATAATTTTAGAGATACAATGTGATTCACCCAAATAAAGCCACCGTTTGTATCGTAATTCGACAGAAAACAAAACCATGTGAACGAAACAAATATATTAAGAAATACTATATAGAAATGCATATTTACAAATAATAACTCACACTCTGCTCCGCTTGGTGAGGAAAAAATAAATGTATAAAAAAGAGGGAGAAAAAAGTGCCCCCCCCGAAATCAAGCCACTACTGTTAACAGCTAATATATCCGCCATGCGTATATATAATTTGATATATATGATGTGGCATACTATTTACTAATCCTTGGAAGATATTAACACCAATAATATCCAAGCCGCAAAAATGGCGGCCTTCAGTTATTGCCACAAACTTGAACTAACTGTCATTTATGTTGAAAGCTCACTGATGATATCCCCACACATTTTCTTGAGTATTTAGATGAAGGTACAGGGCAGGCCATATCATGACATGTCCTTAGTTATCAAAAACATCATTCTACACAGGATTTTGCAAATGTTATGGGGTCGTTTTCTGGCTGGAAAATCCAATTTAGGCCACCAGTTCGATCTTCAGTTGGCATGAAATGGGTTTCTGGCAATTCTTGGTAATTGGTAGCCAAGATGCAGTCTGAGGGAAGAGCCAAAGTGACATAACATCTAGTTGATGAAAGTTATTGGAAGTTCTGTTACCACAACATTTTTTCAGTCAATTATATTTTTTTACCTAATGATCTGCTTCAAAGTTGATTTCAGGTATTTCAACTATAAGTATGCCATCATTTATCCTGTTTTTGCATTTTTGTATATGTTGAGAAGTGAGCTGTTTAATGTGATTTCTGGTGATCATCAGAGAGAATTGCAATGGGAATTTGTCCTGCACGTGCAAAGCAACCGTTGTTGAAATAACTTTTTTTTGCATTAGTTTTATGCCATTTTCTAAGTGTTTTCGTAGCCAGGTAATTTTCTATTAACTTTTAGATCCCCATTTTATAAGTGAACAATATTTGATGCTGACCTGTCCTGGGCATAAACTTATAATGCATAGTACGTTTTTTGAGAGAATGTACAGACTCTAATCGACTATAAGTACTCATTTAAATTTAGATTGTTGTAGTTGTTGTATGTATGTCGGCCAATTATCTACACTATGGGATATAGGCCCTAAGGGGTGGGATGCCCTCCGTGGGGGTCTTTCTAAGGGAACCTAACCCATATTTACGCAAGGTTCGAAGAAAACCACGGAAAACTCCGAACGGTTAGGCCGACGGTCGCGATTGGGTTCGAACCCAGCACTTACCGTCTACCAGTTTGAGGTCAGAACCTCTCGGCTACTGGTGAGGCCCATTTAAATTTAGGAAAATTCTATTTGTCGCTGTGAACGGTTTTGCATTGGGTAAACTTAGAATTGTGTATAATAATGGATCATTTGCTACTTCAACTCCAGTGAATTTCCTCTGCGTCAATTATTAGAGAAGTCGATGTAAAACGTTATAATCTACATGGATTCACTGGATCAATAAGAAAATCTTTGTATACGTACTATTCACTTCCTATTGCAATTTTTTATAAAATAGATAATAATTTTGAAAAATTATTTTCTCAAATTAAGTAAAAGATACTCAGAACAGACTAGAAATTTCTGTTGGAGATTGCAAAGCTAATTCATAAGGAAAGCTATTTCTCAGAAGAAATGGGGAATAGGAATTTAGAAAACATCTCACACAAAAGAAAGCTCATAAAGCGAATAAAATTTTCCGCTTTATATAAGCACATGTTGGCAATCAGAGTCTATAGATTTACTCACAAAATATATAATCAAAGTTTATACCGCGGGATATTTTATACCAAATGTAATACACACCTAAAGAATAGGCCTAAAATCTTATTAGAAATTACTCGACTAAGAAACAACACAGGAAACGATATAAAACAAATACTAAAACTTCTTTCGAAATGTTGTTGCTTTACACGCAAATTTTGTTTGCAATCCTCTGTGACGATCATCATAATATTAAACTGCTAGCTTCTCAAAATATATTCATTGTAATAGGTACAATAAATGATGGCATACTAGAAATTGACTTCATACAATCAATTTTTAGGCATATCATTATATATATATAATGCAACTGACTGAAAAAATGTTGTGGTAACAGAACTCCCGATTATAATGTATTAATTGTATGAAAATTTAATGAAGACTGCTAATAATAGACTGCTGAATAAGTTTAATTAGCAACATACCTAATACATTACTCAGCTTCCTCTTCTGTTATATAAGGTATAAAAATATACATGCAGCAGGTCACACCAGTAGCATCCAATGTCAGTGAAAACAAAGAGGTAAACTGCTTTGATACATAGAAAATTTATGCCCTTCTTCGGGAAAAAAATAACAATTCAATACATAAATAAAACACTAGGCCTACATTGTTGGGTGGCTGAGACGGGTGGGATATGAAATGCAGCCACATCTACGAGTTATATACAGAATAGTTTTGAAAGCAGATAGGTAAGAAATGCATTCAAAACAACATTTCGTTGTATGCTCCAATAGAGTGATAATGCCGTTTTCTTACCAAAAGTTGTCTGTTTTGCTCCAGCTATACGGAATAAAGATTTTGTTTTTTAGTTTAAGTATGTTAAGCAGATAAATATAAAGGTTTAAGTAGCACTTTTAAATAATAACCTGCTCTGTAGGAATTTTTTTATTTTTTTGTGAAAATGTCAATAGTAACAATCTTTACCGAAAATTTCGATTTTTGGAGCAAAAGCGCAGACTCAAGCCATTTTTTTTCATCGGTAAAATTTCACGCAGTTGATGTACTAGTATAAAGGCAACTTTTGGCACCCACCCGTTTTTGATTTTTAAAAAATAATTTTTTTCGCTCCACCCTAACGCACAACCCACCGGTCATCACGAGCAATGATGCGGTGAGGTGAGTTCGATCGGCCCCGTCCTTCTCTGCAGCATCCTGAGATGCACAAATCTGCGTCACAGTTGCTTCGTTTCGCCAAAACATTGACAGAATTTTCTAGGCATCCGCAATACCTATAGGCTACTGCTCTTCATCGGTCGAATTCAGAAACTTGGTCAAAAGACGTTCGATGTCTTAAACGAGGCGTAAGAAAACAACATAAAAAAAAGCGAAAAAATGTTTGCCATATTTTAAATCGTCAATATGTTTCTCCTTATACAGTGCTTGCGCGTGGCGCTACAATCGTCAGTGATGTGTGTCTGCCCTGCAATGCTAACGATTTGCCTGTTTCATCACCGCAAATACATAATGAATTTTTCACATGATTTGCATGCTTCTTTCAGAGTGTTGCATATATATATATATATATATATATATATATATATATATATATATATATATATACAGGGTGTCCCAAAAGGTCGTTTACAAACTTAACATGCTGGTCTGTCATATCATGATGAACAATATTAAATAGGAAACTAAGGGTCCCAAACGTCTTCCAAAAGAGATATGCGCCATTAAAGTTTAGGGTCCAAAAATTCAAATGATTATAAAAAACAGAAAAATTGGTCGATTCGTTTGCGGTTTTCACTAAAACTATTCTTTATGTCAGTATTTTCTTGAAAATAAATTATAAAGATAAATTTCAAAAAATGTCGGTAGAGGGCGCTTTATACTTTGGAGTAACGATAAACTAGTTTTTACCATTATTTTTTGGATCTCATTAAATTTTTTTAGAAGCTTAGACATAAACTTAAATTTTGAGCTCAAAATCTAAATCGTTGGAAGTGGTTAAGTAGCGCAAACTGAATTGCGGAGGGAGGTTCAAATTTCAAATGATTATAAAAAACGGAAAAATTGATCAATTGATTTGCGATTTTCACTAAAATTATTCTTTATGTCAGTATTATCTTGAAAATAATTTATAAAAATATAATTCAAAAAATGCCGATAGAGGGCGCTTTAGACTTTGGAGTAACGTACAACTATTTTTTTCAGTTATTTCTTGCATCTCATAAATTTTTTTTAGAAGCTTAGACATAAACTTAAATTTTGAGATAAAAATCTGAATCGTTGGGAGTGGTTAAGTAGCGCAAACTGAACTGTGTTCAATGGGGGTGGGGAGGTTCAAATTTAAAATGATTATAAAAAACGGTAAAGTTGGTCGGTTTTCGCTAAAACTATTCTTTATACCAATATTTTCTTGAAAATAAATTTTACAGATATCTTTCAAAAAATTCCGTCAGAGGGCGCCTTAAACTTTATAGTAACCAACAACTATTTTTAACCGTTATTTTTGTATCTAATAAAATGCTTATAAAAGTTCAAACTTAAATTTTGTGCTCAAAATCCGCATCGTTGTGAGTAATTAAGCGGCCAAAAATTGAACTGCGTTCTATGGGTGGGGAAGGTAACATTTCTACTCCTGAACACAGTTCAGTTTGCGCTTCTTAACCCCTCCTATTGATTCAGATTTTGAGCACAAAATTTAAGTCTAAACTTTGGCAAGCATTTAATTAGATTTAAAAAAAAAAGATTAAAAATAATTGTTGGTTATTCTAAAGTTTAAGGCGCCCTCTAACGGATTTTTTTTAATTAATCTTTAAAATTTATTTTCAAGGAAATATTGACATAAAGAATAATTTTAGCGAAAACCGACCAATTTTTCCGTTTTTTATAATCATTTGAAATTTTAACCTCCCCACCCCCATTAAACGCAGCTCAGTTTGCGCTACTTTACCACTCACAACGATTCAGATTTTCATCTCAAAATTTAAGTTTATGTGTAAGCTTCTAAAAAAAAATATGAGATGGAAAAAATAACGGAAAAAAATAGTTGTTCGTTAATCCAAAGTCTATAGCGCCCTCTATCGGCATTTTTTGAATCTTATCTTTATAAATTATTTTCAAGATAATACTGACATAAAGAATAATTTTAGTGAAAATCGCAAATCAATTGACCAATTTTTCCGTTTTTAATAGTCATTTGAAATTTGAACCTCCCCCCGCAATTCAGTTTGCGCTACTTAACCACTTCCAACGATTTAGATTTTGAGCTCAAAATTTAAGTTTTTGTCTAAGCTTCTAAAAAAAATTAATGAGATGCAAAAAATAATGGTAAAAACTAGTTTATCGTTACTCCAAAGTCTAAAGCACCCTCCATCGACATTTTTTGAAATTTATCTTTATAATTTATTTTCAAGAAAATATTGACATAAAGAATAGTTTTAGTGAAAACCGCAAACGAATCGACCAATTTTTCTGTTTTTTATAATCATTTGAATTTTTGGACCCTAAACTTTAATGGCGCATTGAAAGACGTTTGGGATCCTTAGTTTCCTATTTAATATTGTTCACCATGATATGACAGACCAGCATGTTAAGTTTGTAAACGACCTTTTGAGACACCCTGTAAATATATATATTTTAAATTCACTTGTTCTTAATTGATTGAAGTCAATAAAAGTGAGTAAAATTCCATTTTCAAATAATTACACCCAAAATTTCTAGAAACTTTTATTAATGCATTCTAAATTATTATTATTATTATTATTATTATTATTATTATTATTATTATTATTAGTAGTAGTAGTAGTAGTAGTATAAATTTAAAATAGAATAATAGAATTTGTAATAACCTTTTAAGCGCCTTAACCGATTTTTCCATCACGTAGATTTTGATTCAAAGGCTTATTTAACTCAAAATTGATATGAATGTTAATTTTTTAAGTGCATATGATAAATATATACCTAAGATTATAAAATACAAATCTCTATATGAATACTTCCCGTAGTTATTATTTTATAAAACATTAAAGTTGCATGTAAATTTCTGCAGGGTGCTTAAAGGGATAAAGGAGTAAAAATAATTGTCGAAAATGTTGAAAAACTAATATTAGACTTAAATTATAGATTTTTTTTTTCTGTTATGAAAAATTTGGATTTCAAGTAAAATGTGTATTTACTTCACTTGTATTTAAATATTTTAGTCTGTTGTCAGTTTAAAAAAGTAGCATATTCAAAAAAACATAAGAAAAACCCCAAGAGAAATTTCAAGGGAGTATACAAATAAATTCAAACGTTTTCTTTTCAAAAAATGAATGTGTTTAAAAATTTAAAAAAAAAATCTGTTCGTTAAAGTCAGGGTAAAGTCTTTTGTTTTTAAATACCGCAGTATTATTCTAAAGAAAGAATAAATGTTCTTAAACAAATCGTGTTGATTTTTTTCCTTATTTACAATAAAGAAACCCTTGGTTATTTGAAAAACTCGTCCTTTTGAAAAAACAAAATACTGCATCTAAACTGATAGTTGAAGACAATTTTAAAATAGATTTGAATTATTTATGCAAATGTAAAGTGAAGAAACACGTAATTCCTTGGGATATAATAATAATAATAATAATAATAATAATAATAATAATAATAATAATAATAATAATAATAATAATAATAATAATAATAATAATAATAATTATTATTATTATTATTATTATTATTATTATTATTATTATTATTATTATTATTACTATTATTATTATTAATTTATTTTAAAAATTTGAGATCTTATAATAAAGGAGTACAAAATATGAGAATGTAACTAAAACTAATATTAGACTTAAATTATAGAATATTGTTTTTGCTGTTATGAGAATTTTGAGTTTCAAATAAAAAGGGTATTTACTTCTTTAGATTTTTTTTTTCTAAATGGGGAAAAATATTTGTGTCTGTTGTCAATTTAAATAAGTTGCTCATTCAAAAAACATAAAAAAAACCACATATGAAATTTAGCGGGAGTGTGCAAATAAATTCAAACGTTTTCCCTTAAAAAAACGAATGTGTTTTAAAAAAATTAAAAAATCTGTTCGTTGATGTCAGAGAGAAGTGTTTTGTTTTCAAAAAACTACCATATTATTTTAAAGCAAGAACAAATGTCCTTAAACACATTGTTTAGATTTTTTTTTTTTTTTTTTTTTTTTTTTTACAAGATAGAATAGCCCTGGTTACTTGGAAAAGTTGTCCTTCTGAAAAAATAAAATAGTGCATGTAAACTAATAAGGTGGTCTGGTGTAATAACGCCAGGCGGGGTAATAACGCCAAGTGCTAATATTACGCATAATTATATAATAATCCTGTAAATGGCACATATGAGCCTTTTCGCAGAAGGTGTCTGAGTCATATAAAACTGAAACAACAGTTTAAAGTTAATTTGTTCCATTTATAGGACTTATCGCTTTTAGAAACAACTAATATTAACGCTTGATCTAAAATTTGCGAGATAAGTTATGTGATGTGTAGACTATATATTTATTAAAAAATACTTTGTTCATTACATAAAATTGTAGTGCATTTCATGTTGTTTGAAAATGTTGTAGAAGATTTTTAATATCTTCATGAGATAGTTTGTAGTTTAGAACGCATTGTGCAATAAGTATACTGAAGTAATAACGCCAAGGAATGGTGTTATTACTCAGACTGATACCTTACAGTGGAGGAACTACACCCGAAGGGGGTTTATTTTTTTCTTTATGTATTAACAGCATTATTGTTATTGTTGAAATTGTTAGCTTAAGGAGGGTCCGATACCCAAAACTAATATTTTCTTTTGTGGGGGAGGGGGTAATACTAATGTAAAAACAATTTTTAACTCTTATAAATAAAACGACATCAAAATGTTTTCGATATTCCAATTCCAACATTTTCAAAATCAGGCTTTTATAAAATTCCAACTTGATTGTTCAATTGAGTCCTAAATTTTAACTGGTCCGCTTTTCCAGCATACTGTTTTTCAAACCTTTAACTGATGTAACAGAAATTGTAACATAACTAGATGAAGCGATCTGTGAGACCGCAAGATCGAAAGATGAATAAAAGGCGTAAATAACTCATAGGATGATGTTTTTGTACTAAACTTTTTTGTACAAGACTATTATATTTAACAATCACTTATTTAAAAGTATCTAGTTATTGTACTAAAGTTCCAAATGAAACAAATTTCGGTAGTATTTGTAGTTAAACCGAAAATTATAAGTTAAACTATAAAAAGCAGTGGTCTGTGAGATCCGTAACATTAGTTAAAGGTTATAATACGATCAATGATTAAAACTCACAGAGTACTGTTTCTGCACTGCACTTTTTGTACAGGATTAATTCTAATTAAATTTAATCTATTCAAATATGTCTAATAATAGTACAAGGACGCCAAACGAAAGTGAATTTCAGTTGTAACTATATTTAAACTGGAAAATACAAGTTAAACTCTAAAATTAGGGAGGGGGGGGGGACAGCATTTACTGATATCGCTAACAGCAGTTAAAAGTTAATTTTGTTGCTAAGAATTGAAATAAGATTATATAACTGCATGAATCATGCATAAAATTTAATAAGAGATCTCACACGGACATTGATTTTTATCAAAAATCTTATTTAACTAATTAAAAATACAAATTTATTAAAGCATTTTTAAATGAATCCGACATTTTAACTTTGGATTTGTGCGAATCCGCATTAGTGTGAAGTTTACCGGTTTAAAAGTATTTACAATACTTCTATAACAGTGATAACAAACATATTTATTACACATAACTCTAGTTATTATAAAATTTCACATAATAAAAATATTACATTAAAAATTGTTAAAACTTTAAATGTTTCTTAGTTAAGCGGGACATTTTAAGGAAAGATAAGCTTACAGCGTTATATTCTGTTGGAGCTCCCCTCCTTTTCTTTCACTTGCACAAAATATTGAATATTTTCTCGTGTATAGTATGCATACATAGAAATATAAACTCTGATTTAGAAAAACTTAGTTAAAACTGAGCAATGTTTCTAATAATTATATTTACACAGTCCTTTTCAAGCAAAAAGAAGCTCCGGGTCTGATATTCTTTTGACTGCCCCCCCTCCCCCGTTTCTTTTACTTACACTTTTACAAAAAATTGAACAGTTTCTATCGCTTAGAATACATTTTGTCAATTTCTAGGGCTGTGGAGTTTGTTTTATTTAGATTTGGGCAATTTACATGGGATTATTCCATCTTATTTTATAGTTTTGTTTGCATGGCGTGTTTACCCACATAAGTGGGTAACAACGCCAATTAGCATAGGTCAAAAAATCACGCCATTACATTTTATGTATACATATCTGCTAAATTATTTTTTTATATAGATAGTTAATGAGTTGCTTTATCAAATCCTACATTTATTTAAAAAATACAATCATAAAGTAAGCCGTGAAAATTGGTAGAACTTTGACGTGGCGTTATTATCCCAGAATACCTTAGTTTTATCCAATTTAAAAATACATTTGAATTATTCATGCGAGTTTAAAATAAAGAAGTGATTTTATTTGGGTACGCAAAAAATTTAGAGAATTTAATATTATTATTATTACTATTACTACTACTTTAAATTGAAAGTGTTAATTTTTATAATAAAGGAATAAATATTGTTGTACAGAATTTTGCTAAAACTGATATTAGAATTAAGTTATAGAATGTTTTTTGAGGTTATGAGAAATTACGAATTTCAAGTAAAAATCTGTATTTATTTTTCTAGATTTTAAAAAAATATATTTGAGTCTGTTGCCAGTTTAAAAAATTGGCATATTCAAAAGAATATAAGAAGAACCTCAAATGAAATTTCATTGGAGTATGCAAATAAATTCAAACGTTTTCTTTTAAAAAATGAAAAAAAAAATCTCTTTATTGAAGTCAGAGTAAAGTGTTTTGTTTTTTAAAAATATCCATATTATTTAAAAGTAAGAGTGAATGTTCTTGACCGTTTATACGACGAATTAATATCGCAATGTAATTTTAATTTTGTTTTTACCATATTACAGTTTCGAAAGTTTTAATTTATCCATACAATTTTAGAAAATAACAAAAAATATATTTCTGCAGTTTTTTAAACTGTTTTCAATTTAGTGATCACTTTTTGTAAGACGATTATTAATTGGCAGCCTATGCAAATATAACAAGTTATTTTCCACTATATGCTATTGTATATTGTTCTTCACTATTTACTCGAATTTCCAAAACATTTAGATTCTTAGTGGTAAAATATAAGTAATATAGAGAAAACGATAAAAACAAATAATACATTTTTATGCAAATTAATGAAATTACATTTTTTATGCCTGTGATAAATGCGTAAACATAAATATTTCATTTTCAAAGTTGAAATCAACTTAATATTTTATGGGAAAAATAAGGACATCGTTATTATGTTGAAAAATGTCTGTTTTGTGTTACAAATAATGCAATGTTCCCGGTTTGGGAACATTGGCGTTTAAACGGTTAAAAAAACAAAAGTATTTGAGTCTGTTGTCTGTTTAATTTACTCCAAAGAATATAAGAACTTCAAATGAAATTTCATGGGAGAATGCAAATAAATTCAAACGTTTTTCTCTTAAAAAATGAATATGTTTAAAAAAATCTGTTCGTTAAAGTCAGATTGAACTATTTTGTTTTTAAAAACTGAAATATTATTTTAAAGTAAGAGTAAATGTTCTTGATAACATAGTTTAGAATGTTTCTTTTTTCCGTTTTTTACAAGAAAGAAAAGCATTGCTTATTTGAAAAAGTCGTTCTTCTGAAAAAAATAAAGTACTGTATGTAAACTCAAAATTGGGGACAATTTAAGAATAAATTTGAATTACTTATGTAAACTTAAAGTGTAGAAGTATGTGATACCATGTGAGTACGCAAATTAATTAAAAAAAATCTCACTATTATTACTATTACTGTTACAACTACTTTAAATAAGTATAAATTCTTATACTAGAGGGGTAAAAATATTATCAACAATGTAACTCAAATTGATATTAGACTTATATTATGGAATGTTTTTTGCTGTTATGAGAAATTCGAATTTAAAATAAAATATATATTTACCTTTCTAGATTTTTTTTTAAAGAAAAATATTTGAGTCTTTTGTTAGTTTAAATAAGTGGCATATCTAAAAGAACATAAAAACTCAAATGAAATTTCAAGAGTGTTCAAATAAATTCAATCGTTTTCTCTTAAAAATGAATATGTTTACAAAAAATTAAAAAAATATGTTCGTTGATGTCAGAGTGAAGTGTTTTGTTTTAAAAACTACCATATTATTTTAAAGCAAAAATAAATGTTCTTAAACACATAGTTTAGAATATATTTTTTTTTTCGTTTTTTACAAGATAGAAAAGTTTTGGTTACTTGGAAAAGTAGACCTTCTGAAAAAAATAAAGTAGTGTTTGTAAATTGATTCTTGGATCTAATTAAAAATACATTTAAATTACTCTACTCCTGCGAATTTAAAGTAAAGAGGTATGTGATTCCATAGGAGTACGCAAATAAATTCGAGAGTTTCAACATTATTATTATTACTATTACTACTACTTTAAATGTAAAATATTACATCTTATAATAAAGGGATAAACAGTATTGTACAGAATTTTGCTAAAACTCATATTAGAATTAAGTTTTTTTCTGTCATGCGAAATTTGAATTTCAAGTAAAACCTTTATTTATATCTATAAATTAAAATAATTCTGAGTCTATTGTCAGTTTAAAGAATTGGCATATTCAAAAGAACATAGTAAAAAACTTAAATGAAATTTCAAGGGCTTATACAAATAAATTCAAACGTTTTCTGTTTAAAAAATAAAAATTCTTAAAAAAAAAAAAAAAAATCTTTTTGTTGAAGTCAAAGCGAATTGGTTTATTTTTAAAAACAGTCATATTATTTTAAAGCAAGAATAATTTTTCGTAAACAAATAGTTTAGATTTTTTTTCGTCTTTTACAAAAGAGAATTGTTTGGTTACTTCGAAAAGCCGTCCTTCTGAAAATATAAAGTACTACATGTAAACTAATAGTTGGCTATAATTTAAAAATGCATTTAATTTACTCTTGCGAATTTAAAGCGAAGAATTATGTAATTCCATTAGAGTATGCAAATAAATTCAAGAGTTTCAATACTATTATTATTACTAATACTACTACTTTAAATTTAGAGTAGAAATTCTTATAATAAAGGTAAAAATTATTGTCGAGAATGGAGCTAAAAGTAGTGTTAGACTTAAATTATAGAATGGTTTTTGCTGTTATGAGAAATCCAAATTTAAAATAAAATGTATATTTATTTCTCTAAATCTTTTTAACACGATAATCTTTTCAATGAAAATATTTGAGTCTTCTATTAGTTTAAATAAGTGGCATATTTAAAAGAACATAAGAAAGACCTCAAGTGAAATTTCAAGGGAGTATGGAAATAAATTCAAACGTTCTCTTTTCAAAAATTGAATGCCTCAAAAAAAATATGTTCGTTAATGTCAGAGTGAAGTGTTCTATTTTTAAAAGATGCAATATTATTCTAAAGCCAGAATAAATGTTCTTACACATATAGTTTATATTTCTTTTCGTCTTTTACAAAAAAGAAAAGTATTGGTTACTTGGAAAAGTCGCCTTTATGAAAAAATAAAGTACGGTATGTAAACTGATGGTTGAAGACAATTTAAAAATACATTTGAATTACTTATGCAAATTTAAAGTGAATAAGTACGTAATTTCATGGGAGTACGCAAATAAATTCAAAAGTTCCATTATCATCCTTATTATTATTATTACTATCACTAATACTTTATATTTAAATTTTGAATTCTTATAATAAAGAAGTAAAAATGAATGTATGTAATGACTGAATGAATGAATGTAATGAATGAATGAATGAATGTAAAGAATGAATGAATGAATGAATGAATGAATGAATGTAATGAATGAATGAATGAATGTAATGAATGAATTATGAGAATGTAACTAAAAATTTTATTAGACATTTATATTTTTATATTAGATTAAAATTTATATTAGATATTACTCATGTGAAATTTAACCAGGGTATGCAAATAAACTCAAATGTGTTCTTTTAAAAAACGAATGTGTTTAAAATTAAAAAAAATCTGTTTTTTAATGTAAGAGTGAAGTGTTTTGTTTTTAAAAACTGCCGTATTATTTTAAAGCAAGAATAAATGTTCATAAACACAGTTTAGAATATTTTGTCCCGTTTTTTTAAAAGTTAGAAAAACCTTGGTTATTTGGAAAAATCATCCTTCAAAAAAAATTAATGTACTGTATGTAAACTGATAATTGAATCCAATTTAAGAATACATTTGAATTATGCGAATTTAAAGTAAAGAAGTATATGATTCCATGGGAGTACGCAAAAAAAAATTGAGAGTTTCAATGTTATTATTATTACTATTACTATTACCACTACTTTAAATTAAAAATATTAATCCTTATAATAAATGGCTAAGTATTATTGCACAGGATTTTGCTAAGACAGACATTAGAATAGAATTAAGTCACAAAATGTTCTTTTTTTTCTGTTATGAGAAACTCGAATTTCAAGTAAAATCTGTATTTATTTCTCTAGGTTTAAAAAAATATTTGAGTCTGTTGTTTGTTTAAAGAATTGGCATATTCAAAAGAACATAAGAAAAACTTCAAGTGAAATTTCATGGGTTTATGCAAATAAATTTAAACGTTTTCTCTTAAAAATGGCCATATTATTTGAAAGTAAGAGTAAATGTTCTCAAAAATATATTTTGGAATTTTATTTTTCGTTATTTACAAGAAAGAAAAGCCTTGGTCACTTAGAAAAGTCGTCCTTCTGAAAAAATAAAGTACTGTATGTAAACAGATAGTTGAATCCAATTTAAAAGTAAATTTTAATTACTCATGTGAATTTAAACTGAAGAAATATATAACTTCATTGGAATATGCCAAATAAATAAAAAAATCTCACTATTATTACTATTGCTGTTACTACTATTTTAAATTTAAAATATAAATTCTTATACTAAAGTGGTAAAAATATTATCAACAATGTAACTAAAATTGATATTAGACTTAAATTATAGAATTTGTATTGCTGTTATGAAAATTTGGAATTTAAAATAAAATATATATTTACTTTTCTAGATTTTTTTAAATACGAAAAACATTTGTGTTTTTTGTCAATTTAAAATAACTGGCATATTTAAAAGAACATAATAAAAACCTCAAGTGAAATTTCAAGGGAGTATGCAAATAAATTTAAACGTTTTCTCATAAAAAATGAATGTGTTAAAAACTTAATAGAAATATATATATATATATATATATATATATATATATATGTTCGTTGATCTTAGAATAAAGTTTCTTGTTTTTAAAAACTGCCATACTATTTTAAAGGAAAAAAAAAAATTCTTAAACACATACTTTAGAATTTTTCTTCTTTTTTCAGAAAAAAAAGTCTTGGCTACTTCGAAAAGTAGTCCTCTTGAAAAAATAAAGCACTGTTTGTAATCTCATAGCTGGATGCGATTTACAAAAAACATTTAGATTCCTTCTTTTTTCAAAGTGAAGCAGTATGCAATTCCATGGGAGTAAGCAAATAAATTCAAAAGTTTTCTCTTAAAAATAATGAATTAAAAAAATAAAAAGAAAAAAAAGCTGTTCGTTTTGTCAGCATGAAGGCTTTTATTTTTATAAATCATTGTATTATTTTAAAGGAAAAAATCTCGAACACATAGTTTAGAATAAGATTCTTTTAAGGCTTCCTATAAATCTAATTTACTTCTAAAAAGTTTATTATATGTTATAAAAAAATAAAGGATTACCGGTAAACTATGAATTGGACTGGATTTAAAGATTTTATGTTTCAATTCCTAATACGAATTTAACCTGGAGAACTATATAAGCACATAAGAGTATATAAATATTTATTCATCTAATTTTTTAAACTGATAAAATAACTTTTAAGCTGTTTTCATTTTAGAAAGCTACATTTTAGGGATAAGAAGATTTATTTTTAAAATGCAATTTTTACTTGCAATATTTTAAGAGATTTTGCAGAATTTCGAATCCGAATATGTATTATTGTTCTTTAAATGCGATATTTAAAAAGAGGTATCTTTTCTCTTTGTAGTTACTGAATAATAATATTTTAGATTTGTAGCTGTATAATATTGAAATTTGTCTTAGAAATATGCTTTATTTATTCATAAAAGAGCGTTTCTGAGATAACTTACAAATAAATCATTTATAAATAAGATATCAGCGGGTAATTCACATTTCTAGGTTTTTTTATGTATGCGGATTTTTGCATTTGAAAGTAAAACCAGTAATGATGTCATTAAAATATACATAAAAATATTCTATCAAAATCTATAAGTAATTTTACTTTACTTTCCGTAAAAACGAAGAAACATATTTAACTAGTCTTTTTATGACAAAAAATTTGTAGTAGTCTTTTAGCAAATATAAAACTAAGAAAAAAACATTAACGCATTCGAAAATCTAGGCATGTCTCTAAGAAAAGTGAGATAATTTTTTTTTGAAGGAAAAATTTCCCTCTCAAAACATCAAACAAATTTGTAATTTTTGGCTCAGAGGTTACCAGAGACCGACATCTAATTTATCCGCAGGTTCTGTATATATATGTGTAATTATGAACGTACATAACACGATCATTTTTTATAGAAATATGAGATTTGCTTCAATTTTTTGTAAGTAGGTTTTATCTGTTAACCTTTTATTGGGCAAATTACTTCAGTTGCTAAAATTTTTAAATGATTGAATGACACCAGGTTTTAAGAAGAAATTTGTTTAAAAATATATAAATGCTTTTCGTCCGTGTATATTGCAAATGTCAAACTTCCTTTAAAAATGTTGTGCCATTCTGGCATTTATTAATTCAAATTATTTAGGACATATACTTCCCAACATTTTATCAATGGTTAATGTGCTTCCCTGATTAGTTTTGGGGGTTTATTGGTTAAATATAAAGGGAAAAATGGGGAGTAATTGTTGCCTTTATTTAAAAAATGAGTTTTTATGCATAATTATCCGATTCGCTTCAATTTGGTATACAAGTTTATTTTGATAAAACGCTTTCCTGATAATATTTGGAGGTTCATTGGTTAATTATAAAGAGGGGAAACGTTGAGGATAATCCTTCCCGTTTTCTTTTTTTTGCGGCATTATTCAATGAAACAACAGTACAATGCATTATTAGAAGGAATAGTTTGTGAGATCAATGCCATCAGTTTATCTGAGCAGGTATCTTTTTTATGTATGTTATATATACTTTTGTTCAATTTCTTTTGAATTAACATAATTTTTGAAGTATTTTTAGCGTAGATTAAAAGTGTTTGGGAATTCGATTTGTCTGTCCTCTTTTAAATATAAATAGATACGATTATCACGAGCTTAGGGAATTTCCCGCCATAACCTTCTTTACAGAAAATGGAATGTGTGACATTTATAGTTCACTTAAAGGGATACAAAAAACATTCTGTAATATCATATTCTACAGTAAAAAATCGTGTTCCGTATATTTTATTAAAGTGAAATTGCTTCAAATACATTTAAATTTATATAAATTATGAAGGAGCAATACAAAATTCTTCCTAAAAATGTGGAATTTAAGGTATATCATTCAATTAAAGCGATTCATAATTACTTTACATTGCACCCTATGTGAAAAAAAAAACTTTTGCTTCGTGATTTTAAAATGTTATATTATTTAAAATATAATAAAATTGTTGTACATTTTTATTAATTATATGTGACTTCTCCAGGAGTCATTCGGAAGCATGTCCGACCGATGTCAACAGCATTCAGTATGAGATCATGATTAATGGGCTTTTCGACTTGCTCCGGCTTACTGGATGGTTCTAACCACTCTCTTCTGGAGTATGCACTGTCTAAGCTATTTCTTTGAGTTGCAGTGAAGTGCGGGTATCGATTATCGCTGGTGAAGGTAGATTTGTCACGAAGCCTTCCCAACTGGCAGGTTATGTTCATTTTTTAAAAACAAAGAGGTGAAATGAGGGCTAATTCCCCTTCATGTAGATAAATAGATATTTTTATGCAGAATTATCCGATTTCTTTCAAAATTAATGTACCGGTTTATTCTAATAGGTGATCCTCTGGTTAGATTTGTACGTTCATTAATTAAATGTAAAGAGGAGATATAAACGCTAATTATCCTGTATTCAGATAAATGGATTTTTTACGCGGAATTATTCGATTTATTTTAATTTGATATACCGGTTTATTCTGATAAAGTGATCCATTGATTAAATTTTATAAGTTTTTTTATTAAGTTATTTTATTAAATTAATAAGTTATTTTATTAAATTAATTAAATTGGTTAAGTATAAAGGAGGTAATGAGAGGCTATTTCCCCCTTAACAGATTTTTCGATTGACACTATTCTTTGAAAAAGGAGTACAATGTAGTGTGTTTCAAAACTAACGATCCATTTCTTTGAAAACACTAATTTTTTGATTTCTTTCACAAGTGTTTGAAGAAATGCTCTCCTTAGAAGAAAAATTAGCCATCGTTTCCTGGAAACTGGGTGCAGCAGCAGCAGTTCGAACGGTTTCTCGAGGAGCTTGAGACCAGAGCCTTACATCCCCGACACATAGTGGTATGGTACCACTAATGGGAATTGAACTCGCGGCAAAATTTAAACTTACAATTAACTCCCCCCCCCCAAAAAAAAAAAAAAAAAAATAAATAAAAACTAATTCCGAGATCGTGTGAAAAACTAAGTAAAAAACGTTAAAAACCCTTTAAAATCTAGTAAAAATTTGAAATGGTTGTGGCTTTGCAATTAATTAATTGCAAAAAATCCGAACGTCATATGCACGCACTCCCAGACTCTTCTCGGAATATGTCCGATTACACTAGCGATTACGGCGCTGAGAGATGTGCATACTACGACGACCGGTGGAGAAATGAGACAGCAGCCAAAAAAAAAATCACTCCTTATATTCGCGTGAGTCAATAGGGGTAGAGCCAAAGGTGACGAAACATATGAAAAGTGCGTCAACTGAACCATCGAAATGCAGAAAAAAGCCACCAACAACGAACGTGAAAGAGTGAAAGTGGGCTCATTTCACCTGCCTGATGAATACTCTTAATGGTATCCTCAGATGCTGATGGTGGTCGTTCAGGGCATTTTTCATCCGCCACGCTAACGGTTCGTCTGAATTTGTTCAAAAGTAGCCTTATATTAGCCTTTGTTGGTGGTTGTTTTCCGTATTTTCGGTGGTACAGTTGGTGCAACTTTTCATATGCTCTATTTACCAATTTTATGGAAACGACGGCTATTCGATATTCCAAGGTGATCATTCCTTCAAACATTTAAGAAAGAAATCAATAGATTGGTTTTATTCACAGAAATTGATCGTTATTTTTGGAACGGCCTATAGAATTATTGTGAACAGACTTTCCGCTTAATGGCATCAGTTTAACTAAGAATTTTTCTTTTTATATAGTATTACCCTCTTTTATATAATTAAACTAGATTGCTCCTGAAGAATCATCACGATTTAGTTTCTGACACTAATTGATGGCTCATCAAAGTAAATCAAAATGCTTTAGAAATTTCCATGATTTATTAATGTGGTTCAATGTTATTTCCATGTAGTTGTATGTACTTTGTTCCGTTAGACTGAAATTGCTAAAAATAAAATTGCCTAGAATAAAAAAATACAGCAAGCTATAATTTAGAGGCTATATATATATGTATATATATATACAGGGTGGTCATAAAAAAACTTTGCTGATATATGGAGCTCTAGCGACCAGTCCGCTCAACCGATCGAGGTGAAATTTCAGATATAGCTGTTCAGAGGTATGAGCTCGAGATTCTGTGAACGGCAACAAAATGGCACTCACGTTACGGTTATAGTTACAGAAACTCGAAATTTTCCAATGGCAACACCCATTTTTTCATCGCAAAATGCTCAGTGCATGCGAAAACCCTAAAGAGCGTTCGAACCGTATGTGTATCGCAAGAAACGGACATGTTATGCACGCACAAGTAACTGTTCTGCGAATCCTCCCCCCCCCCCCATAAAAAAAACTCGATTGGTGCGCAAGTAGGAAATTTTCATATGATACAGAGTCAGTACACTAATCTCTGATTACAATACAGATCGGAGAAAAAACTTTTATTTTGATTACACATTTTCCACATGGGTGCCATCACAGGCAAGTACACTTTTCATGATTGCGAATGTGGACAGTACAGCGAACGTTACATCGCATGAGGGATGTTTGCAATCTCACGTTTGATAGAATCTTTCAAATCTGGCGAAGTTTGCGGATTGCACATGTACACTCTAGATTTTAGATATCTCCAGAACCTGGAATCCATAGGAGTGAGGTGGGGGGATCGCGGAGACCGTTGATGTTACCAGTTAAGATGAAATATGCCTCGTCCGTTCATAATACGCGAAGAGATCGATCGTTATCTCCATCATATTGGATAAGAAATTCATTAACAAAGTTTATATGTTGTTGATGGTCTCTCACTTCTAACATCTAGGCTTTCTGGTACCGGTAAGGAAACATGCGGATTACAGAGCGCAGTAATTTTAAGACCATTGATTTCGGTGTATCAAATATACGAGATGCACCTTTTGTAGTTTGCATGTGTCCTCTGGTCACTATGTGATGCACTTCCATAACAGTATCCTCAGGAACAGTTGGTCGTCCGGATCGGAGACTATCACAGGTGCAGACATTTTCTTCGAATTTCAGTACTAAATCACAAATAGCTTGTGCAATGCACAGGCCACATATTTGGCGATAGTTTCGACGGTAAATGCGCCAGGTTTTCGCAGCATTCATCTAATTTTGATAATAGTTTTACCAACTAACAACTAACGAAGTCATTTTGTTGGCACCTGAGAGCTCCGACGGAAGAACTAACATTCCCACCCCACTTTTTATCCGTTTTCTACCCTGGCAAACAACGATCTACGACAATCTGGCAAACGACGTTTTGTGATTGGTATTTTGTCTCTGTCACATTCAAATTTTCTTCGTGCGCCTTGGTCGTGTTTTTTGGGGTCGTTCGTAGAGCTGTTTTTGTGCGAGCATTACGCGTCCGTTTACTGCACTAACCATACTGTTCCAACGATCTTTAAGGTTTTCGCATGCGCTGAGCATTTTGCGATGAAAAAAATGGGTGTTGCCATTGGAAAATGTCGAGTTTCTGTAACTATAACCGTAACCGTGAGTGCCATTTTTTTGCCGGTCACAGAATCTCGAGCTCATACCTCTTAATACCTACATCTGAAATTTCACCTCGATCGGTTGAGCGGACTGGCTGCTAGAGCTCCATATATCGGCAAAGTTTTTTTTATGACCACCCTGTACATCGTAAATAACAAAACACCTTTTTTATGATTAATCTTCTATAATAAGATGCTTGAAAATGACTCATTTCAATCAATAGACAATGCGTGTTTTAAAAACTTTAATCGCATTTTTGGCTATGATAGCAACGCAAGGAATTGCAAAGGAGGAAAAAAGAAACATGAAAAAAAAGAAATATGAGCTTTTTTTTATTATTAAAGAACCACATGTGATTATTCTACACAAGGCACTATAATCTAATTTTCTGCGTTTAAATAAGATTTCTACGTTAAATTAAAAACTAGTCAAATATGGCAATCCCAAAACTTTCTTTTATCTTATGCATGTTAACACTTTCTGAAAAATGTAGCATAGCAGCGCCACCGGTTAGGTGGTTTAACCCAAAATCTGATCAGCAATAACTTATGTCAACTGAATCTGAAGTTTGATGATAATTAATGCATTAGTTTTTGAAATAGAGTTATTGCAAAATCTTAAAAAAAACTACATAAGAGCGGCACATGATGGGCGATATACACCAAAAACTAATCAGGATAAATTTTTTAGAAGGTACTGACTGAATCTGAAGTTTGATGAAAATCCATGTATAAGGGAATCAGATACATTTATTGCGAAATCTTGAAAAAGGAAGCATAGCAGCACCATCAGTTGGACGATTTTCACTAAAAACTAAAAAAAAGTAATGTATATCAGGGACTAACAGAATCTGAAATTTTAGAAAATTTCAGGCATTAGTTCTTGAGATAGATCTCTTGCAATAATCATGAACAATGCACCATGGCAGCGATACCTGTTGAGCGATTTGCATCAAAACGTAATTAGGATTAACTTACAACAGGTAAAAACTTATTATAATTTTTTATTAAATTATCCGTGCATTAGTTCTTTAGATAGAGTGCCCACAATCTTTATGACACATACAGACGAACGATCAGACAGAATCATAAAATCACAGACTCACAGACAGACATTTGGTAAATACAGGTTTTTCTGTATCTCTGACACCTAAAACATGTAAACTCGCTATTAAAAAAAAAAAAAAAAAAAAAAAAAAAAAAAAAAAAAAAGGAAATCGATTTTTTTTAATCCAATAGTTTTATTTATTTTTTAATTTTTATTTATTTATTTATTTATTGTAAAGATAGAAAAAAGCAACAAATTGTTGAACCTACACCGTTTTTCGAGTCTTTTAACGCATGACGCAATAATAAAATAACATTTTTTTAGTCTGTAAATTACGTAATTCAGAAAATTTAAAATATATTTCATTTACAAATGTAATTGTTCTTTTAAATGTCATGCTGGAAAAAACACTTTTCATTTCAATCAAATTAACAATCAAATAAAATTATAACATGTTGATTATATACAGGAGAAAGAGAAAGACACATCGGAAATATTAGATGTTAAAGTCCCACGTAATCAATAAAATACTCACTAAATCTTCGAAATATGATATAAAAATAGAAACCGTTTTTGAAATTCTTTTAAATTTTTTTTACACATGTCTTTCGACGACGGAAAAGCCTTTAAGAAGCCACTTCAGTCAAGCAAAAAGATCCGTTCGCCTAATGCTAAACCTATGGAAGAAATTTATAAAGATATCTTGATCACATTTCAATATATATCTATTTTTTCATTGTTGATATTGGTAACTATTATTCCATAGCTATACTGGATAGCTAAGATCAATCTATATGCAAGCCTTTTTTTTTTTAACTTTTTCGATTTTGATTGCAGATTGTGTCTATAAGAATACTTTCACTTTTGAAACCGGTTTTGAAAATTAAAGTGCTCTCACAAAAAAATAAAATAAAATAAAATAAAATAAAATAAAATAAAATAAAATAAAATAAAATAAAAATCAAAAAAGAAAAATAGCGGCCTTCCTATCAGTCGAACTCAGCTGTATAATGCAAAACATTTCATTTAAAAATATTGAAATACGACCGAGATATCTTTATAAATTTCTTTCATAGGCTAATAACTTTAGCGAAAGAGTCTTTTTGTTAGACTGAAATAGCCTCCTAAACATGGGGAAAAAAATATGATTTTGTCACTAACAAATGTAATGTATTATTTTCTGTAAAAGCAATGTATATGACTGTGCGTGTACAAAAATAAAGTAATATTCAGTATTATTGGTGTAGTTTGACAAATATTGCAACGTTATTAAAATAATGTTAATGACATTGGAGACTCCAAAAAACGTATTTTTAGAAAAGAAAAAAAAAAATCCTTCTGTCTGTCTGTGTATTTATCTGTGTGTCAGTAAACGCTCTATCTCCGAAAATATTGAGACGAGACTTGAAATTTGATGTGTACCTAAAATGTAATACTGAAAAGAGTCTATTGAATATCAGTAATCTGGATTATACGGAACTATATTTTTCGGTTTCTCGAACTATTTTTTCTAATGAAAGGTATATATAAATTTCTGAATTTTATTTGTTTTAAGGAGTGTGTGTAAAAAATAATAAAAAAACAAAATGTTGCGACAATAATGAAAGTGATCAGTTAATTCGTTATCGAAATATTTATAATCACATTTTCCACACTCGTCGAATTTTCATGACCCTGTATTTCATTGAGATTTCAATTCAAATATATATTTTAATTGGAAATGAGACACTTAATCTAACGCAGTAAATTGTTAGTTAATAGGATTATCATTTTTCGACTTATAAAATTGTCTCTTTTACACAATTCAGTACTACTTGTGTAGTTTAGCGTTTCATATGATTTGTCGAAATAGTTTCATCCGCAATTCAATAATAAAGCATTACTATGTGTAAAAAATATATAAATATACGTTTAAACATTATTTCGCAATTGCAATGAATTTTACAAATAGTTAATCACCTGTTTTATTTTCATATTTTATGTTATGATTATCCATGATGGGTAACTATTACGGTTGCATAAAACGACTAGGTTTCCCTTAGCATCCATAATTAAACAAAAGTTTTCTTCCAGGCGAATTCTTTAAAGATTTTTTCAAGCTGAAAAATAAAATGACATTTAAAAAAATAAACTTCATACAGCGATGAAAAATATAGCAGAGCGCGTCGATAAATTTAAACAACAATTTTCTTCTTCTAGTTAAAAAATTCTCGTTCAAAATGTGAAAGAAATTTGCACTTTTTTATATTACAGACAGTTGATTTCTTCACTTTTTTAAAAACAAATAAGGCTTTTTTCTTTAACTTTTTTATGTAAAACAGAAGAGAAGAAATGCATCATTAAACATTATGTTTAGAATCGGATTCTTTTCAATCGGTATTTTTTTTCTATTTAAAATTTCTCAGTAAAATGTATTATTCTGTAGAATTTTTAGTTACAATTTAAGATATTTTTTTAGACAAAAAAAATTAAATGTATTCTCTTAGAAACCAAAAATAAATAAATAAATAAAAAGAGAGAGCGAGAGAGAAAGAATTAATTTTCCTATTTTTATCAAATTGCTGAAATTTAAGATAAAATTCTTGCTTTCAGAAAAATCGAATGTATTTATTTAAAAAGTACATGTATGTTATATTATTAATTTTTCTTCGCGTTATCTCCTTTTATTTTATTTTTATTACGCTAAATTGCGACACATTCACTAATTTCCTATTCTTTAATATGATCTACCATTAATTCTATTATATTCTGCTTAAATTAATTATTATCTTAGTCATTTTACGCAAATATAAGGCTTTTAGTTTTTTGTTAAATTGTTCTATTATTTTTGACCAAATTCTATGATTTATTGTGAATTCGAGTTTTTTTAAAAGAGCTATTTTTTTTAAATTCCTTTTAGCTATTTTTATCCTAAAGTTTTTCCCGCCTTGGGTTTTTTTGTTTTCCTTATCTTCCTTTTAACAATATTGCGTACTTAGTTCAACTTATTAAATTAAAATCCTGTTACTAGATCTAATCTATTAATCTTTATGGAAACAATATAAATTCTTAATTGGTTTTAAAAACATTTATTCCATCATGCGTATATAAAAATAAATGACTCTAAATTAAAAATATTCTTAATTAAACTTTATTTCTTAATATTCCAAGTAAAACTCATTTTTCCCTGTTTTTATCAACCCTTTTTAAGAAATTTTTTTTAATTTTTTTCCAATACCATACCTTTTAAAAAATATCATTCTTTTTATTTATTTTCCCCGCATCCCCTTCAACGTTTGATATTTGTGTGTATGAATACATTCATTTTATTTATTTATTTATTTTTTTTTAATTTCGTCTGCAGGATATCGAATTCAGCGTTCGATTATAAATAAGTTAAATAATAATATTTAAAATAAAAATTATGGTCTGAATAAAATTAATCTCGACGCTGAACATGAATTCTGTTTACATGTTAAAATCATGGTTAGAGACTAGATAATATTCTAGAAGTTTTGTTTTTAGATTTAAGAAGGAAGATGAGATGCGATGATGGAGAGATATTCTTTTTTTTCTTCCTTTTATTTTGTTAGAACGAACGGCGTAATAATGTTTTTATGATGGAATATTTTTTTCTTTCGTGAATTCTGTTCAAGACGGCTTGCAAGAGAAAATTTTCTAGTTTGTATGGCTGCACTTGAACAAACTTTTTTAGAGCAACCAATGTGAGTTCAATGGAGAGTCCACATTTATTTTATTCATTTTTTTCTCGCTTGCCACGACTCTGTGTTTTATAAAAGGGGAACCGGTGAAGATGTTTCGAACTTCTCACTTTAAAATGCCCCCCCCACATATATATGTACATGTATGCACATATATAAATTTATATACATACATATACATATATATATATATGAATATATATATATACTGGTGTGTAAAATTTAAGGAAGAATCCCAAAATGCCAATTTTCAAGGGATTTTCAAGAGATGATTTGCGCGCGAATATTCAAAAGGAAGTAATATAATTCGAATAATTACTATTTCTTTGTAGCATCTTGTCCATATAACATCTCATTCAGGTCACACATTTTCACAAAAGTCACAAAAGTCACTATGGTGAAACAAAACATAGGAAATTGCATCTTCCTCTTTCATGAGTCTCATATGACTACTATATGTGACTTTACTGACAGGTCATTGTGACTGCTGCTTTGTGACGCACCATGTGACTTTACAATTTTGTTTCATTGATACTCTCATGTGATCTCCCATCTGGACACTCAACTTTAAAGTTATTGTGAACGTTGCATTATGATAAATTACCAATAATGTCCCATTAAAGTCGCATGGTGCCATTCTGTCACCAGACTTTGTGAAATGGTGACTGAGACCCTACTGTGAAATAACCACTGTGAAAAGTGGTGAGATGTTATATGGACTAGCTGTTATACAAGGATAGTAATTATTTGAATTATATTACTTCCTTTTGCATATTCGTGTGAAAATTATCGCTTGAAAATCTCTTGAAAATTGGCATTTTAAGACTCGTCCTTAAGTTTTGCACACCAGTGTATATATAAATTTATGACATACTTGCAATTTACTTACATACATGATACTAAATACATACTACAGTGTACTTACTTACTTATAATTTACGAATCCCCACGATTCATAAATTTGACTGTTACTCAGATAGTTTAAACCTGAAGAAGGCTTCAGCTAATGATAAGGGAGTTAACAGTCTAGATGTTTCTATTGCAATTGAAGGCTATAATTTGATTGCATATACGATAAGAGGAATGCTTATGATTTTAACACAATAAAATTTTTACATTTTAGTTCAAATGTGTAATTTTCTATTTGTAAAAACATTTGTATTAATAGTTTAACTCGTATACGGATATTAAACTCCAGCTTTGACATAGTTAAAACTCTATGATACTGCTATCGAGCATGGTTATCCCACGAATCTTTTAACGCAATTGACTTTGAACATCTTAAAAAATAAGAATTACTAGAAAGTGATATATTCTTATTTTTATATACGTCTCGATTAATTAGTGGTTTAATAAATATATAGCAACTAGTACAAAACAATACTTTTGTCTTTCATAGTTTCAATCTGTTCTTAGTAGATATGGGAGACGTTACATGTGTAATACCGGTAAAACCCGACTTGCATGTCGTTAGCCATGCCTCCAGAATTTTTAACGATAAGCTTTTCTTGTTTTGTTCTGTTATCCAAATTTGTTGCAGTCTTTTTTAGTCCTTTGGTTTACATTCTGTTTTTGGATTTGTTTTCTAGTTTTAATTATGTGTTATGACTCTCAATTAGCTTTCAAAAATAATTTATTATGATATTTAATATGAAAATTACATATCTTTAAAATTTCAAATTTTAAAGATATGTAATTTTCATATTAAATATATATATATATATATATATATATATATATATATATATATATATATATATATATATATATATATATATATATATATAATTTTTTATGGAGATTATGACTTTCATAATTCTTCAAAAATATCTTTCAAACTGATACATAAAATTAAGGGGCATAAAATCGCGGTCAAATTCGTTAATGGGCAAAATCAGACAAAGAAGCTGGAAATAGTGAGGGGTTTTACGAAAACTCAAAATAAATAAATAAATAAATAACATCAAAATATAATACTTATCGATTTAGTTTAAATTTATTATTACTTTTAAAAAGGTACAAAAAGTATAAGATGTTGGAAAAAATGGGTGCAAGTTCTGAAAAAATTGGAGTTTTAGGGAGAAAAAAAAATTGATAACTTCGTCAACACTTTAAGATATCAAATTCAATTAAATGTATTTTAAATCTTCTTAATAATGTCTGTAACTTTTACATAGAACAACTCATACCGAAATAAAAATAAAATAAAAAACAAAAACGAAAACAACAACAACAAAAAAAAAAAACAGTGGGGAAGGGAATTAAAGTTTTATAGTAATAGAAAAAATGAAGTTTTCAAATGAATTATGAATTTTTAAATCATTCATTTAAATGGTCTTGGGTGGATAAGTAGAGCTTTTGTCCTTGTAGGCTTCCAGATCTAATTATATCTTATTCATCTAGATGTCACAATCTAGGAATATAATCTATTCCTTATGCATGATTTTTCTTTTGTGTTTCATATGGTAGTTAAAATTTCCAATATTTTGTAAGTTTATTGTTTATTGTTTTACACATTTTGCGAACTAACAATACAACTAGTCGTTGGGGGGCCACCGTAATACTTACCCATCATGAATATGTATATGAAAATAAAACATGTGAAACTATTAATGCAGTGCATTGCAATTCATAAACAAAATTTAAATATTGTTAATATACATAGTAATGCTCTATTAAAGAACTGCTGATGTACTAATTTCGACAAATTATATAAAACGCCAAACTACTCAAGTAGTACCGAACTGCGTAAAAGAAACATCCTTAAAACTCTAAAAATAATAATTCTATTAACTAACAATTAACTGCGTCGGATTAAGCGTCTCATTTCCAATTAAAATATACTTCTGAATTGAAATTTGAATGAAATACAGGGTCATGAAAAATCGAAGAATGTGGAAAACAAGATTGCAAATATCTCGGCAACTAATAAACCGATCGACTTCGTTCTATATGCAAAATATGTGTTATTTTATTGCCTTTTACGTCCATTCCTTTAGAACAAAAAAATTCGTAAATTTTAATGTACCTTTCATCAGAACGAATTTTTTGAGAGTCCGAAAAAAATAGTTCCGGATAATCGAGGTTGCTGATATTAAATAGGGTTCGTTCCATTCTTACATACTAACTACATACAAAATTTCAAGTCTCTATCTCAATTTGTTCGGGAGATAGAGCGTTTACAGACAGACAGACGGACGGCAATTTTTTTTTTCTAAAAATATGTTTTTCGGAATCTCCACTGTCTAAAACCTGTAAATCCGTCAAAAAAATTTTTCGATTTTCAAAACGATTGCAAGACTTACCCTATACTACGTATGATGGGTAAGTAAAAAAGAGTTCTTATATGAAAAATATAATTAAGGTATCCAAAAAAATTTCGAAATTTATTAAAGGCGATAACTTTGTACTGGCCTCCTGTCAAGAGTTAATAATGGAAGAAATCGCCAATGATTGCCACTTACTGCAGCAATAAATGTTTGTGTTGCCGCCTTCTAGTCTATAATATGCACCGGAGATCATCTTTTATATTAGATAGTAATGTAACTGAATTTTTTGAGTCTCCGTATAAATACGCAATAAATCCTACACATTTCATTTTTAATATCAATCCTGCTATGATAAACTCATAAACATACACATATTTCATTGTAATACAACTGTATTGACGCGAGTTGAAGCATGGAGAGACATAGAATCAAACTAAATTCATAAAATCTTTTCAACGATTTTTGAAAGCGTTATTAAAATTATGAAACTCTAATATTGAATATCTAATAATTACAATCAACGTTTAACACACAATACACAAACACACACCACATACGTATACGTTTCGCGAGCACCAGGGCTGGCTTCCTCAGTGTATAAAAATTTAAAATGTTAAAAACAGAACCCCCCCCCCCAACTGACAGATGAAAGCAAGTTTACTCCGAGTATCCTGAATTATAGCGCGTAGTAACGATAATTTGCAGTTATGTATACACTTTGAAAGACGTTTTGTCAGATGGAGGTTAAAACTTAAGTGAATAAAACTAGGGATGACGCCACGTTGTTTACAACTACATATTTCTCACGCTTTAATCTCAGTAGAGATTTAATCTCTTACTGCGCTCTTAAAGCGTGAGAAATATGTAGTTGTAAACAACGTGGCGTCATCCCTAGTTTTATTCACTTAAGTTTTAACCTCCATCTGACAAAACGTCTTTCAAAGTGTATACATAACTGCAAATTATCGTTACTACGCGCTATAATTCAGGATACTCGGAGTAAACTTGCTTTCATCTGTCAGTTGGGGGGGGGGGGGTCTGTTTTTAACATTTTAAATTTTTATACACTGAGGAAGCGAGCCCTGGTGCTCGCGAAACGTATACGTATGTGGTGTGTGTTTGTGTATTGTGTGTTAAACGTTGATTGTAATTATTGTAATTTCCACACAAGGTTTTAGCTATTATTGAATATCTACTAAATAACAAATAAGATATCATTATGTAAATTTACATTTTCATATAATATACATTTTAGTATATGGAAAGTATTGAAATGTAAAATGGACAGAAAACATCTGCGTTTTCTGAATTCTTTGAATATTGAATATTAAAAAAAAAATAGATCAATAAGTTTATTGCATTTGGATTCAAATACATTTTATTTCCTACGTTCTTGTTATTCAAATAATACAATTACTTCATCCTGCTCATTTGCAAAATATTGAAAATTCTTTGAAATGAATATCAGATGCGTTCTTGTTTGTTATCCATTTACAAATTACAGTTCTAGAAAAATTCTTTTAGTTCTAAGGGGAAAAAAACATGAATTTGAAAGAAATTGCGTATGGAAATGTTTATTTCTTTAAACATATTTATAAATTGAATAAATCTGATAATTCAGCATTAATTTAACTCAAATATTTAATCTCAATAATCATTTTTTTTTTATTATTTTCTTTTTAGAAGGAAAAATATTATAATTAGATCTATAGAAGAAGATTAACTGGGAATAAGACCAGAAACAAATAATAGGATTTCTTACCTTTTTCATTTGAAAAGAAATATTATTTAAATAAATTAGCATTAAATTAAAAACTATTAAAAAATAGTTATTAAAAGTGAAAAATAGAATGAGTATATAATTTAATAAAAATATACTAAACAAAATATCGTAACTAATTATCTAAACTTGCTTTATTTTAGTATTGATTACCCTGTGATAAGTTACTTCTTTCAGGTAACAATTAATCCCTAAAAAATTTGAATATTGCTCGTCAAACGCAACAAATGAGGTGCGTTTGTACTATAATGAAGTTTTAAAAACATCCAGAACTTGGTGTAATAATATACAGTACTTTGGATACAGTATAATAGCCGAAATTCTTTAGGTGTCCCTGTAAATTAGCGAGCGTGGAGTGACAGAGAAACAGACCAGCTAAATTAGTAAAATCTTTTCAAAGATATTTGAAAGCGTTATTAAAATTACAAAAACTACAGTGTGGAATGCCTACTATATAATAAATATGATATCATTAAGCAAATATACATATGTATATAATATACATTTAAGCATATTTTTGAAATGGCAATTGGAAGGAAAATATCTGCGTTTCCTGAATTCTTTGAGAAATAAATAATTTTAAAAATATTAGATAAACATATTCATTGCATTTGGATTAAAAAAAAAATTATTTCCTATGTTCCTTTTTATTCAAATAATGCAATTGCTTCATCCTGCTCATCTGCAAAATATTGAAAAGTCTTTGAAATGAATATTAAATTCGTTCATGTTTGTAGTTCATTTACAAATTACAGTTCTAGAAAAATATTTTAGTTTTAAGAAAACATCATGAAATTGTGAAACAAATTATATATGAAAATATTTATTTCTTTAAACATGCTTATAAATTGAATAAATGTGATGTTTGAAAATTATTTTAACTGGAATGTCTAATGTAAATAATCTAGTAGCATTTTTTTTCTATTGATAATTTTCTCTTCTGAAAAAAAAAAAAAAAAAAAAAAAAATATTATAATTAGATCTATAGAATAGGATTACCTGAGAATAATCTGAGAATAAATATTAAAAAGCATTTCTTACATTTTTCATTTTATTAGAAATAATATTTAAGTAAAATAACACGAAATAAAAATAAATTTTATTTCGAAAAAGTTATTTAAAATGAAAACTGGAATAAGTATATATTAAAAATATTGTAACTAATTAGCTAAACTAAATACATTATAAAATTTATTAGGCTTTGATATTTTATTTCTTTCAGCAATAATTAAAGAGACGTTCCAGTAAAATAAATTTAAACTTCATAAATCAGCCGTAAAACCAAATAGATGCGTTATTGTCAGGTGAAATGTTTATACAATTTTTACACTTCTGAACATCAATAAATAAAGAAACAACGTTAAAAAGCACAAATTATTTAAAATAATAGATGTTAAAAAGCATACAGCTGTTTCGGGACTTCTAATGTCCCATCATCAGTGCTAAAAATAAGTGTAAAATTTAAAAGACAAGTCACATCATTGAATAAAAGTAAAAACGTGCATCGCAGCTCGCTGCTAAGGCGAACTAACCATGAAACGTCGCAAAGCAACAGTAACATTCCAAAGGAGACCAATCAAATGTCTTTTCCGACCAGGAGAGTCCTAAAGAAGGAGTAAAGGAGGGGGGGGAGGAGGGAGTGAGATTACAGGAGAGGAAGCCAAACTTCGGAAAATCTGAGTGTACTGGACATGTCATTAACTAAATTATTAGAGTTTTTTCCATGTATCAAAACCTTCCCAAAAATCTAAATCATAAATTGATGAACAATATTGTATTAATTGAATAAATTGAATAAGGAAAGGAAGCCAAACTTCAGAAAATCTGGGTGTACTGGACATGTCATTAACTAAATTATTAGAGTTTTTCCTTATATGAAAACCTTCCCAAAAGTCTAAATCATAAATTGATAAACAATATTGGTCATCAATTTTTGATTTAGACTTTTGGGAACGCATGGAGTGTTATTGTGAAAGAACACCGTAAACACTGGCCATAATCAATAAATGAAGTAAAACACTTAGCAACCAGAAAATGAAAAGTAAAATAGGACGCGTTTCGAGCTACAACAATAACAACTCGTCATCCGCTAAACCAACACGTGTCCGTAAGGGCACAGATTAAGTGAAACAAAGTGGGAGGAAATTACAAAGAATGCGACAGGTGGCGCTAGCTAAAAGAGCACAGTTAGAAGAGAAAAGGGAAGCCAAAATAATAAAAAAGTGGGAAAAACAATACAAATAAAAACGAAATTAAATAAAAAACAATAAGATAAAAAAATAAATGAATAATAGTAATAATAATACATATTTAAAAATTTAAAAAATATATATAAATAAATAAATATGTAAAAATTAATAAAAAAATAAAATAAAACAAGAAAAATTAATTCTTATTTGTTTCAACTTATTTTTATTGTTTTTTCACCTTTTTCTCCCTTCTTTTTATTTTGGCATCCCTTTTCGCTTCCACCTGTGTTCTTTCAGCTAGTGCCACCTGTCGCATTCTTTACAACCTACTCCCTCTTTCCTTCACTTTATTTTGACTCTGTGCTCTTAAAGACACGTGTTGGTTTAACTTATGGCGAGCTGTTATTGTTGTAGCTCGTAAAGCGTCTTACTTTATTTTTCATTTTATGGTGCTTTTACAAAGTGTTTTACTTTATTTATAAGTGTTATTCCATTCCTTAAAATGTTCTTGATCAAGGAAATAGATCACATTGGCCGAATTCATGGTACTTAGTGAGAATTATGTCTTTAGGTATGTGCCAAATATGGCACACAGTATAGTGAAGTTCTAAGAAGAAAAGTACAGTTGACTCGCGTTAATTCGAAATCGGATTATTTGCTTAATCATAACTAAACATGAAGTCCCGAAATTTTCAATGGCTGATTAACGTTAAAATTTTTCATTTATTCGAACTCATTTTCTCTTGTCTTCGTTTAATTTGAACTAACGAAAATTACGATTTTATTTTTTTCTTTCTGTCTCACGGACTTCAGATTCTTTGAATAGCTTTCTTTCTTTGTTTTTGTGAGAATTGTTCCGAACGACTACACATATAGTCCCTTGCATTATATATCCATTTTCTTAGTGTCCCGTCTGTCCGTGAATGACATCTCAAATTTTTCTTCCATTGGGCTTGCCTCTAATCCCTTAATAAGCTTACATTTTAATTTAAGGGGACGGTAGACCTTTATTTCAGCAAAATCTTCGCAAAAAAGTCTATTTCTGTGGTATAATAGTACCAAAAAAGTTTTTTCTTATTAAAATAACATTTATGAAGGTTTTAACCCCCTGACTGCCCAGCAAAAGGGTAAAATTGTAATGTTGTTTTCTCTGTAATTTATTAAAAATATTAAAATAAGATGTTTTCTCCAACCTGATACAAAATATTAAATTACGCATAGGTGTATAATCTTTCTGGATATTAATCGTAACTTAATTTTTCAAAACTGGGTTTTACTTGTAGAATTATATTAATTTAAATATTTCTTATGTTGCAGTGAAACCTGCAGGTTAGTGTGCGAAAAAATCCGGTCGCGGCAGTCAGGAGGTTAAGAAGTAAATAATAAAGGTAAGTGTATTGATATACACTTTAAATCTGTTTTTTCTCAAAACTAATTTTTCAGAGTTTTTAGATTTTTGAAATGCTCCTTGCGTCATGATTTTTTATCAATATTTATGAGATTGGTAAGGAAGAATTTCCAGATAGTTTAGAAAGAAACTGTGTAAGCTTTTTAAAATTCGTCTTCATTAAGATAGTCAAATTTGATTTTTTACTTATTAAAAGGCAAAAATTTGATGAAAACCGATATGGAATTTAGAAAAAAATCTGCAAAATATTAACTATTCAAGACATTAAAAAAATTTTACACAAATTTGTTTATAATAGAGTTTTAAATGATAAAAAATGCAAAAGCAAGAAAATATCTCAAAAATTAAAACACGTGGAGCATTTTAAAATGTCATTTAAAAAATTAATTTTTTTTAATTTAAAATTTTTAATAAGACTGGAAATTTTTTTGAAGGTGTTCTATGTGCTTTTGGTGAAATGTATATATTCACAAAATTTCGTACTGCTATGATGAAAATTAAAAATAAAAATTTTTAACGTCCACCGTCCCCTTAATATTAAGTCATATTCTAATGATAATTGAATAAATAATTTTAAAAACACTATAACATTATTTCCTTCGTATTAGTATCATTTTAAACATGCTTTCTCTTCATACTTTCCATAATTCGAACTTCGGATAGTTCGAATATTTCTTTCGGTCCCGACGAGTTCGAATTAACGAGAGCCGACTGTAATTTAAAATACGTATTTAAAAAGAAAATCTTATAAATTTAATGTTAGACAAGATTGTAACTGAAATAACCCAAATAAATAAAACTGAATACAGTAACATCCCCCAATATCTTTCTCAAACAACATTAAACAGATAGGAAGAAAGAAAAGAAAAAGAAAAAAAAAAAGATGTCTAAACGTGATCTCTAAAAGCGATATCTAAAAGTCATTAAAGGATATAAGTCTGGTCAATGAACTGGGTGACAAGAGTTTGTTGGAGAACATAATATAATAAAAAGCAGCTTTACAACTAACCGTAATTTTATCTTTTACGACAAACCCTCACCAAGTATCATATCAATAGGCTTTACTGATCATTACACTTTGAAAATAATAGATATTGCAGCATATATCGTAGAATGTCATTTAAAGTATACGGGTCCAACGATTGTACTATTATAATATTCTTTTTGAATTCGGTCTTTACTAAACCTTGGAGCTCTGACGGTTGAATTTATAACCACTTAATTGTAATTCCGAAAAATCACAATGGCACCAGAATATTCGCTTAATTTATCTGAAAAACGTTTAATGCATTTTTTGTGTATATCAAAACCAGTTTTTTTTTTTTTTTTTTTTTTTTCAAAATACTGATGCCAACGTGACACTTGGAATTTTAAAGAAATATACCCACCAGAGCTCAAAGTTTTAAAGTATGAATCATAGTAATGTATAATTACAAACACCATACATAAATGCTTTAAAAGCATTACACTTTTCTAATAATATATATCGAAGAAAATGTGGTAGAATGACGTTTAAAAAATAAAGGTTGGAGAATAATTTGTTCTATTACATCGATGTTGTATTAGACGCTACTTTATCCTTTTCGGCCCTGAAATTTTTTTCCAATTTTGGAAGAAAAAAAAATATCTTTACGCTAACAAAATTAATAATAGTTATCGAAATCACTAAAGTCACGGTTTACTGAAATTAACGAATATGTTAAATATATAATACGTGAATTATCACTTGCAAACTATGCGTAGGATCAACATGGTGTCCAAGCCGGGGATCGTACCTCGAACCCATGGATAGCACTCCTAGTACTATGTTAGTTCTACACTTAGTTAGCAAGGGATAATTGAAAGGATTATATATTCAAAAATTTTAAACGTAATTTCACAGCTGACAAGGAAGGTCTTCATACTGGGCATACTCAGAATTTTATGAAAAAATACTAATTAAAGTACTTATGTATGTAATAAAGGATCAGTCAAAATTAGCGGCGGAATCACATTAGATATTGTGTAAAAAAAATAAAATATTTTCGAATATTTGGCGGGAAAAGACGAAAGAGTCACTCGATTTGGCGAGCAGCCCTTCTCCTCGCCAAAAGCAAACGATTATAGAGCAACTCAGCACTGTTAGATATTTAGAATGCGTGTAAACGGTATTTAATGAATTTAAACATAAACAATGAGAGACTTTAATATATTATATACATATATATACATATTGTATTACATACATATATTACTTGTTGAAGTAGTTATTTAATTATTCACTGGAAAAAAAGTTTTCATAGATAAAAAAAATCATATTGAGAAAAATTATATTCATACATTTAAGCGTATTGAAAAATAAAAGCCAGGTTTCCATAGCAACAAAATTTAATCGACAATTCTCAATTGGACTTTGAGATTGAAGCAAATCTAATTAATTGAAATTATGAATTTCGTTTTAAATCTCAAATTTTGATGATTATATTTGAATATATATACATATAAAAATCGATATAACAAAAATATACTTAAAACAAACTAAAGCTTACAAAATAAAAGTTATTTAAATTAAACTTCTAAAAACAAGTTCAACATGAAGCTTTTCTTTTCCTTGAAGTGTATTTGATATAAAATATTTTTTGAAATTACATTCCATCGCCAACCGGCGATAAACCGCCAAATAACGAAATTTTCATTATTTTTTTACGGTTACTTAATGGAGATTCCGCCGAAAATTTTTTTTATAAACGTATATAACTACAATAGAAGAACATTCTGTAATTTTTTTCAGATTTTTCGGGGTATGCCCGTATGGAGACCTTCCTTGTGAGTAGAGCACTTAGAGCGCTATTCCAAAGGCTCTGGATTCGATACTCGGCTTGGACATTTTTCACCATGTTGGTTCTACGCTTAGTTAGCAAGTGATAATTCACGTATTAAATATTCAAAAATTTCAAGCGTAATTTCACAGCTGAAAATTTAAAAACGAATATGTTATTACAGAAACCTAACACATGTAATTAAATTGCGTGTTTTTCATATAAAAATAGTCTAAAGAAGAATTTTTGAAGACGTTTGGAAAATGCCCTATTACAACCAGATTAAAATAACATAAAAAATATGGTAGTATTTTATAAGTTTTATCACAAATTACTAATTCGGAAAAGGAGTCCCAAATTTAAATGGAATCCTTTTGGCTGTACTATAAAGTCTATACGTATATGTGCTCAACGGAAATGTCATTTTGCGAGGGGCAACACTTTGAAATGCAATTTCGGTTTTGCAATTTTTGCTACTGTAAATTTTTAACCCTCTAAGAGTTTGGCCCGTAATATTCCGTACACTAAGCTCCAGGTTTCACTGCAATATAAGCAATGTTTAAGATATTATAATTCTATAAATTTAATGAACTTTCAAAGCACTGAAGAATGATTTACATTTATATTCCTAAATAAGATTTTTTATGTAATATTGAAATAATCATATTTTATTAGCATTTAAAGCAAAATGCAGAGAAAACAACATTACAATTTTACCCATTTACTAGACGCTTGGAGGATTAAACTTCTAAATATCGTTCATTTTCAATTTTTACACTATTGTATAGGGGAAAATAGTAATCTTATATGCAATTTATTTGAAAACTATATTTTAATTTATTTATAAAGTACTAATTTTTTGTAGTTTTAATACCGTTTTAATAAACGCAGCAACAGGAGTACTCCATGTCTGTTAAGTGCAAAGGAAAAAAAAGCCGAAAAAAGCAGATTACTGTATTTTCATGTTACCATTTTCTCATTAAAATAAAAAAAAATTAAATCGAAGTACGTATGTGTCAAAAAATTGTCTGTTGTAAAACCAGGTGAATTTTAATTCTATTTTTACTTTAAAAATATATATAGTTTAATATCTGTGTCAGTTAATAGTATCATGATTTCAAGTTTTGAATTAAAATGATTTCAAAATGGTCAAATTAAAATATCATTTTTTTTTTTAAAAAAAGGTGAATACAGATATCAAAAGTGTATATTTAAATTTTAATAGTATTAATATGGTGTCGGGTTTGAATTGCACGGGAAAAAATTTCTATGATTGAGTCACAGTGGAATAAATTCTGCTTTTTTCCATTTATGAATTTAATTAAGAGATTTAATTCTTAACTTTATCATAATAACAAATCTTTATTATATTTTACTGCTTATATGTACAATTATAGTTTAACTTTAACAATTTAATCAACAACTTAGTTTTATAGGAACAGTATTTTATTAACTTTATGTTAAATATCATACTTTTTAAGAGTTTACCAATATATGGTGCATTTTTTAATGTAAATAATTTTGTAGGTTTATTGAAAATCAATGAAACAGTTACTTTTTGAATATTTTCTTTCGTCGAAATTCGACGGGTTCTACCTTATTTTCTTAAAGTCCAAAAAAAAATCTAAACTTTGTCAGATAGCTGTTTTGATTAGAAAAATACACATTTCTGAGTATAAGTACAACATTATGATTATACGTAAGCACGATTAAGAGGTTTTTACCTAAATGTATGGAGTTATTTGTAGTTTAAAGCATTTTAAAAGTAAGGAATACATTTATGATCGCATGGCCAAAAAGATTAAATATAAAATAAATATTTAAAATAATTTTTTTTAAATAATGCATAAAAAACTATAAGTTTATTTTTTTATCAGTGAGAAAGTGCATGACTGTTGTGGTTACTTTTAACTACGGCCATATTTTTTATTCAATTTAATTTATCGTGTATTTTATTAATCTTTATTCATTTATTATACAAATTTGCATTCTAGGAATTTATTTTAATTCTCACCTTTTTAATCTCCCCTGTAAAGTTTCTTTTGCTACGTAACTTTTCGTTTATTTCAAAATGATGGAATGTTTTCGAATTTGTTACTTCCGGTTGTGGTTTGTTCCTGAGCTTTCTCGAATATTCGAAGGGGATATACTTCCGTTTTATAGCCCCTCCTCTCGTCCAATCGGACTCTATTTTACTGATGCGTAATTTAAAATAGGTGAACCCTGGTATACTTTATTGGCTTCGCATCTTTCAGGTGCTATAAAAGTTTAATCTTAAAAATTCATTTCCCTATTAGTGTCTAAGCAGTTGGCCTATCTGTTTTATCGCCACTTCTATAACCCTGCCAATTGGCGTATTATGAGCTTATGGCAACCCCCCTTCTCCCTTTGCGGCTGCGTTCGTTTTCTTTGACAGAACAGTACAGAATCCTGCGGTGAGAATGTGTGTGTGCGGTGTCAGTGAAGTTTCGTTCTTTTTTTTGACGACGGAATTAATGGTCAATTTCGTTTCATAAAAAAATAATAATGTAAAGTCAAGAAACGAATTATTTTTTCGTGAAAAAGATTAAGTATTTAATCGACCACGATGAATTCTACTTGTGACACAAATGAAATACTTACGAAAGTAAAATATTCGAATCAAAAGAATTCTGTTTTGGAAATAATAATGTTCGCATTCCTGGATCGACAATTCTTCTTCCGTTTCTTTTGCGATGCGTTGCTGCGTTAAAGTGAAAGAGCACATCTTTGTTTTTCAACATCTTACCCCTGATTCTCCAATGGAAAAGAGATAGCATTTCTTCAAAATATATATTCTGTCATCATAATTATATAATTCCAGTAATGCTATTATCGCCGGGCTCTAAAAAATGAGAGCTTTGGTCAGTGCAGTGCTTCTATTCTTATGAATGAAAATTAATTTATTTTCACTCAAAAATAAAGAAAGCTCTTTCAAGAAGTTCTCCTTGCCTTTTTTATGTGTGTTTTCATTTTACCTCTCAAGTCTCTGCAGTTAAGCATTATTCTATTATTTTGTTTATTTTTCCTTACATCTGTCCAAAGAATTTGATGAACTCTGTTGGTCATGTCCAAGGGTCTTTTGCGGCCACATGACGCAATGCTACTAGAAAAATTATTAATTTTTTTTTTCGGAACGGCTTAAAACGTTCCAATGCAAACACCACAATGACACCTTGTTATTAAAATTAAAACATATGCTAAACAAAATAAAAATTAATTATCAACTCCCGAAATACACTGGACTGCAAAAGATAAATGCCAGTGACCGGATGCTTTCAACTGTGCACTAGGGTGGTTACACACTATATAAAGGATTTTTTTAACTCTTACCTTTCAGGAAACCTCGTAAAAGTTGCCAATTAGTTACAAAATGACATTGGAAAAGTTTCAGTGCAATTGAATAACATTAAACCGTACCTCATCGAGGCTGAATTTTTGAAAATTTGCGATTTTGGGCGAAAAAAATGTAGTTTCTTCCATCAAGTGAAAACTATTTGTCTTAGGAGCCTGATTTTTATCTTGTTTCATATACAAACTTGTTGCCTTAAATTTTTGCTCTCATGAAAACTTTTATTTAATGGCATTTAATATTTTTCAAGTCAGCTCATGAACCATACCCTCAAAATCTGCATTATTAGAAAATAAGTAAAAATGACAAATGAACATTTTTTATTAATTTTCATATAATCAATTTTATTATTTTCATCAATAGACAATAGAAAGGAACAAATTTTGTAACTTTAAAAATATTTCACGAAATATAGCTAGTTCTTAGTTATCTAATTCCGTGCCTGGAAAGAATGAGCCCGATTTTTATTGAAGTTGAAGCGCCTTTCATATATCTTCGGGTTCCACTAATTTGAGCTTCGTATGTGTGAATAACATAACTTAATTTAGAATAAATAAATAAATAAATAAGGTATATGAAAGCTACCTCTTTCTCCAGGTACTGCCGGAAGGACTTTTCTTTTAGTTTATATGCTTTTTATTTTTTAAAATAAGTTTTTTTAAGTTTTTTTTTTTCCTACATATTAAAATGAATCTTTAATTTTCTCTTTCTATTATAAGAGTGCTTTTATTACCTTCTATGGTTATGTTTTTTTAAAATCGAAACATTCTCAGCTCCACACATGGCAAAAATGCAACAGTTTTACCGACAGTAAGTTACCAAGAAAGCTACCAAATCGTAAACACCTAATTTCGAAAATAAAAAAAACTGAACTCAACAGAAACAGATTTTGAAATTTCGATTTATAGTGAGATTTTGCTGACTATTTTCTCACTCCTTTATTCAAAAGGGTGGGAATGCAGGTAGCAGTTAAATGAGGATAGCATATTTAATTAGTTGTGGGGTTGGGTAATAGTTAATAATGATCCTAAGTTTAAATAATAGTATCGAATTACCCAAGAAAAAACTGCATCTTTAACAGTTGAAGGGTGAAAGGAGGGATTGTAAAATCTAGGCAATGTTTTTCGATAGCACTTCAGTAAACACCGGTCGCCTCAGAGGAATTTACATTTTACTGTGGTAATCATAGAAAAAAAATCTTCTTTGTTTACCATGAAGTCGCCATAATTTGCAAATTAACATAAAAGCTATATTTAGCCAATTATTATTTTTTAAAACTTAGATTGGGCAGATTAAGTTGGACCTCTACTTAAACAATATAAGCCTAGTTCCCCCTTTTTAGGAAGCTTAAAATTTTAATAGATTTGTGTAATTTTGTTCTTTGTTATAACATGAAATTAAATGAAAATATTATCTATGAATGTCTTTTCTATTAATGACATATAACAGCATAAGATGGATTTTTATTTGCTTAAAGACAATGGATTTTTTCTTTTAGGTAGCTTTCATTACAAAAAGTAAAAAGCTACCCTATTGCAGCCGTTCGGAGGAAAGCACTTCCGGAAAATTTTGGTATAATTTCACCGATCATGACCCCCAGACCCCAAAACCACCCTCAGTTCAAATGTTGACATATATGTAACCATATATATATATATATATATATATATATATATATATATATGATTTTTGTCATGCAATAACTATCGTATTTATGAACCTATTTGAATGAAACTTGGTATGTGCATAGAATATACAAATGTCTCAACCGAGTTCGTTGGCTAATATCATCCGTTTAAAAGAGGCGGTCATTTAATTTTTTTAATTTAAAATTTAAAATTATATAAGAAAAAATTAGAAATTGAAAAATATTTTTCTTTTATGTGTTAGAACTTAAAACAACAATTCCAGAACACTTTTTATTTTGTCTATATCTTAAAAAGTGATTGAGTTATAGTACTTTGAATTTCTTGTATGGTTGACAATTTGAAACGATCTGATTTTTGTCACGTGATAACACGAGTATTTATGAATCGATTTGGATGTAACTTGGTGTGTAGATAGTACATAATGACGCCTGGACCGAGTTCATTAGACAGTCCCATAGGCCATATTGTTTCAAAATGGCGGCCGTTTAAATTTTTTTAATTTTAAAATGTAAAATTAGGTACAAAAAGTGAGAAATTGAAAAAGATTTTTCTTTAATACATTTTACCTTGATACAAAGATTTTAGAGCATTTTTTTTTGTCTCGTTTACATCTTAAAAAATGTCTGACTTATAGCACTTTTAATTTCTAGTGTTGATCACATTTTGAAATGATCTGATTTTCGTAACGTGATAACACGCATATTTACAGACCAATTTTGATGTAACTTGGTGCATAGATAGTGCTTACCGATGTCTGGACCGAGTTCGTTGGCCAATTCCATCCGCCAACTTGTTACAAAATGGCGGAATATTAAATTTTTTTAAAAATTTAAATTTTAAAATTAGGTGCAAAAAAAGTAAGAAATTGAAATAGTCCTTTCGGCAGTGCCGGGGGAAGAAGTAGCTTTCATATACTTATATATTTTATTTTAAATTAAGTTACATTATTCAAAAATACTAAGCTCAAATTAGTAGAACCTGATTATGAGCTTGGTCGAAATCTTAATTCAGGTGCACATGCACACTCATATTGAAATCTATTAATATATATATGCGATAACTCAGCCATTTTTTAAGATACAGACGAAACAAAAAATTGAATCTTTGTATCAAGGTCAAATGCATAAAAGAAAAATTTTTTTCAATTTCTCACTTTCTTGTACCTAATTTTAAATTTTAAAATTGATAAAAATTTTTAAATTGCCGCCATTTTGGAATCGGATGGAACTGAGTATTGAACTCGATTCAGTCCTCAGTATATACTATGTACACAAAAAGTTACATCCAAATCAATTCATAAATACTCGTGTTATCACGTGACAAAAATCAGATCGTTTCAAAATGTCAACCATAAGAAAAATTCAAAGTGCTATAACTCAATCATTTTTTAAGATATAGACAAAATAAAAAGTGTTCTGGAATCGTTGTTTTAGGTTCTAACATGTAAAAGATAAATATTTTTCAACTTTTAATTTTTTCGCATTTAATTTTAAATTTTAAATTTTTTTTAAAAATTTTAAATGGCTGCCATTTTGAAACAAAATGGCGGATGATGCTGGCCAACGAACTCGGTTGAGACATTTGTATGTACTATGTACATACCAAGTTTCATTCAAATCCGTTCATAAATACGCGTGTTATCACGTGGCAAAAATCAGATCGTTTCAAAATGTCAGCCATAAGAAAAATTCAATGTGCTATAACTCAATCATTTTTTTAAATATAGACAAAATAAAAAGTGTTCTGGAATCGTTGTTTTAAGTTCTAACACGTAAAATAAAAATATTTTTCAACTTTTAATTTTTTCGCATTGAATTTTAAATTTTAATTTTTTAAAAAATTTAAAATGGCCGCCATTTTGAAACAAAATGGCGGATGATACCGGCCAATGAACTCGGTCGAGAAATTTGTATGTACTATGTACATACCAAATTTCATTCAAATCGGTTCATAAATACGTTAGTTATCGCATGACGAAAATCAGATATATATATATGGTTATATATACTAGCAGGGGACACCGAGCTTAGCTCGGTCAAAATTAACTTTGTGTTCAACTCGATATAGTATTTTCACTGTATCATTAACTCTGTATTATTACTGTAAAACATGTTTATTATAGTAGTATTTTTTACAAAAACAATCAATAAGAAAACTATGTTTTTATGCGCATATTTATAAATTTTACTTTCTTTTAAAATTTACAACGAAAGGACATCGATCTAAATCACTTTTTTAGCTCGACTCTGATTGGTTTAACTATGCATCTCGAATCCTCATAAGAATGTATAAAAAAATTCTTCACATTTCTGAAAGACAATATTTTTTGATAGATATAGCCAAATTTTGAGGCATTCTTTCATTTGGCTCCAAATACGTGTTTTGGTTTTCGTAATTTTTATAGTAGATTTTTTGGCCATATGTCGCCAATATTTTGTCAGACATCACCAAGTTATTGGCTGTTGCCATGTTCTCGTGACCCTGACCCGTATTACCCAAAATGAGCCACTAATCAAATTTGATCAAGCATGTGACATAGCTCAATCGTCTTCAGGTAATCAAAAACAGTAGAATATAAAATTGAATCAAAATCGTTTAAGCCATTTTTTAGGTAAAATTAGCTTGGCAGCATTCAGCAATGAAGCGAAATGACCCACTAATATAATTTTGTTTAACATGCAACTCAGCCCAGTAGCCTTCTCGTGACAAAAAACGTTTTGTTTCAAAATTTATGTAAAATTGATTGAGTCATTGTTATATATAATTAGAATGACCCTAGCTCATTAAGACCCAAAATGACCCACTAATCGAATTTTCGCGAGCATGTGTCCAAGCCAAATAGTTCTCTCTTGCTCAAAAAAGATATAATACAAAGTATAGTCAAAATGGTGAGTACCATTTTCTATATAAAATTAGCATGACCCATCATGACCAACAAATGACCCTTATAATCGAAATCTCTCGAACGTGTGGCCTAGCTCATTAGTTTTAGCATGCCGAAAAACATTCGATACAAAATTTAGATAAAATCGATTGAGCCGTTTTTTAGATATAGTTAGTTTGACCCTGACCCCTTATGATCCAAAATCACCCCTTGATCAAATTTTCTCAAAAATGTGTCATAACCCAATGATTTTCTTGTGCCCGAAAACGATAAAATACAAAATTTAGTCAAAATTGCGCAAAACGTTGTCTAGATAAAATTAGAATACCCAAAAGTGGCCCACTAATTAAAATTTCTTGAACATGTGACCTACCCCAATGATTTTCTCATGCCAAAAATATGTTGTATACAAAATTTCGTTAAAATCGAGCCACCCATTCTTTAGATATAGCTTGACCTTGACCCATTAAGACCCACAAATGACCCTTATAATCGAAAGCTTTCGAATATGTGCCTTAGTCCATTAGTTTTCTCGTTTCTAAAAATTGTTACATACAGAATTCCGTTAAAATTGAACCTGCCGTTCTTTAATTATATATAGCTTGACCCAGACCCTTTTTGATCCAAAATGACCCATTAATCGAAATTTTTCGAACATGTAGCCTAGTCCAATGATTTTATCATGCCAAAAAAATGTTGCATACAAAATTTCGTTAAAATCGATCCACCTGTTCTTTAGATATAGCTTGACCATGACCCATTATGACCCATCATGACCCACAAATGACCCTCATAGTCGAAATCTCTCAAACATGTGATTTAGCCCATTAGTTTTCTCATGTCAAAAAATTGTTACATACAGAATTCCGTTAAAATTGAACCTGCCGTTCTTTAATTATATATAGCTTGACCCAGACCCTTTATGATCCAAAATGACCCATTAATCGAAATTTTTCGAACATGTAACCTAGTCTAATGACTTTATCGTGCCAAAAAAATGTTGCATACAAAATTTCGTTAAAATCGATCCACGTGTTTTTTAGATATAGCTTGACCATGACCCATTATGACCCATCATGACCCACAAATGACCCTCATAGTCGAAATCTCTCAAACATGTGATTTAGCTCATTAGTTTTCTCATGTCAAAAAACTGTTACAGAAAAAATTTCGTTATAATCCATCACGCCGTTCTTTAAATATAAATAGCTTGACCCAGACTCTTAATGACCCAATATGACCCATTAAATTTTTTTCTCGAACATGTAACCTAGCCCAATGTTTTTCTCGTGCCCGAAAACCATAGAATCCAATTTTTAGTCAAAATTGCGTGAGAAAATCTCTAGATAAAAATAGCATGACCCACAATGACCCCAAAAATGACCCACTAACCGAATTTTCTCGAACATGTTACCTAACCCAATGGTCTTCTTGTAATCCAAAACGATAAAATATAAAATTTGGTCAAAATCGTTAGAGCCGTTTTTTAGATAAAAATGGCTTGACCCACAATGACCCAAAAATGACCCACTAATCGAAATTTTTCGAACATGTGACCCAGCTCAATTGTTTTCTCGTGCCAAAAAACGATTGGATACAAAATTTCCTTAAAATCGATCCAGCCGTTCTCTAGATATAAGTAACTTGATCCTGACCCATTATGACCCAAAATGACCCAATAATCGAATTTTCTCGAACATGTGACCTAGCCCAATGGTCTTTTCGTGCCCGAAAATGGTAAAATCCAAATTTTTGCGAAAATCGTTAGAGCCGTTTTTGAGATAAAATTTACCCACACACACACACACACACAATTTTTGCTCGCATTATAGTATAAGATAGATATGTCAACATTTGAACGGAGGGTGGTTTTGGGGTCTGGGGGTCATGATCGGTGAAAATATACCAAAATTTTCCGGAAGTGTTTTCCTCCGGACGGCTGCAATAGGTAGCTTTTTACTTTTTGTAATGAAAGCTACTTAAAACATTTTTTTTCTGTGTGTTTGACATTAATACAATGATTCCAGAGCCTTTTTGTTTCATCTACATCTTAAAAAATGACTAAGTTATAGCATTTTCAATTGCAGTGTGGTTGACATTTTGAAACGGTCTGAAATTTGTCACGCGATAATACGCATATTTATAAACTGATTTCGATATAACTCCTTGTGTACATAGTACATACCAATGTCTTGAAAGAGTTCATTGGCCAACTTTACCTGCCATCTTATTTCAAATGGCGGCCATTTGAGTTTGTCAAAAATCTTTAAAATGTATGATGATGTACAAACAAAAAATGACAATTTAAAAATATAAAGTGTTTGATCTTAATAATAAACTACAGAGTATTTTGTGCTTTGTCTTTACCTTAAAAAACGCCTGAGATATAACCGTTAAAATTTCTAATGTGGGTGACATTTTTTAAAAAATCAATTTGCCCGCGAGAGCACTCGTATATATTAATCGATTTCGATGTGAGTGTGCATGCGCACATGAATTAAGAATTCAATCAAGTTCATTGGTTTGTTTTACCCATCATGTTGTTTTAAAATGGCAGGCATTTTATGATATCGTGGAATTTGGCGAACTTATAAATCGCTTAAAATAAACCAACTTGAAGAAAATATGACTAATTTTTAAGAATTCCCATTAATATTCAGTGTTGACAAAAACTTAGTATTCAATCTTATAATCGGGTTCCACTAATTTGAGCTTCGTATGTTTGAATAACATAACTTAATTTAGAATTTAAAAAAATAAATAAATAAGGTATATGAAAGCTACCTCTTCCTCCCTGTGCTGCCGGAAAGACTATATTTTTGTTTATATGTTTTTTTTATTTTTTAAAAGTAAGTTTTTTTTTTAGATTTTTTTTTCTACATATTATCGAAACAAATAAGTCATAATCTTAACTTCAAGACTTTCTTTTTATTCTTTTTTACATTGTGAAATTATACGACTAGACATATTTTCTGTTTATTTCTTTAAAGTAACAAATATAGAGCACAAGGTGCAAATGGGAATACATATTTATTATCCATTTATGGGAAAGTTATTTATGTAAAGTACTTTTACAGATGATTATGAAACAAACTGTTTTTAAAATTTTACTTACAATCAAACTTATTTTATTATTCCTAATACTTATAATGTTATTAGTCTCTGTAAAATATAAAAATACATTTTTTTAATATTCCAGAAACTTACTACTTATGTTGTATAAAATAGAGTTTAACTTCCTAAGACCTGAGACAAATATTACAAAAGACCACAAAAAGCAATTTTAAATTAAAATAAAAATCTAAAAAGCTGTATCAATCTTTATATCGATGCTTATTATATGCACGAATTTATTTATTAGGCCTATAAGTAATTTTAGCAATTCTAGAAGCAATTAAATACTTTTAAAGAGTGTTATTTAGTATATTCTATAAACGACAACAGGACTGAGGAGGTTATAAGTTTATTTTATGTAACTTTAGAAAAATCGTATAGCATTGCATATTATTACAAATATTTCAGAATCTACAAATGTTCAGAAATTTCTATTTGTTAAAGATTTCGTCTTTTTATATTCCCGAACTGTAAAGAATCTTATGTAGTTTTCTAATGCTTTCAAGTGTAAACAAATGATATAAAAATAATTGTAAATCGCTTTACAGCTCAAAAGTTTAAAAGAAAAAAATTGTTACATAAATTTTCGTGATTTCGCATTTGTCTTGAAGGCAACTAATATCAAGAATATAAAAGATATTTTTAAACAAATTCTATTTGTATTAAAATCGATCGAGTTGTCTGATAACTTGAATTATACGATTATATTGAAACAATTTATTTTTAAAAAAGTCCAGATGGCACACCGCAAGGGAAAAATGTACTACTTTATAAAAAAATGTAGCCATTCTGTTTCTAACTCGAAGGTAAATTGTTTAAGTACTTTTCTTAATTCATCATCGTGTTCTTAGATAATGTAATTCCCCAAATGGCCGAATTTTTATTTGTGAAACGTCTCTAATTATACTTGAAAAGATTAAATGAATTCATAAGAAACATTTTTTACTATATTTTATTCTTAATAGAAAAAAGTACTAAATTATTTTCAGAAATTTATATTTGGGATGGATTCTGTTTTTTTTTAATATTTCCGAAGTCTAATAAAGTGGTTTTCTAATGTTTTCAAGAGTGAACAAATAATATAAAAAGTAATTGTAAAAAAGTGTTACGCCTCGAAATTTTAAGACAAGACAATTTATTACTTAAATTTATCGTAATTTCGCATTTCTCTTAAAGGCAACTAATATCAAGAATGTAAATGATATTTTTAAAATGTCTATTAAATTGGCGCGACTTTTCTGATAACTTGAATTATACGGAAACAAATTATTTGTAAAATGGTCTTCATGATGAACTTCGAAAGAAAAAAGTTCTGCTTAATTAAAATTATAGTCATTCTCTTTCTGATTCGAAATCAAGTTGTTTAAAAAATTTTCGTATTTCATCATTGTATTTTTAGATAATGTAACTAACCAAGTGACATTGTTTTGGCTTTGGAGATGATTCCAATTATATTTAAAAAGGTTAAATGAATTTATAGGTAACACTTTTTACTTTCTTCGATGCAAAAAAAGGAAGAAGTATTGAATTATATTCAGAAATTTATATTTGTGATAGATTCCGTCTTTTTAAATATTCCGGAACTATTAAAAAACAGATGTGGTTCTTTAATGTTTTCATATGTAAACAAATGATATAAAACTTAATTGTAAAATGAGTTACACCTCTAAAGTTTAAGATAAGAAGATTTACTACAAAAATTTATAGTGATTTCGCATTTGTCTTGAAGACAACTAGTATCAAGAATACAACCTCTGACAAAAAAGTTCGGCGAATGAATTCAGAACGGCCGATTTGGCAACACTTGAAACAAAACGCTGCACTTGCATAGAGGCAAGAGTTGAGCATCTTCACCTACCGTTGTTCAGTAGAGCATCGTTTATGTTATGTGTAAGACGCAGTGTGTTTGTTCTTAACTGAGAATAGTTAAATGAACAAACAAAAGATCAGTTTAAAGTTTGGTTTTAAGCTTTGTAAGACACCAAAAGAAATTCATGAAAGCTGGTGCAAATTGAACATTCATCACACTCACCAGATCTCAATCCTCCATACTCCCTCCTATTTCCACGATTTAATCTCTCTTTGAAAGATATTTGACCCTATTGCTAACATCCAACAAAACGTGACGAAGCTTTTGAACTCCATCCCAAAAGAAGAGTTCTTGCGAATTTCCCAGGACATGTATAGCAAATCTCAGCGGTGCATAGTTATGGGAGGTGACTATTTCGAATGATGGTATGGTAGCTTTCGTGTATATTTCATTTACATTAATTTTGCAAGACTATTCACCGAACTTTATTGTCAGAGATAGCATAAAGGATATTTTTTAAACAAGATCTGTTTATACTAAATTGGACTGAGCTGTCTAATATCTTGAATTATACGGAATCAAATTACTTGTTAAACGATTTTGATAGCTAATTGTAAAGGAAAAAAGTTTTACTTAATTAAAATTAATGCCATTCATTTTCTGACTGGAAAGCAAATTGTTTAAATAATTTTTTTAATCATCATCGCGTTTTTTAAGTAATGTAATTCCCTAACTGGCCGCATTTTCATTTTGGGTGACAATTTCAATTATATTTGAAAAGATTAAATGAATTCACAAGAAACCTTATTTACATTCTTCTATGCATAATAGAAAGAAGTACTTTTTTTATTGTCAGAAACTTATATTAGTGATAGATTCCGTCTGTTTAAATGTTCCCGAACTGTAAAAAAACCTATGCGGTTTTCTAATGTTTTTAAGTGTAAATATATATATATATATAGTAATTGTAAAAAGCTTTACACCACGATAGTTTAGGATAAATAAATTTATAACATATTTATGGTTATTTCGCATTTGTTTTGAAGGCAACTAATATCATAAATAAAAATGATATTTTTAAACAAGTTCTTATTAAAATCGATCGAGTTTTCTGAAATCTTGAATTACACTGAAACAAATTATTTGTAAAACGGTCTTGACGGCGAGCTGCAATGGAAAAATGTTCTACTTAATTAAAATTATCGCCATTCTCATTCTGACTCGAAAACAAATAGTTTAATCTCTTTTCTTAAGGCATTATTATATTCTTAGATAATGTAACCCCCATGTGGCAATATTTTCCCTTTGGTGAAGATTACATATTTGAAAAGATTAAATGAATTCATATGAGATTTTTTTTTTACTTTCTACTATTAATAATAGAAATATGTACTAAATTATTTTCAGAAATTTCTATTTGCGATTGATTCCATCTTTTTAAATGTTCCCCATCTGTAATAAGATCTACGTGGTTTTCTTATGTTTTCAAGTATAAACAAATGATATAAAAGTAATTGTAAAAAACGGTACGCCTCGAAAGTTTAAAATAAGAAGATTCATTACACAAATTTATCGTGATTTCGCATTTGCCTTGAAGGTAACTAATATCAAGAATATAAATGATATTTCTTAAACAAGTTTTATTTGTTTTAAAATTGATCGAGTTGTTTGATAACTTGAATTACAAGGAAACAACTCATTTGTAAAATGGTCTTGATGGCGAACTGCAAAGGAAAAAAAAATCTACGATAATAAAATTATTGCCATTCTTTTTCTGACTCGAAACGAAAGTTTTTAAGGGGACAGTTCCCCTTCAACCGGTCAAAGATGCTACAAAAGCTATTCAATTTCAATACCTTTTCACAAATTAACTAATAAGGCAAATTCAATTATTTTTTGAACTTTTAAATATAGCTTTACTTGTTATAATAAGCTAAACACATTGATGAACATCATTTGAAATAATTAAGAAAACTTAATTAAATTACCTACTTTTTTTTTAATTCCTATTTGTCATTGCGCGCATGATCTCATGTGTTCATTTTAATTTAGAAACTTTAAATAGGTTTCAAATTTAAAGATAACACTTAACTTAACGTAATGAACTGGAATATTTTAATTATCTCCATTTATACTATATTTATTTAATGATAAAAATTTAAAAAAAATTGCAAATTTTTTCACACATTTTTTTTAAGCAAAATTTTTACTATTTAAGATATTTCTATGATTTTAGTTCATTTTATGAAAAAGTATAATATTACTGCCCACAGAAAATTTCAACAAAATATTTTTAATAGTTTTTGAGAAATCGTGCGCGCAGTGATATATCGCACAAAAAACAGTAACTGAATTATGTTTTCCTAATTAACTTAAATATTTTTCATTAATTTCTTTTATTTATTGTAACAAGTAATGCTAGTTTCCAAAAAAAAATCATCGAATTTGCTTTATTAGTTATCTTGTGAAAAGCTATGAAAATTGAATCAGCTTTCTAGTTTTTTTTTTTTTTTGTTTTTTTTTTTTTTTTTGACCGGTTTGTAAGAAAACTGCCCCCTTAAAGACTTTTCCTAATTCACCAATGTTCTTAGATAATGTAGTTCCTCAAATGGCCATATTTTCGCTTTGGAAACATTATAATTATATCTGAATTCATTAAACGAATTAATAAGACGCGTTCTTTTACTTTCTACTGTTTATAACTGAAAAAAAATACAGAATTATTCTCAGAAATGTCTATTTGTGAAATATTCTATATTTCCTTTCATTTATTTTATTTATTTACTTATATTTATTTACATTTTTTAGTCCTTATCTGTAATAAATTCTATGTGGTTTCTAATGTTTTCAAGCATAAAAAACGATATTAAAAGTAATTGTAAAAAGCATTATATCTCGAAAGTTCAAGTTAAGAAGTTTTAATTACATAAATTTATTGAATTTCCGCATTTGTCTTGAAGGTAAACAATATCAAGAATTGTGTTATAGAATTAGATATTGTTACTGTAAAATATTTAATCAGCTTAGTGGCTATTATTTTAAATTCCAAGCCATTCGGTCATGTAGTTTTATCGCTATTTTTTGCGGACAGACGGACGGATCAGAGAACGATTAGAGGTGCTCCCTAATTATACTGTTACGAACTCACATAAAAATCTAAATTGAATTTTCCAAACCTAAGCAAAATCATTAGAAATCGTACTTTTTACAGAAGTTCTATTTGTATTAAATTCGATCGAGCTTTCTAATAACTTGAATTGTACGGAAACATTGATCGTAAACTGTAAAGGAAAAATTTCTATTTAAATTCTATTAAAATTATCGCCATTCTCTTTTTGACTTGAAGGCAAATTTTTTAAATATTTTTCTTAATTGATCATTGTGTTCTTAGATAATGTAATTCCCCAAATGGCTGCATTTTCACTTTGGAAATGATTCCAATTATATTTGAAATGATTAAATGAATTCATAAGAAACCTTTTTTACTTCCTTTTATACATAATAGAAAGAAGTACTTTATTTTCAAAAATTTCTATATGTGATAAATTTCGTCTTTTTAAATATTCCCGAACTTTAAAAAATCGTATGCAGTTTTCTAATGTTTCCAAGTGTAAACAAATTATTTAAAAAGGAGTTGTATAACGCGTTAAACCTTATAAGTTTACGATAAAAAGATATATTACATAATTTTATTGTGATTTCGTCATTTGTCTTGAGAGCAACTAATATCAAGAATATAATGATGTTTTTAAAGGAGTTTCATTTGTATTAAACCGATCGAGTTATCTGATATCTTGATATCTAATTACGAAAAAAAAATATTTGTAAAATAGTTTGATGGCAACTGCAAAGGAAAAAGAATCTACTTTATTAAAATTTTTGCCTTTTTTTTTCTGATTCGAAATCAAATTGTTTAAAGACCTTTTCTAATTCACCATGTGTCCTTAAATAATGTAATTCCCCCAAGCGGCCATAACCTTTGGAAATATTTATAATTGCTCCAGAATTGATTAAATGAAGTAATAGGAATTGTTTTTTACTTTCTTCTGTTTACTATAAAATAAGTACATAACTATTTTCAAAAATTCCTATTTATCGTATATTTGGGTTTTTTTCATACTCCCGATCTATAATAAATTCTATGTGGTTTTCCAATGCTTTAAAGTGTAAATACTGTATAAAAATTAATTGTAAAAATCATTGTCTCAAAAGTTTAAAAGAATAAGTTTTAATTACATAAATTTATTGTATTATTTAATTACATAAATACGTCTCGAAGGTAAATAATATCAAGAATAATTTTGTAGAATTCATCGTTGTACTATAAAATAATAATTAAGCTTAGTGGCCATTATTTTAAATTTTAAACTATTTAGTTGTGTAGTTTTTTAGCTATTATAACTGACAGATGGACAGATCAAAGAACGATTATAGGTGTTACGTAATTATGTACTTAGGAACTCACTTAGAAATCGAAATTAAATTTTCTATACCTAAACAAACTCATTAGAAATCATACTTTTTATAGGAGTTCTAATTGTATTAAATTCGATCGTGTTTTCTAATATCTTGAATTATACGGAAAAAAAATATTTGTAAAACGGTTTTGATCGCGAAATGTAAATGAAGAAAGTTCTACTTAATTAAAACTATCACCATTCACTTTTGACTCAAAGGCAAATTGCTAAAGATTTTCCTTAATTCATCATCGTGTTTTTAGATAATATAATTCCTCATGTAGCAGTATTTTCCCTTTGGAAACAATTCCAGTTATATTTGAAAAGATTAAATGAATTCATAAGAAATAGTTTTTACTATCTTCGATGCATAATAGGAAGGATATTTTCTTTTGAGATTTTTACATTTGTGATTGATTTCGTCTTTTTAAATACTCCCGAATTGCAAAAAAATTCTATGTGGTTTTCTAATGTTTTCAAGTGTAAACAAATGGTATAAAAAGTAATTGTAAAATGCGTTATACCTTGAAAGTAAAGCGGAGAAGATTTATTATACAAATTTATTGTGATTTCACATTTGTCTTAAAGGCAACTAATACCAAGTATATAAATAATGTTTTTTAAATGAGTTTTATTTTGTTTTAAAATCGATAGCGTTGTCTGGTAACTTTAACCGAAGGAAATTATTTGAAAAAGGATTTTGATCGCGAGCTGTAAAGGAAGAAGTTCTACTTAATTAAAATTATCGCCGTTTTCTTTCTGACTCGAAGGCAAATTGTTTAAATAATATTTTAATTCATCATTCTGATTTTAAATAATGTAATTCCTAAAATGGCCATAATTTCACTTTGGAAACAAGTCCTATTATATCTGAAAAGATGAAATGAATTCTCGAGAAACCTTTTTAATTTTCTTTTATAGATAATAGAAAGAAGTATTTTATTTTCAGAAATTTATATTTGTGATAGCTTCCGTCTTTTTAAATATTCTCGAACTGCCAAAAATCCTACATGGTTTTCTAATGTTTTCAAGTGTAAATAAATGGTATTTAAAGTAATTTTAAAAAGCGTTACTCCTCAAAAGTGTAAGAGAATAAGACTTATTACATAAATTTGTCGTGATTTTGCATCTGTCTTGAACGTGAATAATATCAAGAATATAAATGATATTTTTAAAACAAGTTTTGTTTATATTAAAATCGATCATATTGTCCGGTAATTTAAATTACACGGAAACAAATTGTTTGTAAAATATAAGCACAAATTTATCATGATTTCGTATTTATCTTGAAGGCAACTAATATCAAGAATTTAAAGAATGTTTTTTAAACAAGTTCTATTTGTAATAAAATATATCTCGTTGTCCGATAACTTGAATTATAAAGAAACAAATTAATTGGCAAACGGTTTTGATGACTATCTTCAAAGGAAAAGAAGTTCTGTTTTATTAAAATCATCCCCATTTTCTTTCTTACTTGAAGGCTAATTGTTTAAATACTTTTCTTAATTTATCATTGTGTTACTAGATAATGTAATTCCCCAAATGGTTCTATTTTGACTTTTGAAACGATTCCAGTTATGTTTGAAAAGATAAAGTAAATTCATAGGAGTCCTTTTTTACTTCCTTCTATACATAGTAGAAAGAAGTACTTTATTTTCAGTAATTTCTAGTTCTGAAAGCTTCCGTCTTTTTTAATATTCCTGATCTATATATTTTCTATTATTTTCAAGTTTAAACAAATGACATAAAAAGTAGCTATATAAAGCGTTATAGTTTAAGTGAAGAAGATTTATTTGACAAATTTATCGTGATTTCGCATTTGTTTTAAAGGTAATTAATATCGAAAACATAAATGATATTTTTAAACGAGTTTTATTTGTTTTTAAATCGATAGAGTTTTCTGATATCTTTAAATACACGGAAACAAATTATTTGCAAAATAGTCTTGATGGTGAACTACAAAGGAAAATTTCTACTTTATTAAAAATATCGCCATTCTTTTTCTGACTCGAAATTAAATTGTTTAAATACATTTCCTAATTTATCATGTGTTTTTAGATAATGTAATTTCCCAAGTGGCCATATTTTAGCTTTGGGAACATTTATAATTACATCTGAATTGATTAAATGAATTAATTGAAAACTTTTTTTTTTTTTTTTTTTTTTACTTTTTTTTTGTTTATAATAATAGAAGTACAGAATTAGTTTCAGAATTTCTATTTGTGGTATATTTGGTCTTTTTTTCATAGACTATCGAGTTGTTGATTGATATCGATTGTAGTCTTGTCGATTGTTCGAGTTATCTAGTTGCCTGTCTATAATAAATTCTGTGTGGTTTTCCAATGTTTTAGAGTGTACAAAAAAGTAATTGTAAAAAGCATTATATCTCGAAAGTTTAAGAGAAGAACTTTAAATACATAAATTTGTTGACGTTCCTCGTTTGTTTTAAAGGATGATAATACCATGAATTGTGTTGTAGAAATCGTCGTTCTCCTATAAAATAATAATTCAGCTTAGTTGTCATTATTTTAATTCCAAACCATTCGGTTATGTAGTTTTTTTCGCTATTAAATGCGTACAGATGGACGGACCAGGGAACGATTCGAAGTGTTACGATATTATGTAAATACGAACGCACTTAAAAATCTAAATTAAATTTTCCAAACTTAAATAAACTCATTTAAAAAAATACTTTTTACAGAAGATCTATTTGTATTAAATTCGACCGAGCTTTCTAATACCTTGAATTGTACGAAAACAGATTTGTAAAACAGTTTTGATCGCAAACTGTAAAGCAAAAAAAAAATTCCTTAATTAAAATTATCGCCATTTTATTTTTGACACGAACGAAAATTGTTTAAATACTTTTCTTAATTCATCATTGTGTTCTTAGATAATGTAATTCCCCAAGTTGCCGTATTTTCACTTTGGAGATTATTCCAGTTATGTTTGAAAAGATTAAATAAATTCATAAGAAACCTTTTTAGCTCACAGGCTATCATAGCCTGAGAGCTTATGTGCCCGTCCGTTCTGTATGTTCGTTCGTGCGTAACGCGATAACTCATGATAAAAATATCAGATCGACTTGAAATTTTGCATGTAGGTATAGCCTGATAAAGCGCTTTCCTGATTAGTTTTTGGAGTTCATTCGATATGTATAAGAGGGAGAACGGGGGCTCATGCCCCCCCTTAATTGATATAAACGGGATTTTCATGCAGAATTAACAGTTTTCGTTCAAAATTTACATATAGGATCATTCTGATGAGGCAATACCGTGGCTGTTATTAGGTGTTCATTGAATAAGTATAAACAGGGGGAACGGGGGGCTCCTGCCCCTCCCCTTAATTTATAAAAACGGGATTTTCCTGCAGAACTAACAGTTTTCGTTCAAAATTTAGATATAGGATCATTCTGATGAAGCAATTCCGTGACTGTTATTAGGTGTTCATTGAATAAGTATAAACAGGAGGAACGGGGGCTCAATCCCCCCCACTTAATTGATATAAACGGGATTTTCATGCAGAATTAACAGTTTTCGTTCAAAATTTAGATATAGGATCATTCTGAAGAGGCGATACCGTGGCTGTTATTAGGTGTTCATTGAATAAGTATAAACAGGGGAAACGGGGGTTCTAATGCCCCTCCCCTTAACTTGTATAAATGGATTTTTCAATCAGAATTGTCAGATTTCGTTCAAATCTCTGAATAGTTTTGGAAGTTTAATGGTTAAGTATAAAAGAAGGGAATAACTCCTCTTAAATTATATAAATGCTAAATGGGTTTTTATTAAGAATTATCCGATTTGTTCTGAATTTTGGATATAGATTTTTTAATATGATAAAGCATGTACTTGATAGTTTAGGAGGTTCAATGATTAAGTATAAAAATGGAGAAAGGGAAGAGCTGTTTCCACTTTTTAATTTTTTTTTTCGAACGGAATTAACGAAAATACAAGGCTGTAATGTACAATTAGTATGCGTAGCCTGTGAGCTCAATGCCATCAGTTTAACTGGGCAATATTCTTTTTATTTACTTTCTTTTATTCATAATAGAAAGAAGTACTTTATTTTCAAAAATTTCTAATTGTGATTGATTTCGTCTTTTAAATATTCCTGTATTGTAAAAATTACTATCTGGTTTTTTAATGTTTTCTAGTATAAACAAATGATATATAAAGTAATTGTAAGAAGCGTGACACTTCGAAAGTTGTAGAAAAAAAGATTTATTACATAAATTTATAGTGATTTCACATTTGCCTTGGAGGCAAATAATATCAAGAATATAAATTATATTTTTTAAAACAATTTCATTTTGTATTAAAATTGATCGAATTCTCCGACAATTTGAATAGTTCTGAAAACTAGTTGGATGTGTAAATCCCAAAACTTTCTTCTATCTGATAAGTGCATTTTAATATTAAAAAAAAAAAAAAAACGTGGTGCCCCAAAGTTACCCACTATCGAATTTCCTCGAACATTTGACCTAGCCTAATGAGATTCTGGTAACCGAAAAGCCTAAAACGCAAAATTTAATTAATATTCTGAGAAAATGAGCTTAGTAGTGCCTCATGTTGGGCAATTTATACTAAAACCTAATAAGCCTCTATTTATGTCAAGACCTAACAGAATCTGAAATTTGATGGAATTTCGTCCATTAGTTCTTGAGATATAGTTATAACAAAAAATTTGCAAAACGTAGCACAGCAACACCATATCTTGGACAATTTATGCCAAAACGTAAAAAAGCGTCTAATTATGTTATGGTATAAAAGAATCTGAAGTTTGATGAAATTCTATGAATTAGTTCTTGAGATATAGCTAGTTTAAAAAAAACCGTGTAAAATATAGCACAGCAGCACCATCAGTTGAAGGCTTTATAACAAAACGTAAGCATCGTGTAATTATGTTATAGGTCATTTTGTAACAAAACCTGAAGTTTGATGAAATTTTTGCGTTGGTTTTTGAGATATAGATATCGGAAAAATCGTGCAAAATGCAGCATAGCTGCACCCCCTGTTGCAAGGTTAATACCAAAATGTAATCAGCGTCTAATTATGTTATATATTCTAGTGTAACAGAATCTAAAATTTGATGAAGTTCTCTGCATTTGTTCTTGAGATATAGCTATCGCAAAAATCGTGCAAAATGTAGCATAGCTGCGCCACCTATAGGACAGATCACACCAAAACCTTATCAGCGGCTATGTATCTCAAGGTATCGCAGAATCTGAAGTTTAGTGAAATTCTGTGCATTAGTTCTTGAGATATAGCTATCATGAAAATCATGAAAAACATGGCATAGTAGCGCCACCTGCTGGCCAATTTACACCAAAACTTAATCAGCGTCTATGTATATCAAGGGGTCACCGAATCTGAAGTTTGGTGAAGTTCTGTGCACTAGTTCTTGAGATATAGGAATCTTGAAAATCATGAAAAACGTAGTATAGCAGCGCCACCTGCAGGCCAATTTTCACCAAAAACCAATATGCACTAATTCATATCAAGGTCTAACTGAATATAAAATTTTATTAAATTTCGAGCAATAGTTCTTGACATAGAGCGCCCACAAGTTTTTTGTCACATACAGACAGACAGACGTTTGTATGTAAATGTCTGACTCACAGACAGACATTTTCTAAAAATAGTCAAAAGTGTTCAGGACCTTCTAAAACGTACAAATTTGTCGAAAACGGAAGTCGAAAATTTCATGAATCCAATACTTTCTTCTTGTAAAGATAGAAGAAAGTAAAAATATTTGCCAAGCATTATTTATGGCGAACTGCAAAGGTAAAAACTTCTACTTTATTAAAATTATCGCCATTCTCTTTAATTGCAAAGTGTTAAAACATTTTTCTTAATTCATCATTGTATTTTTAAATAATATAATTTCTCAAGTGGCCGTATTTTCAGTGTGGAAACAATTCAAATTATATTTGAAAAGATTAAATTAATTCACAAGATTTCTTTTTACTTTCTTTTATAGACAGTAGAATGAAGTACTTTATTTTCAGAAATATATATATTTGTGATAGATTCCGATTTTTAAAAAAATATTCCCGCATTTAAAAAAATTCTATATGGTTTTCTAATGTTTTCAAGTGTAAACATCAAATAATATTAAAATTAATTGTAAAAAAGTGACACCTCGAAAGTTTAAGAGAAGAAGATCTATAAATTTGTCGTGATTTTCCATTTGTCTTGAAGGTAACTGTTATCAAGAATATAACTGATATTTTAAAACAAGTTCTATTTATATAAAAATCGATCGAACAGTCCGATAATTTGAATTAAACGGAAACAAATTACTTGCAAAATATAGGTATAAATTTATCGTTATTTCGCATATGTCTTGAAGGCAACTAATATCAAGAATTTAAATGATGTTTTTTAAACAAGTTCTGATTGTAATAAAATACAGTCGGCTCTCGTTAATTCGAACTCATCGCGCCCACAAGAAATGTTTGAATTATCCGAAGTTCGAATTATGGAAAATATGAAATGAAAACATTCTTAATATGGTGTATTACAAAGGAATTAATGTTATAGTGTTTTTTTTTAAATTTATTTCGTCTGTTATGAGTAGAATATGACTTAATATTAAATTAGAATGTATAAATATATAAACTAATTAAAAGATTAGAGACAAGCACAATGGCAGACAATTTTAAAGTGTCACTGATGGACAGACGGGACACTAAGGAAGTGGATATCAAATCCATTGGATTATATGTATACTCGTCCGGAACAATTTTCACAAAAATCAAAGAAAGAAAGTTATTCAACTGATCTGAAATCCATGAGAAATAAAAAAAAATGAAAAATCGGAAGTCTACTTAGTTATTATTAAACGAATTCAAGAGAAAATGAGTTCGAATTAATGAAAAAATTTAACGTTATTCTACCATTAAAAATTTCGGGACTTCATGTTTAGTTAGAATTAAGCGAAGATTCGAATTATCCGATTTCGAATTAACGAGAGTCGACTGTATTTCGCGTTGTCCGATAACTTGAATTATACGGAAACAAATTATTTGTAAAATGGTCTTGATACAGAAGTACAAATGAAAAAAATTCTAATTTATTAAAATTATCCCCATTTTATTTTTGATTCGAAGGCAAATTATTAAAAAATTGTTCTTAATTCATCATTGTGTTTTTAGATAATTTAATTATCCAATTGGCTCTAATTTCATTTAAAGGAAGATTTGAGTTATATTTTAAAAGATTAAATGAATTCATAATAAATCATTTTATCCATGCTAGAATGAAATAAAGAATTATTTTCCGAAATTTTTATTTGTGATAAATTTCGTATTTTTTAAAAAATAAATTCAATTGAGTTCTGTGATAATTTGAATTGCATTGAAACAAATTATTTGTTAAACGGTTATGATGGCGAACTACTAAGAAAAAAAGTTCTACTTTATTAAAACTATCCCCATTTCTTTCCGACGCTAAACAAATTTTTTTAAATAATTTTCTCAATGTATCATTATGTATCTTAGACACTCTAATTCCCCAAGTGGCAGCATTTTCACTTTGGAGACGATTTCAATTATATTTGAAAAGATTAAATGAATTCACAAGAAACCTTTTTCTACTTTATTTTATATATAGTAGAAAGAAGTACTTTATTTTCAGACATTTCTATTTCTGATAGCTTCCGTTTTTTATATATTCCTGACCTGCAATAAATCCTATGTGGTTTTCTAATGTTTTCAATTATAAAAAAATGATATAAAAAAAAAATTATAAAAAGCGTTACACCTCGGAAGTTTAAGAAAAGAGGAGTTATTACACAAATTTATCGTGATTTCTCATTTGTTTTGAAAGCAACTAATACCAAGAATATTCATGATATTTTTAAAGCAAGTTTTGTTTATATTAAAATCGATCATATTGTCCGGTAATTTAAATTACACGGAAACAAATTGTTTGTAAAACATAAGCACAAATTTATCATGATTTCGTATTTATCTTGAAGGCAACTAATATCAAGAATTTAAATAATGTTTTTTAAGCAAGTTCTATTTGTAATAATATATATATCGCGTTGTCCGATAACTTGAATTATAAGGAAACAAATTTTATTTGTTTTATAATCAATAGAGTTGTCTGGTAACTTTAACGGAAGCAAAATATTTTAAAAAGGCTTTGAAAGGATTTTGATCGCGAACTGTAAAGAAAAAAGATTTACTTAATTAATATTATTGCCGTTGTTTTTCTGACTCGAAGGCAAATTGTTTAAATAATTTTCTTAATTCATCATTGTGTTTTTAAATAATGTGATTCCTCAAGTGGTCAACTTTGGAAAGAATTCCAATCATATTTGAAAAGCTTAAATGAATTCACAAGTATCCTTTTTTACTTTCTTTTGTAGATAATAGAAATAAGTACTTTATTGTAGAAAAAATATATTTTTATGATATATTCCGTCTTTTTAAATATTCGCCAGCCTTTAAAGATCCTATATGGTTTTCTAATGTTTTCAATTGTAAACAAATGATATTAAAAGTAATTGTAAAAAGCGTTACATCTCGAAAGTTTAAGAGAAGTAGATTTAGAGACCTAAATTTGTCGCGATTTTACATTTGTCTTGAAAGCAACTAATATCAAGAATATAAATGATATTTTTAAAACAAGTTTTGTTTGTATTAAAATTGATCGTATTGTCCGATAACTTGAATTTCACGGAAACAAATTATTCGTAAAGCATAATCATAAATTTATCGTATCATTTGTCTTGAAGGCAACCAATATCAAGAATATAAAGAATGTTTAATAAATAAGTTCTGTTTGTAATAAAATATGTCGCGTTGTCCGGTAACTTGAATTGTAAGGAAACAAATTAATTGGCAAACGGTTTTGATCGCAAACTGCAAAGGAAAATAAATTCTGCTTTATTAAAATTGTTCCCATTTTCTTTCTGATTCGAAAACAAATTGTTTAAATACTTTCCTTAATTCATCGTTGTGTTCTTCGATAATGTAATTCCCCAAGAGGCTCTATTTTCAATTTAGAGATGATTCCAGTTATATTTGAAAAGTTTAATAAGAAAGAATTATAACAAACCTTTTTTATTCCTTCTATACATAATAGAAAAAAGTACCGTATTTACTCGTGCATAACACACATTTTTTTTTTCATAAAAAAGGGGAAAATTCGTAGGTGCGCGTTATACACGGAATATTTTTACTGCTGGTTGTAATCACACGATATACATGTGAATCAAAAAATATTCAAAGAAGACGTTAAAACTCGGAAAATCTTACTTTACTGAAATATTACTGCATCTTTATTTCTCTCCTTGCACTTTTTTATACCCCAACGCTAATAACATTAGTTAAACACTAATTTGAAATTCTCATTACCGTCACTTACTTCCCCCTCCTCCTGCCCCCGTCATTCCCTCCTTACTCAAAGTCTTAAAATGTATTTTCACCTTGTTTTCTTGCCTAATGTATTGTTTGTTTTCACTTTCTGCACTGTATTCATTTGGTCACTTGCTTATCAAATTTATGATGCGCTTTATATACGAGATTTTTTTAAAAAAAATCGCCCTTTTATATTGTAAAGTACGGGTGCGCATTATACACGAATAAATGCGATATTTTATTTTCAGAAATTTCTAATTGCGATAACTTACGTTTTTTAAATATCCCTGATCTGTAATAAATTCTATGTCTTTTCTAATAATTTCAAGTTTAGACAAATGACATAAAAAGCAATTATAAAAAGCGTTATAGTTTAAGAGAAGAGGATTTATTTGAAAAATTTATCGTGATTTCGCATTTGTTTTGAAAGCAACTAATTACAAGACTATAAATAATGTTTTTTAACAAGTTCTATTTGTTTTAAAATCGAGCGAGATGTCTGAAAACTTGAATTAAACTTGAATTATACGGAAACAAATTATTTGTAAAATGGTCTTGATGGAGAACTACAAATGAAAAAAATTCTACTTTGTTAAAATTATTGCCATTTTCTTTTTGACTCGAAGGCAAATTTTTTAAATATTTTTCTTAATTCATCATTGTGTTTTTAGATAATGTAATTCCCCAATTGGTTCTAATTTCACTTTGGAGACGATTCCAATTATATTTGAAAAGATTAAATGAATTCTTAATAAATATTTTTTTACACCATATTATCCATAATAGAATGAAATAATAAATTATTTTCAAATATTTCTATTCGTGGTGAATTCCGCGTTTTTAAATATTTCCGATCTGTAATGAATCTGTGGTTTTCTATGTTTTCAAGTATAAACAAATGACATTAAAGATAATTGTAAAAAAGCGTTATACTTCGAATGTTTAAGAGAAGAATATTTAATTACCTATACTTTTCTGTCATTTTATATTTTTCTTGAAGGTAAATAATATCAAGAATTTTAATGCAGAATCTATCGTTGTACTATAAAAGTGGACATATTTTTAATTTCTAGAACATTTCATCGACCCGGCAGGACGCGCACAGGGCCAGTTAAAAACATTCAAAAGTTAAAGTTAAGGCAAAGTTAAAACCATTCATACCTTGGGTACGCGCGCGTTCTCCCGGGTTAACCCATTAACGCCCAAATTATTTTCTTCGTTAAAATTTAAATTTTGTATTTTCCAGCACTTTTAAAATCAAATTAACTTTTATCTAAATTAATTGAGAATTCTGTCTCATAAAAGAAGGTATATATTTATCTTCCTCTTTACTGGTGGGACTTGGACTTGGACGAAATAATTGTCAGAGTGCCTGGAGAGATCAACTCCTTACCTCTAGTAGAGAAATGATACATGGAACAATTCAAGTCATAGCCAAAGTCTGACAAACATAACGTCAGAAACAAGAGGGGGGGGGGAGAAGCCGGGTCCCCAAAAACAAAGGCCCTATAAGGGCACCATACAAAAAAAAAAAAAAAAAAAAAAAAAAACCTATCAATGAGATAAGAACTAGGAAAAATTATCCTGGGTCGATGTTTTTTTACTGGTGGGAAAACCGCTTTCTTGCTTTTTTTGTAACCGTCCTCAAAAGAGGACGCTGGGCGTTAATGGGTTAATATATGAAAAACTTAACCCCTTGAAGGGCAAGAATTAATGTCTCTGTAATAGTGAATTCTTACCGGAAAAATGTAAAATTTTTGTTTTGAAATATGAAAAGGCAATTTTTCAACATTTTGTCGCCAATGTTAAAAATCTAAAATTTTGTAAAAAGTTACTGGTGAGAATCTCGTTTGCATAAAATTTATCCCACCGTCCTTCAAGGGATTACACGAATACTTAAAGCAGTGTTGCCAGATGGGCTACTTTAAAAAAAAAAAAATTCAGATTCTTGATTGGTACCACTTTTTTGACATAATAAAAAAAGCCTTATTTAGAGGCATATTAATAAAGGTGAAAATAAAGAGAATTTTACAGTTTAAAAAAAGTGGTACCAGTCAAAGAAATCTGATTAAAAAAATAGTAGCCCACTGGCAACACTGACTTAAGGAGTAATAATTTTTTTTTGTATCCATATGTTACAATTATATTTATTTTTTTTATTTATTTTTCTTTTTTCATAAATTTTATCTGATAGCTATATTTGTATTTTCGTGACTGTGTTATTTAAATTTGAAAAAACTTAATAGAAAAATTTAGAAATTTTAATCCATTTGTTTTCATTGTGTTTCTTATAAATGTAATATATATATATATATATATATATATAAGTTTATTATAATTTTGATTTCTAATAAATTCTATCTGGTTTTTGAACTTTACAACATGTGAAGATAAAAAGTTGTAATTAGTTATTGTCAATCAGATTATATCCCTAAGGAAAATTGTTTAAAGAACTCACCTGATTTATTATTGCATACAAAGATTCCTTAATTATCCATTCGGAAATATTTTTGCCTTGCATAAATACCGATTAAATTAGAAAACATTAAAGTCATTCTTAAAGAATTATTCTTTTTCAATAACGAACTCTTATTTGAAAAATTAACAGAAAAATGTAGATGCGTTAAGCATATCATTTTCACAAGTGAATTAAAACTGTGCTAAAATGATTCTCAGAATTTTCAAAAAAATTTAAAAGTCAACTTATTCATTATATAATATAATGCACCTTTTGTTATAGCGGATTTGTTTTATATTCTACAGTATTCATAAATTAATATGAAGAATAACTAAAAAGATACTAAAACTTAAAATACCTAAAGATTGACTGCAATTTATAAAGATAACTACTGTAAAATAATAACATCTAGGAAGACACAAATCGAAATTAATAAATTTACGTCAATGATGAAATAAGGTTTCTATTTCGCTACTGATTAAAACGACATAGATTATTTCACATGTACTGAATGACGTTTTAATCAAAATAACTCTGTGTGCAGAACCAGTTTTGTAACCGCATGTTCTTTTATATTGTGTGAATAAAATATAAACCGGAATTATTGTTTTTTAATTTGCTGGTACAAAAAGAGGGGGAAAATGTATGTTATTTTTCTATGTAAGTTTCTGATTTCAAAACATATCTTCTTCAATAGATTGGAAGTTGTTTGATGCCGTCATCATAGAAGGGGAGTATTTCCAGCCGATTGCGCACAAAGGTTTCAACAGAGTGTCATCAGCGAATCATCCACTTCCTAACGCTTATTTAAAAGTAATAAAAATATGTTAATCACAAGGGATTCACTCATGACTATAGGGAGGCTGTTGCAGAGTTCTTCAATGCATTTCCTCCAACTTTTTACGGATAAGGTTAGTTGACTGGGAAAGGGAATTTTCATGAAGCAAAATCACTTCTCTGATCGGATATTCATGTATTTTCCGACGATATGTTCGTTATTTTTCATCCAACAGCTGGCAGTAATAGCCAGCAAGCACACTCGAGGATGACCCGAATGACGTCAATGTTTTCTTCGGTGAAATTTTTCGAAGTGGCGGGTGTGGTGTGTGGATTTCACTTCTGTTCGTCCTTTCACAAAATTTCTTGAAAAAAATTTGGTCAACCTTGTCTGATTAAATTTGCATATACTTAAGTTTCATATACTTAAGTTTTCTTACAGCATGCAACTTTTTGGAATCTTCGTAAAATTCCAGCCGGTATTAATCCTTCATCAGTGGGAAATTTATTAATAATGCGTTACGCAATGTTGGGGTGAACTTCTCGCTCTATCATCGAGATGCCGAGTGAGGAACGGAGTGAGAAGCAAATACTGGTGCATATATAGTCCTGTGACATCCCCACCAGTCATGCGCAGAGGTTTGAGCGCCCTCACGATGACATTCATGACTCCAAGAAAAATATTCGTGCTTATATTTTATTAATCTACATAATCTCATGAACAATTGTATCACTGGTAACATCTATGGAAAAATGTACTTCAATTGGCTAATGAAGCAACGAAAGAATTGGGTGACGAACTACCTCTCATTAGAACGCTAGGGCAATTGCTGTTTTATTTTTCTTATTTTTAGGGTTTATTTATTTGATGAAACACTATTCTTCTCTGTCCTCTGTCCTAAATAAAAGTATAACAAGTTCGTCATACCAGTGCTCCATGTTATCCTGTTACAACTTATTATTGTTACCCTGTTAAGTAATTTTGAATATCGTGAATATTCCTATCAATTTATGAAAGTTTTCAAAAATACTTAATCATCTCAATGGTCATGTTTTTAGAAATGTGGATACTACAATTCATATTTGAAAAGCTAAGAAAAGTTCGCAAGAAATTCTAATGATTTATACTATTATAGATTATTGCATAATGTTGGAGTGAATTTCTCGTTCCTTCATAGAGATGCCGATTGAGGAATACAGTGAGTTGCAAATACTGGTGCATAGGTAGTCGTGTGACATCTCCACCTATCATATGCAGAAATTAGAACTCCCTGGTGATGACCTTCAAAACTCTAAGCAAAAATCCAGGTTTATGTTTGATTCACCCACGTAATGTTAATGAACTATTTTATCACTGGAAATATGGATGAATCTAAAAATATAATACAACTAGTATATAACCCCTGTCAAAAATGACAGGATGTTAACTAAACATTCAATTTTCGATATAGTTCAACAAATTTAAATGGACAAAACATAAAAAAAATGTACAAAAGTTTTTGTGAAATGTGTTATCAATGAATTTCTAACACATCACATTGTTAATCATAATGTTACATAAGCAAAATCATGTTGAGCTTCACAAATAGTTTAACGATTACACTAGCGATTAAAATTATGTTATTTTAAGTAATTGTTTAGGTTAGTAGTACAATGGTAGGGATGAACCTGTGACCCACGATGGATTATGTAAGTATGTGGTCTGCAAATTTCTTAAATTTATAATTAAAAAAAATTGCAGATTTTGTCATGAATGGCAGAAAAAAAATTATGAATTTCGACATTTTCTCTCATGGCAAAATTGCAAGCTTTATCGAGCCAGTTAAAAATTATGAATTTTGTTATATAGGTAACCAATACCATAGCTATTTATATAGGAAATTCTTAAGTTGAGAATTTTGTCAGTCACTATTCTAAAAATATTTTAAATATCATCGATCATGCCCACAGAAGGCATGAATTTTGTCAATTGCATACAGATAAAAAAAAATGTGAATTTCACTTATCATGCACAGAGAAAATATCAATTTCGTTGATCAAGAACATGAAATTCGTGAGATTTGTTGACTGCCTGTAGAAAAATTCCAAATGTTGTCGATTGAGTGCCAAAAAGTCTTGAAAAACTACCCTCCTTTTGAAATCATGTTTGTTATTTGAAAAAAAAGGCAGTAAGGGCTATCATGTACATAAGTTGATGAAAAAGAGCCTCTGGATATATAAATTATTAAAAAGGGCTGCCACGCATTATGCCATGCCAAACTCGCCTCAAGTCAACACTACTATAAGTTAGTTTTTTAAGGTAAAGTTTTGCAGTTATATTTATAAATATAAAAAGTTTTAAATATAAAGTACGACACCAAATTCATGCTTATGAATTGTATATAGCTTTTCCACGAATAAATCAAAATTATTGTAAATTTGCATATTGGCAAGCATCTATTTAATAGTAGAAGATAAATTTTAATATCCGTTGAGTAACAAAGCATTCCAGTAATAAAATAAAACTTTGATTAAAAAAAAGGAAAGATAGCATATGAAAAATTACAGAACTTTAGGTGCAATTAGAGAATTTATTCTATTGGTAATATAATAGCAACAAAACTTTTCTAAAAAAGAATCTCTAGAAAAATTATGTTTTTTTGTAAACACACTACTATCTGACAATGTTTACATTTAACATAATACTGGCTATGAAGAAAAAAATTACCTTTTAGCATAAAGTTCAGCAAAAATATTAAACAAAATCAAAATATTAACACATCAAATACAACAGGAAATTCATGCAGCTATACCATAAATAATAACAAATATTTTGTAAACTTGATTAATGCAAGTATCTATTTCTCATATGACACCTTTTCCATAAATAAAGACAAAAATATTGTAAATTTGAATATTGGCAAGTATATATTTTTTTAATTAATAGTAGAATATAAATTTTAACATTTCTTGAATGGCAAAGTGTTGCGACAATGAAATAATACTATGTATTCATGAGATTTGTTGACTGCCTGTAGAAAAATTCCAAATGTTGTCGACTGAGTGCCAAAAAGTCTTGAAAAACTACCCTCTTTTTGAAATCATGTTTGTTATTTGAAAAAAAAAATACAGTAAGGGCCATCATGTACATAAGTTGATGAAAAAAAGCCGCTGGATATATTAATTAATTAAAAAAAGGCTGCCAAGCACTATGGCATGCCAAGCTTGTGGTAAGTCAACACTAACTACTATATAAGTTAGTTTTTTAAGGTGAAGTTTTGCAGTGATATTTATAAATTAAAGAGTTAGCCAAAAAATATGACAGCAAATTCATACTTATGAATTGTTTATAGCTTTTCCATCAATAAATCAAAATTATTGTAAATTTGCATATTGGCAAGCATCTATTTAATAGTTAATAGTAGAAAACAAATTTTAAAGTCTCTTGAGTAACAAAGCATTCCAGTAATAAAATAAAACTTTGATTAAAAAAAGGAAAAAAAAAGATAACACATAAAAAAATACAGAAATTTAAGTGCAATTAAAGAACTTATTCCATTTGTAATACAATTGCAACAAATATTTTCTAGAAAAGAATCTCTAGAAACATTATATTTTTTTGTAAACACACTACTATCTGGTAAAATTTACATTTAACATAATACTGGCTATGAAAAAAAATTACCTTTTAGTATAAAGTTCAGCATTAATATAAAACAAAATCAAAATATTAACACATCAAATACAACAGAAAATTGCACACAGCTTTACCATAAATAATAACAAATATACTGTAAACTTGAATAATGCAAGTATCTATTTCTCATAAAATATCTTTTCCATAAATAAAGACAAAAATATTTTAAATTTGAATATTGGCAAGTATATATTTTTTAATTAATAGTCGAATATAAATTTTAACATTTTTTGAATGGCAAAGTGTTGCAACAATGAAATAATAAAATATATATATATATAAATTAGAAAAAAAAGAAAAAGAAAGATAGCTTATCAAAAATAACAGAAATTTAGGTGCAGTTAAAACACTTATTCCATTACTAATACAATAGATGCAAAACTTTTTTAGAAATGAATCTCTAGAAAAATGATATTTTTTTGTAAACACTCTATTATCAGTGTTTTCATTTAACATGATTTAGGTTAGGAAAAAGAAAAATTATCTTTTAGTGTAAAGTTCAGCAGAAACTTTAAACAAAATTAAAATGTTAGCATATCAAATATGACAGAAAATTGTATGTACCTTTACCTCAAATAATAACAAATATATTGTAAACTTGACTATTGCAAGTATCTGTTTCTCATACAATAGTAGAAGAGAGTTCAATTTAAATGTTCTTTGAATAGCAAAGTTTTCATAATGACGAAATATTAAACAAATAGCAGAACCCTTCAAAAGCCACAAAAATTTAGATGCAATAAAAACACTTTTTTCATTAATAATAGAATACTTACTAACACTGTAGTGCTATTTATTCATACAAATTATTGGCATATGTATTTTTCTTGGAAAAGAATCTCAGGAAAAACTATATTTTTTGTGAATACCCTACTATCAGATAAAAGTTGCCCTTGCAGGTTTGTATTACGGATAAATACTTTTAATTTACTTTGTTCTTTGCATCTTGACAGTCCAACATAAAGTTGACCATGTGGAAAGACCGCCTCCTCTAAATGCAGACCAGCACTGTTGAATGTTTGTCCCTGTGATTTATTAGTAGTCATTGCAAAAGCAATGATAATAGGAAACTGCCTACGAATTAGTTTAAACGGAAGATTGGTATCACTTGGCGTAAGGTCAATTCTTGGTATAAAAACTCTATCATTTTTATTAGCACCAGTTAAGATCGCACAATCCAGAAAATGCCGATGTAGGCCTCGAATGATTAACCTAGTGCCATTGCACAAACCATTTTTGGGATTCAAGTTCCTAATAAGCATCGCAATAGCACCAACTTTTAACATTAATTTATGGGGAGGCATTCCAGAAGGAGTTTGTTCATTTAAAAATTCCTGAGAAAAGTTTGTCTCACCTTCTGATAAATCTGACTCGAATGAATCTGCACTGTAAAATTCAAATGCGGTTCCAGGAATAAGATTCAGAACTTCATTGTTCAGTTTCATGGCATCCTTGTTAGTAGTTGTCAAAATAATTTTTGAGGAAAGTTCCTGAATGTAGTTTGTATCAATTTCATTTCCATAAATTTTTGAAACGATTGAATCACTACATAACATGTTGGATGGAATTTGCACAATATCACTCGATAACTTTTGGACAGATAAAGTTTTCCCTTCAGCAATATCTAAAAGCCATTCATTGAACTCATTTTGGCCTTCAGAACGCATATTTTGTGATAGTTTCAAATGAAAAAATTTTTCCCAAAGTGGACTCGACTTAATGCAAACTTCAAATACATGAGTTTTTGTCCCTCGTGTAACGACTGGCAATGTTTGACGAAAATCACCTCCCAACAACATAACTTTATTGCCAAATGGATTTTCATTTCCCATCAGCTCTCTTAACAGAGCATCTATGCAACGTAAAGCATGAACTGTCACCATTGTAGCTTCATCAATAATGATAAGCTTTGCTTGACGGATAGTTGCCGCTTCATCTGATATAACACGCATTGAAGATGTTGACGTTTCCAAAATTGGAACTGGTAGTTTAAAACCACTGAGAACAGTCCTTCCTCCTTTTAACAAAACGGCAGCAATGCCAGTAGTAGCATAAGGAAGAACAATATTAGCACGTCCCCGTATAGAAGCCAAAAGAGTGTTATATAGATATGTTTTGCCTGATCCACCTGGACCATCCAAATAGAAACATCCTGGAGTTATTTGCTCATCATCAATTGCTTCTATAATTTTTGTAAAAGCTTCTTTTTGCTTCAAGTTCAATGATGCAATTTTTTCAATAGCATCAGAAGCTTTACTAACATGGTTGTAGAGTAAAACTGGACCTTGATAATCCAATGGATTGGGTGTTGGCAAATGAAATGTACTTAAGGTAACACCATGGCTCTTGAATAATGCTTGAATACTGTGTAAAGCATGTTGTTGAGCTATAAAATCATTAAAATTCAGCCTAAAATCTTCACATAAAGAATCATTAAATTTTTCCCACAATTCAAGAGGATTAGATGGATTACAAAAGAGACAAATGAAAGCAAATACTTGCCTGAGCTGTGCAGGCATTTGGAAAACACAGGCTTCTGATAGGCATCTGTCCCATTCCTGATCATCAGCCAAGAGCTGCCTTTGACGGGCTGCTTCAAGGAATGTAGGTAAGATAACACCCTCAAAAGTTCGTAAGTATTTAAAGCTGGTTGCTCCCGGAATTTTAATCAAAAGTACACGAAGGCAATAACGTTCAATGTCTTTTGGAGAAACAGAAAACATTCTAGCCAAAATTTTATTTCCTTCACGTTTTCGTGGTTTATAAACACTGTTTTCAAACACATAATGAAGAGGTATTTCTGCATATAAATATTACCTTGCATTTACTTCTGAAAGATTCAATTTAAACCAAGCTCTAAGAGTTGTGTCACGATTTTGATTAAGTGCTGTATTTTCCATACCTTGTTGAAAATAAACCATTTGTTCATAAGGCAAATGGATTGCAAGTTTCATTATAGTATGTGATTTATCATGCATTTTGAATTCTAGGAGACGCCATATTGCTTCAGGTGCACTAACCCCTTGAGGGGCAAAGCACTTACGTTTCTAAAATGCTCAAATGATTGATTGACACCGGGATTCACAAACAAATTTATATGATAGAAAGTAAAAGCTGTTTTTCGCGTACGTAGTAAAAAGCAAATCTTAATACTAAAATGCCGGTGCCAATGTGGCATAAGGGAATTAAAATTAAGTGGTATATAAATTATACCGGTGCCCTTCAAGGGGTTAACATATCTGTCATTCACATGATTTGAAATTTCGTCATGTAGAAATTCTTGTTGATTTTTGTTTTCATGAATGACAACATTGGCAGAATCATAACCTTTATAAATACAGGGTGTATCTAAACTACTGGGCAAAATTTTAAGGGGTGATAATACACATCAAGACAAATAATATTAAATGGGAAACTAAGGGTCCCAAACGTCTTCCAAAGGAGATAGGCGCCATCAAAGATTAGGGTCCAAAATTTGAAATGATTTTAAAAAACAGAAAAATTGGTCGTTTCGTTTGCGGTTTTCACGAAAACTATTCTTTATGTCAGTATTGTCTTGAAAATAAATTATACAGATAAAATTCAAAAAATGCCGATAGAGGGCGCTTTAGACTTTGGAGAAACGAACAACTATTTTTTACCGTTATTTTTTGCATCTCATAAAAATTTTTTAGAAGTTTAGACATAAACTTAAATTTTGAGATCAAAATCTGTGGTTAAGTAGCGCAAACTGAACTGTGTTCAATAGGAGTGGGTAAGTTCAAATTTCAAATGATTATAAAAAACAGAAAAATTGGTAAATTGCTGTGGGGTTTTCATTAAAATTATTCATTATGTCAGTATTGTCTTGAAAATAAATTATACAGATAAATTTCAAAAAATGCCGATAGAGGGTGCTTTAGACTTTGGAGTAACGTACAACTATTTTTTACCGTTATTTTTTGCATCTCATTAAATTTTTTTTAAAGCTTATGCAAAAACTGAATCGTTGAGAGTGGTTCAGTAGCGCTAAATGAACTGTGTGCAATGGGGGTGGGGAGGTTCAAATTTCAAATGATTATAAAAAACGGAAAAATTGGTTGATTCGTTTGGGGTTTTCTCTAAAACCATTCTTTATGTCAGTATTTCCTTGAAATAAATTTTAAAGATAAATTTCAAAAAATTCCGTTAGAGGGCGCCTTAAACTTCAGAGTAATCAACAAGTATTTTTAACCGTTATCTTTTTTTTTTTTATCTAAATAAATATTTTAAAAGCTTAGACTTAAATTTTGAGCTCATAATCTGAATCCTTGCGAGTAATTAAGTAGAGAAAAATTGAACTGTGTTCGTAGGGTGGGCAGGGTAACATTTCAACTGCTGAACACATTTCAGTTTGCGCTTCTTAACCCCTCCCAACGATTCAGAATTTGGGCTTTTAATGAGAAAAATTTTATGAGATGCAAAAAATAACAGTAAAAAATAGTTGTACGTTACTCCAAAGTCTAAAGCGCCCTCTATCGACATTTTTTAAAAAATTATGTTTATAAATTGTTTTCAATACAGTACTGACATAAGGAATAGTTTTAATGAAAATCTCAAATGAATTGACCAATTATTCTGTTTTTTTATAATCATTTGAAATTTGAATCTACTCACTTTCATTGAACACAGTTCAGTTTCCGCTATTTAAGCACAGATTTTGAGCTCAAAATTTAAGTTTATGTCTAAACTTCTAAAAAAGTTTAATGAGATGCAAAAAATAACGGTAAAAAATAGTTGTTCGTTACTCCAAAGTCTAAAGTACCTGCTATCGGCATTTTTTGAAATTTATCTTTATAATTTATTTTTAAGACAATACTGACATAAAGAATGGTTTTCGTGGAAACCGCAAACGAATAGATCAATTTTTCCGTTTTTTATAATCATTTCAAATTTTGGACCCTAAACTCTTATGGCACCTATCTCCTTCGGAAGACGTTTGGGACCCTTAGTTTCCCATTAAATATTATTTGCCTTTATGTGTATTATCATCCCTTAAAGTTTTGCCCAGTAGTTTAGATACACCCTGTATACTTATAAATGTATTTGACAGATTTGATACTGGTGCAAGCTTCAATATTAATGTGAGAGTCATATTTAAGTAAGAGTGTTGGATTGTATAGCACAACCCAACGATTATCAACAGGTATTCCGTTAATAACTATACAGTTATCTTCACATTGTTGATAAAATGGGTAGCCATCAACATTGACTCGTGTTTCAGGCTGGAATGTTTTTGGAAAATTCTTGCTACATTTACCGTTTTCCATGCAAGGAGAATTTGGGTTAAGAGTTCCACATGGGCCATGTATCATTGTCCTTCAGATTATTTCATGTAATCGAGGATGATGAACTGAAAGCTCGGCCACTATGACTCGATCAATTTGAGAAGAATCATGGAATTTGAATTCTTGCTCAAGGATCAAAAGAATATGAGCATGAGGTAGCCCACGTTTTTGAAACTCAATCGTGTACACATATGCAACACATTTTTCAAAGAGCTCCCCTGTTTTGATATCATTTAATAGTACTTGTAATTTTATATGAAATACGCGAGATACTAAATCTGGCCTGTCAGATGGTGTCTGTCCATCAGGCAAGTTATTCAAAATTTCAGGCCACTTGGGATCACATGTAAAAGTAGAAAAAATGTCTGGCTTACCAAATTTTGTGACAATTGCCATGGCATCATGATACCTTTCCCGCATGTTTCGAGGAGAGCCTTGAAAGGAAGACGGCAGTATAACCGCTCTTCCAGCTGGTAAATTTGCATTATCTGCTGCTTGACAGACGTAATCCACAAGTCCAGCATATTATTCACAACGTAATTTTTATTGTTGCTGCCTGATAAAATTTAGATTGTTCGCTTCATCTTGAAGATATGAGTCAATAATCCACTGTTCAGTAAGTGGTCCTCCATACAAAATAGGGTTTAATTCGCAATGCCGAATAGCAGTTTGTGCTACTTTATACTGAAGCATCGATACGTTTTTTCTTAAGCCTTCAACAGATCCAGGATATCGTTCAATCACTAAATTCGGTTGCCAGCCAGGTTCACAATATGGGTAAAACATTGTATAAGTCATCGGATCCAAATTTGGACTCAAAATATTCAAATGAACAAAACTATTAGAGCTGTTCTCAGGAGTTCGAGGATAAATTCTTATGTCCCTTTCAAATGGTGGTTCTCCATCTTCGTTTTAAAATACCATAGCAACTCCATTTGCTGTTGGCAAATTGTATCGCCTTTGATCAGAGTGCCTATCTTTACGCAAGAACATGTGCACATTTGGAACAGGAAGATTATTTCTTGCTGCTTGATCATCACTCTGTCTTTCAATTTCGTACATCATTTTGTATGCTTGGACATATGGGTTAATTTCCTGCATCATGAGATCCAACTGCCTCAAAATATGACGCAAGCACTTTTCATTTTGTGGAATGTTTAAGCGTTCTTGAATAGCCTAGCTTGTATTAAGAACATATAACTGGGCAAATTTTCTTTGTTCACCTTGTTGAGGGTGTAAGTGAGAAGTGAGATGATAAATTTGTCCTTGCAACTGAAAACAGTAAGGTCCACGACCTGGAACACTTGTTGCTAATTTTGCACCCATCGAAGCAAAAGATATAGCGCTGTTGTAGCAGCGAATATTTTCATGAAAATTTCTGTAATTAGGTGAATTTGGGTTGCTCATAATGTCTTGCAAAAATGATGAAAAAGTTCGACGTGCAGGAAGTTTAACTTTTCCTTTATGACAACAGTTATTAAAACTTCCGCGACTTAATCTTTCTGATGGAAAATGAAGTGCTTGACAGTAGTGGCAAATAGCTTCTAAAGAACCACAACTGTGGCTTTCAATATCACCTTCAATTTCAGAAACACTTAGTCCTCTCTGGTTTGGTTCGGGGTTTATTTGAATAGCTTCATTTTCGATTTGTTGACTGGCTCTGATCTCAGCTCGTTGACTTCGAAGATGTTCGCGATTTTCTTCCCTTAAACGATCCAATGTTGCTTGTGTTTGTCGAGCAAGCCAACTCGATTTTCTTTCGCGAGCTAATCGCCTTCTACGTTCAATCGGCGTGTCGTCATTCTCATCAGGCATTGCTAAAATGATCGTTAAATTACAGAAACAACGATTTACTTGAAAATATGTAAACCTACCGCGTGTTCAAATGTTCAAAAAAATCAACAAACACATGTGCGTTCTCAAGTACAAATAATTTTGATTGAACGATTCTCAAACGTGATTGATTCACTACATTTTTTGTAAGAATACCATGGAGAAGAATACCACGATCCAGGTTACTTTCGCTGATAGCGAAACGTGACTAACCAATCAGAATTCTGCATTTTAACAAACAGTGAAAAGTTCTCAAAAATGCATGCTTCTGATTTAGATATCGATTAATTATTAGAAAAGTGAAATGTAATTTCTGAAATTTTCACATTAACTTTTTGATATGCCGAACATTAACTCGTGTTTATAACAAAGTTCGATTCTTTATATTATTTGACTGCAAAAAGCGTTTTTGACAGTTTTAAACAAAATCAAATTATTTAAAGAGTTTAATATGATTTTACAAATATTTTAAGAACAGAATTAGATAATTGACTTGTATTCTTTTTTTTAATAATGCGTTCAAAGTGTCATTCATTTGTTTCAAGATTTGGAAAATCTGAATGGCAACAGAGTTCGTTTGTTTATATCGTAATCTGATGTTTACAATTACTTATTTTTAATTTGGAGCCTAATACATTATAATTGGATATGATATACATGTTTTATAGAAAAATATGCTGTTTAAACGTTATTTTAAGTAAAAGAAATTATCTTTTAGCTGTCATATGTCTGCATTTCTTTTCCATTAAGCCTAACGTGGCGTATTGCTAGGGTCCATTCACAGATAGGAGTGGCGTATCCTAGAACCGCTCTACACATTTCTCCAGACGCATTTTATTATAAGTAGATGGGCTAACGAGAAATTCGGGTGACGAGCTATCTCTTATTAGAACGCACATTAAGCACGTTGGGCATTTTTTGCGTGGGAAAAAAAAAAAAAACATTGAACTCGCTGCACTGTAACCGTTATTCGACACCTCTAAAATTGGAAAGATATTTGTTGATTTGCCATTGACTTTGAGTGGGGATTATATCATAAACTTTGCGGATGATAAATATCTACAATTAATTAAATTTTTAATCGGAGATTTTGATTTAACGATGAACAATGATAGCAATCTTAGCAAACGAGATATAAAACAAAAATTGATGCAGACTGTACAAGGTACATAAGTAGATTCCAATCAAAATTGTTTATTTCCTATTTTAATTTCCACAAATCTATGGTATTAGTTCTGGAATATAATGATAATAATGATGATGATGAAAGTGTTGTTGAAATTGTGAATAAAAATTATGATTTAAATCATAATTTATATTTTTTATAATCACAATTCATTTAATAATTCTGATTTCTAATAAATTTGACCTGTACTTCCACTGCCAAACTTCTTGTAAAAAAGAGTAATGGCTGCAAACTTTTAGGCTTTTTACTTAATTAAAATTATCGTTGTACAGTTTTTTTTAAACCCAAATTGTTTTATAGATTTTTTCCGGTTCATTACACTTTTCTGAAATAATTAATCACACTAAAGGACGTCTTTCAACGAAAGAGAAAAATTATAATTATAAACAAGCAAACGAATCCATTAGACGAAACTCTTTTGTAATAAAACTGATTTTCTTGAAATGTTAGAAAATGGTTTAGATATGTTATGCGTAATAGTTTGAATTGTAATTGAAAAATATATTCTAATAATAATTTAAATTGTTCAGGAACTTCAGATATTTATTGTATATTGCACAATACTTGTCTTGCCTTGCATAGAATCTAAGAAATGTTTGATTTTTTATATATTTAATTATTAGGCTTCATATTTTGGTTCAATTTGAAAACATCGGAAGAATTTCCAATAAATATCAATATTCTCGTCGTAATTTATTATTTTTAGAACGGCCATTTTCAACATAGTGTCAAGTCCGTTACCGCACGGTTTTAAAGATTCTCAATTTTCCACCATTCTACTTTTATTTTTTATTCAAGTAAGAAACTAATATGCAATTTCTTTAAAATGTAATAATTTACATGACTATATGCTGTAATTATTAGAAAAAGTTCTTCTATAATTTCTATGTGATCAAAATCTTGTGTATAAAATTATTTTTCATTTCGATTTAATTTAACTATTATTGGTAACTATCATGTTTTGAAATTTAGGGACATAAATCACTTCAAAGTAAATTGATTTTAGGAAATTTAATAAATTTAAAGCTGAGTATTTCCAGTAATTTTTTTTTGGTAAGAGATTTGAAAATTTGCCTTACAAGCCAACTTTAAATAGCACTTATATATTATATTATAGAGCAAACTGCACAACCAATTTTTTTATGTGCCTTAAACATTTACTTTAACACCTGTCTCTATTTATAAAAGAAATTATTAAGCTTGAAAAATAAAAATAAAATTCTAAAATGAAGGTGAATAGTTAAAATAGCCCATAAGCAAAATTGCTTAAAAAATTTGGATTTGTAATAAATTTGACCTGTTCTTCCAATGACAAATTATCCGTAAAAAACGAATCATGATTACGAAAAGTTAAGCGTTTTACTTACAAGGAAGGTCTCCATACGGGCATACTCAGAAAAATCTGAAAAAATTACAGAAAGTTCTTCTCATATAGTTATATATGTTTATAAAAAAAAATTCGGCGGAACCTCCTTATAACGTCCGTAAAAAAATAATAAAAATTTCGTTTATTTGGCGATTTATCTCCGGTTGGCGAAAAAACGAAATTTTGAAAAATACGCTTTTACTCTTCGAAAACTTTTTAAAGAAAAAACTTTCTATGTCCAATTTATTTAAATAAGTTTAGCTTAAGTAATTTTAGTTTTGCATTTTTACTTTACTTTAAGTGTAATTTTGTCATATACGTTTATATGTACTTATAACAAAATGAAATTAATATATTTTATCATTTAAAACACAATTTAAATTGATTAAAATTGTTCCAAATTGAAAAATACACTGTTAAAGTCTGCTGCATTTTGTTGCAACGCACTCCCTTGCTTGTATAGAAAACGGTTACTTGGCCGTGAAATGGAGCTTTCTCATTGGTTGAAATAGAGATATTATATACAAGCGGTGGAGTGCGTTGCAACAAAATGCAGCAGATTTTTAACAGTGTATGACACGGTCAATTCGCCGTGCTATGGAGCATTCTCATTGGTCAGAAGAGAGATATTCTATAAAAGTAGTGGAGTGACGTTGCAGTAAATGCTGCAGATTTTTAACAGTGAAGTCAATTAAAATCAATTTTCAGATTCGTTAAAGTCGTCTGCTTTTGGCGAGGAAATGCACTGCTTGCCAAATCCCGCGTCGCTTCCAGCTTTTCACGCCAATTATTCCAAACTATTTTATTTTTTTACATATCTAATAATGTAATTCCGCCGATAATTTTCACTGATCCTTTATTATCTACATGAGTAGTTTAATTCGTATTTTTTTCAAAAAATTCTGAGTATGCCCCCAATGGAGACCTTCCTTGTTAGTTAAAATTATCGTTATTGAGTTTTGTCTAATAGCAATTTTGTTTATGGACTTTTCGCAGTTCATTACTCTTTTCTGGGATAATTATTCATTCTAGGAGATATCATTATTCAACAAAAGATTAAATTTCCAATTACATACAAACAAAGGACTTCATAAGAAAAAAATATTTTCTAATGATATTGATTTTATTGTAATATTAGAAAATATTTTAGATTAAAAATATCCAAATGGTGCAATAATAGGGTTGCAGTTTTTTATTTAAATCAGTTATAAGGCGTACAAAATCAAGGCGTTAAAATTAAAACTTTAAATGTCATATAAAAATGAGAAATTAATCAAACGAAAAAAAGAAGTAGTTCTACAAAATTTTTAAACTTAGAACTACTTCCAAATATTTTCAAATGTTATTTTACTATTGGGATGTTTTTTTTTAACTTTAAACCCCTCGCGACGGGATTCTTTTACGAAATTTTTAATATTTTGCCACCGGCTTTTAAAAACAGAAATTTATGCCTTATTAAAAATCGGTAAAATGCTCCGATTAAATAAGTTAAATTTACAGTAATTTTTTACTGGTGAGGATAAAGAAGGGTTTAAAAATATTTTAAAGAAGCAATAATAATATATTTGCAGTTTACTATTTAACTAATTATAAGGCGTGGAAAATCTAAGTACAATTAAAACTTTAAAGTAGTGTTCGCGTTGGGATATGTATAGCAGCTATACGTTTAAACGATATACGTATATCCGTATAATACGTTTTTCTGCTATACGAATACTTTAGAATATACGTTTAAACGTATCCGGATACGTATAACGCGTATCAGCTAAACGTATATTTAAGAATACGTATATTTAAAGTATACGTATATTCCACGTATCGTATCTAATTTAAATAGTAGACTTCATCAGTCGTATGTCACTGAATTGAGAATAATTTGGAAATCGGTGGTGTTACGACAGGAATCCGCATAGTATGTCTTATATATAAGAGATCGAGCAATAAAAAGCGTATACTTTATAAAACATTTTGCAAAAAGTTCACAAAAAATCAGACTCCTGATTGGCCAATCTCGTTTCACTAACAGTGAAATATCTATCTGGATTCCGACCAAGATTGTAGAAATCGTAAAAAAGACAGCATAGTAGCAGCACCTGTTGAACGATTTACACACAAAATTAATCAGCACCAATTTCTATCAGGCACTACCTGAAAATATAGGGGAGACTGGGGCACATGTGAACATAGCTTTTTTCTCATAACTGGGTTAATTTCTATAAGCAAAACTACTCAATTTAGTGAACAGTACTTTTTTTACGCATGGTAATTTCTTTAATTATTTTTATAGCTCTTCTTACTTTTCTTAATAGTTTTATGAATTCAAAAAAATGTTCATATGTGCCCCAACGAAGGGGCAGCTGTAAAACACAAGGGCAACATGTGAACACAAAGAAAAATAATTATTTGACACGTTTTTTATTATCTTTTCCATATGTTACCATAATCATTAGTTGTACTATCTGTTAAATTCACCATAAAGAAAAATATATGTGTATTTATTTAGTTTCTGAGTGATATGTTTAAGCAAAATATTATAAAATAAAAACAAATAGATTATTTTTTGGGGGGGAGGGGGGTTAGATAATTGATAAAATATTGTTGCAATAAAATAAAAGCTTAAAGAAGTAAACTTGAGAAACTAATAGAATTTAAATTTTGCTTAGGGCTTTTCGTTTGAGAGAGATTTTAGGGAGGTAACATTTGGATAATATTTGTCGGAAATCTACCGAAAGGCGAAAGATTTTCATTCCTATATTTGCCTTATTTGCCTATAAATTAAGGATAAAAAATTGTTTTCCGTTTATAAGCTTCCTCCAAATTTAATTTCTTTTGCTTTTAAAAGAAAGGGGGGTGGAAGTCAATAATGAAGATTTTACAGTAGTTTAAAAATTTTATTTTCTTAAAATATAATTTTTGTTTCAAAGCACCAAATAACATAGCTGTTTAAGAAATGGAAAATAAACTAATACTACAAGTTTGCAACAAATGAAATAGAAAAATTTTCAAAGGTGTTAAACGTAATATTTTTGCATTAACGATGCATAAAAAAATAGTATTGAAAACGTTAAATAAAATAATATATAACATTTATTGCATTTTAGAAAACATTAAATTTATTTAAATTACAATTGATTACAATAACGAGCTTGTTGATTTTTATGTATTTGCTGACAGATATGCTTGTAAAAGTTTCTCAAGTTCAAGTACAAAATCAAGTTTATAAGACAGAAATGTCTTCTATTTCAATAAAATTATAGATAATGGAGCTGGCATTATTTTCATGAAGTTAACTAAAAGGAACATAATAACTGAGTGATTATTGGAGAATTTAATGCCGTGTTCAGATCTGCTCCAACTAGACTCTTCATAAGTGCTCCACACTCCCACAAGACTTAAAATGACAAATCTTAAACATTTTTCAATTTTAGCAAAAAAAATTATCATAAATATTTATTAGTATCCACAATATATGTTAAAACATTAATTTTTTAAAAAAATGAATATATAAATAAAATTATTCTCTTAGCAAGTTGGAGATTTTACATTTGAGTTCAGTTAAGCAGTATTTTAGCTTCTGGGGACAAACAAAATGTCGAAGAGCTTCAACAATTTATTTCCAAATGCCTATAGGTGCTACTATCTTTGGTAATTTTTTGAAATAATAAAACATACAATAACTTGTGAAAAATAGCACTGTTCTCATATGCCCCAATTTCACATGTGCACCAGTCTCCCCCATATATGTTTCTTAATTCTGTGTATTAGGTTTTGAGATAGAGCGCCCACGAATCTCATGTCACACACAGACAGACAAAATCACAAACTCACAGGCAGATATTTTGTAAAAACATGTTTTTCGGACTCTTTGACCCTTAAAACGTGTAAGCCCGTCGAAAGTTTTCCCTTATTAATTGTTCCCCAGGGGGATACCTTCTTTAGGTATTCACGGGCTTCACAACCCCGGGGCACCTGAGTGATCTATCTCTCTTTCTTTTCCTCTTACTCCTCTTGTCTTCCTTTCATCTTTGTTTCACTCTCATTGTGGTTTCCTTTTCGGAGGTGAGGGCAATTCTGTATGAGCCGATATCATCCTGTATATCGACTCATGGAGAATTGTAAACCACCCACGTGTTGGCCTTGCGTGGCGACCCGTGCCCCTGGAAAGGGGGGATCCTGGCAGTTGAGGGAAACCAACACATTGCTTTGGCCTCTGCTTCAGGTAGACGGGAGGTCATATTGGTCCCGTATGCATCCATCGGCTGGTAAGCTGACTTTTGTCACTGGCTTTAGGGATCAAGTGATCGAGCAACTGCTAGTCATCTCGTTAAGGGTGGAGACTGACATAGGGTTGTCTTGTGTCTGTATGGGCCCTGGTTAGTACTGGTGCACGAATGTGCATCCTCTTGTTGGGCTCGGTAGTGGGTGGTGCGGCCGGGGTCTATTTTATTTTTTCTACTATGGATGGAAATACTTCAACTCCTCCGTCTCTCTCTTCTAGAGAGCAACAAATGTCACAGAATCCCGCTTTCACTAGATATTTCATAATTAAACGCACTGATAGCCACTCTGATAGTTCCTTTGGAAAAAACTTCACCATTTCTCATTGCAAAAATATTCCAATCTGTCTTAGGGGATGGCCACACTCTCAAAAAATTACAATCTGGAAATTTACTAGTAGAAGTATCTACAGCTAAACAATCGCAGCTTCTCACTAATTGCTCTACAGTAGGCACATTAACCGTTTCTGTACAAACACATAAATCGCTAAATACAAGCCGAGGTGTTATCTCTGAATCAGACCTATTATTCCCTACAAAAGATGAACTCTTAGATAATTTAAAAGATCAAAATGTCCTTGATGCACGTCGTATCACTATCCGTCGGAATGGACAAGTCCTTCCTACAAAGCATGTCATTCTCACTTTTAATAGCCCTCCTTTACCAACTAGAATCAAAGCCGCTTACCTGAATTGTCCTGTCAGACCTTACATTCCTAACCCTTTCCGTTGCTTTAAATGCCAACGTTACGGCCATACTAAAGATACATGTCGTGGATCTCTTACCTGCGCACGTTGTGCAGAAGTGGGCCATGACAATAAATATTGTGAAAAAAACGAACGTTGTGCAAACTGTAAGGGAGATCATACTGCATATTCTCGTACTTGTCCTAATTGGAACAGAGAAAAAGAAATTGTCACAGTTAAAATAACTCAAAATCTGTCTTATCCTGAAGCTCGCAAACTTGTAGAAACCAGAACCCCATCTGTCGGAATTTCTTACTCCAGCTTACTTAAAAACCAATCAAAATCTGTAAGACATATAAGCACCCAAACGGATTTCTCATATCCACCTAATAGATCTACTAAATCACAATCAACCAGCACACCAATTAAAGAATCTCGTGATGTCTGTCTCCCTACTAAAATGTCTGGAAGCCCTAAATTAGAACGCTGGCTACCATCCAAAGAACCGGTTAAAATAATTGACCTAGAAAAAAGACAACAGAAATTAAATGCTCAATCCAAAAAATCATCTGATCCCCAAACTAATACAAAGCTGGAACTAGTACAAAAATACCGCCTAAGTTCAACACTCTCCGAAAACAGAATTTGAAAGAAACATCACAGGCACTAAGTGGAAAAAAGAAAACAACCATAACTCCAACCTCTTCACTGTGGAAGACTGTGGTGAGAGGAAAGAAAAATTCTACTACTAACCCATTTCTTAAAAACGTAAAAGATCCAAAGGAACTGCAACAGTACATGGAAGAGGCCATGGAGTCCGAGTCATATAGCAATGACTCGGACGCCGATGACGATAATACTATATTGCAGGAATTCGAGCCGACTTGAATGCACACTGTTTTATTACCATTTTATTCTTATTCATCCTGCCACTTTACTTACTTATTGTACAGTTTTTAACTAAGTATAAATATATATTTTTTAAATTTTTTACATTTTACTCTCATTGACTGGTTTTCAACTACATTTGTGTCATCAGATTTTATTATTGATTTTAAAACCTGTGTTTTTATAGCACTAGTAGATCATCCTATTCACTGTGTTTTAACAAGTTTTAGATTTTTACAGTATTAATAATCTTTTAGTTTTTAACTATGGTCTTTTAAATTATTTTTTATTTAATTGCATTCTTTTTATTATTTTTTTCTCAATTTGACTTTGTCTTGGCGCAGCATGTCCCAAAAGAGACCTTGCGCCATTAAACCCTAATCAACCAACCAACCCTTATTAATTAAATACTTTCTTCTTGTAAAGATACAAGAAAATAGAAAAAACTAAGTACTGCGCCATAGATCTTCTAAAGAATAGTTTGATTCTACCACAACTAATGTAAGACATTTCATAATAAATAACTGGAAAAAACCAAAATCTAAACTGAGGAACGTATTCAGATTTTTTTAAGTGCCTGCAAAACAAGTAGTAGCTAAGTAAACACATCGTAGTTCTTCGAACAAAGAAACGCGATGGGGATACTCTACCGGATATTTCTCAATGTCGTTAATCCGCAGAAAAACATTAAAAAATCAAATTTCATACCTTGAACGAAAAACGTTTAAACGTTTATACGTTTAACCGCTTGCATAATATCCGTATATACGATGTACCGTATATGCTCTTTTGTGCTATACGTATAATCGCCGATGCCGTATTATACGTATAGCAAATCCGTATTTCGTATAATACGTATTATACGTATTCTCGTTTAAACGTATAATCGAGAGCACTACTTTAAAAGTCACAAAAAAATGAAAAATTAAGTTCACGAAAAAAAAAGAAGTGATTCTACAAAATTTCTGAACACGAAAAAAAAAGTAATTCTACAAAATTTTTAATCTTAGTATTTTTTCCAAATATTTCCAAGTTTTAGTTTACTATTATGGAAAAAAAATTGTTTTAAAAATATTCTAAAGAAGCAATAATAATGTATTTGCAGTTTTTTTAATTAAGCCAATTATAAGATGTGTAAAATCTAGGTAAAATAAAAAATTTAAAAGCCATTCAAAAATGAAAAATTAAGCACACGGAAAAATGAAAAGAGAGAAATAATTCTACAACATTTTTAAACTTAGAACTATTTTCTAAATAAAAAATTAAGTAAGATAAAATAAATATTATCTGGAATAAAACTATAAAACTTTTATAGCCAACTTAGGAAAAGTTCTTTTGTAAGCTGTGATCAGAGTAAAAATATCTATACGTGCCGGAGAACCTATACTGTTGAATTAATTTCTAGAAATACCAAATGGGAAACTATAAGATTTCATGTAATCGGTATTGATTAAACATTCAGATTATGAAGAGTACGTATAAAACAGTTTGAAAATTATATCACGTTCTTCGACATGCCTTTTTTTTAATTTTTTTTTTTTTTTTTTTTTTTTGACGTCATCTAATTTAAGGTAATCTGTAATTCGAGATTCAGATAGCTTTTATCTTGGTTAAATTATAATTTATATACGCGCCTTCAAGATAAAGAAAAATTTACTAAAGCCAGCCTAAGGAATAAAATTGCTGAATGTGTATTTGTTTCTGCAAATAGTGAACCTTTATTATATGGATCATTTTTAGGAGCATTCGTAATTATGCAAATATGTAGCTTCTATAGTTGTTCAGTGCGTCCATCTGTCCGCATATAAGAACGCAAAAACTACCCAAGCAATTTGAAATTCGTTTGAAATTTAAATTATACAATTATTACACAATTTTGTCAAGTCATTTCAAATTTTATGAATATCGGATGCATAGTTCAATTACACGAACAATCAAAAGTATTCCTATCTATCATGGTCAAAGAAAAAAAAAGTTTCAAGTGCATTTTAATGGTGTTACACTCTTTCGAACATTACAAAATTGATATACATCTATTTTGTATAGACTATATTATACATTCTGAACAATTTGCGGTGCAAAGAATAATTGTTACTGATTTAGAAGACAACACAAAAATATACCATTACATAATGGTATAGGGTGAACATTGTTTCGTACGTGTTTTAACTGTATTAAACATTTTAAATTTTTTTGAAATCGATATACGTAACTGAGGATTAGTACAAGTTATTTCTTGTATAATAAGAAAACAGATTGTATTTACAGGGATACAAAAGATTTCGGCGACAATACTATATCCGAATTACTGTGTACTACTGCACCCAGATCTGAATATTTTTAGGTGCATTTGTAATTACTTAAATACCTATAGTAATCATTCTGTCTGTTCATCCGTCTGTCTGTCCGCATATAACACAACAAAAACTACCCAACCAAATCATTTAAGATTTAAAATAAATAATTGTTGCATATTTTTTTCGTGTTATTTCCAATTTGACGAAAATTATATGCATAGGTTATTAAAGGGACAATCAAAAGTATTCCATTATATTACGGTCAATAGGAAAAAATACCTTCAAGTACATTTTAATGATGTTACAGTTTTTCGAGTATAATAGCATTGACATGAATCTGTGAAGTATATACGACAATATGCATTCTGTACAGAATGCGTTGCAATGAATATTTATTATTAATTTAAAGGGCTACACAAAGGTATTCCACTACATAATGGTACACGAACAAATATTGTTTAAATCGTGTTTTAATTATATTAAACAATTTCATATTTTATGAAATTGATATACGTTGCTCATGTAAAAAAGAAAGCACATTGTATTTACAAGGAAACTCACAAGATTTTGACCACTATACTGAATCCGAAGTACTGTATACTATAACAGAAAGAACAGAACGTTTTTAAAATTTCCTTTCAGTACAAACGCACCTCATTTTCTACGCTTCACTTGAAATTGCTAACTTACGATGCCTAAAGTAATATATCCGATGATTGTACATTATGTAAACCTCTACGTCTGTATTCTGATGTGAATTTAACATTTTATGTTATTAATGTGATTTGTGTGATAATGTGATAATGATGTGAATTAAATACAGTGCGTTTCAGAACAGCCGTTACAAAGTGTCTGGATATATAGCCTACACATAAATTATGTGAAATCACATAGCAATGCGTATGGTTGGAAACACTTTTCTGGTACGGTAGTGGCGATACAAAACTCAAGAAGGAAAGGACACTAACATGTTGAGAAAAAATATTTATTATTCTGAATGACAAGAAAATCCTGGGACAGTTCTGAGGTCCTTTTTGCACGAATTTAGCAGCTACTGGTAAAGTTCACGTCTTATGTTTTTGAGAACGTTAAATCTTGAAAGAACCAGAGGCAATACTCCTTCATCACTGTTTGGGGTCGTAATTTCGAATATATCCTTTGATGGCGATCGTTCCTTCTCTTTAGGTAGGCTCGCAATTACATAAATACATAGCACCTATAGTTGCCGTTCAGTCCGTCTATCTGTCTATCCGTCTGTCCACATACAGCACAGCAAAATTTAATCAAATGAGTCATTTGAAATTTTAAAAGTATAATTGTTGCGTAATTTTGTCGAGTCATTTCAAATGCTAGGAAAATTCGGTGCATAGTTCAATTACATGAACAATAAAAAGTATTCCTATACATTACGGTCAATGGAAAAAAATAGTTTCAAGTGCATTTTAATATGTTATACTTTTTTGAACTTAATAAAATTGATATGCATCTATGAAGTATATAACAAAATATATATTCTATACAGTTTGTGGTGCAAAGAAAGAACATAATAAAATTGATATGCGTCTATGAAGTATATACTAAAATATTTATTCTGTACAATATGTGGTGCAAAGAATATTTGTTATTAACTTACAGAGCCGCAGAAATACATTCCATTACATAATGGTGTAGGGAAAACAATGTTTGGTGCGCGTTTTAAATAATATTAAACTATTTTACATTTTGTAAAATTCATAAACGTTGCTGAGGTTTACTACAAGTTACTCGCTGTGTAATAGAAAGTAAAATATATCTTATTTACAGGGATACAAAAAATATTTAGAATACTCTATTTTATCCGCAGTACTGTATACTATTACACTAATATTTGAATACTTTTTTAAACTTTCTTATAGTACGAACGCAGCTCATTTGTTACGTCTTGTAATTTCCGATTTGTTCACTGTTTAGTCTATTAGAGATTGAAGATTTAAAACTTCTGACATAAGGAAAAAATATCATAAGTCTAAAGCAACAAACATGATTTAAGTATATAAATTCACTAAACCTTTTCACTGGAAATTATTATTATTTTTTAATTCTCATCCAAACATAGACTGTAAAGAATAGTTTAACTTTTTCCCTTACATTTCAAATACTTTAACAAAAGAATATAAATAAGAAAAGGACAATAGGATGTCTTTATCCATTTTTATAAGAAGGGTATGGTCCGATATACTCCATTCTAGAGTTGAATAAGATATTTTATTTAAAAGAAAAAAAAATGTACTCATGTCTGATGGCATTTTTCTGGAGGAAGTAAACTTGTGGAATACACAATATATATTTGTATATGTATAGTTCAACTATACTGACAATGAAAAGTATTCTTTTGGATGACGGCCAATGGGAAAAGATAATTGAAAGTGCATTTTAATTATGTTACACACGTTAGAAAAATTATATGCATCTATGAACTTCTATGAAAAAATATTAATTCTGTACAACCTGATATGCAAAGTATATCTGTTATTATTTTACAGGACACACAAAAGTATTCCATCAAATAATGATACAGGGTAGAACTTTGTAATGGATGCATTTTAACTACATTGAACTATTTCGCATTTTATGGAATTGATATACGTTTGTGAGGTTTACTACAAGTTACTTCCTGTATAATAAAAGCAAATAGTATTTACAGGGACAGATAAAAGTTTTCTGATGCTATACTGTATCCGAAGTAATGTATATTATTACATCAAGATCTGAATGTATTTAAAATTTCGTTATATTACGAACGCACCTTATTTGCTACGACTGACGTGCAATTTTCGACTTGTTAACTACGTAAGATGTTTAAGATTGGAGATTTAAAACTTTTAGCATAAAGAGAAAATATCATAAAATAAGCCTAAAATAACAAACATGATATAAGTAAATAAATTCAGTAAACCTTTTCACTGGAAATTATTATTATTTTTTTTAATACTGATCCAAATATAGACTATAAAAAATTTTTTACTTTTTTCGTTACATTTCAGTAACTTTAACAAAGAATATAAATATGAAAAAGACAATGGAATGACTGTTTCCCTTAAGAAAGCTATTATCCGATATACTCCATTCCAAAGCTGAAAAAGATATTTTATTTAAAAGACATAAATGTACTCATGTCTGATGGCATTTTTCTGTAGGAAGTAAACTTGTGGAATACACAATATGTTTTTACATATATATTTGGAATAACTTCATTTTTTCTCTGAAATCTAGAAAGCCCTTTAAGAACTCTTTTCAAGATTTATTTGAATTTATTTTGCGAGGACAAATATCCTGTTTATATCTTATATTAAATATTGAATTTCTTAAAATTGCATTTTTTGAATTTCTTAAAATTGCATTTGAAGGAAAATGAGGTAACTTTTATTTTAAAAAATCATATTTTCAAAAGAAATTTTTTTTTCAAATTTGCTGAATCACAATTAAAGTAAAATAATCAAAAAGGCATATTGCAAGTTTAAAGCATTTATCTTATACAGTTCTTAAGTTACGACAACTTATGTCGGAGATATTGTAAAAAACCCATCATAAAGAAAAACGCATTTTCAACACAATTCCATAACAACCATTGCTTGAAAGTTTGATATTGAAAACAAAGGGAAACAAAACATTTAATACTACCTCTTCTAATTAATATAAAAACATGATTTAAATGTTCTTTTAAAAATTAAAAATAGAGAAATTTTTAATTCAATAAAATAATTTTTTAAGAAAATGCGAAGGCATTTGTGTCACGGATCCAATTATTAACCCACACTATTAATAAAAAAAACCGTATGATAATGTTAAGTCTATGGGTGTGTTATTTTCAAATATCTAACTAAAATTTTAATATTTTTACATATTTTTTTTTGCTGCATAGGATAGCTGAGGACGATCTACAAGAGAGTGAGTTTTTACTTTTCGATTTCGTTATGTATTTTTTTATATTACCTGAAGTTTTCTGATGTTATTCTGTATCCGAAGTAAAGTATATTATTACACCTAGAGAACTGAATGTATTTAAAACTTCGTTTTATTACGAACGCACCTCATTTTCTATGTCTGAAGTGCAATTTCTGACTTGTTGACTATTTAGTCTCTTAGAGATTGAAAATTTAAAATTTTTAACATAAAGAGCAAATTTCATAAAATAAGTCCAAAAGAACAAATATGATATAAATAAATAATTCAGTAAATCTTTTCACTGGAAATTATTAATATATTTTTTAAATTCGCATCGAGACATACACTGTAAAGAATTATTTATTTTTTTCTTTTTTTCCTTTCATTTCAGTAACTGTAACAAAAGAATTTAAATAAGAAAAAGACAATGGAATGTATGCATTTTTATAAGAAAGCTATGATTCAATATACTCTATTCGGAAGCTGAATAACATATTTTATTTAAACGAAAAAGATTTACTCTGATGGTATTTTTCTGGAAGTAAATTCGTGCAATACACAATATTTCTTTTTATATATATTTGAAAAAAAAAATTTTCTCTGAGATACAGAAAGCCCCTTAAGAAATCTTTTCAAGATTTGCGAGGACAAACAACCTGTATATATCTTATAGCAAATATTGAATTTCTTAAAATTGCTTTTTTTAATTTCTTAAAATTGCATTTGAAGGAAAATGGGGTATCTTTCATTTTAAAAAATCATATTTTCAAAAGTAAATATTTTTTTTCAAATTTGCTGAATCATAATTAAAATAACAATAAAAAAAGACATATTCAAAGTTTGAAGCATTTATTTTTCACAGTTCTTAAGTTACAACAACTTATGTCGGAGAAATTGTGAAAAACCCATCATAAAGAAAAAGCATTTTCATAAGAACAGAATTTCATGACAACCATTGCTTGAAAGTTAGATTTTGAAAACAAAGTGAAACAAAACAATTAATATTTCCTCTTCTAATTAATATAGAAACATGATTATATACATTAATATAGAAATTTTTTAATTCAGTAAAATAATTTTTTTAGAAAATGTGAAGACTTTTGTGTCCCGGACCCTCTTAAGAACCCAAACTAGTCATCAAAAAGACCCGGATGATAATGTTAAGTCTATTGGGGCGTTATTTTCATATCTCGCTCAAATTTTATTTATTTATTTATTTATTTATTTTTACATTTTTTTTATTTTTTTGTTTAGGATAGCTGATGACGATCAATAACTTCGATAGTTTTTAAATAAATTAAAACACTTTTTATAATCACCATAAAATGAAAAATAAAGTAGGACGCGTTTCGAGCTACAAAAATAACAGCTTGTCATCATCTAAACCGACATGTATCCGTAAGGGCGCTGAGTCTAGATCAGTGCCGACTCAGTTCTCGACTCAATGGACTCATGGACACGTGTTAGTTTAGCTCATGACAAGCTGTTATTTTTGTAGCTCGAAACGCGTCCTACTTTATTTTTCATTTTATGGTGATTTTACAAAGTGTTTTAATTTATTTATTAATTATCGCCAGTGTTTACGGTGCTTTTTCACGCAATAGTTTTTACTTTTTCAATTTTGGTTTCAGATTTTTCCTTAAAAATAATTTTAAATATCGGAACTGGTTAGAACCGCTCAGAAACAGAAACTATCTCAATATTAAAAATATATAACCGAAATCGAAAAGGTAAAAACAAGCCTGGTTGTATATCGTCCTCAGCTATCCTACGCAAACGAAATAATATAAAACTATTAAAATTTGAAAATAACGCCCCCATAGATTTAACATTATCATCCGGGTCCTTTTTAGTGACTCGAGTGGCGCCTTAAGTAAATAAATTCGGTAAACCTTTCCACTGGAAATTATTATTGTTTTCCTTTTTTAATTCTCATCCAGACATAGACTGTAAAAAATGATCTATTTTTTCCTTACATTTCAAAAATTGTAACAAAAGAATATAAATAAGAAAAAGACAATGGGATGTACTAATTTTAATATTTCCAACTGAGCGAAAAATTGTCCAGGCCGGGAATCGAACCCAGATACTTGGCTTACAAGGCCAACGCTTTACCCTGTAAGCCAAGTATCTGGGTTCGATTCCCGGCCTGGACAATTTTTCGCTCAGTTGGAAATATTAAAATTCGTATGATTACTTTACCAATCAGTTAGATTGTGTTGAAAACAATAGTATATCTACGTACCCATCGTCATATGGAGTTCCATTACCGGCAGTCTATTCTGTTGAGCTGTCTAAGAGACAGACCAGATGCTATGACCAATAAGGTTATCTGAGCGAAAAATCCCAGCCGGCTATCGCCCCGGTAGCCTAATACGTAAAGCATTGGCCTTGTAAGCCAAGTATCTGGGTTCGATTCCCGGCCTGGACAATTTTTCGCTCAGTTGGAAACATTAAATTCGTATGATTACTTTACCAATCAGTTTTATTGTGTTGAAAATAATAGTACAATGGGAGGTATTTATCCATTTTTATAAGAAGGCTATTATATGATATATTCTATTCTAAATATGTCGAATAAGATATTTTATTTAAAAGGAAAAAAAATGTACTCATGTCTGATGGCTTTTTTCTGCTGGAAGTACTCGTGGAATACAAAATATATTTATATATATATATTTGAAATAAATTTATTTTTCTCTGAAATACGGAAAGCCTTTTAAGAAATCTTTTCAAGATTTATTTGTATTTTTTGCGACGAAAAATATTCTGTTTATTTATTATAACAAATATTGAATTTCTTAAAATTGCGTTTGAATTAAAATGAGCTAACTTTTATTTTAAAAAATCATACTTTCAAAAGTAAATATTTTTTTTTCAAATTTGCTGAATTATAATTGAAGTAAAATAATCAAAAAAGGCATAGTCGAAATTTGAAGCGTTAATCTTTTACGGTTCTTAAGTTGCAACAACTTATGTCCAAGAAATCTTTTCAAGATTTATATGGATTTTTCTTTTGCGAGGACCAAATATTCTGTTTATTTATTATAACAAATATTGAATTTCTTAAAATTGCGTTTGAATTAAAATGAGGTAACTTTTATTTTAAAAAATCATACTTTCAAAAGTAAATATTTTTTTTTCAAATTTGCTGAATTATAATTGAAGTAAAATAATCAAAAAAGGCATAGTCAAAATTTGAAGCGTTAATCTTTTACGGTTCTTAAGTTGCAACAACTTATGTCCAAGAAATCTTTTCAAGATTTATATGGATTTTTCTTTTGCGAGGACCAAATATTCTGTTTATTTATTATAACAAATATTGAATTTCTTAAAATTGCGTTTGAATTAAAATGAGGTAACTTTTATTTTAAAAAATCATACTTTCAAAAGTAAATATTTTTTTTTTTTCAAATTTGCTGAATTATAATTGAAGTAAAATAATCAAAAAAGGCATAGTCGAAATTTGAAGCGTTAATCTTTTACGGTTCTTAAGTTACAACAACTTATGTCCAAGAAATCTTTTCAAGATTTATATGTATTTTTCTTTTGCGAGAACCAAATATTCTGTTTATTTATTATAACAAATATTGAATTTCTTAAAATTGCGTTTGAATTAAAATGAGGTAACTTTTATTTTAAAAAATCATACTTTCAAAAGTAAATATTTTTTTTTCAAATGTTCTGAATAATAATTGAAGTAAAATAATCAAAAAAGGCATAGTCGAAATTTGAAGCGTTAATCTTTTACGGTTCTTAAGTTACAACAACTTATGTCCAAGAAATCTTTTCAAGATTTATATGTATTTTTCTTTTGCGAGGACCAAATATTCTGTTTATTTATTAACAAATATTGAATTTCTTAAAATTGCGTTTGAATTAAAATGAGGTAACTTTTATTTTAAAAAATCATACTTTCAAAAGTAAATATTTTTTTTTTTTCAAATTTGCTGAATTATAATTGAAGTAAAATAATCAAAAAAGGCATAGTCGAAATTTGAAGCGTTAATCTTTTACGGTTCTTAAGTTACAACAACTTATGTCCAAGAAATCTTTTCAAGATTTATATGTATTTTTCTTTTGCGAGAACCAAATATTCTGTTTATTTATTATAACAAATATTGAATTTCTTAAAATTGCGTTTGAATTAAAATGAGGTAACTTTTATTTTAAAAAATCATACTTTCAAAAGTAAATATTTTTTTTTCAAATGTTCTGAATAATAATTGAAGTAAAATAATCAAAAAAGGCATAGTCGAAATTTGAAGCGTTAATCTTTTACGGTTCTTAAGTTACAACAACTTATGTCCAAGAAATCTTTTCAAGATTTATATGTATTTTTCTTTTGCGAGGACCAAATATTCTGTTTATTTATTAACAAATATTGAATTTCTTAAAATTGCGTTTGAATTAAAATGAGGTAACTTTTATATTAAAAAATCATACTTTCAAAAGTAAATATTTTTTTTTCAAATTTGCTGAATTATAATTGAAGTAAAATAATCAAAAAAGGCATAGTCGAAATTTGAAGTGTTAATCTTTTACGGTTCTTAAGTTACAACAACTTATGTCCAAGAAATCTTTTCAAGATTTATATGGATTTTTCTTTTGCGAGGACCAAATATTCTGTTTATTTATTATAACAAATATTGAATTTCTTAAAATTGCGTTTGAATTAAAATGAGGTAACTTTTATTTTAAAAAATCATACTTTCAAAAGTAAATTTTTTTTTTTTTTCAAATTTGCTGAATTATAATTGAAGTAAAATAATCAAAAAAGGCATAGTCGAAATTTGAAGCGTTAATCTTTTACGGTTCTTAAGTTACAACAACTTATGTCCAAGAAATCTTTTCAAGATTTATATGTATTTTTCTTTTGCGAGGACCAAATATTCTGTTTATTTATTATAACAAATATTGAATTTCTTAAAATTGCGTTTGAATTAAAATGAGGTAACTTTTATTTTAAAAAATCATTCTTTCAAAAGTAAATATTTTTTTTTCAAATGTTCTGAATTATAATTGAAGTAAAATAATCAAAAAAGGCATAGTCGAAATTTGAAGCGTTAATCTTTTACGGTTCTTAAGTTACAACAACTTATGTCCAAGAAATCTTTTCAAGAATTATGTATTTTTCTTTTGCGAGGACCAAATATTCTGTTTATTTATTAACAAATATTGAATTTCTTAAAATTGCGTTTGAATTAAAATGAGGTAACTTTTATTTTAAAAAATCATACTTTCAAAAGTAAATATTTTTTTTTTCAAATTTGCTGAATTATAATTGAAGTAAAATAATCAAAAAAGGCATAGTCGAAATTTGAAGTGTTAATCTTTTACGGTTCTTAAGTTACAACAACTTATGTCCAAGAAATCTTTTCAAGATTTATATGGATTTTTCTTTTGCGAGGACCAAATATTCTGTTTATTTATTATAACAAATATTGAATTTCTTAAAATTGCGTTTGAATTAAAATGAGGTAACTTTTATTTTAAAAAATCATACTTTCAAAAGTAAATATTTTTTTTTCAAATGTTCTGAATTATAATTGAAGTAAAATAATCAAAAAAGGCATAGTCGAAATTTGAAGCATTAATCTTTTACAGTTCTTAAGTTACAACAACTTATGTCCAAGAAATCTTTTCAAGATTTATATGTATTTTTCTTTTGCGAGGACCAAATATTCTGTTTATTTATTAACAAATATTGAATTTCTTAAAATTGCGTTTGAATTAAAATGAGGTAACTTTTATTTTAAAAAATCATACTTTCAAAAGTAAATATTTTTTTTTCAAATTTGCTGAATTATAATTAAAGTAAAATAATCAAAAAAGGCATAGTCGAAATTTGAAGCGTTAATCTTTTACGGTTCTTGAGTTACAACAACTTATGTCCAAGAAATCTTTTCAAGATTTATATGGATTTTTCTTTTGCGAGGACCAAATATTCTGTTTATTTATTATAACAAATATTGAATTTCTTAAAATTGCGTTTGAATTAAAATGAGGTAACTTTTATTTTAAAAAATCATACTTTCAAAAGTAAATATTTTTTTTTCAAATTTGCTGAATTATAATTGAAGTAAAATAATCAAAAAAGGCATAGTCGAAATTTGAAGCGTTAATCTTTTACGGTTCTTAAGTTACAACAACTTATGTCCAAGAAATCTTTTCAAGATTTATATGGATTTTTCTTTTGCGAGGACCAAATATTCTATTTATTATAACAAATATTGAATTTCTTAAAATTGCGTTTGAAGGAAAATGAGGTAACTTTTATTTTAAAAAATCATACTTTCAAAAGTAAATATTTTTTTTTCAGATTTTCTGAATTATAATTGAAATAAAATAGTCAAAAAAGTCCTTCCGGCAGTGCCGGGAGGAAGAGGTAGCTTTCATATACTTATTTATTTATTTATTTATTTTAAAGTAAGTTATATTATTCTAAAATACTAAGCTCAAATTAGTGGAACTTGATGATGAGCTTGGTGGAAATCTTAATTCAGGTGCACATGCACACTCATATTGAAATCGATCAATATATACCAGTGCTGTTGCGGGTAGATTGATTTTTTAAAAAAATGTCACCCACGTTAGAAATTCAAACTGTTCAGGCGTTTTTTAAGTTAAAGACAAAGCAAAAAATACTCCTGAATTCATTACTAAGATAAAAACTTTAAAAAGATCCTTTTTTCAATTTCTAATTTTTTGTTTATACATCATTATATATTTAAAAGATTTTTGACAAATTTAAATAGCTGAAATTTTTAAGCAAGGGGACGGATGAAGTTGGACAGTGAACGTGGTCAAGGCATTGCTATGTACTACGTGCACACGGAGCTATATCCAAATCAGTTTATAAATATGCGCATAATCGCGTGACAAATTTCAGTCCGTTTCAAAATGTGAACCACACTGGAAATTGAAAGTTCTATAACCCAGCCATTTTTCAAGATATAGATAAAACAAAAAATGCTCTGGAATCTTTATATCAAGGTCAAACTCACAAAAGAAAAATATTTTTCAATTTCTTTCTTTTTTGCACCTAATTTTAAAATTTAAAAATTAAAAAAAAATTAATATTCCGCCATTTGATGGATTTGGCCAAGGAACTCGGTCCAAACATTGGTATGTACTATCTACGCACCAAGTTTCATCCAAATCGGTTTATAAATATGCGTGTTTTCACGTGACGAAAATCAGATCATTTCAAGATATGATCAACACTAGAAATTAAAAATGCGATAACTCAGCCATTTTTTAAGATACAGACGAAACAAAAAATGCTCTGGAATCTTTGTATCAAGGTCAAATGCATAAAAGAAAAATCTTTTTCAATTTCTCACTTTCTTGTACCTAATTTTAAATTTTAAAATTTAAAATTTTATTTAAATGGACGACATTTTGAAATAAGATGGCGGATGGAACTGAGTATCGAAATTGATTCAGGCCTCAGTATATACTATGTACACACCAAGTTACATCCAAATCGATTCATAAATACGCGTGTTATCACATGACAAAAATCAGATCGTTTCAAATTGTCAGTCATAAATAAAATTCAAACTGCTATAACTCAATCATTTTTTAAGATATAGACAAAATAAAAAGTGTTCTGGAATCGTTGTTTTAAGTTCTAACACATAAAAGAAAAATATTTTCCAACTTTTTGTTTTTTTGCATTTATTTTAAATTTTTAATTTTTAAAAAAATTTAAAATGGCCGCCATTTTGAAACAAAATGGCGGATGATGCTGGCCAACGATCTCGGTCGAGACATTTGTATGTATTATGTACATACCAAGTTTCGTTCAAATCTGCTCAGAAATACGCGTGTTATCACGTGACAAAAATAAGATCGTTTCAAAATGTCAGCCATAAGAAAAATTCAAAGCGCTATAACTCAATCATTTTTTAAAATATAGACAAAATAAAAAATGTTCTGGAATCGTTGTTTTAAGTTCTAACACGTAAAAGAAAAATATTTTTCAACTGTTAATTTTTTCACATTGAATTTTAAATTTTATATTTTTAAAAAAAATTAAAATAACCGCCATTTTGAAACAAAATGGCGGATGATGTTGGCCAACGAACTCGGTCGAGACATTTGTATGTACTATGTACATACCAAGTTTCATTCAAATCGTTCATAAATACGTTAATTATCGCATGACAAAAATCAGATATATACATATATATATACAGGGTGTTTCTAAATTCATGGTACAAACTTTAAGGGGTGATAGTACACATCAAGACAAAGAATATTAAATAGGAAATAAAGGGTCTCCAACGTCTTCCAAAGGAGATAGGCGCCATTAAAGTTTAGGGTCCTAAAATTCAAATGGTTATAGGAAACAGAAAAATTGGTCGATTCGTTTGCGGTTTTCACTAAAACTATTCTTTATGTCAGTATTGTCTTGAAAATAGATTATAAAGACAAATTTCAAAAAATACCGATAGAGGGCGCTTTAGACTTTGGAGTGACGAACAACTATTTTTTACCGTTATTTTTGGCATCTCTTTAATTTTTTTAGAAGCTTAAACCAAAAACTTAAATTTTCAGATGAAAATCTTTATCGTTGGAAGTGGTTAAGTAGCGGAAACTGAACTATGGAGGGAGGTTCAAATTTCAAATGATTATAAAACACGAAAAAACTGGTCAATTGATTTCCGATTTTCACTAAAATTATTCTTTATGTCAGTATTATCTCGAAAATAAATTATAAAGATAAAATTCAAAAAATGCCGATAGAGGGCGCTTTAGACTTTGGAGTAACGTACAACTATTTTTTACCGTTATTTTTTGTATCTCATAAATTTTTTTAGAGGCTTAGACATGAACTTAAATTTTGAGAGGAAAATCTTAATCGTTGGGAGTGGTTAACTAGCGCTAACTGAACTGTGTTCAATGTGGATGGGAAGGTTCAAGTTTCAAATGATTATAAAAAACGGAAAAATTGGTTGATTCGTTTGCGGTTTTCGCTAAACCTATTCCTTATGCAATATATACTTGAAAATAAATTTTAAAGATATCTTTCAAAAACAGCCGTCAGAGGGCGCCTTAAACTTTAGAGTAACCAACAATTATAATAAATTATTATTTTTTGTATCTAATTAAATGCTTGTAAAAGTTAAAATTTATATTTTGAGCTCAAAATCTGCATCTTTGTGAGTAATTAAGTAGCGGAAAATTGAACTGTGTTCGAGGGTTGGGGAGAGTAACATTTCAACTACTGAACGCAGTTAGCTTGCGCTTCTTAACCCTCCCATCGATTTAGAATTTGAGCTCAAAATTTAGGTCTAAGCTTTTACATGCATTTAATTAGATGCAAAAAATAACGGTTAAAAATAGTTGTTGGTTACACTAAAGTTTAAGGCGCCCTCTAACGGAGTTTTTTGAAATTTATCTTTACAATTTATTTTAAAGGAAATATTGACATAAAGAATAGTTTTAGCGAAAACCGCAAATTAATCGACCAATTTTCCTGTTTTTTATAATCATTTGAAATTTGAACCTCCCCACCCCCATTGAACACAGCTCAGTTTGCGCTACTTAACCACTCCCAACGATTTAGATTTTCAGCTTAAAATTTAAGTTTATGTCTAAGCTTCTAAAAAAATTTTATGAGATGCAAAAAATAACGGTAAAAAATAGTTGTACTTTACTCCAAAGTCTAAAGCGCCCTCTATCGGTATTTTTTGAATTTCATCTTTATGATTTATTTTCAAGATAATACAGACATAAAGAATAATTTTAGTGAAAATCGCAAATCAATTGACCAATTTTTCCGTTTCTTATAATCATTTGAAATTTGAACCTTCCCCACAGTTCAGTTTGCGCTACTTAACTACGCCCAACGAATTAGATTTTGAGCTCAAAATTTATGTTTATGTCTAAGCTTCTAAAGAAAATTAATGAGATGCAAAAAATAATGGTAAAAAATAGTTTTTCGTTACTCCAAAGTCTAAAGCGCCCTCTATCGGCATTTTTTGAAATTTATCTTTATAATTTATTTTCAAGACAATACTGACATAAAGAATAGTTTTAGTGAAAACCGCAAACGAATCGACCAATTTTTCTGTTTTTTATATTCATTTGAATTTTTGGACCATAAACTTTAATGGCTTGTACCATGAATTTAGAAACACCCTGTATATGGCTATATATATATATATATATATATATATATATATACATATATGTCAACATTTGAACGGAGGGTGGTTTTGGGGTCTGAGGGTCATGATCAGTGAAAATATATCAAAATTTTCCGGAAGTGTTTTCCTCCGAACGGCTGTGATAGGTAGCTTTTTACTTTTTGTAATGAAAGCTACCTAAAAGGCATAGTCCAAATTTGAAGCGTTAATCTTTTACGGTTCTTAAGTTACAACAACTTATGTCCAAGAATTCTTTTCACGATTTATATGGATTTTTTTTTTTTTTTTTTTTTTTTTTTGCGAGGACCAAATATTCAGTTTATATCTTATAACAAATATTGGATTTCTTAACCCCCTGACTGCCCGGCAAAAGGGTAAAATTGTAATGTTGTTTTCTCTGTAATTTATTAAAAATATTAAAAAAGGATGTTTGTTCCAACCTGATACAAAATATGTTATTATGTAGAGGTGTATAATCTTTGAGAGTATTAATCCTAACCTAATTTTTCAAAACTGGGTTTTATTTGCAGAATTATATTAATTTAAATATTGCTTATGCTGCAGTGAAACCTGCGGGTTAGTCTGCGAAAAAATCAGCCAGAGGCAGTCAGGAGGTTAAAACTGTATATGTAGGAAAATGAAATATCTTTTATTTTTTTAAATGATATTTTCAAAAGTAATTTTTTTTCAAATTAGCTGAATCATAATTAAAGTAAAATAATCAAAAAAGGAATATTCCAAATTTGAAGACTTTGTCGTTACGGTTCTTAAGTTACAACAAATATTGTGCAAGAAATTGTGAAAAAACCCATCATAAAGAAAAACACATTTTCATATGAACACAATTCCATAGCAACCATTGCTTGAAAGCTAGATTTTGAAAACAAAGTGAAACAAAACAATTAATATTTCTTCTTATTATCTATACTATTAAAATTCGATCGTATGTTGTATGTATGTATGTATGTATGTATGTATGTATGTGACGCTATCTCTTCCGAACCCGGAAACGGAAAAACGTCGCGTTTTTTTTTTTTGAATTGAAGGAAAAAAATCTGGGGATCATGAGTTGCCCATTCACATACCGAAATTTCTATTAGTTCGTTAATTATTAATTAAAAACGTTAAAATTTTAGACACGTTAAAATTTTAACTGATTTGCCCCTGCATGTTTGCAATTTGAGCGTAAATGGCGATCCGCAAAAGATCGACTGAGGGAGAAAATTTTTCCCTCTGTTTTCTCGTTTTTAAATTGCCATCGGTGCAGTTATAAACACATCAGCAACAAAAAAATTAGATTTTCGGATACTTCATTCTTTTCTTGTACTAACCGTCTAATTTATTTTTTTAATTTGTGATTTTTTCGATTTTTTTACGAAACTTCGATTTGCAGCGTTTTTTCGCAATTTTTTCGAAATGCATTTTTAAATTCCATTCCTGGCAGTTTTATTTAACTCTAGCAAAAAACAACGCCGGATTGTAAATCCTCACTCGTTTCTTATAATGTCAGTGTACTTTTTTTTAAATTTTCGATTTTTTCGATTTTTTTCGAAACTTCGTTTTTTTTTTTTTTTTAAATTTACAGTAAATATTTTTTACTTCCCAAAGTTTTTGAACTATCGACTTGCTTTTTTTAATGTACGTCTAAACCTTATCTAACTATCTGGAAAAGATAGAAATAAAAAAGAATATTGCCCAGTTAAACTGATGGCATTGAGCTCCCAGGCTACGCATACTAATTCTACATTACACCCTTATGTTTTCAAGGGTTAATTCCGTTCGCAGAAAAATTAAGGAGAGGGGAACAGCTCCTCTCTTTCCCCTTTTTATACTTAATCATGAACCCTCTAAACTGATCAGGATATGCTATATCATAAAAAAATCCATATCCAAAATTCAGAGCAAATCGGATAATTCTTAATAAAAACCCATTTATATAATTTAAGAGGAGTTATCCCCCTCTTTTATATACTTAACCATTAAATTTCCAAAACTATTCGGAGATTTGAACGAAATCTGACAATTCTGCATGAAAAACCCATTTATATAAATTAAGGGGAGGGGCATTAGACCTCCCCATTTCCCCTGTTTATATTTATCCAATAAACACCTAATACCAATCACGGAAGTGCTTCATCAGAAAGATCCTATGGGTAAATTTTGAACAAAAACTATTCTTTCTGCATGAAAAACCCATTTATATCAATTAAGGGGAGGGGCATGAGCCCCCGTTCCTTCTCTTATACATATCGAAAGAACTCCAAAAACTAATCAGGGAAGCGCCTTATCAGGATATACCTATATACAAAATTTCAAGTGGATCTGATATTTTTATCATGAGTTATCGCGTTACGCACGAACGAACATACAGAACGGACGGGCACTTAAGCTCTCAGGCTATGATAGCCTGTGAGCTAAAAATCGGTTGAGTGGTTGATTGGATAATGATATATAAGCGATTGTGAACATTAATATTTTATATCTCGCCGTTTTTTGGGTATTTTCACTCAAAAAATTTTTTAGTTCTTTACCTAAATATGATTTGAAAGTATTCGAAATTTTGAAAGAATTGATTGAATAGTTTTTTTAAATTAATTTCCATTGAAGCAGACTTCAAAATGAAAACATTGATTTGGCCGGCTTTGATTTCCATGAAACGTACATCCAACCCATAAATTCCACGGATGATTTGTTTGCCATTATGCCAAAATCCATACTTAAACGCGAAATCCTTTTGCTTGTAATAAAAGTTAAGGGTTTTTAATAAAAACTGCAATAAAAAAAGTTATACAACTGGCGCTAATTTCTATAAATTTCTTCTATAAATTTAATAAATTATTAAATGCCCGTCTGTTCGTCTAACCCGACCAGCGTAGCGGGCGAAGGCCACTAGTTAATATAAAAACATGATTTAAACGTTATTTAAAAAAATAGAGAAATTTTTAATTATATAAAATAATTTTTTTAGAAAATGTGAAGACTTTTGTTTTCCGGACTCTCTTAAGAGCCCACACTACTCATAAAAAAGACCCGGAAGATTAAGTTAAGTCTATAGGGGCGTTATTTTCAAATATCTAGCTCAAATATTATTTTATTTATTTATTTTTTTTTTGCATAGGGTAGCTTAAGACGACTTATAACTGCGATAGTTTTACTTTTTCGATTTTGGTTTCAGATTTTCCTTAAAAATTACTTTAAATGTCGGAAACAGTTAGAACTGGCTGAGAAAATGAAACTATCATAATATAAAATACATATAACTAAAATTGAAAAGGTAAAAACTAACCTGGTTCGTCCTCATAGATCGTCCTCAGCTGTCCTATATAATATATATATATATATATATGTGTATATATATTAATGTGTGTGAGTAAAATAATAACATTTGAGCGAAAAACTTGTAAATAAAGCCCCGTAGACTTAACGTTATCATCCGGGTCTTTTTGAGTGAATGGAGTGACATCTTAACCCTTTATTTACCGACGGTACTTATCGTCTAAGAGCTAGCAAAGTTTTCGTCGCCTGATTTTATCAAGGCTCATTTTACACGTTTGGCTCATTTTTACATGTTTTTCCCGATTCTGGTTGAATACGTTTGCTAGCAGTCTGGCAGTCGGGAGACGTTGCGTTTACCTATGGCAGAAGAGTTTATGCAGGTCAAAAGGCTTCAAAATCACGTCATTTTATGAAGGCTCATTTTTTATACGTTTGCTAGCAGTCTGGCAGTCAGGAGACGTTGCGTTTATCTGTGGCAGAAGGGGTTATGCAGGTCAAAAATCTTCAAAATCACGTCGTTTTATCAAGGATCATTTTTATATGTTTTTCCGTATTATGGTAGAATACGTTTGCTAGCAGTCTAGCAGTTGGGAGATGTTGCGTTTACCTGTGGCAGAAGGGGTTATGCAGGTCAAAAAGCTTCAAAATCACGTCATTTTATGAAGGCTCATTTTTTATATGTTTTACCCTATTATAGTAGAATACGTTTGCTAGCAGTCTGGCAGTCGAGAGACGTTGCGTTTACCTGTGGCAGAAGTGGTGGTGCAGGTCAAAAAGCTTCAAAATCACGTCATTTTATCAAGGCTCATTTTTTATAAGGTACCCTGGGGTAATAACGCCACGTTAAGGTTCGACCAATTTTCACGGCTCAGTTTTAGTTTGTATTTTTCAAACAAATATATGATTCGATAAAGCAACTCATTGACTATCTATATAAAAAAAAATAATTTAACAGATATGAATACAAAAAATGTAATGGCGTGATTTCTTGACCAATGCTATTTGGCGTTATTATCAACCTATATGGGTAATAACGCCATGCAAACAAAACGATGAAATAAGTTGGATTAATTGCATGTAGATTGCCCAATTCTAAAAATACAAACTCTCAGCTCTAGAAATTGACAAATTGTATCCTAAGCTATTAAAAATGTTCATTTTTTCGTGAAAGTGTAAGAAAAATAAAGGTGTGGTGTGGGGAGGGGGGGATGAGGCAAAAGAATATCAGACCGTGAGCTTCTTTTTGCTTAAAAATAAGCGTTTAAATAGAATTATTAGATACAGTGCACAGTTTTAACTGTGTTTATTTGAATCAGTATTTAGGATGTAGCTCTGCCACTGTAGGGAATCAACCGGGGTATAAATTGCAAGGATTGGCGTTATTACCCCGTTATAGTTATTGCGCTGTACATTTTAAATTAAAAATTATCTGGAGAAGATATCCAAAGTTTACAACAACATTTTGAAAGGCCATGAAATGTATTTCAAATATATGTAATTAACAAAGCATTTCCGGATAAAAAAAAATAGTCTTCACATCACAAAACGTATCCCGCAAATTTTAGATCAACCGTTAATTTTAGCTGCGTGTAAAAACAATAAGACCTAAAAATGAAACAAATTAACTTGAAGCTGTTTTTTTTGCGATTTATATGACTCAAAACCCTTCTGCGCAGAACACATGGGTGTCATTTACCAGATTATTTCATAATTATGCAAAATATTAGCACTTGGCGTTATAACCCCATCTGGCGTTATTACCCCAGGATACCTTATGTTTTTCCCTTTTATGGTAGATAACGTTTGCAAGCGATCTGGCAGTCGGGAGACGTTGCGTTTACCTGTGGCAGAAGGGGTTATGAAGTCAAAAAACTTCAAAATCACGTCTTTTTATCAAGGCTCATTTCTTATATGTTTTTCCCTTTTATGGTAGAATACGTTTGCAAGCGGTCTGGCAGTCGGGAGACGCTGCGTTTACCTGTGGCAGAAAGGGTTTTGCAGATCAAAAAACTTCAAAATCACGTCGTTTTATTAAGGCTCATTTTATGTTTGTTTTTCCCTTTTATGGTAGAATACGTTTGCAAGCAGTCTGGCAGTCGGGAGACGTTGCGTTTACATGTGGCAGAAGGGGTTATGCAGGTCAAAAAACTTAAAAAACACGTTTTTTTAATGAAAGCTCTTTTTTTTATATGTTTTTCCCTATTATGGTAGAATACGTTTGCTAGCAGTCTGGCAGTCGGGAGACGTTGCGTTTATCTGTGGCAGAAAGGGTTATGCAGGTCAAAAGCTTCAAAATCACGTCATTTTATCAAGGCTCATTTTATGTTTATTTTTCCCTTTTATGGTAGAATACGTTTGCAAGCGGTCTGGCAGTCGGGAGACGTTGCGTTTACATGTGGCAGAAGGGGTTATGCAGGTCAAAAAACTTAAAAAACACGTTTTTTTAATGAAAGCTCTTTTTTCATATGTTTTTCCCTATTATGGTAGAATACGTTTGCTAGCAGTCTGGCAGTCGGGAGACGTTGCGTTTATCTGTGGCAGAAAGGGTTATGCAGGTCAAAAGCTTCAAAATCACGTCATTTTATCAAGGTTCATTTTTTATATGTTTTACCCTTTTATGGTAGAATACGTTTGCTAGCGATCTGGCAGTCGGGAGACGTTGCGTTTTCCTGTGGCTGAAGGGGTTATGCAGGTCAAAAAAATTCAAAACCACGTCTCTTTATCAAAGCTCATTTTTTATATGTTTTTCCCTATTATGGTAGAATACGTTTGCTAGCAGTCTGGCAGTCGGGAGATGTTGCTTTTACCTGTGGCAGAAGGGGTTATGCAGGTAAAAAACTTCAAAATCACGTCTTTTTATCAAGGCTCATTTTTTATATGTTTTTCCCTTTTATGGTAGAATACGTTTGCAAGCGGTCTGGCTGTCGGGAGACGTTGCGTTTGCCTGTGGCAGAAGGGGTTATGCACGTCAGAAAACCTCAAAATGACCTCATTTTATCAAGGCTCATTTTTTTATGTTTTTCTCTTTTGTGGTATAGTACGTTTGCAAGCGTCTGCCAGTAGGGATACTTTGCGTTTACCTGGTGGAGAAGGGGTTATGCAGGTCAAAAAATTTCAAAATTACGTCATTTTATCAAAGCTCATTTTCTTATATATTTTTTCTTTTATGGTAGAATACGTTTGCAAGCGGCCTGGCAGTCGGGAGACGTTGAGTATAGCTGTGGGAGAAGGGGTTATGCAATCCCAAGAACTTTAATTACGCCATTTCAGAAGATTTTTGTTTGTAACATTTGTTTATACTAATTATTTGTGATGTTAATCCATTAGTGCCAGACGGTACGGCTAGACTCTGGCAGATCAATATTTATAGGTAACATAATAGTCTTTGGATAGCAGAAAACCTTTAATTAATTTCCGGACACAAATTCGGTTGCAAAGTTAATGTGAGACGGCTTTAAATATGGCAACGAAAGTGCTGTTACAAGAGTGGTTTATAATTTATAAATTAAAAGACCTTTTTATGTCATTTTATCAAGCTTAAAAATTACAAGGTATTAATCTTTGGATAGCAGACAACCCAATAATTAATTTGCCAGACACAACATCGGTTGCGTTACTGTCATTAAGCATTAACTGTCATTAAATGAAGCCAAATCCCTACAAAAATGCAATTTCTTAAACCAGGCAATTTCGTTGCCATACTTAAAGCCGTCTGGCATTAACTTTGAAACCGAATTTGTGTCTGGCAAATTAATTATAGGTTGTCTCCTATCCAAAGTGTAATATCTAGTAATTTTTAAGCTTGATAAAATGACGTAAAGAGGTCGTATAATTTTTAAATTATAAACCATTCTTGGAACAAGCAGTTTCGTTGCCATATTTAAAGCCGTCTGGCATTTACTTTGCAACCGAATTTGTGTCTGGCAAATTAATTATAGGTTTCTGCTATCCAAATTGTAATATCTTGTAATTTTTACGTTTGATAAAATGACGTAAAGAGGTCTAAAAATTTTTAAATTATAAACCACTCTTTGAACAGGCACTTTCGTTGCGATATTTAAAGCCGTCTGGCATTAACTTTGCAAGCGCATTTGTGTCTGGCGAATTAATTAAAATTTGTCTGCTATCCAAAGAGTAATATGTTATCTATAAGTATTAATCTGCCAGAGTCTAGCAATAATGGATTAATATCACAACTAATTAATATAAACAAATGTTACAAACAAAAATCTCCTAAAATGACGTAATTAAAGTTTTTGGGATTGCATAACCCCTTCTCCCACAGATAAACGCAACGTCTCCCGACTGCCAGACCACCCGCAAACGTATTCTACCATAAAAGGGAAAAGCATATAAAAAAATGAGCCTTCATAACATGACGTGATTTTGATGTTTTTTGACCTGCATAATCCCTTGTGCCACAGGTAAACGCAAACTTCCCGACCGCCAGACTGCTTGTAAACGAATTCTACCATAAAAGGGAAAAACATATAAAAAATTAGCCTTGATAAAATGACGTGATTTTGAAGATTTTTGATCTGCATTACCCCTTTTGCCACAGGTAAACGCAACGTCTCCCGACTGCCAGACTGCTAGCAAACGTATTCTACCATAATAGGGGAAAACATACAAAAAAATGAGCCTTGTTAAAATGACGTGATTTTGAAGCTTTTTGACCTGCATAACCCCTTCTGCCACAGGTAAATGCAACGTCTCCCGACTGCCAGATTGCTAGCAAACGTATTCTACCATAATAGGGAAAAACATATAAAAATGAGCCTTGATAAAATGACGTGATTTTGAAGATTTTTGACCTGCATAACAACTTCTGCCACAGGTAAACGCAACGTCTCCCGACTTCCAGACTGCTAGCAAACGTATTCTACCATAATAGGGAAAAACATATAAAAATATTAGCCTTGATAAAATGACGTGATTTTGAAGATTTTTAACCTGCATAACCCCTTCTGCCACAGGTAAATTCAACGTCTCCCGAGTTCCAGACTGCTAGCAAACGTATTCTACCATAATAGGGAAAACATATAAAAAATGAGCCTTGATAAAATGACGTGATTTTGAAGTTTTTTGACCTGCATAACCCCTTCTGCCACTGGTAAACGCAACGTCTCCCGACTGCCAGACTTCTTGAAAACGTATTCTACCATAATAGGGAAAAACATATAAAAAATGCGCCTTGATAAAATGACGTGATTTTGAAGTTTTTTGACCTGCATAACCCCTTCTGCCACAGGTAAACGCAACGTCTCCCGACTGCCAGACCGTTTGCAAACGTATTCTACCATAAAACGGGAAAACATATAAAAAAATTAGGCTTGATAAAATGACGTGTTTTTTGACGTTGCTAGCTCTTAGACTATTATAAGTGCCATTAAAAATTACTTATTATAAAACTCTTTTAATACGTCAATTAGTTGTAATACTGTTTAGAGTGAGTTACAGATACATTACTTTATTTTTGTCTAAAAGCATTGTTGATTACACAAAAGAAAAATAGTTTTAAAACGATGATTTCTTTTGCATTCATATCTTTTCAGCTTTCTTGGCGCTGAGGGAGGAGGATGGGGATTCAGAAATATTTATATATTTATATTGTAAGAGCATCATATTTGTACATTTTATAATTCTACAAAATACTAAGAAAACAATTTAAAATAAAAGATTTTAGTGGGGGTATAAATATTGCGCAAAATCTCTGTAATATCAAATTTAATTAATCCTTCTAAATCTTTGAATCCTTCTAAAATCCTTCAAAATTTATTAAATGTTTATGTAAATCTTTTAATTTAGTTTAAACAATTTGCGTAAAAGGTTTTAGAATGTAAAATGATCATGAATTTATAATTCAGTAGATAAAGACTTAAGTAAATAAATACCGTAAAACTTTTCGCTGGAAATTATTAATATTTTTTTATTAGTATTATTCTCATCCAGACATAGACTGTAAACAACGATTTTACTTTTTCCTTACATTTCAGAAATTATAACAAAAGAATATAAATAAGAAAAAATAATGGAATGTATTTATCCATTTTTATAAGGAAGCTATGATCCGATACACTCTATTCGAAAGCTGAAAAAGATATTTCATTTAAAAGAAAAAAAAATTACCCATGTCTGAAAGCATTTTTCAACAGAAAGTAAACTTGTATAATACAAAATATATATTTTTTGTTTATATTTGAAAAAAATTTATTTTTATTTGAAATACAGAAAGCTCTTTTAAAAATCTTTTCAAGATTTAGGTTTTTTTTTTAAGAAAAATATCTTCTTTACAACATGTAAAAAATATTGAATTTTTTTAAATTGCATTTTTCATATCTAAATTTTCGATCATAGTTATTACCTCCATATGACATCATACTTATAATAATTCATGCATTATAAAAAAAATTATTAAATCTATCAGATTTTTAAATCACAAGTTTTTAAGAACTTCATTTTTATATAAACATTTGAATAAACAATTTTACATTACTTGAGCGAGGAGTAACAAAAATTAATAAAGAATACTGCCCAGTTAAACTGATGGCATTGAGCTCACAGGCTACAAATACTAATTGTACATTAAAGCCTTATATTTTCAAGGGTTAATTCCGTTCGAAAAAAAATAAAGAAGGGAAACAGCTCTTCCCTTTCCTCTTTTTTTATACTTAATCATTGAACCTCCTATGCTATCAAAGACATGCTTTATCATATAAAATATCTATATCCAAAATTCAGAGCAAATGAGATAATTCTTAATAAAAACCCATTTAGCATTTATATAATTTAAAAGGAGTTATCCCCCTCTTTTATACTTAACCATTAAACTTCCAAAACTATTCAGAGACTTGAACGAAATCTGAAAATTCTGCTTGAAAGACCCATTTATATAAATTAAGGGGGGGGGGGCATTAGAATCCCTGTTCCCCCTATTTATACTTATTCAATGAACACCTAATAACAGTCACGGAATCGCCTCATCAGAATGATCCTAATCTAAATTTTGAACGAAAACTTAATTCTGCATGAAAATCCCATTTATATCAACTAAGGGGAGGGGCATCAGCCCCTCTTTCCCCTCTTATACATATCGAATGAACTCCAAAAACTAATCAGGGAAGCACCTTGTCAGGATATACCTACATACAAAATTTCAAGTGGATCGGATATTTTTATCATGAGTTATCGCGTTACGCACGAACGCACGTACGAACGTACATACAGAACGTACGGGCACAAAAGCTCTCAGGCTATGATAGCCTGCGAGCTAAAAACAAATATTATTAATATTTTTTGATTCCAATCTAATAAGAACCATAATCATAATGACTTTTATGATTATGGCTATAATAGGATTAAATAGTATAAAGAAAACTTTTCTTGTTATCCTTTTTATGTTTTCATTTGATTTTCATGAAATTTGTAATGACTCGACGCAATTTCACAACGATTATATGAATCCTCCGTAATAAATTGGTTAAGGCATCACACCGAAAATTGTTTGAAAATGATGAAAACTCGTTGGTTCGACTCCCACTGCCTACATTGTACACTTTTTGTGAAGTTCCCGGCTGTAATTCACTAGTGTTGTAAATTTCCTTTTGCTATCTCGTTCTTGTATATAGACGATGACTTATGAGCGAGCTTCATGTCAAATGCACAAATCAAATGCATGTGTTCAATTAATAAAGAAAAATAAATTAATAAATAATTAACGGTTATATATATTAAATTTTAAACGATTCAGTTAAATAGTTGCGATGTCATGTGCGAATAGTGGGTCAGGCAGATAGAGAACTGAGCAGGCGACGAATATAGGTGCTTTGTATTTATATAAATACGAAGACATTTAAAAATCAAGAAAACACATTACTGTGACGACAGGCCCACTCATGTTATTTTTATTCTAATATTTTATACTTATTTCTTACACATCATAAGAGTGTAAATCTTGAAATCGTTTTAAAAATCGATTTTTTTTCTTTTGAGGATTTACACGTTTTACAAACTGAAGATTACGAAACACATATTTTTAGAAAATAAAATTTGTCGTCCATCTGTCTATGGGTCTCTCTGTGTGTCTGTCTGTCTATGGGTTTTTCTGTATGTCGGTATGTCTCTATGTCTGTGTGTCTGTAAATGCTCTATCTTCAGAACAAATTGAGATAGGGACTTGAAATTTTTTGTGTACTTATTTTGTAATACTGAAAAGTAGCCTATATAATATCAATAACTTCGATTTTATAGAACTATTTTTTTCGGACTCCCGAAATATTCGTTCTGATGTAAAGTACATAAAATTTTTCGAATTTTTTTATCTTAAGGAGTGGATGTAAAAGATAATGAAATAGCACAAATTTTGCATTGAAAAGGAAGTCGATCAGATAATTAGTTACCGAGATATTTCTAATCCCATTTTCCACACTCTTCGATTTTTCATGACCCTGTATTTGATTCAAATTTCAATTCAAAGATATATTTTGATAGTATAAAAGACACTTAATCCGACGCTGTAATATGTTAGTTAATGGGATTATTATTTTTTGAGTTATAAGGCTGTTTTATTACGCAATTCGGTACTACTTGAGTAATTTGACGTTTTATGTAATTTGTCAAAAGTGATTCATCAGCAATTCATTAATAGAGCATTACTATATGTTAAAGCTATTTAAATATAAGTTTAAACTTTATTTTGAAATTGCGATTCATTTTATAAACAGTTTACACATGTTTTATTTTCATACTTTATAGTATGCATATCCATCATGGGTGAGTATTACGGTGGACCCCCAACGACTAGTTTATAATATATAGATAAATTTTATCCAAGTGTTTATACAGGATGCAATATATTACCTATCACCGATTTTTAATTTCTCAAGGGTTGGTCGTAGAAATGTAGAGCCGACCGCACAAAACCCTAAGTCATCGAGCACAAGAAAAAGTCCTTCATATTATGGAAAAGTAGCCATAAGGGAATCTCATGAACTATGTCTGCCGTAAGCAAATTGGTGCATAATCCAAAAATGAATCGTGGTTGCCACAAGTAGTTGACTCGTAGACTTAGCATTATGTTTACATGCACCCAATTTTCCGTGTTTTCATACTTTTGATTATACGGCAAACACAATGATACACCTACGAGTGAGCCACTAGGGGTATTAATTTATGGCTTATGCACTACTTTACTTCTTTCAGACACGGATCATTATATTCCCCCATGACTGCTCTTCCATTATATAAATGATTTTTTTTTTTTTTTTTTTTTTTTTTTTGGGCTTGATGACTTAGGGTTTTGTGCGGTGGGCTCTTTGACCAAAAGTTCCTGTCAGAAAAGGTAAATATTCATGTTGTGGCATTGTTTAATGTAAAAAATCAATTTTATAAAAATTACGAATTATAACTTTTTATACTTAATTACTTTATCAAATATGATGACATTTTACCAAGAGATATTAGAAGTTATTACCAATTTTTGTTTTCCTACGTTAATATAATAGCATATAAAGACAAATTTAGGGCAAGAATAACATTATTTTACGCTGGGATACGCTATTTAAAATTATTCAGAGTGGCCCTGTCCAGCTGCCACGCACACCTGATGATTCTACAGGCCCTAGTGGGATTCGTGAGATTTTAGAGTAATATTCTAACAGAAAATAAAATTGAATCAAGCATGCATCTGTAATTAGCTCATGCAGCATCAAACAATTCGAAAAAGATCTGTTAGAAAGAATCAAGAAAAAATAAAACTAAGAATCATACAATGCATTGCATTTCACATTTATTGTTTATTTTGATCAGAAATATCCACTAATAAAAATATTTTTAAAATATATCAATTGATCTTAAATGTATATAAACAAATATGTAAAATTATGGGATATGTTTTTTATATGTATGGGATATGTAAATAATTTTGGGATATGCAAACTGTATGTATAGATGTGTAAATAAGTTTCGAGTAAGAAAATTATACGTATGGGATGTGCAAGTAGTTACGGGATATATAAATTATATATATGGAACATGTAAATAATATTTTAATATGTGAATTATATGTATGGGATATGTAAATTATGTATGTGGGATATGTAAGTAATTAAGGGATATGTAGTTAGTTTTGGGGTATATAAATGTATGGTATACGTATAAAATTTTGGAATATGTTAATTTAATGATGAATGGAACATGAAGAATTTGAAGCAGAAACATAATAAAATTGGGGAAAATACTTCCTTACGAATATCTTCCCGAATTAATCCTCTAAATGGGAAACAGCTATAGATAAATCATGATAAGAGATCATAACAGAACATAAACAATAAAAAATGCATTGGTCTTTTCCGATTGCAGCAGTAACGCCATTTATGTCAGAAAATAACCAAGCATTATTTTTAAAGATCTTAGATGATGTTACACAGTGCAAATAATAGATACTGCAACAAATATGCAATCTAACACAATAAGCATGCGGGTACGACAATGACACTATCATATTATTATCATTTTTTTTCGTGTTTTTATTTTTTTACTTACTGCTGAAATATATGTACGTTTTGCATACATGGTTATAAGTTGTATATACATATAAATGTACTAGAAGTGGTTAAAAAGTGCATTTACAACTACAAAAATATTTTTTTTAAAGAATGGATATTTTCTATGACATAAAAAATCGAAAGTTATAATATACTAAATGTGAAAAAAGAAATTTAAATGTTTATAAATACACTGTAAAAATATTTCAATGTGTTTGCTGCGCAAAATCGCGGCTTCATTAATATCAATATTGATAAATAGGCTATTTCCGCAACACTACTTCTTTCAACGTTCTTATTTTTATTTTATCATGTTATAAAATTAGTTTTATGATAATAAATGATTTTCATGCATATTATTTTTTTCTTAAATAAAGCTTAAAAGAAAAGAAAATTTTTTAGTAAAAATAAATAAATTCAATAAAAAAAAATAATAAAAAATAGGAAAGTTAGTATCACCAAACCCTACAGGATCGTTTACAGAAGGAGTCGGGAACCCCAAAGGGCACCTAGACTGATATTTATATACATTCAATTGGTGCATTAGGGAACATTTTTTGTGGAATATGACGTGCACAACAGTTATCTTGCAGTTACAAAGTTGCACAAAAAAAAATTTCAAGATTGGGTCTGAGGGAGAAATGTTTGAAGTGCGTTTTTGTTCTCCAGTGCCTTTTTAAGTCTATTTTTTACGTACCAGGTTTTGCGTATAAATTGTATGTTTTATTTAGACGGATGATAATTTCATACGAAATCTACCTAAAATAATTGCATTTTTCATAATCGAGTTAGTTGACAACGCGATATAATTATATTCTTATGGGAATTTCTTGATAAAATATGAATTGCAGTAAAGCATTTTGATAAATACTTACAAAAGTGTTTCTTAAAAAGATTTTTTGCTAGTATTTTCGCGTAAGATTCTCTCTTTCTCTGAGATTTTTCCTTGTGCTTTTATCCCTTTTTATTTATTTATTATTATTTGCAAATACCAAATTTAAGAATTTGTAACATAAATTTAAAATTTAGTATCAGTCTGAAAAATTTTGTCCAGTTTATCAGCAAAATTTGTGAAGAAATTTTAAATGTCGCATGAGTTAATTTTTTACAAAATCTAAAAATGTTGTAATAAATGCGATTCTGTTATTTTTTTATTAGTTTTATTCATTTTTTGCTTTATAGTATCATATTGCATTATAATTACTTGAATAACAACAGCAACTAAATACATTTGAAAAATATCAAGCTTGTATTTACAGTATGAATGTTCATTTATGGAAATATTAAGATTCACGTTTTTATCTTACGAAGGAAAATATGTTCAATTATGTTTCCGTCAAGAAAAGCAAATTATGAGTGAAATTATTCACGTTTTTGACAGTAGATAATTAAAATGATTTTAAAACTCTTGTTAATTATCTGTGTATATATTAAAACATGTTTTCTTTAAATAAAATTGCATAAATCTTCACTCTTGATACAATATGTACTTAAAAGTATTTATGTTTTTAAAATTAAAATGTCAAATGCAGTTTAAACATGTTCTTAAAATTGTACGCTACTTCTTTGTTATTCAAATTAATTTAAAGTGTTCCGGGACACATTTAAAGATAATTTTTATTTATTAAGTAAGAATTTTGAAATTTTTTGTGATGATTAATCATATTATTCGTAAACAAAATCACATAATAAAACTTCTTATAATGTTAAAAAAAAACTTAATAAAATGTATTAAAAAAAGGTGGAGTAAATTAAAATCGTTATAACTCAATATGTTATTTGGAGAATTTATTTTTTTTACATTTAATTAAACAGAAATATATAAATTTTAATTTTGAATCAGAATTTTTAAAAATATCAATTTTTTTTAGAAAAACTAAAAATTTTAAATAAAATTTTGAAAAGAGTAATGCAACTTTTATTTAAAAAAATCATATTTTCAAAAGTAATTTTTTTTAAATTTACTGATTCACAATTAAAGTAAAATAATCAAAAAAAGACATATTCCATGTTTTATACATTTACCGTTAATGGTTCTTGAGCTATAGCAATTTAAATCTGAGAAATTGTGAAAAATCACATCTTGAAGAAAAACGCATTTTCACACGATATCATTTGTGTGACGATCATTGCTTGAAAACTAGACTTTGAAAGCAAACCAAAAAGAAAAAAATAACATTTCCTCTTCTGATTAAGATAGAAACATGATTTAAACGTCATTTTAAACATAAGAAGACAGAGAAATTTTTTATGTAATAAAAGTTTATTAAAAAGTTTGATGATTTTTGTGCCCTAGGCCTCCTTAAACTTTTCCATTAATGAAAACATATAAACTAATTCTGCATCATTTAATATTAAAATTGTATGTTAAGCAAATATTTACATTTAGATAAATTAAACAACACCAACAAAGTGCTGAAATAATATTTTAGAAGTAAATTACATAGTTGACAGTTAGTATCATAGAGAAACTTTTCGCAAAATAAAGCTATTATGGATAATATCACCCATTTATTAACACAATCAAAAACATTTACGGCGGAAAGAGAGCAACAATAATGCGTTAAAGGTATTAAGGTCTTCACAAAATATCGTGTTACAAGATAATAAAACCTGCTATTAGAAATCTTAGTATGATGCTCATATGCTATTTTTGACTTTATTATGATTTGTTTCATTTATGATTATATATAAACATAATGCAATGGCATTGAACAAAAAAGATGCATCATAACAGCAATAAGGATAACTATATAAAGCAAATTACATTTATAACGATAGGAAAATAAATATCGATATATTGATATATAGACAGGTTTCATGCCATATAAATAAGCTATTCTATAACTTCCTCACATTTATTTATTGTTAATCCATCCCCATAGAGCTGTGCGCTGACTACAATATATCATATGACACATCATCTATCTATTTTTTATTTTTATTACTACAGGTTTATCCTTTTGATTAATATTTTTCTTCTTTTAGGTCGTTCGTAATTACGTAGCATCTATTGTTATCGTTCAGTCCGTCCGTCTGTCCGTTTGTGTTTTTAATTGCTTTGATTTTTGTAACGTTTCTAATTTTCTGAAAAATTACAAATTTTCAATATTTACCGAGGTGGACATTTTTTTTACTTTTACCCGCACCACTCATGTGACGTATAAGTGAAAAAGCCTGAGTCTACACATTCATGTTATGCACCTCCATTATCTTTCTACTCACTTTGCATCCGGGCCAGTGTTCTAAATTTTGGCAACACCCTTCATGTGACATATCGTTCTAAAAGCCTGTTACCGCTTTTCATATCAAGCACATCTGGAGTCCCTCCCCTAATTTTCTATATGCAGGGGGCACTTTTCAAAATTTTGCCGACATTCCTCATGCAACAAAACATTAAAGATGCATGTAACTAGCTATTCAATTTATGCACCTCCGATGTCTCTGCCCCCACATTGAAAAATAACAAGTTCCACTTTTCTAAATTTCCACAAACCCTCATGTGATATATCATTGGAAAGGCCTGTGACTGTTTGACTATTTTGTTTCCTTTCTAAATTTTCCCGACGACCCTCACTATAGAATTTGGCTACCTTGAGTTTTGGAACTAAAAATTTTTATATGCGAGCGCAGCACACTTGATATTCGGCTCTACGGACATTGTAGATTCTACTCGAGGTTCCGTTAATCAGAGATTTAATATGAATTCAAGGATTCCAATGTTTCATTTTATACGTCTAGTGTGATATATCGTTGGAAAGCAGTGTGACCGCTTAATCAAGTTGAGAACGACTGGTGCCCCACCTCATTTTACCCTCGGACGGCACTCTTGCCGATACACCTCATGTGGAAAAGGATAGGAAAACAATGGTCAGTCAAATCGAAGACCTTTGCGGTGTGTGCGCAGCACGCTAGCTGTACGGTACTGTAGTAAGCCGGGACATGATTCAAGTTCGTTCAAATCGAGATTTAGTGTGAATTCACTGCTCCCAATAAAATGTAATTTACACAACTCTGCCCTGTCTATATAGTACACATACAATATGATACCATACACAGAGGAGACCAAGTTGGAGGTTCTATCTGTTTTAAATATTTATTATGAATTTTAGGACTCTGATGTAATTATTCGTCAATGCATACGCTGCACGCCATATATATGGTACCGCAAGCAGCGGGGTCTTGGTTCAAGATATGTTTGGTTCGAAATTCACAAACAAATTAAATGCCTCAATTAAAGAAATGGCAGACTAGCGGGAAAAAACAGCAGGTAATTAATATCCGTCTTATTCAAAAAATGGATTTAATATTCACTTCTCTGGCATGAAATGGAAGCTCAGTAGCGCAGTGGACATAGTGTCAGTCTGCCGTGCTGTAGGTCGAAGTTCGACTTACGTCTGGTCAAAGTTGACTGAAATTTTCATAAATTCGTTATAAAAAAAATGTGTACCTAGCACAGTTAGTAACGCGTTAGGCGGAGACGCTAATCGCGACATATTTTGTATAGCACATCAGATCCCAGGTCAAGAAAACTATGTTGTCTAAGTAAGCCTCAATCTTTAAGAAATCGCAATGAAGTTTATTTTAAACAAGTTGGAAATTTCACGTGAAGCGTAGCAAATAAGGTGCGTTCGTACGATAATAAAGTTTTAAAAATATTCAGATCTTGCTGATCTATATCAGTACTTCGGATACAGTATCTTTGTGCTCCTGTAAATATAGAGGAAGTAATTTTTATTACACCTCAGCAACGTATAAGGTATTCATAAAATGTGAAATAGTTTAATATAATTAAAATACGCCCCAAATAATGCTTTCCCGTATAGCATTAAATAGTGGAATACTTTTGTGTGGCTCTGTAATTTAATAATAAATATTCTTTGTATCACAGATTCTACAGAATGTATATATATATATATAATATATATATATATATATATATATATATATATATATATATATATATATATATATATGTACATATATATATATATATATATATATATATATATATATACTTGATAGGTTCATGTCAATTTCATTATGTTCAATTGAGTGTAAGACCATTAAAATGCATTTGAAACTTCCATTGACCGTAATGTAACGGAATCCTTTTGATTGTCCCTGTAATTGATCTATGCACCCGATTTTCATAAAATTTGAAATGACTCGACAAAATTATGTAATAATTATGTATTTTAAATTTCAAATGCTTCGGTTCGGTAGATTTTGCGTTGTTACATGCGGACAGACAGACGGACAGACGGGCGGACTGAACGACAACTATAGGTGATACGTATTTACATAATTACGAATCACCTAAAAACATCACCTAAAAACAATTTACGTTTCTTTAGAGAGGTGTTACAAAATATAATAAGAACAAAATATAATAAAAATACAAAGACTTATGAACGTGACAATGAGATGCAAACAAAACAATGCGCTCCATTGTAAAAAAATTCATTTGAAAATAGACCATGATCTAAAATTGGACTTCATCACATGGTAAAATAATTTTACATCATGGTCTATTTTTAATATAATTTTTTTACAACAGAGCGCGTGGTTTTGTTTACATCTCATTGTCGCATGTCATTTGTACTGACCGCGAGACGATTTTTTTTTTCATTTAATTTATTAACCGACTTCAAGGAGTAGGTTATGATTTCGACCTGTATCTATTTCATGTTCACTCACGAATTCTTTAAATATGAATCGATTTTGATAATTCTTTTTTTGTTTGAAAGTAGAGATACCCACGTGGTCCCAATTTAATTTCATTAAATTCTGATGATTAAATTTTTTTAGATGAATCAAGGGGGGCTCCGCCTCCCTGCTCGCTACGCTCGCCAACCCCCCGCGTAATCACTTCGCGATTCCAAGTTGTAGGGTACTCCTGCTTGCTGCGCTCGCCAATACCCCATGGTATGAATAAGCAGTTGCAGACCTTTCGAATGATATGTCACACGACTGGTTTTGTAAAGAAATTAAAAATATGCCCTACCTGGGGGGAAGAGTGGGGGTTGACATACAAGACATCCATAATATGAATAAGCAGTTCCAGACCTTTGAAATGATGTGTCACACCACTGGTGTTGTAAGGAAATTAAAAATGTGCCCTCCCTGGGAGGAGCAGAGTGTGGGGTGACACACAAGACATCCATAATATGAATAAGAAGTTGCAGACCTTTCAAATGATGTGTCACACGACACGTGTTGTAAAGAAATTAAAATGTGCCCCCCTGGGGGGGCAGAGTAGGGGGGTGACATACAAGACATCCATAATATGAATAAGCAGTTGCAGACCTTTCAAATGATGTGTCACACGAGTGGTGTTGTAAAGAAATTAAAAATATGCCCCCCTGGGGGGCAGAGGGGGGTCACACAAGACATCCATAATATGAATAAGCAGTTGCAGACCTTTCAAATGATGTGTCACACGACTGGTGTTGTAAAGAAATTAAAAATGTGCCCCCCCTGAGGGACAGAGCGGAGGGGGACACACAAGACATCCATAATAGGAAAAGGCAGTTTCAGACCTTTCTAAAGGTATGCAACACGAGTGCTGTGGATAAAAATTTGTTCCCGTTCCCGTTTGGGGGGAGGCAAAGTGGGGTGCGGCGCCCCAAACATGCATAATTGGAATGAGCAGTTACAGTTCTTTTAAACTATTGGAGGGCTCCGCCCCCTGCTCGCTACGCTGGCCAATCCCCCGCGTAATCGCTTCGCGATTCCGTTCGGTATTGCTTTGCGATCCCGGTTGGAATCGCTTCGCGATGCATAGACGGAGCCCTTTCCTGATTGGTCTGTTCGACTCATGGAAGGAGTGGTCCACCCGTATTCGTTATTTCCGGAAATCTTACACATCAGCATCATTCCAGCAGTCATTCTTTTTAAGGCTAATTTTTTTTACTAATGTTTTTTAAGATAAAAAAAAAGTACATTTGATTTAAAAAAATAATGATTTGTCGCAAATCATCTGTCATTGTTGCAACTGTTTTCAAATCATGAGCATATTAAAACTATGCACTCATATGCGTTAGCGCCAAGTTGTCGCCAAGCTTGATTCTTTTTTTGAAGTAGGTTAGTATTTTTTTTTAAGAAGCATACAATTTTTAACCGACTTCAAGGAGTAGGTTATGATTTCGACCTGTATGTATTTCTTGTTCACAAATTCTTTAAATGTGAACATATTTTGATTATTCTTTTTTTTTGTTTGAAAGTATAAGATACCCATGTGGTCCCATTATAATTTCATTAAATCATAATGATTAGAATTTTTTTTAATGAAAAAATAATGATTTGATAAAAAAATGATTTGTCGCAAACCATCTTTCATTATTGCAACCGTTTTTTAATCATAAGCATATTAAAACTATGCATTCATATGCGTTAGCGCCAAGTTGTCGCCAAGCTTGATTCTTTTTTTGAAGTCGGTTAGTATTTTTTTCAAAAAAGCATATTTTATTACAATTGTGCTTCTTAACAGAACTGGAATCGAAACAGGTCATTTTTTAAATCTTTTTTTAACACCTCTTTCAAATAATATAAATTGTTTATTAAAATGCTTATTAAAAGGTGAAGTTTTTAAAATTTCGTGATTTTAAAAATTTAATTTTAGACTTTAACAATTTCTAACACCACCATCACCAAAAATCGTTCAAAAGTGTTTATGAATTCGATTTGTTAGTTCGTCCTTTTATCCGAGTTCTTATTCCCGTAAATATAGTCCGACTGATATGACATGGATAGATTGTACTATGGTATGTTTAGTATTAAAAATGGAGTGTGCAGAATTTTCGGTTCATTTCAGGGTCGTTGCTAATGGAATGCTAGGAAGGCTCAGACCCTCTCCCCCTCCTTAAAAAAACAGTTTGAACCTCACCTGGAAAATATTCCAAGGTTACTAAATAAATTTATGTTCCGAAAATCTTTCTGCGTTAGAGAGAGAGAGTGGGAGAGAAAATATGAGCCTGCCCCCTACATTTTCTTGAGCCTACCCCCCCCCCCTATTATTCACTTCTAATTATGGCCCTGGTTCATTTACAGGGCCACTCAAAATAATTACGTCAATTTACGATCTAAAGAAAAAATTATTTGTCATGTTTTTAACGATATTACAGCATTTTAAATGTATTGAAATGGATTTACATGAGGAAGTTGCTCTTCAGAATTCTTACTATAAAAACATCGTTTCATAACAGAGACACGCAAAATTATTTGTCTATAGAAGAAAACGAAAAATGATTGGACTATTGATGCATACGAATGAAAATAATTGGAAGTGCGTTTTTAAATTTAACATTAAAAAAAATTATTTGCTGTATATAAATTCTAAAGATAATACACACGTTTACACAAAAGTTTCCAACAACATCCGTTTATTGGCAGAAGAGCTGGATTAAGATTTCCAACAGTGCTATTAATGCACTAATTATGCATTTAACTGAATTAATTTAACACATTATGTTTATGCATATATATCTGCAGATAATATGTAAAGCTGCAATAAAAATTGTACGCTTTAACGACCAATCATGGTAATAGCATAAATCTGTCTTTCAAAGGCATTACGTTTTTTCATTTTTGTTCATTTGGACATATTTCAGTTTAGAAAACTGTGGAATTTTTCGTTAATAGTATGAATGCATTCGAAAATGGTTCAAAATCTATACTGCACGCATGATTTTTTGTTCTAATTTTATATGATTCTTTCTTTTTTTTTTACTTTTAAAAAATTAAACAAAAATGAAAATTATAAGTATTTTAAAACTTTTACGGTATTAAGTAGTTTTAAAACATTGGATAAAGTAGCATACATTTATTAATTGCATACCTTTTTCTAGAATTCCGAAGACTATAATAATATATGATAAAAAAGCTTGGATTTAAGTGTATGTTATCCAAATAAATTTTTAAAGTGCAATAAAATTTAAGAAATCTAGAAAACACTTTTCTTGAGATTTTCAAGGGTTGAAACGTGACTTGTATCATTAACAAACACCAGAAGCATATAGAAACTTCTTCAAAACTTCTTTGAGTTCTCAGAGACGTATTGGCTTTAAACAAATAAATTACTTTTACAAATTTCTTTTAGATAAAATTTAATGGTAGGCATCACTGTCAGAAAAATTCGTCAATATACACTAAGTTATCGTTATTTTTTCACAAATAATTTCTGTTCTCCCAGAAAACGTATTTGTTCTGTGAGTTCATTCCGAGAGTCGAAAAATGAGGAAAAGTTTCCGTTTCTATCCAGCACGCATGCGCATTGGGTCTGTTAGTAATAAGTTCGAATTTATTTTTAAAATGAAAAACAAAAATATTCTATTGATTAAAATGTCTAATTTAGTTTTAAAAGACAAAAATGTTTTCGAATTTAAAAATAAATAACAATTACTTTCTTTATTCGTTCAAAAATTCTCACAAATAGAACATCCATGTTTTTTCTCTAACATTCTACGTAATATATTTAAAATTCACATTTTTATACTATATTAATACTAAACGTAAAAAAAACCCAGCCACAGTTTCATTAAAGATGAAATCTTTCCGAGATTAACTGCATAATTAAAAGCTTTTTAACGAAATACACCAACCCACACTATATGAAATGAAGAGTTCTATTTTAACGCGCAATCATCATGAGCAGCCGTAGCGCCATGGATTAGCGTTGGTCTGGTAATCCTGGGGTCCTTGGTTCGATCCCCGCCTCTTCCGCATTGATTTTTTCCAAACTTTTTTCAAGTGACGGATATTTTTCCTCTTTTGACAGAGAAAAAAATAAACAGAAAATCGTCAATATACAGACAATTTCTGGCAGCAGTGCTGCCAGTGCATTTTCTGTGAAAAGACGGAAGTTTTTTTGAGAGTGATGGTAAATTATTCAACTCTATTAAATAAGTTTGCTTATTAAGTTCATTTTTCAAATAATGTTTTGAATAATTGAAGAAATGCTGTTATGATTTCACTGTTACACGAAAAAAAAAAATGATATAGAAGTGCAGTTCTTGAAATATCACATTAAATGAGACTGACACATTTTTAAAAAACTTGAGCCTGACAAAGATAACTTTTAAAGTAAATTATGTTTACAAATTCAATCTATATACAGCTATTTACACGATCGAAAAAACATATTACTTTTTACATCAGTTAACTTCTACACCTCTTTTTCTCGCCGAACACATGACAAAACGTTCCAAACCAGGTCTCTTCAGCTCACTTCGGCGGCTCGCTTGAAATTGATCATATTCTTTATTTGGCTGCGTTGCTGGAGTACCTTTTCCTCAGAGTAACGACCCGGGAAAGCAATTAAAGAAGACCTATAGTAGACTGGCTAGTGGAAATAAGAATGTCACTCCTACAATTATATAGATATGTAGCACTGCCCCCTCTACAATGCCTACTCACTGAGCACACAACAAGCGTGAAACGTCATGAAGTGGAGGCGAAATCACAAATCCTACTGGTTCCACAATCGCCACAAAGCTTGTTGAAATACAGTTGTCAGGGAAACCGCCTCCATTACGTCACAAGCGAGAAGGCATTGTAGAGGAGGCAGTGTATGTAGAAATGTAGAAATATTGCACTAGAGAAAATTTTAAGTTACAACTTTGAGATGCATTTATTAATTGCACAGTTTTTCTTGAAATTTTTTCGATTATAATAATACATTAAAAAAAGCTTACATTTAAGTGCATGTTCATCAAAAAAAAATGTATAATAAAATCTAACAAATCGGAAAAACACACATTTCATAGGATTTTTAATGGTCGAAACGGGACATGTCTCATTAACAAACACCAGCAGCAGATAGGAAACATGATTTACTTCTACAAAGATCTTTTAGATAAAATTTAATGGTACAAATAGTAAATTGTTGAACTTTATTAAATAAATTTTCAGTTTAAGTTTATTTTTCAAATAATGCTTTGAATAATTGAAGAAATGCTGTAACGATTTCACTGATATACGAAAAAATAGAATTAATATAAATAAGCAGAAATGAAGAAATATTGCAATAGAGAAAATTTTAAGTTACAACTTTGAGATGCATTTATTAATTGCACAGTTTCTCTTGAATTCTTTGCTATCATAATAATACATGATAAAAAAAGCTTAAATTTGAATGTTGTTCTTCAATAATAATAATAATAATAATAATGGATAACAAAATCCAACAAATTGAAAAAACACACATTTCTTAAGATTTTCAATGGTCGAAAGGTGACTTATATCATTAACAAACACCAGCAGCAGACAAAAACTTTTTCAAAAATTGGCTTTAAAAAAATATAAATTACTTTTACAAAGATGTTTTATTATAAATTAGGTAGGCATAGTAAATTGTTGAGTTTTATTAAATAAGTTTTCATTTAAAATTTATTTTTCAAATAATGTTTTGAATAATTGAAAAAATACTGTTATGATTTCAGTGTTACACGGAAAAAAAAGAAAAAGAAATTATATAGATATGCAGAAATGTAGAAATAGTGTACTAGAAAAAAAAATTAAGTTATAACTTTGAAAGAAATTTATTAAATGCACTGTTTTTCTTGAATTTTTTGCGATTATAATAATACATGATAAAAAAGCTTAGATTTAAGTGTACATTCTTCAAAATAATTTTTAAAGTCCAATAAAATCGAACAAATCTAGAAAACACATTACTTAAGATTTTCAATGTTTGAAACGTGACTTGTATCATAAACAAAGACCACCAGCAGACAGAAACTTCTTCAAAAGTTCTTTGAGTTATCAGAGACGTTTTGGTTTTAAAAAAATTAATTACTTATGCAAAGTTCTTTTAGAAAAAATTTAATGGTAGGCATAGTAAATTATTAAATTTTATTAAATAAGTTTACATTTTAAGTTTGTTTTCAAATTTTGTTGTCAAATAATGTTTTGAATAATTGAAGAAATGCTCTAATATTTTCGATGTTACACGAAAAAAAAAAAAGAAATTATATAGATATGCTGAAATGTAGAAATATTGCGCTAAAGAAAATTTTAAGTTACAACTTTTAGATAAATTTATTAATTGCACAATTTTTCTTGAAATGTTTGCGATTATAATAATACATTATAAAAAAGCTTAGATTTAAGTGTATGTTCTTAAAAAAAAGTATAATAAAATCTAACAAATCGAAAAAACACACATTACTTAAGATTTTCAATTGTCGAAACGTAACTTGTATCATCAACAAACACCAGCAGCAGACAAAAACTTCGTTAAAAGTTCTTTGAGTTCTCAGAGGCGTTTTGTCTTTAAAAAAATAAATTACTTTTACAAAGTTCTTTTACATAAAATTTAATGGTAGTCACAGTAAATTGTTGAACCTTATTAAATAAGTTTTCATTTAAAATTTATTTTTCAAATAATGTTTTGAATAATTGAAGAAATGATGCAATCATTTCAGTGTTACACACACACAAAAAAAAAAAAAAAAAAAAAGAAAAGAAAGAAATTACCATAGATAAGCAGTAACGTAGAAATATTGCACTAGAGAAATTCTTAAGTTACAAATTTGAGATACATATGTATGACGGCACAGTTTTTCTTGAATCTCTGTGAATGTAATAATACATGATAAAAAAGCTTAGATTTAAGTGTATGTTCTTAAATAATAATAATAATAATGATAATAATGTATAATAAAATCCAACAACTCGGAAAAACACACATATAAGATTTTCAATGGTCGAAACGTGACTTGTATCATTAACAAACACCTGCAGCAGACAGAAACTTCTTCAAAACTTCTTTGAGTTCTCAGAGACGTTTTGGCTTAAAACAAAATAAATGACTTCTAAAAGTTCTTTTGAGTAAAATTTAATCCTAGACATAGTAAATTGTTGAACTTTTTAAAATAAGTTTTCATTTTAAGTTTATTTTTCATATAATGTTCTGAATAATGGATGAATTTCTGTAATGATTTCACTGTTAAAGAAAAAAAAAAAAAGAAAATAGAAAATATACAGCTATGCAGAAATGTAGAAATATTGCACTGGAGAAAATTTTAAGTTACAACTTTGAGATACATTTATTAATTGCACAGTTTTTCTTGAATTTTTTTCGATTATAATAATGCATGATAAAAAAGTTTAGATTTAAATGTATGTTCTTCAAAAATAAAGTTAATAATAATAATGTATAATAAAATCCAACAAATCGAAAAAACACACATTTCTTAAGATTTTCAGTGGTCAAAACGTGACTTGTATCATTAACAAACAAAAGCAGCAGAGAAAAACTTTTCAAAAGTTCTTTGAGTTCTCAGAGGCGTTTTGTCTTGAAAATAAATTACTTCTACAAAGTTCCTTTAGATAAAATTTAATGATAGGCATACTAAATTATTGAACTTTATTAAAAAATTTTTCATTTTAAGTTTATTTTTCAAAAAATGTTTAAATAATTAGAGAAATGCTGTAATAATTTCACTGTTACATGAAAAAAAAAAGTTATAGATATGCAGAAATGTAGAAATATTGCACTAGAGGAAATTTTAAGTTACAACTTTGAAATACACTTATTAATTGCACCGTTTTTCTTGAATTTTTTGCGATTATAATAATGCATGATCAAAAAGCCTAGATTTTGTGTATAGATAAGTGTATAATTTATATATATATAAAACCCCTCCGTGTATAACAATTCCGGGGTCAACCTATCCACGAGAAAAAGAAACTCATTCACCAATGAAAACGTTTCATAGCCGTAATGGAGCGTTCTCATTGGTCAAATTTACAGTGGGAGCTATAAATGACGTCACTATTACATTTTACTTCGCTTTGAAATCTTTCCACGATTTCAAAAAGTACGCTGTTAAAAATTTGACCCATTTGCTGCAGCGGCACTCCACAGCTTTTATAGAATATCTCTTTTATGACCAATGAGAATGCTCCATGACACAGTAAAGTAACCGTTTTCTATTAAAGCGGTGGAGTGGCACTGTAGCAAATGAATAAAATTTTTTACAGTGTATATTTAATTTAAACTTTTTATTAAAGGAAAGAGAAGGTGCGTTTTAAATGCAATATTGTTAAAATTTTTATATTCGGGTTGTTTTAATTTTTTTTTCTTTACAGCCGTGAATGACTTGAGAATTTCAAATCTATAAAAAACATTGTGAAAAGTTACCTCCGATTTTAAAGGCAATCTATTTTCTGACCAATGGAACCGTTCCATAGTCGTAATGGAACTTTCTCAATGGTCAGATTGACAATGGGAGCTGTAAATGACGTCACTACATTTTACTTCGCTTTGAAATATTTTCATGATTTCAAAAATACTATTTAGTTAAAAATTTTTATTTAAGCAAACCGCGGATGCGTTTTAAATTTCATTATAATCCCCTCCCCCATCTACCAGATAGTTTTGCTATAGTTTTAAATGCAGATTTCTGTTGAATTTTTTTTTGTTGTTGTTAGATTTTTTCCTTTCCAAGTTTAATTGTTGTATTTATCAAAATTGTTTCAGCTTAGAGTGGCTATGATTGACCACAGTTGTAATTTTTTATCATCCTTTAAAAATGCAAACACGTCATTTTGACGGGCTATCTTCTAGTCTTCAATAAATAAATAAATAAATAAATAAATAAATAAATAAATAAATAAATAAATAAAATAAAAATAAAATAAAATAAAATAAAATAAAATAAAATAAAATAAATAAAGTATTATAAAATCCAACAAATCGAAAAACACGCACTTCTCAAGATTTGCAATGGTCGAAACGTGCCTTATATCATTAACAAACTCCAGCAGCAGACAGAAACTTCTTCAAAAGTTCTTTGAGTTCTCAGAGGCGTTTTGGCTTTAAAAAAATAAATTATTTCTACAAAGTTCTTTTAGATTAAATTTAATGGTAGACATTGTAAATTGTTCAACTTTATTAAATAAATTTTTATTTTAAGCCCATTTTTCAATAAAATTTTGAAGGAATGCAGAAATGCTGCAATGATTTCGCTGTTACCCGATACAGAAGTCATATAGATAAGTAGAAAATTAGAAATGTTGTGCTAGAGAACATTTTAAATTACAGAAACCTGACCCAAATTCTGGGTATGTTTACGATAAAACATCATTACAGATACTTTCTTTGGAAATAATTTCTATTGGTTCTCGGATGATTAATTCATGGCAATTCTTTAAGGAACATGTAACCTTTGCATCTTAGAATTAACTTGTATATTTTGCTTCTGGTTGAGTCTTGACATTTAAAAAATAAGATGTTAATAATCGAAGTTTTTTTTATATTATCTGATGTCGGCTGTGTTTACAGTTAATACTACTAAGAAATTAAAGCAATTTAACATATTTTAAAATGTTTTTTGTCATTTTTTATGTAGTTACATACAGTGTAATTTTTAAGTTTACCTTTTAAATAGATGAATTTAACATTCTATTTATGTATTTGCTGATGCAAAAGATGTATTCACTTTCTAGATAGAGAAATACAGCAGTTACGATTGATAGCAACAATAAAGAAAAATAAAGGCTTTTATATTGCACTTTAAAAAAAGGCAAAATCTGATATAAGAGGACACCAGTTTATATTCGGAGAAGAGCATCGGTACTTTGCGGTATTAATACGATATTTAACCGTTTTTCCGTAAGGAAAAAATTCGTCAAATTGTTAATATCGAAAAGTTTTTTAATGTTTCTATTTTATATATTATTTATAAAGAGCATAACACAAATGAAAAGTTTTGACAAAAGTGCTAAAAGCGTTTTTATATACATTCAAACAATAGACAATTAATAAAAAAAAATAAAAGAGGTTCAATTTTATATTAACTGCAAAACAAAATATCCATTAAATATTTCTTAAGATACTGAATAAATAAAGTATAAACAGTCAAAAAATTAACTATTTATTAAAGCATTTAAATATTTATAAGAGGAACCCAGAAGCCAAGGGGTATAAGTATAGCTGTCAACATCTTCCGCTTTTTTGACGCGGAAAATTTTTATAGAAAATTTTACTATTTCAAATCGCCGTAATCTGTCGATTAAAAAATTAAAAAAAATCTATTAATTTTTTCCGGGCCAAAAAGGCGGAAGATCTTGAAAGCTATGTGTATAAGTGAAAAAAATTTAAAAAAATGAACTAACTAGAAATCTGGAAGACTTGTAAGCCACCGATTTTGACGAAAATGGTATCGTTGAAAAGATTTGCCGTTAGCAGTAAGAAACTCAATGAAACTACCCGTCGGAAATGAGCCGTTTTCGAGACAATTTATGTCACGTAGCTAGTGCATACTTATTTAGGAACTTTAAAAAAATAGTCTTGATTTTGACGCAAGGGGTACCCTTGGAAAGATATCATTGTCAAGAATAAAAAATTTAAAGGAACTACCCATCGTAAAGGAGCCGTTTTCGAGATATCTGACAATTTATGTCACGTAGATTGTACACACTTACTTGGAAATCGTAAAAAAATTTTAGTCTCGACTTTAACGAAAGTGGTAATGTTGAAAAGATATCATCATCAGAGAAATTTCGAGGAAATGTAGAGACTATGTTCTTTCGTCCCAGTACGACAAATTACTTGCAGCCACTCGATGTGCAGATCTTTCACGACTACAAGCATATAATCAAACGCATGCTTGAATATTCTTCGAGTCACTGAAGCTTGTGTAGGGATGAAGACTTAACAACTAGGGAAGCTCTATTTAAAATGCATCACCTTGTCTGCTATCAACTACCATCCCCTATATTTGATGCCATGAATTAATGGTTGACTGTATGCTTTCCAAAACGTGCTAATACAGAGCAACATCCCATCCTTCAAGTCAGTGAAGCAGGTATGCTTCAAGATACCAGAGAACGTCTGCAACAAGTGTGACAGTCAGCCACTTTTAAAATGTTCCTGTGTCAATTTCCATTATGTTTCACACACTTCTCTATACAAGACCACAACTATTAGCGAATATTATAAATAAATAGCATAAAAACACACACGCATTGCACACGAACAAGCATATTTACAACCATTAATTTCTCTTCATTTTTTTCACTTTTTTTTTATTGCATACTTAATATTCAAAAATAAATATCATAATCAAGTTAACGGGAAGCCACTTAATAGCAAAATTTATAAATTTAACGAAATGTCAAGTTTACATTTCAATAAATACATTGCAATAAATTAAAATAATAAATAAACAAATTGTGTGATACAAATTGCCGGATATCTCGAAAACTGCACTTTTTCAAAGGGTAGTTCCTTTGTGTGTTTTTCCCCCACGACAAGAAATTTTTAACGATACCATTCTTGTCGAAATAGATGACTAAATGCAGTTTCCCAGTAAGTGTGCATAACTACATGACACAAATTGTCGGATATCTTAAACCGGTTCATTTGCGGCGGGTGATTCCATTAAATTTATTAATCCTCAAGATGATATATTTTCAACGATACCACTTTCGTCAAAATTTCGTCGAGTAAAATTTTTTGTTTTTCCCCTGTAAGTGTGCACTATCTACCTGACATAAATTGTCGAATATCTCGAAAATAACTCATTTCCGAAGGGTAGTTCCAGTGAGTTTTTTTCTGCTAACGGTGAAATATTTCCGGCGGTATCACTTTCGTCAAAATCCGTGAATTGCACTTCTTGTAGCTCCCTAGTAATTGAACAGACAATCTGTAAATAAATATATATAGGACAGTTGCACCTTAAAATTTAACTAATAAGAATGTATTTATTAAAATACAACACATTGCTCAGTGGTGCACAAAACAGGAATTTTAATATACATTTGTACAATTAAAATAAAATAAAACTATCAACGTTTCGCGCCGTCTTCTGCGAGCGTCTTCAGGAAAATATGATAATGGAAGGACTACGTTTGCATCTTGATCGAGAGATAATATTTCTACTAAATTAAAATCTAAATGAATCAAAATTTAAAAAAATGTTGCCACTTACACGTGAGTAAAAATTAAAATATTGCAACGAAATAATTATCATATTTTCCTGAAGACGCCCGCAGAAGACGGCGCGAAACGTTGATAGTTTTATTTAATTTTACTTGTTCAAATGTATATTAAAATTCCTGTTTTGTGCACCACTGAGCAATGTGTTGAATTTCAATAAATGCATTCTTATTAGTTAATCTGGAAATATGTTTTTTCTTTTCAGGTAAAAAAAAATACCAGTAATTTTTTAATTGTGCTGCATTCTAGAGACAAACTATTTTTGCCGAATAATAATTAATGCTTATTAATTATAAATATAAAGAAAATTTTACTCTACATTTTCACAGTTATTGAAAAAATTGATTTCAAAGACAACAATGAAACAAGCTCCAGTTTCCTGTTTTAATCCAGTCAATTATTATTAATGTTCAAATTTAACGTCAATTATCCTTGAACTCAATTTACTCCAAATTGAATTTTTGTCACTTGTGCCTCTTGACATCAGAGGTCATCATACATATTAGTTATTTCAACGAGTGCAACACTATCGAAAAATTTGAAAAGTATTAAATGTGTGATCTAAACTCAGTTTACAAACTTAAAAAAAAAAAAAAAAAAAAAAAAAAAAAAAAAAAAAAACTATTTTTTTTTATTTATCTCTTACAGCGACCGTAACACAAAAAGACAGAAACACAAAAAGAAATTATTATACAACTATTGTATACAGTCAGATTTATTGCATACACACTAAACAACTCAATAACTTCTGAAAGCAAGAAAACATTTGTACTTTGTACTTTTTTTTTAAATTCCAACATAAAAAACAACCAAAATATACTGTAAAAATATTATAGAAGTATCACATATTCTGTTAAAAAAATGGTTTATATTATAAATATTAGAAAATAAAATTAGGCATTTTTTCTATGTTTAATTTACTAGAAACAGCGCAACACTAATAAACTAGTGTGGTGAGGAAAATTACACCGCATTACAGGGTACGCGAAAGATAGTGATGGTTAGTACAAATAAATTAATATTAAGATAACATCCCAATCAGAGTTGTGAGAGATTGAACTGGATATTACCAAATAAAAAATTGTTTTCTTTTAAACTTATCAATAACTTAAATAAAGGAAAATCGCAATAGCTCAGACTCAACTTATTTAACGTTTAAATTTACAAATCAGGATTTTAAGGAGATAATAAGAATATAAACAATAACTGTCTTAAAAAAAATTAATTTTAATAATCAAGAATCTGCATCTATTAAATTACTTAAAGAGAAATAAAGAAAAGAAAATATCAAAGAAAACAAGGATATCTATGTACATACCAATATTTATTTCAAAACAACAATTTCCATTCAGAATACAATAATAAAATACCATTCGAAAATATCGATTTCATAATTAGCATCATAATGAGATAACACCACTCGAAAATGTATTCATTTCATAATAATATTTTTTTTTCTTACGTTTTATGTTATCATAAACCTACACAATTTTCTCACAGCACAACTAAAAAGGCATAGCCTAAGTTTTCCTTATTATTCACTTTTCTTCTTTTTTTATTTTATTTTATTTTATTTTATTTTATTATTCCTTATTTAAATTTCAAATAAAAAAAAATAATTTTCATATTAAAGAAATTTCTCTTTATATATATGTATAAAATCGGCTAAAAGATAATTTCTAAATATAGTAACACCACAGAGTAAGATTAAATTGCTCACTATTGGTGAACAGTTGGCAGCTAAATCCACAGAAGGTCCGTCGAAACAAATAAATTGCGGCACTCTCACGCAGCACAATTGAAGTCGCACAATTCATAACTGTCCGTTAGAATGCAGGGCAGTAATTATAAATGTTCACAGCAATCTCATACAGCACAACTGAAGTCGCACAATTCATAATTGTCTATTAGAATGCAGGGCAGTAATTAAAAATGTTCTTTGGAGATTCAGATCACTAATCATGAATATCTGTCAGACAGGTCGGACTTTAATTGTAGATGTCCATTTGCACTCACAAAGTATTTAAAGCGTAAAATTTAATTTATTATATTCAAGCGTACCATTATCAATCGCTGCTTCCTTATAATTCGCTGAGGGGATCTGGTCCGGTGAGCTCTTGTTGCCGTCTATTCGCAAACTCCATATTGTTTTTTTTTTCAAGTCCAAAAAAATCACTTAAACATCCGCATCGGAGTGGAATGATTTTCTTTTCGGAGTCCTTTCTTCATGACAACATACTGGGAGAACAAAATACCTTCCGAATCTGCTAACTTCTCTCTCTGAGGGGGCTCTTCTTTTTTTTTTCTTTGATTACTTCCAATCCCTTTTCTTCATTATGTTATTGGTTTCCATGCAAACGTTTTCATTGGAGCAATTGCCCTTTCGCATCTCATTGGTCCCCTGTCCATTAGGATGACCATTCTCTTCTGTATGATCCGCCATCTTCCCACGGATAATGTTTTTGACCACACCTGGGAATCGTAAATTTTAGGGTCTCGAGGTTGTAAATTCTAGCATTGTTGGCTCCTGCGTGTAATGTCAAAGTTGGAGACAGTCTGGTTTTTTTACAACTTTGCTATTGTCATCATCTGAAGTTTTTATGGTGAGCAATTGAAATCCTACTTGGGTGTTCCATGTTACAACCGTTCGGTCTTACCGAACGTTATAGAGTCATAAAGTTTATAGCTTTAATTACAAAAAATAGCTTTCATCTTTTTCTGAAACCTAAAGTTATTATTACTACCTGAAAGAATGAAACGAACTTAAAATGAATATTAGTGAATAAAATAAATTTAAAACTTTAATTAATGATTCTTTTATATATATATATATATATATATATACAAATATTTATGTACTTTCGCTTTAGTTGTGCTAAATCATTCTTTCTATGTACATATTTATTCTAGCAATGTTGTGACGACATCGTCACTACATGCTATCTCCCCTTTGTTTAAGAAAAAAAAACATCCTATACAAGACAAACTAAAATATATACACAAATATATCAAAGTAATACAAAACTCTAAAATAATATACATGATTATTTATGGCTGAGAAATATAATCTTTCCAATGTGGTGTTATTGAAAAAAAATATCCAAATATATACATAAACGTATTCGTTATAGGAATAGCTATATTTTCTATATTTTCCAACTTTTTTTTATATTTGTATATATATATACATCTGCATTATAACGTTCCAGAAATGGGAGTGTATTTTACTTGGCATTTTCTATATTTCTACGAACTATGCCTATGAACAAAAACAAACTTCTCCAACTAACAAAAATTTGAAAGTTTACTAATCTCTGAAATAAGAGAAAAATTTCTCCGAAACTTGTCTTTTTTTTTTTTTTTTTTTTGAATCGTAAAAGGTGTTTTTGTTATTTTCATCAACAATATTTAAGAGAAAAAAAAATCTTCGTCCTAAATCACTTCTTCTTTCCCTTTTTTTACATACATTTATCTATGTTGTAGATTAAATTTTTGTCACTGAAACGTTCTCTCACTTGAATTCTTTTTAACTGACTGTCTATTTATTTATTCCTCACTGGCTTTATTAATATTTTTATTAGATTGTTGTGTCTGGTTGTTATGTAACCGCTTTTATACTTATTTTTACTTTCTTCATCGAATGAGAGTTGTGAAAAATTAATTAAATTAATTTTATTTATTTATTTTATTTATTTTTTTTATTTAAGTATTTTATTTATTTCTTTTTTTAGAACGTATGAGTATTTTAGAGTTTGTAATTAATAGTTTCTTTATGTATTTCAAATTTTGTTCTAATCTAATTTTATTGCTATATTAATTAATGAGATATGATTATTTATATAAAATCTTTATGACTAATATATTTACTGTGGACAATCTCATTTACATACAATCTCAAGAAAAAAATATATTTTTTGTAGAATGCAAACTATCGACCAGCAATAACAATTTGCATCCCGGGAAGTACGAAATATATATTTCCGATGAGATTATAATATAGCCTTTTTTTATATATCTATATATTGTAATAAATATTTTATTTTGTTTTGTTTTATTTAGTTATTTAACTGTTATTATTGTTCATAGTGTTTTAAAATCCATTTTTACGCTGAATATTAATGAAAAATTAATCGACCATGAATTATCCAGTTTTATTTTGCCTTTTTTTTATATACAAATATATTTATTAATCATGTGAGACCATGAGAAAAAAAATTAACGTTTAGTTGTGTATTAGAGATTTTTCTTTTGTTTTTCTTTTTTTTATTATTATTAAAAATATCTTACTTGTCTTACCCAATTTTTTATTTATTTATTTATTTATTTATTTACTTATTTACTTTTATTTTTTCTATTTGTGTCTATTATATAAAAGTCGAACATTTTTAGAAGTCAATAGTATTTAATTGTAAAAGTTTATAATTTAAGCTGATGTGTTCAATGAATTATTATTTTTTTTTCTTTGTAGAAAACGTTGACAGTTTCAGTAGACAAATGAATCAGTTTTAATGAATCATTTGAATTATACATTTTTATTTATTTATTTATTTTTTTATTTATTTGTTTACGTACTTGTGTTTTCTAATGAATGATTATTTGTTTTAGTTTTGCTTGCCATATTGGGCGCAAATAATTTAGAAATATGAATTCTAATAGGCTTTAGATCTGGTCTATCTCTGTTTTTTATGAGATAGTTGTCATTCCTGAAAATTCTCTCAACATAATATGGGCCTGAAAATTTTTGTTGTAACGCTTTAGGTTTTATCAGCAGTTTTAAGTATACTTCATTGCCTAATTGTAATTCCTTGTGTTTTGCTTTTGAATTTCTATTTAATTCCCTATCTGCTATTTCCTGATTTTTGATAACCTCTTTTCTTATTTCGTGCATATGTTTTAATTTATTTTGAACGTATTTGCTATAAAAATACATGTCATGTACTTCAAAGTTTGTGAAAGGCGTTTTTATTTCTCTTCCAAAAATAACATGCTTGGAGAGAATTTTGTTATTCTATGCACAGTTGAGTTATGCATCAAAATAAAATATTGAAGTTTCGTATCCTTTTCATAAGTTTTATTACACATAGCTGCTATTGAAGCTTTTAAATCCCTATTAATCCTTTCCGAAATCGATTGGCTTTCAGGGTGATAAATTGATGAGGGGATTAGTTCGATATTTAAATTTTTCATGTAATCTTTAAAATCCTTTGATTTGAAATAAGATCCATTATCACTGGAAAAATATCTTGCTAATCCGAATGCGCTAAAGTAACCATTTAGAGCATTGATTATGACCCTAGTGTCCGTCGATTTAAGTGGAAATGCTTGCAAGTAACGTGTGGCTGTGTCTATGACAGTCAGTACAAATTTATTCCTATTTAAAGATGGAATTAAAGGTCCAATTACGTCACATACCAATCTTTGTCCTGGGAGGTAATTTTTATCCATTCTTTTAAAAGGAATTTTTATCGTTCTATGTTGTTTAAATGTGTTGCATGTTACGCATTTTGTACAGAATTGTTTTATCTCTTGATACATTCTGTACCAGAAAAATCTTTCTTTTATAATACCATAAATTTTTAAGAAAGCAAAATGTGGGACATGTGCACTGTTTAGAATATCTTATTTTAAGCTCTGCGGTGCGATATATAATTCCGCATTATTTGAATTATGTGAATTTTTTAGAATTAATATCCCATCTTTATTTAAAGTATACTTTTCATATTTTTTTACTTTTCTTTGTTGTTGTAAAGCCTCAATAATTTCTTTTAATTTTGGGTCATTTAATTGTGCTTTTTTTATATTATCTGTATTTAGCTTTTTATTTACCATGAAAAGGTGTTTGTCCAAATCATCTGCTATTGATAGAGCATGTACCGATCTACTACAGAAATCAGCGGGATAATGGATACCTGCAATATGCGATACCTCAAAATCATAATCCTGTAATTTTAGTAACCATCTTGCTACAATCTCAGGCTGCTTTTCTAACTGTAAATGGTACGTTAATACCTTTGAATCTGTTAACAGAAAAAATTTTCGTCCTAATAGAATGTTTCTAAAATATGTTATGGTTTCGTAGATTGCCAAAAGTTCAATCTGCAAGCTTGGATATTTCTTTTCTGAGTCTCTTAATTTTCTTCCCGTAAATTCGATTGGGATTATTTTATCTCCTTGTTTTTGTGCTAATATACCCGATGTTGCAATCTTTGATCCATCTGTAATTATATGGAATTCTTTACTAAAATCTGGGGGGTGAATAGTAGGTTGTTCCATTATAATTTTTTGTATTTTTTCAAATGATTCTTGTGCTTTGTCATTCCATTTGAATTTTGTATTAGCTTTAGTGAGATCCGTCAGTGGTGCTATTATCTCCGCGTAATTATGTATAGTTGCTTTAAAATATGTGCATAATCCGATAAATGCTCTAACTGTTTTTTGAGATGTGGGTACTGCGAAGTTTGTTATTTTTTGGATATTTTTTGGTGAGGGCGCATATCCCTTTTCACTAATTTTGTATCCCAAAAGATCTATTTGCGGCATGTATAATTTTAGTTTAGTCGGTTCAATTGTAAGGTTGAATTTTTCTAATTGTTCTAATACTGCTTCTAGTATTATGTGCATTTGTTGTACCTCATTTGAACCAATTATTATGTCATCAATAAAGTATTGAATATTGTATTTTTTCTTTAAGTCTCCTAAAACTATATCAATTAAACGAGCAAATTGATTCGTTGAAATTTTTGTCCCAAAAGGCATCCTTGTTATTTGAAAATGGTTATTTTCCGTGATAAATGCTAATTTATGCTTGTCCTGCTTATTTAATTTTATTTGAAAGAATGCAGGATGCAAATCTAAGACAGTGTATAATTTTTTTCCTGCCATGCTTTGTAAAATCTCCTTTGTATTAGGTACTGGATATGGGTCGCTTTCTAATATATCATTAAGAGCTCTAAAATCTATAGCCATCCTAAATTTAATTAAATTCTTATCGTTTGTTTTTGACGTAGCATTTTTCTTTACGAAAATTACTGGGAAAGCATAACTTGAATTCGTGGGCTCTATGATACATGCATCCAATAAATCCTGAATTTCTTTCTCCGCGAATTTTTTTACATCATGTGCTAACTTAAAGGGTTTCGTTTGTATTGGAAAGTCGTGCATTAGTTTAAAGTTCGGTTTTATTACATCTGTTTCTCCTAGCGTTTTATATGATTTGCTGAAAGCAGTAGCGTGTCTCATTAAAATTGTCAGTACTTCCTTTTGTACCTTTGGTGTTAAGTGATCAACTTTAAAATCCTTCTCTGAAAGTTCTTTCTTTCTTAATTCTCTAATTTGTGTGATATTTAAGTTATTTACTTCGTAAATATTATCAGTATTTGATTTATTTTGTTTTTTTATAAAAAAAATCAGTGGTAATTTTTCCCATTTCTTGATCTTTGTGAAGTCTCAAGTATTGTTTAGATTTATTTTGTACTAATATTGTGAATAAAATATTTTCCTTTTCCTTATTTTCATGAACTGAATTTTGGATTACTAATTTACTGTTGTTATATTTAGGTTGGAAAAAAAATTTTTGTCCGTTTTTTAGTTTGCCGTCAAATATTAAGTTCACTAATTTCGATTCTCTAGGTCTCAAAGTAATGTTTTTTTCTACAAATACTCGTGTATTAATTTTCGGAATCTTATCATACTGATAAGAGTGAATTTGTTTTGGTATTGTTTGAAACTCGTCATTTTGTTGTATCGGCTTAATTTCATTTACCTCAGTAATTTGATCTTCGTTAGGATTTAATTGTATAATTGAGTTATTGAGTTTAAAAGTATTATTTTCAAAATCCATAATTATTTTGTTACTTTTTAAAAAATCGTATCCTAAAATAATTTTGTAATTACGGTCAAATTCTTCTTTAGTTACATAAAATGTGCCATTTAAGAAAGTGTTGTTAAATCTAAACTTAAATTTTACACAGTGTTTAAAAGGAATCGATTTGTTTGGTAAAGTTGTAATTTTTATAGCGTTGGCTAAATATTTAATTTTTATATCTGTCTGTTTTATTTTTTCGAACACCCCTGGGTTTATTAAACTTATACTCGCCCCACTATCAATAAGGCTGGGTATAATTATATCTTTCTTTATTTTTAAATTCCATATTGGTAATTCATTGTTTTTACCCGAATTACAACTTGCAATTATCTTTTCTTTAATCACCTTTTCTTCGTTCTCATTTCTTCTTATCTCTGTCTTTTTTGTTTGTTTTTGTTTAATTATTTTTAGTTCCTTGTTTGCTTTATATTTTATGTTATAACCCTGTTTTTTTTCAATGATGCGGGACCTACGGGCTTGTATTTCTCTCAATTTTGTAAGTCCCCTTACCGGTTTAAATTGCTTTGCCCTCTGTTTCTGTTTTGATTTTGTCTATCCCTTCTGTCTCTGTTTTCATTTGGAAAGGTAATTGTGGGCTGATGTTCCCTGTTTCTCTCATTATTTTGCGGCAAAAGATTTTGGCTATTTTGCATATCTGCGAAATTGTGATGCTGCCCTGTATATGTGATTTGTGTATTGTTTCCCTGTGTTGGGTCAAAATTTTGCATTGGAACCATATTTTGCATATTATACACATGATACATTTGATTAAGTCCTATCGGTGATTGGTGCAAATTTTGCCAATTTGGCATCTGATTTTGCATATCATTAAATCTAATTTGATTGTTATGAGGTCTTGCAAAATCTAATGTTTGTGGCGCTTGAAAATGTTGTGCATAGATTTGTGGAAATCTTGTAAAGCTTCTATAATTGTTATTTTGATAGTAATTCTTGTGAAATCTTGGCCTAACATTGTTTTGTGCTCCCCTCGGTTGAAAAAAATTCGCACTTTTTTGATTAAAATAACAATTTTATGTCTGGTGATTGGACTTGTTGCATATATGACAAAAATTTTGTGTTATATGATTTATTTCCGCTTTGTTTTGTTCACTTTCGTTTTTGTCAATTTGTAAACTTTTTATTTGTTCTTTCAGCTGTTGTATCTCTGATTTTTGGTCTTGTGACATGCTAATAAGTGTCTCAAATAATTTATTTTCGTTTGTTTCCGTCAAATTATTTATTTCACCTGCACATTTACTGTTTAATGCACTTTCGATGTTTTTAGATTTCTTTACCGCGTCTTCGAAATTTGTAGGTGGATATTTTTTTAATTCGAAAGAAATGTCCGGTCTTAGCCCCTAAAGATATTTTGTTAATTTTATAGTCTCTAATAGTTCTTTGGCTCCATTCTTTTGTTCATGTCCTGATAAAGCGAGATATTTCTGTGCTTCTATATTGAACTTTTTTGTGAATTCCTCGATGGTTTGATTGGCTGTTTGTTTGGCATTCATAAATTGCAACTGAGCATCTGCAAAAGATCTTTCTTTTTGGAATTGTTTTATCGCGTTTTGTTTAAAGGTTTTATAGTCTTGTGCTTTATGCAATTCATTTGTATTTCTCATAACTTCTCTTGCTTTCCCTTTGAATTTTGATTTCGCCAACACCAATTTTATGTCGTCGGGAAATTGTGCCGCCACCGCTAACTCATCAAATTCTTCAAAAAAATATGTTATGTTTTGATCCGGCTTATCCTCAAAATTTTGTAATGAATTTATCAGAGTATCCACTCCAATAGTGAATGATTGCCTTTCGGGAGAAGCCTATCTTCCTATTCTTCCTGTCATATTTATTTATCTATTTTGAAAATCTCTAACAGATTGATGTTTGTTTTTCTTTAATTTTTTTTAAAACTTTTTTAGCACTGTGAATTATTATGTACTGTACTCTCAAAATATAATTTTTTATCTAGGTATCGAAATTACACTCACATAAAGGGAAAAGTGAAAAAAATATTTCATAGAAATTTCAAAATCCCCCTAGCTATTTTCTATAGACACACACAAATAATAATCACAAAATAAATTTTCAAAGTACAGATATATATATATATAAACAAATCTATAGTAACGAAGGCTTTTTTAAATAATGTGCTGTGAGCTAAACTCGTTCTCCTCTGTATGTATTCATTTCATACGTATAATTATTAATTTTGTTCATTATTACTAATTTTTCTAGATATGCACAAAACATCAATTTTGTTTTACACAATATAGGTAAGTGATGTTTGTTAGTAAAAGAAGAGAAACCGAAAATAGGTAATTAAGTAGAAGAATTTATAATACTGAATATATATTTATATGTATAATCAAATGCAGAAAAAAATTGAATTTTGAATCCTAAATGCAAATTAAACACCTGGTATTAGCACCATTAAACTTTAGTAATGTGGTGAGGAAAATTACACCGCATTACACGGTACGCGAAAGATAGTGGTTAGTACAAATCAAATAATATTAAGATAACATCCCAATCCGCGTTGTTAGAGATTGAACTGGATATTACCAAATAAAAAATTGTTTTCTTTTAAACTTACCAATAATTTAAATAAAGGAAAATCGCAATAGCTCAGACTCAACTTATTTAACGTTTAAATTTGCAAATCAGGATTTTAAGGAGATAATAAGAATATAAACAATAACTATCTTCAAAAAAAAATAATTTTAATAATCAAGAATCTGCATCTATTACATTACTTAAAGAGAAATAAAGAAAAGAAAATATCAAAGAAAACAAGGATATCTATGTACATACCAATATTAATTTCAAAACAACAATTTCCATTCAGAATACAATAATAAAATACCATTCGAAAATATCGATGGCAATCCCAAAACTTTCTTCTGTCTTATGCACGTTTTTACTTCCTGAAAAATGCAGCATAGCAACGTCACCGGTTAGGGAGATTAAACCAAAATCTAGTCAGCAACAACTTATGTTAACATATAACTGAATCTGAAGTTTGATGAAAATCTGTGCGTTAGTTTCGATATAGAACTATTCCAAAAGTTTAAAAAAAAATCTGCATAACAGCGCTAAATGTTGGAAGAAGTACAACAGAAACTAATCAGGATCAATTATTTATCAGATACTCTGAAGTGTAATAAAAATCCATGCTTCTTGAGATACATCTATTGCGAAATCGTGAAAAATGTAGCTAATCAGCACCATCCGTATGACGATTTACACCAAAAACTAAAGAACACTAATCTATATCAGGGAGTAACTGAATCTGATGTTTTAGAAAATTTCGTGTATTAATTCTTGAGATAGAGATTTTGCGATAATCACAAACAATGCAACGTTGCTGCACTAAATGTTGAGATCAACAGGTGTATGTCGCTTAACAGGTGTGACTGCCATGCTGCATTATTTATAATTTTCACAATAGCCTTATCTAACAAAATGTAATAAGAATCACATTATATTAAATACTAATTAAATCTAAAGACTTATAAAAATTCATGCGCCAATTCTTTAGATATGCTATTGTAAAAAATGTAAATAATGCAGCGAAGTAAAGCAACCTGTTGAGCGATATACATAAAAAAATAATCAGATCTAATTTATATCACTTTCTAACCGAATCTAAAGTTTTGTAAAATTCCGTGTATTATTACCTGAGACAGAGAGCACACAAAAGTTTCGTCACATACATACAGACAGACAGACAAAAATATAAAAGCTTTTCTAACTTCTAAAAAGTGTAAATCAAGTGAAAACCAAATTTCGAAAATGTTCACGGATCCAATACTTTCTTCTTGCAAAGATAGAAGAAAATAAAAAAGCTGTAAAAATAATGTAGAAGGAAAATACTCATTTGATAGTTTATACAATAAAGTATTCTATCATAAAATCAAGCTATAATGGATAATGTCACCCATTATATTAACACTATCAAAAACATTTACGACAGAAAGAAACGAGCTATAATGTGTTAAAGATATTAAAGGTCTTTCACAAAATCCCCCAAAAATATAATATTGTAAGATAATAAGATCTGTCGTTAGAAATCTTAGGATGATGCTCAGGTGCTATTTTTGACTCTATTATAATTTGTTCCATTTATGGTTACACATAAACAAGAAGATGCATCAAAACAACAATAAGGACAAATAAATAAGTCAAGTTACATTTATAAAACAATAATAATAAATATTGTGGCTTTTGAGACAAAAATAGGAATGATGTTCCACAAATAATTTATTGTATCACTATAACTTATACCGAACTTATCGCGTCCATATTAGGCATAAGTAAATAAACGGATTAAGAAAATAAAGAAAATCTGAAAATATATGCATAATCTACTCTGTATCACATCTATTCTTTTTAATTTTCTCTCTACCCTTTAAATCCAAGCCAATTATTGTATATTTTAAGTTCTAAATAAAAAAATTAACGCATAACCAAATATCACGAACTTCCGTGCATTGATTAACTTCGTTGATAAAAATTTATCGGCATTCATTTTTTTATTAACTATCAAGAGGTTAATAAAAAGAAAGATCCTTTATGTTGAAATCATACTATTTTAAAGCATTTTTTTAGTTTGGAAGCTTGTGCAAATAAAATGAATGTTTCTTTTCAATTTTTAACGGTGAGATTTGCTTAGTGTGCGAGTTTATAATTATTTGATGCGGAATACATTTACATGTTTTTATTAATAGGAAATCTTAAGTTTATTTAAATATCAAAGGGATACAATAGATTTTTTGCATAGCATGAATCCAACTTTGCCTTAAAACCATATTTATTATTATAGTTTTATAATTTAACTTGATTTATATAGTTGTCCATATTGTTGTTTTCGGGAGGCGGCAGCACAGACAATCACCTCATCGAGTTCACGGGTTAAAACCTAGGATTGGTTAAATGTTAATCTCCATAATAAAACACAACTGATCTGCCAAGTCGTATCTTGGTGGGAAACACCTAAAAAGTGATTGACTTTGAGTGATGGACTCGTAGGTTTACCTCTATGTTTTCCGGCTCCCAATCCTCTAAGTTTGCATACTTTTGGGCGCAAGAAGTACAATTTTAGGCATATCAAAGGGATATACATAGAAGTCAGGGATATACACATAGAAGTCAATCTCTAAAATCGGGTTTTTAGATGTTTTCCACCAAGATATGTTATGACAGACTGATTGGGTTTTAATATGCGGATCTAATCCTAGACTTTCATCCGTGAACTCTATTAAGTGATCGTCTATGTTGCCGCTTCATGGCGTAGAACATTTTATATGTTTTACTTAACAGGAATTCGTAAATTTATTTGAATATCACTTGTAAAACATTTAGAAACCCTTCAGGCATATTTTGCGACTTCGGCTAAATTTACAGTTAAAAGTTGGCCAAAATTGATTGGACTTTATTTAAATTTTAAACTTATGTTAAACACAAAAACAGTATAAAAAACAAGAATATTGTCAAAGAAAGAGACAAACTTACATTAATAATTTTAACACCATGCGAAAATATGGTGATAAATACGAGTCTACTCACACAATTGCTGGTATAATTTTTCTTCTAATAGACTATGATTTTCGCCGACCCAATGGCGTGGTTGGCAGCGGCAGCTGCTTCCACACCGCTGGTCCCTGGTTCGAGTCCAGCTAACGGCATGGGTGTCTGTGTTGTCCCTGTGATGTGTATTAAAATGTACGTACTGGTTTTTCTGTAATAATAAAGTGTTCTGTATTTTTTCTGTGTTTTCTGGATCAATCGAGGTAACAGTCATTGTAGCTATAGACCTCAAAGCACTGTTCACTAAAACACTATGATTTTCTTTTGAATAACGTTGTCTAAAAATTTCAGATTTGAAGCGCAATGTGTTTAATAATATCTATGTTTTCAACCCGGGAGGACGCGCGCCGGGCCTTTCAGATCCGGAGTGCGTATGATTTTTTGCAATTGTAACCACTTATTTTTTTAAAGTAATCTTCATCTTATTTTACCGCAGAATTTGTAGGGATTGTCTCCGTCTAAATAAAATGACGGTTATAATTTGACTTTATTGCTGAGAAAGTTAAACCATTTGTACCCTGGGTAAGCGTGCGTTCTCCCGGGCTAAAAATAAACCGTCAACTATAAATTAAGTATGTTTTTGAAATTTTAAGCTGCTCCTTTCATATTGAAACTATTTTAAGACTTCCAATTAATGCTAGCCTATAATATTATTTCTCATCAACTATTTCTCTTAGTTGATGTATAAAGTATGGTTGTTAGTTGGAGTATAAATTTTGTTGAACAATTTAGAAGATTTTTTAGCACAAATTACTATACTTTAGAAGTATTTTTTTCTTATTCTATTTAAATTATATTTTCAAAAAGCATACAAATCGAGATAAGAGACACAATTTTAATGCGTCTTTCAATAAGAAAAGCGTGACTCATATCATTAACTAACAATGTAGCAGACAAGAACTTCTCGAAAACTTCTTTGAACATTGGAGTAAATTTTGATGCTTGAGAAACAAAATAATATTTTCTAAATAAGTTCTTTTCTGTAAAAGTTAGTATCAGAAATAGACAATTTGTGGGCTTCATAACTATTTTGAATCGCGAAAATCGTTGGATTAAAAAGACAAAGTTTACAATAAAACTTTACTTTTGAAAATAATGAAGTATTCTCAGCGCCTTGGGCGCTACGTATACGAGTTTCAGATCCACAAGGGCAAGGGGTTAAGTTAATATTATTCAGCAATTTTTTTGATAAATTATTAGTAATGATTTTTAAGCACGTAAATCATTGTAGTATATCTTTTCTGGTGTTTTATAACGTATAGTTAATTGAATGATGATTAAATAAAAATAGATATGAAACATAATACCATATTAGAATAATTTAATTTAAATGGGGATACATTAGTTATTATCTAACGCAATAGTTAATAACTACAAGGAGTATAGATTAAGTTGAACAATTTAGCTGATTTTTGTCAGTATCAATTACTATATTTAAAAAAAAAACTTTTTATTTATTCATTTTCAAATCTTTTTTCGAAAGGCGTAAAATTAGAGTTAAGAGACACAATTTTATTACGACTTTCAATAGGTAAAATGTGACTCACATCACTAACTAACACAAGTAGCAGATAAGAACTTCTTAAAAACTTCTTTGAATACTGGAGTATTTTCTGTGCTTGAAAAACAAAATATTCTTTTCTCAATAAGTTTCTTTTCTGTATAAGTTAATAAAAGAAACAGACAATTTATGGGCTTCATAACTATTTAGACATTCTAAATATAGTTTTAAAAAAGTGTTTAAATAATTTTGAAACTGTGTAATAACATTCGCATATACAGTGGCTGTCAAAAGTTTCGGCCAGTTAGTCTCTTTCATTTATTTACCAGAAGATTTAAGCAAAGAAGAAGTGCAGATGCTTCAAAAGTTGGGCAACGTGCATGACTTCTGACCGCGTGATTATTTTGATTGGATACTGAAGACGCTTCATGCAAAGGGGTAGAATTCGAAGTTCGCGTGTGCAAAAGTTTCCGGCCACTTATCTTTCCTTCGATTTTTTCTATCGGTAATGTGCTTTTTGGTAGTGTTTGTGAATGAATCAACGCGAATTGCAAAGATTGAATTCAAAATTGAAAAGTTCAACAATTATTGCTTATAAATGAGTGATTAGTTTGTCTCTAAAGTGCTAATCTTCTCGAGGCATTGCGGTAAAGTTATTCATCGGTATAATCCATCAATGATAATGTAAATGATATTTAAAAATTATATAAAGATGGCTACGGACTTCAGGAAATTGTGAGGTCAGGAAGACACCGAAAAAATACTATTCTCATGGACAGAATTATTAGGAGAAAAACAACTGACGTCGCTCTACCATGTCAAGATGCTGACATGATACAGAACATTTTGGATGAATCGGGGTTCAAAAATTTTTCATAGGTAAAAAAATATCAATGTACCCGACTGGCTTTTTCCAAAAAACACACAGTCTGGTCAAGTGAAAACTGGAAAAAAGTACATTTTTTCCTACAATCAAATTTATAATTTTTTGGGAGTGATGCCAGATACCACGTCCAATGACCTAACATCAAAAGATAAGATTAGACCTATGTTATTCCTACAATGAAGCACGGCGGAGGCCATCTTGTGCTGTGGGGAGTATTTTCTTCAAAAAGTGTCGGTCTGTTATTTGAAATCCACAGCAAAATGAAAGATGTAATGCATATATATATCTTGCAATATTATTTGCTGTCTTATTAGAAGAAAAAATTTTGGTCGCAACTATTTGTTTTAACATGTTAACGACAGAATGAATGCATACAAGCCTTGACAAGCAATGGTTTTCACACAGAAAAATTTCGTTTTTGAAATGACCTGCTCAAACGCCCAACATTAATCATATAGAAAATCTTTGGAAATAAGTTAGCATACGTCTGCCGACCAATAAATATTCTAACTCAGCCGAAATTTCCAAAAAATTTCAAGAAATGTAGAAAAAATGTACCATAGACGATTTTTAACCGTTGATTGTGTGAATGTCACGTTGATGTGCCATAGAACTTATTACTAAAGGTAATAAAATACTAATTCGATAAAATACTAATTGTAAATATTGTTGATCACTGTAGTTTTCTATTTACAATACACTTTTTTTAAAACTTGCGAAGGTGACCGGAAATTATTGCGAACATGCATTTTCCTATGTACTTAATTTTGTTAATTAAACTTATTGACATTTGCATGTTATTCCATAAGTAAGTTCTTAACTATTATGTCAATAAAATGTATAAGTATCATTTTGAGATTCCTCTTTATATGGGTATAGTTACAAATTAATTGAAACTTTTTTGCGGACGAAAAACTTTTGACCGCCACTGTATATAAAAAATAATTTTCTTTTCGGGAATTTTTCATCTTTCTCCTTAATTAATATATCACATGTTGAGCCATTCCATGTCACATGTTGCTTTGCTTATCTGTATATTACTTTATGTTTTAAAGGAACAGTGAACAGTTTAGTAGATTTTTTAAGTATAAATTACTATATTTTTGAAGAATTTTTTTCTTTATTCATTATAAAACCCTTTTTCAAAAAGCGTAAACATAGAGATTAGGGGCACAATTTTATTACGACTTTCAATAGAAGAAACGTGACTCACATCATTAAACAACACTTGTAGCAGGCAAGAACTTCTTGAAAACGCCTTTGATCAATGGAGACGATTTTGGTGCTTGAAAAACAAAATGTTCATTTCTAAATAAATTCTTTTTTATATAAGTTATTATCAGAAATAGACAATTTATGGTCTTCATAACTATTTTGACATTCTAAATATAGTTTTAAAATAGTTTATCGAATAATTTCGAAACTGTGTAATAAATTTCGCATGTGCAATAGAGCGTCGATTATTCGAAGCGGTCGGGACCGAGGCCGGTCCGATTATTAAAAAATCCTGATATTTGTACAGCTTTAAAAAATGCCTATAATAATGCTTTTTAGGTAACTTTTGTTCACATTCCCGCTCACCGAAATGTTTTTCTAGGCTTCGGACAGGGAATTGTGGCAGCGCGCCCTTATAACAATGATGCAAAGAAACCATGAATTTCCCCTTCCAACTATAGTCTATCTTTCCTTCTCCTACTCCTGGCCATTTTGCAAATCCGCTAGTTCGAAATGTCCAGTCAATTAGCAGCCATATTCAGTGGCGTAGCTAGGATGGGTGACACCCGGGGCGATGTAAATGTTGTCACCCCCCCCCTTCCGATCCCTCATATTTTTTCAATCACAATTCTAAGTGATTATAACAAATGACCATGCCATTCCTTATTTAACTTTTTTTCTCCTGCATATAAAAAGAACCATCAGAGCGATTTATTACTCAACTCATAGTCTGCATAAGTCAATGCGATGTCTATGTGTAGAAGAAAATCCTTTCTATTGCATCGTGCACTAAAAATTTCATTTTATTCCAAAATTTCTTTCCAAAATCATGTAAGATTATATATGAGGAGCCCAGAAGCCAAGAGGTACAAGAGACAAAATTTAGATTTCGAGTAAATTGAGTTCAAAGTTAAACATCAATTGTAATTCAACGAAATGAGATATCAAACTTTTGCATACTTCTTAGTGATCTTTGAACTCTTATTTCAATATTTTTTTTTTTTTAAGTGGAATACAATTTTTCTTTTTATATATAACTAAGCAATGTTTATCGTCATTCGGCACTTGTACCCCTTGGCTTCCAAGCAATAATGAAGAAGCTAAAGGGTACAAGTGCCAAATGAACACAAGAAATGAAAAATTATTAAATAAAAAGTTGTGTTTATGAAAAAATTAAGAACAATTATGATACAAATAAGTGAAAGGACAAAATTTTGCTTTAATATAGATTCTAAAAAAGGAAAAATTATGAAATAAAAAAATGAATTAACGAAAAAATTATGAACAATGTTGATATAAATAAATGAAAGGAAAAACGTTTGTTCTAATATAAGTTTTAAAATTTTATTATACGTTTAGAAACATTGTAATTTATATTTTTTAACACTTACCAACAAAGTTGAAAAGTGAATATGATTATGGTTTGTCAGTCCGTCTGTCCGCGCCCTAACTCTCGTAAATATATTCGGATAGCCTTGAAAGTTTTGGGAATTATTCATTTTTACCTCAACACAAACCTATTGCAAATGAAGTTTCTAACACGATTAGTTTATTTACAGGGACAATCAAAAGTTTTTCATTACATTACAGTTTATGGGAAAAATCGTTTTAAATGAGTTTGAAAGATGTTACACCTTGTCACAGATTAAAATTTATATGCATTTACGAATTGCACTAAAATAAACATCTTATAAAAACCGAGGTGAAAAGAATATTTATTATTTATTTACAGAACCATACAAAAGATTTACATTACTTAATGATAAAGAGGGAATTGTTTGCGACTTATTTTAATTATATTACAATTTTCACGTGTAATATAATTCATATATATCGCTGAGGCTTAATGTAAGTTATTTCGCATATAATACGTAGTACATAGTATTTACAGGGACACAAAAAAGATTTTAAATAGTATATTCGATTCGAAGTACTGTATATATTATCAATCATGATTGATGGATGGACGAAATGCCAATTTAATTATGAATTGAACTTTTAAGTTTCACTAAATTTATACATGTTATATAGCATGTATAAATGACATAGTTCATATACAAAGCTACACAAAAATACTCGTAAAGGTTGTGACGGTATATTCATGCTGGGTGTCATTTATCACATTATATGCAGACATACTCATTAATTTAGGTTAAAACAACACAGTTTATTAAAATGATAAGGGCTAAAGGAAAGTGGAGCCAGTCTATAATTTCACTCACTGAGAACACTATGAAAAGCTAAATCATACTCACAGGCGTTGGTCTAGCTCAGTCGGGGCACCGTCTAACACTTGACACTATTTCCTGGCTGATCTACTAAACAAATCTTAATTTCACAGCCCGTGGCTGTGGATATTTCTTTATTTCTCAAATAATCAAAACGGAACGATTCTAAACTTTCTTACCAAGGCAGAATCTTTAATCCACTATCTGAACTCCTTTTCGCTTTACTGGAGGCCGTAGCTATTTTCTAATCGTCAGCACCTTCATAAACAATCATCAACTTCGTTGTCTAATGGCGGAATACACACAGAGGCTGCTGGCTGCCGGCTAGAACACACAGACGCTGGCTGCTGGCTAAGGCCAGAAACACACCCACCACAAACTCACACCCAAGCTTTTATACGCGACAAACTGAGATACTTCTCATTAACATAATACTAATAACCGCGAGCTAACTGCGGAATTCGAAAGAGCACACACACTCTAGAAAGTTAAAGTAAAAGAGAGGATAGATGTCACTTTTACGCCTACAAAATGTTAAATTATTGACGTCACGATCTCAGAAACACTAGAGTGCCTTTATGACTAAAGGTCACTCCCTCACAACCCCCCCTCGAACTCCGCAGAGAAAAAGGGCTGGGCTAAATGCATGCCCAGAACTTTTTCTTGTTATAAATTTAGAGCCGTAATAAAACACAGTGATGGGTGAAATTTAACGCCGAAACATAACTTTTAAAATATTAACTTTAACCCATCACAAAAAAAAAACTCAGTTTGCCTCAAATATACATATATTCAATCCAATCATTCTTCTATCTTACAAATAGCCTCCGTAAAACTTCCACAAACTCGTAAAACTTTCAAAACTAATTATTTCTTCTCTCAAAACAACCCACTCCACTGGGAGTGCTAAAATTTCTCAAAACACTAACCTTCCGAAAATTTCCTCAATATTGCAATGCAACTATAACTTAACCCAAAAATTTCTCCATAACTTTTAATATACTAGAATTCGCACCAAGTCCAAAAAAACCCAATGCGCAAAAACTTTCCTCATCCAAATTCCGACTTCATCTAAAATTACATTTACTTCATACTAAACTAACTCTGCTACTACGTAATACCTACATCCCCATTAGCCAATGAACTAACTCCCAAACTTCTTCAGACTTAACTCCACTTGAACAATAATTGGGGCACATACGTACAGCGGCATATCGCTGTGCTTATGCAACAATCAAAAAATATCAAAAATTTACAAAATGACGTCATCAATCTCTTCATCTGTATTAACTAAAAGAAAAATAGCAGAATCAATACATAACAAAAAGTATACTTCCCTGCAAGAAAATCACATTAACATTCAATTTTAATACAATACAATTTCAAATTCAAACGCAGCTTAAAACTTCGCAACTTGCGGAAAACATTTACAACTAAAGTACAAAACGCAACTCATAAAACACGAACGATAAGAAGAAAGTTAATTCATTAAATGTTAGTATAAGAGATAGAAACGCGTGTCAAGGACTTCTTGACCGCAAAACACGTGCGCGCCTGAACCGCGGCGCGTGTACAAAATAACTCAAATTACTATCTGTACTTTCTGAAAATTTAAACATACATTAACATACATTTTATAACACATGAACAATAACAATATAGTAACATTTTAAACAAATAATATAACAATTTAACAATAGATCCAGAATTTTTAAAAAGCAGTTAAGACCAAAATTTTCAACATACATAAAACTAACAATTTTGCAAACAAATTTTGAACACAATTAAGCACTAAACGTGAGTCCGTCAAAAAATTCCAAAAATGGCCAAAAGTACCAAACAGTCTTTCTGCTTTCTATTCCTTCATATTGCTACCACATATATGCACTCTAATAGAAATTTAATAAAGAACATTATCACCCAATCACAGAGACGATTCGCTGCTGGCAGGCTTCATACTGCAAGATGGCTTTCTCCTCCTGTCCCAAAAGGCTTGTACGAAGGATCTCTCGTCATCAGAACTGTACGGTGACGCCACAGTTGACTGTCGTGCCTGCAGCCTGGTTCTGAATGGATGCCGCGGGATACTCGTAGGTTCCACTCGACGACTCTGCTCCGGCCGGTTCGCTGGGTTCCCTCCATGGCGAGGCTCACACTGTTGTTGCCGGTAATCTGAGAGTTGCCTCCTCTTTCTAGACGCACCCGAAGTTACCGAAGATCCCAGGCCACGTTTCTTTCCGGACCTATGTAGTTTCTTGTTAGGCAAAGATTCGGCATTTAAAGTTCGCTTAACAGTTTTACGAGTGTCCAAACGAAATCTTTTCTGGGGATTAATCACTGAAGATGGTGAACTATTAGTTAATTTATGCTTGTGAGGTTGTTGTCTAATAGATGGAGGAACTGGACAATTTATAACTTTTTGTCTTTTATGACACACAGAGTCCGATGTATTTGACACAGTTCTCTTATTTTTATTATACTTTGCTCTCGGATTGCTAGGCTTTCGACTGTCAATAACAGTCTTTGGAGCTGTTTGACCAAATTTTCTTCTTGAATATTGATGAAAAGAATTAGACGAAGAAGTGCTGGACTCGGGACACTCATTGGATCGGGAATTTCGCGAAACACCACTCGACATATGAGAACCTTCACTACCATTTTCTCTAAACTTATACACTCTAACCTGATCCAGATTAACAGTCATTCTTTCACCATTGACATCAACAACCAAATTATTATTTCGAACTTCCAAAACCTCGAACGGACCTACAAACTTCGGACCAAACTTAGCTACTCTCTTTTGACGACTTGAACTTAACCAATGCTTTTCTACTAACACAAAATCTCCAACTTTCACTTCTAACTCCCTTCTACGCATATTATAATACTGAGCTTGCTTTTCTTGCGCTTTTCCCATTTGAACCTGAGCTTCCTTAACCAACCTCTCAATATCCTGACACATGTACTGACTTTCCGCATCTGACACCATAACTAACCTTTGGAATGGAGTAATAACTTTTCTACCCAAAAACAATTCAGCAGGCGTTTTCCCCGTTGACTCGTGAACTGCCGTACGAAGTGCGTACGCAAAATGCTGAAGAAACTGGTCCCAATTTGCATGATGAGAACCAACATAAGAAGAAATCATTTGAATTAATGTACGATTTACACGTTCAGCCATATTACACTGAGGACGATACGGAACAGTAAAAGAATGATCGATCTCCAGCTTTTCACACAGGGCCTTAAATATATCAGAAATGAAACAAGGGCCATGATCACTCACTACCCTAATTGGTGCACCATATTTAGAAATATAATTATCGAAAAATGCATCGGCAACTGCAGGTGCAGAAGCCTTCCTGAGGGGGACTAACTCTACCCATTTACTAAAATAATCAACTATAACTAGTACAAATCTATATCTTTTAGGATTAGACAATGGATAAGGACCGATTAAATCTACACCTACACATTCATTAGGAAAATTTACTTTAATAGGAATTAATTTGCCAGCTGGACTTACATTTTTATAATTATAACGTTGGCATGTGCTACAGCTGGAGACATAAGCGCGCACTGCTTCCCGCATTTTAGGGAAGTAGCAGGATTCACAAATTCGAGCATAAGTTTTCCTGATTCCTAAGTGACCTGCTAATGGATTATCATGAAATTCTTTCAAGATGGCCTTACGAAGACTAGCCGGAATAAAAACTCTTAATTCTCCACGTGAATTTACAATTTTAGAATAAAAAAGAAGACCATCGATAAGCTTAAAAGATTGGGACCACTTCTCAAACATAGGCACATCTGCGCTCGGGACATCATCAGGATTTTCCAAGTAACGATACAAACTACCAAATTCTTCATCTTGCTTCTGTTCCCTTACTAACTGCTCTCGTGACCTTAACACCAACGACGACAATGCACAACACTTAACTTCCTCCGTGACCTCTAAACCACCATGCGGGTTTCGTGACAAAGCATCCGCTACCGCATTCTCCTTGCCAGCCCTATGTTCTATAACAACATTATACTCTGCTAACTTCAAACACCACCTGACCATACGAGACGACAACCCCATTCCATTAGTTAACTTTGTCAAAGCTGAATGGTCCGTAATGACTTTAACCGGTATATTAGTGAAAAAACAACGAAATTTATTCAAAGCCCAAATTACTGCAAGACACTCCCTTTCCGTAATTGAATAATTCCTTTCCGCTGCATTTAAAATTCTTGACGCAAACGCTATAGGTCGACCTTTCTGTGCTAACATTGCTCCAACCCCCACTGCACTCGCATCGCAATACACTTCAAACTGAGACGAATAATCGGGGTGAGCCAAAACAGGAGGGGAAACTACTGCCTCTTTTAATAATTCAAACGATCTCTGAGCTGCTGATGACCATACAAACTTAACCCTTTTCCTTTTTAAATTATACAACGGTTCACATAACTCCGAAAAACGTGGAATGAACTTGGCAAACCAAGCCACCATCCCTAAAAATGTCGCCACTTCCTTACTATTTTTGGGGGGATTCATTGACGTAATTGCCTCAATTTTCTCATTATCTATATTAATACCATCACGCGTAATTTTAACTCCTAAATACTTTATCTCTTTTCTCAAAAATTTACATTTTTCTAACTTAACCGTTAACCCAGCATCTCTTAACAACGTAAACACTTCCCTCAATAATCTTAAATGCTCTTCAAAAGTAGCTGCCATTATAATTATGTCGTCCAGATAGACCAAGACACCCTTACCAAGCAAAGGTTTAAGGATATTATTCATGGCCTTCTGAAACGTTGCCGGCGCTCCCGATAAACCAAAACTCATTCTCTTAAAAGCAAAACAACCGTCCCGAGTAATAAACGCAGTCTTAGGTATGTCCTCCGGCTTCATTGCAATCTGAAAATAACCCGACGTAAGATCTAACGTTGACATATAATTCGTACTCGTTATATTAGCCAAAATGTCGTCAATTACAGGAATAGGATACTGAGGGTATTGCGTTATCGCATTTAACTTTCTATAATCTACTGCAAACCTATATGCCTCTGGATTATCTAAACTTTTCCCATTATTTTTACGACATAACACTACTGGAGATGCAAAAGGCGACTCAATTGGCATTATAATATCGTCCGCTAACATTTTTTGAATATGATAATCAATTATACCTTGTTTAACTTTATCATAACGATATGGTTTACTAGCAACAGGTGCTTTTAAACCAGTATCAATCTCATGCCACGCAACATGCGTTAAACCCGGTTTATCAGAAAAAACCTCTCCAAACTCATTTAAAAACTTATTAAATTCCTCCCTCTCCATTTCACTTAACCCCGACTCCTCCAAATTAACTGACACTGAAACAGGCTCTTTCTTACTCACATTCTCATCCTTATTCACGATTAACGACTTTTTAAAGAAATCCAAACTAATTCCTCTATCCCTCATATAATCCACACCAACTATACAATGCACTGTTAATCCATCCAACACACAAAACTCCCAACATGTCTTAACCGAACGAATTTCAACTTCCAATTCCACTGAACCTTTATTATCGCAAGCTACTCCCTGTGCTGACTGAACCACCAGACTTGACCTTTTCAACTTCTTATACGAAAAATATTTCCGATAACAATCAAAAGAAATGAACGACTTATCTGCCCCTGTATCGAAGACACTCTTAACGACAATACCATCTAACACAATTAACACTTCAGGTAACTCAACCGGATTAATAGTTATTTTATTTAAATTCACCGAAGACTTTTCCGACCTCTGAACACATCTCTTTTGCGTTGACCTATTTTCAACATTCTCATCCGAAGTTAATCTCCTTACTTGCGAAGAAACATTCCTGTCCCTTACTCCCCCACTATGATTATAACCACTATTCTGTCTATTTCCATGCATATTTCTCTCACTACTTCTAAAATTATTAGCACCACCACCATTCCTATTACCATTACTCGTACTCGACATATTACGACCAAATCCATCACTTCTATTACGCACATTACTATCCGGAAATCGCTGTCCCCCTCTCACAAAATTACGTCCCCCCTCATTTCTCAAACTACTATCAGTGACGGGTCTCTGCCGAGGGTTACGCAAATCCCGTTGATCCGAGCTATGCCGAGACTCATACTTCGATAATATCTGGTGCATTTCTGCAAAATTCTTCGGTGCTCTAACTTCAATAAAGTCCTGTATATTTGGATTAAAAAGAGGAAAGACAATGTCCAACAATTCCTCAAATGTAATATCCAAATCTAATTTATTTTTTAGTTCCAGCTTACGAAGATAAAATTTTGACGCCGACTCATAAATATTCTGCTTATTACAATAGAACTCTTTTCTCAAAATACTTTTATCTTTAACGGGAGGAAATGCCTTCTTTAACTCAATTACAGTTTGTTCAAATCTTTTCGCTTCCTCAGTAATCAAAAACTTTCCTATATTTTCTAACCACAAAAGTGCTTCGCCCTTTAACGAGCATTTAAGCACTACGTACCTGTTTTTCTCAGGTATATTATTGAACAAAATATAATCATCTAATTTCACTAAAAATTCACTAATATCACCCTCACCGGTGAAATACACCCGTGGCACAATCTCAAAATGTCCGACATTTCGTTGGGCGCCATTTGCGACGGTATATTCATGCTGGGTGTCATTTATCACATTATATGCAGACATACTCATTAATTTAGGTTAAAACAACACAGTTTATTAAAATGATAAGGGCTAAAGGAAAGTGGAGCCAGTCTATAATTTCACTCACTGAGAACACTATGAAAAGCTAAATCATACTCACAGGCGTTGGTCTAGCTCAGTCGGGGCACCGTCTAACACTTGACACTATTTCCTGGCTGATCTACTAAACAAATCTTAATTTCACAGCCCGTGGCTGTGGATATTTCTTTATTTCTCAAATAATCAAAACGGAACGATTCTAAACTTTCTTACCAAGGCAGAATCTTTAATCCACTATCTGAACTCCTTTTCGCTTTACTGGAGGCCGTAGCTATTTTCTAATCGTCAGCACCTTCATAAACAATCATCAACTTCGTTGTCTAATGGCGGAATACACACAGAGGCTGCTGGCTGCCGGCTAGAACACACAGACGCTGGCTGCTGGCTAAGGCCAGAAACACACCCACCACAAACTCACACCCAAGCTTTTATACGCGACAAACTGAGATACTTCTCATTAACATAATACTAATAACCGCGAGCTAACTGCGGAATTCGAAAGAGCACACACACTCTAGAAAGTTAAAGTAAAAGAGAGGATAGATGTCACTTTTACGCCTACAAAATGTTAAATTATTGACGTCACGATCTCAGAAACACTAGAGTGCCTTTATGACTAAAGGTCACTCCCTCACAAGGTTACAGAATATGAGCTTGCTTTACTTAAGCATTCCTTTTAAATAAGTCATGTATTTTAATACTGAACTTCATTCAGTTTACTAAGAAATGCTTGTAAAATTTAGATAAAATGATATACAGGATCACGCACAAAATTTTATACATGGTCATCGAAAGTGTGTTTTAGTTCTATGTAAATTTCAGCTAAATACTGGCGTATAATAAAGGTTCAAGATAAACTACAGAATGAACAAAAGTATACAAGTATGCTTCCATCTATTAGTATAAAGTGCTGAAAGCGAAATTTCAAACTATTATGTGTTTTCTTGCTAAACTAATTTTTCCCTTTATACAGTACATATCAACCGACTGATAAAACATAGGGCTGCTCAAAAGGACCAGAATGCATATTTGGCAATGGATAGTAACTCTTTATTACCCTAAATAGCAAAAATTTTTAAAGTTTTCAGGGTGTGTTGGAAGGTGTTCATAATCTATGCTTAACGCATGATTTTCTTACTTGATAACAGTTAAAATGCATTTATTTAATGCATAAAAAAGCAAATGGCTTTGTATTTCATTGGTCGCGCTTCTGCTATATAGACGTTAACGGACACAACTGTACTTATACCCCTTGGCCTATAAACGTTTCACTGTTTTCGGAAAGAGGTTAAGTAACTGACCCCTATAACTCAGTACATGATGAAAAAGACACTCTTAACTCTTTACCTACAAATAAATAGACATATTTCCAAATAGCCTGTGCACTTAACTCAATTTTTTCAATTTTGTCACTTATACCCCTTGGCTTATGGTCTCCTCATATATATATATTAGGGATGCTCCGAATATTCGGTATTTATTGGGTATTCGGCCTATTCAGCCATGTTACCGAATATTAAACTATTCGGTTGAGCCGAATATGAAACTATTCGACCTGCTAAATATGAAACTATTCGACCTGCCGAATATTCAGTATGGCCGAATATCAAAGTATTCAGCCGAATCCAATACTTAATAAAATTTTTAAAAACTTTTCACTATTTCTACTTTTAACTGTCAATTTTTTAATTTATATTTAAAATAATTTGAAACAAAATCATTTTTAAATAAAATAGAATGTTTTTACATTATTTATTTGCTGTTTGTAAAGTATAACTTAAGAAAATTAACCATGAGAAAGATTAAAATGGTGATTTATTAGGATTCTTCTTATGAATAAGTTATGTGCTGATAGAAGTTTCAAAATTTTGTTTAGTAAGTGATCTGTTTCTTGCTTTTTACCAAATGAAAGTCCTTTAAAAGAAAAAAAAAACCTTTTGATATTAGTAATAGCTATCAAGGCAGACAATTTTTGTTTATGAAATCATAATCATAATCAGCTTATTGAGTCATAAGTACATTGTATTTCATCTCACTCTAGATCAAAACTTGTATGTTCGTTTATTACATTAACAATAAATAAGATAACATATTTTCAACCAAAGCTGCTGGCTATTAGACGGGCCGGTTTAAACCGGTCGGCTTTTTCTGGTTTAAACCGCTTGCAAAAGGCCGGTTTTTTAAAGAAAAAGTAGGCTTTTACTAAAACTTTTTTTTTCTACAAAAACTCCTCTTAAAATGAAAAGTATTATTAATTAATAACTATTTAATTACTGGTGTCATAAAAATGAACTGTCTAATAAACTGTCAATTAAAATATAAGTGAATTGACAGTAGAAATGTTCTTGTGATCAACAGATGGAAAGAATATTTATTAGAAAATTTGAACAATAAACATTTTTTTGAAGTAGTTCAAATGATTTTTACCAAATATAATACCAGTCATTTGACTTACATTTTAAATATCAGTATTACACTGATCTTGTTCCAAACAAAACCATTTGTTGAAATTTTGTTTTAAATTTCCTTTCCCATATCTATACTTCTTTAAGCGTAAATGCGTTAGTTCCTGGAGTCTTGCTAATCCAGTAACCCATTAGATTAAACACTAAACCTCTCCTAAAACGAGAAATTTGTGGATGGGTAAGTTTACTAATTGATCCAAATCAATTCCTTTCCTTTTAATATGTGGAAAGATTTGTGAAGGAACAAGAACAAAATATTTAGTCAATATGGTACTACTAGGTTATCCCGTCGACTATTTTCGCCAAATTATAAAAATCGCCAAGCTAATAGCCAAGTTATGCATGTTGACATAATTTTTATTTTAAATAACGGAAAAACAAATAAATTAATAAAACACAAATAAAAATACAAATAAAAAGTGGAATTAAAGATCATTTAATGACGTTTTAAACATGTGTATTGTGTTTAATGTCATTGAATGTGGTATTCACAATCATCCATTATTGGCATGTATTCTTATAATTTGGCGATAGTTTTTTTGGTCGACAGGATAACCCTAGTAGTACTGTGAATATATATATAGAAGGAAAGAGCATGTTTACAAACATTTCCATCAACAAATTTTCCATATCACTGCATTTTTATCATAGTGATCATTGCAGGAACATTTATGGCAATATAGGCCATATCATGGACCTGTTAAACAGAGACCAATCAGATTGCCCGAGTTCATGTGTACGGCAGGAGATATAAAGAACAGACAGATGTTTCTTGCTATTGCTACCCCGCAGTAATTCAACCCACATAATGTCAGCTGCTTTTTCCTTATAAGAAAAAACAAATGAAGACAAGGGGATGTACAGTAAACTCTGTATAAGTCAGAATCAATCAGAACTGAGAAAATTGTTCACAGTAAATGATATTCTGCCTTAGACAAATTTTACACTGTATGGATTCACAAGGACTTGAAAAACCTTTTCGAGCTTGACAAATTTCCATCTTACTCAGTCTGGCTTACAGAGAATTCACTGTACTTAGAAAGAGAAATAAATATAAAAGCTATGTGAAAATTATTTATTTTTTCTTATTTTTAAAGTAGAATGCTGCCTTGTAAACTTCTTACATAACAAGTGACTATTTTTATTCATAATACTATACTCATTCATATGCTAGGAGCCATTGTTCAAGGGAAGTATTTTATAAACAGTATATCATTTTGTATATTATTTATTTGGCTATAATTCTTAACCATAATAACATGAAAATAACTTAACTAAGCATAAGATGTGCCACTGGATCTATAGTATAGATGTCTGTTATCATATTGGCTATTTATGAGATTTTTGTGATATATTATTAATTGGCTATAAAAGTGGACATCTGAAACATGATTTTAAATGAATTTTATAAGATTTTAGTTTTTATTTACATAAAAAGGCCATTTGTAATGTAAATTAACAAAAGAAGTTTTTAAAAATAAATAGTAATTAATATATGCGTTGGAGAAAAGGCCAATAAAAACCGGCTTTATCCACAAAAAATCGATCTTTTCCAATAAAAGCCGGCCGGCCAGGCTTTTTTTAGAAAAAGCTGGTTTTTTTGCAGCCCTGTTTTTAACTCACATGTTTTCATTTCTGTAAAATATATGATGGGAAGGATGGAAAATACCACCATTCATAAGAAAAGAACTATGAGCCAAACATACCTTTATTCAGAATTGAGTTGAAAGTATCTGTACTTTATATTAAAAAAAATCTGCCTTGAGTTATTTAAAAAGAACAATTATCAGACTGTAAAATTTTTCTTCGGCCATTTGTTCATTATTTGATTTTAAAATGTTTGTTTTGATTCGTAGAAAATTTTGTTAAAGTTTCATAATTGCGCTTCTTAAATAACTCAAGGCAGATTTTTTTCAATACTGAATGCTCTTATACAAAGCTCTTGTTTATCAAAATGTAAGTTTATTTTATTAAATATTATGTAAAACTGTTTTAAAAAGTAACATTTTAATACCTTTAAATTTTGAAATATTAAAAAGTATTTGGAAAGCCGAATATTCGGTATTCGGCCCAACAATTACTATTCGGTTCACCTGTCGGCCGAATATTCGGCATTCGGTATTCGGCCAAAATCACTATTCGGTGCATCCCTAATATATATAATTTATTATATAATTATTATTTATTATATAATTTATATAATTTATTTAATAATTTATTTATATTTTATTTATATAATTTATTTATTATATAATTTATATAATTTATTTATATAATTTATATAATAAATAATTTATATTATATATTTATAATTATTATTTATTATATAATTTATATATATATATATATATATATATATATCTTTGCAAATAAAGATTGGGTGTCACCCCTTAGAGGGTGACACCCGGGGCGGACCGCCCCATCCGCCCCCCGCTAGCTACGCCACTGGCCATATTGGTCGATTCGTTCATAGCCAACCATATAAAACGAATTGGTTCACCAATTAGCGAACTGATTAATGATTGAAAATAATAGATCCATATTTAAATGTTTCTTAAAGTGACAATACTGTAGAGGAATAAAAATAGATTGCTCATTAAATAAATAACTGAAAAAATTGTAAAATCCAATTACCACTAAAAAAAATTATAACAATTTTTAATTGAAAAAATGCTATTAATAATAATGATAGTAAAATTTATGTGAATATTGTAATATTTAAAAAAAATGTTTATATTTGATGTTAGTTCTTTTTCTTTACACTGTTAAAAATCTTGCCGCATTTTGTACAGTCAGTTCACCGTTTTCTGAAAAACCAGTAATATAACCGTAATTTAACTCTATTCTGACCATAAAATTGGCAATAATAAGTTCAGAATAACGTAAAAAGACGGTTGTTTTACTTTTTTTGTACAAAACGGTCAAATGACTGGATAAAATGCTGCATATTTTTAACAGTGTACGTAAGATTGGGAATTTTTCCAAAATTTATCAAGATAAACTTATTTTTAATTATACATTTATTGATTTCATTTTTTGTCCACGTATTACTTTTTCCCAAACACAAGGAAAGGATGGGGGAATAACAAGTTTGGAATTATTCCCCTAAAAAGTCAAAATTGAAAAATGTTAGTATATACGCATCGCGTAGTAAACACCACTGCTGAAAGGTAAGCAATAAGCGTTGTCTGCAAAAAATATAATTTGTCTTGTTTGAATAGGTCTTTTCAAAAACCTCATAAGAATTTTTTTTTCATATAGATTTTTGTGTCAGATGTTTCTTTAAATGTGGAGTTATGATCCAGATAACAACCGCAACAGTCAGTGCACCCCTTCCTTATCAAACAATACCTCCTAATTTTCGTTCATTGCTTAAACAACATGAATCTTAATTGCTTTTTACATGTAATAACAGATGACTTTGCAGCTATAAAATTTGATTTTATGCAAAATCTTCCACTACCAGACATTTTAACGTAATATTTTTGTCATAGGTCAACTACGGATTCATCGTTTTGGTATAAAAGATCTTAAGACAAATAAATCGATACATTTCATGTATGAAGAAGACATTGATAACATGGGAGAAAATAAGGTTTGTTCTATGATGTTGCGTTATATTTCAAATAATATTAGTCCACATATTAAGTATTTATGTCTGATTAAGCATTCAAAAAAGATATTTCTCTTAGATTCCGATAAAAAAGGCACTGTCATAAACAATGAATTTATTGAAGGATCCGCTCAATATTTATTTATCTTAATGGAAAAAACTTTCAACCCCTCCGCCACAGTCAGTCAAAGCCTAATGATCGAAAGTGATAATAAATAGTTCAATATAGCATCCTGAAAGAGCATCTGTCATTTTATCAGAATATATTTAGTTCGCCAAATGACAATGTTGAAGATAATCCAATTGAGAATAATGATGAATATGTTTATACACCAAGATTATATAAAAACTTAAAAATGTTCTCCCTGAAAGTGTTATCTTGATTAATTTTTATTAAAAATATGTCTAATATGACTATTTTGTTCAAAATATATGGTACTTAATTTCGTTTCTTGCTAAAACAACATAAGTCAGGAACGGATTTTCTGTTATTATTATTTTTATTATTCATAAATTATAAAAATGATTCAATATTTGCAAACATTGAAGTCCCCTCCCTATAGTTAGAACAACAAAATTCATAAAAATTGTTTTACTTGTGAATGATACAGTTTTCTAATTTATTAAAAATTCTGATTCTGTGACATATATAATTTTTGAAATGACTGATTAATTTGTTAAGGATACGAAAAGTTTAGGTGTTTTTCCCCCCAAAATAAACAGGAGCAAGAAAAGGGTATTGGACAAATTTATCTGGAAACATTGCAGAAAAATCATTTGCTCATTGAATATTTTTCTGAATTTTCGTAAACTACAACATAACGTTAAAACATCCTTAAACAGAAAGTTATATTCTTCAAAAACTCTTATAAAATAAAATGAAATCTAACAAAATTGGAAACACACTTTTGTTAAGATTTCGAATCGAAGAAGCGTGACTTGTATCATTAACTTACTACAGTAGTTCTTTCAAAAACTTCTTCAAAAATTATTTGCGTTCTGAAAGAAGTTTCGACATACAAGTAAATAAATTTAAGTTTTTAAAGTTAAACTTTAATGACAAACACAGTAAATTTTTGAACTGCACTAAATAAGTTAAAATTACAAAACCTTTTTTTTCAAAAATGTTTGGGAAATTTCTAAAATACAATACTATATTCCGCTGTTATGATATAAAAGTATATATACGCATATAAATAAGTAGAAATGTTTTAACAAACAAAATATTAAGTTTTATCTTTCAGCTATTTCACTAACTGAAAGGTATTAAACATTATGAAACAATATATTAGTACTTCATATTACCGACGGAATGAAAGTACTTCGCCAGTGATGGCCAATTGTTACCACTAAATTTGAATGGTATCTTTATCTTATTTAATAAAGAATTTCTGTGATTTATTTAGTAAGACGATGAAAGCTACTGAAATTTAAAATTTTATCTGATTTTACTTACCCATCATACGTAGTATAGGGTAAATCTTGCAATCGTTTTGAAAATCGAAAAACAAATTGACGGATTTACACGTTTTAGATAAACAGATTTCGAAAGATATATTCGGACATTCCGAAAAACATATTTTTAGAAAAAAAAATGTCGTCCGTCCGTATGTATGTCTGTCTGTCTATCTGTCTGTAACCGCTCTATCTCCCGAACAAATTAAGATAAAGACTTAAAATTTTGTATGTACTTAGTATGTAAGAATGGGACGAAGCCTATTTAATATCAGTCGATCAGTATAACCTCGATTATCTGGACTATTTTTTTCGGACTCTCGAAAAATTCGTTTTCATGAAAGGTATATAAAAAAATTTATTTTTTTATTTTAAGGTATGGACGTAAACCGCAATAAAATTGCACAGATTTTGCATCAAGAACGAAGTCGATCTGATAATTAGTTGTGGAGATATTTCTAATCCTGTTTTCCACATTCTTCGGTTTTTCATGACCCTGTATTTTATTCAAATTTTAATTCAGAGATATATTTTAATTGGAAATAAGACGCTTAATCCGAAGCAATAAATTATTATTGAATATAATTATTATTTTTGGAGTTATAAGGTTGTTTCTTTTATGCAATTCAGTACTACTTGAATAGTTTGGCGTTTTATGACTTGAATAGTTCGTCGAAATTGGTTCATCAGCAATTCATTAATAGAGCATGACTATGTGTTAAAAATACTTAAATATATGTTTAAATTTTGTTTTGGAATTGTAGTGCATTTTATAAATAGTTTACACATGTTTTGTTTTCATATATTGTAGTATGCATATCCATGATGGGTAAGTATTACGAAGGTCCTCAAAGACTAGCTTATCTATTATTTAAGGTAAAAATTAGCCATTTGTCGCGCGCGGTGTCACCCCTATATAAACATGCACAGTTTTCATATAACATATTAAACGTTAAAATTTTAAAATTGAATTTAACTTTCATTTTAAGAAACCGCTGATATTTTTTTCCATCCCTTTATTGAAAGAGTTTATTTAAAGCAACATAATAATAATTTGTATTAAATATTGTACAACAGTACAAATTTCAAATTATATATATAAGAAGGCAAAAAGATGACAGCATAGTTTACTATAACTAAAATAATAATAAAAAAATCTGAAATTGCACGTCAGACGTAGCAAATGATATGCGTTCGTACAGTAAGGAAGTTTTAAAAATATTCAGATCTTGATGTTATAGTACACTGTAAAAAAAAAAGGTCGATCTACTAAAAAAACTTTAGTGATTCTTGTAATTACTAAAAAATTTTTAGTAATCTTAGTCGGTTAGTAGAAAATCTGTAAGAATCACTAGAAAAATGTTAGCAACGAATAGAGTTAATAGTTTTATATTTTTAATAGCTCTTACTAAAACTCAGTTGGTGTGGCCCTGATAGCATAGGGGTTATAGTAACGGACTTCAGGCTAAAAGGTCCTGGGTTCGAAACTTGCCACAGCCAAATGCACCCCGAATGTCTGTAGTGTCTCGTTAATAAAGGAACTAAGAAAATCCGATCGGAGCAGTAAGGAATGTTTAGTGCTGCCATCTGTTGCGGTTTTGCCGAAAATCTTCCGCTTCAGAATTTTGGATGCAGCTCGAAGGAAGCTCCTCCGCTTCGGTTGCACGTAATGGTTATTAAAAGTAATTTTGGAGCTATTACTAAAATTTGCTTTGTGGCTCATACTAAAAATTTTTAAGTTAGTTATACAAAAAATTCTTTTGTTCAGTTTACAAAAGAAATGCTTGTTTCACTTGCAAAAAAAAAAGTTTGTAATGGTTACTAAAAAATTCTGTGGAATACAAATTTACTAAGGAATTTTTAGTAACCTCTTGAATTTTTTTTTACAGTGTATACAGTACTGCGGATACAGTAGAGTATCCGAAATCTTTTGTTTATCCCTGTAAATACTATCTGCTTTCAGTATATATATTTCTGCAAATACAATTTTTACTCGTGTATTATGCGCACTTTTTTTCCAAAAAATTAGGGCAAAACTCCTAGGTGCGCCTTATACACGGAATAATTTTTTACTGTTGAATGCAGTCGAACGATATACATATGAAACAAGAAATTATTCAAAGAAGATATTAAAACTCTGAAAATGTTACTTAATTGATGTATTACTGCATATTTATTTCATTTCTTGCAATTTTTTATACAACAGAGCTAATGACATTAACTAAACGCTAATCAGCAATTCTCCTTACCGTTACTCATTCCTATTTCCCGTCATTCTCTTACAACCCGAAGTCTAAAAATGCATTTTCGTCTTGTTTTCTGGTCTGGTGTAATGTTCGTTTCGACTCATTTTTTACTGAAATTCATTTGGTCATTCTTCATTAGCGTATCAGATTTGTGGTGCGCCTTATATACGAGATTTTCACAAATCGCCATTTTTACTTGTAAAGTAGGGGTGCGCCTTATACACGCGTGCGCCCTATACACTAATAAATACGGTAGTATCTGTATATTTCTATAAATAAAACAGGAAGTAACTTGTAATAAATCTCAGAAACTTTTATCAATTTCATAAAATGTGAAATAGTTCAATATTATTAAAACGCACCCCAAACAATGTTTCCCTTTATACCATTATGTAATGGAATACTTATGTGTAGCCCTGTAAAATAATAACATATATACTTTGCTCCACAGATTGTACGTAATGTATATTGTAGTATATACTTCATAGATACATATCAAACTTAGTATTATGTCCGAAAGAGTGAAACATCATTGAAATGTATTTGAAATTAGTTTCCCTCATTGGTCGTAATATAACGGAATACTTTGGTTTGTCATTGTAATTAAACTATGCATCTGATTTTTATTACATTAAAAATGACTCAAAAAATTATGCAACAATTACATATTTTAAATTTCAAATGATTAGGTTCGGTAGTTTTTGCTCTGTTGTATGCGGGCAGACGGACGTTCTGAGGTGCTACGTATTTACATAATTAAGAACGCAACTAAAAAGTATTTATATAAATAAATAGAAATGTAGAATTGTTGTATCAATCAAAATTTTAATTATGTTTCAATGTCTCTCTAACTGAAAATTATTAAACAATGAGAAACAATGTATTAATACTTGCTATAGTAATTATCAAAGTTAATTTTCATATATAACTGGCAAACCATACAGGCATGTGTGATTTCAAGATGAAAGCAATTATTAATTTTAAGTTTTCGGATGGATCTGATGAACTTATGTATAACCTAGGATATGGGTCGCTGAAGTTAGCCATCTGGAATTGGACAAAGAACCAGGATCCCCATTTGCCAAGTCTTCTGGAAAATGTTCCAAGGTGATTTTATTTAAAATGTTTAATAAATACAGTTGGTCTTTGCTTAACATGTTTCTGTTCTGTACAATTCTCTGTTATTTACGGAAAAATGCCTGTAAAAAAAGAAACAAACAAAAAAAAAAGAATTTTCGTTACATAAAATTATACATGTATTAAAATGATATTAGAATACACTAGTCTGCAAAAGTTGGATTACATGATGTTTTATGGTTTTGAGATTGATTATTATGTCTTCTGTACTCCTGAATCCGAAATTCTTTTTCATTTTTTACGAACACGTAAAGATTTTTTACAAATCTTTAATTTTAAAATTAATAAAAGAGAAAAATAACGAAAACTTTGCGCGAGATAAGGGAACATATTGTAATTTGGAATAGACTAAGACGACAAAGCCTTTGTTTCACAATATCCATGGAGGAAAAAATCCGGTCATGGATTTTTAGGAAATTATAAAGATGAAAATTGTAAAAAAAATACTGCTGTTTTACCAAATAAACTATCATGCGATGAGTGTGAACATGTCTCTAAAGATATACAGTCGAACCTCTATATAACGAAACTCCATACATCGAATTTCTCTATATAACGAATTTTTAGTAAGAGCGGTCCCCTTTTCGCATGATTACATTAAAAACAGACTCTATATAGCGAAATATCTATCTCCATATAATGAATTTTTTCATAAATTGATCTTAATTTATTCAGTTTTATAAAAGCTTCGAAATCATATGGAATCAATTTTCCATCACTTATTTTTGATTTATCGTTCAGTGGAGAGGTTTTTTTTTTTAAATATATATTACTTCTCTCCTTATTCTTTAAATCTAACAAGTTCATCCCACCTCCCACACACCTTTCAACATCCTTCTCAAAACACAGTCAATTGAATTGTTACACATATAAGAGAGGAATCAATGAGAGCAGATAAGAGAGACCTTCAAATGGAGGAAAATATCAACTATAATTTTTCATTCCTTGCTAAAATTTGAGAATTTTTTTTGAGAGCTTAACAATTGTGATTTTAAAATAAAAACAACAAAAAATTACAGATTTCTTCCTCTGAAATTTATGTAAGTCTTCCTTATTTGATTTTCATTAAGCTTTCAAATAAATGTCTTTTCTCTTTTTTGAAACTGCTTAAATAAGTATGAAATAAAATGTTAGGTTAATATATACTTTTAAACATTTCAAATTCTTAATTAAAAAGATCAAAAATAATATTTGTTCAAAATTTACACATTAAATACTATTTTTAACATCATACTCTATACATCGAATTTCTCTATATAACGAGTTTTTTACTGGAACGATGGATTTCGTTATATAGGGCTCGACTGTATTTTCTCCATTTACACCTCCGTTTTTCCCCTGAAAACTTGCGAGTGACGTGCAGGGTACGTGTTTTAAGCAAGACCTTAAATTTTTGAAGACAGACACAAAAGTTTTTCTGACAAAAAGTTTAAGGGGCTACTGTTAGTCAATTTTAAGACAAACAGGTCAACAAAGGTGTAAAAAAAGAGTAAAATCAATTACTTCTTTTTTCTTTATGTATTTCATTTTATTATTCTTTTAAGTATTTAAAAATAATTTTAAATTAAACGTGCCAGATTTTTTTCAATATTTTTACGTACTTAGGGCATTATAAATTATGAAAAAAAAAACCGCATTTCGCAAAATTATAAAAACCGTGTAAACCAGTGTAATTCATTACGATTAAAAAAACCGTTAAGTATTTTCAGGATTGTTTTTCAAATATTCATTGAAATTATTATTGAACAATAAGTTTATAGCACTTTTATAATAACAATAATATATATATCACTGAAAAAGATTTATTTAATAATAATTTTTCAAAAGCATAAACCAGTTTTAATATTAAAGTCCGTTTCAACAGTCAAAAAATTTTTAAGAAGTAAATAAAGTGGATTAAAATAATGTAAATTTATGTCACACTTTTTATTACCATGTGCGGTATGAGAAACGTGAAATTTAATTTCAACAAATAAATTCGAAATTCAAGTCTTTCAAAATTTTAAGTTACATTCTTATGCATTGGAAGTATGTCTCTTCCCACTGGAAGAGTCCAAATAAAGGAGAAAATGAGTGGGGGAGGGGAAGTGAATTTACAGGAAAGGAAACTAAACTTCAAAAAATCTGGGTGTACTGGACATATCATTAACTAAATTATTAGAGTTTTTCCATATATGAAAAGCTTCCCAAAAGTCTAAAGCATAAATTGATGAACAATATTGTATTAATGAGGCTTCGGAAAATTAAAATTGTGACGATTGGACCAAAAATGGTTAGCGATAGGGGATCGTTTTATTTCACAATTTTTAACGTAAGCACTGTGTTCTACCAAACATTTTTCAAAGCTCACTTCGTTTGACCGATGTACATTTTATCGCATCCGCAAGAAATCTTATAAATACCCCAATGGGATGAATCATCTATTGGATCTTTGAGATTTGAGAATTGTATTTTATTGAAAGGAGTATAAGTTATTTTAAAATCAAATTTTGTCAAAATTTGAGATATATAGAGATATTTTAGATCTATTCATTCTAAGCTATAACAATTCTTCAAAACGATAAACCAGTTTTAACATTCAGGTAAATTTCAACAGTCAAACTATTTTTAATAAATAAATAAATTGGATTAAAAAATGTAAATTTATGTCACACTTTTTATTACCATGTGCGGTAAGAGAAAAGTTAAATTTATGTTCAACAAATAAATTCAAAATTCAAGTCTTTCAAAATTTTAAGTTACATTCTTATGCATTGGAAGTATGTAAAATGGTTTTAAAAAATTAAATTCATCTCGCATATTTTATTGAAATATATGATAAGAGATTACGTTAAAAATTTTACAGCAAATAAATTTAATAGCCAAACTTTCGAAATATTTTAATTACATTCAGTCGCATTCAAAAAGAAAAATTTTTTTATTATGTTTTGTATAGAATATTAAAATTTTAAAGTATTTGCGGGAGAAAAAAAATTAAATTCAAATTAAATTCGGACTAAGGTATAATAAAATTGCACGATGCATAGAATACTTTTAGTTATAAAGCAATATTTAAATCGCTAAATTTTATTTGAAGTTTTCATATTAACATTATTTTCGCAAATAATATTAGAAATGTAGAATAGCTTTTTTATAATTATTATTTAACAATTTTTGATACAGTGCATGAATATGAGCTAAAGAAGTGATATAAATTATGTTTATGTGAACAAAATTTTAAAGCAGTTTAAAATAAAGAAAATATTAAGTATTGTATATTTTTTAAAAACTTGAAAATGTTATTTATTGATATCTATAGAGATATTTTAGATCTATTCATTCTAAGCTATAACAATTCTTCAAACCGATAAACCAGTTTTAACATTCAGGTAAATTTCAACTGTCAAAATATTTTTAATAAATAAATAAATTGGATTAAAAAATGTATATTTATGTCACACTTTTTATTACCATGTGCGGTAAGAGGAACGGGAAATATATGTTCAACAAATAAATTCAAAATTCAAGTCTTTCAAAATTTTAAGCTACATTCTTATACATTGGAAGTATGTAAAATGGTTTAAAAAAATTAAATTCATCTCGTATATTTTATTGAAATATATAAGAGATTACGTGAAATTTTTTAAAGCAAATAAATTTAATTGTCAAAATTTCGGAATATTTTAGTATAATAGTCGCATTTAAAAAGGAAAAAAAAGTATAATGTTTTGGATAGAATATTAAAATTTTAAAGTATTTGAGGGGAAAAAAAAAAGATTTAATTCAAATTAAACTTGGACAAAGGTATAACAATATGGCACGATACATAGAATATTTTTACTTATAAAGCAATATTTAAACCGTTAAATTTTATTTGAAGTTTTCATATTAATACTATTTTCGCGAATTATATTAGAAATACAGAATGATTTTTGTATTATTAATATTTAGCTATTTTAATACAGTACATGAATATGAGCTTTGAAAATAATCTAAAATTATGTTTGAACAGAATTTTAAGGCAAATTTAACTGAATAAAATATTAACTGTGGTAATTTTTTTAAAAACTTGGAAATGTTATTTCTTGATTTATTCAGATATTTTAGAATTATACAATCTAAGCTATAACAATTCTTCAAACCGATAAACCTGTTTTAATATTCAGGTAAGTTTCAACAGTCAAAATATTTTTAAGAAGTTAAATGAAGTATTATTTAATTTCTTATATTAGGAAATTACATTGAAAAATGTTAATTTATGTCACACTTGTTATTACCATGTGCGGTAAAAGAAACACGAAGAAACATTAAATTCATTTTCAACAAAAAAATTTAATATTCAAATGTTTCAAAATTTTAAGTTACTTTATTATGCACTGGAAGTAAGAAAATTGGTTTTAAAAAAAGTAAATTCATCTCACACATTTTATTAAAAGATGTGATAAAAGATTAAGTGAAATTTTTTAAAGCAAATAAATTTAATTGTCAAACTTTCAGAACATTTTAGTTATTTTAGTTACATTCAGTCGCATCGAAAAAGGAGAAAATTGTATAATGTTTCGCATAGAATATAAAAATTTTAAAGTATTTGCGAAAAAAATATATTGAATTCAAATTAAATTGGGACAAAGGTATAATAAAATGGCACGACGCATTGGACATTTTTAATTATAAAGCAATATTTAAATCACTAAATTTTTACTTAACATTTTCATATTATATTATTTTCTCAACTTATATTAGAAATATAGAATCATTCTAGTATTGTTATTATATAATGATATAATACATGTATTATATTATATTATAATAATATAATATAATTATAATTATGATAATGTACAGGGTGTCCGAAAAGTCTGGAAACGGTCGAATAACTCGAGAAATACATAAGAGATTGAAAAACGAAAATATACTTGTTAAATATTTTTAAATAAGCTACTCAGTGATACCAAATTTGACCTTCGCAACCGACCCCCTGGGGGTCAGAGGGATCAACTTCGAAATCTTAAATAATAACCCCCATTTTTATTGCAGATTCGGACTCTACGGACAAAAATACGTAACTTTTGTATTTGATGTTTATTTCGAATCCTCGTTTATCACGGTGTAATTAAGCATATTAAATCGATACATATTTCGGTTTTCCCAACGAGGTTCTGCCTGATTGGCCAGAATTTTAACGTCCAATTCCTCGTCTTTTGCAGGAATAGTGGTTTCTTGAAAATAAACCCGTGGCGATTTTTCGATAATGCTACACTGTTAAAAATTTTATCCATTTGCTGTAGCGTCACTCCACAGTTTTTATAGAATATCTCTTTTATGACCAATGGGAATGCTCCATAACACAGTAAATTAACCGTTTTCTATAAAAGTGATGGAGTGACGTTGTAGCAAATGAGTTAAATTTTTTACAATGTATAGGATTTTTTATGTTTTTCTCTACAAAAAATTCATTGAAATATATTAATTTAGTTTTCTATTTGGATTTTTATTTTATCTAGTAAATGGTTTCTAAATAACGAATGGTTTCTAAATACAATTGATGTAGGTGTTTTTTTTTTTTTTTTTTTTTTTTTTTTTTTTTTAATTATTTGCTGCATTGATTGTATTATTTGCTGTCTTTTAAATTTTGGAAAATTTAAAAGAATTTTGTTTCATTTTAAGCTTTATCATCTTATCAAACAATAGTTTACATCAGTCGTATTATTATTTCGAAATTCTTTCATTTATATTTAAAAACATTTTTTTTTCATTATTTTCGTTTTAATGAAAGGGATTGATAAAGGGGGAGATGATACTTCCGGAGCGGCAACAGCGAATAGCAAAGGGCTTAAAAGAGATGGCATTTTCAAATTTCATTATACGGTTTTAATTATATTTTTATAAAAATTAAAATATATAACATAGTTCTAAATAATGATGCACACAATTATTTTTTCTTATAAATATATTTTGATAGAAAAATTATTAAATTTTATGTTTTTAAAATGAAATGACAAATAAAATATCATACAGAATTCACTACAGGTTTTGTTATTGTTTTAACATGCTCTTGTGATACATTATTTTACCAAACTTAGTGCGATTTCAATACATCTACACTGTAAAAAAATCTGTAGATGTATTGAAATCGCACTAAGTTTGGTAAAATAATGTATCACAAGAGCATGTTAAAACAATAACAAAACCTGTAGTGAATTCTGTATGATATTTTATTTGTCATTTCATTTTAAAAACATACAATTTAATAATTTTTCTATCAAAATATATTTATAAGAAAAAATAATTGTGTGCATCATTATTCCAAGAACTTTTCCTGTAACGATAACAAGAAAAATTCATGTAACCGACTCTGAAACTTGAATTTTTGGTGTTACCTTGACAGGAAAAGTTCTAGGAATCCCAGTTTCCAAGAAAAAGTTTAGTACCTTTGCAGATTTTTTTTTTCAGTGTAGCATTCTTTTCTCACCCACAGTCGACTCTCGTTAATTCGAAATCGGATAATTCGAATCTTTGCTTAATTCAAACTAAACATGAAGTCCCGAAATTTTCAATGGCAGAATAACGTTAAATTTTTCATTAATTCGAACTCATTTTCTCTTGACATCGTTTAATTCGAATTAACGAGAATTCAGACTTTCGTTTTTCCTTTTTTTCTCAGGGATTCAGATCATTTGAAAAACTTTCTTTCTTTGGTTTTTGTGAAAATTGTTTCGAACGAGTATTCATATAATCCAATGCATTTGATATCCGCTTTCTAAGTGCCCCGTCTGTCCATCAGTGACGCTTCTGATTTTTCTTCCATTGTGCTTGTTTCTAATTTTTTAATTAGTTTATGTATTTATACATTCTAATTTAAGTCATATTCTGATAATAACAGACATAATAGGTTTAAAACATACTATAACATTAATTCCTTTGTAACAGTACCATATTAAGCATGTTCTCATTTCATACTTTCCATAATTCGAACTTCGGATAATTCGAACATTTCTTGTGGTGCCGACGAGTTCGAATTAACGAGAGTCGACTGTATATGAATACATCATAAGCTGCATTTTTGAGAAATTTTTCAATAAACACAAGGATATTTCCAACAATTCCGCTCCATTCTTATAGTAATCAAAATGTAATTCATCAAACCTTATCTCACGTTCGTCCAAATTCACGTTCAATCAAATTCGAAATCACATGCACAAACATAACGAATTGGAAACATTCAATCATTTATCGATTATTCCTGCACCAGTGATGTAAATTGTTTGCCGAATTCATTACTAAACTTATCTACGAAGCACATTACATATGAAATACTGAACCCGACGTATGCATGTATAATCGATAATTGCCAAATTTTGTTTTTTAAATTTATGTATTAACTTTTTTTAAATACTTTCCATCATAGTTCAACAGTTTTTTAAGAATTCGAAATGTTTATTTGTTAGTCCCTCCGTGTTCTAACATTCAGAATACAATAATAATATTTAATAGTACATTAATGTAAAATATGATGCAAATCAATAATTTAAAAACTCATAAAGTATTTGAAACTTAATTTCTGCAAAAAAGAACAATACATTTCTTCGAAAACACTAATCTCTTGATTTCTTTCACATGTGTTTAAAGAAGTGCTTTCCTTAGCAGAAAGTATAGCCATCGTTTCTTGAATACTGGGTGATAAAATTTAGGTGCGTGAGCTGTGCAATCGAAAATACGAAAAACAACCAAAACAAGGGCAAATATCAGACTACACTGTAAAATAAGGAAAAAAAACTGTAATCTTACAGATGTAAAGTTGCCGAAATCTGTATGGTCATTAACATTTTATCTGTACATTGCACAAGAAAAAATGTAAATTTACAAACTAATTTTTGTAAAGTTACAGAAATCTGTAACTTTACAATCGAGTCTACTAAAGTTGCAGCTGTTCTACTAAAATTTCATCTGTAACCTGGGTTGTAGTTACATGAAAAATTCTTGGAATCCTAGTTTCCTAAAAAATTCTTTGTAAGTTTACAGAATTTTTTTTATTTTCAGTACAAATCTGTATCTGTTACATGAATTTTTGTTATTTCCGTTGCATAAAAAGTTCTAGAAATCCCAATTTTCTAGAAAACTTTTAGTAACTTTACAGATTTTTTTTACAATGTTCCTGTGAAAAACTAAAATCAAACGAACCGGTAATATGACGGATGTAAAATGCCCTGGACGACTATCAACATCTGACGATATATGTTCGTCAAAATTAGATCACAAGTTACCTGATATTAACCTTTGTTGGTAGCTGTTTTCTACATTTTTGATGGTACAGCTGACGCACCACTTCATTTCTTTTATTACCCAGTTTCCAGGAAACGCTGGCTATTCTCTCCTTTAACCCTTTATCTACTGGAGGAATCTATCTTACCTGAAGGAAAGGTTTTTTAATTATTTTAAAAGGAAGCGTAAAAAGAATCGATGATGCTTATAGTAAAAAAGATTTTTTTTTAATTTTCTTTTGTTCATTTTGAATGCAATTTTAAGAGTTTCATTTTTTGTCTTACTAATAGAAAATTTCTTAATTTATGTAATAAAAATGGAAATAACTTTTACATATTTTAATTTTCTTAAACTAGATCGTATTTTTTCGTTAATCTAATGTAAATACTTTTCAAATCCGTTCGAAAGTGCTAAAAAGCAAAGGAAATTAATAAAAGTCGAACAAATTTTAATAAATAATTTTTAAATTAATTAAAACCTAAGCTAAAGTAAACTAACGTGTACCTTTTTGTTATTGTAAGCTAAGATTTTTAAAAAGTTTATTATAAATAAATGAATAATTTTTTTTATTATTCTTTAGAACAAAAGAATTTCTTTGGTGTGAAATCAAGACAACTGCGGGAAAGGTTTTTCAATAATTTTAAAAGGGAGCTGAAAATGAATCGATGATGGCTATAGTAACAATGTGATGTTTAAATTTTCTTATGATCAGTTTGAATACATTTTTAAGAGCCGCAATCTTTGCCTTACTAATGAAAAATTTCTTAATGAAAAAAAATTATGTATTAAAAATGACGATATTTTTTATGTATTTTAATTTACCTATACTGGATCTTATTTTTTTAATTAATCAAAGTAGACACTTTTCAACATTGTTAAAAAGTGTGAAATATTAAAAGAACATAAAATCAAATCAAACAAATTGAAAAAAATAATTTTTAAATGAATTAAAACCTAAGCTAAACTAAACTAATGTGTACCTTTTTTTACTGTAAGCTAAAATAAAAAAAAAATATTTTAAATAAATAAACAAAATTTTCTATTATTTTCTAGAACAAAAGAATTTCTTTGATTTGAAATCATTCCGATTATTCCAATCATTATTCCGATCATATATTTGTACACACCCGTATGTGGTCAATGAATTGTTATGTATTATACATAGCATGTTAAAAAAGTAGTTTACTGAAACGATTAGTGAGGTTGAAATTTTCCATTCAGCAATTTCTTGAATAAACAGAAATTTATATGATACATTTTGTGCATACCTTCACATGATTGGCAAAATTTATATGCACTAAGCAACATTCTAAATGAAAAATTAGTTCATTTTAAAAACACGTACCACAACTGTAAACGCGTTTTAGGCAATTATTGTTGGTAGACTTCAATACATCATTTTTTTTCTGTCGCCAAATACTTCTGTGTGTCTCTATAAATGAATGATATAGTGCCATCTAAAAAATAACAAAAATGGATATATCTTTTAATTTTAATAAACTGGACCTTATTATTATTTTTTCTTTAATCTAATGTAAACACTTTTCAACATCGTTGGAAAGTATCAAAAATCAGAAGAAAGAACATACAATAAAATCAAACAAATTGAACAAAATAATTTTTTTATTAATTAAAACCTAAGCTAATGTAAACTATTGTGTACTCTTTTATTACTGTAAGCTAGAATTGTGAATAAAGTTAATATAAATAAATAAATAAAATTATCCATTTTTTATAACAAAAAAATTTCTTTGGTGTGAAATTAAGTCAGTAGGTTTTTCAACTATTTTAAAAGAAAGCATAAAAAGAATCGTTGATGGTTATACAAAAAATGAGTTGTTTATAGTTCCTTTGGGTCCAACTGAATACAATTTTAAGAGACTTATTCTTTGCCTTAGATGAATAAAAAATTCCTTAAATTTATGTATAAAATATGAAGACATCTTTCATATCTTTTAATTATCCTAAAGAGAAACATTTTTTCATTAATCTAATGCAAATCCGTTGGAACGTCGTTGGAAAGTGTAAAAAAAAAAAAAAAAAAAAAAAAAAAAAAAAAAACAGAAGAAAAGAAATAAAATCAAATCAAACAAATTGGAAAAATAATTCTTAAATTGATTAAAATCTAAGCTAACGTAAACTAATGTGTACCTTTTTTTATTATAAGCTAGGTTTTTGGATAAATTTATTAAAAATAAATAAAGAAATTTATCTATTATTTATTAGAAAAAAAAGAACTTCATTGTGTGAAATCAAGTGATCAACAAGAAAGGTTTTTCAATTATTTTAAAAGGGAGCTGAAAATAAATCGATGATGGTTATAGTAACAATGAGATGTTTAAAGTTTACTATGATGAGTTTGAATATAATTTTAAGAGTCTCAATCTTTGCCTTACTAATAAAGAATTTCTAAATTTATGTATTAGAAATGGAAACATCTTTTATATATTTTAATTTTCCTAAACTAGATCTTATTTTTTTATTAATCGAATGTAAATACTTTTCAACTTCGTTGAAAAGTGTTAAAAATCAAAAGAAATAAAATAAAATAAAACAAATTAAAAAAAGAAAAATTAAATTCATTAAAACCTAAGTTAAGTAAACTAATGTGTCACTTTTTGTTACTGTTAGCTAAGATTTTAAAGATATTTAATATAAATAAATAAATAAAATTATCGATTATTTTTTAGAACAAAATAATTTCTGCGGTGCGAAATCAAGTCAGCAGCGGGAAAGATTTTTCAGTTATTTTAAAAGGGAACTGAAAATGAATCGATGATGGTTATAGTAGCAATGAGATGTTTAAATTTTGTTATGATCTTCTTATTTCTGGTTACATTCAGTTTTCACATACTTTATTGATTCAAATGAAGCAAAGTCAATAAAATATCGCTTTATATCAAATAACACTTAAAAGAAATAGTTACAATTTAAAAGTGATTTATAATTGTTTTTCGTTCATTCTACAGCAATTGTTAAATATTTTTGCACTTGCCCCGAAAGTAGGTAAGAAGGGGTATATATAAATTCTTAACAACAAAACAACTGGCAATAATATTTTTTATATATTTTATTTATTAGTAAATAGAGCTTCATATGAAATATACTTCACGTAGGGTTTCCCGACCAGCGATTGTATATGCATACATATATGCAGAAGAATGGGAATGTTAAACGTTTGGATACTTTATATTTTAGAATTCAATAATTTTATTATAGTTTAGCAATTTTAGTGACAACTTTGTGTTTTTATAAAAGTAGATGAGCTTCATATGAAATATACTTCACACAGGGTTTCCCGACCAGCGATTGTATATGCATACATATATGAAGAAGAATGGGAATGTTAAACGTTTGGATACTTTATAGTTTAGAATTAAATAATTTTATTATAGCTTAGCAATTTTAGTGACAACTTTGTGTTTTTATAAAAGTAGATGAGCTTCATATGAAATATACTTCACATAGGGTTTCCCGACCAGCGATTGTATATGCATACATATATGAAGAAGAATGGGAATGTTAAACTTTTGGATACTTTATATTTTAGAATTAAATAATTTTATTATAGTTTAGCAATTTTAGTGACAAATTTGTGTTTTTATAAAAGTAGATGAGCTTCATATGAAATATTCTTCACATAGGGTTTCCCGACCAGCGATTGTATATGCATACATATATGAAGAAGAATGGGAATGTTAAACGTTTGGATACTTTATATTTTAGAATTAAATAATTTTATTATAGCTTAGCAATTTTAGTGACAACTTTGTGTTTTTATAAAAGTAGATGAGCTTCATATGAAATATACTTCACGTAGGGTTTCCCGACCAGCGATTGTATATGCATACATATATGCAGAAGAATGGGAATGTTAAACGTTTGGATACTTTATATTTTAGAATTCAATAATTTTATTATAGTTTAGCAATTTTAGTGACAACTTTGTGTTTTTATAAAAGTAGATGAGCTTCATATGAAATATACTTCACACAGGGTTTCCCGACCAGCGATTGTATATGCATACATATATGAAGAAGAATGGGAATGTTAAACGTTTGGATACTTTATAGTTTAGAATTAAATAATTTTATTATAGCTTAGCAATTTTAGTGACAACTTTGTGTTTTTATAAAAGTAGATGAGCTTCATATGAAATATACTTCACATAGGGTTTCCCGACCAGCGATTGTATATGCATACATATATGAAGAAGAATGGGAATGTTAAACTTTTGGATACTTTATATTTTAGAATTAAATAATTTTATTATAGTTTAGCAATTTTAGTGACAAATTTGTGTTTTTATAAAAGTAGATGAGCTTCATATGAAATATTCTTCACATAGGGTTTCCCGACCAGCGATTGTATATGCATACATATATGAAGAAGAATGGGAATGTTAAACGTTTGGATACTTTATATTTTAGAATTAAATAATTTTATTATAGCTTAGCAATTTTAGTGACAACTTTGTGTTTTTATAAAAGTAGATGAGCTTCATATGAAATATACTTCACGTAGGGTTTCCCGACCAGCGATTGTATATGCATACATATATGCAGAAGAATGGGAATGTTAAACGTTTGGATACTTTATATTTTAGAATTCAATAATTTTATTATAGTTTAGCAATTTTAGTGACAACTTTGTGTTTTTATAAAAGTAGATGAGCTTCATATGAAATATACTTCACACAGGGTTTCCCGACCAGCGATTGTATATGCATACATATATGAAGAAGAATGGGAATGTTAAACGTTTGGATACTTTATAGTTTAGAATTAAATAATTTTATTATAGCTTAGCAATTTTAGTGACAACTTTGTGTTTTTATAAAAGTAGATGAGCTTCATATGAAATATACTTCACATAGGGTTTCCCGACCAGCGATTGTATATGCATACATATATGAAGAAGAATGGGAATGTTAAACTTTTGGATACTTTATATTTTAGAATTAAATAATTTTATTATAGTTTAGCAATTTTAGTGACAAATTTGTGTTTTTATAAAAGTAGATGAGCTTCATATGAAATATTCTTCACATAGGGTTTCCCGACCAGCGATTGTATATGCATACATATATGAAGAAGAATGGGAATGTTAAACGTTTGGATACTTTATATTTTAGAATTAAATAATTTTATTATAGCTTAGCAATTTTAGTGACAACTTTGTGTTTTTATAAAAGTAGATGAGCTTCATATGAAATATACTTCACGTAGGGTTTCCCGACCAGCGATTGTATATGCATACATATATGCAGAAGAATGGGAATGTTAAACGTTTGGATACTTTATATTTTAGAATTCAATAATTTTATTATAGTTTAGCAATTTTAGTGACAACTTTGTGTTTTTATAAAAGTAGATAATAGATTAACATAACATACTATTTTAAAACAAAAAACATTTTGAAATAAAAAGCCTTTTTCTGTCAAAAGTGATATCTATATCAAAAGACAAATCTTCATTTTACTAGAGATATCTTACAATATCATGTGCCACACTCGCACTCCCTCTTAAAATGATAACGTTGCATATGCACAACCCCTTTAAAGTTTTAATCTTATATTTTTTAGCAATTAGAAATGCAATATTATTACTAAATATTATATTTTCTAAATTTTTACATCATTAAATAGATCTGAAAATGCATCAATATATCCTTTGTTAGTCCCTTATATATATTTTTTTTCGTTTTCTATTATATTTACTCGCTTTAACACAATACATATAATTTTTCTTTGACTACAAATTAAAAATGAAGTTTTTTTGTGGCTTTCATGAAGTTGCTGGTAGAAACATCTGGTAGAAAATCTTCAATTACATTCCTTGGATTGTTTTCTAAAGAATGACAAATGTAGTTCTTTTTACTCTCTTAATTAGCTACAGACTTCAATACAATTATCTCATTTATTACAAAAGAAATAAAAATATAAAAAATGCTATTTTTTATATGTATTAATATGCTCTTATTAACTTTTAGCGCTTTTCGTGTATGTGCTTTTTGTAATGCATAGCAAATTTTCTGAATTAGCTAATTTCATTAATTAAATATCATTTATTTTAATTTCAATTTTTAAATATGTCAAAAAAAGACAGCATTAGAAATTATTTATTTATTAAATAATAATAATACAAATGATTTTATCTATAACAGGATGCAAAAAATATTTCTGATTTATGATCAAATGTATTTTGTTATTTGATTAATATCTACATATTTAAAAGAGCAGAATGTTGTTTTAGTCATCTGGCCTGAATTTTCTGCTAAATCAATTTTAATAATTATTTTTTTTTAAGTAAAGCACATTTTTATAGATGTTCCCGCAATTTTTCAATGTAATCTAATTTTTAAAATTTAATTTTAAACAAAAAAGTCTTTTATGAAATTTCTGCGCCGTGATTTCAATCGGTTTACTTCCATTATTGTAGATATAAAGAGAAACAATGAGAATCACTATTTCAATTACTGATGTCATTATCGTACTCCATTTTAAAAAACCTACTTAATAATTTTTGAGCAGAAAATGGAGTCATTATTATGCATTTTTACTTACGTGGTTGTTACATTTCAGCATTATGTTTTTTTACTATTATTATTCAGCAGATGTTAAAATTGCAAATCTCTATTTATTAATCTCAGGAGGTCTTAGTCAGTAAAAAGGACATTATAGTAAAAATAAAATGAGGTAGAACCCCAATTATCCGAATCTCGGTTGTCTGAAAATCGGCTGAACTCAAAGATCTTAAAAAATTCTTTAAAGTCCGTTTGAAATGTGAAAAAGTTTGCTGTCAGAACTATTTTTCCGATCTGAAATGACAACTTTCAACATATTTTGACTTATGATTACTATTTTATTTGTAAGTTTTAGATCAAAATAATTCCGAATGACTTTTGATACATTGAAGACCATTTTTCCTTTGTTACTAATTATTAATGCTTATTATAGGGGGGGGGGTGAGAAGGATAGGAGAAGTAGTGCTATCTATAGTAAGATAAATAAAGGAAGCCTTGTCAGATAAATTCTTACAGTGTTTAGAGTTTTATTAATTTATTTTTTGTAGCCTTTAGGATAGGTATTTTTTCATTTTAGTTTGATATTTGCAATTTTTTTTATTTTACCGACGCACGTATTTTTTTCATTTTAATTACTTATAAAATTTACTGTGTTTATTTGCTTTCCGCGGCTCTGTGTTGCGCTCGCATCTCTCTCCTTGGTGCTGAAAATTCTCTCTTCTCATGTTTAAAAAGCGAACTATCGACGCTGACCTTTAATTTTAAACAATACGTTACCGCCTTGCTGTTGGAGCGACTTTTAATTTTAATCTATCATTCATGGTGGTTTGAATAGGATACCAAAACTTTTTTAATACGATGTTCTAAATTACGATCACAGATTTTCGTCAAACAAATTTTTACCACAAGCCTCCATGTTATTCAAAAAATTTTATGGAATCCCGAATATCCGAAAATTCCTATGGAACCACAATTAATCGAAAAAACTTTAGTTCCATGCTTTTCGCATAACCGGGGTTTTACAGTATTTCATTTGATAAATTTTGGTAAAAATGCATTTTAAAAAATAAAATTTCTGGATTTCGCCACCCTCAGACGAGGTCCTCAAGTCAATGATGCAAATATTCTCATGCGATATTATAATTGGTAAATGGTACACCAAACTTCGAAATATATTTATTAATAATCTACTGCACGTTAAAATATTTTAAAGATGAAAAATGTAAATAGTATGCAAACGTTGTTTTGGGATTTTATTGAATACATATTTATATGTGACTTTACCATAGTGACACAGTAGGCGTTAATTTTACATTACTCAATAACAACGTTTTATAATTTCCAATCTTAATTGCATGTTACTGATTAACTATAGGTGTAAATTTTATTTCTTAAATAATTTCATTACTTGAAATTAAAGCATAGATAGTAATATTATTTGTTTTAAATTATGTTTTAAGATAGGTAAGTTAAGTTTAATAGGTTTAAGTTAGGTTTAAATTAGGTAGTTTTTTAATTAGCAATTACCAAAAACCGATTTCACTCTCATACATACAATAACAATGTTTTCAGTCTTTCTTCATTTATTAACAAAGATGTAATTATAGTTAATAATCCAAGAGTTTATGTGGCTGTGATTATAATTTTGTCATTATAATCTACATTAGTGAATACAGGATGTTGCTTCTAGGTATGTTATAATGAATTCACAATATCCAAACACCGCTTCTAGAGCCTTTAAAATAGTTTAGTTAACGTCTAAATAAGTATATACTACTAATATTTGGTTAGGGAATTTGCAGATAGGTTGATCGATGACAAAAGTTTGACATTTTCTTATTATAAATTTCAATTAACTTGAACTCTCTTATTTTAACTATAAATCTTTACATTATTCTACGGCCAGTGTACTATAAAATCATTTGACTTTCATTATAAAAAGCAAAAGAGGATAATCTTTGGATTCCCGGCTGACAAAATATAGGTGAAGAACGTTGTAAATATTATTAACCCATCATACGTAGTATAGAGTAAGTCTTGCAATCGTTTCGAAAATCGAAAATTTTTTGTCGGATTTACACATTTCAGACAACGGAGGTTCCGAAAAACATATTTTTTGAAAAAAATAAACTGGGGTCTGTCTATCAGAGTTTGTATGTATGAGAGCTGTTGCAAACCGCACAGATTCGTTACCATAAACGGGTATTCTCTAAAATATGAAATACCGAATCATTACTTTGAAGTATCACTCGTTCATAGTTACTGTCAATACGCCATGGAACAACATGAAACGAACTTCAAACGCTGTTTACGTACGTTTGTGCAATTCATGAATGAAGCCAGACAGTCGACGCGGTAAAAGATGCGAAGCTGCGTCCCTTTCAGTTTTTTCCTTATTAGTCTACGTGTATAGTTCTGTTTCAATGTGTCAGTTATTCTCAATTCTTAAAGGATTTGGATTTAGTTGGAGCTTATTTCTTTTTTTTTATTATTGAAAGAAAAAGAAATAAATTGTGGACATATTTTTCTGCAGTATCATCATATGATAAAGCAAAATGTGATTTATGCCAAATAAAATATTCAATTAAAAGTGGGGTTAAGCAATGATTTAAAAAAATTATTTGTAAAGCATCGTACATCATATGGTTTTTTCCCCCATCAAAACCATTCTTATCGCCTGTCGCCGTCATTGAGCCAGCAGCCTATTAATAATGAAATTATGTTATAAAAATTACAGGTTTGCTTTCAGTGTATTCATTTTTTTTCCCATACAAAATTTTTGCACGCGTTTTCATATTTTATATTTGAAAACATTTTTATGATAAAGACGAATTTTTAGATTACTTGTAAAAATGTGCTTATGAAAACTCTTATTTTTCTTTTATCTTTTTTCGTTGATTGTAAAAATATATTTGGTGTTTATTTTAAAATTTCAAATTTGGAAAAAAAAAGCTTTAAAACATAAATAAAAATTTTCAGAGATAATTTGATTGAAGTGCAATAGTAGATATTGTTTGATAGGATAATTACGTAGAAATGAAACATATTGTTTTTAAATATTTTTAAATTATTCTAGAAATTAAATTTTTACTATACATAATTACTTTAAGGGGTCAGGTACCTTTCGAACTAACAAAATAAGTGAAAAAGTGACCTCTGTAAGAACTACTGTCACTCTATATCTAATTGACTTTTGACTATAAAATTGAAAACATATATTAAGAAGAACTTATTTTATTAGTTAAAGTTGTTAAAAAAAGTATACACGCATGAAATGTTTTTTTTTATTATTTTTAAAGATGATACAATTTTTACGGAAGAATAAAACTTGCATGCCTTGCGCGCATGATTTTTCAAGTTTGTATAGCTAAAACAAACCGAGATTTTTTTTCTGGGTAGAGATATAATGCGTTTTTAAAATGACCTACGATAAAAAAAATAAAACTTATAGATCCCGAGAAAAAAATTTATTTTTTAAAGAAATTCAAAATATCGAGATTTTTTTTTTTACAAAAAAGTAGTCGTGAATTCTAAACTTCTAATCTGAGGAACATAATAGTAGGTCATTTTGTGCCTGTGTATGTTTAATATATTCAGCGAAAATTTTGTTAAATTCTACGCAACCGTTTTTCAGAAATCGTGCGCGCAATGATCAAAATCGCTGTTTTGAGAAAATTGACGTCAAAGTTTAAATTTACCATTGGTCGTATGGGAAAAGTGCAAAGTGTTTTAGGCATAATTTTTTTTTCTAATACGAATTTTTAAATGCGGTTTGTTTTTAAATGTTTCTAAAGAATCACATTTAATTATAAGCTATTTTTTAAAAAATCGATTTTTGGATTCTTTAAAAGGTACCTGACCCCTTAAGTGTAAAATTAGTAAGAGAATTTGCACGTAAAAATATTTTGTTTGTGTAAGTATATTTGATAATTTTATTGCATACATTTTCCGATTTTTCTTATTTTCATAAGTAATAAATTCTACATTTTTTTTCATTAAAAATTACAAGCTTAATTAAATTTATGTGTTATGGACAGATGTCAGCGCATAACAATACGTGAAAAGTAAAAAATACGAACTCTTCCAAAAATTCGTGTTCAGTATGTAACTAGATTTCTTGCATTTTTTTTAGAGCATTCGATGATTGTTAATACCCGGTTTCTCAACAGTAACGAGTAATGAATATTTTCTAACGGGTAGCATTTTAAAACAATGATATTATACGGGCATTCATTTAGTCGTTAGTTTTACAGTACGAGTCTGCATATGCTTTATCTCCAGAACAAATGGAGATAGACTGTTGAAATTTTGGGCAACTTGAAATTTAGCGTGAGCCTTATTATGCAACAACGGAAAGAAGTATAATTAATATCAGTAATCTCGATTATACCGAATTCTTTTTTTCGGACTCTCGAAACATTCGTTCTGATGAAAGCTATATAAATATGTTCATTTTTTTTCTTTAAGGAGTAAATGTAAAAGACTATCAAAAAGTATAATTTTTTGTCGTTATTTGTTGTTCGTATGTTGCTTTTAAAATGCTTGGGAGAATATTTCCTGAAAATGAACTCAAAAGGGAAAAGTTCGATTTAGTCCAATATTTTAGTCCGGTTTTTTTTTAGTCCTATTAAATGTTTCCTAAAAATATTTTTGTATGGTAGGTAATCTTTAAATATATAGTTTAATATACTTTACATATATTTCATAAACTTTCAAAATTTAGAGTAATACATACTCAAATTATAATACATAATCAAACTTTAATGCATAGTACTCAAACTCTATTACATAAACTCTCAAAATTAGGAGTTTTGCAAATTGTGTAGTTTTCGAGATAAACGGGTATTTCAGACGGACAGACAGAAACACAAGTGATGATATCAGTTTTTATTTTTTACGTAAAGAATTAAAAAATCTACCAACTCAGATGATTAGAAGTATAGAATACTGAAATTTCAGTTTGAAACTGTTTAAATTCTCAATTATCAAAAATCATTTATTTCCCATATCTACAATAACAACGTTTCCGCTCTTGCTTGATTTAATGACACATATGTAATTATACTTAATCCTTCAAATGTTTATGTGACTGTGTTTATAATTTATTCGTCATAATCTACATTACTTAATACAGAATGTTGCTTCTAGGTATATTATAATGAATTCACAATCCAATCTACCGCTTCTACATCGTTTAAAATAGTTCAGTTAGCTTCTAAGTAAATATATACCATTAATGTTTGGTTAGAGATAGACAGGTTGATCAATGGCAAAAGTTTGACATTTTCATGCTATAAATTTCAAATAATTTGAACTTTCTTATTTTAACTATAGATATTTACATTATTCTACGACGTACAATGTTAATAAAATCATTTGACTTTTATTATTAAACGTAAAGAAGGATGAACTCGGGGTTCCCGGCTGACAAAATGTGCATGAAGAACATATTATATATTATTTTATGTTGTTAACCCGTTGGGGACGAGCGACAGAAAACGGCTTAAGAATTCTTGTTTATCTCCGCCAGGAAAACTTTACTATAAAATTTTACCCCCCCCCCCTTTCCTCGGAGCATTTTCTCGATTTAATATGGCACCAACTTCTGTTTTTAAAAACCTGTGTCAAAACATTAAAAATTTCGTAAAAGGCTGCCATCACAATTTGTTAAAACATAACGGTGAATGAAATAATTTTCGACAGGTTCAGCAAAACACGGTGTCGTGGAAACAAAGGACCCGTGGAACATAAAATAATTCAAATTTTTGAGTTTTTTAATGTTAGAACCCCCGTAGCCGTCATTTTGACTGGTTCCACATAGAAACATGCCGACATGAACCAGAAATTTCTTTCTAAAATAAGTCAAATAAGTTCCACAAACAAATAAATTATTTTAATAAGCTTTTTAGCTTACTAATTTAATTTATTTCTTTGTGTAAATTTAAATTCTGGTATAAAAATATATTTTATAACTCCTGAGTAAAATTTCCAGTGGTTCGAATGTTAATTGTCGACTAAAAAAATAGAGCTGAAACATCATGGTTCAAAATGATTATGGATATAAAAGATTATGATGCTGGAAGGTTTTAAAATGCAGTAGAACCTCGATTCATCGTTTTACAAGGGGTGCAGGGGAAAACGATGAATGCGGGAAAACGATGTATACGGATTAGCTTCAAAATGCGAAAAAACGCAATGTTTGTGCTTTACTAATGCACTGCATGCATATAGTATCTATATTATAAAGGCCAAACGTATCTGTGCGTAACGCATACGTCATACTGCGAATGGCAACACTTTAAAATTTAAAATGCAATTTCGGTTTTGCAATTTTTGCCGCTGCATGTTTTAAACTTCTAAATCACGTATATTTTGAATTTTTATACCGTCGTATAGAGAAAAAAATGTACTTTTAAATGCAATTTATTTGAAAACTGTATCTCAATTTATTTATGAAATATTAATTTTTTTGTAGTTTTGAATATATTTTTTCTAATTCTGGCAACAGGAGTACCTTATTAAAAGCAAAGAAGAAAAGGAAAAAAATGATTAATATATCTTTATGTTGCCACTTCCTCATTAAAAGAGAAAAAAAAAAAATGAAATTTGCGAAGAATATCGTTTGTTATAAAAAACGGTGAATTTTGGTTTCATTTACAATATTTCATTTACACTTAAAAGAATATAAACAGTTTAGTATCTGTTCAGCTAATAGCATCGAGACTTTGAGTTTTTAATCAAAATAATTAAATAAAAATGCTTTTTTTTTTTTTTTTTTTTTTTTTTTTTAAGGTGAATACAGATCGCACATGTAAATTTTGATTTGGTGAAAATGATGTCGAGTTCAATTTCACGGGGGAAAAATTCTATGATTGAGTCAAAATGGAATAAAATTTGCTTTTTTTTCATTTTGGAGTACCAGCATAAGAGCCTTAATTGATAACTTTATCATAATAACAGATGTATATTATTTTTTACTGCTTACATGTACGATTAGAATTTAATTTTAACAGTTCATACAACTGAGTTTTATAGAAATAGTATTTTGTTGACTTTCGGTTAAATATCATTTGTTTAATAGTTAGACTCACCAATAAAAGGAACATTTTTTATTGTAACTAATTTTGTTCGTTTATTATAAGTCAATGAAACAGCTACTACCTAAATATTTTCTTTCGTAGAAATTCGATGGGTTCTACCTTGTACTAATAAATACGAATCTGTTGCTTATTAAACTGTAAAAAAAATAATAGGAAATTATAGAAAAATGATATTTATTTTTTAAAATATATAATTTTGCTTTGTTTTTGGTTCTTTTTACTTTTATTTATTTATTTATTTAATATTTTTTTATCAAAAAAATATGCAACATTTTTTTAATCATTTTCTGTAATTTCATATGCATATAAAATAGTTCATACTGTTTCAAATGCCATAATTGCATCAGACAGAGTTGGCATTGGGGCCTCAGCTTCAGTGTTGCCACACAGTAAAAAAAAATCTGTGAAGGTACTAAACATTTTCTAGGAAACTGGGATTCCAAGAATTTTTCATGTAACCATAACAGGAAAAATTCATGTAATCGATTCTGAAACTTGAATTTTTGCTGTTATCGTTACAGGAAAAGTTCTTGGAATCCCAGTTTCCTAGAAAAGGTTTAGTAACTTTGCAGATTTTTTTTTACAGTGCAGATGGGCTACTTTTTTTAAATTCAGATTCTATATTGGCACCACTTTTTTGAAATGGTAAAATAGATGATTTGATAAATAATGTATAAAAACGGAATATATATTACTATTTTTAACCCGCGAGTAGTCGCGACTTTTTTTACAACGTCATTAGTCGCGCTCGATCTTTTCGCCGCTGGCCCCCCACATACCAAATATGTAAAATAAGAAATAGTTTTCACTTAATATACGAAAGTAACATTTCAATGAAGATATAAATTTGCAGTTTTCTTAAATTATGCATTTTATTCATGAGATATGGAGTAATTGGAAAAAGTACAAATGAACTGACATTAGTGATTGTTACGTAGACTTTTTCGCCAATTTCAACTTTGTTTCTGAAAATGTACGTGAAAGAAAAACAGGCGTGTACTGTTACTTCACTAAGGTGGTCTAGAAAGCTTCAAAGTCATCTATACAGTAGATCTCCGTTGTATTTGCAATGTGATACAAGTTAGGAGAAGATAAGTTATAAGGGCGGCGAAAAGACCGACACGCGACTACTGACGGGTTAATTTCTTCTAACGTTGCAAAACGGAAGTAATGGATTTGTGAAAACATTCGAATTCCAGTCTTTAATGGTTTACACATTTTCGAGGCCAGAGGCTCTAAGAAACATGTTTTTGGAAAAAGTCTGCGGTTTTGTGAGTCTGTGACTCTGTCTTTCGGTATGTGACATGAATTTTGTGGGCACTCTATCTCAAGACCGGAATTTAATTTAAAAATATATATATTCAAGTAGTCCCTGATATAAATGATTTTGATTAGTTTTTGGTGTAAGTTGCTCAACAGGTGGCGTAGCTATGCTACATTTTTTTTATGATGTACGCAAAGCTATGTCTGAGCGACTAATGTACGGAATAAAACTTTAGATTCAGTTATTGATGCTCTTTACATTTTTGTTTAAATCGCTCAATATGTGGTGCTGCTATGCTGCATTTTTCATAATTTTTTAAATAGCTCTATCTCAAGAGTTAATGCACGGAATTTAATAAAATTAATATTCAGGTAGTCACTGATATAAAACTATTCTGATTAGTTTTTGTTAAAAATCTCTCAACAGATGGTGCGGTTATGATGTATTTTTTATGATTTCCGCTATAAGGCGATTTAAACTAAGTGATATTAAGGGATAATTAAATCTGGCGTTTAATGAATATCCATGCATTAGTTCTAGCGATAGGGTTGTTGTGGAAATCGACTTAAATGCAGCATAGTAGCGCTATCTATTGATTGTTTTACATCAAAAAGTAGAAAACGTCAATTCATGTTAAGGTTAACTGAATCTGAAGTTTGATGAAATACCGTGCATTGGTTCTTGAGATAGAACTATTGCGGAAATCATGATAAATACAGCATAGCAGCGCCTTGTGTTGAGCGATTTATACCAAACTATAGAAAATGTCAAATCCTATAATGAAATAACGGACTCTGAAGATTGATGAAAATCCGTGCATTAGCTCACGAGACAGAGTTGTTGCGGAAATCGTGAAAATGCTCCATAACAGAGCCACCTGATGAGCGATTTACATCAAAAACTAATGAGCATCAAATTTTATCAGCGACTAACTGAATATAAATTTTTATTAAATTCCGTACATCAGTGCTTGAGATAGAGCTATTGCGGAAATCGTGAAATTGCTGCATAACAGCACCATCTGATGAGCGATTTACACAAAAAATTAATCAGCACCAATTTATATCTGGGAATAACTGAATATTAATTTTTATTAAATTACGCCAATTAGTGCTTGAGATAGAGCACCCACAACATTTGTGTCACATACAGACAGACTCCCAGATAGACATTTTGTAGAAATATGTTTTTTTACATATCTGACCTCTAAAACTTGTAAATCGATCGAAAGCTGATTAAAACCATCTATAATTAGTTTAAACAGTTTCCGTATGTTTTGTTTAATACTTTAACGGTTAGACAATCATTATTCTATAAAATAACTAATTAAATCTTAGAATCTAATGATTTTACACACTTTAACGAACTTGGTTAGTTATCTCATAAAATAACTAGGTATTTTATGAAATAACGGATTATACACTTTAATGGTACCATATACATATCTAATTTAATGTGTCTGTTGCGCATATATTTCATGCGGATTCCTTTGATTTCGTTTTAAAAGATGGCGCTGCTGCCTTAATTGGACCAATTTGAGTTGCTTAAATTGGAAAAGATACACTTATTTACGCATATTTTTAAACACTTTTATAATATAACTGAAAAATAATAAAAACGGCACGGACAAGCAATCTGGATAAAAAGAAATCTATGACAGCAAATGTTGTCAAAAATATCGGAAACGAAGAGGCGATAATAAAATGTGAGGATATTGACTTGCAAGAACGTTACAACTTCTAAATCACCTATAAAAGCCAAAGAATCAATAGAAATGTTATCTCCCTTGCTAAAGTGAATTAATTAGAGACAGCTTATAAACAGCTATTTTAATATCTTCGCCATATAAAGTAAAAGCGGGGTCCTACTCCCCGGTGCTGGCTCATACATTGTTCATTTGTTTGCAATCCGGATGGCACTTTCCCGGAACCCATCTAGGCAAATGCTTTCGAAGTACCTATCTGGATTCATGCATCCATGTCGCCTTTTACAGACGGATTCAACCAGAAGTCGTGGATTTCCAAGCGAACGACGCATGTGCAATTATCCCAAACTAAGAAACCAACTAGCCTATTGCGACAGTCCTCACCATTCAACACTCGAGGAGCCAAGTGTTTTTTCTTTTGCTGCCCTGTCCCAGTCACCACAACGACTTGAATGAACGGTACTCCAATTGTGACACCGGGCCCACGTGCCAATGCAGAGGGTCCCTAAAAAAGAGTTGCTTTGCGAAGGGCCCTCAAGATCAAGATATTTATCAGAACAAACTGGAAAGGGAAGTTACCCATAGCGAAACCCCCGGAAAGACTGAAAAACTTCCTCTCTGACCACACAGAAGCGGTCACGCTCAAGAATATTTCACAGAGACTCCCTGACGAAAAACACAAAGTCGAGACTAGTAGCATGTGGCTGAATGAGGAGGGACCAGGAACGACACCCCTGACGGCATAGACATCGACTGGCCAAGGTTTATTCACTGGAATTTGCTTCCTGACCCACGGAGCCGGAGACCAGACCAGAAGTCATTTACGACCCTAGGTGAGCACAGAAAGCTCGGGATAGATTCAGCCTCGCTAGGGAATTGGAAGGTAAGGAAATCCACGCGCCCTATATTCTCCTTTCACCTTACAACCAAGGTACCGGGCGTGGCCCTGCAGCACATAGCCACACTTTACCTTACCTTACAGCTAACGTGGTTCCTGGGCACAGGTTCACTTTCCCTAAGAAATGGAGGCAGCTACTTGCATTCATAAAGGTATCTCTTGCCATCCCTGGAGAACTAAGAACCTCCACCCCACACGAGCCGAAAGCGACTCCTAGATCGGGGATTAGTAGCGTGAAACTCCAGTTTGAGATACTGGTAACTCTTTATCACCGGACACAGATAACTCTTGTAGCGCACAGACACACAACACGCGGAGCGCGATTTCCCATGGGATTCGATGCGCTACCGCATAAGACGGTGATCCGTTGGCCCGGTTCTCTGTGGCGGCAGATTATGGAAGCGACCGACCGATACCTTGTAATGCAAAGTAAACCTTGAAATAAAAAAAAAGCTTAAAAAGCACAAAAACGATTTTAACATTAAGTATTATGCAATAGGCATTAATCAATTTGGAAAAATTTGGTGAAAAGGGAAAATTATGACTTTAAAGTAAAGAAAATTTGTGTTGAAAAGAAGTCTGATGATTCGAATTTAAAAAGAAAAATCAAAATAGTGACGAATCGTTTTGTCTAGCAAAAATGATGCAATTTTCAGATAGGGTTCCATGTAGTGTGCGCTGGAATAAAATATAAATAAACGAAATTTATGTTCAACCCTTACATCACTTCTTACATAATATTCAAGTAATTAACGATCAGGTCCATAATTTCAAATCTTAATTGCGGATAACTTTGATTTATATTTTGAAATATTTTGATTTAAAATAACTACTCTGGTTTCAGATGTTTGATTTCACTGTATTTTATTGCTGATATTTTGTTTAATCGTTTCATTAATCGGCTTTTGCGGCACGTTGTTTTTAATAAAATTAACTTTATTCCCTAATATTTAAATGAACATAGTAATGTGATGACCAATTTAGAAGAATGGGGGTCCAACTTTGGCGAGTAGTTGCTAATTTGGACCTCTTTTGAATTTTTTTTTCAAATTAAAGTAAGTTTTTTCTGATGTTTGATTTCACTGTATTTTATTGCTGATATTTTGTTTAATCGTTTCATTAATCGGCTTTTGCGGCACGTTGCTTTTAATAAAATTAACTTTATTCCCTAATATTTAAATGAACATAGTAATGTGATGACCAATTTAGAAGAATGGGGGTCCAACTTTGGCGAGTAGTTGCTAATTTGGACCTCTTTTGAATTTTTTTTTCAAATTAAAGTAAGTTTTTTCTGATGTTTGATTTCACTGTATTTTATTGCTGATATTTTGTTTAATCGTTTCATTAATCGGCTTTTGCGGCACGTTGCTTTTAATAAAATTAACTTTATTCCCTAATATTTAAATGAACATAGTAATGTGATGACCAATTTAGAAGATTGGGCGTCCAACTTTGGCGAGTAGTTGCTAATTTGGACCTCTTTTGAATTTTTTTTTTCAAATTAAAGTAAGTTTTTTCTGATGTTTGATTTCACTGTATTTTATTGCTGATATTTTGTTTAATCGTTCCATTAATCGGCTTTTGCGGCACGTTGCTTTTAATAAAATTAACTTTATTCCCTAATATTTAAATGAACATAGTAATGTGATGACCAATTTAGAAGATTAAGAGTCCAACTTTGGCGAGTAGTTGCTAATTTGGACCTCTTTTGAATTTTTTTTTCAAATTAAAGTAAAAATTAAGATTTTTAAATCGAAATTAATCTAAAGTTTTATTTAATTAGCAGATGAATAGATTGTCCACGTCAAGTGATATATTGCAGATACTCCAAAAATTAAGTGAGTTATGCCTGAAAATAAGTGAAGTAGTCCAAAATCGGCTACACTCCCATAATTGCATCAATTCATCCAAAAAGATTTTTTTTAATATTTACAATTAATGCATGCACTCAATTAGTGTATGTGGTGTTTGGTAGTAAGTCATAATGACCTCACAATTGTGTTTATATTTAAAAGGAATTAGAAAATGTATCAGAATATTTTGTATTGTTGTGAGGGGAATTTGAAAATAACTTTAAATGATCTCCAAAGAAATTACTCTGATTTGCAAATCTCCAGTATGAATTTATTAGCATTTGCATATCTTAATAACAAATATAATTACATCTCTGCATCCAGCAGTTTATATGATTATATTTACAATTTATGCATGCAATTTCGCATTACTGATCAGGATGTGTGCAGGTAAGTCACAATAACTGTATATCCTCATTTAAAGATAAAAGGATTCAAAAAATGAGTCACTATATTTTGAATTGTTGAAGCAGGGACTTTGAAAATCATCTTAAATTTAATTAATTAATTTCATTTTCAAATATCAATAGTAAAGTGTTACTATTTATATTCTTCATTGTTGATGTATCCTCTAAGGTTATAATCTTTACAAGTATTTTTCACAGATAAAAGTACTAGGGGCGATCAAATGAAAAGGTACGAAACGCCCTAACTACCAAACCGGTTGAAATTCGAATATGCCGCTTTGGTATAAAGTAGTGAGACATTGAGAGATGCGATTGGAGTATTCAGCGTAGTTTTTAACATGCGTAGGCGCTTGTGCATAAAGGGGGAAAGAAGTAGACAGCAAGGGAGTTCCGTCTAATTGACGCGGCAATGCCTGTGAATCCATCATGGTTTTCCCATTGGAAAATCCGATGATTAGAACAGCGAGGTGCTATCAAATTTCTCACAGCGTCAGACTTTGATCGACACCTCGCTGCGCTTTAATCATTGGATTTTGCAATGGGAAAGCCATGATGGTCTCACAGGCACTGCCGCATCAATTGGACGGAACTCACTTGCTGCCTGTTTCTCTCCCCTTTCATGCACAAGCGCCTACGCATGTTCACAATTACGCTGGATACTCCAATCCCATCTCTCAATGTCTCACTACTTTATTCCAGAGCGGAGTATTCAAATTTCAACCGGTTTGGTAGTTAGGGCGTTTCGTACCTTTTCATTTAATCGCCCCTAGTAATATTAAAAAAAAGAGAGAAATTGGTAGCCTTATAGATAGCAGAAATAAGCAAAATAGTAAATTTGTTTGTTATAGCGCTTTTTTAGCGAACTTCATGTGACATAAAATTGGCTTGCAGAAGGAATGCACGAAATGTACAAAAATAAAAACATGATTATCTTACTGTGTGTTAAGATACCAAATGTATATTAGGGTGGATCGATTGTCTATGACGAAAAAAAAATTACCATTTATCAAAATCTACCTATACGGAAAAGATGTTCCATTGTATGGAGATTAAGGGAAAAAAATAACAAAAAATAATTTTAAATTTAATACTGCCACAAAAAGGTTGAATTTTCGAAAAAAATTGAAAAAAAAGACCGAATTTTGGTTAGGTTATTTTTGTCAAAAACTAATTATTTTAATAATTTTTAAAATCCAACAATGCGGAAAATATGCTATATCGTATGGAGGTTAAGTAAAAAAGAATAATTAGTAATAAATTCAAAATTTAATGCTGCCACGAAAAAGTTGAAAATTCGATAAAATGCTGAAAAAATGGAAAAAAGATCTAATTTTGGTTAGATTTATTTTTGACGCAAAATAATCATTTTAAAATCAATCAAAACCTACCTTTGCGTAAGAAATATTATACTGCATGGATATTAAATAAAAAAAATAAAACTATATTACACTCTAAAAAATAAATGTGTAAATCAGCTAATTTTACCCGTATATATGTGTAAATTTATAAAATTACACACCTGTCGTAAAATTTACACATATTTTTCTGAAATTTACCTGTTTTTATGTGTATTTAGCATATTAAAATAAGTGTGTAATTTGCTATCACTTGAAATACCCAGATAAGTGTGTAAATGTAGAAAAGTGGTTAGATTTACACAAATTGATGAGTTATTCTATTTTAAACATATTTACGTGTACACAAACATGTGTGTAAATTTCTAAAATTACATGCTTGTCATAAAAATTACACACTTTGAACAAAAATTTAGCTGTTTTTATGTGTATATAACTTATGAATTCAAATATGCAATTCGTTACCGCTTCCTAAACTCAGACAGATGTGTAAATGTATAAAATATTTGGAGTTACACGAATTGGCGTGTTACACATAATTAAAAATGTAAAAATTATCTTAGTTACATTTATTGTCATTACTAGAGATCGACCGAAAATTCGTTATCGTGTTCGGCCAAAAATCCGAGTTTCACCGAAAATTCGTTTTCGGCAAAAATGCTGCTGAAAATTCGGCCAGACCGAAACTATTTGAATTCTAGAAATTTTGTTTCTTCTTATGGAAAATTTCAGTATGACTTCTTGTTTGAGCTGTTTCCGCTGAAATAAGATACTTTTTAGATGCGTTTGTACTTATATAAATACTTAGTACCCGCAGTCGCCGTTCAGTCCGTCTTTCCATCTGTCTATCTGTCCGTCTATCCGTCCGCATATAATAGAATAAAAACTATCCAACAGAATGCTTTTAAATTTAAGTATATAATTATTGCAAAATTTTGTCGTATCATTTCAAACTTTCTGAAAATCGGATGTATAGTTTAATTACAGGGATGGTCAAAAGTTTTCCGTTACATTACGAACAATGAAAAAAAAATGTTTAAGAGGGCCACGCAAGGTATTAGATAAATGGCTGTCTATGGAAGATAATCTCTGGTGATTTCACTAGATTTAAGCGTGTTTAAATTTTAGCTGAATAGTGGCATTATACGTATGTAAAGATTGTAAACAAAGTGCTCGGCTGTACAAAAGAATTAAAATATGCTACAGTCTGTTGGGTATAAAATTCTGAAATTGAAATTTCAATCTAGTAGGCGTTTTACTCTACAACATAGTTGAAAATGTTTAAGAATTTTTTTTGTCTGACCGTACTCTAACCTGCGTAATATAGTTGGATTGCTCTGTAATTGATATATGATTTATCGTATTTTGTATTCATGCATTTTTGCATAAGACAAATTTTACATAATTTAACAGCTATTTCATAAATCTGTTTATAGTACGAACGCACCTCATTTGTCACGTTTGACGTACAATTTCCAACTTGTTATTTATTGCTATGAACTTCACTGTTTATAATTCTCGGTCATGTATGATTCAAGATCTGGGATAAAAGTATAAAACAAATATGCACGCACATATGGTGCTTTTCAGCTGCTCGATAGATTTTTCAAAAAAAAAGAGCATTATTTCAAAACAATCTCAGGGAGGCGAAGCCATGGCAAGTTTTTTTTTGGTAGGAAGTAGCAAATGTTTATTTAAGTGCACACCTCATCTATATTTAATTTTTTGCTAAAATAGTAATAATTATAAATTATAAAATGATTATTTTTTATTACAACTTATTTAGAGTTAGTTTCGTAAAAAAAAACCTTTTAAGTCGTACTTTTAAATAGTAGTATTTTATTTAATTTCAAGGAGAAATATTAAATAGCTGAAAAGTTATGTATATTCAAAAATGAAATATTCTTTATTGAATTTGTTCTCCACTGTTATAGACCGGGAGGTGGCAGCAAAGACAACCCCTTCATCGAGTTCACGGATGAAATTTCAAAATTACTTAAAAAAAACTTCGCATATTAAAACGGAACCGATCTGCTAACTCATCTCCTGGGGGGAACCGTCCGAAAACCCGATTTTATCGGTTGACTGGTAGGTTTATCTTTTTTTTTTACCCAAATAATAAAAACATGGGGAACTGGGAGAAGGGACCTCAATAGTAAACCTACGAGTCAAATTCTGAAATTTGGTTTTTAGACGTTTTCCAACACTTGGCAGACCGATTGCATTTTAACATGCGAATCGAGTTTTGAGTAATTCTGGAATTTCACCAGTGACGTAGATGAGATGATAATCTGTACTTCCGCCTCCCGGGCTTTTAATTACTTTGTTAATTAATTATTGTAAATGCTTATAATTACTGGCTGTCATAAAATATAAAAGTTGTATTATTATTTTGTTCATATCATGTTTTCGTTTGAAGCTTATACACAATCATAAGTATTTATGCATGTTTATTTTTTTGAAAGAAATGTGTCCCTATACACCTTTAATTAATGAATAATTGTGAACATTCATGTATGCATTAATAACTTAAAAAAAAAAATTAATCTTTTTTTTTTTTTTTTTTTTTTTTTTTTTCGTTTTCGACCGAAAATAGAAAGCTTACCGAAATTTGGTTTGTGTCATGTTTTAGGTCTTAAAAACCTGTTTCGGTCGATTCAAGGCCATTACCCATATAAAAACCATAGTGACAGTGATGTTTTTGTCATATTCCTGCAAATCACGATGGTCACGTCTCACGTCCCATCTATAACCAAAATGTCCGCACTCATAAAATCCCACTGTAAGTAAAATATGAGTTGTTTAAAAACAAAAAGAATGTTACTCAATGTAAAAAAATATGCTTCTGACAAATTTGAAAAATTTTCCGACGTTACTGCGAGTCACTCACATATGTGATCAAACGACCAGTATGTTGTTAAGTCACAATGTGAATGTTTATTTGAAAATAGGACACATTTAGTTATCGGAATTGTGTTAATGCATTTGTAGGATGATGACTGATTTTTGTTTCAATCATTGAAAATGAACCCATATTCATTAATTTATTTCCTAACACACACACACACAAAATTTTTTTTTATAAATGCATCAATTTTAATCAGCAATTATAAATTATGATGCAAACTAATTTTGCATATAATCCACGAAATAATTTATTATTTCGTAATTTTGCATATAATCCACGAAATAATTTATTATTTCATAATTTTGCATATAATCCACGAAATAATTTATTATTATTATTATTATTATGAAAGTTTTTCAAATGCTTTCTATATTCCATGAAAAGTTAATAACTTTGGTTAAACTTACAGCAATCTATATTATAAAGGAAAACACATTCGTTAATAACAGCGATATCATTTTAACGGTGGCAACACCTGATAAATAAATTTCACTTGCACTGCGACTTTCTTAACTTCAAATAGTTGCACAATTTAATTTTTTTCACAATCAAATAGGGAAAGAAATGTTTCTTCAAATGTAATTTTTTCTATCGTACCTCAATTTGTTGTTTTTTATGGTTAAAAAATAATCTGAAACCATGTTTCTTTTTTTAAAACTATTGTGTGCAATACAATTACACAAGATTAAATTCCATAAAAAAAGAAGAAAAAAGAAAGAAAAGAAAATCAGCATTTATTTCCGGCTAATATTCTGCAACGAAATTGAAAACTTGCTTATAAATAAACTTGCATAAAAAAGTATATAAATAAAACGTAGCTGTAATAGACATGTAATAAAACCTCGCGCTTAAGCTATTAAAACTATTATGTAAAAAAAATGAAAATGATTATAATAGCAAATTTTTTTTTGTGATTTTGTTTATTGCTAACTCTCGGTATGTGTTTAACTCAAAAGTATTTCTATTACATTTCAAAACTTTTTTTAAATTTATAACTTATTTTTTCGTATGAAAATTCTTTTTGGTGTTGTATATGAATAATAAAAAAATATTAAATGTAAAAAGTTTATTAATTTTGAATTAAAAAAAAATTTCTTCTGTTTTTTATAATTTGGGAAGTTTACACTGATTTATGAAATTAATCTTAAAACCAGACACGGCAGAAAATAATATTCAACTGAGAAAAGCAAAGGTTTGTGTGTGTATGAATAAGCACAGAAAGGGGGGTGGGGCGTTTTGTAATGAAAAGCTGCTTTAATATTATAAAAAACAGTTGTATGCATATAGTTGTATATATTAATATACAATATGGTTGTATACATTTTTTTTTCTGTTAATGTTTAAGGATTTTAAGTTATTCTTTAAAAATTTGCTTGCCACTTTTTGCAAACCTTTTAAATAAATGTAACATTTTCTGAATGTAAAATAAATGTACACAATTTATGCTACAACCATCACATAATTAATTATTCATATTTTTATTTATTGTTTTCCAGAAATGTCTTAAAAATAGTTAGATCACAAGCAGTTTATTCAACAGGAAATTAATATAAAATGACAGACAAAGAAAAAAATTTCTTTCAATGAACACTTTTTTGTTTTTAAAAACACATTTTGCATCTGCTTGGAAAAAAAGTCGTCTGCGGCTGGCTAACCGTAGAATATAAATAAACAGAGTGTATGTAGTAAGCTTTCGAACGAATGCAGGAACGATTACTCGACAACTTAGACCTGTATTGACGCGGATTTAGTAATTTAAACAATGGATTTCTCAGCAGCGCTTCCAAGATCATACTTCATGCAAAATATATAAATCCGAGATAAATACACTGGCTTAGGCGTGGTGTATATGCTTCCAGCCTTAGCTGTTGTGCTTATGTATTGGACTTACAGTTCTCCAAAAAAATTGAACTATAAAGAATGTCGGTGAAAAGCAGGTATGAAAAAAAATATTCTTGCTATTTGTTTTTTTTTAAATTATAAAGATTTTAATTAACTTCTTATAAAATTGTTTTAAAATTTTAATATTTCATTAACTTCATTTAGTTTAATAAATTTATTGTTCATTTTGTTGAAATATATAATTTGCCTAGTGACAATTTTAATCAGATGATTAGAAACAATGATTTCAACAGCATTTCAATCAGACTTCTTCCCTTTTTAAAAACATCTGGTTAAGATCATGGTTTCATAAATTTTAAAAGTATATGGGAAAACATACAATCAATGGTTATGTAATCAGTAAACTTTTAAATATACATAAATTATTGAATAAAAAAGCCTTTTTAGAGAATGTTTTCAAACATAATTTTTAAAATTTTGTGTTTAAGTAATATTCTGAAATAATTTGCATTGCATATTTTTATTTTTTAAAAATTGCATCTGCTCAGAAGATGATTATAAGAAATAAGGCACAATGGATAAGTGTTTTTAAAAGAAAACATGGAAATGTAATATTAAGGGGGGGGGGTCGATTTCGATGATTATTCAATTTATTATTCAACTTGAGAAACGTTAAAAATCTATAAAGAAATATTCATAGTGCGTGAAACTTTTCAATTGTTAAATTTTATTAATTTGAAAATTTTCAAAGTAAATTAGAAGTTTGGATACTGCATGCAAATGAGAATAGAGAAGTTACACAATCAATAACGATTTAAACATGATTTTACTAAAAAAAATTTAAATATTAAAAGAATATCGCATATACTTCAACGATATGAAGCTAAAATGTAATAATTGTATTTCATTATTTACTTTTTATTTTGATAGCTTTACTATTTTAGGTACTTTTTATTTAGCTGGGCGCCAGTGTTATATATACACAAATATATACGTACATGTATATAAATACATATGTAACTATGAATACATATATAAGCATTATTACATATGAGGACCCCAGAAGCCAAGGGGTATAAATGACAAAATTGAAAAAAATAAACTAAATACACAGACGACCTAAAAATATGCTTTTTTCATTTCAGGTAAAGAAATATAAGTGATTTTCTTATTATTTGCTGAGTTATAGAGGCAAACCACTTTTTTCGAAAAACAAACAATATTGATTAATTATACATTTAAAGAAAGTTGTACTTTATTTTTTAACATTTATTGAAATAAGAGTTCAAAAACCAGAATGCAACAAGTATTCCTATTTCAATCCACTCAATTGTTATTGATGTTCCAATTTAACATCAATTATCTTTAAACTGGATTTACTCCAAATCGAAATTTTGTCACTTGTACCCCTTGGCTTCTGGGGTCCTCATATATAAGCATGTATTTATATGTGTGCATGTATATATAGATACAATATGTGTATAGATAGGTATATGCATGTGTATATATAATATTGACGTCCGATTAACCGAAAAGTACCCTATTTTATATCTTGAATGATATTATACAGATAAGTTTCAAAATATATACCACAAGCTCTATTATAAAACGGTATGATTAAAATGGATTTCTAATGGATTTCATCTAATCCTATAAATAAAGTATTGGTGATAATAATAATGAACTAATATGTTGTTCTATTTTATACCAATGATCTGAGTTCTTTTACGTATTCATTTACTTCAGAAAATTAGTAAATCATTTGATATTGTATTAACTATTCTTTTCTTATTGGGTCACATAAAAAAAAAAATATCTGTTTTTTTAATAAACATATACAAATCAAATTTTCACCACATTTCGTTTTAAGAACTGCATAATAGATTGTAACTCATTGTACTATTTATGATAGTATTAGATTTATAGTGACTCTGTCATTAAACATCCAGCAAACCAAATACGTACTTGGAAAAAAAAAAAAAAAAAACGAATTAAAAATTCCAGATTATAGGCGAAATAGAGTAGATGCGGTGCTATGTTAAATAAACAATTAACGATCGTTGTTTATTTTTATCATACATTAAGAGTTTTTTGGTTTAAATGTATAATTTCACAAATAAAAATGTAATTTCGGCAAACTATTATTAAAATTATTTTTTTAATAATAATAAAAATGTTTTTAAATTTTTTTTTACAGCTTGTAAACTTTTATGTAAAATGAATTAATCTTTTATATCACCACGTTGTATATCTGCAATATCCCAAAAAGTGAAAGTTACTCATACAATGAGAATCAATGTTACTTTTATTGTCAGCTTAAAAAAAATATGATTATATTTATTGTTGCTATCTTCAAACATAGCAGTTGTCAGCCTAAATATTTTTTAGAATTGTCAACATGCAGCGATACTGAGATAAATTTTCATATCAAAGTTTTATTTCTTATTTGATTAGTTTTTCATAGTTATTGTAAAATGAATTTTGCAGAATTTGTAATATGATGGTAAATAGCTAAAAAGGAGATTTTTTTACAAAGGTAAGTTCGTATGCTTTACAATTTTGTATTTGAAAAATGATGAAGTTGATGTGAAGTATATAAATTTTTGTTTATTTTAAACATGAAAAAATATCAATATTTTTATTTATTTATTTATTTTATACATTTCTAAAATGATTCCTTTTGACACTCCAATAAATATTTGCAATTTCAACATCGAATAGCACTTGAAATAATTATGTTTCAGCTTGTTTATCACAATAATTGATATAAAAATACACGTTTACACATTTTTACACGCCCTAGTTCCCCTAGTTTTCTTAACACTATTTCTACCAAAATAAAATCCCATTTTTTAACAAAATTCAATTCTTTCTTTGTTTCTTTTTTTTTTTTTTGTATGTGTATGTATGTGTGTGTGATTTTTAGATTGAAATAATTAAAAAGTATTTTTCATACATTGAAGACATTTTTAAGCGTATTTCATTCAAAAACAATAAAAATTAAAATTTTAAAAAGTATCATTTGGTATCCGTAGAAATACTGTTAGTAAACAAGTAGATCGAAAAAGTCAAAAGATTACTTCATACCCATAAAAAAAAATAGGTACATTTGCAATTTTTTTTTATTTATTTTTTTTTATTTTTCAATTTTATTTTTCAAATAGTATTTAAACTCATTGTACATTTTAGAATCGAAGTAGTTTGAACTTGTTTAGGTATTTATGTGTTGCAGCGATCTCTTGAAGATGGATTGCCAAATTATAGAGCATATATGACTTTATAATAATATATATTATAATTAACGTTTCATAACATATATGGCTCGTTTCTAATCATAATATGTGAAGCATACCTACATGACTTGTGTATAAGATGTAAACGATGACATAGATGCATAAATATATAGGACATAAGACGTAAATATTACTTATATAAGAATGTTTATGGAAAATAAATGTTTGGAATGTATATATGAGAACGTGAGTTTCAAAATTTAAAAAATCGAATTATTACAATCAATCTCTAATATTAATGAGCCTACATCGAAAAAGCATTATAATCTGCAGAAAAAAAATAGTTTTATCGTGCATTTCTATTATTGTAAAACCACGCTTTATAATGAAAACCATTGAACGCAGTCAGGTTTTTTGCGATTTCCTGATATTTTTTTTATTTTCTGGATAAGGCCAGCTTTGAAACTCACGTCTTCATATATAAGATATGATCAAAGTTGACCGGCCAACTGCGATTTTAAACATTTTTTTTTAAATATCTAGAAAAATACACGATGAATTATCCTGAAACTCTAAGTGCGTAAATATAATAGTACAGGTCACACATTTCCTCGAAGATTTTTTCATCAAACTCCATAGGGGACTGTCAACAAATTGAAAATGAAAGAATATCCTTTAGATTACCCTGTCAAAACTAATGTTGCAAAAGCCATCAAACTATAGATTATGATTAAGTGGATTATTGTAATAAACTGTCTTCATTTGTATGTGGATAACATGTATACTCGTAGAGAAATTAAGATTTTAATAGAAATAGTCTTAAATTTTGACAAGTTTTTTTTACTTATAATTTGCAGAGTTCTGAATATAAAATAGTGTACTTTTACGAAAATATGACAAAAAACATTATACATTATAGCGTTCACGCATGCGCAGTGAAAAATTATTCAGTAAACCTATTTATTTTTCAAACAATTTTTATTATTAATTTTGATTAAAAAGTATTGTGTATAATGTTTTTTGTCATATTTTCGTAAAAGTACATTATTTTATATTCAGAACTCTGCAAATTATAAATAAAAAAACTTGTCAAAATTTGAGACTATTTCTATTAAAATCTTAATTTCTCTACGAGTATGCATGTTATCCACATAAAAATGAAGACAGTTTATTACAATAATCCACTTAATCATAATCTACAATTTGAGCGTTTTGGTACATTAGTTTTGGTAGGATTATCCAAAAGATATACGTTCTCTTTCAATTTGTTGACGGGTCCCTTATGGAGGATCGGGAAAAAAATTTTCATGATAATATATGGCTGTGCTATTATGTTTACACACACCTGGAGTTGTAGGGAAATTCCTCAAGTGTTTTTCTAGATATTTAACAAAATATTTAAAAATGCAAGTGGGCGGTCACCGTGCATATATATATTTCAGGATGATTTTGGCGACATCGTAACTGCAACTTTGGTGTAAACCCCATTTTCTCTGTCCACCATATCTGTATCAACTACGTCTACTACATTATAATCGCATATATTATTTATAGTAATTAATATCATACAATTAAAATGCTTAAAATATAAGTACTTAATATCGGTTTTCTTTTTTATATTTAAGATTTTTTATAGTTGTTATGTAATTAAATAATCACTCGTGATTTAGCGTTCAAAATGCGTATTAAAATGCTAAATTAATTTCATTCAGTCAATAGTGATCAATAATCTTTCAATTCAGTCAATCAATAACTCTTATAATTTAAAGATTACAAAAAGTACTATGTATAATGTAAGAGAATATTTTTTTATATATAGATTTTATATTGATTATGATTTTAACATTCAAGCAGAAATATTTCTTTAGTAATTTTAACAAATATTGCTGTTAAATGTCACACAGTTTGATAAAAGAATAATTCTATATTAATTTTAATACATTATTTTAATTAGTAAATAAATCTCCTGTAATTTTTCTAACAGAATTAAAAAGTATTTTGGCCTAGGTTTGAAGCGGGATTTTTTATGAGAGCTGCCAATGCTCTACCAAATGAGCTATCGGGGATGAATCTGGCGGACACAATTCAGCCAAAGAACTAGAATTATATACTAAATAAAGCTAACTAATGCCAGACTGGCAGCTTACGCTAAAAGTTGCTGATTCGAATTCTGCCCTGGACGCTTTTTTCACCCATTTAGTAAAATTATATTAAAGGATAATTCTGATTGAACATTCGTGGTTAAAGTTGACTAGCTATTTGTGGAGCTTTACATGTGTGATGATAACTTTGGAAGTTAAAGTGAGCAAAAGCTTTCAAAGAGAGTGCAAAAATACAATTAGCACAGCCCACGCAAAAAAAGTTTGTAATAATTTATTTTAAAAAAGAAAGAAAAAGGTACGGTTTTATTTTTATCCTGTACATCGCAACAAAAGAAAAAAAAATCTCCATAAAATAAAATTATGCCATTTTCATAATACGGAGAAATATGAATTTAAGAAAAGCGAAAATTCTAAATAAATTAAAAACAGCGCAAGCTGTTACACTTGTAAGACTGTGTGAAAGAACTTTAACTTTTAACCTAATTTAAAAGACAGTCTTCATACTGTCTATATACAAATTATACATTCCTGTTCATAAACTATGAATGCATCATTTTCCGACTTCATACCAAATCTAACAGAATGATAACATATTATAATTTGAGACTATCCTGATTGTTTGTAAATTAAGCATATTGGGATTTGTGGCCTTGTTTGCAAGTCAGTTTAAAAAAAAATAAGTGCCAAGTATAAATGAGTTTGTTCTTTATGCAATTTTGTTCCGTGATCATGAAAACTTTTTTTTTAGAATTTACATATCAAAGCATAAGGTAAATCTCTGTATACAAAAATCTGTGTATTTTAAATATTACACAAAAGTGTGTGTTTTGCATGTTACGCATACCTATGTGTAAGAACAGAATATTAACACATAAACCTGTGTATTCTGCATATAACACAAAAATATGCGTATTTTGCATATTACACAAGATTATGTGTATGTTCCTATTACACAAAATATGTGTAAAAACAGAATTTTACACATATGTATGTGTAAAAATATTGCACAGAAATGTGTGTATTTCAGTGCAACTTACACATTAAAGTGTGTATTTCAAGAGTTATCAGATAAGTTTTACACATTTGGACTTATCATCAAATTACACATTAAAATGTGTATTTTTAAATTTACACATTTGGCGCAATTTACACACCAATTTACACATATAGACATGTCGTTTTTGTATCATCGATTTACACATTTTTGTGTGTAAATTTACACATTTATTTTTTAGAGTGTAGAAATTTAATACTCCTGCAAGTGATTTAAAGTTTCGAAAAACTGGCAGTTCCAGTTTTTTCAGATAGACTTTGTCTGCTTGTATTGTGTAGCTTAGTGTACCTCAAATATTACTGTATCATGGCGTTGTTAAAAAAATAAGAAGAGAGAGAGATATGAATTACACGCTATTTGGGTCTAGCTTTGATATGCCAGTAAATATGCTCCCTATTACAAAGAGTTATAAAATTTACATATTGGTATTTAAAAAATAACCGAAGAAAGGAATCGGTCGACATCTATTTATTTCCTGCCAATGAGAAGGAGTTGCTAATAAGTTACTAGTGACCTGTAAATGAGATTCAATCTCAATAACTTACCTCAGCAGCATTTTAAGAAAAATTAAAAAGTTTAACGACATATATTGCGCTCTTCTTAAATTTTGTAAAACAAAATAAGATACTGAAAGCTACTACAGTCTTTTGGACCATTTCCGAAAATACTGCCTATTTTTTTCAGTTCAATAGATTTCAATATGAAAATGAATATTGAGTGTAAACTAAACCGACGTATTGAGTGCAAACTCACTTTTCTGCATCATCAGCTATCATTGAAAAGCCAAACTGCTGCCGAGCTAGGTGTCACATCATCAGAATATTGGACAGTTTGTGCACTTCCGACCAAGCAGGTGCTGCCATCGTGTCTGGTGCACTTCAAGATGTGGGCATTATCTCACAAAACTATGAATCGAATGCTACTGACAGAAAAAATTCGGCATGACAAAACAAACCAAAGACCACTCCATCGTTTTAGTCATTCTCTTTAGTCATTTCTAAAAGATTATGATCATGGCCATTTTCTTTAAACTTTGATGGATGTAAAGACAGACTACATCACTAGAAAACAATAGAAGAAAAATCATAATAGAAGCAGACTTGAGCTTGAAAAAAGAACTGGGTTCCGAATACATCGGTCACATATATATAAATTCTGGGTAATTACCAATCAATTTGAAAACACGACGTACATTTTTTTTTGTCATATGTTAACAATAATGTACATGTAACAAAGTTGGTTGCGATCGGTTGTGACGGAATATCTGTTAATATAGATGTTAAAGAATGTGTTGTTCGAAATATGGAACTGATCTTCAAGCGTCCACTACAATGGTTTTTGTGCTAGTTACACAACAATGAGGTTCCACGATGTCATCTTTTTACAGCGTAAATGGAACCGCGGCTTGGCACAAATGCTTCACTGGTGAAATAGAAAGATTATTCGCAGCATGTTAGAAACTTTTTGTATTTTCATTTATGTCAGTATATGAATTCTAAAAGCGCGCGAGTGAAATCAAACGGTCTGTTGTAATCCTAATCATTACATTAAAAAATATCTATATTTTCTATTTACCAGCTTTTTGACCTTTTGCGAAGGATTACATAGATTTAATTAAATAGGAAAATGTGTCGAACCTCCACTAACTGAGGGATTTAATAACGACATGATTTCAGAAGCAATATGTAAATCCAGCAATCATTCCCGTAAAAATAACATCTACTATCAATAATATCTATTCACGCAACGCTTATTCTACAAAACTAATAATCAAAAGAGTCACGGAAGTATTTCTGCTGTGTATGGACCATAGTATATAAGAGACGGTTTTATAAAAATCAAATTAAATTACAAAATCTCATGCCGATTTTCAATACCGAACGTCATTATCGCCAATTGCAATGTTGACGATTTTTCATGATTTAATACTAATGAAGCTGTTAATTAAGAAACTAAAATTGTTATCTTATAATCAATCAAATATCCCCTCATTGCAATAAATGTTAAAAATGTCTAAAATTCATATTTTATTTTACTAAAAAAGGTTGATTTTTTACTGTAAAAACGTTCAAATACATAAAGTTGAGCCCCATTGCGGCATATTTAAATTTTGAAATTAATTTTTTTAATTATTTTTCTCATACTCAGCATATAATATAATATCTTTTACGCATAGGTAGGTTTTGGATATTTTTTTTAAACTATTATTTTGAATCAAAAAGAATCTAGCCAAAATTAGGTCTTTTTTAACTTTTTTTCGAAATTCAACCTCATTGTGGCAGTAGTAAAATTTAAAATTAATTTTTTTAATTATTTTTCCCTTAATCTCCATCCAAGAGAACATCTTTTCCGCATAGGTAGGTTTTGACACTGTGAAAAAAAAAAAATTTTCGATCCACCCTAATGTATATTCCATTAGTTATAAAAAAATTTTCAAAATATATTTATTTTATGTTTTTTAACGATTGTGCAATGCAAAAAAATAAATAAATAATACTTAAAAAAAAAAAAAAAATGCTAAGAAATTGTCAAAAATTTACTTTTTGAGACCCCATGTATCATCAAAATATGTTTAAAAAATATTTTTTTTTCTTTAACTCTTCAATCTTTCTTATTTTTCACCTTCTTAATATAAATCCATAACTAAAATTAAAACTAAGCGGATGTGGCAAACCCAAAATTTTCTTCTATCTTATACATGTTAATACTTCCCGAAAAATGAAACATGGCAGCGTAACAGATTAGGAAATTTACTCCAAAATCTATCTTCAACGACTTATTTCAAGTTCTAACTGAATCTACAGTTTGATGAAAATCCGTGTATTAGTATTTAATGTAGTAACATCCCAGAAATCGAAAAAAAAAATTGGATAAAAGCACTACTTGTTGAGCGTTTTACTCCAAAAATTAAAAAATATAAATTTATATCCATGTACTAATTGAATTTCTGAGATAGAGATATTGCGATAACCAAGAATAAAGCCACATAGCAGAACCAACTGTTGAACTATTTACTCCGAAAACTGAAGAATTTCAATTTATATCAGGGAACTAAATTATACGAACTGAATCTAAAATTTGATAAAAATTCCGCATTAGTTCCTGAGATAGAACCTATTGCGATAACAATAAATAATCTCACATAGCAACGCAATCTGTTGGACAATTTACACAAAAACCTAATCAAAACCATATTATATTAAGGACTAACGAAATCTGCAGTTTTATGAAAATCCCTCAATTTGTTCTTGAGATATAGCTATTGTGGAAATCGTGAAAAAGGCAGCATAGCAGTGCCACCTGCTGAGAGATTCACTCCAAAAACTAAAGAATATTAATTTATATCAGGGACTAACTGAATCTGAAATTTGTTGAAAATTCGTGCATTTCCTGAGATAGAGCTATTGCGATAATCATTAATTAAGCCGGAGAGCAGCGCCATCTTTTAGGCAATTTACGTAGTCAAAATAATATAAAACCATATTACATTAAAGACTAACAGAGTTTGAAGTTTTATGAATATCCGTTCATTAGTTCTTAAGATATAGCTATTGTGAAAATCGTGAGAAAGGCAGCATAGCTGCGACACTTTTTTATGCGATATACACCAAATCTAATCAGATCCAGTTTATATTAGCGTCTAAATGAATCTAAAGTTTTGTGAAATTCCGTACATTAGTTCGTGAGATAGAGTGTCCACAAAATTTATGTCGCATACATACAGACAGACAGACTCACAGACATATATTTTGTAAAAACTTTTTTTTTAATCTCTGACCTCTTGAACGTGTCGATCCGTCGAAAACCGCAATTAGAAAATTATCACAAATCTAATACTTTCTTCTTGTAAAGATAGAAGAAAGTGAAAAAGTACACACATAAACCCTTTGGTCTGAAGAGATAATATAGTTTAAAAGCAAGCAGGTAATTGCAGCTATTCGTCAAATAGTTCATGTGATTATACAATTTATTCATGAAATCCTACATTACTGAACATATCCTGGTGATCGCAGATATGTTATAATGAGTTTATAATTCCATCTAATGTTTATTTATCTGGTATAATAATGTAGATAATCCATAAGTACAGTTATTTGGAAAACACGGAGACATATTGATCGATGACAAAATAATTCTTATAACTTCGACATTTCTTTAATACATTATTGAATAACTTTTATCTTATATTGTTTTATTTTTTAAATATTAACATATTGGAAACTTCTTTAAACGTAGCAAAGATATTGCGTTCGTACTATAAGGAATTTTTTTAATTTTTCAAATCTTGGTGTAATTGTATACAGTACTTATGATACAGTAGATTATCCGAAATCTTTTGTGTATACCTGTAAATACTATATGATGTCTATTATACAGGAAGTAACGTGTAATAAACATCAGCAACGTATATCAATTTCATAAAATGTTCAATAGTTTAGTATAATTACAACGCGATCCAAACAATGTTTCGCACTATACCGTTGTGTAATGGAATACTTTTGTGTAGCTCTGTAAATCCATAACAAATATTCTTTGCGCTAATGAATGTATATTTTAGTATACACTTTCTGTATGCATATCAATTTTATTAAGTTCGAAAGCGTGTAACATAATTAAAATGCATTTGAAATTATTTTTTCCCATTGGCCGTAATGTAACGGAATACTTTTGATTATCCCTGTAATTAAACTACGCATCCAATTTTGTTAAAATTAGAAATGACTTGACAAAATTATGGAACAATTACATATTTTAAATTTGGTACTACTATGATAGCTCGTCGACCAAAAAATTATCACCATACTATAAGATTAAATGCCAATAATGGATGATCTTGAATGTCACATTCAATGACATTAAATACGATTCTCGTGTTAATATGTCATTCAGTGATTTACATTTCGTTTTTGTATCTGAATTTTTATTAATATTTTACTATTTGTTTTTTCGTTATTAAAAATAAAAATTATGTCAATATGTATAATTTGGCTATTAGTTTGGCGATTTGTATAATTTTTGTGAAATTGGTCGACGGGATAACAGAATAGTACTTTAAATTTGAAATCTTTCGGTTGGGTAGATTTTACTCTGTTATTTGTGGACAGCCGGATGAACTGAACGACGAGAATAGGTGCTACGTATTTACATAACTAAGAACGCACCTAAAAATTAATTATTTGCAGATAATTATAACAGTGTATCGAATGTAAATGTTTGTGCTTGCTTTTGAGTGTACAAAAAATGTAAACATGACAGACAATTGTAGACAATTTTGTCCTCTTGAAGATTATAACTGTCAAATAACATAATATGACAGCAGATCTCGAAATGTTTCAAAAAATAATAAAAAAAATCCCAAAATTTTATTGTTTTATGGCCACAAAATATTTTTTCTTAAGAAATTCAGTAATAAAAATATAATAAAAATATTCAATAATAAAAATATAAATATTATATAATAAAATAATATATTATATAATATATTATATAATAAAAATAATATATTAAATATAATAAAATAATATATTATATAATAAAAATATCGCATCCACTTGAAATTTTGTATATAGGTATATCTTGACAAGGCGCTTCCCTGATTAGTTTTTGGAGTTCATTCGATATGTGTAAGAGGGGGAACGGGGGCTCATGCCCCACCCCTTAATTGATATAAATGGGTGTTTCATGCAGAATTAAGTTTTCGTTCAAAATTTAGATATAGGATCATTCTGATGAGGCGATTCCGTGACTGTTATTAGGTGTTCATTGAATAAGTAAAAACAGGGGGAACGGGGGTTCTAACGCCCCTCCCCTTAATTTATATAAATGGGTTTTTCAAGCAGAAATGTCAGATTTCGTTTAAATCTCTGAATAGTTTTGGAAGTTTAATGGTTCAGTATAAAAGAGGGGAATAACTCTTCTTGAAGTATATAAATGCTAAATGGGTTTTTATTAAGAATTATCTGATTTGCTCTGAATTTTGGATATAGATTTTGTATATGATAAAACATGTCTTTGATAGTTTAGGATGTTCAATGATTAAGTATAAAAAAGAGGATAGGGGAGAGCTGTTTCCCCTTCTTATTTTTTTTTGAACGGAATTAACCGTTGAAAATATAAGGCTGCAATGTACAATTAATATGCGGAGCCTGTGAGCTCAATGCCATCAGTTTAACTGGGCAATATTCTTTTTATTGGTACATTACCCCATTCTAAAAAAAAATCTTGCGTCTAGGACAACATAGTTACATAGTATTAAAAGATAATGCTTTTTTTCATATGCTAAATTAAGATAACTAAATAAGTAGTTAAATTAAATTCATTGTCTCTTGACTAATATGTAATGAAAAAAATATTAAATCATTACTAAACGAAGTGAAATAATGTCTCGTTATTCATTAAGGAATTTTCATACTTGTAATAATCATTTATTTAGCGAGGAATAATTATTGTAAGGATTTAATTGCTGTAAGAATCTAATTTGGCTAATTAAAGCTAGACAATGGACTGGTACATCGAAGTCTGGTGATGGTGGAAGCACTTAAAAGGATTAAGGTCCTTTTTTCCTGTCGACAGTAAGTCTAGCGCTGCCTTTTTCATGTGACATTAGCATATTAGTTACGGCTGCCATTGATTAATCGCCGGACCTCCCTGAGAGCCAAGAGTCGGAGGAAATAGTTTTACTATCCCCAGACGGACGCCAAGGCGTATCCCAGCTGAACCAATCGAACTTTGATCTGGGAGGGGCCGGAAGGAGAGTTGCTCTCCTGATGGGGATGAGAGAGAAGTTGAAGATGAGTCTCGATGATGGAGCTCGCTGTAAAAGGTGTGTGGTAGATTTTCATACAGAACCCAGAGTTCTATGAACTGTATATTATTTTATCTATATCTTGAATAAAGACATTTAACATGGAAAAGGATTGCATCACTTAATAGCTACCTAATAATACTAAATCAAATCTAGTGAAGCAAATTCCTCACAGTGGTGGCAGCGGAAGATTATGAAAATAGCCACTGAAGCCCAGACGCAGCGGACGATGATGGAAATCGCTAGTGGAACCCGGACGCAAGCGACGCGACTCAGAGCCTAGGAGTTCAGACGTGCAGCGGGGACCTGAAGGAATTAGCCCAGACGTAAGCGACGTGACTCAGAGCCTAGGAGTTCAGACGTGCAGCGGGGACCTGAAGGAATTAGCCCAGACGCAAGCGACGTGACTCAGAGCCTAGGAGTTCAGACGTGCAGCGGGGACCTGAAGGAATTAGCCCAGACGCAAGTGACGTGACTCAGAGCCTAGGAGAGATCGGACGCGCAGCGGGAGAACTGAGCCGGAAGGAGGTGAACGGACGGAACCCTGCCACGGTAGCAGGCGTAGCCCGGAGCCCGAGAGAATCCAGAAAACGACGCCCGTGAAAAGGGGACTGTGGATTACCCTAACGTTCAGAAGCGGTAGACATCCGAACAAGGAATACAGGTCAGTGCTCTTTAATTGTTCATTACAAAGGTTTTCACTGTAGGTTGTGTGATCGTTCAAAAAAAATCATCGGCAGTTATCTATGATTATTCAAAACTGAATTAAATTAAATTTGCAAAGTTTAAAATTAAAAAAGTTTTAAGTAGGGTGCAAATTGGCATGCAGTAATTTGAATAACTAATTATTTCTTGGAAATGCATTTTAATTCTTTTGAACAAATATAATTCTGTGATTTAGGATTTAAATCTTTATGTGTAGTAAAAGTTTAAATATTATACTAGAGTTTTGCGATTAGCTAAAGAAATTTCTATTTCTTATTTGCATATTAATCAAAATTAATATTTTTTAAGAATCAGTTGATTGTTTAACATTGGGTTCGGTAAAATGCTTTTGAATCATATTCCTGGTTGAGTAATGATAAGAGCTATTTATCATATTGTGGAGTATTTGTATTGTGAGTATTTTAATAGTGTATTGTGTATTGTGATTTACATGTCGCGTATTATGATTGTGAATATTTACATTACGGGAAATAATTGAGAGGCATCCATTTACGTAGATAACCTAGTATAGATTGTTTTTTTTTCATAATTACGCACCGTTCGGAATGACGTGGTCAGGAAAGAGAAAATGTGATTTGAGGGAATTAGCTGTTGAATTCGGGGCAAATGTAGAGGATTCGGATAATATTCCTAAAATCATAAAAAAAACTAATTGAAGCACCTGATTATGATGAAATTTTGGCATTAGCCCAGCTAAAAATTATTGAAAAGGATAGGCTAGACAGAGAAAATGAAGAAAGGGCAGAAAGAGAATTACTGAAGGCATATGAGAGAGAACAAAAGACTAAAGCGTTGGAAAGGGAGCATGAATTAGCGAAACTAAGGTTAGAACGGGAGACGGATACAATTAGTTTGGCCTCTAACCAGAGCGAGAGAGAACCAAAAATATCTTTAAAGTCTGTTCTACCTAAATTTGATTCAGAGAACTCCGAGATTTCCATTTATTTGAATTTGTTTGAAAGACAAGCACGCAAAGCACAAATCGATAAAAATCAGTGGGTTACTCATTTGTTAGGACTATTGCCTACCGATTTAGGAGAATTGATACTGCGCGAATCTCCCTCTGATTCAGATGATTTCGACCACATTAAAAAGTGCTTCTCGAAAGATTTCAACTTTCAGCAGAAGACTTTCGGCTAAAATTCGTAAATTCTAAAAAGCCCGAGAACAAAACATGTAAAGATTTCGTGTACGAAGCTTCCAATTTCTTTGACCAATGGTTAAGTGGTTTAGAAATAACGACATTCGAACAACTCAGAGATTTGATAAACACTGATCAACTGAAACGTAAAATTAACCCAGAAGCGAAGCAACATTTTATTGATGTTTGGAGCGCGATAATTACACCATTTGAGTTAGCTAAAAAGTTAGACGCGTACGAGGTGGCGAGGAAAAATATTAGGCAGGAAGGATCCCCTAAAATTCATAGCGCCGCTAAACCTTTTGAGCGAAATAAGTCTAAAACCGAAACTAGAACGGATGAGACCAAAATAAATTGGAGGGATAAAGAAAACTCTAAAAATCGCAATGAGATATTCGATAAGAGAAAAGAAATTACTTGCCTTAATTGTAAAAATTAGGTCACTATAAAATTAATTGTCCGGAATCAAAAACTGAAAATACTGAAACAGTTTATCATATCGCGGGTCTACGAAATTTGGAAGAAGATTTTAGTCCCTATGTCAGTAGACGGAAAATTAATGGGAAAGAGATGAAAGTTTTACGTGACACTGGATCTACGTTTGACCTAATTTCTGCTCACGATGTAAATAAGGACCAATTTACTAAAGAAAGGTTTTGGCTAAAACAAGCCTTAGACAACAAACTTCGTTGTTTACCAGTGGTAAATGTTGAAATTAGGCTAAGTGGCGGCAGCTTCATACGCACTAAAGCGGCTGCAGTTGATAAAGAAACGGATATGATCCATTATTTATTAGGAAACAAAACCCAAGCGTTAATTGATAAACAAAGGAAAAGCGCGAAATTAGAAGGGCCTATCGTTCCGAAACCGTGCGCATTTTCGAATTCTGAAACTAGAAGCAAATGCGAGAAGAGAAAACCTCGATCGTTGGATCAGCGGACAGGTTTCCAGACATCTGTAGAGGAGGGAATTGTAAGCGCCGAGGGAGAAAGAGCGTCCACCCATTTCGACCCCCTGTATCTGTGTCGGGAGGAGCGATATACCAGCGCGCCAAGATAGTCAGTCCGAAGGAGGGAATTTTCTCGCAGAGCGAAAGAGAGGGTCTAGGAGGAATGATAGCCTGGGGCAATCGGAGCGCCGTTAGTATTTTTAAACCAGAGGCGAAAGTAAAGTGTACTAACATTGTACCTGGCGACAAAATATCGCTCGTTGGAGAAAAAAGGAGAATTAGGAGAATGCCGCGTTTTAACGGATCAGCGAAAAGTAAAAACTAATCACAGTCCGATAGATATTGGGGAAAATATCGGATCAGACAACCGTGATTGTGTAGAAAAACCAGAAATTATGAAAGAAATTGAGAGCAAATTAGGGTATAATTATTTTTGGCCAAATGCCGAAAAAGAGCTGAAAGAATTATACGAACGATGGAAGAAAGGTGAAATTTCCGAAAATACGGTAATAGAATGTGCCTTTGATTTGATGAACCGCATGAAAGGTCATCAGGTATTAATAGGGGAAATGATGACAAAGGCGTCTGAGAATAAGACGGAGCAAAATGATGTAGGTACGGTGGAGGAAAAATTAACCGAGACGGACGATGTCACTAGTCAGATGCACCGCAGAGCGCTTTCCCAAAACAATAAGGAAAATTTTCTTAAAATGCGTGTTCCAAGGGAGTCGGAAGTTTACTTCATGAGTAAAAAGGCATCGGAATCTGATGTAACTAGGTATGATTTCGGTACTAGACCTTTAATCAGTATCCCGGAAGAAGTTGATTCGGAAAAAAGAGGATCAAATTATAACCAATTGGTAAGGCTTCGCCAAAGTCGGGATTCGCGGAAGAGTAAGAAAACTTTGAAAGTTAAGGTTACCCAGGGAAAATTAGCATTGCGTACGATTAATGAGTTAAGACGAAGACTAGATAACAAAGGACGTAACTCAACGGGAGTTAAAACCCGAAATAAAACGGAATTTTCTTCGCCGGAACGTAAGCCATTATTTAGTCGTTCGAAATTGATGCCCGATCTTATCCAAAATTATGCTTCGGTAATAAAATCTGAGACGCACGATTTTGAGGGAAAAAATCGGAAAACTAAACTTAATTGGAATCCAGAAAGGGAGGAAACTTTCCTCACATCGAAAGAGGTGATCGAAAATCCGATCTGGGATATGCCGAATTACGCGAAGGAATTCGAAAATAATTCGAGCTTATCATCACCCTTTCAAGAAAAAGGTTGTAAAGGGAAGGTTACACATTAATGTTTGAGTAGAGGAGAATGAATGCGAGCTGTAAATAATATTTGTATATAAATTCTTAATTAGCTTGCATTCAAATTATTTCTATATTATATTATTAATTAAAATGTGTATCTGACTTATAAAAATGTTGTATTGTAGTAAATTGTGTGTTTTATCGTACAAGTTAAATTAATAAAATTAACTGGTGCTAACCTCTGTAGTGAATTAAGTTAAGAGTAACTCTACCTCAACGTAAGATTTTCCATGTGTGGAAAATCTCTGCCACAGGAGGGGATGGTTGTAAGGATTTAACTGCTGCAAGAATCTAATTTGACTAATTAAAGCTAGACAATGGACTGGTACATCGAAGTCTGGTGATGGTGGAAGCACTTAAAAGGATTAAGGTCCTTTTTTCCTGTCGACAGTAAGTCTAGCGCGGCCTTTTTTATGTGACATTAGCATATTAGTTACGGCTACCATTGATTAATCGCCGGACCTCCCTGAGAACCAAGAGTCGAAGGAAATAGTTTTACTATCCCCAGACGGACGCCAAGGCGTATCCCAGCTGAACCAATCGAACTTTGATCTGGGAGGGGCCGGAAGGAGAGTTGCTCTCCTGATGGGGATGAGAGAGAAGTTGGAGATGAGTCTCGATGATGGAGCTCGCTGTAAAACGTGTGTGGTAGATTTTCATATAGAAACCAGAGTTTTATGAACTGTATATTATTTTATCTATATCTTGAATAAAGACATTTAACATGGAAAAGGAATTGCATCACTTAATAGCTACCTAATAATACTAAATCGAATCTAGTGAAGCAAATTCCTCACATTATGTATGTTTTGACTGTACTACGAGATTTATACACGGTTTGCTTCGGATCGCATGTAATGTTCTAGAGTATGTTAGAGAACTCAATAGCATAGGTAAATTATTAACCCCCTTACCGCCGAGCAAAAGGGTTAAAATGTAAAGTTTTTTTCGCAGAAATTTATTTTAAATGTTAATAAAATAGCGATTTTCTCTCATGGTATAATTTTTTTGTTACGTGTATGAAAAGTATCCTTGAAAGTATCAATACCTTTTAGTGATTTCGAAAGTATCAATCAAAACTTAATTTCTTAAAACTGGATTATATTTGTAGAATTATATTAATTTAAATAAAGTTTCAACTGCAGTGAAACCTGCAGCCTAGTGAAAGGATATATCAAGTAGCGACAGTGGGAAGGTTAAAGATGCTTCAAAGCTCCTGGATATGTTCAGTAATGTTGAATTTATAGCACAAAAGAATAAGTAAATTACGCGTATTTCGGAATTATTGATGACAATTATATGTTTGATATTACGAAAAGCAAGCGCGCTAAGGTTAAGTCATATGAATAGTGCCCAATTAGTTTATACAAATGCAAACGTTAATTAACGATGACAAAAAAGAAAAATCATTCATTAAGTAAAGATTATGAAACACTCTCCAAAAGTAACATAATATTTTAAAGAAAATTCATTTTTTCATATGCTAAAATGAGATAACTAAATAAACAGTCAGATTAAAACGCACAGACTTTTGACTAAAACATAACGACAGAAATATTAAATTACTATTAAACTAACTAAAATAGTGCTTTGTTATTCATTGAGGAATTATTATTATTATCATTTAGCGACTAATAATTATGTATATTTAATCTCCACTATAAAATTAATGCGCGCTTTGTCTCTTATCGCTTTAATTTAGAACTCTATACGATAGTAAAGTTATTATAGTTTTTAAACATGCATCAAAGTTCCTGGATATGTTTAGTAATGTTGAATTTATAGCACAGATAGATAAGCGAATTTCATATATTCTGGATTGATTGATAAAAGTTATGTGTTTGACATTATTATAAGCAAATGTGCAAATATTTATTTCATACGTATAGCGCACGATCAATTTATCGAAATGCAAATGTTAGTTAACGATAACAAAAAATGCAAATCATATGTCAAGCAAAGATTATGAAACACTCTTCAAGATTAACATAATATTCTTAAGATAATTCATTTTTTGATATTCTAAAATGAGATAATTAATAAGCAGTTAAATAAGAATGCAATGCACTGTCTTTTGACTGAGAAGTAACGAAAAAAATTTAAATTACTACTAAACTAATTGAAAAAGTGTCTCGTTACACCGAGAAAAACAGAATTAATTAAAACTACAAAAAATGTTTCGTGGAGTACATTTTGGTTGCTTTAAGCGAATTTTTTAGTTAAAGTAAAAAATCGGTTTTATTTCTGAGACAAAAAAATATTGTAACACTCTTATACAATTTTAATAAAATTTCAACAATTTTATTTGAGTCTTACTAAAGTATTTTCAATTTATAATTCCAACAAAATTTTGTTGTTTTTGCAAAATTTAAATTGGTGTGCAGTAGCCATAACTCTCTCACGTAATTTTGTTTAATTGACATATATAGCTATAAAGGATTAACATAATTTTTGGATAATAAAACTTTTTAAATTGAGACGGATAATGACGTTATTATTATGTTATTATGCATTTCGGATGAAAATTGTAGACGGAAAATTGAAAAAAAATAAAACACAATAGTTTTTTTTTTAGTTTTTTTATTTAAACAATTTTTTTCCATTGACGCCAATATGAGTCTTAAACAAGGATCAACATCAATTTCTTTTTCTGGGTGTATTCATTAACGAATTGCCTTACTAGTAAAAGTAATTTAGTTAGTAATAATTAGGTATATTTAGTCTCCACTACAAAATCAATGCACGTTTTGTATCTAATCGCATGAAATATTTGAGAGGATATGACAGAACACAAAAAGATGGTGAATATATTATAGTTATTAAATATGCCTCAAAGCTCCTGGATATGTTTAGTAATGTTGGATATGAAGCACAGAGAGTTAAGAGAGTATTGTGTATTTTGGAACGATTGATAACAATTACATGTTTGATATTACGACAAGCAAGCGCGCGAAGATTTATGTCATACGTATAGTTCGCAACCAGTTTATACAGGTGCGATAAATTAAAATACACTGTCTTTTGACTAAAATACAACGAAAAAAATATTAAATCACTACAAAACTAAGTGAAATATTGTCCTTTTTTCATTAAAGAGCTGCTGTACATGTAAAAATAATTTAGCGAGGAATAATTATGTATTTTGAGTCTTCATTACAAGATAAATGCGCACTTTGTATCTGATCACATGTAATTTTTGAGAGGATAAGATGGAACTTAACCCCTTAACGGCCGCATTAAATTACGGTTTAAAAATTCAAATTAATTATTACCACCCTTTTTTAAAAAAAGAAAAATTCATCTTATTAAATGACAAGTAAAAAGGATACCAGAATAAAACCAATTACACTATTTTATAAAACTGGTGAGAATCAAACAGGTCCGAATAAAAGCCGTGAAGCTTGCAGCCCGTGTATGTCTCGGGCGCGACGATTAAGTGGTTAATAGGGTAGCAAAGCTATTATAAGTTGTTAGACATGACTCAAAGCTCCTGAATATGTTCAATAACGTTGAATTTCAAGCACAAATGGATAAGAGAATTTCATGAATTTTGGAATGATTTATCAATCATTATACGTTTGATATAGCTACAAGCAAGCGCGCAAAGGTTCATGTCATACGTATAGTGCACTATCAATCTATGCAGGTGCAAATGTTAGTTGACGTTAACAAAAAAGGGAAAGTTATGCATCAGGTAAAGATTATAAAGCACTTTAGTAATACAATATGATATTATGAAGAAAATTCCTTTTGTATATGCTAAAATGAGATAACTAAATAAGCAGTTTTATTAAAATGTGCTGTCTTTTGACTAAAATGTAACGAAAAAAACATTAAAGTACTACTAAACTAAATAACATAGTGTCCCGTTATTCATTATAGAATTACCATACTTATTAGAATCATTTACTGAGGAATAATTATGTATCTTTAGTCTCCACTACTAGATTAATGCACGCTTAGTGTCTGATCGCATGTAATGTTCTACAGGATATGACAGAACTCAAGAGGATAGTAAAGTTATTATAGTTATTAAACATGCCTCAAAGCTACTGGATATGTTTATTATCAGTAATGTTGTATTTAAAGCACAAAAGGATATGCGAATTTCATATATTCTGGAATGATTGATAACATTTCTACGTTTGATATTACGACAAGCAATCGCGCAAAGATTTGTGTCATACGTATAGTGCAAAATCAATTTATAGGGGAAGATGGGGATACTTGAGCCATTTTTTTAATTTTATTTTTTTTTAAATTTTTTATAATTTCTTATAATAAAATAAAATATTGAAAATGAAAATTTGATGTTTTTCCTTCAACTGAAAACCATTTTCAATGAATTTTGAACTATTTTTCGATGTATAAAAAATGTTTATTTTTTGTTTTACATGGTGGCTCAAGTATCCCCATGGGAGGGATACTTGAGCCATGGTGAAGGGATACTTGAGCCACTACGGAAAAATACCTACAAAAGAAATTTTTTTCGCTTTATTTTTGCACAAACATTTTACAGAATGATAAATTATGAAACATAAAGTCCTTCCAAACCAATTGAGAAAACAAAGTTAGTAATACGATCACTTTTTGTCGTTAGAACTGGTTGTCAAATGATAATTTCAACTTGAGTTATAACGACGGTAGAAACTACCTCAGTTCAGAGCCATTTAAATTTGGAATCTGCTATTCTTCGGGCAAATTTCATTTTCAAAATATTAAGTGCTTATCCAACAAATATTTTTAGTTTTCTTTCTGGCATATTTTATTAGTAACCAACCATCAATAGAAGGTTTTCTTTTCACATCATCACCATCATTGGCAGAATTTTCCTCTAATGATAATGTCGAACTCATGCTTTTAATTTAGTAGCTGTCGGAATTTAAGCCAGATGTATCATTCTACTATTTCAAACACTTTTTTGATTTCACAGGAAAAGATTTTGTCTTATTCTTTGGCTCCATGCAGGTAAGTTTGAACTAGGATTTTTGTTGCTTTCCTTGTTTTTTGTGCGCTCTTTTTACCAATTTTTCTTCAATTTTCTTAGTTAAAAAAAATTACAGCAACAGAGGTTACGATTTCAATATAAGATATTAATCTTAATATGTTATATTAAAAAATAAATATTTTAATATGTTGGACCTACCCTGTAAAACAGTTTTAAAAAATTATTTTAATTTAATAAAAGTTAAATTGAAAACTATGTTTACATTTATCTAGACAGGCTATTTTGCTAGTCAAAATGAAAATTAAAATGGATATTTTCATTTAAAAAATATACATTTTTAAACATTTTTAAGTCGTTATTTTTTTAAGAAAAATAAAATAAAATGAAAAATTATTCTCTCTTTTATCCAGAAAAAAATCTATTAGTGAATATAAGGAAGGAATTTTATTTTTTGTTTGTTTCTCCTATGTTTAATTTCTAGTGGGGAGGGTTGAGACATGGCTCAAGTATCCCCACTCTCACTGGCTCAAGTATCCCCACTACCACTAGTTTTGTTTCCCAGAGTTTTACTAAATAAAGCATGCAGCTATTAGAACTATTTTAGATTCAAAATACAATTGAAATTATGCTTATTAAATTTATGTATGTAGTTGCAACTTTAAACAAAACTTTGATTACAAAAAAACAAAAAAACCATGTACCCAAAAATTTACTTCAGATAGGGAAAAGACAACTATTGATCACTATACTTTCAAAATGGTACCAAGATGTGTGATTTCTTTTTTACATGTTCAGAACTATAAATGTGTTAACATATTGGCAGTTTTAGAAAGAAAAATTAACCAACTGTAGAGATAATAGGGGTGGCTCAAGTATCCCCTATGCTCAAGTATCCCCACTCTCCCCTACAGATGCAAATCTGAGTTAACGATGACAAAAAAAGGAAAATCATGCAAAAGGAAAATCATCAAGTAAAGCTTACGAAGCACTCTCCAAATGCAACATAATATCATTATATTATATAATTGTTCCAAAATTTTGATGAGTCATTTCAAATTTTATCAAAATCGTATCAAAATTTACATAAGACATTAATAAAAAAAACTTTATTTCTCTATTAAAATAAATAATGCGTAATCAATTCAATCATGTTCCATGATAGATAATGATTCTGGATTGCCATGGTGATGACATCCTTTTGAGGATGTCTTTTATTATTGTTGTTCAATTGAATTTAATATAGAGAATCATAATATATTTTATTTTCATGCTCTTTTGCATAAGAGTAAACAGCTGTTGCACCAAGAGCTGAATATTTATGAAATTAGTTACAGTATGAAGCACTTCATTTGCAACATTAAATGTTGAATTTCCACCTTATTAACCGCTTCGGGACGAGCAACTGGTGTGTCTGACACTTAACCCTCTCTCGATCAAAAGTCTTTTACGGAATTTTGTATCTTTTGTCACTGATTATTAAAATCAAAAATTTTTGCGAAGCTGAATCAACAAAATGCGTGGATTAAATAACTCGAAATTTAGAGTAATATTCTACTGTTGAGAATAATCAAATAATTTGAGCATCTTCCGAGGCACATATATAGATCGCACATCCCCAATGGGTTAAGGTACTCCGAATCTTTTTTTTTTCTCACCAGTAGATTTTTATTGTAAAGTTTACCATATTTAATTAGAGAATTTTGGCGATTCAATTACAGAAAATCTTCTGCTTTTAAAATCAGGTGGTAAATGCTTAAAAATTAAGCAAAAGACTTTCGTCGCGAAGGGGTTAATAATTTAGCAGAAATAGTTATTGATGAAAAAACTATAAATAATGTATTAAAAAATATTAAATCACTACTGAACTAACTAAAGCGGTGTCTTATTATTCATTTAGGTTTTATTTATTATTTGGTTTAATTTGGGTCAGCCAGTTATCTACTGGATGGATATAGGCCCAGGTGGAGGAGTGCCCTTCGTGGGGGTCTGTGTAAGGGAACCTAACTCGTGTTTAAGTAAGGTTCGAAGAAAATCACGAGAACTCCGAACGGTTAGGCCGGCGGCCACAAATGGGTTAGAACCCAGCACCTGCCGTCTACCAGTTGAGAGGTCAGAACCTCTCGGCCACTGGTAGGGCCTATTCATCAAGGAATTGCCATACTTGTAAGAATCATTTAGCGACGAATAATTATGAATCTTCAGTCTCCACTACAAGATTGATGCACGCATTGTGTGTGATTGCAAGTTATTTTGATAGGCTATGACAGAACTCAATATTATAATAAAGTTGTTACAGTTATTGAACTTGCCTCAAGGCTCCTGGATATGTTAGTATGGTTGAATTTGAAACAAAAATGGTAAAAAGAATTCCGTGTATTCTGGAATGATTGATGATTAACAATTGAGGACCTCAGAAGCTAAGGGGCATAAATGACACAATTGAAAAAAAAATAATATAGAGCAGAGACGACCTGGAAAAATGCTTTTTACTAATCAGGCAACGAAATATAAGTGATTTTGTAATGATGTGCTGTTTTTAGCGATAAACTATTTTTGCGGAATAATAATCAATATTGATTAATTATATATTTAAAGAAAATTGAACTCTATTTTTTTAAGTTATTGAAGTAAGTGTTCATAGACAACAATGAAACAAGGGACAGCTTCCTATATTAACTCCTATATTATATCCTATCCTTCCTATATTATATCCTATCAGTCAATTATTGTTTGTGTTCAAATTTAAGGACATTTATCTTTAATCTCAAATTACTCCAAATCGAATTTTTGTTACTTGTTGGCTTCTCAGGTCGTAAATTATATGTCTGATATTACGACAAACAACCGCTCAAAGATTTATGTCGTACTTATAGTGACAATCATTATATGCAGCCGAAAATGTTAGTTAACGATCAAAAAACAAGTTGGAAATTGCACATGAAGCGTAGCAAATGAGGTACGTTCGTACGATAACAAAGTTTTAAAAATATCACTCTCATATATCACTCTCATACAATTGTGAATAATTAATTACAATTAAAATGCAATTAAAATGCCAAACAATATTCTCCTTATACCATTACGTAATGGAATATTTTTGTGTGGCCTTGTAAATTAATAACAAATAATCTTTGCACTACATATTATGCAAAGTGTATATTATATTATGTATTTTATAGATGCATATTAATTTTATTATGTTCGAATGAGTGTAAAACAATTAAAATCGCATTTGAAACATTTTCCCCATTGGCCGTAATGCAACGGAATACTTTTGATTGTCCCTGTAATAGACTATGCATCCGATTTTCATAAAATTTTAAATGACTCAACAAAATTATGTAATAATTATGTATTTTAAATTTCAAACGACTAAAATTCATTTCAAACTTTTTTCCTTATTGACCGTAATGTAACGGAATACTTTTGATTGTCCCGGTAATTGATCTATGCATCCAGTTTTCAGAAAATTTGAAATGACGCGATTAAATTGTTTAATAATTATATAAGGTGTTCTGGTGTAATAACGCCAGGCGGGGTAATAACGCAAAGTGCTAATATTATGCATAATTTTGGAACAATCCGGTAAATAATACTTATGTGCTCTGCGCAGAGGGGTTTTGAGTCATATAAATCGCAAAAAACAGCTTAAAGTCAATTTGTTCCATTTGTAGGTCTTATTGCTTTTACAAGCAACTAAAATTAACGCTTGATCTAAAATTTGCGCGATACGTTTTGTGATGTGAAGACTATTTTTTTTATCCGGAAATACTTTGTTAATTACATAAATTTGTAGTGCATTTCATGTACTTTCAAAATATTGTAGAAGATTTTAGATATCTTCTCGAGATAATTTGTAGTTTAAAATATACTGCGCAATAAGTATACCGGGGTAATAACGCCAATCCTTGGCGTTATTAATGTGCGTAATATAGCCTATCTAATTAAAGAAAGAGCCTAGCTAAGCCTAGAATAGCCTAGCTAATTAAAGAAAGAGCTTTGTTTGCACGGGAGGTAAATTGGTTGACCATATCGGCAGTAACACTGTCACTTAAAACTGGGGTTTCTTGCTTTAACTGTATTATATCCCATAGGCCTTTTTCCATCAACAAATACTTCATGTCGCAAGCCCATGTGGCATAATTTCTAGTACTCAATTTATCAATAGTATTAGTGGCCATTTTTAAAAAAATTTCTCAGGATAAATTTTCACGCAGAAAAAATTTTAAGTGTTACCGCCCCCCCCCCCCCCCCCCGACTTTTTCGTCGGTTCTCCGTTAAAAGCCAAGTCAAACTTCTCAAAAAAAATTTTCAAAATAGGATAAAGTTCAACAAAACTCAAAAATAGTCTATTGTAAAAGCATAATTGAAGCATAAAATAAAATAAACGTAATTAATTCATTCTGTAAATCATAAAAATTCAGCGAAGAAATAAATCAAAACTTCTTCAAAATATAAGTGAACAGTTCTGTAAACAAAAGTCCGGCAGAAATATAAAATAAAGTTCTTGAAAAATATGAACAAAACTCTTTAAAAATATGAATAAAGTTCTTGAAATTATACAGTCTGGCAAAAAAATTTCAGTTTTTCATAAAGAAGAAATCATTAAACGTAATCCAGAATTTTTCAAAACACAACATTTCACTCTTGCTTGCCGAGATCGATCTGCTCAAATGGCTTCCAGGGTTAGACTTCCGCCCATAACCCCTTAATGTGAGTAATATAGCCTTTGGAGGTCTATAGACGCTGAAAAATGTCCTTACAGTAGAAGATTAGCACATGTGGAGCTTTTGCTGGCACCTAACATAATCTTGGAAGTCAAAAATGTGATTGAGCAGAATAAGTGTCGATCTCATTAACAGTAAACAAAAGTCAAAAATAAAACTAAAGTATTTATTTATTACTTTGAGAAGCAGTTTCAGCTTTACAGAAGACTTTATACGGCGAACTCCATCACATGAGCACAGGTGAACATATTGATAGTTGAGATTACAGTTGACATCAGTATGTAGGTTAAAAACAATTAAAAATAAACTAATTAAAAACAAGTATAACTAAATATACATCCAGATTGAAGACCAGCTTCAATACAGTTACTTGAAAACCTTCCATTTGTAGGAAGATAAAAGCGGCGAAGATTTGAAATCTACATCGTGTATTTATACCAAACTAGCCGGATTGAAAACATCATTTGCGAGCAACGCCCACGAAACGAGCCAATGAGAAAACGGCGTGTGTACGAATCGAAAGATCGATTCGGTAAAACGAAGATTTGATTAATGTTACGATATTCCAAGTCGCCATCTGGCGGGGAAAATATCGTTACGGAAAAATATGATTAGTCGGAGATAAGTTATTGTCGATGTTGTTTGAAGTTAAAGATGAAGTCCGTGGAAGAAATTACAAAAGGCTATTGAAGTTAAATGGATTATTGAAAGCTATGAAGTCGATAACGGCCGGAAAGGAATTGAAAGGTAAGTTAATATTTATTGGATATGGTTGTTATGAAATAATAAATAAATGAATATTAAAATAAATTATGAGTGAATGAATTAATGAATAAAAGGATATTGGAGGCGATGAGAAAACCATCTGTTGATGGAATCCCATCAGTTATCACCCCGGTTGATTCCCAACAGTAGCTGAACTACATCCGAATGGGTTTATTTATTAATATGGGACAGAGTTAAAGTTGTACCATTGTTGAAATGGTAAGATTAATCAGGGGGGGGGGGGCAATATCCAAAACTAATATCTCTATTTTTCTAATTTATTTTTTTATACTAATGTAAAAAAATATAAACTCTTATAAATAAATCTTATATCAAAATGTTTTCGATATTCTAATTTGAACATCTTCAAAATCAGGTTTCTATTAAATAAAATATAAGTTCAATAAAATTGCTTACAGCATTTAAAGGTTAATTTTGTTGCTAATGTAAAGATAATGATATATAACCACATGAATCATGTATAAAATTTAATAAGAGATCTCATTGGGATAATATTTTTTATCAAAAATCTTAAATATGTAATGAAAAATTTATTAAATCATGTTTTATATAACACCGAAAATTTATGTTTGGACAACCCGCATTAGTGTGGAGTTATAGCTTAAAAATATTTACAAGGTTACTATAATAGTATTAACAGAAGTATTTTTTACATATAACTCTAGTTATTATAAAATTTCACACGATTAAACTATTACATTATAATCGGTTAAAACCATACAATGTTTCTTATAATTATATTTAAGTGAGTTTTTTTTAAGCAAAGAGAGGCACAGGGTGTTATATTCTGTTGAAGGTCCCTTCACTCCTTTTTCTTTCACTTTCTCAAAAAATTGAATATTTTCTATCGCATAGAATGCATACATGGGAATATAAATACTGATTCAAAATAACACAGTTAAAACCGTGCAATGTTTCTAATAATTCTATTTAAACGGTCCTTTTTAAGCATAAAGTAGGTTAGAATCTGATATTCTTTTGCCTCTCCCCCCCCCTTCAACCACGCTTTCTTTTTCTTACAATTTCACAAAAAAGTGAACATTTTCAATAGCTTAGAATGCATTGTGTCAATTTCTAGAGCTGTAGAATTTGTATTTTTATAGAATTGGAAAATCTACATGCCATTATGCCATCTTATTTTATAGATTTGTTTGCATGGCGTTGTTACCCATATAGGTGGGTAATAACGCCAAAGGGCATTGGTCAAGAAATCACGCCATTACATTTTATGAATACATATATGTTAAAATATTTTTTTATATAGATAGTCAATGAGTTGCTTTATCAAATCCTATATTTGTTTTTAAAATACAAGTTAAAACTAAGCCATAAAAATTGGTAGAACCTTAACGTGGCGTTTTTACCCCCAGATACCTTATTTTAAATTTCAAACGATTCGGTTGGGTAGTTTTTGCATTGTCATATACGGAAGGATGGACAGACGGACGGAAGGACTGAATGACATCTATACGTGCTTGTCATTTACATAATTACGAACGCACCTAAAAAGGTGAGAAATCATGCATCAAGTAAATAATATGAAGCACTTTAAAAAAATAATATGATATTATTAAAAAAATCTATTTTTTCATATGCTAAAATGAGATAACTAAATAAGCAGATTTTTTTAAATGTGCTTTCTTTTGACTCAAATGTAGCGAAAAAACGCATTAAATCACTACTAAACTAAGTGAAATAATGGCTTGTTATTCATTAAGTAATTGTCACACTTGTAAGAATCATTTAGCGAGGAATAATTATGTAGGTTTAGTCTCCACTACAAGATTGATGTACGCTTTGTGTCTGATCCCATGCAATATTCTAGAAGATATGACAGAACTCAAGAGGATAGTAAAATTATTAAACATGCCGCAAAGCTCCTGAATATGTTTAGTTCGTCATTTCCCACATTATTAGTTGTTTAATTTCCGATTTGACGTCAAAATTGTATTTATTTATTTATTTATTTATGCCTAAGTGGGACAAGATCACCAGATCGCTAGGATCCGGTGTAGACTCTATTTGTCCCACCCGGAATGTTCCCCGGCATGTGGGGATTCATTACAATAACTTCAACAAAAAAAAAAAATAAATAAAAAAAAATACATAATATACAGGCTGTATACAACATCAACACAGTGGTATGCGCGCCGGTGACCTGCTCCATCGCGACAAGTGGCGCTACGACTGCCAAAAGCTCAACAAAGGCTCTAACGCGACAGCGGGCAGTCTTAGGAGAGAACGGTTAAGTGGTAAGATTGGCCAGGTCCATAAGGAAGTGATAAATTTGTGCCAATTGACGGAGTAGTTTTGGGCGGGTTAAGATATTTGTGAGCCAGGTATCTGGGCGGGAATAAGGGTTCTTAAGGTGCCAGGCCTCTGTGAGTGTGCAGAAGAAATAGTAGTGGTCTGGAGACCCTATGGCCCCACACTCACAGAGGTCCGTATCTGAGCGTTTAAAATAATTTAGGTATGTTCTGAATGGACCATGGCCGGAGAGGAATGCTGATGTTGGAGGGGAGAAAGCTAAGAAATTGTATGAGACTTTTGGGATAAGGGAATAGGTGTGCCTGCCTTTGCTTGAGGCATCCCAGTAGAGTTGCCAGTCAGAAAGAATGTTTCTTTTGAGGAAGTGGCGAACATGAGACGGGGGAACAGGAAGGGGGATATCTATGTTTGGACGTGAGGTGGCCTCCTTGGCCAGTGCGTCAGCTAGCTCATTGCCAGCTATGCCGATGTGAGCGGTGACATGGCCGAGAGAGACCCTATGGACGAGAGTTTTTAAGATAACTTTTATCTTAAGCACTAAAGGGTGTTTAGTTCTATGGGCGAATATTTCTTGTAGGCTTGAAAGGCTGTCACTATAAAGGTGAAAAAAAGTAGTATGAGGATAGAGAACAATCCATTCCAAAGCCCGCAGGATTGCGAAGAGTTCTGCTTGGAACACCGAATTGTTATCTCCAATCCTGCAAGCCCACTGATGAATAACAACACTGTCTTTGAAAACACAGAAGGATGATGCTACTCCCGTCTCCGTGTGTGAACCATCGGTGAAAATGGCTGGATTTTTCGAGGGGCTGTAAGAATGCTTATTAACATTAACTTGAAGATAGGATGTCTCATCCGCCGGATGCATAGTCCAGCTGTGGACTTTTCTTTGTAAGAGCAAGTTAGGGAAAAGTGCTGACTGTGTTGGTTCGTGTTCTAAGTGTAGTATTCTGTTTTTCTGAAATTCGTAAGCGAGAGTTAAGTGTATGGGTGGAATACCAGTAAGTACTGTAAGTGCATCCGTTGAGATAGTTCTATAACCTCTAACCATTTGCAGAAGGAATATGCGCTGGATAGAGGCAAGTTTTTGCTTAGCCACTTTGGTTAGCGAACCTCCCCAAACGCCCACACAGTAAAAGATGATGCGTTCAATGATTATGTGGTACCATGTTTTTAACATATTGGGCTTGATGCCCCATGTTTTTGATGTTAATTTACAGGAATTATGGTAGTAATTTAAAAGTTTAATTTTTAGTGCTTTGATATGTGGAATCCAGCTCTGATGTTTATCAATAATTACACCTAATAATTTAAGAGTATGAACGTGGTGGACGCTAACCCCATTGACTCGCATCACGGGCTTGCGTTTGAGTTCTCTTGGTTTAATGAAGGTTAAAGCTTGGGATTTTCCGGGTGAAAGCTGGAGATGAAGGCGAGCCAACAACTGGCAAAAAGCAGGGAAAGCTCTTGCCGCTTGCAGTGCGAGATCCAGACGACGACGGCCCGAAAAAACAAAGTTGAAGTCATCTGCGAAGGAGTAAAGATTGAAGCCTAATTTCTCCAATTCTTTTAGCAAGACATTGGCAATAAGCAGCCAAAGGATTGGGCCCAAGCACGAACCTTGGGGGCAACCCTTTTCTAATGGGTGAACTGAAGTTCCTGAACCCCAGTTGATAAGAATGCTACGAAATTTAAGATATGTTGCAATGGTTCCAGCTATGTTTCTCGGGCAGCCGATTTCACGTAATTGTAATAAGATGTCCCGCCACTCTACATTGTCGAAAGCACCTTTAATATCTAAGGAGACAAGAGTTGTGTAATTTCCTTCAGCTATGCTATGAGCACAGGAGGTAAGAATTGCAAACAAAGCCTTTTCACATGATCTGCCTTCTCTGAATCCGTATTGTCTGTGATGAAGTAAGTTATTAGATTCAAGAAAGTGGTTAAGCCGAAATACAAGTAATTTTTCTAATAATTTGCCTAAGGATGGTAGTAGGCAGATTGGGCGGTAAGAAGAAGGTTCTGAGGAGTCTTTCCCTTGCTTCAGGAAATATACTACTTCCCCTTGTCTCAGAGTGAGCGGGAAGTAATGGTGAGTGAGACAGAGATTAGCCCAACGCGTAAAAATTTTGGGAATTACATGGAAAGTTAATTTCAGGATTTTAAAGTCTATACAGTCCGGACCTGGAGCTTTTTTGTCATTAAACGTACGTAGCGCGGTTGCTACCTCAGCTTTTGAAAAGGGTTTGTCGGGGGGTGCATCAAAAGTAATGTCAGAATTATCTCCTGGTGGATATGAGGAGGGGCCAAAAAGATGTTTGGTGAGGTGCTCCATGTTTTCCTGTCTAGATGATCGGCTGGGTGGCAGTTCGAGCTTAATTTCATCAGGAGTGAAAAACTTTCCTGTGAAAAATTTTTGAGCTGTTCCGAAAGGGTCTGTTTGATTTGTGCAGAACTTTTGCCAGGCAGCATTTCTCGCATCCAGTACACTGCGCTTATATTTAGCGGAGAGAAGACGATAATTGGCGCTGAGATTGCGATAGTAATCCGTGTTAACATCTTCTGTTAGTCTGAGTCTTTTTAGTTTCCTCCTCAGTGCCGTGAGGTGATTACGCTTAGTCTTAAGATCGGAGGTCCAAAACGAGAATGACTGCTGCCCCCGAGTGTTCTTTAATCTAAAGGACGCTTTGGCTGCTGTTTTCATGGTTTCTAATAAATTAATGGTAAAGTCGTTTAATTGAGTGGTATTTGTAACGTCCTTTAGGTGTTGATTCAGGATTGGTTTGTGAGTTTTAATAACATGCGAGAATTTACGGAAGTTACCTCTTGCAGTATTGAATCTTCTTTGTGAAGTGTATAAGGGTGTTATTTCGAAAGAAAATCTTATATAATTATGATCTGAGTCATTGTGGACATCTTCAACTTGCCATTGCCGAATTTTCGGTAGTGTTGGGGGATTTACCAGAGTGTGGTCTGGAAAACCCTCAGCTATTTTCTCTCCTTTGCTGTTATATTTTTGAAATGTAGGTATAGTGTTGTCGATATTGGCAATGACAAGATTTTGAGCAACAATATGTTCGATGAGGCATTCTCCACGGTCATTTTCGTAGTCATATCCCCAGAGTGGAGATGTAGCATTGAAATCACCACCGCAAATGAAGAAATGCCTCTGTGTAATGAGGTGTTGCCACTCTTCGAGGGTTTCCTCGAAATCTGATTTTGGTGCTGCATAAGTCGAGCCAATTATGAGTTTTCCCTCCTTAGCAGTAACTGTGACAAAAGCGCAATGTGTGCCTGTGTAAAGATGTGAATAAATAAGGCTAGTGTTCTGAATGACAAGATGGGCACTCTTTGACGTGGACGGGAAGACCGCCCAGGAAATAGGAAAGTCCGTGAGTGTGCCCTCTCTGTTGCAATATGCGTCTTGCAGAAGAGCAATGTCAATGTTTTCACTGATAAGATAAACTCTCAGGGTTGAATTTGCTGCTTTGCAATGATTTAAGTTAACTTGGAGAATTTTGATGTGACCGAAAGGTGGGCAATCCTTAAATTTACGAGAGAGAGATGTTGGGGCTTGAGAGCCTTCTCTGCTGATACAAAGGAGATCTTGATTTATATCTCGATTTAAGGTGCCTCTATCGGCAAAGAGGAGGCATTGCCTCCTTATATTTCCTCTGATTTTTATATTGGCTATTTAAGTAAACTTGTTTTCGTGAGGATGAGATGGTCTTTTTCTGTGAGATAGTTAATTGAGAATAGCTTCTTGAGGAATTTCTATTATGTGTTCTTTGTGGGAGATCATCAGTTCTTGTATAGTAAGTGTTAAACGAGAGATTCGTTTCTTTTTTAGGTTGTTGTAAATAATTGTAGTAGGTTTTTAATGCTTCTGCGCGTTCCGCCTGGTAAACAGGACATAATGGTGAGAAAGCAGCATGTTGTAGGTCATTTCTTTTATCCCGTTGACAATTTATGCATGACATCACTGAGTTATCACAATCTGCAGTTCGATGATTTTGTGCGCATTTACCACAGTTTGTCTGGTATTTGCAGTTACGAGTAGTATGGTCGTTTAATGCTTGACAGTTTGTACATCTCGTAACTCTGACATAGTGTTCGATCCTTATTCTGTTGAAGTAAATGTTAATAAAGCCTCGTTTTGTTAGTTCTCTGCAGTTGAGAATACTTGTTTCTATAACCCAATTTTTATGTGATTTGTCCTTAGATATCAGGTTTTTGTTTATTTCAAAGTCATCGTTTATAAAGACTTTCCTAAATTGAAGTTCTTCTTTAAGATCATCTAAAGTGATGTCGTGCGAGACCCCTAAAAGGATTATTTGTCTTCTTCTTTTGTCTGGGTCGAGTACTTTATATAAGACTTCGGTTTTCGGGGCTAGTTTATTTTTGAGAATAGTTGCATCCTCTTTTGTGGTGATCACTTCGATGTTGTTGTTTTTAGTTTGCTTCATTGAACGGATTAATGGTCTTACTTCTTTGTCTTTAATGCAGTTCAAAACCGATTTCTCAAGTTCCGGATAATCTTCTATGGAGTTGGGGATAAAGACTAGTTTTTGTTTATTGGTTTGTGAAAGAGCTGATGGTTGGAGAGAATTGAAGGTTTCTTTGGACTTTTCTGCTGTAGAAAGCGTTGGTGATTTACTTAATAGTGTTTTAATCTTGTTTAATTGTTTCGAGAATTGTTGATTCATATCTGTTAGAAGATCGCTTTTGAGCGACTCCATTCTGGAATCTTGTAGTGTGAGTTGGGCGTTATTTAGTTGATTTTCAAGTTCTCTGCTTGTTTTAAGAAGGTCGCCTATTTTCAATTGGCAGGAGTTATGGAAATTTTCATGTATAAGCTGGAATGGTAAGTTTTTACTTTTCGAATTCTTAAGTCGTTCCAATTCTGCTGTGATGTTCTCTTTATAAGATTCTAAGTCCTTTAAGAGGCTTTGGGAGAGGAACTTTATTTGTAATGTTGGGGTGAGGATGATGCTCATATCAGGGAATTTTTCTTGTTCTACAGTGTCTTTGAGAGAAAAACTTTGTTTTTGATATCCTTTACAGATACGTAGGAACATCTTAACATCCTTATCATTCCAGGTTTTTCTCCCATATCTGACAAAATCGTTTTCGAGTTGTCTTCTGCCCCTGGAATATGGATCTGTGTCTTTTGTGGTGGTGCAGATTGTTTGTTGCGCAAGTTCTTTTAGTTTACGTTTGACTGTGGACGGTTGAAAAGGAAGAGAGAGCGTTTCTTCTGTTTGTGAACTGTCCTGTTTGTCTGCTTCATTGTCCGAGTTTGCATCTTCACTTTGTATTGAGTACAAGGATTGATCAGATGTGTTGGCATCCTCTGAAGCCGAGTTATGGTGTATTGTAGTGAGGGAGGTATCGATCAGATCTTCTTTGCGCTGGATAATTAGAAGGTTCAATTCTTCCAGTTCTTTATTTTTCAGGTTTATTTCATCCTGTAAGTCGGAGAGCTTGGATTCCATCAGAGAGAGATTAGTAGATGAAGGAAAAAGCCTTGATGATCTTGTGGTTCTTCTTGATATTGTACTTGGTGTTGGTAAGGACTTGGGATGTTCAATTACTGATGAGATTATACTCGTGTCTGATACATTTCCGGCCTCTTCTTCTGTGTTGTCTGCATTTGAGGATTCTAGTTCTTTGTTTAGCTTTATGTTATTGACCACCTGTAGGTATTCCAAGAAGTCCAGTCTTTCTCTGATGAGATCTATTAGTAGAGTTCTGTATTTTTCCACTTGTTCTTTTTTAGTAGAGTCTCTAGAACGCAAGTCCTGTACTATTCCATAAAGCAATGGTTTGGGTTCTAAAACAATGTCTTCATCTGCTGATGATGAATTCTTGTTTTGATCATAGTAGTCACTGGGAATGGCTAAGGGTTCTGTTATCCTTAGACTTTCTAGCTCTGACTCTATATAAGTCAATTTGGTCTCTAATAAGAATTGGAAGTTCTTAGCCTCTTCATCACTTCCATCGGAATGTCTTAAGTAATGCCTTATCATCTGGTCAAGGAGTAGAATTGGACTCAGATTTAATGATTCTATTTCATGGTACTTGAAGAGTAGCCGTCCTTGTGGAGGCGGAATCGTTCGATGTTTCTTTTTAACTTTTGACATATTGTATGATCGGACCTTATTTAGTCTTATATCAACACCTGTCCAAAATTCACTAGTGGAGCTACTTTTGCTCAGCGGCTCGATTTATTTTAGATTTACTTGGAGCTACTTTTTCTCAGCGGCTCAAAGAAGTTTAGATTTACTATAGAACAAAACTTGATTATAAATTATAAAGATTCAGATAAAACAAAAATAATTAGTTGTAATTTATCAAAAGCTAACTCGGATCGGGGCATCGCCAGCTCTCCACCACACATCTTTGAAAGAAAGGGTAGAAAGAAAGGAAGTAGCAAAAATCAATAACCTAGGTTATTGGAAATGGCTCAGAAAAAGTTTTAATTAGAAATTTAAGGGGCATAATTTTGAAATAAAATAAAATAAAATAAAGATAAAATAACGAAAGGATAGAATTGCCAAATTTGAGAGGGGGGGGGATGAGGTTTGGTTCCCATGTCAACAAAATAGCTTATCAATCGCATTATTCATCAAGAATTTGAACCCATATAAAGTAAAAACAATTTTTAATTATTCACACAAACGAATGATAATTACAATTAGCAAAAAGATAGTAACAAATATTAATTAAACAGTAACAGAATAAAATATTTACAGTTTGAAAAAATGATTTTTAAATAGTTTAGAAGCACTTGGTTTAAAAAGATAACGACTCAGTTGTGACACCTTACCGATAGGGGCGCTAAAAATTATAAAGGCGGTCGCAGCCAGTAGACTAGATAAGGAACACTCTTTTTAAAGAGTTGAGATGTATGAATTGAAACACTAATAATACTGGACTAAAATTAGAGGAGATGAAAGAGTTAAGGAAAATTTGGAATGATTAAGTAAGAGCGATAATAGTTTTTATGATGCTCTCTTAAGCCTATAATAAATACACCACCACCTATGAAAAATAACTGTAGGGGGCGCTCAAATCGAAAAAAAAAAAAAAAGGAGGACCTGCAGAGATGATTGAAACCAAACAAGGGTAGTCTAAAATGAATAATATAGAGGTTGAAAATGTTAAGCGGGTTGAGAACATAATCGAACCCTACTACTAATAGAGAAAAAGAGAATTTAAACATATCACTATGACAAATTGTTAAAAACGCCAGGAAAGAAGGTGAGGCAGAAATAAGCAAAACCTTAATAATGAGTTGGCAACCCTAGTAGGGCAAGAAGATTGAATCTGAGACGGCAGATAGTGATGAAAGATAGTAGTTATGACCAAACACCGAGAAAAACTTCAATAAATAATAAATTAAGCTATAAAGTGAAACTGCCCCGTGCTGCCCCCTAACATAGCAACCCCTATATATAACTAGAAAACAGAAAACAGAATAGTCAAAAGATGCCCCATGAAAAAATAGGTGGGCGAAGCCACTTAGCTAAAAATTTGAAAACTGTAACGTTAAAAATAAAGAAGATATGAGCGAAAAACTAAAAAAGCATTTGATATATGCCCTTAAAGGGTGAAATATTTAAAAAAACGTTTAAAATAAGGGCTGAGCCATCGTAATTGATTAGAAAATATTTAAAATAATTAAAAATGAAGTAAAAGAGCTACTCTGTTTTTATAAAAAGAGTAAGCTTAATGATGGCAAAGAGTGAAAATCAGTTTTTGATTACATATTAAATGAAAGTTAGATTGAAAACACCCGTAGGTCACGTGAAACTATAAATATTTATGAAAAAAATAGTTAATTGTTAATAAATACTCTCTTTAGTAAATACTTAGAAAAAATTTTTAATGTACTAAAAATTTAAGTTTCTGGAAGGGAACACTCCAATGGTTGGAGTCTCCTTTTTAATCGAAGTGAAAAATAATTTTTTACCGGCAAGGGTCACTCCCTACAAACATTACCATTCTTCAACAAAAATTAAAAAGTTACCAATGTAATAGTCAACTAATCAATCTCCAAAATTCGAAAAGAACACTGATTTAGAAGCAAAATTAAAAATAGTTAGTGGCAACATAATTAAAAGAATATGATGTATTTAGGAAGCTCAAAAAGTCTAGTTTCAGAAAATATCAAAGTTATTATTAAAAACTGAAATTAAATATTTTTTAATAATATTTGAAAAAACCCTTCCCACAATGTTAACCTATGGGGCAAAATTAGTTCCGAGAAAAAGAAACAATAAATTCAACAATTTTTTTACTTAGAGAATATAAAGTAAAAAACTTAAAAGCAATATAACTCAATACATTAAGATATTAGCTATTGAATGACACCAAATAATAAGTGAAATTATAGTTTTAAACATTATTAATAACAGATTCAAAAAGTAAACATAAACTTAACATCCCCATGTTATCCTATGGGAAAGGGCTACTTTAAAATTACCAAAACAAACATTTTTAAAATATAAAGTTAATAACTTTAACTAATTTAAAACTTGATAAAAATGGTACTAAATTAAAGCTTAAGAACTAAATTAGCTGAATTTCATCAATTAAAAGAACCGGGAAACAGTTAAATGTATAAATTTTCTATTAGAATTTCAATGTTTACCCCATGTTATTCCTATGGGAAAAAACACGAGGCAAACCCAAAAAGAACACTTTATAAAAATGCTTATTACTACTATAAAACTTGACGAAAACTGATCAGATTTGATAATAAAATGAACTACGTAATATAAACAGTATGAAAAGACACATTTTGAAAGGAAAACGGTTCTTATTTAGGTAGAAAGTTATAAGTAAAAACAAGCAAATTTTGAAAATGGCTCATGTTCTATGAAAAGTGAAATAACTTCAAAAGTTAATAACTACGACAAATATGCACATAGACACAACGGGGAGGTATCAAATTGAAGATAAATAAATGAATTAATTAAATTAAACAAATTTACAAGGTTAAAAACAGTTTGAGTGACACCGGGAACCGTGAAACAGAAGACAAAAGTCTGGTTCAGAAGAAAAACGAAAGTAGAAAAAATAGAAAGTTTAGCTAAACAAAACTTCTGAACCACTGCTCCAAACCTCAAGAAAAATATATCAAAATGATCATCATAAAGAGACAAAAAGAAAGATGTATAGTAGAAGTTGCTAGCTTACCCCATTCCAGAGAAATTTACGCTTTCATCAGGAGCTCGAGCTCAGCGATGCTACCTATGACAGAAGTGGCGGGGGATCTTTTGTCAAAATTGTATTGTTGTTTTCTCAATATATATTTTTCAAACTAATAAAATGATTTTTTAACATTGCATAAAAATTTAAATTACCCATAAGAATATACGCCTTTGGAATAATAATTGCATCAAAATGTTTTAAAACTATATTATATTTTTAGAATTATATTAATTTAAAAAAATAGTCTAGTACAGTGAATCTTGCAAATTAGAGAGTTATATCAGCTCAAGATTAAGAATGTAGTAGAAATAGTTATTGGTGAAAAAATGTATAAAAAGTTTATTTAAAAATATTAAATCACAATTGAACTAACTTAAATAATGTCTTATTACTCATTAACCTTTTCGAATGCGAATTTTTTCCCATTTTGAAAGCAAAATTATTATTACTTTAATAATGTTAAGCATAGCAATTCAAATATATTTACTGATGTTTAAAAATCATTTCGTAGTCTGAAATGAAATAAATTTACTTATTATATGTACTATTCAATTCGTATTTATATGATAATGGGCTAAGGAAGAGTTTTTGGAGACATCTGGAAAATATCGTATTGCAACAGGGTTTAACCGATATTACAACATTTAAATGTTTTATGCATTTCATGATACATCATTTGTTCAGAAACGTAAACCAATATTTTAAACTTGAAGAGTGAAATACTCTCTTAAAATATCAGCCAAAAAATAACTCAAGTTGAGCCGAAATTAGCTCATCTCACGTTCTGAAAGGCAGCTTCTGATAAAGAGTTGAAACAAATCGAGTGAGTGAGTTGTTTTTAAACAATTTAAATCAAGATGAGTAGTTTTAAAAAAGCAATTTCAATCAAGATGATTAAAACGTTTGACAAACAACTCATTCACGATCCAATAAATTACAGCTCTTTCCTGAGAAGCCAAATCCACTCTTTCGTTTTAAGAATATATGTGTATAAAATAAAGGAATCACCAATGGTACAAAGAGAATTAAGTAAACTTATATCATTTTTGTTATTATTAAACAGGGTTCGTACGCTTCAAGGATCTTTTACCAGAATGTTTGTAAAATAATATTTGCCTTATTTAATGGGAAAAATTCAATTTTTACTCTCTTAAAAAGTGAGCCACAAAATAGCTCAAGTTGAGCTGAAATCCACTCATCTCAATGTTGAAAGGCAGCTTCTCAAAAAAGAGTTGAAATAACTCAAGTTTTAACCAATTTAAATGAAATTGAGCTATTTAATCAAGATTGATCATTGAACTATTTGATCAAGAAGTTTTGATCGTTTGAAAAACAACTCTTTTATGATCGAAAAAATTACAGCTCTTTCATGAGAAGCCAAATCAGCTCTTTCGTTTTAAGAGTGTAGATATAGCATTCAACATAGCAATAAACATATATTATCATTTCTATATGTAGAAAGTAACAAAATAATTGTTAAAGCTAGATGCTATTCGAGAAAATGTGATGTACTAAGTAGTACACCAGACTCGAAAGGGTTAAGGAAATGCCATACTTGTAAGAATCATTTAGCAATGAATAATTGTGCATGTTTAATTGCCTCTACAAGATTAATGCACGCTTTGTGTCTGATCACATGTAATTCTCGAGAGGATATGATAAAACTCCATAAGGTAATAAAGTTATTTTAATTATTAAACATGGCTCAAAGCTGCTGGATATGTTTATTAATTTTGAATGTCTGCACAAATGTAATAAGCGAATTTCATGTGTTCTGAAATGATTGATAACAATTATGCGTTTGAAAAATTACGAAAAACTGGCACGCAAAGTTTTATGTCATACGTGTAGAGCACAATTCAATTATACAGGCAAATGTTAGTTAACGATAACAAAAAAAAAAAAAAAAAAAAAGGAAAATCATGCATCAAATAAAGATTATGAAGCACTCTCCAAAAATAACATAATAATATTAAGAAAATTAATTTTTTCATACGCTAAAATGAGATACCGTATTTACTTGTGTATACAGCGCACGCGCATATAATGCGCACCCTCTACTTTGCATTACAAAAAGGCGATTTTTTAAAATTTCATATATAACACGCACCATAAATTTGATACTCAAATGAATGAATGACTAAATGAATTTCAATAAAGAAAGTCGAAACAAAAATTACATCAGGCCCAAAACAAGATGGAAATACATTTTTAGACACTATGTAGGGAGTGAATAACGGGAGGTAGGAGTGACCGACGACAGTGAGAATTTTTAATTAGCGTTTATATAATGCTAATGTATAAAAAAGTGCAAGGAGTGAAATAAAGACGCAGTAATACTTTAATTAAATAAGATTTTCCAAGTAATTATGTCTAGTTTGAATACATTTCTTGATTCATATTTATATCGTGTGATTACATGCGCAGTAAAAAATTATTCCGTGTATAACGCGCACACAGAAGTTTTGCCCTATTTTTTAAAAAAAAAAGTGCGCGTTATACACGAGTAAATACGGTACTATATAAGCAGTTTTATTAAAATGTGCTGTTATTTGACTAAAATGTAACGAAAAAAAATATTAAATCACTATTAAATTAAGTAAAATAGTCTCTCTTTATTCATTAAAGGACTGCCATATTTGTAAGAATCATTTAGCGAGGAATAATTGTGTACCTTTAGTCCCCACTACGAGATTAATGCACACTTTATGTCTGATCACATGTAATATTCTAAGACATGTGACAGAATACGATAGGACAGTAAACAAGTTACAGTTATGAAATGTGCCTCAAAGCTCCTGGATTAATCTGAAATGTAGAATTTCAAGAACAAAGAGATAAGCGAATTTCATGTATTGTTGAATGATGGATAACAATTGAAGTCCTTAGAAGTAAAGGTGTATATGTGACAAAATATAAAAAAATTAATTTAGTGCAGAGACGATCTGGAAAAATGTTTTTAATTTTCAGGCAACGAAATATATGTGAATCTCTAATAAAGTTCTGCGTTCTAGCGATAAACCATTTTTACGAATGATAATCAAAATTGATTCATTATATTTTTAAAGAAAATTGTCCTCTGCTTTTTTTACAGTTATTGATGCAAGAGTTAAAAGACAACAATGAAACAAGCGACGATTTCGTGTAACTATTCTGTCAATTATTATTGACTTTCAAATGTAACATCAATTAGCCTTAAACTCAATTTATTCCTATTCGAATTTTTGTCATTTGCACCCTTTGTTTTCTCAGGTGGTCTGTTGTGTGTTTGATATTACGACAGTCAAGCGCGAAAAGGTTTTTAAAATACTTATCTAAAGCACTATCAATTTATACAGGTGCAAATGTTAGATAAAATGCTCAGCAAAAGTTTAGACAATGATCGATTACGCTTCTATTTTCATAGGTATGTGCCGAATGTTTGTAATTCCTCTGTCATATATTCCTTGCGACTTATCCTTTATTCACACACAATAAATTTTGAATTTTACCTTTTACATAAAGTATAATGACAAAAAATAAAATTAACATTGTGGCAAAAGTATGGCCAATTTGTGTTAATTGTCTATACTTTTGCCACAATGTTAATTTAATCTTAATGTGTATTTACAGAAAAATAACTACAAATTAAAATCAGGTTGCACCCGCATTTTTTGCAGTTTGTGCAAGAATGTCACTTTTCATCGAAAAAACAAAATGCTGCGTCAATTGGGGGTCTATTTCGTACCAAACATGTTCAAAAGCAGCTAGAACTTCATTAAAAGAAAATTACAGCAAAAATTTGCATAAACATTACATCATATGATGTTACAAAAATTTTCGATCAGAACTATACGCTGGCCAGTTGAGATCAAGAGTATTTTCAGAGTTGAACGAAGTTCTTCTTTTGTATGCAACATGAACAGATGCTAAAATCCATACTTTAGATCAGCAAAAGTTCCTCAAATGACTAAAAATTAATCTCCAACGTATATACGTAGTCTTGTGTTGCTTGGCAACCAATGGATAACTCCACAGATACACGAGCATTAAAGCTAAGTGAGGACAAAATTATTTAAAAGTCACCTTCTTTTTGTCGACTTAATAAAGTCCCAGGATCTTTACTTGAGTCATTCCAATAGTATGCCCGCTTGTTTGGGCTATTCAAATTCCACTTTTTTCGTTACTGAATATCATAGCGTACCATTTGGGTCCATGTGACGTATGTTTGCAAGTTAGTTGAATTCTCGCCAATTTATAGCCATATTTTAAAGCTGATTGTTTTATCATTTTCATGTAAATTGATTTACCTGTTTCTTTAATTCATCTACGAATCATTTCCGTCGACACAAAAGTTCTGACTTACTTTTAATGTGATTGCAGTCATTACTTGTGTAAATGTCAACTTCTGGATCCTTTTGTCATCTCATTTTCTCGTCACACAAGGTCTTCCAGAATATGTTTTGTTTTGAAGGAGTCATCCTTGGACTATACTTCATAGACAGACCACTTTGGACGATTCAATGCTGCTGAAATTTCTGCAACAGTCTTCCCTTTCCATTTCAGCTTTCCTACTTCAATTACCTCCTCTAATTGAATGTTTTTAGCTCGCGGCATCTTCACTAACTGATGCTGTATCGAGGTATAATTAAATACTTCAGACATGTGACATCATAACTTGGAAATTTGCATTTTTCCATGAACAGTTGGTTAAAAATCAAAAAAGTGTCTAAACATTTGCAATATTCAAATGTTACTTTTTTCAATTAAATTAAATTTTGTCTTATATTATAACCATTATTTTTATTCTACATTATACAAAATATACTTGAAAATAAGTATAGCCATTTGTAAAACTCACGTGTTCATATTTTTTATTTAAAGGTTAAAAAACACCAGTGTCTAAACTTTTGCTGGGCACTGTATGAATGACATAAAAGGAAAATCATGGATCAAATAAGGAATATGAAGCATTCTTTAAAAGTAACATAATATTATTACGAAAATTCAATTTTTTAAATATGCTAAAATGATATAACTAAATAAGGAATTTCAATAAAATGAGCTGTCTTTTGACTATAATTTAATGCATTTATTTATTATATCCCTGTAAATGAACTATAAATGTTAAATACTTTATTTTCAATAACGGCCATTCTACATAGACCAGAAGACGGCAATAGAAACAATCACTTTATCGAGTTCACGGTTGAAATTCCAGAATTCTTATATTAAAACGCAGTCGGTCAGCTAAGTACTATCTTGGTGGAAAACACTTCAACATCCGATTTCGTCAGCGGATTCATAGTTTTACAACTGTATTTTCCTGCTTTCAGTCCTCCATGTTTTCATACCTTTGGATGTAAGAAAACATAATGGTGTACCTACGAATCAACCACTATAATTTTGCTTTCATTTGTTTTCCACCAAATATATGACATGGTATATCGATTGTTTATTAACATGCGAATTGAATTTCAACTAATTTAGGAATTTCAGCAATGAATTTGATGAGATGGTTGTCTGTGAAACCGTATCACGGTCAAATAGCAAACATTAATAATAAATGTAATTTACATGTCATTCCGCATATATTAAAGAGAATTACAGATAAACGCTCAAATTGACTTAAAAAATGTTGGAAATCATATTACAATTTTTCCTTAAATATCCATGTATATTTTGAAACATGGAAATTGTTTCGAAAGTATCTATAGTTATTCACTTATTCATATAAAATATCCTTGCGTTTCCTAAATTTCAAAATAAATAAATTAATTAATTAATTAAAAATAAAATAAAGTACGCACCGCTGTATTATGCTTCATAGATTACATAAAACATTTGTATGGCGACAAAATCTATCAGTTGGGCTCTTTTTACGTTCCAAAAAAATACAAAACTTCGCTATGTAATGGGATAAAATCAGATTTTAAAGTAAACTATAACAATGCAAAATAATATTGTCCAGTTTAACTGATGGTATTGGCCTCACAGGCTACGTATGCTGTATAATAAAGCGTTATATAATCAAAGGTTAATACCGTTCGAAAAACAAATTAAGGGGGGAAATAGCTCCCCCATTTCCTCTTTTATACTTAATCATTGATCCTCCTAACCTAATCAGGGATATACTTATCATATTAAAAACCTATATCCAAAATTTGAATCGAATTGTATAACTCTTCTTAAAAACATATTTATATAATTTCGAAGGAATTATTTCCTTCCTTTATACTTAACCATTAAACTTCGAAACTATTCAAAGATTCGCCTTTTAGAAAAAAACCTACATCCAAAATTTAAAGGAAATTGGATAATTCTGCATAAAAAATTATCAAATTTAAGGGTGGGGAAAAGCCCGTTCCCACTTTATATTTAACAAAAGAATCTCGTAGCTAATGAGGGAAACCTTGTTTCACTTTGAAACTGTATCCAAAAATTGAAGCAAATCTGTTAATTCTGTATGAAATACCATTTACCTAAATTAAGAGGGGTATCCCACCGATCCCCCATTTGCTCTTATCTAATGAATTCCCAAAACAAACATCAAAGCGTCCCCAATCGCCTTATCAAAATAAACCTATATCCAAAATTTGAAGGAAATCGGTAAATTCTGCGAGAAAAAAAACATTAACCTAAATTATGAGATCAAATTACCTCCCATTATTCCCCTGTTACACTTATCCAATGAATTCGCAAAACTAATCATGGAGGTTCCTTCATAAAAATAATCCTCTGGCTAAAATTTGAATGAAATCTGAAAATCCTGCGAGAAAAGCACATTTATCTAAATTAAAGACAGGAAAATACCGACCGTTCCCTCTATTTATTATTTTCCAATGAACTCCCCAAACTAATCATAATGGTGCCCTCATCAGAATGATTCTTTGTCTAAAATTTGAACGAAAACTGATAATTCTGGATGAAAAACCCATTCATATAAATTCATGGGAGGGGCATTAGCCCCCGTAGCCCTTCTCATACTTATTGAATGAACTATCAAAACTAATCAGGGAAACGCCTTATGAGAATAAAATAATATCGAAAATTTTAAATGAATCGGATATTTTTACCATGAGTTATCTTGTTACGCATGCACGCACTCACTACATACGTACAGAACGGGCGGCATGTTTCAGATGTGTATATTGCTGGGACGATTACTGTTTCTAAACCAATAGGAGAGCGTCATTATCACGGTCAAGTACACGCCCACACAGTTTGATTGACAGGAACTCGTGGACAATTGACGGTGCTAATTATAACGATAATCTGTTGCGGATGAAAGTGAGTTCACTGGCTGAATGGTTAGAGCGTCGAGCTTGAGACCGGAGGATATGGGTTCGAGTCCATCGCGGGCCGAGAGTCCGTTGGTGATTTTTTTTTTTTTAATTATTGGAGGCTGTCTTTTATTAATAAATAAGACATTTAAAAAAAATATTTCAAACCCTTTTAATATTCTAAATATCGTTCCAAAATGATTTATATATATATTAAACAAATGGGAAAAAAAGTATTCTGCGAAAATATCCGTATAAGCAAAATTCTTACTTTAATTTTTATTTATTTATTTATTTATTTATTTCAGGATCAGAGGAAGTATAATTTCTAATTGAAGTAAATAAAATTAAGTCATTTTGAAAAAAAAAAAAAATTCTTTCATACCTTTAATTTTTAATTACCGAGTACAAATTCAAACAATCCGAGTACAAATAAATAATAAACACACACGATCAATTGTCCACGAGTTCCTGTCAATCAAACTGTGTGGGCGTGTACTTGACCGTGATAATGACGGTCTCCTATTGGTTTAGAAACAGTAATCGTCCCAGCAATATACACATCTGAAATATGCGAACGGGCGGGCACATAATCTCTCAGGCATCGATAGCATGTGAGTTAAAAACTCAAACTACATTTGAAACCACAAGTTCTTCAATTACTATTCACAATAAAATAAAAATTAAAAAATGTTATTTTTAAATCAAAATATGTATATAATAAATGAGTGCAATGTTATAGCAAGTGTGTAAGTGAAATCACAGATAGCACAGAGGGTTTATTTATATATTTCTTTGAAAACAATTTATCCTTTAATTAGTAAGTCCAAATTGTTAATTTATAATTGCTAAATTCTCACATAGGTGGCAACATCAACAAATTTAATTTAAAAATTATTTCAAAAAGAAATTTTTTATTTTAATCAAATTAAAAATGCTCAACTCAAATTATTTAAATAAAATCCAAAATTCCAGATTTTTTGAAAAATCCGAAATTTAAAAAAATTAGCGGAGATATAAATAAAATTTTAAATTTCTAAAACGGAAAAAATTGCTTAAAATTAAATTTAAAATATTGAATTATTAATAAATCGCAAAAGTTTGTAAAATAGAAAAGAAATTGAATTTCAAAAACTATTTTCAATGTCGGATGAACAAATCCTAATAGTATAAACCCTTAAATTGTCCAAAAATTAAGAAATTTTTCCTTTTTTAAAATCCATATTAAGATGAAAATTTCAAGAGAATTGCAGCATCAGGGATCGAACTAAGAACTTGCTGATTATTAGCCAGATAGTTTACCTCCAAACCATGATGTAAGTACGAAAATCGTTGAAATTAATGTTTTCTCTTTAAATTTAAATAGTAAAAATAAACGGATGTTTATTGAAAAACTTAATTTAATTAAAGTAATAGACTTTTTAAAAAGTTATCATTTATCGTGTGACATGAGGTATTCAGCTGTATGTACACAAAATTTGAAAACCTGATGTATACAGTCTTTGTGTACGGGCATTTTGACGAACATCAGACAGAGTACAGAGACGAATAGGGTTTCGTCAGATGAAGGAAACTCAAAAATTCAACTAGTTTATTTAATTTAAAAAAATACTATGTCTGTAGATAAAATATTAAAAACGCATCGCAATATTACTTGCCATTTTTAAAAAAGTTGCTTTCCCATTGTGTTATTAATGAAGAAATATCAAAAACATTTTTTTATACACTAAATCAATAATAAAAAAAACTAAAATAGTTTCTTGTTTTTAATTAAGAAATTACCATATCACTATTCTAGCATTTACCATATATAGTCAATATAAAAATTGAAACATGGTAACCTGTATTAGTTAACACACACACACACAGAAAAAAAGATAAATATTAAACACATTGTTGGGAAATGCTATTAGTTTTTTAATTTTGAAAACGAAATTGTTTGAGATAACAAAAAATTTTAAATATCAAATTAAAAGGACTTGAATCTTGTTTTTTATATACTTTTACAAAATAATTGCATGAATGATGCAAACATTCCTGTAAAGAGTTCATCAAAAAATACCAAATCAATTTTATACTGACTGATGTGCTAACTTTTTAATCATTAATAAATTATCTTGCTTGTAAGAAACATTTTGCATGGAATTATTATGCGTATTTTGTGTCCACTACATGATTAATCCTCGCTTTGTGTCTGATCACATGTAATATATTAAGACATGTGACAGAACGCGATAAGATAGTGATGTTATTACAGTTATTAAGCGTACCTGAAAGCTTCAAGGATATGTTCAATAATGTTCAATTTAAAGCACATAGGTTAACGAGAATTTCATGTATTCTTGGATGGTTGATAATGATTATATGTTGCATATTACGTTAGGTAAGTGGGCAAGCGTATATGCCGTATGTATGATGTACAATAAATTTAGATAGGTTCAAAAGTAAGTTAATAGTAAAACGATCGCAAAATTATGCATCAAGTAAGGATTATGCATTTTTTTCAAAAAATAGCAAAATATTATTCAGGCAGTTCATTTATTCATAAATTAAATCAGGTAACTAAATAATAAGTTTAATTGAAATGCACCACAAAAATGTTTTGCGTCTTGACTATAATGAATCAGAACTATTTTGTGTGTCTTGAAAATGAACTATAAATGCTTCAAATTTCATTTTCTGTAACGACCATTCTATAGCGAACTTTATTAATGAATAAAAAGTTACATGCCTATCTCAATATATTGAAGAGTTACAACAAGGACAGAAAGACAGATAAATTGAAATCCTAAAATTTTTCATTTACACTGTATAGCGTATATATTCTTTTCTTAAAGGGGTCCGCGACACGAATAATTGTTTATTCTTAAAATAACATTTAAATCATATTCCTAACTGAATAAGAAGAGGAAATATTATTTTTTTCTTTTGGTTTGTTTTTAAAATATAATTTTCAAACATTGGTTGTCATGGAAATGACTTCTGGTGAAAATGCATTTTTCTTCATCATGATAGTTATGACTCACCTTGGAAACCATCGTAACATTCCAGCATTGGCGCGTTGTCTTTCAGAACCTTGTTTGATCGTTTGACAACTGTCTAGTCTCTTTGTGTCGTTGATGTTAGAACGTCGAATATTTTTTTTACTTTAATAAAAACCTCTTTTATTTCAGCTATTTTGTCAGTCAAAATTATTATAGCATTATTATTGTTAATAATAAGGTTTTTACTTTCTGTATGTAAATAAATTTGCAAATCTTACATATTATTGTTTTAATTCGAGTAGTATTTGTCTATTATTTAATAACAATATTTTTAGTAACTGATTATGGTGTCAGTCCTGATTCAAGATTTGTATATATGTCTATAAAGGAACTGCTTTTATTAGAGACTTTTTGTATCATTTGACTATTTTTCCATTTATATTTGAATTTGTTAATCATTGCAGTCTAAAAATCGAACATATAATATGGTCCATTTGCTTGTAGATAGAAACTGGTTATTCTTTCAATATTAGTATTACAAATTATCAGTTACAAAATGACTTATAAAAAAGAATTAACAACATTAAATCGGCAGAGGGGAGCTTATAAAGGATAATTAACAAGAATACAGACATTTTTAGACGATGAAAGCAAAAAAGGTATTAAATTAAACATTAAATTTGGCAGTTTTTGAAAAATTAACTCGAATCTAAACGACTTACAGGATAAGTATTTTGAAATTGTGGAAGAAGATTCGGAATTTAAAGATAATCTAACAGCCTTTACTGAAATAGAAGAGAAATCAGAAAAAATAGAGGTAAGTAACGAAAACTCTTACTCACTAATAGTAATAATAGTAAAATTATATGTTTCTAATTCAAATTAGATTATTCTGTTGATAATATATTATCAAATGTGCTTTTGTAATGCTGCGACGACACACAAGGATGAGTATAATAGGTGATAAATATCTTTTTAAAAGAGTTAATTAATCATGAAATAGAGAAATCAATAATAAGGCAAGATGATCTTACCTTTTATGCATCTCGTTCTTCGTCAGTTTCACCAGTCATAACCACCATTTGAAGATTGTTTGTTTATTCTTTATTCAGCTTCTATTAGCTGATTTATTAATAAATTTATCTATCTGGAATAATAAATGATTGATTAATGCTCATCTTATTAAAATAACAAACTCCACTGAATTTAAACGAATAATAATTATTACATCTTGTATCAATACAGAGCTGTTTTTAAGCAGCTATGAGAAACCGTTAAATTTCTATTCACACTGAAAACACACAACAAACTAAAAAAACTAAAGAGTCAAAAAAGTTCTAAAATAGTTCTTCCCCCTCTTTTCATTTATTTTGTTTTTCATCACGTGACTTTGCTGCAGTAAAAAAGTTTATTCGGATGAATTGTCCTTGAAAGAATCACTTCATTCCATTTTTCTGTTTATTTCGAAATAGTGGAAAAATAATTACTTTCTTATTATGATACGCAAAAAAAGGTTTACATCATAAATAAATCTAATTCTATTTTAAGTAGATTGTTCTATTCAGCTGAAGAGTAATTAGTTTATTTCAACATATTCAAGTTAAAATTTTAAATTGCCTGATATACCATTACCAAATTTTTCTTAAAATTACCACGATTGGTACATGTTTAAAGACCAATGACTTTGATTGATTCAAATGATAAATTAAATAGAACACAGATACTGCATTATTTAAAATCTATTCTTAGCCGTAGTGCTTTAGATCTAGTCACAGCGGATGATTCATAAGAATCGCTTTTTAAATTATTGGAATCTCGTTTGAAAATAAACGTTTTAGTGTGCAATCTCATGTTCTTGAATTATAGTTTATGGAAATGACAACGAAAGATTCAGATGAAAACCTTAGAGGTTTGGTTGACGTATGTCAAAAGCACATTCGTGCTCTTAAATGAATAGGTTTAGAGCTTAATTAATTTTCGGAAATTATGTTAATAAATATAATTCTGACAAAACTAGATAAAGAAACAAAAAGCAGTTTGTGCTTTCACTCACTTCTACTGAATTACCAAATTGACAAGACTTCGTTGCCTTTTTGTAAAAGCGGTGTTTAATTTTGGAAAATTTGCAGAATAATGTTTGTGTTAAACCTAAGCATGTTTGTGATGTAACACATATTCTATTATATATATTTCTATTAATTTTCCAAATGTTAGTTCCCCCCCTCTTTTAAAATTTAATTTTAAAAAAAAAGCATTTTTAATACGTATTTTTATTGTGTGTTCGCCTCCAAGTGCATATAAAATAATAATAATAAATAAATAAAAAACAAGTAACAAATTAGTTTAAAAATATCATTCCATTTCTAGATTTTTCTTTCTTGTTCTTCAGTTGATTAAATATCAAACGACTGTTTTAAGTAACTGCTATTTTTATTTCCCAATCATTTCATTTTGCCTTGTATAAAGAACTTAATTTGTTACCTGTTGTGTAATTTCGTTAGGGTTGCGCGATAAATGCTATATTCTTGACAACACTCATTTTTAAAATTTCCCCTTTGCTTATCATGTAACGGTCATTTGTACATTTTTTTGCTCGGATTGGGAATCTATTCTATGCCAAAAGACTTTTTTGGCGTTTGTGAAATCTGAAATTTTTGTCAGTTTTACGTTTGTCACGGCTATGGAAGGACGCACGCTCGTTGTGGTCAAAGATGACTAATAATTCTTAATTACTTTCGAGTACAGTTATGTTAGCGTGCTACATGCTTATGTGAAAATATATTTAGATTTGTGATTTTGTTGCTGACAATTCATCATGTACAAATTGTGGTCGTTGAGAACTCTAGACGTTCTTTCTAGTATGAGTGCACATTTGGATTTGGATGTTGTGTTCCGGATGTTTGAAAATTCTCATATTTCAAGTCTTCAGCAAAATAAAGCCAATTTAGTCCAGATTTTTGTGAATTGAGTTTTCTTTATCAAAATAATGCCTTAAACACTTCGTTCCAGAAAAAAAAGTAAAACATGAACTTGGGTCTCTCTACGATATTGCAATACGATCCGGCCAATCTCAAAAGGGCGGCTTTTATTCTCACACTTTCCCATTATAATGTTATGTATTACAAAAATCAAAAATTAAAACCTGATAATTACGAAAGTTCTCGACTTATTTTTCAAAATACTGTTTTCGGTTATATCATCTCAGGAATATTCGAAAATAAACATCAACCTAAATTTTGCGGTATTGTTAAGAAAATAGAAAATAAGGTAAACGAAAATCTTCAAAAATTTTGGGAGATCGAGAGTGTTGATAACGAAATGAAACCACTTAGTCTTGTAGATCAATACTGCAAGTCTCATTTTTAAGAAAAATATGTCGTCGTAATAGCACGGATTGATTATTGTAACTATGCCTTTAAAAGAAGATTCAAGGGTAATCGCAAAAAAAAGATTGAATCAGTTATGGAATTGACTTGAAAAAACTCCGTTAATGCGAGAACTCTATTGTGAGTTTATGAAGGAATATTTAAACTTAGGATTTTATGACTAAAGTTAATGAGATGGCTAATGAAGCTGGTTGTTACTACCTTCTTCATCATGGCGTATACCAACCGAAAAATGCCACAAAAAATCTTCGCATGGTATTTAATGCTTCGAGCCCTACAGTTAATAGTAAATCATTGACAGATATTTTTTAAAGGACAAGTAAAGAAAGATTTATTCAACATCATGATTAGTTTTAGAAATCGTAGATTTGTCTTTCTCGCCGATAATAAAAGAATGTACCGGCTAATTCTGGTGAATTCTGAGCAAAGAAAACTCTTAAGAGTATTATGGAAAGAAATCATTAATGCTCCAGTAGAAACTATGAGCTGAACAGTGCTACATATGGAACTTCTTGTGCCCCATTTTTAGGGATTAGAACATTGCAACTAGCGTAGCAATAGAAGTAGAAATATATGACAAAGCATAGGAAGTTCTTTTAAATGACACATATATGAGCGACATTCTTAACGGAATAGACAGTCTAGAAACTCAAAAAGACTACACTCTCAGTTTGTAAAATTACTAAAATCTGAAGGAATGCAGCTATATAAATGGAAGGCTAATCATCCAACATTACTAGAAAGTATTAAAAGTGAAAATTTGGAAGGTTATTCCTTTTGCGAAAATGAAACAAAGGTTTTAGAAGTTTCGTGGAAACCTAATTTAGATGTATTTACTTTCAAGTTAAAGATTGAACAACTAGAAACATTAGCCAAAAGGACAGTTCCTTTAGATATCGGCAGGCTTTTTGATCCACTTGGTGTTATTGGACCTATTATCAAAAGATACAAGACATTCATGCAAGATCTCTGGACATTGAAATTAAACTGAAATGATTCCATTCCTGATTTTATAGCTCAGTCTCGGATTCAATGGACCAATTCTTTAAAATCAAATCTTTAGAAATTTTGAAGATTAATCGCTATATTTTAAACCCTTGTGCGCAGTATATAGCCATACACGGCTTTGTTGATGCTTTGACAATTGCCTTTGGAGCAACTGTCAACAGTCAATCTTCACATAATCCCGAAACAATATGCAACTTAATTTGTAGTAAGTCGTAAATAGCACTGTTAAAGACAGTAACTATTTCTCGTATGGAGATGTCAGTATGTCCCCTACTAAGCCAAATTGGTAACCAAAATTTTGAAAGCTTTAAAGTTAGCTTTCCAAGATGTTTACTTGTACACAGATTCCCAGATAGCCTTAGCCTGGATACAGACCCCACCTTGGATATTAAAAATTTTGATAGCAATCATATTGCAAAAACCCAAAGTTGTAATCAGAACCTTTAATTGGAAACATGTTCCATCTAGTTGCAATCCATGTGATTTGATTGTGAAGTGATTTGGTTCAGCAAATTTGAAAAAAAATATTTACATAAGTAACATAATTTTACATAATTAATATGAATAAAATATAATTTTTTAATAAAATGTACAATTTTTTTTTCAAGTTTTCACTTTAAATATTTTTAATTTTTTTGAAAGATTAATATTTTTAAAAATGCTGAATCAAAATTAAAATTTAAATATTTCTCCTTATTTAAATGTAAGAAAATTAGAATTTAAAAATAACATTTTGAGTTATAACGATTTTAAATTGAACCATTTTTTTAAATAAATTTCATTATTATTATTATTTTTTTTAATTTTTAGAAGTTTTATTGTGCGATTTTGTTTGCAAATAATATGGCCAAAAAAATCAGAAAAATATTCAGAATTTTATCTCAATCATTGCAATTCGTTTAAATTGTATTTCGGACCCCCTTTAAATAAACATATGTTCTCTGAAATATATATTTTTTAGAATGTAATTATAATAATTCACTATGTCTTATAAAATGTCTCTGTGATCTCTAAATTAAAAGAAGCGTACGAACCAATCTATGACGGTTTAAATATTACATAAATGAATGGTGTGGCGAAAAAATGTACTCCATCTGTCCCAAAATAGTTGCTACATTAGAATATTTTTGTACTGATTTTGGATGATAACGATCTTATGATTTTGTTTGGCCATTTTTCAGATACTTATGGGTGATATGCTATCAATCAATAACATTTATTTACCAAACATTCCATCCGTCTTTTCTTAAATCTGTAATCAAATTAGTTTTAAAAATAGTTTTGCGCGCTAGTAAGCTACACCCAATTTTTAAGGATTTTTTTCCCCAGTAATCGCATAGAACTACCTTCTATCTAATGAATCGCAAACTCATTAGGAAGATAATAATTTTTGACTGATATAGCGGTTGTGGAATCCCTAGGAAATGGTACGAAATGGTAACATTTCTTCGAAAAATTTGTCGAAAATAAATGCTACTTTTGCAGAAATTTAAAAAAAAAAAAAAAAAAAGAGAATAAAAATACCAAGTTGTCATAATTTTAATCGCAAATAAAACAAAATTCTAATGATATTTAAAGATTTTCTTACACATTAGCTTCGGGATTACAAACCAGATTTCGCAGAAAAAGATTTTGACGACGAAGTTTTTAATTATTGAGATGGGGTGTTTTGTATGAGTTGATTCCGCCTGACATCAAAATGTTTTCCATACATATTTGTAAATTTAAAAGTACATTTTCAAGCTTTTCTTTTTCTATAATTTGAAAAGCGACTTCAACAGCATGAATTAAATTGTCAATATTGCTCACGGGCATATGATGTTGCAGTGATTGCATTGCATTAAAAAACCTCAGAACAAACACATTTAAATACGGAATATTTGGAGGTTGATACTGTAATTGTAAATTCAGTCCATCTTTTAAGCATGCTTTTGGGATACTAGGATCATCTAGTGACAAATGGGGCTTGACAATGTCCTGTTGTATGTATATAAGAATCGAATTTTTGCAACTTGAAAATTTTTCACGTATTGCCTGGAAAACTTTTTCTATAACCCTTTTACGGGTTACTTCTTTATTAACACATTCAACAATTTTGTCACAGCAGTTCCTTTTGCACGATTTTTAGAATTTCTTTTTGCATTTTCTGAGAAAACAAAAGGCCATATTCCAATTTTTCCATCAAACATTTCGTTTCTATTTAGATCGCATCTTGGTCTTGGTACCGCGCTGTCCTAAACATTACTTTGGTAATAAACCTTTTGCTTTTGCAATGCTTTAAGGGTTTAGTTTTATCCATGGGTGATGTAAAATGAATTACCGTTTTTTATTAAATATAAAACCATTTTTCATCGATATGAATACGATCCAACATTTCCGAAAAGTACCCATTACTTTGAACATGCTGTAAACAAAATAATTCTGGCTAGCTTGTTTTTTTTTTTTTTTTTTTTTTTTTTTAAGATTTGGCTTGATGGCTGATGAAATACACTTCAAAACGTTTCCATTCTTGACAATCCTGTGTAATGTTGATTTAGGAATATGAGCAGCACGTGATAAACTTCGTAATGTTTGTCTTCGTCTTGGTGGTACATCTTTGATTTTCTTCAATTGATGAGAAAAATTTGGTTTTTTCATCCGCAATTATCAGTTTTTTGCGTTCTTACACAGTAAATTTCATTATTATTTATTTTTTATGTCTTTTCCAGCTTCCACACACGGGAGATAGTATTACGATGAACATTAATCTCTGTAGCATTCATAGCACCAGAGTTTAAGTGATCATTTTTCAAACGTTGCAGTAAAAATTGAAATATAGAGTTAAGTTCTTTATCATTTAGTTCCGTCTTTAGGGTAATTTTTAGATTATTATTCATATTTATTGTCATCGTCACATCACTTCTTATTTCCAACACTTCATATTCCACTTAACATTGCCTGAAACAACCAAAGTGTCGCATTATACTCATTGTAGTAAAATTTTACTGGTGTACATGTACATCGAAAATGATTTATGACTCTTACTTACTTGAAATTTAGGAACTAATTTGGGACAAACTTTTCAACCTAAATGTTGCAACTAATTTCGGACAGATGGAGTATCAGATTGGCTCTTTTCATGTTCGGAATACACAAAGAAAATGTTTTCTGTTTAAAATGGTGAAAACTGATATTAAAATAAATAATTAGGATAGCGAAGCCAATCCTCTTCTGGGCTGCACAAGTTACATTTTGTTGTACACTTTACAAGAAGTCTATGGAGTATTTTTACTTGATGTTAAACATAAAAATAAATTATAATCTGTAAATTTGCACTTTTTTTACAGAAAATATTTTTTAAAAATTATGATTATATAATATATAAATTTATTTTATACGTTTTTAAATTAAGGACGCGTTTTTGCAAATAAAAAATGAAACAGGTATATTTCAAGAAGAAAAATAAATTATGGGTTTAATAATTATAGGTAGAATTATGATGATTTAAACAAATAAAATATTTTTTCTTTATTCCAAACTTTTGGAGAAATATTTCCACGCGAAAAATGAAAATTAAACATTTTGACGGGGAAGAACTTAAGAAACGTTTAAAAAAAATTGAGAAAAAATTGAATATTATATCAGAAGGAACTTATGAAAAATTGAATAATACGTCACAAAATTCCTATACCAGATTTTCACTTAGAAACGGAAAATAAAATAAATATCTTGGCGATTTTTTAAAAAAAGCAAATATTACATCATACTGGAAATATAATGAACGAAAAGCAGGTGAATATGATGGCTTTTTATATTTTGGACTATTGATAATAACTGCAGAATTTATAGTTCAAACCGTTAAAGAAAATTAATATATTAAACATGTTATTTGAGAGGAAAATACACATTTTAATTGAATACTAGCGAGCTACGCCCTCTAGCTGGGCCACTTTTTCCAAACGAACCTCGGTATTAAGCAGTATATAATAAGCAAAAAAAATCATTTAATAAGCAAGTCTTGGTGGTCGAATCCTCAAGCACAAAAAAAAGTAAATTAAAGAGCCATGGTCCCGTTAAAAATATGTGATTTCGCACTGTGGGCCACGTGCACTTGAAAAAAAAAAAAAGATTGTGGATCGGAACTATGGTCGCTTCGCGCCCATAGTCCCGTTAAAAATATTTGGTTTTGCACGGTGGGCACTACGCGCCCTTAAGACATTTTTCCGTATTTTTTAGTTCATCAGAAGCAGATTTTTACGCAGATTCTGAATATGTAATCAGTTTTTTCTACTTTAAAAACTGTCTGCATGATGGTTTAAGAAAAAACGCGCAAAAAAAACGAAATTAGCGCCGGTAGAAAAAGCGATTTTTGGCTGTTTCTTCTTTTAGCCAAAGGGGAAAAGTTCAGGTTCTTCACCGCAAGGTGGCGCAATGTTCTGCCTCGGAGCTCCGTTTGAGCGCCGTTTGGTATTTGGGACATTTTTCGTTCCAATTCCCAAGGGGTTTTTAATTCATAACTTTTTTAATTTTGGTCCCACGGTCTCGAAAATACCCGAAATGACTTCCCCGGAATATTTCCAATCGAAAGACACCTCTCGCGACTTCCAACTCGCCCGCGTTGCGAACTGTAATCGGCATCAAGCAGACAGACAGAGGCGCACGGATTTTATTAGTATAGACTTTACTAAGATTGTTTGGAAATGCCGCATATTTTGATGTTCATTCATTTTAATGATATCATATTTTCACGATTTCCATTATGAAATTTTTAAAATATCTTTTTTATGAAAACTATAGTATATTTCTAATGAATTAAAATGTGTAAAAATTTAATTATTTGGATTAAATTTTGAAAGTATTTTTCAATTTTTAAGAATTCAAATACACAAGTTACACTTATTATGAAATCATTTACGCAGACAATATTTACGCATTTAAAATATTATGATTTTTCTCTTGTAAACTGGCAACAAAAGAACTGTAAACAAATAAAATTAATTGTTAACTTCGTTATATAAGTCTTATTCGAATTCAAAGTTTGAAAATTGAACCAAATGAAACACATTTACAACTAAGAAGTAATTACTATTAGCATTATTTTTAATATGGTTGCCGCTTAAAAGTAATTTATGAAATATGGCTGAATTTACATCTCTAAAATTAAAATGTGCCAAAACATGAAATAACGTTTTTACTTAATAAAGATGCAAAAAAAAAAAAAAAAAAATATATATATATATATTGTTACTTTCAAATATTAATCTTATGAAATAATGCTTCGAGAATTCAAACAAAGCATGACTTTTGTTAGTAATTATTCAAGTAAAAAATTCAAACTTGATGTATCTATTATTCAACACAAAAAAATTAATAAATGAATGCTATGTTATAAAAGAAAATAGCTTATTTAATTAAAAAAGTAACATGATTATAATTAAATAAAAAAAATCGTTATAAGACTTAGGCTATCTTTATTACTTTTAAGAATATTGCAGATTAATTGCTTTATTGATGAAGAATTAACTGTGAATAAGTTTATTAATATACATACAAGTTTATTAAAAAACAATAAAAAAAGATATCAAATTAACTGAAATTGTACAAGACCGAGACGTTGCAGTACGGACATTCATCACATGAAGTTTGTGGATAAAAATCTAGGATTAGTTAAATACCGATTCGCCTATTTAAAAGGAAACGGTTTGCTGAGTCATATTCTGCCAAATGCGTTTAAATATATGAATCGACATTTAACTAATCCTAGATTTTCATCCATGTACTCGATCAGGTGATTGTCGTGTTGCCACCTTTTGATTTATACCTCTTTATTCATTAAGAAATTAAAATCCTTCTAAGAAATAATTTTCCTGGAATAATTATGTATCTCTAACTTTTTTTACACGATTAATGCAAACTTTGTAACGAATCGCATGTAATGTTCTCAAAGAATGGCAGAACACATTCAGATGTTACTGTAGTTGTTAAACACACCTCAAAACTCCAAGATACGTTCACTGATGTTGAGTTTGAAGCACAAAGGTTAAAGAGAATTTCGGGTATTCCTGTATGATTGATAATGAATGTACATTTCACATTAAGTTAAACAACTGCGCCTATATGCCTGACATGTGACATACAATATATTTACATAGGTGCAAAAGTAAATTAACAATAAAAATATCGCAAAATCACACATGAAGTAAGAATTATGAATTCAATTTGAATTCATAATGAATGAAATTTTATGAAAATCGGATGTATAGTTTAATTGCAAGGACAATCAAGATTATTCCGTTACATTACGTCCAATGGGAAAAAGTGCAATTTAGTGATGTTACACATTTTTGAACATAATAAAATTGATATGCATCTTTAAAATATGTACTAAAATATATATTATGTACAATTTGTGGTGCGAAGAACAATGTTTAGGCGCGTTTTAATTATATTAATTATTTCATATTTTATGAAAGTCATATATGTTGCTGATGTTTACAATAAGTTAATTTGCGTATAATGGAAAACACATAGCATTTCGAGGGGCACATATAAGATTCCGGCTACAATACTGAAGTACTATATACTGTTACACCAAATGTCAATTTTTTTTAAACTTCCCTGTAGTACAAACCACCTCAATAGCTACGCTTTACATGCAATTTTCGACTTGTTGAAAAAAATCTCTATCAACGAATGTGTCAACGTCTTTTACCAAAAGCAATTTATTTGTAATTGCAGAAATAATTTAAGCATCAGATGTGACGAACTTAAAGTATTTTCGTTCTCAAATATTTTTTCTCATTCACACACACACACACACACACACACAAAAAAAAAAAAAAAAAAAAAAAAAAAAAAAAAAAAAAAAAAAAACGACACAATGATGAAAAACAAAACATAAAATTTATATTTAGGTAGCTTTCATTACAAAAAGTAAAAAGCTACCTATTGCAGCCGTCCGGAGGAAAGCACTTCCGGAAAATTTTGGTATATTTTCACCGATCATCACCCCCAGACCCCAAAAACACCCTCCGTTCAAATGTTGACATATACAGGGGTTGGACAAAAATATGGAAACACCTTTTGAAATGCATGTTTGATAAGAAAGATTGATTTTAATGAACTATGTAGATGGCGCTGGCGTTTTCGCCTACTGATGTCACCTATACAACTTCGTAAAATCGCTGCACCGTACAGTCCTTGTTGGAGGACTGTTATGTGAGGTTGTCATTGCATTATGTCAAAGGTAACAGACTTCGAACGTGACCAAATTGTTGGGACGCGTATGGTGGGTGCTTCCGTAAGCAAGGTAGCCGAGGTTTTTAGTCTTTAAAGAGGTACTGTGTCGAAGATTTATTCCGCATATTTGAAATGCGGAAAAACATCATTTCCTAAATCACAGCGCGGACGAAAGTGCGTACTGAGTGATCGCGAGAGACGATCATTAGGGAGGATTATCGAGAAAAATAAAAAGACCACAGTTGCAAAAGTTACTGCTGAGATCAATGTCGTGTTACCAAACCCTGTGAGTACCAAAACAATTAGAAGAGAGCTTCATAAACAAGGAATTGCTGGCCATGCTGCAATTGAAAAGCCGTTCATCAGTGATGCTAATGCTCGTAACAGGAAAAAGTGGTGATTAAGTCATAAAGCCTGGATAATAGAGCAGTGGAAGTGAGTAATATGGTCTGATGAGTCTTTTTTCACATTGTTTCCCACTTCTGGCCGAGTTTACGTCTGGAGAACGCCATCTCAAGCCTATAATACAGACTGCTTGTTGCCAAGAGTGAAACATGGCGGGGTTTCGGTGATGGTTTGGGCAGCCACATCGTGGTTCTCTTCTGGCTCCATGATAACTCTGTCAGGGCGTATTACTGCTCAGACTTATGTGAACATTTTGGCCGATCAAATCCATCCAATGGTACAAATTTGTTCCCCAATGGAGATGGTAACTTCCAAGACGACAATGCCTCCGTTCACACAGCTCACATTGTCCAGGACTGGTTTTCTGAGCACGAGGATGAATTGTCGCATCCCCCCTGTCCACCACAGTCGCCAGACCTGAATAATATCGAACCTTTTGTGGTCTACATTGAAGCGAAAAGTGCGGTGTCGCTATCAGCCGCCAACATCGTTATCTGAACTTACCACCGTTTTGCAGGAAGAATGGTACAATATTCCCTTGGCAAACATACAGAAACTGTATTTATCCATTCCGAGAAGACTGCAAGCAGTTTTGAATAACAACGGGTATCCTACACCATATTAGGCAAGGAAACGCGTTTTTTTAAAGGTGTTTCCATATTTTTGTCCAACCCCTGTATATATATATATATATAACCATCTATATATATATATATATATATATATATCTGATTTTTGACATGCGATAACTAACGTATTTATGAACCGATTTGAATGAAACTTGGTATGTACATAGTACATACAAATGTCTCGACCGATTTCGGTGGTCAGCATCATCCGCCATTTTGTTTCAAAATGGCGGCCATTTTAAATTTTTTAAAAAATTTAAAATTTAAAATTAAATGCGAAAAAATTAAAGGTTGAAAAATATTTTTCTTTTACGTTTTAGAACTTAAAGCAACGATTCCAGAACACTTTTTATTTTGTCTATATCTTAAAAAATGATTGAGTTATAGCACTTTGAATTTTTCTTATGGCTGACATTTTGAAACGATCTAATATTTGTCACGTGATAACACACGTATTTATGAACCGATTTCAATGAATCTTGGTATGTACATAGTACATACAAATGTCTCGACCGAGATCGTTGGCCAGCATCATCCGCCATTTTGTTTCAAAATGGTGGCCATTTTAAATTCTTAAAAAATTTTAAAATATAAAATTTAATGCAAAAAAATCAAAATTTAAAAAATATTTTTCTTTTACGTGTTAGAACTTAAAACAATTCCAGAACACTTTTTATTTTGTCTATATCTTACAAAATGATTGAGTTATAGCACTTTGAATTTTTCTTATGTCTGACATTTTGAAACGATCTGATTTTTGTCACGTGATAACACGCGTATTTATGAACCGATTTCAATAAAACTTGGTATGTACATAGTACATACAAATGTCTCGACCGAGTTCGTTGGCCAGCATCATCCACCATTTTGTTTCAAAATGGTGGCCATTTTAAATTTTTTAAAAAATTTAAAATTCAAAATTAAATGCGAAAAAATTAAAAGTTGAAAAATATTTTTCTTTTACGTGTTAGAACTTAAAACAACAATTCCGGAACACTTTTTATTTTGTCTATATTTTAAAAAATGATTGAGTTATAGTACTTTGAATTTTGCTTATGGCTGACATTTTGAAACGGTCTGATCTGAACGATCCACAATGTTGCTTTAAAATGGCATACACTTTATGATATCGTGGAATTTGGTGACTCTCTAAATCGCTTAAAATAAAACCAGGTTGAATAAAAGATGACTAATTTCTAAAAATTCCTATTAATATTCAGTCTTGACAAAAACTGGTATTCAATCTTATAAAATCACTAATTTTATAAGATTATTTCTACTAATTTGAGCTTAGTATTTTTGAACAATGTAACTTACCTTAAAATAAATAAATAAATATGTAAGTATATGAAAGCTACCTCTTCCTCCCGGCATTGCCGGAAGGACTTTTTAATTTTATATTATCTTCAAGTTTGGCAAAAATATGACTGATTTATCAAATCCTAAAACTTTATATTATTATATGTTACACTTTATTTTTTACATTTTTGCTTCGTATTAACGAACGCAATTGAAGAAACATTCAGTTTCCATTCAAATTTTGCTTTCACTGTATATTACTGATTAAATAAAAGATTTTATTATAAATAACAATTTCGAAATTGCACGTTAAGAGTAGCAAATAAAGTGAGTTTGTATTATAAGGAAGTTTTAAAAATATTCAGATCTTGGTATAAATGTATACAATAATTCGGATATAGTAGAGTATCCGAAATCTATTTTCCTGTAAATACTATCTGCTTTCTATTATATGGGAAGTGATTTGCAGTAAACCTCAGCAATGTATAATAATTTCATAAATGTGAAATAGTTTAATATTATTAAAATGCGCCCTAAACTATGTTTCCCTCTATACTATTATGTAATGGAATATAATTGTGTAGCCCTGCAAATTAATAAAAAATATTCTTTGCACCATAGATTTTACAAAATGTATATTATAGTATATACTTCATAGATGCTCGTAGATGCTCGCTTCATAGATTTTCGAAATAGTGAAACTCCATTAAAACGCCTTGAAACTATTTTTCTCCCCTTGGCCGTAATGTAACGGAATGCTTTTGATTATTCCTGTACTTAAATTATGCATCCGATTTTCCTAAACTTTGCTCAACAAAATTATTCAACAATTATATATTTTAAACTTCATGTTATTTGTTGGGTAGTTTTTTTCCCTTTTGCATGCAGACAAATCTTCAGACAAACAGACTGAACGATTGCTATAGGTGCTACATATTTACGTATTCACGAACGCAACTAGTAATGAGAATAACGAAAATACATAAGATATTTTCACTTTCCAACATTTCACCTGTATGCAAAATTCTTGAACCATGTGAATGAATAAACTAGAAAATGTATATTTAAATTTTATCTTTGAATTGAAATAAAACATAACGGATGATCAAATCCGAAAACTTTAAACTCTATTTATTGTAATCTCACTTCACTTAGGAATTTCCATTTTTTATTCGTATTTCTTAAGTAAACCATTTGAATAAACATCTCATTTCTATTCATATATTGTATTTTATGAGATACGTATTAAATAGATATCCTTTAATAAATCAAAGAGCCTTATTCACGAGGAATAATGATAATAACGAAATTTTTTTTATAACTTTTTGCTTTGTCATATTTGTGTATTTTATGTATTCATATTTCATTTTCATTTTCTATTTTTAGAGATACAGAATTCCTAAAAGAAATTGACAAAAAAAATAGGAATGTTATATTACTTTTGAATACAAATAAAACATTACTGGATAATCAGATCTGAAATATTTATATACACATGTCTATTTATTATAACATAATTTCGGCAAAGAATTTATATTTTTTTTATTCCTATTTAGTAAAGAAACGTATTTTAATATAAACGTTCCACAGTGGGTGGCCAAATTATTACTTACACTACAATTTTTTCTTATTGGCAATCTTGGTTTAATGTTTTTGTTCTGACAACGCTAATAAGTGACATTTTACAGGTGTTTTAATAACACTTGCTGATATTTCAGTTGTTTATGGTGTATTCCATTGTCTCCTAAATGTGCCAAAAGAAAACTCGACAAACCAAATAAAATTGATAGAAGGCCTGATTATGGTCTGGAACCATAACGTGTAATAACAAGTCGGAAATTGTCCGTAATATGTGGCAAATGAGGTGTGTTCATACTGTAACTATCTATTATAAATATTCAGATTTTGATGCAATAGCTGTTAAACTCTTATGCAAAAATGTATGAGTGCAATATGTTTCGATTATACACCTTAAATTCAGTAATACAAAAATAATAAAATTCCATCCTAAATAGTTCGTAATCAATTTGGTATAATCAATACGTCATCATTACCTATTACGGGATATCATTGAATTGATTGCCTATCATATGATTTAGTATAATGAAAAAAGCTTTTGTTAGTATCTTTCTAAGTTTTAATCCGATTTTCATAAAATTTGAAATGACTCGACAAAATTCTCCAACAATTGCATAAACGGTATTTCAAACCATTTATTCAGTAGATTTGCGCTGTTTTATTGGACAGACGAACAGACCAGATTATTATTATCAGTAAAACAAACTTATATAAATACGATATTTCTCTTACACCATAATGTAATGGAATATTTTTGAGTGGCTCTGTAAATAACCTATGAACATTACCTTCTTTTCAATACGGACCATGACACAGTAAATATCAATAACATATATAAATTACAGAGCAATTCAACTATATTAAAGTAAGTTAGAGTACGGACAGACAAACCGAATTTTTGGAAAAATTCAACTATATTATAAAGTGTTAAAATAGATTGAAATTTGATCTTCAGAAATTTATACAAAATAGAGAGCAGCATATTTTAATTCTTAGGTATAGCCCTGTGTTTTGCAAACTATCTCTACATGCGTACATGCAACTATTTAGCTAAAAGTTAATTAAAATTAAAATGCGCTTAAATCTAATAAAATCACAGTTCCTGAAGTTATCTTCCATAGACAGCCATGTACCTTATTCCTTGCTGGACCTGTATAATATTTTTCTACATTCTATAAACATATCTTGATTATGCAGTTCAGCGTAAAAATGTATAACTTATTTAAAAACTATCTTTAAGCTACTTTCGTTCATATTCTGTAATCTGAGTTGTGTTTTTCCTATTGCCGTGTATATGATCTACTACATTTATACACACAATGTAATATGCAAAAATTTATAGAAAATTAAAAGCTCATATCGCAAATAAAAATGCACTTCTAGCAATCATCTCTAATATACAGTATATCGGTTGCAGTATAGTATCTGAAATCTTTTATGTGAATCCTATGCATTTTCTATGATATAGGATGTAACTCATAGTAAACCTCAGCAACATATAGCAATTTATTATATTTCACATGATTAAAATGCGCCGAAAAGAAAGTTTTTTCCTATAACATTATGTAACGGGATTCTTTAGTGTCGACCTGCAAATGACTAATAAGCATTTTTTGCACCGCATATTGTGACAGACTGCATATTTTAGTACACTTTAGTAAATACATATAAATTTTATTTGAAAGGTTGTAACACCATTAACTTGAACCTAAAGCGATAGTTTATTGACTTCTCTTTATTTAAAACAATAAAGTATCTATACATATAATAAAACAGTAGGACCCGGTGTGTCTGTACATTGAAGATAATTGACAAAAATGGAGTCAGGGCGATAAAAGAAAACCAATGAAACACAAAAAAAAAAAATTTGAATTTTTTGTCTGTCTGTCTGTCTGTCTGTCTGTCTGTCTGTTTGTTCGAGGTTATCTTCGTAACTACTGAATGGATTTTTATGCGGTTTTCACTAATGAAGAATGCACACTCCCGGGCAGTGTATAGGCTTTGTTTCATCAAAATCGGACAACAGACAAAAAAGTAACAAAAAGAAACAAAAGAAACTATTAGGTGCGCTGCTCACGTTTTTTAGTACATAACGTTTTTTAGTACATATAAAATCCAATAGATGTCACTGTGCGATTTTAAAACGCGCTATCGTTATGTTTTCGCCAGTCTACTTAAGTATGAGAAAGTTTCAAGCTGGCTGTCGTTCCATGTGGTTTAGTCGGTAGAACGTCAGTGCGCCATACTGATGGCCCGGGTTCGATTCCCAGCATGGAATTTTTTTTCACTATGTTGGCATTAACGCCTATAAGCAATTAAAAGAATTTGAAATATTGTATTCAAGGCGAATTTTCTCTCTGGGAAAATTTCCTTGCATTAATATGTCAGTGTAATTTTTTTTTCGATTTAATTTTTTTTTTCGAAACTTTGTTTTTCTTAAAAAATTACAGTAAATATTTGATATTTCCCAACGTTTTTTGAATGATCGACTTGCTTTTTTTTTTTTTTAATGTATGTCTGAACCTTATCTAACTACTTCTTCAAGATTTCTTTAGATAAACCGACCAGCGTAGCGGGCGAAGGCCGCTAGTGTGAAAATAAATGTAACCACTTTCGTATAAGACTCGAAAGAAGAGAAATAATTTTTTAAAAAATTTACACGTTAATAACAATATCATTAACGGAGGATGTATGATATCGAAAAGGTACGCAAGAGGGTCTAAAATTATTAAAAAGTTTATAACATTTTATTTGCACAGTCCCAAAGCATTTCAAAAAGCATTCAAATTCCATTCATATTTTGTACGGTAGTATACATCTATTGACTAGGTATTATTTGTTACGTAAAAGCGCTTTATTCAGGAAAAATAGTGAGAAAAACGAAAACTTTATCTTAAGAACAGTTCACTTTCTCATATTTCTTCGGGACAGAAAATTCCGAAAAATTATGTACGAATAAATTACGAAATACACATTTACTGTTATATTATGTAGAGCAACAACAAAAGAAAGTTATTGACTGGCGTCTGGAATGTTTTAACGAATTCTTGATAAATTCGAAAATAACTTCTGGATTTTTTTATGATGCTTCATTTTCTTTATCTGTACTCACGTTTATTTCACTCCCTTAGATTGTGAAAACATACTTCCAACAGTGTGCATGGGCTGATATTAGTGTGTTTTAAGGGAAATTAAACAAGTCTGTCTTTTTTAACAAATCTTGCAAACATGTTGCTAACAATGTCTTTGTAGTTTTCACTTTTATGATGGCCATGTATAAAAACAATAAATTTCTACCAATAATAAACTTTATTTAGACAAAGTTTCCTAATTTTTCTCATCCTATTCAATTAGTCACTTAAGGAAAGAATTTGAATAAACATCGTAGTTATATTGAAATGGGTTTTTTTTCGCTAAAATATAGAACATAAAATAATCTTTTTCATTAATAATTAGAAAAATAACAATAATTACTCTTTTCGGTATTTTCCATTTTCTACAATTTTTTTACATGCTAAATTTATCATGTGGATTACTAAAAGAGAAAATGTACATTTAACATCAAATTATCTTCGAATTGGAATAAAAAATTGTTTTATTAAATCTGAAAACTTCAAATTTCCATTTGTTGTAACCTTATTTCAACTTAAGAACTTCTAATATTTCTCTTCATATTTACTTAAAGAAGACATTCGAATACGTATAATACTTCCATACATACTTTGTAATGTATTACAGATGTACAGACTAGATATTATTTCTTAAATGAAAGAGCTTTATTCAGGAAAAATAATGAGAAGATCAAAATTTTTTTCTTAAGAACAGTTCACTCTCTCATATTTCTTCTGGATAGAAAATTCCTAAATTCTGTGCAAGAATAATACATGAAATACACTTTCACTCTCATATTACATAGAGCAATAAGAAGAGAAAATTATTGTCTGGTACTTAGAATGTTTTAACGAAATAATTAATCTTAATAATTCTTTAATCTTAATAATTCTGTCTGATAAATTCGGATATAACTTCTGGATTTATTTATAATGTTGTGATGTAAAAATCACATATAATTTTAAATTAGCTCCTTTTAGTTTTTTAATATCCCTATATCATTAATTAATTAAAAGTGTACCAAAATTTTATTTAACCTTTTACGGGCCAATATTCCCAATTGGGAACATAAGTTTAAAAAATTATTAAAAATTAAAATTAATCAAAATTGACTTCAAAAAATTAGCAGAAGAAGTAAAAAGTTGACTTCATTTTTTGAAATAGAAGTTACTATACACACAGAAGATACTATTACATTCCTACCTTTAATGAGGAAATGTACAGAAAATCATAAAGATGGCAACTGATCACTAGAAATTGATCAGTCATAAAAAGGGTTTTTTGAAATAGATCTTTTGAATTAGATAACTTGATTTTTTGAAATAGATTTGTTGAATTTGATAACTTGAATTTTTGAAATAGAATTTACATTTCTATCATTTATGGGTAAATGTACAGAAAATCATAAAAATGACCAATGACTAGGGGAAAATAATTACTGGAAGTGACCAATGTTCCCAATTGGGAACATTCTGAAATTATATATAATTTTTTCCACCATATTAATAACTAATATCCCTGAACTAAAGCTTTAGAAGGCATAGTGTGCAAAAAATAATCTAAAATATGACTGGATCAGAATTTGGACTGGAAAAGGTTTAATGCATTTTTTCCGTTTATAAAGAAGTAACAGACATAAAAGTTTTTCTATAGTTCTGTAGTTAAGTTTACTGATTTACTAATTCTATTGACAGAACTATTGGCTCGTTTATTGAATTTAGTCAATCTATTAAAAAGCAAACTTACGTACTTCTTCTTTTTCTCCAATAACAAGCTTAAATGTTATACCTTTTGATGCTTGCACTCCATATTCTTATAAATTATCTACATTTAGATTCCTTATTAACAGAGCTTTTAGAATTTGTTCTACTGAAATTTTAAATGATGAATTAGATAAAATTAAAACAATAGCTATTAACAACGGATATCAAGTTAAAATAGTTAATAAATTAATTAAAAAGTTTAGTAACAAAATGAACAATGCAGTTTTTGAAAATAAAACCGACAGTGAAAATAACATGAAAAGGGTTGTTATAAATTATTATCCAAATTTCTTCGAGTCTGCTAAAACACAATTAAAAAAGATTGATTTAAATTTAATTGCTAGACCCCTTCCAAAATTAAAATCAATTTTAACAACTAGAATTGACCCCATTGACAAATTTGACCGATCAGGTGTTTACATCATTCCATATCTTAAAGAAGGTGGTTATAAGAATTATTATATTGGCATGACTCAAAGAAAATTCAAAATAAGATGTAAAGAGCACATTGCAGACATAAAATTTAATAGAGGTAAAACAGCATTATCTAGGCTAAATCAAATAGAAAACATAGATATTTTGTTTAATGAAAGTAAATTAATTTATAGGTCAGATTTTTATTTGCAACTTTTTATTAGAGAGAGTATTGAAATTTACGTCAGAAGCTCAATGGTCTGCAATGATTCCTTGTCATTTCAAATCCCAAATATTTGGATTGAATTGTTAAATAATTTAAAAATTAAACAACGTGATACATAATTAAAATATAACGCGCGTGATTTTTTAAAAAAGATTTTTTAAAAAATTTTAAATTTCATTTGTAATAGTTTATTGTCATTTTCCATCTTTGTGTTTATTTGTATTTTCTTTTTTCTGATGATGATTGAGTAAATTCAATCGAAACATGTAAAATTATTAAGATCTTTTAATGTTTTTATTAGTATTTAACGTCCTTTATAGCAATTAAATACTTTAATGCATATTTTTGAAATGTTTTTTTAATGGACGTATATGAAAACTTCTATTTATAATTAATGGATTTTTCTGTTTTTTTTATAATCATTTGAAATTTGAACCTAGCCACTCCCATTGAACACAGTTCAGTTTGCGCTTCTTAACCACAGATTTTGAGCTCAAAATTTAAGTTTATGTCTAAACTTCTAAAAAAAATTAATGAGATACAAAAAATAACGGTAAAAATAGCTGTTCGTTATTCCAAAGTCTAAAGCGCCCTCTATCGGCATTTTTTGAAATTTATCTTTAGTTTTTATAATAGTTTGCCTAAGTGCAAACTGTTGCTCCATGATGCTCCAAAATCCATGTCACATGACTCGAATTGTGCTCGATTAGTCCCAAGAACCTACTATTGAATTCCAGTTAACGCCATGTACGCCTAAGTCGATGGATGTTAATCCGTCACCGTAATTTAGAGCACATTTCGGTTGTCACTGAACGATATTCCTGAGCTCAAAAGCAGCCATTTTGGAACATCCCGTATATGAATTATCGCTGCTTGGAAAAACTAATAAAATTTATCAGCGGTATCTACCAAGAACTTGTGGCATCCATGCTAAGGATGTTTGCTGCTGTTTTACGGATCAAAGTAGATCAACACTTTATTAGTTAGGTGGTATTTAGTTTTCGGTCTTGAATATATATTTACTATTCGTGTGTGTATGTATGTTTATAATGTTGTTATTGATACTTATTACATACATTTAATTTTGTTTGCATAAAAAGTACACAAATGGTTTCTTTTGTCAAATAAATGATCATAAGTATTGAAAATATTGCTTGTATGTATCAGATTGTGAATAACTTGCCAGAAAATTTACAGCGATATCGCTAATTCCCTCCAAACCATTTACCTCTTTTTCGATAAGGGTGCTACAGTAGAATAATATAGCATTTTTTATTCTTCTGTAACTATTTCTTCAGGATCACAGTTAAATAAATATACTATCTTCGATCAAATATGACATTCACTAAATAATATAATTCATGATGGAATCACATTAAGGGGGCTCAGGGCTTGATCAATACGGAAAAACATGTAAACAGAGCTCTCGCTCCGAGTCCATATAAAATCGGAAGTATTCAATGTAATTAATTTAAACTTTCTAATATTTCTAAAGTATGTTTGTAGTCTTATAAAATTATAAAATGAAGTATTTCAATGTAATATATTAAAAATATAGCAAAATTTATATAACACAATTTTCGAAAAAAAATTATGTGTTATATAACCATATGTAAGATATCTTAACGTTGAATTGACATAAGAATCTAATTTTTGCTTTAAAATGATCAGGAAACTTTACTCTATAGAATGAATTAAGGATATAACTATCACTAAAAAAAAAAAAAACACTATTAAGAAAACTCTGAAATTTGAAGATTAAAAACCCCCCTAAAAATACAATTTTTTAAATTAAAATATTCAAAATATTAAAATATATTAATTCATTCTATAGATAATAATGTTTTATGCAAAATTAAGCCATACCATCAAATAGTTTTTTTAATCTTACGGATAGTCGTCAAAAATCAAGTTTTGAGAAAATGCGACTTAAAGTTGAAATTATATGGGTGCGGCTTTGAAAGTGTTGATACATAAATGCTTATGACTCCGTTAAAAATGCGAATATTTTTATGCGGTTTTTTGCACTGATTTCAAAATTAATTGAATAATTAAAATAAATCATAAAAAAATCTTTAAAAAAAAGTTTGCAAGCCTTGAGCCAATTTAAACTTTTGCTGTGAAGTTTACAAAAAAAATATCACAAAATGTGAAACTATTAGGTTTTTTGAACAAAAAACATAAGTCAAACAAATCACAAAATGTGAAAATACTATGTTTATTTGAACAAAAAACATAAGAAAAAAATAAATAAATATAGTACAGTAATAAGTATAGTAATAAGTATAAAAGTTAAGTATTTATTTTAGGAAAAAAATAAACAAGATAAACCTATGAACATGTGTATGTTACGAAGTACTTGAATATAACATTCTGTTTTTTTTATTAACGACATGAAAGTTCGATAAGTTCAATAAATATGTGGAGGGTGTGACCCTATTTTTCTATTGAACAGAATTATTCTCTATAGATTTCAACATTTTCATGATAATGAGACTTTGTTTTATGTACTCCTCATCATCTGTATCGTAAAATTTCAAGGTTTAATAATCACAATTAAAATTTTTGCACTGATCCTGCGGACTTGTTTTTTTTAATTTAATGTAATTTTAATATGTTATATATTTTCTTTACTAAAAGCAAAATAAATAAAGAAATAAAGAAATAATGGAGGAATTAATCTACCGTAGTAAGAAAAACTCCAAAAAATATCTGTCTATTTACCTGCACTTAAAAATTATATTACTTGTATATTACTTAGAAAAACAGAGTCTTCTCGATCAAAAAATAACTAAAATAACGATTTTCTATCTTTTTAATCTCTGACATTTCTTTTACATACACCTTAAAAAATATACGAAATTCTTAATCTTACATTTACAGTTTTTAATTTTTAAAGACATGTAACAGGTAAATTTAATATCGTGTTATGCCCATAGTTGCATAAAATTTTATTATTCGGTTACATCTGAAATATTCAATTTTTTCATAAATAGTAATCTGACTTCTACTAAAGAATTTGTAATTCATCTCTAGCTATTTTTTCGGGAACACAGTTAAATAAATTTCATAAACCAATTAAAATCTCCCCATAGCTATAGTTATTGTAATTTTCTGCACCTCAAAATAAGATTGTCTAATTAAAGAACGAATATTTTTTTTTTGTTGTTGTTGTTTCGTTTGCAACTAATTTTGTAAGGCTATATGTACAATACACAATAAAAATACAAATAGTTCCTTATCTTACATTTATCTTTCCTAAGTTTTAAAGACATGTAACAGGTAAATTTAAAATCGTGTTTTGTCCATATTTATATAAGACTTATGTTACTAGGTTATATCTGAAGCATTCAATTTTTTCATAAATAGAAATTCATTTTTCATAATTAGTATTGATAGTTTACTTATACTACAGAATTTGTGATTCTTCGCAAACTATTTTTTAAGCAATACAAGAAAATAAATTTCCTAAATCCATTAAAATGTAACACATTATTTACATGAAGAATAATGAAAAAAACGCTAACTCACCTCATTTTGCGTTCAAATAACGTATTCGTTGGATATTTCTTGCTAAACAAGAACATTATTAATCAAATATAGCTGAAGAAACAAAAAAATACGTGTGACACTCGGGGACTGCCGAGGTAAAGCTATTGCATACCATTTTTTATCAACTTATGCAAAAATACCGCGTCAATGTCTGCCGAAGTCTACCGAAGGATACCTTGCCGAAGTCTGCCGATCTGAAACAACGTTAGCCGGAGTGTTAGGATTTTTTCTCGTTACGGAATTTCTAGATTCGGTTGCCGCGCTCAAAGTCCGCGATAAAGGCTATGCAATAGCTTAATAAATTACCAAACGAAATTTGGCCGCGCCACAAAAATTAGATCGCGAGTTTTAAGCATTTTAAATTTTTCAACTCTCACCGTGGGGGGGGGCTCCCGTCACTAAAAAGTAACACTGCCTTATTATAAATTACGAAACAAAATTTGGCCGCGCTACGAAAATTAGATCGCGAGTTATAGGCATTTTAAATTTTTCGGCCCTCACTTTGGGGGGGGGGGTCTCCTGTCACCAAAAATTAACACTGTCTCATAATAAATTACCAAACAAAATTTGGCCGCGTTACGAAAATTCGATCGCGAGTTATAAGCATTTTAAATTTTTCGACCCTCACCGTGGGGTTTCCTGTCAACAAAAATTAACAATGTCTCATAATAAATTACCAAACAAAATTTGGCCGCGCTACGAAAATTAGATCGCGAGTAATGAGCATTTTAAATTTTTCGACCCTCACCGTGGGGTGTCTCCTGTCCCCAAAAATTAACAATGTCTCATAATAAATTACCAAACAAAATTTGGCCGCGCTACGAAAATTAGATCGCGAGTAATGAGCATTTTAAATTTTTCGACCCTCACCGTGGGGTGTCTCCTGTCCCCAAAAATTAACAATGTCTCATAATAAATTACCAAACAAAATTTGGCCGCGCTACGAAAATTAGATCGCGAGTTATAAGCATTTTAGATTTTTCGACCCTCACCGTGGGGGGGCCTCCTGTCCCCAAAAATTAACAATGTCTCATAATAAATTACCAAACAAAATTTGGCCGCGCTACGAAAGTTAGATCGCGAGTTATAAGCATTTTAAATTTTTCGATCCTAACCGTGGGGGGGGGGGTCTCTTGTCACCAAAAATTAACACTGCCTCATAATAAATTACCAAACAAAATTTGGCCGCGCTATGAAAATTAGACCATAAGAAACATAAGTTTGAGACTTGATATCCTAATATCTGAAAAATACCGCGTCAATGTCTGCCGAAGTCTACCGAAGGATACCATGCCGAAGTTTGCCGAACTGAAACGCCGTTAGCCGAAGTGTTAGATTTTCTCGTTACGAAATTTCTAGATTCGGTCGCTGCGCTCAAAGCCCGCGATAAAAGCTATGCAATAGCTTAATATTCTATCTGACATACCTTTTTGTACATTCTAAATTAGACCGATGTTTCCTTATCTTGCTTTTATTATCTCGGGGTTTAAAAAAAATAACAATAAAATATGGAATATAATTTTATACAGTGATTTTTCCATAAGCATATAAAATTTATTGTTTCATTATGTCAGAAATGTTTGGATTTTTCTTTGCCTAAATAATAATCACACTTCTATACAGAATTTATAATGCTTTTTCAGCAATTTTTTCGGGAACTCAATTAAATAAATATCATATATTCATTCGAAAGTGTTTTTCATGCAAAATAATGAAAAAAAACGCATATTCTTATTAATTGAATTCTAATAATGCATTCATTGAATGTTATTAGTTGAAAAAGTTCCTTATTGATGAAGAACAAGTGAAAAAACGAATTTTTTTTCCTATACTGTTGAACATATATTTTATTTACGCTCTAAAAATGACAAGTGTTTTAAATTGCTACTTTTATCTCCATAGTTATTGAATATCTATTATACCGGGTGTCCCAAAAAAGACTGATGTATTTTAAAATTCAATAACTTGCAAACGGTGACAGCTATTTAAAATTTTTTTGCAGGAGGGTTATGTATAATGTCAGGAGTTTTTCACCGTAATTTTTTTAATTTAGTTCGCATCTCAAACAATGGGTGGCGCTGACGGCGATTGAAGGCCAGGTGATCAGTGCTGAGTGAAGCGCCGATCTGGCCTTCAATCGCTGTCAGCGCCACCTATTCTTTGAGATGCGAACTAAAATAAAAAATTACGGTAAAAAAAAACTGACATTATACATAACCCTCCTGCAAAAATTTTTTAAATAGCTGTCACCGTTTGCAATTTATTGATTTTTAAAATCCATCAGTCATTTTTGGGACACCCGGTATCTCCATAGTTGTAGAATATCTTTTATATACCTATTATCTCCAAAATTATATTCATTGTAATTTTCCGCACCTCAAAATAGGATTGACTAGTAAAAGAATAAATATTTTTTTTTTTATTTATTTACAATTAATTTTATAAGTCTATATGCACATACACTCTAAAAAATACAAAAATTTACAAATGTTACATTTATCTTTCTTATGTTTTAATTATGTGTAACAGGTAAATTTAAGATCGCGATATCTTCATAGCTTTATGAAATTTTATTATTCGGTTACATGTGAAATATTCATTTTTTTCAAAAATAATAATTTCATTTATATTAAAGAATTTCTAATTCTTCTCTAACTACTTTTTCGGAAAAACACGCGAATAAAATTCATACACCGATTAAAATGTGGCACGTTATTTTCATGAAGAATAGTGTGAAAAACTCTAAGTCATCACTTTTACATTCAAATAACATATTCGTTCATATTACTTGTTAAGCAAGAACCATATTGATGAAAAATGATGGAAAAACGAAAACTCTTTTTTGCTTCTTGTATCTGAAATCTCTTTTATGTACACTCTAAATTAGACAGATGTTTCCTAATCATCTTTTATGTTACCCATAGTTTTAAAAAATAAGAATAAAATATGAAACATAAATTTAATATAGCAACATTTCCATAATCCTATAAAATTTTATTATTTGATTATGTCTGAAAAGCTTGTTTGTTTTTTCCAAATAATAATCTTACTTCTATAAAGAATTTATAACGCTTCTTTAGCAATTATTTTAGGAACACAGTTAAATAAATATCATAATTTCATTCGAAAATGATACATTATTTTCTGTAATATAATAATAAAAAAACGCAAAAAACGATTAAGAATAATTGGAAGAACGAAAACTTTATATCCTTCACTATTCAACATATATTTATGTACGATCTGAAAAAGACAATGGTTTTTCATTCTTACTTTTATCTCCTTACTTATTGGATATCTACCCAGCAAGCAAATACCTTTCGGCATACGATCGGACCGGAACGTCAATGTCGGTTAAGTGTGGATAGTAGGTCGGCAACGGAAACTTGAGAATATGCTATTTCGACAACCATACCTATTCTCTATATAGATATATTCATTGTAATTTTCTGCAACTGAAAATAGGATGACAAGTAAAAGAATGAAGAATTTTTCATTTGCAACTAATATTAAAAGGCTATACGTGCATACACATTAAAAAAATACAAATAATTCCATATTTTACATTTATCTTTCTTAAATTTTAAGGACTAATAACAGATAAATTTAACATCATGTTAGGTCCATAGTTATATAAAATTTTATTATTCGTTTATATATGAAGTATTACATTTTTCATAAATTGTAATATTACTTCTACTAAGAATTTGTAATTCTTGTCTAACTATTTTTTCGAGAAAACTGAAAAAAGAAATTTCCTGAATACTTTAAAATGTGACACATTACTTTCATGAAGAATAATGAGAAAAACGCTAACTCATCTCATTTGCATTCAAATAACATATTTGTTGAACATTACTTTATTGATCAAAAATAACTAGAAAAACGAAAACACTTTTTCTTTTCTCATTTGACATATATTTCATACACACTCTAAATTAGATAGATGTTTAATAATCTAGCTTTTATGTTTCCCATAATTTTAAAAAATAAGAATAAAATATGAAACATAAATTTAATATAGCAATATTCCCATAATCATATAAAGTTTTTTTTCTTTGATTATGCCTGAAATATTTGTTTGGTTGTATTTCCTGAATAATAATCTTATTTCTATTAAGAGTTTATAATGCTTTTTTTTAGGATTTTTTTTTAAGAACACAGTTAAATAAAGATAATAAATTCATTCGAAAGTGACACATTATTTCCATGCTAAATAATGAAAAAAAACGCAAACACTCCTCAATTGAATTCAAATAATGTATTCATTAAAAGTTACTAATCTAAAAAAGGGCCTTATTGATCAAGAATAATTGGGAGAATGAAAACCCTTTTTCTTTAATATTCGACACATTCTTAATGCACGCTCTTAAACAGACAAATGTTTTTCAATCTATGCTTTTACCTCTATAATTACCGAATATGTACTATATCCCTATTCTCTTTATACTTCTATTTATTGAAATGTTCAGCAACTCAAAATAAGATTCTCTAGTAAAAGAACAAAGAATTTTTTGTTTTTCATGTACAACTAATTTTAAAAGGCTGTATGTCCATACACAATAGAAAATATAAATAATTCATAATCTTACATTTATCTTTCTTAAGTTTTAAGGACATGTAACAGGCAAATTAGATATCGTTTTTTGTCCATAGTTAAATAAAATTTTATTATTCGGTTGCATCCGCAATATTCAAATTTTTCATACATAGCAATCTTATTTCTACTAAAGAATTTCTACTAAAGATTTTTCTGTAACTATTTTTTTCGGGAAAATAGGCAAACAAATTTCCAAAATCCATTAAAATGTGATATTACTTTCAGGAAGAATAATGAAAAAAATTCTAACTCATCTCATTTGCATTTAAGTAACATATTCGTTGCATATTACTTTATTGATAAAAAACAACTGGAAAAACGAAAACTTTTTCCCTTTTCTCATCTGACATATCTTTTATGCACACTCTAAATTAGACAGATGTTTTCTAATCTTGCTTTTATGTCTCTCAAGGTTTATGAAAATAAGAAAAAATATGAAATGTAAATTTAATATCGCAATATTTCCATAATCCTATAACATTTTATTGTTTGATAATGTTTGAAATGTTTTTTTCTAGATAATTATCTTACATATAAAAAAATTATAATCCTTCTTTAGCAATTTGTTCAAGAACAGAGTTAAATAAATATCTTAAATTCATTCGAAAGTGACACATTATTTTCATGCATAATAATGAAAAAAAAGCATAGTCTTATCCAATGAATTCGAATAATGTATTTATTGAATGTTATTAGTTGAAAGAGAGCCTTATTAATCAAGAATAATTGGAAGAACTAAAATTATTTGTTCCTTTACTATTCAACATATATTTTATGTAACCACTAAAAGAGACAAATGTTTTTCATTCTACATTGTTAAAAGTTTTTGTATAAACACAGAAATCTAGCTACTCTTTCTGTAAATTTACACTAGTTCTTACACTTAGTAGCATTCGATTTCTCGGTCATCGTTTTACAAACATTTCCTTTATATCTCATTCCCTGTTGGGATTTCCATGTTTTTATTTAAAGATATTTTTATCTTTTTTAAATTTTGCAATTAAAAATACACAATTTTAAAATTCTTTAGCAGTTTCAGTAGAAATATTAAAGAAGAAACTTGAGTTTAAATTTGTTTTTGTAAAAATTAGAACAACTTAGGATGGGAAAAAATCATTTCAACTGATTTAAGGGTAATTGGAATCCCTATACTTTCCATGTTAAATCAATGTACCTTTTCTCATAAACTACGTAAGATATGCTCTTGAATATTTTTTATACGTAAAATAAAAATTCTTAATAACTTGAAGTTAAGTTTATAATTAAATAAAGCTGAAATAGAACCCACATTTAAATTTAAAAAAACATGCAATTTTTTTAAAGATAATGATAATAATAAAAAAGTTATTTTTATGAGTTTAAACAATTTACCTCAGATTAAACAGGGATATGTATAGAGTTTTCAAGAAAAATTTCAAAGCATAATGAGTACTAGTTTTTTCAAAAAGGTACATCGAAGTTGGAAAAACACCATTTACAGAAAATCAAGTTTAATGTAAATAAACGCATTTACTTAAAACTTTCTTGCTTCTTACTATACTTTCTAATACCTAGTACTTATTTTTCCCATTTTTTTTTGTTTACATTTCTTTTAGCATTTATTTTTCGATCTTTTTAACACACTCTTTTTCTTTAATTTGTTGCAAATATTCATATTTTGCTCATAGCATTCAATCGCCGTCAAGAGTTTTTAAGGTGTTTTGGCAGTATAGCCCTGGTTCTATGCCTAATTTATGAAGCTACCATTTTCATACACATAATTGAAGGCATTCTAATAGCACAAAAGTCTTTTTGGTACACCAAACCAAATTACGTTGTGTATTCTTTCATTTGGATATTGTATTTTACCATGTAGACATTTTTTAAGTAAATATTCTCAAGTAAATCGAAATATACGGATAAAAATAAATCGAAAAAATCGTAGCAAAGCACTTTTCCATTTTGAAACATGGTGAAAATAAATTCGGTAACAAAGCAAAGACGAGATAGCTTTCAGTGTTTATGTCTTTAAATGAGCATGGTCGAGAAGTATGAGGAGATAAACCAGCAGAATTACTAAACATTTTCCAGCTTCTGGCTGTCGTAGAAACAAAAGTGACGTATCAGTAGGAAGAAGAGAAATGATAGATTCAAAATATTAAAAAAAACGAAAGTGCGATATCTTTTAGGTTTTGACATTCCAACTGCCCTTAAGGGGGATTTTGCCAGCTTTATCACAAAAGAAATACTTTGTATTCCATAGTAATATGTCCGTAAGTCGTTCCTCTATTGTCATAAAGTCTCAGATTCAAACACCAGGACGGTTAGAATCAAGTTGTGTTAATGTTTAATAATACACTTGTTCAAATTTACTTAGAAATCTCTAATTCATTGAAGCTCACTGAAGGTGAGTGATTCACTAATTTGAAAACTAAATTAATTTCTTATCATTAAAAATAAACATACAAAGTCTTGTATATTTCTAACTATCATAAATACGATGATAATTTACGCAGTCTGTTCTAAATTTACTGAATTACTCTCTTATTTAACAGAATCATAGTTTTTTCTAATCTCTGTACTTTTATGTAAGACATGAGATAATGGATCATCTGTGGATTTCTGTAATTTCACACAATTTTTTTAATAATTTTGCAGTATTGCTCCATAGTTATTGAATCTCTATCATTTCCCTTTAGTTATATTTCTTTTCATTTTCTGCACCTCAAAATAGGATTGAGTAGTGAAAGAACAAAGAATTTTTTATTTTATCAGTTACAATTAATTTAGGCTATATGTAGTTTAATTTTTTTAAAGTGCATTTTTTTGAATACAGCTCTGCAAAGAATTCAAATTTAAATTTCTATTCAATTCGTTCAATCTCAAGCTCAATACGTAATTATCAAGAGAAAAACACGCTTTTTAGCACTTTCCAACAAAGTAGAAAAGTGTTAATGATTTCGATTTCTCTGTCCATCTAGCCGTGCTTTAATTCTCGTAAACATACTCAGATTACCCTGAAAATTTCAGAAGCTATTGAAATTTTAAAATTTTAAAATGTGAAAGTGAAATTAGAACCGTCTAACATGATTACATGATGCAGGATAATACTATTACAAAGTGCTGTAAAAACACAGAAAAAAAGTGAAACTCTCTGTAAATTTACCTTATTGCAAATAAAGTTTACAGCATGATTAGTTTATTTACAGGGACACTCAAACGTTTTCCGTTACATTACGACCTATGGGAAAAATCATTTCAAATGAAATTTAAAGATCTTGCTCATGCTAAAAACTATTACTTCAAAAACTTAACATTCAAATTTCTTGAAATTTGGTATCTAGGCATAGTTTGAACTAAAAATTTGAAATATGCTGTTAAAATTGGCTATTGCTATTGAAAAAAGTAAAGTTTTGGTTCTTTTTAATATGTAGATGGACCACTAAACAAATTTTATACACATAATTTAAAAGTAGATTTCATTTGCAATCGTACGGTGTACAATCCACTAAATTTCTTTTAAAAGTAATTTGTTAAAAAGTTAATAAGGGGTTATGCTTTTCTTTTTCCACGATTGTGAATAATTATTATATTCTCATACAAATGCTGTGTTTCCTATTAATTCTGGATAAATAAAAGAAGCGAATTCATGATAAATATCGCAAATAAAGAAACTGATTTGATAAGACATTTACTCATTTATATTTCTTTCATGCAATCTATATCCGAACTACATAAACTATGTGAAAGGCGAATAAATGAAAAGCAAGTTATTTATAGCGATGCATAATACATGAATTATTTTTATTTATTATGCGTAAATAATTAATGCTTTTATGTAGAAAAGTTATTTTGGGGTATTAAGATGGTTTGAGAACTGTTGTTTTTCAAAAATATCCATATAATATGCAGATATATATGTGTGTAAAATCTGTTTTAAGTTATTTATTGAATACATAAAATGCAAAACGCTGTTCTAAATCAGTAATACCCAAGCATACTCAAACACTCAACAGATTATGTGTTTGGTTGACATATTATTGCGAAAATATTTTTAAGTATTATTTTAGTTTGCTTCGATATGTTTTGTACTATTTTAGTTTTCTTCGATATTATTTAACATTTTTAACGATGTTATGTAACAAATGTATGTTAAATTACTCTTTTAAGTCTGATTGGCCATCGGCAATATACCGGTGAGCAAAAAGTCTGCATAAACTTTAAAAATTCATAACAGTCCGAAAAATAATCGAAATAAAAAATGATCTGCAGGGTTAGCATTTTTAAGTCACGTGATTGTTTTAAAGTCAGGAATAAAAAATAACTCAAAAAACATGGTTGGGTAGTAAAAAATAACTCAAAAAGACGGTTAGAAGAACTTGAGAAGCTAATGCACAATTAGTTCACATTTGAGAGTCGTGTACTTGATCAAGGATTATGTGAAGAACGATTAAGCTTTGTTGGAGAAGTTATTTTACCTGAAACAGGAATCAAAGATCAATCTTTAATCAAGTACACGGCTCGCAAGCGTGAACTAATTGTGTATTAGCCGGGCGAGTTCTTGTAACCCTCTGATATTTATATTTCCATAGCACATATATTTCCAGCGCCATCTTTGGGATGTTTTATGAGTTAATTCTTAATTCTGCTTAAAAAAAAGATTCCCGGGACTTACAGATGCAGATCCTGCAAACCGTTTTTTATTTCGGTTATTTTCCCAGTTGTTATGAGTTTTTAAAGTTTATTGAGACTTTCTGCCCACCCGGTATTTGTTTGTCTAAAATGTTGCTTTACATCAAATACCAAGAATACTTATTTCGCAAACTGCAGCATGTCTAAACCATTTATAAGAAACACTGAATCTCCGCATCCGCACTCGTTTGGCATACGTGTGGCAGAACCATTAATTAATCACAGACGGAAAAAAGATTAAATTCCAAACAATTATTATGAATTTCAGATGAACGAAACAATAATATAAATCCTTAAATTGGCAAAAAATACGAAAGTTCTTCTAAGTAAATCAACCTTAATATAAAAATTTCAAGTTCCAGCATCGAGGTTCGAACTAACCTGGTTAATCGAAGTATCCTTGAAACTGCCTTATGTGATTTCTTGGGGCTTTGTTTCTACGTGATTTGTACGTTTGTGTACGTTGTACTATAATTTAATTTTTGTGTATTAAAATTCACAAAAATATTTCATTTTTTCTTAAATATAAAATTACTTAATTTTTTCTTCAGTTGCAATTTACCTATATACAAAGATACAAAGGCATTTCGATGCTGAGTCGAACCAAATAGAATCATTTACATTTACAATCCATGGCAAACTACGTCAAAGTACAAAATATGAAAAAAAAAAACATTTTATTACGAGCATATTAAAATATCGTGATACTGTATACAGTGATGTTTTTTATGTTGAAAGATTCCTTTTGAAAATTGCGCCATGCTAAGTACTGCATTTGGCACGAAATGTACCCAATTAATAAAACACCTGGATAACAGTGATCAAATGCAATTTTATTCGTTCGATTTTCTTTTACAGTAACGGTAGCATATGCATGTCATCTATGTTTGAAGACTCTTACTCAAAGATACTACACTGCTCCAAAAAAATAGGGGAGCAAGCAAAGAACTTAAGGATATCGTGCGAGACAAACATGTATTGGCATAAAATGGGAAATACATGCGTATCAATGCGCACTACAGAAACAAAGACGCAAAAACATTGTAATTAAGCATTAATTCTTGAAAAAGATGGGGAAAAATGTAAAGATTTTTTAGGGAAACAATTTGATTACATGCAAATGATAAAAAAGAAAGTATTGTTTAGAAATGACGCAAGATTTTCAACATGACTTGTGGTCTCCTTGAACAGCTAAGACTGCTGCACACCTGCCTTCCATGGATGTGATGATGTTACCGATAAGAATTTGGAAAACATTGTTCCAATCCTCAAGAAGTGATATACCCAACTATCGGATAGTAAAAAAATGCCTTGGTCTTGCAGCAATGCATCGTCCGAGTATGTTCCAAAAATTCTTGATCGGAATCAACTCAAAAGAGCATGCTGGACATTCCATACGCTGTATTGTTTCAGGTTCAAGCATGTTTTTTACATGATGAGCTGTATACCGTCTGGCATTATCATGCTGAAAAACAAAGGAATCTCAAATGGCTGCAGCGTAAGGTATGAAATGAGGTCTCAGTATCTCGTCTGCATACCTCTGGGCTGTCAAAATACCATTCCGAATGATATGCAGGTCTGTATGTACACCTATGCTGATTCCACCTCATACCATCAAACCACCTTGTCTGTATTGTGACCTCTAACGAACAAATGTGGGGTTATTTCAAGTGCCTCTTTCTTTCATATAAAAACACGTCGAGTGTCTCACTGCAAACTGAATCGGGACTCATTTGTAAACAGCACTTGGCTCCAGTCATGTTGCTCCCGATCTCTATGTTCAGCAGCCTATCTTCTTCAGGCCGCATTGTGGATTGAGGTAAACGGAATGCAGGCCATTGGCCTACGTGTATAGAGACCTCGCTGATAAAGTCTATTACTTAATATTTGGCTGGACATCCTTCATCCTGCTGCCAAGAGCTACTGGCTTTGCAGCTTAGTAGGATTGCCTGTTCTGTTTCGACGAGCTGTTAATAGTCTATATCTGCCATCAGTTGCTGTAATGGCACGTTCCAGACTTTTACTTGGTCGACGTTTAATATGCCTTATTTCTTGGAATCGATTCCACAACCTTGTAACGACACTTCTGGCAACTTCAACAGCGTTCGCGGAACTTCATTGTGTTTGCCCGGATTCAAATTTGCCTATAATACGCCATACCATAGGTTTTGGTAAATCACATTGTTGAGACCTTCAATTCGCCCGTAGAAAAAAAAAGTTTGCAGTTTTTCATTTTGCAGTTTGCCTGTTTTACAGTTATGGCAGTAAAACAGACCTTTCTGCAACATCCCGATTTTTGCCCTTATGTTATTTTTCTGGTTTTTTTCGTCATGAACTTTGGTTTTGCATATGAAGTTTTCTTCTTCTGTTTTCTGATAGGCTTTAATTTATGGATGATTTATTTTATGTTTCTTATCGATGTAATTGTTTGCGTAATTTCGTTTAGTAGAGTACAACTGACAGTACGATACGTCAGAAAAATGAAGTCTGTTTTTAAATTATTAAAAATTTCTTATATATTTCTGGTATTAACATTGTTATTCATTTTTTGAAGATTAATATTATTTAAATAAAATATTAATGATTTTTATTTCGGTCACACACGCACGGAAATTTCTAATATTTTTAGGATTCACGGTGGGAGTCACATGCGTGGCACTCATATTTTAAGATATTTATATAACTGTCTATTCACCTGTACTAAAACTGAAAAAAAATTCATTTTATTATACAATACTTACATATTTTGGGTATTATTTTTATAAAATATTTTTTCTTCACAGCAACATTATTTAAACAAAAGCTTTATGATTCTATTCAATTTGCATACACTTATACATTCGTATTATTAGAAATCACGATTATAAATGTTCGCTTATTTAAGGTACTTTCCAAATACTAACACAGATTACCTTTAAAAATCTACCGACAAAACTCAAAAACTTATTTCCAGAAGCGTGATAAAGTTTTGTACGTGTTAAACTCTTTCTTTTATATGCAGTATTATATATTTCGATGCGAAAATTTGCAGAAATTAATTCAATACCGTATCCACTTTAGCACGTATAAATACTTTTCTTTTAAAACAGGTTTCAGACAAGAAATTTCCTAAGTTGGCTATAAAAGTTCGAAAGTTTAATTCAAGATGATGTGTATGTTATCTTACTTTACAAGATTTGCTGTTTGGAAAAGAGTTTTGAGTGTCATAATTTCGGTAATGTGTTAATTTCTGTCATTTTATTTTTTACATTTCGTCTTTTGATTTTTATTGGTAGCTTTTATTATATTTAGGATTTAACCCATATTTATTTTTAAAAGACTATGTTTATTGTTGAAATTTCATAATTTATAAGTCCCGTAAGAGGGCGTCGTGAACTCCCTTTGGTTGAAATGTGAAGTGAGCTGAGTAGAGAAAAATGTTGTTGTTTTTAGAGAGTGTGTGAAAAGAATGGCGACCAAAGTGCTCGCTACTTATAGTTTGTGAATATAATGGCGATCAGAGTGTTCGCTAATTTTAGAGTGTTATTAAAGATATATTTGAAGATACAGTCCAAAAGTTTTATTATTTTAAATGTGTGTTTAGTGTGCTTCAATTAGTAGTAATAGTATTCATAAACATTTTTTATGGTCCGTCGAGCCGGAGACGAACCAGCGACCTATGGATATGTAAAACTTACCCTCCTCATCTTATCCAAGGGTAATAGCAGTATATTATCCGAAATTAAAATCGTATTGAAATTAAATAAGTAAGTTTTACTTGTTCATAGGTCGCTCACTTCTTCGGATCGCTAGGAACATAAAAAATGTTTAGTGTGCTTCAATTAGTAGTAATAGTATTCAGACTACGGCAAATTTAATAGATTGTTCCACTGTGTTTGGCACTTTTTATTATTTTTTTACTAGATTGATTGTTTTAAAAAATTAATATAATAATCATTTAACATTCGCTAATATCGATTAATCGCGAAAAAAAAAATGGAGAACATTTCGAGAAGTTCGCGAATACTTAACTTGGTTATTCGCAAATTTTATTTCATATTTTTTTTCCTTTTAATATTCAGAAAACAGTTGTTGTCCTCGGTAGAGAGCAAGGAAATCTGAAGTACATCTGAATCGTTTTATTGGCTGAATTCCGCAACTTATTTCATTTCATTCGTTTTCTGATTGGTCCATGTTTAATGTCCATAAATGAAATATTTCTGTTTTTTTTTTTTTTTTTTTTTAATTTTTTGTTGTTGTTGTTTGTTTTGTTTTTTAAATGGTCCATGTGTAATGTCCAAAAAATAAAATACTTCTGCTGTCACGATGACAAAAAAAAAAAAAAAAATGTAATAAAAACTTTAAAAAATATTAATAATTTGAAAACAAACTGTGAAATAGATTGCAAACAAATATAACTTAAAAGTACATTTTTTTTCGACGCAACGGTGTAAAATATTAAAATGTGCGATGTTTGTAAATTTAAAAATTTGCAGTTAAGAAAATTGTAAAACCAAAATTTCATTTAAAGTTTGATGGGTCCAGGAATATTAATGCTTAATCCATGTCGTACAAATTATGAGGCGTTCGGAAGTCAGTCTGATTAATTCCATCAAATAAAAATGCACATTTTAAACAGTTAAAGTGCTATATATATATAGACTACTGATTTTTATCATTGGTCTAAGAATATTAACGTTTAATGCATGGTGTATGTAATATATGACTCGTATTGATCATCATAAAAATTATGTTTATTTTTATTTTTTATTTAAATATATAATTTATTTATAAGTTTTTAAAATTTCATTCTTTGAAAATATCGTTTTCCAAATTGCCGTTGTAATTTTTTTAATCAAAATTTTGTTATTTTTTATTTATTTTTTCTACGAAGTAAATTCACACAGATTTGACAATTCCATAAAACTTTTTGACACTGGTCATCTGCATTGTACTGTAAAATCAAAGCTCCGAGAACTTAAACCTTTGTATTGAGTCAAAGAATAAATCAATAATTCTGTGTAACCCGAAATATAAATTGATGCTACAAAGCTAAATAATTCCTAAATTTCAGAAATTTCAACATTTTTGTTGCAACAAAAAAATTTTCTATAAAAATTGTATGAGAAATTTTATACTGCTGTTTAAGAACTGTATACTACTTTAAGTAGTTTTACAATTAAGTTTGAGCAGTGAAATTACGGTTGAAATTATGGTATATTTAACTCTCTCGGGGTCTGGTGTACTATTAAGAGTACATGAATTTTAATGGAGTATTATTTTATTTTAAGAAATATTTTTGCTACTATTATACGTAGTTATGATGGTATATATCTATGCATTTACTATATGAATTCATTTATATTTAGGCATTTAATAATAATAACAATTATTGTTATTTGCTTTATTCTCTTTGCGCCGTTTGGGATATTTTTATTTTAAACATTATATTTCAACTTTTAAATTTAAAATAAAAATTACTTTTCTAAAAAAATCATATGCAAAAAAGTATTAGAAATTTGTAACATATGTTAAATTTTATTGTAATACATTTTTATCTAAACATCTACAAATATTCTGCCTTAGCCTTTTATCATATGAATACTAACTAAATATTACACAAAACAACAGCATTCGTTATCTTTTAGACAATGCAATATTCTTTAAACGCTAATTAATATTTTTGGATAGCTAGTGTTAATATGTTATTAACATAAAAGTATTTATTTCTAAAAATAAAATAATAACAAGTTGGAAATTGCACGTGAACGTAGCAAATGAGGTGCGTTCGTACGATAACGAAGTTTTAAAAATACTCAGATCTTGCTGATATAGTAGAGCGTACTCCGGATACAGTATAATATTCGAAATCTTTACGTTTCTGTAAATATACAGGAAGTAATTTTTATTACACCTCAGCAACGTATATCTTATTCATAAAATGCGAAATAGTTGAATATAATTAAAACACGTACCAAACCATGTTTCCCCGTATAGCAAAATGTAGTAGAATACTTTTGTGTGGTCCTGTAATTTAATAATAAAAATTCTTTGCATCACAGATTGTACAGAATGCATATTTTAGTATATATTTCATAGATTCATGCCAATTCTATTATGTTCGAATGAGTATAACATCATTAAAATGCATTTGAAACTTTTTCCCCATTGACCATAATGTAACGGAATCCTTTTGATTGTCCCTGTAATTGATCTATGCATCCGATTTTCATAACATTTGAAATGACTCGACAAAATTACGCAATAATTATATGTTTTAAATTTCAAACGATTAAAATGCATTTAAAACTTTTTCCCTATTGACCGTAATGTAACAGAATCCTTTTGAATGTCCCTGTAATTGATCTATCCATCCGATTTTCATAAAATTTGAAATGACTCGACAAAATTATGTTATAATTATGTATTTTAAATTTCAAACGATTCGGTTGGGTAGTTTTTGCGTTGTTACATACGGACAGACGGACGGACTGAGCGACAACAATAGATGCTACGTATTTACATAATTACGAACGCACCTAATAGTGGGAACCGGAAAGGTTAATAAGTTAAGTGTTACTTAAGATGATGATTTATTTATTAAATATTGGTTGGTTTGGATGGCAACTACTGAGACGTATGCTACTACCCGTTAGGGAGGCTTTTGTCTCGAAACTCCAGGGCTTTATTAAATATTGCTCAACAAAAAATAGTTGTGAAAATAACAGAGAGCGATCTTTAACTGAGGCATCTCAAAATTAAAAGAAATACCTAAACTCTACTTTTAACTTCTATGAAAATTCATCAACAAACGTCAAACTGTATTACAAACGATGTTATATATAACAATCTCTCTATCCATATATCACAAAAAGGGAAAAATATATTTTTATTATTGATTAAATAATACCTATAAGTATTGGTATTATATTTATTAAAAAAAATCAAGCAATAATGATATTTAAATAACAGCTTCATGATCCATATTCCATTTACACACACTTACACACCTATATTATTGAGATTCACGCTTAAGCTAATGATTGCTAATCCAAGATATTTTCTAAATACAAGCAGAGATTACCTTTTTTAATTTACCGACAAAACTCGTAAACTAAGCATTACAAGAAACGTGATAAAATTTTGTACGTGTTTTTCTCCAATTTTTGGGACATTTAAACGGTGTCGTTTACATCCAGTATTATATTTTTCCATGTGAAATTTCCAGAAATAAATTCAATAACATATCCCCTTCAGCACGTATAAATACTTTTCTTTTAAGACCAGTTCACGAAACGAAATTCCCTAAGTCGACTATAAAAGTTTAAAAGTTTTATTCAAGATGATGTTTATGTTGTCATTACTTTATAAGGTTTGTTGTTTGGAAAAGAGTTTTAAGGGTTAAAATTTCGGAAATTTACTTACTTAATTCATTTTATTTTGAATTTATTCTTAACTTTTGATATTTATTGATAGCATTAGTTATATTTAGAGTTAAATTATAAAAGTTTACTATAAAAGACTACGGCAAACGTATTAACTCCTTAACTGATCAATATTTTTGAAAAAAAATCAAATAATGCCTATTTTCTTCAAGATTTTACGTAATTTTTAATATTTTACCACCGTATTTTCAAAACTGAAATATTTGCCTAATTGAATCAGAAAAAATGCTTGGATTAATGCTTGGAAAAATGCTCCCCTTTAGCACTTTACCTTTCTTTATGACCAGAAATTTCCTAAATTGACTATAAAAGTTCTAAAGTTATATTCAAAATGATGTGTATGTTATCATTTCTTTATAAGTTTGTTGTTTGCAAAACAGTTTTAAGTGTTAAAATTGCAGAAATTTATTATTTTTGTTGTTGTCGTTGTTGTTGCATTTCGTCTTTATTTTTATTTTTATTGACAGATTTAATTATACTGAGAGTTCAACTCACGCTTTTTTTCTTTTTTTAAAGACTACGGCGAACTTAATAAATTGTCCCAGTGAGTTTGGTACTTTAAAAAAATAGATTGAGTGATTGTTTAAAAAAAAAAACATAATAATCCTTTATATATATCCTTTAAATATAATAATCCTTTAACATTCGCGAATATTGATTATTCGCAAAATAAAAGTTGAAAAACATTTCAGCATTCGCAAATACTTAACTTAATTATTCGCGAATTTTGATTCATAAATAATTTTTTACGAAGTAAATTCACATAGTTTTAACAACTCCATAAAACAATTTTTCAATGGACAGCTGCATTGTACTGTAAAACGAAAGTTGCGAGAACTTAAATGTTTCTAGAAATGAGCAATTTTGTGTAACCCAAAATATAAATTGATGCTGAAATTAAATAAAGCCTAAATTTTCTAAAAATTAAAATTTTTGTTGAAATTAAAAATTATTCTGCAAAAACTCTATAAGAAATTTTAAAATTTCAACAACAGTTACTCGAGAAAGTAATAGAGAGCATTCCTTAATTGAGGAGTCTCAGATTTAAATAAAATACCTAAACTCTAATTTTTCCATTTATGAAAATTCACAAATAGAAGATCTTTTCTGGCAGAGAGTCGTATATTTAACTCTCTCGTCACATATCATAATATGGAAAATTGTGTAATTATTAATTTATTAAATAATACTTAGATGTTTCTATATTATTTTTATTAAATATCTTTCAAACTGTAATAATATTTAAATTAAAGGTTACACACACTTACACGTTTATATTATTAGGATTTACTATTACGAATGTTCACTAATCCATGATATTATCTAAATACAAGCACTGAATACCTTTACAAATTTACTGACAAGTCCCAAAAACTAAGCATTTCGAGAAAAATGATAAAGTTTTTACGTGTTCTTCTCAGATTTTGGGACGTTTAACGGTACCGTTTACATGCAATATTATATTTTTCCCTGTAAAGATTCCAGAAATTTCTTCAATAGCATATCCCCTTTAGCACGTGTAAATACTTTTCTTTAAAGACCAGTTTAAGGAACGAAATTTCCTAAGTTGACCATAAAAGTTTTAATGTTTTATTCGAAATGATGTGTATGTTATCATTACTTTACAAGGTTTGTTGTTTGGAAAACAGTTTTAGTTTAAAATTTCAGGAATTTATTTATTTAATTCCTTTTATTTTCCATTTCGTCTTAACTTTTGATTTTTATCAATAGCTTTAATTATACTAAGACGTCACGTTTATTTATGAAAAATTATATGAAATTTTTGAAACTATAACAACAGTATATTACTTTAATTAATTTTATAATTAATTCTTAGCTGTGAAATTAAATAAATTTAACAAATTAGTTATCATATAATGTAATAATTCACTTAATAATGTGATAATTCAAATAAAATTCTTTAACTACTAATTGTTGACAAAGCAATTGAGAGCGACCTTTAACCCTTTCCAGCACGGGCAAAATCTGTTAGTAAAATGAGAAAATATCGGTTGATACCGGAATTTACAAATGAATTTTCTAGATGTTTTGAATTTCTTAATTGTAAAAGCAAAATTTTATTAAAATATTATTGGTGCCATTTGCAAATTTGGTATTAAAATTAGGTATCCCATACTGGGTACAGTGTGCCGGAAAGGGTTAACTGAGGAATCTCAAAATAAAATTGAAATAGCTAAACTCTAATTTTTCCTTTTAGGATAATTCATTAACAGAAGATCTATTCTTGTAAACAATGTTAAAATACTTAATTAACTGTCTAATCACATATCATAAAACTGAATTTTTTTTAAAATTTATTAAATAATGCTTACATACTTTTGAAATATTTTTTAAAAATATTTTAAAAAGAGCTATGTACGGCAATATACATAAAGAGCATTATTTAAATAAAAGTTTTTTATCCATATTCAAATTACATACACTTGCACGTTTACCTTATAAGGATATACGATTATAAATGTTCACTAATGCAAGGTATTTTCTAAATAGAAGCTCGCATCACCTTTATAGATTTACCGACAAAATCCAAAAATTAAACATTTCGTGAAACGTGATAAAATTTTGTAAGTGTTCTCGGATGTTTTGGCATTTAAACGGTTTAGTTTATATGAATGCATTATATCTTTCTATGTGAATTTCAAAAAATTAATTCAACAGCGTACAGTCGAACCTCTATATAACGAAACTCCATACATCGAATTTCTCCATATAACGAATTTTTATTAAGAACGGTCCCCTTTTCGCATGATTACATTAAAAACAGACTCTATATAGCGAAATATCTATCTCCATATGACGAATTTTTTCATAAATTGATCTTAATTTATTCAGTTTTAAAAAAGCTTCGAAATCATATGGAATCAATTTTCCATCACTTATTTTTGATTTATCGTTCAGTGGAGAGGTTTTTTTTTATATAAATATTACTTCTCTCATTATTCTTTAAATCTAACAAGTTCACCCCACCTCCCACACACCTTTCAACATCCTTCTCAAAACACAGTCAATTGAATTGTTACACATATAAGAGAGGAATCAATGAGAGCACATAAGAGAGACCTTCAAATGGAGGAAAATATCAACTACAATTTTTCATTCCTTGCTAAAATTTGAGAATTTTTTTTTTTTTTTTTTTTGAGAGCGTAACAATTGTAATTTTAAAATCAAAACAACAAAAAATTACAGATTTCTTCCTCTGAAATTTATGTAAGTCTTCCTTATTTGATTTTCATTAAGCTTTCAAATAAATGTCTTTTCTCTTTTTTGAAACTGCTTAAATAAGTAAGAAATAAAATGTTAGGTTAATATATACTTTTAAACATTTCAAATTCTTAATTAAAAAGATCAAAAATAATATTTGTTCAAAATTTACACATTAAATACTATTTTTAACATTATACTCTATACATCGAATTTCTCTATATAACGATTTTTTTACTGGAACGATGGATTTCGTTATATAGAGGCTCGACTGTTTTATCTTTAGCACGTATCAAGACTTTTTTTTAAAGACCAGTTTACGAAACGAAATTTTCCAGGTTGGCTACAAAAGTTTAATTTATTTTTCAAGATGATGTATATGTTACCCCACTATAAAAGGTTAGTTGTTTGGAAAATAGTTTGAAGTGTTTTAAATTTCGATATTTTTTTTATTTAATTCATTCTTTTTATTTCGTCTTAACTTTAAGTTTTATTTAAAACTATAATTATAATTAGTTTTGTCTCACAATTTTCTTTAAAAGACTACGTTTAACTTTATACAATATTTTACTGCACTTGATACCCTTTTTAACGGGAAAATAAAAGCTACAACGTTAAAAGCATCAATTATATAAATTACAACCAAGCCGGTTTCGGTAGTATATAGCTTATTGTCCTCAGTGCTGAAGAAAGTGGAAAACTGCTCATATATATAGGAGATATTCAAATCGAAGGTTTAGTAACCAATAGGATAACAGAGGGTTGCAAGTAATAGCCAATAGTAGAATAGGTGGAATATGAAGCCGATTAGGTATGAAAAGGGTAAAAGTAAAAATAAATAAGAAAAAAAGGTTTGATTGTAATATTTCTAGCAATATGATAATGGAGGAACGGCGTATTCACATTTGAGATTATTATGAAAATATATATAAATATGGAATGCATGAAGGAAATGAAGTTCATGAATGAATGTAGGTTTAGAAATTATTTTAGGTTTTACATTATATTATATTATTTATATTTATATTATATATGAGGAGCCCAGAAGCCAAGGGGTACAAGTGACAAAATGTCGATTTGGAGTAAATTGAGTTTAAAGATAATTGATGTTAAATTGGAACATCAATAACAATTAAGTGAATTGAAATAAGAAACATCTGCTTGTTGCATTCTAATCTTTGAACTCTCATTTCAATAACTGTTAAAAAAAAAAGAGTACAATTTTCTTTAAATGTATAATTAATCAATATTGTTTGTTTTTCGAAAAAAGTGGTTTATCTCTGTAACTCCCCAAATAATCAGAAAATGACCTATATTTCTTTACCTGAAATGAAAAAAGCATATTTCCAGATACCCTGTGCACTTAACTCAATTTTTTCAATTTTGTCACTTATACCCCTTGGCTTCTGGGGTCCTCATATATATTTATTATATATTTATTATATTTATTATATTATATATATATTTATTATATATATATTATATTTATTATATTATATATATATTTATATTTTAAGTATTTTGTTCAAGTCAAAAGTATGGTTCATAACCCATGAATGTTTTGCAATAAAGGATCTATTGATTTCCTGTTTCCTAATATAATTTTGATGCTCTTTAATATATATATATATATATATATATATATATATATATATATATATATATATATATATATATTAAGCGCTTGGTTTGACCAATGTAGGAAAGACCGCACTGTAAATTATACTGTAGATAACCCATAAATAGAATAATTATATCGGATTTGTGAGCTTGGAGAAGGCGAGATTAATGGTAGGAGGAAAATTTGAAATTTTGTTGTTGTGTTCATAATATATAATTTTTAATAATACTTCATCTTTCAGCATTAAAAATAAGTTATAATACTTTCATTATAAAGTCAGAAATTTGTGTAAACTAGTTTTAATGAGATAAAATTTATTTACGAAAATGAAGATAACAATAGTATTAATTAAATATTATAAACTACATTATAAAGAGAAGTATAATGTTACAGTAGTATGGACATATAATGGACATTTTATGGACATATTGTACAGTAATCGCTTAACATTCGCGAGAGTTAGGTTTCAGAAAAACATTCGTTAGTGTGAAAATCGCAGATGCTGAGACAATGTTCCTGAACATATAAAGGGGATCGGTTCTTTTTTTATGGGGAAGAGCAACTGATATAATATATATATATATATATTTATTAAATATTATACATTAAAAGTACATGCTTTAAATAAATTTGAATAACTATAAACATATTGTACAAAATTTATTTGCTAGTGTATAATGGAAAAAATTTAGTGGTGCACTGTTCTGTTTGACAGAACAGATGTCATGTTTATGAATTTAATAAGTAAAAGTTGAGGCCTCGATTATTATTTTAAATTTAAAACTCACCAGTCAGGAATCGCATTCTATTGTTTTTTCAACAAGTTGATGTTTTAAATTTCCCTGACAATTTTTGCAGAAAATATTTCACCTGGAATAAAAATTTGAAACTATAGAAAATTTATAAAATTGAAAAAAAAATATGAATAAAGAAAAGGAAACTACTCATTTGTAGTTTCCCTAAACACAAGCGCTGAAAGTCTCACAACTTAGGCCATACAATAATACGGTAGACTATTCAGGACATAAGTGTCCAGTGTTATTTAGTTCATAGAATTGGTCAAACAAAGTAAGTTTACTTTGTAAAAAAAAAAAAAAAAAAACTTTTCGTTGTATAACAAAATATGCGAATAACCAAGTTCAGTATTCGCGAATGTAGAAATCTTCCACATTTATTACTTCGCAAATGTTAAATCGGCGAATGGTAATGCGTTATTGTATTTGAACAAGAGATGGGAGATAATGATTCAGAAAATTACAAAAATGGATTTGTCACTCAATGATATAATAAAAAGCACAATAAAGTGCATATGATAACAACGCATAATATTAATGACAATATTCCTTTAACAAAACAGATTATGATTTGCTGCTACAAATAATTTGAGGCTAACTTTTCAGTGATAAATTATTCAGGCTTAAGAGAGATATATTAAATGCATTTATATCTGGTGCTAAACCATTCTTACGGAAGTGAGAAATTACTAATAGAAATGTACGAGTATTATTCATTTTTAACGAAATACTGATTTATATTATGATACATATAGACTTTATAGATGCATATCAATTTTATTATGTTCGAATGAGTGTAACACCATTAAAATGCATTTGAAACTTTTTCCCCATTGACCGTAATGTAATGGAATAATTTTGATTGTCCCTGTAATTGATCTATACATCCGATTTTCATAAAATTTGAAATGACTCTACAAAATTATGTAATAATTATATATTTTAAATTTCAAACTATTCGGATGGTGGTTTTTGCGTTGTTATATGCGGACGAACAGACAGACGGAAGGACGGATTGGACGATAATAATAGGTGCTACGTATTTACATAATTACGAAAGCACCTAAAGTTGGGGTGGAACCTCCGTGGCTGAGTGTTTGAAATCGTAGGAGGTTGTTTAGTTCGTTTCTTAGTGGCTTCATTGCAAGCACTCTTATGTGGAGCTCCCGGTTGTATCTGTCTTGTGCTGAAAAATTTCCTTGTGCTGTCTTCCTTGCATATTGTTGACGAATTTATAAAAAGTATGGATTGTGAAATTATGTCTGTGTAGAAATAAAGGCTTATTAGAGGCGACAGCCATTGTACCTAGAGACCTCAAAGCAACTCTGTGGACTGTCAATGTCAGTCAGTTGAAATTTAGAAAACAATGAAATGTATGAATTTCGATGGGGTTTACTAAAAAGTGACTATTGTAGAATCTGAAATGCATTTCATTTATTCTTCATTTATATATACACACAAAAGGATTTTCAAACAATTGTACATATGCAGTATTGCCTATGAAAAATAAGTGTTATTTTATAGTTATGGAACGCATTTTAAAATTTAACTGTTTTTTAGCAGATTACTGGGCGTGTATAAATACGATGACAAAATATTTAAGCCAAATTTAATTAGAATTCGTATAAACCCTTTATGCGTACATGCACAATGTGTTTATAAATGATTCATACATTTAAATCAAACAGTATACAAAGTGAAATAGTTTAAAATTGTTTAGTTTGAAGACTAAATAACACTTATCTTTCACTTTAGTAGTCTTGATTTAATATTTGTATAATACTTCATGAAAATACAAGCATGTATGCATATATAATATACAATATGTTAATGAAATATTATAAACTATAAATCTAATGTGGCATTAATCTGAACATATTATGTATTTCAAAAAGAGATCGGAGATAATGATTCAGAAAATTACAAAAATGGACTTGGCACTGAATGATATTAAAGAAAAAACATAAAAAAAGATATGATGACATCGTATAATCTTAATGACAATATGCGTTGAATAAAACAGATTGTGATTTGCTGCTCTAAATAAGTTAATGCAAACATTTCAATCATGAAGTTATTTAAGAGGGAGAGAGATACATTAAAAGAGATTGCATTTGGCGCCAAATCATACTTACGGAAATAAGAAATTACGAATGCAAATGAACGATTATTAATCATTTTCAATAAAACAATGATTTAGGGGAGGGAGGTGTACCTTAGACCTGTGCTAATTCTAGCTTTACTTGTTTAGGCCATTAAACAATAACATTTGTATATTAAACATTTACCACCAGAGCTCCAATTTAAGTTATTGGCATTTGTTTAGAAGTTCAACAAATTGTAAAATTTATAAAAAAGGAAAATCACCTTTCAAAAGTAAATTTTTCTTAAATATTTCTATGTTATTTTTATACTACAGCATACCTAATTTTTTTTTAAATGAAGCTTATACATAGTAAAGCAATGCTCTAGCTATTACACCACGTGCTTTAAATAAAGTTAGAGTAAGCTTAACATCATGGTTGGTAGATTTGTTTTTAAATGTCAAGTTGTGTAACTTGAACCTAATAAAAGTGGCGTACCTTGGACTGCTACCAAGGTACGCTAGGTATTGTCTAAAGGATCTGAAAGGCAGCTCAAGAAATTAACTTTTGGAATTGACTTATATAATTACAATCTTGGCTAAAAATAAATATAATTACTAATACGAAAAAGTTTTAATGTCTTTGTGATTATAGTAAGTGTAAATATTCTGAAGTTTTATCTCTAATTAGACTTTCTTATTATTAAAACATAATAAACAATGAAATGTCTCAAACATTTATATATGTGGCTTCTTGATTAATAAATGTTGATTTTATTCGATAAAAACAAGTTTTTTTTTTCCATTCTTAGTAATGGGACCAAGGTACATTACTAATGGTGTACCTCGGTCCTATTTTCATTTTATTTTTAATTCAAAAATTTTCGTAGAAATTATTTATATAAAAATTTAAGGCAAATATATATAGTGTATAACATCATAAAATTTTATAAAAATATTTTCCTTTTTTTAGTTTTGGCAAATTTTATTTTTTAATTAAAAATTCAAAATTCAAAATAGGTCCGATGTATACCACCTTCCCCTATATTTCAATATGTTTTTGATGTAACATATGTTTTTAATTCAAATGTAATTTATTTTATAATAAAAAGAAATCAGTTAGGATTTATAAAACATTTAAATGTATGAAATTCGATGGTGTTAACTAGATAGCGCTTGTTGTGAAATCCTGAATGCATATATTTTATTGTTCATTTACAGGAACACACAAAAGTATTTGAAAACAGTACTGAATATCAAAAATAATCGCTGCGTTTTCAGTTATGTTACGCGTTTTAAACTTTAAAATTAATTATTATTCATAAAGACACTTTATGGTGGTTTGCAGAATATGTTTATGAAAGGAATTAATAAAACAGTAAATAATTAAATTGGCTTAAAACTGTTTAGTTTGAAGACTAAAAAAATTTTATTAGATAGTCTTAATATAATATTTGCGTAATAGTACATGAAAACACAATTATGTATGTAGATATGTATATATATATATATATATATATATATAACATTATACAAAGTAAAATAGTTTAAAATTGTTTAGTTTCAAGACTAAATAACACTTATCTTTCACGTTAGTGTTCTTGATGTAATATTTGTGTAATACTTCATAAAAATGCAAGCATGTGTAAATATATAATACACAATACATTTATGAAATATTATAAACTATAAATCTAATGTGACATTAATACAAAAATATTAAAAAATTAAAAAAAAAAAAAAAAAAAAAAAAAGAAAAAAAGAAAATCGAAGATAATCATTCAGAAATTTACAAAAATGGACTTGGCGCTCAATGACATTAAAGTAAAACATAAAATAATGGGTATGACGGCAATGTATGAAATTAATGACAATGTTCATTTTACAAAACAGATTGTGATTTGCTGCTCCAAATAACTTAATTGCGAACTTTTGAATGACAAAGTAATCCATTTAAGTGGAAGAGAGTGATATTAAAAGCATCGGTCGACAAATCCTTCTTACGAAACGAAAAAATGCGAATTCAAATGTGCGATTATTATTAATTTTTAATGAAATGCTGGTTCATATCGCAATAGAGACTTATGCTTTAATGTAAGGTATGTTTTTAATTTAATCTATTTTATAATTTTTAAAATAAAAAAATCAGTTAGGATTTAGCAAACATGGTAATGTATCAATTTCGAAGAGGTTTACTAGAATATAGCTTATTGTGAAATCATTAATGCATGCAATTTACTGTTCATTTAAGAAGTACACACAACAGTATTTGGTTATTGTTGGGTAGATCCGGACTCCTGGAACGGAATTAATTTATCAAATATCCCAGCATACCCCAAAACCCCGTAGTGAATTAGACAAGCCACTCCTAATCACTCAATTCGGAATATTCATAGTGTTGCATATAAAATTCATCAATTCTTAATAAAATGAAAGTGATCGTTAAGGGTCCTGATTAATTCCTGAAATAACGGTTTCCCCTCAATTAGCCCCAAAATTAGGAGGGAGGCATCAGCTTCAACTATCCCCAATGCGTTGTGACTGTCTTTCGAAGGAGGAATTAACTTTTAGACCGTTGAATTAAACAACAGAAATGAAAACCTTAAAATTCTTTAACCTAATTGTAATTGATTTTTAATAAGATACAATGATAATAAAATAAAATAATAAAATAAAATAAAATAAAACTCATGGTCGCAATGAAATATTCAAGGTTAACAATTAATATATATTTATTTACAGCAATATTTTCAACTAAATGATGTCTGACACGGCACGCTTGATTTAAGTAAAATAGAAAAACACAATTGGATATTTACTTATTACAATTACTATTACTACGTGATTATATAATTAATTTAACATATTATTAGTTTGACACATGGTTAACGAATTGAGCTTACAACCCTACTAAACTCATACATAGACCCTAAGCAACTGGGAACAAAACAAAACAAAACAGGAGTACCTTCTGATCCTTAGCCGTAGTAAGCGCCGGCAGCCCGATTTCTTTACACGATTTTGGAAACTTCAGGTTTATCCAGCGACTCCGTTACACCAGCTCATTTCGCCATATCTCCGGTTCCAGTGCTATTTACGGGACTTTGCAATCCAAACTTTATTTCTAGACTCATGATTTCTGAGTTTGTAACATACTTTTCGTTGAGGTTTTTCACCTCAAAAAGCGAGCATTCTTGAAAAGCATCTGCATCTCCAAGATCACACACTACTGTCTAATTCTCCTCCTAAAAAACTCTGTGTTTTTTCTCATTCCACCGTAGCAGGCGGGGCTCCCGCACCCTTCCCCCTTCATTCAATCAGAACTTGACATCCACTAATTCCCCTACAATGATGACCCCTCAAAACCGTTTTTTCGCTGGATCCTCTCTGAGGGAGATAAGCCCCATCACCTTTACTCCCACTCAATGGGATGCAAGCCGCTCTCAATAACACGTATGAGGTCTAATTTTTTATAGCCTGCCATAAATATACGAATAAATCCACTCCTGACATTAACCGTCAAGACATTGTTCAATGGACGCCAGTCCGGCGACAACTCCGCAACCCAGAGATGGCCACCAGAGATAATGGCCATTCATTCCTCCTTAACGCTTTAACAACACTAATATCACACATATATGTAACCATCAGAAAATTAATAATAATATGATTAATACATAATTTCAGAACATGAAATACAATACTCTTTAACGTGTAAACAACATTAATACCATATATATATATATATATAAACATCAGAGAATTAATAATAATACACAATTTTAGAACCTGAAATAACAATAATGATAATAAAATTTCAATAATAGCTTTATGTACATTTCCTTTTATATATATGAATATCCGAAGTCTGCTGGACACTGTAAGTGTTCCCAGCAGTTATAGTACTGCCTATGAAAAATAAGTGCTGCATTTTCAGCTGTGGTACGCGTTTTAAAGTTTACCTACATTTTTTTCGTATTACTGGGCGCGTATAAATACGATGACGAAATAATAAAGTCAAATTTAATTATTAGTCATAAAAAATATTTATGCTGATTTGCAGAGTATCTTTATGAAGGACGCATATAGTTTAACAGTATGAGTATAGTACATCATAGATGCCAGTTTTTACGCATTTTTCCTATCACAAATATTTTATAGTAAATAATGTCTTATTTAATCGTCGAAATCTTATGATTAAACAAATGGATAATCTCTGTTTAATTTTAGTGGTAGCAAAAATGCGTAAAAGTTGGCAGCTATGGTACATATATAAATTAGCTTAACCCTTTCCGGCACGGGAAAAATTTGTAGCAAAATGAGACATTATTGACTGATATCGGAATTCACAAACGAATTTTTTAGATATTTCGAATTCCTTAAATTTAGCTTTTATTGTAAAAGAAAAATTTTACTGATATATTATTGGTACCGTTTGCAAGTTTGGAATTAAAATTAGCTATCCCAGACCGGGCACAGTGTGCTGGAAAGGGTTAAATTTGTTTCATTTGCAGACTAAAAAAAAAATTATCTGACTATTCAATAGCCTTAATTGAGCATTTGCGTAATACTTTATAAAAACGCAAGTATATATGCATATATAATATACAATGCTTTAATGAAATATATTAAACTATAAATCTAATGTGACATTAATATGAACATATGTATTTAAAAAATAAATCGGAGATAATGATTCAATAAATTATATAAATGAACATAGCACTCGATGATATTAAAGTAAAACGTAAAAAAGTGGATATGAGGACAACGTATGACATTAATCACCATATTCATTTAACAAAACATATTGTGATTTGCTGCTCCAAATAACTTTATGCGAACTTTTGAATGATAAAGTAATTCATTTAAGCGGAAGAAAGTGATATTAAAATCCTTCGGCGACAAATCTTTCTTACGGAAATGAAAAATTGCGAATTCAAATATGCGATTATGATTAATTCTTAATAAAATACTGATTCATACCGCGATTATAACATACGTTTTTAATGTAACATATGTTTTTAATTTAAATATAATCTATTTTTTTAATTTTTTAAATAAAAAAAAAACAGTTAGGATTTAGCAAACATTGAAATGTATGATGTTCTAAGAGATTTACTATAAAGCGCTTATTGTAAAATCTGGAATGCACTTGATTTTTTGTTCATTTACAGAAACACATAAAAGTATTTGGCAAAAGTACTGCTTAAGAAAAATAAGCGCTGCATTTTCAGTTGTGGTACGCGTTTTAAAGTTTAACTACTTTTTTCCATACTACTATAAATATGATGAAGAAATAATGAAGCCAAATTTAATTTTATTCATAAAAACACTTTATGCTGGCATCTACAGTATGTTTATGAAGGACTCGTATGCTTTAAAAGAATAGTATATAAATGAAATTGCTTAAAATTGTTTAATTTGAAGACTAAAGAAAATTTATCTATCCATTTAAAAGTGTTAATAGATAATTTGTGTAATACTTCATGATAACAATTATATATACATATAATTTATGTAATATACAATGCGTTAATGAAATATTTTAAACTATGAATCTAATGTCTCATTAATATGAACATATAATGTATTACAAAAAGAGATCGGAGATAATGATTCAAAAAATTGCAAAAATGGAGTTGGCACTCAATGATATTAAAGTAAAACATAAAAAAGTGGATATGAGCAAATGGATTAATAGCAGGTTTCATTTAACAAAACAGATTGTGATATGCTGCTCCAGATAACTTAAATGCGAAATTTTCAATGATAAAGTAATTCATTTAAGCGGAAGAGAGTCATATTAAAAGCATCTTTCGACAAATCTTTCTTACGGAAATGAAAAATTGCGAATGCAAATGTGCGATTATTATTCAATTTCAATACAATTCTGATTCATATCGCGATAGAAACGCACGTTTCGAATGTAACGTATGTTTTGAATTATAATAAAATCTATTTTATAATGTTAAAAAAATCAGTTAGGGTTTAGAAAATACTGAAATGTATGATTTTCGATGACGTTTACTACAAAGCGCTTACTATAGAATCATTAAAATTATTGCTCATATTTAGGAACACGCAAAAGTATTTGGCTACAGTACTGACGATGAAAAATAAGAGCTGCGTTTTCAGTTTTTGCAGACGTTTTAATTTTTACCTACTTTTTTGCATATTACCATGCGTGTATAAATACAATGACGAAATAATGAAGCCAGTTTTAATTATTATTCATAAAAGCAGTTTATTCAGACTTGCACAGTATGTTTATAAAGGTCTCATATATTTTAACGGAACATTATGAAAAAAAATAAGCTTAATAATGTTTATTTTGAAGACTACAAAAACATTTATGATTCTATTTACAAGTAGCGTTGCAAAGGTTAGAAAAAACCCGGTTTAAACCCGGGAATAAACCGGGTTTTTAGGAATAAACCTGGAAAAAACCCGGGATTTTTCGGAATGATTCGGTTTTTTGGGAATAAACCTGGGAATAAACCTGGTCTATTGGAAATAAACCCGGGAATAAACCGACTTTTTGCAACTCTATTTACAAGTCTCAATATAATATTTGTGTAATACTCTATGAAAACATAAATATATATATATATATATATATAGGTAATCTGCCTTCTATTTCTCTTCAAACTTCAACTGTTTTTAATAATATGATTGTAAAAATACTGGTTTCATTAGTTTATTTAATGGTATTGTCTGAATAACTTTGGATGTATTTATAAAAGTATATATATATATATATATGGGGTGGTTAGTTATTAACGTCAAATGTCCAGAGCCCTCTAGCGAGAAAAGTTTTGGTCAAAATATAACCAAATTTGATCATCATACATAGTAGACCATGGGATTTCGAATTCTTAAAAAAAATTAAAAATAAAAAATTTTTAAATCGCCACTAAGGGCAATTTTAGCGTTGTTTACCGACTAAAATGCATTAATTTGCATAAAATAAGTTGTGTATAGCAATCATGAGTATAAAAGGAAAGACTGGGAGCGAGAATTGCATTGATGCTCGTCCTGAATTTCACCGATTACAGAATTTGCCAAAAGAACCGATGAGCATAACAAATTTACAAAAAATGATTCATCGATTTGAAACACTGCGGCAACAAGGCCTAGGACGCAAAGTGACTAGTCAATAGCAAGTTGACGAAGTTGTAACTGCTATTGTCGAACAAGAGATGAAAAATGTGCTGGTACCATCAGCGCTCGGTCAGTATTCCAGCAGTATAAAAATGATCTGCACTGTATTTTTTGCCATTTAATGATTCAACATTTATACTAATACACTTTTGGTACGCAAAAATTGCTGATTTTATGCAAATTAAATGCATTTTAGTCGCATTTTAGCTAAAATTGCCCCTAGTGGCAATTTTTTAAACTTTTTATTTTCTTTATTCTTTTTTTTAAGAATTCGAAATCGCATGGTCTATTATGTATGCTGATCAAGTTTGGTTATGTTTCGCCCAAAATTTTACTTGTTAGAGGGCTCTGAACACCTGACGTTAATAACTAACCACCCCCCATTATATATAATATATAATGCATTGATGAAGTATTATAAAATCTAACTTGACATTAATATGAACATATTTCGAAAAGACATTGGATATGATGATTCAGAAAATTGTAAAAATGGACTTGGCAATCAATGATATTAAAGAAAATCATTAAAAAGTGGATATGATGACAACGTATAATATTAATGACCATATTCATTTAACAAAACAGATTTTGATTTGCTGCTCCAAGTAAATTAATGCGAACTTTTCATTGATAAAGTAATTCATTTAAGCGGAATAGAGTGATATTAAAATTATCTGGTGACAAATCTTTCTTATGGAAGTGAGAAATTGCGAATACAAATGTGCGATTATTTTTCACTTTTAATGTAATGCTGATTCATATAGCGACTAGTGAAAAATGCTCCAAGGAGCAGTGCAAAAGCAGAATATGATTTTAATTGAGCATTAAAAAGTAATGGACAAGTGCTTCTGTTAATTACTGAGCATGAGGAAGGATAAGGGATCCCTTCTTGGCTACAACTCACTTCAATGCCAACTTTGAAAAAATCATATTTGCGCTTTTTCCATACAAAAGAAATTTGCGGTTCTTTAGTAGAATTTTCCACCGTGCTTTAGATGTTAACCAGGGGTGTAGTCATAAAAATAACATAAGATATATGCTCTAAGCAGAGGGATATTCTAGAATGTGTATACTATAAGCTTTCTTGAAAAACAGAGGGTATATGGTATTCTATTAAAAAGTCCAGAAGGTGTACGGCGTATAGCCTGTACTACATCTCTGATGTTAACTGCACTGTTCACTCTGCACTATACTACAAATCAATTTTCTGTGCAATTATACACTTAGGGTATGCTTGGTGGCAGTGCATGAATGTGATACCTGCAGGAACTAGGTATCTGGCATTATGTCGCCTTTCTTTACATTTTTGTCTAATTAAGCTGCATCTTTACTGGTTACGTCTTTACACTATACATTTTTATAGTAACTGCGACTGATTTGTTTTCACGGAAAAAGCGCAAATATGATTTTTTCAAAGTTGGCATTGAAGTGAGTTGTAGCCAAGAAGGGATCCCTTATCCTTCCTCATGCTCAGTAATTAACAGAAGCACTTGTCCATTACTTTTTAATGCTCAATTAAAATCATATTCTGCTTTTGCACTGCTCCTTGGAGCATTTTTCACTAGTCCTTCTATTTTTCCATATTCCATAGGGATACTGCACAACTTGTTTTGTATTTTATATATGGAAAACAAAATCTTATTTGTATTGAAATTAAAAAATGCTACATACTCTAATACTCTGGTATTACAAATTAAAAAAAAAATTTTAAACAGGTTTTTCTATACCAAAATTCTACGGTGGTTTTCAAAAAAAAAAAAAAAAATCAGTTTTTTACTAAAGTGAATAAAATAATAAATCCTTTCAAAGAATAGATTTTTCATTCAAATATCCATTATTTTTGCCAAAAACAGGAACTTTTTTTATGCAAGAGTAAAGTTTGATACAAAAACCATGCTTCTTTTTTTTCTTAATCCGTATTTATTACGGACTTATTAAAAACGTACTCCACCGCTTTTATAGGAAACTATTGCTTTACTGTGTTATGGAGCATTCTCATTGGCCATAAAGAGACATTCTATAAAAGCTGTGGAGTGACTCTGCAACAAATGGGTCAAATTTTTAACAGTGCACTGTTAAAAATCTGCTGCATTTTGCTGCAACGCCCTCCACCACTTGTATATAATATCTCTATTCCAACCAATGAAAAAGCGCCATTTCACGGCCAAGTAACCGTTTTCTATACAAGCAGGGGAGTGCGTTGCAGCAAAATGCAGCAGATTTTTAACAGTGTGCATATCCTTGGCGCTATAGTTTACAGGAGTGGTACATTGTTCAAAATTTGAAACTTTTGCTGCATCGCCACTCCATCGCTTTGATAGAATATCTCTATTTTGATCGATGAGAATCCTCGATAATGCATTTAAGTAATCGTTTTCTACTTATCTACTATATCGTTTCCGTATATTTATTTTTTCAATCAGCACCAAGGTGCGCACTTTATTAGAAGACGCGCTCTATTAGAGGGCGCATTCTATTAGAATAAATACGGTATATACTTATAATAAATACACTTTTTTAAAGTACAGGGCCCCAATATTTGACAGGTATGCCAGGCGTTTTTGCCATTGATGCCATTGTGCTAAAAACAAAATATAAATAAATGAAAAAAATGGATAAAATATAAATTTGGCATGGTGCAAAAAATTGCCTAATTTAAAATTAAAAATCAAATTTGACAGCCACCAGGGCTAGACACCGTGCATAATTATTCAGTAAATGATTCATTAAAAAATGACAAAAATCAGCATGTCAAAAATTTCAAAAAAATTCATAATTCGTTAAAAAATTAAGTTAAAAATAAGAGAAAAAAAAGCATTCTGTATTTTTTTATGCTTAATCGAATGGTGTAACTGGTTTTTCTCTCCGATGATCACAAGTACCTTAGATTGATGACTGCCATTCTTTTATTTCATCTTGTAAAAAAACTGTTTAACGTAAAGCTATGAATTTTTGCAGGATTAATTAGCATCGCAAAATCTTTAAAATAAACTTTACCGCAACATTCTATCTGCAATAGAACGTTAGATATACCCATTTATGACCAAGTTTGGAAAATACGCAATTTCAGAAAAACCGCCCAGCGAAATAACGTTTTCTCGATGACTACCTCGGGATAAAAAGTTTGTCTTTTGTTTAAAAAAAAATTAAGTTTTTATCTTTAGTAGTTTTCGAGAAAAGTGCTGGGACACAAAATTTTTGTCATATTTTCAGAATACTCTACAGTACACCTACAGTATGCCATAAAAAAAAATAATTTTTGTGCTATGTTGTGCGTCTTGGTCAGACGAACATTTAAAAAAAAAATCATCAAAATTGGATAAGTATTTAGTTAGTTATTGCAAAAAGAAAAATTGAAAAATCCGTGTGCACCATCGCTCAATCATATTATTGTAGCGCGCTGCCGCGCGCACAATGATAAAAACTTACAATTCTGATGTAACGTATGTTCTTAATTCAAATATAATCCGTTTTATAATATTTAAAATTTTAAAGAAAATCAGTTAGGGTTTAGCAAACATTGAAATGTATGATTTTCAATGAGGTTTATTAGAAAGTGCTTATTGTAGAATATGGAATGGATTTAATTTATTGTTCATAGAAGAACACACAAAAGTATTTGGCTACAGTACTGCCTATGAAAAATAAATGCTGCGTTTTCAGTTGTGGTACGTGTTTTAAAGTTTAACTACAATTTTGCATATTACTGGCGTGTACAAATACGATGACGAAATAATGAAGCCAAATTTAATAATTATTCATAAAAATCCTTTATGCTGGCATCGACATTTTCAAAGAAAATTTACCTGTCCATTTAGTAGCTTTAATCTAGCATTTGTGTAATACTTCATGATAACACACATATATATATACTAGCAGCCTTCGCCCGCTACGCTGGTCAGTTTTTTTTTTCTTTTTTAAGAAACTTTAAATTAAACTAAATTTTTATATCATAGTAATTTTTAGTTTTATATTGTACTTTAGACTGTCTCTCATCGGGTAAATATCAGTCATCTAAACGGAAAGTTCAATGTTAGTCACCATTGAATGACGTAGCGCTCAACATGTTAGCAATTTTAATCACATAAATATTCATTCAACGGAACTTTTAAAATAAAGTCAAACTTTTGTAATTGGGTTCATCTGATAAAAAACATTTCCTAAATATTCAATTAAACAACGTAGAATGCTATATTTCATTTGTTACAAAATTTCTGAAAAATTATCCAACTAACAATGTAAAATCCATTAAAATCTATCTTGTAGAACTTAAGTTATAACCGGCCGCAATGAAATTTCACTTTGCGTTTTATATATATTGAGATAATTAAATATAGCTTACATAATCATGTTAACCTGATTATAGAACTCTCTTTCAAAATTTTAGGTTCAATAGATTTTTTTTCAATAGCCCCCAATTTTTAACATTTTAGGTTCGGCAGATTTTTTTGTGCTGTGCTTAATACGAAATCCAGACTTTCTTTTATATATATAGATAAGTGTTGAAAATTTCAGGTTTTTGCGCCGAAGACACCGCCATATCAGGAAAATGTGACGTATATCGCGATCTACTGAACTTAAAATTATTTGCTTGGTACCATTCGATTCAGCATGAAAAAATACACTAAAATATGTTATCAGTTGAAAAAAAACTGCAAAAGCCGATTTTTAAGGAATTTTTTTAAAGTTCGTTCCTTTTTTTAACCCCCTTAGGGTGGAATTTTCGAAAATCCCTTCTTAGCGGCACTCGATGTTATAAGTAGTATTTTTACCCCAATTTTAAAGATTTTAGGTTCGGCAGATTTTTTTGTGCTGTGATTAATACGAAATCCAGACTTTCTTTTTTATATATATAGATAAGGCTTGAAAATTTCAGGTTTTTGCGCCGAAGAAATCGCCAAATTTGGAAAATGCAAAGTATCTCGCAAATTACTGAACTTAAAAGAATTTGCTTGGTACCATTCGATTCAGCATGAAAAAATACACTAAAATATGTTATCAGTTGAAAAATAACTTCAAGAGCCGATTTTTAAGGATTTTTTTTTTAAGTTCGTTCCTTTTTTTAACCCCCTTAGGGGTGGAATTTTCGAAAATCCCTTCTTAGCGGCACTCGATGTTATAAATAGTATTTTTACCCCAATTTTCAAGATTTTAGGTTCGGCAGATTTTTTTGTGCTGTGATTAATACGAAATCCAGACTTTCTTTTATATATATAGATAAGGATTGAAAATTTCAGGTTTTTGCGCCGAAGAAATCGCCAAATTTGGAAAATGTGAAGTATCTCGCAAACTACTGAACTTAAAAGAATTTGCTTGGTACCATTCGATTCAGCATGAAAAAATACACTAAAATATGTTATCAGTTGAAAAATAACTGCAAAAGCCGATTTTTAAGGAATTTTTTTAAAGTTCGTTCCTTTTTTTAACCCCCTTACGGGTGGAATTTTCGAAAGTCCCTTCTTAGCGGCACTCGATATTATAAATAGTATTTTTACCTTAATTTTCAAGATTTTAGGTTCGGCAGATTTTTTTTGTGCTGTGATTAATACGAAATCCATACTTTCTTTTATATATATAGATATATACTAGCAAAAGCCATGCTTTGTTTGGATTCGCGAAGCATTATTTTATAAAACAGATATTTGAAAGTAACAATATTTTTTTATTATTATTTTTGCATCTTTATTAAACAAAAAACGTTGTTTTATGTTTTGGCGCATTTTAATTTTTTATTTATGATGTAAAACTGGCATAATAAGATATTTTCGAAGCAAACTTTAATTTTTTTTTTTTTAAATTTTCAACTAAAAGCTCTGTTAAAGATGTTTTTACAATTTCAAGTAGCCACTGGTGTTTTTTAATTGTTTGAAATATGCATGTTTCCAATCTTTGTAATCAACATCCGATAATCTTTGATAGCTATTTTAGAATAATATATTTGAAGAAAGCTTGAAGAAAGTTACTTCTTCAAAATCCTAATTTCTGGAAAAAAAAACATTTGAAATCTGCTTTCGTTGATACTATGAATTTTTAACTGTAAAACATTTTAATTTCTTCGTTTTTATACATGTTAGAGTATGAGAATTGCTGTAATTCTCTCCGCGTGGGAGAACTTTTTACTTTCTGCGAATGGCAACTCAATTAATGGAATTACCTTTTAACGAAGCGCTCTCTCATTCTCGCAGTGACGTTTTCACGAATAATTATTGTTGTGTTTGCGAACTTATTAAAGTCTTATTTTTCTATAAAATCCTTCTCATTAATGAGTCGATATTATTTAGCCACAATACGACCTTCGCAAAAATATTTATAAAGAGCTTGAACCAACAACTTCACGCAGATCTTTTAATTTTTTATTTATATAACAAATTTAAGAATTAATTTTATTTGTTTACAATTATTTTGTTGCCAGTTTACAAAAAAAAAAAAAAAAAAAAAAAAAAAAATCCATAATACAATTCTTTTAAAATGTTTAAGTGTCATCTGTGCAAACGATTTTGCGGGATAAAGAAAACATGTTTTATTTAATAAATTAATCATGATTCTATCTATAATTATTTACTCCATGATTTAAACTTTTTTTTCTGAAAATATACGCGTTTCATTTTTTATTTATTTGCTAAAATGCGTCCGTATTGGAAATGCATGTAAAATAAATTAATTAAAATAATAATTTTTTTAACGTTTTACTGTAAAAAAAATTATATTCTGCAAATCTACAGATCATAATTTATTTTTGTGTTTAATTTGAAGTTAAAATATTGAATAGTTTTTTTGTAAAGCGTACGACAAATTGTAATTTGAGTGGACTAGTAGAGGATTCGCTTCGCTCATCCTAATAATATACAATGCATGAATGAAATATTATAAACTATGAATTTAACGTGCCATTAATAAGAACGTATTATGTATTTCAAAAAGATAATGATTCAGATTATTACAAAAATGGACTTGGCATTCAATGATATTAAATTAAAACATAAAAAAGTGGATATGATGACAACGTATGATATTATTGACAGCTTTCATTTAACAAAACAGATTGTGAATTGCTGCTCCAAATAACTTAATACGAACTTTTGAATGATAAAATAATTCATTTAAGCGGAAGAGAGTGATATTAAAAGCATTTGGCGACTAATCTTTCTTACGGAAATGAAAAATTGCGAATTCAAATATGCAATTATTATTCATTTTTAATAAAATGCTGATATATATTATGATAGGAACTAATGTTTCAAGTGACAAAAGTAATCCATTTTACATTTTTTAAAGTAAAAAAAAATAATAATAATCAGTTGGGATTTAAAAAACACTGATACGTATGAGTATCGAGAGGATTTACTAAAATGTGCTTACTGTAGAATCTGAGATGCATTTAATTATTTTTTTTACGGAAATACGCCAGAATATTTAGCTACAGTACTATCTAAGAAAAATAAGTACTACGTCTTCAATGTTCGTCCATGTTTTAAAGTTTAACTACTTTTTTGATTATTACTGTGCGAGTATAAATATGAGGATGAAATAATTAAGCCATATTTAATTATTATTCCTAAAAAACTTTATGTTGGCTTGCAGAGTATATTTATGTATTACACATTATTTTAACAGAACAGTATGAATATAAATAAGCTTAATAATATTTAATTTAAAGACTAAAGAAAATTTATCTTTCTGTTTACTAGTCTCAATACAGTGAAACCTCTGAATAAGGGACACCCATGGGACCGGAACTTTTGTCCCTTAAATAGAGGTGTCCCTTGTGGAGGTGTTTATCATCGTCGGCTCAGGTGATTTACCAAAAAAGAGCACACAAAAAAACTCCGAAAAAGAGAGACTTATATATTTACTGAGACATTTATTAGTGAGAGTTAAGACACTGCAAGTCCCCCCACAAGGGGGAGGGAATTCTGAGAGCTCAAGCGAGCTACATCTTGACGGTCTGATGGCAATCAGTGAAGTGACGACACAGCGTCATAGCCCTTATTGCCAAGAGGCGTAGAAGTTTTTCATATAAAGATTTTGGCGATATTACTTTGGCAGACCACACCTTCAGGATCGGCTAAATTTTGCGGTATAGGAACCCAAGGATTATTTTTACAACTGCGAATATCTTTTAGGGTTATAGAAATATTTTAAACCTGGGAAGTAGACAAGAGATAAGCAGGCCGTTACATACATTGGAGTTTTGCTGACCAAAATTATATTATCCAGATGCGCAATTGAACAGATAAGAAAGCACAGTCAGGATAAACAGAGATAAAAGTATTTCTAGCTCTAAGCATTAATTGTGAGAATGAAAACAGGGTGTGTAAGGCAGATGTTAGTAAAAATGTAACGGATAAAAGATTATGATGAATTAAGCCCAGAGTGTTCTTTATTTTTTAATAAGTGCGGTATCTGTTGGGCAGATGTTTTTCAAAGACACAACAGAAATTTGTGAGAAAGGAAGTTCTATTATTATTTTCTACAGAGAGCCCCAAAAGATGAAAAGTTTTAACTTCAAATAGTGGGAGTATGAAAGCTAAAAATTAACTATTAAATGTAGGATTAATTTAAACTAATGGGTTTATTAGTGAAAAGGGAATCTAAAAATAAAACTAAGAATTTATTACAGGGAAATAATTATTGCATTTATGAAAGGAGAAAGATATGTAGCGATAATCTTCGCTACATCCCTTATTCGGAGTTTTTACATTTTTTAAAAGTAATCATTCAGGACATAAAAAAGTAACAGATATTAAAGTTGAAGTTTAAATGTACCCACAGGTTATAAACTACATTAATTAGGCACAAAAGTAATAGAGAATTAATTAATTTAAATTTTCAATTGATTACTTAATTAATAAATGATTTGTAGAGTTATAGATTTGTATTTTTTATGTAAATGTTTCTATAATGCAAAAAGTGCAATAACATTTTAAAAAATCTTACTTCTGAAGTAATTAATAAAAAAGGTGATATTTTACAGATTTCAATTTTCTACTGCTAAACTTTTCAGTTATTCATTTACTATACTAAGTTTTAGGTCTTTATTATAAGCAGTCAATCAATGGGAAAAGAAGTATGCAATTGCTTTGAGTATTTTAAAGCATTTGTGAAATTCTTTATTTCACAATTTTGCTTTCTCTTTCATTTTCAGAATCATCTCTCACAATTTTCAACATAGACTGCGTGGCGGCAGCACAGACAATCACCTCATTTAGTTCACTGCGGAAATTCCAAAATTACTTAAAACTCGATATGCATGTTAAAACGCAATTGGTCTGCTAAGTCATATCTTGGTGAAAAACACCTAAGAATCCATATTTAGGTGTTGACTCGTAGGTTTAACATTATGTTTTCCTGCACTCAAATTTACGAAAATATGGAGGATTGGGTGCAGTTTACCCCTATGGTAAACCTACAAACCAACCTCTAAAATCGGGTTTATATGTGTTTTTAAACAAGATATGACTTGGAAGACCAATTTCATTTCAATGTGTGAATCGAGTTTTAACTAATTATGGAATTTCAGCTGTGAACTCGAAGTTATCGTCTGCACTGCATCCTCTGGCTCTAATAGGCACAAACGCCCTTCGACATCTTCATCTGAATTGTGGATAAATAAATGCTCATCAATTGAATTGACATGAACATGACTGCCTGTTTAATAAGTTTACAAAATTCTGTATTTTCATTTTCATCACAGACTACTTCATTATTTCAAAAGCAAATACCAACCCCCTTAATCTTTTGCACTCGTATGTCCAGTGTGACTGGGCAGCATTTTTCTTTGTAAAATTTGTTTTTGTCATCCCAGAAACAAAAGAAAATTAAATTTGTGTAATTTAATTAATGCTTTTTTTTAAATTATGTACTTTAAGGAAACTTTTTTTAAAAAAGTGGTATCAACTGAATAAAATTTGTGTAAGTAACGGCAAAGTTGAAAGGATTAATCTCATTTTCAAGTGTCCCTTAAATCGAGTGCCCCTTATTCAGAGGTAAATACATTACACTTCCTATACCAAGGGTCTGGGACCGGAACTTTTGTCCCTTAAATAGAAGTGTCCCTTATTCGGAGTGTCCCTTATTTGGAGGTTTCACTGTATAATATTTGTGTAATACTCTATGAAAACACAAATATATATATATAATATACAATGACTTAATGAAATATTATAAAATCTAACGTGACATTAATATAAACATATTATGTATTTCCAAAAAAGATCGGAGATAATGATTCAGAAAATTGTAAAAATGGACTTGGCAGTCAATGATATTAAAGAAAAACATTAAAAAATGGGTATGATGACAACTTATAATATTAACGACCATTTTCATTTATGTGAACTTTTCAATGACAAAGTAATTCATTTTAGCGGAAGAAAGATATATTAAAAACATCTGACGACAAATCATTTTTACGGAAATGAGAAATCGGGAATTCGAATGTGCGATTATTATTAATTTTTAACAAAATACTGTTTATATCATGACAGTAACAAATGTTTTTAATCGCAAAGGTATTTGATTTTATCCTTTTTGAAATGAAAAAAAAACAGTTGGGATTTAGAAAACATGAAAATGTTTAAATTTCGTTTACTAAAAGCTCGCATTGTAAAATCTCGAATGCATTTATTTTATTGATCATATAGAGGAATACACAAAGTAATTGGCAACAGTATTGCCTATGAACAATCATTGCTGCAATTTAGTTGTGGTAGTCGTTTTAAAGTTTAACTACTTTGTTGCCTATTATTTGGCGTGTATAAATACGATGACGAAATAAAAAAGACAAAATTATTATTCATAAAAACACTTTATGGTGACTTGCACAGTGTGTTTATAAAGGATTCTTATATTTTAACCGAACAATAAGCAAAATAAAACAGTTTAAGATAATTTTGTTTGAAGACTATATAAAATTTATCTATCTATTTAGCATTCTTAATAGAATATTTGTATAATACTTCATGAAAACACAAATGCATAGACACACACATATATATATGTGTGTATATATTTATATGTATACATATATATATGTGTGTATGCCCAACATTTAACACGGACTCAAGAGTTAACCCGCGTTGGTGAATACGGGTGTAACTGAGAGTGAGACGCTCATTTCAGAGAGTTTGAATTGGTTAAAATGATGTCATAAATGAAAATTAAATGTATATTATATTCAGAACTGTAACAGGTGAACGTAACGTTACGTTTGTGAATAGATTTATTAATAATCTATTGCACATTTAAATAGTTTTAAAATACTGACTGTCAACATGAAATGTATGCATGTAATATAAATTTTTGACTTTGAAAAAGATAATTTTAGATTTCGTTGAGAACAAAAATTGCACTGTTAAAAATATTTTTCTAGTTTGAACCAAATTTTGGTGTTCAATAGCTTCCATTAGAATATGGTGAAATTTTGAACCAATATTTGGAGCTTCTGTTGAAGCTATTAATGTTGGTACGAGATTTCAACATCTCATAATGGCAGCTACTGAACACCAAAATTTGGTTCAAACTAGAGCATAATTTTTAACAGTGTATGATTGCATCACAGTGACATAATTCCCACTGATTTTACTTACCCATCATACGCAGTATAGGGTAAGTCTTGCAATCGTTTTGAAAATCGAAAATTTTTTTTGACGGATTTACACGTTTTAGATAGTGGAGATTCCGAAAAACATATTTTTAGAAAAAAATTTTTGCCGTCCGTCTGTCTGTCTGTCTGTCTTTAAACGCTCTATCTCCCCAACAAATTGAGATAGAGACTTGAAATTTTGTATGTAGTTAGTATGTAAAAATGGGACGAAGCCTAATTAATATCAGTAACCTCGATTATCCGGAAATATTTTTTCGGACTCTCGAAAAATTCGTTCTGATGAAAGGTATGTAAAAATTTTCGAATGTTTTTGTTCTAAGGAATGGACGTAAAAGGCAATAGAATAACACATATTTTGCATATAGAACGAAGTCGATCGGATTATTAGTTGCCGAGATATGTGTAATCCTGTTTTCCACATTTTTCGATTTTTCATGACCCTGTATTTCATTCAAATTTCAATTCAGAGGTATATTTTAATTGAAAATGGGACGCTTAATCCAACGCAGTAAACTGTTAGTTTATATTATAATTATTTTTGAAGTTATAAGGATGTTTCTTTTACGCAGTTCGGTATTACTTGAGTAGTTTGGCGTTTTATATAATTTGTCGAAATTGGTACATCAGCAATTCATTAATAGAGCATTACTATGCATATTAACAATATTTAAATTTTGTTTTGGAATTGCAATGCATTGTATAAATAGTTTTCACATGTTTTATTTTCATATGCCTATCCATGATGGGTAAGTATTACGGTGGCCCCCAACGACTAGTTTTACTACGCAATACCAAAGGTCAAAGCCTCAATTAATAATTTCATAATTTCAATATCTCTATTGCATATTATTGATGACGACGCATAGGAATAAAGTTTAATTTTTAACAGCGTTATTTTTTTTCAGATTTTGTTCACCTTTTTTTTTTTTAATTAAGAATATTTTAAGACATTATATTAATTAAATTCTTCTCATAGGACTAATTGCATTAAAAAAAATTGACAAAATAAAATACGTTTTTTTTTCGGTATTTTCTATTTTATGTGCGTTTTCCATTTTACGCCTGTGTATTTCATTAAATTAATTTTCATCATAGAAATATGATATTTTGTGCATACATACATTTCGCAAAAGCATATCGAACACCTTAAATAAAAATTCAAATTTTATTAAAATTTTTAAATTTTTAAACGAAATTTTTGCTTTTGCACTTTATCACTTAAAAACCATATTATAAGCAAATTTGTGTAAGATTTTTTTAAATCTCTTGAATAGTTAATATTTTACAGATTTTTCTCAATTTCATATCGATTTTTATAAAAATTTTGCCTTTTAATAAGTAAAAAATCAAATTTGATTACCTTAATGGAAGCGAATTTTAAATAACTTCCACAATTTCTCTTTAAACAATATCAGGATACTTAATTATCAATTTCATAAATATTGGGGGTACCTGAAGAATGTTGTTTACAGCGGGAGGATTCAGAATCTAGCCGACTTGAAGGCAAGCATCACACACCACATCCATTGCATCAGTACAGATACCCTCCGATCTGTTGTGGAGCATGCCGCTTTGCGCTTCCAATTATTAGCGGAACAAGGCGGAGGGCATATCGAACAACTTATGCTTTAATCATCAGCAAGGTGTTGATTCCATGAAGCTCTTTTTTTGTCATAATCGCTGTTGTCGCTGTATTCTGGTCTTTTCGGTAATAAATCTTTAGTAAATCCCTGAACTCTAATTTTTTTTCTTTTGGCTAACAACATTTCTGTGTTTAACGAATACATTTTTGGTCTTTCCTCCTGATATTACCCGGACAGCGCCATCTATCGGCACATTTTGGAACTATTTTTTTTCCTTCGCCAAACAAAATTCCATTGCCTTACGATTGTTCTGCTAAAATATCAAGTCATTCTGACCAGTAGTTTTTAAATTATCGATTTTTAAAATCGGGATTTTAATTATAATCACCCGGTACAATGATATTTTCACTAACTGTATTATTATAGAAGGACTTTAGCGTGCAGTTTAGAGATTTCTGCTTTTTCTTAGTGGTTAAGTCGAATACAGCGAAAAAAAGAAATATTTAAAAAATGTTACCAGTAAACACATTTTATGCACAGTTTTTAACTTTCAGTTTATTCAGTACTATATTTTAACAACAATTGAAGCTGAGTGAAACTTGTTTAATTAACTTTTTTAATATCTTCCTTTCTGTTAAACTCAAGAAAAGGGATTGCTACCTCGCAATCAAATTTAAAAAGTAGATACATAGTCTACAAACTAACTTCATAAAATTATTTAAAAATCTGTTTTTTTTTCTTCTAGAATGAAATTTCTGTTATAATGAAACCTTTATTTAACGAAGTATCATCGTTACACCTAAACACTTCGTTATGAAGATAATTTTTTAAGGTGACAGTGGACCTTTATTTGAACAAAATCGTCTATGGCAAAATTGGCGCAAAAAGGTCCATTACTGTGATATAATAGTACTAAAACAGTTTTGTCTTATTAAAATATTATTTTTGAAAGTTTCAAGAAGTAAATAAAAAAGGTAAGTGTATTTATATACTTTAAATCTGTTTTTCTCAAAACTAATTTTTCAGCGTTTCGAGATTTTTGAAATGCACCTTGCGACGTTATTTTAGATCAATATTTATGCAATTGATAATTAAGTATCCTGATATTGTTTAAAAAGAAATTGTGGAAGTTATTTAAAATTCGCTTTCATTAAGGTAATCAAATTTGATTTTTTACTTATTAAAAGGCAAAATTTTTATAAAAATCGATATGGAATTTAGAAAAATCTGTAAAATATTAACTATTCAAGAGATTTTAAAAAAATCTTACACAAATTTGCTTATAATATGGTTTTAAGTCATAAAGTGCAAAAGCAAAAATTTCGTTTAAAAATTTAAAAATTTTAATAAGATTTGAATTTTTATTTAAGGTGTTCGATATGCTTTTGCGAAATGTATGTATGCACAAAATATCATATTTCTATGATGAAAATTAATTTAATGAAATACACAAACGTAAAATGGAAAACGCACATAAAATAGAAAATACCGAAAAAAAAACGTATTTTATTTTGGCAATTTTTTTAATGCAATTAGTCCTATGAGAAGAATTTAATTAATATAATGTCTTAAAATATTCTTAATTAAAAAAAAAGGTGAACAAAATCTGAAAAAACATAACGCTGTTAAAAATTAAACTTTATTCCTATGCGTCGTCATCAATAATATGCAATAGAGATAATGAAATTATGAAATTATTAATTGAGGCTTTGACCTTTGGTATTGCGTAGTAAAACTAGTCGTTGGGGGCCACCGTAATACTTACCCATCATGGATAGGCATATGAAAATAAAACATGTGAAAACTATTTATACAATGCATTGCAATTCCAAAACAAAATTTAAATATTGTTAATATGCATTGTAATGCTCTATTAATGAATTGCTGATGTACCAATTTCGACAAATTATATAAAACGCCAAACTACTCAAGTAATACCGCACTGCGTAAAAGAAACATCCTTATAACTCCAAAAATAATTATAATATAAACTAACAGCTTACTGCGTTGGATTAAGCGTCCCATTTCCAAGTAAAATATACCTCTGAATTGAAATTTGAATGAAATACAGGGTCATGAAAAATCGAAAAATGTGGAAAACAGGATTACACATATCTCGGCAACTAATAATCCGATCGACTTCGTTCTATATGCAAAATGTGTGTTATTTTATTGTCTTTTACGTCCATTCCTTTGAACAAAAACATTCGAAAATTTTTACATACCTTTCATCAGAACGAATTTTTCGAGAGTCCGAAAAAAATATTTCCGTATAATCGAGGTTACTGATATTAAATAGGCTTCGTTCCATTTTTACATACTAACTACATACAAAATTTCAAGAGATTTTTCATTCAAGAGATTTTTCATTTCAAGAGAAATTTCCATTATGAGATGGTGAAATCTCGTACCAACATTAATAGCTTTAACAGAAGCTCCAAATATTGGTTCAAGATTTCACCATATTATAATGGAAGCTATTGAACACCAAAATTTGGTTCAAACTAGAAGAATATTTTTAACAGTGCAATTTTTGATTTCAACGAAATCTAAAAATATTATCTTTTTCAAAGTCAAAAATTTATATTGCATGCATACATTTCATGTTTCTTTTGGCTAACAACATTTCTGTGTTTAACGAATACATTTTTGGTCTTTCCTCCTGATATTACCCTATCGGCACATTTTGGAACTATTTTTTTTCCTTCGTCAAACAAAATTCCATTGCCTTACGATTGTTCTGCTAAAATATCAAGTCATTCTGACCAGTAGTTTTAAAATTATCGGTTTTTAAAATCGGGACTTTAATTATAATCACCCGGTATATCTCGTCTAAAGTATACATCTCATGACTGTCATACTTTCTACTGAACTCAATCACTAGATATTGGCATTTCGACACAAGTAAGGATTATTCATAAAATGTCTCGCAGAATATTAACTACAATGCATTAATCTTGAAACATTATATATCGACCAAGGTCGAAGTTGATCGCCAAATCGTCAGAATTAAGAAACAGAGCAAAATTGTTATCTCTAGCATTTAATAATTAAACCTTATTTTCTTTTATCCATTACAAATTTTATCTTTAATGTAAAGTAAAAATTTGCTATCCAGTTTATTTATTTTTATTTTAAACCAGAAAAATTAAACGAGAAAAAAATAAATTATAAAATTTTTGTTTTAAATAGTATACAAAAACTTCAAAAAAAAAAAAAAAATATCTAGAAAAGCAGTTGCTGAAGACGACTGTCTTTGAAATAATGAACGAAGAATCCCATTTATGTCATTTTGGATTGGCACATCCAACTAGTTTTTAAGTTGATTGCGAAGTATTAATCCCCTTTCCTGAATTTGACAAAATAGAAGATTTTAAAAAAGTCAAATAAACATGTTTCATTCATCTTCAATGATTGTTAAAAGACAGTACAGAACAAAGCGTAAATTAGAAACAGTATATAGGGTGTCCCCTCTCAACGGTGGCCAATGGCTAATTTCTAAACCGTTAGTCATAGACATATAATTCCAATTGCAAAAATGCTTTAAAAAAAGGTAAAGAATTGTTTTTCAAGTGATTTAGCTCAAAATAAATTTTATTAAAAAATTACGAAAATTAACTTTTTATACGGTCCCCCGGTCCTATATGTGATATTTAGTAAATTTTTCCCACTACTGTAACAAATAATACAAAAAAAAGTCCCATTCATCTGCGATTAAAACTGACCAAGTAATAGCTGTTTAAAGTTGAAGCATCTTTTTTGCTGCAAATTAGGGATCAGTCACAAATTTACTGGAAATAAAAATAAACTCAAGATATAAAATTTAACATTAAACATTGAGAGTAAAATAATATTTACAAAATTATTTTTAAATTTATGTTGGCGATTACATATTAAAGCAAAGTTTGTACTAAAATTATAAGTAAAAAAGTAACAGAAAGTTTGTTAATTTAATTTATGAAAAGCAATAGTTACAAATCGTTACAAAATGACATATATTTACTATTCTATTAGATTACTTAACCTAACAGAATTTTATGTAATCCTATAAAATAAATAAATGGTGCGCACTTAAAACTGTATTAATATTATAGTGTCATTGGATATAAATAAGTGTGCAAAATGAACCTCGATCGGATATTTAGAAGTGAGTTAAAATTTGAATAGAAATTTTGAGCAAGGGAAAAATAAGTACGAATGTTTTAAGCAAAATAAAGGCTTATTAAAATACCACACCTTTTAAAATAAAATTGCGATTTCCCAAAATTTGATTTTCACGATAAAGAGAATTTTAAAACAAAACTATTTTAACCAATCTAAAAGTTAAATAATAAAAATTAACGTTACCGTAAAACTTATACGGTGGTAGCACCTTCAGTTAAATTGCTTTTAAAATATTTCTTTATCTCATTAAAAACCTTTTAGAAATTGGAACTATATGTCTGTGGCATATGATTTAGGAATTAGCTATTAGGCAGCGTTGAAAATAGACGCCCTTTATTATACTTTAAACACTTAGTGAACGTTCCCTTAACTTCTTCGTGGTTATAAGCGCATATATGCGCCCAGAATACCACTTAATTTGAATTGCGAAATGCCGTACTGACACCGGAATTTTGAAATGAAAATTTTAATTTTACAAAGAACGCAAAAAAAAAAAAAAAAAAAAAAAAAAAATATTATGAAATAAATTTGTTTTTAAATTCCGGCGTTTTTCAATCATTTTAGTATTTTATGAATAGACATGCTTTAACTGTCAAAGGGTTAAAGATCAGTCCAATTCATCCGTATTTAGCTACAGAAAAGTGGTTTAAGTCCTGAAATTTAAAGCTTTATAACTCTGCCAATTTTAATGTTATGTGAATGGGACCTTTTTTCTCTTACTTGTTAGAGTAGTGGGAAAAATTTACTAAATATCATTTATAGGACCGGGGGACCGTATAAAAAGTTAATTTTCGTAAATTTTTACTAAAAATTTATTTTGAGCTAAATCGCTTGAAAAACAATTCTTTACCTTTTTTAAAGCATTTTTGCCTTTGGAACTAGTCTCTATGACTAACGGTTTAGAAATTAGCCAGTGGCCACCGTTGAGAGGGGACACCCTGCATAAAATGTGTGTGCTTGTAACATTTTTGAAATCTTTCTTTTTTTTTGTAATATTTGACTTAACCACTAAAAATACGATAATTTTACAAAACGATAAATTTTTGATACATTTTAAAACAAAAAGTAAAAATATGAAAGTACACTCTAAAGGGCCTCTTAAAGTAATAAAGTTTCAAAAGTAGTATTGTACATCTCTTTTAAAGTATGTATCTCATGACTGTCATCTTTTATTGTGAATCCGATTACTAGATATTAACATTTCGATACAGGCATCGCATTAATGTTGAAATATTATGTATTGTCCAAGGTCAAAGTTGGTCCATAAGTTGTGAAACTTAAGTAACGAGGCAAAATTTTTATCTCAAACGTTTAACTAACCCCTTGGGTTCGAGTGACACGTATACGGTTAAGGGTCCTCGTTCATCCCCACCAGTAAAATTTTACTGTTAAATTTGCATTATTTAATCGGAGTATTTTCTCAATTTAATATAGCGCAGTGTTCTGATTTTAGAATTTTATGTAGTATATATATGTTACATAAGTCAGCTAAAAATCCAGAAAAGCAGTTGCTGAAGACAACTGTCTTTGTATAGTAATAAACGAAGAATCCCATTAAGGTCATTTGGGATTGGCACATCTGACTAGATTTTAATCCTTTATGCACTGACGGTACTTTAAAGTACCATTCACGAAAACTTCATATAAAATTTATTTATTCTATCTATTAATAAAAGTTTTTTTTTATATTTTTCTACACAAAACTCTCGTCTCAATCAAATTCAGATAGAATAGAGAGACAGTCCAAGCTAAATATTTACAAAAAAAGCTAGTTTTATTATTCGTTTTTATAGGTATAACTTTTTTTAAAATAAAATTATTATGAAACATGTTTAATTGCAACAGCATTTTCATTTATAAAGAGGATCATGCTGCATTTAAACTCATTGTTTTTTTTTTTTTTTTTTTTTTTTTTTTTCAAGAATTGTGATATTTTTAAAAGAGTAATTTTGGTTAATTAAACTGATAGTTTTTGTAAATATTTCTCAAAATAATTGCAACTACCGATATATTTAATCAGTTTTAATGAAAAAAAAAACATAACTAAATTCCACAATCGTATTATCTAAAAATTCGAGGGTACCTTCAGATATTAAAGAAGATAATTATTGAGGTGGATCAATTTTTTGATAAATATTTCGGTAGATAAAGGGTTAATTTGATTGTGAAGTAGCAATCTCTTTCCTGAATTTAACAAAAAAAAGAAGCTATTAAAAAAGTGAATTTAACATGTTCCATTTAGTTTCAATGGCTGTTAAAAGACAGGACAGAATAAAACTTAAATTAGAAACAGTATATATAATGTGTATACTTGTAAAAAAAAAATTCGGTGCATTTAACTTAACCTCTAAAAAACACTTTACGATACATTCTTAAAGAAAATGTGGAATTCTCTAAACTAGACTCCAAAGTACCTTTTTAAGTAAAAAAGTTATCGAAAATAGCATTGTACATCTTTTCTAAAGAATATATTTCATGACTGTCATCTTTAGTTGTATATCAAATTACTAGATATTGGCATTTCGACACAACTATGGACTATTTATAAAATGTCTCGCAGAATATTAACTGCAAAGCATTAATCTTGAAACATTATGTATCGTCCAAGGTCAAAGATGATCGTCAAATTGTCAAACTTATGGAGGCAAAAATGTTATCACAAGCGTTTAATAATTAAACATTATTTTCCGTAATTCATTGGAAATTTTGAGTTGAATGTAAAGTAAAAATCTGTTTTCCATTGATATTTACTTCGATTTCTAACCATAAAAATTAAACGATAAAAAATTATAAAATTTTGTTTGATATACTGTAGAAAAACTTCAGAAATTAACAAAAAAATCTTAAAAAGCAGTTGCTGAAAACGACTGTCTTGTGTCTTTGTATAATAATAGACAAAGAATCCCATTTAGATCTCTTGGGATTGGCACATCCAACTACACTCATGTGCAAAATATAAGGACGAGTCCCAAAATGCCAATTTCAAGGAATTTTCAAGAGATAATTTCCATTCGAATATTCAAAAGGAAGTAATATAATTCGAATAACTACTATCCCTGCATAACACCAAGCCTATATAACATCTCATTCAGGTCACACATGACCACAAGAATCGCAGTCACTACGGCGAAACAAAAAAAAAGTAAATTCCATTCGTCTCTTTTATGAGTCTCAAATGACTACTATGTGCGACTTCACTAACAGGTCATTGTGACTGCTGCTTTATGGCGAGTCACCAGGTGACTTTACAATGTCATTTCATTGAGACTCTCGTGTGACATCTCATCTTGAGACTCAATTTCAAAGTCATTGTGAACGTTGCATTATGATAAATTATCAAATAATGTCCCATTAAATTCACACGGTGACTTTTCACCATTTTTCTCAATGGTTACTTCACCGTAGGGTCTCTGTCATCCTTTTGACAGTGTCTTGGGACAGAAAGTCACCATGTGACTTTAATGGGACATTATTTGATGATTTATCCCAATGCAACATTCACAATTTAATTATTATTAATCCTTATTTTCTGTTAACCATTACAAATATTAACTTTAGTGTAAATTAAAAATTTGCTTTCCATTAACATTTATTTCAGATTATAACCAGAAAATTAAACGAGAAAAAATATATAAACTAAAATTTTTATTTGACTTCATATACAGAGACAAAGATACATAAAAAAATCCAGAAAAGCAGTTGCATAAGACAACTGTCTTTGATAATAAAGGAAGAACCACATTTGCGTTATTCTGCATAAATGGGCAATAATGATGAAAATGCAGGATATTTACATTTTTTCAACTGGAAAACCTAATGCATTGCGACAACAGAAGTATTCTCTTTTTGGACATTAAACTTGTACCAATGAGAAAACGAATAAAATGAAAAACAGAATTATTTCATGTCTAGATATTAAGCAAGGACCAGTCAGATAACGAATAAAATAAAAAACAGAAGTATTTCATTTCTAGACAGTAAGCATGGACCAGTCAGAAAACGAGTAAAATGAAATAAGTTACGGAATTCAACCAATAAAAAGATTCGGAGATACTTCGGATTTTCCAATTCTCTACCGAGAAACAACACTTATTCTCCGTAATAGTTAAAAAAATCATCCTGAATAAATACTTTAGTGCTTAAGGAATGATTTTACAGACGAAATTGAAAAATGTGTAAAATAATGTATAAAATAATAAATGGCAAATGTATAAAATAATGAATGACAAAGGTATAAAATAATGAATCACAAAAGTATAAAATAATGAATCACAAATGTATAAAATAATGAATGACAAATGTATAAAATAATGAATCACAAAAGTATAAAATAATGAATCACAAATGTATAAAATAATGAATGACAAATGTATAAAATAATGAATGACAAATGTATAAAATAATGAATCACAAAAGTATAAAATAATGAATGACAAATGTATAAAATAATGAATCACAAATGTATAAAATAATGAATGACAAATGTATAAAATAATGAATCACAAAAGTATAAAATAATGAATGACAAATGTATAAAATAATGAATGACAAATGTATAAAATAATGAATCACAAAAGTATAAAATAATGAATGACAAATGTATAAAATAATGAATGACAAATGTATAAAATAATGAATCACAAAAGTATAAAATAATGAATGACAAATGTATAAAATAATGAATCACAAATGTATAAAATAATGAATCACAAATGTATAAAATAATGAATGACAAATGTATAAAATAATGAATCACAAATGTATAAAATAATGAATCACAAATGTATAAAATAATGAATCACAAAAGTATAAAATAATGAATGACAAATGTATAAAATAATGAATCACAAATGTATAAAATAATGAATCACAAAAGTATAAAATAATGAATGACAAATGTATAAAATAATGAATCACAAATGTATAAAATAATGAATGACAAATGTATAAAATAATGAATCACAAAAGTATAAAATAATGAATGACAAATGTATAAAATAATGAATGACAAATGTATAAAATAATGAATCACAAAAGTATAAAATAATGAATGACAAATGTATAAAATAATGAATGACAAATGTATAAAATAATGAATCACAAAAGTATAAAATAATGAATGACAAATGTATAAAATAATGAATCACAAATGTATAAAATAATGAATGACAAATGTATAAAATAATGAATCACAAAAGTATAAAATAATGAATGACAAATGTATAAAATAATGAATCACAAATGTATAAAATAATGAAATGCTATAAAACTATTTTTTATGCATTAATCTGTGGTTTCGTTTTCACTGGAGAGATAGTTTGCGAATATGTACTCACAACTGCCAACTCTTCCGATTTTTTGGTCCGGAAAAACTTAATAGAATTTTTTGACTTATTTAATCGGCAGACCACAGCGATTTGAAATGGTAAAATTTACATTAAATTTCTTCTTGTCCAAAAAATGGGAAGATGTTGGCAGCTATGCATTGTATTGCTTTTTTAATTTATGAATACAAATTTTTAAAATTAATAATGTATATTTTATTATACCTTCATTAGGGAGAATTTTTCTTATGTGAGAAAATTGTTCTATTATTATTTAAAACTAGCAGAAAAGATATTTTGATTGAATCATACTCATTTTTTCTAACTATTACATTATTGTTACAAGGTAGAACCCGTCGAATTGCGTCGAAAGAAAACGTTTAAGAAAAAACTGTTTCATTGATTTACATTAAGCTTACAAAATTCCTTTTGAATTAAAAAATGTACATTATATTAGTAAGCCTAACTCCTAAACAAATGATATTTAACCTAAAGTTAATGAAATACTATTTCTGTAAAATTATGTTGTAGAAATTATTAAAATTATACTTTAATCGTATACGTAAGCAGAAAAATACAATAAACATCTCTTATTATGATAAAATTATCAATAAAGGCTTTTATGCTTGATATTTCAAAATGAAAAGTAATAAAATTTATTCCACTTTGACTAAATCATAGTGTTTTTTCTCCGCGAAATCGAAACCCGACATGATTTTCACCATATCAAAATTTACATGTGTACCTGTCATTTCCGTATTCACCTTTTATTAAAAAAAATGGTATTTTAATTTGATTATTTTAAAATCGTTTTAATTTCAAACTTGAAGTCTCGGTTGCTATTAGGTGCAAACAGATGTTAAACAATTAATATACTTTTATGCGTAAATGAAAATTTCAAAATAATCTGCATGCAATAAATACGATAGAAAATATCTCTGTAACGTCACATAAGGTAAAATGGCAATTTTTATAGTCTCCAATTCGAATTATTGCCAAGATCTTCTTTATTTGCTTGTCTTACTCACAGAAAAAATCAGATCCAGATCCTCAGATCCAGTTGAGAATCATCAAGTTCTGTTACATAAATTGCTATTTTTTAGACAAAAACTCCTGACTCCATGACTTTTTTTCCATAGAGTAAAAAGAAAGAATAGAGATGAAGTACAGTTACTGGGGGTGACGTCAAAAATGTAATCGCAAAATGCGTTACATTAGGCATAAATTATAACAGACATCATATTGCAAACCAATTTTACGGCATTGTGCACCTCCATCTATCTGTTTCCTGCATGTCTTTTTTCTCTTTACTTTTAATAGAAATGGAGCACTTCTATTGCCATGATTATAAAAACTGTATTAAGAACTACAAAAAAATTAAGATCTCAAAAACAAATTAAGATAGAGTTCTCAAACAAATTGCATTTAAAAGTACATTTTTTTCTCTATTAGATGGTGTAAGAATTGAAAATGTGCGAGGTTTGTAAGCATAAAATTTAAAGTACCGAAAATTGCAAAACCGAATTGCATGTGAATGTGTTGCCATTCGAAAAATGACGTATGCATTACGCACAGATACGTTTGGCCTTTATAATATAGATTATTATTATTATTATTATTTTGATCTGCGCATGGAAGTTTTATTTGGCAAATAAGTTTGCGACTCACATTTTACATCATTTCCTCATTCATTAATAATACTGGATGTTTGAGTTGGTTGGTAGTACTGTAGACTGAAACACTGCATGCGTGCTAAGCACATGGGACTGGTATGTATTTGAAAAAATATGGATATCGCACGTCAAGCATAGCAAATGAGGGGCGTTCAAGGAAGTTTTAAATATTCAGATCTTGGTGTAACAGTTTACAGTACTTCGGATACAGTAAGAGTATCCAAAGTCTTTTGTGTATCCCTGTAAATACTCTCTGCTTTCTGTTATACGGGAAGTAACTTGTAGCAAACCTCAGCAACGTATATCACTTTCATAAAATGTGAAGTAGTTTTAACAAACGGGACGTTTATAATATGTTTGTTATATATAACGTTTTTGTATTTGCAAATAAATTTGTTTTCCAATTTCGGTGCCATCCATTCATTTTAACATATTTGCAATGGAAATGCTCTGCGCCACAAAGGTTTAAACTGTTTACAAGAATAATTTCAAAGTTTTTTTTTTTTTTTTTTTTTTTTTTTTTTTTGTTTGGTTTACACTTTAGTTTGTTATCGAATTTTCAGCTATTGTTAATTACTTCATTTTAAAACACCCTGAAATTTCAACTTTAGCATTAACTGCAAATATGAATTTGGAAATCATTTTACAATGAGTTGTATTTTCGATTTAAAGGAAAATGCAGCATTAAGAAATTTCATACAAAAATTAGAGTAAGTTTTTCTAATTTTGAACAATGTAATTTCACTTTATCAACGTGCAAATTTTACATTTCTTATGAAGGTTATGACAGCTTTTGTAAATACTCTTTTTATAAAACTGTATTCAGCTACTATTTCAAACGCTGCTTTTCGTTGCCAAAAACATATAATATTTATTTTTGTAATGAGAGTAAATAACGTCTGCAAACGATAAATGGATTCCATGATGAATTGTTTTAATGTTACGATAGGAAATACAGGAAATGTCTAAATATGGTAAATCCATTTTCAATATTTCAGAAATAAATATGTTTTCACAATTACATTAGTAATCATAAATCATACTGATAATCATTAGTTAAAAAAAAATTACGAGCCGTACGTGTGAAACACAGTTATCTAAATTTAGATATCTAGTTCCATTTGTATTGAAGTGATGATTTTTAACAAGGTTTATCTGGGGCGTTCCATCAAAATCATTGATGAATATAATTAATTGACCTTGTTATTAATGAGTGCGATAACGTATCTTTTGAAAATGTATAAATACTAATTATGTCTTGGGAAAAAATCTAATTTAATAAATTACAACAACTATTTTGAAAATTATATTTTCAAAGATTAAAATTTTAGACTTATAAATAAATTCTATATTTAAATTAAAAATAATAATAAACATAATTTTTTAAATTATTATCAATTCAATTATTATTTAAAATCATTAAATTTACTTAATGCAGAACAATTTCAATTTCATACACAAGTGTGTGCTACGATTTTCAACAATTTAACAGTTTTCACTATTTGATATCAGAGATAATTTTTCTTTCAATTCTGTTAATTACAAGTAGAATTAATTTCACAGAATATACAAAACATATACTTTCATGTACATTTTATTATTATATGAGGGTTAAATAAATTAAATAACCCAGATACTTATTTAATTTATTTTTTACTTCTCCGCTCTAACCGGTCTTTCTCTTAACCGGCTAACGCTCTTATTCATCAACTACTTCGACCCCGAGTTACATCAAAAACCTTGGTCGAACGCTCAAACGGTATTCATCTTTAATCCTGATTGGACGTCTCCTTGAAAATGTCCAATCAAATGTATCATGAATTTCATTTGAGCGTTCGACCGAGGTTTCCTAGGTTGAGGTAAATGGCGAATAAGAGGATTAATCTCGGTCATCTTTATTTCGATCAAGTGGGAAGCTATTATATAGCGGAACTTAAAAGTCAAAATAAATTACTGTACTGTTTCAAAATAGTATGATAACAAATTATTTTACTTTTTAAACCGTAATATTTCTATAAATTTGCCTGAATGAAACACCTACCTACTCAGTTAACAATAAAAAAAGTAAAACAAATAAACATAAAGTAAAACAAAATGCTGCCAACTTTACTTTGTAACATTCCCTAACATAGATAAAAAATACTAATGAATTGCCTTTGTCTATCCATTTGCCTTGATCCCTGTTTGGCTTTCTTTAGGGTTGTCTTTCCATGATCTAACTAGCATTCATGCACTCGGATTATCATTTAATTGCTATACATTTTTTGAATATCACTGTGGCAAGTTTTGTATTGAAAAGTGTATCCTATCCATAATCATTTACAGGGTCATTTAAAATTATTCAGCTACATTGTTTGCTATAGGAAAATATGTTTACAGCGTATTTTAATCGTGTTGCAATATTTAATCATCATGAAATTTATTGCATTATTGAGGTATTTTAGAACATGGCTACTACTGAACGTGGTATGTGTCGCAGAGAAACTCAAAAATATTTTCAAAAGAATTTTCAATTTTAAGAAATTTTCAATTTATATCAGAGAAACTCAAAATTTATACAGTCGACTATCTCTATTCTGAATACTCATGGGACCGACCAAAAATGTTCAGATTAGAGGGGTGTTCAGTATAGAGGGAGAATTAGAAATGCATTACTACTACTACTATGTATTGAATTTACAGTCGGTATAAAATACTTAGCACACATACATTTACGCTACAATACAACTCTTGAAAACACGATGAGTACCGTACCTAGACGAATAATTTTAGTCTGTTTTTGCATTGTATGTGCTCATGCAATGTACATGTTATCTGGCTGTTTAAGTGGAAAAATTTTGAGATGATGTTCAGACACATAGTTCAACAAGTCTTGAAAGAGTCTCTTAGTCATATTGCTTGCACGTAAACATCATTCGTCTTATTTCGTCAGTCTCTCCTTCACTTTCCTCTTCCTTTTCAACAATGTTGTTCTTCTAAACCATGAGGATTTTATCGGTTAATCTCCAAGTACTGTTTTAGTATGAAGCTTTTGAAGAATTTATCCCAGGTCACTCACAGCTGTTGCTTCTTGGTCCACTATTCTTGTTTTCCCATTATCATATAGGAATACAACTTTATAGAAGTATCTTTGGATGGTGTAGGAGGTTATTTCATTTTATGCCTTTGATATGCAATAGACAACATCCATGACGTTGACCTTCTTCTGCCGAATTTGCCACCTCCTTCACCAGGAACAAATTCTTCAGAAAATGGATTTGGTAGTAAGGTTTAATGGTCTTAATGACTCTTTGATCCAGTGGTTGGATTATGAAAATACAGTTTGGTAACAGAAACTTCAAGGTTATGTTGCTCAGCTGCATGTTTGTAAGTGATCTGGTATTACAACAACAAAAAAAAATCTTCCTTTCTCTCTTCATTATCTCATTAAGTCTCTCGAACCACTATGAGAAAATTGTGAATATCATCTACACTTTCCGATTTGGTTTATAGTGTGTAGGCAGTGATGCGATCTTAACAATTTTTAAACGTTTTCCGATCACAAGTGATTCGAGCTTCTAATCCATAAAACTGGTACAGAACATAATAACAAATCTTTCTTTTGACATTTTCCCAACTATGGAATCTTCTTTTCTTATTGCTTGAGTTTTGTTTGGAAGAGCTGTGTAAAACAAGTCGATTTTGTCAGCATTGAAAATGTTTGTTGTATCAAAATCCTTTGTTATGTTCAGAAGTTTGATTTTCTATTCATCTACAATGTCAATATTTACATCTGCAGCTTCATCATTGATTATTTTGAATTTGATATTACGTTAAAGTTTGAAATGAGTCAACAATCCTTCCGATACCTTTAATTCTGCAATTTTCTGCTTTTCTAAAAAATCCGAAGTAAGAGTCCAGTGACAGGATGATTCTTTGTTCTCATTTAACAAATAATCTTCCAAACATTAATGTTTATGTTCTTGTTTCCTGTTTTCTATTCCAAAATTCTATGCTTATTTGAATTCATTAAACCTTTTTATTCTTCTTTAACAAGTTTTGCTGAACTCCCATGATGCGGCAATTTCCAGCAAATTCCAAACACATGTTCAGTTTACAGAGAGGTGAGGTAAAAATGGGGATCGAAAATACCGTTCATAATAGCGGGGTGTTCAGATTAGAGGGTGTTCAGAATACAGAGAGTTTATCTTAAGTCTATGGCGTTTTGCCGGGACCATCGAAATGCGTTCATAATACCGGGGTGTTCATATTAGAGAGTGTTCAGATAGAGAGAGTCCACTGTATAATTTAGGGATGATATTTCCGCTTTTTTGCACACCAATATAATCTTAGAGAAAATGTTGATCTGTTAAATCGCAAAAATGTTCCGATTAAATTATATAGCATTTTCTCTAAAGTTTTACTGGTGTTCAAAAAAGCGGAAATCTCATCCCTGATAATTGTCGATGTAGAAAAATCATCTGCGGTATATTTTAATGGTGTTACTTTGATACAAAAATGAAGAAATTAATATATATTTCTAAGGTGTACTAACATATACCTTCTAAAGAATAAAAAAGACTACTCATTTATCAATCCTTTACAGAGTTGATAAAAAGAATTCGGTTGTACAATTGTCTTCAGAAAAAACTATTCGCTTATTTCAGTTGTGTTGCACTATTTCAAATATTATGAAATTTATATACATTTAATAAGATTTACTACAAGTTGTTTGTAATAGAATATTATTTTCGTTGTATTTATCGTTCATTTACAGGGATACATAAAATATTTCTAATACAATATTATATATTAAGCGTTGTCTATTATGAATGATTGCTGAAAGAATGTTTATAGTTACGGAAGGCGATTTTTACTGCTAGTAAATTTTTTCATACTACATGATGTGTAAAACTTTTATAGACCATACGCAGTGCTACACAAAATATTTTTTGGAAATGAGTGCAAATTGAAACATAAGTACAAATTACGTTTAAATTTGAGTTAGTAATTTTCCAGCTCAACTACATTTATTATACTAAAAGATGTCTGTAGCATAGAAATCAAATAGTATACTTGGTTGTGCGAAAAACTGGATACACGGCGAAAATTAATTCTCGATGTGTTATTTCAGTAGTCTAAGACATCGTTTTGCTTGAATTAAGTATCAGCTTAAAACCTGACGTGCACAAAATTATTAATGGGTCAATCCATTTCAAGTGGTCCAGAAAATATTTTTTTGGTCGCTCGACCATTTTTAAAAAATCTGAAATTTTTTGTACAACAACCCTAACATGACGAAAGTTCAAAATGATCGTTCTTTTAATTTTACTATTTTTTGTTTGTGCATGGCGGCCATCTTTGTTTCATCGTGTGCAGCGATTTTCTCAGATACTAGGATACACAAAATTGTAAATATCTCGTCTTCTATTTTCCCAATTGAAATGGGGTTTGCAGCATTTTGTTCAGAATAAAATAGGCTAAATAAACAGTGATAGAAAAATTTTGAAAAATAAATTTTTACAGGTGAAATTTTAGGACAAAATGTACGATTTTTTCCAAAATCTGTCCGTTTGCAAGAGGAAAATTTTCATGCAAGAGCAACTGTCAACCTTACACAATTTTTTCTACAAATAGGTCAAAAGTACGTGTACTCATACACCAAGTCCCAGATCTGGGAGTTACTTTCTCTTTGCGAAAAAATTTCCGAAATTCGTCAAAAATTTCAAAAATCGCACTTTTTAGGCTTTGATATCTCTGGTGGGGCACGAGATAAAAATCTGAAATTTTGGCCTGTGATAGTATTGTGTAGTAGCGTTATGTACAAAAAATTTCAAGAAGGAGATTTGACTACAAGCTGAGATATGACATGGAAAATATGCGAAAACAATACTGTCAAACTATTGTAAACCTACTATGTAATTCTTCAACAAGACTGTCAACCTTGCACAATTTTTTCTACAAATAGATCAGAAGTGTGTGTACTCATACACCAAGTCCCATATCTGGGAAATGATTTCTCTTTCCGAAAAAAATTCCGAAATTCGTCAAAAATTTCAAAAATCGCACATTTTAGCCTTTGATATCTCTGGTGGAGCACGAGATAAAAATCTGAAATTCTGGCCTTTGATAGTATTATGTAGTAGTGTTATGTACAAAAAATTTCAAGAAGGATATTTGACTACAAGCTGAGATACGGTGATTAAAGAAATGTTAAGAAATGCTATTACAAGTACATTAGGAGAAATGAGATTAGTCTCTTTTAATTACAATATTTACCCAGAAAATATTGCTTGTTGAAAACAGTTAAATAATAAGCATTTAATTTACAAAATACTATATATGCTCAACAAAGAGCTTAACAATATTTACGAGAGATGTTATGAGTTCGACCAGTTACTGTTATCAGTCCATCAGGCTGTTCTTTCTAAAAATTTTATTTGAAGCCCCCCAAGTCTTGTCATCCCTTGTTAACTTGAATGAAATTCGCTAGGTTTAATAACTGAAGCCACGTCAACTCGATCAGTTGTAATTCATTGTCTGTAATTTACTTTTCCTGAAATGTGTTCCGAGTAAAATTGTTGCAATAGCATTTCTAATAGATTTGTTCATCTGGACAAATAGTGTATTGGCTTAGCATACATTCTGAATTGTTTAAATCACACAGAAGCATTTGAGAAAGATATTTGTAACTAACATTTAACTTTGTACCATAAATAATTAATTTAAATTTTTGGAGGCATGAACAATTACATAGTATGTTACAATAGTTTGGCAGCATTGTTTTCACATATTGTCCATGTCATATCTCAGCTTGTAGTCAAATCTCCTTCTTGAAATTTTTTGTACATAACACTACTACACAATACTATCAAAGGCCAGAATTTCAGATTTTTATCTCGAGCTCCACCAAAGATATCAAAGCCTAAAAAGTGCGATTTTTGAAATTTTCGACGAATTTCAGAATTTTTTTTCGCAAAGAGAAATCATTTCCCAGATCTGGGACTTGGTGTATGAGTACACGCACTTTTGACCTATTTGTACAAAAGATTGTGCAAGGTTGACAGTCTTGTTGAACAATTACATAGTAGGTTTACAATAGTTTGGTAGTATTGTTTTCACACATTTTCCATGTCATATCTCAGCTTGTAATCAAATCTCCTTCTTGAAATTTTTTGTACATAACACTACTACATAATACTATCAAAGGCCAGAATTTCAGATTTTTATCTCATGCTCCATTAGAGATATCAAAGCCTAAAAAGTGCGATTTTTGAAATTTTCGACGAATTTCGGAATTTTTTTCGGAAAGAGAAATCAGTTCCCAGATATGGGACTTGGTGTATGAGTACACACACTTCTGATCTATTTGTAGAAAAAATTGTGCAAGGTTGACAGTCTTGTTGAACAATTACATAGTAGGTTTACAATAGTTTGGTAGTATTGTTTTCACATATTGTCCATGTCATATCTCAGCTTGTAGTCAAATCTCCTTCTTGAAATTTTTTGTACATAACGCTACTACACGATACTATCATAGGCCAAAATTTCAGATTTTTATCTCGTGCCCCACCAGAGATATCAAAGCCTAAAAAGTCCGATTTTTGAAATTTTTGACGAATTTCGGAATTTTTTTCGCAAAGAGAAATTAACGCCCAGATTTGGGACTTGGTGTATGAGTACACGCTCTTTTGACTTATATGTAGAAAAAAATGTGTAAGGTTGACAGTTTCCGTTGCATGAAAATTTTCCTCTTGCAAACGGATAGATTTTGGAAAAAATCGTAAATTTTATGCTAAAATTTCACCTGTAAAAATTTATTTTTCAAAATTTTTCCTACACTGTATATTTAGCCTATTTTATTATGAACAAAATGCTGCAAACCCCATTTCAATTGGGAAAATAGAATACGAGATATTTACAATTTTGTGCATCCTAGTATCTGAGAAAATCGCTGCACACGATAAAACAAAGATGGCCGCCATGCACAAACAAAAAATAGTAGAATTAAAATAACGGTCATTTTGAACTTCCATCATGTTAGGGTTGTTGTACAAAAAATTTCAGATTTTTTAAAAATAGTCGAGCGACCAGTGCTGGACCACTTGAAATGGATTGACTCCAATGTTATTGACGGTTGTAAAAATAAATTTAAATTCATTGATAAAAATTTTCAAGGTGCATTTTCAATTGTAATATGCGTTTTCTTACGAAAATAAATTTTAGCGTTCTCTTCAGAATTTATAAATCTATTAATCATGCACAGAGATTTAAAAAAAATTGTGTACCATCCCGACTAGGGCATAGTTGTTGAAATCTGGTTTTGAAATGTGTTAAGCGTTTTCTAAGCTGTTCACTTAGATATATTTATTTTTACCATTACACCCGATGAAATATTGGAAGTGTTGGAAAGAGATTAATAATCTATGCTTGAAGCATGATTTCTCTTTATTGTTTTGTTCTTGTTCAGTCAAATACATAATTTGCATGGGATGAACTAAATTAAAAAATAAATAAAAAGCATTTCGTCATAAACCGCCTGTAACAAATAAAATTAATTATCACATCGGCATGAAACGAAGTTCCTGCGCACGAAATAAAGAAAACAATTTCATCGGCGTTCTTTAAAAGTCGTTTATTTTCAAAGGATTAAATGTTTTAAGTTTTTATAAGACTTTTTAAGATTAATAAAGACTTTGACTAATTAATAAAGAAATTTCCTTTTTACTGCAACGTGACCATAGAAAATGCGCATTTTAAAAATTCAATGAGCTATGCTTTGTTTATCCTTTGATAAATAGTAAGATATAGTGTATGTTTTTCGTAAGATATATTATCTTACGTAAGATATTTAATCAAAATTTGCAAGAGAATTATTTAATAAAATTTTTAATTTATAACCTTGGTGAAAACAAGTTTAAATAATACTTTGACTATTACTTTCTAGTACTGTGTTTTAATGCTTCTAATAGTAGTAACTTTATTAACATCTCAAGTACGAATTTAGAATAAATAATTACAAGATAAATAGACAAGATAAATTTTTTTAGACGATAAATAGTTTTGTGGTATGTGCGTTTTCGAAACATGGATTTTTAAAAGTATATAGATTTTACTTCAAAATAAAAAGTAGTAACATTACATAAAAGGACATATAAAACAAAGACCTCCTGTACTCAATAATACGCTTTATTTCAAGATACTTTATATTATATAAAGCAAATCCACTGTTCTAAAACATTTTTTTTTTTGTTTGAAAACTAAATAAGTGCAATTTCATTTCCAAATTTGTTCTTCAGCATTGTTGTCCCAATTCTATTGAAATAGTAATAACTTTTCTAAATGGAAGAACAAACATTTTTATAGAAAATAAAATGACAAATAAATAAATAAATAAACAAATAAATAAATAAACGCAGAGTAGTTTATTTCAGATGTATCGTGAAAGTAAACAAAACATTTTCAAAGATTTGAAAAGTAAATGGAATTGTTTAGTTTCCAATCTTTAATATAAATTTATAAGTCTTCTAAAAAGAGATAATTTACTACAATACTTTAAAGGGGGCAGATACCATTGAGAAGCTAGTAAAGGACCCTATTTAAAGCAGTGCGACAAATTCAGTTGTTTCTTAACCAGTATATGAAATCATACTGAGTATAGTTATGAAATATAGGAAGAAAACCTGACGCATATGAAAAAAAAAATTGGCTGTAATTTCTGTTATATGATCATTTAATTATCAATAAAATGCAGTCTTGGGATAATTGCAGTATTAATAAGAGATGCTAGAGTTGATGTAAATTCTCAGTATTTTTTTAGGAAAAAAATTCCACACTACTATTTAATCGTCAATTATTCGGACTTTTACAACCTAGTTTTATTTTGAGAAAATAACGACAACTTCCTTGAAAAATTATCTGACTTTTAAAATCCTCGCAAACTGGGTGCTAGGAATTTGGTTTATGGTACTATTTTTTTCCTTATCGAAAAACTCCTAGGTGTTTCTGCTTATATACGTGAAAACTATAACATGCTAAGGTCTATGCCACTTAAATTATCCAATTCCTAATTTATTTTGTAATTTTCAGACTATCTTGTATGTATATTTGTATTATAAAATTTTATAGAGTGATTTAGTACTATATTTTAATGATACTAATATAGTACAGGGATGTGATTTCCGAATTTTTACGCACCAGTATTTTATTACAGAAAGTATTATTTTATTTAATCGGAACATTTTTGCAATTCAACAGAACAATATTTTCTCTACGAATATATTGCTATGCATAAGCGCGAAAATATCATGCCTGATTGTAGTAACATTCTTATCACTTCAAGTACGATTTTAGAATAAATAAATACTTTTATAAGATTAATATATTCTCCTAAGATGAATTTTAAAAATCAGATTTCGCTTCAAAATAAAAACTAGTAACATTACATAAAAGAGCATATAAAACAAAGAACTCTTTTGCTAAATACTATACTTTATTTCAAGACACTTTATATTATATAAAATAAATCTACTGTTCTGAAACACTTTTTATTGTATAAAAACTAAATATGTGTAACTTCATTTCCAAAGTTATTTATTATGCTCCAGCACTGTTGTCCTAATGTTGCTGAAAGAGTAATAACTTTTCTAAATATAAGAAAGAACATTTTAAAAGAAAATGAAACGACAATAAATAAATAAACGCAAAGTTGTTTATTTCAGATGTATCATAACATCAAACAAAAGATTCGAGAAGATTTGAGAAATAAATGGATTTATTTAGTTCCAACACTTTAACACAAATAAAGAAGTCTTGTAAAAAGAAATAAAATTTCTTACAAATCTTTAAGGTGGCAGATCAATTTGGCAATTTGGAAAATGACCGTATTTAAATGAATGCAAAAAAAAAAAAAAAAAAAAAAAAAAAAAAAAAAAAAAAAAAAAAAATCAGTAGCTTCGTAACCATTAGATAAAACGCAGGAATTTTTTATTCAGGGCTCCCACTTAGGCCAATTTTTTAACACCACTCTTACGCAAAGAAAAATTTTATTTATAAATCTCGTAGAAATGTACTAGCCAAAGACTCTTTTCTTGGAATTGTTGCTGAAACCTACCAAAAATTTATTTTTAAAAAATTACTGGCTTTCAAAATACGGACCAGTGGGAGTCCTGTTCATCTCTTTTCTCTGTCTAACCGTCCATCCCAGAATTCCCTGCAGAAGTATAGTTGTAGCTTCATTATTTTAAAGATATGCGAGTTCCTCTTTCTTAAGGGGGTTCAGGGGTTGAAAACTTTTCAAAAAAAATCGATTTTTTTATGATCTAGTTTGATTATTCAATTAATTCTTAACTCAATGCAAAAAACCGCATAAAACTATTTGAATTATTAACGGAGTTATAAGCATTTATGTATCAACACTTTCATAGCCGCATCCATATAATTTCAACTTTAAGTCGTGTTTTCTCAAAACTTGATTTTTGACGACTAACACCAAGATTTAAAAAAAAACTATTTGATGGAATGGCTTAATTTTTTTTGCATGCATATAACATCATAATCTAGATTATGAATTAAGGATATAACTATCACTTAATCAAGACAGCATTAAAAAATCTCTCAAAGTTGAAAATTTAAAAAAAAATCCTAAAAAATACTTTTTTTTTCATTAAAAATACTTAAAATATTAAACTATCTAAAATATATTAATTCATAATCTAGATAATGATGTTATATGCATGAAAAAAAAAAAAAAAAAAAAAAAAAAAAAAAATTAAGCCATTCCATCAAATAGTTTTTTTAAATCTTGGTGTTAGTCGTCAAAAATCAAGTTTTGAGAAAACGCGACTTAAATTTGAAATTATATGGGTGCGGCTATGAAAGTGTTGATACATAAATGCTTATAACTCCGTTAAAAATGCAAATATTTTTATGCGCTTTTTTGCATTGAGTTAAGATTTAAATGAATAATCAGATCATAAAAAATTGATTTTTTTGAAAAGTTTTCAACCCCTGAGCCCCCTTAACCCTTTGCTGCGCAGAGCAAATATATTGCTCAAGTTCTGAAATTGATGACTGACACCGGAATTTGAAAACAACTTTACTTGTAATTAAGAAAAATATATTTTGCAGGAATTCGATAAACCGAAATATTTTTAATCAAAATTCCGGTGCCAATGTAGCTTTTAGGAATAAAAAATAAGTGGTTTCATAGGTATACCACCGTGCCGCATGGCGTTAATAGTTCAATGATCTATTCACGCTCAAACCCGCAAACAGCAACGTTGTTAAAGGCAGACTTACGATTTAGAATATATAAATTCTTTTGTAAGATAAATATATTCTCATAAGGTAAATTCGCAAATTTATATTATACAAGGTAGAGCCCGTCAAATTTTGACGAAAGAAAATGTTAAAGAAGGAACTGTTTCATTAACCTATAATAAACCTACAAAATTAGTTATAGTAAAAACTGCATATTATATTGGTACGTCTAACTCTTAAACAAACGATATTTATCGTCAAATTAACAAAATACTATTTCTATAAAACGCAGTTGTAGAAATTCTTAAAATTAAACTTTAATCGTATAAGTAAACAGTAAAAATTAATAAAGATATGTTATTATGATAAAGTTATCAATTAAAGTTCTTATGCTAGTATTCCAAAATGAAAAAAAGCAAAATTTATTCAACTTTGAGTCAACCATAGAATTTTTTCCCCGTGAAATCTGAACCCGGCATCATTTTCACCATATCAAAATTTACAAATGCTTCGCATCTGTATTCATCTTTTCAAAAAAATGGCATTTTAATTTGATAATTTCGATTCAAAACTTGAAGTCTCAATGCTATTAGTTGAAATAGATATTAAACTGTTGGTATCCTTTTACGTGTATATCAAATTTTGTAAGAAGTCAAAATTCACCGGGTTTTACAACAGAAGATATTTAAATTTCTATTTTTTCCCTTTTAATGAGAAAATGACAGCATAAAGATACAGCACTCAATTTTTCCCTTTTTTCCTTTGCCTTAAATAGAAATGCTGTTGCCACGATTAGAAAAGATGTATTAAAAGCTACAAAAAAATTAATATTTCAAAAACAACATAAGATACAACTTTCAAACAAATTTCATTTAAAAGTATATTTTTTCCCTACACGATGGTGTAAAAATTTAAAATGTGCGACATTAAGAAGCTTAAAAACTTTTAGCAGCAAAAATTGCAATACCGAAATTCATTTAAAATTTGAAAGTGTTGCCATGCGCAAAATGAAGTATGCGTTACGCACAGATACGTTTGGCCTTTATAATATAGATTTTAAAACAAATATAAGTGACTTTACATAAAACAGCAATTTAAATTAAGATCCTATTAATCCTTTTACAAAATGTTATGCTTTATTTCAAGACACTATAGGTGATATAATATAAATCCACTGTTCAAGAATGATTTCTATTGTTTGAAAAACAAAATATGTATAACTTCATTCAGAAGTTTTATATCATACTTCCTCATTGTTGTTCTACTGATATGGAAATAGTTATAAATTTTTAAAAGACAGAATAAACATTTGTAAAGGAAACTCTGTAAAACATTTGTATAACGCTACCCATAAAGTTAGTGGCAGCCAAGCTTCCACCAAGTTTATGGCAGAATAACGATAATACCACCGGTTAAACAAGATAACCAGTGTAACATATGTTTTAATTACACCATTATATAAGTGAAAAAAAATCACACCATGACACTGATGGCAGCAAAGCTGCTACCAGTTTTATGGACTGATACTACAAAAATGTTTTATAGTGAATGAAAAGACGAAACAATAAGCAAAAAGCAGTTCATATCAGATGTATATTTAAAGGAAAAGAAATATTTCCAAAAACGTAAGACGTAAATGAAATTATTTAGGTTTAGCCATTTAATATAAGTAAAGATGTCATGAAGAAAAGAATAAAATTTACCGCGGTATTTTAACTGTTTTACTACAAGTGGTAATAAAAATGAAATTTGTAATTAGATTTATGTTTTTGATTGAAATTCAACGAATTGTTTTCTTCATTAGATTCGTAATAAATCAGATTTTCAAACGTTTCTAAAAGTATACGTAAACTTAGGATATTCACTTTAAATCTCTCCATAAACTTTTTTTTTCATCATATATTATTTGATATAAAATATTAAAAAAAAGTTTTATTTCTTATAAGATTTTTTTCCTTAGCTAAGTGTTCAACATTTGTACTTGTATGCGGTGTTGCCGCATCTGGCTGATTTCCGGCTAGGCGATTTGAATTATCACCAGGATCTTTTAATAGTTATTTTTGACTTATAAGATAACTGATATTCCATAAATAAAACAAAAAAAAATAATAAAAGTTTTCTGTTGTGAATTCAGTATTTCTAATAAAATGACTACCAGATACGGCAACACTGTTTGTAAGAGTGTGGTTCAAAGCATCCTGCTTTGTATTTATTTTACATTTTTAACACTTTTCAACATAGTTAAAAAGAGATTAAACATTCGGTTTGTTAGCCAGTCCGTCTATCCAATAGATTTATCAAGAAAAATGGGGAGACATAAAGCGTTTTGTCTATTTTAGCAGCAAGTAAAGTTACTGAGGTAGTTCTCACAAGATAATTATTGTTGTTTTGCATTCGGTCAACAGTATCTGGTTATTACCAGTAAAAATTTCCACCAGTAAAATTGAATAGAAAATTTTGTCTTATTTTAGCATCTTATCAATGATAAAAATCTTTCACCAGTATCATGAAAGATTTTTATTATTTCTCTTTACTTGTGTCAGTGTGCGTTGAAATTAAAAAAATACCAACGTAATTTAAATGGTGCAAAGGGTATAACCGGGTTTCATAGTAAAATATGCCCTTGAGTCAATAACATCGAGTCCTACATGAATAGATAGCCCTTAAAAAAAGAAACGTATTTCTCCCCACTTTCAAGCTTATACCTAAGTCCACGGGGGGTAATGACCCTAAATACCTGTTTTGGAAAAGAGCGCACTGTGACAAACTACTAAGCGGATTTCAACGACAAAAATAAGTGTTGTATAAAACTACTATGCGAATGTTTGACATTTTTTTCAGATTTTTATTTAACAAAAGAACAAATTTTCTAACATTTTTCTTGTTTTTGAATGAACATTTTTATTAAAGATTTATTGAAATTTCTGAGTGACCACCTTAATATTTTTGCATGAAATACTATGAGATATAATGTATATCCACTATCAATTTCAACTTTCTACGTAGGGTGCATCATATTAAAAAAATGCAAAATTATATTCCGGCGGAGATGGGGGGCGTGTCTCGCATAAATCTCACATATTAGTTCAAACGGTAGTTTAAAAAGAAGGCCTGAAATAACATTATACGACAGAATTATCCGGTAGATCTAATATGTGAGATACGTGCCAGACACGCCCCCCATCAGTGCTGCCAGTGGGCTACTTTTTTTTTATTCAAATTTCTTGATTGGCACCACTTTTTTGAAACGGTAAATTACTTTTTGTTTTCGCCTTAATTGTTGTGTCATTAAATAAAACACATTTTGTCATTTGTAAAAAGTGGTGCCAATCAAAAATCTGAATTTAAAAAAAGTAGCCCATCTGGCAACACTGCCCCCCATCGCCACTGGAATATGATTTTGCCTTTTTAGCTCACAGGCTATCATAGCCTGAGAGCTTATGTTCCCGTCCGTTCTGTATGTATGTGCGTATGTGCGTATGTGCGTAACGCGATAACTCATGATAAAAATATCGGATCCACTTGAAATTTTGTATGTAGGTATATCCCGACAAGGCGCTTCCCTGATTAGTTTTTGGAGTTCATTCGATATGTATAAGAGGAGGAACGGAGGGCTCATGCCCACCGTTAGTTGATATAAATGGGATTTTCATGCAGAATTAAGTTTTCGTTCAAAATTTAGATTAGGATCATTCTGATGAGGCGATTCCGTGACTGTTATTAGGTGTTCATTGAATAAGTATAAATAGGGGGACAGGGGTTCTAATGCCCCCCCCCCCTTAATTTATAGAAATGGGATTTTCATGCAGAATTAAGTTTTCGTTCAAAATTTAGATTAGGATCATTCAGATGAGGCGATTCCGTGACCGTTATTAGGTGTTCATTGAATAAGTATAAATAGGGGGAACAGGGGTTCTAATGCCCCCCCCCGTTAGTTGATATAAATGGGATTTTCATGCAGAGTTAAGTTTTCGTTTAAAATTTAGATTAGGATCATTCTGATAAGGCGATTCCGTGACTGTTATTAGGTGTTCATTGAATAAGTATAAATAGGTGGAACAGGGGCTCTAATCCCCCCCCCCCGTTAGTTGATATAAATGGGATTTTCATGTAGAATTAAGTTTTCGTTCAAAATTTAGATTAGGATCATTCTGATGAGACGATTCCGTGACTGTTATTAGGTGTTCATTGAATAAGTATAAATAGGGGGAACAGGGGTTCTAATCCCCCCCCCCGTTAGTTGATATAAATGGGATTTTCATGCAGAATTAAGTTTTCGTTCAAAATTTAGATTAGGATCATTCTGATGAGACGATTCTGTGACTGTTATTAGGTGTTCATTGAATAAGTATAAATAGGGGGAACAGGGGTTCTAATCCCCCCCCCCGTTAGTTGATATAAATGGGATTTTCATGCAGAATTAAGTTTTCGTTCAAAATTTAGATTAGGATCATTCTGATGAGACGATTCCGTGACTGTTATTAGGTGTTCATTGAATAAGTATAAATAGGGGGAACAGGGGTTCTAATCCCCCCCCCCCGTTAGTTGATATAAATGGGATTTTCATGCAGAATTAAGTTTTCGTTCAAAATTTAGATTAGGATAATTCTGATGAGACGATTCTGTGACTGTTATTAGGTGTTCATTGAATAAGTATAAATAGGGGGAACAGGGGCTCTAATCCCCCCCCCCCGTTAGTTGATATAAATGGGATTTTCATGTAGAATTAAGTTTTCGTTCAAAATTTAGATTAGGATCATTCTGATGAGACGATTCCGTGACTGTTATTAGGTGTTCATTGAATAAGTATAAATACGGGGAACAGGGGTTCTAATGCCCCCCCCCTTAATTTATATAAATGGGTTTTTCAAGCAGAATTTTCAGATTTCGTTCAAATCTCTGAATAGTTTTGGAAGTTTAATGGTTAAGTATAAAAGAGGGGGATAACTCCTTTTAAATTATATAAATGCTAAATGGGTTTTTAAGAATTATCTAATTTGCTCTGAATTTTGGATATAGATTTTTTATATGATAAAGCATGTCTTTGATAGTATAGGAGGTTCAATGATTAAGTATAAAAAAAGAGGAAAGAAGAGAGCTGTTTCCCTTTCTTAATTTTTTAACGGAATTAACCCTTGAAAATATAAGGCTTTAATGTACAATTAGTATTTGTAGCCTGTGAGCTCAATGCCATCAGTTTAACTGGGCAGTATTCTTTATTTGATATGATGCACCCTACGTAGACTGTTAAAATTGATACTGAATGTACATCATATTTCATAATTTTTCATACAAAAATATTAAGGTGGCCACTCAGAAAATTCAATAGATTTTTCATTAAAATGTTCACTGAAAAACAAGAAAAATGTTAGAAGACTTGTTCTTTTTTTTGTTAAAAAAAATTCTGAAAAAAATTGTCCAACATTCGTATGGCGATTTTACACACTCCTTATTTTTTTTGTTGTTGTTGTTGAAATCCACTTAGTAGTTTCGTCGCAATGCTCTCTTTTCCAAAACAGACATTTAGGGTCATTACCTCCCGTGGTCTTGAGATACAAACTTGAAACTAAGGAGAAATGCATTTATTTTTATGGGCTATCGATTCATGTAGAAATCGATGTAGTTGACTCAAGGGCATATTTTACTAAGAAACCCTGCTATACCCTTTCGAAAGCCGTTACAATTGAAACTTAAATATTTTAAGGAAATGTCAGTTACTCTTTCTTAATAGTTCCATGATCTATCCGTGCTTAAACTCGCATACATATAACAGCAACGTTGTTAACTGCTGAAGTATGATTTATAATTAAAAAAAATATTTTGAAAAACAAATAGATTCTCTTAAGATATATTTAGATGTTTATGGTACATTTTAAAAACAAATATAAGTAACTTTACACAAAACAGCAATTTGAAATAAGATCCCTTTTACATAATATTAAGCGTTATTTCAAGAAACTTGAAATGATATAAAATAAATCCAATGTTCTAGAATTATTTTTATTGTTTGAAAAACACATGTGTATAAATTAATTCCAAAACTTTTATAATATGCTTCCTCATTGTTACTCTACTGATAGTAATAAATTTCTAAATGTCAGAATAAACATTTGTAAAAAAAATTAAATAAAGAATCAATAAACGTAAGGCAATTTATTTGAGATGTAACGAAAATTCAACAAAATATTTCCAAAGTTTTGAAACGTAAATGGAATTATTTAGTTTTAGTCTTTTACTATAAATAAAGATGTGTCATCGATAGAAATTCATATAAAATAAAGACACCCTTTACAAAATAATATGCTTTATTTCAAGACACTTTACATGATATAAAATAAATACGTTGTTCTAGAATGATTTTCATTGTTTAAAAAAGAAACATGTATAACGCCATTCCGCACTTTTACATTATGCTTCCCCATTGTTTCTCCATTGATACTGAAATAGAAATAAATTTCTAAATGGCGAAATAAGGATTTGTAAAAGAAGTAATATAACGAAACAATAAACGTAAGGCAATTTATTTCAGATGTGTAGTATAAAAGTAAACAAAATATTTCCAAAATTTTGAAACGTAAACGAAATTATTTAATTTCAGTCTTTACTATAAATAAAGAAGTGTTAAAGAAAGTAATGAAATCAAACTAAGACCCCTTTTAACAAAATGATATAGTTTATTTCAAGACGCTTTACATGATATAAAATAAATACACTGTTCTTGAATGATTTTTATTGTTTAAAGTAGACACGTTTACCATTCCGAAATTTTACATTATGCTTCTCCATTGTTGCTCTACTGATACTAAAAAATACATAAATTTCTAAATGGTAGAATAAGTACTTGTAAAGAAAATGAAATGACGAAACAATAAACATAAAGAAATTTATTTCGGATGTATCGTAAAAGTAAACAAAATAATTCCAGAGATTTGAGACGTAAATGTAAATATCTTGTTTCAACCCTTTACTATAAATAAAGAAGTGTCACAGAAAATAATTCAAATAAAATTAAGACCCCTTTTACAAAATAATACGCCTTATTTCAAGATACTTTACATAATTTAAAATAAATGTACTGTGCTGCAAAGATTTTCGTTGTTTGAAAAATATATATATAACTTCATTCCGAAGTTCTATGTCACGATTCCTCATTATTGTTCTACTGATACTGAAATAGTAATAAATTTCTAAATGCATAATAAGCATTTGTAAAGAAAATGAAATGACGAAACAATAAACACAAAGAAATTTATTTCAGATCTATATTAAAACTAAACAAAATATTTTAAATATTTGAGGCGTTAATGTAATTATTTAGTTTCACCTTTTAATAAAAATAAAGAAGTGTTGTAAAAAATAATAAAATATACAGCAGTGCTTTAACTGTTTTAACGTAAAAATTTTTTTTAATATATACAAATTGAAAGTCAGATACTAATATAAACTTATGATTTTATTTGTAAAATTAGTTTCTTCATAATGAATAAGAAGTTGAATAAGAAATAAGTATTTCAAAATGTTTTAAATGTGTTTAAAACCTTTAAATATTTACTTTAAACCTCAGCATGACACTTCTTTATCACGATCTTCATAGATATAAAATCCTAAAAAATGATAAAAATGATTTATTCTTAACAGAAAAACAAATTTTTGCCAAGTATTCAACATTTTTACAAAGAGGGTGATTCACAGCATCTGCAATGTTTTACATTTTTATTACTTCTGGGTCAATCCATTTCAAGTGGTCCAGAAAATATTTTTTTGGTCGCTCGACCATTTTTAAAAAATCTGAAATTTTTTGTACAACAACCTTAACATGATGGAAGTTCAAAATGACCGTTATTTTAATTTTACTATTTTTTGTTTGTGCATGGCGGCCATTTTTGTTTCATCGTGTTCAGCGATTTACTGAGATATTAGGATACACAAAATTGTAAATATCTTGTCTTTTATTTTCCCAATTGAAATGGGGTTTGCAGCATTTTGTTCAGAATAAAATAGGCTAAATGTATGGTCGTAGAATAATTTTGAAAAATAAATTTTTACAGGTGAAATTTTAGCACAAAATTTAAGATTTTTTCCAAAATCTATCCGTTTGCAAGAGGAAATTTTTCATGCAAGTGAAACTGTTAACCTTACACAATTTTTTCTACAAATAGGTCAAAAGTGCGTGTACTCATACACCAAGTCCCAGATCTGTGAGTTAATTTCTCTTTGCAAAAAAAATTCCGAAATTTGTCAAAAATTTCAAAAATTGCACTTTTTAGGCTTTGATATCTCTGGTGGGGCACGGGATAAAAATCTGAAATTCTGGCCTTTGATAGTATTGTGTAGTAGTGTTATGTAAAAAAAATTTCAAGAAGGAGATTTGACTACAAGCTGAGATATGACATAGACAATACGAGAAAACAATACTGCCAAACTATTGTAAGCTACTATGTAATTGTTCAACAAGACTGTCAACCTTACAAAATTTTTTCTACAAATAGGTCAAAAGTGCGTGTACTCATACACCAAGTCCCAGATCTGGGAGCTGATTTCTCTTTGCTAAAAAAATTCAGAAATTCACCGAAAATTTCAAAAATCGCACTTTTTAGGCTTTGATATCTCTGGTGGAACACGAGATAAATACCTGAAATTCTGGCCTTTGATAGTATTGTGTAGTAGTGTTATGTACAAAAAATTTCAAGAAGGAGATTTGAATACAAGCTGAGATATGGCATGGTCAATATGTAAAAACAATACTTCTAAACTATTGTAACCTGCTATGTGTTTGTTCATACCTACGAAATATTAAACTAATGGTTGATGATGCAAAGTTACAAAGACCATCTTCAAATTCTGTTTAAATCGTGATTTAAATAATTCAGATTGTCCACTACATACTAAACCACTACACTATTTGTCCAGATGAACAAAACATACTGGAAATGCTATTCGTCCATTTCAATGGCCACAAAATATTTTGGTTGATCGACCGTTTTTAAAAAATCTGAATTTTTTTTGTACAACAACCCTTATATGAGGGAAGTTAAAAAAAAGACTATTATTTTAATTTTAATATTTTTCGTTTGAGCATGGTGGCCACCTTTGTTTCATCGTGTGCAGCTATTTACTCACATTGAAGTTTGATATCTCTTGCGTGGTGCGAGATAAAAATATGGAATTCTGGCTTTTGATAGTATTTTATGGTAGTGTTATGCACAAAAAATTTCAAGAAGGAGATTTGACTATAAGCTGAGATACGGTGATTAAAAAAATATTAAGAAATGCTATTACGAGTACATTAGGAGAAATGAGATTAGTCTCTTTTTTTTTACAATATTTACACCTTAAAATATCGTTTGTTGAAAACATTTAAATAATAAAATTTTTTTTTCAAAGATACTATATATGCTCAACAAAGAGCTTAACACTATTTCGAGAGATGTTATGAGTTCGACCAGTTACTTTTGTCCGTCCATTAGGCTGTTCTTTCTCAAAATTTTATTTGAAGCCACCCAAGTCTTGTCATCCCTTGTTAACAAAAATGAAATTCTCTAGGTTTAATAATTGAAACCATGTCAACTCGATCAGTTGCAACCCATTGTCTGTAGTTTACTTTTCCTGAAAGGTGTTCCGAGTAAAATTGTTGCAATAGCATTTCTAATAGATTTGTTCATCTGGACAAATAGTGTATTGGCTTAGCATACATTCTGAATTGTTTAAATCACACAGAAGCATTTGAGAAAGATATTTGTAACTAACATTTAACTTTGTACCATAAATAATTAATTTAAAATTTTAGAGTTATGAACAATTACATAGTAGGTTACAATAGTTTGGCAGTATTGTTGTCACAAATTGTCCATGTCATATCTCAGCTTGTAGTCAAATCTCCTTCTTGAAATTTTTTGTACATAATCCTACTACACAATACTATCAAAGGCCAGAATTTCAGATTTTTATCTCGTGCTCCACCAGAGATATTAAAGCCTAAAAAGTGCGATTTTTGAAATTTTCGACGAATTTCGGAATTTTTTTCTCAAAGAGAAATCAGCTCCCAGATCTGGGACTTGGTGTATGAGTACACGCACTTTTGACCTATTTGTAGAAAAAATTTTGTAAGGTTGACAGTCTTGTTGAACAATTACATAGTAGGTTACAATAGTTTGGCAGTGTTGTTTTCACATATTGTCCATGTCATATCTCAGCTTGTAGTCAAATCTCCTTCTTGAAATTTTTTGCACATAACACTACTACACAATACTATCAAAGGTCAGAATTTCAGATTTTTATCCCGTGCCTCACCAGAGATATCAAAGCCTAAAAAGTGCGATTTTTGAAAATTTTTAAGAATTTCGGAATTTTTTTCGCAAAGAGAAATCAATTCCCAGATCTGGGACTTGGTGTATGAGTACACGCACTTTTGACCTATTTGTAGAAAAGATTGTGTAAGGTTGACAGTTTCCCTTGCATGAAAAATTTCCTCTTGGAAACGGATAGATTTTGGAAAAAATCTTAAATTTTGTGCTAAAATTTCACAAGTAAAAATTTATTTTTCAAAATTTTTCTACCACTGTATATTTAGCCTATTTTATTCTGAGCAAAATGCTGCAAACCCCATTTCAATTGGGAAAATAAAAGACGAGATATTTACAATTTTGTGTATCCTAGTATCTGAGAAAATCGCTGTAAAAGATGAAACAAAGATGGCTGCCATTCACAAACAAAACCTAGTAAAATTAAAATAACGGTCATTTTGAACTTCCATCATGTTAGGGTTGTTGTACAAAAAATTTCAGATTTTTTAAAAATAGTCGAACGACCAGTGCTGGACCACTTGAAATGGATTGACCCTTCTGAATATAGTTGAAAAGTGATTACGATTTTTTTTTCATTTAAGATAATTTAAATTTAGAATAATTACATCAAATCTCACCATACACTTCTTTTTCTTGATCTTCATAGATATAAAATCCTAAAATAATAATAATAATAATAATAATAATAATAATAATAATAATAATAATAATAATAATAATAATAATAATAATAATAATAAAGATAAATAACGTTTTTTTTCTTATACAAATTTTTTTGGCCAGATGTTCAACATTTATATGTGTTATGGTGTGGTTTAATGCATCCTGCAATGTGTCTGTTTCCCTTTTTCAACACATTTCAATTATGCTGATTACGATTTTTTTGCCTATCTGTCTATCCACGATGAAATTCGCATAAATATAATAGAAAAGTGTTTTAAATGAAGTATGATCTTAGAATCAATATTTTTTTTAAATATTAGATAAATAGATTCTCGCAAGTTCAATTTATAAAATCCTATTAAATTTTAAAACAACTATAAGTAGCTTTACAGAAACAGTATTTAAAACCAAAAGAAATTCTTTCACCAAATAATATGCTTCATTTCAAGACACTTTACATGATACAAAATAAATCCACAGATCTAAAAGAATTTTATTATTTGAAAATAAATAAAAATAACTTCATTTATTTAACATTTGTATATCATGCTTCCACGTTGTACTCCTAATGCTATTGAAAGAGTTATAATTTTCTAAATTTAGGGAAAAATTCTAAAAGAAAATGACGAAAAAAATCAACACATATGTAGTTTATTGCAGATTATTTTAAAGTAAACAAAAGATATTGAAAGATTCTCGAAGTAAAAGGAATTATTTAGTTTCAACCGTTTAATACAAATAAAGAAGGGCAGTAAAAAGAATAAAATTTATTTTAATATTTAACTGATTTAATGTAAGCACTTTTGAAAATCAAAATTGATGTTAAACTTTTGCTTTTGTTCGTAAGTTTTGTTTCTACATTGATTGTACATTAACATTCAAAAGTTTTCAACAATGTACGTAAACTTTCGCTATCTGCTTTAAAGCTTAATATGTATTTTTTCACAATCTTCTTACAAATAAAATTTTAATAAAAAATAATGTTTTATGTAATATTCAGTAAAAATACATTTTTGCAAATGTTGAACATTTGCATGCAAGGGACTGGTTGACTACATCCTGGTATGTGTTTGTTTTACATTTTTTACACTTTATAACATAGTTAAAAAGTGATTATAAATTCAATTTTTCTGGCCATCTATAATTCCACACTCAAACTCGCGTATATTAGTAAAGCTCTTAAAATATGAAATACTATTTAAGAATAAACTAATTCTTTTTTAAGGTACATAAATTCTCGTAAGTAAATCAGATTAAATTTCAAAATAAATATAAATAACTTTACATAAAATAGGAATCTTAACAAAGACCCGTTTTACTAAATAATACATTTTTAAGACACTTTATCATAATATAACATAAATTTCTTTTTCAAAACGTTTTTAAAAAATATAAATATGTATATTCATTCCGAAGTTACATATTATTCTTCAGCATTGTTGTCTTAACCCTTTCCGGCGCACTACTCTTTAAAGTTGGAATTTAAGGAAAAAAAAATTAGGCTATCTATTTAGGGCTAGAGGACTACACAGGTATTGTTTTGTAAAGATTGCATTAACCATTTTAATTATACAGCTGTTGCCGAAGTGGTAACCTCCCATAAGTAAAGCATTGATAAGCGCAGTGAGAAGAGCATTGCTGTGAAGCGCGTGTTACAGTAAATCATTTTACCTATTATTTAAAAACAGTAGAGTTTTATCTCTGTGGTGCTGCCATCTAGAACTCATAAGAAAGATTTAAAGTAGCCATTAGAGTAGTTTTTGAAATATTCACGGAGTTTTTGTGTCTCTAAACAGGGGGAACTTTAGGTGTTGCCGACCCGGCAACACTGCGCGTTAAGGGGTTAATGTTATTTAAATACTATAACTTTCTAAATGGAAGAATAAATATTCTTAAAATAAATAAAATTACGACAAAAATAAAGACACAATAAGTTACATTAGATTAATTTTAAATACGATTATTCAATCGGTAAATCAATTATACCGGTGTAAATTTTTCACGTTTGAAAAAAACGGTGTATAATTTTTCACCCTCTTGGAAAATTTACACCGTTATAATATATTTATCGATTGAATAATCGTGTTTAAAATTAATCTAATGTGATTTCATATGCAGTGTTTCCCGCAGTTCCAAATATTGACCTTCGATTTATTCTGTTGAGTTGATCCAAAGTATCAGACCCGATTCTGTGATCTTTGACGTCATTTGGGTAAAACAGTCCTCTCGCATTCGCCCGGGATGACTCAGTTGGAAGAGCATTGGCAGCTTCAGCAAGTACATTCCTGGTTTGAATCCTGGCCCGGACTTTTTTCACCCATTTGTAAAATTTACACCTTCACAATAAGTTAGGTTAAGATACATCGTAAACGTAAATAAAAGATCTGAGAAGAGAATGGAATTATTTAGTTTCAACCCTTTAATAGAAATAAAGACGTTTAGTAGAAAGAATAAAATGAACTGCAATGTTTTAACTGTTCTGGTAGAATCAGTATAGAAAATGAAATTTATAATTTAACTTGTGTTTTTGTTTCTAGTTCTGAAAGCTGTATTTAAGCAGTTAACGTCAGCTGGTAGCGTAAATATAAATCGAAGGTTTTCAGAACTTTTAGGTATAAAGGAAATTATTTAGTTTCCACGCTTTAATACAAATAAAGATTTGTTGTAAATAAATAAAATTTACTTCATTGCTTTAACTTTTTAATACAAGCGACAGAAAAAAAACAAATTCGCAGTTTAACTGATCATTTTGATTGTAATTCAAAGAGTCGTGTTGAAGCAGTTTATTTCCACTGTTTCGTAAAAGTAAATAAAATATATTCAAAGATTTTAGAAGTAAATGGAATTATTTAATTTCACCCCTTTAACACAAATAAATAAATAGTAGAATGGGCAAAATTTACTGCAATGTTTAAACTGTTTTAATACACGCGGTAATGAAAATCAAGTATGCAATTAAATTTCTGCTTTTGTTTGTAAGTTTTTTTTTCATCGCTAGATTTATAACAAATCAGCATTCAAAAGTATTTAACAATAAACGTAGAGTCAGGATGAGTGTACACTTATTTTTCACAAACTTCTAATAAATAAAATTCGACTAAAAAAAAGTTTTAGTTATTATGCAGAAAAAAACATTTTTGCAAGGGTTCAATGTTAAGCATGGTTCTGAGCATTCTGATATGCACTTAATTTTTCATTTTTGACACTTTCCATTGTTAAAAAGTGATTATGAAGTGAGTTTTTCTGGCTTTCTAACCATCCACACTCAAACTCGCGTATAGTAGTAAAGCTCTTAACAAATGTAGTACGATTTTAGAATAAACAAATTCTTTTGTAAGATGCATAGATTCTCGTAAGTTGTATTTATAAAATCAAATTATATTTCAAAACAAATATAAATAACTTTACATAAAACGGCAGTCTTAACAAAGAACACTTTTTGCAAAATAATATATTTTATTTCAAAGAATTTTAAAATGATATAACATAAATCTATTGCCCTAAAACATTTTTTATTTGTTTGAATATAAATGTGTACATTCAGTCCAAAGTTATGTATTATTCTTCAGCGTTGTTGTCCTAATGTTATTGAATTACGAATAACTTTCTAAGTAGAAGAATAAATATTCTTAAAAGAAATGAAATAATGAAAGAAATAAAGACAAGCAGTTTATTTCATGTATATCGTAAAAGTAAATAAAAGATTTTGAAAAATTTGAAATGTAAATGGAATTATTTAGCTTCAACACTTACAAATAAAGAAATCTAAGAATTAAATTTACTGCAATGTTTTAACTGTATTAATACAAGCGGTAATAAAAAAAAATAATTTGCAATTGCACTTTTGTTTTTGTTTGTAAGTTTTTTTTCATTGGATTCATAATAAATCATCTTTCAAACATTATAAACAATATACATATGTAAAATGCGTCGTAGGTGCAAAGTTCTCCAAGTTACCTGTGAATTGTACCTCTGGAGGTGCTTGCCAGGTGAAGATCTTGTCATATGATCAAGTTTCTAAATTACGGGATCAACTTGAGTAGCCAATATGCAGTACAAACAACATGATGCAACATTAAGAAACCGACACAAAAAAAGTATGCTCGAACGAGAAGCAAGTACTGCAGATATGATGACGTGCGAAGCGAAGATATGAGGTTTACTACTGCTGCTCAGTGGTTAGGCGGTCAACCGCCCAGATACCGGGTATCTAACCGGTTAAGCTGAGGTATCTCCGCAAATAGGTGCCTGGTCATCTATACAATAACAAAAAACAATATACGTAGACTTAGGTTTAGCGTACACTTCTTTTTTCACAATCTTCTTACAAATAAAATTTTAATTTAAAAAAATATTTTAGTTATTGTGCAGAAAAACACATTTTGCAAGTGTTCAGCATTTGCACGTAAAGGGTGGTTGACAGCATCCTGGTATGCAATTGTTTTAAGTTTTTGACACTTCCCAACATTTCTAAAAAGTGACTCTGAATTCAATTTGTCTTTCTGTCTATCTACCTAGATTCAAACTCTCATAAATATAGTAATAAAGCTCTTAACAATACAGTGCCAGAAAAAAAAAACTTGACTCTTGCGATTTTAGACGCTTTGTTCAATATCTAAAACTATACGTCAGAAATTTTTCTGAAACGTCAGGTGTGTAAACAAAATAGTACAGATCATATATTTTTGTGAAGATTTTTCCCCGAAATCTCATAGAGGAGCGCGAACAAATTGCAAAAGACGGAGATCTTTTGGATAACCTTGTAAAAACTAATTTAGCAGAAGTATTCAAGCTGTAGTTTGAGATTAAATGGCTTATTGTAATAAACTGTGTTCATTTTTATGAATATAACATGTTTATACAAAGAAAAATTAAGATTTTTATAGAAACGGTCCGAAAATTTAAAAAGTTTTTTGCTTATAATTTGCAGATTCCTTAATGTAAAAAAATTTTCTTTTCAGAAAATATGATAAATATTGTACATAGCACCCAGTAATCAAAATTTAAAAAAATATTAATAATTGTATGACAAATGCACAGGTTTACTAAATAAGATTTCAGTGCGCATGCGGGAACTCATTCAAAACATAATTGTCATGATGTATTAGTTACACAGCAACTTTTGTAAAAGTCTCAAAAACATACATTGAAAATTCTAAAAATTATCCTCGATAGAATAAAATAAAAATTCGTTATTTCCAAAATGAAGCAAAAAGTTGAGGGTCAGTTTCCATATTCCATTGACTAGTGCCCACACAATATTGCACATATTATTTGTGGATATAGCTCCTAATCTTTTTCCTACATTTTGAAAAAATAACTGATTTTGAGCTTATTCTATCGACGATAATCTTCAAAATTTTCAAGCTATATTTTTGAGATTTCCACAAAAGTTGCTGTATATATCTAGCTATCATATTATGCAAATTATATTTTAATGGCGATTACGCATGCGCACTGAAACCTTATTTAGTAAACCTGTTAATTTTTCATACCATTATTAATATTTTTTATATTTGATTACAGGGTGTTATGTACAATGTTGTTTCTCATATTTTCTGAAAAAAACATTGTGTTTTTTATTAAGAACTCTGCAAATTATAAGCAAAAAAACTTAGCAAAATTTGGGATCGTTTTTATAAAACCCTTAATTTCTCTGCGAGTATACATGCTATATTCATAAAATCGAAAACAGTTTACTACAATAAGCCACTTAATCGTAATTTGCAGTTTGAATTCTTTTGCTAAATTAGTTTTGACAGGGTTATCCAAAAGATCTTCGTTCTTTTTCAATTTGTTGACGGTCTCCTTCGAGATTTCGGGGAAAAATCTTCGCGAAAATATATGACCTGTACTTTTTTGTTTATACATCTGGATTTTTAGAGTAATTCCTCATGTATATTTTTATATATTTAACAAAACGTCTAAAACCGCAAGTGTCAAGATTTTTTTTGCTGACACTGTAGAACGGCTGTGACCCCGGTCATTTAGATCGCTACCATATGAATATATTTCAATACAAACTTCAGATTCCATTAAAATTTTTTCATTTTTTTTCATAATTTTTTCATTTCAGATTCCATTAAAAATTATTTTAAAAGATACAAAGAAGAAAAACGTTAAAAAAAATAAAGGATTCTATAATATGAAATGAATAATGCTTACTTAAAAGGCGATTAAATAAACAATTATAAATGTTAAAGTTTTATTTTATTTAAAAATCTTAGTACTTTCGAATCTTTTCCAAACAGGTTCTTCCTCAGAGAATATTTTCATTAATAAATACAAATATGAGATTTTGTTTTGAAAAATGAACGAGACTCGTGGCTTGAAAATTGAGTTACCAATATTTTTACGTGAACGGTAAAATTATTTGATTGTTGTACCATGATTTTTTTAATAAGCACTTTCACAATTTGTTAGGATTTTATTTTTAGGATGCTAAACCATAAATTGGTTATATTATAAGATAGGGTATCATTGCACACTCTATTGCTCTTAGATATGGCTATATGAATATATGATATATATATATGATATATATGATAGATATATTCATATATTAGATATAGATATAATATATATATATATATATATCAGATATTCATATAGCCATATCTAAGAGCAATAAAGTATGCAATAATACCCTATCTTATAATATACCCAATTTATGGTTTAGCATCCTAAAAATAAAATCCTAACAAATTGTGAAAATGACGTATTAAAAAAATCATGGTACAACAATCAAATAATTTTACCGTTCGCGTAAAAATATTGCTAACTCAATTTTCAAGCCACGAGTCTCGTTCATTTTTCAAAACAAAATCTCATATTTGTATTTATTAATGAAAATATTCTCTGAGGAAGAACCTGTTTGGAAAAGGCTCGAAAGTACTAAGATTTTTAAATAAAATAAAACTTTAACATCTATAATTGTTTATTTAATCGCCTTTTAAGTAACCATTATTCATTTTATGTTAAAAGCAAGGCGAAATTTTATTCCGTCATATATTTTATATGTAAAGGATTCTAGTAAGAAATATTTTTATTAAACTTTTGACTTAATTTTCCATCAATTCTAGTGTTACCGAATGAAGTCAGATTTTAGAATAAACAAAATCCTTTGTAAGATATATAGATTCTAGTAAGTTATATTTACAAAACCAGATTATATATCAAAGTGAAATTCTTTTCATAAAACATCAGTTTTAACAAAATCCCCTTTTACTAAATAATATACTTAACTTCATGAAGTAATATCATGATATAAAAAAAATATATTGTTCTAAAACATTTTCTTTGTTTGAAAATAACTAATTATAACTTCATTTCAAAGTTATATATTATTCTTCACCATTGATGTCGTCCTAATGCTATTGAAATAGCAATAACTTTCTAAATGGAAAAATAAACATTTTTAAAAAATGAAATGGCGGAAAAAACAAAAGCAGATTACTTCACATGCATCGTGAAAAAAAAAATTATTTTTAAATATTTGAGAAGTAAATGGAATTATTTAATTCAGCTCTTTAACACAAGTAAAGAAGTCTTGTATAAAGAATAAAGATTACAACAATGCTTTAAATGTTTTAATACAAGCAGTAAAGAAAAAAAATTAATTAAAATTGTACTTTGGTTGTAGTTCAAAAAGTTGTATAATAGCAGTTTATGTCAGGTGTATTGTAATTATAAGTCAAGTATTTTCAAAAATTTCAGAAATAAATGAAATTATTTAATGTCAGCACTTTAACACAAAAAAAGAAGTCTTGTAAAAGTATAATATTTACTTCATTGCTTTAACTCTTTTAATGCAAGCTACAATGAAAATCAAATTAACAATTCAACTTATGCTTTTGTTTGTTCTTCAAAGAGCAGTTGAAGCAGTTTATTTCAGCTGATGCGTAAAATCAAATAAAAGATTTAAGAAGATTTGAGAAGTAAATGCAATTATTTAGTTTCAGCCCTTAAGTACAAATAAAGTAGAAAGAATGAAACCTTTTAATAGTTTTAATACAAGCTGGAAAGAAAATCAAATTTGTAATTAAACTTATTCCATTGTTTGTAATTCAACAGATTGTTTTCTTGATTAGTTTCATTAAAACATTCATAATAAAAATGTTTAAATGTATGTGTTAACGTAGGATATTTACTAGAATTAGAACACACTTATTTTAGGTGCGTTCGTAATTATTAAAACAAGGTAAAAACCGTCAAATTTCGACAAAAAATTGTTTAAGCAGGAACTGTTTCTTTGATTCATAATAAACTTACAAAATTAGCTACAATAAAATTACATATGCGCCTTATATTGGTAAATCTATCTCTTAAACAAATGATATTTAACCTAAAGTTAACAAAATACTATTTCTATAAAACTCAGTTGGAGAAAACTTTACTCGTACATGTACGGAGTAAAAAATAATAAAGATCTATTATTATGATAAAGTTATCAATTAAGTCTTTTATACTGGTATTACAAAATGAAAAAAGAAAAGCAAAATTTATCCCACTTTGACTCAATCATAGAATTTTTCCCCCGTGAAATCTAAACTGGACATCATTTTCACCATATCAAAATTTACATATGCATTTTCATATCTGCATTGAGTTTATCAAACAAATTCGTATTTTAATTTGATCATTTTTATTCAAAACTTGAAGCCTCTATGCTTACAGCTGAAACAGATATTAAATTATTTATATTTCTTTAATTTTAAATGAAATTTTGTAAATGAAGCCAAAATTCGCTAGGTTTTATACCAGATGATACTCTTGAAACAACACTTGTTTAAATTTTAATTTTTACCCTTTTAATTGTAAAATGGCAACATAAAGATACGGTAATCATATTTGTTCTTTTTTTAATTTGCTTTTAATAGTATTCCGGTTGCCACGATTATAAAAACGATATTTAAAACTGCAAAAAATTATTATTTCAAAAATAAATTAAGATACTGTTTTCAAATAAATTGCATTTAAAAGTACACTTATTTCCCCTATACGACGGTATTAAATTGAAAATGTGCTATGCTTAAAATTTTGTAGTAGGAAAAATTGAAAGACCAAAATTGCATTTCGAATTTCAATGTGCTGCCATTCGCAAAATGACGTATGCGTTATGGACAGATACATTTGGCCTTTATAACATAGCCACACAGTCCCTATAATCGCCATTCAGTCCGATCCGTATATAACAGAGAAATTACTACCCAACTGAATTATTTGAAATTTAAAATAAATAATTTTGCATATATTTGTCAAGTCATATTTAAAGCTTTAAGAAAATGGAATGTATAGTTTAATTCCAGGAACAATCAAAAGGATTCCGTTACATTACGATCAAACGGAGAAAATTTTAATTTCAAGTACATTTAAATGATATTTTACTGAGTCGAACATAATATAATTGATGTGCATCTATGAAGTATATACTAAAAAATACATTTTGCACAATATGTGGTGCAAAAAATATTTGTTATTAATTTACATGTCCACAAAAAAGTATTCCATTACACAATGTTAAAGGGGGGGGGACACTGCAGTGCGTTTTAATACTATTAAATTATTTCATATTTTATGAATTTGATATACAGAGTGGTTATAAATTAACGTGAGGTGTTCAGAGTTCTCTAGCGAGTAAAGTATTGGACGAAACATAACCAAATTGCATGAGCATGCATAGTAGACCATGGGATTTCAAATTCTAAAAATAAATTAATTAAATTAAAAATAAAAAATAAAAAATTGCCACAAGGGGCAATTTTAGAGTTGTTTACCGACTAAAATGCATTAATTTGCATATAATCCGTTCTGTGTAGCGATCATGAGTATAAAACGAAATATTGGGAGAGTTCTCACCATACGGGACCATGCTTTACTGGTCAAGCTGTGTTATCAGCAGAAAGAGAATTGCAATGCTGTTCTTCCTGAATTTCGCCGATTAAAGAATATGCAAAAAGGACCGATGAGCATAACAAATTTACAAAAGATGATGCATCGATTTATAACTGCGTGGCAATAAAGCCAAGGACGCAAAGTTACTAGTCAATAACAAATTGACGAAGTTATAACTGCTGTTGTCGAACGAGAGAGGAAAAATGTGCAGGGTGCCATCAGCACTTGGGCAGTATCTCAGCAGTATAAAATTGATATGTATTGTATTTTTTGGCATTTAATAATTCAACATTTACAGTAATACACTTTTGGTGCGCCAAAATTGCCCCTAGTGGCGATTTGTTTGGGGGTTGGGGCTGGGGGACCAGCAAAGCATCATCCCGTAAAGTGAGAGCCATCGCAAAGTAGATGGTCTAAGAATGATGAGAACTCTCCCAGCCTTTCTTTTTATACTCACGATCGCTACACAGAACTGATCTTATGCAAATTAATGCATTTTAGTCGGTAAACAACACTAAATTTGCCCCTAGTGGCGATTTTTTTATTTTTTATTTTCTTTATTTTTTTTTAAGAATTCGAAATCCCATGGTCTATTATGTATGCTGATCAAATTTGGTTATGTTTCTCCCAGAACATTACTCGCTAGAGGGCTCTGAACACATCACGTTAATTACTAACCACCCTGTACATTTTTGAGGTTTACTACAAGTTACTTCTTGTATCATAGAAAATATATAGTATTTACTTGTCTACACAAAAGACTTCGGCTACTATACTGTATATGATGTACTGCATACTATTACAGCAAGATCCGAATATTTTAAAAACTGTGTTATAGTACGAACGTACCTCATTTGCTGCGTTTGACGTGCAATTTCCAACTTGTTGATATTCTTGTTAGGAATAAAATACTCGAAAAAAAAAACACTCTTTTTTTATATGGATAAACAAATTTTTGTCAAATGTTTAATTTTGTATACTTAAGACGATAGCTTGAGTTAGTATTTGGCCCGGTGAACATGTACAGTTTTTTAAGCTCCGGCGCCGCTGCGGCGACATACGTCCACCTTGCGGTCGTTTTTCCAAGCTTTTCCCATCCACACCGCAGCTGCGCCGCACACGCAATTCCGGTTTATAGTACCTTGTTGCCTACTGAGAACTGCACACTAGGGTGGAACGAAAGTATAGGGAAAAATATTTTCTTTTGAAAATAATTTTGTAATAGCAATTAAAAGTTGCCTTTGTATGTTAACGATAAAACTACGAAGTTTTTTCGTTCTAAATTTATATCTTGTGGTGCCGCAAGAGCCTTAAAAACAGGGATTAAAAAAAATCCAAATTTAGCATAATATTATAATTTGATTTTCACTGTTTTAACTTTACATTTTAAAAATCAAATATTCTTTTTAATAGCAATCTATACATGCTTCTTTACTATAACAATAATAATATTAAGTTCAATTGAGGTAAATTTATGTATTAAGTTTTTGCAAAAGTCAAATAAATTAGCTTTTTCCAAAAAGAATCAAGATGTAATATCAGTTTGAATTTAGCAGTTGTAATTACTTTTTTTTACAAATAGTTGTTCAAACACTTTTTTTGATAATATGTAAAACTTTTTAAAAACCCCTTCAAATTCATCAGGATCCCTTGTTTTTCTGTCCAATTCACGAAACAGGTGGTGCAAAGGCAACTCATTTAAGTGGAACAAACAAATAAGCCACTGCAGTCGTCTGTTCAGATCTTTTGCCATTAAAGCAATCATAACGTTATTAACTCCAATGTTTGTGGGTGTCCCATCGCACTGAAAAGCAGTTACAGTTGATATGTTCAAATGATTGTTACAATTAAAGTACTCTATTATGGTATTTTTTATAGCTTCGCCTGTTCCCAAATGCAGGGGTTACATGCCCTAGAAAAGATGAATTGGGCACTTTTACTAAAGAAATATGTTCTTCTATGACCGTCTTTTTTGTAAAATTTGTTCCCTTTTTTATATTTCACACTTGCTTTATCCTTTCTTCCATCGAAAAACAAACCTATATTTTCTCCAACTTGGTTAAGGCTTCTTACTATCTTTTTCTCCGATTCTTGGCTCTCTCTCTTCGAATTTTTATCCTATCAATTACTTTACCTTTGTTCTCCCCTGTAATCAGTCCAACATTTTTCAGAGCAGCACTTGCGATAGTTGCAGCAACTCCGTCTGAAACTCCAGATCGGTTACAGACACTTGCTACTGTAGGAAGTACTACTCGCTTGCAGTATCCAAGTGGTAAAGTAATTTTTGGGACTGCATGTTAAGTTTCCTTTAGATGTTTTCTCAGGATCTGATTGAAGGGCATCATTTTCAGCTTTTTTAGCAGCCTTAACTACTAATTTCTGATTGTACTTGTACTTTAATTGTTTCTGTTTGACCTGTTGCTTCTTCTATTCTCTTTGTGTTAAAATCTTGGAAATAACTTTATGACTCCACTTTTACTCATTTTTTTCACAGTTCTTTGGTCAATTAAAAAATCTTGTTCAAGTTTAGGTACTTTTTTCTTTTTTCGCACTTACAGACAGAAAATACTTTGCACTTACAGGTTGCTACATCAAAAAGACGTTTATTTTCATTTAAAAACTTTGCTGCAATTAAATCACATTTTTATGTACCTTTTCTACTTTTTGATATTAAAATACTTCTTTCTTTATCGTGATAGGTTTTTACCATTTTTAACATGCGGGTATGAGATACTATAGGAATAGATGCTTTCGACCAAACTTTCTTAATAACAATATCAAGTATTCCATTCGAAGTTGGTTCTTTTGATGTTTTTTTCTGGTTTCAGCTCATGTCATATATAAAGATATTTCATAATGTCATAATAAGTTGGAAGATTTAAATAGCTTAATTCTTTAGGGGATCCAAAAATTGGGCATTCTAACTTTTGTCTCCTCTGAACTGAAACTGCCATTACACTAAAGTTAAAATATTAACTAATAAATTTAATACTACCACTAATATTCAAGTTTACATATTCATAAATAAAACAAAATCCAAAAAGAACAGCATAATAAGATTTGTTACTCAAACAATTCATTTGCTTGCGTCGGACTTACGAGAGAAACATGTGACCAGACCTACAGCTACATGCATCCCTTACTCTTTTGCCACCCTACACCAGCCAATAATATACCGCTTGAATCAAGGTTACTTCAAACCACGTACTATTCTCCTGTTGACTATTAATTTTCAGAATTAAAAATTTTTTTGCTGCGTTTTTAAGTTAAAAGTAAGGTTAATCTTTTCTATTATGAAATACTATTAAAATCTAAAGAAATGGAAGTTAAAAAGTGCAGATTTAGTAGCATAAATAATGAAGGCATGAGGTATAAAACTATAATATCTACTGTAAAGTAGTTTATGTGTGTTATTTAAAAATTGAAAAAGGACATTTCATATTTAAAATATTTTTTTTTTTTTTTTTTACAAAACCAAATTTATCAAAATTCGTAAAATCTGCTTAAAAATCATATATTCAAGTCCTTTGCGGCACCTCTAAATATATTATGTTTGTTAAAATATTTTAATACTGTCTTAACAAAGGCCTTAGACAACTTTTTATCGCTATTACATATTGAAATTAAAAAATATTTTTTTTCGTTCCACCCTACTGCACACGTCCGGTAAAATACGTAAATACGGCAAGGATGGTGGAAGTTGATATTGAAATTTTGATTGGATAACGCAAAAATAATCCGCTTTCTAGAATACACGTCCATCGTTGTCGACGGTCTGATTCTTACTGCCGCAGCTGGAAAAATCGGACATGTGCATCACATGTTGCGGGCATGCAGCGGCGCCGGACTTGAAAAAACCGTACGTGTGCACCGGGGTCTTTGTTGGACATTTATACGAATCGAATTTTCTTGTTTTTAACCCTTCCAGTAGCAAAGTACTACTGACGCTAAAAATATTGAAGTAATTGACTCGTACCAAGATTTACGAAAAAAAAAAATGGAATTAAGGAAAAGTTCTTGTAAATGCACATTATGAATTCAAAATTTTAATGCCAAAATTCTGTTGACACTATGGCATTTGGGCAAAGTAAGAAAAAGTAACTGCCATTTTGAATAGTAACTGTTATATGAAATATATTAGTGACATGAAAGTGATTAGGACCAATCGCACGGTACCAAAATTATTGCTCTATAAAATTATTACGTTTTTTTAATGCACTGTACAACAGGGTGTATAATTTTTCCAAAGGTTTGATTTTCATATGACTTTGATTACGCACCGTGTCTGAGTGTTGTAAAAGGTATGTATGCCAAATTTCATGAAGATTAGATAATATTTAGGGGTTGCACACTTTGATAACTTTTATTTCAAAGTAGTGAAAATTCTAATATTGGAGTGCTTTGTACTAATGGGCTTCTCATGCATTTCTTCTTTTTTTTGAGGTAATTGAACTTTAAAATGGGAACCAAAAGAGGAATTTTGCCGTTAGATAGGGTGTTAGTGGTGAGATTTTTGGAAGTTGGCCCTCATCAAAGGAACGAGTACATTTAGATTTTACCTATCATTAGAAGGAAATCAACGAAACAAATTTGGATGCTGCTAAATCTATCAGTACTAAACTACAGAAAGTGAAAATGAAAGTACTGTGAAATTCAAAGGGCGGGCCCTGGGGCATGTATACTCTCCTCTCCCGGAATATTGACATGTACTTCCCGGAAGATTTGAGATTTTTTTTTTCTGGGGTCAAAAAGTACAATTTCCATCCCATAACTCATTTATTCGTTTTCTGTTTGGTCCATGTTTAATTTCCAAAAATGGAATGCTTCTATTGCCTCGATGACGCGTTTTCTGATTGGTCCATGTATAATGTCCAAAAATGGTATACTTCTGTTGCTACAATGACAAAAAAGTAATAAAAACTTTAAAAAATAATAATTCAAAAACAAATTATGATAAATATTCCAATCAAATTTCATTTAAAAGTGCATTTTTTTTTCTATACTCAACGGTGTAAAAATTTAAAATATGCGATATTTAAAAGTTTAAAATTTGTTCATGATGGGTCCAGAAATATTAATGTTTAATCCATGTCGTACGTAATATTATTCGCTCAGAAATCAGTCTGATTATCCCCATCAAAGGCAAAAGTACATTTTAGCCGTTGAAGTTGTATGTCTATTAACTACTGTTTTTATCATTGGTCTGGAAATATTAATGTTTAATGCATGGCGTACGTAATATATATGACTTGTTATGATAATTTTAAAAATGATGTTTATTATTATTATTAATTTAAATATAGAAATTATTTTAAGTCTTTAAAATTTTAGTCTTTGAAAATATCATTTTCCAAATAGTCGTTGTAATTTCTTAAATTACAAATTTTTTTAATTCTTTTGTTTCAGTGACTTAGTCTATTTCTCACTGTTATGTAACTTCTGAGTTTCTTTGCCTTTTCTTTGTTCTTAAGTTTTATTGTCCCTTTTCTCTTAATCACACATTATAGTTCTTATTACTCTGAAACTGAATTTTGTATGTTATCGATAATAATAATAATCGATTTTACTTGAGAATAAAGTTTCCTTCAAAAGGAGATGTATAGTGTCTAAAGTGTCTCTTGAAAATAGACACTTCTATTTAATTACAAGCTTGGAATTTAGGTTAATACACTAGAAATAAATCAATAAACAACGAGAGGCAGACACGGTGTTTTCATAGTGTGAAAGAATAAATAGCAAAAAGAGATCTAGTTCAAATAATTTATCTGTAAAATGTACTGTTGTCCCAATAAATATTTTCAAAGTGATTTAAAGAAAAAAGATTTATTCTGTTGAATATGTTTTATAAAATATATGTGTATTCAAATATATACATTTCTACCGGGAAATTTTAAGAAAAACCTTTCTTAATAATTTATTTTCCACTTTCAAATTTATTTTGGTTTAAAAAGATGTGTTGTGGGTTGAAACACTATAAAGATGAATATATTTTATTATATGAAAAACTAATGCAAACAGATTTTGGTTGATCAAGTACCTGAAAGGCTCTAAAAAATTGTGAAAGGATATAAAGAAAAAACTAGTGGAAGAAGAGAAAAAAGTAAACTCGATCTAAAAAATGTTACACTAAAAATTGGCAAGAATTTTCAATCTAAATAAGGGCATAGAAAAATCTTTACTTTTGTTTCAGCGATTTTGTCCATTTTAAACTTTTATGTCATTTTCGAGTTTCTTTGCATTTCTTTGTTCTTAAGTTTTATTATCCTTTTTCCTTTAATCACTCATCTGCGTTCTTACTACTCTGAAACTGAATTTTGTATGTTATCGATAACAGAAATAATCGATTTCACTTGAGAATAAAGTTTCTTTCAAAAAGAGAAGTATAGTGTCTAAAGTGTCTCTTGAAAGTAGACACTTATATTTAATTACAAGCTTGGAATTTAGGTTAATACACTAGACATAAATCAATAAACAACGAGAGGCAGACACGGTGTTTTCATACTGTGAACGAATAAATGCCAGAAAGAGAATTAGTTCAAATAATTCACCTATAAAATAGACTGTTTTCCCAATAAATATATCCTGGGTGATTCAAAGAAAAAAGATTTATTCTATTGAATATGTTTTATAAAATATTGAATCACGGGACAGACTTGGCTACATTTAAAAAGTATGCATTTATGAATTCGACAACCCCTCTTTTTCAGTGTATAAAACCTAATAATTTGTTTAATACAATAACCTTTAATATGTTTTGTTTACCATTTTAAAATGATCTTTTGGAGAAAGTTTCATCTGTCTTAAAATCATTTAACATTGGGGTTTATTTAAAAGTGTTAAATAAAATGGCCACACATATAAATATGATAAAATTAACTGTAGTTGTTTATATGATTTCATGCAGTGAATGTGACAATGTTTATATCCACTACTCAAAACAATTAAAGGATATTGCACTTTTAGGTGGATTTTGTATCTGGGAAACTTTTTAGCTGATTGATGCATGGTCGACAGACATAGTAAGTTATATGAGAATAAATTACACATGTTTGGCAGAAAAAAATGCATTTTATTGCGCATTTGTGTACAAAAGGAAAAAAACACAATTTGTGCATATGAGAAAAAAAGAATAAGAAAAGGTGTTTTCTTCAAAGAAAATCATTTTCAGTAGGGGGTATGGTTTCCACGGGCGGCCAGCAACGTTGAACACCTGTTGCGAAATCTCCTCCGATGAAAGTGACGTTTGTTTCTCGTCTGCGAGCGAGCGATGTATTTATAATGTATTTATATGATGCTAAGTGGCAACTAGTTTTGTTGCCTTGACGACCAGTTTTTTGGAATGTTTTTAGTTTAGTTTAGGAGTAGTTGAATTTAATGGATCTTTGGAATGTTATATTAATTGAAAAATAGTGGAAATACCAGAATGTCTGGTATTGTACATATTTGTAAATATTTCATCACATTTTGAATAAACTTATTAGAAACAAGAAAACCTTCTGATATGGATGTAATTTTCTCTTCATGGTGACCCGGACGTGATCGTTTATGCTAGAATATAGCTGTTTATGAAACGCCATTTCACGCATTAAGGAATATGAAATTTTTTTTTTTCTGAAAATAATGATGAACACATTCATCTTTTAAAGAATTTATCTGGCGAATCCGGCGGGTTTAGAAATCGCGGCCACAACGATGAAATTTGAGGTAGGTTCAATTTGATTATTAATTTATATATTTGCATGGAATATCGTTTGAAAATAAATAAATAGAATGTTTTGGTTTCGTTATGAAATTTATTGTTTTAGTTCCGAAATTGATAAATTAATTATTTTAATCTCGGATTGAAAATAGATGATTATTGAAATTTATTTTCGTTTGGAAATATTTAATGATATTATACTAGGAAATATTTTATTATATCGTTTTGAATATGGATCTGGAAAAAATAAAAAAGAAACGTACTTCCGTTCGAGGGAGTATAACGAAACTAATTTCTAAAATTGAATCTATTTTGAAGAATAATGATATGGAAATTTCTTTGAAAATAGAAGAAATTAAAGATTGTCAGGAACAAATAAATGAAAAATTTTCGGAACTAAAAGAGCTAGATAAAGAAATTTTTGAGCTCACGGATATTAAAGAGGTTGAAAATGAAATTTCGTGTTGTGAAGAATATTTAGAAAAAATTGTTAAATATCGAGGTAGAATGACGCGTTTTATAAAAGAAAACGACATTAAATCTAATGATACTGCCTCTAAGGATAAGCCAGTGATATATAACAGTGACCTTTCACCCGCGATCTTGCATAACAAAACCAGAACACTTAAATTGCCAAAATTGAGTATAGTTAAGTTTTATGGGGACTGTAGTCAGTGGCTAGATTTTTGGAACTCATATGAGGTTGCTGTTCATAACAACGACTCATTGAGTAAAATCGAGAAATTCACTTATTTAAAGACGTATTTAGGTGGATTAGCATTAAGTGCTGTTTCTGGCTTTTCGCTAACGAATGAGAATTATGATTCATCAATTCAATTATTGAAAAGTAGATTTGGGAGATCGGATTTAATAATTAGTTCCCATATGAATAAGCTTTTGCTTACGGAACCTGTAAGGAATTCTTCGAATGTAGTAGGGTTAAGAAAAATGTATGACGCGATTGAAGTACAGATCCGATCACTGCAATCGCTTGATGTTGCAACTGAAACATATAGTAATTTGTTATGTCCGGTAATTTCACAGAAAATTCCCGAAGATTTAAGTTTGAGTTATAATAGGAATCGGGAAATGAGTGAATTATTTGATATTAAGAATTTAATGGAATTTTTGAGAAAGGAGGTAGAATGTCGGGAAACATCGTTATTGTTAGCTAATTCTAAGGGTGGAAATACAAATGAATCAACATTCCGTAATAAGGAAATAATTCAAAACAGTAAAAATAAATATTATTTGAATCAGAAAAGAAATGATAACACAAGGCTTTCTTCAGCCGCTGTCTTAACAACTGCTACGAATAAAACTTGCATTTTTTGTCTTGATAAGAATCACTCAAGTATGAACTGTCCTCTGACAATAAATGAAAGAAAAAATTCTCTTAAAAGTAATGGTCGTTGTTTTATTTGCTTTAAACGAAAACACATCGCTAAATTTTGTTTTAAAAGGAATCAGTTATGCAAAATTTGTAAATTGCGTCACAATGAATTAATTTGCGACAAATCGCTGTCCTCCGTTAAAAATAATTCGGATGATAAAAACTCTGACTCGACGCCAGATATTGTGACGTCATTAGCTTCCACCAGATGTTTCAAAAATAAAAGGGAAAGAAAAGAATGTTCTCCTATTTTGTTGCAGACACTCAGTGCAATAGCAAAGGGAAACAAAAAATCTAAAATTGTTCGTGTTTTGTTAGATGGGGGATCGAATCGGACTTTTGTTGAAAAACGGATTGTGGATTCGTTAGGTTTAAAGATCATAAAAAGAGAAACATTTCGAATTCATTCCTTTGCGGACAAACAAACAAAATCAAGTGAGTGTTATGATATAGTGGAAATTGAATTGGAAAATACAACAGAGACTCATAAATGCATCAAAATACAAGCCGTGGTGATTGATAAAATTACGCATGGAAAAATTGAAATTCCTTCTCAATGGGTTAAGAATCTTGCACTACGTCAAGGAATTGAATTATCTGATAATGCAACTAGTAAAGATATACACATTTTGATCGGTTCAGACTATATATGGGAAAAAAACATTTCATATTTATTTACTTAGAAGTTGTCACAAATAAAAATTAAATTAAAGAGTTGACATGTTTCGGTTCATTAATAAGAACCGTATTCATAACATATAAAATCAGTAGAAAATTAAATGACACTGGATATAAACCATTCCAGTTAGTCCATATCCAGTGTCATTTAATTTTCTACTGATTTTATATGTTATGAATACGGTTCTTATTAATGAACCGAAACATGTCAACTCTTTAATTTAATTTTTATTTGTGACACCTTCTAAGTAAATAAATATGAAATGTTTTTATACGTGAATGAAAAAAGGTGAAGTGATTTTGTTTTAGTTTTTGAAAAAACGAAAGCTAACAACAGTTTTAACATTATATATGGGAAGTTTTGTGTGATAAAATTGTTAGATTTAGTGGATGTTTGGTTGCAACAGAGAGTTTGTTCGGATTTGTAGTTCAAGGTAGGGAAGGAAATTCGGAATCTAGAGATATTTTGGTAAATCATGCGATTGTTATGAGGGAAGAGTTAGAATATGAGAGAGTTAAAAATTTATGGGAATTGGAGGCAATAGGAATAAAACCAGATAAGGTAATGTCGCGATCAGATTTAGACATTATCAATAAATTTGAACAAAATACCTTATATAAAAATAACAGATATGAAACTAGGCTGTTGTGGAAGGAAAATTTTAAGGAGCTTAAAAGTAATTATGAGATTGCAGAACGGCGTTTGATGAGCCTATGCAATAAATTTCGTCGCGATTCTAATTTGTACATTAAATATAAGGATATTATTGAGGAACAGCTAAAAGAGGGTATAATTGAACAAGTTGAATGTCAATCCGAACTTGATAAAGATAAGGGATATTTTATGCCTCACCATGCAGTAGTGCGCGAATCTAAAGAAAGTACTAAAGTTAGGATTGTATACGATGCGTCTTCCAAGGATAAACATAAACAATCTCTTAACGATTGTTTAGATAGTGGTCCCAATCTTAATCCAGATTTACTTAAAATTATTTTAAAATTTCGCTATCATCGAATTGCTTTTTGCGCGGACATACAAAGAGCCTTTCTTGAGGTCGGTATTGTAGAGGAAGATAGGAAATTTTTACAGTTTTTATGGTATAAGGGTGGGGCAGATCTAGATTTCTGTGGCCGTGATGTCAGAATTCTAAGATTCGCCAGAGCAGCCTTCGGTGTTAAATGTAGTCCATTCCTTTTGAGTGGTACCATTAGACTGCATTTGAAGAAATATAAAACTTCGAATCCAGAGGCATATAACATTCTGAAAGAACTATATGTCGACGACCTAATTAATGGAACGGACACTGTAGAAGAAGCCATTACGGTAACAAAAGATGCCGTATCTATTCTAAAGGCAGCCAACATGAATTTAAGGCGATGGACTTCTAATTCCCCAAATTTAACTGAAAAATGGAAGAACAACAATCTAGAATGTCGTGAAGATCCTGTTGATTCTAATGTGTCCTTGAAGATTTTGGGTTTAATTTGGAATAATAATTCTGACACTCTTAAAATCGAATTATTGGGAATTTTGATTTCGGCAAGACTATCATCATATCTACGATCTACCTTTCCGACAGTACCTGAAAATAACATCTTTTTTTGGACTGATTCAGAAATATTTTTGTACTGGATCAAAGGTAAAGCCGATGACTACAAACAATTCATATGCAATCGAATTATAGAAATTCAAGAAAAAACAAATCCCTTGAATTGGAATTTTTGTGATGGAAAGTAAAATCGAGCGGATAAATTGACTCGTGGTGTAAGTGCTCGATCTTTAATTAATGACGAGATTTGGTGGAAGGGTCCTCCTTGGCTTCATGAAATTGATATGAATAGTTTTGATGGCAACTACATTGAAAAGGACATTCCAGATTTTGAAAAGGAAAAGAGAAAAGGTTATCTTGCGCTGCAGGCGTTCGTAGAATTGACTGAACCGTTATTGAATCTGAACAGATATAGTAACGTAAATAAGATTTTAAGAATTACAGCATACATTTTTCGATTTGTCCATAATTGCAAAAGGAAAAATGAAAATTTCACAGGAGTATTAACAACAACGGAACTGTTTAATGCTGAAGAATATTGGGTACGATATATTCAACAGACCGAGTTTAAACATGAATATTGTCTTCTTAAGGAAGGGAGATCCATCAAAACCGACTCAAGACTGTATTCTTTAAATCCTTTTTAGACTGAAAGTGGAATAATCTGCCTGGGTGGTAGACTGCAGCAATCAAATTTTCAATTTTACGAAAAACATCCTAAATTATTACCCGGCAAAGGAAGATTTACCGAACTTTTAATTATAAGAGAACATGAAAATCTGTTGCACTCTGGAGTTTCAGACACACTGACTCAGATACGTGAAAATTATTGGATCCTTAGAGGTCGCCAAACGGTGAAATCTTGTTTAAATAAGTGCCTAATTTGTAAAAAATTTAAAGCGAAACCTGGCAGTCAAGTGATAGCTCCATTACCACTTAATAGAATCCATGAATCTAAACCGTTTGAAGTTACTGGTATCGACTTCGCAGGGCCTTTATATGTTAAAGACAAAGACAAGGTGTACATTGCACTTTTCACATGTGCTGTTACTCGCGCCATCCATTTGGAAATCGTTAGTAGTCTCCACACTGAACAATTCTTGATGGCGTTCAGAAGATTTGTTTCTCGAAGAGGGATATGCAGAACTGTTAACTGCGACAATGCCAAAACCTTCAAGGCAGCTGAAAATGAACTAAAAACACTCTACGCGAACGTTGCAGATCCAAATGTCCAAAATTACTTTGGAAAAAAGGGCATAAAATTTACATATATTGTTGAAAGAGCAGCTTGGTGGGGTGGTTATTGGGAGAGGATGGTTAAGATGACTAAAATTATATTAAGGAAAATATTAGGGAGGGCTTTATTATCATTTGAAGAATTACAAACTATTCTGACCGAAATTGAGGCAATTTTAAATTCTCGGCCCATTACGTATGTGTATAATGATGCTTCAGAACCATCACCTCTCACCCCATCACATTTTTTAATCGGGGAAAGGATAACATCTTTACCTAACCACCAGGTTTGTCGTAACAATGAGCAGATCTTCTCCAGCTCAAAAAGATTTTTATTGAAAAGATATTTGTATAGAGAAAAATTGTTGAACCAATTTTGGAAACGTTGGAAGGGAGAATATCTGCCCCAACTAAAAGGTATACATAATGTACATCCCATAATTGAAAATTGTGAATTTAATGTAAATGATGTAGTTTTAGTAGGTGACGACAAGTTTCCGAGACATTTGTGGAAATTAGCTAAAATCACCGAACTTTTCAAGGGACGAGATGAAAAAGTCAGAAGTGTAATGTTGAAGACAGCATCAGGGTTTATAAAACGACCCGTACAACTGATTTATAAGTTAGAACTTTAATTAATATTTTATGATTTCTCTAAGTAAGTAAAATAATTGTATTTGTTATATATATTTACCTTATTATTGTTCATTATTGTTTGCATTTAATTTTGATGAATGTATTCATCGGGGGGGAGGATGTTGCGAAATCTCCTCCGATGAAAGTGACGTTTGTTTCTCGTCTGCGAGCGAGCGATGTATTTATAATGTATTTATATGATGCTAAGTGGCAACTAGTTTTGTTGCCTTGACGACCAGTTTTTTGGAATGTTTTTAGTTTAGTTTAGGAGTAGTTGAATTTAATGGATCTTTGGAATGTTATATTAATTGAAAAATAGTGGAAATACCAGAATGTCTGTACATATTTGATTATTGTACATATTTTTTTGACGAGTTGGGGTATTCTGCCCCACTCTTCCAGAAGAACTCTTTCCAGTTCTTGGAGAGTTTGTGGGGGTTGTTGGCGGCCAGAAACTCGTCTTTCTAGAGCGTCCCAAACGTGCTCGATTGGATTCATGACTGGAGAACACGCTGGCCATTCCATTCGAACGGCCTCGAAAAGGAAATCCTCCACCAGGTTTGCACGATGTGGCCTGCAGTTATCGTCCATTAAAATGAAGTTATCTCCGATTGCTGCAGCGTAAGGGACTACAATAGGTCTGAGGATCTCATCCCTATATCGGCGACCAGTCAGAGCTCCATCTCGAATGACGTAGAGGTCAGTGCGCCCGTCAATGGAGATGCCACCATACACCAACACTCCTCCACCGCCAAATCTGACACTTTCGTGCACAAACGCAGGATTATTCCTACTGCCACGGTCCCTCCAGATGAAAATACGCCTATTATCCGGATGCACAGAAAAACGGGACTCGTCAGAAAACAGAATATTGCTCCATTCATTTCTCCTCCAGTTGACATGCTCGGTTGCCCACTCCCTGCGGTCGCGACGATGCCTTGATGTTAATCTAACACATACTATCATTCGGTGAGCATACAGACCTACAGCATGGAGCCGGTTTCGAACAGTCTGAGTTGAGATCATGGTGCCTGTAGCCGAGCGAAGGTGTTGTTGGAGAAGAGTAACGTTCATGTTTCGGTGTCTCCGAGCTGTTAACGTTAAATACCGATCTTCATTGGGCGTTGTTCCCCATCTACGACCTTGCCCTGGTCTTCGGCCTCCACATCCACTCTCCAAAAAACGGTTCCAGATCCTGGAAATGACACTTTGTGACACTCCAATGGCTTGCGCTACTTCGGCTTGAGTTTGGTCCCCTTCTAACCTGCCAACAATTCTCCAAGCTTCTGAATCTGTCAAATGACTTCGCTGAGACATCGTACTCATCGAAACAAAGCAATCACTGAATGCCGATCATCCTTGTCTTCATTCACTTTTATCCAGTTGAAAGTCAAATTTCATTCGCTGCCGCCGAAGCGACGTTTTTGACCTCGAACTCAAAATTTGCATACTCCACAGTTTGAAAACCAGAAAAATTTGCTTTTGTGATTCTCTTCTTCTATTTTCGGCAAAAAAAATTTCGTTTATATCTTTATTTTATATAAAACTTCAAATATCCTTTAATTGTTTTGAGCAGTGTAGATGAGACTTGTACATCGATATAAATAAGACTAAATACCATATTGGCATTTTTAAAAGTGGACAACTAAATCTTAAATTAGCACAGCATGCCTTTGAAACATACCACACCGTACCTTTTAAAAATTTGTTGATTTTGAAAAATAACTGCAGAGCTTATTATCACACAGCGTCGAATTACCATAAAGTATTGAGGAAGACGCCGGTCCCCACCAAATCCGTCCTTCTGGAGGACGGCTTAAAGCGAGGCCCGGTGAAAGAATTTTTCGAGGCCTTTTTCTTTCAGTTTCTTAACATGATCTTGTCTACTATACTATTAATAAAAAATAATGGTTTTCACCTACATACTGTGACCCGAGGAGCCAAAGTTCAATCCTCTAGCTATTGTAAAGGAATAGCATTTGTGTGTTTGTAGGGATAATTTCTGGAATTACTGAACCAATTTCAAAATTAATGATGTCAAATTGAAGAAGAAAGTCCCTCTTCAAACATAGGCTATATTGTATGTCAAGAGAACAATCTTTTCTTAGTTAAAATCATAATTTGATATTAAAGATTTTCTATTATACCTTCTTTTTATTAAAGGAAAAATATTTTATATCCAGACACGAGACCTCTCTAGGTGTGGCCTGTGCGGCTGTACCTGTCGTGTACCCCTAATGACGGCTTTGGTTCCACCACTGACCTGAAGAAGATGGAACCGGTGACCATTTATGCTTTGCAGAAAGATCAGGTATCAGAACTCTCTAAAAGCATCATATTTATTTGTCTGGTTTTTGAACAAAAACATGTACAGGCAAATAAAGAATTCAGCAAGATAATTTGGACACTTACTACCAATTAAAAAGTGTTACCAACAACTAAATAAGTTAAGGTAAAAAAAGTAAAATCTTGCTTAGAATTGAGTGGCATTTGTCTACAAGGCCTGTTAATATGAAACTACGCAATACGGCATCTTGTACAACACGGCTTCTCAACTCATGTTACCCGAATTGATTTCGTTGTCCACTCCAAATTCAGCACTGTAATTAAAATCTTTTGGAAAAAAAGGAAAGAAATGCATGTAGCATAGATTATGAAGCACTTTCCAACACATCCAGAATCATGTAACAAAACTGCATCGTTTTAAAAATTAAAATATGTGCATGCTGAATTTTAAAACATACTCTCCATCGATTGTTAAGTAGTGTAATCGATTTCTTTTATGTGTACTTGTAAATTAAGGAAAAATCTTATGAATGCTCAGTTTTAACATGATCGTAGTGAACTTCACTAATTTGTATAAGTTTCAATACATTTTAAATAGCGTATCTTCATTAAAATACTCTCCAAACGATTTTTCCCTCTATGTTATAACATAATCAAGTACCGTATTTACTCGTGTATAAGGCGCACTTTTTTTCCAAAAAAATAGGGCAAAACTCCTAGGCGCGCCTTATACACGGAATATTTTTTTGTACTGTTGGATGCAGTCGAACATTATACATATGAAACAAAAAATTATTCAAAGAAGATATTCAAACTCGGAAAATGTTACTTAATTGAAGTATTACTGCATATTTGTTTCCTTCCTTGCAGATTTTTATACAACAGAACTAATGACATTATCTAAACTCTAATAAGAAAATTCTCTTTACCGGCACGTATTCCTATTTCCCGTCAATCTTTTACAACCCGAAGTCTAAAAATGTATTTTCGTCTTGTTTTCTGGTCTGGTGTAATGTTTGTTTCGACTTTTTTTTACTGAAATTAATTTAGTCATTCTTCATTAGAATATCAAATTTATAGTGCGCCTTATATATGAGATTTTAAGAAATCGCCATTTTTACTTGTAAAGTAGGGGTACGCCTTATACACGCGTGCGCCCTATACACGAATAAATAAAGTAATTTTGAGTGTCTCTGTGAATGGAACATTAATCGCACACACTTCACATGCAATAACAAACATCCATTGGTGACCCTAAATAAGCTTTATCAATTCCATAAAAATATGAGTATACTTAGGGGTGTTAGAGCGTGGACAGACAGAAAGACAAACAGAAAGCATTAGCTTTTTTCAACTATGTTAGAAAGTACTAAAAAAGGAATTTCAGACTTAAAGTTAGGCGTTATATTAAAAATAAACATTAAATATCTTTAAAACAATGTATTTAGAATAAACATTGAATGTTTATAATATATTATATTAAAATATATATATTTTTTATACCTATCTACTCTCTGTTTTTAAATCCATCCAAATTTTCACCTTTAAGATATTTTAAACATTTTATTTCTCTGTCGTCAGCATTCAAAAATATGCAAATTGCATAAAATTTTCTGACCGTCAAGTGTTTAAGAGACCGAAAAGACGCTTAATGCGGTCGTATATTTTTGAATAAATAATGGCATCTTAGGTGTTTATAAGACATAATAAGACGGGATGCTTTTGATGAAAAGAAAAGCTGTACAGCATCTGCCATTGACACCTTTATTTTCTAAGCAATATCTAAAAAAAGAGTAAATGATTGATTCTTTCTAAATATATAGTCAAGTATTTACTTTTACGAATAAAATTCTAAAAAACAACAACAAACATATTATTAAAAAATGTGATTATTCCGTAAGTACTTTTTCTTTAATCAATAAAATAATCGCTTCCACAATTGGAACTTCGGTAGCAAGCGGTTTTTAGCTTCCAACAAAGTTGTGCAGTCCTCTATATGAGGTATAGAATTTATACATAAAGAGTAATATGCAGAAGACTAATTAAATTAAAAACCGTATACCGAATTTTAAACACACATTCCAGCGATTGTTACTCAAAGACAATACTGTAACCGGTAACTTTCATGTGTCCCTGTAAATTAAAAAAAAATTCTATGAATACTCTGTTTAAATGTGATCGTAGTTAAATTCAGTAATTTATATCTCTTTCAATAAATTTGAAATAGCGTAACATCACCAAAACACTTCCAAACAATTTTTCCCTACATACAAAAAAATAATAAAATATTTTTGAATGTTCCTGTAAATAAACCATTAATCGTATGTACTTCATATGCAATACCAAGCATCTTTAGGTGAACCTTAATAAACTTTATCAAATCTATGAAAATTCGAGTATATTTACGGGAGTTAGAGCATGGACAGACAGACAAACAAACACAATGCATAAGCTTTTTTCAACTTTGTTGTAAAATGCTAAAAATCGATTTCAGCCATGAAATGAGGCGTTATATTCAAAAAGAACATTAAATATCTATAAAACAATGTATTTGAAATGAACATTAAATGTTTATAATACATTATATTTAAACAAGTAAGAAAAATCATGCGTTAAGCATAGATTATGAAGCACTTTCCAACACTTAATGAAATCTTTAACAAAACTTTGTTATTTAGGGAAATAATAGTGTATAGCCAAATATACCCAAATATGTATTCCAGTACATTATAACAGCCCTGTATTTCATATGTCAGTTCATATAATGGGAAAATTTAGCTTAGCAAGAAAATACCCAGTAGATTGAAATTTCTTTTTCAGCAATTCATACTATTAGATGGAAACATACTTGAATATTTTTGTCCAGCCATGTAATTTACATTGTACGTTTATTACACGTCAGCATTAGGCTAAAATTTATTGTAAACTAAAACCCTTTTAAAACAACTGAAATCACATTCTCATAAATCACCATTCATAGGCGTCCATGTACCGAATTCATTGCGTGGCCCTGTATATCCCTTTATCTATATTCTGCAAACATTTCTCAGTAAATTGAATGCAGCTCAGCGTAAAAATGCATAGCTTATTTAAGAACCAAGTTTAAATAATTTACGCTCATATTCAGTAACGTTGGTGAGCTCTTTTGGGTAGCCCTGTATATCAACTATAACATTTATACACAGCATATAATGTGCATATATTTATTGAAATATAAACGCGAATATTATATTTAAATTGCATTTCATCCCTCCATCAGCCATCATCGGACACATATACGGTACTTCGGAAAGAATATACTATTTGAAAACTTTTGCATGGCCCTGTAAATGCTATGTACTTCATATTATGCAAGACAGTAGAGTATAAATTATATTAAGCTTCAGTGACATATATCAATTTTATTATACAATATGGAATATTATATATGGAATTCTTTTGTGTGGCCCTGTAAATTTATAATAGCTACATTTTCACCTTATATTTTACAGAATGCATATTTTAATACGTTTGACAGGGTATAACATCTTTAAAATTCCTTTGAAACGATTTTTCTCCATAGGCCGTAATGTAATAGAAAACTTTTGATTCGCCCTGCAGATAAACTAATCATAGTAGAAACTTCATTTTCGATAGGACTTGTGCTAGGGTAAGCGTTAATAACGTCCTAAAATTTCATGGCAATCCGAGTATATTAACGATTTTTCCCCATAGGCCGTAATGTAATGGGAAAATTTTGATTCGCCCTGTAGATAAACTAATCATGGTAGAAACTTCATTTTTAATAGGACTTGTGCTAGGTTAAACCTCAATAAAGTCCTATAATTTCATGGCAATCCCAGTATATTAACGATTTTTCCCATGGGCCGTAATGTAATGGAAAAATTTGATTCGCCCTGTAGATAAACTAATCATAATGGAAACTTCATTTTCAATAGGACTTGTGCTAGGGTAAACGTCAATAAAGTCCGAAAATTTCATGGCAATCCGAGTATATTAACGATTTTTCCCCATAGGCCCTAATGTAATGGGAAAATTTTTATTCTCTCTGTAGATAAACTAATCATGGTAGATACTTCATTTTCAATAGGGTTCGTGCTAGGGTAAACCTCAATAACGTATAAAAATTTTATAGCAATCTGAGTATATTTACGGGAGTTAGAGCGTGGCCAGACGGCCAGACAAACCGAATGCATAAGCACTTTTCAACTTTGTTGGAAAGTGCTAAAAACGTCTTTTTATACCTATATAACCTCTATTATTAAATCCTTCGAAATTTTCACTTTTAAGATATTTTCATCATTTTATTTATGAGTCGTCAGCTTTCAAATATATGCAAATTGCACAAAATTTCCCTACCGTCAAGTGTTTAAGAGACCTAAAAGACGTTTAATGCGGTCATATATTTTTCAATAAATAATGGCATCGTTGGTGTTTAAAACCTCTTCAGACCCGAGGCTTTATTGATCTACTTTTATTAATTTCAGCTATGGATTTACATTAATTAATTGATAACTAAGAAAGATACAACAATGAAATAATTAAAATTTATTTTTTGTACATATTTTTTTTGATATATGGGGACTTGTAAAACACGCATTTTAACAATTTCTTAGGTTATTTTAAATTGAATTTTACTTTTCTGCATTGTAAAAACATAGAAAAAGATCAAACAAATATATATTTAATAATTTGTATTACTAATGGAGTCTACAAATGGTATCTTAACACACAGTAAAAATTTTTACTTTTTTTTTTTTTTTAATACATTTCGTGCATTTCTGCTGCAAGCCATTCTTGTATATCATGTAACTCACTGAAAAAGCACTACGAGAGACAAATTGCTATTTTCTTTATTTCTGCTATCTCTTAGGCTCCATTCACACTAATTTCTCTTTTTTTAATAGCATTTATATATGTGAAAACAAAATTATAAAGATGTCAATCCTATAGGATACACCAGGTCTGAAGAGATTAAAAGAGATAATAAGATGAAATGCTTTTGAAGCTTCTCCATTGATGAGAAGTAAAGCTGTATAGCAACTGCCATTCACACCTTTATTTTAAAAGCAATATCTAAGAAAAAAGTAAATGATTAATTCATTCTAAATATATAATCAAGTATTTACTTTTATGAATGAAAGTCTGAACAACCACAACGACAACAATATTATTAAAAAATGTAGTTATTCTGTGAGTAATTTTTTTTAAAACAATAAAACAGTCGCTTTCACAATTGGAACTTTATCAACAAGTGGTTTTTAGCTCTTTCCTATAAAGTTTTACAGTATTGTATATGAGGTATAGAATCTATACATAAAGAGTAATATGGAAAAAACTAAATAAATTTAAAAGCGTATGCAGAATTTTAAAACATGTTCTACAGCGATTGTTATGCAAAGACAGTACTGTAACTGATATCTTTAATGTGTCCCTGTAAATTAAAAAAAAATCCTTAGCGATGAAATTTAGCATTATTTTTAAAAAACATTGAATATTTATAAAACAATGTATTTAAATATGTCTTTTATAACTGTTTATACTCTATTATTCAATCCATTGAAAATATCACCTTTAAGATATTTTCAACGTTTTATTTAAGAGTCGCCAGCTTTCAAAATATGCAAATTTCACAAACTTTTCTGACCGTCAAGTGTTTAAGAGACCGAAAAGACGTTTAACGCGGTCGTATATTTTTGAATAAATAATGGCATCGTAGGTGTTGAAAAGATATAATAAGGTGAGATTTTCTTTTTGAATCTTTTCCATTGATGAAAATAAAAGCTGTACAGCACCTGCCATTCACACCTTTATTTTCTAATAAATGGGTAAATTCTTTCTAAATAGAAATCAAGAACATACTTTTATGGATGGAAGGCTAAACAACCACATCATCAACAATATTATTAAAAAATGTGGTTACTCCGTAAGTACTTTTTTTTATCGATAAAATGATCGCTTTAACAATTGGAACTTTGGCAGCAAGCGGTTTTTAGCTTCCAACAAAGTTGTGCAGATATATAAATGAAGTATAGAATTATACACAAAGAGTAATACGCAAAAAACTAATTAAATTTAAAAGCGTATACCGAATTTTAAAACATAGACACCAGAGATTACTGACAAAGAAAATAAAAAAAAGCCCCTATAAATAATCCGTTTAAATGTGAGCGGAGTTAAATTCAGTAATTTATTTGAGTGTGGAAATCCTTTGAAATAGTGTAGTATCATTAAAATACTTTTAAAACGATTTTTCCCTAAATACCATAATGCAATCGAATTCTTTTGAGTGTCCTTGTAAGTGAATCATTAATCATTCATACTTCATGTGTAATACCAAATATTCTTTAATGAACCTTAATAAACTTTATCAATTCCATGAAAATCCGAGTATATTTACGGGAGTTAGAACGTGAATAGATGGATAGATAAACAAAATATATAAGGTCTTTTTTTTAGGGGGGGGGGGGAGTGCTAAAAAATGAATTGCAGCCATAAAATTAGGCGTTAAATCCAAAATAAACATTAAATGTCTATAAAACAATATTTAGAAGAATTATTTATTGTGTGTCGGCCAGTTATCTACTGTAGGGATATAGGCAAAATAAATATAGGCATATAGGGATATAGGCAAAAGTATTTAAAATAAACATTAAATTTTTATAAAACAATGTATTTAAAAAGATGTCTTTTAATAACTATTTACTCTCTAGTGTTAAATCCATCGAAATTTTCCCTTTAAAGATATTTTGAACATTTTGTTTAGAACTCGTCAGCTTTCAAAAATATGCAAATTGCACAAACTTTTCAGACCGAAAAGACGTTTAATGCGGTCGTATATTTTTGAATAAATAATGGCATGTAGGTGTTTATAAGAGATAATAAGATGGGATTTTTTTTCAACCTTTTTCGTTGATGAGAAGAAAGCTGTGCAGTACTTGCCATTGACACCTTTATATTTTAAGAAATATGAGATATTTTAAGAAAAGAATAGATGATTAATTCTTTTTAAAAATATAATCGAATCTTTACTTTTATGGAAAAAAAAACAATCTAAACAACAACAACAACGACAATATTATTAAAATACATGGTTATTCTGTAAGTATTTTTTATACCTAAAACAATCACTTTCACAACAGAAACTTTATTTAATTTTGTAGTAGTAAGCGGTTTTTTATACGTTAAAAATAAATAGACGGGGAGGCAAAGGATCAAGCAATACAAAATTTCAATTTTTAATATTTTTTATTTCATTACTTTTCTAATGGCTGACTTTTTATAATTTTCGACTAACACGCTTTTAAATGCTGATAACCAATTGCTCGCAGGTTCTCTATTCACATACGTACATAAAGCGATAAAATAAAAGATCCTATAGAATTATCCGATTTGCTTTAAATTATTTGTATGGTCTCATTCTCACAAGGTGTTTGTCTACTCTAATTGAGTTTGTTGTCCACTCCAAATTCAGCACTGCAATGTAAATGTTTAAAAAAAAAGTAAATAAAAAACCGTCAAATGTTTAAAATATCGAAAAGAAGTATAATGCAGTCGTATATTTTTGAATAAATAATGGCATCGTAGGAGTTTATAAGAAATAATAAAACGAAATGCTTTTGAATATTCTCCATTGATGAGAATGAAGCAGTACAGCATCTGTCATTGACACCTTTATTTTCTAAGCAATATCTAAGAAAAGAGTAAATGATTAATTCTTTCTAAATATATAATCAAGTATTTACTTTTATGAATAAAACAGACTAAAAAACAGCAACAATAGCAATATTATTAAAATATATAGCTATTCTGTAAGTACTTTTTTAGCTCACAGGCTATCATAGCCTGAGAGCTTATGTGCCCGTCCGTTCTGTATGTACGTTCGTACGTTCGTAAGTTCGTGCGTAACGCGATAACTCATAATAAAAATATCCGATCCACTTGAAATTTTGTATGTAGGTATATCTGACAAGGCGCTTCCCTGATTAGTTTTTGAAGCTCATTCGATATGTATAAGAGGGGGAACGGGGGGCTCATGCCCCTCCCCTTAGTTGATATAAATGGGATTTTCATGCAGAATTCAGTTTTCGTTCAAAATTTAGATTAGGATCATTCTGATGAGGCGATTCCGTGACTGTTATTAGGTGTTCATTGAATAAGTATAAATAGGGGGAACAGGGTTTCTAATGACCCCCCCCTTAATTTATATAAATGGGTTTATCAAGCAGAATTTTCAGATTTAGTTCAAATCTCTGAATAGTTTTAGAAGTTTAATGGTTAAGTATAAAAGAGGGGGATAACTCCTTTTAAATTATATAAATGCTAAATGGGTTTTTATTAAGAATTATCTCATTTGCTCTGAATTTTGGATATAGATTTTTTATATGATAATGCATGTCTTTGATAGTGTAGGAGGTTCAATGATTAAGTATAAAAAAGTGGAAAGGGGAGAGCTGTTTCCCCTTCTTAATTTTTTTTCGAACGAAATCAACCCTTGAAAATATAAGGCTTTAATGTACAATTAGTATTTGTAGCCTGTGAGCTCAATGCCATCAGTTTAACAGGGCAGTAATCTTTATTATGCTAACAATTACTTTCGCAAGAGAAACTTTATTTAATTTTGCTGCAGCAAGCGGATTTTTTATATTATAAAAATAAACAGGTGGTATTGGGTGATCAAGCAATGCAAAATTTCATTTTTTAACATCTTGTTATTTCATTGTATTTCTAATAACTGACGTTTTATAATTTTTAACTCGCAGGCAATCAGAGCCTGATAACTAGTGTGCCTGCATGTTCTGCACTTACGTACGTACGAATACGATAAAAATTGATAGAAATATCGTATTTGCTTCAAATTTTTCGTCTGATCTCATTCTGACAAAAGCTTCTCTACCCTAATTGAATTTGTTGTCCATTCCAAATTCAGTACTGTAATGTAAATATTTTGAAAAAGGGTACAATTTAGAATAAATTAGGCGTTATATTTAATAAGCATTAAATATAAATAAAACAATGTATTTAAAAAATGTCTTTTATACCTATTTATTCTCCATTCTTAAATCCATCGAAAATATCATGTAAAAGATTTTTTAACAATCTATTTAGGAATTGTCAGCTTTCAAAATATGCAAATTGCACAAAATTTTCTGACCGTCAAGTGTTTAAGAGACCGAAAAGATGTTTAATGCGGTCGTATATTTTTGAATAAATAATGGCATCGTAGGTGTTTAAAAGAGATAATAAGATGGGATGCTTTTGAAAGTTTTCCATTGATGAGAAGAAAGCTGTATACAGCACTTGCCATTGACACCTTTATTTTCTAAGCAATATCTAGAAAAGAGTAAATGATTAATTCTTTCTTAATATATTATCAAGTATTTACTTTTATGAATAAAACAGTCTAAAAAACAGCAACAAACATATTATTAAAAAATATAGTTATTCCGTAAGTACTTTTTTTATCAATAAAACAATCGCTTTGACTATTGAATCTTTAGCAGCAAGCGGTTTTTAGCACTTTCCAACAAAGTTGAGTAGTCCTGTATATGAAGCATAGAATTTATACATAAAGAGTAATATGCAAACTACTAATTAAATAACTAAACAACAACAGCAACAAAAACAATATTATTAAATTATATGGCTATTCTGTAAGTATTTTTTTATACTAACAATTACTTTCACAGAAGAAGCTTTTTTTTATTTTGGAGCAGCAAGAGGTTTTTTATGTATTAAAAAAAAAAAAAAAACAGGCGTGGGGAGGGGGGTATCAAACAATACAATATTCCATAATAACTGACTTTTTTATGATTTTTAACTCGCAGGCTATCACATCCTGATAACTAATGTACCCGCAGGTTCTGTACTTATGCACGTACGTAACAATTGATAGAAAAATCCGATTTGCTTCAATTTTTTCATCTTGTCTTAATCAGATAAAGAGTTCCTCTAGCATAATTGAGTTTGTTGTCTACTTCAAATTCAGAATTGTTATGTAAATATTTCGAAAAAAAGGTAAATTGCAGCAAGAAATTAAGCGTTATATTCAAAATAAACATTGAATATATATAAAACAATGTATTTAAAATAAATGTCATTTTATATCTATTTACTCTCTATTATTAAATCCATTGAAATTTTCACACTTAAGATATTTTCAACATTTTATTTAGAAGTCGCCAGCTTTCAAAAATATGCAAATTGCACAAATTTTTCTGACCGTCAAGTGTTTAAGAGATCGAAAAGTCGTTTAATGCGGTCGTACATTTTTTAATATTTAACCCCTTGGGGACGAGCGGCACGTATATGTGTCGCAAATAGGCTTAAGAATTCGCGTTTATCGCCACTAGTAAAATTATACGTTAAATTTTGCCTTATTTAATCGGAGCATTTTCTCGAATTAATAAATCACAAATTTCTGTATTTTAAAACCAGTGACAAAACATTAAATAAGGTACCCTGGGGTAATAACGCCACGTTAAGGTTCTACCAATTTTCACGGCTTAGTTTTAGATTGTATTTTTCAAACAAATGTAGAATATGATACCGCAACTCATTGACTATCTATATAAAATAAAATAATTTAACAGATATGTATTCATAAAATGTAATGGCGCTTTTTCTTGACCAATGCTATTTGGCATTATTACCCACCTATATGGGTAATAACGCCATGCAAACAAAACTATGAAATAAGATGGAATAATTGCATGTAGATAGCCCAATTCTAAAAATACAAATTCTACAAACTTAGAAATTGATAATTTGCATTCTAAGATATTGAAAATGTTCAATTTTTGGTGAAAGTGTGAGAAAAATAAAGGTGTGGTGTGGGAGGGGGGAGGATGAGGCAAAAGAATATCAGACCGTGAGCTTCTTTTTGCTTAAAAAGGACCGCTTAAATAGAAATATGAGAAACATTGCACAGTTTTAACTGTGTTTATTTGAATCAGTATTTAGGATGTAGCTCGGCCACTGTAGGGAATCAACCGGGGTATTAATGTCAAGGATTGGCGTTATTACCCCGGTATAGTTATTGCGCAGTACATTTTAAATTACAAATTATCTCGAGAAGATATCCAAAATCTTTGACAACATTTTAAAAGTACATGAAATGCACTACAAATTTATGTAATTAACAAAGTATTTCCGGATAAAAAGATAGTCTTCACATCACAAAACGTATCTCGCAAATTTTAGATCAAGCGTTAATTTTAGTTGTTTGTAAAAACAATAAGACCTAAAAATGAAACAGATTAACTTGAAGCTGTTTTTTGCGATTTATATGACTCAAAACCCTTCTGCGCAGAGCACATGGGTGTCATTTACCTGATTATTTCATAATTATGCAAAATATAAGCACTTGGCTTTATTACCCCGCCTGGCGTTATTACCCCAGGGTACCTTATTTAGTAAAATGCTCCCGTCGCGAAGGGGTTAATGGCATCGTTGGTGTTAAAAGAGATAATAAGATGGGATGCTTTTGAAATCTGCCCATTTATGCGAAGAAAGCAGTACAGCACCTGCCATTGACACATCTATTTTCTAAGAAATATCTAAGAAAAGGGTAAATGATTAATTCTTTTTAAAAATATAATCGATTATTTTTTTTTCTAAATATAACATCTAAGCAACAACAACAAAAATATTATTAAAATACATGGTTATTCTGTAAGTATTTTTATACCTAAAACAATCACTTTTACATCAGAAAATTTATTTAATTTTGCTGTAGTAAGCGGTTTTTTGTGCATTAAAAATAAATAGGTGGGGAGAGGTGGATCAAGCAATACAAAATTCCTATTTTTAACATTTCTTCTTAACATTTCTTCTTTTTTCTTCTTATTTCTAATGACTGACTTATAATTTTTGAGTAGTACGCTTTTAAATCCTTATAACTAATATGCTTGCGGATTCTGTATTTACGTACGTACAGTGGCGGTCAAAAGCCTCCGGCCAGCAAAAATTTTTCAGTTAATCTGTAAATATACCTATATGAAGAGGAATCTGAAAGCGATACTTATACATTTTATTGACATATTAATCCGAACTTACTTATGGAATAACGTGTAAATATCAATAAATTTAATTGACAAAATTAAGTATAAAAGAAAACGCATGTTCTCAAAAGTTTCCGGCCACCTTCACAACTTTGTAAAAAAGTGATATTGTAATAGAAAATTACAGTGATCAACAACATTTACAAATACTATTTTATCGTATTACTATTTTATCAGCTTTAGTAATAAGTGCTACGACGCAGCAACGTGACATTCATGCAATCAACCGTTAAAAATCGTCTATGGTACGTTTTTTCCACATTTCTTGCAATTTTGGCGAAATTTTGGCTGAGTTGGAATATTTATAGCTCTGCAGACTTTTGCCAACTTCTTTCCAAATTTTTCTATTGGATTCATGTTGGGCGTTTGGAGTGACCATTTCAAAAACGAATTTTTTTGTTCGAAAACCATTGCTTATCGAGGTTTGCATATATTATTTATGTCGTTATCATGTTACAAAAAATAGTTGCTATCAAATTTTTTTCCTCTATTAAAGCAGAAAATGGTCTTGAAAGATATCCTTATACATTGTATCATTCATCTGGTGGTGGATTTCAAATAATGGACCAACACTTTCTGAAGAAAATACTCCTCACGGCATAACGTGTCCTCAGGACGTGTCCTCAGTTCCTTCATTGCAGGAATAGGTTGAATCATATCTTTTGTTGTTAGGTCATCGTATGTAGTGTCTACTATCACTACCAAAAAGTTTCAAAATCGATTACTGGAAAAATAGAAGTTTTATCCAGTTTTCACTTGCCCAGAATTTCTGTTTCTTGGAAAATGTCAGTAGGGTACGTCGGTATTTTTTTTTACCTCTGATAATTTTTAAAACCGACTCTTCCATAAAGTTTTGTATCACGTCAGCATCATAATACGGTAGACTAACTTATTTCAGCAATATTTTCATTCCGTAAATCACAGTATATTGCAACGGAATTTTCATGCGGATTATCAACGGTTTTTCTCCTGATAATTCTGTCCACAGGAATAGTAAATTTCCGGGGTCTCCCGGACTTCTGAAAGTCCTAAAAGCCATGGTCATCTTTATATAATTTTTAAATATCGTTTACAGTAGATTTTACCGATCGATAACTTAGCCCAATATCTCGAGAAGATATGCCTTTTAGCGATAAACTAATCACTCATTTATAAACAGTAATTGTTGAACTTTTCAAATTTGAATTCAAACTATGCTATACACGTTTATTCATTCATAAACACAACCAAAAAGAAAAAAACACTTTACGGATAGAAAAAAAAACTAAGGAATAATAAGTGACCAAAAAACTTTTGAGAACATGCGTTTTCTTTTATAATCAATTTTGTCAATTAAATTTATTGATATTTACACGTTCTTCTATAAGTAAGTGCCCAACTAATATGTCAATAAAATGAATAAGTATCGCTTTGAGATTCCTCTTCATATGGGTATATTTACAAATTAATTGAAAAATTTTTGCTGGCCGGAAACTTTTGACCGCCGCTGTATATAACGCAATAAAATGAAAGATCCGATGGAAATACCCGATTTGCTTCAAATTCTTTGTCTGGTCTCAATCTGATAAAGTGCTTCTCTGCCCCAATTGAGCTTGTTGTCCACTCCAAATTCAGCACTGCAATGTAAATACACTGCTCAAAACAATTAAAGGGTATTTGAAGTTTTATATAAAATAAAGATATAAACGAATTTTTTTTTGCCGAAAATAGAAGAAGAGAATCACAAAAGCAAATTTTTCTGGCTTTCAAACTGTGGAGTATGCAAATTTTGAGTTCGACGTCAAAATTGTCGCTTCAGCGGCAGCGAATGAAATTTCACTTTCAACTGGATAAAAGAGAATGAAGACAAGGATAATCGGCATTCAGTGATTGCTTTGTTTCGATGAGTACGATGTCTCAGCGAAGTCATTTGACAGATTCAGAAGCTTGGAGAATTGTTGGTAGGTTAGAAAGGGGCCAAACTCAAGCCGAAGTAGCGCAAGCCATTGGAGTGTCACGAAGTGTCATTTCCAGGATCTGGAACCGTTTTTTGGAGAGTGGATGTGGAGGCCGAAGACCAGGGCAAGGTCGTAGACGGGCAACAACGCCCAATGAAGATCGGTGTTTAGCGTTAACAGCTCGGAGACACTGAAACATGAACGCTACTCTTCTCCAACAATACCTTCGCTCGGCTACAGGCATCACGATTTCAACTCAGACTGTCCGAAACCGGCTCCATGCTGTAGGTCTGTATGCTCGCCGACCGATGGTATGTGTTAGATTAACATCAAGGCATCGTCGCGACCGCAGAGAGTGGGCAACTGAGCATGTCAACTGGAGGGGAAATGAATGGAGCAATATTCTGTTTTCTGACGAGTTCCCATTTTTCTGTGCATCCGGATAATAGGCGTATTTTCATCTGGAGGGACCGTGGCAGTAGGAATAATCCTGCGTTCGTGCACGAAAGTGTCAGATTTGGCAGTGGAGGAGTGTTGGTGTATGGTGGCATCTCCATTGACGGGCGCACTGACCTCTACATCATTCGAGATGGAGCTCTGACTGGTCGCCGATATAGGGATGAGATCCTCAGACCTATTGTAGTCCCTTACACTGCAGCAATCGGAGCTAACTTCATTTTAATGGACGATAACTGCAGGCCACATCGTGCAAACCTGGTGGAGGATTTCCTTTTTGAGGAAGGAATCGTTCGAATGGAATGGCCAGCGTGTTCTCCAGACATGAATCCAATCGAGCACGTTTGGGACGCTCTAGGAAGACGAGTTTCTGACCGCCAACAACCCCCATAAATTCTCCAAGAACTGGAAAGAGCTCTTCTGGAAGAGTGGGGCAGAATACCCCAACTCGTCATTAATAGCCTCATTGAGTCCATGCCTCAAAGGTGTTCAACGTTGCTGGCCGCCCGTGGAAACCATACCCCCTACTGAAAATGATTTTCTTTGAAGAAAACACCTTTTCTTATTCTTTTTTTCTCATATGTACAAATTGGGTTTTTTTTCCTTTTGTACACAAATGCGCAATAAAATGCATTTTTTTCTGCCAAACATGTGTAATTTATTCTCATATAACCTACTATGTCTGTCGACCATGTATCAATCAGCTAAAAAGTTTCCCAGATACAAAATCCACCTAAAACTGCAATATCCTTTAATTATTTTGAGCAGTGTATTTTGAAACATTTTATTTAGGAGTCGTCAGCTTTCAAAAATATGCAAATTGAGCAAAATTTTCTGACCATCAAATCTTTAAGATATCGAAAAGAAGTATAATGCGCTCGCATATTTTCGAATGAATAATGGCATCGTAGGGGTTTAAAAGACGGAATAAGATTTGCTTTTGAATTCTGTCCATTGATGAAAAGAAAAGCAATACAGTATCTGCCATTGACACCTTTATTTTCTAAGTAATATCTAAGAAAAGATTAAAGGATTAATTCTTTCTAAATATATAAACAAATATTTTTCTTTAAATAGCATGTTTATAATCGAATATTTAATCCATATTTAACAAGTTGAAAATTGTGCACAAAAAATGGCAAATGTGATGCTGTTGTACTATAACTAGTTTTATAAATATAGACAGATAGACAGACCACACGACGACTGTAGTTGGTATTTATTTATATGTATACTAACCTTCCTAATAAGCTTATACAGGGTGATTCATAAATATCGAAACAATAGGCTATCTCCTTAAATATTGCCCTTAGACCCATACTTCCAATTGCAAAGTTTCATAAAAAAATGTGAATTTTTTTATAAGATGAGTTGCAACTCCATGGGGAGTCCATTTAAAAAATTACGAAAATTAAATTTTTATACGGCCCCCAGAGGATAAAACTTCCAATTAGAAAAATTTTCCTTATCCATTCCTGAATTGAACAAAAAAAATTTCATCTCGATATCTTCAAAAATTAGAGAGTTATGACAATTTTAATAAGTCGCGAGATTTCAAGGGATCAGACACAAATTGAAATGCGTGTAATCAGTGTTGCTGTAATGTGTCCGGGAAAATTTTATTTTATTTATTTATTTATAAAGTAAGAATTTTGAATGTTTTGTGATGATTAACCATATAATTTTTAAGCATTATAACATCATAAACCTTCTTAATATTTTTTTTTCAAAAAATTAAGAGTAAATTTAAATTGTTATAACTCAAAATATTATTTGTCGCGTTGAATTTTTTTCTTTTGATTAAATGAAAATGTCCAATTTTCAATTTGGATTCAGCATTTTAAATATGATGTATTTATTTTTTCAAATAAAAGTATTTAAAATAGCAGTATAAAAAAGATGCAATTTTTTGTATACAAATCATATTTTTAAAGTGAATTTTCCGAGGAGAAATCTTCTTTCATCGCGTTGGGCATTTTTTTTCTTTTTTTTCTTTTTTTTCTTTCTTTCTTTCTTCTTCTTTTTTTTTTTTTTTTTTGAAATGTTGAAAAATTATTGAACTCACTGGACTGTTACTGTAACCGACAGTTATTTACTTATGTCAGTTTAAAAAGGAGAAATACTTTAATAAAAACATTTGATGCAGAAAAGTGCATTAAGTTTTAAACAAAGATTTACTCCCAATGTTTAAATGCTTTTTAAAAGTTTCTAGGTTATTAACTCCGTCCTGTGTAGTTTCGAATTCAGATTTTGTTTAAGTTTTGCCATTCGCACCTTCTTTAATTACTGTTTAAATGCGTCAGTTGATTTAAACCTCATTCTTTTATCACGTCGATTTCAATTTTTTTTCATTGTTTTGGATCTGTCCACGTCATATTTTTCTTGTTAAAATCGCTATTTCACGATGCGTAAAAGGTGCCTCTAATTATGGGCGACACTAGGCGTATAATTCTAGATATACAGTTCTTGCGGGAATCGCACAAAAGCCTGTACAGTAAGGCCACCTGTTTAACGATTTCCACCAAAAGCTAATCAGCATCAATTGATATCAAGGACTAAGTAAATACAATTTTTTTTAAATTCTGTGGATTAGTTCTTAAAATAGAGCGCTCATAAAATTTATGTCATATACAGAGATACAGGAGCAGTGACTCACAGACAGACATTTTGTAAAACATATTTTTCGGTATCTCTGAGCCTTTAAACGTGTGAATCCGTCGAAAACCGGAATTCAAAATTTTCATGAATCCCAAACTTTCTTCTTGTAAAGATAGAATAAAGTAAAAATAGGTTTAAAACCATCATAAATTTTGAAGCTGAATAGTAAAAAGTAGATTTTTGAAAATATGTCTGTGTAATTTATTAAAATAAATTTCCAATGATTCTGTTAATAAAAGTATCATTATCGCTATTACTATTTTTACTAAACTTATTGCCTGCGGCAATAAGTTTTCAAGACACTTTTAATGAGATTTTAATTAATATCACTTAATTTAATAACACTTTTAATAACTGTTTAATAAGACGGTCCGGCCAATGGGTCTTGCTAGTTACGAGGCTGGCGCCAAGCTCGAGATATTGCAGACATCTAGCATATTTGAAGGAAGTTTAAAGCAAAAACGTATACGCTTTTATTTTATATCTAAAAGTTAAAGTATTGTCTCTGATCGACATTTAATAATACGTAAATTTATGGTCGATCCCTAAATTGCATTTCAATTGAGCTGATATCGCTGTGCTCAGAGGTATGCTAAAGTGGTGTAAGTCACGAATTTTGGAAAATTTTGGATTTTAATATCTTTCAGGGATTTGCAGATATCGAGATGAATTTTTTTTTGTTGTTGTTCAATTCAAGAACGGATAAGGAAATTTTTTCTAATTGGAAGTTTTATCCTCTGGGGGCCGTATAAAAATTTAATTTTAGTAATTTTTAAAATAGACCCCCCATGGAGTTGCAAATTTTCTTATAAAAAAATTCACCTTTTTTTATGAAACTTTGCAGTTGGAAGTATGGGTCTGGGATCAATATTTAAGGAGATAGCCTATTGTTTCGATATTTATGACTCACCCTTTATATAATGTCATTTACAATGTATACTTAATTTCGTTTTATTTTGGTATAAACATTTCATTCAATATCGGATAATAAACATTCGATATGATTTGAATATCGTTTTCAAAAAAGTACATTATAAATAATGCATCGCGCATTTCAAGGAGAAAAAAGGAAATAACGAAAACGCATAGCGAAGATCTTTTTCGTGTTCTCTCTTTGTTCTTATAGAGACAGCGTAAATCGTGTGAAAGAAAGATAGAAAAGTTGATGATTCATATCGATGATTTTCTTTTGTATCTATATCCATTTAGTGTATAGAAAATAGACTTTCTAAAAGTGTATGTCGATTTTTAAGATATGTGAGAAGAAGAAATATTCAAATTCTTTGAACAAGTTATCTGCAGCACTCGGTAAATTACCTCATCCATAATTTTTTCACACCATAGTTTTAAAGATTAAATGCAGCAGAAGAAACTTTTTGCTTAAAAATTTTTAAAGTTAGAAACAGGAGCTCTTTTTTCTTGCTATGAGTTAACTTCTAGAATAAAAATAATAAGTATAGAATCGTGGTTTTCTTGGGTGGGGTGTATAAATAAAAATGGCTTACAAAGGGGTTTTTTACTATCAACACGTTAAATATTCATATCTATTATTAATAAAAAATTTGTTTTTCTTTAAATACCATATTTATAATCTAATAATTTATTATTATTTAACAAATTGAAGTAAGATATGAAAAATGAGGTTCGTTTGTTCTATAACAAGTTTTATAAATATTCAGAAATTGGTGCAACAGCAGTTGCATTATTACAAAAAATGCATGAATGCAAAACTTACAAGGATTAAATGTATAAAAATTAGTAATATGGAAATAAAATGAATCAATTTTAAATAGGAGTTAATCACCATGGCAACTTAGAATCATTAACTATCATTGAATATTATGGAAATAATAACATATGACAGGATTTTATAGAACGAAAAAACTTTTATTAATATTTTTTTTAAGTTTTGATATTTTTAAAAAATGAAATGACACGACAAAATATTGCATCAATTATATATGTTGCGATTCAAACTATTCGCCTGTAGGTGTTCTCACTTCATATGGGGATAGACAGGCAGACGGACGGAGGACCACACAATGAATATAGTTGGTATCTAATTACATAATTATGAACCCACCTAATAAGCCGATTTATAAAGACATTTACAATTTCATATTTGATGCCGTTTTACTATCATATGAGTATCTGATTCAATATCGGGGAATAAGCATACGATATGATTTGAATATCGTTTTCCGTAAAAGTACATTATAAATAATGCATCGCACATCTCAAGGAGGAAAAAGGGAATAACGAAAGCGCATCGCTAAGATCTTTTTCGTGTTCACTCTTTCTTCTTATAGAGAAGGCTTAAATCGTGTGAAAGAAAGATAGAAAAGTTGATGTTTCATATCGATGATTTTTTCTTGCGCCTATGTCCATTTACTATATAGAAAATGGTCTTTCAAAAAAAAAAAAAAAATCTTTTTTTAAGATAGATGAGAAAAATAAATATTTAGAATCCTCGAACAAGTTGTCTAGAGTGCTCGGGAAATTACCTCATCCTTAATTTTTCCACACCACAGTTGTAATGATTAAGCACCATAATTGTAATTAAAGCAGTAGAAACTTTTTGATTAAATTTGTTAAAGTTAGAAGCAGGAGCTCTATTTCTTACTTTGAGTTAATTTCTAGAATAAAAATAATAAATATAGAATCATGGTTTTGTTCGGTGGGATGTATAAAGAAGAAAGTGGCTTACAAAGGGATAATTTATTAATAGCACGTTAAAATTTTCATGTTTATTATTAATAAAAAAGTTGCTTTTCTTAAAATATCATATTTATAATCTAATAATTTATTAACATTTAACAAGTTGAAGTAAGATATGAAAAATGGGGCGCATTTGTACTATAACTAGTGTTATAAATATTAAAAAATTAATGCAATAGCTGTTGTTCTATTATAAAAAATGTATGAATGCAAAATTTAAAAGGATTAAAAGTATAAAAATTAGTAATATGGAAATAAAATGAATCAATCTGAAATAGGACCTAATCACCATGGCAATTTATAATCATCAACTATCATGGAATATCATTGAAATAATAATGTATGATCCCATTTAATGGAATGAAGAAAACATTTATTAATATTTTTTTAAATCTTGATATTTTTAAATTTTGTAATGACAGGAAAAAGACTGCATCAAATATATATGTCGCAATTGAAACTATTCGCTTGTATACAAGCATACATCGCTTGCATACATTGAGAATAACTATAGTTATTCTCAATGTCATATTCGGACAGACGGACGAAGGACCACACAATGACTATAGGTAGTATCTATTTTATAACAACGAACCCACCTAATAAGCTAATTTATAATGACATTTACAATCTCATACCTGTTCCGTTTTACTTTCCTATAAATATCTCATTCAATATCGGAGAATAAGCATCCGATATGATCTGACTATCGTTTTCTAAAAAGGATATTTTAAATAATGCATCACCCATCTGAAAGGAAGAAAGGGAATAACGAAAACGCTTCCCTAAGATCTTTTTCGTGTTCACTCTTTCTTCTTATAGAGAAAGCTTAAATCGTGTGAAAGAAAGATAGAAAGTTTGACGATTCATATAGATGATTTTCTTTTGTGTCTATATCCATTTGCTATATAGAAAATGACCTTTCAAAAAATGTTTATCTAATTTTAAGAAAGATGAGAAGGAGAAATATTCAGAATCCTCGAACAAGGTTTCTAGAGTTACACTGTTAAAAGTGAAGGTGACAAACCGGTTCCATTTGGGACCCGGAGGTGAAAAGGTCCTAGGGTCTATTGGAACCTGGGGCATTTGGAACCCTAGGGAGCCATAGGTGCTTGCCTATGTGGTTGCAGTGCCAACAGGTCTCTTATTGGGTGATTGGAGCTAAATAAGGTGCCTTGCACTTCGTATTGGCAGCAATGGGGCACCTCATCGGGTGACTAGAACCATGCGCATGCGCTGTGACGTGTGTCTTTCTGTTTTTTGTGACGGTAAGTAAAATCCATGCCTATGAGTGAATGAAGGTGAGCTCGATAGCCGAGCGGTTAGAACGCTGAGCTTGTAATCAGACGTTGCGAGTTCGAATCCTTCGACAGTCAAAAGTCGGTTTGTATATTTTTAATTTTTTTATTATTGGACACTCTGGATTAAGGGTGCCATCTTTTCATCCTAATTAAAGGTGTCATTCTGGCTCCTTTAGGGGTGTCACCAGTGAGACAAGCCTTTCACCCCTAAAAGGTGCAATGTATCACCATTAGTTTTAACAGTGTACAGTTACCAAACTTTATCGGTACGCGATCTATTTTTAAATAAATAAATAAAAAAAAAATCGTATGTTTAGAGCTTTAATTTACTTTTTTTTTACTCATGTAAAAAATGGCGCTCTTCATTGAGTGCTAAGAACTGAGATGGCCCATGCTTACTAAAAGGTTGGACAGGCCTGTTCTAAAGATTTAATGAATTTTCAATATATTTTAGAAATATTAATACTCTCACGGATTACATTCATATATTTAATTATTATTTTTTAATGTGATGTTGAAAGAATCATATTTTCTGAGTATTTAAATAAAATACAAAGAAAACAACATTACAATTTTATCCATTTGCAAGACGCTGTGTGGGTTAAGTCACAATATCAATTTATTCATGAGACTTAGCGTTTATAGACTGATAGACAGACATATACACAGGCAGACGGACGGCAATTTTTTTTTTTTCGGAATTTCCATTGTCTAAAATATGTAAATTCGTCGTTTATTATTATTATTATTATTGTTATTATTATTGCAAGATTTACCCTGTACTGCTTATGATGAGTAAGTAATATATATTAAAAACTATTTTCGATTAGAAATTTAATAAATAAATAAATTTTGTAAAAATATAAATATATAGATAATATTTTTAAACTAATTTCAATACAAAGTTAAATGAACAGAATTATTGTTACATGGATAGACAGAAAATAATGCAAGAAAATATAACTATTTTACTTTGACTATCAAAAAACAAAATAAACTGAATTTTAAACTCTTCGATAAAAAAAAATCCTTTCTATGCACTTTAAATACTTACGGGCAGCAAATGACAATCAAAAAAGTATGTAAAAATTCAGAAAATCTTTTACAACTATCACAAAAACAAGCATGTCATTTGTTTAAACTTGATGTTTTTTTTTTCCTACCAAATAAAAATATTTTTAAAAAGAACTATGTTGGAGAGAAAAAAGTGTGTTTTTCTTTCTGAAAAGTGTTTGAGTAAATTTGTAATTAACCGACTTCCAAAAAGGAAAGGAGGTTATCAATTCGACGCGTATGTATTTTTTTTTTATGTATGTTCACCGATTACTCCGAAACTATGCAACCAATTTCTGTTATTTTTGTTTTAAACGAAAGAAAATGCTTTCGAATCGGTACCACTTCCGTTTCATCTAAATTGGTTTAGTACTTTTTTAGTAATTAGACAAAAACTAATAAAATTAGTGATTTCTCGCAAATCAAAAGTGTTGAATAAGTTCGCTACGCGTATCACAGACAACATGGCCGAGCGGTCTAAAGCGACAGCTTTAAGCTCTGGTTCTCGAAAGGAATCGTGGGTTCGAACCCCGCTCCTGACCTACATGTATACAATAATTTTTTCCATATTATAATTTATATATATATATATATATATATATATATACGTATATATATATATATATATATATATATATATATATACGTATATATATATATATATATATATATATATATATATATATATATATATATATATATATATATATATATATATATATATATATATATATACGTATATATATATATATATATATATATATATATATATATATATATATATATATATATATATATATATATATATATATATTTTACAAATTAAATACTAATCATGCTATTAAGAATATTTTGTATTTAACCGTTAGCACAGAGTATCAGAGCTCTTTTTATCAGTGAGAAGTACTAAAATAATAGACTTGCGAAAAGTAACATGACGTTGAAAAAATTCGCCGAATAGATTGCAGTCAGGATAGCTGAGTGGTCTAAGGCGTTTGATTTAAGCGTTGGTTCTCGAAAAAGATCGTGGGTTCGAACCCCACTGCTGACATACGTGTATAATATACCGTATTTTTTCCGTATTAAACTTTTTTTAACCGACCTTAAAAAAAAAAAAAAAAAAAAAAAAAAAAAAAAAAAAAAAAAAAAAAAAAAAGAGAGAGAGGATATTATCATTAATTTGACGCGTATGTATTTTTTCTTATGTATGTTCACCAATTACACCAAAACTATTCAACTGATTAAACTAGTATTTGTGTTAAATGAAAGAGGTTACTCTTTAATTGGTATCATTTCCATTTCATCGAAGCTGGTTAAGTACCTTTTAACCGACTTCAAAGAGGAGGTTATGATTTCGACCTGTATGTATTTGTTGTTCACGCATAACTTTTGCAAATATGAACCGATTTTGATAATTCTTTTTTTGTTTGAAAGCGTATGAGGCCCATGTGGTCCTATTCGAATTTCATAAAAATCTAATAATTAGAACTTTTTTAAAAATAAAAACTTTAAATTTCAAATTCATTTTGAAGCAATCGACCAATTAGAAGTGTTCCTTTTGCATGCTTTTACGTTACACTTACATAGACACACGATCTTTTCACTGTTAAGAGTTTGAAGTTTTTGCTGCATCGTCACTCCACTGCTTTTATGGAATATCTCTATTTTGACCAATGATAATTCACCATAGTACAATGAAGTAATCTTTTCTATAAAAGCGATGGATAAACGCTAAAGTAAAAGTTTCAAATTTTTAATAGTGTTCAAAGTGCAAAATCCTAACTGGACGAGGGCCAGGATTCACATAAATTTTGCACTGTTTGCGAAACGAGATTTATTAACAAGAATATTTATTTAAAAATTTGCTAAAATTCAGGCTTCTGATTCGTTAATCTGGTTTCGCTAACAGCGCAAATTCTACTTGGATTCCAGACAAGTTCTCTTATGCAAGAAACCAGAAATATAGCATCTAGGGGATATAGTGTGGAAATCGGCTATCTCAGGGCGTGTTCAGAGCAACTTACAAAAATAACCAATGTTACCGACCGATTTTAGGGCAGTACGAAAGCAAATTGTGGCATCAATGAAAACTATTCTGTTGAATTGTAGCTGACGTTACACTGACGTCACATATCAATGCAAAATAAAGTGCATAGGTATGTGTAGCAAAATTATCTTTAGATTCAGATTTGGTTACCGGATTAGGCACCAGAATGATATCAAATTTTGTTCATGTAGGATTCCTCGATGTGAATATGACGACACATGGAGCACAGTATACGATTGATTGAAAAGATTCTGGACAAAAATGAGTCATCAAGGGGGTCCTTGTGGCCAAGTGGTTAAGACACCACGCTGCTAATCTATTGGGAGCGTAGGTGACTGTGGGTTCGAATCCCACTGGCTCCGTTGCACACACTCTTTATATATAGCTCCTGGTTGTACTTTTCTTGTGTCATAATATTTCCTTGTGCTATCTTGTCCTTGTATGTCCACAAATTTGTAAAATAATATGTATTATGTATTTATGTCTGTGTAGAAATAAAGGATTATTCGGCGTTCAATCGAATTCTACCAGGAAATCATCATCAAATTTTATACTAGAAAATGTGTAGCATTGCGATACATTGTTAAAAATTTATCTTTTGCTACATCGTCACTCCATCCCTTTTATGGAATACCTCATACATACACTGTAAAAAAAAAAAAAAAAAAAAAAAAAAAAAAAATTACCTTTTTTCTGCATCGTCACTCCCCCGCTTTTATAAAATATTTGTCTTTTGACCCATGAGAATGCTCCATGATAGGCTGAAATAATCGTTTTCCATAAAAGCGGTGGAGTGAGTTTCAAATTTTTAACAGTTTAGATGGGACAAAAGCGTCCGTGAAAAAAGTATTTGGGCATCGAATGCTGTCACTCTCTTATAGATGCAGCCAAGTACAGGTTATGATTTTCGGATTCCTCGTCGAATCATCATCGCTCATTTCCGATGCCTTTACTGCATTTATAGGAATTAGATTGTTGTTGTTTATCTATTGAATCATAGAACGATTTTTATTAAAATCTTTCTTTTTGCTTTTTCTGACTGAAGGGGGAGTACTTTTGACTACACTAGAAAAGCATTTTACTATTCATAGATACATGGAGTCATTTTGCTGTTTACTCATATATGGAAGCGCTTTGCCGCGCGCTTATGTGTAAGGACACTTTACTTGAGGCATTGTCACCTTTCGATACCCACTTCCGATGTCCGTACGATTAGATGTTGACTTTAAGATTTCATGAATGCGGTAGCTTTTCGTCGTGCCAGATCTGAAGAAGTTACCACATCCAGAAAACCTAAAGATTCACAACGATAATAACCGATATTGTAAGTGTCTTTTGAAAAGTTGACAATCAAACAGTGACAAGTAAAGCGAATACATCAGAACTCAGCAAAGTGCGTTCATTAGTAATGCGTTGTAAAGAGCCATCATATGTCAGTACACATAATTATGTATTACGGTATAAATAACTAAAAACTAGGAAATAAATTTAACTTTTTCAAAAAAATGTATAACCGACTCCAAAAAAAAAGCTCTAAAAAGAATTAAATAATTCTATAAAATTCTCTAATGACAAATCGTTATCCAATAACCACACATTGACTGTCATGTACCGGTATAAAACGGTTAAATTTAATATATAGAATTTAATATCCACCAAACATAGGTTTTCCAGAGAATATTTTTTAGAAGAGATTAATTTACATATTTTTGATTTAATTTTTGAATATATACATATAAAAAGTAAGGAATTACTTTTTGAAGTTGGTGCCAAATTATCTTAAGTATAGTAAGAATCGCGGATATATTATGTCTAGTACCATACATAAAATGGGGAAATCATTATCGATTACGATTGTTTGGCACCAACTTCAAAAAGTAATTCCTTACTTTTTATATGTATATATTCAAAAATTAAATCAAAAATATGTAAATTAATCTCTTCTAAAATATATTCTCTGGAAAACCTATGTTTGGTGGATATTAAATTCTATATATTAAATTTAACCGTTTTATACCGGTACATGACAGTCAATGTGTGGTTATTGGATAACGATTTGTCATTAGAGAATTTTATAGAATTATTTAATTCTTTTTAGCGCTTTTTTTTTTTTTTTTTTGGAGTCGGTTATACATTTTTTTGAAAAAGTTAAATTTATTTAGTAATTAGACAAAAACTAATAAAATTAAGGATGTCTCGCAAATTAAAAGTAACATAGATCTTGAATAAGTTCGCCGAACGGAATACACTCGGAATGGCCGAGTGGTCTAACATTTAAACTCTGGCTCTCGAAAGAAAGCGTGGGATCGAACACCACTCCTGACATACGTGTGTACCATAATTTTTTTCCGTATTATAATTTTTTATATGTATATTTTACAAATAAAATACTAATAATTATTAATCGACTTCAAAAAACGAGGAGGAGGTTAACAATTTGTCGCGTATGTATTTTTTTATGCATGTTCACCGATTACTCCAAAACTATTCATCCGATTTATATGGATTTTGATTTATTGAAAGAGGTTGCTCTTGAACTGGTACACTTCCGTTTTATCAAAATTGGTTCAGTAATTTTTTAGTAACTAAGCAAAAGCTAATAAAATTAGTAATTTCTCACAAATTGATTGTTGTAACCGTTTTCTCAATCATAAGCTAATGGTAAAAACTAAAAAGTGAAAAATAAACTTTTTTACCAAAAATAGAACCGACTTCAAAAACTACTGCAAAGTAAAAAATAATTTTTTATAGAATAATTACTAAGAAATTAAACAAAGAGCATTGTATTTACCATGCGTTTTGTTAGATTTATTTACATTAAATTGATTTTTTGGAGTCGGTGCCAGCAGAGACAAGTTAAATGCAAGTATTCAATATTAGAAACTTAGCATTAATTTTGAACTTGGCTCGGCTGGCACCGACTCCAAAAAATCAATTTAATGTACATAAATCTAACAAAACGCATGGTAAATACAATGCTCTTTGTTTAATTTCTTAGTAATTATTCTATAAAAAATTATTTTTTACTTTGCAGTAGTTTTTGAAGTCGGTTCTATTTTTGGTAAAAAAGTTTATTTTTGAACGCATGCCATAAAGGAATGCAAATACTTTTAGCATCAAGTAGCAAAAGAAAATCTCGGTGAAGTTTATCGATTGTCCCAAAATAAATAATTTAACTTTCCTTTCTTTTTATTGTTTTTTTATCTTTATAATTAGACAAAGTTAGATTCTATTTTTTGATTTCAGAATAAACAAAGAAAACTTAAAAAAATGGTTTTGAAGCAATTATTTGTTTTCATAGAAAACCAACATTTCTACTAAGACTTAACCCTTAACCGGAATCGTGGGTCCATTTTGACCGGAAAACGACAAAAAACCGTTTAATTTCGTTGATTTATATAGTACATGAAACTTTTTTCAATGCACTTATAATCCATCTGAGTGGTATTTCATATATATATTAGAAAATAACTTGGATTTTAATTAAATTTTCATATGGACCCAAGATTCCAGTAATGTAAAAAAAATTAGCGATTCCGGTTCAGGGTTTAAAATATATAATTATATCGAAATGACTTTTATATTTCCAAAAAAACGAAGAATTAAAAAATAAAGAATATTCTATTTTTGCCGATTGAAATAAATAAATTTTATAAAAATAAAATATAGGTAATATTTTTAAAACTAATTTCAGTATAATGCCTAAAGACAAGAATAATTGATGCATGGATAGACTGAAATGTGTATATATATATATATATATATATATATATATATATATATATATATATATATATATATATATATATATATACATATATATATAAAATTGCTAATTTAGCAACGGATGTTATACATTAAATATCTATATAAGATACCTTAATAGGAAAAGAAATTCATTATGACTATTCAAAATGAAAAGATATCAATTAAATATTGGTTTATTGATAAATTGATAAATTCAATTGGTGAATATTGTCTACTTTTAATGGTCTTATATATATATATATATATATATATATATATATATATATTTATTTATTTATTTATTTATTTATTTTTAATTTATTTACAAAAAAAGCTATTTTACTGTAACTATTAACCCTTTCCGGCACACTGTGCCCGGTCTGGGATACCTAATTTTTATTCCAAACTTGCAAACGGCACCAGCAATATTTTAGTAAAACTTTGCTTTTACAATATTAGCTTAAATTAAGGAATTCAAATTATAAAAAAAAATTCGGTTGGGAATTCCGGTATCAGTCGATAATTTCTCATTTTAGTACAGATTTTGCCCGTGCCGGAAAGGGTTAAAAAACAAAATGAACTGAATTTCACACTATTTGATAAAAAATTCCTTTCAATGAGCTTACATCACTTGTGGGCTCAAACAATAAACAAAAACATGCAAAGACTCAAAATATCTTCTAAAACTATCGCAAAAACAAGTATGTCATTTGTTTAAACTTGAAGTTTCTTTTGCCTTGCAAATAAAAATGTTTTTAAAAAGAACTACGTTGGTAATGAAGAAAAAGCTGAGTTTTTTCTTTTTATGAATGTGTTTGAACAAATTTTGAGATTCTGAAAGCATATCATTAAAGCGGAAAATTATTTTTAGGATCAAGTAGCAAAAGAAAATCTCAGAGAAGTTTGTCGACTGTCCCAAGATGTATAATTTAAGCTTTTTTTAAATGGTTTATTTATTTATTTATTTTTATAATAAAACAAAGTATGAATCTATTTTTTTTATTATTATAAATTGTGGTAACTTTAAAAAATGGTTGTGAGGATATTATTTTTCATAGAAAATCAACGTTTATACTAAGATTTAAAAATATATAAATATATGAGAGAATCTTTTATATTTTCAAATAAATTTTAAATAAAAAAAATAAAGAATAATTGAAATAAAAAGAAGTCGGAAAATATACGTCAAACATCGCAAATGCTGTGCGTTCGTGTTATGACTACTTGCATAAATATTTAAATCTTCATACAATAACTATTCCACACTTATGCAAAAATGCACAATACAAAATTTAGTGCGATTATACATATTAATTTCAGTAATACAAAAAAAAAAAAGATTTAATCTTAAACAGAGATTTATAGCAACCTATAATCATTACCGATCATAGGATATCATTTTATTAATTTTGTATGATGGGATTTTACAGAGTGAAAAAATATTTTATTAATATATTTTTAAACTTTTGATTAAATTTACATACAATTTGAAATAACTTTACAAATTTCTGCAACGATAAGTAAATAAATTTTGTAAAAATATAAATATAGGTAATATTTATTAATACTAATTTCAATACAATGTTAAAAGTCCAGAATTATTGTTGCATGGAGAAACTGAGAAAAAATAAACTCAGAAAGTTAAACTTTTTTACTGTAACTATTAAAAAACAAAATGAACTGAATTTCAAACTATTTGATAAAAAATTACTTTCAATGCTTCTACAGCACTTGCGGGCATCAAATGATAAACAAAAGCTTGTAAAGATTCAAAACATCTTTTAAACAGATTCATCACAAAAACAAATATGTCATTTGTTTAAACTTGAAGTTTCTTTTGCCTTGCAAATAATAATATTTTTTAAAAGAACTACGTCGGTAAGGAAGAAAAAACTCTGATTTTCTTCTTAGAAAATTTTTTGAGTAAATTTTGAGATTCTGAAAGCATGTCCTTAAGGAATGCAAATATTTTTAACATGAAGTAGCGAAAGAAAATCTCAATGAAGTTTATCGATTGTTCCAAAAGAAATAATTCAAACATTTTTATTTTTTAATGGTTTGTTTTTATGTTTATTTTTATAATTAAACAAAGTTTGATTCTATTTTTTGCTTTCAGAATAAAAAAGAGGTCTTTTAAAAAAATTGTTCTCGGCATTTTTTAAAATATAAAACCAGCATTTCTATTTACAACCACTTTTGCTGTTGGTTGCACCTAGTATCGAGATCTGGTGTATTTTGTAGTCCTATATATAAAAATTAGAGGACCGGTAAAAATTCTCATTTAAAATCATATTTTATCAGCCGAAGATATTGTTCAGACAGCATTTTTGTTTCTGATTATTTCAGTGCTCCGGGCACGTATTTCAATAACATGTGTGTTAAATTTGTATTTATTTGTATTTATTTGTATTATTTTGTTTCATTATTCATCGAGGAAGTTTTAATTGTGCTATAGTATATTAGCCGGAAACAAATCCCGAACTCTTCACATTGTTTTAAGACCAAATAGATTAATCTTTCGTAATCGAGGTTTACGCGGTAGAAATAAATTAAAAAACAATTCACATCAGATTTTTTTATAAACCACAGTTAATGAGTAAACTAAAATACAGTTTTTTGTATTTTAGTTTACTGATACGGTACAGTTCCATGTATTTTTTTTTCTTATCTGGCAGTGTAAAAATTTAAATTGTTTCTTTACATGTTATATTTGGTGGTTTTAATTATTTTAACTATGTTTTCATCATTCTTCTACTTATTTATTCACGCAGTTTTAATTTCATTGTGAAAGTTATAAGGTACAATATTTATAGACCTGTGTGTAAATTGTGTATTAGTATTTCTTAATGGAGATATGTGATAGAGATTAAAATAAAATGCTTTAAAAATATAAATATGTAATAAGTGAGTCAAATGAGATACATTTGTTAATCAAATTGCATTTGAAAGTAGATTTATTTTCTTATACGATGGAACAAAATTTGAAAATGTGCGATGATTAGAAGATTAAAAAAATACAGTAACGAAATTTACAAAAAGTCATTTCATTGGGAAATGGTACCGTTAGCAAAATGACGGCAGTGTTACGCATAGACACATTCGTTCTTTACAATATAGATAGATACATATCTATTATATGATGCGTATATGAAAAATCTTACGCGCATAGTAAAATGCAAAAGTAAAGAAACGAGAGCTCATGCATTTTTTCAAAGAAAGTTTGTTCCAAAACTAATTCTGTCACGAATTTAAAATTCGTTTTATAAATTAAACTAAACAAAAATTACCTGACGTCACTTCAAGGTGCAAAGAAGATGCCGAATTTTCCGTGTATCACTCGTATGTTGATTTTTATATATGATGTCAAACCAAATATTTAATTGCATTTAAAACTTTAGATATTGGTGAATTATAAAATCTTATTTCGTCATTGATATCTTTCTTTTTCCATTTTGGAACAATTTTCTATAAGAAAAATTTACGTATTTTTTTTTCTTTCTGAAAACATATTTGAAAAATAAAAATGGTGCTACAAATAAAGTAAAAAGTAAATTATATAAAAAATATAATTATTCCAAAAAGAAAGAAAAATTAATTAATTTTGTTTTGCGTTTTCCTTCTGGTAAAATAACAGAAAACAAAAAAGAAAATAAAAAAAAAATTCTGCTCAGGTAAGTTTAACTGAAAATTATAAAATATTTCATTAAGCAAACTATGATATTTTGATAAAATTATAATAGATTTTCTTAAAGAATAGCAACAAAATTTTATTACTCTTGGAAAGCTTTAACGCAAAAATTTGGGGTAAATGTTATTATTTTAAGACTGGAATTATTACCAACATAATCTTTGCTTGCTTTTTAACTCAGCGAAGAAAATTCAACCTGGAGGAAATCGCAAAGTTCTGTAATATAAATTGCTGTATTTTGAACAACGACTTCCAATCTGATGATGCACACTGCATGTTACTGCTTTTCCATAAATACAGCTAACTTTTAAAACATTGCGTTTAATCAGTGTATGATTTCAAATACGTTACTTTCAAAAGTGAAGCATTTTCACCTGTAAAGAGTTTCAAAGTCAGTGGAGGGAAAATGATACACTTCTACAAAACATATTTCAGATTAAGTCTTTAAAAACTCGTTTATATATATATATATATATATAATGACGCCATTTTCATCTGCTAAAACATTTGACTTTTATGATCAAGTCTAATACAAATTGTATAGAAAAATGCGCATTTCACGTTAGAAACTCAAGAAAAAAGTGATTTCGTCATTTAAGAAATTTAGCAAGACATATTGATAATATAATGATTCCTATTTCTTCCTTATTTTTTAAATCCATGTGTTATCAGATATCATTATATTTTTTTCAAAATTTGAAAACTGTTATTTCACAGAGATTAATCAAATTGTATTCTTTCAGATTTTTCATGTGAATTAAGCAAGTGCTGAGTAATTAAATCGCACAAATGTTCTTTAAAATAAAATTTTTGTAAAGAGAAATTTATGTATCTTTTTAAAGTATGTTTGCAATAAACTAAAAATCCCCCCCCCCCCCCTCATTTAACTGATGCATAAAAATGAAATAAAACCAAATTCACCGGGTTTTATAACAGACGATAGTCTTGAAATAGAGATATTTTAATAAAAAAAAATTTATGTTGATGAATTAATGAAAACACAAATATATAATAATCTGCTATTTTCTATAGAAGAACAAGATAGATGAAGATGCAGTATAACGTAAAATCAGTTTGCAATATGATCACTGAAATTTAAATGCATTTATTCTACCCAAACAAAACAATCACATGGAACAGGCATTGAATTCTCTAATATCAGCTGTGCATTTCTTTCACTAAATAAAAATGATCTGCTTATATTAAAGCATTCTAAAGTAGCATTTCATTTTATTATAAACTAAAATCCGTACTACTAAAATTTTTCTTCCTTTTTTGCAAAACCACACTGTTTGCGTTAGGATTTCAGGTCACATTTTTTGCATCACTCCCAGCCGCCATAGTTCCTGTGCATTCTTTCTTTTTACTTCATGGCTACTTTCTCTTTAATTCGCACAGAAATGTAGTACTCAAGTTGCCACCCCCAGAAAAATTGAATTAAAAATTACAAAAAAAAAAAAAAAAAAAAAAAAAAAAAAAAAAAAAATCTCAAAAACATATATAGATTCAGTTGTACAACAAACTGCATTTGGAAGTACATTTTCCCCTATACAATGGTGTAAAGCCTGAAAATGTGCGATGTCTGGAAGTTTAAAAATTTGCAGTAGCGAAAATTGCAAAAATGAAATTTCCTGGGAATGTATTGCCTTTTGCAAAATGATGTATGCGTTACGCTCAGATATGTGTGGCCTTTATAATATCTATACTAATTAAAGAACAAAATGCTCTGTCTGTGTGTCTGCGATGGCTAGCAAAATCTACAGCATGTACGAAGCTTGAAATTTTTTTGAGAGTAGCTCTAAATCTTTCCTGATGCACCTGAGCTTCAGAATTTCAAAATTCCAATTATTAACTGAGTAATTAATTAAAATCGAGAGGTCACTCTCATAAAAAATCATATTTTTGCAATTTTTTTCTCTTTCGTTTGTTTACGGTTGGTTGGTTGTGTAAAAATTTTCACAGAAGTCATAAGAAAGCTGAGACAGAATTAAAGAAACCCATAGAGGAATGAGATAAGTGGAGGTGAAGTAAGCCTCAAAAAATTTTTGCAATATGAAACCATTTATCGCTCAAATTTTAATGTTCCAAACAAAAGGACGTGGAAGGGATTTTGTATTATAAGACGAATTGAAAGAAATGAATTACAATTGAAGCATATTTTAAGAGGAAATAGCAAATTTTTAAAATGGTCTTTGTTCTATTATTATTTATTAAAATAAATGTTCGCTTTTAAAATGAAGGAAATTGAAAAATTAGCAATAATTAAATATCAAATTAATTCTTTTAAAATCATGTATGAAAACTTAAGTAATAAATATTAATCTAAATTATAGATTTCTGACTGCAGACGATTTTAATGTATTAACAAAAGAATGTTATATTTTCAAGGAAAGCGTTAAAATAATTTTCTATATTGATATTTAAAACACATATGATAAATTAATTAATAAATTTTTACCGGTGAAGCGATAGATTAGTTCTTTTTAAGAAACAGGAGAAAAAAATACGGGTTTAAACCTGTTTCAATTGATAAGCGTGTCAAAGCACGTACTTTTGTTGGTACTTAATTGGACTTAATGTAGGGTTACATTTTTAGCATCACCTTCAGAGATAATGCTTCCACTCTATGAATTTCTTTTCACTCTATGAAAGAAACCAATTTGAGATTTCGGCATTTCAAAAGTGACTGTTTTTTCCCCCCAAAGACTTCTAAAATTTAAAGACTGGCAAAATGTCAGTTTAACTTAGGATTTTTGAACACAGCTGTTACGTCAGATCGTTGGAACTTCGTACATTAGAATGTATGTATGGTTAGCTATAATGCAGTAAATATATGTATTTGCATATATGAGTCTTTTTTAGCAGTTTCTTTAAATCAGAGATTAAATTTGAATGCATTTTATTTAAGTTAAAATTTTATTAAGACTTTAATTAGTTTTTAAAACAAAAATGAAATGGCTGTTTGATGTACAATTGTTCAAATCAGCAGACGATTCATACACAATAATAAATTATGAAATAGCAAAATAAATTATATATCAAAAATAGTCACCAAAAGAATAATCGCAAAACATAATGTTTAGGCGTATTAACAGATAACCCGATCCAAACCAGAAAAAAACAGACTATACTCCGATCCAAGCAAGACAAAAACTCCATGAGCATAGACCCGACCCGAACCTAAAAATTCCATTTGAAAAAAAAAAACTATGGATTTGATATCTGACCCAAATTAAACCTGAATCCCACAAAAATATTCAAATGAAGCATACCCCAATCCGATCAAGAAAAAATAATGTTCGTGTATATGCAACCCGACCCGAACCTAAAAATTTTCTTTGAAAAACACCCGAAAAATGACCAGAACGAAACCTGAAATCGATAAAAATATTCCAAAGAACTATAACCCGATAAGAGTAAGACAAAATAATTTCCGTGAACATAAACCTGATTCGAACCTAAAAAATTCCATTTGAAAAAAAAAAAAAAAAAAACCTGAAATTTTATGCAAACTACATCTGAATTCAATAAAAATATTCGAAAGAACCATAACCGGATTCGAATAAGAGAAAATAATTTCCGTGGACATGAACCCGATCCGAACATAAAATTCCATTTGAAAAAAATACCTGAAATTAGAATCGAACCAAATATGATTCTATCAAAAATATTCCACAGAACCATACCCGGATCTGAACTAGACAAAAAATTTCCATAAACATGAACCCAATCCGAAACTAAAAAACTGAACTAAATCTGAATCTGACAAAAATATTAAAAAAACCTAAATCTGAATTGAATGACATCTGAACCCGAAAAAATATTCCAAAGACCCAAAACCGGACCCGAGCAAGACAAAATAATTTCTCTGGATATGAATCCGACCAGAACCTTAAAAATCAATTTTAAAAAATACCTGAAATCTTAATCGAACCAAATCTGAATCCGACGAAAATATTCCAAATAACTATAAGCAGATACGAACAAGACAATATAATTTCCATGGGCATAAACCCAATCGGAACCCGAAAATTAAAAAAAAATCAATCCCCAAATTTGAACCAAACCTAATCTGAACCTAACAAAAATATTTCAGTGAAGTATAACCTCATTGGAACTAGGTAAAATAATTTCTATGGAAGTACAATCCGAACCGAACTTAAAAATCTCATTTGAAGGAAAAAAACTCCACGAAATCTGAATTGAACCGAATCTAAAGTGAACAAAAATATTCCAAACAACCATAACCGTATCCGAAGAAGACAAAATAATTTCCATGAACATGAATCCAATCCGAACCTAAAATTCGGATGTTCTACAAAACATAATGCGCTCCGTAGCGGTGGAAAGTGAAATTAAGTACTTAGTGCGAGATGGTTAAGAATTTCGTTTATAGTTAGTATTAAATTAGAACTTGGTTACGGTTCGGTAACAGTTAGGTTGCAATTGCGTTCCGGTGAGCCTTATGTTATATTTATTTTCGGTTAGGTTACAGTTAGGTCATGGTTAAGTTACAGTTAGGTTAAGGTTAAGTTGCGGTTAGGTTGTGGTTAGATTATGGGTAGGTTATGATAAGGTGAAAGCAAGGTTACATTTATGGTATATTTAAGTTACAGTTAGGTTACTGTTAAAATACAGCTAGGTTACAGAGCAGTTATGATTACAATAAAATTAGGTTACGGCTAGGATTTTGTTCACAGAATGAACATTACGCATGTTCGATAAAAAAATATGCACCTATTTTTGTAAAATGGCTCTGAAATTATAATACTATATACTAACCTTTTAGCTAATCATCGAGAATCGATTTCATTCATGGTATAGTCATGGGATATCTATGTGAAAAAAGTATTTAGTTATGTCACTTAACAGTAATTTTAAGGATAAATATCAACAGCTTAACACGAAAATCACGCAATCGTTGGACACATATTCCCTCCTGCGTTTCCCATTGCAATCACTTTGGGTACTTTTGCAGCTAAATATTACTTTTTTTAACCAATTTTCGACACAGTCAGGGGGCACGTATTTAAAATAATGTACACTGTAAAAAATTTTACCCTTTTGCTCTATCATCACTCCCCCGCTTTTATAGAATATCTCTCTTTTGACCTATGAGAATGCTCCATAATAGACTGAAGTAATCATTTTCTATAAAAGCGGTGAAGTGACGATGCAGCAAAAGGGTCAAGTTTTTAATGGTGTATTTACACAAATTTCGAATTAAAGATAAAATCATAAAAATTTCAAGTTCGTTTAAGATTATTATTACGGACCCGGGCAACGCCGGGCAGGTCAGCTAGTAGATAGATAAATTTATAAATGATATCTTAACAATATTTCCTCAAAAACTAGAAATTTAAAAGTGGTGAAAAAGCGCGAAGAGCGTCCTTAGAAATGTTTTAAATGGGGATTTGTAAGCAATTTCAGCAAATATAAAACCGATTTAAAATGTAAATCGGCAGTGACAGAACCTGTAGTATAGTCCACAGAGTACGGAACAGAGAATCAACTTTCATACACTGTAATGGCAACTTGTTTAACATGGGATTACGCATAGACAGTAGCGATACGAGCGGATGACTCTGAAACTACGATCATAACATAAGAGAGGTTGCTAATTTGGCGAAATATCGCTTCCTTGGCGACAAATGATAAGGGAAAAAAGAAAAAAAAATACAGCGACGGCTTGCTGCTTCTTGTTTTAAAATTTATGAAAGAATTATTTTAATATGAAATAACTTTGACGTATTCGTCTTGCAAACAATACATGTGTCCCTTCTTAACATAAAGACCTAATAATCTAAACTTGAAAATTCAAGAACAATAACAGTAATAATTACGAATCAATATAAGCGCGGAAATCTAAGATCAAATAGCATAAGCACGTGTGCAAAGATAATCAAATCAGCATTCAGCCAGAAGTGCCAAGCGAGAATTTGGTTACAGTTAAACAGAAATCACGAGGATAAAAATCGCCAACGCGATGGTTTAGTTTTTAAGTGATCCACTGAGGGCGCTCTTTTCAAGCCGAGTTGAGGCTCTGTCCGTACTCTGTGGTATAGTCTAGTGATAGAAGATTGTACTATAGAGTCTAGAAACTTTAAATATAGAGTGGTAGTGACTTAATATATATTCCTCTAAGAACAAGGAAAGAAAACCGTTCAGCAAATTCCTAAATTACGATTTTTATGCAAGCTCAGAAAGCAATAAATAGATTTTAAGTAATGGTTTCGAATCAGTAGTGACACACTTCTGATCCTACATAGTTTACATTCTATGCGGATCCACTACCACGTAATATTAACAGGAACAATAAATGTTCGAGAAATATTGCAATGCAGTTTTTAAAAACATTCTAAATTACGTTTCTATGGAGTTTTAGGAAATGCGAAACCGATTTCAAAAGGAATGATGGCAAATTAATGGTGACAGTCTCTTTTTTAAACCTAGGCGTTTATGTTTGTACCACTACCCCTCGAGATATGGTAGACCCTTGAAAATAAACATTAATTTTTACAAGGTGGTTAATTTTATGATGTAAATGCATTGTTTCTAAAAAATTAAATGCTTCAAATGAATACTGAAAGGAACATATAAATTGAGCATGAAAGTTTCAAAATATTTTCTAAATTACCATTTATTTAGAATTAACTTCAGTTCTTCTTATTACTATCTTTGACAATAAAGTTTGGTGAATAGTTCTGTAACATTAATGTAGATGAAATATTAACAAAAATTACCATACCATCCTTCAAAATAGTCTTCTCCCATAACCATGCACCGCTTCGATTTGCTACACATGTCCTGAGAAATTTGCAAGAAGTTTTCTTTTGGGATGGAGTTCAAAAGCTTCGTCACGTTTCGTTAGATATCAGCAATATGGTCAAATCTCTTTCAAAGAGAGTTTAAATGGTGAAAATAGTAAGAAATCTGGAGGATTGAGATCTGGCGAGTATGGTGGATGTTCAGTTTGCGCCACCCCTCATGAATTTCTTTTTGGTGTCTTGCAAAGCTTAAAACCAAACCTTAAACTGATCTTTTGTTCGTTCATTTTCCTGTTCACAGTTACGAACCAATACACTGAACAAGCACTTAGTAAAGCACGGCTTATACAGAACATAAATGACGCTCAACTAAACAACGATGGGGAAAGATGGTCAACACTTGCCTCTATGCAGGTGCAGCGTTTTATTTCCCCAGTGTTTTTATTTCCCCAGTGTTGTCAGATCAGTCGTTCTGAATTCATTCACCGAACGTTATTGTCAGAGGTAGTACTTTAAGTCTCATTTCGGAATAATGCAGTGTAATAATGAGATTTAGTCAAGCTGTGGCTTAAATGGAAATTTTTGAATTATTCCTAAATATATTATTACTTCGAATAAAACTCAGGCATACAAAGATTACGTGTCAAATTTCAAATATTACACGAGCAAAGCCCCAGGAATTGCAAGTTATTTTTAAAAATCTAGGCATATAGATATAGTTTAAAGCAACGAATTTCAATATTTTCGAAATAGAATCATTTCTATGAATTCCAAGGCAAATTTATAGAGAGATACCAATATTTATTATTCGAAGTCACATTTTATTTGCATTTCCAAAACTTTCTTGCATTCTCTTTTATCCTTAGGTAATTGATTTTGCACATTTTTGATTGAAATGCAAATCGATTTCCAATTATGGTAAAGTTTTATTTTAAAGGCTAAATTTAGCTTGTGAGAGAGTTTCTTTTGTGTTTATACTTAGAATTTATTTCATACTTTATGGTGTCTTTAAAAAAAGTGAAAAAAAACCTTTCTTTCACATTTGAATTCTTAAAATGTATATGATTTAAACATGTTAGAAATTGCACGTCAAACGTAGCAAAAGAGGTGCGTTCGTATTATAACAAGGTTTTTAAAATATTCAGAGCTTTTTGTAATAGTATACATTACGTCGGATATAGTATAGTATCCGGAATCTTTTGTGTGTCCCTGTAAATACAATGTGATTTCTATTATACTGGAAGTAACATTTAGTAAACCTAAGCAACGCATATGAATTAATAAAAGATGAACAAGTTTAACATATTTAAAACGTGTCCCAAACAGTTTCCTACTATACCATTATGTAAGAAATTTTGTATGACCCTGTATCTTAATAAAAAAAATATTTAGCATCATAAACTTTACAGTATGTATATTATAGTATATATTTCAAAAATTTATATAAATTTTAGTATACACTCCATAGAGGCATATCAACTTTAATATGTTCTAAAAAGTATAACATCATTACAATGCACTTGAAACACTTTTTTCCCATTGACAGAAACGTAACGGAATAATTTTGATTGTCCCTGTAATCGAACTATGCATCCAATTTCATAAAGTCTGAAATGATTCGACATAATTATGAAACAAATATATATTTCAAATTTTAAACGACTCAGTTGGGTAATTTTTGTGTTGTTATATTCTGTTGGAGAGACATAATTATGAACACACCTAAAAACACGATTTTTATTGGGATGAAAGCTATAAATAAGTTTTGCATTTTATGTATTTTAAAAATTGCAAGATGCTGAATTAGTTTTTATAATGGATCTGCAAACAATAAAACATAAAAAATGGATACTTTATCAGGAAATTTACGTGTTTTCAAAGACAGTATCCCATTTTCCATCCAAAGTATTTTGGCGCAGTATGTCACTAATGGGATTTTGCAAAATTAAACCTTAAACAACAAAATAAAACCCAGAAATAAAAAAAATGTAATTTAAGAAATTACAGCGACTATTTGAAAAATGATATTGTCAAAAACTAAAATCATAGACTTATAAAAAAATTCTATATAAAAAATAATAAAAAAAAAAATTATGATTTAAAACGTGACTTACGTAATAACAAAGTTACAAATAACGCGTTCAGAAGTCAATCCAACTATTAATATTATTATTTTTAACTTAGGTAATGACATAATTGTGTTGAAATTTTTCTAAATATTTATACAGAGCTTATGAATTACCCTTGATTATAACACAATTATTGAGAATAATCAAAATATTGTGAAAAAAAACAGTAGTTTATAGATATACAGCTTTAACTGTTCAAAATGTGCATTTTTAACTGATGGAGTTAATCAGACTTACTTCCGAATGCCTCATATTAAGTACGACATGGATTAAACATTAATATTTCTGGACCCATCAGAAACAAATTTTAAAAGGAATTTCAGTTTTACAATATTCGAAACTGCAAATTTTTAAATTTTTAAACCTCGCACATTTTAAATTTTTACACCGTTGCGTAGAGAAAAAAGTGCACTTTTAAATAAAATTTGTTAGAAATCTTTATCACAATCCTTAAAACTATCATAAATAACCCTCATTAATCATACTTCATCGTTGCCATATAATTTTTTTTCACAAATAAAGTTTTAGTTTGAAATTTTTCATACTGTTAATAATATTTTCTAACATGCTGTATTATATAATTTATCAAATCAGATATAATTTCATTAAACTAGGATTTTATTTTTATACTTTTAATTTAATGTCTATCTCAAAAATTTATTCTAACTTTATTATAAAATTCTAAAGATTTATCATGTTCTCGGGTGTTCCACTGTTTGTTTAAGCCCTTTAATACTTGTTAAAAGCCAGTCTAAGCAATGTGTGTCAAAGAGATAATTTAACTAAATCCTTTACATTAACATACTAGAGAATATACATTGTTATATTACAATCATCAAACATTGAAAACGATATATTTTCACCCATTAATATCTCATTAAATTGATGAATAAAAACACAATATTGCTTCTCTTAATTCCCTTATAAACGTGAGATATTCATTTATGTACAGAGTGTATTTTTATCTTTCAATCCAAAAGTATTTCTTGAATATTCTGGCAGCATTTATCGCATATAAAATCATCATGTTCTAAATCTTGGAAATTGCCAACTGATAAGTATTTTCCTACAATTATTTTTGTCAAACAAGACATTTGTTTTTTCATTTCTCATAATAAAGTGTTAACAAACAAAATGCACTTGAACATATTGTTTTATTATTAAAGATTCTTAAAATAAAATAATAATACATAAATAAACACATTTAACTTTTATGCATCATACTCTAACGTTACCATATGAAAAATTTTGTTTTTTCAACAAACAAGTTTTTAGTTTAAAATTTTCTATACCATTAATAATATTTTCCAACATGCTGTATACGTTTAAGAAGCACATGTAATTTCAATAAATCTAGGAATTAATTTTTAAAATTTTAACTGAATGTACATTTCTTCTATCTCAAAGATTATTGTAAATTTATTAAGCAATTCTAAACCTTTGTCATGTTCTTGGATGCCCCATTGTTTGTTTAAGCCATGTAATACTTGTTTAAAGCCAGTAAAAGCAGTGGTTGTCAAAGATATAATTTAACTAAATCCTTTACATTGACATATTCACTGCCGATCATACGCCAGCGCGTGATATTTCGCCAACGTCAGTCACGCCCTGGCGCGCGAAAATCTTTCACTGATTCTTTATTATAAAAAGTCAGTTGGCTTCTGGGAAAAACCCACTTCTACGGTGCGGCATTAATTATCATCACATCTTCACGTAAGCGGCAGCGAACGTGTTTACATACTAGAGAAGATACATTGTTATATTACAATCATCAAACATTGAAAAGGATATATCTTCCGCCATTAATATCGCATTAAGTTTAGCATTTAAGAGCCCACAATAGTCACAGAAAAAATACACAAAAAGACCCGGATGACCATGTAAAGTCTATGGGAGCGTTCTTTTCGAATATCTCGCTCCAATTTTAATATTTTTACATGATTTTTTTGCATAGGCTAGCTTAGGACGATCTACAACCGGGCTAGTTTTTACTTTTTCGATTTTGCTCATATATTTTTTATATTATGATAGTTTCAATTTCAGAACCGATTTAAACCGGTTTTGAAAATTAAAATATTTTTCTTTAAAAAATCTGAAACCAAAATTGAAAAAGTAAAAACTAGCCCGGTTGTAGATCGTCCTAAGCTATCCTATGCAAAAAAAAATCATGTAAAAACATTAACATTTGAGCGAGATATTAGAAAAGAACGCTCCCATAGACTTTACATAATCATCCGGGTCTTTTTGCGTACTTTTTCTGTGACTATTGTGGGCTCTTAACTGAATAATCAACAGGGAAACCTAGAATGATTACCTATAACGGAATGACACTGTATTTATTACATATGATTGAATTTAATAGAATATAAAAATCTATTTTTAACCCTTTGGGGAGAAGCGACGTGCTTATGAGCTGCAAAAAGCCTTAAGAATCCTTCTTTATCTCCTATAGTAAAATTTTACTGTAAAATTTGCCTTTTTCTATCAGAGCATTTTCTCGATTTAATAAGACACAAATATTTGTTTTTACAAACCGGTAACGAAACATTGAAAAATTCGTAAAAACTCCCATGGCAAAGGTTTTAACATCTTTTTGAGTTTTGTTTCGATTTTCATAAAATATAAAATGACGCGACAAAATTCTACAATGATTATGCGTATTAAATTTCAAACCATTCGGTTTGGTAGTTTTTGCGCTGTTATGTGCGAGCAGAAGGACAGACAGGCGGACGTATGGATAAAATGACAACTTATGGTTGCTGCGTGTTTATAAAATAACGAACGCACCTAAAAACTAGTCGTTGGGGGCCACCGTAATACTTACCCATCATGGATATGTATATGAAAATAAAACATGTGAAAACTATTTATACAATGCATTGCAATTCATAAACAAAATTTAAATATTGTTAATATACACAGTAATGCTATATTAAAGAACTGCTGATGTACCAATTTCGACAAATTATATAAAACGCCAAACTACTGAAGTAGTACCGAACTGCGTAAAAGAAACATCCTTATAACTCCAAAAATAATAATTCTATTAACTAACAATTAACTGTGTCGGATTAAGCGTCTCATTTCCAATTAAAATATACCCCTGAATTGAAATTTGAATGAAATACAGGGTCATGAAAAATCGAAGAATGCGGAAAACAGGATTACAAATATCTCGGCAACTAATAATCCGATCGACTTCGTTCTATATGCAAAATCTGTATTATTTTATTGCCTTTTACGTCCATTCCTTAGAACAAAAAAATTCGAAAATTTTTATATACCTTTCATCAGAACGAATTTTTCGAGAGTCCGAAAAAAATAGTTCCGGATAATCGAGGTTGCTGATATTAAATAGGCTTCGTCCCATTCTTACATACTAACTACATACAAAATTTCAAGTCTCTATCTCAATTTGTTCGGGAGATAGAGCGTTTACAGACAGACTGACAGACAGACAGACAGACAGACAGACGGACGGCAAAATTTTTTTTCTAAAAATATGTTTTTCGGAATCTTCACTATCTAAAACGCGTAAATCCGTCAAAATTTTTTTTTCGATTTTCAAAACGATTGCAAGACTTACCCTATACTACGTATGATGGGTAAGTAACAATCATAAATAACTCTCATAAGTCATACTCCGACGTTGCCAAATGAAAAATTTAGTTTTTCCCACAAACAAGGTTTTATTTTAAAATTTTTCATACTTTTCATACTATTTTTCAATATACTCTATTATATAATTTATGAAAGCAGATGTAATTTCATTAAAACTAGGATTTTATTTTTATATTTTTAATTGAATCTCTATCTAAAAAAAATTATTCTAATTTTAATAAAATATTCTAAAGGTTTATCATGTTCTTGGCTGTTCCATTGTTTGTTTAAGCCCTTTAATACTTGTTAAAACCAGTTTAAGCAATGTGTGTCAAAGATAATATTTAACTAAATCCTTCGCATTGACATATTAGAGAAGATAAATTGTTATATTAAAATGATCAAACATTGTAGACGATATATCTTACGAATTAATACCTTATTAAATTGATTAATAAAAACACAATATTTCTTCTTTTAATTTTCCTATAAATGTGAGATATTTATTTATGTACAAAGTGTATTTTTATCTTTCAATCCAAACGTATGAACGTATTTCTTGAATATTATGACAGCATTTAAAATCATCATGATCTAAATCTTTTAAATCACCGACTGATAAGTATTTTCTTACAGTATTTTTGACAAACAAAATATTTGTTTTTTTGGTACTTCTAGGTTATCCCGTCGACCAAAAAATTATCGCCAAACTATAAGATTAAATGCCAATAATGAATGATCGTGAATGTCACATTCAATGACATTAAATGCGATTCACTTGTTTAAAATGTCATTAAGTGATTTTTATTTCGACTTTTTATTGATATTTTTATTAATATTCTACTAATTATTTTTTTTGTTGTTATTTAAAATAAAAATTATGTCAACATGTATAATTTGGCTATTAGTTTGGCGATTTATATAATTTGGCAAAATTGGTCGACAGGGTAACCTAGAAGTACCAAAAACGTTTTTTTTATTTTCTGATAATAAAGCGTTACCAAAAAAAAAATTGCATATGAACATATTGTTTTATTATTTAAGATTATTAAAATAAATAAATAAGTACATAAATAAACATATTTATGTTTTGTGAATCATACTCCAACGTTGCCATATGAAAAATTTAGTTTTTTCCACAAAAAAGCTTTTAGTTTAACATTTTACATACTATTAATAATATTTTCCAATATGCTGTATTGTATTCTTTATGGAAGCAGAAGAAATTTCATTAAAGCTAGGATTTCATTTTTAAACTTTTAACTAATTCTAAATTTCTGTTATCTCAAAAGATTATTGTAAATTTGTTAACAATTCTAAACCTTTATCATATTCTTGGATGACCCATTGTTTGTTTAAGCCATTTAATAGTTGTTAAAAGTCTAAGCAATGTGTGTCAAAGAGATAATTTAACTAAAGCTTTTATATTATCATACTAGAGAAGTTACATTGTTATATTACAATCAACAAACATTGAAAACGATGTATCTTCGGCCAATTAATATTTCAGTAAATTGATGATTAAAAACATAATATCGATTCTTTTAATGTCCTGTAAAGGTCAGGTATCCATTTAGGTACAGCATGTACTTTTATGTTGCCATTCGAAATTATGAATTATTTCTTAAATATAATCACAGCACTTATCTTCTTATAAATATGAGGGAAGAAATACTTTCAATTATTTGTATAATACTGCTTTAACAAATCCTGATGTGAAACGATTATTTCAGTACTTTAATAAAAGGAGTTTTTTGTGACGAAAAGGGCTGAAGTATATGTGTGTTAATATGCCTCGTGAAATTATGCAGACCAAAAATGCTTCGGCACCAAAATTTTTCCATAAAAATTCTTTCTTAAGAAAAAAAAAAAAAAAAAAAAAAAAAAGAAAAAAACTTTACTCGTTGCATATAAAGATCGTGATGCTCCTTATCTGGTAAGAACTTTTTGCTGGAACATTTTATTTTATGATTAAAAATATTTAAAAATGAAAAAGAAAAAAAGATATATGTAATTAAATTTTGTACATTATACATCAACGCTGCCAATTAAAAAATTTTGTTTTTTCAGCAAACAAGATTTTATTTTAAAATTTTACATAATATTAACAATAATTTCCATTATGCTGTATTGTATGCTTTATCAAAGAAGTTGTAATTTCATTAAAGCTAGGATTTTATTTTTATACTTTTGTTGAATCTAAATCTCTTAAAATTTATTCCTTCAAAAATTTATTTTAAAAATTACTTCAAAACTTTATTATAATTGCATTAAATGATTTCAAAGATTTATCATGTTTTTGGAAGTACCTTTCTTTGTGTAATCCATTTAATTTTCTTAGAAGCCAATCTAAGAAATGTATGTCTAAGAGATAATTTAAATAAAGCCTTTAAGTTACATACTAAAGAAGATACATTATCATATTACAATCAGCAGACATTGAAAACGATGTATCTTCAGCCATTGATATCTGATTTAATTGAGAATAAAAACATAAAAACACACTATTGCTACTTTTAAGTGCCCCGTAAAGGTATAAATTACGTTTTCCACATTTTGGTGTAAATCGCTGAAGAGATTGCACTGCTATGCGCATTTTTTGTAATTTTTGCAATAATTTTATCTCAAGAATTAACGTGCGGATTTTCACTGAACTTCAGATTCAGTTAGTCTTTAATAATACTTGATATTGTGGTACTTTGTTGGAAATCACCCCACAGGTGGTTCTCTTCTGCTGCGTGTTTCATGATATTCCCAATTTCTCTGTCGCAAGAACTAATGCACAAATTTCCACCAAACTTCAGATTCAGTTAGATTTCGAATCGTTTCGGATTAAGTTTCGCTATAAATCACCAACAAATGGCACTGCTCTGCAGCATTTTGCATGATTTACATGATTTTAAGTATAACCATATTTCAAGAATTAATGCTCGGAATTTCAAATCATTAGAGCGCTCATGATGGGCATAGATTGCCATTCAATTTTGCCACTGTGATATCGAATTTTCAAGTATTAACTGGTATCAGATAGAAGAATGTTTTGGAAATGCCACATATGACTAATTTATATGTGCCATTAATCTTTGATTGTCACATATATTTAAGGGAGACCCGTACCCCATTTTCGGCCAAAAATCATCAAAAGTTCAAAAAACTTTTTATCTCAGAAAACGATAAAATACATATTTGCGAATATCCATGCAAAATTTCAGAACCCGGGGACACTTGGAACAGGTAGAAAATGAGCTCTTTAAATTGTACTCACTATAGAGTTTAAAGGACTAGCGGCCATTTAAAACGGGTTTTCCTGAAAATGACTTTTTTCATATTTTGCCTAAGTTCAAAGTACTAAGGCGCAGTGGTAAAATGATTTAGAAACAAAGTGTTTATGTTTTTCGAATCTTAAAAAAAATTGCAACAAAAGTAAGGAGAGATATTTTTTTTAACTATTTCTGAAAATTTTACATAAATTGGTAAACCTGAAAATTATAACAAATTTAAGGAAATTTACCATGCGTATTTTTTTTTTTTTAGCCGATTAAAATAGGAAATTAAAAATATCTCTATTTAGTTCTTTTCTACATACTATAACACTATTTCAGAAATTTTAGTAATACCAAAATATTGAAAATTGAATGAGGAGTAGTAATTTTAAAAAGTGTATTTTTCGATAAAAAATATCATAAGAATCCCCATAAAAATATACTTTTTAATAAAAAGTGAATTTTTTTGCTAATTATTCCTTACAAAAATATTCTTAAGTAGTACACCAAAATTCATTACTTTAAAATCAATAATAAAAATTTTATGTTTTTTCTTACGGGTCTCCCTTAAACACATTACATCAAAATTGAAAAGTTTTTATGAATTCGGTTTGCCTGCGCACTTTCAAACTCACGTATGCGTACTTCGATTTTCAAGGTTAAAGGGAAATTGTTAATGCTACTTAACAAGGCGCGTTTGGTAATAAATAGGAAGCGTGAAGCACTATTAGATCATTTACAGGACCACTAAAAATAATTACATTGTGGTACATTTTGAAAAATCGCTTTGAGTGTATTTGAATGACATTATGGTGTTTAAAATGTGTTGAAACTAATATAGATCACTGAATGTCACTACCAGTTAATTGCGATAGAATTAGGCATTTATAATATCAGGTAACCAAGAAAGTTCGTGTGGTTTTTGAGAACAGCTACATTTGTTGCGTAGCCGTTGTCATACTGATTCTGATGACGTCATTTCTGTACATTGCCTTTAAACTGCAATCAGTAGAGAGTTGTTTAACGTACCTCACGTTTCGCTATCAGTTTTATAGGAAGTACAATCGTTGACAAAGGATGTTGTTGACAAAGGAGATTTTGAGGCCTATTTTGCTCTACGATTTCAAATTAGGAAACAAGACTGCAGATGCCGCTAGAAGAATATGCTGCGTGTTTGGAGAGATTTCAGTGAGTGAACGGACCGGTCAAAAATGGTTCAGCAGATTTCCGTCCGGAGACGAGAGCCTCGTAGACAAGCCACATGTTGGTCATCCATCCATCTTAGACTAAGTCCAGCTGAAAGAGGAAATCAAACAGAATCCTGATTTAACATGCCAGGAGCTTGCGCAAAGGTTTGGAATATCTGACGAAACCATCCGATCGCATCTTCATAGAGTTAGGATGTCGTGGAAACTTAATAAGTAGGTTCCTCATGTCCTGTTCGTGGAAAACAAGCTCCAACGATTGAACATCTGCTTGTCGTTGCTGTCGCGCCACAACAAAGCCTCTTTCCTGGATCAGATATTGACATGTGACGAAAAATGGATAATGTATGATAACCGAAAGAGAAAAAATCATTGGTCTACTTCTGGTTCCGTCTCATTGGTTGCTAAACCGGACATCCATAAAAAAAAAAGATAATGCAGCGCATTTGGTGGACTAGCGCTGGTATAATTCACTATGAATTCTTAAAAAGCGGGAAATCAATCACAGACGAAGTCTACTCGTCACAATTGAAAAGGGTTTCAGCTGCTTTGCTCGAAAAGCAGCCAGCGCTGGTCAACAGGAAAGGAGTTTTCTCCTCCACGATAACGCCAGACCTCATACGGCCATAGCGACCAGGGACGTGATAAAAACATTGAGCTGGAAAGTTTTGCCTCACACACCTTATTCCCCGGACATCGCCCCATCCGACTATTACTTGTTTTCGGCCATGGATAATCACCTGCGGAAACAGCAGTTTCAAACCCAAGATGATGTCACAAAAACTATAACCCAGTTTTTGGACGCTAAACCAAAAGATTTTTTCAAAAAGGGTATTTATAAGCTTGTATCTCGTTGGGAGCAAGTAATTGAAGCCAATGGTGATTATTTCAAAGAATAAAATAAGTGTTTGAGATTTTTGTGGGTCGTTTTTATGTCTGATGAAAACCGTACGAACTTTCTTGGTTACCTGATATTCATTGTTCATTTCAACAAAGGCATACAAACGAAATCAGTTACAGGACTGTCTTTAAGCAATATTTGATGAAATTGCGTTTTCGATTTCGATAAGTGCTTTTAAATTTAACTATTAGCCCAACAGCCGACAGTACCAAACCCTAAAATATAAATCACAAGAAAAAAACTTTATTTTATGGAGAAGAGTAGAAATCGTGGAATCTAATTATCCATGTCTGCCGGAAGTGAAGTGGTGCATAAGCTAAATATTAATACAACTAGTGGTTGACTCGTAGGCTTACCATTGTCATTGTACTAAATCATATTAATTGGCATTAATTTTGGCTCATGCGCCACTCCACTTGTGGCAGACATGGATCATTAAATTTCCCTATCCATACAATAAAGGTTCTTTTCTTGCGCTTGATACCTTAAGTTTTTGTGCTGTCGGCTCTTGAACTACATTTTCTTGCATGTAGCTTGTTGTACATAAATTATATATGCCTTGTATAGAGGGCTACACAAAAGAATTCACGTACCATTCATCTTATCACCGGTAATTACTGAAGAGGAATTTTCAACTGAGGTATGTATTTCCTAACTGAAATAAAATTTTGCATACATGCATTAAACAAATACAAATCTATATGTCATACACATGACTGCTTAATTAATTAGTATAACATTCCGATTGCAGATGAGAACAGCTGACATTGAGTTGACAAATATGATATGCGTTTCTATATATTTGAATTAGACATCATATTTCATCTTATTAACTGGAGAAGTTAATTTACATCATTATGAATGTGTTGGGAAATGTTTTATAATGTATGCTTGACGCATGAATTATTTATGCTGAATTTCTCAAAAAAGATGGATTAAATACTTGAATTCTATGAAAGTAATTATCGAAAATTCATTGAAAATTTACTTAATTTTTATTTATTAGAGGATTACATCCTTAAATAAGAAGCAGTTCAAACTGAAAGTTCAATGTCATTCACCGCTGACTGATCTAACCATCAACGTGTTAATTTAACTCTGTATCCTCCGTTCGACGAAAAATGACAAAAATATCGATTTACTAGATTTTTGCCTAAATTATACATTATTACCTCTAGTACATTCTGATGAAGTTTCGTAAAGATACGGTTATTTTAAATACAATTTAAAGCGATTTTGTTACTTCGCAGTCACTTTAACTGCCATAATATACTTCACTTAATTTTTTTTCAGTTTATTTATTTATTTTACGAATAGACGATAATTCATTATGATAATTGAAGTGATAAAACTTCTATATACACTAATGTCCCTAATTGAAGGATAATTGAGCATCACATGGAAATCAAACTCTAAAATAAAAATTTCACTTGTAAAATTACCACACACATCTTCAAGACTAATATAAAAATTTCAGAAAGCCACCAGATGGCACCGATAATACGCCACACTGACGAAAGTGTGAGAGAAAGTTATATAAGGAATGGTCGCAAAGAAGTAAAACTGTTAACAAGCATATTCTAAGACTCTCAGTGCCAAAACCTATTAGTTATGACACAGAGGACACGTGTGGTTGATATTTTACGTGGTAGAATTATTGGCCGAATGAAATGTTGGCGTACCCAGATGGAAATATCCAAGAAACTTGGAATTGCCCAAAGTGTAATCTCTAGACTTTGGCAACGATTCCAAGATGATCGTCAGTAGACGTTACAGTACAAGTCGCCTCCGATTTATAACCATGAATGAAGACCATTAATTGGCAGTAACTGCCAAAAGAAATAGGGGGAGCACAGCATCAGACCTGTATCTTGAGCTATCTTCAGGCCTGGATACGACTGTTTCAAGGCAAACAGTGTACAGACGTTTGGGAAATATTGCTCTATATGCTCGCAAACCTGTTAGATGTGTTCCGTTCGCGGCAACGCACTGTCATTTGCGGTTAGCCTGGAGTAGAGAACATAAAATGTGGACATCGTCACAATAAACTTATATAATGTTTTTCGATGATTCCCGGTTTAGCTTGCAGTCTGATTCACGTCGGACGTTCATATGGAGAACGCCAGGCACCCGTTACCACCAAGACAACATCAATGAATGACATCGTTACTGTGGTGCAGGATTGTTCGTTTGGGGTGGAATTATGCTGGGCTCCAGAACAGATCTTCATGTTCAAACTGGAACCATGACAGATTTAATTTATCGGGACATCATTCTGGAAGAACATGTACGTTTGTTTAGGGGTATCATGAGCTCAGAATTTGTGTTTATGGATGATAACGCCCGTCCTCACCGAGTAAACATCGTAAATGAATGCCTTCAAGCTGAGGATATCACCCGTATGGATTAGCCAGGATTTTCGCTTGACTTGAAACCGATAGAGCATATGCTTGGACGTCGAGTCGCAATCCGTCAACCACTTCCTGCATATATGCCGGAACTTCAGAGAGCATTGCTTGCTGAGTGGAGTAATCTTCCCCAAGATCATCTTGATAATTTGATACTCAGCATGCCTAGGCGTTGTGCAAACTGGAACTGGACTTCATCGTCTGGAAGACATACAATTTATTAACCCTCATACCAACCATATAATGGTAAGTTTTTTTGAAGGGGATACTTTTTGTGAATACTCTAGAGGGCAACAATTGTAGATCTTATGAATGTTATCATACATATACCATCATTTTTGTTCTTTTTCTTTTGTTTAATAAATGGGCATGGCTAATAAGTCACGTTTGCTTTGTTTCCGTACCTTTTTTTGCTAGAAATGTAATTATCCTTAATTTATGGACATGAGTGTACCTTATTCAATTGACTCGATTTTTTTGTTTGTTTCCTATGGTATATTTTATAAATATTTTATATATATTTTATAAATAATACATTTTTCGAGGTTTGCCATGAAAATTGAACAATTTCCTGATATAACCGTTTTTATTCGTCGAGTCTTTTATTAGTATAACAAAAATGTACGTAGAAACGCTTAAATTTAATATAAAATTCAAAGGGCATCGAGTCCATTTAAAGGTACTGAATAAATTCTTCATATGATATGTTGTAAGCAAATGTTTTTCATTTTGCATTCTTCCATTTTGAGTTAATATTTATTTCATTATGGGTAAAATTTTTTGGAGTTTTCTGTATGAAATTAAGACAGTATTTTCTGACGAAAAAAAAATCAGATAGATGATTTTTTTGTTGGGTTTTACTTGCAAGTTTCGCAGGAAGAACGATAGCCAAGATGATTCCTTTATTTATTCTTCATTTTCCAATCGAGTGACTTTAACATATTTCTTTTTTTAAAATATCTGTGGGTTTCGTAATTAGTGGGAAATAATAATTTATTTCGACTGGAAATATCAAGAATTCAAAATACACATCATAAAAAAAAAGAAAGAAAAAAAAGAAGAAAAAAGAGCTCTAATAAAATCTGTTACATACAGTTTATGGCCATACATGACCGACCACTTGCTATTTTAGACATTTTGTTAAATATCTAGAAAAATACATGAAGAATTATCGTGAAACGCTAAGCGTGTAAATTTAATAGTACAGGTCATACGTTTCCGTGAAGATTTTTTCCCGAAACTCTATAGGGAACTGTTAACAAATTGAAAAAGAACGAAAAACTTTTGGATAGCCCTATTAAAACTAATATAGCAAAAACGCTATAAAAGTAGATTAAGATTAAATGGCTTATTGTAATAAATTGTGTTCATTTTCATGTGGATAGCATATACCCGGAAAGAAATTAATGTCTTTATAAACCAGTCCCAAAATTTTCCAAGTGCTTTTCTATAATTTGCAGAGTTCTTAATATAAAATAATGTTCTTTTCTGAAAATATGACAAACAACATTGTACACAATTACCTGTCATCAGAAATAAAAAAAACAATAAAAATTCTATGAAAAATGAGTAGATTTACTAAATACTTTTTTATTGAGCATGTGTCAAAAATATCAAAATTTTATTTGAATATTGTGTTAGTTAAATGTATAGAGAAACTTCTGTAAATGTTTCAAAATTACAGCTTTAAAATTCTGAAGGGATCGTTTATAGAATCAGCTCAAAATCCGTTGTTCCCAAAGTGAGGCAAAAAGATGAGGGTTTGTATCCATATATCCATTGATTAATGACAATATAGAATACACAATTTGGCATATACTACTTTATTTTGTTAAAACCCCTGATTTTGTGCTTCATTTTGGGAATAACGGACTTTGAACTGATTCTATAGAGGATCACTTTCGCAATTTTCAAGCAATGCTTTTGAAACTTTTACAGAAGTTGCTCTATGCATTTAGCTTACACAATATGCAAATGAGATTTTGATATCGTTGACTAATGCGCAATGGAAAATTATTTAGTAAACCTGCTCATGTTTCATACAATTTTTTTATTTTTTAATTCTGATGACTGGGCATTGTGTACAATGTTGTTTGTCATTTTTTCAGAAAAGAGCATTATTTTACATTAAGAACTCTGCCAATTATAAGCAAAAAATTTGAAAAAATTGGGAATGTTTTTATAAAAACCTTAATTTTTCTATGAATATACATGCTATCCACATAAAAATAAACACAGTATATTACTATAAGCTATTTAATCATAATGTACAGTTTGAGGGCTTTTGCTACATTAGTTTTGACAGGATTATCCATTTTTGACGATCCCCTATCAAGTTTCGGAAAAAAATCTTCACACAAATGTGTGACCTGTACTATTATATTTACACACGTAAAAGTTTAAAGAAAATTCCTCATGTATTTTTCTAGATATTTAATAAAATTTCTGGTATTCATAAGTAGTTGGTCATCTTTGGCCATATAGTGTATTTAATCTCATAGCTTACATTAAATTCTAATCAAACGCCAGCTGTTATTCAGAATTTAAATTCAGTTGACTTTTATCAAATAGCAGAATATTTTGATTGTTTGTTATTAAAATTTGTTTGTGATTGTTTGTTATTAAATTCATTTTCATGTATTATATTTTGATTACTGCGTCTGTATAAGTTTCTACTAACAGTTATTTTATGAGACAATGCTGAGTTCAGTAGCTTGTTTAAGTTTTTAGACATTTCTAATTTAGTATATTCGATGCTGAAATGCATATAATACATGCACTAATAGAGAAGGCGTTAAACATAAACTAGTCTGACAGCTGACCTCCAGTTAACTATTTCAGTAACTCTAAGTAAATAATTATTTTAGTTAATTTATTTTTGACAATTTTTTTTAAGATATCACTGATCAATAAATGACCAGCAGAACTATTTGTTTTGCTGCCTCACAAAAACCAATTTAGTTATATATTAATCAACATTTTTGTGCCGATTCCAAAAGTTGTTTCAAAACTAACGAAGCAGGTGTCGTATTTGAAATATTTGCATATTTTGATGCTTGCAAATTTTAGAATTTTTGTCCAATTACATAAAAATTTATGGGGTAAAATATTATCAGATTGGCTTTTGTTGTTTTATTTTATGATTACAATCTAATTTACTTTATAAAAATGTTATTCCTGAGATTATTCTGACATATGACCGTGAAATGTTTTGCTTAATTTACATGTTTCTCACATTTTGGAAATATCGTATCTTAACGTCCAAATATTTCTGCCACATGGGTATGCTACTATATATATGCAAATAAGGTTTTTGCACTGATTGCAAATATAAAATTTAGTTTTCTTCTATCACGTCTAGTTTGTGAAAAAAAAAGTGAATAACATTTTTCATTCAAAAAAGACTACAAAATGAACCAAAGATGTATATGTTAGGATATAATTTGCTACTTATTTCAAGTGCTTTTCGATTACTTCCTTTCTTACAAATGTCTCCGATAGAAATCTGACACCGTTCGACCTTTTGAAAGTATATATCCCTAAAAAGTTTGTCAGATCAAATTTATGCCAATATCAAAAATAAAATTGCTCTTTACTGAAAAGCTTGATATGCTATATGGAGACAAACCATTATTTGAAATCAGCGTAAAAATGTGTCTAAAAATGCGCTACCTCAATTCTGTAGCCACTGTTTTAAAGTTGAAAGTAATATAAATGCTACATTATTGAAAAATATGCAAATGAAACTTACCACTTGATATATAAAATTTAAGAATATGCGTATTGCTGCATTCCAACACTTCAGTAGATATTATCTTGAAAAATAAATTCAGTCTGACAATATTTGTCTTATCATTTGGATAAATGGCACAAAAAATGCTTAAATTTGCATAAACATAGATATGTACATTTCTCTAAAACTATATTGCATGGAAAAAAATGAAAAGTATATTATAGACCAGAAAGCGGAAGCACAGACAATCACTTCATCAATTTCAGGGATGAAAATCCAGGATACCGTATTTACTCGTGTATAGGGTGCACGTATGTATATAGCGCACCCCTACTTTACAAGTAAAACTGGCGATTTCTTAAAATCTCGTATATAAGGCGCACCATAAATTTGATACGCTAATGAATCAAATGAATTTCAGTAAAAAAAAAGTCGAAACATACATTACACCAGACCAGAAAACAAGACAAAAATGCATTTTTAGACTTCGGGTTGTAAGAGAATGACGGGAAATATGAATGAGTGGCGGTAAAGAGAATTGCTAATTAGCGTTTAGATAATCTCATTAGCTCTGTTGTATAAAAAACTGCAAGGAATAAAATAAATATACAGTAATACTTCAATTAAGTGACATTTTTCGAGTTTTAATATCTTCTTTGAGTAATTTCTTGTTTCATATGTATATCGTTCGACTGCATCCAACAGTAAAAAATTATTCCGTGTATAAGGCGCACCTAGGAGTTTTGCCCAAATTTTTTTGAAAAAAGTGCGCTTTATACACGAGTAAATACGGTAGTTAAAACGTTATTCATATATTAAAATGCAATCGGTCTAACCAATCATTTTTGATAAAAAACACCCAAAAACCTGATTTTAATGGTTTACTCTTTGGTTTACCATTCTGTTTTCCTGCACCCAAATGTAAGAAAACATAGAGGATTGGGAGCCGGAAAACATGATGGTTAACCTACGAGTCAACCGCTAAAATGGGGTTTTTATGTGTTTTCTACCAAGATATGACTTAGCAGTATAGATTACGTTTTATTAAGCGAATCGATATTTAACTAATCCTAGATTTTCATCCGTAAATTCGATGAGGCGATTGTCTGTGCTGCCGCCTAGCGGTGTATTAAGAATTAGTGCAAGAATCTGATCTAGAATAAACTAATTTCAGTTCTGTATAGAATCATTGTTGTACATTGAAACATGATATAAAAATATCAATCATAATGTATTATGTTCATCTACTAGATAATCATTCTCTAAGATAAATTATTTTTTCTTAGAAAAACACGCATTGTAATTCTAAACGTAACTCGTGTGAAATATTTTTTTTATAAACATTTCTATACTGCTTACTTTCCTTTTTCTATTGACATCACCCTCTACCTCAAAATGAAAGCCGTAATTGTCGAAATGTCAATGATGGTTTACAATTAGGACACGGAAAATTTGTTGGCTTTGGTCTATCTATTAATCAGTGGGGTAATCAGAGAGGGAGGATTCAAATGCTCTTCATACCAAAAAATTAATTTTTTTTAAATCTTAATATCAGGAAGAAAAAATTTTGATTAAACAATGCGAAGGAAACTTTATAAAATTAGTGGTGTAAATTGTATCCGGATCCCCCATTTTGGTTACGCCACTGCTGTTAATCTGCCTAGTTATTTCATCAAAACTGCAATAAAAACACATTTAATTATTTTCTAACTAAGCAGGTATATTGGTGAGGTACCTGTATGTAGCTATAAAATTTTTGGTTAAATTTTGCTCATTCGTTTAGAAAATATAAGCTTTTTCTAACACTCTAGTTCTTTTTTATTGCATTTTCTACGAATTTCAAATTTAAATTCTAGGAAAAAAAGTGGTCCATTAAAATCATTTAAATCCATTGGTCCATTGGATCAATGGATTTAAATGATAGATTATAGACACTAAAATTCGTCAAATAAGATCTAAAATATTTCTATTATTATGAAATTTTGTGTGAGAATTGAAATGGAAGAATTAAAAAATATATATTGTAATTTAATAGTACAAAAATCTGTTACACACATTCTCTAATAGATATATTAAATTCACTTAATATTATATATGAAATATTAAGTGAAATAAATTCGAAATGCTTTAAAATGTAATTGTAACGCATAAATTACATATTAATGTTAAATATTATACACTGCATATTATACATTAAATATTATAAATTACATTTTTTCAGTCAAACTGCAGCTGTTATTCGGAAATGGTTTCCAGTAGAATACTCCCAAATAGTAATATTTCGACCGTTGATTATTAAAATTATTCATTTTCTTGTATTCTACTTTGATTACCGCGACTGTATTATCCTACTAACAGCTGGTATATGAGACAATGCTTATTTCAGAAACATGTTTACGTTTCAAAGAATTTCCAATTTATTTAAATGCTATATTGGAAAAACATCGACTAAATGCGAAGTCGTCAAATGAAAACATTTCTGACAAATTGACTCCTGTTAGTTATTTCAGTAGCGTTTTGTAATGAAGCAATTTTATTAGTAATTCGTTTTTACGTACGTTTATAATTATATAAACGTATATCACTCACAGTCGTCATCTGTACCGCCTATCTGTCTGTCTGTCCGCATAAATCCACCCGATCGAATGATTTAAAATTCATTTGCTTAGGGCGTGTTTTATTTATATTAAATTATTTCTCATTTTACGAAATTCATATACGTTGCGGAGGTTTACTAAATGTTACTTCCTGCATTACAGAATGTAGATAATATTTTCACGGACACACAAGAGATTTTAGCTACTTAGAATTGTATACTGTTACACCAAGATCTAAACATTTAAAAAAATTCTTTAGAGCACGAACGCACCTCATTTGTTACGCTTGACAGACAATCTCCAACTTGTTAATTTTAAGTACGGAATTTTAAAAATTGATCTGTAATGCATTTCTATGGCAATTCAGGCGATTTTTAAACTTCCATTTCTTGAAAGAAAATGGCTCATTTGATTAATACTTTTTAATGTTAAATTATACACAAAAATTCCCCAAACAACGTCTTAAATTACTTATATTATTATGAAATTTTGTATGAGAATTTGAAATGCACGAATTAAAAGTAAAACTTACTAATTTAATAATCATAAGAGCTGTTACATATATTACTTTATAGCTTATATTAAATTGAATCAAACACCAGCTGTTATTCAGATATCATTTCCAGTTGAATTCTCACAAATACTAATATTTCCATCGTTCATTATTAAAACTATTCATTTCCATGCGTTCCACTTTGATGTATTATTTCTACTAACAGCTGGTATATGAGACAATGCTTAATTTAGGAACTTGTTTAAATTTTAAAGCATTTCCAATTTATTTAAATGCTATGTTGGAATGCAAATACATCGACTAAATGAGAAGTCGTTAAACGAAAGTAAAGGATTTCTGACAATTTGACTCCTGTTAGTTATTTCAGTAGCGTTTTGTAATGAAGCAATTTTATAAGTAATTCTTTTTTACGTACGGTTATAATTATATAAATGTGTATCACTCACAGTCGTCATCTGCACCGTCTGTCTGTCCGCACAAAACCACGAGCCGAATGATTGGTGGAACCACCAAATGGTGGAATCCAAATGTAACCACCAACTCGATTGCTTAAGACACGTTTTTATTATATTAAACTATTTTGCATTTTACAAAATTAATATACGTTGTTGAGGTTTACTACAAGATACTTCCTGCATAATAGAATGTCGATCGTATTTATTTGGACACACAGGAGATTTCGGCTACTATACTGTAAAATTTTTTTAAACTTCATTAGAGCACGAACGTAACTCATTTGTCGCACCTGCCAGGCAATTTCCAACTTGATAATTTTAAGTATGCAACTCTAAAAATTGAGCCATAATGCTTTTCTATTGCAATTCAGTTAGCTTCTCTCAAATAGTAGTATTTCAATCGTTGCTTCTTAAAATGCTTCATTTTCATGTATTTTACTCTAATTACTCCGTCCGTTTTAGTTCCTATACCAACATCTAGTATATGAGAAAATGCTTATTTCGGAAGCTTGTTTAAGCTTTAATATATTTCTAATTTATTTAAATCTATGTCGAAATGCAAATACGCGGTTTAAATGAAAAGTCGTTAGACGAAAACATTTTTGACAATGTGTCGCCTGTTAATTATTTCAATAGCGTTTTCTATAGAGTAGAGTTTTAGTAATGATTCGTTTTTAGGTGAGTTCACAATTACACAAATTTGTAGTACCTACAGCCGTCGATTGGTCCGTCTATCTGTCTGTCCGCATAAAACAACGCAAGAACTAGCCAACCGAATGGTTTAAGATACATGAACGTTGCAGAATTTTGTCACCCTTTTCTAATTTTAGCAAAATTAAATCAAGATATAAGAGTATACTAATAAAATTTTTCTTCATTCTATTAAATTTTATCATACATAATTCATTCAATGATATCCAATGATAGATAATGATTTTAGGTTATCATGGCGATTACGTTATATTTAAGAGACTCTTATTATTTTCGTATAGCTGAATATCATATATATAATCATGATACATTCCGTACTCATGCATTTCTGCATAACATTGATACAGTTATTACACCAAGATCTGTTTATTTTAAAATCTTCCTTATGGTACAAAAGCACCTTATTTGCTACGCTTTGTGTGCAGTTTCCAACTTGTTACTTTTAAGTACGGAACCCTAAAAACTATGCCACAATGGGTTTGTATTCTAATTCACACGATTTTTAAATTTATTTTTTTTTCAAAGAAAATGGCTCATTTGACAAATAGTTTTAAATTGTACGTTATAAACATTAAAATTCCCCAAATAAGGTCCTAAATTATTTATATTAGTTAAAAATTTTGTCAGATAATTTGAAATGCATGAATTTAAAAGAAAAACTTTGTAATTTAATAATAATAAAATCTGTTACATATATTCCTTTATAGTTTATATTTAATCGAATCAAACACCAGCTGTTATTCAGATATCATTTTCAGTTGAATTCTCCCAAATACTAGTATTTCGATCGTTGATTATTAAAATTATTCATTCCCATGTATTCTACTTTGATTACTTTTTCTGTATTAGATCCTACTAACAGTTGGTATATGAGAAAACGCTTAATTCGGAAACTTGTTTAAGTTTTAACGCATTTCTAATTTATTTAAATGCTATGTTGGAATGCAAAAACATCGACTAAATGAGAAGTCTTCAAATATTTCTGACAATTTGACTCCTGTTAATTCTTTCAGTAGCGTTTTGTATAGAAAATATTTTAGTAATAATTTTTTTATTTGAGTTCACAATTATTTAAATTTAAAGCTCCTACAGTCGTCGTCTGAACCATCTATTTGTCTGACTGTCCGCATAAAACCGCCCAATCGAATGATTTTAAATTTATAATCGCTGCAGAATTTTGTCGAGTATTTTCCAATTTTATGAAAATTGAATGAAAACCTAAAAAATATTAATAAGAAAATTCTACTAAATCCTACTAACTTTGTACTAAATCCAATCATACGTAATAAATTAAATGATATCATATGATAGGTCATGATTTTAGGTTGTCATGGTCATTATACCCTATTAGTTTCGCATAATGGAATTTAATATATATAATCGTGATAAATTCCGTATTCATACTGTGAAGACTATTCTTCGTTCGTGTTTTTAAAGAACCGGAGTTAAATTTTATTAACTGCTTGAGACGTATAAAATCAGCCGTGATGATTAAAATTACATTGCGTAAAACAATAATTCAAGTAGGAGAGACTCAAGACCAAGATCTGGCTATGTATGTGGCATTTATTGATGAAAATTAAAAGAGTATTACACTCTTACGGGGTGACCCCCCCGGTGAAAATACAGAAGCAGGAGCTCTACATCCTTACAGCAGGACAGTTAGAGATAGAATGATTCCTGACATCAAATAAGGTAGCCAAAATGCGTCGAGCTAAAATGTGGTTACCCTTAGATCATAATAACCCTATACGTATAGTTCATAAGGAAAGTTTAAATTAAAAACATGCCAACCGGACCGTTAATTTGGCGATTAATATATCAGCGTACAAATATGCATGCCAATACTGATTGCTGGGAAAAATATTTCTATATGCATAACACAGAGGTCAGACGCCGCTTTAATATAAACAGAGCGTTAGATTTTAAGCCGAAAAAGGAGTTGTAATGTCTGTTAATTTGAAAAGGAATTAAGTTATTGCCGCAAATGAGCATATGGTTTTAAACTATCATTCTATGTACTCTTTGAACAAACGAAAGTATGCAAGCTCAAATAATAAGTTTAAGATGAGAAAAGATTTGATTTTGATTTATTTTATTAACGGCCTCGGTTAAGCATGAAAATCTACATAACTGCAATTTAAAGGAAAGAGATAAATATATTCTTTTTAGAAAGTAAAAATGATGTTTAATTGATTTGAAATAGGGAAAGATAATTTAAATTTTAAATTTGAGAATATAAATTAAAAAAAAGGGAAGCTAATAATAATATGTGATGTTATGTTACTTTCGACATCACACATACAATTTTGCATAACAGTGTAACAGTTATTGTACCGAGATCTGAATATTTATACAACTAGTTGTGGTAGGAACGCATCTCATTTGCTATATTTGACATACAGTTTTCGGCTTGTTTATTTACTCTTTTAAATAATATAGTATAAAATACTAATCCTAATAAATGATGTTATTTTGATAGATAATCATTATCTCAAAAAATTTAATAACTAAATATTTTATAAAAACAAAAATATATTATGTTTCAAAACGTAGCTGATATAAAATATGGTATTAAAATAAATATGTCCGTGCATTTTTTTTTTATACTGGTGATATTGCAGTTTTTTTACTTAATTCAACTTGTTTGTTGCATGTAAAGATGAAATTTTGCAATCAAATTTAACCCACTTCCTGAAACACTAGAATTAAAATAAGCATGTGTAAAATGCTGCTCTAAACCATTTACTAGGAACACTCCATCATAGTATTAATAGACTTGTAGCACATGGTGTAAGGTAAAGAACGAATTTGTTGGGATGTTTCCTTCTAAAATGCGAAAAACTCGAAATCATTTTTAAGCGCAATTACTAGTGTTTTACAGCATAGTAAACATTTACACTAACACTTTGGTTTATACTTCGAACCGACTTAAGATTGTGACATAATAAAACAGAATGATGCTATTATCACATTAGAATCGCACCCATTAGAAACATTTATCCAACAGATGTTGAAAAATTGTAGAAATCCGCTTCTCAATGAAAAGTAATCCCGTTATATGTGCGCAGGAATACAGGATTTCCAAACAACATTTAACTTTATCATAAACCTTATTAGAAAACGCGTCTTTATCCAATACGAAATTTTATGCAGAGGAAAAGAGAAAGCAATTCCCCCAATCGCTCGGAGGAATACACTAGAATTAAAATATATATGTGTAAAATGCTGCACTAAACCATTTACCAGGAATGCTCCATTGTACTATTAACAATCATATGACACATAATGACTAAGTAAATAATTATTCCTTGGAATTTTTCCTATTGAAAGGATAAATAGACGAATTTATAACAAAATTATTCGTTTTTCACAGCAAAGTAAACAATTCCACCAACAACACTTTGGTTTATACTTCATACCGACGCAAGATTCTGACATAATAAAACCGAAAGATGTTATTACCACATTAGAATCGCATCCATTTAAAACTTTTACACAACATATGACAGAATTCTGTTAACCTGTTGAAAAAAAGCAGAAATCTGCTTCTCAAATAAAACTAAACCCGTTATATACTAGAGTGCGCAAGAATACATGATTTCCAAGCAATGTTTAGTGTTGCCATTAAAAAACGCGTCTTTATCCAATACGAAATTTTACGCAGGGGAAAAGAGAAAATAATTCTCCCAATCGATTCTCCCAACTTTTCCTACTCAAAAGATAAATAGACGAATTTATAACAAAATTATTCGTGTTTCACAGCATAGTAAACAATTCCACTAACACTTCGGTTTACTTTTTATACCGAAAGATGTTATTGCCGCAGTAGAACTCCACCAATTAAACACTTTGCCCAATAAATGACAGGATTCTGTTTAACATTTAAAAAAGTGTAGAAATCTGTTTCTCAAATAAAATCAATCGCATTATATACAAAGTACGTACGGATACAGGATATTAAAGCAACGTTTAGTGTTGCCAATAACCAAAGTAGAAAATGCGCAAAACAATACAAAATTTTAAATAGGGCAAAATAGCTCTCCTAATTGCTCGAAGGAATGAGGTATACAAGCCGACCCTAACGTAACTCGTAGGGAATTGAAGGTAATCGATGGATTTTTTAAAACGTAAATAAAAGGTATATAGAAGCTATGAAAGAATAAAATCAAATAATGGAATTTTAAGGAAAATGTTGCTATTAGATTAAGTTTTTTTAGAATAAAATAAAATAAAGAAAGCGTTGATTAAAAATATGGAATTAAAATTTAATAAAATATGTTAAGACATTAATAAAAGACACGGAAAATTTAGATATTATAAGAATTTGGAAATAATTATTGTAGAAAATTTTATTATTACATATCTTCCCACCCCAAAACGTTGGATGACATGGTAGGTCTTATGATCTACAAGTTCATAGACGAGAAGTATTACACTGATTTGGATTGCAATTTTATAATCTGGAGTGCATTGTACGATTTTGTAACCTGGAGTAACCCAATTAAATGCAAGTCTCGAAATTATAACAGGAGTAGTGAATTTTTTACAAAAGTGCAATGGCAGGATATTAATCTTGTTTACAAAGTAAAAAAATAATTATTTTAAAATGAGCATAATCATCTTACATTAACATTATTATTAGTGTAATAGTATAAAGTTCTTCGGATACAGTATTGTATCCGAAAACTTTTGTAAGTCCCTGTAAATACTATCTGCTTTCTATTATATGGGAAGTAACTTGTAAACCTCAGCAACGTATGGCAATTTTATAAAATGTAAAATATTTTCACGTAATTGAAAAGAGCCCAAACAACGCCCTATACTATTATGTGATGGAATACTTTTGTGTGGCCCTGTGAAATTGATAAGAAATATTCTTTGCACCACAGATTGTAAAGAATGTACATTTTTGTATATACTTGATAGATGCGTAACAATTTTGTTATGATTTGAAAGCATCTTTAAAATGTGCTTCAAAATATTTTTTTTTCTTCGGCCGTAATGTAACGGGATATTTTTTATTGTCCCTGTAATTAAACTTACATCCGATTTTTATAAAATTTAAAATGACACGATGAAATTATACAAGAAAAATACATTCAGTGGGCTCTCTCTATCTGAACACTCTCTAATGTGGACACCCCGGTATTATAAGCACATTCCGACATTCCCGGCGAAATTCCATAGATTTAACAAAAGATGAACCCCCTGAATCCTGAACACCCCGGTATTATGAACGCTACTTTTGGTTCACATTTCTACGCCACCTTTCTGTAAACTGAACATGTGTTTGCAATTGGATTTCAAATTCCCGCATCATGGAAATTTGGAGAAACTGTTACATAAGAATAAAAATGTTCAACGAATTTTATAAAAAGTAAACAAACAAAATCACTGCTAGATTTTAAGCATGCACTTGGAATTGCAATTTGTTTGAATAATTCAAATAAAATCTTCAATTAAAAGTTTAGAGCTCTTATTGTCATACGCCTTATTGTCCGATGCCTGTTGTAAGAGAAGCCATTTTATGATTTTTGTTTTTAGAAAGTGTAAACCTTTAATTTTTGACGAGTTGTAGGCAATTACAATAAGTTAAAATAATCCATTTCCATCTTACTTATTTCAACTAACAGTCTTGTATGAATTATCGTCAATCCCAGTTTAGGCATGATATTTTCAAGATTAATTTTGAGAATGTGCTGATTTCTTCGACTGATCTACTACTGGGAAAATAGCAATGAAAGAAACTATCTGCTTACAATATTGTTATTTAATTTCGACAGATCTCATTTTTGCCCATGATAAGACATTCATTAGCCCCTTCGCGACGGGAACCTTTTACGAAATATGTAATGTTTTGCAACTGGTTTTTTAAAAAAGAAATTTGTATCTTACCAAATCGAGAAAATGCTTCTATTAAATAAGGCAAGTTTTACAGTAAAATTTTAGTGGTGGGAGTAAACAAGGATTCTTAAGCCTTTTTGCGGCACGTATACGCGTCGCTCGTCCACAAGGGGTTAAGGGGTTGAAGCTATCATGTTAGTCTACTTTAAAACTAAAAGGTGAAGAAATACAATAAAAACCCTTATTTGATCAACTACTGTCTCGGTCACCCTACATAGTAGTAGTAGTAACGAAACTCCCACTCTCCCTGTATAATGAATACCGCTATAATCTGAACATTTTTGGCCGGTACCATGAGTGTACAGAATAGAGAAAGTCCACTGTACATTAAAAAATTCAAACGAATCGTTTGGATAATTTTTGCGTACTATATGCGGATGGACAAATTGAACGACGAATATAGGTGCTACGTATTTACATAATTACGAAAACACCCCAAAAATTACACAAATTTACACTATTAAAAATCTTCAGCTTTTATTGCATATTCACTCGACCGCTTTTATAGAGCATCTCTATTTTGATTAAAGAGAATATATATCCATAATACAGTCAAGTAATCGTTTTCTGTAAAAGCGATAGAGGATAGATTCAACAAATGTTTCAGATTTCGAACAGTAAACATAAACTACACTGTAAAAAGAAAAAAAAATTGCAATTTTTACGTCAAAAACTGCTGGCAACATTGCTGCCAGCAGTTTTGTCGTGCATTTAACGGCTATATATTTATAGTGTAAAAAGAAAAATAAATACAATATCTGATTGCATGAAACAAAGAAATCATCGATCAAGTGGGTGTATTACTTGCATACGTAGAGTTTCGTACAATAAATATATTAATTACTTAACACTAATATATATCATTAAGTTTTTTTATTTAGGTTTTTAAATCCAATGGCGCATAGCGTACATGGTTTAAAACTACTGTAAAAAACAGCGAGACTCTGTCTAAATTTGTACTAGTTCTGTGTTAAATGTATCTGATTTTCTTCGGTCATCATTTTGCAGACAGTTATTGTGTTAAATGTAACATTCGATGTATCAAAAAATCCATACACAGTCTTATGTAATATTAATTTTAAAACAATAAAAAGATTGAAGGATTAGATTGAATGCTTATTCGCCAGATTTGCGCAATTACCACATATATCAATAAAAATTTTTATTAAATGTAATAATTAGATGTATTTAAAAGTCTTGCGTAGTATACATTTTAAACAATGAAAAACAGGTAAAAAATATTAATATTTAAAAAACTAGTAGAGACTTTATAAAATTCAATTATTTAACTTAAAAAAATTAAATATATAGTTATTTTTTTTTCAAAATTTCTGTTTTTTAAGCTTTGAAATTCAATGAATTAACCATTTGAACCACATTTAAAAAGTTTAACAAAACTGTTGAAAAGGTAAATTGTCCCCTTAAATAAACAATATATATCTGTTTTAAATTTCTCTTGCATTTATCCTTTTAGAATGCAATAATAAATTATGATTAAAATTTAACTGATTAATGTTTTTACAATCTTTTTTCCTGGAAGAAAAATTTAAAATTTTCTATAAGTCCAAAGATTGAATAACTACTCTTTCAACATAAAAAGAAAATATATGTTTTTAAAGTATTCTTTCCTGTGGATTTGATCAATCTTTGTATATAAAATTATTTTAACACAATTAAACTGATTGGTTAATTTATCATACGAATTGAATATTTTCAAATGAGCGAAAGATTGGAACAATGTTTCGCTCAATTGGAAATATTCAATTCGTATGATAAATTTACCAATCAGTTTGATTGTGTTCAAACAATAGTATATGTACGTATCCATCGTTATATGGAGTTCCATTACCTTCGGTTTATTCTGCCGAGCTGTCTAAGTGACAGACCAGATGTAATGACCAATAAGGTTATCTGAGCGAAAAATCCCCGCCGGCTATCTTGCAGTTAGCTTAACAAGTAAAGCACTGGCCTTGTAAGCCAAGTATCTGGGTTCAATTCCCGGCCTGATCAATTTTTCGCTCATTTGGAAATTTTCAATTCTTTGTATATAAGCCGCAAGATAAACTGTTTAAGTCATTCTAAAGACCTCTGTAAAAATATTATGCAATATTATACATTATGTATTAAAGAACTATACAGTATTTACACCATCTTACTAGTTTTAATTACATTGGTATGATAAAATCTTAATATAATGTGCTGTGGTGATTTTGTTTCAAAATTAATTAATACTTTATCCCAAAACTCATTTACTTTTTTTAGAAGTAAATTAACTTCCATTTTTTTTCTTTCTTTGAGGAGTTTCTTCACATCTTGGTAACTGCATGGAATTAGATTTTGCTCTTATCTTTTTTCTTTATTTCTTTAGAGTAGTAAAATTTCCTAAGTAACATGATTTATTTAAAGTGAAAAAAATTTCTTTAATCCCTTGTGATGCGGTGGTATATCTATGAAACCATTTAATTTTAATTCCCAAACGCCACATTGGCACCCGAACTTTGATTTAAAAATTTTCGATTTATTGAATTCATGCAAAATAGCTTTTTCTTAATTACAAATAAAGTTGTTTTAAAATTCCGGTGTCAGTAATGAATTTCAGCACTTAAGCAATGATATTTCTCTGCCCCGCAAAGGGTTAAAACACTATAAAATAAATTAAATTGCGCAAGGCCTTTCGAAAGAACTTATTCTTTCGTCTCAGGCGCAAAAAGACGTGCGTCTACTATGAATGTAGCAGCACGACTGAAATGAAAAGACGGGGAATGGGAGCAACCTGAAGGAACAGCCAATCAACTTGCTCCCTTCGCCGACTTTGCACTTCAGTCGTGCCGCTCATTCATAGTAGTGGCACGTCTTTTTGCATCAGACGAAGAAAGAATAGATTCTTTCGAAAGGCCTTGCGCAATTTAATTTATTTTATGATGTTTCAAAGAAGTTTTTCACTTCAATAGATTAACACCAGTTTCAACTTATTATCATGATTTATTTAGATATACCAAACACATGTAATTTTAATAAATTCTATTAATTATTTTAGGTATAATATTATCGTAAGGTAAACATCTCTAATGTAATACGCTTGATTCACGCTTCATAGCTACAGAAAATTATGCGGTTTTTTAACTTTAAAAGTAAATTAAAGATTTATATTTTATTTAATCGCAGCTTTATTCTGTTAAAGAAAAAAAAATACTATGAAATTTTACAAGTGTAAAAAAAAAGTAAAATGATAGAAAAAATCCTGTTTCAAAAAATTTTCGTATTATGTTTAGAAGAGTTACATTTGATAAATTACTTCCACTTAAAAATAACCTTTAACCCTTTCAATACCAGTTTTTTCTTTTCCAAAATTAAGATGATTTAGGGCTGTAATAGGTCAAATAAAGTATAAATAGCTATATTCTGTCAAAAAAAATACTATAAGTATAATTTTGGAGGTGGGACCTATGTAGCCCAGTGGTCTTTTTAAATGGGACACATGTGTCCCGTTGGGGTTGAGATGACCATATAAAATACAGTGAAAAGTTGAGATCAAACAATTTTATTACACATCTATGAATGATACATTGCAAAACAATTTTTGCAAAGAGCAACTTTGCACATAGTACATACAGTTTTCGTGCGGGTTTCTTTATTTTGTTTTGCACAGCGGGCACATCTTCTTCTTGTAGGTCCTTCCAGTGGCAAGTGATCGCCTACATTCAACATCAGTTTTGTTGCATTCGATGGGCGACCTGATTTTTTCCTCTTGATCCGTGCATTTTCTTTACCTTTTGCAATGAGAGATTCGGCTAGGGGGACAATGTATTGCAAGAGAGGAATTTTCTTATGTTTGGTTTCAAGAAACAATATGTGTGCATTCACAACTGCTGTCATCAAAAGTTTATAAAATACCTTTTTCCACCATTTGGTAGATCTTCTATGAAAGTCATACTGGCATATCTTTTGGTCAGACAAATCAACACCCCCCATAAATTTGTTATAGTCTGCAAGAGCAGTAGGGCAATTTATCATTAATCTTTCACCATTTTTCTGCTTACGTTTGACTTGTGTCGTATCCAGCCCATGGCAATTTGACATAATCAGGACTTCCTTAGAATCTTTCCATTTTGCTGCAAGAATCCCTTTGCTGTTCTGAAGAAATTCTGCATCACCTTTTTCAAGTTTTCTGCCAGAGAATTGCGGCATGTTTTTTCTACTTGAAATACAAGTACCAATAGAAGGAAAAGATATGTTTTCCAATAAGTGTACACTTGTAAAGAATCTATCAAAAGTAAGTGTAACGTCTAGATTACGTATTGTTGAACAAAGTTTTAGAACAACTCTTTCTCCAAGTGTTCCACCTTCACAATCTGTATTATCCATATTCTTGCCAGAATATATATTGAAGTCATAGGTGTAACCCGTAAATGCATCACATCTTTCCCAGATTTTTATTCCACGTTTTATAGGCTTTAGGGGTAAATATTGTTTCAGGCTAGAACGGCCTTTGAACTTAGCCATTGATTCGTCGATGCTTTGAAAAGGGCTTTCTTCTCGAGCTTGCAAAAACGTTTTTTTCAAACAATTAACCACCTCATCCATATAATACGTTTTTGGAGCATTTGCATTTTTTTCTGGTTCATTGAAGTACATTTTAGAAAAAAGAAGTAGGCATCTATTATGGGAAATTGCATTTTTTATTGCTTCGTTTCCTAATGAAGAATTACTTGACCAATAATCTGTAAAGCTCGGTACACGATTGTTCGACATTACGAGCATGATTCCTAACACCATCATAATCTCTGACGGGTCTGTGTCGGGAATATCTACATTTTTTTCCCGTCTCAATATTTCCAAACGCTGGTTGGTGCACTGGGAAATAAAAATCAAAAGACTGCGTGGAAATACCGACATGAAACATTCAAATTCATTAGATGATCTGTTGATATTTGCCAGTATTGCAGTTGGACGGTTTTTCGTTATAAGAAGGCGTGGCTCGAAATTTGGAGAAACTTCTGACCAAATAACATTATCAGTATCGTCTTTATTGAGACGTTTATTTTTTTGCATGCATTTATAATTTGATACCTGTTTTAGATCCTTCACTTCATCAGATAAGAAATCATCAGAGTCCGAGTCAGTCGATGATTTTGAAGCATATTCAACATGTGATAACTTTCGTTTCCTTACCCTAGAAGGCCCTGGATTTTGTTCAAATTCATCACAACTATCATTTTCAGATAAACTAGGCACATACTCCTTGTCTGCAAATGAGTCATCTGATCCATTACTAGAATCTGTTTCATTCAACAATTTAATTATTTCTTCATCTGTCAATCCCTTCCGGCGATTCATGATGTTTCAATGACTAAAAGTATAAAAAAAAAACTAGCTTTCATTACAAGGCGTACGTATCTTTCAATAACCACTGGGACAATAAAGTCCCAGTAAAACATACCATTGGGATATATATGTCCCGTAATATTATTATTCATTCAAAATCAACAAAAAAGATTTACTTACTTGAAATAAACTGCTTGATTTGGTAAAAATTGACATAAAGAACACAAAGAAAGAGACCACGTGCTTCCGAATGCGTAGCGATGTCTCAATAGCACTCAGAAACGAAACTTTTATCCATTCCAGGTGCTCTCTCTCGAACAAAAAAGGCAACTAGTGGACGCCTAATGCCATCTATCGACAAAAAATTGTACTAACATACAAATGTAATCACAGGAAACCATTGGGACATGCACAATAATAAATTCCCCTAGTTCTTATCCCACTGAGTGATTTAAAAATATCAGCGGGACATATATATCCCGGTGGGGCCGAAAGAGTTAAAATGAAATCCGTTTTTTAATATAAAGTAAATGAATAGAATAACTTTTATAAACATATACTGGCCACCTGGGCCATAAAATATAATAACTAAGAATGTATTAGTTAAAAATACATAGCCTTGCTCATTGGTGCACAAAAACAAGAACTTCAATAAAAACTTGTATAATTATAAATAAAACAAAATATAAAATCAACGTTTCGAGCCGTCTTCTGCAACCGTCTTCAGGAAAATATGATATGATATGTGGTGAAATGATTAAAAGCTCAGAGATGAATGCTTCTTGCGTGAGACAAAATATTTGAAATAAAATAAAATCGAAATGAATCAAAAGTTTGAATATGTTGCCATCTACGCAAGTGGAAAAAACTAAGGTACTGCAAACAGGCACAATTTTAAGAATTTATTCTGTTATGCGAACTTTTTGGTATATTATAGGTTAAATTATCATTACAAAGTTTTCTCACACGCAATGATTTCAACAAATTCTCTAATTTTACTTTCAATATTTCTGTATAAATCAAATTTATACAAAAGATAGCATTTGATCATGGTTTTTCAGCAAAATGTATAAGTAAAATAGTTCAGAAGTGCAACGCTCCCTCTCCTTCAGGCCAACGACAGAATAAAAATCACCTTGTGGTTTATAGGAAATTTCGTTACTTTCCTTATGGAATCAAAAACGTGAAAAAGATCACACAGAAAAATCAAAGAATCTTACAGCATTTTCTCCATTTTACTATTATTTACCCATAATAGGCAGTGTTCTCGCTGTCGCTCGCCAATGCGCCAAATTGCAACTAAATACTTCATTTGGCGAGTAAACAAGCGATTAGATTCGCCAAATTGCTAGTGCTCAATTTTTGCTTTCTCTTTTTTCTTTTTCGTTTTTCATACATATGCATACATATTTAATATATAAATATTTTTAATATATTGTTGCAGATAGTTGAAATTAGATTAATAACAATAGCTGTCACAGTTATAAAAACTTGAGTTATTTTAAAACATATTGAAAATAAGGGAATACTTAAAAAAATTAAAGGCCTTTTTTTTCTGCTACACGGCGAATCTATTTTGCTAATACTTTTTTCATTTGGCGAATGTTTTTTATTTTTAATTAGTCAAATTACTAACGTTGGTCAAATGTCAGCGAGAACACTGATAATAGGTAGTATAGGGTACGTCTTGCAATGGTTTTGAAAATCGAAAAAATTTTTTGACGAATTTACACGTTTCAGATACTTGATATTCCGGAAAACATATTCTTTGAAAAAAAAAATTGCCGTCCGTCTGTCTATCTGTGTGTCTGTAAACGCTCTATCTCCCGAACAAACTGACAGAGCGACTTTAAATTTTGTATGTACTTGGCATGTAAGAATGGAATGTACCCTAATTAATATCAGTAACCTCGATGATCCGGAACTATTTTTTTCGAACTCTCGAAAATTCGTTCTGAGGAAAGGTATATAAAAATTTTCGAAAATTTTAAGGAGTGGATGTAAAATATAATAAATTATCACAAATTTTACATAAAGAACGAAGTGAATCGGATTATTAATTGTCGAGATATTTGTAATCTTATTTTCTACATTCTTCGATTTTTCTTGCCCCTGTATCTGAATCAAATTTGAATTCAAAGGTATATTTTTATTTAAAATGAGGCGCTTAATCGGAGGCAGTAAATTGTTGGTAAATATTATTATAATTTTTGGAGTTATAAGGATCTTTCTTTTACGCAATTCGGTACTACTTAAGTAGTTTGGCGTTTCGAAATTGGTTCCGCAGCAAATCATTAATAGAGCATTAGTATATATATTAAAAATATTGTATAATGTATTCTATTGATTTTGTTTCAAAATTAATTGTCATTTAATTGCAACGCTAATAACCTTTACAATGAAATCTGTTTTACTAATATGAGCTAAATAAACAAAATCACTTTCTTTTCTAAAATATACAAAATATTTTTTTTTTACTTCTGTTGCATTTATTCTTTTCTTAATCAATTTCATTTTATTGTCAAACTTTGACTGAATGACGCCATGTTTTTATATACATGAATATTTTTTCTTTTGAAAGAAATATTTAAAACAAATTATGACATAAGATTAATAACTTATTTTAATACATAAAAAATGATGTACTTTTAAAGCATTGTTTCCAGTGTATTTGATCAATTTTCATCTCTAAGACGTAATATAAATTATTTTATTCGTGTTGGTGACCACAATAAAAATATTAGAAAAGATTAAATATTATGCATGAAAAAATCTTACAGTATTTTCTCTATTTTGCTATTTTTACTTTCATTGATAGAGTAAAATCTTAGTATAATGTGTTGTAGTGATTTTGTTTCAAAATTAATTGACATTTTATTGCAATGCTAATAACCTTTACAATGAAACCTCTTTTACCAATATGAGCTAAATAAACAAAATCACTTTCTTTTCTTAAATATACAAAATATCCTTTTTCAGTTCTGTTGTTTTAATTGCTTTCGAAATCAATAACAAATTATTGTTAAACTTTGACTGAATGATGCCAGGTTTTTATAGACATATATAAATATTTCTTTTGAAAGAAATCTTTAAAAAAATATGACATAAGATTAATAACTTATTTTAATACTTAAAAAAGTATTCTTTTAAAGTATTGTTTCCGGTTGATTTAACCAATCTTCATCTGTAAGGCGTAATATAAAATCTTTTATTCGATGTGGTGACCCAGATAAAAATATTTGGAAAGATTAAATAATATTTATCGAAGAATCTTATAATATTTTCACCACTTTTCTATTTTTATTTACACTGGTAGAGTAAAATTTAGTAAAATGAGTTGCGGTCATTTTGTTTCAAAATTAATTGCCATTTTATTGCAAAGCTCTTTTGCTGTTATTTTATGGTGGTTCGATAATTAATTTTAGTGACATTTATCTCAAAATATCATGATAAATTTTTTCCTTTATTTGCATAACTTTCATCACATTTTGCTAAATTACATGAAATTAGTTTTTCTTCTTATCTTTATCTTGATTTATTAACAGGTGTAAAACTTCTCATAAATGTGGGATATACTCTCGCATGTGTGGGCTACACTCTCTCTCTGCTGCACCTGCATTGGAATGTATTTCCCTCCACCACTCTCCGAACTCTGCTTCGAGGTTAAAAGTAGAAACGGGAAACATCGAAGCTGTGTGGTCAGGATTGAGAGGAAGAAAAATGTAAATAGAATGTTTTCCGACGAGGGCTAACAATGGAGTTATGAATAAAAAGGAGGAGACATCTAGTATATTGTCTATCACTTTCTAGTGAAGTAACTGAGATGGTTGTCACAAGATGACAGTTGTTTCTTTTAATTAGCAGAATAGAGTCGTCCACCAGTAAACTTGAAAAGAAAATTTTGTCTAGTTTAAGCGCCTTTTTGATCATAAATTTCTTTCACACTGATGGTAAGAAATTTCTATTTATTTTTACTGGCGTCAGTTTGACCAAGATTATAATTTTTCAACTGTCACAAACTTAAGGTTATCTTGGTTGTCACAACGTGGAGGAACTACTACCTCCGAATTAAACTGCCACCAGTAAAAATGATTATAATTATTTACCAACATTTTTTGTTGAAATTTTCCATTAATGAGGCGTTTAAATATTAAAATATGTTCTGCTTACTTTTACTGGTGGGAATTTTCCGCGATGATAGTGAACCTCCTCGAAAGCGGTTACAGTTGAAGCTTCACTATTTAATGGATATGTCAATTCCTTTTACTTAATACTTCCATGGGGCTAACGACGCTATGATTCCGACGATTTAAAAACGAAGATTTAAGACGAAACTTTTAAGAACTCGAAAATATTTACGACGAATTGACGTTAGATAAGAATGTTATGAATAACTACAAAGAGCGATTTGATGTTTTATTTTTTGTTTATTTGTTTTTTTTGTCCTGTCCGTCTGATAATAAACGTATGTGACTGTCAGAGAATAGTTTTTATTTACAGTAAGGACTCGTCCATCCTATATAAATAATATGCTTTATTTCATTTACCTACGCGTTTAATTAAAGAAATTCAATTAAAAGTATTCGTAATATAAAATTAAATATCGCATTATGAATATTTATAATGCAATACAATTAATTAATATTTTATAGCTGCAAAAAAGTGTTTTTTATTTTTAAAGGTAAATGAAATACTTTACTTTATTCAATCGCAGATTTATGCGATATAATAAAAAAAATTTTTAGAGGTATAAGAAATGTAAAAAGGTATCACCTGTGTATATGTTTCCGAAATGTTAAATTGTATACATTAACTCTTAAATGGATGCTTTGTTTGTTTGTTTGTTTGTTTCGAAGAATTTATATACTATTCTCAATAACGTTTAATTCTCAGAAAAAAAATAGAGATAATTTTTTTTTTACAATATGTCAATCTTTGCTTGTGTTTCACATATAAGGTGGTGTGGGGTAATAACGCCAGGCGGGGTAATAACGCCAAGTGCTAATATTTTGCATAATTATGAAATAATCTAGTAAATGACACCCATGTGCTCTGTGCAGAAGGGTTTTGAGTCATATAAATCCCAAAAAATAGCTTCAAGTTATTTTGCTTCATTTTTAGGTCTTATTGTTTTTACAAGCAACTAAAATTAACGCTTTATCTAAAATTTGCGAGATACGTTTTGTGATGTGAAGACTATTTTTTTTATCCGGAAATACTTTGTTAATTACATAAAATTGTAGTACATTTCATGGACTTTCAAAATATTGTTGAAGATTTTGGATATCTTCTCGAGATAATTTGTAATTTAAAATTTACAGCGCAATAACTATAACGGGGTAATAGCGCCAATCCTTGACATTAATATCCCGGTTGATTTCCTACAGTGGCCGAGCTACATCCTAAATACTAGTTCAAATAAACACAGTGAAAACTGTGCAATGTTTCTAATAATTCTATTTAAACGGTCCTTTTTAAGCAAAAATAAGCTCACAGTCTGATATTCTTTTGTCTCATCCCCCCCCCCCACACCACACCTTTATTTTTCTTACACTTTCACAAAAAATTAAACATTTTCAATAGCTTAGAATGCAATTTGTCAATTTCTAAGTTTGTAGAGTTTGTATTTTTAGAATTGGGCAATCTACATGAAATTATTCCATCTTATTTAATAGTTTTGTTTGCATGGCGTTATTACCCATATAGGTGGTAATAACGCCAAATAGCATTGGTCAAGAAATCACGCCATTACGTTTTATGAATACATATCTGTTAAATTAGTTTTTTTATATAGATAGTCAATGAGTTGCTGTATCGAATCATATATTTGTTTGAAAAATACAAACTAAAACTGAGCCGTGAAAATTGGTCGAACCTTAACGTGGCGTTATTACCCCAGGGTACCTTACAATACGAATAAAAACTACTGTCATAACGAAAATATCACAAATTAATAACTATTTTTAAAAGTTTATATCTAAATACATTATTTTATGTATTTTTTTATTTTATAAACTTAACATTTAAATGCATGTGTTATTCTTTTAGAATTATGTTTTTTTTTTTTTGTTGTTGTTTTGTTTTATATTGAAGATTAAACACAAGAAATTTTAAGATAGATTTTTTAATTTCTTTAATATCATATATTTGTAATTTTCTATTTATTTTTGTGTTTAATATTTTTATATCAGTATTAATATTCCTCTATGAGTATAGTGGTTTCTACAAGTGAAAAATAGCATATCTTATGGTTAATTTGATAAATTCAGTAATCATTATAACCACGTCTTTTGGCAAATTTGATAAATGTTACATATAAATCAAATTTACCGGTTATAATTAATAATTGCTGATGAAGTTCGGTCAATATGATAAACTAAGCTTAGTAAAAAATATATACTTTAAAAAAAATGTAAGGGGAACTGAGGCGCATGGTTATATCCCCTCTACTGCTCGCAAGGTCATTACAGGAAGTTTCACAACAGCTTCAAAAGATGATTCTAACTGGGTGAAAGTACGCAACTACATATAGAACGTCTTGGGATGATTCAGTTGCTTGATAAAATGGGACAGGTGATTTATTTTTTTACAGGTCAAAAGTAAATTTGAGTTGCACAATTGCAATGGTATTATACAACTGTTCCAGTATTTTCAACCCAAAAGAATACTCTCCCAAGTAAAAATAGCTACTGAAGACAAAAAAAAAAAAAAAAAAAAAAAAAAAAAAAAAAAAAAAACTTTTTTAAAACACCATAAAATAAATTAATCGTGCTCTAAAAATTTGTTCCGATTTTGCATACCTTAAGGATGAACTGAATTACTTAAAATCTGTTGCTGCCAAAAGAGGTTTCAATCCTTCTATCAACAATACTGCTGTAAACAAATTCAATAGACCGTCTAATAAATCCACTCTTTCTAATTCTGCTAATAGTAAACCTGATAGTTTGGTTGTCCTCCTCTTTTATCCACCTTTATGTTTTAAATTAGCTACAGTTTTAAGACGATTCAATTTTAACGTTATTTTTAAACCTGTCAATAAATTCAAATTTCCTTCTATGAAATCTCCTGTCCCTGACCTCCAAAATTGGGGAATTTATAATGTTCCTTGTAATGGAACTAAAACTAAAAGAAATCTCGAAAAACGCCTTAAAGAACACTTTCGGTATGTCAATAATCAAGAAATTTCTAAGTACTCTTGGGATTCCAGCCATAGTTTCAATTTTCAAACTGCTAAAATTATTTTTAATGCCAATAGTACCTCTGGGTTAGATTTCCTTGAAAATTTAGCTATTTATCTCAATCGTGAAGGTATTATTAATGATAAATCTGATTCTAAAACGCTCTCCATAGCTTGGAAAAACCTTTTCAGTACTGCCTTATAATCATTTACTTATTTTTATTTTATTTTATTTTATTTACTTATTTATTTTTATTAATCACGTATAAAGTTTGTTTATAGTATATATATATATATATATATATATATATATATATTTATATATAAAGTCTCTCACCACAAAAATTTTAAAGTTTTTTTCGCTCAAAATTTAATAGCATTCTAGCAAGAATTTTCACGAAATATTAGACGAAGAAAAACGAAATAAATTTTGTGGTGAGAAACTGCCTGCTGGCTCCTAGATTTTTGCACCCCTGTATATATGTATGTTTATAACTATAAACCTCTTTTTTTTTAAATCATGTATGTAATTTTTTAGACATATATATGTATGCTTATTACTATAAAGATTTTTTATACTAATTATTATTATTTTATTATTATTTTATGTGTGTGTGTATTTGCTTTTAATATAAGCTGCCTTTTTATTTACTACTTTTTACTTTTTAACTTTTCCCCTTTGTTACAATTTTCCCTTTTCCTTAACTTTCTTCTTTCTATCCATTGTTCATTTATGCTCTTCCGTGATTGGCTGTTGCCTTCTACTTTCCCATTGGCTGTTCCTTCAGCTTGATTACTTTCTCGCCGTTTCACTTCAGTCGTACCACTACATTCATAGTAGACGCACGTCTTTTTGCACCTGATGAAGAAAGACTAAGTTATTTCGAAAGGCCTTGCGCAATTTAATTTATTTTATGGTGTTTTAAAGAAGTTTTTTTTTTTGTCATCTATTGTATAACACTAGTTTTCAACTTATTCCTAAACATACGTAATTTTTTAATATCGATAACTTGTAGTTTATAGTTTAAATGGATAGATATATTGAAAAAAGCGCAATTTAATTTTTTATGGTGTTTAAAAAAGTTTTTTTTTTTTTTTTTTTTTTTTTTTTTTTTTTGTCTTTAATTGTATAACACTAGTTTTCAACTTAATCCTATAATCCTAAACATACGTAATTTTTAATATCGATAACTTGTAGTTTTTTGTTTAAATGGATAGATATATTGAAAAAAAGCGCAATTTAATTTTTTATGGTGTTTTAAAGAAGTTTTTTGTCTTCAATTGTATAACATTATATTTCAACTTATTCCTGGAAGTAAAGCTACTGCTTATCAGTTCCTCATCTTTACTGTTAGTTAAATTATGAAGTGTTGGATTTGAGACTCATCTTCTTAAAAATGGCTGCATGGGGCACATTGATAAAGTCTATGTCGGGGCACATTGATACATATCAATGTGCCTTTTGATAGCTGCAGACAACCTGAATCTTTTTCTAGTTTATTTTTTTTAATTAACTTTTATTATTATTTTTTTTTTATTGTACACTCCTTAATCCGACCTTTTCCTGCCAAAAATTTCTAATATTAGATTTTATTAGAGTGAACTAGCTCCATTTTTTATATTAGAATTTTTTTTTTTTTTTTTTTTTTTTTTTTTTTTTTTTTAAGCAGAAGACGTACGAACTGACCTAACAGCTCGTGGTAGTAGAACTAACAAAAGAAAAGTACGGCAGCCTGGGAAATCTCGAATTTCTATCGATTCTCCACAGAAAAAAGTACTTTCGACATGAGAAATGATAAATAAAAGAAAAGTGCTGTAGCACAGCAAAGGATAAGTACATTATAAACAGAATTTTTAATATAATTATCCTAAACCGATTTTTAAAATAAAATCTGGTAATTTTTTCATCTTTTCTAAGAAAGAAGATAATGCAACGGTTAGAATGTTAGATGTGGCAAAGTTACCACTGCTAACAACCAGACAAGGAACAGCCAAAACATCAGGTCCTTATACATTTAATTACAAATCAATTGTGTGTTATTTGAATTTATATAGGTAAATATAAAATGGTTTGCTAAGTCATTTTCTATGAAAAATACGAATTAGTGTTATTTTGTCTCCATTTTTTCAAATCTGTGAAAGTGCCCTATGAGGTGTATCAATCTACCCTGGGGATGGGACACATTGATACAAATGACTTTTTTTAGATTTTTTTTATTACGTGCAAAAATACTATATAAAACAACAATTTTACATTTTAATAACACACTACACAAGTTTTGCTGACACCAAATGGAAAAATAACTTGAAATTTCTATTTTCTGGACACTATAAAAATTCTTAGAAAAAAAAACGTATTAATGTACCCTAGTTCCTCCTACTGTCGTAGGTGTTTGAAATTAATAATAAAAATGATTATTAAGAAACAAAACTACTCAATCAAAAGAAGTGTTCTATTCATAAGATTCAAAAGACTGAACACTTTAAAAGATTTATTTTTATACCTGTTGAATGAATTAGATAAACATTTTAAACACTGTATTATTAAAAGAATAATTTATACAGCTTTGAAGTGCATACTTTTAGCAATGAATATTTATGAAAACCGTAAACAAAATAAAAACCTCACGTTAAACGAGTTGAAATTTATTATACTTACAAACATTTATTGGTAATTATTAAGAATAATCGGTTATTTTGATAAATTCTCAAAAATTTATCATATTAACCACGTTATTTGTATATGATTTGTTAATTATTAACCAGGAAGGGCACGCGCAGGGCCTAAAAGACCCGGAGTGTGTATGGTTTTTACAATTGCAACCACTAATTTTTTTAAAGTAATGTTCAACTTATTTTATCGCAAAATTTCTAAGAATTGTCTCCGACTAAATAAAGCGACTGTTTTAATTTCATTTTATTGGTGACAAAGTTAAATCCATTCATACCCTGGGTAAGCGCGCTTTCTCCCGGGTTAAAAATAACCGGTCACTACTGTTAATAACCAATTAATAAAATTGATCGTAATACACATATTCATTACAATTTGTTTAAGGGTTAAAAGTTTTACTTTGCGAAGTACTGTTGTTAACTACAACATTTTTTTATCTGATTAAAAATTATTTCTATTTCTATATTAAATACCTGCTGAATTTTTTGAAAGGCTAGCACTCAGAAATACAATTTTATGAAAAAATTATTTGTGCATTAAAACTAACAAATATTAATGTGTTACAAATCTGAATGTAGAGTGAATTACAAATTTGGACTTAAATTACTTTAGTACCAATATTTTATATCACGTAAATATTTTAAACTTTTAAAAATCTCAAAGATTAAATTTATTATTGTTATTATAGTATTCATGTTATATCACGTTCATAACAGCTATAGTTAAATGAAAATCATTTTCATTGTAGTTTTAATCTGCAGGTAAAACTGAAAGTTTCTGCATGTAGCGCATTTTAACAGCTTAATGACAGAAATAAATAATCTCCTAGGTTTATTTTATTCTAAAACTGGAGTTTTAAACTTATTGAAACTATTTAAAGCTGAAAGTTATCCAATAGAACTTAACGAAGCATACATTAATGGAGACGATGACGCTCTCAATATGAACTTTAACTGCAGAGCATGTGTTTCTAAAATCTACATTAAACCTGGCATTAAAATCCCAAATGAGACTGACTTGATTTTTATCTGCAACATTCTTAAAATGAGGAAGAAAACTGCAAAAGGCACCAGATTTTTTAGAGGAAAACTTACACTTCATTTTCATTTGTAATTTTCGTAAAATCAGTTGTATTAACCGTCGTAGTACTAACAAGGAATGGTCCATATTGGGCATACTCAGAATAAAAAAACTACTTATGAAATTACTAATGTATGTAATAAAGGAGCAGACAAATTTAAGTTAACAATAACGGAATTGCAGTAGAAAGTATGTTAATAAAGAAAATACTTTTAAATATTTTGCGTGAAAAGACTGACGCGTCAAGCAATTTAGCGAGCAGCACTTTCCTCGCTAAAAGAAAACGATTTTAATATAACTGAATACTGTTTCTTAATAAATTTTCAGAATGCGTTTAAATGGTATTTAATGTATGATAGACTTTAATATGTATATATATATACACTATATGACCAAGTGTGACCGGCCACTTGCGATTTTAAATGTTTTTATAAATATCTAGAAAAACACATGAGGAATTATCCTAAAACTCTCAGTGTATAAGTATAATAGTACAAGTCATACATTTCCGTGAAGATTTTTCCTCGAAACTCCATAGGGGACCGTCAACAAACTGAAAAACAACGAAAATCTTTCGGATAATCCTGCCAAAACTAATATAGCTAAAGCGATCAAACTGTAGATTATGATTACGTGGCCTATTTTTATTATAAATTGTGTTCATTTTTAAGTAGATAACATGTATACTCGTAGAAAAATTAAGCTTTTTATAAAAACAATCCCAAATTTGTCTAAGTTTTTTGCTTCTAATTTCCATATTTCTTAATATGAAATAATGTTCAGAAAATATGACAAACAGTGTTATACAAATACCTTGTAATAAAAATTAAAAAATTTATAAAAATATGCAGGTTTACTAAATAACTTTCGTCAAAGATATCAAAATTTCATTTGTATATTGTGTTAGCGAAATGTATAGAGCAACTTTTGTAAAAGTCACAAAAACATAGATTAAAAATGATAAAAGTGATCGTCTATAGAATAAGGCCAAAATCAGTTATTCCTGAAATGAAGCAAAAACTTGAGAGAGTTTATTATATTAGTACGTGCAATATTTTACATTTTATTTTGACATTAATCAATTGATATATGGATACAATCCCTTACGTTTTTGCTTCATTTTGGGAATAACGGATTTTGACCTTATTCTATGTATGATCACTTATATAATTTTCGAGCTATGTTTTTAAGAGTTTCACAAAAGTTGCTCTATACATTTCCCTAACACAATATGCAAATGAAATTCTGATATCTTTGACGCATGCGCAGTGAAAAACTATTTAGTAAACCTACTCATTTTTAATACAATTTTTATTATTTTTTTAATTCTGTTTACAGGATATTGTGTACAATGTTGTTTGCCATATTTCCATAAAATAACATTATTTTATATTAAGAACTTTGCAAATTATAAGCAAAAAGCTTGGAAAAATTTGGGATTGTTTTTATAAAAACCTTTATTTCTCTATATGTGTATATGCTATTCACATAAAAATGAACACAATTTATTACAATAAGCCACTTGTTCAATAAGTAAGTTCATTAAGTTAACAAAACTTAGTTATTTATGAAATAATTTAAATAAGATAACTGAGTTAAACGTTCCACTAAGTGAGGAGGCCTGTCAGTTGGCTTGAGCTCAACAAGTCCTACCCAGCCTAAGTATATACTTCAGAAAACAGATAAAACATTTGGAAATCTCATTTCAGCAGTTATTTTACAAAGACAAAAATGGATTCCAATTCTTTTGAGCAGCGCTGTATTTTAACTGTAGATTTATATATATGCGAAAAGGTTTAGCAAGAAAAGGCACAACAGAGTGAACTTTCTTTTTCAGCAGTTTATACCAATAAATAGAAACACAGTTGGGTACTCGGTCTTGTACAGTATTTCGGATATTATCTGAAGTATATTATCTGAAATCTTTTGCATGGACCTGTAAATGCAACGCACTGCGTATTATGCATAAAACAATTTATAGTAAGCCTCACCGACTATAACAATTTCTTAACCTGTGAAACAGTTTAACAGAATTAAAATAAGCCGCGAACTATTTTCCCCTATATTATTCTGTGATGGAATTCTTTATGTTGCAAAGTAAATTAATAGCAAATACGTAAATACTTCGTAAATGCATATAATTTTTTTTATGTGCGAAAGGATGTAACGTCTTTGAAATTCATATAGAATGATTTTTTTCCACAGTCTCTAATGTAATGGAAAAATTTGACTGTCCCTGTAAAAGAAAAAGAAAAAAAAATTAAACGTTATACAAACTCCATTTGAAATAGGATTCGAGCTAGAATAAACGTAAATAACGTCCAAAATATTTAAGCCATCCCGAATTTTCTTCCAACGGAGAGACAAACCGAAGGCTTAAACGCTTTTCAACTTTGTTGAAATTGTTTAAATTTATATTATAAAATCTTGAAAAACAGCACGAAACATGAAATCAAAATTTGCAATATAGCAGATATTGCGCAAAATAGCAAAAAGTTTAGTATATTCAGCTAGTAACTAAAACAGAAATGCTTTAAATAACAACAAAAATCGCGGCAAATCACGATAAAAAAAAACTCGCATAAAATAATCGCTAAAATTTATTACGAAAATTTCAGTGATAAAAAGTTGCTATACTGAGCTAATAGATATATATAAATTTCTGCTACAAAAGTTACAAAATCTCTGAGAAACAGAATAATACTTCTATGGACCGCATACAATGTCGCAAATTTCTAATAAACTTTATTGAAATGAGGATATCAAAAAGTACAAAAATACATTTAAAGTTTAAAATTAAATTCCTTTTACTGCCACTGAAATTTCACCTGGAAGCGAAAAATAACTCGATAAAAATTACATAAAAATCGTTAAAATTTCAGAAAAAAAAATTTACTACACTAAACTAAAACATTGTTACCCAAATGCTGTCACGAATATTAAAACAAAATCGGATCGAAACGGAATAAAATATCGAAAATCGCATTTAGATCCTTGTAAAATATGCCAAAATTTCAATAACTGCAAAAGACAAAATGCATCAAATAATACTAAAAATTAGAAATAGAATTCTTTTTACAAAAATTAGAAAAATTACAGCGAAAAGCGAAAAATATGTTTATCTTATATAAATCTCTAACTAAATACAAATTCGATAAGATATTGTTTTCTGTAAATTTGATCAATACAAACTCGTTTGTCATTTTCGAGGCTACTCTAAAAATATTATTAAAGATTAAATATTATGTATCAAGCACTATTACAGCATCGTGACATCTTTGTAGATTTAATTACGTTGGTTGGACAAGATTTTAATAATAGAATATAATATGTTGCGGTGTTTTTGTTTCAAAATTAATTAACACTTTATCAGAAAACTCATTTGTTTGTCTTAGAGGTTAATTAATTTCCGTAGCATTTATCGAGAAGTATCACCGCTTTTTCTTTTAATCCGGACTTTCTTTACACTTTGGTAAATTACACTCAATTAGTCTTTGCTTTGATCTGTATTTTAATTTATTAACAGGTATAAAACTTTCCACATATGAGATACTTTATTTAGGTTCACCTAATAGATATGTAATTAAGTTTGTTTTATTAAAAATAGTCTGGATGAAAAATTGAATATCATGCAATGAATAATTCTAAATCAATACTTATGAATAACGTTTGATTAGTAGGAAAATTTATGCATAAGTGATAACATTTATGCAAAATGTATGCTAAATTTTATTTATTTATTTTTATATGCGGATAATAAAATAAATGTTTTTAAATTAAGTTTTAGCATACAGTTTTCATAAATTTTATTAGTTATGTATATATTTTTTAGTAATGAAACGTTATTTATAAGTATTGAATTAGAATTATTCATTACGTGATATTCAATTTTTCATCTAGATTACTTTTAACAAAACAAAATTAATTGCATGTGTTAGGCAAACCTATACATTGTATCTCATGAATGGAGAGTTTTAATTTTCTAATTTTAAACTAAAAAATAGAAATTGGATTCATTTTACGAATGTTAAAAAATTAGAATGAAACGCGAAAAATATAATGTTTCTCTTATATAAGTCTCTAACTAAATAAAATCCGACAAAATATTGTTTCTAGTGCGTTTGATCAATGCAAAATCATTTGCCATTTTGGAGACTACTCTAAAAAAATTAATAAGTCAAATATTATGTGTCAAACATTATCGCAGCATTGTGACATATTTCTAGATTTAATTAAGTTGGTTGGATAAAATCTCAATGTAACATGTTGCGGTGTTTTTGTTTAAAAATTAATTGATACTTTATAAGAAAACTCATTTGTTTGTTTTAGAGGTTAATTAATTTCTGTAACATTTATCGAGAAGTATCAACACTTTTTCTTTTCACCGGGTCTTTTTTTACACTTTGGTAAATTACACTGAATTAGTCTTTGCTTTGATCTGTATTTTAATTTATTAACAGGTATAAAACTTTCCACATATGAGATACTTTATTTAGATTTACCTAATAGATGTAATTAAGTTTGTTTTATTAAAAATATTCTAGATGAAAAATTGGATGTCACGTGATGAATAATTCTTATTTAATACTTATAAATAATATTTTACTCAAAATGTACAAATAAATACTGAAAGGTGTTGCAAAAATATAGATATTATTTATTTATTATTTTACCTTAGACCTTTCGAATGCCCTCGCATTCATTTTCAAAGGAATATAAACGAAGATAATTCTTAAAAATTATTTATAAAAGAAGATAATTGAATTATCTTCTTTTATATTCCTTTGAAAATGAATGCAAGGGCATTTGAAAGATCTAAGGTAAAAAAATAAATAAATAGTATCTATATTTTTGCAACATCTTTTAAGTATTTATTTGTATATTTTGAATTTAATAACAAGGTGTAATTTTCCATCAAGACATTGGTATTAATACAATGTTTTGGTTCATTGAATAATCTTTTATTACTAACAAAATTGATACATAATTAATAAAATTTATGCAAATTGTATGCTAACACATAATTTTTTTCTTATTAAATGTGAATAACAAGATAAATGTTTTTAATTAACTTTTAGAACACATTATGCATAAATTTTAATAGTTATGTATAAATTTTGTTAGTAATGAAACATTATTCATAACTATTGAATTAGAACTATTCATCAGGCGACATTGAATTTTTCTCTAGAATATTTTTAACAAATCAGACTTAATTAGATCTGTTAGGTAGACTATATAAAGTATCTCATACATGAAAATGTTTAATTTTCTAATTTTAATGTAAAAATTAGAAATTAAAATCTTTTTATGAATGTTAAAAGAAGTACAGTGAAAAGCGAAAAATACAGTGTTTTTCTTATGTAAATCTCTAACCAAATACAAATCCGATAAAATAGTGTTTCTTGTGCGTTTGATCATATCATAATGATAAAATTCACAAAATATACTTGGTGCCACGTTAAAAATTTTAATAAAAATTTATACAAAATATAAATACTATATGAAGATTTTTAATTCAAGCCAAATAAATAAATAAATAAATAAAGTCGTAAAGCTACGTCAGAAGTGTCAAAAAAGTAAAATCGAAAACTTATTGCAGAAGTATAAAAAAGGTTAAATTCGAAGTTTTTTTTAAAACTACGATGGTCTATAAAAAAGACCATATTACATAATATAGTAGTTTTATTACTGAATGTACAGCATGATATTAGTTATTTTTCTAGAAAATCGCCAAAACAGTAGAAGCATTTGTTATGTCAGTACACTGTAAAAAAAAGGGTCGATCTACTAAAAAAACTTTAGTGATCCTTGTAATTACTAAAAAAATTTTAGTAATCTTAGTCGGTTACTAGAAAATCTGTAAGAATTACTAGAAAAAAGTTAGCAATGAATAGAGTTAATAGTTTTATATTTTTAATAGCTATTACTAAAACTCACTTGGTGTGGCCTTGATAGCATAGTGGTTATAGTAACGGACTCCAGGCTGAAAGGTCCCGGGTTCGATACTGGACACAGCCAAATACGTCCCGAATGTAAGTACTCGTTAATAAAGGGATTATGAAAATCCTGTCGGAGCAGATAGCAATGTTTGGTGCTGCCATCTATAGCGGTTTTGCCGAAAATCTATCGTTTTAGAAGTCTGGATGCAGCTCGAAGGAAGCTCCTGCCCTTGGGCGCACGTAAAGGTTATTAAAAATCATTTTGGATCTATTACTAAATTTTGCTTGATGGTTCATACTAAAAATTTTTAAGTTAGTTATACAAAATATTCTTTTGTTCAGTATACAAAAGAAATGCTTCTTTCACTTGCAAAAAAAAGTTTGTAATGGTTACAAAAAAATTCTGTGGAATACAAATTTACTAAAACATTTTTAGTAACCTCTTGAATTTTTTTTTACAGTGTACACATAATTTAACATGGCTTCTACAAGCGATGTTCCCTCCTAAGATGATTTACGCACAACTCTTAAACTTGTAATCCACGCGCTCAACTTTTTGTTATTCTGGTCTCGTACGATTGTGCTACAAACCAAACCTTGAAATACCTGGAAATGTTTTAGAAAGTTCACTAAATTCTCATTCTTTGATATATTTTAGCAGCACTACGTCCTTTTTCTTGTAGAAAAAGTTTACCTTTTGCGGGAGCATTGATCATAGCAGCCATATCCAATTATTCGTAGCACTACAACAAATCCCTAAACAAGAAAAATAACCTACAATACTTTTGGTAATAAAATTAGTGTATGTTTAACACTTTATTGTTTACATGATCCAAGATATTAAATAAAACATAATGTTAAGATTCACAAAACATTACAAGTCCGGACTATGATCGAGCATATATGTTTTACAAAATATACACTGCTCAAAACAATTAAAGGATATTGCAGTTTTAGGTGGATTTTGTATCTGGGAAACTTTTTAGCTGATTGCTACATGGTCGACAGACATAGTAGGTTATATGAGAATAAATTACACATGTTTGGCAGAAAAAAATGCATTTTATTGCGCATTTGTGTACAAAAGGAAAAAAAACACAATTTGTGCATATGAAAAAAAAAGAATAAGAAAAGGTGTTTTCTTCAAAGAAAATCATTTTCAGTAGGGGGTATGGTTTCCACGGGCGAACAGCAACGTTGAACACCTTTGAGGCATGGACTCAATCAGGCTATTAATGACGAGTTGGAATATTCTGCCCCACTCTTCCAGAAGAGCTCTTTCCAGTTCTTGGAGAGTGTGTGGGGGTTGTTGGCGGCCAGAAACTCGTCTTCCTAGAGCGTCCCAAACGTGCTCGATAGGATTCATGTCTGGAGAACACGCTGGCCATTCCATTCGAACGATTCCTTCCTCGAAAAGGAAATCCTCCACCAGATTTGCACGATGTGGCCTGCAGTTATCGTCCATTAAAATGAAGTTAACTCCGATTGCTGCAACGTAGGGGACTACAATAGGTCTGAGGATTTCATCCCTATATCGGCGACCAGTCAGAGCTCCATCTCGAATGATGTAGAGGTCAGTGCGTCGTCAATGGAGATGCCACCATACACCAACACTCCTCCACTGCCAAATCTGACACTTTCGTGCACGAACGCAGGATTATTCCTACTGCCACGGTGCCTCCAGATGAAAATACGCCTATTATCCGGATGCACAGAAAAATGGGAACTCGTCAGAAAACAGAATATTGCTCCATTCATTTCCCCTCTAGTTGACATGCTCAGTTGCCCACTCTCTGCGGTCGCGACGATGCCTTGATGTTAATCTAGCACATACCATCGGTCGGCGAGCATACAGACCTACAGCATGGAGCCGGTTTCGGACAGTCTGAGTTGAAATGGTGGTGCCTGTAGCCGAGCGAAGGTGTTGTTGGAGAAGAGTAACGTTCATGTTTCGGTGTCTCCGAGCTGTTAACGCTAAATACCGATCTTCATTGGGCGTTGTTGCCCGTCTACGACCTTGCACTGGTCTTCGGCCTGCACATCCACTCTCCAAAAAACGGTTCCAGATCCTGGAAATGACACTTTGTGACACTCCAATGGCTTGCGCTACTTCGGCTTGAGTTTGGAACACTTCTAACCTACCAACAATTCTCCAAGCTTCTGAATCTGTCAAATGACTTCGCTGATACATCGTACTCATCGAAACAAAGCAATCACTGAATGCCGATCATCCTTGTCTTCATTCTCTTTTATCCAGTTGAAAGTCAAATTTCATTCGCTGCCGCTGAAGCGACGTTTTTGACGTCGAACTCAACATTTGCATACTCCACAGTTTAAAAACCAGAAAAATTTGCATTTGTGATTCTCTTCTTCTATTTTCGGAAAAAAAAAATTGTTTATATCTTTATTTTATATGAAACTTCAAATATTCTTTAATTGTTTTGAGCAGTTTATATATATACAGGGTGTTTCTAAATTCATGGTCCAAACTTTAAGGGGTGATAGTACACATCAAGACAAACAATATTTAAATAGGAAACCAAGTGTCCCAAAGTCTTCCGAAGGAGACAGGCGCCATTAAAGTTTAGGGTCCAAAAATTCAAATGATTATGAAAAACAGAAAAATTGGTCGATTCGTTTGCGGTTTTCACTAAAATTATTCTTTATGTCAGTATTGTCTTGAAAATAAATTATAAAGATAAATTTCAAAAAATGACGATAGAGAGCGCTTTAGACTTTAGAGTGACGAACAACTATTTTTTACCGTTATTTTTTGCATCTCATTAAAGGTTTCGTAAGCTCAGACTTAAACTTAAATTTTGAGCTCAAAATCTGAATAGTTGGAAGCAGTTAAGTAGCACAAACTTAACTGTGTTCAGAGGGTTTTAAATTCAAATGATTATAAAAAACGGAAAAATTGGTCGATTGATTTGTGGTTTTCACTAAAACTATTCTTTAAGTTGGTATTTTATTGAAAATGAATTATAAAGATAAATTTCATAAAATGCCGATAGAGGGCGCTTTAGACTTTGTAGTAACGTACAACTATATTTTACCATTATTTTTCGCATCTCATAAAAATTTTTTAGAAGCTTAGACATAAACTTAAATTTCGAGATGAAAATCTGAATCGTTGGGAGTGGTTAAGTAGCGCAAACTGAACTGTGTTCAATGGGGGTGGGGAGGTTCAAATTTCAAATGATTATAAAAAACGGAAAAATTGTTCGATTCGTTTGCCGTATTCGCTAAAACTATTCTTTATGTCAATATTTCCTTGAAAATAAATTTTAAAGATTAATTCTAAAAAATACCGTTTGAGGGCGCCTTAAACTTTGGAGTAACCAACAACTATTTTTAACCGTTATTTTTTGTATCTAATTAAATGCTTGTGAAAGTTCAAACTTAAATTTTGAGCTCAAAATCTGCATCGTTTTGAGTAATTAAATGCGGAAATTTAAAATGTGTTCGAGGGGTGGGGAGGGTGACATTTGAACTCCTGAACACTGTTCAGTTTCCGCTTCTTAACCCTTCCATCGATTTAGAATTTGAGCTCAAAATTTAAATCTAAGCATTTGCAAGCATTTAATTAGATACAAAAAATAACGCTTAAAAATAGTTGTTGGTTACTCTAAAGTTTAAGGCGCCCTCTATCGGTATTTTTTGAAATTAATCTTTAAAATTTATTTTCAAGGAAATATTGACATAAAGAATAGTTTTAGCGAAAATGGCAGACAAATCGACCAATTTTTCCGTTTTTTAAAATAATTTGAAATTTGAAACTCCCCACCCCCATTGAACACAGTTCAGTTTGCTCTACTTAACCACTCCCAACGATTCAGATTTTCATCTCAAAATTTAAGTTTATGTCTAAGCTTCTCTTTATAATTCATTTTCAGTAAAATACCGACATAAAGAATAGTTTTAGTGAAAACCGCAAATCAATCGACAAAATTTTTCCGTTTTTTATAATCATTTGAATTTAAAACCCTCTGAACACAGTTAAGTTTGTGCTACTTAACTGCTTCCAACTATTCAGATTTTGAGCTCAAAATTTAAGTCTAAGCTTACGAAACCTTTAATGAGATGCAAAAAATAACGGTAAAAAATAGTTGTTCGTTACTCTAAAGTCTAAAGCGCCCTCTATCGTCATTTTTTGAAATTTATCTTTATAATTTATTTTCAAGACAATACTGACATACAGAATAATTTTAGTGAAAACCGCAAAAGAATCGACCAATTTTTCTGTTTTTCATAATCATTTAAATTTTTGGACCCTAAACTTTATTGGCGCCTATCTCCTTCGGAAGACTTTGGGACCCTTGGTTTCCTATTTAAATATTGTTTGTCTTGATGTGTACTATCACCCCTTAAAGTTTGGACCATGAATTTAGAAACACCCTGTATACTTTTACTCGATCCAAAACAGATTCACATAACATTACAAGTCCGGAATATGATCGAGCATATGTTTTACAGAATATATATATATATATATATATATATATATATATATATATATATATACTTTTACTCGATCCAAGAAATTAAATAAAGCATAGTGATAAAATTCACTAAAATACCTGGTGTTACGTAAAAAATACCAATAAGAATTTATACAAAATTTTATTGGAATTTAAATACTTTACTTGAAAAAAGTAAAATCAGAAACATATTGTAAAAGAGTGAAAAAAATAAAATACAATGACTTTTTTTTTAACATCCGGTTGGCTATAAAAAAGACTACTTTACATACTATACTAGTTTTATTACTGAAAGTAGAGAATGAATACAGAAAGTACTATATATACTTAGTTTTTTTCTAGAAAATCGCTGAAAAAGTAGGAGTATTTGTTGTATCAGCACGGACAATTAAACATGGCTTATACGAGGGATGCTCCTCCAAAGGAAATTAACAAACAATTCTTATCTTCTAATCTAAACACAACTTTTCGTTATCCTGTGTCTCGTATAATTGTGTACAAATAAGACATTGAAAAACATGGATTTTACTTACCCATCATACGTAGTATAGGGTAAGTCTTGCAATCGTTTTGAAAATCGAAAAAAATTTTTTGACGGATTTACACGTTTTAGATAGTGGAGATTACGAAAAACATATTTTTAGAAAAAAAAATTTGCCGTCCGTCTGTCTGTCTGTCTGTCTGTAAACGCTCTATCTCCCGACCAAATTGAGATAGAGACTTGAAATTTTGTATGTAGTTAGTATGTAAGAATGGGACGAAGTCTATTTAATATCAGCAACCTCGATTATCCGGAACTATTTTTTTCGGACTCTCGAAAAATTCGTTCTGATGAAAGGTATATAAAAATTTTCGAATTTTTTTCTTCTAAGAAATGGACGTATAAGGCAATAAAATAACACACATTTTGCATATAAAACGAAGTTGATCGGATTATTAGTTGCCGAGATATTTGTAATCCTGTTTTCCACATTCTTCGATTTTTCATGACCCTGTATTTCATTCAAATTTCAATTCAGAGGTATTATTTAATTGGAAATGAGACGCTTAATTCGACGCAGTTAATTGTTAGTTAATAGAATTATTATTGTTGGAGTTATAAGGATGTTTCTTTTACGCAGTTCGGTACTACTTGTGTAGTTTGGCGTTTTATATAATTTGTCGAAATTGGTACATCAGCAGTTCTTTAATATAGCATTACTATGTATATTAACAATATTTAAATTTTGTTTATGAATTGCAATGCATTGCATAAATAGTTTTCACATGTTTTATTTTCATATACATATCCATGATGGGTAAGTATTACGGTGGCCCCCAACGACTAGTTTTATTATTATTATTATTTACTAAATTCACATTTTGAGATAAATTTTAGCGGCACTACGTCCTTCTTTAACTTTGGCGTGAGCAGTGATCGAGGCATGGCAACAAATCCCTTTATTGTTTTAATGATTATGTAGAAAAAAAAATCCCCAGCCAGCTTGGCCTACAGGCGAGGGTAGTTTTCGAAGTTTAGTACCAACTTTACCAATAAAAACTAAATCAAGGTTAAGGAAAACCCCAGTTTCTTCACAAAGAATGAGCTCTAGAGACTTCACATTTTGTGATAAATCTAACTTACAAGCATTCACACACGCATAAATATGAAATATATTTAAAAATTGCGAAATCAAATTTAGAGAACCTCAAAATTTTTAATTTGCCAATATTTCCATAATCGGATTTTTCATCATGTGTCATTAAGCCAATGAATATGACATTTGTGTCCAGTTTAAAACTGAAGTTATCTATTATAAATGAAATGAGTGAAAGGATTATTTTTTATTTAAGATTAATGAAACACGAAAATATTCCACGAGAACAAAGTGCGTCAATTTAACACCCGTTCCTGACGAGCATATAAATACTGATTTCTTGATTTCTCTAGCAGAATCTTCTAATTTGACAAAAAATTTAGCAAGTAAATTAAATTATGAATTACAGTAATATGATACACTGCTTAGCGTACATTTAAAGGAGGCCATACAGATCACTAATAGGGGTCCAGTTTTTTTTCTAATTTTTTAAATTATTTATTGCATTTTTAGTTTTCACGCAGAAATTTTGCTATAGAAGAGTTATGATAAAATATTAATTTTTTTAAATCGTCAAATTATTAATGTATTATCATTTTACCCCGTAAAAATCAGGCAATTGAAAAGTAATTGCTGTGGTAAGAATTAATTGTATTGTGATTTTCCTTTTAATTGTTTGCAACTGCTAGAATGAAACATGTTTAATTTCCTGTAAGTGATGTTTTTATCAAAGCCATGTTAAAGCTGTATTTTGATTTTTAACTTTCCCTATTTCCATTTTTTTGAGCCGATTTTACCTAATTCCAATCTCTACCGAGGTATTAACCATATCAATGTTTTTGGCGAGTTTGAAGACGGCCTGGCCATAAATTAGACTTTTATCATGTGGACAAAATTCAGTACATTCAGATATGTTACAGGCCAAACCCATTTTTAAGCCAAACTAGATTGGCCTAGGCCAAACTAGTTTATCCTAACGCCTATCGGATAAAATAGATTTTCCTAGGCCAAACCTGTATATCCTAACGCCCATCGGACAAACTAGTATTTCCTAGGCCAAACCGGTTTATCCTAAAGCCCATCGGATAAACTAGTTTTGCCTAGGCCAAGCTAGTCTATCCTAAGGCCCATAGCACAAACTATATTTTCCTAGACCAAACTAGTTTGGCCTAACTCTTATAGGATAGACTAGTTTAGCCTGTTTATTGGTCTGAACTAGTTTATCCTAGGCCGATCTAGTTTATCCTAGGCCAATTCAATTTGGCATGATTTTATTTAATTCAATGACCGCCTCAACGCCAACATTCTAGTTTGTCCTAGGCTGATCTAGTTAATCCTAGGCCAATGTAATTTTACGTGTTTTTAGCTCATAGGCGTCAAAGCCTGAGAAATAATGGGCCCGCAGGTTCTGTATGTATGTATGTACGCATGTATGTGTGCAAGTACGTAACGCGGTAATTCGTGATAGAAATATCCGATTTGCTTCAAATTTTGGATGTAGATTCATTTTGATAAGGTACTTTTCTGATTAGTTTTAACAATTCATTGGATAAGAAAAAGGGGGGGGGCGAACGGGAGGCTAATACCCCATCATTAATTTACAGAAATGGATTTTTCATGCAGAATTATCAGTTTTCATTTGAAATTTTAGATATAGGATCATTCTGACAAGCCGCCTCCGTGATTAGTTGTTGATCTTTATTATTTAAGTGTAAAAGAAAGGGCAATGTATGCAACCCCCCCCCCCATAATTTAGATAAATGGTTTTTGATACAGAATTTACGGATTTGCTTCAAATTTTGGATATAGGTTCTTTCTCATAAGGTGATTCTCTGAATAGTTTTGGGGTTTTAATAGTTAAGTATGAAGGGGGAAAATGAAGGATTGCCCTCTTACCTAGTAAAAAATAGTTTATCCTATAGATATTTAGGTAAACAAGTTTGGCGTAGGAAAATCTAGTTTATCCAATTGGTGTTGGGATAAAATAGTTTGGCCCAGGCTAATCTGGCTCAAAATCCAGTTTGGCCGGTAAAAAATATATTTTTCACAGGAATAATTATAAATGTGTCAAGAGTCATTGTTTATAACATCAATACAGAAATTTAACATGTCCACCGTAGAGACGTGATTCATTGGACATGGTGTTTGCTTATTTTTTTTTCTGCAGACACTTGTTGTACTGAAATCAGACTTGCGTTTATTATTATTATTATTATTATTATTATTATTATTATTATTATTATTATTATTTTGATATTCGAGCCAGATCGGAGCTGAACATAATTTGGAATCGAACAGCATTTTACATTTTTGAGAAATTAATTACCTGTCGACACATAAGCTATTCTTGTAACGGCGTCAAATTTTTCTTTTGTGTGAAGTTGAACCGGAAATTCGATTCAAAGCGTAGCTTTAATAGTATTATCTCAAAAAAGAAAAAAAGACTCTGTTTTTATAAAAATTGGTTAACGCCATCCGATTACATATTTTCTGATTGAGAATGCCTATTAATCTTATGCAGTTCCAAAAAGGAATTAGTTTATGAATGTGTTAGGATGTAGTTCTTTTGGATTTGTCAAAAGCCTTTTTTTTCTTTTTAACCACCTTTTCTTTTTCTTTTGATGACCAGGCCACTACCCGCAGAGTTACTTCAGCTTAACGGGTTAGATACCTGGAATCGGGGCGAGTGACCGTCTAATCTCAGCGTAGCGGCAATAAACCTGATAACTTCACTTCTCTCGTCATCATATCTGCAGTATTTGCTTCTAATTTGAGTATAATTTGTTTTGTTGGATGCTTAGCATTACATCCTGTTGTTTTTTCTGGAAATGGCTACTCAAGTTGGTCTCGTAATTTAGAACCTTGATCAGATGACGAGACCTTCACGTGGCAAGGCACCTCCAGAGGGAATGACAGAGAATTATATTCACAAATCGACTTTTTGCTAAACAGATTCAAAAGTTAAGATGTTTATAACTCTCCTTTTTTTGATTTATTCTAAACTACATTATTTAATAAATCTCTATTTGAATATTGAAAGATCTAAGGATCTAAATATTCAATTATACATTGTGTATTTTCCATTCTGCGAACACATCGTTATTTAAAAATATATTGTAAATTTATCCAAAAATATGTATGCAGCAGTTTTAAAAGGAATCTTACTTGTATGTGAAGTAAAATCTCATTATTTTGCAGAAATTGAGTAGGGCCAGATCGAGCCGGACTGAGAACTTTTCTATCAAGAATAATCGCGTTACGTACATAGATGCGTACGTACATGCGTACATACATACATACAGAGCAAATTATTTCTTAGACTTTGACGCCTGTGAGCTAAAAACACGTAAAATACATTGGCCTAGGATAAACTAGATCATCCTAGGACAAACTAGACTGTTGGCGGTCATGGAATTCAATAAAATCACGCCAAATTGAATTGGCCTAGGATAAACTAGTTCATACCAATAAACAGCAGGCTAAACTAGTCTATCCTATAAGAATTAGGCCAAACTAGTTTGGCCTAGGAAAAACTAGTTTGTCCTATGGGTCTTAGGAATGACTAGTTTGGACTAGGAAAAACTAGTTAATCCGATGTGCGTTAGGATAAACCGGTTTGGACTAGGAAAAACTAGTTTATCCGATGGGCGTTAGGATAGACCGGTTTGGCCTAGGGAAAACCAGTTTATCCGATGGGCGATAGGATAAACTAGTTTGGCCTAGGCCAATCTAGTTTGGCCTAAAATCCGGTTTGGACTGTAACATATATATATATATATATAAATATATATATATTTAGGTGGTGGTGGCTTTGTGTTCTTGGGGTCAAGTTATGAAGTAAAAAGTAGTACCATGGTAAAGTCTGCAATAATTAGTATTTCTTAAGAAATCTACCTAATAAATTTGTATTTTGGTAAAAATTATTACATAATAAGTTTGTCTTATTTCATAGCCCATCGGAGGTTGAAAAAAACACTCGTAAGCAACAACATAAGTTGTTACTGTTAGAAAGTTTAATTTTATTTAATTTAAAATCAAAATTTTCCATGTCGAGGATTTTCTTTTGTTTTTAATATTTAATATATTTATTAAAAAACTATTACTTTTTTTATTCGTATAACCAATTGCCAAATCCAAGCATATATTTTTTGCAATGTTATCATTCTATTTATTACTCGAAAAATACACAAAATAGCACCAACTAACAATGTTCTTCTTCAAACATTATTTTGGGAAATCTCAAACGGATACTCGTTTAGCAGAAAATACATTTCAAATTCATATGTTTTACTGAAAATATTATTTTTGACATTTTCATTTGTATGATACGTCGTTTACGGTGCACAGAGCATAAAAAATCAAAAACTGTCTTTTCAAGGAATGTTTGTCTACATGGTTGACGTTAAAAAAAATAGAAAAAAATCATATTAAATTTGTTTTACTTTTAATATAGATTTATTCAAGTATGAAAAGTACAGTGAAAGTAACATAAGGAAACTGATATTAATGAAACTGAATATTAATACTTTTTGAAATTAATTGAAATAATATTTAAATGGTATTTTTCTGGCTTCTTTTAATGCCGTCAGATAAAAATATTTGTAAACAAAACTTCGTGAAATCTAGAATTTTGAGAACTTAACCACATATAAAATTTCATTAAACTTTTATGCCCTGTGGTACTTTAAGAACTAAAAGAACGCCCCCATAGACTTTACATTAGCGCTCGGACCGCGTGACTAGTTACCGCGTGACTAGTGTGTACTCTTAAAGAGGTTCGCAAACTAGCATCCTTTTGTTCTCCTCCCACCGATAGTCGGAAACTGCATCTTCAAAGATAGATTTATTGCTCTTTTAGTGTAAATGAAAGTAGTGCTGTTTGTCTGTAGCCTTATAGTCTAAGAGCCGGCAGCACAAAAACTCATGTTATTGAGCACAAGAAAAAACCCTTTATTTTATGGAATAATAGGGGAATCTAATGATCCATGTCTGCCAGAAGTGAAGTGGTGCTTTTAATACTATTGGTTCACTTGTACACTGTAAAAAAAATCTGTGAAGGTACTAAACATTTTCTAGGAAACTGGGATTCCAAGAACTTTTCATGTAACGATAACAGGAAAAATTCATGTAATCGATTCTGAAACTTGAATTTTTGCTGTTACCGTTACAGGAAAAGTTTTTGGAATCCCAGTTTCCTAGAAAAGGTTTAGTACCTTTGCAGATTTTTTTTTTTTTACAGTGTAGGTCTAAATTGTGTTTTCCGTACAATCAAAGGTATGAAAACATGGAAAAATGGGAGCAGGAACGCACAATGGTAAACCTACGAGTGAGCCATAAGTGGAATTGTTTTTTGGTTTATGCATCACTTCGCTTCCGGCAGACATGTATCATTAGATTCTCCCATTAATACTCTTCCATAAAATAAAGTTTTTTTTTCCTTGTGCTTAATACCTTAGATTTTTGTGCGGTTGGATCTTAGACTATAAGGAAGTCGTCTTCATACCGTAATATAGGATGAAGGGCAAAAGTTCATTATCAATTATTGATTCCTCGAGTTTCGAAGAGAACCCAATGATTTTTTAACCACTTCCATGTTTTGCGTGTACGTCGTACGGGCAACATGTTTTTGCGAATCATGATTTGACTGTATGGTTGTAAAGGTAAAGGTTGTAAAGTTAATGTTTGTAAAGGTAAAGGTTGTAAAGTTAATGGTTGTAAATGTAAAGGTTGTAAAGTTAATTTTTGTAAAAGTAAAAAAAAAAATGTGTAGAAGATATGGAAAAAATAGACATTATCTCAAAGTATTTTTAAAAAATATTGATCAGTAAAGTGGTTAACGGGGTCCGGGACACATTTTATAATAATTTTTATTTCGGTTAAAATTTTGAATTATTTTGTGATGATTAACAATGTTATTTGTAAAAGAAATCACATAAAAAATTTCGTATTTTTTTATTTTTTTAATTTAATTTTTTTAATCGTTTAAAATTATTATAATTTCAAAACATTATTTGTAGAATTTCAGTTTTTTTTTACATTTAAATAAACATAAATATCTAAATTTTAGTTTTCATTGAGCATTTTTAAACATATTATTTTTTTAAAAAACTAAAAAATATTTAAAGTAAAAATTAAAAAAAAATCAACTGATTTTTTTTTAAATCAGAGATTTAAAAGTAAATATTTTTTTTTTTCAAATTTGCTTAATCAAAATGAAAGTAAAGTAACAAAAAAAAAAAAAAAATAAAATTCCAAGTTTAAAGGGGTTTTTTTTTACGGTTTTTTTAGAATAAGAATTTAAATCTGAAAAGTTGTGAAAAAAAAAATCATCAAGAAGGAATACGCATTTTTACAAGTCATTTCCATAACAATCGTTACAATTTGAAAATAAACCAAAAAGAAAAAAAAAATATTTCATCTTATAATTAAGACAGAAACATGATTTTAACGTCATTATAAGCATAAAGAAACAGAGGAATATTTTATGCAAAAAAGAAGATTTTTGTGTCCAGGACTATTTTAACTAGGACTTCCCTCAGAGGGATTAGTCTGAGCGATATTGCTGAGAATACACATTTAATAACTTGCGATAAGTAAATAAATGAGATGTTACCTTTAATTGGTCATTCATTGTGATAAAATATGATGAAAATATGTATATTGAATCATAGAATTACAAAATCTTATATATAAAGTTGCATATACTATTTTTATAAAAAAAGGAAACCATGCATGGATATAAAATTGGAAATATGCAAAATGTTAAAAGTAATACAGAAAATAAAACACCAAATTTTCCTATATTGGAAATATAACTCTTTGAAATGATGCCATGAGCATAAAGAGAAGCTTCGCAACGATTTGAGAAACTATAAATAACATAAACTTTTATGTTTGAAGAGAATGGTGTGTATTTTATATGGTGTGAAATCCGTCCGAATAGTTTATAATGTTGAATATCTGTTTTCCACGGATGCAATGAGGTTGTCGATAAGAGTTAAGGAATCCTTTTTTAAAAATTTGTCCTAAACAAGCACTTACATCTTATAAGTTACTGTGATGCCAAAGTTATAGTTTCTGACCCCAACAGTATCCTAGAAATTGCAGTATTATCAATAAATTGGGTTTAAAACTTTTTCTTAAAAAAAAAAAAAAAAAAAAAAAGTTTAATTTGTGAAATTAAATTGTTGAATGTTTTAGAAATCGTTCATAACGAGAATATTATATCTTAAAAGTTGCCACAAAAAAAGAAAAAATATTTTAAATTTTTAGTCATATCAACAACAAAGAATTCTCAATTTTAGAAATTTTTGCTCGAGCATTGATGGTGATTATTGTTCCCAAGCAAAATATAGTATATTTTGCAGCAAAGATGGTTACCAACATTTTTTGTCCACATTATTTTTTAAATCGGCTAGGTACTCCCAAAGATAACGAAAAAAACACAAACGTTAATGCTTTATAGCATAGAAATGCAGAATCAAAAGCTATTTATCTCCTATTATATATACATAAATTATCTAATTAGTGCTAGCAGATACATTTTTAAATATACTTAGATATGATTTAAATTATGCATATTTAAATATAATTACTACAATATAATGCTTCATTTTTCTTTTATCAGCATTTCTTAGTATTCATTTTTCATTTATTTGTATTATTCAGTAAAAAACTCACTTTCTTAAGCCCGAATTACGCCAAATTTTTTATGAAAGCGCCTAAGTCCATATAACAGCAAAGTATTTTGAAGAGTATTAAATACAAGGTAGTAAGACACTTAGCCAAACGCAGGTAATAAATAGCCAAATATTGTTCTTTTCGCCCTCTTTCGAAATGCATTTTTTCCGTACATTTAAAAAACGCGATTTTGAGTCATCTCTTGGCATCTCTGTAAGGAATATTTCGTAATCTACTTTTTAACCTTAATTGGAACATTCTGCGGATTTAAAAAATAACTTTTCCTATAAGAAAATTCTGCTATTCAATAAGCGGGGGGGGGGGGGGGCTTGGCATCTCTATATAGGAATATTTCGTAATCTACTTTTTAACATTAAAAAAAGCAACGACCATTTTTCGGCTACAAAAAGTTTGCTAATTGTTCCATTTTGCATACAAGATACTGATTGTAATATTGATACATCTATGGTGATAAATTTCCAATAATTTTTCAAATCCTATTTATTTCATTAAAAATATAAATATTTTATTCATTTAGTTTAAAATAAATTGTTTTTAACTAATTTCATAATACTTTTGAAATATCACTTTTCATTGGCCATTTTTTTAAAGCATTTAGAAAATGGTTGTTGTTTTCAGTCAAATATAGACTTGGGTCTGTCCGCATTTTATTTTATTATTATTATTATTTATAAATGGTGGAGAAATATTCATAAATATATGACCCTGTTATTACATAAGTCACCCTTTTACTATCATAAAAATTATGTTTTTTAACTGATTTTTATTAACTCAATAGGAAAAATTTTGTGCTTTGAGCAATATATGTCCGCTTTTCATTTATTTATTTATTTTAATAAAATTCTTTGTATTTAGAAGAATTTTTATTTAAATAGGGAATCCAAATGTCGCTGTTAATAAAGAATAAAGTTACAAAAAAAGTTACAAAACGAGTAGACGCATACTATGAAATATGGAAAAACGACGAATCCAAAAAAGACGTCGTATGAAATAATGAAATATCATCTTTTAAAGCAAAAAAACGAGGTCTGATTATCGAGCCTACTGATTATGAAATGTGCATTACATTAAAAAATATATATATATATACATACATATACATACATACATATATCTATATATATATATATATTGCAAATATTGATTTTTTTTCCTTTTGTGCAGTTTTGGCTTCGAAAGGTGCGCTATGTTCCAAAAAGATATAAGCGACTATGAAAACACACTTGGTAAACGTTTATGCTCAGTTTTACAAATAAATATGGCACATATATGCCCTATACACACCGAGGTACCTAATTGGTGACAAAATGGCGTTCAGTTGCCTAACATGCAGATTATCATATAAATGTTATAATAAATTGTTTGTTCTAAAAATATTATCATTTATTGATTGTTATTTCTTTTTTTTAATAACAGAAAATGTTTCGTTTATTTCTTTTTCTTCATTTTAAAATAAATAAATAACGTGTTATTATAGCATGCTATATGTATCTGGTAATCAAAACGATGTTTTCGCTTAATTGGCATAAGAAATCTCGCCAAATCCGGTGCTTATATCTCTAGTACATTATCTCAAGTATTTTATTTATGTATACTATAATTGTTTTTACATACCACTTACTTCTTCTTGTATATAAAAATAGGTAAGTGGCTCCTTTATGCCATATAAATTGTATAAATCTTTAAAAAATAGCCCCCGTTGACCCTTTTTGGATTGAATTTAAAAAAAATCAATGTCTAATTCCAGTATTGCTAAAAGGTATGCATACATATTCCAAATCTCAAAGTTGTATGCCAATAGGAAATGGATGAAAAATGGGAAAAGATGTCACATATGCACCAGGGTACATAATTGACGTCAAAATGGCATTATTTTTCCTGAGATGGTAACCCGGCTTTATTTATTTATTATTTATTTATTTATTCATAAAATCTTTATTTACTTTCATTTCCTTTTTAGGTGCGTTCGTGATTATGTAAATACGTAGCACCTATTGTTGTCGCTCAGTCCGTCCGTCCGTCTGTCTGTCCGTCTGTCCGTCTGTCCGCATATAACAACGCAAAAACTACCCAACCGAATCGTTTGAAATTTAAAATACATAATTATAACTTAATTTTGTCGAGTCATTTCAAATTTTATGAAAATCGGATGCATAGATCAATTACAGGGACAATCAAAAGGATTCCATTACATTACGGTCAATGGGGAAAAAGTTTCAAATGCATTTTAATGATGTTACACTCATTCGAACATAATAGAATTGGCATGAATCTATGAAACATATACTAAAATATGCATTCTGTACAATCTGTGATGCAAAGAATTTTTATTATTAAATTACAGGGCCACACAAAAGTATTCCACTATATAATGCTATGCGGGAAAACATGGTTTGGTGCGTGTTTTAATTATATTCAACTATTTCACATTTTATGAAGTTGATATACGTTGATATAAGTATATATACCTTGCTGAGGAGTACGATATACGTTACTGAGATATACGTTGCTGAGGTGTAATAAAAATTACTTCCTGCATATTTACAGAAACGTAAAGATTTCGACTACTATACTGTATCCGGAGTACGCTCCACTATATCAGCAAGATCTGAATATTTTTAAAACTTCGTTATCGTACGAACGCATACGAACGCATTTGCTACGTTCACGTGCAATTTCCAACTTGTTTTAATTATGTAAAATATTTCTTTTTTATAGTTATTAATTATTATTATTATTTTATTTACATTATAGTTATTTTTGAAAATTGAAAATAATTTAAAAATGTGTATGTAAGCGTTATTTGAAAACGGAGTTTTCGCTAATTGGGCTTTGAAAAAAATTGCGCCAAATCTGATGCGCTTGTTGTATCCGTGCCGAAAAATTAGTGACCAGAATTGACTTCCACACACAAACAAAATATAAGTTAAAAGAAAACATGCAATAAAAATAAATATAAAGGGAAAATGATGTCATAAAAGAAACTTTTTATTTAAAAACGTGATTGTTTCAAATTTTCACACGCGAAATACATAAAATATTCTTTTAGCGATTATAAAATATTTTATTAAGAGATTATCACAAAATCTCAAAATCAAAGTTTTTATGACATTTTTTTTAATATAAAAAATAACAGTTTTATTTTCCTGCATGATTAAATTTTAAAATGTTTTATTGCATTCAATATTTCTGAGTGCGTAAATGATTACTATTTACTCCATGTACTGATTCGGTTATCTACGAAAATATCCAGCCGGTGAATTCACGCACACCAAATTTCTGTGACGTATGCAAATAAATTGTGCTTTTTTATCAGTTTTTTTAATATAACTTTTAAACTATTTGGAATTAATTTCTAAAAGTAGGTGCATTCACCAGATTACCTTCATAGGTACCTTCTGGTACAAACAGAATCGAAATCCGACAAGTACTTTTTGAGATTTGCTTGACGAAAGAATTTTTTTGACTTTTAATACCGTTACATACTCTGAGTATAAGACTTCGCAACGCTCAGACAATTAGTGAAATACACTCCAATTGTGGACATTTTTTCTCATGAATCACTTTAATAGTTATCCGTGGATTATTGCTCTCAAAATCACGGGATAAATCATTATAAATGCCAGAAGGTCGCCCATAGCCAGTTATATTGTTTATATGAAATCACCATTTCGCCAACGAATAAACCGTTTTTCAATATTCTAAGAAAGAGTGCACGATCCAAATAAACATCTTTTTGTAAAACATCCAACACTCACTCTTTTTTAAAACTCAATTAAGATAATATGACTGAAATGTAACTTTTTGTTTTCCATTTTTTATTTGACAATTTTTTAACGCTATAGTTCCTTCACAATAGTTGTAAATAACTGTCAGTTAATAATATAAATACAAAAAAAAAAAACAGATTAAAATATTAATTATCTGCCATGCATGAAATAAAGCTCAAACTTTTGCAATCAGGCGATAGTATCAAAGCACGAATTGAAGCTTTAAAACGAAATCCTATTTTGACAGCTTGTTTGGATGAACCTAAAAAAATATTTTTAAAGACCTTAATAGAGGCGACCGGAGAGACACTATGCTCCACAGACATGGCTTCCTTGTTTGATCAGCCCCTCTCAGGCATTCAAATTTGTTTGGGTTATTGTGAAAAAATTACATTAGAATACGTTAAACAATTAGCACAAAATGTTTTCAGTAGCTTCAAATACACGATGTTCCAGAAACTTTTAATAAAAAATAAATATAAATATTTATGCTTTTACATGAAAATACGAAGGTAATTCGGAAAGTAACCTCCGTTTATGAATTTAAAAAAAAACTAATGAAAGGAAACATGTTTTATTACTTACGTATGAAAGACACGTTTGTGATGTAGAATCACATATAGTTTTCTTAAATTTTACATTTTTCTAAATTACAGTTAAAGCTAATCTTTAATTAAATAGCTAGTTTATCTTAATGTTTTATTTCGATCCCACAATAACTTTCCGTTCAAAAGAAAAGAAAGAAAAACATCTAGCATCTGCTTTATTACTGATAAACGGCTGTCAGATAAAGAGAATTCATTAAGATGCGTATTTCACCCTTGCTGGAAACAAATAAAAAAAGAACAAAGATATGCTTTGCTTGCGGTCAGTAAAATCGCTTCTCTCTCTGCTTAATTGTGATTCTAACTTATTCGTTAGGTAATAATCTTTCCTTGTGCATGCCACATTATTGTGTCTTTCATAAATTCTCCCAAAACAGAGTCCTAACGTACGAATTGGCGCGAATTCTTTTTGGCGTATTTTTTTAGGACTGCCCATTTCTGGTTGCCCTGTATTAAATTCAAAATCATCTTAATTGTTTAAAGCGTAACAGAAAATTTTATGGATATGATATCATTCACTTTTCATATGCTCCTTTTCGCCAATCCTGTAATGCCAATGTGTGAATTGTGAATGAGGAATTAATTGCCTCTCTCTCGCTTCATGCACTCAGTCATGTAACAAAGGTCTCTTGAAAAATGGTTACAGGCACCATCCCTAATTATTTCAGTAAGAAATGATTTAATTTTTATAACTCTACCTTAAATAAACAAAGTTCTCAAAAGGCATTTATTTTATTGATCACAGCCTACAACTCTAGCGAATGCATTTTTTTGAAAAGAACCTGGTCGCAATACTTTAAAATACAGATCTCCAGTATAGAAACTATGGTGCCTACACCAGGCATTCGCAACTTTTTCAAACATCGAGGGATGGTGCCTGCTGTTATTTGCCTGCTGTTATTTGCCTGCTGTTATTTGCCTGCTTTTTATTTGCCTGCCAGATTTTTCCGGACTATTTATTTTCCTGAATACAATAAATGTGAACTATTAACGTCAGTCTTCAAGTATTTTCGAACGACTATTTCCTCGTCAGATAACTCCTGCTTATGTTTGTGAATCATTACATAAGTGCTCCCTTCCTTCGCAGACTGTTGTGTGAAATATGCCTATGCTCCGGTGAATTATTGCCGCCGGATTTTTCTTGCTGGACATTATAGAGTTGGATTATAGTGCCAATTTCTCTTTTACTTGAGCGAGTGATTCTTCTGATCGGGACGTTTCGTGATGATGGGTGCTTCGCTTCCGCTCGTTAAATTTTCCCCTGCCGATGTAGGCCTAAGAATCTACGACTGGCGATTTGTGACTCTTATTTCACCTCCGTTAAATCAACAATGTCACGCTCACTGACATAATGTTTTTATTTCATCTTAGCGGTGTACTTCAGTGACGATTTCATATGCTCTCGACTAAAGTGACACAGAATTTCGTGTTTGACGTTTAAATTCTTCGTCATTCGTCGATAATATGATCTTCACATTGGATTTATTCTTTAAATTTTTGGATGCTGACACTGATGTTTTTCACAAAAATAATTACATGCGCTATACTATTAAAAAAACCCCTTAAAACTACAGCATTGATCAATTTTGTGTCTGTAATTTTGTGCGCTATTGAACGTTTATTTTTACGATAATACTGTTACAAGTTTATTTGTAGTAGTTGAAAGTTAAAAAAAAAAAAAAAATGAGTGAAGAAGACATTCATTGATAAATATTTACAGCATAAATTTCGCAGATGAGAAAGTGTATGCTTTTATATTTAATAGGTTAAATCTCAATTTCTATTTTAATTATATGATATTTTTATTAAAAAAAAATTATGTTGAGTAATTTTCAACCATTTTTAGTTTATTATGTATTAGTTTTTCTGTGCTCTAATTGAATTTCTTTAAATACGAACAGTTATAAATGATTTTAGATTGTCTTGAAACATTTCACAGCTTTACAAGTGCTATTTAAAAACTATGATACAAACGATAGCATGATAAAATTATATTTTTCAAATATCTAAGTACTTATTGCTGTGCACTTTTTGCTGAAAGTCGTTTGAGAAATATCAAGACAGTTTATTACTTTTTAAAGAAAGTATTTTTATAATTTCCATTATTAATTAATGACTATATATTTTGTTTATTTTTTTTAATACAGTTATTTTTGAAGTGTTATAAATTGACATATATTCCTTTTTCTTTTTCATAAATTTTATATTATATTTTCATGTAGATGAAAAAGTTCTAGGTAAGTTAATGGTGCATCTCTTTTTCCTATAAAAAATAAGGCATGATGTTGTCGGGTTGCAACCATTATTTTTTTAATATGAGGTTTATATAAAAGAAACAATACAGAGAAAGATGCATGTGAATACTGGTTATACAATAAGGATGTATGCACCTTCATATATTATTGACAGTGGGCTCATTTTCAGATAAATAAAATTTTATCGTTTGAATCACATGCCATGTGCACATGACATAAATAATAATAATGATGCATGCATAATCGAATTATAAATTCATGTGTCTAAAATATATTATTACATTTTATTCTACTTTTCTTTCCTATTTTTTTCACTTTAAAGGTAAGTTGTGCTTTATATTGTTTGTACAGTAATTTTATTAGGAGATTGTTTTATTTGTGCGAAAATTAGCCATGTTCTTATTTGCATAATTAAATCTATCTAATATTTTAATATTTTTTAAAGTGTGTGCATTGTTTATATCTATTCAAGTAGAATTATTTTTACAGTCTATACTGCAAGAAAAAAATTATAAGATAGAGTATGAATCATTATTTTCGTCAATTATATTAGCTAATAACAACTTCAATTTCAGGAGTGTTCAATTAAAAAAAAAAGCATTTGATGAATTCCTTAATATTTATTATGATATTTCTTATGCATTTCATATAGGATATAAACAGTGCATTAAAACAAAATATCGTCTTAAATAAAGTGACTAATTTGCCCCTTTCTAATCTATTTTAAGACCTTTTTATATAGATATTTCCATTGTTTGTTTTTCCTATTTGCAGCCACTTGCAAAAATATTTCGTTAGAGTCAAATTTTTTAATATTTAAATAAATATTGAGATTTTTTTTCATGTTTTTTCACTTTTTATAAATTGTAGACCACAATTTTGATTAGTTTATGGATAGACATTTATTTTAAATTTTTAGCATCTATTTAAAAATATTCTCACATATAGCTGCTTTTATTATATTGCATTGTAGATAGGTCCATTTTTTTAATAATCTGATACTGTGCTCGTTTGTTTATTTTCGTATTTTTATAATTTAGGATATAACTTGTTTATAATGACTAAAAGAAAGTCACGTAAATTGACACAAGATCCATCTGTTGTGTTTAATTTTAAGTTAAGACCTGATGCAAAACAGGTAATGTCTTCTAAAACTAATATGGATTCTGAAACAATTGGCTTAGATTCTAATTCTTTTGAGATTTCATGTTTGAGTAGTTTAAAGGAATCTATTAATAGATATTCTAAATCTGTTGTTTCGGATGTTCAGAAATTAATTGATCCTATTTCAAATGACAATAACCCAGAACTCATGGCAAAATTTAATTCCTATCAAAAAGAAATTGAATTAAAGTTTAATATTTTATGTGATTTGGTGAATAGTGTTCAATCTGAGTGGACTGTTTTACAAAAAAATAACGACCAGTTACATAGGTTAAATGAGCTGTTGTTCGAAAAAGTAAGAACACTGAACTCGTCCAAACAGTCTATGCATGAGATAGCTATTCAATGCGACATTAATGAATCTAAATTGGATGAACCCCTTAATGTTATTAAAGATAAGGAATGTAATTCTAATGGGAAAGATTTGGCCAAATTTTTAGATAAAGTTGAATCTGAAACACACATAAATTCTGGTATAAATAACTCTAAATTATCAAAAAACAAGAATACTGATCTTATTTCAATACCGAATTACATCCTAAATTTATGTGAGCTCAAAAATCAAGTTAGAGATTTATCTGACTGCACTAAAATAATTCTGTTGGATCTTGATGACAATATAGGTATACCAGATATTATGATGTCTATAAATGAAAAGATTGGCAGTACCATTCCTTCCATTAACTTTGAAAGAAAGCATAAATTAAGACAGGGATTAAAATATAACTGGACAATTAGTGTTACATCATGGATAGCTGACCTCTTAATTCAACATGGAAAATTAAATATTAATTCTGTTGACTACACTGTCAGGCCATTTATTAACATAAAACGTTGCTTTCATTGCCAACAAATTGGCCACCAGGCAAAATTTTGTGCATATGATTTGGCATGTGCTAATTGTGGTGAATCACACACTTCAGATAATTGTAAAAATGCTTCAAGATGCATTAACTGCATCGCACATAACCGTGCTTACAACAAGTTTTTCGACATAAATCACCCTGCTTTTTCCACTTGCTGTAATACATTTAAATTTTATTTCAAGCAAAAACAAGCTTTTAATCACTCTAAAATATAACGTAAATATTCAACACTTCTTCAGGTATGCTATTTCATGTATATTTAGTTATTTACATATTTTGTTGGTTACCTTCAGGTGATACTTGGATTTCTCCGCTCTTTTACACAGTCTTTTTTTTTTTTACATCGTTAACCTTTTTATTCATAACACAAACATAAAGCATTAATAATTATTTTTTTTCATACACTATTCTTTCGTAGATATATATTTTTCATATGGTGTACACATTTTAATACATTGTTATTTAAAGATTACTTTCAATCATTTCATGATTTACATTTTTTCGGGCATTGTTCATATCTCTGATTCTCTTTCATTCAACTGTTTCGTGAGCTCAGGAATAGATGAATGATTCAAAATTTCACATTTTTGATTTATTGATAGTTTTCTTCTGGTGGTTAAGCCCTAATTATCAGTAAGACTTCTGCGGTGAATCTTAAATGTTTGTTTACACAATTTATTTTTCTTTATTTGTATCTTTCGCGATAGATAAAAAAATTGCACATCTATTTTGTCTTAACTCGATGTAGCTACTCTTTTTTTGTAGGTCTGTGTAATTATCAATTGCACTTTTCTTTACACACAGTGTTAGTGCGAATGTTTACTGGTGTATCAATATTACAGTGGTGAAATTTTTACAAAGTTCTTTTTTTCTTTTGATATACTTGTGGATATTTGCAACTGACTCACTTTTCATACAACTTCTCTTTGCATGCAGCAATTACAATGTTTTTATACAAAGATTTTTACAATGGTAGTTTACAAAGGTATATATACTTTGCAGCATGTTATGCAGATAAAGTTATTCACATACATGTACATTTACATATGCAATTGTTTAATTATCGGTCCTCTGTGAAGTTTTTTTTATAACATATTGGTTATTATCTTCAATACATAAGTCGTTTCTTTACACTTTTTGTTTAGATTATGGATATTTAATCCAGTCAGATTTTTTTGCCTTCCCATTTGCACGATCCCATGTTTTCCCGTTTACACATATGAATTTCATTACTTTTATTGGTAATTAGATATCATTTGCATTCACTTCTCCACATTTCTTCGTTTTCATTTGGGTATGCATGATATACATTAGTACTTTACACTACATTTACGAACATTAAGATTCCTTTTCAGCCAATGTATGCTTACACATGTAGCGGAGCTTACTCCTTCTTTATTTAAAATTCTAGCAAGGTGTAAAATTTTATATATACATTAAAATTCACACACTTATACACTTTTATTCAATACTCACCCTTTTATAAATTGTACAGGGTACTTCCACATAAAAAATATTACACTTGAGTCATTTTGCAGATAACGATGTGGTATACGACAGTCAAGGTAGTATTTAAAAATGCATACCTGTCAATGTTTTCACACTTCTGATTCAAAGGATATGAAGTGAAGATATATTGTAATTTTTATATAAGCAAAGATGCTGTCATACGTTTGCTTTAGTGGCTAATGCATGTCTTTTATTGGTCTTTATACCAGTCGTATCTTAAATTGAAGTTACTTTACAGGTCTCCAGATTACATTTCCACACATCTTACCTACACTTCTAGACTTTTTACACTTTTGCATGAAAGTTCAGTGTCTCCCACTCACCAGTAATTATTTTTGAATAAAAGTATTTTGGGGAAGATACCGAATTCTTTACGAGGATTTCTTTCCTCATGTTACACTAAAATATCGTCTTAGATGCCAATATAATGCAACGTTGATTTTAAATTTCAGATTTAACTTAATAAAAAAATCATTAGTTTGGATATTGAAAAAAATAGGACAAAAAAATTATAAGATATACATTTAGGAACGTTGTTATCACATGGAAGTAAATGGTCAACGACAGTGTTTCAAAAAAATTTCCACATGTTGGATGTCTAGCATTTCTTGAACTCTCATCTAAAATAGATATGGCAATGTTTGTAGTAAAAATTATGTTGTAAACTAAAAAAAAAATGGTGGAAATTTCAAAAATTTCCTATTATTCATTATTATGGACATTTTTAATCCTTCTATTTACATTATGTTTTTGTTTATTTGTGTATTATGTTTTGCGTTTAATTGCATTATATTACTCCAGTATTTTGCTATTATTATTGTATTGATCAATACACATATTTAATGTTCTTATTATAAACAATTTGGATTTTTTTTTGCCAATTGGTAAGTGACCTGTGGACTTAGACCTGGTATTTTCTTTTATTTGTATGTGCACATTTTTGATACAGGTCCTTGTCTAAATAAGACAAATTGAAAAGTGATCACAAATTTTATTAATGAAGCTGCAGCTGTTTCTAAGTAGAAACAATATATGATGTCATTTGTATGACAAAATTTATGGTACCAATATATTTATATTATGATATATATATACTTTTATTTGGGATGGTTGCCTACTTAGAGAGAAGTTCAATTACTGTTTACTTTATTTAGTAAATGTTTAGTTTGTTTTCATGAACATTTTACACATTGTTACTTGTAAGAGCATATGAAAATTGATTTCTCTTCCTGCATGTACCTTTATAGATTTTTTTTTTGCCTGTGAAAGGGGTGATATATGTGATGTAGAATCACATATAGTTTTCTTAAATTTTACATTTTTCTAAATTACAGTTAAAGCTAATCTTTAATTAAATAGCTAGTTTATCTTAATGTTTTATTTCGATCCCACAATAACTTTCCGTTCAAAAGAAAAGAAAGAAAAACATCTAGCATCTGCTTTATTACTGATAAACGGCTGTCAGATAAAGAGAATTCATTAAGATGCGTATTTCACCCTTGCTGGAAACAAATAAAAAAAGAACAAAGATATGCTTTGCTTGCGGTCAGTAAAATCGCTTCTCTCTCTGCTTAATTGTGATTCTAACTTATTCGTTAGGTAATAATCTTTCCTTGTGCATGCCACATTATTGTGTCTTTCATAAATTCTCCCAAAACAGAGTCCTAACGTACGAATTGGCGCGAATTCTTTTTGGCGTATTTTTTTAGGACTGCCCATTTCTGGTTGCCCTGTATTAAATTCAAAATCATCTTAATTGTTTAAAGCGTAACAGAAAATTTTATGGATATGATATCATTCACTTTTCATATGCTCCTTTTCGCCAATCCTGTAATGCCAATGTGTGAATTGTGAATGAGGAATTAATTGCCTCTCTCTCGCTTCATGCACTCAGTCGTGTAACAAAGGTCTCTTGAAAAATGGTTACAGGCACCATCCCTAATTATTTCAGTAAGAAATGATTTAATTTTTATAACTCTACCTTAAATAAACAAAGTTCTCAAAAGGCATTTATTTTATTGATCACAGCCTACAACTCTAGCGAATGCATTTTTTTGAAAAGAACCTGGTCGCAATACTTTAAAATACAGATCTCCACTACAACGTTCTTCAGCTACTTCTCAACATAATCGCCGTATTAATTAAAACAATTATCATAACTTTAAATCAGCTTTGAAATTCCATCGTCACAGACTTCTGCCGCCGGCCTATTCAACTGCGATTATTTTTAAATTCAACTCGCACCATTCTTTCAATCCAAAGAATTTTAACATATTCTTTTATTCATATTGATAAATTCCGAATTGCTCTCGTAATATTTTACTTGACCCACTATTTTTTAAAACATTTTGGTAGTACATTTATCAGCAAATTATATAGAAAAATATGTTAAAATTCTTTGGATTGAAAGAGTGGTGCGAGTTGAATTTAAAAATAATTGCAGTTGAATATGCCGGCGGCAGAAGTATGTGACGATCGAATTTCAAAGCTGATTTACCGTTATGATAATTGTTTTAATTAATACGGCAATTATGTTGAGAAGTAGCTGAAGAACGTGTCTTTCATACGTAAGTAATAAAACATGTTTCCTTTCATTAGTTTTTTTTTTAAATTCATAAACGGAAGTTACTTTCCGAATTACCCTCGTATACCGTTACCGTTCGGAGTTTTCCATGATTTTATTCGAACCTTGAGTAACCTTGCGTAAATACGGGTTAGGATCCCTTAGAAGGGATTTGCCCCAAGGCGGGCACTATCCTTCGAGCTTATATCCCTAGGGCAGATAATCGGCTGTCATAAATAACACCTAACACACCTGTCATGCTTAATTAATTAAACAATATCCCATGATAGGTAATAAATCAATGTTGCCATGGTGATTATATACAATTTAAGATGGAGTTCATTATTTCCATAAAATTGAATTTAATACACAAAATCATAATAAATTTTTTATTCAAGAATTTTTGCATGAGAGTGCAACAATTATTGCACCAAGATCTGAATATTTATAACACTAGTTAGAGTACAAACACACCTAATTTGCCAAATTTGATTTACAATTTCTGACTTTTTAGGTATGTATATGTAGAAGTATATAAACCTAAATTATTCAAACTTGGCATTAATTTGAAAGGAAGCACAATAATTACAGATTAGCAACATTGCATTTATTTAATTCTATTCTTGTGAAACTATTTTCCACAATGTTACATGCTCAAATAAATTATGAATTAGATGCAATTTCTATTTCTTTAATATTATTATTCTAATGAATATTTTATGATTCAATAATAATATACCAGGCTATTTCATTTCCGACTGATATTTCAAATTTAAGCATAAGTACATTTTCATTAAAATACCAAAATTTACGTCTCAAAATGTAACCGCTTGAATCTATTTTCGAAATTCAATTTAATAGAATTTTAAGGAAAATTAATATTTTAATTATAATAAAATATGATGTTCAAGAGGAATGAGTACATAATCGAATGATACACTCGAAAATAGATATAATACAGAATGTTCAATTAAAATAAAAAACAAAAGTTCTATTAACACTGAACCATTAAATTAAATTTCGTAAGATTTTCAAAATATAAAACTTTCTCTATAACTAGTATATGATTCATATTTGAAGTCAAAGCCCCTTGTGTCAAAGCCCTTGATTATCTTGGCCTCTATTTATGTGTATTCCTTATATTGCCCTTTCTTATAGAAGGAATAACTTGATATGAGTGGATTATTTTTGCCCTTAGTTTTCCCCAACCTTGATCATTAGTATCTTAGTTGCACCACACTTCAATTGCTTTTTCCAATTACCATATGTGCTATATAATTGGAGCACTTCTTGACCTCTCTTTGATATTAGGGATGCCTTTCCATATCCTTATAACACATTATTTGAATTTGAAATCCTTACTTATATAACATATGCTTTATTATCCGAGCCTTTTATATCGCCCAAACATAATAACTTGACCAAAAGAGTAAATCGGTACGAAGTGAATTTTCATCCGCTCTGTTTTCCAACTCTTTTGGTCACAGATAAGTTCTATTAGTAAAATGGGAAATTATCAACTGACACCAGAATTCCCGAGCGACTTTCTTAGAGGCCAAAAACTCCGTAATTTAAGCCCTCATTGTAAAAACAAAATTTCATTAAAATATTAAAGGTGCCATTTGTAAGTTAGGAATCATAATTAAGTGTGCCGGAGAGGGTTTAGGACTTAGTTGATCTCCTGAATGTATGATTGCAACTTTTTGCAACCTCCTCCATAGGACATATGATTCGATTACTTTTAGACCACTCTTTAATGGTATGTATTCCTTTCCCTCCCCCCATTTGTAGCCTCAATAATTTTTCACTTATTTGGATCCCCAACCTCTCAAAGAATGTATCCTCAGGTAAGCTGAATAACGCAGTTTCGTTCGGATAGGGATTTGCTTAGAACAGTATGCATCCCCTGGTTGTAGAGAGTGGAATTTACAGATTTTGTATTTTAGATATACTTAAAGCTAATATCATAGGCCAAAAACAACGGGCAAATAAGCCAATATTTAATAAAGACAAACCGTAGAAGTAAAGATTTAAATGCTTTTTATTTATAATAAATCACGCAGTAATAAGCCTTTTAATGATTTCTTTTGCGTCTAAAGTTTCCTAAATCAAAATATTTTTGTATATGATTACTTTCAAATAGAAGTAAATTTTTTTGAATTAACATGCTTCAAAATGCTTTGAAACACCAGACATGAATTTAATGATTTTTCGCAAATAAACTGTCTAAATTTGCTCATTCCATTTAACTGAAGTTGTTTTCAGTTGGAATAACAATAAGATTTATGCCACAATAAATTTCACACCTATTTTGATAGTATACAGACTAACCCGAACTTATATAGATACAATCCTTTTCATGAATTTATTATATACAGGGTGTTTATGAAAATTCATCTAAAGATATGAGCCTCTAGCAGTCACACTTTGCTCAGAATCTGAATGAAATATTTTTTAAGCCCAGAAACTGAATGAAATATATTAAAATAGTAAATAAAATCTTTGTGCAAAAATGTTAAAACATAGAAAAACAACGATTATAGATGCACAAATAAAGTAAGAAAAGGGAGCAAACAGCAGTTTCGAATCTACTATCGAGATTCTTCTTCAGTGCAAAAACTCAGCGAGCTAGTCAAAGCAAAACTGAGCCAAAGTTTTGCTTTGTCTAGCTCACTGAGTTTTTGCACTGAAGAAGAATCTCGATAGTAGATTCGAAACAGCTGTTTGCTGCCTTTTCTTACTTTATTTGTGCATTTATAATCGTTGGTGAATGAAATATTTTTTTTTCAGAAGCCCAAGTTCAAGAAATCAAGCTTCAATATAAACAAAAGCCGGGTTTTCCTGGAGATATGGAATATCAAAATAGTCAAAATCTCACTACATCAATCTAGTTCTCTCTCAATTGAATTTACCATATAATATAACTCAATTACCTATCACCCTGCTTAATTACTTTTGGAACATGGCTTCAATTATTGGTTAAGTTATTTTATGTCTCGTGATTTTGTCTAATTTATATTACTAATGAGGAACTTTAAATAAGTTCAAAAAGTTTAATGCTTTATCTCTTAAATAATTTTAATCTGCTTTCTAACTGTTAACTTAACTTGTCTGTATTTTTGAGTTGCTTTTAATAACTCTAAATAAGTATATCGAAGCCACATTTCAATATAATACTAATAGACTGTTTAGAAACAACATTCCTTAATTAGCTAAGCATCTTTTTTGCATCTGTCAGATATAATTTTTTAGTTTACACTTAATATGTTGCAATTAGGAATCTCTCATTTTACTCAAACATCTCTTATCATATGCATAACATTGAAGTAATATGCTCGAAGACGCTTTCCGAAACAGTTTTGAATTCAAGTCATTTCATAAATCAAAGATAAAACAGTCCAATCAAGCGAACGTAATGTGAATGCATCTCTAACTTTCTTCCTCAAAAAATCATGCATTCATCCATTTGGTGAATTTATGGTAAGTGAAATACGTTCAAATATTTTCGCTGCTAATGATTGAAACTTAAATAAGTATGTCAAAGGCATATCGCACAACAATACTGAAACATTGTTCATAAATAACATTCCATATTCGACTAATCTGTTTTGCATCTGTCAGATATATTTTGTTTAGTTTTACATTCAATATGTTGTAACACTTATTCTCTCATTTTTCCAAACATATCTTTTCTTATCCATAAATTTCACGTAATACACTGTAAAAAAAATCTGTAACCTTAGTAACCTAAATTAACCGAAATCTCTTATGCTTACTAAAATTTTATGTGTACACTGTACAAGAAAATGATGTCAATCTACAAAACTTGTAAGCAAAACTAAAACCATCTGTAACTTTACAAAAGAATTTACTAAAATTTTGGTAACTTTACTAAAATTTTATCTATAATGCTCGTTATCGTCACTTAAAAAGTTCTTGGAATACTATTTCCCAAAAAAATTCTTAGTAACCTTAAAATTTGTTTGATTCAAAGTGCAAATCTGTATCTGTTACATGAATTTTTATTGTTGCCGTTACATAAAAAGTTCTTGGAATACAATTCTACTAGAAAAAATTTTGTAACTTCCCCAATTTTTTTTTACAGTGTAGGCTCGAAAATGCTTTTCTGAAAAGTTTTGAATCCAAGTCATTAAGATAAAACAGCACACTTGTCCAGTCAAGCAAATGTAATGTGAATGCATTTTTAATTTTTTTTCCTCAAAAAATCATGCATGCCATTTCTTATCCATTTGTAGAGTTAATAGTAAGTCAAATACATTGAAATACGTAACATCATTACTTAACATTCGATAGAAAGTATAGAATATTTGACGCGAAAATTATTTGAAGTACAATGAAAATTTTCAGTTACAATTGAGTACTTCGGAAAATGTAATCGCTTAGATTGTAATGTAAACGTATAATCTGTCTATCATATAACGAAATAATAAATCTATAAATATTATATTCTGGACATTCCATTTTGATATGATAATTAATTTTAAAATTTAAATGCACAGTAAGAATTAAGGATAAAAGTTTAAAAATATTTTCTAAATTAGCATATATTTAGAATTAGCTTTACTTCCTATTATTATTTTAAGTTTCATTTCGGAATAATGCAGTGCAGTTTTAAAATTTTGTCACACTGTGACTTAAATGGAAATCTTACAATTATTCCTAAATGTATTATAATTTTAATAAAAATAAGACATACAAATATCATTTGGCATATTGCACAACAATACTAAAACATTGTTTATAATGAATATTCCATAATCCACTAAGTATCATTTTGCATCTGTCAAACATAATTTATTTTAGTTTTTAACAATTAATATGTTGTTATTCTGAATTTCTCATTTTACCCAAGCATGCATTATCATATCTATAAATTTGAAGTAATATCCTCAAAAACGATTTTCTGAAATAACTTTTAATCCAATGCATTTCATAAATCAAAAATAAAACAATATTCTTGTCCAATCAAGTGAATGTAATGTGAATGCATTTCTAACATTTATCCTCAACAAATCTTTCATGCGATTTTATTGCCATTTAGAGAGTTTGCATTAAGTCAAATGCATTGACATATGTAACATAATATCATAACATTCGATAGAAAGCATAAAATGTCTAATATAGTTTTGAATCCAAGGCATTTCATAAATCAAAGTAAAACAGTACTCTTGTCCAATCAAGCAAACGGAAAGTGAATGCATATATAATTTTCTTTCTCAACAAATCATGCCTGCGATTTCATATTGATTTGGAGAATCTACGTAATTCAAATGCATTGAAATACGTAACATAATACCTTAATTATATTTCTGTATCAGTCAAATATAACTTCTTTAGTTTCATATTCAATATGTTGTAACTCTGAAACTCACATTTTATTCAAATGAACTCTCTTATCATATCCATAAATTTAAAGTAAAATGCTTGAAGATGCTTTTCTTGCATTAGTTTTGAATCCAAGTCATTTTATAAATCAAGGGTAAATCAGTACTCTTGTCCAATCCTGCAAACATAATTTTAATGTATTTCGAACTTTCTTCCTCAACAAATCATGCATACGGTTTCTTACCCCTTTTGAATCTTTATTGTAAGCCAAATGCATTGAAACTTGTAACATCATACCTTAACTTTCGATAGAAAGTATAAAATATTCGAAGCAAAAATTATTTGAAGTACAATGAAAATCTTCAGTCATAATTGAATACTTCGGAAAATGTCATCGCTTAGATTGCAACGCAAAAGTATAAGCTGTTTAACATAATAATAAATAATAAAGATATAAATATTCTATTCTAGTCAGAAATCTCTTGAGACATTGTGTAATAAAATGTAATCGCAAAATGTTTAATGAAAATAACTTTCGATGTGTAGGTGCTAGAAAAAAAGGAGAGATTTTATTTGTCTTCGTATTTAAAGGAAAGTACTTAGCAAGTTTGATCATTGGATAAAATAAATACCTTATCTTTACAAAATGATGATAAAGCAAAAAGAAAAATAAAGATTTACGCAGATATTATGGACTGTACAAATGTTACGTTATCATTTTAAAAGGATCGGTGGTCTGGTATATGATATTCTTAGGGGTTACAGGACTTTCAAACTTTGAAAAAATAAGATTTTGTATTTCGTTTTATATTAAATTTTCAAAAACTTCTCAACAATGTACTAAAAACTCCATTTAAAAATCTGCATTTTTCATGAGTTATAATCAATTACAGACATTAAGTACATCTAATAGTCCATTAATATTAAAACTTTAAATTTTTTTCTCGGATTTAGTTAATTTGGAGTTTTTGCGCATTTTTACTTTTAAACTATGTACGCTAAATCTTCAAAAGATTAGCCAAACAGAATTTCTTTATAGTCTTCATCTTAAAACTAAAAAAAAAAAAAAATTGTAATTTAAGAAATTACCCCAACCATTTGAAAAATGTTTCACTCGATACATTCATCTATCATTTTAAGCTAAATACCAGTTGTTTTATTGTGTATTATCCGTGCCACTGCTATAAATGACTTTATACATGCTGCAATTTGAAGGTACGGTTCGTTTAAGTTATATCACTCTATTGTCGCCAAGCATAAAAGTTGGCGACGAAAGAAACATTTCAAACTATTTAACATTGTTGGTGCAAAAGTAATCATTATTAAAATACAGCTTTGGCATATACTGTTATACTTGTAAGACTTTGGCATATATTGTTTGATTTTACAGAGCAGAATTTTGGTGATGGAGGTTTTAAACCAAAATCGATCGCAGCACATGCATCTGTGAATGGGTCCATCAGACATCGAATCAAAAAAGTTTTTTCCCAGTTTTTCCCAAGCCGATTGCTTTTTAGTTTTCTTTTTAGGTGGTGGAAAATCAAGAGTAATAGCTATAACATTTTCCGGCTTGTTAGAATCACTATTGGCACTCAAATTTTCCTGGTTAGAACCGACCGATAGTAAAACGCCATGGCTAGTGGATTGGTCGCCCTGGCGACATGATGTTTTACAATTAATCGGTTCGGCATTAAATTGCTTCCTTTTTCGTGATCGCCTTTCAACACGTAATTGGTTTTCAGCGGCTCAATAATCTTTTGATTTTATCATTTTCTGCATTGAAAGACGTTTTTGCGCCAAACCAAATACAGTATTACTCAGTTATCCCGTCGACCAATTTCGCCAAATGATACGAATCGCCAAACTAATAAGCAACTTATACATGTTGACTGTGTTTAATATCATTGAATGCGATATTCACGTTCATTCATTTCTTTGGCTTCGGCTTTTTCCGTATCTGTTAATTTCCGTCTACCCATTTTTAAATTTGTTAGTTTTCTCCTTTATTACAATGATTTTAACCATTTTAATTTACTATTCAAATAAAAATTCTTCTAAAAGTAAAGAATTTAATTTAAATTCAAATAAAAACTCTTCTAAAAGTAAAGAAATTAATTTAAATTCAAAAGTGACCACATCATTCAAAAGTGGTAACATCATTCAAAAGTGGTAACATCATCGGGTCCATTCTCCCGAAAACAACAACCATTTTTCAAATGGTTAAAAAATCATATATTTTGGCTATTTATTTTTTCGCACTTAAACTTGAAAAATTTTTTGAAAGTTTTGTGCTAAACTTAAATTTTTAACAAAACATCTTGCACATATTTTGATTTTAATGTAGAAGTCCGTGTGTTATGATTCTGTTTTGTTCAAATTTGTTTTTTATATGCATATAATTAACAGTTTAATCATGCCCGCAGCTATTAACGATTTAATTTCAGGCTTTAGTAAGATGAATTTTTAAATTTATATTTAAATATTAATTCTCTATATACAATATTTATGTTTTCTAAATAATATTTCTAAAAATACATACTTTAGGCAGAAAGAGAAAAAAAAGATCTTCATTGAGTATTATTTGTGCCCCGTACTTTGAAGGAACTGTGCGCATTTTTGCCGACCCCACCAAAGCTAGCGCACGGAAGAAAATACGGGCGCCTGATTGGTTGAATAATTTAAAGAGCAATTGTTTTTTGCAAATAAAACGTTCCGAATGCGGATTACGTATTATCTTATATGAGTGTATCATGTTTAAATAATAAGCGGAAACGGCAATTTTTTTTTTAAAGTAATACAGAACAATTGGGTTTGTAAATATCACTTAATTGATGCCTTAAAAAGTAATTGTGATTGTTTGTAAATAAATTGTTCTGAATGTGGATGTACGTATTAGAGGCATTTATGTGGATATCATGTTAAAATAATAAGAAGAAACAGCAATTTTTATTATTTTCTAAAAGTAATACAGAATTGAGAAACACCGTGATTAACTTCTTTAGTTATAAATTCCAGAATATATTTCTTTATCTATTAAAAAATATGTAAAATCGGAAGAAAAATTATCAATCCTTCTTTCAAAAGGTTTTAAAACAGAAAATGATAACAAAAATAAACGTAAAATCAAAAATGAACTAAAGCAAAATGCTCTTTAAATTATTCAACCAATCAGAATATGTATAAAATCCCATTTAACACTAGAACCGCCATTAGGGGTCAAAATGACCCCTGCCAGATTTATAATACTCTATTCAAACCAGAAATTTCTTCATAAAATATGTTAAATGTAAGCAGCAGAAAAATATACTAATTAAGCAAGTTAAATAGTTTAAAATTTAAATTCTGATGAGAAACACCTTTTTATAAAAAATGAATAAAATATTCGGCGGTTCTAGTGTTAAAAGTCTGCATTAGTCCGTTCATATTAAAATTTTAAAATGCATTATCTCAGAATAATCCATGGAGTTTTTACGCACTTTTATTTTTAAACAATATAAGTCAAAGTTTCAAGAATTATCCAAATATGATTTTTTTTATAGTTTTCATGTTAAATAAAATAAAAAAGTCAGATATTTTGGTTTTTAATTTTTTTGACAGGAATAATTTATATCAGGAACTAACTGAATCTGAAGTTTGGTGAAAATTCGTGTATTAATTCCTAAGATCGAGCTATTGTGACAATCATGACTAGTGATGCATAGCAGTGCCACCTGCTGTGTGATTTACACCAAAAGATAATCAGCACCATACTACATTAAGGACTAACGGAACTGGTTTTTAGGAAAAAAGTTCATTAGTTCTTGAGATACAGTTATGGCAGAAATCGTGCGACAGGCAGCTTAGCAGTTCCATCTATTGAGCGATATACACCAAAAAAATTTGAGCTCTAATTTATATCAAGGACTAACAGAATCTAAAGTTTTGTGAAATTCCGTAAATCAGTTCTTGAGTTACCGCGTCGCCAACATTTTTGTCACATACAGAGTGACAGAGTAACAGAAAAACAGACAAACTCACAGACACAGTTAGTAAAACATGTTTTTTAGATTTTCTGACCTCTGAAACGTGTAAATCCGTCAAAAACCGTAATTCGAAAATTTTCCCTAAACCAATACTTTCTTCTTGCAAAGACAGAAGAAAGTAAAAATGCAAAACATATTTTTTATTTAAAAAACAAAATTAATTGCAAAAAAACTATAATTTATACCAAACAAACCGTTTTTAGATACGGGAAGAAAAAAATTGGACGAAAATAAAGAAATTCCAGACTCGTTTTTCATAGTTGAATCATTTTTCATAAGAGTACATAAGGCAGTAGCTATAAACTTACCATAAACTTGAAAATAAATAGTGTCTAGAAGAACATAAATTTTCTTCCAAGACGTGAAGAAGTTTTAAAGGATGTTCTGGGATTTTCCAATTTAGGTCAAGGCTGAATTCAGCATTTAACATATTTTAAAAATAAAATATTAGAAGTATTAAAATTACTTTAAAGACTTTTTTTAATATAGTGGAATTTTAAATCTGTAAAGTTGTATAGATTATATGTCAGTAATTTTGACAATATACTTATCTCTGTAAATTAAATTTTTTTGAAATAATAATTATTATTTATCAAGGTAAATACTCTAAAATAGCTGGATGAGATTTATAAACATCCAAATCACTTGAAATCACATTGCAATATATTTAAAAGCGAATAAATATTTTATTGCTAATCTATTTCCAAAATTATATTTATAACAAAAATGCAAAATTTTACCTTCTATCTTTACAAGAAAAAAAATGGATTAATACAAATTTTCGAATTCCGATTTGCGATAGATTTACACTTTAGGAGTCACAGTAATCGAAAAAACAAGTTTTTACGAGAGATCTATGAATTTGTCTGTCACTTTGTCTCTTTGTCAATTCGAATGTGACAAAAATTTTATGGGCACTCTATCTCAAGATCTAATGCACGGAATTTCACAGTTTTGATTCAGTATCACCTTGATATAAACTGGAGCTGATTAATTTTTGGTGTATATTGGGCATAGAAAGTGCTACTATGCTGCCTTTTTCATGATTTCAGCAATAGCTATATCTTAAGAACTAGTGGACGAATTTTAATGAATTTCTGGATTCCGTTAGTCCTTTCTATAATGAAATGTTGATTAGTTTTGATGTAAATCGTCCAATAGATGGAACGGATATGAGGAATCATTCATCATTACCGTATTGGCTCTATATCAGGAACTAATGAGTGATCATTTCCATCAAACTTCAGTTTCAGTTAGCCCTAATCCCTCATAGCATGCATGGTCACAGTGAAGTCACAGTGGAGTCACAATGAAGTCACTGTGAGTCACTGTGGTCACATCACATCTATGACCAAAATGCCACCACTCAGTGACGTCATATTGTGACTGAGATGTGACTTTCTTAAAAATCTTTAAAAAAATTACAAAATTTCTTCAAAACATGTTATTTACTTTAAAAAACATTTTTGTCACAACATCGCTTTTGTCACAGTTTCGTCACGATGTTAATGTCAAAGTAGTCACAAATGACACATTTTTCACAAATTTGTCACACCGTGACTTCACAAAGTGAACGTCACATTGTGACGTCACAAACGAGCTCTTAAACGGCTATAACGACTTCATATTTTAGTCACTGTGGCTTCACATCGACAATCGATGGTCACAAAGTCAGAATGTGACTTCACAACGATGTCGCAGTGGCGTCACCATGCCTTACGGATATAAGTTAATATTCCCTCATAGCATTCATGGTCACAGTGAAGTCACAATGACGTCACTGTGGGTCACTTTGGTCACATCACATCTGTGACCAAAATGCCACCACTCAGTGATGTCACATTGTGACTGAGATGTGACTTTCTTAAAAATCTTTAGAAAATTACAAATATTCTTCAAAACATGTTATTTACTTTAAAAAACATGTTTCTGGCAATTTAAATATCGTCGCTTTTGTAACAGTTTCGTCACAATGTTAATGTCAAAGTAGTCACAAATGACACATTTTTCACAAATTTGTCACACCGTTACTTCACAAAGTGGTCACAATGTGATGTCACAAACGGGCTCTAAAACGGCCATAACGACTTCACATTTTAGTCACTGTGACTTCACATCGACGTGACGTTACATCACATCGACAATCGATGGTCACAAAGTCACAATGTGACTTCACAACGACGTCTCAGTGACGTCACCATGCCTTGCGGGTTTTTCCCCGTGAGGCATGGTGACGTCAATGCGAGGTAACTCTGCTGAGATAACTCTTCTAAATAACAATTAAATATGTGATTAGTAAAATATTCTGATAGTAGTTTATGGATTAGCTAAATACTGATCTTTGCAAAGTTTTGTTTTCAATTAATTTTAAGCTCATGTTATTGGTCTCACAGAGTGCTGTTTTTCTTTTTCTATTTTTGTAGTTTAATTATAACATTCAAAACTAAGATATAAAATGCTAGAAATGTGATAAAAGACTATTATTCTGATTTACTTACATTTCGTTGCACAATTCCAAAATATTACAAATCATTTATGGTAAAAGTATTTTCGCCAAATTTAAAAACAAAGAGCTGAAAAGAACAATGTCACGCGACCTCACGGATAAATAACACTGAGCAAACATAAAATAAATTGAAATTTGATATTTGTGAGCGTGAATTAATTTCTACTATTGTTACTTAAATTGCTTAGCATCTTTTTTCCAAATTTTAAATTACTCAAGGGACACTGAACCGTTGCAATTATGCTTGCTTCTTAAAAATATATCTGTTGATCCCCGGATAATAAATAGTAAATAAATGGAAAATGACTCTAGATTATGCAGAAAAAGAACCTTTACAGATCCATTTTCAAAGATGTAGAATAATTAACAACATTAGAATTTAATTGAGTGCTTTTTCCTTAAAGGATCATTGTACTACTTAAATTCACAGATTAGGTTCTAAAACCTTCCATAACAAAAAAAAAAAAAAAAAAAGCACGCAATTTAGATTGTTTTTTGCTTTTGCAACACCGAGGTGGTATTGACATCGATATAAAATAAAGCCTATATTAGATCATGGGCTGCCACAATCATTTTGACATCATTAATTTTTAAATCGGTCCATTATTTTCCAAGATTGCTTAAAAATCGTAATTTAGAACTTTTTTAGACAACTTTTCGTGTATTTTCCTCTTCTTTTTAATTTAGCATTTTTTAGGAAATACTCTTAGAGATCACGTATACCTAAGTAATTAAAATGCCAAATTTTATGTTTCTAGGCCCTCCAGTAACCCAAACATCTTATTTTTAGAAAATGTTTTATTCTTCTTCCTTTTTTTATTTTGTGGCATCATCATAAAAAAAGTTTGTGTCTAGTTACGGGCAAACACCATAATTTTATATCAATAAGCTTTTAAATTGGTTTAGTAGTTTCGGAGTACCACCTGAAAGAAAAACAACAAATGAACAAAATTTACTTCTTTATAATATAGAAGATACAGACAATATCAGTTTATCATCTTAATTTTGTAAAATATAAATATATTAAGCTTAAAATATTTTGATGGAATTATTGAGTTTTACTCGATTTTTATGGAAAATCAGTCGCTTTGAGGAACCAGAAAATATCATTTTAAAATTAAAAAAAGGTATTTTCTCTTTATGGAGTTAAAAAGAAAAAAAATCCCCATTAGAATTAAAAATTAAAAACTACGTTTTTTAGTTCTACCTTTGCATATTTTCACGTCATCGAGTGGTTCGTTCAATTTCCAGGATTAGAAAATTTGACTCACATATTAAATTGTAATTGGTCTACCAAGTTATTTCCTTATGGAAAAGTCGTTGATTGGTTGGTTTACGATTGTATTTTCTTGCTCCCACACATGCATGTTTTATACTTTTTTTCGGAAAAATTCTACCCCGATAAATCTACAAATAAATAACCAAAATATAGTCTGCATGTGGTTTCCAATAAGATATCATTTGGCAGACCAGTCGCATTGTAATATGCTAATCGAGTACATTCTAATTATCGAGTTTCAGCCCTGGTTTATACGAGACGAAAGTCTATGCATCCATCTTACAGTTTATTATAGAAATTAAGTGTTTTCTTATGCAGATTTTGAAGTGCTGACAATAAAAAAACTGGGGAAGAGTACAGGTCTGAAAATAGTAAAGAAAATTTTCCCGAAATTCTAGTTGATAGAACAAATTAAGACTTTATTAATTTACCAGATACAGACAAAACTTGTCAACGCTTACACGCTTAATACAAATTACTTTTAACACGAACTGTTTCCTGTGGTCCAGTCAAAATGTATAATCATTTACTGCGATTCTAGTTCTTTTTAACACGAGCAAACTTAAGGCAATATATCGTTTATCACGTTCTGAAAAAGATGAGCCTATGAATTATCTCTTATTCATATCGCAAATAAGCAAGTTTTTCAAACTTTTCAATGCAAAAGAGTTATTTTTTTTATTTAAAATTTTTGATACATTGTTACTCTCGAAAGGGAAAAGTCTTAATATTTTATAGTTACAGGCTAACGATTATAGAGTCATTAGGCAATTGCTTTTTTTACCCAATCAAAGGATAAAATTCTATTTTAATAATTACATTCAGGCATAAAAAAATTGTGTAACGCTAATTCAAGATTTTTTTTTCATACGTACGCTAATTTAACTGTGAGATTACTGTGGAGGTGATGACGTGAATTCTAATCCAAAATAAAATAAAATAAATCAAATTAGCTGTTCGAAGTTTTAGTAATTTTTTTTTTTGATATAACATATATATCAATCATTGCTCCTTGAAAATAATTTTATTGCGAGGTACTTCACGTGTAGGTCTATATTCTAGACGGATCGATCTTAGGGCACAAAATTGACACCTGCAAAATATAATATTTTGAAGATACGCATGTGAATTTATTCTTGTTACATGAAACATGTAATATTTTTCAAGTATGTTTAACGCGAACAACTTTTAACACGACCCCCCCCCCCCACCCGTGATTTTTTGCGTTAACGAGGTTTGACTATAACTTTATTTTGAGTAAAGTTATTTATCATTTCCTCATATTTAATTCTATATCGCCTCTAATAAATTAGTATAACTCTCGAAGCTACTCAATAAATATTCGCATTACTAAGTAACTTATCTCTAAATGAAATTGCATCGCAATAATGTAATAAGTGATTTCTTTTCCAATGAGAATCCACTAAGAAAATTCCTAAAAGGTTACTTTTGTATTTGTATTACATCTCTTGAAGAAACCATAAGCAATTATTGAACTCGAATGTGGATTAAGTAAATAAACATTTAGCAGTGTTGAATTCATTTCGAGTAAACTGCTAATTGCCTATGGTATAGTATCTTATAAAAAGAAATATTTCTTAGAGGAGGAATTATGCATAATTCTTACATAAAATAGATAAAAGTATAGGATTTTCTAAGATTATTCGTTTATTTTATAGGTAAAATATAAAGTCTGTCATACTTGGTTCGGCTTTATTAAAATTTTAATCTGGTAAAAGAACACCGTACTAAGTATGTCATTAATTATACATAGTTTATTGAGAAGTATACTATAAATTCATATCATATATAAGAATGAAATGCATTTGATAAATTTTTGCTTTTACAGATTTTATACAAACTAATGAATATATAAACTTAATTAAAATAATGTTAGTTTAGCACTTTATTTAAAGATAGCCAATCCACTGTGATAGAGAAAATTCTCAATCTACAGCTTTATAATTACTTTAAATATTAATAGCCATTAGGGAAATTTTGGTACTTGGGCCGCATAAATTTTTTTTTCCTTTAAATTTATTCACATGAAAATTGTAAGTGATTTCACAGAATCCACTACATGTCTTATGTAACTTGATAATTTATAATTTATGTACATGATTATTTTTAAGGAATTAAAGCAGAAGTTTTTGGGATGTTCTGAATAATATTCTAAACATTTTATATTATTTTCAAGATGAAATGTATTTCAAAATAAAAAAGCCCTCATTTAAGAAATGAGAAACTTCTGTTGGCCGTTAGTGATGTTTGATTCAACATAAAAGAACACATTCAAATAAAATAATTTAGCGAATTACAATAACCATTTGTAAAATTTTTTAAAGACTACAATATGAGACTTAAAAATGTCGATATTAAAAAGAACAGAAAAAAAAAACATTTTTTTTTTACAATCAGATGTTTCAACAGTAGATTAGGCTAAAAAATTAGACCTCCTTTTTTTTTTTTTTTTTTTTTTTTTTTTTTTTTTTTTTTCTTTTCTTTGCTTTAAAAGACGACCTTTCATATGACGTCTTCCTTTGGATTTTCTTTTCTCCATATCTGATAACTTGCGCCTACCTAATTTTGAACTTTTTAACTTTCTTCTTCATTAACTACGATATATCTATTTCCAATTCAAAGAAAAAAAACTTCTAAATGTGAAGAATTTTGTAAAAAATAAATATAATGTGGACATCCACTGTCCAGAGCAAAGTGTTTGGATTTTTCCATTGAGTTAGAAAAAACCCTGTAAAAACATTATTTTTATGATGATCAAAACGCGCCCTATGTAATAACAGAAACATATATTACGTATCCCATGCATTAAACATTAATATTTCTGTACCAATAAGAAAAAGAATAAAACATAAACATAAAAAAATGTCGACATCACAAGGTTCATTATCGACCGAAAAAACAACCTTTTTTCAAATGGTTTAAAAAGAAAATAACATGGTTTTTCACCATGTTTAATAAAATAATCTGTACATATGTAAATAAAAGTAACACAGACATTTCTGTCATATTTGCTTGGTATTGCAAATGGCACGAATAGACTCTATGTAAAAAATATATAATAAGTTATACTGAAACAGAAATTTCATTTTTCGAACATCATTTCCTGACAATGTCTCTAACAAAATGTGCTTTTAACGAGGGATCTACTAATAGAAGAATAATTACTATCCTATCAAAATAAACGTACTTCTAAAAATATGTAAATGTTTTGTTTCCAAAGTGAATTCAGCAAGTAAATAAATAAAAAAAAAACATATTTAATACTCAAATTGATTTTCTTGATAAGGACTTTAAGAGAATGTGAAAAAACAGTGTTTAAACGAGTATTCTGCTATTTTTTTTCTCGATTAATTTGCAGAAAACTTCTAAACAACCTCAGTTTTTAAAATTATTAGAAAAATTAGGAAAGGTGAAAATACATAAACTTAAATAAATCATAAGATGATTAAAAGATAGAAATTTACAGATGTTAAAATTAAATAAATTATATATAAATATACATGTGTGTATATAGATATTATAACTCCGAGAACTTCCAGTTGCATCCGTAACTTTCATTAAATGGAAACTTTGTTCAGTTGGAACAAAGTTTCTCAATGATGAAGGTTGCGGATGTAATCGAAAGTGCTCAAACACGTAAAAAAATGTGTTTAATTAAAAATTTTTTACATCTATCTTTTAATTATGTTATTTAAGTAAATCATGTACTTTTGAAATTCATTTTATATTTTACACAAAATTCATCTATACTATTAAAATTCGACCGTATGTTGTATGTATGTATGTATGTATGTATGTATGTGACGCTAGGGTGGGCCGAAAATGCACTTTTGCACAAACTTTCGAAATCGATGAGGCTTGGGGGCGGAAAAGTTGTGTATTGGGTTGCTCAGTAACCATGTAAAAATTTTTTGAAATCGAACAATATCTTCAGGTGGCGCCGACGCCTTAAAAATTTGAAATTTTGACTAAAACAGACCTTTTTCTTCTAAAAACACGATTTTTGGCAATTTCGAAATAGATTACGCTCTAGTGCGGAAAAGTTGTGTATTGGGTTGCTCAGTAAACATGTAAAATTTTTTGAAATCGAACAATATCTTCAGGTGGCGCCGGCGCCTTAAAAATTTGAAATTTTGACTAAAACAGACCTTTTTCTTCTAAAAACACGATTTTTTGCATTTTCGAAATAGATTACGCTCTAGTGCGGAAAAGTTGTGTATTGGGTTGCTCAGTAAACATGTACATTTTTTTAAAAATCAAACAATATCTTCAGGTGTCGCCGGCGCCTTAAAATCGGAGATTTTATTCAAAACAGACATATATTTTCATGAAAAGAGAATTCCTTATCGGTTTTCTATTTCACCCCCCTTCTTCTACTAAATGAAATGCTCTCGAACCTGCAGTCCACGTGACAGTCCACGTGACCCTCAGTGGTACAGGATTGTCTCTTACATTCCTTATCAGTTTTCTATTCCACCCCCCCTTCTTCTACTAAATGAAATGCTCTCGCACCTGCAGTCCACGTGACAGTCAGTGTGATAATATGCAATACACAGTTATCGTTTAGTTCAGTCTAGTACAGAAGCAATCAATAAGCTTACTTTATGTCGTTTGTTCATCGAAGAGCAGTCTCTTTAGATATTTAAATGTCATTAACTAGTTAGTTATAGTTATACTTTTGTCACAATGGCCGGTTGTCATTCAACTAGAAAAGTTACAGATTGTTTTGTTTTTGGTTTGCCAGAAGAGCTGAAACCTAACGTCTTACCAACTTACAGTCAAGTTATGAAATTTTACTTCCTTATAAGAGAACAAGTGAAATCTTCAAATCACGGCAAAGATCCATCTTTTACTGACAATGCCAATGTTGTTGCTGAGAGGGTAGCTGATTTGTGGAAGAAGTCCTCGATTCCTACTATTTCTCATTGCAGAATTGTGCGCATCCTTAAATCATATCATGCTAAGTATAAAAATATCCTGAAAAGTAAAAACAAGTCTACGGAATCCTATAGGAAAAAAGTAAAGGAATTTTTGGAAGACGCAGAGAAAACTCTCTTTGACATTGCCACATGCAAATGTCATTCCTTTAAAGCATGCTGCTGTGAAAAGGATAGAAAAGTGCCACATTTAGAACAACCATTTTTGATTGATCAACGAACCGTCAGAAAAATGATTATCGGGGGCATTGATTTAAAAGTAACTGAGAAGCTGCTCCGAAAGCAAAATAGGCAATCCAAGACAGTGTTGAAAGCTGCTACAAGTGAACAGCAGTTCCAAACACCAAAGTCTATGTTCGAGTCGCCTGAGTTCGAGGATTGTGAGAACGAAGAATTTGAATATGAAACGCGTAATGATGAAGAATACACTCCTCCTAGATCCAGAGAGAACCATTCCAGAAAAACGAAAAGAGAGACCAAAGTAATCAGCCAGATGAGGATAAAACTGCCAACCACAGCACTCGCCTGCGATAGTGCAGGGATTGGAGACAGGCCTGCAGCGAAAATTATTTCTGCAGTTCTTGAAGATGTCGGAATGATTTCTGATAATAATCGTTCCAAAGTTACAGATAAAAATAAAATAAGAAGAGAGAGAAAGAGAAAACGAAGGGAACTACAATGTAAAGGAAAACCAGAAGAGCTTCAAGCCCTCTTTTTTGACGGACGAAAAGATAAAACTTTAGCAGATCAAATCAAGGGAAACAAAAAGCACAGGACAACGGTTATTGAAGAACATGTAGTTTTAATACAAGAACCTGGATCTGAATATATCGGCCATGTTTCTCCAGCTAGTGGTTCTGCAAAATCTATTAAGAGCAGCATCGCTGAATATCTTTTACAGAATGATATCAACACTGAAAATCTTTTGGCAGTTGGCTGCGATGGGACACCCGTTAACACAGGTTGCAAGACTGGAGTTATACGTCTCATAGAAGAAGATGTTGGTAGACCTCTTCAATGGCTCATATGCATGTTACACGCAAATGAGTTACCGTTGCGGCATCTTCTAAAAAAGCTAGACGGTCAAACAAGTGATCCTGAAACCTTTTCTGGTCCAATAGGAAAAGATCTCGAAACCTGTGAGCTGAAACCGGTAGTCAGTTTCAAAAAGGTTGATGTCGTAGAGTTAGTAGCAATATCAGAAGAGCTTCGAAAAGATCTGAGTACAGATCAACGATACATGCTGCAAATTTATGAAGCTGTAACATCAGGTTACTGCTCTGTTGCCCTAGCAGAGAAAAAACCAGGAAAGCTAGCGCACTCCCGTTGGCTAACGGCAGCATGTCGAGTTTTGCGCCTGTACATTTCAGTTACAAATGTTTCAGCAGAACTGAAAACCTTAGTAGAGTTTATAATTAAAGTGTATGTGCCGATGTGGTTTGATATAAAATCCAAACCGCATTGCAAAGATGGTGCTAGACACTTATGGAAGATGATTAGCTTGTCACGTTATCTCCCAGAGGACTTGAAGACTGTCGTGGATGGCGTAATAAGCCGAAATGCTTTTTTGCGCATCCTGAAAATATTCTTCTTTCGATGCTTACGGGTGAACGAAATTACATCCGACTGCTTGCAATACGAAGAATTTTAAAAGCCAGGGAAAATAAACAAGAAGGTATCCGGCGGTTCACTGTTCCTGTAATAAAATTTGAAGCAAAAGATTATACGGACCTAATTGATTGGCACCAATCAGTTGTTACGGAGCCACCAATGCTTCGTGCAGTCAGCAATGAAGATTTCCGAAATATTCTAAAGGAGAAAATATCTTTACTAGAAATAAAAGAGTTTCCATGCCACAGCCAAGCAGTGGAGAGGGCAATAAAAATAGTGACAGATGCTTCAGCTTCTGTGGTGGGACAAATCGAAAGGGATGGCCTTATAATGGCGAAATTAGAATCACAAAGAATAATTCCTTCATTTGAAAGCAAGACGAAGTACAAAAAAGGCCAAGTAGATCAGGCAACAGAAAAGTGAAATCTATACTAATATTATAAAGAGGAAAGATTTGATTGTTTGTTTGTTTGAATTGAATAGGCTCCGAAACTACTTGACGGTTTTGAAAAATTCTTTCACCGTTAAAAAGTTACACTATTTCCGGTGAACATAGGCTAATTTTTAATTGATTTATTCAAATATTTTCCTTAATAATTCAAAATATCATTATTTTTCATACAGAATCAATTAAAATTTTTCCGATAAAAAATAACCATTTTCTTTCCCGTTGCCAAAAAAATCAAAATATGGAAAATAATTTCTCCTCGGCAATTTATTTTTAGTTGAACAGTATCCACGTGAAAAATTAAAATAAAAAAAATTCAAAGGAAAATAAATATGACGTCATTTATTATATTATCGGAAGTTTTGTTTGCACAGATATCATATACACACCGAGGTAACTAATGGACACTAAATTAATGTTATTTTGTCTGGCATGGCAACCCGACTATTGTTATTTAATTATTAATAAAATGTTTTTTATTTCCTTTATCTTCTTTAAAATTATGTAAGGAACTACTTTGATATACCCCCCCAAATCGTAAATTTGGCGACTTTTTTTTCTCGCCAAGCAAAATACCCATTAAGTTAAATTAAGTTAAATACAAAAATAAAATTAATTAAAATTAAGTTAAATACATTAATTAAAAATACATTAATTAAAAATAATAAATTAATTAAAAATACATTAATTAAAATTAAGTTAAATACAAAAAGGGAATACCTAAAAAATACAATGAATACATAGAAAATACAAATGAAAAAATGAAGCTGAGTAACAGCAAACCTAAAAGGTCCGTTGGAAAAGTGCGTAGGGAGTGCCACATTTGGCGCGTAATTTTTGGGGGGGTATATCAAAGTAGCACCTTATGTAAACTGTTTTGTTCTATACTTATTATTTAAATACACTGTAAAAAAAAATCCGAAAAAGTTTCCGGTAGGAAACGGGAAATTAGTTGCCCTTTACGGTAAGGAAACTTTTCCAAATCAATACGGAATAAAATCCGAAGAAAAAGGAATCTTTCCCTTTTTGCCAGGAAAGTTTTCCTACTTGATTCGGAAACTATTATTTAAACACAGAATAAATTCCTGTTTCTTATGAAAATCTTTTCTTGTTTATAAATAAAAGTTTCTGTGGAGACAGAAAGAATTCCTTTTCAAAACGGAAAGTTTTTCGGATCAATCAGTAAACTTATCTGTAATAACAGAATATATTCCTGTAAAATAAGGAAAACTTTCCATTCACACAAAGAAATTTCTCGGTAGATCGGTAGAATATATACAAAGTATTCCTTTTTAAATTGGAAACTTTTCCGAATCAATACGTAAACGTTTCTCACATGATAGAATATATTCCTATAAATTAAGGAAAACTTTCCCGTTACACTAAGAATAGTTTCGGTAGAACGGAAGTATAGATGGAAATATTTCTTTATTAAAACGGAAACTTTTCCGCATCGTTCATTAAACTAATCTTGAAAAAAGGTAAAAATTCCCCACATAAGACTGCATAAAAATCGTTTTCTCTTTTAGATGCACAAAAAACTTAATGCTTTTTAAGAATCTAAATCTTTACTGAACATATTCTGAAACCTTTTATGAGTCTGGTAACTTTTAGTGTATTAAAGATTTAAAATTATGCTTAATAAATATTGCTTATTAAGTTAAATGTTGAATAATTTTAAATCTTTAATACGCTAAAAGTTCCCAGACTCATAAAAGGTTTCAGAATATGTTCAGTAAAGATTTAGATTCTTAAAAAGCATAAAAATTTCTGTGCATCTAAAAGAGAAACGATTTTTATGCAGTCTTATATAATCCCAGAAAGACTAACTCTGTTAGAAATTTGCAACAAGCAGTCCAGCAATTTTACCCTTGTTACAGAAAAAAGTTCCATAACCGTAATTTAACTTTATACTTATCACAATATGATCAAAATAGAGTAAAATTACTGTTGTTTAATTGTCTTTTGTAAAAACGGTCAAATTTCCTGAGTAGTTTATTACAAGCTTTCAACAGTGTAAAAACATTGTACAGAAGAAATTTTCACTTGATTCGTTTCTTTTGATTTCCTTTTATCTCACTTTTAATGCTATGAAATACAAGGTGATTAAAAATAAATACCCCATCTCAATTTTACAGGGATATAACAGAAAATAGTACACGTTTTTCATCGGAAATAAAAAAAAGTAGTTGAAAGTTTAAATTTAATTGATTTGAAATTTCCAATTTAAACACTCTAGTCACACCTGATAGGATGAAAATGTGTGGGATGAGATCGTACGATCTCGATACCATTCGTGTTTCTGGAACGAGTCGAACACTTATAACTGTGTTGAATTTAAACTTCCAACTGTTATTTTTTATTTCGGTTGAAGAACAAAAGATTGTATACTTTCTTTTTTTAACAAACTTGCAAAGTTTGCATATTCATTTGTAATCAACCTCTATTTTTAATACATATACACACAATCGTAATTACAAATAAATGACAAACAAAATCTAATATTTTAAATCTTTTGAGACAATAAAATATTGGTACATTTTGCATTACAATGGTCCAATTTGTCAATGTATTATCATATTGAAATTTTATTTTGTCACAAGTATAAGAAGAAACAGTTTAATTTAAATATAACTATATTATTTAGGACATAAAGATTTTTATAGATAAATTGTTAGTGCTTTTTTAATTTGTTTTTCAAAAAATATAATTATGCTAAAATGTATTTTGATTTATGATTATAAGTAATTTTATAAAGAAGGATAATTAATTCAAGTGATACATTAAACAATTTTCTAAAAAAGTTTTTAAACATAATTACAAATACATTAGTGAAACGGATTTTATGCTCGTAAAACGCATAATATGCATTTTTTTTTTCTTTTTGTAATTCTGAATGAGTGTATATGTATCATGAATATGTATATATATATATACATTCAAATAAGAAAAAAGGAAATCAAAATCGTGTCCAAAACAAACCTTTTCGTCTCTGACATGTTCTTACTTGCCTAAAAATACAAAATAAGTTTTGTACCCCTATTGATATTTTTTTACTTTTTTTGGTAAATTTTACTCTAACATTCCAAATGGGAAGTCACTTGATTCCAAGTAGTTTAAAGATTATGGAGAAAATTTAGAACTCCAAATGTTAAATTAATTTGTAATTGATTCTAAATAGATTGCAATTTGGATCGTTTTTTCAGTGTAATTCAAAAACCACTAGACAGAATAACTAGTAACTCAGGATTTATAAAAGAGAGATTACAGTTAATATATATATATATATATATATATATATATATAATCTCATTGTTAGTTCTATTTTTAGAGAAAAAAAAACCCGCATTTTTTAAATAAATCGCGGAAAAAAATAGTAATATGAAGATTTTAAATCTGCAAGTTTGTAACAGAAATAGATTTCTAGAAACTTGAAATATGCATGTTCCAAGTAAGTAGTGTATGAGTTATGCTTATACGAGGGGGAGTCCGCAAGTAAGTTTCCCCTGGTGTCTGTGGACAGAGGTGTGCATGAAAGTCAAACAATATAGATAGACATGAAAGATACGATGCAACTTTATTTGTTAACATAAGTACCAAGCACGTTGAGACATTTGTCGTACCGCTTGATAAGCTGCAAAATACCCACCAGAATAACATCAGGGCTTTGCAAACAGACAAGCCATTAAACGTTTCTTCCGTATATGAAACCCAGAGTTCGAGGGTTTTTTGAAGCTTATCAAACGGTATGACAAATGTCTGAATGTACTTGGTAATTATGAAAAAAATAAATATGTCTTATATTTAATGTCACATTCTATTTTTTGACTTTCATACACAACTCTGACCACAGTCAACATGACAAACTTATTTTCAGACTCCCCCTCGTATAATTATTCAAATTGCAGTTCGTTTTACATTGATTACAGATAAATGTAACATTAGTAGTTGCAAATGTGCATAGTTCCTAATCTACTAAACAGAGTGACTTCCTGCTTCTATGGTATCGTAGGGAGCATTTATGTAGAAGGCCAAATATGATGGCATAGTTGGGTGTATATATCGAAAATTTTGACGTTTGTTACAATTTCAGAATAAATATGACTTTCTTTTTCACCACTGAATGAAAAAAGACAATTCTCGGAAGAATGGGAATTTCAATTTTTCTCCCTCATATTCCAAGAGCCGACCACACAAAACCCTACGTCATCAAGCACCAGAAAAAATCCTTTAGTTTATGGTAGAGTAGTCATAGAGGAATCTAATGATCCATGTCTGCCGGACGTGAAGTGGTGCATAAGCCAAAAATTGATACCACTAGTGGTTGACTCGTAGGTTTAGCATTGTGTTTGTCCTACAATCCAAAATATAAAAACATAGAAAACTGAGTGCAGGAAAACACAATGCTAAGTCTACGAGTCTAGCACTAGTGGTATTAATTTTCGACTTATACACCACTTCGCAACCGGCAGACACGGATGATTAGATTCCTCTATTATTACTCTTCCATAAAATAAAGGATTTTTACTTGTACTCGACAACATACGGTTTTTTGCGGTCGGTTCTTGTACTGTCATGCTTTATTGAAATTTCAAATCGGTGCATTTTTTAATTTAATTTTCAACTTACTGAAACAAGTTAGGTTATAAATGGTAAAATTGAAATCTTATTATAAAACCTTTGGTTTTTAAATTTTGAGAATTTTTTAAACAGTCACCTTGGATTTAAATAATTTTTAACGTCCTAAAGAATGATAATGTCAAAGGAGAGGATGTTTAGACCTTTAGATGTCTGACATACATATTCGCTCTTTTTGTGTACTTGCCTCCAGTTGTTTGTATTGTAGCAGACAAAGAAGTCACTTTATGGAGTAAATTATTTTGTGGTAACAAACATTTTCGTTAATGAAAATGATTTAAATAAAATTCTGAACTTTTTCATTTTAGTTCTATAAATCATCTTAACTTATATTTTCTGAATTTGCATCATAATTTTAATAAAAAACTGTTTTAGATGAGAATTTTTTCATGTAATAAAGTGAAATTTAATTACACATGTTAAACATACAAATACAATTGTCATTAAAATGGAATAACACTGATGCAGTTGAAAGAAACAAATCTTCAATTGTTAATTTTTAATTAACTAACCTTTAAAATGAACGTAAATGCACTTGATTATAATTTAATTTAAAAAACTGAACACAAAAAATGCTTTTTTGTATAAAATTTAATTAAAAATCTATGCATAACCAATTAACTTATATGCAAGAATTAAGATTAAAATTTATTTGCTGCACGGTAAATCTAAGTTAAACGCTTACATGTCTTCATCAAAACATATACGAATATTATTATTATTATTTTTTCAAAACATGCTTCACACATTTTTTTTTAAATCTATGTGCGATTTTTTAGTTTAAAAAAATCATATTTCCTAAGTATAGAAAAATACTGTTATAGAAATTTTAATACCTTGAAATTCACAAAAAATTTCATCATTGAAGCTTTTTTATCACTAATGTTCTAAAATAAGACTTAATTATTTATAAAATTTATACATCCAGTTATGTAAATGAGAATATACATTAGACTTTTCCTAAATCCAATAGTTATATAGAGTCCTTTGCAAATTTATCAAAATGCTATACCATTTCAAATTAAAAAATTCCGTAATGAGCAGAATTGCAAAGATGAGCAATTAATTTTTACATCATTTTTTCTTTGCAAATTCTTGCATCTGATTAACACTTTCCGGCACGGATAAAAATGAGAAATTATCAACTGTCACCCAAATTTAAAAACGATTGTTTTCTTTCTTTTAGAAATTAAGAAGTCCTTAACTTAATCTTTCATTGCAAAAGCAAAATTTTGTTCAAATATTATTGGTGCCGTTTGCAAGTTTGGAATTAAAATTAGGTGCCCCGGACTGGGCACACTGTGCCGGAAAGGGTTAAATATAATTGCAATATTAAAAATCTTGAGTGGAACACAGAATTAAGAGAAAGAATAGAGATTCAGAATGCCGTAAAAACAGTTTGCCATGCGAAGTAGATTATCGCTCAAATTTTAATGCCCTCATTTGGTCCAAACAAAACAAACATTTTGAAAAGGCACTGGATTCCTTGATTTGTGTATTTCTCTAAATTTAAAAGTGTCCTTATTATGTTTAAACATTTTAAACGATAATAATTCCTAACGATAAAAACAAAAACAAAGCAATACGAGTTCGAATTTACAGACGCATCAAAACACATAGATGCATTCAGCCAAGTGTGACGAATTTTAGGGTTACTTTCTTGATGTCACATCCAGCCACCATACGTCATCTAAATTATTTTTCTTTTCCCTGTGAAATGTAAGAATATATGAATATATGATTTTTCTACCCTCTTTTGAATCTATTAGGATCACATTAATTTCTTCCATGCTAATATCTACTGCATTTTATCCTTAAATTGCACACAATTTTATTTTAGAATATGGATAATTTTACAGAGGGTAGAAAGTTAAAATACATTATTGTTAATTTCAAACAAACTTTAAACAGCTTTTCTTTTAAAAGCAGAATTTTGTTTGTATAAAAATATATACATGTTTATTTCTAAATAAACCAAAAAAAATTAATAGCAAGGAAAAATGTTAATCATTTTTACTATGTTAAAGATTGCTAAAATTATTGTATAGAACAGCTTTCGAAAGACTCAGTTTAATCTTGCATTCAATTATGTTTTACATTTTATTAAAGTAGCATAGTCCTTATTAGGTGAAAACATATTCTCCACAATAATAATAAGTATTGTTCATTTTCTAGTCAGTTTTTTATTTTTGAATTTTCAGTTTTATTAATTATTCATGATAAAAAAAAGATTAAGATTAATAGGCAAGCAGAAATTGAAATTTTTATTAAAATGCCTCAACACATTAAGAAATATGTACACACAGAAATGGTTAAACATTTTCAATCAGTAAAGAGGTTTTGGGGAAAATTCCCTTCCATCAATAATTTTAAGATTTATAAAATTAAAATTTTTATAAAATCATTCGCTGGAGTATGCATAGAACAATCCTGTGACTTAGGCTTCCGTACAGCAACACCTAAAAAATAATAATAAAAAGATAATTTTAAATTGCAGTGCAATACCATGTTCTTTATATAACAAAATAGTATATTTTTTTAACCATTAATTTTTTTTTCATGAAACACCAGGAAAAATGAAAATATATACTCAAAACTGAATACAAACTGCATTGTTAAATAAGTGGGGAAAGGGAGTACATAATATGAAGTATGGTCAAATGATCGTCCAATGATATATCAGATCTAGAGATCAGAAAAAGTTATAAATGTGTACTTGAAAAATATAAAACTCAAATCGAGTTCCGAGTGGAATGACACTTATCACCTTGCGTTTCATTTACGAAGAATAAAACTATTTACTTAAAAGCTGCAATACGATTTTATTGAAATTTTCCCGTTATAAAATTAACTGGTTTTTAAGACTTAAAAACCAAAAGATGTTAAAAATCATTTGTAAAAATAGGAAAGGCTCCTAAAATCTTTCAATCGCTAACGCATATTTTAAAGCTAAAGATCTTAGGGGCTTTTTCCTGTTTTTACAAATAATTAACGTCTCTTGGTTTTTAAGTTTTAAAGACCAACAGTTAATCATATAATGGGAAAATTTTAATAAAATCGTATTGAACCTTTGTAGTACCTTTGTAGTTTATTTTTAGTAAGTTACAAAAGTATCCTTTGAGGGAAAGTTAAATTTAGGAGAACAGGAGGCTCATAACATAAAATTGTGATAAAATAGCTATCGAATAATATGTTTCATGAAGGAGTCGGAAAAAGTTTTACCGGGGGGGGGGGGGGAATTGTGGCAATGGGAAAGTGACCAAAGGGCTCTCCGTCGCCAGTGAAATATCACCTGGCTCTTACGGAGGTAAGGACTTAACTGGGAAATAAAATAAATGGAGAAACTAACCCTAAAAAACAAAGAGGATCAAAATAAAAGGGGTAATTTATTAATAATTTACTAGTTACAGGTATTCATAGATACATAGTTATATAGAAAGACATATAATTTCCACTTAATAAAGAAAATAAGAAGTTACCTATTGCAGCCATTCGGAGGGAAGCAATTCCTGCAAATTTCGATACGTTTGCACGGATCATGATTCTTAGATACCAAAACTACATCCAGTTAAAATGTTGAATTTATATAAATATTTATAACCCTTTATTTGTCATAAGATAATATTTCTATTTATAAGGTAAAATATTGGTAAACTATACCTGTAAAATATGGGTCGTTATTTATTTTGATAAATAGTATTTACCGGAGGGCCCAATCAAAAACACACGCCTAAAATTATATATGTTGTACAAATTGCTACGGTTTTAAAAATGTGTTCGTCCCCTCTCCACCCTCTCTTTGGAAATTTTTTTGCTAAATAAAATTTATCGGGTTGTGCCCAGTATGTGACAGTTTGATAGGGCTACAATACGAGAAACTTTGAAAATTAGGGCTACATTTCACAGATCATTGGGGGCTGTGCAAATATAACGTTATCAACCTTTTGGTATTTTTGGACCCACTCCCCGCTTTCGAAATCATGTTATCATCCCTCGAAAACCTCTCTCTCCCGCTAATAACATCGTTATCAAAGTGTAAAATTTTTTTCATTTCTAGAATTTCTTGTTTTATTAGAAATGATATACAAAACTGGTTACATTTAAATTTTGCATACTTTTATGATTCAAATGAAGATCAGATAGTAAAATATCATTTTGCATATGAAAAAGCTTCATATTATATAATACTTAAAGGAAATAGTTATTATTTAAAAGTATTTTATAATAGCTTTCTGTCATATAATGCATTCAACAATAATGAGTAACAATAATTCAACAGTAAGGCCTGCTACACTTGCCCAAACCGGAGGAGGGGTGAGGGGCAGATAGAAATTCTTATCAGCAAAACAAGTGAGCAACATTCCTTCTCTTTTCCTTTTGTTTATTTGTAAACACAAGCTTCATTTCAAATGCGCTTCACCTGTGGTTTTTCAAATCGTGAATACACTATATGGCCAAAGGTGACCGGCCACTTGCGATTTTTGACGTTTGTTAAATATCTAGAAAAAAACAGGAGAAAATATTCTGAAACTCCAGGTGTGTAAACAAGAGGTCATGTATTTCCGTGAAGATATTTTCTCGAAATCCTTTAAGGGATCGCCAATAAATTATAAAAGAACGAAGATCTTTTGGATAACCTTGTCAAAACTAACGTTAATAAAGCGTTCATACTGCAGATTATGATTAAGTGGCGTACTTTAATAAACTGCTTTCATTTTTATGAGGACAGAAAGTATATTGGAAGAGAAATTAAGGTTTTTATAAAAACAGTCCCAAATTTTGACAAGTTTTTTCCATATAATTTATAGAGTTCTTAATATAAAAAAATTGTTCTTTTCAGTAGATATGACAAACAATATTATATACAAAAACCCAGTATTTAGAATGAAAAAAATTATAAAAGTTGTATGAAAATGAATAGGTTTATTAAATAATGTTTCACTACACATGCGTGAACGCAATGAAATTATAATTTGAATAATATGTTAGCTAAATGTATGTAACAACTTTTTTAAAAGTCTTGAAAACATAGCTGGAAAATTCTAAAATTTATCGTCGAAAGAATAATCTCAAAATCCGTTATTCCCAAAATGTAGCAAAAAAGATTTGGAGCTATATCCATAGATTAGTGTCAATATAGCATACACAATATTGCACATACTACTCTGTTTGGTTACAACCCCTCATCTTTTTGCTTCATTTTGGAAATAATGGATTTTGAGCTTATTTTATCGACCATAATTTTCAGACTTTTCAAGCTATGGTTTTGAAACATTCACAAAAGTTGCTCTATGCATTTAGCTAACACATTAGACAAAATACTTTTTGATTGCATGTACGCATACGGAGTGAAATATTATTTAGTAAACCTACTCATTTTTCATACAATTTTTATTATTTTTTAATTCTGATTACGAAGTATTTTGTACAATATTATTTCTCATATGTTCTGAAAAGAACATTTTTTTATATTAAGAACTTTACAAATATTAAAACTCAATAAATTAATAAATTAATACTTTGGCAAAATTTGAGACTGTTTTCATAAAAACCTTCATTTTTCTTCGAGTATGCTTGCTATCCTCATAAAAAGGAACATAGTTTATTACAATAAGCTACTTAATGATAATCGGTAATTAGAACGCTTTTGCTACATTAGTTTTGACAGGGTTATCCATAAGTTCTTTTACATCCTTTCTTTTTCAATTTGTTGACGGTACCTTATGGGATTTCAAGAAAAAATCTTCGCGGAAATATGACCTGTCCTGATTTTCTTTTTACGTATCAGAAATTTCACAGTAATTTCTCGTGCATTTTTCTAGATATTTAACAAAATATCTAAAATTGCAAGTGGCCGGTCATCTTTGGCCAAATAGTATATATATACATACACATATGTAGAACAATAGGAATGTGAAACATTGGGTATTCCATATTTTAGAAATAAATAATTTTATAATAATTTAATGATTTTAATAATAACATAGTATTTTCATAAAAATAAACAGCAGGTTAAAAAAAAATGTAATCAGATGTAGCAATCCCAAAAGTTTCTTCTATCTTATGCATGTTAATACTTTCTGAAAAATGCAGCATAGCAGCGCCACCGATTGGGTGGCTTAAACAAAAATCTACTCAGCAACAAGATATGTCAACTTATTACTGAATCTGAAGTTTGATGAAAATCCGAGCATTAGTTTTTGAGATAGTTTTTGCAAAATCTAAAAAAAAAATCTGCTCTACAGCGCCACGTGTTAGGTAATGTACACCGAAACTAATCAAGATATATTTTTTTTTTATTCAGGTACTAATTGAATCTGAAGTTTGATGAAAATCCATGCATTAGTTTTTCAGATACATTTATTATAAAATCGTGAAAAAAACAGCATAGCAGAGCTATCTGTAGGGCGATTTACACCAAGAACTAAACAACACTGTCAGGGAGTAACTGAATCTTAAGAATTTGAAAATTTCGTGCATTAGTTCTTAAAGTTGAGCTATTGTGATAATCACACATAATGCACCATGTCATCTCCATCTGTTGATCGATTTACACCAAAACGTCATCAGCTGCATTGTATATCAAGTACTAATTAAATATAAAGTTTTATGAAAATACATGCACTGGTTTTTGAGATACGGCTGTGGTAGAAATTGAAAATAATGTAGCATAGCAGTGCTACCTGTTCAGAGATACACTCCAAAAACTAACCAGATCTAGTTTATATCAAGGTTTGACAGAATATAAAGTTTTGTAAAATTCCGTTCATTAGTTCTTGAAATAGTGCTATTGCAATAAACACGAATAATGCACCATGGAAACGCCACCTATTGAACGATTTGCACCAAAACGTAATCAAGACCATGTTATAAAAAGTAAGGGAAGATGGGAATACTTAAGCCACTTTTTAAATTTTAATTTTTTTTAATTTTTTATAATTTCTTAGAACAAAATAAAATATTGAAAATGAAAATTTGATAATTTTTCTTCAACTGAAAACCACTTTCAATTAATATGTCTAATTTTACTTTTTTTTACATCCCTATGGAGGGGATACTTGAGCCATGGTGAAGGGATACTTGAGCCAGTATGGAAAAAACCTACAAAAGTAATTCTTTTCGTTTTATTTTTGCACAAATATGTTACAGAATGATAAATTATGATACATAAAGTCCTTCAAAACCCATTGAGAAAACAAAGCTAGTAATACGATAATTTTTTGTCGTTATAGCTGGTGATCGAAGGATCATTGCAAAATCTTTTTACTTTTAGCTACATGGTAACTCAGTAGGGCCCTCTGTTGGTGACAATAGTCATTTCTTTGATTAAAAAAAAAAACTTACAGTAACAGATGATGTTACAATTTCACTATAAAATATTAATCTTAATATATTATATTAAAAAATAAATATTTTAATATGTTGGACCTGACTAATTGAAATATTAGAGATTATGATTTTTAAAATAGTTTAATTTTTTTTTATGTAATAAATATTAAATTGAAAACTATGTTTACATTTATCTAAACAGGCTATTTTTTTAGTCAAAATGAAAAATAGAATGGATATTTTCATTAAAAAATAGACATTTTTAAACATTTTTTTTTCTAAGTCATTATTTTTTAAAGAAAAAATATCAATTAGTGAATATAAGGACGCAATTTTATTTTTTGTTTGTTTCATCCATGCCTAATTTCCTAGTGGGGATGGTTGAGCCATGGCTCAAGTATCCCCATTCTGATTGGCTCAAGTATCCCCATTACCATCATTTTTGTTTATCAGAGTTTTACTAAGTAAAGCATGCAGCTATTTGAACTAGTTTAGATTCAAAATACAATTGAAATTATACTTATTAAATTTATCCATATGATTGCAACTTTAAACAAAACTTTTAATACAAAAATATAAAAAAACCATGCACCTAAATATTTACTTTAGATAGGGAAAACCAACTATTAATCACCATACTTTCAAAATGGTACCAAGGTATGTGATTTCTTTTTTACATGTTCAGAACTATAAATATGTTACCATATTGCCAGTTTTAGAAAGAAAAATTAACCAACTGTAGAAATAATAGGGGTGGCCCAAGTATCCCCTATGCTCAAGTATCCCCACTCTTCCCTACTAACTAAATCTAAAGTTGTATGAAAATCCACGCTCTAGTTCTTGAAGTATGGTTAATGTGGCAATTGTGAGTAAAGCATAATAGCAGCGCTACTTGTTGAGCGATATGCACCAGAAACCAGAGCTTTGGGAAAGGAGGGGGGGGGACAAAGAGGGCGGTCGACCCGGGCGTGGAAATTTAGGGGGCGCCAAATTTTAACTTTGCCCCGGGCGCAATTTTCTCTTTGCAAGCCCCTGCCAAAAACTAATCAGATCTAATTTATATCAAGGTCTAACAGAATCCAAAGTTTTGTGAAATTTCGTGCATTATTTTGAGATAGAGCATACACAAAAATTTTCTCACATACAGACAGACATTTTGTAAAAACATGTTTTTGGGTTTCTCTGACCACTAAAATGTGTAAATCCGACGAAAACCGGATTTCGGAAATTTTCACTAATCGAATACTTTCCTGTAAAGATGGAAGAAAGTAAAAACTAGTCTTTGGGGGCCACCGTAATACTTACCAATCATGGATATACATAATATAATGTATGAAAATAAAACATGTGTAAATTACTTATAAAATGCATTGTTATTGCAAAAAACAAATTTAAACGTACATTAAAATATTTTTAATATAGTAATGCTCTATTAACGAATTGCTGATGAATCAATTTCGACAAATTATATAAAACGCCAAGTTACTCAAGTAATACCGAATTGCATAAAAGAAACATCCTTATAACTCTAAAAATAATAATCATATTAACTGACAGTTTACTGCGTCGGAACAAACGTCACATTCACAATTAAAATATATCTTAAAATTGAAATTTCAATGAAATACAAGGTCATGAAAAATCGAAGAATGCGGAAAGCAGGATTACAAATATCTCGGCAACTAATAATCCTATAGACTTTGTTCTTTGTGTAGAAATTGCATAAAGAACATTATTGCCTTTTCTGCCCACTTCTTAAAGTAAAAAAATTCGAAAATTTTTATGTACCTTTCATCAGAACGAGTTTTTCGCGAGTCCTAAAAAAAATAGTTCCAGATAATCGAGGTCACTGATATTAAATAGGCTTTGTCCCATTCTTACATACTAACTACATACAAAATTTTAAGTCTCTATCACAATTCGTTCGGGAGATGGAGCCTTTACAGACACACAGACAGACAGACAGACGGACGGCAATTTTTTTTTACTGTTTTCGGAATCTCCAGTGTTTAAAACGTGTAAATCAGTTAATAAATAAATAAATAAGTAAAAAATTCGATTTTCAAAACGATTGCTAGATTTACTCTATACTAATTATGATAGGTGAGTAAAAGATAAACATATTTTGTACCAAAAATCATATTACAAATAAAAAGAGTTAATTTTGAGTTCAACAAAAATGATATCGATATCAAAGACAACTCCTCTCTCCAATAAAAATATCTTAGGATATCAAATCTCAGCTCCCCCCCCCCTAAAATGATAAAGTTACATTTGCATAGTGCCTTGTCATGTCTATTTCTTTCTCTATCTTGTCCCTCCATAAACCTTTCTCGCTTTCCTATCTTTTTTAATTTTGCAATCAAACCCCCAATATTAAGAATATGTATAAAAAAAATTCTACATATACCCTAATATAAACATGGAGTGAATAATATGCAAAGTAATTAAAGTACATGAATATTAGTACTTACCAATTCAGAACAAAAACAGCTGCATTTTGAAAATAAAATCTTCTATCTTCTACAAAATGGAGATGGTTCATGCAAGCACAATCAAAAACAACCTTCTTCTGTTCTGTTTTCTGTTAAATCACGTGATACCTTCTTTAATCACACGTCGCGCCTGCGCAGAACATCCAACGAATTGAACTTTCCGAAATTCGGAAAACTATCTGATTCAAATAGGTTATCTTTCTGATGTTAAGAAACTATTCCATTAACGTTTGGATTCTTTTTCTGACCGTTCGTTTTCCGTATCGTAATGGAAACTTTTCCTTTAGGAAGAAGATAACGGTTGATTTTTTTTTACAGTGTACTAATTGTTATTATTTTTTAAATAATAGAAAATAATTTAAATATATATATGAAACTGGTATTCGAAAATGATTTTTCCGCCAAATTAGTCAAAAATTATCTATCATATAATTATCGATCTTTTAGATCATAAATCCGATTACAGAAAATTAGTCAGATTATTTAATTAGAAGTTATTAAATTTATGTTTTTTTATTATGAAACAGACGAAGAAAAGAAAATTTACTATTGCTGCCCGACTGGAGAATTAACCTTGATGTTATTTTAAAAAACTATCGAAATGGCGAATTTTTAATTATTTGTTTACGTTTTTTTTGTTTATATTATTGCAAACATTTTTCCACTTTTATACACGCATCACCTTGGCGTGATTTTTTTATGATGCCAATTTGGAGAACACTGCGTTTTCAAATACCAATTACATTTATATTACTCTTATTTATTTTCTATTATTTTAAAAAGGAAATAATAATAATAAACTAAGTCAATAAATAATTATGGAACAAAACAATTTATATAATTTTAAAAGAGAAAAGAAAAATAATGAAATAATTTACTCAAAAATAATCAACTATTACCGGATTACCACGTGAGGCATAAAATCTCAATTTGCTGTTATCGCGCCAACGGGATCCGTAGATGACACCTGCCCTTACATATTATTGGCAATATTATTGTTTATACAATTTGTTTATATAATTTGGTAGTACTTGATAATCCCATCGACCATTTGACATTAAATTTGTTATACGTAATTGTTTCTTCATCAACCAATTTTAATTCGATGTTTATTTGTATTTCTATTAACATTTTAGTAATTTATTGATTCTTTGGTTATTTAAAATAAAAATTATGTCCATTTGTATAGTTTGGCGAAATTGATCGACGGAATAATCAAGTAGTCGAACAAAAAACTATCGTCAAGCTATAACATTAAATGCCAATAATGGATGATCGTAAATTTCACATTTATTTGAGGACAAACATGAAATAAGTCTGGTACATTTGTGATAATATCGTTTCTAGCACTTCTAATGTTTGACACTAAAAATCATAATGGAATCGATTACAGAAGGTAGAAAGATTTTATTAGATGCAAACTAAAGACTTATTTTTCTACAAAATTTAGTCATCAAGATTATTCTGATTTAACGGCTACATGTTAGCAACTGTTTTATAAAAGGAAGAGGCAGTGAAACTGTCTGTTTTAACTGTTTTAATGTTATTCAAATAATACAGCTTTAAAACATACTTTTTATGCTTCATTGTTCTACTAAATATATAAGTGAAACACCCTTCTTCGTCTTCCACCCCCACGGAGGGCATCCTTGCCTTAGGGCCTATATCCCACGTGTAGATAAATGGCCGTCATAAATACAAACAAAAACTTTTCTTTATCTGTCAATAATTCTTTACATTTTTTACTCTATGTATTCTTGCTGGAACAGATTAAGGTAGATAGGAAACTACAGTAGACCTACTAGAAGAGGACGTTTATTAAAAAATGTAACATGAAATGACATGTTACATGAAATGATATGTTACAAAAAATGTAACATGAAATGACAAATTATATCAACATGTATAATTTGGCCATTAGTTTGGCGATTTGTATAATTTGGCGAAATTGGTCGACGGGATAACCTAGAAGTATTTTTTTTTTTTTTTGTGTGTTATATAAAATAAAAATTACGTCAATATGTACAATTTGGCTATTAGTTTGGCGATTTGTATAATTTGGCGAAATTGGTCGACGGGATAACAGAGTAGTACCAAAAATGCTTTTACAGTTGGACAGCTACACTATTTATTGTGAACATAGGTTATATTATATTTTCAAAAAAATAGGGATCCTTACTAAAATGCCAATAGTGTAACCCAAGGTGTCGATAAATGACCTTAAAAATTCTTACATCACGTGCGCTGAGAACATTATTAATTATAAAACAAAATAATGTACTACTACTTTGCAATACGTATAATTATCTACAAAAAATGTCGCGACAGCATATGTCTGTTATAGTTACGTCACAATAAGAGTTTTTTTTATTAAAAAAAATTATTAAAATGCCGTCTCAGTAAAATATTTTTATTTTTACCTTAGTATTAATCCTTATGGACATGGGACTGGGCGACTTGCTCTACCCGAAGCAAAGCGAGGGGGGGCCGCTAGTATTTAATAAAATCTCAGTGTCCATTATATGGTTGGGTGGTTGGGAGGGCACGGGTGGAACTCGATATGCAGCCACCTCCTCGTGGTGAGTTCTGGGTTATCTCAGTGAATTTCCTCTGAGATAAGCAAAGAGCTGCATTGCTTCATGTTTGTTTGCTTACTTGGCACACATGACAGCAGTAAAAGATGAATTCAATTACTATTTATGTGTTTATTGACGTTTCCTTTTTTCTGCTGAACAAACCGAATTTTAAAGGCTCAGGCTCCACCTGAAGATACTGTTTGATTTAAAAAAAAACTTACACGGCTACTTAGCAACTCAATACTAAACATTTCTGCACTAGAGCGTTATCTATTTCGAAAATGCAAAAAATCGTGTTTTTAGAAAAAGGTCTGTTTTAGTCAAAATTTCAAATTTTTAAGGCGCCGGCGCCACCTGAAGATATTGTTCGATTTCAAAAAAATTTTACATGTTTACTGAGCAACCCAATACACAACTTTTCCGCACTAGAGCGTAATCTATTTCGGAAATGCAAAAAATCGTGTTTTTAGAAGAAAAAGGTCTGTTTTAGTCAAAATTTCAAATTTTTAAGGCGCCGGCGCCACCTGAAGATATTGTTCGATTTCAAAAAATTTTTACTTGGTTACTGAGCAACCCAATACACAACTTTTCCGCCCCCAAGCCTCATCGTTTAGAAAGTTTGTGCAAAAGTGCATTTTCGGCCCACCCTAATGTGACGCTATCTCTTCCGAACCCGGAAACAGAGAAACGTCGAGTTTAATTTGAATTGAAGGGGGAAAATCCGGGGATTTTGAGTTGCCCATTCACATCCCGAAATTCCAATTAGTTCGTTAATTATTAATTAAAAACTAATCAGACACGTTAAAATTTTAACTGATTTGCCCCTGCATTTTGCAATTTGGGCGGAAATGGCGATCCGAAAAAGATCGACTGAGGGAGAAAATTTCTCCCTCTGTTTTCTCGTTTTTAAATTGCCATCTGTGCAGTTATAAACACACCAGCAACAAAAAAATTAGATTTTCGGATACTTCGTTCTTTTCTTGCACTAACCATCTATTTTTTTTTTTTAATTTGTGATTTTTTTCGATTTTTTTACGAAACTTCGATTTTTAGCGTTTTTTTTTCGCAATTTTTTCGAAATGCGCTTTTAAATTCCAATCCTGGCAGTTCTATTAAATTCTAACAAAAAACAACTCCGGATTCTGAATCCTCATTCTTTTCTGATAATGCCAGTGTAACTTTTTTTTAATTTTCGATTTTTTTTAAAAAAAAATTTCGAAACTTCGTTTTTCTTAAAAAATTTACAGTAAATATTTTATATTTCCCAAAGTTTTTGCACTATCGACTTGCTTTTTTTTTAATGTATGTCTAACTATCTGGAAAAGATAGAAAAAATCGGTGGAATGGTTGATTGGATAATGATATATAAGCGATTGTGAACATTAATATTTTATATCTCGCCGATTTTTGAGTATTTTCACTCAAAAATTTTTTCAGTGCTTTATCTAAACATGATTTGAAAGTATTCGAAATTTTGAAAGGATTGATTAAATAGTTTTTCTTAAAAAAATAATTTCCATTGAAGTAGACTTCAAAATGAAAGCAGTGATTTGGCCGACTTTGATTTTCGTAAAACATGCATCCAACCCATAAATTCCACGGAAGATATGTTTGGCATTATGCCAAAATCCATACTTAAACGCGAAATCCTTTTCTTTGTAATAAAAGTTAAGGGTTTTTAATAAAAATTGCAATTAAAAAAAAGGTTATACAACTGGTACTAATTTCTATAAATTTCCCGTAATTAATAAACTATAAAACTATTTAATACCCGTTTGTTCGTCTAAACCGACCAGCGTAGCGGGCGAAGGCCGCTAGTACAGTAGAACCCCGTAAATTCGGACCCCGTTAATCCGGATCTCCGGATAATCCGGATCAGTTTGGTCATTTTTTTTCAAGTTTGAGAAGCGATTGGCTAATTTCCATAACATTAATTTGTTTCATCATCGTATTCTGAATTTTAAAAACAACTTTTTCTGAAATCTTTTCGGAAGAATTAAGCAAAGTAAACATTTTTACCGTCTTTAATTATTCAACAAGTTTAATATAAAGGTGATTTCTGTAAGTATGTTCCATTTTATTCCATTTTTTTCTTATTCTCCGGATAATCCGGATTTTCGATAATCCGGATTGGGTCTGGTCCCAGTTAATCCGAATTATCGGGGTTCTACTGTATATATGAAATTATCATATAAAAGTATACGACTTAAAGCATTTACATTATTTTACAAATAAAATATAAAAGCGTTTTGAATCAACTATGTCAAGTTGAGCATATTCTGATTCGATATATTAAAGTTTTTTTAGATGTATTATATTTACATACTTTGCGAAATAATTTATGTTTTATGTATATTTTATTACAGTTTATGGTGATCATGGTATTGCTTATACAAAATTCGTTTAATAAACAAAAATATACAATATCAAGACTTGCATACACTCAGTAACATCTTTCTAAATAAGGTTATATCTTAATAGTAAATAAGGTTCTTTTTTCCCAAAGGGAATTCATTATGCAAGTTACCCAAATATTTTATATAGTATTTCCAGTACATTTCTTGGAAAAACTTTTTTGAGTTCATCGGGTGTGACTAAGGATTAAGGAAAACAACAACCAGTGTGTTCGTAGCATCGTAGTTTTATTCTAATTAACAATTACTAACTGAATTATAAGCAAAAGCACATAGATAACTAAGAAATTTGGGAAATGTTTATTAAATTTCACTTCTATATATATATATATATATTTTTTGTTGTTGTTGTTGTTTCGTAAACTAAAAATATAAGTTTACATACGTAATCAACATAATCGTATGTGAATTGTGTGTTATCATACGTTTGAATTAATTTAAGAATATTATTACAAGAAATAAATTTTTGATTAGGAACTGTACATATAATTACTTTATCATTTTAGGGGAATGGGGGTGGCACTTGTTTTCGTTATCGGGGAAAGGTTTTCTTTAGATATCTTTGTTACTTTTAATCAAAAAAAAATTCTTTTTTCTTAGTTTTTTATTAACACTTTCCAACAAAGTTGATAAGTGTTTATGCATTCAGTTTGTCCGTCTGGCCGTCTGGCCGCGCTCTAACTCCCGTAAATATACTCAGATTGCTTTGAAATTTTTATATGTTATTCATGTTCACCCTAGAAGAACCCTATTGAAAAGCAAGATTCTACCATGATTAGGTTATTTACAGGGACAGTCAAAAGTTTTCCGATGCATTATGGCCTATGGGAAAAAATCGTTTCAAATGAATTTTAAAGGTGTTACACCCGGTAAAACATGTTCAAATTTATATGGATTAGAAAAATGCACTAAAATATGCATTGTGTAAAATATGCAGTGAAAATACTAATTATTCATTTACAGAGCCACTCAAAAGAATCCACAATAATAACATTACACAATAATAAAGAAGGGAATTGTTTGCGAGACATTTTATCTATGCTAAACGATTTCAAGTATTATAAAATTTATATACGCCGCTGAAACTCAATATTTCAAGCATAATATGAAGTGCATAGCATTTACAGGGACACACAAAATACTTCAAATCGTATATTCTATCCGAAGTACTGTATATTATCGATGATAGCTGATGGATGAAAGAAGTGCATTTTCATTTGTGATATTCGTTTTAAGTTTTACTAAATGTGACTATGTTATATGGTGTGTATAAATTCTATAGTTGATACATAGGGTTACACCAAAGAGCTCGCAAACCTTACTGAATATGAGGGTAATTTACTTAAAGGTGGTTTATAAACAATTAAAGCATTTTTACGTTGAACTGATTTCAGTTTACTAAGAAATGTTTGTAGAATATAAATAAAATGATGTACGGGGTCACACAAAGAATTATCTACATGGTCACCCATGGATACTAATTTCTGGAAATGTGACTTAAGTAGTCTTAAAAGTGTTTTTGTTTGAACTAAATTCAAGATACTGGCGTGTAATAAAGGTACTAAGTAAACAACAAGGCTGAACGAAAGTATTGAAGTATTTTTCCATATATAAGTATAAATTGCTGGAAGAAAAATTTCAACCTGTTGGGCAATTTCTTGCTAGACTAAACTTCCGCATTATATAGTATATGTATCAACCGGAAGATCAAATACAGGTCTGTTCAAAAGTATCGAAATACATGTTTGGCTATGGATAGTAACACCTTATTTATCTAAATAACGAAGTTTTGTTTAAATATTTCAGGAAATGTTGGGAAATGTTTCATAATATATGCTTAACACATGTTTTTTCTTACTTTTTCTTGTCGCATTTATTTTTTTGAAAACACACACTTATAAAACAATCAAATAATTATAAAATTATTTAATTCAAAATATGGAATTTCCCAAGGTTTGGCATCCCCATCGTTCTACCTTATGCTCATATAACACATTTTTAGAAAAACGAAGTTGGAAAAAGTGTATTTTTTTTTTTTTAGAAAGAAGTTGGGACGAATGATAGCGCCGTGTTTGTTAAAAAGAAGTTCTCCTTACTCCATCACTGTGCAGTAAGTTATTTGATATAAAATAATAATTATTAACAATAAATTATCTAATATAGAATTTTTTTATGTATAACGTAAAATATTATCGTCTTCCTCTCTTTATTTTAATCCGTATACTATTCATATAACAGTGATATTTTATTGTTTTCTTCTCGTCATGTAAATCAGAAAATTTTATGAACAATAAACGTTTAACCATATTTTTATATCCCCTCAGACGCATAAAAAGAAAAAGGCAAAAATAAAAAGAATTTTTAGGCACTGATAACGATATCATTAGAAACATGGGCAGGGGAGTGTCGAGGACTAATAATGCATGATATCTTAAGGGGGAAGGTTATGGTGAATTCTCAAAACTTAATAGTACAGCACAAACTCTTATGGATACGTTTCTTTAATATTCAAAGTAACATTCATTAGTGTTATATTTTTTCTTATGAAAGCAGTATTAGTTTTTTCTTTTTGAAATTTGTTATATGTAATAATTTAGCTCAGCAATTCCCAAACTTTATTGGTACACGACCCATCTTTCAATTAAACATATTTTCGTAACCCACGTTTCAGTAAAAAAAAAAAAAAAAAAAAAAAAAAAAAAATCGTCACCCGTACGAGATAAAGGGATGTCATTATAGTAATTTTTGCAACATCTCTATATGCTTTGCTATCTTATCCCACCGAAAACGAAATTTTTCGAACGGAAGATACATTATCAACAAAAACAAGAATCGATAATCTCAATGTGTGTAAGTGAATAGTAATCAAAACAATGCACAAACTACAAAGATAGTTAAAAACACGTTTAATTATTATGAAAACATAACTTTATATTCACTGAGATTTTTTGGTACTAGTGTTTACCAATGTGGGAAAATATATTAACAAGCAGTTTTTCTCAGTACTTTTCTTTCAAAATCAGCAAAGCAGAAAAAGCATGTTGATATAAGCATGAAGTGTAAAATTTCATTAAGGATTTCAAAGCTGATTTAAATATTTCTGGATATTCTGTTCGTATATGAATCTAAAAGGAAATCAAGGATTTGCCTTTTAAATGTTATTTCCTGCTAAAATTGTCATATCTTTTTAATCAGATGAAATAAAAGATATATTTTCATGCCAAACCTCAATTGTTCCGGGACCCACCAAAATAACTGTCGCTGATACACCAGTGAGTCACGACCCATAGATTGGGAACCACTTATTTAGGTTTTCATGTTAGACATCAGATATTTATTTATTTTATCGATTTATCTGTTGCCCTATTTATTTTATTTATATAAACGTGTAACTCTTTCAAAGCATAATATTTGTATGAGTAGTCTCAGCTGGACTACTCTTTTATTCCGAATGTTTTTTACTAATAATTTTCTGAAAAAAAAATTAATATTACAAATTAATGACAAAATGAGACTGAGATTCCCATATTTTTGCTATATTTAAACTTTCTTTAATAATCTTGGCCATGTTTAGTTTAAAAAAATTACTGCTAATCAGCCATTTTTTTTAGTAACTTTTAAAATTAAAATAAATGTATGGTTTCTGTTAATAGTGTTGTTTTATGATGAGTTTTGCCTTAATAGCTCTTTCGCCTACCTTTTATAATGCAATAGAATCATTATTTTTATTTTTTTAATTCTATAATTTTAAACTCTTCAGAACTCATGTATCTTATAGGATAAATATCTTCAAATTTCCTTTTCACGTATATAAACAGTGTTAAAAAAGAGAGAAATTGGTGTGAATGGAGACTAGCAGAGAGTAGAGCCAAACAAAATAGCAACTTGTTTCTTATAGCGGTTTTTAACGAACTACGAGTTTTATAAAAATGCATTGCAGCAGAAATGCATTAAATGTACAAAAATGAAATTCTAAATAAATTTACTGTTCATTAAGATACCATTTTAAGAGTCCAATAGTGAAAAAATATATTAAATATGTATTTATTATATATTTTGCAAAGTTTTTGCAATGCAAAAAAGTAACATAAAATTTGAAAAATCCTACGAAATTGCAAAAAAATGTATTTTTTAAATCCCATGTGCCATCATATTTTATGTGCAGAAAAAAAATTTAATTTTTTTTCGCTGATCACTTTTTCTTAGTTATCAGATTGTTAACATAAATCCATAACTGATTTTTTTTCCACAACAAATAATTCCACAACACAATCCACATTGTTGCATCGTTTCAATTAAGAAAGACTAGTATTGCATGTCAGAAAATGGATTTAGAAATCTTCACTTTTGGAGTATGAAGTATCCTGCGAGTGAGTCTCTATATAAGAGTAAGCGATGTACGGTTTTACGAGGAATGGCTGTAAAATTTGATACGTGGAGATGCTTTTAGTATGAATGAATTGCCAAAACACCTAGGTGAGCCCGTTGTTATGGTCAAGCCAACGTTTGTTAATTTGCCTTTCTCGTGTAATCTATCTCATCGAAGGCCAGTATCGACAAAATCTGAAATGCATGTTTCCTATATTTTGGACAAATACATTTACCTGAAAAAAATCCCAACAATAACTTTTTCGCCTTTGTCATGTGGAGGCAAAAAAACTGAAAAAAATGGCAAAAGGGTTACAACCTCTAAAATCACTGACCACACGTTCAATTGCACACATACATTTGAAGCACATATATTTGGATTTATCTGTAGTCATAAGACATCTGCTTCACCTGGGTGCATTTCCTTTCATGTAAAAACTCAACACTTCTGAAGATATATAATTTAAATTAAATTGCCAATGATGTTACAAATGCTGATACAATTGTACAATCTCCCATGTAAGTGACACCAATCAATCAACCAAGTAGTTACTGTTTATGCTATTCTGCTGATGAAATTTCTGTGGTGTCCATTAAACTATTCACATAATTTATGTTTAAAATTTAAGCAAATATGCCATAGGGTAAAGAATTATTTAACAGCTTTTGTATATAACGAGTTTCGTAACATTTAGTTGAAACACTTGATTCAAATAAAAGTAAAATAATAATAAACAAAATATACACAAAATAATAATGCGATATAATGCGATATAATAATAATTCGATCTTAACTCTGAATGGATTATGGGTTTACTATTACTGTGATCATTGTATAGATTTTAAGCTAGCAATTTAATCAAATAATTGCATACTATAACTTTACGCATAAACTTTATGATTTAATAAATAAAATACATTTAAAAACTAGAGTATATGCAATTGTATAACAAAGATTTCTCGCTATTAAAAAGATAATTTATCTCAAATTAAAATGGGAAATACATATTTGATAATAACCGATACATTTAATTTTCGAAAATTCTTTCGATTTAAATAATTATTTTCATTAAAATTTTTTAATGAATTTTATGAATATAAAAAGTTTGTATCTAATAAAATTATAAAGGAAAGTACTTCCTCTCACTTTTGTTTAAGCAATAAATTTCAATTCATAAAAAAGATTTTGTATGTGAAAAAACCAAAAGGAAATTTATCTGCAAAAAAACAAATTTTATTTAATTAAAATAATTTTTCTGTAGATATTTTTTATAGAAAATAACATTATATAAGATAAATACTATAAAGAGTTGTTATATGTGATACATCCTTATGTTGCTCAAAAATAAATTTATTTTAAAATATAACAGAAGAATTATTTAATATTTGTTGATGCGAAAAAGGTAACCAATACTATTTATAAGGAAAATTAATTTCAGTTCTGCATATTTTTGACTTTATCACAAGTTTATTGATTAAATTCATGTTGAAACCTTCATTAAATTAAATTCATGGAACAACATATTTTCTGTGAAAGGGGTAATTTATTTTTCCTGATTTATGGAAATCATTGATTTAACTGCAAAAAATCCTTGCGTTTAATTAAAAATATTCATGTAATAAAAATTATGAACATCACATAGAGGAAAATTTAACATACAATTTGTATTTTGATTTATTCATTTCATATTTAGTTATTCGGATTATTTACCAGCTGTTTGTTAAAATTTTTGTATATTGTAAAATGATCTTGTAATTTATGATGCAACAAACTTTTGTTTAAAAATAATTAATATCTTCATTTTTTGAAAATTAACCCTTTATATATAAATATGATTAGAAATTTGGATTTTACCATTTTCGGGCACGAGAAGACCATTGGGCTAGGTTATAGGTTCGAGAAAATTCGATTATTGGATCATTTTGAGTCATAATGGGTCAGGATCAAGCTATTGATATCTGGAGAATGGCTGGATCGATTTTAAGGAAATTTTGTATCGAATCATTTTTTGGCACGAGAAAACTATTGCGCTGGGTCACATGTCCGAAAAATTTCGATTAGTTTGTCATTTTTGGGTCATTATTAGTCAAGCCATTTTTATCTAAAAATAGGCTTGTATATTTTATTATTTAGGATTACAAGAAGACCATTGAGTTAGGTAACATGTTCGAGAAAATTCGTTTAGTGGGTCATTTTTGGGGTCATTGTGGGTCATGCTATTTTTATCTAGAGATTTTCTCACGCAATTTTGACTAAAAATTGCATTCTATGGTTTTCGGGCACGATAACCATCATCCTCTTGTCCCCTAACCCATCATCCCCTAACCATTATGATGGAAAAAGACTCTTTTCTTCATTAAAAAAAACTTATTTGTTTCCAAAGCACTACGCCAGATGGCAACACTATGAAACTCTTGTCCTGAAACGAAGAAAAGAACTCACTAAAAAACTTTCTTTGACGTCACATTTTTCTGCGAAGCTACTTTTACCAGTCGAAAATGATTCTAAGCGGGTGATGTTTACCTTTTCCTGAAACTGTTAAATCGGAAGCAAAGTATTCAGCTCCGATAATATTACTTTTTAAAGAACTTTAAGATTTCAACATTTAAAATTCTACTTATTTTGTATTTACGTAACTGTGCTGTGTTTTTTATTTATGTTATTAAAGAACATATCTTTCCCAAAACGGAAGTGAACAAATTATTTGTTCCATACAACACAGTAATAAAGTAATAACGTATTATTATTCCAGTAACATTTTACGCAGGCCTGAAGAAGAAGAAAGTTATTATGTTCGAAGAAGATTCCTAGCAAGGTAGGCCTGAACTTATATATTTTTTTATTGAAATATCATTTAACCGAATCAGAACTCATCCTTCAGATTATGAGTTCTGAGATGTTCTTATATATATATAAGTAAAAAAGCTTGCCCATGATTTTATAATTTGAAAGTATTAAACTAAAAACAGTTTTTTGAAAATATACATAATTACGATTGTTAAATAAACGATTGAATTAATATAATTGAATAACGATTGAATTGATGTTGATTTGAATTAATATAATGGCTACCAGTAAGCCCTCATTGAAAAATTAAATGATCAAAATTATAGTAATTGGGCATTTAAGATAGAAAATCTTCTCCAAAAAGAAAATGTGTTTTCAGTAATTAAAGATCCTCCACCGGATCCTGTCACTGCCCAATGGAACAAAGATAATATTAAAGCGAAATCCATTATTAATATGTGTATAGAAGATTCACAAACTATTCATGTAAAACATTTAATAAATGCCAAAGACATCTGGGAGGCTTTGAAAAATGTTCACTTAAGAAGTAGTCTTTCTTCCAAACTTTTTCTTTTAAGAAAATTATACTCTCAAAAATTGAGTGAGGGGGAAGACATGATCTTCCATATTAATAATATTTCATCAATCAAAGATAAATTATTTGCTATTGGCGAGGAAATCCCTGACTCGCATATATGTGCCCTCCTGCTTTGCTCCCTACCTAGATCTTATGAGCCAATGGTTACCGCGTAGAAGCCAGCGAGACGGATCTAACTTCAAATTACGTAAAAAATAAATTGATCGATGAATATAAACATAGATGCGAAAACAGGGACGCGAGTTCAAATTCGCGAGATTCGGCTTACAAAGCAATAAATAAATCTGAGAATCGTGAAGCTGATTCGAGCTCACGCGACTCAGCATATAAGGTAGTAAATAAAAATGCTAGAAATAAGAAATTTTGCACGTTTTGCAAACGAGACAACCATGTACGCGAAAATTGTTATCATTTAAAGAATAAAATGCAAAATGATAACCCGAGAAATAATCCGAATCGAAATAAGTTTTATAATAATTCAAACTCTTTCAGAAATAATTCGGGAAATTACAAAGGTAATCAAGGTAATGTAAGGGATACTTCCAACTTCTGTTTTAAAGGTAATGTTGACGCAGAAATAAGTACGAATAATTTTTCTACCTCAACGAATTCGGAAGAAAACATTTATAAGTTCTCCGAACAAAATTATCCTGCGTGCGATTTAATGTCTGCTAATAGCGCACAAGAACTTAATGTAAATAAATTCGTTATAGATTCCGGCTGCAAAAGACATGTAGCATTCGCAAAAGAAAATTTCATAAACTTTAAAACCGGAAATTTTGGTAGCATAATGATAGCGGATGGAAATAAACTAGATTCACATGGTATGGGTGATATTAAACTTTGTACAAATTCACCACATGAAATTATACTTAAAGATGTTCTTTACTGTCCTGAATTACAAAGTAATTTATTATCGGTAAAGAGAGCAACAGAAAACGACTTTAAAGTCATTTTTGAAAAAGATTAGATTCTTGTAACTTTGTTAAAGACAATAACATAGTTTTAACAGCGGAGTTAAATAATAATCTATATGAAATTTGTCCTAAAGATGAGTACGGATATGCAGTCAAAACACAAATGTTTTGTGATAATCCGAATTGTATTACAACTTGGCATAAACGCCTAGGACACAAAAATTTTGAATCAATCAAATATCTTGTGAATCATAAGATAGCGGATGGTATAACTTTAAGTAAGTGTAAACACGATAATATATGTACTAAATGTATTGCAGGGAAAATGTCACAGTTACCTTATCCAAAGGTAGCATCAAATAGATCTAACGAAGTCCTTTCACTAATCCACAGTGATATCTGCGGTCCCATGAAGACGGAAACATTCTCAGGTAAAAGGTACTTTATTACTTTCATTGATGATTTTAGCAGGTTTTCTATGGTTTATCTACTTTCACACAAATCGGAAGCTCTAGAAAAATTTAAAGATTTCTCTGCACTAGTAAAAAATAAATTTGGTAAACAAATAAAAGCCTTTAGATCGGATAATGCAGGGGAATATCTTGGGGAAAATTTTGAAGATTATTTAACCCTTAACAGTATCGAACGCCAATTAATTGTACCATTTTGCTCACCTCAAAATGGTGTTGCTGAAAGAAAAAACCGTACTCTTGTAGAAATAACGCGCACAATGCTGTCAGACGCAAATCTGCCAAGACAATTTTGGGGTGAAGCAATTCTCACTGCCACTTATTTAACAAATAGGCTGCCAAGCAAAGCAAACGATAACATAACCCCATTTGAACTTTGGAATAATCGTAAACCAAATTTGTCACACAAACATTTGGTTGCAAGTCATACGCCTATCTAGAAAAGTCTAAAAGGGCTAAATTCGATGAGAAAGCCATTGAAGGCATTTTCTTGGGATATGACCAAAGGAGCAAGGGATATAGAATATACATTGGGGATAATAGAGTAACGATATCTAGATCAGTAAAATTTCTAGAAAACGTAAAAAATGATACTAAACAAGACGAAAATAACATTTCGACCCCAACCGAAGCTGTTCAAATTGATTTAGATGGCGATAAACATGACGCGGACGCAATTCCACATCAGAGTCAAATACAGCTTAGAAGATCGGGAAGAGAAAACAGGGGAGTACCTCCCGATAGGTATGGAATTAGCGCAAACATGTGTCAGGTTGAATAACCCAAAACTTGGGAAGATATAGAAAATATGAAAGACCCAAAAATTAAAAATAATTGGCTAGCAGCTACAGATGAGGAATTCAATTCACTTATGCAAAATAGAACTTGGGAATTAGTCGACCCACCTCCGGGAAAACATATTATAGGTTGTAATTGGACTTTTAAAACAAAACGCAATGCACGCGTAGAAATAGAACGCTACAAGGCGAGACTTGTTGCGAAGGGTTATTCGCAAAAATTCGGGTGCGATTATGATGAAACTTTCGCCCCTGTCGTGGCACACACCACAATAAGAAGTTTCCTAAACGCTGCTGTACATAAAAATTTAGAAATAATTCATTTAGATGTAAAAACAGCATTTTTCCACGGAAACTTAGACGAGGAGGTATTCATGACACAACCCGAGGGATATATAGTAGAAGATCAAAAGGAAAAGGTGTGTAAACTGAATAAGGCTATTTACGGGCTAAAACAGGCTGCTAGAGCCTGGCACCTAAAAATTAGTCAAACACTCAAAAACATGGGATTTAATCAGTGCACATCAGATTTATGTTTGTTCAAACGAAATAAAAACGGAAAACTTGTCTTATATTATAGTATATGTCGACGACATTTTAGTAGCAGGAAAGAAAAGGGATACCGAAGAGATATACAAAGAGTTATCAAGAGAATATGAAATAAAATCGTTAGGTAAAGTATCGCATTATTTGGGGATAAATATCAAACAAACAGAAGATGGAAGTCTAATGTTAGATCAAGAAAATAAAATTAACGAAATTGTTAGGAAATTTAACTTAGTAAATTCTAAACCAACTTATACTTCCATGAATACGGATTATTTTAATTTAGATCCTGATAGTAAACTAATGAGTAACAATACCCTTTATCGACAAGCAGTGGGGCACTCTTATCTATCTCCACCATCACTAGACCGGATTTATTAGCCTGCGTAAACATATTAGGTAGAAGAAATGAAAAACCACGAGAAGTTGATTGGCTAGTAGTTGAAAAGGTAATTCGCTATCTGAAAACAACCAAGGACCTTAAGCTAATAATTGATAAAAATAAAGAGCCCGTCTTAACAGCATATTGTGATGATGATTGGGCATCAGATAAAAGTGACCGGAAGTCCACTACCGGCAATATCTTCAAATTGGGCAACAACTTGTTAAGCTGGTCAAGCAGAAAACAGACCAGTGTCGCACTCTCCTCTACTGAGGCAGAATATATTTCTGTCTCAAACACCTGTCAAGAAATGGAGTGGTTACTCGCATTGCTAACAGATTTGGACCTACCACAAACCTTACTGATCGCGATCTATGAAGATAGTAATATTCCATGCATGAAAATCTCAAAGAATGAAAAACATTTATCGAGAAGCAAGCATGTAAGTGTCAAGTATTACAACGTAAAGACTATGATAGAAAACGGAACAATGTGTCTATACTATTGCCCTTCAAAGCAAATGATTGCTGACATCATGACAAAACCCCTTGCGAAACCTCAGTTTGAAACTTTGAGATCTCAGCTGCAACTGAGGTTAGGACTTTGAAAACAAAAATGGGGGTGATGGAAAAAGACTCTTTTCTACATTAAAAAAACTTATTTGTTTCCAAAGCACTACGCCAGATGGCAGCACTATGAAACTCTTGTCCTGAAACGAAGAAAAGAACTCACTAAAAAACTTTCTTTGACGTCACATTTTTCTGCGAAGCTACTTTTACCAGTCGAAAATGATTCTACGCGGGTGATGTTTACCTTTTCCTGAAACTGTTAAATCGGAAGCAAAGTATTCAGCTCCGACAATATTCCTTTTTAAAGAACTTTAAGATTTCAACATTTAAAATTCTACTTATTTTGTATTTACGTAACTGTGCTGTGTTTTTTATTTATGTTATTAAAGAACATATCTTTCCCAAAACGGAAGTGAACAAATTATTTGTTCCATAGAACACAGTAATAAAATAATAACGTATTATTATTCCAGTAACCTTCCACGCAGGCCTAAAGAAGAAGAAAGTTATTATATTCGAAGAAGATTCCTAGCAAGGTAGACCTGAACTTATATATTTTTTTATTGAAATATTATTTAACCGAATCAGAACTCACCCTTCACATTATCCCCTTAAATATAATTAGAATGACCCTGACACATTACGATCCAAACAAAATGACCCATTAATCGAGTTTTCAAACATGCGTTTCGAGCCCAATGGTTTTCTCTTGCCCGAAAACAGGATAATATAAAGTATAGTCAAAAAGGGGAGAGCTGTTTTCTGGATAAAATTATGGTGACCCTTCATGACCCACAAATGTTCCCTATAATCAAAATCTTTCAAACTTGTAACCTTGTCCAATATTTTTTTCTTGCTGTAAAACATTATTTGGATACGAAATTTTGCTAAAATCGACTGAGCCGTTTTTTAGATATAATTCGCTCGACCCTGATCCATTATAATCCAAAATGACCCATTATTTGAATTTTCTCGAACATGTGACCTAGCCTAATGATTTTCTCATGTCCGAAAACTATAGAATACAAGTCAAAAGAATATAGAATTTTAGAATTTTATTCAAAATTGAGCAAGTCATATTCTAGATACAACTAGCGTGACCCACAATGAACCAAAAATGATCCACTAAACGAATTTTCTCCAACACGTGACTTAATCCAATGGTGTTCTTGTAATCCAAAACTGTGGTATGCAAAATTTAGTCTACAAAATTTAGAAATTTTAGTTCGTGGTAATCGTTAGAGCCTTTTTTTAGATAAAATTGGTTTGACCCATAATGACCCAAGAAAGAAACACTTGTCAGAATTTTTCAAACATGTGACCCAATGACATGTGACCCCAGCCCAATAGTTTTATCGTGCAAAAAAGAAAAAAAATGCTGTATACAAATTTTTGTTAAAATCGATCCTACTGTTTTTTAAATATAAATAGCTTGACCCAGACCCTTTATGACCCAGTAATCGAAATTTCTCGAACATGAGACCTAGCCCAATAGTTTTATCGTGCTAAAAAAATGTTGCATACAAAATTTCGTAAAATCGATCCTCCTGTTCTTTAGATATAGTTTGACCATGACCCATTATGACCCAGAATGATCCACAAATGACTCTTATAATCGAAATATCTCGATCGTCTGACTTAGCTCATTAGCTTTCTCGTGTCAAAAAACTGTTACAGGCAAAATTTCGAGGAAATTGATTCTGCCGTTCTTTAAATATAAATAGCTTGACCCAGACCCTAATGACCCAATATGACCCGTTAAATTTTTTTTCTCGAACATGAACATAGCCGAATGTTTTTCTCGTGCCCGAAAATCCCAGAATGAAAATTTTCAGTCAAAATTGTGTGAGAAAATCTCTAGATAAAAATAGCATGATCCACAATGATCCCAAAAATGACCCACTAACCGAATTTTCTCGAACATGTTACCTAACCCAATGATCTTCTTGTAATCCCAAACGATAAAATATACAATTTGATCAAAATCGTCAGAGCCGTTTTTTAGATAAAAATGGGTTGAGCCATAATGACCAAAAATTGATCCACTAATCGAAATTTTTCGGACATGTGACCCAGCCCAATAGTTTTCTCGTGCCAAAATACGATTGGTTACAAAATTTCCTTAAAATCGATCCAGCCGTTCTCTAGGTATAAATAGTTTGATCCTGACCCATTATGACCCAAAATGACCCAATAATCGAATTTTCTCGAACATGTGACCTAGCCCAATGGTCTTCTCGTGTACGAAAATGGTAAAATCCAAATATATGCAAAAAGTGTTAGAGCCGTTTTTAAGATAAATTTTACACACACACGCAATTTTTGCTCGCATTTAGTATTAGATATGTATGCTAATATTAAATTCAGTTAACAAATTCATACACCACTATTGAAAATCTCCCTTCTGTAATTTCTCCTAATAAAGAGAGTGGCACGTGAGCTGTTTTGTGGCGCCCTGTAGATGAGTTATAGAATTTATATACAATGTGTAACATACAAAAAAATATTAATTTATAAAAGCATTTCTAGCAATACAGAAATTTAACAATACTCAAAGACAGAGCCGTAACGTGTTTCTTTTGCATTTCCTTGTAAATGAAAGAAAAATGCTATGAATGCCCTATCCTGACTTAATCATCTGTGTTGATTTATCTCAGTTTCGGTATATTGAAATAGTATAATCTCATTACAATACTGTGGAAACGTTTTTTTCTCATATGTCAAAATGTAGTGGAATTCTTTTTAATGCTCCCGTAAATAAACTATAAATCCCACATGCTTCATATACAATATCAAAAATACTTTGGTGACCCTAAATAACATTTATCAATTACATGAAAATCGGAGTGCATTTACAGGAGTTAGAACTTGAAAAAAGGAGAGATGGATAGACAAATTGAATGAATTCTTAAAAATGAGGTGGTAAAAAGCAAATAACAGCTTGAACAAAATTGAATCTCTGGAAAAAAGTAACATATTTTCATTTATGCATTTCTAATGTAATTTAATCTGAATTTAAAAGATCGTAAACATGCTTAAACCGATATCTGTTGTAAATTATTAATTTCTTTTATTTATTCCATCATCAAAGGGAATGTTTTTCATATATTTTTTCTTTAATTATTTTTTTAAATGTATTTAAACTTTTAGCAGAATGATTTTATTATACAAAAAAAAAATTTTTAGTATCATCTGGAATTTTCTGAAAACAAGATTAAACTTACATCAAACTTTAACATTTAAGCAAAATATTATTTACTGATGAAACTAAAATTAGAGGCTCTTAAAAAATGTTTTTTTTTTTCTAAACGAAAGAAGAAGATTAGATCGACTGGATTCAGTCTTGTGTAGCCTTTCAAAGTAATTGAAAAATTCTTCTTTACGCTGAGTGCATTTCGCGCCTAGTTAAAATTGATTTCCAACAAAGTTAAAAAAAATCACATTCAACATTTAAGGAACATGTAAGGTTTTAAACTAAATAAATTAAAAACCCAGTTGTAAATCGTGATAAAAGTTTGTACGGAATTTTTAATTGAAGTTAGTTTAATCTACATTTATTTATTTCGATTTATTTTAATTTGTTTTAATTTTTATTAATAAAATATAACATGGAAAAATCCGTTAAATGTTAATTTATTAATTGCTAAAAATTAAACGAATGTTATACCCAGAACTGCTAACTTCTGCGGCTTTTAAAGTCATATAAAGATTTTTGAAACGACATTACATTTTTATAAAAATAAACGCGAAATTTATTAAATGTTATGTATTGCACTAACTATTGTAAATTTATCAGTAAAATTTATGTTTCAAATATGTTTATTTGACTTCAAATGGACGTAGAAGTTGGAAACCATGGAAACATTACACGTATTATAGAATATAGCAAACCAGTTGACGTACGACAGGGATTTTTGTTTTTCAAATCATAGAAATCGACGAGACAAATAAAATGATAGCATTCAAAAAATTATCATAGCTTACTGTAGTTTTTTATTTAACTTTTAACGAAATAATGAAGACTTGCAATCCAACAAACGATCCCGTGGATGGATTATCTGTATTTTTAGTTTATTTTAATCCTTTTGATAAAATTTGATTTAGATTTTTTTTCTCTTTGTATGTTTGAGGATCGCTGAGAAAATCGAATTTGTGTCTCAAAGTTCCAGTTGAACATTGTTTCTTGTTTTTGCTGTTGTAGTTTTTTTTTATTCATTGCCACCAAGTTTAAATAAATATAATTGTTTTATGTATTTAACATAATTCATTGAAATTAAATAAATCATGTGAAAAACATGGTTATTTGTTTTCATTGCGAAACTTTTAATTTCAGTTCTTTAAATAAACTTGTGAGCGCACTGTAATTATTTTCGTTCGACTCCTTGGTTTATTTTTTTGACATCATGCATTTTATATGACAATGCAATGACTTTCTTAATTATTCTAATGCAACAATAAAATTTTGACAACAGCAAATATTTTGCTTTTCAAGATTTTTCGGGAAATAGAGTGTTTATAGTCACACACACACACAGATGGCAATTTTTTTTCTAAAAATATGTTTTTCGGAATAGACAGTGTCTAAAACGTGATAAATCTGTCCAAAAAAAATCGATTTTCAAAGCAATTGAAAAACTTACCCTATACTACGTATGATGAGTAAGTAAGAAACTTAGAGCTCGTTTTAATTAGTCGATGGCCACCAAAGAAGATTTTATATACATCAGTTATAAGCAGACTTTATTTCAAATCATTTCTACCAGTAATACTCTCCTACAATAATATTTTACAGTGTTAGTAGGGGTATTTACTTATTTTTTCCATGATTGTATCTTCAATTTAACCCTTCCTGGTCTGGTGTACTGTTAATAGTACATGTCATAGAATATTACTTTGCCTTAACAATTATTTTGTCACTTGCTACATATTGAAATTATAGTAAGGTACCCTGGGGTAATAACGCCACGTTAAGGTTCTACCAATTTTCACGGCTTAGTTTTAGATTGTATTTTTCAAACAAATATAGGATTTGATACAGCAACTCATTGACTGCCTATGTAAAAAAAAAATTAACAGATATGTATTCATAAAATGTAATGGCATGATTTCTTGACCCATGCTATTTGGCGTTATTACCCACCTATATGGGTAATAACGCCATGCAAGCAAAACTATAAAATAAGATGGAATAATGGCATGTAGATTGCCCAATTCTAAAAATACAAACTCTACAGCTCTAAAAATTGGCAAGTTACATTCTAAGATATTTAAAATGTTTAATTTTTTGTGAAAGTGTAGGAAAAATAAAGGTGTGGGGGGGGGAGGAGGCAAAAGAATATCAGATTCTAAGCAACTTTTTGCTTAAAAAGGACCGTTTAAATAGAATTATTAGAAACATTGCACGGTTTTAACTGTGTTTATTTGAAACACTATTTGGGATGTAGTTCGGCCACTGTTGGGAATCAACCGGGGTACTTATGCCAAGGATTGGTGTTATTACCCCGGTATACTTATTGCACAGTACATTTTAAACTACAAATTATCTCGAGAAAATATCCAAAATTTTTTACATTTTGAAAGTACATGAAATGCCCTACAAATTTATGTAATAAACAAAATATTTCCGGATAAAAAAAAAAAAATTCTTTACATCACAAAACGTATGTCGCAAATTTTAAATCAAGCGTTAATTTTAGTAGCTTGTAAAAGCAATAAGGCCTACAAATGGAACAAATTAACTTTAAACTGTTTTTTGCGATTTATATGATTCAAAACCCTCCTGCGCTGAGCACATGGGTGTCATTTACCCGATTATTTCATAATTATGCATAATATTAGCACTTGGCGTTATTACCCTGCCTGGCGTTATTACACCAGAACACCTTAGGTTACTTTACTGAACGAATCATGCGTGATGAAGCGCAAAATAATATTAGAAATTTGTAGTATTTGTTAAACTCTCCTGTAATACAGTATTTTCCAAATGTCTACAAAAACTTTTCCTTAGCCTACTATCATATAATTATGAAATGAATAGTACACAAAGCACATTCGTTGCATTTCAGACTACAAGATAATCATTAAACATCAGTAAGTCTATTTGAATAGCTACGATTAACATTTTTAAAACAATAATAATTTGCAATGCACATACATTTAACTACTGAATTAAAAAAAAAAAAAAAAAAAAAAAAACTATTAAAAGATTGATTAATATAAACTAAGACAGACATGAATGCACTTTTTAAAAATAAATAAAATTTATATACAAAAAATGAAAACACTAAAACCATTTAAAAATACAAGAGTGAACGTTTCGCCAAGCTGCACGCAAGGCCTCATCAGTACAAATAATTAATCATTGCATAACAAACATTGGAACAAATCAAGACAGTTACAGCTAGTTTTTTTTTTTTTTTTTTTTTTTTTTTTTTTTTTTTTTTTTTTTTTTAAGAAAAATATAATATTTATTTATTTATATTTTTTTAATTTTATTTATTTTTAAAAAGTGTAGTCAAGTCTGTCTTAGTTTATATTATTCAATCTTTTAAAAATAATTTTGTTCTCAAAATGGAAAAAAAATCGGACCCGAAAGGGTTAATAACGCATTATTTTCTTATAGACATATTTTTTGCTTTATCTAACTATAATAAATTAACCCTAATAATTTTAATCTGAGATATGATTTATATTAAGATTTATTAGAAATTGAATGAGTTAATAATGTTGAAAATTCCCAGACCCTAAATGACATTCCAAATAAAGAATATGCTAACAACGTTGAAAGATTAATGATTAGATACAATTTAACAAAACAGAACTGGATATAGTACGATTAACTTATTGAAAAAGTAATTTATTTAAGTGGAAAGAAGATATTTTAGAATTAATTTAAGCATTAGCATCTCGCGCCAAATGTTTCTTGCGGAGATGAGAAATTATGAACATAAATATACAGTTATTATTCATTATTTAATGAATAATAATGCCTGATAACATAAAAAATATCATATCTGGTATTTAAAAAAAGTTGAATTTGGGATATTAGGCCAGTCAAATTGTCATACGTAGATGCAAAAATTCTGCTAGAAGATTTTATGTTTTTAAACTGTTTATGGGGATGCTAGTAACAAGAATTAATGGTTTTCCAACAAAATATCTCGAGGCTAAATTTTGTGGAGCCAAAAAGCCTCAAAATATTCGGACTTTTTTCAGTTTTTTGTCTATAACTCAAAAATTATAAATTTTTGCGTACTATACTCAATTACAAAAAGAAAGAACATTAAATTCTCTACAAATTTCATCCGAAAACTGTTTTTCTAAAGCCATTATTAAGAGCACAACAGCTTTCTGAAATTGACCCTTTTTTTTTTTCAATCTTAGTGGAAAAATTTCAAAAACGAAAATTTGACACAATTTTCCATTATTTTATCTTCTTTAATGTAACTTATTTAAGTTATAGATATTTGCATGATAACGATCATTATGAATTACAGCGGTAACATTGTAAAAAAAATATGAACATTGTAACTTTTTGTGTATTTAGAGCTTTAATGGAGAACATTAATATTAGGTATTTAACTGAATATAAGTAAAAAATACTTACGGTGACATTTTTACATCCCCACCTTCTGGATAAATAGTGTGGTCAACATTTTCGTAGTTGATCCCATTACATTTTTTACAAATTGCCGAGCATTTGAATATTAATTTATGAAAAGAACATGCTTTGTTGCGCACTTTTTTAAAACTACATGACACAAAATGTAGCAAGGATTCAGATGCCAAGTCTTGGCACATTTGAACTGGCTGAAAGATATCGTCCATCCCCATTCTTCAGGAGGAATGTTGTTTCCTAGCCTAGCTTGTACCTGATGATAACATCGGAGAAAATGATGCTGCGCAGCCTCTTGTGTTGGTAGTAGTCTTGCAAAATGAACTTTGCTTTTTGTGACAGATTTACCATATAACTGGAACATTAAAGTATTCAATTTTTGTGTGGCATCTATGCATCCACTGTATAGTGCAATATGGAATTTTTCTCCAACCATGATGATTTCTTGACGAATAGCACCTAATTTATTGAACACGCAGGCTATTTCTCTAATCTGATCATGTTCTTTCAAAGTGTTACAAAACTTTGATTTTCTTTGCCCAAAAAGAGCGGATGTTGTATCGCATCCGCTGATTACATGAGTGAAAAGAACATTGTTGTAATTGTATTTGAACGATATGGTTAAAAACCACTTGTTTTCATTGTTATATCTTCCTGCTTTTTGGAAAAACATTTTTCTGGGATGACGAATTTTGGGGCTGATAGCCTAACTTCATCATGATCACAAAAAGGTCAATGTCTTCTCTGACAATTATGACGCTTTCAAAAGATTCTGCTCTTGAAATGGCTCAGATAACTATCATGACACCATCTTCTTCCTTTACCTGCTCAACTTAAATTCTGTTATTTTGAAATTCTTGTTTTGAAAATTTTAATTTGTTTTAAGGAATGAAATGAAGCGGCTCTTGTTTCTGACTAGCTTTGTCAACGGATGATGCGGGTCGACGCCCTCTTTTCTCTCCACTTATTACAGATTGATCTAGTTTTACGCGACAAAAAGTATGACACTATGCATCTGCAAGTAAGGTTTGTGCTGAATATGTTCAATTATTTTCTTCAATTAATTTTGATTATTTCCCATGTTTTTCTGCAGCTTTCAAAAATATAATTTTCGCTTCTAACTTCATTACTTTGTGAAACAAATATCTCTTTGAGTAGGGCATTTTTTATTGTTTTTCATTGAAGTCACCGGGATTGCCTTCTTTACACAAGAAGCAATTATCTTGAAACTTGAAAAAAGTGCTCGATCTGAGGGACAAACTATATAGTCTGTGTAGAATCTTCACCCTGACGAACTTATGCTGCCGTAATAATCTTATTCGCATATGCTTTTCGGCAATCATTCTGTATTCTAACTTCCTTGCTAATTAAAAAAAACTGATTTATATTACTTTTGATGAATATTACTTTGACGCTGAACGCTATGATCAAAAAGCTTGGCACGTTCTTTCTGGCTCACAACGCGAGTATCACTATTTGAAGCCGTTTGGCAAATGAAACACAATTTTGGGTCGAGCTTACTCATTTTTCATTACTGCACGAGAAAAGATGCAATAAACTGAATAGCAGCATATTAGAAGCGTATGTATTTAAAAAAGAACACTTGCATCTGAACAAAAGCGGCTCACGAACGTCACATAGCCGCAATCTTCCATCTGCATTCCCTTTTTTTATTCACGGCCCTCCCTCCCTTCGTAATTGTTTTTCTTATAGTGTTTCTAGAATTTGCGCTTCTTCTGTCCGTCTTTCTTAAAATTTTCATTTCTCATCCATCAATAGGTGTATTTAATTTGCATTGTTAACGATGAAAAAAGTTTTTTGATATAGGAGGCGAAAAATAGGTCACTTTCTGTAAAGTTAAAAAAAAAGTGACATTTTCAAAAAATCATAGCGTGCTTAGTAATGGGTTTAGAAAAACGTTTTTTGAATAAAATTTATAGAGAATTTAATGTTCTTTCTTTTTGTAATTAAGTATGTTACGCAAAAAGTTTATAATTTTCGAATTACTGGCAAAAAACTGAAAAAAGTCCGAAAATTTTGTGGTTTTTTTGCTCCACAAAGTTTAGCCTCGAGATATTTTGTTGGAAAACCATTAATTCTTGTTACTTGCATCCCCATAAACATTTTAAAAACATAAAATCTTTTATCAGAATTTTTGCATCTATCGGCCCTTTTTTCTGACAATTTGACTGGCCTATATAGCTGTAAATTATTTTCTTGTCTTTGCTAAATTAAGAGAGATTTTTGCAATGCAGAAAATGACAAATAATCAAGAAAAATGTGGGAATTTTCATACACAGGGCATCCATAAACAAACGACTCTATTATAAAGTAGTTTACAAAGGAAACTACTATTCAGAAAGTTATGAAATAATGTGGAAGATATACAGGGTGACAAGAAATAACTTGGACAAAGTTTGAAACCAAAAATCTGTAACTATCACTAAAATTATAAAGTTATTGTCATAGGGAATTGATTCTAGAAAGCTAATAAACAGGTGTAAGGAAGTTAGTTGTGATAACCCTTATGGTTAACAAACGATCTGCCATACTTGAATTACATAAGCAAGGGATGAAACAATGTGAAATTGTTCAACGATTGAAAGTGCCTAAGCAGACGGTTTCATACACAATCAAAAGGTTTAAAGAACTCGGACATGATGGTGACAGGCCAGGAAGAGGAAGAAAGCGCACGGTTAACACATCAAGAAACCGTGCAGTTATCAAAAAGCGAGTTCACCGAAATCCTAGGATTTCAATGAGAAAGGTTGCTAGAGAGATGAAGATCAACAGAGAAACCGCACGTTTGATGGCAAGAGTAGAGCTTGGTCTTCACCCTTACAAAATGAAAGAGGCTCAAAAGCTAACAGTAGAGAACAAACGCATAAGACTTCAAAGGTGTAAAGAACTGTTAAAACGGGCCGCAGGTGATCGATGGCAAACATTTGTCTTCACAGATGAGAAACTGTTTTCGATTGAACAAGCACACAATAGCCATAATGATAGAGTTTGGTCAGCAGAAGCACCTGGACCTTCTTGCATTGTTGAACGGCGTCAACGACCCAAATCTGTAATGGTTTGGGGTGGGATATGTGCTAGTGGGAAAACACCACTTGTTTTTGTTGATCAAGGGATAAAGATTAATCAACAAACATATCGCAAACTCATTTTGGAAGATGTTGTCTTACCTTGGTCACAAAAGTTCTTTGGAAACAAAAGATGGACCTTCCAACCGGATTCCGCACCTGCACACAGAGCTAAAGGCACTCAAGATTGGTGCAAGACACATTTTCCTGACTTCATTGGAGCTCAAGAATGGCCACCGTATTCCCCAGATTTGAACCCAATGGGTTATTCTGTTTGGTCCATCTTGGAGACAAGGGTGTGTGCTAAACCTCATAAAACTTTGGCATCCCTGAAGAAATCCTTATGCAAGGAATGGGATAAAATATCAGAAAGTGAGTTGCGGCCCATAGCCGAAAATTTTGTGACACGTTTAAAGCTCTGTATTAAGACTAAAGGTAGCCACTTTGAAAATTTGTAAATATATTAGACGAAATAATGTATTCATATTTATTTTGAAGTTTGGTCGTAATATTTTCATTAGCATTAAAGTTATAATGTATCATGTGTGTCCAAGTTATTTCTTGTCACCCTGTAATGAAGGGTTGGTGCTTTGTTTGCAGAAAGAAAAGTTAAATATTTTGCCTCCAGAGGACGTTATTAATGATTTAGACATTTAACATACATTTATGAATTTTATAAGAACAAAGCACGTTCAACTAAACCATTTTTAACTAAATCAGAAATTTCGAATCCACAAAAGAGCGTATCATCAGTCACCCCTTTGCTAATTCTTGTTCTACCCGATTCCCAGGTCTCGATGTATTTGACTTTAGACTTTAGGGACATTTGAATTATTCTAAATTTAATCGTTTAATGATATAAAATTAGATGACATCACAATAGCAACAACAACACAATTCTTTAGAAAAAAAGAAAAATATATTAATACTTATCGTTGCAAATATTAATGAATCTTCAGTTAGAGGATATCACAATAAAAAGAACAACACAATTCTTTAGAAAAAGAGAAAAATTAATTAATATTTAAGGTTGCAAATAATAATGAATCCTCAATTAGAAGACATCACTATAGCAACAACAACACAATTCTTTAGAAAAAAGAAAAATATATTAACGCTTATCGTGAAATATTAATGAGCCTTCAATTTAAGATCAAAATAATCCATAATTTTCTTGTTGATGGATTTTTTACTTTTATCTAACAGCAATAAGTTATCCCTAATAATTTTAATCGTATATATGATTTATATTATGATCTATTTGAAATTGAATGAGTTAATAATGTTGAAAATTCCCAGACCCTAAATGACATTCCAAATAAAGAATATGCTGACAACGTTGAAAGATTAATGATTAGATAAATTTAACAAAACAGAACTGGATGTAGTACGATTAATTTATTGAAAAAGTAATTTATTTAAGTGGAAAGAAGATATTTTACGATCATTAGCATCTGGCGCCAAATGTTTCTTGCGGAGATGAGAAATTATAAACATAAATATACAGTTATTATTTATTATTTAATGAATAATATTGCCTGATAACATACAAAATATGATATCTGGTATTTTAAAAAGTTGACTTTGGGATATAGCTGTAAATTATTTTTTGTCTTCTCTTAATTAGGAAAAAATTTACAATGCAGAAAATGACAAATAATCAAGGAAAATGTGGGAATTTTCATACAGTGTATACATAAACAAACGATTCTATTTTAAAGTAATTTACAAAGGAAACGACTGTTCAGAAAGTTATGAAATAATGTGGATGATATAATGAAGGGTTGGTACTTTGTTTACCGAAAGAAAAGTTACATATTTTGCCTCCAGAGGAGGTTATTAATGATTTAAACATTTAAACATTTAACATATATTTATGGTAATTTAAAAATTTTATATGAATAAAAGTGTTCAGGAAAACTGTTTTTTTTATCAAAGTCAGAAATTTCGAATCCACAATAGAACGTGTCATCAGTAACCTCTTTATTAATCCTTATCCTCCCCGATTTTCAGGTCTCAATCTATGTGACTTTAGACTTTGTGGACATTTGAATTATTCTAAATTTAATCGTTTAATGATATACAATTAGATAACATCACAATAGCAACAACAACACAATTCTTAAAAAAAAGAAATATATATTAACGCTTATCGTTGAAAATATTAATGAACCATCAATTTAATATTGTATAATTTTCTTGTTGACGGATTTTTTCTTTTATCTAAGTGTAATAAGTTATCCCTATTAATTTTAATCTGAGATATGATTTATATTATGATCTATTTCAAATTGAATGAGTTAATAAGGCTGAAAAATCTGAGATGATAAATGACATTCCAAATAAAGAATATGCTGACAACGTTGAAAGATTAATGATTAGATAAATTTAACAAAACAGAACTGGATATAGTACGATTATTGCATTGGAAAAGTAATTTATTTAAGTGGTAAGGAAAAAAAATTATAAGCATTTGCATTTGGCACCAAACGTTTCTTGCGAAGATGAAAAATTATGAAGATAAATATACAATTATTATTCATTCATTTAATGAATAATAATGCCTGATAACATAAACAAATATAATATCTAGTATTTAAAATGTTGTCTTTGGGATATGTTGTAAATTATTTTCTTGTCTTCTCTAAATTAAAAAAGAATTTTACAATGCAGAAAATGACAAATAATCAAGGAAAATGTGGGAATTTTCATATAAAGTGTATCCATAAACAAATGACTTTAGTTTAAAGTAGTTTACAAAGAAAACTACTCTTCAGAAAGTTATTAAATAATGCGGAAGATATAATGAAGTGTTGATACTTTGTTTGCTGTAAGAAAAGCTAAATATTTTGCCTCCAGAGGACGTTATTAATGATTTAAACATTTAACATACATTTATGATAGTTTATCAATTTTATACGAACAAAACTATTTTTTATCTAAATCAGAAATTTCGAATCCACAAAATAACATGTCATCAGTCGCCCCTTCATTAATCCTTGTCCTCACCGATTCCCAGGTCTCAATCCATTTGACTTTAGACATTGGGGACATTTGAATTATTCTAAATTTAATCGTCTAATGATATACAATTAGATGACATCACAATAGCAACAACAACTCAATTCTTTAGAAAAAAAGAAAACTATATTAAAGCTTATCGTTGCAAATATTAACGAACTTTCAATTTAATATCAAAATAATGCATAATTTTCTTGTTGACAAATTTTTACTTTTATCTAACTATTATAAATCATTCCTATTAATTTTAATCTGAGATATGATTAAAAACATTAAGAAAACATGAAATAACATTATGAAGTATTTGAAGTTGAAGGAGTTAATAATGCTGAAAAATCAGATACTAAATGACATTCCAAATAAAGAATATGCTGACAACGTTGAAAGATAATTATTAGATAAATTTAACAAAACAGAACTGGATATAGTACGATTAATTTATTGAAAAAGTAATTTATTTAAGTGGAAAGAAAAATTTTTGCATTGCTTGCATTTTACATTACATACATAATTTGGCGCCAAAACATTCCTTTCGAAGATGAAAAATTATGAGCATAAATATATAGTCATTATTCAGCATGAATGATAATGTCTGATAATGTCTGATATGAATGATAATGTCTGGCAACATTAATTATATGTATATGATATCTTCTATTAAAACAAGTTGGAAATTGCACGTGAACGTAGCAAATCAGGTGCGTTCGTACGATAACGAAGTTTTAAAAATATTCCAATCTTGCTGATATAGTAGAGCGTACTTCGGATACAGTATAGTAGTCGAAATCTTTTTGTGTTCCTGTAAATATACAGAAAGTAATTTTTATTACACCTCAGAACGTATCTCACCTCAGAACGTATCGAAACGTATATCTTATTCATAAAATGTGAAATAGTTGAATATAATTAAAACACGCCCTAAACAATGCTTCCCCGTATAGCATTATGTAGTGGAATACTTTTGTGTGGCCCTGTAATTTAATAATAAAAATTCTTTGCATCACAGATTGTACAGAATGCATAGTTTAGTATATACTTCATAGATTCATGCCAATTCTATTATGTTCGAATGAGTGTAACATCATAAAAATGCATTTGAAACTTTTTTCCCATTGACCGTAATGTAATGGAATACCTTTGATTGTCCCTAATGTAAATGATCTATGCATCCGACTTTCATAACATTTGAAATGTCTCGATAAAATTATGTAATAATTATATTTTTAAAATTTCAAACGATTAAAATGCATTTGAAATTTTTTTCCCAATTGACCCCAATGTAACGGAATCCTTTTGATTGTCCCTGTAATTGATCTATCCATCCGATTTTCATAAAATTTGAAATGACTCGACAAAATTATGTTATAATTATGTATTTTAAATTTCAAATGATTCGGTTGGGTAGTTTTTGCGTTGTTATATGCGGACGGACAGACGGACAGACAGACGGACAGACGGACAGACAGACGGACAGACGGACAGACGGACGGACTGAGCGACAACAATAGGTGCTACGTATTTACATAATTACGAACGCACCTAAAAAGTAGATGTTGAGGTACAGCTATGAATTATTTTCTTGTCTTATCTAAATGAAAAAAATAATTTTATAATGCAGAAAATGACAAATAATCAAGGAATATGTATGGATTTTCATATACAGAGCATCCGCAATCAAACAAGTCGACTTTAACGTAATTTACAGAGGAAACGACTGTTTAGAAAGTTGTGAAATAATGTGGAGGATATAATGAAGGGTTTATACTTTATTTATCGAAAGAAACGTTCAACATTTCACCACCAGAGGCTGTTATTAATAAATTAAACATTTAATAATCATTTACGATAACACTGGTCAACAACTGTTTTGGTGCCGGGGTATTTTTAGCTGATTTTATATGAATTTGATGTCCTGAATTCAAAAATGGCATTAGTTTTTCTCTATCAGCTCAGTTTTTTAAGATAAACTGCTTTTTGTGAAATATATGTTTTATTATTTTAAGGTAAATCCATGTATTAAAAAATGTATGTAAAAATAAAATAAATACAGGATTTTTATTTTTTATAATACACAAATGTTAGTTTTTATTATTATGATATACATATATTGAAATAATAATTTTTTTATTATATTGTACAAATATTTTTACTCACAAAAATAGAGAAAAACGTCACTGATGAAACTGATACTCACTGAATGCTTCGGAAGCTTCTTTTCCGTGACATTCTGGAATATATTTTAGAACAGTGTCTTTTTAAACTCAAACTGTAATCTGAAACCCTTTGCATTATCTAATCTTTTTTGGTAGCGGTCCCCCATAGTCTTAATATTGTGGTGAAATCTTTCGGAATGTTTATCACTTGTACCTTCTTTATTTTTAAGAAAATGCTCTAAGTGGCAATGTAAATAGTGCACTTAAATGCTTCTAGTACACCCAAGAGATTTAAAACTATTATGCTTTTCATTTACCAGTTCTACATAGATTTCTCCTTTGCATTTGCCCGGAATGTTTTTGTGAACTGACACAAAAAAAGTCCAGGCTTTTTATTCAGCCTCATTCGTTGAATTTACGAAAGCAGGATCCTTAATCAGTTGTCTTATTTGTTGTCCGTTAAACATTCCTGCTTTAATATCTTCATAACTCAATTCGGGTGTTTTTACCTTATATATGCAAATCATGACCCGTTCTTATGGAGAATTTACACAAACTGCTTCATAGGACAGAGCTTGATATGCAGTGCAGAAAATGATTTTCTTTCGCCCAACTAAAGTGTTATTAATGACATTCCTTTCTCCAACATCCATGTTTTCTTGCTACCTAAAAGATGATCAGAAGGACAATATTCATCCTCACTAAGCTCTGGTAGCTGATGAAACGTTGGGATCGGTAGTTCCTCTGAATGAGGAAGTGGGGGTCTTGAAGACACTAAATCATGATAAGTTTTTTTATTACAATTGTTTCGATTAATTCAAATAGTATTCCAGTGCTAGGTAGGAATAATAGTCATAGAAATGGTTTTGGAGTTCTCTCCAAACCATTGGTAAACCGAATTTGAGACTTATTCTCTTCCGTCAGCTCACTGTCATAAATGCTCTGTACAAGTTTTACAGACCTGTTGCGGTGCGCAGATTTTATCCTGACCACCAAGTCTAACCCCAAAGTATGCAAAATAAGCTCTCTTTACAAAGTCAGTAACATATTTTCTGTGTTCTTTCAACTTTTATTCTCCGCATATGTAGCAAAACTTATCTGGATGATTTATACAACTTTTTCTACTTGAACTCATTTAAATTCTATTCTACAACGCAAACACAACAATCTACAACACTACGAGTTTTACGTTAAATTGATACGAATTCTACCTTAAACACAAATATCATGGAAGTTCAAAACTTTAGAAAGTCGAAGAAAGCCAGTTTTGTTTCCATGGAGCGAACTCTGAAACTAACCTTATCTCTTGGAGGCTTTTACATTTGGCTTTATGGATGAGCTGCTCGAAATCATAAGGATGCGCGGATCTTCAGTTTTGCTTGCACATTTCTTTTTTTCGAGATCTTGTGGTATTTCAACGTCCTCCTAATCGCCTTGAGCGTCGTTACAGGGCTATGTATCATAAGGTCAGTTTAAGTGTTCAAGGTCACTTTAGTTCTAAAAAATCTTTAGTTCGCTTTGCATATCTAAAAAAGTAGAGCTGATAGAGAAAAACTGATTGCATATTTGGAATCAGCGTCCCAAAAATATCCAAAATCAGTTGTAAAATCTCAGGCACCAAAAAAAAAATTTTTTTTTTGTAGGCCTGTGTAATTTATAAATTTTATGACAGCAAAATTAATTTTTATATTATTCAGAAATTTCGAATCGACTTCACAGAAATACATGTCATCAGTCACCACTTTCAAAATCCCTGTAGTTTCCAATTCACAGGCATCGATCTATGTGACTTTTGGCTTTGGGGCCATTTGAAACATCTGGTAAGTCGTAATAATTATAAAACTTTATTCGATGTTGAATACACTGTTTCACAACATGTCCTTTGCTTAATAAATGTATGCTTAAAATGTAATCATTAAAAAAACTTTACTAGATCGTGAAGACACTACTTCACAACATGTTCTTTGCATTTACCTGATATATTGTGGTCAACTGTGGAAGAGGTTATCTTACGATTTCAGATAATAACTGAAAATTGTAGCCGTCATGCGGAGCAGGTATTGTTGTGATAAAATTTGCAAACTATAATAAATGTATGCTTAAAATATAATAAAAAAATAAAACCTTTACTCGATCTTGAAGACACTTTTTCACAACATGTTCTTCGCATTTACCTGGATATATTGTGGTCAACTGCGGAACAGGTTATTTTATGATTCCAGATGATAACCAGTGTTCTGGCTGACATTTGACCAACGTTAGTAATTTGGCTAATTAAAATTAAAAAACATTCGCCAAATGAAAAAAGTACTCGCAAAATATATTCGACGTGTATCACAAAAAAAAGAATATATACATATATATATATATATATATAATCCTTTAATGTAGAATCCTTTTTTCAATATATTCTAAAATAACCTAAATTTTTAAATCTGCGACAAAAATTGTTATTAATCTAATTTCAACTATCCGCTACAAATATATTAAAAATATGTATATATCAAAAATACGTATGTGTGCATATGTATGAAAGACGAAAAAGTAAAGAAAGAAAAAGCAAAAACTGAGCACTAGCCATTTGGCGAATCTAATCGCTTGTTTACTCGCCAAATGAAAAATTTAGTCGCAATTTGGCGCAAAGGCGAGCGACAGCGAGAACACTGATGATAACTGAAAATTGTGGTCGTCATGCGGAGCCTGGTTTCGTTGTGATAAAGTTTGCAAACTATAATAAATGTATGCTTAAAAGGTAATCATTAAAAAAAACTTAACTCGATCTTAAAGGCACTATTTCACAACATGTTCTTCGCATTTACCTAGATATATTGTGGTCAACTGTGGAATAGGTTATTTGACGATTCCAGATGATAACTGAAAATTCTGGTCGTCATGCGGAGCAAGTTTTGTTATGTAAAGCTTGCAAACTATAATAAATGTATGCTTAAAATGTAATCATTAAAAAAACCTAACTCGATCGTGAAGACGCTATTTCAGAACATGTTCTTTGCATTTACCTGGATATACTATGGTCAACTATGGAACAAGTTATTTTACGATTTCAGATGATAACTGAAGATTTATTTTAACCCGTTAGTGCCTAGAGTCCCTTTTAGGGACGATTATAAAAAATGCAATAAAGCACTTTTCAGACCAGTAAATAGAAAAATAAATAAGCACTATTTTTCACGGGACAAATTCCTCAATAAATTAAGATTAGTTATTCATCTTTTAAAAGTGGTGGGAAACTCAAAATTTCATTTTTAATGAAAAAAAAAAAATTTGGGCATTAATGAGTTAATTCATGTACTAGAAATATTCTGAATAATTTTTTAAATTACATCTTTTAAGTAAGCTCTAAGGAAAAGGGGAGAAGGAAATTAAGAGGAATTATTACTTTGATATCATTAGGGTTTTGTCGTCTGTCTGTCACAGAGTCCATACACAAAAACTAGGGGAAGATGAGAATACTTGAGCCACTTTTTAAATTTTATTATTTTTTATATTTTTATACTTTGTTAGAACAAAATAAAATATTGAAGAAAAAAATTTGATATATTTTTTTAAACTGAAAACCACTTTCAATTAATTTTGAACTATTTTTCTATATCTAATAAATTTTTACTTTTTGTTGTACATCGTGGCTCAAGTATTCCCATGAGGGGGATACTTGAGCCATGGTGAAGGGATACTTGAGCCAGTACGGAAAAATACCTACAATAGTAATTTTTGTCGCTTTATTTTTGCACAAATATTTTACAGAATGATGAATTATGATACATAAAGTCCTTCAAAACCAATTGAGAAAACAAAGCTAGTAATACGATCATTTTTTTGTCGTTATAACTGGTGCTTAAAGGATCATTTCAACTTCGATGGTAGCTACATCCTCAGTTGGGGGCCATTTAAATTTGGAATCTGGAATTCTTTGAGTAAATTTAATTTTCAATTCATCTTCTGAAATTTTAAGCACTTATCCAACAAATCCTTTTACAGTTTTCTTTCCGGCATATTTTACTAGCAACCAATCATCAACAGAAGTTTTTCTGTTCATATCCTCACAATCATTGACAGAATTTTCATCTAATGATATTGTCGAATTCATGCTTTTAATTGAGTAGATGTCGGAGTTTCAGTGAGATGTATCATTCCACTCTTTCAAACACTTTTTTGATTTCACAGGAAAAGATTTTGTCTTCCCCTTTGGATCCATGCAGGTAAGTTTGAACTGTGATTTTTGTTGTTTTTTTTTTTTTTTTTTTGTTTTTTGAGCGCTCTTTTTAGCAATTTTTCTTCAAATTTCTTTCAAAAAAAAGTTGCAGTAACAGAAGTTAGAATTTCAATATAAAATATTAATCTTAATATATTATATTAAAAAATAAATATTTGAATATGTTGGACCTAACTAATTAATGTATTAGAGATTATAACCTGTAAAACAATTTAAAAAAGTTATTTTAATGTAATAAAAGTTAAATTGTAAACTATGTTTACATTTATCTGGACAGGGTATTGTTAAGTCAAAATGAAAAATAAGATGGATATTTTCATTTAAAAAATATACATTTTTAATCATTTTTTTTTTCTAAGTCATTATTTTTTTAAGAAAAAAAAATAAAAATTATTCTTGCTTTTATCCAGAAAAAAATTTAGTGAATATAAGGACGTAATTTTACTTTTCGTTTGTTTCACCCATGTCTAATTTCCTAGTGTGAATGGTTGAGCCATGGCTCAAGTATCCCCATTACCACTATTTTTTTTTTTTTTACCAGAGTTTTACTAAGTAAAACATGCAGCTATTTGAACTATTTTAGATTTAAAATACAATTGAATTATACTTATTAATTTTATCTATATTGTTGCAACTCTAAACAAAACTTTGATTACGAAAATAAATAAATAAATAAATAAAAGCATGCACCTAAATATTTACTTCAGATAGGGAAAAACCTATTAATCATTATATTTTCAAAATGATACCAAGGTATGTGATTTCTTTTTTACATGTTCAGAACAATAAATATGTTTCCATATTGCCAGTTTTAGAAAGAAAAATTTACCAACAGTAGAAATATTAGGGGTGGATCAAGTATCCCCTATGCTCAAGTGTCCTTACTCTCCCCTATATATGTCAGAGAATTCAAATTTTAAGTACTTAGAGCTGAATACCTCTTGTCACACAACAAATCATAAAATTGTTAAAAAGACTATTATCTTAATTTAAATATTATTTTTTAAATTTATCAGTTCATTTTGTTGTTGTTTTTCTATTCTAATTGTTGCTAATTTTTATTAGTTATTAATATAGTTAATATAAAAAATATTTCATTTTTTACCTTTTACTTTTAAAAGAGATGGACTGTTGCCACAATTATAAAATTGGTATTACAAACTGCAAAAAGATTAATGCTTCAAAAATAAATTGCGATACAGCTTTTAAACAAAATGCATTTAAACATATACATTTTGTTCCCTAAACGATGGTGTAAAAATTAAAAGTGTGCGAAATTTAGATGTTGAATCATTTGCAGTAGAGTGAATTTACAAAGTGAAATTTTATTTCTTCTAATTGTTGCACGCAAGTTTAAATAAAATTATTATGTATGTAAGATAAATTAATGGATTAAATAGATCACATAAAAACGTGGTTGTTTGTTTTTATTTCATCATATTAATCATATATATCATCTATTTTGACACGCGAAATGAAATATTTTTTATATGCATTAAATTATTATTCATTTAAAGTAATAGCCGCCTCTGGTGACCAGTTTGGTTTCCCTTAAATTTATGTTAAGCTTTGCATTATTTCAATTTTATTCATAATTATATTTACATGCGTACCATTACAAAATCTGCAGATTCTGATAGAGAAATCAACAAATCTATGCGATCAAGACAACATTCAGGGGAAGATTCTGTTAACATTCTTTTCTGGTTGGCGCGATATGTGAAAAAATCCCAATATAGCGCCGAAAAGCCGTTTTTCATTTGTTAATTTAATGAAAAAATGTGCCTGAAGGAGATATTAAACGAAACCCTTTATGCAATATCCGATCACAGTTACCTACTTGCTTTTTCATTTGCATTTGGAGAAAAGTGCTTTTTTATGAAACTAATTCATAAAAGCACTACATGTAAAAAAAATTGTTGAATAAAAATATTGATATAAAAAAGTTGCAGAATATTAACCAGATAAAACATTATTATTTTAAGCTCATTTTGTGTCAAAAAATTGCAATACAACATTTTAAAACCCTGATTGTGTACACTTAGCACACAAAATTTTAACTGCATATTCTAAATAAAATTTTCTTTTACTATTTTACCAATTATTTGACCGACATATAGATTACAATTTTTTTATGAAATAATAAAAAGTCATGCAGTGAAGGTTTATAAAGATTAATTAGTAGTCCAAATATATAAATTTTATCTCGCGGAAATTCAGCTGTTTTATCTTTTTTATAACATAAGCAGCTTTGAAAACACGCATGACGTTTCTGAAATTAAAAAATAAATCTTTAAGTCCATTTATCTAGTCTATTTTCTTTCTAACATTTAGACTCCAAGAATTTGTCAAAGAATAACGGATTTCCTTGAAATTTTTATAATGGCACATTATATCACAACTAAGAGATTAAAGCAGTCAATGTGAGAATCTTAAAATGTCTTTTTCTAATTTGTTGAGGTTTAAAATTATTTTTGTTCATCTGTTTACTATTTCAAAAATTATTTATCCAGTTATTGATTTGATTAAAATAATCTCATATTTTGATTTTTAAATTTTTTTACTACATATGCCGCATTTAAATCTGAAATAAAATAATAAAATATGGTAAAATAATATAAAATCTATTTTATTTTATTTTTTAAAATTACTATCATAATTCGAATTTTTATAACATAAACAATTGTTTTTACAAACATACAAAGCTTCTGAAATAAATCTTCAAATCCATTTATTTAATTTATGTTATTTTTTAAAATTTACAAACGTTAAAATTCAGAGGATTGGGCAAAGAATTACGGATTTCCTTGAAATTTTTATAATAGCACATTATATCATAACTAAGAGATTAAAGTTGTCAATGTGAAAATCTTAAAATGTCTTTTTTCTAGTTTGTTGAGATTTATAATTATTTTTATTCTTCTGTTTACTATTTAAAAAATTCTTTATCCAGTAATTAATTTTATTAAAATAATCTCACATTTTGATTTTTCAATTTCTTTACTACATATACAGTATTTAAATCAGAAATAAAGTAATAAAATACGGTAAAATAATCCAAACTCAATTTTATTTTATTTTTTAAATTACTGTCAAAATTTCAATTTTATAACATAAACATCTGTTTTTAAAAACACATACTAAGCTTCTGAAATTTTAAAATAAATCTTCAAATCCATTTATTTAATTTATGTTCTTTTCTAAAATTTACAAACATTATGTTTCTAAGAATTTGTCAAAGAATTACGGATATCCTTGAAATTTTTATAATAGCATATTATATCACAATTAACAGATTAAAGTCGTCAATGTGAAAATCTTAAAATGCCTTTTTCTAATTTGTTGAGGTTTAAAATTATTTTTGTTTTTCTGTTTACTATTTCAATAATTATTTATCAAGTTATTGATTTGATTAAAATAATCTCTTATTTTGATTTTTCAATTCTTTTAGTACATATGCAGCATTTAAATCTCAAATAAAGTAATAAAATATGGTAAAATAATATAAAATCTATTTTATTTTATTTTTAAAATTACTATCATAATTTGAATTTTTGTAACATAAACAACTGTTTTTACAAACATACTACGCTTCTGAAATTTTAAAATAAATCTTCAAATCCATTTATTTAATTTATGTTATTTTTTAAAATTTTACAAACATTAAGATTTCAAGAATTTGTCAATGAATTACGAATTTTTTTATAATACTACATTATATTACAACAAAGAGATTAAAGTAGTCAATGTGAAAATCTTAAAACGACTTTTTCTAATTTGTTGAAATTTTTAATTATTTTTGTTTTTCTGTTTACTATTTCAAAAATTCTTTATCCAGTAATTAATTTGACTAAAGTAATCTCAGATTTTGATTTTTCAATTTCTTTACTACATATACAGTACTTAAATCAGAAATAGAGTAATAAAATATGGTAAAATATTATAAACTCTATTTTATTTTATTTTATTTTTTAAATTACTATCAAAATCTGAATCTTATAACGTAAACAACTGTTTTTAAAAACACATACTGAGCTTCTGAATATTTAAAATAAATCTTCAAATTCATTTATTTAATTTGTGTTCTTTTCTAAAATTTACAAACAAGATTTCAAGAATTTGTCAATGAATTACGAATTTCCTTGATTTTTTTTATACTGGCACAATATATCACAACTAAGAGATTAAAGTAGTCAATGTGAAAATCATAACTTTTTTTTTTTTTTTTTTTTTTTGATAATTTGCTAAGATTTATAATTGTTTGTATTCTTTTGTTCAACTATTTGAAAAATGATTCCATTCCCAGTAACTAACCTTATTAACAGAATCGCATCTTTTAAATTTGCGATTTTTTTATAACTATCTTTAGAATATTTAAAATAGAAGTAAAGATAAAAAATAGGGGGGAAATATAATCTATTTAGCTTTTGTATATTAAAAAAAAAATTTATATACTTAAAAGAAGTTCAAAATCTTTTTATTCAAACTTTAAACATTTTCCATTAAACTATTTACTTTTAGGTGTGTTCGTAATCATCTAATTACGTAGAACTAGTATTTGTCATCTGGTCCATTCATCTGTCCATCTGTCCGCTTTTAACAATGCAAAAAATACACAACTGAATAGTTTGATATTTAATATATAGAATCATTACATAATTATGTCAGTTCATTTTAAAGTTTTAGAAAGTTGAATCATATAAAGATAATAATAAACGTTTTTTTTTTCATTATATTAAATCTTGTCGTATGTAATAGTTTCAGTGATATGCCATGATAGAAGTTGCCATGATGATTACGTCATTTTTAAAATAGAATCATATTATTTCTGTATTGCTACACTTAAAATTATATAAAATCGTAATAAATTTTGTATTTATGCATTTTTTCATAAGAGTGCAACAGTTATTGCACAAAGTTTTGAATATTTATACAATTAGTTGTAATACAAACTAAATTTCGTTGCTGATCTGACGTACAATTTCTGCCTTTTTTTAATTACAGTGTCAACAACGCAAAACGTTTTTATGCTCATGTATCCTTAATGTAGTCTTTTTTAATCAAATTTTAAACTATTGATAAAAGATTGTGTATCACATCCCATTTTTACGCAAATTTGACAGTTATGACATGAAAACAATTTTAGAATATCCTGATTACAATCCAACACCTAAATTAAATTGAAGCAATCAGTCAAAAACGTTATATTTTTCCACAAAAATCAGCGTACGTTGTGTGGAAGCCGGTCTTTGCAGTAACTGAGAGCCATAAAATTGGCGCATGCGTATTTGAATTCTAGTTTGACGTCTGCTCGAAAATAAAAGCAGAGCGAAAGAATGATGTAGAATTAATCGGTCTTATGTTTTGGAACGTAAACTTTCATTAATCATTTTCGAATCGCAATTGAAAAAATATGTATGATATATGAGATTTTCATTAAATATAAATTAAATTTACGTTTTGTCATATATAAGTAATTTTTAACTACGAAATTTTTCATATTTACATTTGTAATGAAAAGTAAATAATAATAATTATAATAATAAACAAATAAATAAATAAAATAAATACAAATACTTATGACTAAAATGCAATATTTTTTTGTTGCTATTTCAATTTTTTATAGTTATTTCAATGCATCGTCTACTATGCTTAACACAGAAATAAATTTTCGTTCCGAAAAATAAGTAAGAGCGGGAATCGAACTCATTTAGAAAAATTTTAAATCATGCTACAAAGCCGCTTGCCAAAGAGGAAAATTTATCCGATTATAAACTGTAGCACAGTTTAGATTCGATCTCGAGTTCCAGTACACGACAAAGCAGAGTTCAAATTCGCATGCGCCAACTTTGTGGCTCTCAGTTGCTGCAATAACTATTTCCCTTGATGTTCCTTAGATATATCATTGGTGACATTTATTTCAAATGCTTTGCAGTAAAACTTCAAAAAAGGTCATTTGTTTCCATGCAAAAATGGTTATGTTCATGTACATAATTTCATAAAGCGACCACAGATAAAAATAAGCTTTGTCTCGTGCACCTGAAACAGAACCTTTAATGACTGCAAAATAAAAGCGTATAAGATTGAATTGGTGTAAATCAATACGTTTATGAAGCGAGGAAGATTGCAAAAATATATTATTTAGTGATGAAAGTATGTTTTCTGTTTCATATGATAATCAAGGTAATCGATTTTGGAGAATGGAGCAAAAAGCATTTGATAAAGAATGCCTTAAACGTTCCGTAAAATTTCCTTCTAGTGTCATGGTTTGCGGTTGCATGAGAGTGGAAAGACCTGGAAAGTTACGCATCGTCTACGAAATAGTTAACTCTCAGATATATCAAGAAACTTTGGAATATTGCATGTTTCCATCATCAGAAGCTTTGTTTGAAGATGAGTTCATCTTCAACAACATTTAGCGTCGTCCTATACATTGGTATCAATTAAGAATCCATTCCGAAAGCGCAACATTAGTGTACTTCCTTGGCCGCCAAACTCACCAAACTCACCAAACCTTAATCCCATCGAAGACTTATTGTGTATAATGAAGAAAAAACTCCAACAAAATCTGGTGCGCATATGACATCTGTGCTAAAAATGAGTCACGAGAATTGAATTCCACACACACAAAAAAATGTAAGTTAGAAGAAAGCATCTAATAAAAATAAATGAAATAAGAAAAATGGTAGCATACATCGATATATCTATATTATAAAGGCCAAACGTATCTGTGCGTAATGCATACGTCAGTTTGCGAATGGCAACACTTTCACATGCAATTCAGTTTTGCAATTTTCGGTACTGCAAATTTTATATTTCTAAACATCGCATACTTTCAATTTTTATACCATCGTATAGAGAAAAAAAGGTTCTTTTAAATGCAATTTTTTTTAAAAGCTGTATCTAAATTTATTCTTGACATATTAATATTTTTTATGCTTTTTAGTACGAATTTTGAAATTGTGGCATCAGAAATACGTCATTTCCTTTTAAAATTGATGTAAATTGAAATGTGCACGTGTAAATTTTGAGAAGATGAAAATTATGACGGGTTTACATTTCACGTGAAATTCTAAAATCGTGTCAATTTGAAATAATCTTTTTTTTTTTTCATTCCCATTTATATCAAATATAAGGGCCTCAATTGATAATTTCATCATAATAACTGATCTTTATTATATTTTGCGGATTACATATGCGATTAAGATTTAATTTCGCTAACTTGGACAACTGAGTTTTATAGAAATAATATTTTCCCCTTAATTTTAGCTTTAAATAATACTAGTACACCGAACCCGGGGTTCCCGGGTCACAAAGTAAAGGTGAAAAACTTTTTAAAAATTTAAAATTGGAAAGTCTAATAAATTTTTTCTGCGTAATAGGTTTTTAAATTGCCAACTAATTCCAAACAGCAATTTTATATGAAACATATTATTTATGTAATCATATACAGCTTTAAAAATTATTGGTATTTCCTAATTAGACGCAAGATAGAAGTTATTAACCAAAGATTTCGCCAAAGGATAAAATTGCATTCTCAGTTTTTAAAAACAACTAAGAAAATATGACATCCAGATATTCTTTAAAATACATTTTTGTAAAGGTTAATTGATGTATCTTTTGTAAAATAAGTTTACAACGAACTAAAAGTCATTAAATTTATAGATAAAAACGAAATAAAACCAACAACATTCACCGGGTTTTATAGGCGACGATATATTGAATTAACAGGTTTTAATTACTATTTTTTTCAGTTTCTATGAAAAAATGACAACTAAAATATACAGTGATCTGTTATTTTCCATGGAGAAAAGAGATAGATGGAGATGCAGTATGCAATTAAAACGGTTTTATGGTCGTTATTCTTCCAATTTAAGTCTCTCATTCGGTCCAAACAAAACAATTACGTGGAACAGAGATCGAATCTTTTAACATCATTTTTTCTTTAAATGAAAAAGATCTGATTATATTTTAGCATTATGAAATAGCATTTCATTGTATTATGAATTAAAATTGCATCGCTAAAAGTTTTTCTTTTCTGCGAAAGCACGCGGTTGTGTTTGATGCAATGCAGCGAATTTTAGGGTTACATTTTTTGCGTCACCTCCTGCCACTAAACTGCATCGCTATTGTTTTTTTCTTTTTTACTCTATGGCTATTTTTCCTCTTTCCCACATAAATGCGATACTCAAGTTGCCACCATTAGAGAAATTGAACCAAAAACTACTAAAAAATTAATATCTCAAAAACAAATTGAGATACGGTTTTCTAACAAATGGCATTTAAAAGTGCATTTTTTTCTCTAAACGATTGTATAAAGATTGAAAACGTGCAATGTCTAGAAGTTTAAAAATTTACAATAGCGAAAATTGCAAAACCGGAATTTCATCGGAAAGTGTTGCCATTCAAAACATGACGTATGCGTTACGCACAGATACGTTTGGCCTTTATTATATAGATTTGTTTCAGAGTTAGACTTACCATTGTACGATGCACTTTTTACTGTAGCTAATTTTGAAGTTTTATTATAAATCAATGAAACAATTCCTTCTTAAATATTTTCTTCGTCGAAATTCAACGGGTTTCAACTAGTTTTATTAAAATATATAATTGTTTTACATTTTCACATGCGAAGTATAAAATATTGTTTTGGCGATTAAAAAATGCTATTGAAAGATTACCACAAAATCTTTAAATTAACCACAAAATCTCAAAATTACTGTTTTTATGACATTTTTCTTTTAAATAGAGAAAAAAATAACAGATTTCTTTTCTTGGTTAAAAGTTTTTTATATGTTTTATTGTATTTCAATATTTCTGGGGGTGTAAATGTTTACTATTTACTCCCTGTACTCTGATTCGGTTATCTACGAAGATATCTAGCCGGTGAAAATGACGCACACCAAAATTCTGCGATGTATGCAAATAAATTATGCTTTTTTCATCAGATTTTTTTAAATATCATTCTTAAACTATTTGGAACTAATTTATGACAATAGGTGCATTCAGTAGGTTACCCTCATGGCTACCTTCTGGTACAAGCAGAATCGAAATCCGATATGTATTTTTTTCAGATTTTCATGACGATAGAATTATGCTTGACTTTTAATATCGTTACGTACTATGTGTATTAAGCCTTCGTTTCGCTCAGACAATTATATCCTATACAATATATTAAAAAAAGATTTTTTTTCAAGTTACTTAATTAGCTCCTCTACCCTTAAATTCTAAATAATTTTTTGAATGTTTAATAATCTGTAAATTTGCGGGTCAATACTCTATATATAACGGTATACCGTATGTCAGTGTCAATAAAAGAAAATGTTTGAAGAAGTAGAAAGAACTCAAAGTTTACTGAAAAATACATATATATTCATATTTTATATCATTGTGTTTTCTTTTCTAAATGCACTGAATATATTCCACCTACATTCCTAAAATTTTATGCAAATTATTTCAAAGTTTATCTGCATGTCATTCAAAAGCATACAAATATAGATCTTTACAATTCTCTCTCAAAAAAATCTTTTGTCCATATCTAAAGTAAAATTTTTATCTCTTTTATTCGAATAAAAGAAAAAGAAGTTTTTAACAAATGAAATGCACCCTCATGTGTTTGTGAAGGAAGATTTTGTTCAGTCTCCAAATTGACCCCTCATTATTTGTTGATTTTAGATATTTTGCATAAAATCAATAAACACTTTATGTACTTAGAGCAATAACTTAAGAAAATTGTTTATTATGCGAAATAAATTAAAATATATAACTTACTTATAAATGGAAAAGAAAATACTATTGTCCGTTTTTTCTTTATTTCTTTTCGGTGCAGTATATATAAGTATTGTTTGATGTTTTTGGAATAAGCATGATAAAAATTTATACATTACACTGTTAAAAATAAAAGTGACAAACCAGTTGCATTTTGCTCCCAGGGGTGAAAAGGTGTTACCATTTGACATCCGCGGGCTTGAAAATGGGTTTGCGGTGCCGTTTGATCCCTCACTAAGTGATTCACACTAATTAGGGTACCGCGCAATGCATACCATTGGAATATTTTCACCCCTTAGCCATTTGCGCATGCTGTGTGACGAGTGCCCTTTCCCTTCAACTCGCCGTCACTGGTGGATCAAAACAGCAATTTCTCCCTACGAAGACTATCACCGTGCATGTGCTATCCCAAATTTGTTTAGAACTTCGGATGGCTAACTTTTGGTGAGCTTTTTATATAAAGCAACCTTTGAATTTAAGGTATTTGAACATTTCAGGGAGCCTTTGAAAATGAGATCGATGCGATGGCCAAACAGTTAGAGCGCCAAACTTGCAATCAGACGTTGTGGGTTCAAATCGTTCGTGGGCCGAAAGTCGGTTTATAATTTATTTTTATTATTGGGCATTCTGGATTAGGAGGGAATCTTTTCACCCTAATTATGGGTTCCATTCTGGCTCTCCTAGGCTGTCACCAGTGAGACAAGCCTTTCACCTAACAGTGTAGCATAATGTTTAAAAAACCTTTTACAAACGTCAATTTTGTTGACCTTGTATCTAAAAAATTCGCGTGCGCTACTACATTTGACATTGAAATATATTTTTATATTTATTATTATAAGAAACACATTTCAAAAACTTTTAAAAGTTAAAAATAGTGATTTTAATCAATATATATACATATATACAGGGTGATTCCAAATTTTTTTTACAATAACAGAGGGGTCATAGTACACATCAAGACAAACAATATTAAATAGGAGACCAAGGGTCCCAAACATTTTCCAAAGGAGATAGCCGTCATTAAAGTTTAGGGACCAAAATTTCAAATAAACATAAAAAACGGAAAAATCGATCGATTGATTTGCGGTTTTCACTAAAATTATTCTTTATGTCGGCATTTTCTTGAAATTAAATAATAAAGATAAATTTCAAAAAATGCCGATAGAGGGCGCTTTAGAATTTGGAGTAACGAACAACTATTTTTTGCCGGTATTTTTTGCATTTCATTAAATGTTTTCGTAAGCTTAGACTCAAACTTGAATTTTGAGCTCAAAATCTGAAAGTGGGAGTGGTTAAGTAGCACAAACTGAACTGTGCTCTGAGGGTTCAAATTTCAAATGATTATAAAAAACGGAAAAATTGGTTCATTGATTTGCGGTTTTCAATAAAACTATTCTTTATGTCGGTTTTTTCTTAAAAATAAATTATAAAGGTAATTTTCAAAAAATGCCGATAGAGGGCGCTTTAGACTTTGAAGTAACGAACAACTCTTTTTTGGTGTTATTTTTTGCATCTTATTAAATGCTTTCGTAAGCTTAGATTTAAACTTAAATTTTGAGCTCAAAATCTGAATAGTTGGGAGTGGTTAAGTAGACAAACTAAACTGTGTTCAGAGGGTTCAAATTTCAAATGATTATAAAAAACGGAAAAATTGGTCGATTCGTTTGTGGTTTTCGCTAAAACTAATTTTTAAATGAGCATTTTCTTGAAAATAAATTTTAAAGATAATTTTCACAAAATGCCGATAGAGGGCGCCCGAGACTTTGGAGTAGTGTACAACTATTTTTAAGTGTTATTTTTTTTATCTCATTAAATGCTTTCAAATGCATAAACTTAAATTTTAGGCTCAAATTCTGTATCGTTGGGAGTGTTTAAGTAGCGAAAAATTTAATTGTGTTCGAGGAAGGGGGAGGGTTAAATTTCAACTCCTAAAGACAGTTCAATTTGCGCTACTTAACTACTCCTAATTATTCAGATTTTGAGCTCAAAACTAAAGTTTAAATCTAAGCTTCCGAAAACATTTAATAAGTTTTTTGCAAGCATTTAATTAGAACAAAAAATAATGGTTAAAATTAATTGTTGGTTACTCGGAAGTTTAAGGCGCCCTCTAATGAAATTTTTTTAAATTTATCTTTAAAATTTATTTTCAAGAAGATACTGACTTAAAGAATAGTTTTATTTTAAACCGCAAACGAATCAACAAATTTTTCCATTTTCTATAATTATTTTAATTTTGAACACCCCCCCCCCCTTAAACAGAGTTCAGTTTGTGCTACTTAACTACTCCCTACAATTCAGATTTTGAGCTCAAAATTTAAGTTTAAGTCTAAGCTTCCGAAAACATTTAATGAGATGCAAAAAATAACGGCAAAAAATAGTTGTTCGTTACTTTAAAGTCTAAAGCGCCCTCTATCGATATTTTTTGAAATTTATCTTTATAATTTATTTTTAAGAATATACCGACATAAAGAATAGTTTTAGTGAAAACCGCAAATCAATGAACCAATTTTCCGTTTTTTTAATAATCATTTGAAATTTGAACCCTTTGAACACAATTCATTTTGTGCTACTTAACCACTCCCACTTTCAGATTTTGAGCTCAAAAATTAAGTTTGAGTTTAAGCTTACGAAAACACTTAATGAGGTGCCAAAAAAAAAACGGAAAAAAATAGTTGTTCGTTACTCCAAAGTCTAAAGCGCCCTCTATCGGCATTTTTTGAAATTTATCTTTATAATTTAATTTCAAGAAAATGCCGACATAAAGAATAATTTTAGTGAAAACCGCAAATCAACCGACCGATTTTCCCGTTTTTCATGTTTATTTGAAATTCTGGTCCCTAAACTTTAATGATGGCTATCTCCTTTGGAAAACGTTTGGGACCCTTGGTCTCCTATTTAATATTGTTTGTCTCGATGTGTACTATCACCCCTCTTTTATTGTAAAAAAAAAAAAAATGGAATCACCCTGTATATGAAGTGGTTAAAAATATCTAAAATATTATAGATATATCAGTGTCGAAAAAAGAAAATGTTTTAAGAAAGATGTATAAATCAAACATTTCTGGAAAATAAATGTATTTATTTATATATTCCTACTTTGTTGTATTCACTTTTCTATAAGCACTGAAAATATTCCACCCACATTCCTAAAATATTATTTCAATTAATTCAAAGTATATCTTCAGTCATTTTAAAAATATGCAAAGTAGATCTTTATAATTCTCTGCAAAGAAAAACAATTCTTTTTTGTCCACATGTGAAGTAAAAGTTTTTCTCTTTTAGTCGATCGAAAGAAAAATATAGTTTTCAACAAATCAGATGCACACTCATGCGTTAGTGAGTGAAGATATTACGCAAATCTTGAAACTGACAGCTTGTTATTAGCTGATTTCAGATACTTTACATAAAAATAATTAAATTATTTAAATAACTAACAGCCAAAACTTAAGAAAAAGGTTTATTATGCGAAATCGATTGAAAGATATAACTTACTTATAAACAGTAAAGAAAGCACTTTTTTCCAGTTTTTATTTCAGCGTAGTAAATTTAAATGCTCTTTGCTGTTTTTTGGAATGAGCATGCCAAAAATGTATACATTAGTATAATGCTTAAAAAATAACTTACCTACTTACTTACTTAACTGTAAATGTCAATTTTGTTGACCCGTATCTAAAAAATTCACATGTGTTACTACACTTGACTTTGAAAAAAATATTTTAAAAATTATTATTATAGTGAAAAACAAGTTTCAAAAAAAATTTGTATGTATATCAGAAATAGTGATTTGAATCAATATATTTTGGAAGTGTGTGACAACTATCTAAATAAATGTTATAGATATACCAGAGTCAAGAAAAGAAAATGATTGAAGATAGACTAATAAAACAAGCTTTTCTGCAATAAAAATGCATAGATTTATTTACATAGTCCTATTTATATGCCATCGTATTAAATTCTCTAAATGCAATGAAAATATTCCACCCACATTCCTAAAATATTATTCCAATTACTTCAAAGTATATCTGCACGTCCTTCTAAAAATATATAAATGTAAATCTTTATAATTCTCCGCAAAGAAAAACAATTTTCTTTTGTCTACATCCAAAATAAAAGTTTTTATCACTTTTATTCGATCGAAAGAAAAAAAAATTTTCAACAAATGAGATGCACCCTCATGTGTTTGTGAAACAAGACTTTATTCAAGTCTGGAAATTGCCAGCTTATTATAATCTGCTTTAAGACATTTTGCATAAAATCATTAAACTTACAGCAATAACGTAAGAATGATGTTTATATTGTGAAATAAATTGAAATATAAAGCTTACTTGTAAAGAATAAAGAACAGACTTTTTCCCGTTTTGCTTTTTTTTTCTTTTTAGTGTCGTAAATTAATTTAAGTATTCCTTGCTGTTTTTGGAATAAGCATGTCGAAAATGTATACATTTGTATAATAAAAAAAATCTAAAAAATTCCCATGTGACTTGAAAAAATATTTTTATATTTATTATTATAATGATAAACAAGTTTCAAAAAGTTTTAATAAGTATTTCAGAAAAAATGATTTTAATCAAAATATTTTGAAGTGGTTAAAAAATATCTAAAATAATATCAATATTCCAGTGTCAAAAAAAGAAAATGTTTTAAGAAATACGAATAAATCAAATCTTTTTGAAAAAAAAATATTGATATTTATTTATATATTCCTATTTATATGTCATTGTATTTACTTTTCTAATTGCACAGAAAATATTTCACCCTTATTTCTATAATATTATTCCAATTACTTCACGCTATTTTAAGAATATGCAAAGTAGACCTTTATAATTCTCCGCAAAGAAAAATAATTTTCTTTTGTCCACATCTAAAATAAGAGTTTTTGTCACTTTTATTCGATCGAAAGAAAAAAATAGTTTTCAACAAATGAGATGCACACTCATGTGCTAGTGAAAGAAGCCTTTATTCAAGTCTGGAAATTGCCAGCTTATTATTAGTTGCTTTAAGACATTTTGCATAAAATCAATAAACGCTTTTATAAATTCGCTGCAACAATTTAAGGAAAGTTTTTATATTGTGGAATGAATTGAAAGATATAGCTTACTTATAAAAGAAAAAGAAAATGCATACTTTTTTCTTTTTATCTTTATTTTCAGTGTTTTAAATTTAAGATAACTTTTGTTGTTATTATATATTTATATTTGTTACGAACTGAAATGGTTTTTGCCGTTAAATCAAAAGACCGTGGACAGACAGACAGACAAACCTAATGCATTAGCACTTTTTCATCTTTGTTGCAAATGTTAAAAATATATATTGAACGTTTCGTTGTTTATACTAAGATATAATAGCAATTAAATATACTTCTCAAAAATTGGAATGTTTTCTTCTTATGGTTTTTGATCAATTAATTCATATTCGGAGTATAATACGCACACGCAAAAATTGAAGAGATATTTTACAGTTAAACGCGTATGTTTTACGCTGATATATACGATGTATAAGTATCAATAAAATAAAATGCTTGAAGAAATAGGAAGAATTGAAATGTGACTTAAAAAGCTATACATATATATGCATATTTGTATGTCATTGTATAAACTTTTGTTAATGCACTGAAAATATTCCACTCACATTCTTAAAATATTATTCCAATTACTTCAAAGTATATCTGCACGTCATTCTAAAATATATACAAATGTAAATCTTTATAATTCTCCGCAAAGAAAAACATTTTGCTTTTGTCCACATCCAAAATAAAAGTTTTTATCACTTTTATTCGATCGAAAGAAAAAAAACAGTTTTCATCAAATGCGATACGTTTTTATGCCTTAGTACATGAAGATATTATGCAAATCTCGAAATTGACAGCTTGTTATTAGTTGATTTCAGACACTTTGCATAAAATCAATTAATGTATTTAAATAACTAACAGCCAAAATTTAAGAAAAATGTTTATTATGCGAAATAAATTGAAAGATATAACTTACTTATAAACAGAAAAGAAAAGACTTTTATCCATTTTTCCATTCTTTTCCCCAGCGTAGTAAATTTAAATGCTCTTTGCTTTTTTGGAATAAGTATGCCAAAAATGTATACATTAGTACACTGCTTAAAAAACAGCCTTTGTAAATGTCAGTTTTTTTATAAGAAATTCACATGTGTTACTAAACTTGATTTTGAAAAAATATTTTAATATTTATTATTATAGTGAAAAACAAGTTTTAAAAAATTGTAATTACCTCAGAAATAGTGATTTTAATTATTTTTTTAAGTGGTTTATAATTATATAAAAAATGTTATAACAGAATCAACAAAAGAAAATGTTTTAAGAAATACGAATAAATCATAGCATTCTGCATACAAATGTATAGATTTATTTATATAGTGCTATTTATATGTTATTGTATTAAATTTTTTAAATGCACTGAAAATATTCCACCCACATTCCTAAAATATTATTCCAATTACTTCAAAGTATATCTTTAAATATTTAAAAAATATGCAAAGTAGATCTTTATAATTCTCCGCAAAGAAAAACAATTTTATTTTGTCCACATCTAAAGTAAAAGTTTTTATCTCTTTTATTCGATCGAAAGAAAAAAAAATAGTTTTCAACAAATGAGATGCACCCTCATGTGTTAGTGAAAGAAGACTATTTTCAAGTCTGGAAATTCCCAGCTTATTATTAGTTGCTTTAAGACATTATGCATAAAATCAATAAACGCTTTTATAAACTTACAGCAACAACTTAAAGAAAATTTTTATATTGTGGAATAAATTGAAAGATATAGTTTATTTATAAAGAAAATACATATTTTTTGTTTTTTTTTCCTTTTTTTCAATGTTTTTAATTTAAGATAGTTTTTGTTGTTATTACATATTTATATGTGTTACGAACTGAAATGTTCTTTATTGTATAATCAAAAGTTATAAAAATGTGATATTTACTTCATATTGGAATAAAATAAAATCTTTCTTTTTTTTTTTTTTTTTTTTTTCGATTCTTGTTAAAATCGAATTTTGAATATTTTTATTATGGTATATATGTATTTCAGAATAAATATGTTAAACCTGTATTTAGATTAAGACAGTTATAAAATAATTCAATTAAGTCTATAGCTTCAACTAGATTGTCATTAACTTAGCAGCAAAACTTTAATGCAGTTTGTATATGTTTTTAATAAGATTTATTTTTCCCTAATTTACTATGTTTTTATAGAAGTCTATTTGATTTTTTACTTTCTCCTATCTTCAATAGAAGAAAGTACTATAATTGAAATTTTCTTCGACTTCCTGTTTTCGACGGATTTACACGTTTTACGGGTCAGAGATTCTAAGAAACATATTTTTACAAAATGTCTGTCTGTCCGTGTGTCTGTGTGTGTCTGTCCGTATGTCGCCATTCTACCAAAAAGTGTATGAAGTTATGCATAGAACGGAACCAAATTTTTTGTGAATGTTTTTAGCTGTGGCAAGCAGGTCCTATTTCAGTTTTGACATATTCCGCCGGAAAGGGGCGCTACAATCGCGATGTTTGTGCCATTTTCAATATTGTACTGACCAAAAATATATGAAATTATGCATCGAATTGAACCGAATATTTTGTGTAAGTGTATGACAATGGCTAGTTGGTCCTCCTGAATTTGAAAAAAAATACACCGGAAGGGGGCTCTGCAATAGCGAATTTTATGCCATTTTCAATATTGCACCATCTAAAAGTGTATGAACTTAGTTCTAGAACTGAACTAAATTTTTTGTATATGCGTGTATCCATTAGGACAGTCCAGTGAAATTTGGCTTTAATGTACTATAACATCAAAAGACAGACTCGGGTGCCATTACTAACAGCACGATATCGCCAACCGTGGCGCTCCGGGGCTCGTGACCATATCAGTTGGACCACAGATGATTGGAAAAAAGTGGTTTCGTCAGATGATTCGCGATTTCAATTGATAAGAACTAATGAATGGGCACGAGTGTGGTGCCTACCTCATGAAGCCTTGGATCCAAATTGTCAACAAGGCACTATGCAAGCTTGTGGTGGCTCCATAATGATGTGGGCCGTTTATGTGGAATATACTTGATCCGCTGGTCAAAATTAACCGATCATTAACCGGAAATGATTGTCTACAGCTATTGGGAAACCACTTGCAACCATTCATGGACTTCATGTACACAAACAACGATGGAATTTTCCAGGCTAACAATGTGTCATGTCACCGGGACATAACTGCTTTCTGCCAAAACATTCTGTCCAATTCCAGCGGATGATTTGGCCACTACGATCGCCTTAAATGAATCCCATCAAACATTTATGGGACATAATAGAAAGATCAGATCATGGACAAAATCCTCCACTCCAACACTTTCGAAATTATGAACGTCTATAAAGGCTGAATGGCTCAATATTTCTCCAGAGAACTTCCAACGATTCATGAAGTCATGATGTCATGTTGTTGCACTTTGCCGGACAAACCGAGAACCGACATTCTATTAGCAGGGTATCCCATAATTTTTGTCACCTCAGTGTATATATATCCGTCACTAACTGAAGTTTGTACTAAACGCTGTTCTTATTATTAATTATAATATACAGCTCTAAATGAAATTCTACGATTATCCGGAGATACGTCTTAATTCGAGCCGAATTAATGAAATCCCATTTTATTATTTTTAAACATATTATTATAGGACATTCTAAGATTGAATATTAAAATTACATTATTTTCCCCTAAAAATACTGCTTGTGATATCCCGAAAACTTTTTATACTCCCTTCGTTCTGAGGAATATATCATGTCTTCATATGATAAATGACTTTAATGGTGAATTATTCGCTTATTTTTTTTCTTACAGACTTTATGAAGGGATTTTTATATCACAAGACAAAGTAGGGAAAAGTGTCTTCATATGATAAATCCGTTTCTCAATAATTTAGACTAATCATCCTTCTTTTCTTTTCAAAACATTGATAATTGAGCATTAAATCTGTCATTCGATCAATTTAATTCAGAGAAAGTTAAAATTTCTTTTTATTAAATATACAGACATACTTTTTTGCACTAATAATATTCAATATCATTTTTCATATTTTCTGACAGAATTACTTTTTCCGGCTTAAATGCAGTGTTGCCAGATGGGCTACTTTTTTTTAATTCAGATTCTGGATTGGCACCACTTTTTACAAATGATAAAATGTGCCTTATTCATTGGCATGATAATTAAAGGCGAAAACAAAAGGTAATTTACCGTTTCAAAAAAGCGGTACCAATCAACAAATCCGAATTTTAAAAAAGTTTCCCACTGGCAACACTGCTTAAATGATATTTTTCGGTCTTTTCCTTTCTTTCTTTCTTTTTTTTTTTTTTTTTTTTTTTTTTTTTGAAGTATTAAAATTAGATTTTTTGAATTATATTTTTTATGCAAAATTATTTATTGCATTATTTTAGAATTTTATTATGATATAAGTCAAACAACGAGCAAAAAATAACACGAAACTAATGTACAATCAGTAGAATTTTCACATTTTTTATAGTAGTTCAAAAGATTAAACCTTAAAATTGCATGAAATTTTTTCAAGTAGTACTAAAAATACTGCCTATGGTATCCCAAAACAATTTATATCCTCTGCGTTCTGGAAAACAAGTACAGTAAAACGCCGTTCACCCGAAAAGTATTGGACCAAAGCATTTTTTGTTAACCGGCGTTCCACAGGATTTTTCGGATAACCGGGGTTCGAAAAAAAAAAAATCGGAAAACCGGCAAGTTTATGTGGGAAACTTCTTTGGTGAAAAGCTGTGATAGTAATTTAGAACATCGTTGTAATAAAAATGTTGATTGTTGAATGTTGAATGTATTACAGATTATGGTAGATGTGGTACAGGATTACACTCAATGAAGCTATTAAGATCTTTGATGCTGTACTTTGATATATTGAAATACAAGAATAAGCAACCGCATCAAGATGTATTGTTAAAAGGTGGCGTGCTAAAGCAGCATTGAAACGATGCAATGTTAAAAAACAAATAATAATCGCAACATATTTTGTAAAATTACGAAATATGGACCAAATAAGTAAGTTGACTCTGTTATTTTATAAAGAACATGCTTTTTAACCCCTTAACAGGTTAAAAAGCATGACAAATTTGCTTCTTGCATCATGTAAAGCTTTTTGACACCACTATTATTTTTTAAAAAAATTTCTTACTATTGAAAGGCGGAAATGTTTTGACTAAATTTTGTCATTTTATAAAGAACATGCTTTTTAACACTATTTCTATCAGTGCCTAATACTAATTTTCAAAGTTCTGATTTTTTCTTATTTTGCTTCTAATTAAAAAAAAAGTATGAAAACAAATTTCAACATATTAAAAAAGATTCGGAATTGTTTTGATCTAAATCTTACAAATAAAATAATAATCAAAATATGCTGAAAGGTGTCATCTGACATCGGTAAAAATAGTGTTGATATTTTTTTTTTTTTTTCACATTTAAAAAGAACTTTAAAGAATTTTAAGGACTTTCGGTTAAGCCGATTTTTGGATAATAAGGATCCGGATAACCGGGGTTCTATTGCAGTGTCAGCTAATGATAAATGAAATCTAAAGGTGAATTATTCGCTTCTTTCATTTCTCACTAACTTTGTGACAATATTTTCATATCATAAGTCAAAGTAGGTAAAAGTGTCTACATATGATAAATCCGTTTCTCAAAAGTTTAGACTAATCATTTTTCTTTTACAAAACATTCATAATCACCCTAATAGCATGCATGGTCACAGTGACGTCACGGTGAGTCACTTTGGTCACATCACATCTGTGACCAAAATGCCACCATTCAATGACGTCACATTTTGACTGAGATGTGACTTAATTAAAAATCTTTAGAAATTTATAAATATCCTTCAAAACATGTTATTTACTTTAAAAAACATGTTTCTGGCAATTTAAATATCCTCGCTTTTGTCACAGTTTCGTCACAATGTTAATGTCAAATTAGTCACAAATGACACATTTTTCACAAATTCGTCACCACTTTGTGAAACGTCACAAAAGAGCTCTAAAACGGCCATAACGACTTCACATTTTAGTCACTGTGACTTCACATCGACGTCACGTGACGTCACATCGACAATCGATGGTCACAAAGTCACAGTGTGACTCCACAACGACGTTGCAGTGACGTCACCATGCTTTACGGGCAGGTAGTACATTATCAAGCATATATCAAGCAATTTTTTCAAGTATTACTAAAACTGCCTGTGATATCCCGAAAGCGAATCATCTCCAGCACTAATCGAAATTCGTACTAAACGCTTCCTTATAATGAATTGCAATATACAGGGCTAAATGAAGGTTTACAATTGAACGAGATATGTCTTAATTAGAGACTAATTAATGAGAGACTAATTAACTAATTATTATTAAATGAATTATTATAGGTCTTCATACAAATCAACATTAAAATTGCATACATTTTTTTCCTAAAAATACTGCTTGTGCAATTCAGAAAACGATTTTTATTAATGTATACCTACGATAAATGATCTTAATGGTGAATTATTCGTTTCTTTTTTTTCTCACTGACTTTATGACAGAATTTTCATATCTCAAGACAAAATAGTGAAAAACGCCTACATATGATAAATTCGTTTCTCATTAATTTGGATTTAGACTAATCATTTTTCTTTTATAAACCTTGATAATCAAGCACTAAATCTGTCATTTAATAAATTTGATTTATTAGAACGCTGAAATTTCTTTTTATTAAATATACAGCGACTTTTTTAAAAGTAATAATGCTGAATATCAGTTATGTTTTCTGAGAGAATTATTTTATCGGTTTCAGAGATACTTTTTTAAAGCTATTGCATAGCTTTTATCGCAGGCTTTGAGCGCAGCGACCGAATCTAAAAATTCCGTAACGAGAAAACCTAACACTTCGGCTAACGTCGTTTTAGTTCGGCAAACTTCGGTACGGTATCCTTCGGTAGACTTCGGCAGACATTGACGCGGTATTTTTCAGATATTAGGATATCAAGTCTCAAACATATGTTTCTTATGATATAATTTTCATAGCGCGGTAGAGGTCTGCACGGGCCCGGGCTTGGCCCGTGGCCCGTACCCGGCCCGGCGGAATCGTTTAAAATTTTCTAACGGGCCGGGCCGACAAACAAAATAAACGGGCCGGGCCGATAAAAAAATTTCAGAACGGACCTGCCGGCCCGTTCTGAAGATTTAAGCAGAAACGATAAAATATGATCTATTTTGAACGCAAATGGTTTTAACGAGAATAAATATAAATGTGCGTCACGAGCCATACTAGTTTGACAGCACCAATATAAAAATGTAATTTGTACAGTGTGAGATCGGCATCGGACAGTTAAATTGTGTGTAAGCCGTTTTAATATTTTTTTAGCTGACTTATACCGGGCCGAGATCAAGCTTGCATTTTTTCTACATATAGACTTGCCGGACCGAAACAAGACTTAATTGTTCTCAAGATCTGTAGGGCAGACAACATGATTTGTAAAATTATTAACAGTGATAAAGAACTTATTTTAGATTAATCTTTGGATATATATACTTCTTAATGGTTTTTAAATTAATTTCTCAATAACGCGAAAGTTTGATGCTTTTTAAATTAATTTCTCAATAACGCGAAAGTTCGACACATTTTCAGATTAATTTTAATTGTAAAAATATAAAAGTGATAAGCCTGACTATTGAAAGCATTTGGAATCGAATAGCATTTTTCATTTTTGATGAATAAAATACCTGCATAACCTTGTTCAGATGCAATAGTTTCTCAAATGGTTGCAGATTTTTCTCCCTTCCCATGTTATCGCTTCCGGAAATTCTATTGAAAACGCTAACTATAACAATAATTTATTTCCTTTGAGTATTCTTAAATTGCTTGTATCAAAAAAATGGATAATGCTATTTGATTATATAGTTTCTGAATAAAGATACCTGCTATGAGTTTCTGAGAAAAAAAATGAATTTAGAAATATATCAGAAAAGCGCATACTTGAATTAACGAATGAATTTGGATTTAAAATCTTTAATAAAATGATATAGAAATATTTTTATAAATCCTCTTTTATTAAACAGCCTCAAAAGTTACCACGTATTAAACTTTCTTTCTTTTCTTTTATTCTAAGCCATATTAATTTTTTCATGAATCTTTATTTGATTATTGAAAGCTTAAGAATCTTAGTAATCACTAATGTTGCTAATGTATATTTCCTGTAATATATACTGTAAAATAATTCCATAGATATGTATGCAGTATTCTTTAAAGAAATCTTAATTATATGAAAAAAATCTGATTTTTTTTAGAAATCGTAGAAATTGTAACGGGCCGGACCGAGCCGTGCCTGTTTTCACTGATTTCTGTACGGGCCGGGCCCGGGCCGAACTTTTGAGTTTTACAACAAGCCGGGTCGGGCCGGAAAAATTTACCTACGGTCCGGGCGGGCCCGGGCCTGGAAATTCCGGCCCGTGCAGACCTCTATGGCGCGGCCAAATTTTGTTTGGTAATTTATTATGAGACAGTGTTAATTTTTGGTGACAGGAGACCCCACACGGTGAGGATCAAAAGATTTAAAATGCTTATAACTCGCGATCTAATTTTCGTAGCGCGGCCAAATTTTGTTTGGTAATTTATCATGAGGCAGTGTTAATTTTTGGTGACAAGAGACCCCCCACGGTGTGGGTCGAAAAATCTAAAATGCTTATAACTCGCGATCTAATTTTCGTAGCGCGGCCAAATTTTGTTTGGTAATTTATTATGAGACAGTGTTAATTTTTGGTGACAGGAGACACCCCACGGTGAGGATCGAAAAATTTAAAATGCTTATAACTCGCGATCTAATTTTTGTAGCTTGGCAAAATTTTGTTTGGTAATTTATTATGCGACAGTGTTAATTTTTGGTGACAGGAGACCCCCTACGGTGAGGGTCGAAAAATTTAAAATGCTTATAACTCGCGATCTAATTTTCGTAGCGCGGCCAAATTTTGTTTGGTAATTTATTATGAGACTGTTAATTTTTGGTGACAGGAGACCCCTTATGGTGAGGGTCGAAAAATTTAAAATGCTTATAACTCGCGATCTAATTTTCGTAGCGCGGCCAGTTTTTGTTTGGTAATTTATAATGAGGCAGCGTTACTTTTTGGTGACGGGATATTCCCCCCCACACGGTGAGAGTCGAAAAATTAAAAATGCTTATAACTCACGATCTAACTTTCGTAGCGCGGCCAAATTTTGTTTGGTAATTTATTATGAGACAGTGTTAATTTTTGGTGACAGGAGACACCCCACGGTGAGGATCGAAAAATTTAAAATGCTTATAACTCGCGATCTAATTTTTGTAGCTTGGCAAAATTTTGTTTGGTAATTTATTATGCGACAGTGTTAATTTTTGGTGACAGGAGACCCCCTACGGTGAGGGTCGAAAAATTTAAAATGCTTATAACTCGCGATCTAATTTTCGTAGCGCGGCCAAATTTTGTTTGGTAATTTATTATGAGACTGTTAATTTTTGGTGACAGGAGACCCCTTATGGTGAGGGTCGAAAAATTTAAAATGCTTATAACTCGCGATCTAATTTTCGTAGCGCGGCCAGTTTTTGTTTGGTAATTTATAATGAGGCAGCGTTACTTTTTGGTGACGGGATATTCCCCCCCACATGGTGAGAGTCGAAAAATTAAAAATGCTTATAACTCACGATCTAACTTTCGTAGCGCGGCCAAATTTTGTTTGGTAATTTATTATGAGACATTGTTAATTTTTGGTGACATGAGACCCCCACGGTGAGGGTCGAAAAATTTAAAATTCTTATAACTCGCGATCTAATTTTCGTTGCGCGGACAAATTTTGTTTAGTAATTTATTATGAGACAGTGTTGATTTTTGGTGACGGGAGACTCCCCACCATGAGGGTCGAAAAATTTAAAATGCTTATAACTTGCGATCTATTTTTCGTAGCGCGGCCAAATATTGTTTGGTAATTTATTATGAGACAGTGTTAATTTTTGATGACAGGAAACCCCCCAAGGTGAGAGTCGAAAAATTAAAAATGCTTATAACTCGCTGTCTACTTTTCGTAGCGCGGCCAAATTTTGTTTGGTAATTTATTATGAGGTAGTGTTAATTTTTGGGGATAGGAGACCCCCTACGGTGAGGGTAGAAAAATTTAAAATGCCTATTACTTGCGATCTACTTTTCGTAGCGCGGCCAAATTTTGTTTGGTAATTTATTAAGCTATTGCATAGCTTTTTTCGCGGCTTTGAGCGCGGCGACCGAACCTAGAAATTCCGTAACGAGAAAAAATCCTAACACTCCGGCTAACGACTTTTCAGCTGGGCAGATTCGGCACGGTATCTTTCGTTAGACTTCGGCAGACATTGACGCGGTATTTTTGCATAAGTTGAATGCTATGCAATATCTTTACCGCGGCAGTCCCCGAGTGCCACACGTATTTTTTTTTCTTTCTGTTTTATTTTTAAAGAAATGAAACTTAGATTTTTGTATTATATTTTTTATGCGTTGTTACTTACTTCATTTTTTTAAGAATTTAAAAGATTTTAAAAAAATGCATAATTTTTTTCCTAAAAATACTTTTTGTGATATCCGGAAAATGATTTATACTCCGTCTGTTCTAGAGAACAAATAATGTCTGCATATGATAAATGATTTTAATGGCGAATTTTTCGCTTCTTTTTTTCTTCCGGATTTTATGACAGAATTTTCATGTCACAAGACAAAGTATCAAAAGTGTCGAAATATGATAAATCCGTTTTTCATAGTTTAGAACAATCATTTTTCTTTTGCAGAACATTGATAATCAAACACTTAACCTGTCATTCGATAATTTGATTTATTAGAATCCTAAGATTTCTTTTTATTAAATATACAGCGATTTTTTTTACAGTTTTCAATGTTAGTTATGATGTTTTCTGACAGAATTATTATTAAGAAATTGGCTGGAATTTGAACTTTTAATAATGAAGGTAAATAAACCTAATAGTGCAAAATATAATAGTTCTTCTGAAAGTTTTTTTTAATGAAAAACCTAAGTTAATATGTTGTAATAAAACAAAGCATATCAACTGAATTGTTTAATAGATAATTAAGATACCAATATGTTCCCTTAAATAAATAATTTATGATTTATTTAATGATAAAATGTTGCTTTATTTCGTATTAATAACTGTTATATGCAATTTTTATTGCATGAATATCATTTTGCATTTTTGAGAAATGAAATTTATTTTTCATTTATTTGAAAAAGCAATATTTTTGAACATCCAAAATGTGGGAAAATCTAAATTTCGGACATAGTAAAATTTCGAGAATTCCGAATTTTAGACTTTATAGTGTATTACTAAAGCAAAATGCCTGTGACATCCGGAAAAAGATTTATATTCCCTCCGTTCTGGAGAACAAATAATGAATGCGTATGATAAATGATTTTAATGGTGAATTCTTCGCTTCTTGCATTCTAACTGACTTTATGACAGGATTTTCATATCACAAGACAAAGTAGGAAAAAAGTGTCTACATGTAATAAATCTGTTTCTCAGTAGTTTAGACTAATCATTTTTCTTTTACAAAACATAGACAATCAAGCACTAAATCTGTCACTCGATAAATTTGATTTATTAGAGCGCTAAAATTTATTTTCATTAAATATATAGCTATACTTTTTTACAGTAATAATATTCAATATCAGTTATCATGTTTTCAGACGGAGTCATAATTTCGGCTTCAATGACATTTTTTCTGTTTGTTTTGTTTTAAAGGAAATTAAAATTAGACTTTTGTGTCACATCTTTTATGCGTTGTTATTTATTTCATTGTTTTAAGAATTCATAAGATTAAACAATAAAATAGCATACATTTATTTCTAAAAATACTGCATCTGATCTCAAGAAAACGATTTATATTCCCTCCGTTCTAGAGAATAAATAATGTCTGCATATGATAAATGGCATTATTGGTGAATTAAAAACTGCCTGTGATATTGCGAAAGTTATATATATCTCCCGCATTAATCGAAATTCGTACTAATACCTGTACTTATCATAAAATATAATATATAGGGGTAAATTAAATATTACGATTTTAGGGGATATGTCTTCATTCGAGGCGAGTTAATGAGATCCCAATATTATTATTATTAAATATATAATCATAGAATTTTATAAGATTAAACATTAAAATTCAATATATTTTTCAAGTGTATTACCACATATACTGCTTGAGATATCCCGAAAAATATTTATATTCTCTCGGTTCTGGAAAACAAATAATGTATGCATATGATAAATGACTTTAATGGTGAATTATTCACGAATTTTTTACTTTCTTCTATCTTTACAAGAAGAAAGTATTGGATTCATGAAAAATTTCGACTTCCGGTTTTCAACGGATTTATACGTTTTAGAAGGTCCTGAACACGTTTTGACTATTTTTAGAAAATGTCTGTCTGTGAGTCTGTCCGTCTGTCCGTCTGTCTGTCTGTCTGTCTGTCTGTCTGTATGTGACAAAAATTTTGTGGGCGCTCTATCTCAAGAACCACTGCTCGAAATTTAATAAAATTTTATATTCAGTTAGACCTTGATATGAATTAGTGCCTATTGGTTTTTGGTGAAAATTGGCCTGCAGGTGGCGCTGCTATACTATGTTTTCCATGATTTTCAAGATTGCTATATCTCAAGAACAAATGCACAGAATTTCACCAAACTTCAGATTCTGTGACCCCTTGATATACATAGACGCTGATTAAGTTTTGATGTAAATTGGCCAGCAGGTGGCGCTGCTATGCCACGTTTTTCATGATTTTCATGATAGCTATAACTCAAGAACTAATGCACAGAATTTCACCAAACTTCAGATTTCGCAATACCTTGAGATACATAGCCGCTGATAAGGTTTTGGTGTGAACTGCCCTATAGGTGGCGCTGCTATGCTACATTTTGCACGATTTTTGCGATAGCTATATCTCAAGAACTAATGCAGAGAAATTCATCAAATTTTAGATTATGTTACACTAAAATATATAACATAATTAGACGCTGATTACATTTTGGTATTAACCGTGCAACAGGTGGTGCAGGTATGCTGCATTTTGCACGATTCTTCCGATAACTACATCTCAACAACCAACTCACAGAATTTCATCAAACTTCAGATTTTGTTACAAAATGACATATAACATACATAATGACACACGATGATTACGTTTTGTTATAAACCCTTCAACTGATGGTGCTGCTGTGCTATATTTTACACGTTTTTTTTAAAACTAGCTGTATCTCAAGAACTACTGCACAGAATTTCATCAAACTTCAGATTCTTTTACACCATAACATAATTAGATGCTTTTTTACGTTTTGGCATAAATTGTCCAAGATATGGTGTTACTGTGCTACGTTTTGCAAATTTTTTGTTATAACTATATCTCAAGAACTAGTGGACGAAATTCCATCATATTACAGATTCTGTTAGGTCTTGACATAAATAGATGCTTATTAGGTTTTAGTATAAATTATCCAACATGAGGCACTACTAAGCTCATTTTCGCAGAATATTAATTGAATTTTGCGTTTTAGGCTTTTCAGATACCAGAATCTCATTAGATTAGGTCAAATGTTCGAGGAAATTCGATAGTGGGTAACTTTGGGGTCACCACGTTTTTTTTTTTTTTTTTTTTTTTTTTTATATTAAAATGTACTTATGAGATAGAAGAAAGTTTTGGGATTGACACATCCAACTAGTTTCTTACAGACTTTATGACAGGATTTTCACATCACAAGACAAAATATGGGAAAATGTCTACATATGATAAATCTGTTTCTCAATAGTTTAGACTAATCAGTTTTTTTTTACAAAACAATGATAATCAAGCACTAAATCTGTCATTTTATAAATTTGATTTATTAGAACGTTAAAATTTATTTTTACTAAATATATAGCAATACTTTTTACACTAATAATATGCAATATTAGTTATCAAGTTTTCTGGCAGAATTATGTTTTCGATTTTAATGATATTTTTTTTATTTCAGTTTTATTTTTAAGGAAATTAAAATTAGATTTTTTGTTATATTTTAATGCGTTATTAATTATTGTATTATTTTAGGACTATATTGTGATATAAATAAAACAATAAGCAAACAGTAACAGAAAAATGTAGCAAAATTAATAAAATTCCCTAAATTGCTTATAAATAATTTCATGATTTACTATAGCATTAATTTTAAAAATGCTACTCTTTGGGAAAAATGACAATGTGTGTAAAACATCTCACAGATTTGAAAAAAAAAAAAAAGCAACAAGTATAAATGACGTGTTAAAAAAGTCCATTGCTTTAAACTGCATTTATATATTAGTGTGATCGTAATTAAAATAATAGTATTCAGTGCGTTTTGTAGCACGGTATAACTGCAAGAACATAGCCAAATTTTGTAGATTAATTTAAAATGTTTATAGATAAAAGATTCCGCGAAAAAGATGCTCCAGATATAAGACTAGAGATGACTTTTGGAATTAATATTTTTTCCCTACCTTTTTTTACCGCCATCATCTTACAGAATTTGGCTCTATTCTCTCAATCAGGTTGATTGCAGAATATATTTATTACTGTTAGGTTTAATAAAGACCAATTTTTCTATATATAAATATAGTTAACATAATACACAATTTTAATTCGTCATTTACGTTATTTCGTCATTCACATGTTGCATTTTTTTTATCATGTAACCTGTTTTATAAATATATTTTTAAAATCGTTTTGTATATATTACTATCCCTTTAAACCACCGTTACGGAATTCGTAGAGAGCGGTGATTGTGCACTTATCGACCTACGTCACTTGTGTCAATACATTAGCAGAACCCAGGAAGAAAAGAAAAAAGAAAACTAAAAATCAAACCCGGAAATTTTTAAAACTAAATTTTTTAGATAAAAGACATCGATAAAACCCGGGGAATTAAGTTTTATAATCCAAAATCTATTGAACGACCACAAGAACTTCAAACTTAACCCATTAATGCCTGAATTATTTTCTTCGTTAAAATTCGAATTTTTATTTTTCCCACCACTTAAACAAGAATACTACACCACTAAAACAAGAATAACTTTTAACTTAATTTATCGAGGAATTTGCCTCGAGAAAGAAAATATTCATTTATCCTCCTTTTTACTGGTGTGAAAAGTGCTTATTTGAATTTTTTAAAACTGTCACAAAAATGGGACGCCAGTCACTAATGGGTTAAGGATCTCTTAGTGTCGGACGAGGGTTGGCATTCGCACATTTTTCGATACAATAGTGAAAATGGCACAAAAAATTATAATACAGTGCTCTCTTCCGGTGGAATGCTCCACGTTCACCTTGGACTAGCGGGGCATAACCAGAAACACTTGGTTGAAATTTGACTAATTTAATGCACTTTTGTGTGCCACTTTAAATGCTGTCTGTTTTTTTGTCTGTTTTCTGTTCTACAAAATTACCCGAAGTAAAACTTAGCAACCTATATCTTTCAAAAAAATTTGAAACAGTTTAATATAATCAAAGCGCGCCCCAAACATTGTGTAATAGAATACTTTTGTGTGATCCTGTAAATCAATGACAAATATTCTTCGTACAACAGACTGTACTGAATATATATTTTAGTACATACTTCAAAGATGTATATCAATTTTATAATGTTCTAAATAGTGTAGCACCATTATTTTAATGCAATATTTTAATGGACTTGAAACTATTTTTTTTTTCCATTAGCCTTAATGTAATGGAATACTATTTATTATCCCTGTAATTAAACTAGAAATCCAATTTTCATAAAATTTGAAATGACTCGACAAAACTATGCAACAATTATATATTTCAAATTTCAAATTATTCAACTAGCTAGTTTTTGCGTTGCTATATTGCAGACAGACAGACGGACGGACATACACGGAAAGATAGACTGAACGACAAACATAAGTGCTACGTATTTATATAAGTACGACCGCACCTAACAACGGAATAATTTTGAGTTCCTTATATGCATACTGCATGGGCTACAGATAACATTTTCTATGATACTCATCTTCTAGTGCAACCCAATAATATATATATATTTCACTATACTTAAAATTATGTAAAAGTATCAAAATGCATTGAAAATATTTTTCCCCATACAACTAAGTGTGACGGAATATTTTTGAGTACCTCCGTTAATCAACCATGCACATACACATTTCATTATCATATTTCAATTAAATGTCAATCCGAATATACTTATGTGTGTTAGAGCTCGGACAGTTCGGCAGGCAGAACAACGGAAGTCCAAAACTTTTTTCAAGTATGCTGAAAGTGTTAGGAAGAAAAAATATCCAATGTTTATAGTATTTTTAAAAGTATTCTAAAACATCGATAAAGTGCAACACAGAATTCGTGAAACCCTTTTACAACACTAACTGACAAGGAAGGTCTCCTTACTGGCGTACACTGAAAAATCTGAAAAAAATTACAGAATGTTCTTTTCACATGGATATGTCTGTTTATAAAAAAAAAAGTTTTGGGGGAACCTTGATAGAGCGTCCGAAAAAAATGAAATTTTCATTTATTTGGCGATTTATTATCGTTTAGCCATGAAACAGAATTTCAGAAAATACCCTTTTATGTCGAATATTCTTTAACCTCTTCGCGACGAGAGCCATTTGCTTAATTTTTAATCTTTTATCACCAGTTTTTGTAAACAGAAAATTTTTTGGAATTAATTTACGAAAATGTTCTGATCAAATAAGGTAAACTTTATCATAAAAAATAACTGATGGGAATAATGAAGGACTCTAAGCGACAATTAACAAGCAATTGCATTCAGATGCATTAGAATAGTTTGCTTTTGGCGAGGAAAAATCCTGCATGCCAAATCTCGTGTCGTTTTCATATTTCCGCGCCAAACATTCGAATATATGTATGCATGTTTTTTATAAAGACTTTCTACTAAAATTCTGCCGCAAAATTTAATTGACCTTTTATTACATACGTAAGTAGTATCACTAGCATTTTTTTCAACATGTTCTGAGTATGCACAGTAAGTAGACTTTCCTTGTGAGCATAATAATTAACACTTCTAACTAAAATCGTTTTTGATTGTCTTGTGAATGTGATTCGAATGTGTTCTGCCAGGGAAAAAAACTGTGCGAAGAGTTTTGTTTACAAATTTTTTTCAGAAATAAAGTTATTGCTATATACTGGCAATATTAGTCACTTCAATCAAAAATCTCCAGCATTTTGTTTTTTATAAAGCAAACTGTCCTATTTACTTTTTAAAAATTTGCTTAATTTTAAAGGCACCATGTAGAAAGGATTTTGAAAGTGATTTACATGTGTTGTTTTATAGTGTTTTAAATTGTGTGGTGTTTACAATGTGTTGTGAATTTGGTGACAAAGTAATGTGCAGCAAGCACAACACTATTGTAAACAACTTTTTTTATCAACACTATTTACAATAGTTTTTCAACACAGTTAACAAAACTATATGTGTTCTCAAAATAGCAACACTTTTGTAAAATATAAAGAACGCATTTCTATATAGCAACAATTTTTGCAACATACACTGTAAAAAAAATTCAGGTTACTAAAAATTTCTTACTAAATTTGTATTCCGCAGAATTTTTTAGTAATCATTACAAGCTTTTTTTTGCAAGTGAAACAAACATTTTTTTTTTTTTGTAAACTGAACAAAAGAATTTTTTGTATAACTAACTTAAAACTTTTTAGTATGAGCCACCAAGCAAATTTTAGTAATAGCTCCAAAATTATTTTTAGTAACTATTACGTGTGCCCGAAGGGCAGGAGCTTCTTTCGAGCTGCATCCAGTGGGTAAAAAGACGGATTTTGCAACAAAAGATTTTCGGTGAAGCCGCAATAGATGGCAGCACCAAACATTGCTACCTACTCTATTTTGACATGCTTGTAAAGCAGAGGAAAAGTTCAGATATCATTCCCCATGGTAACTGCTAGGACAGGATTTTCATAATCCCTTTATTTACATTCGGTGCATATTTGTCGGCTTCCAGGTACCTTTCAGCCTGGAGTTCGGTGCTATGACCACTATGCTATCACGGCCACACCAAGTGAGTTTTAGTATTAGCTATTAAAAATGTAAAACTATTAACTCTATTCGTTGCTAGCTTTTTTCTAGTAATTCTTACAGATTCCTTGTAACCGAATAAGATTACTAAAAAATTTTTAGTAATTACAAGGATTACTAAATTTTTTTTAGTAGATCGACCCTTCTTTTTTACAGTGTACTGAGAATACAATCACAAAACAAAAAACGTTTTGTTTATTATATTTTCTAATTCACAACACATTAGTATGGTGTAAATTTGGTGACAAAAGTGTTCTAAAGTATGTTTATTTTTGTGTGTTGAGAATTTGCAGTGAAATTAATACATGTATCTCATTATTTTTTTCCATCTAATTGATTAACATGAAAAACAATTTTCCAATATTGTGTATATAAAATTCCTATTATGATTCTATTCTCTATTTTTTATTAGTTTTTGTCATCCTGAATAATATATATTTTTTCAAATGTAAGATACTTTTAGATTCCTACCATACATTAGAATCAATGAACACCATTCATCAATTCCGGAATCTGTACAATGTAGTCATGATTCAATTTCGATTAATTACGTCTTGACTGATGATGATTATTTCCTCCTGGGAAGGAACTTAATTAACGCTTCTTTGTCGTTACATAGTAAGACCAATATTACGGCGTGTGTAATTAAAACTGTAAACGACAATTTATATCTGTCCAGAAATGTTATAGGTATTTATTCAGGTTTCTAAAGAAAATTTGAAAATCAAAATTAAGTTCTATTGTCACTCATGCCTAATATACATCCTTGTATAATACGCATCCCTGCTTTTTTATGATAAAAGGAAAAGTTCGTGCGTAATAGATTACCTAGTATATTAATAGCAAAAACATGAAAAAGTAGAAATCTAAATTAATCCTTTCGGGTCTGCCATGCTATTAATAGTACATGTCTTTTAACACTAGAACGCCGGGAAGGTGTCAATTTGACACCGATAATTGACGTAATTGTCGAAGAAAAATCTTCAAGAAATAAGTTATATATATGAGTTGCAATATGAGCTATACAAACAAACTAAATAATTTCAAAATATTTTTCTGGATTAAAATATATTTTATAAAACTTGCGTAAAATTTCCCGGCGTTCTAGTATTAATAGAGAATTACTTTGTTTTAACAAATATATTTTTTTGCTATTTACATATAGTATTGTTAGTATATGTCTATGTATTTACTATATGACTTCATATATGTTTAGGCATTTAGTAATAATATTAATTATTAATATTTGCTTAATTCTCTTTGCACTCTTTGTGATTATTTTATTTTAAACATACATTTCACTTTTAAATTCAAAATATTGTCCCTTTATTAAGCTAGTTCAGCATTTCAGTATTTTTCAGCATGAAAATGGGTAGAAATAATACAGAGAAATATTTGATAAGCATGCAGGAGACGACAGTAAAGGAAATCAAAGGATTATTGTCAGAGATATTTAATGTTACAGTTCATCAAAATTTCTCCCTAAAAAGTTTTATAGAAGAAAAAACTATACATGGGAATTTAAACATTTTTTTCTAAGAATGTATATTCGAATCTCCCGGTGTGAATTTATTTTTGTTTACTTGATTAATTTTTTGAGGGCTTATTTCCATTTTAAATTCAAATTTTCTGCATTTCGAAAGATATTTTTACATATTTTGGAAAGGGTATTATTTTTAATTGGTGGCTGTTGTAAATACAACACATATTTCCTTCAAATTGAAAATTTATTTAAATGTGTCTATTGTTAATTTATTTAAATGTGTCTACTTTTTCAATGTTTTTGCAATGAAAAAATAATAAATAAAATAAGAAAAAAATTCTAAGAAAATGTTCTTTTGGAATTCCCAAGTATAATAAAATTGTATATAGAAAAATTAAAATTTATTATTCTTCACTGTTCAATATTTTTTAATTATCAATTTCTTAATATAGATCTATAACTAAAATTAAAAAAAGTGCTAGATAAATTCAGGGGTCTTGAGAAGTTAAAAGAGAAGGAAAGTTTTTTTAAACAGTAAATTCAATAATATGCCTTGAAAGCTATAAATAGAGGAAATTATTTTATATTTAAAATGGCTAAACAGTTTAAATTTAAGACTATATTTACACGAGATCTTTTCTCCATTTCTAGGTGAACTTTTTAAAGGATTGTTCCTAATTTTAAGCAAAGGCAAATAAAAATATATGTGGGAGCGATTCTTTCTCCAACAGCCAAGTATCATGCCTTGTAAGGTTCTTCATATCGCAACTCTCATAGAAAAGGTCTTTAGAAAGCAGACGATTTTCTGAAAAAACTCCATTCAGACGAAAAGCCGAAGAAAAAAGAAATGAACGGAAGAGATCGTTGGATGGAATGTGGGGAGAGTTGGTGTTGACTTTAGAAGAATGTTGATTAAGATGACGCGATTAAGATGTTTTAATTAAAGTTTCCTTTTGAATGTTCGAATTGTAAATATTAATATGTAAATATCTTTTTTGTAAATATTAACGTTTAATATAAGTCTTTTAAAAGTTTAAAAACGGTGTCAGAATTTAATTTACCTCCGAGTTTATTTATGTGTTCGAAAGAACTTTTATAAGAAGAATCTCCATAAATTTTGGTGTCAGAACCGAGACAAACGAACGCCCACAGAGAAGAAATATATATATACTTTAAATAATCTGGAAGCCGTTATTATTTAGAATTGTGATGGAATCCTTGCTGGAAATTATTATGAGGAAATCTTTTTTGAATATATGTTTAATGATATGAAGCTGTTGGATACTGCGACAACAATGCTGTTTAAATGTGTGAAGCTGAGCATCTGATTATGAAGTGAGTTTATTATTTCATTTTTCTTTTCAATAATGGAAAAATTAGTTGATTTAAAGGAATTAGAGTTTTCTTTGAAAACTGAAAAATCAGCTAGTATTAAGATATTGCACAAATTAATTTTTGGAGAAATCGGTGACAGAAATAATCGACGTAGAATTCGGAATTCTACTGGGTTTACGTTTGAAGTAGATTCCGATGAATATCAAACTAAATTCAAAGAAATTAAAGATAATTTTTCTGTTAACGACTTAATTACCATTTGCAATGTTTTGTGTATAAATAATTCGGGAACTTTTGATGAAATTGCTGCCAGAATAATTTCTAGTTTATGTGATTTTAATATTTTAAAAATTAATATGATAGCCGATGTAGGTACTCTTAGTGATGACGAAAGTGTTGATGAATTTAATGATGATTTACAAGATAAAACTAAAAATATTTCAACTGTTTTTGAGAATAATATGAGAAATGATTCTGGTAGTTCTAATTGTGAAAGTAATGAAAATCAGAAAATTCTAATTCCTGATTATGTTATTAAACCAAGCATTTCTATTAATGATATTGAAATATGATTACAATGTTTGAAGGTACTCAAGTACAAAATATTAATAAATGGATTGCCGATTTTGAAGATATTGTTTCATTATTTAACGTTAGTGATATGCACAAATTGATTTTGGCTAAACGCCGTATGACAGGCAAAGCAAAATTATTTCTTGAAAGTGAAACAAATATTAATTCGTGGTCTAAATTAAAAGCCCTACTCATATCTGAATTTGGTCAAACGTGCAATTCAGCTGAATTACACGAATTGCTGTCCAAAAGAAAAATTAGACCACATGAATCGTTAGATGAATATTTTTTAAATATGAAACAATTATGCTCAAAAGGCAATATTGAAGATTCTGCCCTTATTCAGTATGTAATAAATGGAATTAATGACCCCATTTCTAAAAAATCTTTTTTGTATGGTTGTCCCAATATTGCTGAATTTAAACAAAAATTAAAGATTTATGAAAAAATAAGATCGGAGTATGAAAATGCAAAATTTCATAAATATGAAGGAGCTAAGCCTAAAATTAAATCCGAAGTTGAAGTTAAGAACAAATTTAAGCCTGTAAAGCCAAATATGCGTTGTTTTAGGTGTGGCGGGAATAATCATAAGAGTATTAACTGTGTAAATAAAGATAAAGGGCCGCTTTGTTTTGCTTGTAACGCTTATGGTCATAAATCATTTCAATGTAATAAATCTAAAGATACAAGTGTTAAAAATGCTCAGTCACAAATAAACATTATTACATCCCAAGATTTAATTCTGAAAGAGATAAAGCTTTATTCTTTGCGTTTAATCTCTTTAATAGATACTGGTAGCCAAAAGACTTTGTTAAAGAAAAGTATTTATGATAATTTGAAGAACTTTGTAGAATTAAAACCTACGAGTATCTCTTTGATCGGTCTAGGAAAAGCCTCAATTAAACCAGAAGGTTGTTTCAATTCAGAAATCGAAGTAGATGGTTCAAAATTTAAAGTTACTATTTTTGTCGTTAAGGACAGTTGCATTAATTTCGATTTAATTATTGGCACTGATGTTATTCATCAAGGTACATTAACTATTTCTGAGAATAAAGTGAAACTGTTTAAAGCTGAAGTTCAGTCTAATGACTTTTTAGTTAATATTGAGAATGTTTTGGATGAGCCTAAAATTGATTTAACTCACATTGCTGACAAAAAATTACGTTCAGAGTTATACTCTTTAATTGAAAATTATGTACCAATTAAAACTAAAACAGTAGATGTTAAAATGAAAATTAATTTAACTGACGAAATCCCAGTTTGTTCTTCTCCTCGAAGATTACCGCCATGCGAGAAAAAAATAGTCGAAAACCAAATTGAGGAGTGGCTAGCTCAGGGAATAATTCGAGAAAGTTCTTCTAATTTTTCTTCGCCGGTTGTGTTAGTCAAGAAAAAAGATAACACAATGAGACTTTGTGTTGATTACAGATGTCTTAACAAAAAGACAGTACGTGAGCATTTCCCCTTGCCAGTTATTGATGATGTAATAGACCAATTACATTCTGCCGAAGTATTTACCACCATAGATTTGAAAAACGGTTTCTTTCATGTAGATGTTGAAGAAGACTCGCGGAAATACACCTCGTTTGTTACTCATGAAGGACAATACGAATTTTTGAAATGTCCATTCGGGTTGACCAATAGCCCTAGTGTTTTTCAAAAGTATATTTATAATGTATTTCGAAACCTATTAAAAGATCACATTGTTGTCATTTATATGGATGATTTAATAATACCTGCTAAAAACGAAGCTGAAGGTCTAGAAAAATTAAAACTTGTACTCGAAACTGCATCGGAATATGGATTAGAATTAAATCTTAAAAAATGCAATTTTTTGAAGCGTGAAATTGATTTCTTGGGGTATAGAATCATAAATGGTAAATTGTATCCCTCTCCACTGAAGACTAAAGCAGTAATAAATTTTCCCGAACCAAAGTGTACCAAAGATGTTCAAAGTTATTTAGGATTGACAGGATACTTTCGAAAATTTATAAGAAATTATTCGGTTATAGCTAAACCGTTAAGTGACCTGCTAAGAAAAGATTCAAAATTTAAATTCGATATAGAAGAACAAAGAGCTTTTAATGAACTCAAACGTATTTTGTCGTCAGAACCAGTACTTTTAATTTACAATCCCAAAAGTGCGACCGAAATCCATTGTGATGCCAGTATTGATGGCTATGGAGCTGTTTTAATGCAACAATCTCCAGTAGATAATCAATTTCATCCAGTTTATTTCGCAAGTAAAAAAACCACCGAAGCTGAACGGAAGTACACTAGTTACGAATTAGAAGTTTTAGCTGTAATTGAAGCCCTGAAAAAGTTTAGAGTATATGTGCTAGGTCTCCCATTTAAAATTGTAACCGATTGTAATGCATTTAAAATGACTATGGATAAAAAAGAAATGAGTACAAAAATAGCTAGATGGGCAATAATGTTATCCGATTTTGATTATGTTATTGAACATAGACAGGGTAGCAGTATGAGACATGTCGATGCATTAAGTAGGTATCATATTTGTATGGTAATCCAAGATAGCTTAACTTTAAAAATTATCCAAGCTCAAGAAACCGATGACCATATTAAAACAATAAAAGAAATCCTAAAGGTGAAATCTTATGATGATTATCTAGTTAAAAATGATGTTCTTTATAAATGTGTTAATGGTAATGATTTATTAGTTGTACCGGAAGACATGCAAATGAATATAATCAAGGCCGCTCACGAAAAAGGTCATTACGCAGTTGCAAGAACAGAGAAAAGTTTAGAAAATGATTTTTACATCCCTAAAGTTAAACAAAAAATTGAAAAATGTATAGCAAATTGTGTTCCCTGTATTTTAGTTAATAGAAAATGTGGTAAACAAGAAGGCTTACTTCACCCAATAGAAAAAGAAGAAACTCCATTACATACGTACCATGTTGATCACTTAGGTCCATTAGAAAGCACTAATAAAAATTACAAACATATCCTTTCGGTCATTGACGCATTCACAAAATTTGTTTGGTTGTATCCCACAAAATCTACCGATGCTGCCGAAGTAATTTCTAAATTAGAAATCCAAAAATCTATCTTTGGAAATCCAGTTCGAATTATATCAGATAAAGGTCCTGCATTTACCTCTAAAGCTTTTGAAGATTATTGCATCAATGAAAATATTAAACATATCCCGATTACCACTGGATTACCCAAGTCTAACGGCCAAGTTGAGCGTCTAAATTCTGTCATAATATCTGTTCTGTCTAAATTGTCTGTCGATAATCCTAAAAAATGGTATACACATGTAAGCAACGTCCAACAGGTGATAAATTCGACTTTTCAGAGAAGTATAAGCACAACTCCTTTTAAATTGATGTTTGGTACTAAAATGAAACTAAAAAATAACATTGAAATTACTAGTCTTCTGAATGCTGAAATACAATCTGATTTTACAAATAATCGCGAAGATATGAGAAAAAATGCTAAAAAACAGATTTTAAAAGTCCAAGAAGAGAACCGTAAAACTTACAACCTTAGACGAAAGAAAGCTAACAAATTTAAGATTAATGATGTGGTTGCTATAAAACGCACACAACAAGATCCAGGTTTGAAATTAAAACCAAAATATTTAGGTCCGTACAAAGTCATAAAAGTAAAAAATAATGACACCTACGATGTAAAGAAACTTGGATTCAACGAAGGACCCATGGTCACCAGTACATGTGCAGAGTACATGAAGCCGTGGACGGACGAAGCTTGAAAAAAAAAAGAATTTCACCGATTGTGACACTATACCAACTATGACAAACCTCTGGACTGACAACTAATAGAATTTTAACTTTATTCTCGAAAAGACGAAAAGACGTAAGGTAAAAGAAGATGAAAAGACGTATGAAAGAAGACGAAAAGACGTAAGATAAAAGAAGACGGAAGACGTAAGAAAGAAAAGACGAAAAGACGTAAGGTAATAGAAGATGAAAAGACGTATGAAAGAAGAAGACGAAAAGACATAAGATAAAAGAAGATGAAAGGACGTAAGAAAGAGAAGACGAAAAGACGCGAAAAAAAAATATATGAATTTTTTCAAGAAATAATCTAAGCTTTGATAAACAATTTGAATAATGACTTATTTTTCTCAATTAAGACTTTGGATGCTCCTGTGTTTTTTTTCTTTATCTTTCCAGATGATCCAACTGCTGCTGCCTCCAAAGGGACGAGCATTCGAGGACGAAAGCCTAGTCAGGACGGCCGTTGTGGGAGCGATTCTTTCTCCAACAGCCAAGTATCATGCCTTGTAAGGTTCTTCATATCGCAACTCTCATAGAAAAGGTCTTTAGAAAGCAGACGATTTTCTGAAAAAACTCCATTCAGACGAAAAGCCGAAGAAAAAAGAAATGAACGGAAGAGATCGTTGGATGGAATGTGGGGAGAGTTGGTGTTGACTTTAGAAGAATGTTGATTAAGATGACGCGATTAAGATGTTTTAATTAAAGTTTCCTTTTGAATGTTCGAATTGTAAATATTAATATGTAAATATCTTTTTTGTAAATATTAACGTTTAATATAAGTCTTTTAAAAGTTTAAAAACGGTGTCAGAATTTAATTTACCTCCGAGTTTATTTACTTATGTGTTCGAAAGAACTTTTATAAGAAGAATCTCCATATATATAGAAATAGATTTCCTTTCTTGCGAAACATGCATTTTCACGTACATATTAAAAAGAGAAAGAAAATTTAAAAATATTTAATTAATTAATTTAAAGCAGTAAATAGGAGAAGCTACGTCACATTTATAGTGACTAAATAATTATACTAAACAGAGTTTAAAGCAAAAAATATACGTTGGGGGAACTGGGGCACATTGATACATGGGACACATTGATACAACCCTCTACTGCTCACAGGGTCATTACAGGAAGTTTCACAACTGCTCCAAAAGGTGATGCTGTGCCACATACAGAAAGTCTTGGAATGATTCAGTAGTTTGATGAAATGGGACGGGTGATTTATTGTTTTTGTATGTCAAAAGTAAATTCGAGTTGTACAATTGAAATGGTATTATAAAAATGTTAGAGTATTTTCGACCGAAAAGAATACTCTACCTAAAAAGTAAAGCTAATCTTTATCAGTTCCTCATTCTTTATTTTAGATAAATTATGAAGTGCTGGATTAGAGGCTCATTTTATTCAAAATAGCAGTATGAAGCACATTGATACAGTCTAAGTTGGGGCACATTGATACAACATAAATCCTTTTCTAGTTCATTTTTTCATTACCTTATATTATTTTTTTTTCATACAGTCCTTAATCAAACCATTTTTTGCAAAAAATGTCTAATATTAGTTTACTGAAGTGAAATAGTATTTTTGTAACATTTATAGTATTTTTGCAAATAGAAGACGTACGAACTTACCCAACATCTAGTGCTAGTAGAACTAACAAAAGAAAAAGACGGCTGCCCGGAAATTCTCAAAATATCGATTCTCCAGAGAAAAATGTATTTTCGACATGAGAAATGTTAAGTAAGAGAAACAAGCTGCAGAACAGCACAGCGTTATTATATTATAAAACAGAATTTTTAATATAATTATCTTTTATTTTTTGTTTATATACCGATTTATAAACAGAAAACCTGGTAATTTTTTCATCTTTTCAAATAAAGGAAATAATGCTGTGGTTGAAGTGCCAGATATGTCAAAGTTACGACAGCCAACAATCAGACATTAACAGCCAGAACATCAGGTCATTATACATTTCATTTTGATTGCTTTTATATTCCTTACAAATAAATTGTGGATGGTTTGAATGTCTACAAATAAATATAAAATGGTTTGCTAACTATTTTTCTATGAAAAATATGCATTGGTGTTATTTTATATCCATTTTTCCCAGACGTATCAAAGTGTATCAATCTGCCCCGGAGATTGGGCCCACTGATACAAATGACTTTTTTTGATTTTTTAAAAATTACATCCAAAAATAATATATAAAACAACAATTGTACATTTTTAAACCACATTACAGAAGTTTTACTGACATCACATGGAAAAATAACTTGAAATCTCTGCTTTCTGGACACCAGAAAAATTCTTAGAAAAAAGCTGTATCAGTGTGCCCCAGTTCCCCCTACACGATACATTTATTTCATATTTTGAGATGATCTTTTAATTATTGTAATGAATTTTATGATGGCGCAAATAACATTTCCTTTCTAAAAACAAAAGTATTTTTACATGTGTATTACAAAAAAGAAAGAAAATTAGGTGACAATTATGTAAGATTTCAAACAATACATTTAAAATGTCTTATTTAAAATATTTTTGTTACAGTGTTTATTAATAACAGCAAAAAAAAAAGATCACGAGGCAAACTTTCTATTACATACTTCATTTTACATTAGCTTTTTCCCATATAGTTAACTCATTGGCAAACTTAAAAACAGCTATTAGATGTTTAGTTTCAAATGATCTGGCCTTAAAATCCCCCAATGAAAGTGAAATGAATGGAAACCCGTTTGTAGAGAGAATGCCACTGACTTTTTTAATAGTTCATTCTTAAACAATCTCTTTGAAGCCAAATTATCTTCAAATCAGCTATTGTTTATAGTTTTTGGTGTCTTAGTGGGGATAGCTGAGTGATTTTGACAAATAATGAAGCTGGACCATATAAATTAGTATACCAATATTAGATATTACCGAAAACATTGCACGAAATCACTGGTATATATTATTTCTTATTGCAACATCTTTTAATTTTACGTACAAATAAAACGAAAAACGATGAATGAGACATTACATGGAAGGTGTTTGAAGAGGTTTTCGCCAAACTACGCACACATTTAATTAAAAACATTTTATTTGATTAAAAATTGTAAGAGGTTAAAAATTTTCGTAACGTCAAAATATCAAATATTACCACACATTACTAATATGTTAGACACGCACGAGATCAAAAGTATAAATAAAAATGTATATCAGTGTTGTGGTTACTCTTAACCACTGCTATATTTTTTATTTAATTTAATTTATCGTCTATTTTTGGTTTCATCTTTATTCATTTATTATATATTTTGCATTCTAAAAATTATCGTAATTCTCGCTTTTTTTAATCTCCCCTGTAAAGTTATTTTTATTACCTAACATTTTGTTGATTTCAAATGTTGAAATCAGTTTGAAATTTTGTTCCTTCCGGTTTTGGAGGTTTCTCGTCTTTCCTAGAATGTTCGATGGGGTGTCGACTTCCGTTTTATGACTCCTCCTATTGTCCTATCAGGTACTATTCTTCTGATACGTAATTTAAAAGTTAGTGCGTCCTGGTATCAAGTTTTGGCTCCGCATCGTTCTGCTGATATAAAAGTTCATTCTTAAAATACTGTTTCCTTATTCGTAGCGATACACTTGGCCTCTCTATTTTTCGCCACTTCCTTTTGCCTCGCCAGTTGGCGTATTTTTATTTTTATGGCAACCCACGCCTTCTTTCCGGAGCGGCTACGGTCGTTTAGTCAGTTGAGAAAAGAGCAGAACTAAAGGGTGGCGGTGTCGACTCAGAGCGGAGCGGACGTCTGCAGAACTACGATAATAAATACTTGCAAAAATGATGTGTGCGATTTTAATAGAAATGATTTGTTCGGCTTTATACAACTAACGTTCAGCATTGTTAAATGCGAAAAAATGGAATTATTTAAAATCGCAAGGAGAGACTGTTATCCCTCCGTGGAGTTATACAAGGATTTGTTCGTCCAGAGAAAATACAACTTTTGTTTTTCCAAAAGAAAATTTCATATGAAGGAAATATGTTTCGATATTGAGAATGCTGAATTTTCTTGAAAGAATATTATTTTTTAAAATTGTTGAAACAATTCTTCACTTAGAATATTCCGTTAGCCTTACATTGTATGCTATATACAGAATGGACCACTTCTTCGTTTTATGTTAATTTGTTGCCCCTTAATCTCCAAGAGAATTCAAGAAAAGGCATAATTATTTCAGATGAGAGCTTCTGTTTGTCTATAAAATTTTGTACAAGTAAAAACTTGTACCTTCCATGCCTCGCTCTAAAAATGTGAGAGATGTTTTCTTACTAAAAGTGATATTATTTTGTAAAGAATTATATTTGTAGAGGTGTTCGTTCATAGGCCCAGGTGAATTACCAAAAAGAAGCACACACAAAAAAAACTCCGAAAAGAGAGTTACATTTTAGGACGCATTTATTTTACAAGCATTAACAGACAGTAGGTTCCCCATAAGGGGGGGGGGGGAATTCTTAGAGCTCTAGTGAGCTACATCTTGTCTGTATGATGGCAATCAGTGGAGTGGTGATACAACATCACAGCCCTTATCGCCAAAAGGCATCAGAAGTCTTTCATACAAAGAATTTTGGCGACATTTGATAAACCACACGTTCAGTATCAGTGACTACATTTGCGGTCTGGGAACCCACGGATTATTTTCACATGTGCAAATATTTTATAGGGCTACAGAAATATTTTAAGCTTGGGAAGTAGACAAGGGCAAAGCAGGCCGTTACTTAAATTGGAGTTTTTGCTGACCACAATTATATTACCCAGATGCGCAATTGAACAGAAAGAAAGCACAGTCAGGATAAACAGAGATAAAAGTATTTCTAGTTTTAAGCATTAATTGTGAGAATGAAAACAGGGTGTGGAAGGCAGATGTTAATAAAATGTAACGGATAAAAGATTATGATGAACAAAGCCCAGAGCTTTCTTTATTTTGTTAATAAGTGCGGTATCTATGGGCAGATGTTTTTCCAGACACAACAGAAAATTTGTGAGAAAGGAAGTTCTATTATTAATTTTCTACAGAGAGCTCCAAAAGATGAAAAGATTAACTTCTATTAGTGGGAGTATGAAAGTTAGAACATAACTATTAAATGTGGGATTAATTTAACTAATGGGCTTAATAGTGAAAAGAGAAAATAAAATAGAACAAAGAATTTATTAAAGGGAAATAATTATTGCATTTATGAAGGGGAAAAGATATGTAGCGATAATCTCCGCTACAATATTCATCCATCTTTATTAAAAAAAAAAAGAAAGAAAGAAAATTTTCTTTATGAGTAAGTCTTCTGAGATTATTCTTTTGCGTATTTCTGCTCACCTCTTAATTCAAGCTTATACAGGTAAGCTCTATTTTGATTTTTTCAATTATATTTTTCTGTGAATATGGCACATATTATTCCATAAAGTTGTTGTTCTGCATTACTTCATGCCATGTGGTCGTTTGCGGCCAAATTCAACGCAGTGTACTAATAAAAATACGATTACACACTTTAATTTTTCCTTTTCGGAACGTCGTTAGAAACGTTCCCTCGCTAAACACGACAATCAGTGATAATCAGGGGTGCAGAATAAGTCAAATCCGCCGATCTAGGATCGGAGGAAATTTTAACCACCAGCCAATTTTGCAGAAAATATATGCAGTTGATTTTGATTTTAACAATGAATAATATAATTAATCGCCCAAAAATAAAAAAATCACTACACATAAAGAGATCTGTATAGTGATCCACACAAAATAAATCTTATAATAATGAACAATATATACTCGAATATAAATTAAAAAATTTTGGGGAAAAAATTCTATTGATACAAAATTTATGCAAGTCTATAATACATAGTAAAATTTTAGGGACATTTTCATATAAATTGGGAGACATTTTGGGAGTGAAAACCTTTTCTGTGCCCCTGGTGATAATACAGTCGCAGTATACACTCAAGAACCAAAACATTATGACAACACCCACTTTTTTTCAATGAACTCGCCTGGATGACGTAGACAGGACCTAATTATCAACGGGACACACTCCCACCAGGAAAAAGAAAATTAAAAAAAAATCCTTATTCATGACAGTTATTTTGAATAATAAGTGCGTTTAAACAAGGTGAAAATTTCTATAACATTTTACTGGTGTCAGAGTGCTCCGTTAGTAGTCAGACACAGGACGGGAAAGCATTAAATTCGGTGTAAATGATATTTAAATGCTGCTAGGCAGTCTCAGGAATCATTTTTCCGCTTACGTTTCCGTATGAGAGTAAAGGCTGCTGATCCAAGCTACTTTGATAGAGAGTAGAATTCAGTTGCCCGACGACTCAGAACAAGTAACTTCGAAACTGCAAGTCTCATGAGTTGTTCGGAACATGGCGTTATTAGTACTTCAACAAAGTGTATGAATGACAGTGAAACCATCAGTAGAAGCCATCGTTTGATGTTCAAGTGATATCAAATAAAAAAAAAAGTCGGAGTTACTTCCTTCATCAAAGCAAAAATAGCACAAGAGACTGGCTCAATTTACATCCTAAGACAATGAAGTTCCAAGTGGAAATCTTTCGGCGCATACAGTTCAGTTGACACTGTTGAATGTTAAACTACGGGGCTAACTCCCCACTCATGTTCCGCTGTTGACCAAGCATCATCTCCAAATACTCATACATTTAGGCCTAGGAACATCATGACGTAGCTATGGAAAATAGGGAGAGAGTTGCCTACTCGAATGAAATACAATTCGTACTTCAACACATTGATGGCCCTGTTTGGGTACACCGTTCTCTGTACGATCTGTTACTCCTCCTTATACAAAATATCATACTCAGTCAAGTTGTGCGATATTAAGCTTTGTGGAACGTTCTCATGGGCGTCTCTAGGACCTGTGGTTTTCGTTAGAATAGACCATGTACGCCACAGACTATCTGAACATCATTTAGGATCATTTGAACCATTACATGGTATGTGTCTTCCGAAATGGAAATGGAGTCAACGTGTAAGACAACGTTTCATGTCACATGACCCGGACTGTGTTCGGTCGGTTCCAAGAGCATAATACTGAATTCCAGTTAACTTCCTGGTCGCCTAACTTGACGGAACCCAAAACGCAAAAACAACCATTGTGGAATATCTCGGATATGCATGACAGCTGCTGTAACAACTAATACAACTTATTTCCGGTCATCTACCAAGAACTTGTGGCATCCATGCCAAGCCTGTTAATAACTATTTTGTTAGCCAAAGGTGGACCAACAGCTTATCAAGTAGGTAGTCATAATGACTTGACTCTTGAGTGTATATTGTAAAGAAAAGCATCATGAAACAAATATGTCCTTTTTCTTTTATTTTCCCAATAATTTAATGTATTGAGATATTACATGCTTAAGCTAATTATCGCAGTTAACCATATTTTTTATACAGTAAGCAGAATTCAAACCCATTTATTAAACCTAGAAAAAAAGTATGATTGAGATGAAAAGACGAAATTTAAAGCTCAGATTTGTTTAAAAAAAATTTCTATGATATAATAACGAAAAAAATAGATGCAAGTTCAAACTTCATAAATTTTGTATTTTCAACTTGTTCTACAGTATGTCAACATTTGTTCAATTTAAGCTAGGTAATTTCATTTCCATGTTTTTCATTATCCATCTTAATGTTATTTTCAGTAGTAAGGAAAAGATGAATTTCAAAAAAGCTCTTTTAATTTTCCCATGGGATACGTAATGAAGAAAAACTATGTAAACAAGTAAGCTTATCAAGTAAGAAAACAAAATTTATTGCACGGAATTTTTTCTCTCAATGTGATTTCTAATTTGTTCGCAAGGTTTGAATATAAATTACACATTATTAAAGAAAGAAGAACTTAAAATTTATTTTAATACGTCTGTCGTATTTATATACGCAGTAATAAAAATATGACATGCTGGAAAATTTACGTAGTGTATCGAATTAAAAGTTTACGCACGATTATAATTAAATTTGCGACAAAAATCTAAATTAAATTTATGAAAAATTCTAGTTAATTCAATTACGAAAACTTAATTTTGGAACATTTTTGTTGCAATATAGTTAAATGTTCTTTATCTAATTATCTTGACAATTAATTATAATTATCTTAAGATTCTCAAAGAAATCTTAATTTCATTTATAAAGTATGCATAAAAAATTTAGAATCCTTTAACTAGCAAAAGATAATACTAATATATTATTTTACAGTTATATAATATGTCATATACAGAGCTGCCAACTTCTACGCCTTTTTAAATCATCTAAACATGACTGGAACCAGAAAAATATTTTAGTAAAATGTACGCCAAACCTATTCAGCGTAGTGCATTATCGTATATATTGTCAATTATTAAAGAAATTTTCTGATTGTAATGTGTTTATTTGACCTTAAATAGGCGTAGAAGTTGGCAGCCATGCATATAGTAATGAGATCATATGTACCAGACCAGACTACGACTATAAGTGCTACTTAATTAACATTGGAAAAGCCAAAAATTTTAGTCAACACTTAATAAAAAATTTTCACCAGAATTTTCGTCAAAAGCAGTTTAACATTTTATTGAACGTTTTTCTTCTTTCTGTCTTATAAAATTATTTTACATTGAAATGTCTGGTTTTAATCGATAAATACTTATATACTAGTGATCAAAATGACCACTCACGGCCATCATAAATAATTTTAACGCTTTAACGTTCATTTCTACGTAACCACAAAATTTTAATTCCGATATGCTTCAATGATATCGGAATTTTAATTTTAAAAACTCGTATTAAGTATATGAAAAATCACTTTTTCCTATTTGCAAATATATAAGTTTGCAATTACCGGTGTCATTCGTTTATTTCAACATCTTAACAATGAAAAGGTTTTGTCCCTAAAGGGTATGTTGGGATGTGTTAAAAAGGCTTTGTACAATAAACATTCGTAGTCATGAAAACATATTTTTTAATACATTTTTTCATTTTTTTAATTTTAATAGATGTAATGTGCTACGACAGTTGATTCATTCTTTAACACGAGAGGCCGAGAGGTTCTGCCGAAACTGGAAGACGGAAAGTGCCGGGTTCGATCTCAATCGTAGCCATGGGTCTAACCATTCGGAGTTTTCTGTGGTTTTCTTCAAACCCTGAGTTTCCACGTGTAAGTATGGCTTAGGTTCCCTTAGAAAGACCCCCCACGTAAGGCACCGCACCCTTAAGGCCCATTTCCTTCGCGTTGATAATTGCCCGTCAGTAATACATACACATACATACAAATACAACCTTAACACGTGACTGTAAAATAAGTATTTTGAATTCCGTTTTGTTGCGTATATTCTAATTTATTCGTCATATGATATTTTTTTATTAATATTTTTTAATTTCTGGATTTTGACTTTACTTTAATAAACGTCATTTATAAACTCTCCCCCCCCCCTATCCCGCAATTGCACTTAACTTTAAAACGAAAGTTGAGTTTCCGGGATGGTTATCATCTTGCAACTCTTTTACTTACCCATCATACGTAGTATAGGATAAATTAAGCAATCGTTTAAAAAAAAAAAAAAAAAAAAAAAAAAAAAAAAAAAAAAAAAGACGGATTTAGACGGTTTAGACATTAAAGATTCCGAAAAAAGTATTTTTAGAAAAAAAAATGTCGTCTATCTGTCTGTGTGACTGTAAGCGCTCTATCTCCAAACAAAGTGAGATAGAGACTGGTAAATACTTAGTATGTAATAATGAGACGAAGTCTATTAAATATAAATAACCTCGATTATCCGGAACAATTTTTTACGTACTCTCGAAATATCCGTTCTCATGAAAGGTATAAAATTTTTCGAATTCTTTTAATTTAAGGAGTGGATGTAAAAGACAATAAAATAACACAATTTTTGCAATAAAAAACGAAGTCAATCCGATAATTAGTCGTTGGATTATTTCTAATCCTATTTTTCACACTCTTCTATTTTTCATGACGCTGTATGTCATTCAAATTTCAATTCAAAGATATATTTTAATTGAAAATGAGACGCTTAATTCGATGCAGTAAACTGTTTGTCAAAATGATAATTATTTTTGGATGTATAATAGCGTTTCTTTTACGCAATTAGTTACTATTTGAGTAGTTTGGCATTTTATATAATTTGTCAAAATTCATGCGACATCAATTCATTAACCCTTTGCGGGGCAGGGCAAATTCATTGCTTAAGTATTGAAATAAATGACTGACACCGGAATTTGAAAACAACTTTATTTGCAAATAAGAAAACGCTATACTTCGCGAATTCAATTAACCTTAATTTTTTTAAACAAAATTCTGGTGCGAATGTGGCGTTTGGGAATTAAAATTAAGTGGTATATCTATGAAACCAGCGCCCCGCAAAGGGTTAATAGAGTATTACTATGTGTTAAAAATATTAAAATATACGCTTAAATTTTATTTTGGATTTACGATGCATTTTATAACTAGTTTACATATGTTTTATTTTCATGTTTTACTTTAAGCATATCCATGATGGGTAATCCAGTAGCATCCGACAACTAATTTTATGTGTCACGTGTTTTCAAAAGTGCGTTTTGTAAAAAAAACTTTTTTCGCTTATTTGCTTACATAAAAAAATATCTTTCAGTACAATTCAGTACTTTGAAATTGAAAACTATCCATCCTCCATTCGCGACATGTGTCTAAATATATCAATGAACTATCACCATTAATTTAGAAAATTTAATAAAATACGCAATAAGGCAGATTTCAAAAAATCCCTGCCAGTTCGACTTACAGATGCACCTTGATAATAAAATAAAGTATTAATTTAAGCAACAAAAACTAAATGAAGTTCAGAGATAAACTCAGTTTAACAATTTTATTTGGCCGCTATTGACGAGTTCATAATTTCACTTTTTCTGTAATATCAGGTTTTATAAGAATCAAGTTAATAGGATATTTTTTCTTCAACCGTAATGCATTTTAATTAGTTTATCCTATAAAAATCGGTTCTATCAAAAACTTGTGAATATAAAAGTTGTAGATAATACTAAGATGATTTATACTAAGTTTAAGTGGATGTGATATCTTGTTAATTGAGGAAGTTATGTTTTTTTTTCTTCTTCAAACCCTCCCCTTTTGGATTTCGATATTTTAAGAAGGGGGAGGGGCTGGAGGGTGTTAATATTTGCTTCCTCTAAAAATTTGTAAGTATAAAAGTAATTGATAAAATTATGAAGATTTAAAATAAGTTTAATTGGATTTGATGTCTTGAGAATTGATGAAGTTATCATTTATTTCTCCCTAAAAGCCTCTTTTTTTGCCTCTTGAGTCATTTTTTATTTTTGTCAAAAATCTGTCATACCTAAATTTTCGACCCTTTTTCTAATAGTAATAATAACTTTAAACGAATTTATACAGTATTATATTTATAATTAAGAAGTTAATGAGTTTTTTTTTGGGCGGGGGGGTCACAAAACCACTTTATATTTTCATCCCCATCATCCGATTTTGCCCATTAACCAACTTGACTAAGATTTTTTGTATCAGTTTGCAAGAGATTTGTTCAGAATTGTTGAAATTATCATATACATAAAAAGTTATACATTAGGTCCTCTGGAAATTTCTGTCGTATAATGTTATATTACATCTACTTTTTTGAGATACATATTTCTTCATTAGCACAACTTAGTTGAAATGAGAAAATTTCCATATTAAACATTATATTCCATATTTCCATATTTAACATTAAAGTGAAAACAATGGGAATTTTGCTATTTGAAAAAAAAAGTGATGCCAATGAAGAAATTTAATTAAAAAAAGCAGACATGATATAACATTATACGACAGAACTTTCCGGTTGAACTATTATATGCGTACTGCTATTCAAAAATTTGGGGAATGCGGCCATTCTTGACAACAAAAGCAAGTACCTAAAGTATAACTGCCTGAAATGTATTCTACTAAACCTTTTCTACTTTTTCATGTTGATTTAGTCCATATAATGTGACCGAACCACACACACAGCTGTTAGTTTCAGAAGCTAGTTATTTTGCTCCCCGGCTTTAAAAAAAGACCGCTTTTCTTGAACACCGTTGGAGCATTAAATTCTGTCAAAAATTTGGTAAAACACCAATGAATACTTTGAAAATGCTGAGAAAGGTGTACAATGATCAACCATGATGAGATATAAGGTTTATGAATGGTATCAACGTTTTAAAGAAGACCGAGAATCCATCGAAGACAATAAAAACATTGGGGAACCTTCACTGAGGTCAGCAGGGTGCGTAGTCATGAAGAAACTCAGAGGATTTTAATTCTTTTAGTATCAGAAATTCTTTAAAGTACTGGTTGTTACATCTGAAAAAGGATTTCTTTTTCCTTAAATAAAACAAATATTACATTATAAAAATTCTGGTAAAAGGTCCTTACAAGGTGCTTCCAGACTATGCACCCTGGGTCAGACACTGGAACTTTCTGCTTCAGCACATCGATATCAACTGTTAAAACAATTCTTCGTCAAAACTCGCGCTAATGTGCTTCCATACATACCGCAACAGCTAGACACAGCCCCGTGTGACTTCAGATGTGGTGAAAAGAACATCACAGGAGGCCTTATGGGAGGATGCGGAAAATGGCTTCCAGTGATGCTTACACAAGTTTTACGAAAGGCGCAGACGTGTATCATCGACCAAGGTGATTACTTTGAAGGTATTATGCTTCTGTGCTATGAGTTGTTCAGGGAAATGTGTTTTACAACATAATAAAATATTTAAAAAATATTTTAACTGGAAGTAGTTTAGGATTTTAGACGTCATAGATCGATTAGATCTGCATGTTTCAAAAACTCCAATATAGAGAATAATGCTTTGAAGGTAGTATTTCTTGCGAAATCCACCCAAAACATTTAAAAGATTGTAGACGTCTCAGACGACCATTAATCGCTATTCAATATTGCAAAAACATAAAATTAACAAAAATTGAAATTAAAATAAACTTACAGACGGAAACGTATCAAAATTATTTAAACCGTAGATAAATATTTAATAGCGTAAAAAAATCGCAAATTTGATATTTTATGGTGTGTGTCATATACACAGTCAGAGTTTTAAAATATTGTATTGCATTATTTTGCAAATAAATGAGCTTAAATTAATTAATTTTATCTGTTTAACAACCTTAAATTCTACTTCTAGATTAATACTTTTAATTATTCAGAAAAAGTAATGAAAGTAAATCTTATCTTTATAACTTGATCGAGTTTTTTTTTTCCCCTAAGAACAATTTTTTTTCTAGTGCAGCCACCTGATATGGGCAAAAAAGTTTTTTTCGTTCTTTCACTTGTTTCCGATCACGTACAGAGATAAAATCGGTCAAATTAATGGCTATCAAATATGACACATGGTTCATGAAAAAGCCAATATGTTCCTTTTCACAACGCTGCTTTCTTACTCTTCAGATGAGTAGAACTGAGAGGAGTTTTCCCTTTTAATTTTACTATTTTCCATCTTAAAATATCAATTAATTTCTTTTTTTTATTGTCCTTTCAATAATCTAATCGAGTATACGCGTCTTTATTTTCCATTTTTGGCTTTCCGGCAATAAAAACCTTTCCCTCTTTAAGTCATGTTACAAAATTCTTCCCTTTTAATTTACCCTTCCAATTTCTTCATCTAGTTTGTTAATAGTTCAAGAGCCGACAGCACAAAACTTTATGTTATCGACTACAAGAAAAACCCATTATTTTACGGAAAAATAGTAATAGGGGAATCTAATGATCCATGTCTGCCGGAATTGAAGTTGGGCATAAGCCAAAAAAGAATGACACTATTCTTTGACTCGTAAGCTTAGCATATTGTTTTTCTGCACCCAGTTTTCCATGGTTTTATACTTTTGATTCTAGGACAAACACAATGTTAAACCTAAGAGTCTACAACTAGTGGTTTTAATTTTTGGCTTATGCACCACTTTGTTTCCGGCAAATATGGATCATTAGATTCCCCTATTACTACTCTTCCATAAAATAAAATTTTTTTTCATTTGCTCTATAACATAGGGTTTTGTGATGTCGGCTCTTCGATTATAAAGGGAAGTCTTCGCACGTAAAAGAAACCGAACCAACAATTTGTTTAATCCACGCTCTGCTTGCTTGTCATGGGTTATTTTCTTTGTCATAATGCATGTATTTGTATTTATACGCATTTACTATTTGTCTTTTCTGCCCTATCTGACACGAACATTTTTGTCAGGGATTTCTTCTGTTAACCCCCTGACTGCCCAGCAAAAGGGCAAAATTGTAATATTTTTTCTCCTCAATTTATCTTAAATGTTAATAGAAAAGGGATTTTCTATCATGGTATAATTTTTTTATGTTATGTAAATGCTTATAAGACTTGAAAGTATCAATCATAACTTAATATCTTAAAACTTCATTTTATTTGTAGAATTATATTAAATTAAATAAAGCCTCAATTGCAGTGAAACCTGCAGCCTAGTGATCGGATATATCCGGTCGCGGCAGTGGGGAGGTTACAACGTAAATACTATATCGCTAGAGATATTTGGATTTTATGGAATTTTTCCATTTACAGATATGCACACAATGTGATTAATTAATTCAAAAACATTGCTTTAAACATTTCTAATGGAAGTTTGCTTTATTTGATCCCGTCACCCGTGTTATGACGAGGATAGACGACAACAAAGAGAGTTTTATTGATATTAAATTTGTATCAATAAATTATTTTCACCATTCATAAACTATTGCTTGCTCTAATCGAATCATTTTTGTCACATACAATAAAAAGTCCAACAGTTAAAACTAAAGTCTTTCAGACTTATTAAATGTTAATATCTTCAGCCTGTATTACAATGTTCTCATTGTAATATAGGCTGATGTTTCATTTGATTCATTTACATTTAATCGAGAACTAGGCGATTTGCCTAGTGGTGTTTCATTTAACTGATCTATTCTTATCTCAATAGTATACTTAAACAATTGAGTAAAATACTAAAGCTTCGACAGACATTTGAAATTGTTCAATTGTTTGTTACATCAGTTTAATAATAATTTGTTTGAATGCAGCGATTAAAGAATACAGACTTTACTTAAGTTATCATTTAATTTATTTAATCTTTTATTATAATGAAAGTTTATGTCATTGTTAGAGAAAATTCAATAATATATGAATAGTAGATGGCATTAGCTCTTAAATGAAAATTTAGAATTCTTATATAAAAGGAGGGATTTTACTGAATCACAGATCTCATTTCCGAGCATAAATTTTACTAAATACTTAGAATAAAAAAGGAATAAAATTTAGTATTTTAAGCTATGAAAATCTTCTTTGTAACGTAATAAGATACTTTTCTATATGTTCTAATTAAAACTTTTCTTATTTCCAGTATCTGCAAGATTTTGTCATTTTCAGTAGTTTAAACATATTGTTTAATTTCATGTCTTAAATTTGTGTTTTATTCATAATTTATTCTTTCATTTATTAATTTATTAATTCATTATAATATAATTTAATTTAATTGTGTTGTGGAATATACGCTGAAAACAAACTCGGGGCTATTTACATGAATTTAAATACCGAGTAGAGTTATATTTGATAATCGTCTGCACGCAATGCAGATAGATTAAAAAAATCTATGCTTGAAAATAGTTTTAAAAACTATAACAATGGAGAAAACAGCGAAGCAGTTTTTGACCGAATTGCATTTTCGAATTGCATAATTGCATAATTTAAATTTAATTAATTTTAAAAAATGTTTAAATTTAAATTTAATTTAAATGTAATTAAGTAAAAAAAATTGTTTAAATTTAAATTTAAATTTAACTATTTTTTAAAAATTTTGTTTGCAATGATACCGTTTCTTTTATTATTCCTAAGTTATGGTTAGAATTAATGAATAAATTCCTCGTGAGAGCTTGAATAGGATGAACTATGTTGGAAATTCTTTTAGATCACGGTCTATTTTAATTTTTTACAATAGAGCGCGTGATTTTTGTTTTTTGTTGTTTATATCTCATTGTCACATGTCATTTGTATTGACCGTGAAATATTTTGAAATTTAATTTTTATTTTTATTATGATTATGGATCTTATTATACGGATCCGAAACATGTCAATGTCATTTATTTTTAATTATTATAACGCCTTTCTTAAGTAAAATAAAATTTTTATTAAAATGTTTATATAAAAGGTGAATCTTTTAAAATCTGGTGATTTAAAAAATCTATTGGATTTAATAAACTTTTTATCATAGAACGAAAATGTTTTGGATAACCTTGTTAAAACTAATGAAGCTAAAGAGTTCAAACGGCAGATTATGATTAAGTGGCTTGTTGTAATAAACTGTGTTCATTTTTATGAATATAGCATGTAAACTCGTAGAGAAATTAAAGTTTTTGTAAAAACGCCCAGGTAAAAATGAACTGCAGTGAAACTGCAAAGAAACTGCAGTTGAGAAACTGTGGTGGTTTGACACAAATAACAGAAGTTTTTTTAAGTCGACATCACTACAAATTTACTGCGGTGAATGTGTAGTTGATAATAACTACATATTCACTGCAGTGAATTTATAGTTGATAAGCAACGAAAATTTAAAAAATCTACAGTGGTGTCGCCATCTATTGACCGTGTCAAACAACATTCCAAAGACACACATTTTCACGCTAGAACCAGCTGGATTTGATCCGGAGACCTTAAGCACAGGAATCGCACGCTCATTAAACTCGATCACGCAGACCTGTTTGTATGGGAGATAATAAGTGTATTATGGAAGGCATTTCGATAAGTGATGCTGAAGGTGTATGGGAGACGAAAAAGTTGGAAGTTTTACGTGCTTTTATATTGTTATTTATTTATAATTTATTGTAAATTCGTTTTGCGTGTATTTAAGAGTTAATTTAATATTTAAACGAATGAAATAAATATCTTAGTAAATATAGTTAAAGCAAAATTTGGTTTTTTTAATAAATGTAAGAAATAGTAAATATTTAATAAAATAATTTTATTCTTCTTCAAGTATTATTTGTTCAGTTAATAAAATTTTATTATGAATTATAATGTAATGATATGTGTTGTATTAATTTATAAAACACATATAAAATGGAAACACTTACTTTAATAAATAATATCGGTAGTAAATTAATAACTTTTAATTCGAGTAACTTAAAAGGAAAAGATATAGGAGTAAACTCATTGCCCCTCCCTGGATTTTTAAATTTATTTAGTATTTTATTTCTCCAATTTACACAAACATAATAAAATTTATTGTTTTAGAGTAATTAAAAATAAAGAAAAGAAAATTTTTCCGTTGGGTGTGTGGTGGCAAAATATGAAATAAAAGGCCACCTTTTAATTGTTAGGCCGAGATCGCAGTACTACATTGTGAAGAACACCAGGTTGATATTTACATTTTTTTTTCTGGAGTCAAACAATGAAAACATTTTCATCAAGGAAAATCAGTTCTCAGAGATATTCTTGACTATTTCTTTATTTTTCACAATACAAGAAACTGAACACCTATAAACATTGAGAATGCAGCAAGCTAATATTAAAATGCCTTCGAACATTATATAGAAAACATTAGTCATCGTTGACAATAGGGAGCAACGCGTCTTTATTTCACCATGACAAAACGTAAAACTGACAAAAATTTCACATTTCACAAACGCCAAAAAAGTCTTTTGGGATAGTATAGATTCCCAATCCGAGCAAAAAATGTACAGGTAAAAGGACCGTTACATGATAAGCAAAGGGGAAATTTTTAAAATGAGTGTTGTCATGAATACAGCCTTTATCGCCTGTGGCGAATAAGCGCGCAACACACAGCACCCTAAACAAAATCAATCGGTAACAAATTAAGTTCTTTATACAAGACAAAATGAAATGATTGGGAAATAAAAATGGCAGTTATTTAACACAAAAAAATATTTAATTCGTTTGATATTTAATCAACTAAAGAACAAGAAAGAAAAATCTAGAAATGGAATGATATTTTAAAACTAATTTATTATTATTATTATTTTTTATTATTATTTTATATGCACTTGGAGATGAATACACAATAAAAATACCTATTAAAAATATGCTTTTCTTTTAAAATTAAATTTTAAAAGAGGGGGGGGGACTAACATTTGAAAAATTAGTAGAAATATATATAATAGAATATGTGTTACATCACATATTATCACTCGAAGGACCACCAAAAAATATTTTTTTTGGCGAAGAAAAAAAAAATATTTTTTCTTATAAAAAAGTAAAGTGTTGGGAATCTATGTACAAAGCACAAGCAAAATATACACTTATAAAATAAGAATAATTATATGTTTATAAAAATTACAAGTTATATGTATAACATATATATAAAACACAATACAATATACAAAATGTTACCAAAAAAATTTAACTTCAACTTATGCCTAGGTCTTTATATACATGTATATATGCTAGTCATTGCTTTTAATATCCAGCAATTTGATGTGTATACACAACCTATTTTTTATATTCCTCGTTTCATTCATGTGTAAGCGCTTACATAAAACAGTTCTGCTGTAAAAGCAAATTTTTAAATGACATATTTTTATTTGTAGAAATTGTCTTTTTTGTTGAAATGTTGATTGAAAATACGTGCAACTTATTAAATAATTTATCATAACAGTTTACATACACTGTTTAAGCACACATTCAGCATTAAATAAATGCTGAAAAAGAATTTTTTTTGTAAAAAATTCTAAATAATGACTCGATACAATGTTCATAGTTGAATTTAATTTACACAAATATAATACCTATATTAAAATGTAAGAATCAAAATATGCACAATATGCAAATTAAAAATAAATCCACACTGATCAGTATTAAAAAATTTGGAAATATAAAATGCCATTCCAATAGAGTGTAGAGCAGACTTACTTCAGTACATTACGAAATAAAATTGTCAAAATATTAAAGTACACAAATATCAAAATAGTAGTATGAAAACAAAATATAAAACCAAATTGTACACTGCATAGAAAATCTTATACACAATGAACTGAACCCGCAGTAGACCAGTAAAAGATCCAATACATAGTACACAACTAAACAAAATTCTGTGTCCTGGCCAGTTAACACAAAACATGTGGCATTACATTTATTTTCTTGGTCTAAGATTATATCTTGAAATAATGTTTTGAGGAGAATTATTACTATTGTACTACTGATAATTATTATGGTTGTCATTAATATTAGAACTTACATTTTTATTAAAGTCGGAATTAAGGTATGCATTTCTTGGTTGAGCATGTAAAAGTCTATCTATATGCACCCTAAAAGAAGCAGCATGTGAACACTGATATCTCCTTATAGTGAATGAAACAGGTGAATGTTTCATAAGGTCCAGTATATTTTGGTTTATATTTATCTCGAGATTTTAAATAAACAATATCATGAACAGTTAATGGACGTAGTTTTGCATATTGTGAAAATTTTAAGTTTCTTTGATGTTGAGCAGACACAATGTTTTCATAAGCTTTTTGGTACATTGCATCCAATTCTTTTAATAATTTATACGTGTCAACATTATCAAGAAATGGTTGATTTGCATGAGTGTCATATATATCAAATATTAATGATAACTCACGCCCAAAATGTAAAAGGTTTGGTGAGAATTTTGTGGATGAGTGTGTAGAGCCATTGTATAAGCTTTTGTGAATTAACAATGCATATTCAAAAGAGTGTCCTTCAAGTAATAAAGTATTAACTGAGGTTTTAATTGATGAATTGATTCTTTCAGTAATCGAGTTCGATTGGGGGTGCGAGACTGATGAATGAGATATTTTTATACCTAATGTTTCATTAAAAACTAGCTGACCCGCCCGGCGTTGCCCGGGTCCGTATTAACAATATTAAACGAACTTGAAATTTGTATGATTTTATCAATAACTGGAAGCATGCAGAAATGCATTGTCTGAAATACGTCGCAGCTGACTTTGTGAAAAATCGGTTTTAAAAACAACAACTAATATTAAGCTCTAGAAATACTTAAAATGAGCAATGAGAAACACGGGAGGGAACATGTATCCAACGATTGCGTTAGTTTCGTGTTAAAGTGTTGATATTTACCCGTAAAAATCACTGTTAAATCACGTAACTAATTATTTTTTTCGCATAGAAATCCCAAGTGAAAAATTTTGAATTTCAAACTAATTATATCATTCTTAAATCCGACTATACCGTGAATGAATCGATACGCGATGATAAAAGATTGGTATATAGTATTATAATTTCAGAGCCATTTAACAAAAGTGTATATTTTTAATCAAAGCATGCGTAATGTTGACTCTGTGGACAAATTCCTAACCGTAAACTTTTGTACCATAACCATAATCTGTCTGTAACCTAACTGCGACTTAACATTACCCTACCGTAACTTAAATATAACATAAATGTAACCTAGCCGTCACTTTGAAATATCAATATAGAAGCATCATTTAAGATTTTGCTTGAAAAGTTAATATTCTTTCGTTAATGTCTTAAAATCGTCTGCACTCTGAAATCTATATTTTAGACTAATATTTGTTATTTAAGTTTTCGCGCATGATTTTAAAAGAATGTTTTCATAAATACATTTTATATATTGACATAGAGTTATTAATATGTTGTTAAATTAAAAACATATTTTCATCTACGTTATAAAGTATTAAAAAGTTCTGAAAAAAAAGAAAGCTTTTAGTAATACAATTTTTAGTTCAAATCAAATGTTTTCAATATTTTATTTAATTTTATTTTGACATTTAAATTATTTCGAATTTATCAATTTCAATTATTTTAAAAGCAAACATTTTTTAAAAATAAATAATATAATAGAAAAAAGACCATTTTAAAAAATTACTATTTCTTCATAAAATACACTTCAGCTGTTATTCAATTCTTTCAATTCGTCTTATTAATACAAAATCCCTTCCACATGCTTTTGTTTGGGACATTAATATTTGAGCGATAAATGGTTTAATATTGCAACTCTTTTTTCGGTTTACTTCACCACCACCTATCTTTTTCCTCCATGGTTTGCAACCGCTGTGATAAAAAATCATTATTTAAACTGACAGTTTGCCAGTCTATGAATTTTAAAGGTCTGTTCCAGCTTTTTAAATTATTTATGCGAAAATTTTATGCAACCAACCAACCATAACTAAATGAAGAGAAAAAAAAGAAGAAAAAAGGCGATTTTTTATGAGAGTGATCTTTGGAATTTAATTAATTACTCAGTTAATAAATAGAATTTCGAAATTCTGAAGCTCAGGTGCATCAGGAGAGATATTGGGCTACTCTCATAAAAATTTTGAGCTTCGTACGTCCCATAGATTTTGCTAGCCATCGCAGACACACACACACACACACACACACACACACACACACACACACACACACACACACACACGCAGACAGAGCGATTTGTTATTTTATTAGTATAGATGTTGTAAACACTGGAAATAAATTGGGAACCTAGATCAGACAAAATAACGCAAGGTCTCCCAAAACAGGTGAAATATTTAAACAGTGATTCAACAACTTTATTAGCGGAAGTCTCCTTTAAAGTAAATAATTCCATATGTCTAGAAAAGTGATCTGTTACTGTTAATACTGAATGACCATTTCTAAAAGGACCGACAATGTCAATTGCTACAGTATGACCTGCTTGTTTTGGAGTGTACGTTGCTTGCAAAGGTGCAGGCTGTGTTTTGTGATGCTTATGTTGCAAACATTTAACATTAATGTTTATGTTGCAAACATTTAACATTAATGTTTATGTTGCAAACATTTAACATTATGTTGCAAACATGACGCAACATAATTTAATGTGTCTGAGTAAATACCCTTCCAAAAATATCTTTTACTTACAAATTCACAGGTTTTCTTTAGACCGAAATGTGAAAGATATGAAATTGCTAAAACTTGAGCTTTTAATGAGTGTGGTACCACAATATGATAAGAAAATGTTGAGTCATGTGGAATGGTTTATTTAAACATCAACACCTTAGTATCAGGATGAATAAAGTACATGTCATATTTATCTTAACTACCATTGTTTAATATTTCATGATATATAACAGATAATTCTGTATCCTTTAACTGTTCATTAACAAATGTTTGGTTTGATATCTCAAGCAAAGGATCTTTATGATTTTATGAATTACCAACAGTCAAATAATTAATTGAATGTGACTCAGAGATAGTCTTTTCATGCTCATCATTCTCAATGATAGGGAGAATATGGGTAGTATCATATATTAACTCAGGGTGTGTGTCTAATGTTTGTTGATTATTTTTGAAATTATTTCAAGAAAGATAGTCAGAAAGTACATTTGAATAACCTGGAATGTGTTGAAAATTGAATGAATATTCTGATAACTCGGTGAGCCATCTAGTTATAATATCTGCAGGGTTAGTAACTTTCTTATAGTGTTTTAATGGAGCACTGTCAGACAAAATAGTAAAATTTCTGTTGTAAAGATAATACTTAAAAGCAACAACTGCTTTGTAAATAGCCATTAATTCTAGCTTAATAGCAGGGTATTTTTTTTTCAGAAAGGGATAATGCTTTAAAAAAATATCCAATTCTTGAAGTAAGACTGCTGAGATAGCAATTTTTGACGTATCCGTATTTAAGAAAAATGGTTTGTCCCAATCTGGTAAATGAACAATTGGTTCAGAAAAAAACATTTTTTGAATATTTTTAAAAATTTTGTCATGTTCAGGAGTCCAGCGAAATTTTTCTTTAGGCCTGGTAAGCTGAATTAATGGATGTATGATTTCAGAAAATTTGGGTATTAAACTTCTATAAATGGTCGCTAAACCAATAAAACCTTTTAGTTGGCGTTTAGTTGTTGGTACAGGAAAAGATGTTATTCGCAAAATATTACTTTGAATAGGACTTATTGCATGATTTTCAATGTGAAAACCTAGATAGTTTGTGGAAGTCTGGTGAAACATTTGTTGGGGGCAAGAGTCAAGTTATACTTTGATAAAACCTGTAAAATTTTCTCAAGTTTTTGTAATGTTTCCTGAAATGTGTTTGAACCAAATATAAAACCATCTTGATATGTAAATATACCTTCCAAATTTATTTCATCTAAAATTATATCCATTAGTGCTTGAAACACTGAGGCAGAATTTTTTAAGCCAAAAACTAAACGTTTATACTTATAAGAGCCATACTCAGATGTAAATGTCAATTTATCTTGCAATTCTGGTGGCAAGTCAATTTGATGGTAAGCTTGTTTTAAATCTAAGCTAGTGAAATATTTATAAGAGGATAAGTTAGCAATAATATTTTGAATTTTGGGAGGAGGATAAGAAGATCCCTGAATAACTGAATTAAGCATTCTTAAATCCAACGCTAAACGATATTTTTGTTTACCTGAACCGTCAGACTTTTTCTTTACAATTAAGATAGGGCATGACCATTCTGAGCAATACCTCTCTATTATTCCTGCTTCAACAAGATTATCTATTTGCTCTTTAGCATCCGCCTGAAGTGCTTGGGGAGTGCTAAATCTGAAAGTTTTTATTGGGAAGTCGTAAATAAATTTGATATTAGGTACAATGCGATCGGTATGACCAAGTGTCTTAAGAGATTTGAAAAAAGCAGAATAATATTTTAAGAGAAGATCAGAGATTTCCTTCTTTTCCTTTGCTTCTAAATGTTCCAATTTAAAATCATCTATTGAAAGATCTTTTTTTCTTTTAGCAAGTACCTGATCAGATGCAGTAATAAAATTACAATAATTTTCATTTATTGAAAGATTTAAATTACTTTCCAGTTCATTTTGATCAACAATTTCATCTGGTATACACAGATAACCTACTTCCATATTCTTATTCAAATGAACAACATGATGAGATAAATTTTCAATGTAAACTTGCATGATTTTGGGATATGAAATATTTTGAAATTTAGAATCTAATTTTATAAGTGTATCATGACATAACACAGTATTAGGGGAAATATTACTACAAAATAGCATCTCATCCTGATTTGGTGAGATGTCAGTTTTAATTTTTACAAATTTGTGTTCATATGGATTTAAGTTAATTTTGTGTGCAAGATATGCACCGATCTGATCATGCGATTCATTACTGTTAGCTTTATGCATAACATCCCTTGAACTACTGTCCTTATTATTTACCTCACTTTCAGAACTTTTATCAATACACATTGCATTTATTTGACTTTTTGTACATTTATTTTTTAATGGTACTTCAAAACCATTTATTGAGGCAGTATTATCACTGGGATTAATAGCAATATTATTTTTCACAATAAAATCATAGCCTAAAATTCCAACAAATTCTGAAGAACTTGCAATTTCAACAATATAAAAGGTATGCCGAAAGAATATTTTACCAATTTTGATCGACACAGAAATGCAAGAATAGATTTTAACTGGAGAATTAACAGTTGAAATAGTTACTTAAGAAGCTAAATGTTTGTAAGAAATATCTTTTTTTTTATTTCATTAAAGATATTAAGTGATAAAATTGAAATTGAACTTCCTGTATCCAGTAATAAAAAAGCCTCAAATTTGCCAAACCTACTGGAAATAATAGGTAAAAACGAACACTTATCATATACATTATAAATGACTATTTTTTATCAGTCTGTGATGACTGATTGTTGCAAACCTGAATTTCCTTAGAAGTTTGTGAATAAGTGGATTTAACTTGTCTTTCTTCTGACAGTTGAAATTTATTTGCTGATGACCCAAGACAGTTTTGAGACAACAGCTCATCAGCTGTACTGCGTCTCACTGTTCGTTTAAAGGCTGAAATTGGTTATAACCTGAATTATTAAAATTAGTATTTCTGTATTGCCTATAATAATTCTGATCATACGATTCCTTTCTCTTACACAAATTCTTATATTTAAAACATTAGAGGGCCAAATGACCTCGTTTAGAGCAAATTTGACAAATATAAACATTTCTGTTATTTTTATTTTGAAACTTAAAGTCAAAATTTCTAGAGTTTTTTGATTTGTATAATTCACGAGCGTCCTTCTTAAAGCTAGGACGTGTTCGAGTTTGTTTAGAGTCATCTTTTTGTGTATTATTTGCGAATGACAAAGCATTTATTTTCTCTGATAATTCGGATATCTGTTTAGAAAAATCAATATGATTAGAATATTCATTGTGAATATTAATTAATTTTTCATTTGACAAAATATTTTACAAAAACTCTGCTCTTTCTACTGCTTTGTCATAGTCATCAATTTTTTCCTCCTTAATTTTGATTCGAATATCAGTTGATAAATATTGCAAAAGTTTCTTACATTTTATTTCGTTAAGAAATTCAGGATCTTTCGTTTTAAAAGCCATACTGGCCAAAGTGTTCAATCTATGAGAAAAATTACCTATACTTTCATTAGGTAGTTTTATGTTATCAAATTCGATATCTATAATTGTTTGAGATTCTTTAGAGAAAAATCGTGAAAGTTCCTGTTTAATTACTATTACAATATTTGAATTCTTAATTTTGTCATTTTCAAGAAAAAAATTTTAGAGCAGGTCCTGCTAATTTTGTTTTGAGAAACAAGACCTGCTGATCATCTGTCCATTTTTCTATTTTGGCATAATTACTAACTACATCAAAGAAAAAATCCAAAGTGGTTGGATCCCCTTCATAGCAGGGTACAGAAATGTTAAAATTATTTTTTGATGAAGTCATTTTCAAAAAAATATATATATACTTATAAATACTTCAGCTTGTTCAAATATATCATACTCAATTACAAATAATAATAACATAAAACCAAATATATAATATGAAACATAAAAATGAAATAAAGAAAAAGAATACGTACATAACCTTTCTTCTAAGCTGAAGACAACATTATAAGAAAAAATAAATACATTTCCTTTTTTTTTTTTTTTTTTTTTTTTTTTTTTTTTTTTTTTAATGGAAAAAAAATAACGAGATACAAAAAAAAAGATGTTTCTTTCTGAGACTATTATTCGAATAAGTTGTTGCAGCTAAATTGCCTTTTTGTTCAGCGTTCGTAATTTTTTTTTAGTTTTGAGGGGGGGGTCAACATTAATCACAATTAAATTAGATGCTCCCGCACAGAACAGAAAAACCACGACACATCTTTGTAGAACAACTCTGTAGAACAATAACTTTGTAGAATTGAAATAGACGGCTGAATTATATTTTTTTTATTTGCAGGACACCAACACATCACTGTAGAATCACTTTGTAGAATAACAACTTTGTAGAATTGAAATTCCATTGAAACATTCCAAGATTTTACGTATTATTTTCGTTATCGTCGAACACTTCTTTACTGCACCATCCAGAATTCGCAATAAAATGCGCTGCATATACAAATCATATTTTCGTCTCATTATTTTGCATATAGTTGGACAACTTCAACAGAAAAAAAAAAAAAAAAAAACCCTTCGTTACGGCGCCATAGTTCTGTGGTGGCAAAATATGAAATAAAAGGCCACCTTTTAAGTGTTAGGCCGAGATCGCAGTACTACATTGTGAAGAACACCAGGTTCATATTTACATTTTTTTCTGGAGTCAAACAATGAAGACATTTTCATCAAGGAAAATCAGTTCTCAGAGATATTCTTGACTATTTCTTTATTTTTCACAATACAAGAAACTGAACACCTATAAACATTGAGAATGCAGCAAGCTAATATTAAAATGCCTTCGAACATTATATAGAAAACATTAGTCATCGTTGACAACAGGGAGCGACGCCTTTATTTCACCATGACAAAACGTAAAACTGACAAAAATTTCACATTTCACAAACGCCAAAAAAAGTCTTTTGGCATAGAATAGATTCCCAATCCGAGCAAAAAATGTACAGGTAAAAAGGACCGTTACATGATAAGCAAAGGGGAAATTTTAAAAATGAGTGTTGTCAAGAATACAGCCTTTATAGCCCGTGGCGAATAAGCGCGCAACACACAGCACCCTAAACAAAATTACTCAATCGGTAACAAATTAAGTTCTTTATACAAGACAAAATGAAATGATTGGGGAATAAAAATGGCAGTTATTTAACACAAAAAAAATATTTAATTCGTTTGATATTTAATCAACTAAAGAAGAAGAAAGAAAAATATAGAAATGGAATGATATTTTAAAACTAATTTATTATTTTTTTTTATTATTATTATTTTATATGCACTTGGAGATGAACACACAATAAAAATAACTATTGAAAATATGCTTTTTTTTTAAAATTAAATTTTAAAAGAGGGGGGGGGGACTAACATTTGAAAAATTAGTAGAAATATATATAATAGAATATGTGTTACATCACAGGGTGAAGGGGGCATAGATGAGCCATTTTTCCTCCCTCGATTTTGAAATGTAACTGATTTTTTCCCTGATTTTTTAAAAACATGTTAAATTTTAATCTTTTTTCTTAGCTTAAAATATAAGAGGAACTAAGAATTTTCTGCTAGGGGGAGGAAGGTAGAAGAGCTGTTGCCCCTCCCTAAATAAATAAATAAATAAATAAATAAAACAATTAACAAAAATTTTCTTTTTTATATTTTCAAAAGCATAGTAAAATATGCATAATTTTCAAGTAACTTGCAATAAAGATTAATATAACAATAAGAAATTTCCCATTAAGGGCCTGCTGAGAAAATTTCGATTGTTCCTCATAACTTTTGAATCTTAATATATTTTTTCTCTGATTTTAATAGACACAGCATTATATATTCGTACAAGGTAACATAAAATAAAGGAACTAAGAAATTTCCGTTGTAGGCAGGGGGCATAGGTAGTCAACTACCACTCATAGTGATTTTGAAATGTAACTTAGTGAAATTGATTTGTTTCTCTTAGCTTAAAATAATAAAGGAATTAAGAAATTTAAGTTAGGGGGAAGGAAGAATAGATAGGAAAGTCCATGCCTAAATTCTAAAAAAAAAAAAAAAAAAAAAGATGGATTTTAACACATTAAAACTTATAATTTCCAAGCAACAAAATAAAGTAGAAACTAATAAATTTTTCGCTAAGGAAGTGAGTGGATGGGATGGGAAATCCCTAATTCGATTTTGAAGTATAATTGAAATTATTTTTCTCCTATTAAAGTCTCTGAATTTATCGGACACAGTTATACTAGAGATACATTACAAAGTATAATTTTAACTCTGTGGTTGGATAATAACTTCAAATTAACTGCAGTGATTCTACGATTATAAAATCTTATACATTTTTTAATTTTTGATTATAAAATGACTTTATAAAAACTACAGTGTTTTTAAAGTTAATAGCTCACAGAATGTTTAAAATAAATTACCGCAAAATTACCTACAATTAACTATAAAATAACTGAAGTGTTTTTATAGTTGAGATTGCACTACAGAAAGTCTACAGTTAACATTAGAAAAACCTCAAAAACAGTTTACTTCTGCAAAAAAAATTTCAGTTCATTTTTAGCTGGACGGTCCCAAATTTTCCCAAGTTTTTTGCCTATAATTTGCTCTTCGTATGCTTGAGTTCTTCATAAAACACAATGTTTTTTTTCAGAAAATATGACAATCAACATTGTGCATAACAGCCTGTAATCAGAATTTTAAAGTAATAAAAATTGTATGACAAATGAGCAGGTTTGCTAAATATTTTTTTTACTGCGCATGCGTCAATGAATATAAAATTTCATTTGCATATTATGTTAGTTACATGTATAGAGCAATTATTGTGAAAGTCTCAAAAATATACTTAAAAATCTGAAAATTATCGTCGATAGAATAAAATATAAATCCGTTATTCCTAAAATAAAGCAAAAAGATAAGGAACTGTATCTAGATATAGTGGTACGTGCAATATTGTCTAGGCACGAAACAATGGAATATGGATACAGCCCCTCATCTTTTTGCTTCATTTTGGAAATAACGGATTTTGACCTTATTCTACTACGATAATTTTCAGAATTATCAAGCTATTTTTTTGAGATTTTTGACAAAAGTTGCTCTATACATTTAACTGACATAATATGCAAATGAAATTTTAATAGCGTCAGGGCTCCCAAATGGTCCGCCAACTGAACATCAGAATTTTCTTAGAGAAATTTTCTTTTTTGATTTTTCTTGCAAATTGCATGGAAACAACCATTGGATGTTAATCCTAGACTAAATTCAGTAGAAACCTATCATGAAAATTTATGTTAAAAAATATTGATGTTCAGTTCGCGGACCTTTTGGGAGGCCTGTAGCGTTGACGCATGCGCAATAAAAATTATTTAGTATACCTGCTTATTTGTCATACAATTGTTATTATTTTTAATTCGGATTATAGTGTGTTATGTACAATTTTAATTGTAATATTTTCTGAAAAGAACATTGTGTTTTATGAGAAACTCTGTAAATTATAAAAAACATGGAAAAATTTGGGACCGTTTTTATAAAAACCTTAATTTCTCTACGAGTTTACATGCTATATTCATTAAAATGAACAAAGTTTATTACAATAAGCCACTTAATCATAATCTCTTTTGATTCATTACACTGTAAAAAAAAGGGTCGATCTACTAAAAAAAACTTTAGTGATCCTTGTAATTACTAAAAAAATTTTAGTAATCTTAGTCAGTTACTAGAAAATCTGTAAGAATTACTAGAAAAAGTTAGCAATGAATAAGAGTTAATAGTTTTATATTTTTAATAGCTATTACTAAAACTCACTTGCTGTGGCCTTGATAGCATAGTGGTTATAGTAACGGACTCCAGGCTGAAAGGTCCCGGGTTCGATGCTGGACACAGCCAATTACGCCCCGAATGTATGTAGTGTAAGTACTCGTTAATAAAGGGATTATGAAAATCCTGTCGGAAGTGGTAACAATGTTTGGTGCTGCCATCCATTGCGGTTTTGCCGAAAATCTATCGCTTCTAAAGTCTTGATGCAGCTCGAAGGAAGCTCTTGCCCATCGGGCGCACGTAAAGGTTATTAAAAAACATTTTGGAGCTATTATTAAATTTTGCTTGGTAGTTCATACTAAAAATTTTTAAGTTAGTTATACAAAAAATTCTTTTGTTCAGTTTACAAAAGAAATGCTTGTTTCACTTACAAAAAAAAAGTTTGTAATGGTTACTAAAAAATTATGTGGAATACAAATTTACTAAAAAATTTTTAGTAACCTCTTGAATTTTTTTTTACAGTGTAGTTTTGACAAGATAATTTAAAAGATCTTCGTTCTTTTTCAATTTGTTGACAATCCCCTATTGGATTTCGGGGAAAACTCTTCACGAAAATATACGACGAGTACTTTTTTGTTTACACACCTGGAGTCTCAGAATAATTCCTTATGCATATTTCAAGATATTTAACCCTTTCAGCGGCCTGCAAAATATTCCATTCATGTTTAACAATTCATAAAATAGTATTTATAAAAGATATTGGTATGAAAATTTTTATTTGGCAAACATATTTATTTATCTTATTCACTTCAAAAAATGAATTTTAATATTGATTTTGTGTTAAATCAGCCATTGTTTCTAAAAGTTACATGATGGAAAAACCCGGTTAGGCCGCCTAAAGGATTAACAAAACGCCTAAAACCGTGTAAAGAGTTTTTTTTTTTTTTTTTTTTTTTGCTGAGACTGTACGTTACGGAGACGATAATAGCTTGTAAGCCAAGCAATGATCGTTACCGATATCAGCACTCTCTCCAAGTTACTTCGCCCTTTGTCAAGTAAAAGCGTATCCATTCGCATTCTTAATAAAAAAAAAAAATCTGTCAATTTTTTTGTTTGTTTATTTTTGCTGGGGTGTTTTTTAATTTAAAAAGATGCAAAGTTCAAGTTATTCTTGTATGCAGTAATTTTCTTCCGCATAGATTTCCGTTTAAAATAGTAACATACAGCTTTGTTTTTGTTGATCATTTTAAAGTAAAATTAAGGATAGGAATAAAAAAGAAAGATGATTTCTTTATATAGTTGAAGGACTATGAAGAAAATACTGTTATTCATTTTGTTCTTATTAATTTCAAAAAATTTTTAAATTTACTTTTTCAGCAAATAAATCGTACAATGTAAAAAAAAATTCAATATGTTACTAAAAATTTTTTAGTAAATTTGTATTCCACAGCATTTTTTAGTAATGATTACAAACTTTTTTTTGCAAGTGAAACAAACATTTTTTTTTTTTTTGTAAACTGAACAAAGGAATTTTTTGTCTAACTAACTTTAAACTATTTAGTATGAGCCACTAGGCAAATTTTTGTAATAGCTCGAAAATTAATTTTAGCAACCGTTACGTGTGCCGGAAGGGCAGGAGCTTCCTTCGAGCTGCATCCAGTGGTGTAAAAAGACAGATTTCTGAAGCGGAAAATTTTCGGCGAAGCCGCAATAGATGGCAGCCAGGCCCGGACTGGCCAGGTCGGCTGGTCGGCGATCGCCGAGGGCCCCCAGCCTAAAGGGGCCCCGGAAGCGCAACTAAAAAAAGGCATATACAATTTTTTAATTACTATTTACGTACGAAAAAAATTGAGTATTTTCCAATAATAATATACGTTTGCAGTAAATTTTAAACAATTGATAGTTTTTTCATGGTAACTTATATACTTTCGTCGTGTCATGTCGTTGGACAGATGGAATAGGGCTGGTGACTGATATATCGTCGTTTCTGCAGTACAGCAGAACCCCGATAATCCGGATCAGTTTTTTCATTTTTTTTCAACTTTGAAATGCGATTGGCGAAAAAGTTTCTGTTTTATTATTCAGAATACGACGATGCAACAAGTTAATGTTAAAGAAATTACCCAATCGCTTCTCATTTGGAAGCGATATCATTGAAAAGGGGAAAGACTTGCAGTCACTTGATAAAAATCTCTTACCATTTGATATTTTATTAACCAAAAATGGAAAAATTATTTTATTTCCAAATCCTTTAATAGTCACGCATGTCAATTTTGCGCATTTACAGTTAAAAATTAGTCAGAAAGTTTCACATTATTGAGAAGTGGATTGAAAACCACCCTAAGTTTTACTTCCAAAGATTCCATTAACAGAAGTTTATTATCGCTATTAATATATTTTTGCTCACAGGCTATCAAAGCCTGAAAACTTATGTGCCCGCCCGTTCTGTATGTATGTATATACGTGCGTACGTACGTACGTAACGCGATAACTCATGATAAAAATATCCGATTTACATTAAATTTTGGATTTAGGCTTTTTATGATAAGACGCTTCCCTGATTAGTTTTGAGAGTTCATTCGATAAGTATAAGAAGGGTAACGGGGGCTATTGCCCCTCCCCTTAATTTATATAAATAGGTTTTTCCTGCAGAATTAGTAGATTTCGTTCAAATCTTAGATGTCGGATCATTCTAATGAGGTGCCTTCTTGATTAGTATTGGGTGTTCATTGGATAAGTTTAAAGAGGGGAATGGGGGTGGGTAACCCCCCCCCCCCGTCTTAATTTAGGTTTTTCACGCAAAATTTATCTATTTGTTTAAAATTTTGTATAAAGGTTTATTCTGAAATTGCGCTTCGCTGATTTGTTTTTGGAATTCACTGGATAACTATAAAGGGAGGATAGGGAAAACTACCCCTCATAATTTATGTAAATGGTTTTTCATACAGAATTAACCGATTTGTTTTAATTTTTATATACAGGTTCATAGTAGTAAGAAGCTTCGCTCATTTGTTGTGGTATTTTCTTTTGTTAATTATAAAGGAGGGTACGGGCGATTACCTCCCCCTTAAATTAGCTAAATAGAGTTTTATGCAGAGTTATCCGATTTGCTTTAAATTTTGGATGTAGGTTCTTTCTGATAAGTTGAATTTCTGAACAGTTTTGGAGGTTTAATGATTAATTATAAAGGAGGGAACGGGGGAAAACGTTTCTTAAATTACATAAATGGGTTTTTATGCAGAATTATTCGACTTGCTTCGAATTTTGGATACAGGTTTATTATATGATAAGGCGCATCTCTGATTAGTTTTGGGGCTTCAATGATAAGTATAAATAAAGAAGATTGGGGGGGTACTTCCTTCCTTATTTTTTTTCGAAGGGCATTATTATATAAGGCTGTAATGTATAATTAGTCTGCATAGCCTGTGAGCTCTATGCCATCAGTTTAACTGGGTATCATTCTTTTTATTTTAAACACACAGTTCGGACCGTAATGCTGGAATTAAAAGTTTTCGTACTAACTAGAAAACTGCAAGAAATGTAAGTCACCGATTTTAATGAAAGTGGTATCGTTGGAAAGATTTCATTTTGAGGAGTAAAAAACTTAATAGAACTACCCATCGCGGAAACGAGTCGTTTTCGAGATATCTGACAATTTATATAACGTAGCTAGTGCATACTTACTGGGAAATCTCAAAAAAATTAGTCTACCCAGCTAAAAATGAACTCTAGTGAAACTGCAAAGAAAATGCAGTTGCCAAACTGTGGTGATTTGGCACAAATCACTGCAGTTTTTTCGAAGTCAACAACTACAAAATCACTACAGTGAATGTGTAGTTCATAACTACACATTTTCTGCAGTGAATTTGAAGTTAAATGCCCCTCCCACCCAAAAAAATTGGCTCTGCTGGCGCCATCTATTGACCATACTGGTAAGCTTGCTTTTTAACATTTCAAACGCAGATTTTGACTGTGGAAACAGTTGTACTCGAACTGACGATCCCAGGTACAGGAGAGACACGCTTTGACCACTTGCCCGTTGAGACTTGCGTGGTTAGTGTTGTGCGAGGTATAAAGGGGAGGCATTTCAATTAAACGTTATTTGTTGCAAAAGCTGAATGGCAGGCAGAAAAATTGGATGTTTTAAAGTGCTTTTATTTTATTATTTATTTACTTATTATAATTCGTTTATATGGGCGTGTATTTTAAAAACAATTTAATATTAAATGAATTAAACAAATACTTTAGCGAATTAGCGAAAGCAAATGAATTGGTTTTTCTTCTGAATTTAAAAATCAGTAAATATTTAATAAAATAATTTTATTTTTAGGCTAATTGCGAAAAAAAATATTTTTTTTATTATGAATTATAATGTAATTACATGCGTTGTGTTAATTTTATAAAATATATATTTTTGACATGGAAGTACTTACTTTAATGAATTATGGGTCGGTAATTAATATTTTTTACTTAAAATAAAAATTCATTTTATGTCGTTTAATGATACGGTAAAACATATTTTTTATTATTGTGTTAGAATAATAATTTGTTATTTATAAACATTTTTTAATTTAAAAATTAAATATATATATATATATATATGTATATATATATTATTTTTATTTATTTATTTTTTTTTTGTAGTGAGTTTTTTAAATATATTTTTGAATCTTTCTTGCAAAAAAAAAAAAAAAGAAAAAAAAAAAAAGAAAGAAACGAATTTTAGAGGTTTTTTTGACAGTATAATTTTTTTTAGGAATTATAATGTAATTAAATGAATTTAAGAAATATATATTTGTAAAAAGGAAAAATTAATTTTATAAAATAAGAATATAATATTGTTAGAAAACTAATTTGTTATTTATAAACATTTTTTAATTTAAAAATTAAATAAAAATAATATATATATATATATATATATATATATATATATATATATTTTTTTTTTTTTTTTTTTTTTTTTTTTTTTTTTTGGTAGTGAGTTTTTTAAATGGGAAATATTTCTGAATCTTTCTTGCAAATTAAAAAAAAAATAAACGAATTTTAGAAGTTTTTCTGATAATATAATTTTTTTAGGAATTATAATGTAATTAAATGTGTTAATTTAAGAAATATATATTTGTAAAAAAGGATAAATTAATTTTATAAAATAAGAATATAATATTGTGTTAGAATAATAATTTGTTATTTATAAACATATTTTAATTTAAAAATTAAATAAAAACTATATATATATATATATTTTTTGTAGTGAGTTTTTTAAATGGGGAATATTTCTGAATCTTTCTTGCAAATTAAAAAAAAAATAAACGAATTTTAGAAGTTTTTCTGATAATATAATTTTTTTAGGAATTATAATGTAATTAAATGTGTTAATTTAAGAAATATATATTTGTAAAAAAGGATAAATTAATTTTATAAAATAAGAATATAATATTGTGTTAGAATAATAATTTGTTATTTATAAACATTTTTTTAATTTAAAAATTAAATAAAAATTGTATATATATATATATATATATATATATATATATATATATATTTTTTTTTTTTTTTTTTTTTTTGTAGTGAGTTTTTTAAATGGGGAATATTTCTGAATCTATCTTGCAAATAAAAAAAAAATAAACGAATTTTAGAGGTTTTTCTGACAATATAATTTTTTTAGGAATTATAATGTAATTAAATGTGTTAATTTAAGAAATATATATTTGTAAAAGGAAAAATTAATTTTTTAAAATAAGAAGTTCATAATTAATAACTTTGAATTAGAATAAGGACTCATTTTATATCATTTTTATTTTTTAATGTAGCATATGTTTTTAATGATTCTGTAGATATATTTGATTGTTAACTTATCTACATTTTTACCTAAAAATAAAATAGAAACATTAATTTAATTTTCTTCTTTTTTTTCTTTGGTAAATAATTTTTTACAAAGGGAAATTTCTGATTTTTTTTTTAAATTTTAATATAAAAAATGACTAGATTTTTCAATATATTTATGACTTGTAAAATAATTTTAAACACTTTTAATGATTTAATATTTGCATGAAAAAAGAAACTTTGATGTGCTTTTAAAATGAATACATAATTAGAAAATACACTTCAATTAACTGATGAAGTTTTTTTTTCTTTCTACGATTTATTAAGATTTGATCTAATAATAATTTTAAAGAGCGATTAAAAAAAATATTTGATGATTCAAATATTTGTATGTCGATTTCAAAATGAAGTAACAGTAAATTAATTGCAAGTAATTTTCAGTTATGAAGATGGAGATGTTTGGGGGCAGGAAGCAGAGGAGCTCGTTGGATTTTAAAATTTAATTAAATAAAATTTCCTCCTTTTTTTTTTTTTTTTTTTCAAAAACCTAATGTAAAATTTTCGAGTAACTTAGAAAGAAAGAAAAAGAAATTTTCAATTAAGGAGGGTGTTGTAGACTCATTGCCCCTCCCTGGATTTTGAAATTTAATTAGCAAATTTTCCTCCAATTTACAAAAGCATAATAAAATTTATTCTTTTAGTGTGATTTAAATTAAGAAAAGAAGAATTTTCCGTAAGGGGTGGGGGAATAGATGAGCCATTTTCCCTCACTCGATTTTGAAATTTAACTAATTTTTTTCTCTGATTTTTGAAAAAATACCAAAATTCAATCTTTTTCTTTAGCTTAAAATATAAGAACTAAGAATTTTCTGTTAGGGGGAGGAAGGTAGAGGAAAATATTTGCCCCTTCCTAAAAAAAAAAAAAAAAAAAAAAAAAAAAAACATATATATACATTAACAAATTTTTTCTTTTCTGATATTTTCAAAAGCATATTAAAATGTATAATTTTCAAGAAATTTACAATAAAAAGTAAGAAGAAATTTCGCATTAAGGGGCTGGTGAGTGAAAGGCCCATTGTTCCTCATAACTTTTGAAACTTAATATATTTTTTCTCTGATTTTGATAAACCTCGCAAAATTTATTCCTTTACAGTAACTTAAAATAAAAGAACTAAGAAATTTCCGTTGTATGCAGGGGGCACAGGTAGTCACTACTCCTCACTGGATTTCGAAATGTAATTTAGTGAAATTATTTTTTTTTCTCCTTAGCTTAAAATAATAAAGGAACTAAGAATTTTAAGTTAGGGGGAAGGAAGCATAGATAGAGACGCCCATGTCTGAATTAAAAAAAAAAATGTATTTTAATGTATTAAAACTTGTAATTTCCAAGTAACAAAACAAAGTAGGAACTAATAAATTTTTTACTACGGAAGTGGTTCGATGGGATGAGAAATCCCTAGTTCGATTTTGAAGCATATTTAAAATTATTTTTCTCCGATTAAATTCTGTGAATTTATCGGACAATAACTACAGTTATACGAGAGATGCATCGGAAATGTACTTCTAAATTAATGGTTGGATACTAACTTCAAATTCACTGCAGTGATTCTACGGTTATAAAGTCTTATACATTTTTTAATTTTTGATTATAAAGTGACTTTATAAAAACTACAGCGTTTTCAAAGTTAATAGCGCACAGAATGTTGAAAATAAATTACTGCAAAATCACCTTTAATTAACTACAAAATAACTGAAGTGATTTTATAGTTGAGATTGCACTACAGAAAGACTAGAGAAATTTTAGAAAAACCTCAAAAACACTTCACTTCTACAAAAAAACTGCAGTTCATTTTTAGCTGGGTAGATTTTGACAAAAGAGGTATTGTTGGAAAGATCTTATCGTGTGGAGTAAAAAATTCAAAAGAACTACCCATCGGAAACGAGCCGGTTTCGAGATATCCGATAATTTGAGCCACGTAGCTAGTACATACTGGGCTAGTGCACACCTAACAGAGGACCGCAAAACATTGCTGTCTCTATTTTGACGAAAATGATGTTGTTGGAAAGATATCATTTTGAGAAGTAAAAAACTCAATGGAGCTACCCTTCGGAAATGACCCGTTTTCGAGATATCCGACAATTTATGTCACTTAATGCAGTTTCCCAGTAGGTGTGCATACTTAGTGATACAAATTGTCGGATATCTTGAAAACGTTTCATTTCCAACGGGTAGTTTTATTGAGTTTTTAACTCCTCATAATGAGATCTTTCCAACGATACCACTATCGTCAAAATCGGTGACTTACACTTCTTGCAGTTCCCTAGTAAGATAGAAATTTTTAAAAAAAATTTCGTACTTTTTGCCGATTTAAGGGTTTATATTATTCTTTTATCACTAATATTCATATATATATATATTTTTAGTTACAATTTTCTTTCTATTTTAAAAGCGAGCGCTTTATTAATGATTCAGCATTTTAAATTTCGTTTAAACATTTCTTTCGTTTTTAAAATTTTTTAATTTTATTTATATTTCCGCTATTTTTCTTTTTATTTCGCTTTTTTAAAGAATTTTGCATTTTGAATTTTATTTAAATAATTTAATTTGAAAATTTTTAATTTAATTAAAATAAATATTCCTTTTACTTTAAATTTATTGATGCTACCATCTATGTAAGAATTTAATAATTATAAATCAACAATTTGGATTTATTAATTAAAGGATAAGTTGTTTTGAAAGATATATTAAAGAAAATACTCTGAGCGATCTGCGATCACACGTACCCACTTTTTTTTATTACTGTTATGTCACTTTTAATATATACTTAGGTATCACAGTAGGATTTAGATTATTATGACTTCGACACAGTCATTTGATTGCCGAAAATTAAAAATATACCTCACGCTCATTTTTAAGTAATAACCACTTAAAATAAATAATTCTTATTTTTTTTTCTAGCATGGAATTAGTTTAGGTATGGTGTATAAAAATAATATAAATATATATTGTGAAAGTAAGTTAACAACATTACAAAAAGCTTATATTTTACTCAACTATTTTCCAAGTGACAAAATAGCCTAAATGTGTTTTTTTGCCATCCAAACCTAAATTTAAAAATAAAATATAATATTCTGTTTTCGCTAAATTTCCCATAAGGGGCCCCTTTTCAGTCTCTACCCGAGGGCCCCCAAAGGTGCCAGTCCGGGCCTGATGGCAGCACCACACATTGCTACCTGCTCTATTCTGATATGTTTCTAAAGAGGAGGGAAAGTCCAGAGATCATTACCCATTGTAACTGCTACAACAGGATTTTCATATTCCCTTTATTTAACGAGTACTTACATTGCATATATTTGGTGGCGTCCAGCATCAAATCCGGGTACTTTCAGCCTGGAGTTCGGTGCTATGACCAACAGGCTATCACGGCCACACCGAGTGGTTTTAGTAATAGCTTTTAAAAATGTAAAACTATTAACTCTATCCGTTGCTAGTTTTTTTCTAGTAATTCTTACAGAATCCTTGTAACCGAGTAAGATTACTAAAAATTTTTTAGTAATTAGAAAGATCACTAAAATTTTTTTAGTAGATCGACCCTTTTTTTACAGTGTATGCTCGCTTTCATCGTACGTAATATAACAGGATTATGCATCGACTTAAATAAAATTTAAATATAAAGTTCAACATAAGTATAATTTTTATTTCAAGCAAATAAAATTGAAAGTCACTTTGAAAGTAAAAGAGAAAAATTTCCCTTTTATGGTAACCAATGTAAAAAATAAATACATACGTCCATGTGTTCAGTATCAAACTCTGTGGGTCTGTACATCACCGTAATGATGACACTCGTTGATTGGCTTAGAAACTGTCTTCGTCTTAGCGATATACATATCGAAGTATGTATCCCCGCAGGAAAAAGTCCAAATGCTAGAGATCCGGCGGTCTTGATGGCCAAGCTATGGAAGCACCAATCCCTGGCCGTGAAGCCGTGGAAAACTACATTTAACCCCTTAACTGGTTAATTCTTTTCCGTTCAATTAATTGAAAATAGCGAACTTAAACCACTATTATTTCAATAAAATATTCGTAAAATTTAGTCTAAACTGTTCCGCCTTTCAATAGTATGAAAATTGTCTTAAAAATAACAGTGGTGTCAAAAAGCTTTAAATGATGCAATTAGCAAATTTGTCTTGCCCGAACGCCGTTCGGGCAAACCAGTTAAGGAGTTAAACTTCTCACCGCTTTTTTCCGACCAAACATTCTATGACAAAATTTGTTCATATAGCTGTGTTGTATCATCCCGTGAAGTTCTACACACTTTTTCAGATATACCCTGTATTTAACATACAAAATTAGCCAAAAAATGTGTTTCTTCCTTTTTAGGAGCTGAAGATTTCTGTCCGAAAAATGATGAAATAATTGACTGACTTCGGAGTATTCCAATCAATTTCTCAGAAAATGAAAGCTAATTATTTTGCACATTCATTACAAAAGCAAAATTTTGTTAAAGTATTTCTGGTGCCATTTTGGAATTAAAATTGATTTCTAGAGCCTCTATCCAGCGCCCTTAAATGGGTTAACAGATAGACAACTATGTTTGCCCTAAAAGAATTTCATTTGATACAGATAACAAGAAGACCAATATTTAAAACTAAAAGGGTTCAGGCATATTAAATACTAATGTTTTCAAAGCATTTCTCATTGTATAACATTCTGATGTTTCATTCGATTCATTTACATTTAATCTTGAACTGAACGATTTGTTTAATAGTATCTCATTTAACTGGTGTATTATGATCTCAGTACTGTATTCAGCGATGTAATTTCTATGCTAAAGCTTTGACAGACAATTGAACTATCTATTGATAATTTTGAACTTGATAATATTAAACTAATTGATACATTAGTTTAACCGTAATTTGCCTGAATGCAGTGATTAGAGAATACGTAGTTTATTTAAATGGTGCATTTAAGTCCTTTACTGCTGAATTACAATTAAAGATTAAAATAACTATTGTTAGAGAAAATTTCTTAAAATATAAATAGCAGGTAGTAGTAGCGCTTGAATGAAAAGATCGTATTTTATGTTTGAGTTTTACAATGCTTTGAGGTCTGTAGCTACAGTGGCTGTTACCTCGAATGATCCACAATACACAGAAACTAATACAGAACACTTTATTATTACATGAAATACAGTACATACATTTAATACACATCACAGGGACAACACAGACATCCATGCCGCTAGCTGGATTCGAACCAGGGTCCAGCGGTGTGGGAGGAGCTGACGCTACCGACCACGCCACTGGATCGGCCGTATTTTATGTAAAAGGGGATATTTTACTGAATAAATATCCCCAATATCCTTTTTGTGCATACATTTCACAAAATACTTAGTAAGAAAAAAAGGAGTTGTTGGTGACCACCGTAATACTTACCCACCATGGATATGGCATAATATAAAATATGAAAGTAACACATTTTTAAATATTTATAAAATGCATTGCAATTCCAAAATAAAATTAACATATATTTAAATAATTTTAATACATAGTAATGCTCTTTTATGGAAGTGCTGATACTATTTGGTTGTCCCGCCGACCGTGTCAGTGTTAGTGGAAAGACCTGGGCAAACATACATCAGTAAAGAAAAGCATATTTTAACCATATCTGTGACAAAAATTTCCTATCTAGAAGGTGTTTAAACGTAAGGAAATATTTATTAAAGATCTTGATGAAAGGTTTCACTGGCAGACACAGCACACTGTAAAAAAAAAAATTCAAGAGGTTACTAAAAATTTTTTAGTAAATTTGTATTCCACAGAATTTTTTAGTAACCATTACAAACTTTTTTATTGCAAGTGAAACAAGCATTTCTTTTGTAAACTGAACAAAAGAATATTTTGTATAACTAACTTAAAGTTTTTTAGTATGAGCCAGCAAGCAAATTTTAGTAATAACGCCAAAATTATTTTTAATAACAATTACGTGCATCCGAAGGGAAGGAGCTTCCTTCGAGCTGCATCCAGACTTCTGAAGCGATAGATTTTCTGCAAAAACGCAATAGATGGCATCACCAAACATTGCGACCAGCTCCAACAGGAAATTCATAACCCCTTTATTATAGAGTACTTACACTACATACATTCGGGGCGTACTTGGCGCTGTCCAGTATTGAACCCAGGACCTTTTAGTCCGGAGTCCGTTACTATAACCACTATGCTATCGAGGCCACGCCAAGTCAGTTTTAGTAATAGCTATTATAATATAAAACTATTAACTCTATTCGTTGCTAACTTCTAGTAATTCTTACAGATTTTCTAGTAACCGACTAAGATTACTAAAATTTTTTTAGTAATTACAAGGATTACTAAAGTTTTTTTAGTAGATCGACCCTTTTTTTTACAGTGCAGGCAAGGATTAGACACAGCTGATTCGATTTAAAAAAACCTTTATCTAACATCAAAGTTTTCAGTTATTTAACGCTCAAATGCTATGCAATACAGTTTACTTTTCCACCTTTTTAATTATAATTCTATTGTTTGAGACAGTATCTAAAGGTTAATATGTAAATATTAATTTAGCTTATTTTTAAGCTAAAGCCCTTAAATTATAAGGAAATCTCTTAGACTTCGGACAAATTAAAACATAAGGCTTATAAAGCAATTTCCGTAGTCTTAAACGCTGATGATTCATTTTCATTTGATCCTAAACTAAACCATTTGTTTGTTTAATGACATCTAATGTAAGCAGTGTATTCTTATCACCAAATTACACTTATGCAAATGATCCTATAGCAAAGTATTCGCAAAATCGCGAATTATACATTATCTGTTATAATAGTTTAGTTGAAATTTCTCTAGATGCAGTGATTTAACAATATAACAGAACAAAGACTGTTGGAATAATCAAAATATAAAAACTCATTGTGATTTTAATTAAAAATCAAATGCTGCTACTCTTTAGAATTTATTCAATTGAAGATAAACTGAAAAAAGCATTAGTTTTAAATTTATAAATGATATGTTATATATGTTAAATATATTTTTTTTTATAATTAATTTTACTCCCTCCCCTCTGCTTTTGCTATTAGTCAAGATTTTAGATTACTCTCCAGTCTACTACAGCTGTCATCAACGGGGATCTGCGGAGGATATCCATAGGCGCCTCGGTCAAACTATAGTTTGAAGTCGAAGTATAAAAATAGTAGCCAATTCATATATAAAAATAATGAAAATAGTAGAACTGTTCAGAAAGAGGAACAGACATAACCTTAAAATAGTGAAGCTTCAATTCTAAATATTTTTGCAGGGTTTCATTAAAACCGCTGCAAACGTTCGCCAATTAATACATGTAGTAAAATTTTAAACTCCTAGCCAATAGAAAATTTTAATCAAACTGAATGGCAAATGCAGTTATTTATTTTTACTGGGGAAAGTTTACTACAGCGGTTGCAGATTCGATATATCGTGACAACCAAGAAAACTTCTTGTCTATGTCAGTGAAAAGACTATAGTACCTGGGCAAACATACATCAATAAACAGAAAAGGATATTTTTAACAATATTTGTGACAGAAATTCTCCATCTACAATAGAAAGCGTTTATATATAGGGAAATATTTATTAAAGTTTAAAGGTATAAGTTTTCCCTGGCGGTAATCAGACACTGTGGACGTAATTAACCCATTCGTGCCCAGCATCTTTTGCGTAAATTTTATTTGGTTGGTACCACTATTTTTAGAAGATTTAAGTTTAGTTCATTAATCACGAAAATGCATCATTTAAATAAAATAATTATTCCTTTCTTTTTTACCGGTGTCAAAAACAGTGCCGAATGCACCTTTTGAAGCGTCCCTAAAAACGGACGCTAGGCACTAATGGGTTAAAAAAATAATGGCAACCTTCTGAATTATTTCACATGCAATTGCTATACAACACACTGTATTTCTTCACCTTTTTATTTATAACTCCATTGTTCTAGCCCGTAATCAAAAGGTTAATATATAAATATTAATCTAGTTTATTTTGAACATAATTTTAAACTAAAATATAAGAAAATATCTTATAGTTCAGACAGATTAAAAGCTAATGCTTATAAAGCAAATTTCGTGGTGTTTAATGCTGATAATTCATTTTCATTTAATCCAAAGCTACACCGTTTGTTTGATATCTAATTTAAGCTGTGTATTCTTATCACCCAATTACACTTATGCAAATGATCCTAAAGAAAATTATTTATGGAATTGGGAATTATACATTATTTGTTGTAATAGTTTAATTGGAGATTCTCTGAATGCAGTGATTAAACAATATAACAGAAAATGGACCGTTAAAATATTCAAAAAATAAAATCTCCACTATTATAGTGATTAAACCTCAAATGAACCTACTCTTTTCACATCAAATGAATTGATGATAAACTGCAAAATGAATTATATCTAGATTTATAAATGTATAAGTGTTAAATATATTATTTTGTTACTTACGTATTAACGCCACTGCAGAAGAAGTTGCGCTAATGAACCAATAAAGAGCGATCTTCTTGTTCGCACCCGCGCATGCAGTATCTTTTGTATTCCTTGTTGCCTTGTTGTTTGCTGATTTCTGACGCCATGTTTGGACCATTTTTAGTGATTTTTTTGTGCCTAAATACTTTTTTGTGCTTTTTTTAGTGCTTTGATTTTTAGTAATTTTTTGGTGATTTTTTAATATTATTTAGTGACATTATGGTGCTCCTTTTTTTTTTTTTTTTGCTCATTTCAGACGCTATTTTTTGTGCGCGTGCGAACAACAAGATTACTCTTTATTAGCGCATTAAAACAAATTCTGTTGCGATGGCGTTAATACGTAAGTACCATTAATTTTTATTGTTAATTTTACCCTTCCCCCTTCCTTTTGCTATTAATCAAGTTTTTAGAATGCTCCCTTGTCTACTACAGCTGTCACCAACCGGGGATATGTGGAGGATGCCCACAAGTGCCTCGGTCAAACCGTAATTTGAAGTCGAAGTATAAAATGAATAGCCAATTTATATATATATATATATATATATATATAGTAGAGTTATTCAGAAAGAGGAACAAACATAACCTTAAAATAGTGAAACTTCAACTGTAACCGTTTTCGCAGGGGTTCATTAATACCGCGCAAACTTTTTCTAATTGATTTATGTAGTAAACTTCTTCTTATTTAAACTTCAAGATAATAGAAAATTTCAATCAAAATTAATGGTAAAATCTGTTATTTATATTTACTGGTGGAAATTTATTTCGGTGGCAGTAGATCAGCAATATTGTGACAACCAACAGAACCTCCTGCCAATGTCAATGAAAAGACTACGATTCCTGGGCAAATATACAACGATAAAAATTAAAGGATATTTTTAACCATATTTGTGACAGAAATTTTCCATCTAGAAGACGTTTAAATCTGAGATAAAATTTATTAAAATTTACTGGTGAAAGTTTCATTGAAAGTAAGAAGACACAATTTATCCGATTAAAAACAAAAAAGTTGTCATCTAATGACAACTTTCTCAATTATTTCACTCCCAACTTTTGGACAATATATTGTATGTCTCCACCTCTTTATAACTCCATTGTTCTAGCCCGTAATTTAAAGGTTACTATATAAATACTAATCATTTTTTATTTCAATATAAATCATAGTTTATTTTCAAGCTTATGTTTAACTAAATTCTAAGAAGATCTCTTAGATTTCAGATAGGTTAAAAGTTAATGATTACAAAGCAATTTTCGTAGTGTTAAATTTTAATGATTCATTTTCATTTGATCCTAAACTAAACGATTTATTTAATGACAGCTAATTTAAGCAGAATATTCTTAGCACCAAATTACATTTGTGCAAGTGATCGTGTAGCAAAGTATTCGCAGAATCGCGAATTATGCATTATTTATTATAATAGTTTAGATTGATTTGCTCTGAATGCAGTGATTTAACAATATAACAGAATAAAGACCGTTGAAATAATCAAAAAATAAAAACTCCAATGTTAATTATTTTAATTAAAAATCAAACGCAGCTACTATTTTCGCTTAAATTCAATTGAAGATAAACTGCAAAAAGAAGTACTTCTAAATTTATAAATGACGTTTTATTTATGTTATTCTAATTTAAGGGTGTCCGGGATTATAGAATCTTCAAGTTTTCTAAAAATATTTTGTTTCATTAACATTTTTTAAATTTTTTTAAGCTTAAAACGGTGTTCAAATCATGTGTCTATCTTAAATGGCACATGTATTATATATTTTTTAATGTTTTGGTTTGTTTTCAAAATTTAGCATTCACACAATGGGTGTTATGGAAACAAATTCTTATGAAAACGCGTTTTTCTTCACCTATTCTCCTATTTAAAATGTTATAAGTCAATAACCGTGATAGATTAATTTTTCCAATTTAGAAAGAACGTGTCTTTTTCAGTTAATTTACTTCATTTTGGATTAAGCAAATTTGAAAAAAAAAATATTTTATATAATATGATTAATTTTAATTTTAATTAAAATTAATATTTTTTAAAAAGGCTAAAAATGCGTTTATAAGTTTCTGCTTATTTAAATGAAAAAAATTGAAATTCTACAAATAATATTTCAATTTACAAGGATTTTAAATTATCCTACTTCTTCAATAAATTAATTAAATTGAAATAAATGATTAAATTTTAATAAATTGAAATTCTACAAATAATATTTCAATTTACAAGGATTTTAAATTATCCTACTTCTTCAATAAACTTTAACTTAATTGTTTTTTCGTTTTAATTCCGAGAAGTTTTATCATGGGATTTTATTACAAATATGTTTAACCATGACAGAAAGTTTCTCAGTTTTAACTCTATCAGAAAGAAGTAAGAAAAATCATTCGTTAAGCATAGATTATGAAACGCATTCCAACTCTTTATGAAATCTTTAACAAAACTTCATCATTTAGGGAAATAAGGCTACTGTCTATAGCCAAATATGTATTCCAATACTTTTGAACAGCCCTGTATTTGATCTGTCCGTTGCTATACCATATAATGAAAAAATTTAGTTTAGTAAGAAAATGTCTAGCAGGTTGAAATTTCTCTTTCAGAATTTCAACCTGCAAAAGTTTCAAATTTATTTCTAAAATACCAATCAATGGAAACATACTTGAATGCTTTTGTTCAGACGTGTGGTTTACCATGTACCTTTACTACACGTCGATATTAAGCTAAAATTTATTTTAAACTAAAACATTCTTAAACCTACTAACATCACATTTGTAGAAATTATCATACATTCAGTTCTTTGCGTGGCCCTGTATATCATTTTATTTATATTCAGCAAACATTTCTTAGTAAATTGAATGCAGTTCAGCGTAAAAAAGGAAAACCTATTTAAAAACCACCTTTAAGAAATTTAAGCGCATATTCAGTAACATTTGCAACCTCTTTTAGGTAGCCCTGTATATTAACGATAGTATTTATACACACCATATGATATGCATATATTTAGTGAAACTTAAACGCGCATATCATAATTAAAATGCATTTCATTTATCCATCAGCCACCATCGGATACATGTACAGTACTTCGGAAAGAATCTACTATTTGATATCTTTTACGTGTCTTTGTAAATGCTATGTACTACATATTATGCATGACTGTATCGTATAACTTATATTAAGCCTCAGCTACATGCATAAATTTTATTATACATGAAACGGTTTAATATATGTCGCACACAATTACCCTTTTTACCGTTATGTGATAGTATTCTTTTGTGTGGCCCTGTAAATGAATAACAGCTATTTTTTCACCACATTTTTTACAGAATGCATATTTTAGTACATCTCGTAAATGCATATAAATTTTAATATGTATGACAGGGTGTAACATCTTTAAAATTCATTTAAAACATGTTTTCCTCATAGGCAGTAATGTAACAGTAAACTTTTGACTACCCCTGTAAATAAACTAACCATAGTAGAAACTTCATTTTCAATAAGGTTCATGCGAGGTTAAACGTAAATAATATCTAAAAATATCATGATCAAAATATATTTACGAGAGTTAGAGCGCGGATAGACAGACAGACATACCAATTGCATCAGCACTTTTCAATTTTGATGCAAAGTGCTAAAAATTATTTTAAAACATGTCCCGGATCTCCTAAATTACGTGTGAGAAATTAATTAAATTCTAAAAATCAGATTTTAAAATAAAAAACAATAATATAATGTACTTTAATTCAAAAGATTTTTTATGAAACGTAATCAGGAAATTTTGTTTCTTTTATAAATAATTTGTTTTCATTAGAAGTATACAGGGCAGAGCATAAAATAACATATGAAGATGGATACACAAATATAGCAGTAAGCTGTTGTCGCATAGCGACAGGAGATGGTGCCGGCAATTTTTAAAGAAAAAATAGATGAATAACATAAGGGTGAATGTCACAAAGTGCGATATTTTGAAAAAAATTTAAAATTTAAATTTATCTCAAAATTTCTGATTTTTTTACCTTTTTTAATGTCAGTTGAACAGCTCCTAGTTGATTTCCTTAAAATAGCAATAAAGTTTGAGATAAAAACAATAATTGGTAGATAAAGGGTTAAATGAAAAAAATCTATATATTATAGTTTGAATTAGAATGATTTTTAATTACCCTTTTTTCAAAAGATTTAAAATTTTAAAATTAAAAAATATATACATGAGAAGTTTTTTCATGCGATTTTGTTTACAAATGATATGATTAACCATCACAAAAAGTTTTAATATTTTAACTCAATAAATAGAAATTATTTTAAAATGTGTCCATTTCGTAAGACATTGTGACATCACTGCAACGTCGTTGTGAAGTCACATTGTGACTTTGTGACCATCGATTGTCGATGTGACGCTACGTGACGTCGATGTGAAGTCACAGTGACTAAAATGTGAAGTCGTTATGGCCGTTTTAGAACTTTTTGTGACGTCACATTGTGACCGCTTTGTGACGTCACATTGTGACCGCTTTGTGACGTCACAATGTGACCAATTTGTGAAAAGTGTGTCATTTGTGACTACTTTGACGTTAACATTGTGACGAAACTGTGACAAAACCGACGATATTTAAATTGCCAGAAACAGGTTTTTTAAAGTAAATATTATGTTTTGAAGAATATTTGTAATTTTCTAAAAATTTTTAATAAAGTCACATCATAGTCACAATGTGACGCCACTGAGTGGTGGCATTTTCGTCACAGATGTGATGTGACCAAAGTGACTCACAGTAATGCCATTGTGACGTCACTGTGACCATGCATGCTATGAGGGTTGTACCCTCTTAAAAAAATGTCAAAATTGTTTTGATAAATATTTTACTGGATTTTTCTGTTAAAAAACGTATATTAAGCAATTTTTCCAACATGTTACAATTATGTAAACGAAACGATTAATGCATAGAAATAGTTTAACAATTTAATATATTACAGACTACAAATGCATGCAGTTATCATGTGAAACATTATTGTTCACAATGCATAAAATACACATATAAATGAGATTTCTATTACTTTTATTTTTCAGGGAAATAAGAACATTGAGAATGAGGCGTCACGTCTAGTTTATTGAAAACATATAAGCAGACACGTGCACAAGGAAAAGAATTCAGTTAATCAAGATATGAAAATAATCTCTTCACATATCAGCAACAGCACTGTACGTGTCGTGAATACTGCAGTGCACGAAGCCAAAAGATACAAATCTACATGTCTTTTCATCTCTTGAAATATTAAATAGGCAGCTAACATGTCACGTAAAACTGAAACAGTAATGTCAAATCTCTCTTGTAATAATATGTTGGAAAGATATGGTAATTTTAAATTTTATTATGAAAAACTAACTAGAGTTATTAGATGCAGTGTTTACGTTATATTGTATCTTCGATACTTTTAGTCAAACTTTATCTTACAAGGAAGGTCTCCATACGGGCATACTCCGAAAAATCTGAAAAAATTACAGAATGTTGTTCTCATGAGGATATATACGTTTAATTTCGGCGGAACCCCCGTCCCCTGTCCGTAAAAAAATAATGAAAATTTCGTTATTTGGCGATTTATCATCGGTTGGCGATTAAAAGCAAATTCAAAAAATGTTTTTTTATGTCAAATGCATTTTAAAGGAAAAAAGTTTCATGTTCAACGTATTTAGATAAATTAAACATCTTCTTTTGTCAGCTTTAGTTTGTTTTAAGTATAATTTCGTTAGATTGATATTTATATATGTTTATATTCAAATTTAACCGTCAATATTTGAGATTTAAAACGAAATTCAATTTCAAATTCATTATTCTCTCAAATTTAAAATCCTGTTGAGCATTGTGAATTCTATTTTGTTGCTATGGAAACATCTGTCTTTTATTTTTGAATACGCTTAAATATATGAAAATAATTTTAATGAATAAGATTATTTTATATATGAAAATATTCTTTCCAGAGGCAAATTAAATAACTACAGCAACAAGTAATATATATATATATATATATATATATATATATATGAAATTTAGTATATATATATGTATATAATATATTAAACTTGCTCATTGTTTATGTATAAATTCATTAATGTTTAAAATCATTTATGCTTAAATCCATTTACACGGATTCTAAAAATCCAAAAGTTTTCAGTTGCTTTAAAATCGTTTGCTTTTGGCGGAGCAAAATGTTGCTTGCCAAATCATGTGACACATGTAATGTTCACGTGTAATATTCAAAAGCATTTTATTTTTTTACATGTTTTCTAATGCAATTCCGCCGCCTATTTTCACTGATCCTTTATTACGTACATGAGTAGTTTAATTAGCATTTTTTTTCAAAAAAATCTGAGTATGCCCAGTATGGAGACCTTCCTTGTTAGAGTAAACTAATTTTGACTCTGTCGCATTTTACAGTGATATACCCGAATTCGTTCGTAGGATAAAAGACATTTTGCTGAATTTATTTGCATTAAGACATAACGACTCATCGACATCGATTGAAGGCAAACTGAAGCAAAGCGACTTCAGTAGGAACTTCCAACATCCATGCATTTTTTCATTGGTTCAGGATAAAAGATTGAACGGAAATTTATAGTTTGATAGAATGACGTATAAGAAATTATTTCTAATAGTGAAACAGTTCGATATTTACGTAATGAAATTTTACAAATAAGCTTGAAAATAAAAATAACAACATTACTTTATGATGTACAAATTTGTTGCAAAGCTTAAGAACTATACAAACAATAAAGTTAAAGTTAAGGAAATCAACGTTTCGATCTTCATTTTAGATCTTCATCAAGAAAACTGTTATACTGCTTCCGAACTGAATAAAACCGCATTGAAATTTAATAATTTATTATATTACCAATCAAATAACGTATTTCTAATAGCTATTTTTCGAATAAAAGAGGTATTCAGAGACGTAAATTTCCATGCAATTGCCCTAAAATATTTCCTCTTAATGGTAGTACGCCTGTTTGTCTGTATTGGACCCGAAAGCTTGAAAACAATCTAAATTATAAAAGCCAAACATATATTTGCGTAACGCATACGTCATTTTGTGAATGGCAATACTTTAAACTTTGAAATGAAATTTTGGTTTTGTAATTTTTGCTACTATAACTTTTTTAATTTTTCAACATAGCAGATTTTGAATTTTTACACCGTCATATAGAAAAAAAAAACGTATTTTTAAATGCAATATATTTGAAAACTGTATCCTAATTTATTTTTGAGACATTAATTTATTTTTGTAATTTTAAATACAGCTTTAGTAATCGCGTCAACACAAGATCTCCATTTCTGTTAAAAGAAAAGGGGAAAAAGCAGATAACTGTATCATTTTGTTGCTGTTTTTCCATAAAAAGTGAAAAAAATGAAATTAAAATATGTGCATATATATAAATGAAATTATTATATTAAATTTTATGAATATGATCTACTATAAAACCTGGTGAATTTTGGTTTTATTACGTTTTTATTAACTAATTAAACGCTTTTTATTTTGCTACAATAGTACACCCTCGGCGCAACATGTTCTCTTTACAAAATTTTTTTTAAAGAATAGTTGTGTGATTTATTGTCTCCACTTTTACTAAATTAGTATCAAACAGTTGGAAGAATGCAAGTTTATTAATACATACGTAAAATAATTTTCCGAAACTATAAGAAACATAAATAAAGGATTTCTGATAAAACATGGAACTATTAAAAACAAACAAACGAAGTCATATCAATAGTTAAATACCCAGTTTGCTTCCTGAATGACGACATTGTTTTTTTTTTTTTTTGGGGGGGGGGGGGTTGTGTATTATTCCGGATAATGACGTCATATGTGTACTTTTGTATAGATGTTTCAGAATGAATTGTAAAACAATAATGCATTATCGTATGCAAATGACGTAATTTTATTAAATAAAAAAGAAAAATGAAATAACTTCTTAGAAAAAATATTTTGTCCTCTAAAGCATATCTATTTTATGATATAAAATAAAATATTCCCTTTAAGACCCCTAAAAATTACCCCGTTAACTTAAGTGACATTGTGAAAACCGAATACTTTGAATAAAAAATGCCTGATGCTTCCTTCTGTAGTAACCTAGTATAATTTTTTAATGTTTTTTTTTTCTTCATTGCATACGAAAGGTAGTTTAGACAAATGACAATACCTGATTTTATAATAGTTTTTTTATTGTTATTATTAAATTCAAAACATTTTTGCAAACTCTTAAAAGCCCTACAATATCCATAATGTATTAAATGGTAAAATGTGAATCTTACAGTTTGATGTTATTAAGACATTTTATTTTTTTTATAGTTCGAATGAATATGTTTTAATCTCTAGCTAAAAGTATATTTTTTAACAGCTATTCCTGTTAAAACACCCTTTTTAGCATTTCTAACAAAATTGAAAATTGCTTATGCATTCCATTTGTCTGTCCGTCTGTCCATCTATCCAAGCTTCAACTCTCGTAAATATACTCGAATTTTCATCCAATTGATAAACCTTATTTAGAGCCACAAAAGCCTGTTTGGTATTGCATATGAAGTATTCATGATTAACGGTTCATTTACACAGACACTCGAAGGAATTCGGTTACATTATTGTATATGGAGGAAAATCATTTGGAGAATATTAAAATGACATTACGCTATTTCAAATGTATTACAACTGATATAATAACTGAATTTCACTATGATAATGTTTAAACAGAGCATTTATAGCAGTTTTTAATTATATACAGAGACACGCAAAAGAAATTGATTAGTTGTTTCATTGCGTAATAATTGCTGGAGAGTAATTTTTAAAATTCGGTACGCGATTTAAAATTAAATTAGGTTCTTTTTAGTACACTTTGTAGATAAATTCTATACCTGATATACAGCGCTTCACGAAAATATTCACATACCATTCTCCTAATTATAGAAAATTGCTGAAGGGGGAATTTTCTGAAATATATGTATCTCTTAAATGTACTAAATTTTGAAGTGCATGTTGTTAATAGACACAAAATTCTATATCATATACACGACTGCCAAAAAATTCCGATAATTTTCCTAATGTAGATAGGAAGAGCTGAAATTCGATTTTGAAATGCATTCGTTAAACATTACATAAATTCTATACCTGATATACAGCGCTTCTCGAAAATATTCACAAACCATTCATTCTCCTAATTAGAGAAAATTGCTGAAGGGGGAATTTTCTGAAATATATGTATCTCTTAAATGTACTAAATTTTGGAGTGCATGTTGTTAATAGATACAAAATTCTATATCATATACACGACTGCTAAAAAATTCCGTTAATTTTCCAAATGTAGATAGGAACCCGTAAGGCATGGTGACGTCACTGCGACGTCGTTGTGAAGTCACATTGTGACTTTGTGACCATCGATTGTCGATGTGACGTCACGTAAGGTCGATGTGAAGTAACAGTGACTAAAATGTGAAGTCGTTTGTGACGTTTCACAAAAGTGGTCACAATGTGACAAATTTGTGAAAAATGTGTCATTTGTGACTAATTTGACATTAACAATGTGACGAAACTGTGACAAAAGCAACGATATTTAAATTGCCAGAAACATGTTTTTTTAAAGTAAAGAACATGTTTTGAAGAATATTTATAATTTTCTAAAAATTTTTAATAAAGTCACATCTGAGTCGCAATGTGACGTCACTGAGTGATGGCATTTTTGTCACAGATGTTATGTGACCAAAGTGACTCACAGTGACGTCATTGTGACGTCACTGTGACCATGCATGCTATGTGGGAAGAGCTGAAATTCGATTTTGAAATGCATTCGTTAAACATTTCCATATGATGAAATGAGCCGTCATATTTTAATCTTTTAAACGATACAGTTTTGTAACATTATTCTGAATGTGTTGGAAAAAGGTTCATAATATATGCTTGATGCATGATTATTTATTTTCTTGTTTTTTTTTTTTTTTTTTTTTTTTATCAAAATATTAAAAATACACTTGGCATATACGCTTTGCAAAGCTGTTTATTTTTTAAACTATTTCTTTAAAGAATGTTTAAATTTTTATTTTAATATTAAAACGAGCAATAAAATGTTTCCTTAGAAAAAATGCTTTGTTTTCTAAAGCATATTTATTTTATGACATAAAAGAAAATATCACTTTTATGGCACTTGGAGCTAAAAATCTCCCATTATTTTATGTCACATAGTGAAAACTGAATATTTTGAATAAAAAATGTCTGTATAAAAAAACTTTCATCTTTAGTTGACTTGTACAATTTTAATATTTTTTTTCCTCACTGCGTATAAATGTTGAACTTTAAGCAAATAACAATACATGCTTTAGTGATAGTTTTAAAATTTATTTTGTTATTCAAAATATTTTTGCTAACTCTTAAAAGCCCTCCAGTAATAATACTACATTAAATGGTATTATGTGAATCCTACAACATGATATTAAAGTTATTTTATTTTCCTTGTAGTTAGAAGAAATGTGTTTTTATCTCAGACTAAAAGTATGATTTTAAACCACTATTCTTAATAAAACACCTTTTTTGTTATTATGTATTTTCGTCAATATTAGAAAAAAAATCTTTTCAACAGTATATACAAAAAATGTATGTATGCTTTAGAAAAAAAGAAAAGGAGAATTTTATTCTTACTAGCTGCCCTTGGTGACTAGTTTGGTCTCCCTTAAATATATAATACGCACTATATCTTATTACTTTTATTCATAATTTAGTTTAATTGCTCAATTTTTTGCCAAATTAGAAGAATCTGCTGGAGGAATAATTATTGATGTCATATACGCACCACATTGGCACTATTGCAACAATTATAAGCCTCACAGGGTAACCCGGCTACTGTTGTTGTTTTTTTACTTTTTTTTTCGTTTTTTAATGATTTAAATGGTTTTTCTTTAAATATTAATTTTTTTGTATTATTAATTTATTTTTAAAATAGTAGAAAATAGTTAAAAAATGTATATGCAACAGGTATTTGAAGACGAAGTAGTCTAGTATAATTGTTTAATACTATTTTTTTTTTCACTCGTGCAACATTTGAAATTAAAACATATGATAATACATGCTTTTCTGATAGTATATAAAAGCAATGATGCAAATTTTGAAATGCAAAACACTTTTACTAACTCTTAAAAGCTCACCAGTTATCACAGTTCATTAAATAGTATTACCTGAATCTTAAAGCTTGATCTTAATTCATTTTCTTCTTATAGTTAAGAGGGACTTTTTTAAATCTCCAGCTAAAAGTATATTTTTAAAGAAATATTCCTGTTAAAGCACCTTTTATGTAATTTTGTGTATACATCGATATTAGAAAAAAATATTTACAGTAATGTATGCAAAAAATGTATGTACGTTTTCGAAAAAATGCGAAGGAGAATTTTAATCTTACTGATAAAAGTAAAGAAATAGCCATTCCGTAAGTAAGGGATTAATGCTGAGTATAATTTTTTTTAATTATTTTTGCATAGAACTATTATTATAGATTTTTTTATGATTAAAAAATCCTTTTGGGATATGTACTATACAAAGCTGTTTATTTTTCATTCTATTTCTTTAAAGAATGTTAAAAGTTTTATTTTAATACTGAAAAGAACAATAAAATAACTTCTTATAAAAAACAATTTGTCTTCTAAAGCATATTCATTTTATGATATAAGAAAAAAAAATATTACTTTTATGATACTTGGAGCTAAAAATATCCCCATTATTTTATGTCACATAATGAACCCGAATACTTTGAATAAAAAATGTCTGTATAAAAGACTGTATAAAGACGATTCCTTTCTTAGTAGTCTAGTATATATATTTAAAAGATTTTTTTTTTCAAACACAATAATTTTCTAGAAAACTGTCGAAATGTCAAAATGGGCAATTTTGAACCGATTTTCTGCACGAAAGAAGAATAACCACTCATGAAGTTTGAAAAACATCGTTGTCACATGATGAAAATCGCTTATGAATCATTCATAATTTACTGATCAAAAAATGGAAAGAACAGTTCGATCATGCCTTCAACATTTATGTATTTCCGTTAAAAAAGAAATTTTTAAATTTGTGAAAACACTTTATGTTTGGTGGCACAGCAGTTGACAACACTATTTTGTTTATTATTAGTACTATTATTATTGAACATCTCTTGGCATATAAACTTTAAAAAGCTGTATATTTTTCATTCTTTTTCTTTAAAGAATGTTAAAATTTTTGTTTTAATAAGAACAATAAAATAACTTTTTGGGATAAAAAAATCATTTTATCTTCTAAACCACATTTATTTTGTGACATAAAGAAAATATCACCTTTATGACACTTGGAGCTAAAAATCTCCCCCATTATTTTATGTCACATAGTGAAAACAGAATACTTTGAAAAAAAATGTCTGTATAAAAGACGCTTCCTTCATTAGTGGCCTAATATAAATTTTTAACACTTTTTGTTTCTCTCTGCATACGAAAGTCGAAGTTTAAACAAATGACAGTATATGCTTTTGTGAAAGTTTTAAAAGTTATTTTGAAATGCAAAACATTTTTGCTACTTTTAAAAACCCTGCAGTAATCATAGTACATTAAATGGTATTATCTGAATCTTACAATTTGACATTAAGCCATTTTATTCCTCTTACAGTTGAAAAGAATATGTTTTAATCTCCGACTAAAAGTATACTTTTAAACAACTATTCCTGTTAAAACACCCTTTTTGTAATTATGTATTGACATCAATACGAGGGGAAAAAAAAAACTCATTTACAACAATATATTCAAAAAATGTATGTGTTCTTTGAAAAGAAGACAAGGAGAATTTTGATCTTGCTGATATAAGGAAAGAAATAGCCATTTCATAAGAACATGCTTGCTTTTGTAATTATATAAACAAAGCAGAACCCGTTGAATTTCGACGAAAGAAAATCTTTAAGAAAGAATTCTTTCACTGATTTATAAAAATCTACAAAATTAGTTTTACAGTAAAAAATGCATCTTTATTGGTCAGTCTAACTCACAAAGAAATATTATTTCAAACTAAAGTTAACAAAATAATATAAATCTCAATTATCCAAATTATTAAACGTAACAAAACCGAAATTCACCGGATTTTGTAACAGACGATATTTTGAAATAGTATATGCATTTTAATTTATTTTTTTATTTTTTCAATTTTAAGAGAAAATGGGATGTTTCTGTTGCCACAAGTACAGAATTTGTACTAAAATTTAAAAAAAAAAATAATTATCTCAAAATTTAACTGAGATACTGTTTTGAAACAAATCGCATTTAAAAGTATTTTTTTTTCTCTATGCAATTGTGTAAAAATTTAAAATGTACGATTTTTAGAAGTATAAAATTGCAGTGGAGAAAATTGCAAAACCGAAATAACAGGGAAAAGTGTTGCCTTTCGCAAAATGACGTATGCGTTACGCACAGATACATTTGGCCTTTATAATATAGATACGTTGCACCTACAGTCGACGTGACGTTTAATCCGTCCGTCTGTCCCTCCGCATATCACAACGCAAAACCTACCCAACCGACCCGTTTGAAATTTAAACTATATAATTATTAGATAATTCTCTTGAGCGATGTGAAATTTTATGAAAATAGGATGTATAGTTCAGTTACAGGGACAATAAAAAGTATGGCCAAAGGGGAAAATAATTTTAAGTGCATTATAATGATGTTTACATTCTTTCGAACATCATACGATTCATATGCATATATGAAATATATAATAAAATATATATTCCATACAATCTGCGGTGCATATAATATTTTTACTTTACTTATTTATTTACTTGAATTTAATACACAGGGCCACATAAAAGTATTTGATTGTATAATGTTATAAGGTGAAATATAGTTTCGGATTAAACTATTTCACAAAATTTATGAAACTGATATACGTTTATGAGGTTTACTACAAGTTAGTTTCTGCATAATAGAAACCATACAATATTTACAGGGAAGCACAAAAGATTTCGGATAATGTATTGTATATGAAGTACTGAATAAACTTCGTTATAGTACGAAAGCACCTCATTTGCTACGTCTGACGTGCAACTTTCTACTTATTTATAATTATTTTTGCATAAAATTTTTATCTTAGATTTTTTGCACGCATATTTGCTATAGTAAAATACTTTTTAATAAAATGCGAGAGTGAAAGAACAAATTTTAATTATTTTAACATTAACAACTAGTTATTAATTTCGTTATATTTGAAATTTGATTGTGAAATCAGGGTTTTATGCGCTGGACACCCTGTATATGACTAAAGGAGACTGAAATTAAATGATTTAAATTCTGCTGATAAATCAATTTAAGATGTTCGTTTTTATATTAAGGGCACAAATAAGAAAGAAAAACACCTTTACCTAATAAAACTATTCGATTAATCTGTTAAGCTGTTTCTTACGTTTTTATTTACATTGAAATACGGAAAACAGAAGAAAAAAAATTTAATTAGCAAAAATAAATCAGACATTATTTATGCAGCTTATCGAATGATCTATGTTTTTAATACATATGTTTACAATAAAAATATAATTTGCATAAAGTATAGCATTTAACCTAATCTTTTTGAAATACAGAGTTGGTTTCAGAATTTCTATCTCTTCTTGGATTAAAAAGAGAAATAAATGTCGGAATTTTTAGGAAATTATTAAAAGGAAATAAACTTTTTGTATTGTTAATAAACATAATTAAAACGAACCTTTTGTATAAGGGCTACAAATAAGTTTTGAAGTAATGTAACACGCATTTTTATTCATTAAAATGCAGTTTTATTGTTTTAGAACTTATTTACGCACCAAACATTTTTTCAAGAAAAGCCAATATAAAGGTTCAGAAATAGATAAAATTACTATCCCTATCACTGTATGATTAAAAGGAACATAATTTTCTAAAGAAAACCATCTGCATCTTTAATTCTAATAGAATATACTTTAATGAACTAATTAAGAAGTAGTTCTTAATTACAAAGTTCTCGTACTCAAGAATTCTCATGGATAGAAAACTTTTGATTAAGAATTACAGTTACTTACAAAGTGTACTGCACTTTATAATTCGATTTATATGTGACTGAAGGATAATAAATAAATACTTTGGATAAATCAATTTAAGACTTTCGTTTTATAAAAAGGATACAAATAAGAAAAAAAGTAAAAGAAAAAGAAAACATTTTTCGAAATAAAAGAATTCGTTTAATCTGTTAAACTGTTTCTTACGTTTTTATTTACATTAGAATACGGAAAAAAGAAAAAAATCTATTGATTTCTAAAAATAAATCAGCCATTAATCATGCAGCTTATCGATTGATCTATATTTTGGATACAGTGTGTCCAGCAAATAACACTCTGATTTTAAAATTAAATTTCTCAAAAACAAAGATCGATAGTAATATGCGGTAAACAGTTTTTTCATTAGTTAAGCTGTAAGTATCTTATACAGAAATTTCAAACAGTGAATATTTTGAAAAAATTGCGTTCTGATTGCATAGAATGCTTTGATTTGACATTCTTGTTGTTTTAGATTGCGTGCAGAGAAATAATTTTTCAGCTTACAATGCAATATTTTATAGAATTTTCGAAATAAATTTTTAGAATTTCGAAATTTCAAAAATTTAATTTAAAAAAAAACTATGAAATATGGCACTTTAAACCGAAAAATACATTCTCTGGCAGCAATCTAAAGCAAGAAAAATGTCAAATCAAAGCATTCTTTGCAATCAGAACACAATCTTTTCAAAATATTTACCGTTCGAAACTTTTGTATAAGATTTTTACAGCTTAACAACTTTTACAGATTTGTGATGTTAAAAAATCAATTTAAAACTTTCGCTTTATATTCGGAGTACAAATATGTTTTAAGGTATTTTAACACGCGTTTTTACTCATGAAAATGTACTTTAAGTGCTTTTGAATTTATTTACGATCTAACAGATTTTAAAGAAAAAACAATATGAAAGTACAGACTTGTATCCCTATCCCTGTATCCCTATCATTTGTGTTTGATGAAAAGGATTATAAATATATTTATCTAAAGCGAAACCATCTGCATCTTTGATTCTAATAGAACATATTTTAATGAACTAATTAAGAAATAGTTCTTCTTAATTACAAAGTTCTCGTACTCCAGAATTCTCATGATTAGAAAACTTTTGATTAAGACTTACAGTTTCAAAGTGTACTGCACTTTATAATTCGATTTATATGTGACTAAAGGAGAATAAATAAATACTTTTGATAAATCAATTTGAGAGTTGCGTTTTATATTAAAGGAAGAAATAAGAAAAAAAAATGAAAGAAAGAAATAAAAAATAAAACACTTTTACCAAATAAAATAACTCTATTAATCTGTTTAATTGTTACTAACGTTTTTATTTATATTGGAATACGTAAAAAAGGAAAAAAATCAATTAATTTGTGAAAATAAATCAGGCATTAGGCATGATGCTTATCGACTCATCTATATTTTAAATATATGTGTCAAAATAAGCATATTTGCATAAAGTATGACATTTAACTTATAATTTTTAAAAAGCAGTTTAGGTTAAAAAAAATTTTAATTATGTCTTCTTGGATTACCGAGAGTTAATGCCACAATTTTTAGGAAACTATTAAAGGGAAATAAATGTTTGTGATGTTATTAAATCAATTTAAAACTTTCATTTTTTATTCGTTTATACAAATATATTTTAGAGTATTTTAACGCGCGTTTTTAATCATGAAAATGCTGTTTAAGTTCTTTTGAACATGTTTACGACGTAACAGTTTTTAAAGTAAAAACAATATTAAGATAGACAAGTAAAGCAAATTTATATCCCTATCACTGTTTGACGAAAAGGATTACAGCTATAACTATCTAAAGCAATAACTGCATCTTTGATTCTAATAGAACACATTTTAATGAATAAATTAAGAAAGAGTTCTTAATTCCAAAACTCCTTGTACTCAAGAATTCTTCTGGGCAGAAAACTTTTGATTAAGACTTACAGTTGCTTACAAAATATACTGCACTTTATGATTCAATTTATGTGTGACTGAAGGAGATTAAATAAATACCGTTGATAAATCATTTCAAAAGTTTTGTTTTTTATTAAGGATATAAATAAGAAAAAAGAAAAGGAAGAAAGAAAAATAAAGCCTTTTTTTTCAAATAAAACAAGTCGATTAATCTTTTAAACTGTTTCTTACATTTTTATTTTCATTTGAATACGGAAAAAAAGAAAAAAAATCTATTGATTTCTAAAAATAAATCAGGCATTAATCATGCAGCTTACCAATTGATCTATATTTTAAATATATGTGTTAAAAATAAGCATATTTGCATAAAGTATGACATTTATTAATTTATACTTTTTGAAAAAACAGTTTTGGTTAGAGAATTTTTAGAACTATCTCTTCTAGGATTACCGAGAGATAAATGTCAAAATTTTTAGGAAACTATTAAAGGGAAATAAATGTCTGTTATGCTAATACATCAATTTAAAACTTTCGCTTTCTATTCGGGGTACAAATATGCTTTAAAGTATTTTAACACGCGTTTTTACTCTTAAAATGTAGTTTAAGTGCTTTTGAACTTATTTACGACCTAACAGTTTTTCAAGGGAAAAAAAAAAATATGAAGGTACAGACATAAGGAAAATTTGTATCCCTATCACTGGTCGATGAAAAGGATTTTAAATATATCTAAAGTGAAACCATCTGCATTTTTGATTCTAAAAGAACATATTTTAATAAACTAATTAAGAAAGAATTCTTCTTAATTACAAACTTCTCGTACTCAAGAATTATTCTGGGCAGAAAAATTTTGATAAAGACTTACAGTTACTTACAAAGTGTGCTGTACTTTATAATTTAATTTATATGTGACTGAAGGAGAATAAATAAATACTGTTGATAATTCAATTTGAGAGTTTCATTTTATATTAAGGGTACAAATAAGAATAATAGAAAATAAAGAAAAAAATAAAACACTTTTATTAAATAAAACAATTTGATTAGTCTATTAAATTGTTTCTTATGTTTATATATGTTCTTATGTTTGCGCTAGAATAGGAAAAAAAATTATCAAAGTGTCTGTGTAGATAAATCAGGCAATAATTTTGCAGCTTTTCGAATTATCTATTTATTGAACATATATGCTAAAAATAAACTTGCAATTCGCATAAAATATAACATTAAACTTATACTTCTTGAAAAACAATTTTCGTTAAAGAATTTTTTTAACTATCTCTTCTTGTATTACAGGTAGATAAATGTCGGAATTTTTTAGTAAACTATTAAACAGAAACAAATGTTTGTGATGTTAACCCCTTCGGGACGAGCGTCTCAACAGTTCTCTGTAATGTTGTTTTAATAAAAGGAGTTCTGAAATAAAGTGTGAGAAGTCTTTATTGTCCGGGAACATAGCCCATGTTGTGGGTGGGGTCGACGGGGCTTAACAGGCTCTCCTGCTCATGATGAGACTTGATAATTCATCCAGACCATTCCATCTTAAACCTAGGAGCACGAGCGGCAGTGGAGTTGAATGTGCCAAGTGTGAGGCAACTTAAGAACAAACGCAGGGCCAGATTTCAGTTTCCCCGTGGAAGTTCTAAGTCGACTCGGTGTAGGTAAGGATTTTTCAAGCTGAAGTTGATCGGTTTCAACTCGGTGAGAACTAACGTCTTTAGATTCTCTAGGGAAGGTAGCGACCCCTTGTTGAAGTGATCCGATGGCATGGAGGTCGCCTCTCGCGGTCCGAGAGTTTCTGCAAATGTGCTTATCTGATAGACGGCCAAAGTGGGGCTCAATGAGCGCCGTGGCGGCCCCGATCAGAGCACGGTGTGATGACCAGTATTGGTCGCGTACACCTACCCATTCGCTTTAAGTAATTCTTAATCTTTTATCACCGGATTTTGAAAGTAGAAATTTTTCCCTAACTGAATCGCGATAATGCTTGGATTAAATAAGGCAAAATGTCCAATATGAAGGTGATTAATAAAAGATCCGGAGCATTTTACGCAACACGTATACTTGTTGCTTGTTCGCAAAGAATCAATAAATAAGCTCAAAACATTCGCTTTATACATGGTCGAATTCATAATTAATGAGCCTTTGTTCAAAGGGACAGATATATTAAGTGAACTGGTACAATTAATTGCCTAGTATTCTTCTAAATAGGTACCTCCTGCATCAATACACTTTTGCAGGCATATTTCCATGAGGCGTCCATGTAGGCCTGTTACGAGATGGCTTCAAGATCTGTCTTGAGATTTTCTTGCAAGTCCTCGATCGATTTGAAGCGCTTACCTTTTAGGGCTGATTTTAAGTGAAGAAAAAAGAAAAAGTCAGGGAGCGACAATTCCGGACTACAGGGAGGATGTGGGACAATTAGAACGTTCAGACGAGCCAGGTAAGCGCTCACGATGAAGGTGGTATGGATGGACGCGTTATTTCGTGGGGAATCTTCCAGACATCCTTGATGTCCCTTTGCTTACATGCAACGCTTTTTTTCAGCCTTTATATGTGAATACATAAGCCAACGGCTCCCACCATGCGTTTTTACTAATGGAAATGAAGTTAATGTTTTTAGAACGTATTAATGCACCTAACAGTTTTTCAGAAAAAAAACAGTAGGATAACATCCACAGTAATTGGCACATTAAGGATTTGTCTTTAAACTTACTGCTATTTTCATTACTGAGAAATAAAATATTTATTTGCAAATATTTTTAAATCAAAGAGTGCATATCTGTGCATCTATATTGCCTACTAAATGCAAAAGTATTTAAAAAAGTATTTTTATAAAAAGTTGCTGTAGTCACCACTTAGACTTTTACACATTGGCACTTAGACTTTTACACAATTAAAGTAACCCTTTTCAACTAAACAAAACTGTTGTCAATTAAAATTTCAAATATACTATAAATCAGATAATAATAAATTGAAATGCATGCCTTTTTTAAGCCAGAGAAGAATATTTGCAAGAAAAATGGCTAATTTGATACAAGCCATAATTGTTTCTCTTTCCTAGGCACTATTGTCATTTAATACCATAAATCAAAGTTATAATCTGTAAAATAAATGAGCATATAATTGGTATATGGTCTTCCATTTTTAAAAGACTGGCTACAAATCTTATTTTAGGACATTTTTGTAGGATGTGCCAATCACTGGTGCCTGCGAATTACTGGGGATGTTACCCTATAAAGATTGAGTCGTAAATATAATTTGTATCCCTATCGTTGTTTGATGAAAAGAATTCTATGTATAATTATCTAAAGGAAACCATCTGTATCTTTGATTCTAATGGAATATATTTTAATGAACTAATTAAGAAAGAATTCTTCTTAATTACAAACTTCTTGTACTCAAAGATTCCCATCGGCTGAAAACTTTTGATTGACTGTCTATTACTTACAAAGTGTGCTGCACTTTATAATCCGATTTATATGTGAATGAAGGAGAATAAATAAATGTTAAAGCTTTGTATAAAACTTCAGAATAAATATGATACACTATTCACGCCAACACTGTGAAATTGGCGTACATTTTGTCTAGGTCTGGCCCGCATTACATTGTAAACAATTTATGCAACGTTACTTCATAAAATTGGTGGCAACCTTGGTGAATAAATTTCATGGTGCAATTTAATCGATATAACTGGTGTCGCGTTTACGAATACCACTTCCCTGATTTGTTCATACGTCATACGAGCAACGTACACGTAAGGCATGGTGACGTCACTGCGACGTCGTTGTGAAGTCACATTGTGGCTTTGTGACCATCGATTGTCGATGTGACGTCACGTGAGGTCGATGTGAAGTAACAGTGACTAAAATTTGAAGTCGTTTGTGACGTTTCACAAAGTGGTCACGCTGTAACAAATTTGTGAAAAGTGTGTCATTTGTGACTGCTTTGACATTGACATTGTGACGAAACTGCGACAAAAGTGAAGATATTTAAATTGCCAAAAGCATGTTTTTTAAAGTAAATAACATGTTTTGAAGAATGTTTGTAATTTTCTAAAGTTTTTTAAGAAAGACACATCTCAGTCACAATGTGACGTCACAGAGTGGTGGCATTTTGGTCACAGATGTGATGTTACCAAAGTGACTCACAGTGACGTCATTTTGACGTCACTCTGACCATGCATGCTATGAGGATATTTTTGCCAATAATGATTTGCCTGTACCACGTACGGTTATCCATATTCGGATCATATTTTACTATTCTCACTAGTAAATTTTATTGCAAATTTTGTATTATTTAGTTCGAGCATTTTTCGGATTCCGTTGAACAAGAATTTTTGTTTCGAAAAACCGGTTATAAATAATTAAAAATTCTGTACAAGACATGAAAAAAAATAGGCATTATTTGAAAGGTTTTTTTTTTTTTTTTTTAATAAATATTTATCAATTTAGTGATTAATGTGTAATATGGCACCAGTTACATCAGTTTAAATTACACAATTGTATAAGTTAACCATCCGGTTAGATAGTTTTTGATCTGCTATATGCGGACAGATAGACAGACGAACGGACCAAACGACGATTATAGACTCTACATAATTATACAATTACGAAAAAACGTTCAGTTAAGTAAAAATTTTTGTTTTGGGGAAAAATATTAAAATTTCTGTACAATACATAAAACAAATTGGAAATTGCCCGTGAACGTAGCAAATGATGTGCGTTCGTACGATAACGAAGTTTTAAAAATATTCAGATCTTGCTGATATAGTAGAACGTACTCCGGATACAGTATAGTAGTCGAAATCTTTACGTTTCTGTAAATATGCAGGAAGTAATTTTTATTACACCTCAGCAACGTATATCTTATTCGTAAAATGTGAAATAGTTGAATATAATTAAAACACGTACCAAACCATGTTTCCCGGTATAGCATTATATAGTGGAATACTTTTGTGCGGCCCTGTAATTTAATAATAAAAATTCTTTGCATCACAGATTGTACAGAATGCATATTTTAGTATATATTTCATAGATTCATGCCAATTCTATTATATTCGAATAAGTGTTACATCATTAAAATGCATTTGCAACTTTTTCCCCATTGACTGTAATGTAACGGAATCCTTTTGATTGTCCCTGTAATTGATCTATGCATCCGATTTTTATAACATTTGAAATGACTCGACAAAATTACGCAATAATTATATGTTTAAAATTTCAAACGATTAAAATGCATTGAAAGTTTTTTTCCCTATTGACCGTAATGTAACGGAATCGTTTTGAATGTCCCTGTAATTGATCTATCCATCCGATTTTCATAAAATTTTAAATGACTCGACAAAATTACGCAATAATTATATGTTTTAAATTTCAAACGATCAAAATGCATTTAAAACTTTTTTCCCTAATGACCGTAATGTAACGGAATCCTTTTGAATGTCCCTGTAATTGATCTATCCATCCGATTTTTATAAAATTTGAAATAACTCGACAAAATTATTTTATAATTATGTATTTTAAATTTCAAACGATTCGGTTGGGTAGTTTTTGCGTTGTTATATGCGGACAGACGGACAGACAGACGGACAGACAGACGGACGGACGGACAGACTGAGCGACAACAATAGGTGCTAGGTATTTACATAATTACGAACGCACCTAAAAATAGGCAGAAGGAAGTTTTTCTCAAAAATATTGATCAGTTAGTGGTTAATCAATTTGGTAGGTTGCTTTATTCGGCTTTTATGCTAATTACACAGATTAAATGAGATTGAGGGGGGGGGGTGAGAAATGAAAGTGGCATTTTGTTTTTAAGTTTTATTATTTTTAAGTTTGGTTCTAATTGTCATCTAAAACTTTGTTTCGATGGTAGAAAAATTCCTTATCCTCAATAACAGTAATTTAAAATACATGTGTATTTTTATAAATTGGGAGAAATGTCTCGTTTAACCATATTGCAGAGGTTAAATGGCACACTGTGTGCGGTCAGTGTTGAATTCAGACACTTTTCTCCGGGAGGGACTTCAGTGGCTTCGGGGAGGACATTATAGCGTTCCGGGGGGGGACTTTTTGACTATTGAAAACTCAAAATTTCAAGTTTTCCGGGGGGGGCATTTAATTGTTCTGCGGGGGGGGGAATGTCCCTCCGGGCTACCCCTTGAATTCAACACTGTGTGCGGTTAAAGACGACACACATAATTAAAACATTTTTATTAATATTTTATATTTTTATCTAATATTAGATTATTAAAAACAAATCAAGGTAATTTGTGTTAAACATTTGTTTTTATTCCATGAGAATCATTAAATCTTCAATTAGTTAACGTTGAAACAACTAAATTTGCAATTTCGTTAAAGTATTCTTTGGCGCTAAAGACAGTGGGCCTTTTAAATATAACTTATCATATCAAAAATTATATTTGCGCGGAAACTTTTGATGAACTCTTGCAATTAAAGTAGAAAATATAATGTCATAGTTTCAAAATATATAATGCTTTGAACGAAAAAATAATAATAAAATAAATATTTCTGTCAAAGAATTTATTTATTAACCCTTTCGAGTCTGGTGTACTATTAATAGTATATGTCTTTTAATGGAATATTATTGTGTTTTAAGAAATATTTTTGTTACCATATACATGTAGTAATGTTAGTATATGTCTATGCATTTACTATATGACTTCATTTATGCTTAGGCATTTAGATTTATAATAATTATTATTATTTGCTTAATTCTCTTTGCGCCGTTTGCGATTCTTTTATTTTAAGCATATATTTCACTCTTTAAATTTAAAATAAATCTTACTTTCCTGAAAGAATCATGTATAATAAAGCACAAAAAGTGTTAGAAAGTTCTAATATAAGTTAAATCTTAATGTAATACAATACTTTCCAACAGTGTTGCCAAATGCGCTACTTTTTTTTAAATTTCAGATTCTTGATTGGTCTTCACTTTTTACAAATAATAAAATGAGCCTTATTCAATGATATGATAATTAAGGCGAAAACAAAAGGTAATTTATCATTTTATAAAAATGGTGCCAATCAAGGAATCTGTTTCACACTGCTTTCCAAACATCTCCAAAAACTCTTCCTAGCCTATTGTCATATGAACATGAACTGAATAGTACGCAAAACTTTCAGACACGTTTTTTCTTTTTCGTCGGTATCTTTCAGACAATGAAAGAATCGTTAAACACTTATTAACCTATTTGCATAGCTAGAGATAATATTATTAACGCAAAAGCATTTTTTTCTAAAAATTTCGGACCCGAAAGGGTTAAATGTAAATTTATTTTTTATGTTTTCATCTTTGTGAGAGTAAAGACTCCGATTTCATTAAGAGCACATACAAGTCACGCGGTAAAAGCCGAGCGCTAATATAAAGTCTATGGGGGCGTTCTTTTCGCATATCTCGCTCAAATTTTAATATTTTTACATGATTTTTTTTGCATAGGATAGCTTAGGACGATCTATAACCAGCCTAGTTTTTACTTTTTCGATTTTGCTCATATATTTTTTATTTTATGATAGTTTCAATTTCAGAACCGGTTTAAACCGGTTTTGAAAGTTAAAATAATTTAAAAAAGAAATCTGAAACCGAAATTGAAAAAGTAAAAACTAGCCCGGTTCTGCATCTCCCCCAGCTAGCCTATGCAAAAAAATCATGCAAAAATATTAAAATTTGAGCGAGATATTAAAAAAGAACGCTCCCATAGACTTTACATTATCATCCGGGTCTTTTGAGTATTTTTTCTGTGACTATTGTGAGAGCCCACAATAGTCACAGAAAAATTACTCAAAAAGACCCGGATGACCATGTAAAGTCTATGGGAGCGTTCTTTTTTAATATCTCGCTCAAATTTTAATATTTTTGCATGATTTTTTTGCACAAGATAGCTGAGGGCTATCCACAACCGGGCTAGTTTTTACTTTTTCAATTTTTGTTTCAGATTTTCTTTAAAAAATTACTTTAACTTTCAAAACCGGTTTAAACCGGTTCTGAAACTGAAACTATCGTAATATAAAAAATATGTAACCAAAATCGAAAAAGTAAAAACTAGCCCGGTTGTGGATTGCCCTCAGCTATCTTGTGCAAAAAAAATCATGAAAAAATATTAAATTTTGAGCGAGATATTAGAAAAGAACGCTCCCATAGACTTTACATGGTCATCCGGGTCTTTTTGAGTAATTTTTCTGTGACTATTGTGGGCTCTTAAGTTCCTGACATTAAAGTAAACAGTGTTAAACAAAACAGCAGGTACTATTGAACTTATACTTATTTCATAAATTTAAAGATTACGTAAAGATAAAATGACAAAAACCAAATAAAACGCTATGATTCGGTTTAATCTTCAAAAACATCACCAAGTCTCGGACTTTCTAAAGTCACAAATCTACAGGAAACAATTTACTTGCTATATCGTAAAAAATATTACTCAAACGGGAAGAAGCAACAGCAACTTCAAAAATCCCCCCCCCCCTCAATCTAGTCGTTGGGGGCCACCATATTACTTACCCATCAAGGGTATGAATAATAAAGTGTGTCAAAATAAAACATGTGTAAGCTATTTATAAAACGCATTGCAATTCCAAAACAAAATTTAAATATATATATTAAAAATTTTAACTTTTTTTTAGCCAAAACTAACCTTTATACTATCTTAATTTTCTTATAATAATATTCCGTACTTACTCAAAATTATTAAATTAAAATCTTGTTTCTAGATCTAATCTGTTAATCTTTATGGAGACGATATAAATTCTTAATTCGCCTTAAAAAACATTTATTCCAATACGCGTAAATTTAAAAAGATGGCTCTAAATTAAAAATATTTTTAATTAAACATTATTTCTTAATGTTCCAAATAAAACTAATTTCTTCTATGTTTTTATCAACCCTTTTTAAGAAAGTCTTATTAAATTTATTCCAAAACCATACCTTTCAAAAAAATATCATTATTTTATTTTATTTATTTATTTATTTTCTCTTGGTCAACATTTGATAGTGTGCATATCCATAAATTCATTTCTTTTCTTTTTCTCTTAAAATTAATCATCTATAAAAATCGTCTGCCTAAGAAATTCTGAGTCGATTATAAATTGGTTAAATAATATATATATATATATATATATATATATTAAATAAAATTATCGTCTGTGGAAAATAGTCTCGTATCTGGGCATGAGTTATGTTTACATAAAAGAATGAGGGTTTGAGACTAGAGAATATTCTAGAATTTTCTTTTTAGATTTAAGAGAGGAAGTTTCGAGATGAGAAAAAGGATTCTTGGGTGCGCTTTTGAATGAGTACAGCTTGATGTAGTAAAGGATATAATATTTTTTGAATGTTTCGGTAAAATATCGTCTGCAACAAGAGCTTTTCTCTCTAATATAGCTACAGTTTAATAAAATGAACTTGTAGCAGCCAAGGAGTGATTATTTGGACCTTCTACATTTATTTTTTTTTGTTTTTTTTTCTCGCTGGCCATGACTTCTGTGCGGAGAAAGGGAAACCTGGCGATGATGTTCCTGCCCCCTATCTTTAAATTGTCACATATATTTAAATATTTTTAACTTACATAGTAATGATGTATTAATGAATTGCTGATGGAACAATTTCGACAAATTATATAAAACGCCTAACTATTCAAGTAGTACCGAATTGCGTAAACGAATAATAATAATAATAACGAACAGTTTACTGTGTCGAATTAAGTGTCTCATTTTCAATTAAAATATACATTTGAATTAATACTTAATAAAATATTAATAAAATACAGGGTCATGAAAAATCGAAGAATGTGGAAAACGGGATTACAAATATCTCGGCAACTAATAATCCGATCTACTTCATTCTTTATGCAAAATTTTTGTTATTTTAGTGCCTTTTACGTTCATTCCTTAAAATTGAAAAAAAAATTAAAATTTTTAGGTACCTATCATCAGAAAGAATTTTCCTAGAGTCTGAAAAAAATAATTCCGGAAAATGTAGGTTACTGATATTATAAAGGCTTCGTTCCATTCTTACATACTAAGTACATACAAAATTTCAAGTCTCTATCTCAATTTATTTGGGACATAGAGTGTTTAGACACAGACAGACAGACAAACAGACACACAGACGGACGGACGGCAACTTTTTTTCCTAAAAATATACTATTCGGAATCGCCAGTATCTCAAACGTTTAAATCCATCAATTTTTTTTTTTCGAATTTTCAAAACGATTGCAAGATTTACCTATACTGCGTATGATGATTAAGTAATAAAATGACAAAAACCAAATAAAACTCTACATATTGGTTTAATCTTCAAAAACATCACCATGACTCGGACTTTCTCAAATCACAAATGTACAATTTACTTGCTAACTTGTAAAAAGCTTTATTCAAACTGGAAGAAACAACAGCAACTTCAAAAATCACCCCCCAAAACCACTTTAGAGGCACCAATAGTTATTCAAATGAATTAAAGTGTGTGCGTGTGTATGTGTGGAGGTAGAATGGAATTATTTAGAAACAACAAAATCTTCTAATTTATTTTGAATAACAGATAGTGTCGCTGAAGTTCATTAATTGACGCAAAATTAAATCCGTTGGCTTCTCAACTCCTGTACAATTATATGAATGAGTTGGAAAATATTAAGCGAGCTACCACCTGTGGCAATATAGAAGAAAAATGCCTTAAATTAATTATTCATTTATTTTTACGGTAAACTCAGTGAAGATGCAGCAGTTTTTGATTTAATTGTTTTTAAACTCACCAGTTCATATTATTTGTTTTTCATTGATTTCTTGTTAAAGTTAACTCTATTATGTATACTTTAAAACATTTATTTTTACGAATATCAAAGAAAGCATCGAAGATTTTGCTCGGCATCCTATCCCAAGGTATGAGTAAGATAGCCAACGGGAAGAACCAGGTCCCCCTACTGAAGTGAAAAATCGGGATCCGGCGGCCATTTGTACTTTGTAGAATTGGCAGGTACCAGTGCTTTCTAAAAACATCTGATTTATTTCTCTGGTGTTTACACTAAGACTTAGATAAGCAAATGCAGAAGTCACGTAAAAATAAAAAAAAATTACACACCTACTAGAAGTGTTAAGACGAAATAGCAATAAAAAAGCAGTACTAAAAAATTGCAAAATAGAAGGCAAACAGAAATTAAAGTACGAATAAGAAACCCTTTTGCTTACAACTGACTAGGGAACCTTGCAAGGTGTAAGTTATGGATTGGACAAGTAGGGTATCGTAAAACAATCTTGTCATGTACATTAAAAAGTACAAGTACCCGTCCGAATCCAACCGTTTTCGAGATATCAGCACTTGAAGTGTGGATAAATCAATGACTGAATGAATGAATTGACGGGTATACAAGTTGTTCGCAAATTAAAAATTTATTTGCATTGTTTTTAACCCTTCTGCCAATATATTTTCCCGACCTACGACAAAATCCTTTGCAGACGCACATTGCCAGTTATTTCCCCTTTTTTAGACGGGAACTTCGCATTTTACTAAGTTTTCGCGTGAGAGTTTTTCCATCTTTTTTGATATTTCTAGCACCTTGTTTTAGAGAACTCTTTCGGCAAATATGCGACGTGACATAGTGATAAACTGTATGTATGTATAGTGTGTAACAGAGATTGTTTTTCTTAGGATGGCTTGAGTTGCGAACAATTTATATATCTGCACGTAAATTTATTTATTTACTCATTTATTCCCACTTCAAATGCTGATATCTCGAAAACGGTTGGATTCGGACGGATACACAGTGGGGCAAAATCCCGAAAAGCTGGCCAAAATATGAAAATGTTATTCAAATTGTACGAAAATTCGTATACAGGTGTTTTTGAGGATGCTAAGTAAAAATACAAAATTAAAATTAAGAAAAAATGGCGGATACAATATGGCGGAACAAAAATTAAAATGTCTCGAAAATTATTCAACTTGTATAAAATTTCTTCAACTTTTCAGGATGCTAATTAGGATTTAAAAGTTAAACTTTAAAAATAAATAAATAAATAAAATGACAAATTAAAAGTAAAAACAATTAGATTTAAATAATATTTAAAATTTCGAGGCTAAACTTAAAAAGAAATTTTGGAGGAACCAAGACATATTTAATCGAAATTAATTAATGGAATGTAAAATATTAGACTGTTTAGTTTTTATATTATTAAAATAAAAATGGAAATATATTCCAGAAATCCACTTTTTGAATCAACTGTAATATAATAAGAAGATTCTTCAGAGGTCAAGGTGTCGAAATAATTAGCAGAACTTGTTGGCAGTATTAGAAGATCCTGTGACTCATAGCATCAATGATTTTAATTTGTTTTGCTGTAATTTACCTAAACTGGAAATGAAAGAATCTAATGACATTAAAAGGCGTAAAAATATCTTTTTTATTTTATTTTTATTTATTTATTTTTTTTTTTCTGTTGGCGCTACTGCATGTTTGTCATAAATCTTCTCGATGCCTTTTCATCAGTTTGTTGCATGATTCTTGAGTATCTTATGGCATTTGACAAATAAGCTGTAGTGAAGATAATGTTATTTCTCATTAATAAGTAATTTGTGTTCTGAAGTAGGCATACAGAACCAGGGATGTAGTTCAAATCTACAAGCTGTTTGTAAAGAAAAATCTTTGAAATATATCAAATAAATGACATGGCAACAAGAAATTACTTATGACATATAATCGTTTAATCAAATCTTCGTGTACGCTTGTTATAGAAGCACAAATAGTTGAGTTTCAAAGAATGGTTGAATTATATTGCCATCATTTGTGCTTCCAAATCTGGGATTTGATTTCTCGACGAGAAGTCTTAATTGTAAATGAAATATTTTTTGCATATTTTATTTTGCGATTTCAGTGTTCTTCTTTTCATGCAGAGTACGAGCTTTCCATTTTTTTCTATGCAGTTTGTCTGCCATGTGGAAGCCTTCTCAAAACATCTTAGCATGTAACGTAGCTATTCTGAATTCTAAATTATCTCTATCCAATTTAATTAAAAAATGTCATATCGGTAAGAAGCTATTTTGATATTGTCTGACATAGGTAGCAACGTTGAGTATTACACTAAATCGTTGTTAACGACTATTTCTTCTGTATCAATGATTGTATTAAAAGAAGTAAGTTAATTCTCCTAGTATTTAATACAATCCCATTCATTAACATTAGCTTCCTTATTTCTTGAAAAAGAAAATGGATCTTGATTGACCCGATAAAATCAGTGAATTGAAGATCTCGGAATTTTCAAATTGACGATTCATGATTTATTCGCAATATTTATGTATCCTCACGAGAGAAGTGAAAAATATATTAAAACCTCCTGCCATCTTCATCGAGAAATATTTGTTTAAATGTATTTAGAATAAATTTGCAATCACATCCTTATTTGCAAACCAAATCCAAATTGCTAATATAGGTGAAAGTCATATTCATAATGATTTTTACTCGCATTAATGAAATACAATATTCTCAGTACCAAATATTGCCATTGACAAAATAATTCTTCTAATTACAATAGAACAAACAAAATTACTACCTATAAAGATAAGAAAATGTTATTCTATCGGATCAATAATAGATAATTATTTTCATTTTTTTATTACTAAGCTTACTTATCAAATTAATTTAAACTTATGATTATTGTACTTATTTACAATATAAAAGTAATAAACTATTACAAAATTGAATAATTCAAAAATTTGAAAGATATTTATCAGCTAAATTAATGTGAAAAGTACTCAATTCCAGAATTTTTTAAGCGCCCAAAAAAGTGGCATTTTTACTTGGGATTATTAAAATATGCGTGAAATGCAGAAAGACAGTTTTAGGCAGCTGGTTTTTCATGAATCATTAGACAGTAGCCCAGGTTATTATTTCCATTAAATTTCGTTGCGGAACACTGTGGAACATTTAAACTTTTTGATGTTTGAAAGCAAAAAAGTAAAATATTTTCTACAATATTTTATCAAAAATGACTATGAATTTATTAATTTTTACGTGCTTAGTACAAATTTGGTAATACATGCAAATAAAGTACACACTATCATAGTGTGAATCCATTTCAAATCATTAAAATCGGATAATATGATAAAATGTAGCGCGCGTTTAGAGGAACTATTGTTTTGCTGTTTTTGTTCGCTCTAAATGATACTCCTTCAAACATCATTTTTGAAATAATGCTGTTTGTAAGGGCGAAGCAAAAATCTTTTTTTAAATACAGATTCTGATTCTCCAAACATTATTCTAACCAACTATATAATCAAAATTCCCTAAATCGTAACTTCATTTTTCGACTTTTGGCCAGCTTTTTGGGTTTTTGCCCCACTGTGGGATAGTTTAATTGTACTTTTTAACGTACATAAAGAGATCTTTCTTTTGGTAGCACACTCATTCCAAATCCACAACTTACTGGTAGCGTTCCCTAGTGAATGGCGCGAAAATTCCACGCTGCGCACATGAAAACTACGTGACATGTCGTCTTGTACAACACGACATCTCATCACAAGTTACCTTATGTTATAAAAATATTAAAATGTATCACTGCCATCAGAAATATGCATAATTTGTATATTTCAATATGGCAGGTAGCGGATAAAAATCGATTGCAAAATTCCACCTTTGCATACAAAAATGAGTTTGATTTAAATAAAGAGTTAAAAAAATTTAATTAAAGACGTCAAATTAGAAATTTGTAAGGTATAATTTAAAAATCTATATATGTTTGTGAGAAAAATATTTCTATATTATTTAACTAAATGAAATATCGCTACTCCCATACTTAATCTTCTATTGTCTCTCAGGATAAGCATTCTTTTGAAAACATAATTAATAGTATCTCTTCTTTGAACTACATCAAAGCATTGCGAAATCTTTCAGCCCCTTTCGATTCTAAGAAACTCATAAAAAGTTTATCTTAAATGCTTATCTCTGTTTATAATTTTTTTAATATATGCTGCCAAAAGCATTTGCTAAAATTAATTACAGAGCCAAAAAATCAAAAATGTTTTTTAAAAACGCTAAAGGATAAAGAAAGAATTGTTTTTTCTACTTTTTTATTATATTTTATTTTTTAATCTACCGAAAAAGAAAGACGGTGTGCAATTAATATAGGGATAAATCAATAATTCTTTATATCTATATTTCTACCCTCACATTTTTTAAAGAAAATAATTAAAACATGTCAAATCTATTAATTGTAGCTTTTGTTTATACGAGCAATATCTTGAATATTAATTTAAGCTTTGATAGTGCAGAATTTTAAAAGAAGTTTTAAACATAAGGTAAACGTTTATTTCATGGCTTGTCCGCGTTATGCTATTTTTTTAGGCAGCAATTAAAGTAAAAATAACGTTATGTTATTAAAGCCAGCTTTAAAACAAATGTATCATTGTACTGTTCAATATGTATAATTTCTAACTGCAACTTTCTAAAACTTCTAATCATCGCACACATGAAGTTTTTATACCGCTGTATCGGGAAAAAATACATTTAATTACAATTTGTTTGAAAGTACATTTACATTTATTTTTGAGACATTAACTTTTTTTTTACAAGTAAAAAGTATTGAATTCAAAAAAATTTTCGACTTCCGGTTTTCGATGCATTTACACATTTTATGGGTCTGAGATACAAAAAACATGTTTATACAAAATATCTGTCTGTAAGTCTGTGACTCTCTCTGTGTGTATGTGACAAAAATTTTATGGGCACTCTATTTCTCTAGGAAAGAAGTAATTCAAGGTAAATTGTTGATTGTTATTTGGAATAAATGGGGATATGGCTACAAAGCCCCTAGAGAACTGAAGAACAGTCAATTTTGAATGGTATACAAACATTTGTTTGCCAGAAGTCTTTGAAGAAACAAGAATAAAAAATCAGTGACAACACAGGATCATTCTTTACCATGATAACGCGAGCACACGTACATCATTCCTAACAACACCATGTTTGTCTGGTCGAAATCAGGAATTGATAGATCATCCGCCATAGAGTCTTGATTTGGCACCTAAGGATCTCACGTGAAGGATATACTACGTGGCCGACGGTTTTCGAGCAAGAAAACGCTGATGCGTTCATGCATGTTTTGAAAGTATAGTCCATCCCATTAACACGGATATTCATCTGAAAACTTCTTTTGTTGGTGTTATAAATACTTAAAAAATGTATGTTCCATGTATCAAGAATACAAATACATACGAATTATATATTCTTCTTGTTGCTGGTGTTAATTTTGTTTTCCAAGATTGATCCATAAAGAATATAGACCTACATGTGGAGTAACTCTCGGTAAAATTCTTTTCAAGAACTAGCCGGTATTTACTTTTCATCCCCGGATGCAAACACTACGCCAGAAACGGCTAATTTTCACCACTAAATTTCAAAAATATCCTTTCTCGTGTGAAATCTCAGAATTTCTGTCATTAAGTAAGATGAGTAGCATTATAAAAATTTAGTGGTAGGAATCAACAATTTGTGGCCCTCGTTATATCCAATAAATCCACCAAAACGCCGGACAACCAACTTGATTTATTTTTCATGACTAGAATCTAAATTACTCACCGCCAAAACAATATCATAGTGTAATTAGCACACGTAAACAGCTTGTGAAAAAATTTTAAGCATAGAGTTACATATTTTTTTCAACCCTAAATGCAATTCTTTCAGTGAAATTTTAAGTTGTTAGAAAGTTCAGTCGCCATACAGTTTTACAATCACTAGTATGCGGCTGTCGAAACAAAAACTGTATAATGCGCAGTATTTCGCAGGTTTTTTATATTGGCTGAATATATTTCAAAACAAGCTGTCAAAGTGGGCACTTCGCACAACATTTCTCGAAGCGATCATGATTAAAGAATTGAGGATTTCTTCAAATTACAAATTAGTTATATTGTGAATCATTTTTAAATTCAATTTTCCTCTCAAACGCATTAAATTGGCAGTTTTTTTTTATTTATGAACTATATAATGTACCGTACTGGTCTATCTTTTAATAAAGTCAGAATATATTTCAAATTATGTTGTCAAAATTGGCATTTGAGCCTAATTTCGCTTAACCCCTTGAGCTCTGCTGGTAGAATTTTCTACCACATAATTTTAATTCCTAAATGTCACAATGGCACCAGAAAATTCGACCAATTTTTTTTAAAAGATTTAATGCATTTTTTTTTCGTGTTCATCGTTAATCGTTTTTTTTTCTTTGGAAAATACTGGTGCCAATGTGACATTTGGAATTTTAAAGAAATTTACACCCCAGAGCTCAAAGGGTTAAGATGATTCTGATAAAACCATTTCTTACAGAAAAATGAAATAAAATTTTTTTCAAAAGCGGCCAAATAAAGTTATTAAATTGGGTTTATCTCTAATCATATTTTACTTTTTGTTGTTGAAATGAGCACTCTTCGAAATCTACCTCCGCCTAAAGACCAAGCCGACAGGGATTTTTATTTTTGTAATGAAAGCTACCTAAATTATGACTTTTTAGCTTCAATGAAAACTTTCAATAATTGTATATACATTTATAAAACTGAAAAAGAGCTCCACTTTAAGAATTTTTCTAAAATCTATATTTTTTATATACCATAGTTCGTGAAAACTATAAATAAAACCCCACTGTTTGTCATTTATTGAACCGCAGCGGGAACTGCCAAACATTTGATGGATGATATCTATGAAACTTGTTGATGTCATAAGAAACTAGAATCAGCTGCAAGATATTGGACAGTGTCAGAGAAATTTTCAACTCTAAAGAAAAAAAAAGCTTGAATAAAAGACAGATGAATGCAAAGATGGAATTTTCTTTTTATAGTTCTGATTTATTGATGTATTCAAGGCAACAAATTTTAATTCAAAAATACTTTTATATGAAATATCGTACCGAAAAATGACATAAATTAAGTAAAAACTAGGAAAGAAGCAAAAACGTTTTATAGAAAACGCCTTTAAACAGGTTTATCTTTCGGTCATGGCTCCTTTTTTGAGAAGAGGGAGGGGTCACATCTCTTAAAATAAGCAATTTTTATATGAAAAATTCTCAAGAAATTCAAAATAACTAAATTTTTTTAACTTTTGGGAATTTATTCGCAATAAAACATTTACATAAATATTCGTCAAAATATAACTGTATATATTTAATTCACATGCCAAGAAATTAAAGATTTTTCCATTTTTATATAATTCAAACAATCACTCAAGAAATTGAGCATTTTATGCAAATTTTTAGAACCTAACAATTTCAAAAAGCAGTCAAGAGGGAGAAATTGACGGCCACGGCTTAAAATTCAGTTCAAAATTCTGCAGTTTGCGGAGATTTCGCAAAAGATTCTTTGCCTTTATTTAAAAATGGAAAACGTTATTAATCATATTTGCAGTGAATAAATGCATCTTGCATCTAAGATTAAAAAATATTTTATGGATATATCAGAAATTACTTACTTTGGGTTTAAGTACAGCTTTAAAAGAGTAAGAAAGATTTTCATTATTAAGTAATGGACAAATTTGAAAAAAAATCAATATATATTTCATTTTTTAAATTTCCTTTAAAAATATTCTTCGTTCAGGGTGGTGGGGTCATGACCCCCGTGACCTCGCCCTTGGATCTGCCACTAATTCACTAACGAAAATTAAATTTTGATTGGAGATCAACTAAACAATTGTGGAACTTCCAGCATGAAGTTTAGGGTAGTGAGGCGAATATCTTCGAACGCGGTGACTCAGATTTAAACTAACAAGGAAGGTCTCCATTGGAGGCATACTCAGAATTTTTTGAAAAAAATACGAATTAAACTACTCATGTAGGTAATAAAGGATCAGTGAAAATTAGCGGCGGAATTACATTATTAGATATGTAAAAAAATAAAATAGTTTGAAATAATTGGCGCGAAAAGCTGAAAGCGACGCGACGCGGGATTTGGCGAGAAGTGCATTTCCTCGCCAAAAGCAGACGATTTTAACGAATCTGAAAATTGATTTTAATTGACTTCACTTTTAAAAATCTGCAGTATTTACTGCAACGTCACTCCACTACTTTTATAGAATATCTCTCTTCTGACCAATGAGAATGCTCCATAGCACGGTGAATTGATCATGTCATACACTGTCAAAAATCTGCTGCATTTTGTTGCAACGCACTCCACCGCTTGTATATAATATCTCTATTCCAACCAATGAGAAAGCTCCATTTCACGGCCAAGTAACCGTTTTCTATACAAGTAAAGGAGTGCGTTGCAACAAAATGCAACAGATTTTTAACAGTCTATTTTTCAATTTGGAACAATTTTAATCAATTTAAATTGCGTTTTAAATGATAAAATATATTAATTTCATTTTGTTATAAGTACATATGAACGTATCTGACAAAATTACACATAAGTAAAGTAAAAATGCAAAACTAAAATTTCTTAAACTAAACTTATTTAAATAAATTGAACATAGAAAGTTTTTTCTTTAAAAAGTATTCAAAGCGTAAAAGCGTATTTCTCAAAATTTCGTTTTTTCGCCAACCGGAGATAAATCGCCAAATAAACGAAATTTTTATTATTTTTTTTACGGACGTTATAAGGCGGTTCCGCCGAAATTTTTTTTATAAACATATATAACTATATGAGAAGAACATTCTGTAATTTTTTCAGATTTTTCTGAGTGTGCCCGTATGGAGACCTTCCTTGTAAGAATATTTATTTAATGAATCTGATTCTTGTCAAATATTTAATTTTTAGAAAATCAAATAAAACCAGGAAAAAGATTTTCTTCAGAAAAAAAAAGATTCCTTACAAAGCATTATTTTCAAAATTTACTACTTTTTTTTTGGGGGGGGGGGGTCAAACATTTAATATATAAAAAATTAATTAAAACATGTGAGAGGATTTTCTTCATTTAAAAGATTCATCATAAACATTATTTTCCAATTTTCGAAAAATATGTTTTTTTTTTCTTGATAAATATGAAGAAAAGGTAATCCCCCAAATATGATTCTTTCTCAAGCATTTAATACATAGTAAATTAAATAACACATGTCAAATGATTTTCTTCTTATGAAAGATTCCTCTTTTAAAGCATTATTTTAAAAATTTGCTCAAATCAATAAACAAGCAAACAAATATCAACAAAAATATTCAAGAGACCTTCGTAATCATGATGATATACGTTATTTATGATTTATTGAAGTTAGATGATATTTAAGGAAAAATGATGAATGGTTCTCCTAAATGTAGTTGATGCCACGAAGATAAAAGGACGATTGGAGATATTTGTGAATACGATGGAATATTTTGGGACAAAAATTTAATGCAGAGCTATATATGCAAATACAAACTTTTTTTTTCATTAGGTCTATTTATTCAAAAAGCCTAAAAATTTCTAAAGAAGATTCTTTATATGAAAATTGCACCATTATTTCTTAAAAATTAACTAATAACATAAGTTGTTCATACTTATGGACTTCGTGGCAATATATTTGGATTTAACATTAATATTTGTTCTTTTAAAGAGCACATATTTGTCACACATTGTGACAAATATGTTTGAAAATAAAAGAATCCCTGCCGGCTAAACCTGCAAGCGCAGGTAGATGTCGAAGTTAAGTTGCGGAACTTCCTGCATGAAGATTAGGGTAGTGATATGAATATCTCCGAACTCGATGACGCAGATTTAAACTAAGAATATTTATTTATTGAATCTGATTATTTGCCAAACATTTAAAAAATAGAAAATTAAATAAAACTTGTGAAGTGATTTTCTGCAGATGAAAGATTTATTATAAAGCATTATTTTTAAAATTTGCAAAAAAATATGTTGTTTCTTCTGTTTTGATATATATTAAAATAATGTAATCCCTCAAATCTCCTTCTTTGTGAAATCTTTAATATATAAAAAAAATAATTAAGAACTGTGAAATTATTCCCTTCATCTGAAGGATTCAGCGTTATTTTCAAAATTTTTATAAAATATTTTTTTTCTGCCTCATAAATACGAAAAAAAAAGTAATCCCTCAAATCTGATTCTGAAACATTTAATATACAGAAAATTAAATAACTTATGTAAAATGATTTTCTTCTTCTGAAAGATTCATTATAAAGCATTATTCTCAAAATTTAAAAAAATATGTCTGCTTGATAATTATATAATAAAAAAAATCCCCCAAATCTGATTCTTTCATAAATATTTAATATATAGAAAATTAAACAACACATTTAAATGATTTTCTGCATATAAAAAATTCTTCATAAAGCATTATTTTCAAAATTTGATAAAATCAAGCAAACAAGCAAACGACAACAAAAATATTCGTGACACCTGCGTAATAAAACCAAGAGGATATACGTTATTTGTGATATATTGAAGTTAGATAATAGTTAAGGAAAATGTGATGAATGGTTCTCATAAATATAATTCATGCCACAGTGATAAAAAGAAGCTTGGTGTTATTTGCGAATATGAAGGAAAATTTTGTGACAAAAATATTAATGCAGGACTATATATGCAAATTTGGAGATTTCTTTTATTACATCTATTTACTTAAAAAGCCTACAAAATCCTAATTAAAATTTTTATGTGAAAATGACATTGTAATACCATTATGTAATACCTGAAGGATAAAACCAGCTTGTTGGATGTGCCGATCCCAAAACTTTCTTCTATCTCATATAAAAATATAAACTTTTATTTATTACCTCCATTTACTAAATAAGGCTAAACATTTCGAATTATTTTTTTTTATATGAAAATGACATTGTACCAACATTATGTAACAACTGAACGAGAAAACCGACTAGTTGGATGTGCCAATTCTAAAACTTTCTTATACACATATCTTAATATTTCAAACAGTAGGTACATATGTCAATACTTTAATATTATTAATTCAATGCACTACCAACTTGGATTTTCATCTTAAATTTTTGCTTCAGTCAACTAAACAGAGTAAAAACAAGTTAAAAGGGAACATAAATCTATAGTTTCCCTTATTCTGTTATCATCAGTTGGTTCAATTTTACGCTCAATTTCTGTACTTTTTGATGATAAAATATTGAAAATGGCACAAAAATTGCTACTGCAGCTTTCTTTATATCTTTATTATAAAAAAGTAATAATAATGCTGCTGTTCCCTAAATTGAATTGTTCCCTTATTTTCACTTTCGTGACATTTATTTCAAAAATTTTTGGATATAATAACATGAAAAGAGAAGTATTATTGGAAAATTCAAAACAAATTTGAGTCATTTCTCTTTCACACATAAACTATATTTCCAAAAAAGTATCCCATGGTTTTAGTAACTAATACAACTAGCACCTTTGTCGTAGCATGCATTTAGCTTGAAGAAACCACCCTGGTAATACTTGGTGCCCTGTGATGCAATGAATTGTCAAGAAGCCTGCTTCCCTTTAACATTTTTGACGACTGTGATGTAACACGTATTTTATTTATATTTTTCTATTAATATTTAAAAAGTTATTTTTCCCTCTTTTAAAATGTAATTTTAAATTAAAAACATTTCTCTTATAGGTTCTTTTATTATTAAGTGTTGGTTTGCAAATTGCATATAAATAAAAACGACATAATAAATTAGTTTTAAAATATCATTTCATTTCTAGATTTTTGTTTCTTATTTTTCAGTGGATTAATATCCAATTTTCATAAAAAGTTAACGACTTGACAAAATCAAGCAACAATTATGTATTTTAAAGTTTAAACGATGCGATTGGGTAGTTTTTGCTGTGTTATATGTGGACGCACGGACTGAAAGACAATTATAGGTACTACGTATTTACATAATTATGAACGCACCTAAAAATCCATATCAGGGTGGCGAGTAGTTTAATAAATACACAGTCAATACGGATGATAAAGACCAGTATTTTGTTAAGGGGTCTAGTTGATTTTTTTGATTTAGAAATTTTTTTTACAAAGTTAATGAAGTAATTTTTATTTAAGAGTAGTTCATTTTAAAAATTCTTTATTCTTCTTTACAGAAAAAAAAATATATATGCAAAAATATTGATTTATGGGGTCGTTAGGATGCGCGCAAGGCACGACGGAGTAAAAAACAGAGGTTTTTAAATTTCAATAATGCATATATTATATGAAAGACTATTAAATGTTTAATGACAGTTTATTAAAAAGCATAATCTTTTCTATTGAACGGTGAAATTTTCATGTTAATACGTATAAAAGTTTTAAAGATACACTGAATCGAACTTTGGATGGTTTTGTTGATTTTCATCCCGTTTAAAAGGTACAAGACCCCTTAAGGGTGTATTCAGTTTATATAATTTCTTTATATTATTTGAAGTATTTTCTGTAAGAAAATACTGGTAGTTTTCTCTTTTCTTGACTGTGTTTTTCTCGGTTTTCCCTGACCACTCGCCACCCTGCATGTTATTATTATAAGTTTTAACACGTTGAATCTTGGCGGTAAAAAATGTTATAGAAAAAACTGCTTCAATAATTTATAATAAACGTGCAAAATTAGTTACAATAAAATATGCTTCTTAAATGTGTCGTAACTGTAAATTAGTCGGAACTCTAAACAAATATTTCTTTTAACCTAAAGATCTCTACACTTTTATAAAGACTCTTTAAATTTTATTTCCTGTGTTATTTTCAAAAGAGAAGCATTTCAACATGTGGAGGATTGCAAAACTGCTGAAGAGCGGATAAATTTTTTTTTACAAAAATTGTCCCCGTTTTAAGTCTTAAAAGATAATCTTTTATATTATATAAAAAAATACATCATTTAAATACGCCGAACAATTCCATATTTAAGCCTCAGTCTTAAAAAAAATGTATTGAGAACATGACGTCACTATTACGAAACAATATAGAAACTCAGAAAAGATGTATTCGTCCACTTGAAAAACGCATCCTTTATCTAATGAAGCTCTCATTCGTTTGTAACATTAATATGGAAATGTAAAATTAAACATCGTGTATGTTCCATCAGAAATCATACGTTTGTATATATTTTTTTTAAATAATACGTATTTTAATTACATTTTTTTTCCAGTTATTAATGGTAAATTTCCACTAAGAGATATAACTGTCCAACATATATACATTGCTATCTACATGAATGAAGCATTTCAGAATCGATATAAGAGAAATTTTAATAAAAACTACAAAAACTAGTCAGTCGTGGCAATCCAAAAACTTTCTTCTATCTTATGCATGTTAATACTTCCTGATAAATACAGCATAGCAGCGCCAACGGTTTCGGGTTTTAAAGCAAAATCTTTTCAGAAACAATATATGTCAACTAAAAATTGAATCTGAAGTTTCATGGAAATCCGTGCATTATTTTTTGAGATAGAGCTATTGTGAAATCATTTTTTAAAAAATTCTGCATAACAGCGCCACAGGTTGGGTGATGTACATCAAAAACCAAGCCGAATCAATTTTTTATCAGGCACTTACTGAATCTGAAGTTTGATGAAAATTCGTGCATTACTTCTTCAGATACATTTATTGCGAAATCGTAAAAAACGCATCATAGCAGCGCCATCTTTGCACTTTTTGTACTTAATATTAAACAACACTAATCTGTATCAGGAACGAACTGAATCTGAAGTTTTAGAAAACTTCGTGCCTTAGTACTTGAGACAGAGCTGTTGCAATAATCACAAAAATGGACCATGGCAGCGCACCTGTTAAGCGATTTGCACCAAAACATACAAAGCACTATGGTACATCAAGAACTAAGTATAAAGTTTTATGAAAATTCATGCACCTGTTCTTGAGATATGACTATTTTGAAAATTGATAATAATGCATCATGGCAGCGCCACCTGTTGAGCGATATACACTAAAATCGAATCAGATCTAGATTTTATTAAGTTCTAACAGAATCTAAAGTGTTGTAAAATTCCGTGCATTAGTTCTTGAGATAGAGCGCTCACAAATTTTTTGTTACATATAGCAAGACTCACATGCCGACATTTTGTAAAAACATGTTTTTTGGTTTTTCTGACCCCTAAAACGTGTTAATCTGTCCAATACCTTCTTCTTGTAAAAATAGAAGAAAGAAAATATGTATATATATATATATATCTCAAAATTAAATTCAGATTCAATTTTTGAACAAACTGCAGTTAAAATCCCTTTTTTATTATACAAAAAAGCAGAACTTGAAATTGTCCGATGCTTAGAAGTTAAGAAATATCGCATTAAAAAATATCAGCATTTTACTCTACATTCTGCTTCATTTTATGTCTAGCTTATGAAGCAGTAGGACATTGTTTTGAAACGGCACTTTAACTTTTGCCCGTAAAAAATAGCATAACTGGGAACTAATAAAGAATAAATTAAACGTTAAATTTTAAATAAAATATTCTAATGCAATCCTTGTATTACATAAAAAATATATTAAGTACGAAATTTCTGGCGTATCCTTGATATATTCAGATATACCCAGGGTTCTCGCTGTCGCACGCCATTGCGCCAAATTGCGTCTAAATTATTCATTTGGCAAGTAAACAAGCGATGAGATTCGCCAAATTGCTAGTGCTCAAATTTTTATTTTTCTTTCTTTACTTTTTCGCTTTTCATACATATGTATACATACATATTTTCAATATATTTTTAACGGATATTTGAAATTAGATTAATAACAATCTTTGTCGCAGTTATAAAAATTTAGCTTATTTTAGAACATATTGAAAAAAAGGGGGTACATTAAAGGATAATATATATATATATATATATATACCAGGTGTCCCAGAAATGACTGATGGATTTTAAAATTCAATAACTTGCAAACAGTGACAGCTATTTAAAAAATTTTTGCAGGAAAGTTATGTATAATGTCAGAAGGTTTTTTTTTTTTTTTTTTTTTTTTTTTTTTTTTTAAACCGTAACATTTGATTTTAGTTCGAATTTCAAACAATAGGTGGCGCTGACGGCGAATGAAAGCCAGGTCCAGGTGATCAGTGCTGAGTGAAGCGTCGACCTGGCCTTCAACCGCCGTCAGCGTCACCTATTGTCTGAAATTCGAACTAAAATCAAGTGGTACGGTAAAGAAACTCCTGACATTATACATAACCCTAATGCAAAATTTTTTTAAATAGCTGTCACCGTTTGCAAGTTATTGAATTTTAAAATCTATCAGTCATTTTTGGGACCCCCGGTATATATACATATTGTGCTACACGGCAAAAATCTATATTACTAATCCTTCTTTCATTTGGCGAATGTTTTTTATTTTTAATTAGCCAAATTGCTAACGTGGTCAAATGTCAGCTAGAACACTGGATATACCTATATATTATGTTTTTATGCTCCATTTTCCTTTAATTCATTTACAATATACGGAAACTGTTCCGTGCATTAATCTAAATTCGAGCTATGTAATTAAATCAAAATTTCTGATCAAACTGGCCTATATAAAAGTACTCTTGAAATGATTTAATGAAAAGATTTAATTCTTGAAGTGAAAATTTATCTCTTGAAATGAAATATTGTTTTGAAGCGAAATCGATGTTTAAATAAAATTGTCGAAAATTATTTGCATGTTAGGATGACGTTAAGATTGTGATTGTAATGTAATGCAACTGTTGAAGTAAAGATAAAAAAAAATAATGCGAAAAAAGTATGTTACAAAATTAATAAAGGAAAATCTTAAACATAGAAAAAACATCTAAAGTAAATAAATGTTTTAATTCGGCAAAAATATACAAAAACGACAGTTAAACGAAAATTTTAAATTAAAACCGGAAAAATAAAGAAAGTAAATCTTTATAAAATAAAAACAAAACTTTGATTTATGAAATCTGATATGGTTCATTCTACTCAAATATCATGTAGCTGTGCCGTCTTCATTGACGACATAAGAAACAAGTTGCAAGTCAGACATAGCGAATCAGGTGCTTTTATATTATAACGAAGTTTTTTAAATATCGTATTTCAAATACAATACAGAATCTGAAATGTTTTGTGTATCCCAGTACATAATAAATGCTTTTTATTATACTTATATTAGCTTATAGTAATCCTCAGAAATGTATAACAATTTCATAAAATGTGAAATAGTTTAAATTAAAATGCACTCCAAACAACATCCCCCCCCCCTATGCCATTATCTAATAGAATACTTTTGTGTGGCCATGTATATTAATAATAAATATTCTTTGCTCGACAGATTGTACATAATGTATATTTCAGTTTGTATTTTATAGATTCATATCAATTTTATTATCTTTTTAAGAATGTAACATCATTAAAATGCGCTTGAAATTATTTTTTCCCATCTATTGTAAAGTGAGTGGTTTTTTGCACTTCTGCTTATGTTCAACTATTTCTTAAATGCATTAACTAAATCAGTTTTTTTCTGGAATCTTTGAAAAATAAAGTTCAGATATTATTCTGTATTTTGTTTATGGATTGATAAAATCCATTACGGATTCTGAATTACATTTGTACGTCCAAAGTTCAAAACTTCAATGAATATTTATGACTGGCAAAGCGAGGTCTCGCAATCTGATATAGGAAATTCAAATTCCTTTCCTGTAGTGGAATTAATCATTGACTTTAAATTGAAGAATGATGCGAAATAAATTAATGTTGCGCAAATATCTTACTCCACTTCAAATTTGTGAATGCTTTTAACACTTTTCTTCAGAAAGCAGCCAGTTTATGGTAATGATGTCGGACTTTGATAATAAGGCAAAATAAAATTTCGTGAACATTAAGTTTTATTTTTAAAGCTATATTAAATTCTTCCGATGATTACATCGAATCGCTTACACACATATTCAGCTTTATTTATATGTATACATTTTTATGCTAAAAATTTGATCACATAGATTTAAGATATATATATTATACAATGTTTGATTTATATACCGTATTTACTCATGTATTACGCGCGCTTTTCTTCCAAAATTTAGGGCAAAAACCCTGGGTGCGCGTTATACAAGGAATATTTTTTTACTGCTTTAAGTAATCACACGATATACATATGAATCAAAAAATGTATTCGTGGAATAAATTAAAACTGGAATATTAGTGAATAGAAGTAATCCTGCATCTTTATTTAACTCCTTGCACTTGTTTTTAAAATTTACAGTACATCAGATACAATACAGAATTTAAATCCCTGTACATATTAAATGCTTTTTATTATACTGGTATTAACATATAGTAATACTCAGGAATATATACCAATTTCAAACATGAATATTTATGACTGGCAAAACGAGGCCTCGCAATCGAATTCCTTTCCAGTAGTGGTTGGTTGTATGGTTGTATGTATGTCGGCCAATTATCTACGCTGTGGGATATAGGCCCTAAGGGGTGGGGTGCCCTCCGTGGGGGTCTTTCTAAGGGAATCTAACCCGTATTTACGCAAGGTTCGAAGAAAACCACGGAAAACTTCGAACGGTTAGGACGACGGTCGCGATTGGGTTCGAACCCAGCACCTACCGTCTACCAGTTTGAGGTCAGAACCTCTCGGCCACTGGTGGGGCCTTCCTGTAGTGGAATTAATCATTGACTCTAAATTGAAGAATGATGTGAAATAAATGAATGTTGTGCAAATATCTTACTCCACTTTGAATTTGTGAATGCATTTAACAGTTTTTTTTTTCAGAAAGCATTCAATTTGTGCTAATAGTGTCGGACTTTGATAATAAGGCACCATTATATTTCGTGAATATTAAGTTTTACTATTAAAGTTATCTAAAACTCTCCCGATGATTATATCGAAACACATACAAACATTTTCATCTTTATAAGTACACTTTTACGTGTAAGAAATTTTATCAAATAGAATGAAATATACTTATTGTACAATATTTCATTTATAAAGCCATAATTTTCAAATACTATTTCATTGAAAAAGAGATTAAAACAAAATTGATCCCTTAAACAATACTCTGTATCTGATTTTTTATCAGTGAATATTTGCACTAAATCTCATGTACATATACTTCTTAAATCCATTAACTAAATTAGTTTCTTTCTGGATTATTTGTAAACTGCAAATGAGATGTTAATCTGTTTTTTTTTTTGTTTATGAATTGACAAACTCCATTACATATTCTAAATTACATTTGTACGTCCAAAGTTCAAAATTTCAATAAATATTTATGATTGGTAAATCGGGGTCTCGTTGTCTGATATGGAATTTCAAATTCCTTTCCTGTAGTGAAATGAATCATTCATATTAAATTGAAGAATGTTGTGAAATAAATTAATCTTGTGCTAATATTTTACTCCACTTCGATTTCGTGAATGCTTTTAAACTTTTGTGCAGAAAGCAACTAGTTTATGGTAATGATGTCGGACTTTGATAATAAGGCAAAATAAAGTTTCGTGAATATTAAGTTTTATTTTTAAAGCTATATTAAATTCTTCCAATGATTACATCAAAACTCGTACACACATAATTAGTTTTATTTGTATGCATACATTTTTATGTGCAAGAATTTTGATAACATAGATTTGAGATGTATATATTGTACAGTATTTAATTTATACATTCATAATTTTCAAATACCATTCCACTAAAAAGAAGTTGGAAATTGCACGTCAAACGTGGCAAATGAGGTGCGTTCGCACTATAACTATTTTTATAAACATTCAGATTTGGAAGCAATAGCTGTTAAATTCTTGTGCAAAAATGTATGACTGCAAAGTATCATACGATTATGTATCAATTCAGCAATATGAAAATAATAAGGCTCCATATTAAAAAGTATGTAATCAGTATGGAAAATTTAAAATTATTACCTATTACTGCATATCATTGAACTGATTACGTATGATAGGATTTAGTAAAAAGGAGAAAGCTTTTATTCAAACCATATATTTTGTAGATTTGAGCTGTTTTATGGAGACAGACGAACAGAGTATATGACGATTATAAGTGCATCATATTTCTATAAATACGGCATTTCACATAAACCATAATGTAATGGAATATTTTTGAGCGAATCTGTAAATAAACGAATGAACGTTCCGTATTTTATATCCAATACCGATCATGGCATAGTAAATCTCAATAAGATTTTTCTCGAATCTTTGTAAACTACAGTTCAGATATTAATCTGCATTTTGTTTATAAATTGACAAACTCCACTACGAATTCTGGATTACATTTGTACGTCCAAAGTTCAAAACTTCAATAAAAATTTATTATTGGTAAAGCGGGGTCTCGCTGTCTGATATGGAATTTCAAATTCTTTTCATGTAGTGAAATGAATCACTGATTTAAAATGAAGAATGATGTGAAATAAATGAAACTCATGCAAATATATCACTCCACTTCGATTTCGTGAATGAATTTAAGACTTTTGTACAGAAAACAACCAGTTTCGGTAATGATGTCGGACTTTGATAATAAGACACCATAAAGTCACATGAATGTTAAGTTTTATTATTAAAGCTATCTATAATTCTCCCGATGATTATATCGAAACTCGTATGCAGATATTCATTTTTATTCGCATACTTATACTTTTATGTGCAAGAATTTTTATCACATAGAATGAAATATATTTATTGTACAATATTTTATTTATATAGCCATAATTTTCAAATACTATTCCACTGTAAAAAGAGATAAAAAGAAGTTTATCACTTAAGACACTGTGTATATGTATTTTTATGAGTGGATGTACGCACTAAACCTTATATACATACATCTCTTAAATCCATTAACCAAATTAGTTTTTTAATGCAATCTGTGTAAACTGCAGTTCAGGTATTAATCTGCATTTTGTTTATGGTTTGACAAACGCCATTACGAATTCAGAATTACAATTGTTCGAATAAGTTCAAAACTTCAATAAATATTTATGACTGGTAAAGCGGGGTCTCGCTGTCTGATATGTAATTTCAAATTCCTTTCCTGTAGTGAAATTAATAACTTATTTTAAATTGAAAAAATACGTGAAATAAATGAATCTCGTGCAAATATCTTACTGCACTTCGATTTCGTGAATGCATTTAACACTTTTCTTCAGAAAGCAACCAGTTTATGCTAATGATGTCTGACTTTGATAATAAGGCACCATAAAGTCAAATGATATTTTAGTTTTATTATTAAAGCTACATTTTTTTTTTCAAATATTACATCGAAGCGTTACACACGCATTCAGTTTTATTCGCATACGTACGCTTTTATGTTCAAGAATTTTTACCACATAGAATAAAATACATTTTTTATATATTTCAATTATATAGCCATAATTTTTAAATATTATTCCACTGAAAACATGTTAGAAATTGACAGCATTAAAAAAAGAGATAAAAAGAAATTGATCTCTTAAAACACTGTGTGTATGCATTTTTATGAGTGGATTTATGCACTAAATCTTATGTACATATATTTCTTAAATCCGTTAACTAAATCATTTTTTCTGGAATCTTTGTAAACTGCAGTTCAAGTATTAATCTGTATTTTGTTTATGGATCGACAAACGCCAAAGTTCAAAACTTCAATAAATAATTATGACTTTAAATTGAAGAATGATGTGAAATAAATGAATCATCGTGCAAATATCTACCTCCACTTCGAATTTGTGAATGCATTTAACACTTTTGTAATGAAAACAAAAAAAAATTGTGGTAATGATGTCAATCTTTCATAATAAAGCACTATACATTTTCATGAATATTAAGTTTTGCATGAATATAAAGCTATCTAACATTCTTTTAAGGTTATATCTAAATGTATGCACATATTTTCAGTTTTATTTACAATCATACGCTTTTATTTACAAGAATTTTGATCACATAGAAATGAATTGTATATGTTACAAAATATTTCATTTATAGATTCATACTTTTCATACACTATTCCATTGGAAACAAGATAGAAATAGCACGTCAAACGTGACAAATACGGTGCATTTGTACTATAACTATTTTTAAAAATATGGAAATTTTGATGCAATAGCTGTTAAACTGTTATACAAAAATGCATGAATGCAAAATATGATACTATTGTATATGTTTAATTGAGTAATACGAAAATAATAAAACTCCATCTTAAATAGTACGTAATCTATATGGCAAACCTAGAATCGTTAGCTATTACGAGGTACCATTGAACTGATTACGTATCATAGGATTTAGTCGAATGAATAAAGCTTTTATTATTATCTTTTTGAGCTCTGATCTAATTTTCGTGAAATTTCAAACCGTTTATTCAATAGATTTGCGCTGTTTTATGCGGCTAGACGAACATACCACATGACGATTATAAGTGTATCTTATTTATATAAATACGACAATTACCACTGACCATAAAGTAATGGATTTTTTTGAGCTGCTCCATAAATAAACTATGAACATTACGTACTTTATTTTCAATACTGAGCATCACATAATAAATCACAATACGTTTTTTCTAGAATCTTTGTAAACTGCAGTTAAGATATTAATCTGCATTTTGTTTATGGATTGACAAACTCCATTATGAATTCAGAATTACATTTGTTCGTCCTAAGTTCAAACTTCAATAAATATTTACGACTGGCAAAGCGAGGTCTCGCAGTCTGATAGAAGAATTTGAAATTTTTTTCCTGTAGTGAAATTAATCGCTGACTTTAAATTGAAGAATCGTGTGAAATAAATGAATCTCGTGCAAATAACTTACTCTACTTTGAATTCGAGAATGCATTTTGCACTTTTGTATTGAAAGAAAAAAATTTTGGTAATGATGTCGGACTTTGATAATAAGGCATTATAAATTCTCATAAGTATTAAGTTTTATTATTAATGCTATCTAAAATTCTTTGAAGATTACATCTAAATGTATGCACACATCTTCAGTTTTATTTGCATGCCTATACTTTTATTTACATTAATTTTGATTACATAGAAATGAAATATATATATATCATAAAATATGTCATTTATACATTCATAATTTTCAAACACTATTCCACTGAAAATAAGTTAGAAATTGCAAGCCAAACGTGGCAAATGAGGTGCTTTCATATTATAATTATTTTTTATAAATATTCAGATTTTGATGCAATAGCTGTTAAACTCTCATGCAAAAATCTTTGAATGAAAAATATGATAGGATTTTATATCATAAATTGAGTAATACGAAAATAATAAGATTTCACCATAAAAGCACGTAATCAATATAACAAACATAGAATCATTACCTATTATGGGGTGTCATTGAACTGATTACGTATGATAGGGTTTAGTAGAATGAAGAAAGCGTTTATTATTATATTTTTCAAGTTTTAATAAAATTTGAAATGACTCGACAAAATTCACCAAAAATTACATGAATGAAATATCTCACTATTTATTTAGTAGACTTCCGCTGTTTCATGCAAACATACGAACAGACCAGATGACGATTATAAATGCAACATATTTTTTCAAATACGACATTTTCCATTAAGCATAATGTAATATAATATTTTTGAGTGGCTCTGTAAATAAACTATGAAAGTTATGTGCTTTACTTCCAATACCGAACATGGCATAGTAAATCACTGATTCTAAATTGAAGAATGGTATGAAATAAATGAAGCTCGTGAAAATGTCTTACTGCACTCCGAATATGCAAATGCATTTAAGACTTTTGTACAGGATCATCCTGTTTATAGTAATGATGTCGGACTTTGATAAGGCACCATAAAGTCTCATGAATATCAAGTTTTGTAATTAAAGCTGTGTTAAATTCTTCCGATGATTACATCGAAACGCATACATACATATTCAGTTTTATTTTTGTGCATGTACTTTTATGTGGGAGAATTTTGATCACATAAAAATGAGATATATTTATAACTAGCTGTCCTGCCCGGCGTTGCCCGGGTTCGTCAAAAAACAGCAAGAATTGCGAAAAAACTTTAAAAATCATAATAAAAAACTCGAAAGATTGAAAAAATGCTGCACGAATTTCGTCAAAACTTCGTTGAAAAGAGATGGGCTAGAAAATTGAAACTGGATTACTTTTACTAACGCGGAAAAATCTTACAAAATCGCAAAAAAACATTAAAAATCACATAAAAATATAAAACAAAATTCATAAATTGTGTTTCAAAATTCGAATAAACTTTGAAGAAAAGAGATCAGAATTTACTACATTCGGCCAAAAATTGAACGTCTAGAAAATCGAAGCGGGTCGCGAAGAAACGTAAACATCGCTTTAAAAATGGCAAAGTTTTCAAAAATCATGGAACTCAAAATTTACTCTACTTGGATAAATGTTTTGAATTTAATTAATTTGATAATATAAAAAGCATTGAAATGCGAAAAAAAAAACCCGCTAAAAATCGCAATAAAAACCTTTAATCGCACAGGAGAAAATTTATCATATTAGCAAAGAAATTTAAAACCGAATTCCTTTTCCGTATCTGAAAAAATCGCCATGAACTCAAACAAACAAAAAAAGCATACTGCATTAAAAATTGCTGTAGATCAAAATAGGAGAGCAAAACAATTACCATAAAGGAGAAAAGTTTGAAACCAGAGTCTTATTAGTCTAGAAGTTTAAAATCAAATTCCTTTGAAAAATGTAAAAAAATAAAATAAAAATAAAAAATGACTGAGAAAGCCCAAAAATTGCATCGAAAATTTTAATAAAATTCGTAAAACATTAAAAAATCCCTAGGGTAAAAATTCACTGTTATAATATAAAATATTGTAATCAAGAAATTAACCATATTAAACAAAAAGTTTGAAATCGAAATCGATTTCCGGATGAAAAAAATAGCCACGGAACTTAAAGAATAACTAAAAATCACATAGAAAATTGCATTAAAAAATAGCTAAATATTTGGAAGTCAATGCTTAAAAAATTAATATTAAGGCAGGGCCGGGGGGGGGTATGATCGGAAATCATTTATAAATAACAAAACGTAGACATGGAACGCAAAAGTCATATTAAGAGATAAAACATTGCATTCGAAACATAACTACATTAAACAAAATGTTTGAAATCAAAATTGGTTTCTGAATGGCAGAAAATTCGCCAAAGAACTTAAAAAATGGATAAAAATCGTATTGAAAACTATATTAAAAATCGCTGAATATTTAAAAGTCATGGCTGTAAAAATTTAATATTCAGTCGAAAATATTGTAATCGGAAATCGTTCATGAATAAGGAAAAGTCAACACGGAACACCTAAAATCCCCAAAACTAACTAAAAATTACATTGAATATCGCATTAGAAATTGGAAAAATTCAAAAAGCGTGGAAAACAAATTGTACTATTTATGCTAAAAATTGGAAACCGAAATTCTTTTACCGATGTCAACAACTGTCGCAGAACCTGAAAAATCACTGTAAAACAGATTAAAAATCAGTAAAATTCAAAAATCCGGACAAAATTTACCATAGTAAGATAAATATTTATATTAAATTCCTGCGGACAAAATTTACCATAATTTGACAAAGCATTGAAATCTGAACTCTTTCATTAGTTAAAAAATATCGACACAAAACTTTAAAAAAATCGCTAAAGGTTTTATGAAAATATGCTAAAAATCTGAATCATTGATGTCAAAATTTACTACATTAAGCTACAAATTATTCAGAAATTTTCTTTTCCAATTGTGAAAAAATCGCCGTAGACTCGAAAACATCTAAAAATTGTATTCAAAAATGCATTACAAATCGTTTCAAATTTTAAAATAGCAGGGGACAACATTTACATTAATAGAGTAAAGTAGTGTAATCTGAATTCTTTCTTAAATACGAATGAAAAAAATTGGCGCAAAGCGTGATAAATAATGAAAAGATTGCTAAAAATTGCATTGAAAATTACATTGAAAAATCACTAAATTTCAAAATTCGTAAATGAAGGGTAAATGTTTAAAATTAATTTCCTTTTCCTAATTTCAAAAAATTGCCGTGAGATTCAAAAAATCAATACAAAACCATTGAAAAATTCATTAAAAATCGCTAAATGTAAATACATCCCGTGAATAAAAAATTATTCTAGTCGTGTAAAACATAGCAATCATTCCTTTTTACATGAATTACAAAAAAATCGACGCAGAACACAAAATATATCAAAAATCACATTGAAAATCGACAAAATTCAAAAAAGGTAAATGGTGAAATTTACTATATTAGGCTAAAAGTTTGAAACCACAATAATTTTTTTAATTGTTAAAACACCGCTGTGGTGGGGATCGAAAAAAAAAATGGTACTAAATCGCATTAAAAAGTTCATTAAAAAACGCATTGAAAAATGCACTAAATATCGCTAGTTATTTTTAAAATCGCAGTAATCAGAATTTCATCAAACGAATAAAACATTCTAATCGGAAATCTGTACTATTTGATTATCCGGTTGACCAAGAAACTATCTAGATCTAGGTCAAACCATAAGATTAAATGACAATAATGGCGGATCGTAAATTCCATATTCACTTGACATTAAACATGTTACATATATTTGTTACGTCATCAAGTGGTTTTTACTTCGTATTTTTATATGTATTTTTATTAATGTTTTTTTAAATTATCTCTCCTTTCATTATTTAACAAACAAATTACAAATTGTAATTAAAAATTACATCAATTTGCATAATTTGGCTTGTTTTACGATTGATGTAATTTGGCGAAATTGGTCGACAGGATAATCAAGTAGTAAATGGAAATCCTTTATAGATAATAAAAAATCGACACGGAATCCAAAAAATCTTGAAAAACCGCGTTAAAAATCTCTAAAATTATATTACATTAAAAGTTTGAAATCAATTTTTACTTCCCAATATCAAAAAATCACCATAAAACTCGAAAAATCTAAAAATTGCATTGAAAAGTGCATTAAAAATCACTAATATTAAAAAATCACAGGGGTCAAAATTTACTCTAATAGGGTGAAACGTTGTAGTTGGAAATATCTCATGAATGACAAAAATTCGACATCAAACGCAAAAAATCTCGAAAATTCGCATTAAAAATCGCTGAAATTCATAAATCTTAGCAGCTAAAATTTAATACATTAGCCTGAAAGTTGTAAGCAAAATTCCTTTTACTAATGTCGAATAATAGGGGTAAAATTCGAAAAAACATTAAAAATTACATTAAATAATTCACTAAAAATCCAAACATCGTTGCGCGAAATCCAAATAAATTATACTGAAAAAAGAACAAAATTCACTAAATTAGGTCGAAAGAATGAAAACGCTTTCTTTTTATGTGGAAAAATCGCCTCGAAACCCACTAAAAATCGCATATGAATTAAATTTAAAAAAACTTAAAAATCGGCCTTCAAGGTGTAAAACTTGATACATAACTTCGTGCAGCGGTCTCTCCAGAGCATCGCCAGTACTTTAAAAATTTTAACATGCGTTATAAACTACCTTAAAGTGTAAAACAGATCTCCGTGTTACATTTCCTAATTTTGTTCGCGCCCTTCCTCTCACGCACCCTGAAATGTGTCACACCATTCTTTTTTTAAATTTTTTTATCATGTATTACAAACCATTTTAAATTTTAAAACAAAGCACATTGTTGTATTTCCAAATTTTAACAAAATCGCGTTCTGTTAGTTCCATTTTCCACCACCAGGTAGCGCACTCTATTCTTCAAAAACTTTATCAAAACGATACTCTGTTAAACAACCTATCAGGTGATACATTACTCGAGGGGGTAGCGGTCTTAAGCAAGAATTTAAGATATTTGATGAAATTGCTATTCGAAAATAGTGGTACCTAAATTTTTAACATTTTAGCTGGATTTCGCAAAAAAATACTACTTATTGCATTCTCAACAGCTCAAGTTTTTGATAGAACAACTATGAAAAAAATAGATGCTAAATGCAAAAAATCTTGAAAAAGCGTTACAAATCGCATTGAAAATCGCATTAAAAATCGTTAAAATCTAAAAATCTTAACAAACACAAAATTTAGTGCATTAGGCTAAAAGTTTGAAACGATTTTCTTTTTATCAATCTCGAAAAATAGCCTCAAAATGAGAAAAAACACTAAAAATCGCATTAAAAATTCGTTAAAAATTCAAAAATCGCTGTACAAATTCCGAATAAACTTTGTTGAAAAGAGAAAAAAAAATTGCTATTTTGGGTTAAAAGAATGAAACCGTATCCCTTTCACTAATGGGATAAAACCGCAAAAATGACGCTAAAAATCGCCTAAAAAATTATTTAAAAAAATCTAAACAAAAAATCGAAAATCGGGCTTCGAGGTGCAAAACTACATGTAAAAAAGTACCTTCCCTCCAAATTTTGTAACTCTACATGCAGCGGTCTCTTCAGAACAGCGCTGACAGACAAACATCCTTCTCTCTTTATTATTATATTATAGAAGATAGAAGATACAATATTTCATTTAAACATTCAAAAATTTCAAATGCTATTCCACTGAAAAAGAAGATGAAAAAATGTTTATCTCTTATTGTAGATAAACATTCAGATATTATATAAAAAAACATAATACCGTATTTGCTCGTGCATAACGCGCACGTTTTTGCAAAAAATTGGGGCGCGCCCTAAACCTAGGTGCGCGTTATACACGGAATAATTTTCTACTGCTGTATGTAATCACACGTTATACAGGGTCATTCATAATTCCCTCCGGGGTTTCGAAACGTTATAGTAAAAAAACAAAGACGAATATGAAAAAAATAAACATATGAAATTATTCCGAAACTATTCAAGTTTTAATTTAATTAGTTGCCGGTAGATGGCAGTAACATCTGTTTTGAAGTCAGTTGTAGTAAAGAAAAATGGCGTTTACAGGCGAAGAGAAAGCTTTTTGTGTGTTGGAGTTTGCAAAATCTGAATCAGTGGTGTCAGTTCAACGGGCCTTTCGTAATAAATATCGAAAACAGGGACCAACTGACAAAACAATTCATGTGTGGTACCGGAAATTTAAAGAAACGGGATGCCTAGGTGACAGGAAACGAAGTGGTCGGCCTGATCCATCTGCGGACACCGTAGATCGTGTACAGGAAACGTTTTTAAGAAGCCCGACGAAATCAACCGCTAGCGGAAGCCGAGAATTGGGGATCTCTCAACCAACAGTGTGGCGAATTCTGCGAAAACGTCTTTGTTTGAAGCCGTACAGATTGGGACTGGTGCAAGCGTTGACTCCAGCAGATTGCATTTCTCGTTCCATGTTTTGCATTGATGTCAATGAACGTGAAACACTAATGCCGAAATTGATTTTTAGTGATGAAAGGATAACACATGCTATCAATAACATAGACAGTACCATGTTGAGTAGAGTATGGCAGGAACTGGACTATCGCATTGATGTATGCCGTGAGACCAAGGGTTCACACATAGAACACCTGTAATGTATGTAAGTAAAACTTGAATAGTTTCGGAATAATTTCATAAGTTTCTTTTTTTCATATTCGTCTTCGTTTTTTTACTATAATGTTTCGAAACCCCGGAGTGAATTATGAATGACCCTGTAAATATGAATCTTGAAATGTATTCCAAGAAGACATAAAAAGTCGGAAAATCTTACTTAATTGAAGTAATACTGTACCTTTTTTCCACTCTTTGCACTTTTTTATGCAACAGAGTTAGTAACATTATTGAAATGCTAATTAGCAATTTTCACTGCCGTCATTCAGTATCTACGTGAAGTCTAAAAATGCATTTTCACCTTACTTTCAGTCTCATAAATTGTTTCTTTCGACTTTCTTTGCTTAAATTCATTTGCTTAAATTAATTTTCGAAAGTTACATGAATTATTTTGTGTATTCCTTTATATGAGGTATAGAATTTATGTATAGCGAGTACAATGAAAAAAATATAGTTTAATTTAAAAGTACATAGCGAAATTGAAAGCTGAATCCAACTTCACCTTTTTGGCGGTTTTTAGCGAAATGCGCAGACCTTATATACTATCTCGTTGGCTATGGTATTTTTAAAACTGTTTTATAGTACTAATGCACCCGTTTTTCCACACTTTACGAACAATTTCCGACTTGTTCGTTTTCATCTTTATCCGGCACTAAAATCCGGTATTTTCTCGATCCAGAAGATGCCAGAATTTTTAAGTTATACTGTAATTCGTAAATTATTTCGCCGAATTGTTTCACGTGTTATTTTCCAATATAAACTTCTCTAATATATTCTCATTTAATATTTAAATTAAAAGTGTTTTAATTGAACATGTCAATACTCGCCGGAATTCCTGTGTAAAAGCGTGATCTTAAGCTTTTTTTCTTTTTCTTTTTCTTTTTTTTTTTTTTTTTTTTTTTTTTTTTTTGTTAAATATAATTTAAATGAAGACATAATTTCCACTTGCATAATTTGTTTTGTTTTCTATATCAATATGCTGATTAAAATGTATATAGTGGGTATGTTTTAGCCGATTGTGTTTCTTTCTCTAAACATTTGTAATAAGATTTATTCTCATTTTATCCGTTTTCATATACAATTTTTAGTATTATTTATGGATTTTTCATAAGTCTACATTAAACATATCAACCATCGAAAGCTTTTGCTGAAGATAGCTTTATCAGTATGTTGCTTTAGTACTACGATTTTTCCAATTGCCTAACATATACAATTGTATACCTTGAAACCTAAGTAAACGAAGCCACCTAAACTGGTACAACATCATTAAATATTTTTATTTAACATTTTGTCATCGAATTTTTCCGGTGACAATATTTCAAATTATTTACCAAAAATAAAATAAATGAATAGTTTTACATGCTTTCATTGTATTGTCATACACTAACCAGCCACCACCTCTTGGATACGATACAAAAATAACGGCTGCCGAAGGCGGAATTTTTTTAGCTTGTGTAGTTTCTGTTAGGTATTCGCAACAATAATATTTTTCAGTTTCTCCCGGTTTGTTTTTCTGATATTTAACAAGTCAGAAATTTTTTTTTATAAAAAACTGGTGTCTGAATTTTAGGGACCGTGCATACATTTAACTAAATCCGCTTCGACAGACGCCATTTTTGTGTCAACGCTTAGGTCTATTATTCAGGGGGTAGTGGTACAGCTTCTTGGATATGTTTCTTTTTAACGTTCTGGATAAGACATAAAGGCTTTTACTAAGAGTTACTTTTGTATTTTAGAGTGGAGTTTTTTTACTTCTGTCTGAGCGACATAAAAATAGTATTTTCAGTGGATTATAGAGGGATTTTCATAACGCCATATATTCCATGCGTCATATGTTTTAAGAAATAAATACTTTCAACCGAGTGAATAAAATGCCCAGCCAATTCTTCACCGTTTAAGCTAACTGGGCCGACAACTAGCGAGCATATTCCATTCGCATAATCTTCTTGGTAGAGACATCTGGTAGACAGCAAAATTGCTTGAAATATTCAGTTGCTATATCGATTGAGTCTTATCGATTTGTTATGTAGTATACTGAAAAAAAAGCTACACCAGAGATTCCAGACAATGTCCGTAATAAAACTTACTTTATACCTACAGTGGCAGTCAAAAGTTTCCGGCCTGCAAAAATTGTTCAGTTAATTTGTAAATTTACCCATATGAAGAGGAATCTCAAAGCGATACTTAAACATTTTATTGACATATTATTTAGGAACTTACTTATAGAAAAACGTGTAAATGTCAATAAATTTAATTGACAAAATTAAGTATAAAAGAAAACGCATGTTCTTACAAGTTCCCAGCCACCTTCTCAAGTTCATAAAAAGTGGTATTGTAATAGAAAATTACAGTGATCAACAAAATTTACAAATACTATTTTATTGCATTGCTATTTTATTAGCTTTAGTAATAAGTACTGCGGCGCAGCAACGTGACATTCATACAATTAACGGTTAAAGATCGTCTATGGTACATTTTTTCCACATTTCTTCAATTTTGGCGAAATTTCGGCTGAGTTGGAATATTTATAGTTCCGCAGACTTTTGACAACTTCTTTCCAAAGATTTTCTATTGGATTCATGTTGGGCGTTTGGGCTGACCATTTCAAAAACAAAATTTTTTGTGCGAAAACTATTGCTTATCGCGTCTTGCATATATTATTTATGTCGTTATCATATTACGAAAAATAGCTGCAAATATTTTTTTTTTCTCTAATAAAGCAAAAAATGTTCTTGCAAGATATCCTTTTACATTGTATCATTCATCTGGCTGTGGATTTCAAATAACGGACCGACAGTTTTTTAAGAAAATACTCCCCGCGGCATAACGTGTCCTCCGCCATGCTTCATTCTAGGAACAACATAGGTCAAATCATACCTTTTGTTGTTAGGTCATCGTATGTAGTGTCTGTCATCACTACCAAAAAAATTTCAAATTCGATTAATGAAAAATAGAACTTCTGTCCAGTTTTTACTTGACCAGACTTTGTGTTCCTTGGAAAATGCAAGTAGGGTGCGTCGGTATTTTTTTTTACCTTTGAAATTTTTTTAACACCGACTCTTCCATAATTTCTGTATCACGTCAGCATCATAACACGGTAGACTAACTTATTTCAGCAATATTTTCATTCCGTAAATCGCAATATATTGCAACGGAATTTTCATGTGGATTATCAATGGTTTTTCTCCTGATAATTCTGTCCACAGGAATAGTAATTTTCCGGGTTCTCCCGGACCTCTGAAAGTACTGAAAGCCACGGTCATCTTTATATAATTTTTAAATATCGTTTACAGTCGATTTTACGGATCGATAACTTAGCCGCAATATCTCGGGAAAATTGGCCTTTTAGCAACAAACTAATCACTCATTTATGAACAATAATTGTTGAACTTTTCAAATTTGAATTCAAATTATGCTATACACGTTGATTCATTCATAAACACAACCAAAAAACACTTTATGGATAGAAAAAAACTAAAGAATTATAAGTGGCCGGAAACTTTTGAGAACATGCGTTTTCTTTTATACTTAATTTTGTCAATTAAATTTATTGATATTTACACGTTCTTCTATAAGTAAGTTCTTAACTAATATGTCAATAAAATGTATAAGTATCGCTTTGAGATTCCACTTCATATGGGTATTACAAATTAACTGAACAATTTTTGCTGGCCGGAAACTTTTGACCGCCACTGTACATTAATGGACTAATTAAGAAATAGCTGTTCTTAATTACAAAGTTTTAGTACTCAAAAATTCTCATGGATAGAATACTTTTGATTAAGATTTACAGTTAATTGCAAAGTGTACTATACTTTATAATTTGATTTATATGTGACTGAAGGAGAATAAATAATACTTTTGATAAATCAATTTAAGGCTTTCATTTTGATTTAAGGATACAAATATGAAAAAAAATAAAAAAATAAAAAAATATAAATATGAAACATTTTTACCAAATAAAACAATTTGATGATCTGTTAAACTGTTAAACTGTTAAAATCTGTTAAACTATTTCTTACGTTTTTGTTTACATTGACACACAGAAAAAAGATAAAAATCTCTTGATTTCTAAAAATAAATCAGGCATTAATCATGCAGCTTATTGATTGATCTATATTTTAAATACATGTATTAAAAAAGTATATCTGAATAAAATCTGCATTTTATGCAGATATAAATCTTAATCAAAAGTATTCTATCCATGAGAATTTTTGAGTACTAAAACTTTGTAATTAAGAAGAGCTATTTCTTAATTAGTCCATTAATGTACAGTGGCGGTCAAAAGTTTCCGGCCAGCAAAAATTGTTCAGTTAATTTGTAATACCCATATGAAGTGAAATCTCAAAGCGATACTTATACATTTTATTGACATATTAGTTAAGAAGTTACTTATAGAAGAACGTGTAAATATCAATAAATTTAATTGACAAAATTAAGTATAAAAGAAAACGCATGTTCTCAATAGTTTCCGGCCACTTATAATTCTTTATTTTTTTTCTGTCCGTAAAGTGTTTTTTGGCTGTGTTTGTGATTGAATCAAAGTGTATAGCATAATTTGAATTCAAATTTAATAAGTTCAACAATTATTGTTCATAAATGAGTGATTAGTTTGTCGCTAAAAGGCCAATTTTCCCGAGATATTGCGGCTAAGTTATCGATCCGTAAAATCGACTGTAAACGATATTTAAAAATTATATAAAGATGACCGTGGCTTTCAGGACTTTCAGAGGTCCGGGAGAACCCGGAAAATTACTATTCCTGTAGACAAAATTATCAGGAGAAAAACCATTGATAATCCGCATGAAAATTCCGTTGCAATATACTGCGATTTACGGAATGAAAATATTGCTGAAATAAGTTAGTCTACCGTGTTATGATGCTGACGTGATACAGAAATTATGGAAGAGTCGGGGTTAAAAAAATTTCAAAGGTAAAAAAAATGCCGACGTACCCTACTGGCATTTTCCAAAGAACACAAAGTCTGGTCAAGGGAAAACTGGAGAGAAGTTCTATTTTTCATTAATCGAATTTGAAATTTTTTTGGTAGTGATGGCAGACACAACATACGATGACCTAACAACAAAAGGTATTATTCGACCTATGTTGTTCCTACAATGAAGCATGGCGGAGGACACGTTATGCCGTGGGGAGTATTTTCTTAAAAAACTGTCGGTCCGTTATTTGAAATCCACAGCCAGATGAATGATACAATGTATAAGGATATCTTGCAAGATCATTTTTTGCCTTATTAGAGAAAAAAATTTGTTCGCAACTATTTTTCGTAATATGATAACGACATAAATAATGTATGCAAGACGCGATAAGCAATAGTTTTCGCACAAAAAATTTTGTTTTTTAAAATAATCAGCCCAAACGCCCAACATGAATCCAATAGAAAATCTTTGGAAAGACGTTGTCAAAAGTCTGCGGAACTATAAATATTCCAACTCAGCCGAAATTTCGCCAAAATTGCAAGAAATGTGGAAAAAATGTACCATAGACGATCTTTAACCGTTAATTGTATGAATGTCACGTTGCTGCGCCGCAGTACTTATTACTAAAGCTAATAAAATAGTAATGCAATAAAATATTATTTGTAAATTTTGTTGATCACTGTAATTTTCTATTACAATACCACTTTTTATGAACTTGAGAAGGTGGCTGGGAACTTGTAAGAACATGCGTTTTCTTTTATACTTAATTTTGTCAATTAAATTTATTGACATTTACACGTTTTTCTATAAGTAAGTTCCTAAATAATATGTCAATAAAATGTTTAAGTATCGCTTTGAGATTCCTCTTCATATGGGTAAATTTACAAATTAACTGAACAATTTTTGCAGGCCGGAAACTTTTGACTGCCACTGTAGGTATAAAGTAAGTTTTATTACGGACATTGTCTGGAATCTCTGCTGTAGCTTTTTTTAAGTATACTACATAACAAATCGATAAGACTCAATCGATATAGCAACTGAATATTTCAAACAATTTTGCTGTCTACCAGATATCTCTACCAAGAAGATTATGCGAATAGAATATGCTCGCTAGTTGTCGGCCCAGTTAGCTTAAACGGTAAAGAATTGGCTCTGTAAGCCCTTGTAAGGATGTGGGTACGATACCCAGGCTGGGCATTTTATTCACTTGGTTGAAAGTATTTATTTCTTATGACATATGACGCATGGAATATATGGCGTTATGAAAATCCCTCTATAATCCACTGAAAATACTATTTTTATGTCGCTCAGACAGAAGTAAAAAAAACTCCACTCTAAAATACAAAAGTAACTCTTAGTAAAAGCCTTTATGTCTTATCCAGAACGTTAAAAAGAAACATATCTAAGAAGCTGGGCCACTACCCCCTGAATAATAGACCTAAGCGCTGACCCAAAAATGGCGTCTGTCAAAGCGGATTTAGTTAAATGTATGCACGGTCCCTAAAATTCAGACACCAGTTTTTTATAAAAAAAAATTTCTGACTTGTTAAATATCAGAAAAACAAAACGGGAGAAACTGAAAAATATTATTGGTGCGAATACCTAACAGAAACTACATAAGCTAGAAATATTCCGCCTTCGGCAGCCGTTATTTTTGTGTCGTATCCAAGGGGTGGTGGCTAGTTAGTGGATGACAATACAATGAAAGCATGTAAAACTATTCATTCATTTTATTTTTGGTAAATAATTTGAAATATTGTCACCGGAAAAATTCGATGACAAAATATTAAATAAAAATATCAAATGATGTTGTACCAGTTTAGGTGGCTTGCTTTACTTAGGTGTCAATGTATACAATTGTCTATGTTAGGCAATTGGAAAAATCATAGTTGTACTAAAGCAACATACTGATAAAGTTATCTTCAGCAAAAGCTTTCGATGGGTGATATGTCTAATGTAGACTTATGAAAAATTCATAAATAATACTAAAAATTGTATATGAAAACGGATAAAATGAGAATATATCTTATTACAAATGTTTAGAGAAAGAAACACAATCGACTAAAACATACACACTATATACATTTTAATCAGCATATTGATATAGAAAACAAAACAAATTATGCAAGTGGAAATTATGTCTTCATTTAAATTGTATTTAACAAAAAAAAAAAAAAAAAAGAAAAGAAAAAAAGAAAAAAAGCTTAAGATCACGCTTTTACACAGGAATTCCGGCGAGTATTGACATGTTCAATTAAAACACTTTTAATTTAAATATTAAATGAGACTATATTAGAGAAGTTTATATTGGAAAATAACAAGTGAAATAATTCGGCGAAATAATTTACGAATTACAGTATAACTTAAAAATTCTGGCATCTTCTGGAGCGAGAAAATATCGGATTTTAGTGCCGGATAAAGATGAAAACGAACAAGTCGGGAATGATTCGTAAAGTGTGGAAAACGGGTGCATTAGTACTATAAAACAGTTTTAAAAATACCATAGCCAACTAGATAGTATATAAGGCCTGCGCATTTCGCTAAAAACCGCCGAAAACGTGAAGTTGATTCAGCTTTCAATTTCGCTATGTACTTTTAAATTAAACTATATTTTTTTCATTGTACTCGCTATACATAAATTCTATACCTCATATAAAGGAATACACAAAATAATTCATGTAACTTTCGAAAATTGGCGAAAATGGCTGACAGGAATTTTCAATTGAGGTAATATGTATTGCTCAACTGAATTAAATTTTGGCATGCATGTTGTTAAATAGTTACAAATCTATGCATCAAATACAGGGCTTTCTAAAGAATTAGGATAATTTTCCGATTGTATATGGTAATTTCTGAAATTTGGTTTTCAAATGTGTTATTCACTGCCATATTGTTGAATTAGACATAATATTTTAACTTATTAAATGGTGTTGTTTTGTTAAATTATTCTGAATTTGTTGGAAAGTGTTTTATACATATGCTTGACTCATGATTTTTCTCTTTTTTGTTAGTTCATATACTGATAAATTTAATAAAAGTTATATTTCTAAAGTATATGAAAGTTTATTGAAATTTAAAAAACAATTATGATCTTAATTTTTTCGTTTTTAATTATTATATTTTTGTTATTATTTCAGTAATACATATTATTACTACTTTTCCGATCTGACAATTATTTCAGTTTTATAAATAATCTAATAAATCACAGGAATTTTTTTAAAGCGTTCGTTTTACAATCATACAAAAGTTTGATTTCATTATTTCCTGTATACAATGGATTTAATTAAAATTATGTTTCAATAGCATATGAAAGCTTATGGCAATGAAAAAACAACTAAAGATTTTTTTCTTTTATTATTACTCTTATTATCATTAGTAGTAGTAGAATACATTTTATTGCTATTAAATAAAATAATATACTTATTACTATTAATATTTCAGTTTTAACTAATTAATTTCGCTGTTTAATCTAATAATTTCAAGGATTATTTAAAGGGTAATGTATGTTATTAATTAAAATAGTCCTTCCGGCAGTGCCAGGTGGAAGAGGTAGCTTTCATATACTTATATATTTGTTTATTTATTTTAAATTAAGTTTTATTATTCAAAAATACAAAGCTCAAATTAGTGGTACCTGATTATGAGCTTGGTCGAAATCTTAATTCAGGTGCACATGCACACTTATATTGAAATCGATTAATATATACGAATGCTGTAGCGGGCAAATTGATTTTTATAAAAAATGTCACCCACGTTAGAAATTCAAACTGCTCAGGCGTTTTTTATGTTAAAGACAAAGCAAAAAATACTCCTGAATTCATTATTAAGATAATTACTTTAAAAACAACCTTTTTTCAATTTCTAATTTTTTGTTTGTACATCCTTATACATTTAAAAGATTTTTGACAAACTTAAATGGCTTCCATTTTGAAACAAGAGGACGGAAGAAGTTGGACAGTGAATGTGGTCAAGGCATTGCTATGTACTATGCGCACACGGAGTTATATCCAAATCAGTTTATAAATACGCGTATTATAACATGACGAAAATCAGATCATTTCAAGATATGAGCAACACTAGAAATTAAAAATTTGATAACTCAGCCATTTTTTAAGATACAAACGAAACAAAAAATGCTCTGGAATCTTTGTATCAAGTTCAAATGCATAAAAAAAAAATCCTTTTCAATTTCTCACTTTCTTGTACCTAATTTTAAATTTTAAAATTTATAAAAATTTTTAAATGACCGCCATTTTGAAATAAGATGACACGTAATTTTTAATTTTTTTCACCGGTTTTTGAAAGTACGAATTTTTGCGTAACTGAATCGCGAAAATGGTCAGATTAAGTAAGAAAAAATGACCGCGACACATATACGTGTTGCTTGTTCGGAAAGAGTTAATAAATCAATTTAAAACTTTAGCTCTATACATGGTCGGATTAATAATTAATGAGCATATGTTCAAAGGGATAGATTTATTGAGCGAATTGGTACAATTGCCTAGTATTATTCAAAATAGGTGCCTCTTGCATCAATACACTTTTGTAATCTGCATTTCCATGACACGAAGGCGTCCCACGTAGGCCTGTTTGGGGGTACCTTCAAGGGCTGTCTTGACATTTACTTGGATGTCCTCGATCGAGTTGAAGCGTTTACCTTTCAGTGCTGATTTTAAGCGCGAAACAAGAATAAGTCAGGCGGCGACAAGTCCGGACTATAGGAAGCATGTGGGACAAATAGAACTTTCAGCCAAGCCAGGCAAGTGCTTTCAAGGAAGGAGGTGAGTGGAGCAAGTGAAGAAGGTGTTGCTGGGCGCATTTTCGTGGTGAATCTTCCAGACAACTTTGATGTCCCTTCGCTTACGCGAGAAGCTTTTTTTTCAACCTTTATATGTTAATATATAAGTCAGTGGCTCCCACGACCCGTTTTTACTCATGGAATTGCAGCTAAATTGTTTTAGAACTCATTTATGCACCTGACAGTTTTTCAAGAAACAACAATATTATGATTGAGAAATGAATGAAATTTGAATCCCTTTCGCCGTTTGATGAAAATAATTCTATGTATAATTATCAAAAGGAAACCATCTATATCTTTGATTCTAATAGAATATATTTTAATGAACTAATTAAGAAAGAGTTCTTCTTAATTACAAACTTCTTGTATTCAAGTATTCCCATCGGCTGAAAACTTTTGATTAAGACTTACTGTTACTTACAAAGTATGCTGCATTTTAGGTAGATTTCGTAAGAAATACTACCTATTGCAATCGCACCAGTTTATCTATCTATCTATCTATCTATATATATATATATATATATATATATATATATATATATATCACTTTTTTATGGACACGATAACTTCTATAATTTTTCACCAATCTCCACCAAACTTGTACATAAAATCAAAGGGGATAAAATCTTGGCTAAGTTCGTTAATGGGCAAAATCGGACCAAGGGGGTCGGAATAGGGGGCGTTTTTGTGAAAACCGAAAAAACGCCATAACTCCTTAATTAAAGTAGATATCGAATCGGTTTAAAGTTTATATTACTTCTTAAAAATGGGCCAAAAGTATATGCATGACAGATTTTTGATAAAATTAGAAGTGGGCTCAAGGGGCGAAAAAAACAGGGATTTTGAGAGAAAAAAATTCATAACTTCGTCAATTTTCAAGATATCAAGTCCAACTAAATTTTTTGTAAATGTTCTTAAAATTATCTAAAACTTTTGTATTTACAAGTTTTTGATAGGACCAACTTTTACCGACGAAAAAAATTAAAAACGAAAAGAAAAAGGGCGCTGAAAAAAGAGAGAAATCCATAACTCCGTCAATTTTTAAGATATCAAATCTGATTAAATTTATTTTACATCTTCTCAAAAATGACTACAACTTTTATATTGACAAGTTTTTCATAGGATCAATTCGTATAGTAAAAAGAAATTAAACAAAAATAGGAGTTGGAGAAAAAACCTCAAATCCAAACTTCTTATATTCTGACTCATTTTTAAATTCATTTTTGATTCTAAACGCATCCAAATGGTAGATCCTCTTATTTAGAAACTGTATAAAGTGACGCATTGGTCAATTTTCTGATAAAGACAGAATATATTTCAAAAAAGGCTACCAAAAAGGGTATTTTGAACAGAATTTCCGAAAGTCATCCGGACTGAAAATTGAAGGAAGTATTCAAATAAGAAATTGCGTTTTTTTTTTTACTCGTTTTTAAATCCATTTTTGTTCTCAAACGCATCCAATTTACAGATCCTCTTATTTAGGAACTATATAATGTGATGCATTGATCGGTTTTTTGATAAAGACTGAATATATTTTTAAAAAGGCTACCAAAAAGGGTATTTTGAACAGAATTTCCCGAAGTCTTTGTGATTTGAAAATTTAAGGAAGTTTTCACATAGCAAATTGCGTTTTTTATGACTCGTTTTAAAATCCATTTTCGCTCTCAAACGCATCCAATTTACAGATCCTCTTATTTAGGAACTATATACTGTGACGCAATGGCCAGTTTTTTGATAAAGATAGAAAATATTTTTTAAAATGCTGTCAAAGTGAGTATTTCGCACAAAATTTTCCGAGCAATCATGAATAAAGAATTATGTATGTAATCAAACAACAAATAGGTTATTTTATGACTCATTTTTAAATTCAATTTTTTACTCAAATGCATTCAACTAACAGTTTTTTGTTATTTAGGAGCTGTATAATGTACTGTTTTGGTCGATTTTTTTAATAAATTCAGAATCTATTTCAAAATATGTTGTCAAAACGAGCATTTGAGCTGAATTTTTCTTAAGATGATTCTGATAAAACCAGTTTTTGAAGAAAAATGAAATTAAAAATTTTTCATAAACGGCCAAATGAAGTTATTAAACTGGGTTTATCTCTAATCATATATTTTTTTTGTTGAATTGAGCACTCTTCGAAATCTACCTCCGCCTATAGGCCCAGCCGACAGGGATTTTTATAATCCGATTTATATGTGAATGAAGGAGAATAAATAAATGTTAAAGCTTTGTATAAAACTTCACAGTAAATATGATACATTTTCCAAGTCAAAACTGTTAAATTGGTGTACATTTTTTAGGTCTGGTCAGCATTACATTGTAAACTATTTATGCAAAGTTACTTCATAAAACTGGTGACAGCCTTGGTAAATTAATTTTATGAAAAAATTTAAACGATATAACTGTTGTAACGTTACATTTACCGCTTCCCTGATTTGTCCATACATCATACAAGCAACATATTTTTGCCAATCACGATTTGCCTGTACCATGTACGCGCATATATATTCGGATTACAATTTACTATTCTCACCAGTAACTTTATATTGTAAATTTTTTATTATTTATTTCGAGCACTTTTCTGATTCAGTTAAGCAAAAATTTCTGTTTCGAAAACCGGTAATAAATGATAAAATATTCTGTAAAAACATGAAAAAAATAGGCTTTTTTGAAAGTTTTTCATTTATTTATATATATTTTTTAAACATTGATCAGTTTAGTGGTTAATTGAAGTAATGCTTCACCTTTTTTTCACTCCTACAACAGAGCTAGTAACATTATTTAAATGCTAATTAGCAATTACCACTGCCGTCATTCAGTCCCTAACCGAAGTCAAAAATGTATTTTTGACTCGTTTCTGCCTTATGTAATGTTTGTTTCGACTTTCTTTACTGAAATTCATTTAGTTATTTATTCATTTCCATATCAAAGTTACAGTGCGCGTTACATACGAGATTTTTTAAATCGCCATTTTTCTTGTAAAGTACGGGGTGTGTATTATATACGCATGCGCGTTATACACGAGTAAATACGGTATAAGTTGAATAGCACCTTTTATTTTGTTTAATACTGTTTACTTTAATTTCAGAAACTTTATCAAATAAGCGTCTATGTTCTCATAAAGATGAAAATATAAAAAAATAAATTTATATTTAGTAAATAAATAGTTTGACAGAAATATTCATTTCAATATTTTTTTTCGTTCAAAGAATGATATAATTTGAAACTACGACATTATTAATTCTACTTGAAGAACTTTATCAAAATACTGAGTGGAGCTCTTTTCTTAAGCAATTAATTTTAAGACTTAATCAAAAGTTTTCGTGCAAACATAAATTTTGATACGAAAAGTTATAATTAAAAGGGCCTCTGTCTTTAGTATCAAAGGGTTCTCTAACGAAACTGCAAATTTAATTGTTTTCACGTTAACTAATTGAAGACTTAATGATTCTTATGGAAGAAAAACAAATGTTTAACACAAGTTACCTTGATTAGTTTTTAACAATCTAATCTTAGATAAAAATATAAAATGTTCATAAAAATGTTTTAATTATGTGTGTTATTCTGTACAATACATAAAAGAATAGGCAGAAGAAAGTTTTTCTCAAAAATATTGATCAGTTAAGTGGTTAATCAATCCGTCCGGTTGCCTTATTCGAAGTCCAATCCGAAAAATACTTCATTAATGAAACGCTGAAACGTAGATGGAGCATTCCGTAATCCAAAATTCATCACATTATATTCAAATAATCCAAACGGCGTTATTATCGCTGTTTTCTGCTTATCTTCTTCTGCAATTGGTATCTGAAAATAGGCCTTAAATAAGTCAATTTTTGAAAATATTTTCTTTCCTTTTAATATATGCTGAAAATCTTCTATTCTGGGAATAGGGTAACGGTCAGGCATGGTTCGAGCATTAAGGCGTCTGTAATCCCCGCACGGTCTTAAACTTCCATCTTTTTTGTTAACTAAATGAAGTGGACTACACTGTAAAAAAAAAAGGTCGATCTACTAAAAAAAACTTTAGTGATTCTTGTAATTACTAAAAAATTTTTAGTAATCTTAGTCGGTTACTAGAAAATCTGCAAGAATTACTAGAAAAAAGTTAGCAACGAATAGAGTTAATAGTTTTATATTTTTAATAGCTCTTACTAAAATTTAGTTGGTGTGGCCTTGATAGCATAGTGGTTATAGTAACGGACTCCAGGCTAAAAGGTCCCGGGTTCGAAGCTTGCCACCGCCAAATACACTCCGAATGTCTGTAGTGTCTCGTTAATAAAGGGATTATGAAAATCCTGTCGGAGCAGTTAAGAATGTTTAGTGCTGCCATCTATTGCGGTTTTGCCGAAAATCTTCCACTTCTGAAGTCTGGATGCAGCTCGAAGGAAGCTCTTCCGTTTCGGTTGCACGTAATGGTTATTAATTAAGTAATTTTGGAGCTATTAGTAAAATTTGCTTTGTGGCTCATACTAAAAATTTTTAAGTTAGTTATACAAAAAATTCTTTTGTTCAGTTTACAAAAGAAATGCTTGTTTCACTTGCAAAAAAAAAAGTTTGTAATGGTTACTAAAAATTTCTGTGGAATACAAATTTACTAAGAATTTTTTAGTAACCTCTTGAATTTTTTTTACAGTGTGGTAATTTGGATGGTCTAATTATATCATTATCCAACATAAACTTGAATTCTTGTTTTGCTAAATTTAATTTTTTTGAGTCTAATGGGCGAGGTTTTGAATAGACAGGAGAACCTTTAGTATCAATATAATGCTTTACATTGTGTTTGGAATTGCATAATAAAAGATTTGGCTTCGCTAAATTAGGATATTGTAATAACAAATGTGCATATTGAGAATTTTTGTCAGTTGTACTTATGCTATCAGCACTTGATACACACATAACATCGCTTTTAACAAAAAGGTTAGTAACACCATCTATTAATTTTTTATTATGTATATCAATAAGCAATTTAAATTTATTAAGGAAATCTGCACCTAAAATTGCTTTGTCTACTTTTGCTATTACAAAAGAAAATTGATATTGTATACGTAAGCCCAAATCTAGTGTTAAAATTTTGAAACCAAATGTAGGAATTATTGAACCATTTGCTGCATACAATTTGAAAGAGTTACATATTTTATGTTTGGATGAAGTAGGAATAATTGATAAATCAGCTTCACTATCAACAAGAAAGCGCAAACCGGTTGTTTTGTCTTTAACAAATAAAAGGTAATTACGGCAGTCTTTAAATTCTTCAGCAGCAGAATTTGCCGCTAAAACTACTGCTGATCGGAGTTTTCCGATTTTTTCCAGCTGCACGGACTTTTACATTTATTAGGATAACACTGATTACCAAATTTAAAATGGTAGTAACAATATTTCCCATTTGGATTAAATCGTTTTCTCGATTGACTTCTACTTTTATTTCGTTTAGTACCAGATTTCCGAATTTTACTTCTGGATTGCCTCTCAATTTTTAATGCCGAAATCTGGTTTTCCAACATAGAAATTTTCTCAAGTATTTTACTCATAACAGAAGGATGTGAACTCGCAGAATAAATTTCTGTTGAAGAGCTCATTTCAAAAATTTTATCTGCCATTAGTGATAAATTATCTAAATTTTCACTGCTTACAATTAGAATATTTTTTATTGACTCTGGTAATTTATCAAGAAATAAAGTTTTCAAAACCTTTTCTGGTATGTTATTTCCACTGAGCGATTTCATTTTAAGCAGTAGTTGGCTTGGCTTCATATCACCCAATGAAATTCCCGTAAGCAATTTCTTTAGTGAATTTTCCTCACTCTCTTTAAATGTATTTAAAAATCTTTCTTTAGCGGCGGCATATTTATCATCCCGATTACTTTGGATAATATCCCATATATTTTCAATGTATTTAGGGTCTAACTGAGCCACTAAATGATTGAATTCTGTTTCTTCATTTGTAATATTTACAAGGGAAAACTGAGTATCAATTTGGAAAAACCATATTTCAGGATTTCCTTCCCAGAATGGAGGAAATTCGACGCTTGCCTTGTTTGCTTCAGGAACCTTGTTTGCTTCAAGAATCGAATTTGTAGACGTTTTCGTTGATTCTTCAGTCATTTTTCAATGTGTTAATGTCCAAAGCAGGGTTACCAGAATTTTGCAAGAGAGCCCGGTATTGTGCCTATTTCTATTTACGCGTATCAAATAATTAATTGATTAAAATCATTATATTTTACTTAATATCAAAAAACTAATTAAAATAATTTTACTATATTAAATTACTTGTAAAATAATAATAAATAGAACGCCTTCAGCATATCAACAACAAACAACATTTTTATTCTTTTTAATAACAATAATATCGTCTGCCTTTTTGTTGCCGACAAATGAACGGAATTTTTACAAGTTCATGAAGGCTACACTGTACAATACATAAAAGAATAGGCAGAAGAAAGTTTTTCTCAAAAATATTGATCACACTGTTAAAAAAAATCTGAAATTCACGGATATATTTTTTCTGAATTTCACAGAAAAAATCCTTTTTCGCACCAAAAGGGCTTTTTCCGTTACAAATCTGAAATCTCCACGATATTTCCTGAAACTAACGAAAAGGATGGAAATAAAAACAAAAAACGGAGACACTCCATTACCCGGGGATCTCCGTGGCCGAGTGGTTAAAGCACCACGCCATTAAACGTCTGGGAGCATAGATTGTGGGTTCGTATCCCACTAGCCCCATAAAATAATGAAAACACAAAAAGTCCCGTTTAATTACTTTTTTTCTGTTTATTTTTCTCTTATTTCTTATTAAAAAAATCTTTTAACTAATTAGCCTCCCAATAAATAAATAAATTGCGCGCGATAATTTCAAAAAATTATCTAATTTTTGTAAAAAATGAATAAAAAATATTTTTTCATACATTCATTCAAAAAAAAAAAAAAAAAAAAAAAAAAAAAAAAATTGTGATTTTAAATAATGATTTTTTATTTTATTTACGCTAGTTAAAAAATTAAAATTTGTTTTAAAAATAATAAGTATTATGCATCATTCTAAAATAAAATAAAATAAACCGCTTACGAATATTCTAACGAATATATTTGAAAGGAAATCTTTGAAAAGCACAACATATTTTCCCAGTAACTCATAAAAGACATACTTTGTACAGACAGGCATCAGCAGTTTTGGCTGAATCAGTAAGGACTTGATCCTCTACGCAAACGTCCCTAGTTCGATCCTCAGAACGGCTTGAAATAAATTATGCAAAAAAAAAAAAAAAAAAAAAAAAAAATGATTTAAATTAAGTATATGGTCACTCGGAAATTTCGAATTCTTTGACGAATGTCCGGTTCACTAATTTTAAAATTTAAATTAAATTATTATCATTACAAAATCAAACTTTGTAACGGAAAGTTACCGCTTTTCCATACGGAAATTTTCCTTTCTTTTATTTTCCAAACGGAAAATCTACTAACGGAACGGTGAAAGTTCGGCTACATTGCTGCCGGTAGTTTCACCTGGAATTCACAGATTTATTTTTAACAATGCAGTTAAGTGGTTAATCAATCCGTCCGGTTGCCTTATTCGGCCTTTACGCTAATTAAACCGATTAAAAGAGATGAAAGTGACATTTTGTCTTTAGAACCATATAAAATAATTACACCAAACATTATTTATTATTTTTAAGTTTGGTTCTAATTCGCATCTAAACCTTTGCTTCGATGGTATTAAAATTTCTTATCTTCAATAACAGTAATTTAAAATATCCGTAGTATCAAACCAATATTGTTCCACCGTTGCGCCAATATTGCATTTATTGGAAATATTGCCAATAAAACGCCAATATTTGTACAACATTGACATTTCATTGGAAATATTTCCAATGAATCCCCAATATTGTTCAAATGTTGGCGTTGCATTGGAAATATTTCCAATGAAATCCCAATATTGTACAAACATTGGTTTTACATTGGAAATATTTCCAATGAATACCCAATATTGTACAAATGTTGCAATTACATTGGAAATATATACAATGAAACTCCAGTATTGTACAGATGTTGGTTTTACATTGAATATATTTACAATGAAACTCCAATATTGTACAAATGTTGGCGTTACAATGGAATTTGTATTTTTATAAATTGGGAGAAATGTTTCGTTTAACCCGATTGTAGAAGCTCAATGGCATACTGTGTGTGTTAAAGACGACACACATAATTAAAACATTTTTATGAACATTTTATATTTTTATCTAAGATTAGATTGTTAAAAATAAATCAAGGTAACTGGTGTTAAACATTTGTTTTTCTTCCATGAGAATCATTAAGTCTTCAATTAGTTAACATGAAAACAATTAAATTTGCAGTTTCGTTAGAGAACCCTTTGATACTAAAGACAGAGGCCCTTTTAATTATAACTTTTCGTATCAAAATTTATGTTTGCGCGAAAACTTTTGATTTAGCCTTACAATTAATTGCTTAAGAAAAGAACTCCACTCGGTATTTTGATAAAGTTCTTTAAGTAGAATTAATAATGTCGTAGTTTCAAATTATATCATTCTTTGAACGAAAAAAAAATATTGAAATGAATATTTCTGTCAAACAATTTATTTATTAAATATTAAATATATTAAATTTATTAAATATTAAATATAAAGTGCGCGTTATATACGAGTAAATGCGGTACTTATTTCATAAATTTAAAGATGATGTAAAAATAAAATGACAAAAAACAAATAAAACACTACGTTTCAGTTTAATCTTCAAAAACATCACCAAGACTCGGACTTTTTCAAATAACGAATCGACAGGAAACATTTTACTAGCTACATCGTAAAAAACTTGATTCGAACTGGAAGACGCAACAGCAACTTTGAAAATCCTCACCCCACCAAAAAAAAAAAAAAAAAACAGACTTTAGAGGCACCAACAGTTATTCAAATGAATTAAAGTGTGTGCGTGTGTGTGGGGGGGGGATTGAGAGAATGGAAATATATGGAAACATTAAAGTCTTCTAATTTAATTTGAATAAGAGATAATGCCGCTGAACTTCATTTATTGATTCAAAATTCAATCCATTGGCTTTTCAACTCCTGTGCAATTACAAGAATGAGATGGAAAATATTTACCGAACAACCACCTGCGCAATCTAAAAGAAAAATGCCTTAAATAAATTATTCATTCATATTTAGGGAAAATTGGGTGAAGATGCCGTAGTTTTTGGTTTAATTGTTTTTAAACTCGCCTTTTGATTTTAATTGTTTTTCAATGATTTCTTGTTAAAGTTTACTGTCTTATGTATAATTTAAAACATATTTAATTTTACGGGTATTAAAGAAAGCGCCGAAGATTTTGCTCGGCATCCTATCCCAAGATATGAGTAAGATGGCAAACAGGAGGATTAAGGTCCGTCTACTAACGTGAAAAAGGGGGATCCGGCGGCCATTTATACTTTGCAGAATGTGCAGGCACCAGTACTTTCTAAAACATCGGATTTAATTCTCTGGTATTTCAACTAAGGCTTAGATAAGCAAATAGAGAAGTCACGTAAAACATTTTGCACACTTACCAGAAGTGTTAAGACGAAATAACAATAAATAAGCACAATTAAAAAGTTGCAAAAAAGAAAGCAAACGGAAATTAAAGTATAAACAAGCAACCATTTTGCTTACAACTGACAAGGGAACCTTCCAAGGTGTAAGTTGTGGATTTGGACAAGTGGAGTAGCATAAAAAAAATCTTGTAACTTTCAGTAAAAAGTGCAATGGAACTACCTGTCCGAATCCAACAGTTTTCGAGATATCAGCACTTGAAGTGTAAATGAATGAATGAATAAATAAATAAATTGTCACGTATATAAATTGTTCGCAAGTTAAACATTTTTTTGTATTGTTTTTAATCCTTCTGCCAATACCTTTTCCCAAGCTTCGACAAAATCCATTACACCCACACATTGCCAGTCATTTCCCTTCTTTTAGACAGGCACTTCGCATTCTACGAAGTTTTCGCGTACGACTGCATTCGGAGAGTTTTTCAGTCTTTTTTGTTATTTCTATCACTTTGTTTTCGGCAAATATTTCGGCAAATATGCAACCTGACGTAATGGATAAACTGTATGAATAACATAGTATGTGTAACATAGAATATTTTTCTTAGGACGGCTTGACTTGCCAACCATTTATATATCTGCATGTCAATTTATTCATTTACTCATTTATTCCCACTTCAGGTACTGATATTTCGAAAACGGTGTGATTCGGACAGGTAGTTCCATTGTACTTTTCAACGTACATAACGATATCTTTTTTTTTATACCACACTCGTCCAAATCTACAACTTACCCCTGGGAAGGTTCCCTAGTGAGTTGCACGGAGGTTCCCAACAGCGTCTGTGCATATGAAAACTACTTGACGTGGCGTCTTGTATAACACGACATCTCATCTCAAGTTACCCTATGTTGCAAAAATATTAAAATGTCAGAGACATATATAATTTGATATTTCTAATATGTCAGGTAGGGAATTGAAAACCGATTGTAAAATCCCACCTTTACATACAAAAAGTTCGAAATTGTACGTGAAGCGTAGAAAATGAGGTGCGTTTGCACTCCAACGAAATTAAAAAATATTCAGAACTTTCTGTTATAGTATACAGTACTTCAGATACAATATAGTAATCGAAATCTTTTGTGTGTTCATGTAAATACTATCTACTTTCTATTACACAGAAAGTAAGTTGTATTAAACTTCAGCAAAGTATATCAATTTCATAAAGTATGAAATAGTGTAATATGAAAACACGCCCGAAACAATGTATCCCCGTATGCCATAATGCAGTTAAACATTTTTGAGTAGACCTGTAAATTAATAATAAATATTCTTTGCATCAAAGATTGTACAGAATGTATATTACAGTATATACTTCATAGATGCATATCAATTTTATATGTTCGAATGAGTGTAAGACCATGAAAATGTACTTGAAACCTTTTTCTCCATTGACCGTAATGTATCGGGATCCTTTTGATTACCCCTGTAATTTAACTATGCATCTTATTTTCATAAAATCTGAAATGATACGACAAAATTTTCTAATAATTATATATTTAAAATTTCAATAATTCGGCTGGGTAGTTTTTGAGTTGTTATATGCGGACAGTCAGACAGACAGACGGACGAATTAAACGACAACTGTGAGTGCTAGGTATTTACATAATTACGAACGCACCTAAAAACAAGTTTGATTTAAATAAAGAGCTAAGAAATAAATTAATGATGTCAAATTAGAAATTTGTAAAGTATAATTTAAAAATCTATGTGTGTTTATGAAAAAATTATTTCTGTAGTATAGTATTGAACTTAATGAAATATCGCTACTCCCATATTTAATCTTTTATTGTCTCTCATGATAAGCATTCTTTTGAAAACATAATTAATAGTATCTCTTTTTTGAACTATATCAAAGCATTGTGAAATCTTTCAGCCCCTTTTAATTCTAAGAAACTCATAAAAAGTTTATCTTAAATGCTTATCTCTGTTTATAATTATATTTTTTTAATATATGCTGCCAAAAGCATTTGCTTAAATTAATTAGAGAGGCAAAAAATCAAAAGCTTTTTTATGATAAAGGATAATAAAAGTGCTATTTTTTTCTATATTTTTACTATATTTTATTTTTTAATCAACAGAAAAAGAAAGACGATTTTCAATAATTCATAAATAAATGATTCTTTATATCTATATTTCTAACCTCACATTTTTATAAAAAAATAACTAAAACATTTCAAATCTATTAATTGTAGCTTTTGTTTGTATGATCAATAGCTTGAATATTAATTTATGCTTTAATAGTGCAGAATTTTAACATAATTTTTAAGCATAAGGTTTAATAAATGTTTATTAAAATAATAATAATAAATGTTTAAATAAGGTTAAATAAATTTTTAAACATTTATTTCATGGCTTGTACCGTCATGCTATTTTTTCGCGCAGCAATTAGTAACGTTTCGACCTTTAAGCCAGCTTGAAAAGAAATGTATCATTGTACTGTTCAATACGGATAATCTCTAACTGCAATTTTTCTAAACTTCTAAGCATCGGATATTTTAAATTTTTATACCGTTGTATCTGGGGGAAATTACACATAATTACAATTGTTTGAAAACTGCATTTACGTTTAGTTTAGAGACATTAACTTTTTATTTATATCTATCCTTACAAGAAGAAATAATTGGATTCGTAAAAATTTTTAACTTTCTGTTTTCGATACATTACACAATTTAGGGGTTTGAGATACCAAAAAACATGGTTATATAAAATATCTCTCTATGTGACAAAAATTTTATGGGCGCTCTATTTCTCTAGAAAAGAAGTATTTCAAGGTAAGTTGTCAAAAGTTATTTGGAATAAATGGCATGTGGCTACAAAGCCCCTAGAAAACTGTAGAACAGTCAATTTTGAATGGTACACAACCATTTGTTTACCAGAAGTCTTTGAAGAAATAAGAATAAACAACCAGCGAAAATACAGGATCATTCTTCACCATGATAACGCAAGCTCACACATATCAATCCTAACAGATCAATATTTGTGTGGTCAAAATGAGGAGTTGATGGATCATCCGCCGCAGAGTCCTGATTTGGCACCTAAGGATTTTTTACGCTCCCTCCTGTGAAGAATATACTACGTGGTCAACGATTTTCGACCAAGAAGAAGCGATTGATGCGTTCAAACATGTTTTGGAAATACAGTTGATCCCGTTAACACGAATATCACCGGGAAATTTCTGTTATTCGTGTTACAAATATTTTTAAAATATTGTATGTTCCATGTATCTAGAATACAAATACATACGTATATTCAAAATATACTGTGTTGCTGGTGTTAATTTTGATTTCCAAAATTGATCCATAAAGAATATAGACCTACACGTGGGATACTCTCGATGAAACTCGTTTGAACGAAAACTAGCCGGTATTTACTTTTCATCCACGGATGCAAGCACTACGCCAGAAAAGGCTAATTTTCACCACTAAATTTCAAAAATATCTTTTCTCTTATGAAATCTCAGAATTTCTATCATTAAATAAGTTGAGGAATACTATAAAAATTTAGTGGTAGGAATCAACCATTTTGGGCATAGCACTTGTAACCCTCGTTATATCCGAATAAATCCACCAAAATGCCAGACAGCCAAATTGATTTATTTTTTTAGGACTGGAATCTAAGTTACGCACCGCCAAAACGATCTCACAGTATAATTAGTATACATAAACAGCCTGTGAAAAAATTTTGAGCATAGAGTTACGTATTTTTTATTTTTCAACCATCAATGCAATTCTTTCAGTGGAATTTTATTTTTTGTGTGGTTATAAAGAGCAATAGTCGTACAATTTTTTAATCACTAGTCTCCGGCTTTCAAAACAAAAACCATTCTTTCAAAAATTTGGAGTTCGAAGAAATAGAACTCAATACAATTGCATTGAAAAGTTTTAAAAACTTACATCGGTCATGCTATGAGTTGGAAATATTTCAAGGGCCAATCGGTCGTTTTCAGTTTTTGTTAAACATACATGTTAAAGGGTATAACGTAGTTATATATTAATACTTTAATTTTTTTCATCCCCTTCCCAAGTTTTAACTTTTATTGTATACAGAAAAAGCCGTTTCAATATAAATCATTTCTACTTTATTTTATTAAATATAATGATGCTACTAATTTATTATCTGTCAAATTCACTAAATAATTAACTGATATGAGATAACGTAATACATTTAAAAAATCATTTTCAGTTATATTTTTTGTGTATTTATAAACATTCTGTCCAGAATTTAAATTAACGTTTGATTTATATTTTATGATTATAGGCGGAAATCTATTTATAGCTCTTAAATGACTTGCATAAATGCAATTGCAGATATAATTTTCTAGAATATGTAAACAATCATCTTTATTTTGTAGTCTTTATGGAGTCAACCTTGACAGGGTTGTTATATTAAAATACTGATTAATTTGGCGATTTGCGCCCCTTCTCATAGGTCATCTCAATTTAAATAATCCCATTGACTTTTCATATAACGTATAGTTATTCTTTGTTTTATTGGCTTTTTTTAACTCGCCATGGCTGACATTTTTTTTTATGTTTTGGCATATAGATGTACTTCTGTATCTGTAGACTTCAGCATCTGACTGCTGCCTTAACAGTTGTCTAAAAGTTATGGGGCCATCCCTTACGGGAATTATGTCATCATCTCTAATTGTTTTCAAGATTTCCTTTCAAATTAAATTAAAGTTACTATGCAAGGAAATTTCTTCGTATTATATATCATTGTATGTGTCAGTTCATTGGGAATACGATTCCTCTCGGTGTTGTGGAACAACAACTCAGTAATGTGCCAACACTCGTGTAGCTGGCCGAAAAATGATTTTTGTGTGATTATAAATTGTGGGGGGGGGGATAAACCCCTTCACAAAGGGATTAAAATAACTGTGAATTCCTATGCAACTTGATGGGACAACTGGAAACAGGATTGGAAACTTAATTCACATTAATCGTGTTCCTGCTGGTGAAGTTCGACTGTGCCGCAATCGCAATGGAAAAAGTGATATGAAAATTGGATGAAACCATTGAGTAAAAAGAATAAATAGGTTTTGGTTTGAATATTAATTTTTTTTAAATAAATGAACGCTATTATGTGATAAATGCATTTTTTATTAAAAAATATGTCTTTGTGACTTTAATGAAAATTGTCAATATTTATTTTCTACAATTATGAAACTGCTTAGTGACTCCATTTTGAAAATTTATCTAAAATCTAAATGTCTTTATATTTTACTTAATGAAGCCAAGAAAAAATTTAGTCGGATGTGGCGATCCGAAAACTTTTTTTTTATCTCATCCATGTTAATATTCCAAAATTCGTTATCACAGCGTCAAAAATAAATGGCAACCAATGCCCATGATGTGAATTATAATGATATGAAATTCCGTACATTAGTTCTTAAATTTAATAAATATCGCTAAAATAACGCAAATCATACAAAATGCAGCGTAGCAGTGACGCTTGTTGAGTAATTTTCACCAAAACCTAATCTGCAACAACTTGTGTCAACATTTATCTGAATCTGATGTTTGATGAAAATCTGTGCATTAATTTTATAGATAGGGCTACGGCGGAAATAGTGAAAAATGCAGCATAGCAGTGAGACCTGTAAGGCGATTTTCACCAAAATGTAAACAACACTAAGTCATATTAAGGAATAACTGACGATCAAGTTTTGTTTAATTCGCGTATTATTTGTAGAGAGAGAGAGTTATTGCGAAAATCGCAAAAATGCAGCATACCAGTGATTGAAGATTTACGCCAAAAGGTAGAAAACTTTAAATCACGTCAAGGACTACCCGAATCTAAAGTTTTATGAAAATCCGTGAATTTTTTCTATAGATTAGACTATTAAGGAATTCTCAAAAATGCCGCATAGCAATGCCATCTGTCGAGCGATTTACACCATCAAGGAAAACATAACTGTTCATGTCAAAAACTAACTTTATCTAAAGTTTGATGAAAGTCTGTGCATTAGGTTTCTAGATTGAAAAATTGCGGAAATCGTAAAAAAAAAAAAAAAAAAAAAAAAAAAAAAATACTGCATAGAAGCGCGACCTGTAGAATTGTCATAGACTAACAGTTTCTGAAGTTTGATCATATTCCGGGCTTTAGTTCTTGAGGAAGAGCAATTGCAGAAATCGTGAAAAAAATTGCATAGCAGTGCCACCTGTTGAACGATTTTTACAAAAATTTAATCGGCCCCAATTTATATCAAGGAATAAATTAATATATTTTTTATTAAATTCCGTGCAGTAGTTCTTCAGATACAGCGCCCCCCAAATTTGTGTCATCTACAGACAGACAGACTCACAAACTCAAGGCCAGACAATTTGTAAAATCACATTTTTTTTAGCCTAATAATAGCCCTTTTTTTAGCTGACGCCTAATATATGAAAATCCGTGAAAAATCGGTAGTCGACAATTTTTAACGAATCCAATACTTTCTTCTCAATATAGAAGAAAGTAATAATGTTGGTGATTTATTGAAACTCGACGGCAACTGCCAAAAATTTGATGGATGGTTTCTATAAAAGTTATTGAAGTCATAAGAGACAGGAATAGCTGAGAAATATTTGCGGGTCTCAGAGAAAATTCCACTCTAAAGAAAAAATCTTGAATAAGACAAGATTTATGAAAAGATGGAATTTTCTCGTGGTAGTTATCATTTATTGTTGCATTCAAGGCAACAAATTTTGAATCAAAAATACTTTTATATTAAATTAGCAAACTCTGTGGCTTTGCTCGCGTAGTAGTTGAAATATGCCAAGTGAGATTTATATGTCTGATTTTTATTCGAAATAATAATATATTTTGGAATAAATCAAAAATTTCTTAGAAATTTAAGCGACATTTTGACTAAATTTCATTATTATACTGCATTATTCTGAAATGAGACTTAAAATATTGAGAGCTAATGCCAAATCTAAATAAATGATAATTAAGATCGTGTATTGAAACTTTTATGCTCAATTCATAAGTTCCTTTCAGTATTCATTTAAAATATTTAAATTTTTGGAAACAATCTTCTTAGCATTCTTAACATTTACCTTTTAAAACCAACCATCACGTCAAAATCCTATTTTCTTTTCCAAAGGTCTATTATCTCTCTAAGTCTAGTGGAACCAACATAAAATGCCTAAGTGGAAAAAGGGACTGTCACCATTGATTTGCCAACATTAATTTTGCAATCAGTTTGTTATTTCTTAACACTCCATAGAAATGTAATTTAGAACGTTTTTAAAGACCTATTTAGAACATTTGTTGTTCCTGCACTGTAAAAAAAAAGGGTCGATCTACTAAAAAAACTTTAGTGATCCTTGTAATTACTAAAAAATTTTTAGTAATCTTAGTCGGTTACAAGAAAATATATAAGAATTACTAGAGAAAAGTTAGCAACGAAGAGAATTAATAGTTTTATATTTTTAATAACTATTACTAAAACTCACTTGGTGTGGCCTTGATAGCATAGTGGTTATAGTAACGGACTCCAGACTAAAAGGTCCAGGGTTCGATACTGGCCACTGCCAAATACGCCCCGAATGTATGTAGTGTAAGTACTTGTTAGTAAAGGGATTATGAAAACCCTGTCGAAGCAGTTAGCAGTGTTTGGTGCTGCCATCTATTGCAGTTTTGCCAAAAATCTTCCGCTTCAAAAGTCTGGATGCAGCTTGAAGGAACCGCATGCCTTTCGGGCGCACGTAATAGTTATTAAAAATAATTTTTAAGCTATTCCTAAAATTTGCTTGGTGGCTCATACTAAAAATTTTTAAGTTTGTAATACAAAAAATTCTTTTGTTCAGTTTACAAAAGAAATGCTTGTTTCAGTTGCAAAAAAAAGTTTGTAATGGTTACTAAAAAATTCTGTGGAATACAAATTTGCTAAAACATTTTTAGCAACCTCTTGAATTTTTTTTACAGTGTGCCTACCACAGTTGGTAGTGGCACCGGCATAGAATATAGCCTAAGTAGGATCAGAGAGTGCCACCATTGATTTGAAACAATCACTTTCATAATATCTTTATTACTTCCTGAACTTGCATAGAAATCGTAATTTAGGGATTTTTTTGAAGGATTCCGCTCTTTCCATTCTCTTTAAATTTCGAATTTACTTCGACTGTTCTTAGAGGACATTTATAAGTAACTGCCATGTCACATTTAAAGTTTCTAGACTCTTTAGTGCAATAGAAATTTTGAGTGTTTGAATGCCATTTTGAATGTTTTTGCTCATGCATCTCTCTGTTGATAGTGTCACCGACATAAAATATAGCTTATTTGTGTTATGTTTTAACATGTTCTATCATCAAAAATTTACTTTTAAATAGGTTCGATACTTGCTGAATTTGCTTACAAATCGACGTTTAGAAAGTTTTTAGGACGCTTTTTGCGCATTTTGACCCCTTAAAAATTTCGCATTTTTTAGCAAATATTCTTAGTGATCAATTATATCTTATAAGCAATAAACGTGCCAAATGTCATATTGATAGGCCCTTCAGTAATATAAGAATAGCATTTTTAGAACGTTATATGCTCCGGCACTCCAGTTAAATAAGTAACACCATAATTGTGGTACAATTACTTTTGAAATCGGTTTAGGCCCTAGAAATAAACAAACTTTACCTCTTTATAATATTGTTATACATATTTTACAGATTATAGATATCGCACCGGAAAGTAATACAAATTATGTAAAAAGTACGAAATGAGCTTGAAAATTTTATATAAGATGCTTCGAAACAGATGAGCCTTTCTTTTTTATAAATTTCCGCATAGATGAAAATTGTTTATGATTTTAGTTTGCCTGTCTGTGCTTTTACTTATGTAAATTTAGTTGGATAGCCATGAATTTGATATCACTATGACATTTTTGGCATTTAGATACTCTCTCTATAGAATCGCATTCAAAGAAAATCCGTTACGTTATGACCTATGAGAAAAAAAAGTTTGCGGTGATTTTTAATAATGTTTTCTAATTTCAAACTCATTGAAGTTTAGATATATCTCTTATATTTACTAAAAAATGTTTACTATACGATATATATCATAGCACTTAGTGCTCATTTGTAAAAACACGCAAAAGAATTTCATTAAATTATGGTCTAAAAAAGGGAAAATTGTTTGTGGTTTATTTCATTAAAATTACACTATTTCTAACATAGTGGAACTGATAGATATTTCTGAGTTTCACTGTCAAATATTTACTATAGAATAGAATATGAAAGAATTTACCATTGATATACAGGGACACACAAATTAATTCAGGTATAGTACTCCTTATGAACAATAAATTCAGGAAGTTAGTTATTTTTTAATGATGCACGGTTTTAAATTAAACTAAAAAATATTTCTTTCGGTGGATAAATTTTACACATCATATGAAGGACTGCACAAGATATCTAAAGTACATTCCCGTTTACTGATGGAATTTGCTGAAGGGGAAATTTAAGCATTTTCTAGTGTTAGTTCTCTTTGAAGTACTATGGGTTTTCTGATTTAATTTTAGCATAGTATATATTTTTTCACAAATCGATAGTTCATGTATAGGGCTACGATAATATATATTAACTTTAGATAGGAATTGATGAAAATACCTTTTAACCCCTTGGGGACGAGCGACACGTATACGTGCCGCAAAAAGGCTTCAGAATCTTTGTTTTCTGCACTAGTAAAATTTTACTTAAATTTTTTTCTTATTTAATCGGAACATTTCCTCGATTTAATAAGGCACAAATTTCTGCTTTTAAAAAAGGTGATAAAACATTAAATATTTCGTAAAAGGCTCCCGTCGCGAAGGGGTTAAATGTATTATGTGTTTTACAAATATTTTATTTTTTACTATACACCGTAAAAAATTCAAGAGGTTACTAAAAATTTTTTAGTAAATTTGTATTCCACAGAATTTTTTAGTAACCATTACAAACTTTTTTTTTTTTGGAAGTGAAACAAACATTATTTTGCAAACTGAACAAAATAATTTTTTGTATAACTAACTTAAAACTTTTTAGTATGAGCCACCAAGCAAATTTTAATAATAGCTCCAAAATTATTTTTAGTAACTATTACGTGTGCCCGAAGGGCAGGAGCTTCCTTCGAGCTGCTTCCAGTGGGTAAAAAGACAGACTTCTGAAGCGGAAGATTTTCGGCAAATCCGCAATAGATGGCAACACCAAACATTGGTGCCTGCTCTATTTTGACATATTTCTAAAGGGGAGGGAAAGTCCAGAGATAATTACCCATGGTAACTGCTACGACAGGATTTTCGTAATACCTTTATTTAACGAGTACTTACATTGCTTACATTCGGTGCATATTTGGTGGTGGCCAGCATCGAACCCGGGTACTTTCCGCCTGGAGTGCTGCGCTATGACCACTAGGCTACCACGGCCACAGCAAGTGAGTTTTAGTAATAGCTATTAAAAATGTACAACTATTAACTCTTATTCGTTGCTAGATTTTTTTCTAGTAATTCTTACAGATTCCTTGTAACCGAGTAAGATTACAAAAAATTTTTTAGTAATTACAAGGATCACTAAAATTTTTTTAGTAGATCGACTGTTTTTTTACAGTGTATTAAGCTATGAAGTTTTATTACAGAATTCTGAACGTGTTTGAAAGCGTTTCATATTTTATGCTTAACGCGGGATTTTACGTTCTTGAATGCTATAAAGTTTATAATTGATTAATTACTATAAAGTTTTTAATTGATTCATTACTATAAAGTTTATGCTTATGCTTATTTATGTATGCAAGAAAAAGTTCTGAAATGCAAAATATTAAGAGCAAATTTTTAAAGTTTGTTTCCATTTAAAAACATGCAAAATATTAAGAGAAGATTTTTAAAGTTTGTTTCCATTTAAAAATATGAAAAAAATATATTACTTTAAAATGAACAAAATACAACTAATAACATGAGTTGTCTAACTCACGAACGCTACATAAATATTTTGATTTGTATAGCAATATCTTTTGTTGTAAATAAGGGCTATGTTGTGACAACTACTTGAATATGAAAATAAAGGCCTTCTGGCCAATACCGGAAAAAATGGCAGCTTTCATATTCTCTACTTAAAAGAATCAAGTTATATTATTTAGCCATACAAAGCTTAAAATAATGGAACACGATAATAGAAGATTCAATATATGTTTTTATCAATACTAAATAGGAATGGGAATTTCGAGAAATTAATTAACTTTATACAATCTGGTTTTATTCAAAGCGATATATATATTCGATGGCCAAATTCGGCGATATAATGAATGTGCCTGCTATTTAAAAAAAAACACAATGAGTGAAATTATCCCATCAGCTTGGTCGAGATCTTAATAATTCCTGTGCACATGCTCATTCACATCGAAATCGATTGGTATATCCGAGTTTTATCGCAGCAAATAGATTTTTCAAAATGTCATCCACTTTAAGAATCCAAAATGCTGTAACTCAGCAATTTTTAAAGGTATAGACAAAACAAAAAATACTTTGGAATCTTTGTATCCAGGTCAAACACATAGAAGGAAAACATCTATCAACTTCTAATTTTTTTTACTTAATTTCAAATTTTAAATTTAAAAAAATTAAACAGCCGTCTTTTTAAAACAAAATTGCGGATGAAACTGGCCAACGAACTCGGTACAGACATACTATGTACATACTATGTACAATATACTCGATGTATACTATGCACACACCAAGATATATCCAAATAGGTTCAAAAATACTCATGTACCACTTGACAAAAATCAGATCGTTTCAAAATGTCAGCCAGGCCAGAAATTTAAAATACTATAACTCAGACAATTTTAAAGATATAGACAAACCAAAAAATTATCAGGAATCTTTATATCAAGGTCAAATATTTTTCAATTTCTAAATTTTTTGTAGTTAATTTTAAATAATTTTATATATTTTTAAAATATAGATGGTTGCCATTTAGAAACAAAATGACAGATGATGCTGGCCAACGAACTCGGTCGAGCCATTAGCATCTACTATCTACACACCAAGTTTCATTTAAATCGATTCATAAATACGATTATTTCAGCATGACAAATATCACATATATATATATATATATATATATATATATATATATATATATATATATATGCCAACATTTAAACGTAGGGTGCTTTTGGGGTCTGGGGGTCATGATCGGTGAAAATATACCAAACCTTTCCGTAAGTACTGTGGTGGAGATTCTTGTAGCGTAGTTTGGTAGCAGCTGCTATCTTATTAGCATACTTAGAAGAAGCGTGATTACGTATAGTAGTCCAGATTCGGATGTACGAAAAAACCCCACAATGATTGCTAAGTTATTCTTTATTCAGACATGTATTACTAGGGGGGCACACATACAGTACTCGGAGAAAAATCTCCGAACAGTTTTTTAGCAACTTTACTAGACAAGAGCAGGGAGTCAAGTGGCCTCGTACATAGCAACAAAACGCCACTTTTGGCATGATATAAAATCGCCAACATACACAAGTTCGCCCATGCACAATGGATAGTATACGCCAAATAATAGTTAAAATGTAGCCAGCAAGATCAGAATTCAATTTAGTTTCCCAGCTGGGTTGGGAAAGGAAAAGGTTGCCAAACGATAAAATGTTACACGTGTTGTTTTGTCTAAACACAGAGGCACACCGAAGGGACATCAGATTTTACTGCGCAGATGTTAAATTCTTTTTAGGGTTTTGTCGAGAAAGGAAAAAGAAGCGTAAGCATAAATTTTAACTGCGAAACAGAGATGATCTCCTTAAAAGGTAATGCAGAATTGCTTCGATCGGAAATAGCAGACATCTGGAAATAGTTTTAAACGGTTGATTAATATGTGAGTGTATTTCTCACAGATAAAGTTAAGCAGCTGCCGATTTTCGGTTAGAGAATTAATAAGCAAGAAAAATGGAAAAGGAATGAAGGACAACTTAAAACTAATTTTTGAATTGAACAGAGACGGGGGGGTGTAAAGGAATAATTTAAGAAAATAACCAATATATAACGAAATAATCGTTATATATATCACCCGGTGCACCACAAAAAAAACTTTTGCTGTCCAATGTGCATAGGCTAGCATACAATATTATAACATAAAACATACATAAATGCAAAAGTTTTTTTTTTTTTTTTTTATGTATCTGTAGAAATTTGACGTCATGATAATGGAGACTTTTGTATTCAAAAACAGTCAGCAGTTCTAAAGTTTCTATATTTTTTTTTACTATTTCTGTATATGGATCCAAGCTAGTACTGTATTTTTATATGTAGAAGTTGAGTCGACTCAGACAGTACAAAAATATTACTGCAGCTTTGATTGTTATCATGACACAAGTAAAAATTTTGAAACATATATACAAAACATGAAACTAATACTAAATGAATATAAAATGGCAATACACAAAAATAACATAATAGTACTATATTTTTCAAAAGATTAAAAAGAGTAATATGATGTCTATTAAAAAATAAAAATGTTTTTGTAAAAAAGTGTTTCATGCCGAAGCATAGGATGACAAAACAAAGAGGTGCTCCAAGCACGCCCATAAAAATATGCGTCACCCTGAATCTTGTGTACAACACAAGTATTATGGCATCGGCTTAGGGCCTAGCCTTAGATGAGGAGGGAATTGTGATGCTCCCCCGAAGGCACTAGCGGTCTTCTGAAGGAGCCCACGTCGAATTACATGAAAAAAACTTGAATTGTTGTGAATTGGAATCACAATTCAAAAATTTGAATCGAAACTCCAATTCCAAAACTTTGTCTCTCAACACAATGAAGCTTGAACCCTTAGGGCCTTAATTTTGAACGGGAACAAGACTTCAAAGGGAAGAATTCAAAAAGAAAAAACAAAAAAAATGTATATCATCTAACAACTAATATGGGGAGACAATCCTAGAGTGAAGAGAGACGAAAAATGTGTCACAATCGAGTGGGGTGATGAACAAGTCATATATGAAAACTGTGTTTTATTTAACTACATGAATCATTTGTTTACTTTTCTAGACTACAGTACCTGTTTATCTAACTATAATATGTTTGACTTATAGTACAGGAATTGTTAAGTGGGAGGTTAGCTAGTGGAAAAAAATACTGAATTAATGAATATTGTCAAAGAAATTTTAAGTGTACTGCAAAAAGAAACAAAATAAAAAGTAACTAAAATTTAAGTGAATATGAAGACATATCTAAGTGTTAAAGGATAACAATGATACCTAATATTGTTCCTAAGAGATCTTCAGAGCAACAGTGATGGACCAGCCATGATATTGTTAAAGATCAGTCAAAAACAACATACACACAACCATGAGCTCTTTGGTTGGATATGTGGTATCATAAACATGACTTAAAAAAATAATAAATAGTGTTTTTACATTAGCTTCTGTTTCTTAGATTGTATGTGTGAGGTTGATAAAACGTATTAAAGTTAGTGTTGTTTATATGACTTGATGCATCAAATAAATGTCCATAACGAGGAGGTGCTAATAAAAGTCTATCAATATGTACCCGAAATGCTGTGTTATCAGGAGTATACAACCTTTTAATTGAGAATGACACAGGGGAATGTTTACAAGTGACAATATATGGACCAGTATACTTTGTTTTAAACTTGTCATTTGATTTTAGATATACCAAGACACAGATGTGTATCGAAAAATACTTTTATATCAAATATCGTACCAAAAAAATCATAAATTAAGTAAAATATAGGTAATAAACAAGAAAATTTTATAGAGAATGCCTTTAAACAGAATGAATTTTCTTTTTAACAATTTCCAATATAGTTGAAAATTGTTCATGACTTCGGTTTGTAAGTCTTCTTGCAGTCTGCTTGTGCTTTTACTCATGTAAAAAATGAAATTAATTAAATGTAATCCATGGAATTGATTATTGATATTCACTACGGTATGTTCAATATTGCAAATTAGTTTGTAGTAAACAGAGTTCCTTTACAGGGACATTCAAAAGAATTACGTTACATTACTTAAGAGCAGTTTTATAACCTTTTATAAGAGCAATTTGTTTCAGTTTAAAATTATCAATTCTAAAATTTTATATTACGGTAAAATTAACAAAAGAAAGTCAACTAATAACATAAGCTTTTTATACTTATGAACTTCGTGGAGATACATTGGGATTTAGCATTAATATTTGTTCTTTTAAAGAATGCTACATTGTGACAAATATGTTTGAAAATAAAGGAATCCATGCCGGCTAAATCTGGAAGCGCAGGTATATTTCGAAGTTAAGCACCGATTTCACCAACTAAAAGTAAATTATGATTAGAGATCAACTAAGTATAACAATTTTGGAACTTCCAGAATGAAAATTAGGGTAGCGAGGCGGTTAAGGTCGAAGGCAGTGACTCAGATTTAAACAAAGAATATTAATTTATTAAATCTGATTATTTGTCAAACATTAATCTGAACATAACTCGCAAACGAACTCGATCGAGACATTAGTATGTACTATCTAAACACCAAGCATAATTTAAATCGGTTCATAAATATGATTATTACAGCATAACAAATATCAGATAAATATATATATACATACGTGAACATTTGAATTATTATATTATTTGAATATTGAATTATAGAAAATCCAATAAAACTTGTGAAATGATTTTCTTCAGATGAAAGATTTATCATAAAGCATTATCTTCAAAATTTGCGGAAAATATGTTTTTGTCTGTTTTTATAAGTATAAAAAATGTTATCCTCTAAATGTTTGTTTGTCAAACATTTAATGTATAGAAAATTAATTAAAACATGTGAAATTATTTCATCTAAAAGATTCATTATAAAGCGTTATTTTCAAAATTTTAAAAATATATGTTTTTTTTTTCTGCCTGATAAAATATGAAGAAAAGGTTACCCCGCAAATATGATTCTTTCTCAAGCATTTAATGCATAGAAAATTAAATAACACATGTCAAAGGTTCTTCTTCATATGAAAGATTCCTTATAAAGCATTCTTTTCAAAATTTGCTTAAATCAATAAACAAGCAAACAAACAACAACAAAAATATTCGAGACACCTTCGTAATAAAGAAGATATACGCTATTTATGATTTATTGAAGTTAGATGATAGTTGATCTCAATATAATAAATGGTTCTCATAAATATAGTTGATGCCACAAAGTAAAATGATGATTAGAGATATTTGTGAGCACGATGGAATATTTTGGGACAAAAATTTAATACAGGGTTATATATGCAAATATAAAATTTTCTTTTATTAGTTCTATTTACTCAAATAGCCTAAAAATTTCTAAAGAAAACTCTTTATATGAAAATGGTGTTGTACCAGTATTATTTAAAAACAAAAGGATAATAAAAAATATATATCGATAATTTATGATTTGTTCGAATCAAAAGATAATAGATGAAGTTTTGATGATTGATCCTTACAAATATTGTTGATTACACATAAAGAAATTAATGTTTGAATATCTACGTAGTTCGATTAAAAAATTTCGAGATTGCGACCATTCTTTACAACGAAAGCAAGTGTCTAAAGCAACCGCCTGAAATGTATTCTCCCAATTCTCCCCTACTTGCTCATGTTGGTTTAGTCCTTGTCATGTGACCGAAGTTCACGAGCAGCTGTTATCTTCCAAAGTTAGTTACCTTTGCTCTTCGACGTAAGAAAAATGGCATTTTTTGAACAGCATTGCAGCATTAAATTCTCTGAACGATTAGGTAAAACACAAAGCGGAGGCTACGAAAATGCTAGGAAAGGTGTACATTTATCTGCCATGGTGAGAAACAAGGTCTATGAATGGTAACGACACGATTTTAAAAGAATACCGAGAATCCACCTAAGGCGATGATAAACGCATTGGAAAACCTTCGCAGAAGCCAGACAGTAGTACTTTCCGCTTGAGAACGCACTAACACATTAACACCAACTGTTAAAAAAATTCCTCGTGAAAACCCGCATTAATGTGCTTCCACACCCCCTTATGAACTGGACATAGTTCCGTTTGACTTTTACCTATTTCCAACAAAGAAAAAAGATTTACAGGGACGCCGTTCTAAATCCATAAATGCGAGGAAAACAACATCGCAGGCGACCTTATGGGAGGTTGCAAAAAATGGCTTCCTGCGAAACTTCCAGTATATTTGCGAATGCTGGCAGAAGTATATCGACGCCCAAGGTGACTATTTTGGAGCTGGATATGTTTTGGCGCTGTGAATTATTCAGGGAAATGTTTTTAACAACTTTTTTTCTGGTTTATTAAACCATACTACGTATGAATAAGATGGCAGAATTCACGGGAAATAGAATGTTTTTCAACAAGTATTCGTAATCAAGCAAGCAAACAAATAACAACAAAAAATATTTCAGACACCTGCGTAATAAAACCAAGAGGTATATGTTATTTATGATTTATCAAAGTTAGATGATAGTTAAGAGCAATATGATGAATGGTTCTCATAAATATAGTTGATGCCATAGAGATGAAAGGAATCTTGGAGATATTTATGAGTACGATGGAATATTCTCCACAAAAAAATTAATGCCGGGCTATATACGGAAATATAAACTTTTCTTTTATTAGTTCTATTTACTCAAAAAGCCTAAAAATTCCAAAAGAAAACTTTTTATATGAAAATAACATTCTAATATCATTATGTAACACCTGAAGGATAAAACCAAAAATATATCGGTAATTTATGATTAGTGAGAATTATATGATAGTTAATGATATTTAGATGAAAGGTCTTTACAAATATTGTTGATTACACTAAAAGGGAAGGATGTTTGAAAACATATATGAGTAGGATGGCAGATTTTGTGGTAAATAGAATATTTGAGAATTATTTATATATATATATATATATATATATGTATATATATATATATATATATATATATATATATATATATATATATATATATATATATATATATATATATATATATTAAATTTTAACTAGCTAAAGTACCCGCCGTTACCCAGAGTTATAAAAGTGCTTGTTTCGAAAAATCAATTTCAAAATAAAACATATAATGTAAAATTAGTTGGATGGATTTTGTTCTATCTCATGCGTACATTTTAATATTTCAAAAAGTAGTTGCACATGTTAATACTTTAATAGTATTAATTCAATACTATACCAATTTTGATTTTCATCTTAAATTTCTGATTCAGTGAACTAATCGAAGTAAAAACGAGTTAAGATGGATCATGATACTTATTAAAATCAATAGTTTTCCTTTATTCTGTTATCAGCTGTTTACAAATAGCTGGTTTAGAAGGACGCGAAATCCCATTTCTGCACGAGCCGATTGATAATAAACCGTTGTGCAGATATATTTCAAATTCATGGAGGATCTGCTTGCCATACACAAAAAAGTTACTTCAGTTCTATTCATAACTTCATACACTTTTTAAAGGTACAATAATGACAATGGATGACACAGACATCGCAATTATAGCAACCCTTTCAGGCGGATTTTTTTTTCCGATTCATAAAGGGCCTGCTGGCAAGAGCTAGACATTTACGCAAAAATTTCGTTCAGTTCTATGCAAAACTTCACCCACTTTTATGTGCCACAATATTGAAAATGGTACAAAATTTGCTATTGCAGTGCCCCTTTTCGGCGAATCTTTTTCGAATTTAGGGAGGTCCTACTAGCCATAGCCAAACACTTACACGAAAATGGTCAAACTCTATGCATAACTTCACACATGCCGGTACAATATTGAAAAATATAGAAAAATTGCTATTACAGCACCCCCTTCTAGCGGATCCAATTCAGAGAGGACCAACTAGCCATACCCAAACACTTGCCCAAAAATTGGTTCAATTCGATGCATAATTTCATACACTAATAGGTGATTCAATATTTAAAATGGCGCATAAATCACTATTTCAGCGCCTCCTACAGCGGATTTTTTCCAAATTCAGAGAGGATCGACTAGCCATAGCCAAACACTTATACAAAAAATTTAGTTCATTTCTACATAACTTCATGCACATTTCGGTGGTACAATTTTAAATGTGGCGCAAAAATCTCTATTGCAGCTTTCATTACATATTTATTCTAAAAAAGATATAATACTGCCGATGATGCTGTGCTCTTAATTAAATTTATTATTACCTTTTCACTTTCTCGGCAATTAATTAAAAATGTTTTGCCTATAATCCCATGAAAAAATTAGTATTTTTGGAAACTCCGAAAATATGATGAGCCATTTTTCTTTCACGCAGAAACTTTATTGCCACAAAAGTATCCCATGGTTTTATTAATTAATACACCTTGCACTATTTTTTGACATATCTCCACCGACACTAAGACATTTGTCGTAGCATGCATTCAGCTTGAAGAAACCACTCTGACAAATCTCGGTGCCCTGTGATGCATTGAATTGTTGTCCAGCCAGTTTCACTATAACATTTTTTTGAATTAACGATTGTGTTGTAACACATTATATATATATATATGTCGATATAGCCAGCCCATAGCAACAGGCTTGCTTCAGATGCATTTGGCCGACTCGGCATCTGCCCCATATCAAAGTACAACACGTGGACGCCCTTGTTAACAGCCACGTGTGAAATAATTGTTGCATAGTCAGCACTTTCCCACGAAAGGGCCTCAGCAACAGTACAGAAGAGTCAGAAGGATGCCGGATCCAGCGAGGTGAAGACGTGCTCAGTAGGGTGGAGCGAAAAAAAAAATTTTTTGAAAATCAAAAACGGGTATTTGCCAAAAGTTGCCTTTATACTAGTACATCATCTGCGTGAAATTTTACCGCTGAAAAAAAATGGCTTGAGTCTGCGCTTTTGCTCCAAAAATCGAAATTTTGGGTAGAATTTGTCATTTTTTGACATGTTTTCAAAAAAATTAAAAAATTCCTACAGAACTGGTTAGTATTTAAAAGTGTTGCTTAGACCTTTATATTTAGCTGCTTAACATATTTAAACTATAAAACAATATCTGCAGTCTGTATAATTGGAGCAAATCTGACAACTTTTTGTGAAAAATCAGCGTTAACCTCTCTATTGGAGCATACAACGAAATGTTCTTTTGAATGCATTTCTTACCTAGCTGCTTTCAATACTACTGTGTATATAACTCATAGAGGTGGTTGCATTATCCCACCCGTCTCAACCACCCAATCATCTGGGCCCAGTGTTTTATTTATGTATTGAATTGTTATTTTTTTCCCGAAGACGAGTATAAGTTTTCTATACATCAAAGTAATTTATCTCTTCTTTGTATTCACAGACTTTGGATGATTTGGATCATGCTGATGTGACCTGCTGCACATATATTTTTATACCATGTATAGCAGAAGAGAAGCTGAGTAATGTATTGGGTATGTTCTTAATTAAACCTAGTCAGCAGTCTATTATCTTCATTAAAATTTCATGCAATTAGTACATTATGATTGGAAGTTCTGTTATCACAGCATTCTTTCAATCAATTACATTTTATATGCAATGATTTGCCTAAAAATTGATTGTATAACTCAGTTTCTAGTATTCCATCATTTATTAAACCTATTACAGTGAATATATGCTGAGAAGTTAGCTGTTTAATATTATGATGATCGTCACAGAGGATTGCAGACAAAATTTGCGTGTAAAACAACAATATTTCTAAAGAAGTTTTAGTATGCTTTAAGTCGTTTCCTGTGTTGTTCCGTAGTCTAGTAATTTCTAATAAGATTTTAGATCTATTATTTAGGTGTGTAGTACATTTGGTATAAAACACCCCGCGGTATAAACTTGGATTATACATTTGGTGAGTAAACATATAGACGCTGATTGCCAATCTGTGCTTATATAAAGCGGAAAATTTTATTAACTTTATGAGCTGTCTTTTCTGTGAGATGTTTTCTAAATTTATATGCCCCATTCTTTCTGAGAAATAGCTTTCCTTATGAATTAGCTTTGCAATCTCCGACAGATATTTCTAGTCTGTTCTGAGTATCTTTTTCTCAATTTGAGAAAATAATTTCTCCATTTTATAAAAAAAAATTGCAATAGGAAGTGAATATTACGTAGACAAAGATTTTCCTTATTGATCCAGTGAATCCATGTAGCATAGAACGTTTTATATCGACTTCTCTAATAATTGACGCAGAGGAAATTCACTGGAGTTGAAGTAGCGAATGATTCAATATCGTAGACAATTCTAAGCTTACCCCATGCAAAATGGTTCACAGTGACAAATAAAATTCTCTTAATTTTAAATGAGCACTTATAGTCGATATCCGTCCATTCCCACAATTCATTATAAGTTTATGCCCAGGACATTTCACCATCAAATGTTGTCCACTCATAAAAAGGGGATCTAAAAGTTAATAGGAAATTAACTGGATACGAAAACACTTAGAAAACGGCATAAAACTAATGCAAAAAAAAGTTATTTACAACAGCGGTTGCTTTACACATGGAGAACAAATTTTCATTGCAATTCTCGCTGACGATCACCATCACATTAAACAGCTCGCTTCTCAACATATAAAAAATGCAAAAGTAGAATAAATGATGGCATACTTATAGTTGAAATATCTGAAATCATCTTTGAAGCAAATCATTACGTAAAAAAAATACAATTGATTGAAAACATGTTGTGGTAACAGAACTTCCAATCATTATTCATCAACTGAATGTAAGTTTGATATACATAATAGATGGCCGAATAGATATCCCTTTAATAATATTCCCATGCATTACTCTGCTTGTCATTTTTTTGTATAAACTGTAAAAATATACATGAAGATAGTTACAGCAGCATGTGGATGCAAAGAACTGATGAACAAGGTGGAAGCATCGAAAACATGCCAAATTTTTATAAAGAAAATCACAAATTAATGTATAAATAAAACACTGTACTAAGATGATCGAATAGTTGGGCCGGATGGTATAGGAAATATAGCCACCTCCACGACGCATGTCCAAGGTAGTTTTGAAAACAAGAGCTGTATTAAAAACAACAATTCGTTATATGACCCAATAGAGTGGTAATGCTGTTTTCTTACTAAAAGTTGTCTGTTTTGCTCCAGCTATAGGGAATAAACATATTGTTTTATAGTTTAATTATGTTAAGCAAATAAATATAAAGTTCTAAGCAACACTTTTAAATATTAACCAGCTCTGTAGAAATTTTTTAATTTTTTTGAAAAAATGTCAGAAAATGACAAATTTTACCCAAAATTTCGATTTTTGGAGCAAAAGCGCAGGCTCAAGCTATTTTTTTCAGCTGTAAAATTTCACGCAGTTGATGTACTTATGGTGATTGCTATGGTTACCACGGAAGGTTGAAAATATTTTGTAGTTTAGAATGGCAATGCCTTGAGCGGTTACCATAGCGATCGCAGACGGTAATTTGTTTACATTTCAATTAGTTGGTTGTTCTATGATTGATGGAGTCAGAATTTGCGCTCATAGTTCTGTAGAATAAAAATAGAATTAAGTTAAAACATCTGTGTGTTATTTTGTGACAACCAATCGGGATATTTGGTGACCTCTGGACTGTAGAAAAATACCATGAGCAATTGGCAAGTGAGATTTTCGTAGATTGTTCAGGAGACTTTGTTCCATTGTGATGAAGTAAATCATGCAGAATGATTATGGATATGTTAGCTGCAAAACAGATAAGTACTTCTGAATCATTTTTCTGATATTTCTTCTATTATTTTACAGTAAAAATTTTAACTCGCGAATTTTATTTTGATTTAACTGTGCTTTTTCTATATTAACAATTATAAATCATGTCTAATGTCGATGCTGTTCAAATCCCCATATATAATAGATCGGATCCGGCGCTTTGGTTTGTAATGTGCGAAAGTACATTTGCTTTAGCTACCCCCAAAGCAATAACAAAATCTGTTACAAAATATAGCTATATTGTGTCGCATCTTCCACCCGATATTGCATCAATTGTTCGTGACATATTAATGCACCCGGATGCTACCGATCCTTATGGCATCTTAAAAAAGGAATTAATTGCGCGTTCGGGAGAGTCATCCCAGCAAGAAATACGGCAACTATTGTCTGGGGAAGAACTAGGCAATCGGAAACCTTCAGATTTATTACGTAGCATGAAACGTCGCGCGGAATCCCTAAATGTTCCTGACAATTTAATGTTAGAGTTATTTTTGACGCGTTTACCAAATTCTGTTCAAACAATTTTAGCGGCTGTTTCTGATTTAACCCTTGAAAAGGCTGCGGAAATTTCGGATCGGATTTCGGAAGTTACTCCGTCCCCTCTTTCTGCATTTACCGTGTCCAGCGCGAATGAAGAGTCAATAGAATATAAATTTATGAGAGAAATTGAAAAACTAAATAAGCGCATCGATCAAATTGCATTTTCACGTGGGCGATCACCATACCGTAGAAATTCGAGTAAACCTCGCGAGCGAAATAACAGTGCTAAGCGCGATTCATCTATTTGTTGGTACCATCGACGATTTGGAACAAAATGTAAAGAAGAAAAATGCGTAAAACCATGTTCTTGGTCGGGAAACGAAATAAGCAAAGAGTAGAGGCGACTTATTCTTTGCCTCAGCAGTCACGTCGCCTGTTCATTAAAGACCGGACAACAAATGTTTCCTTTCTGGTCGACACAGGGTCGGATGTGTCAATCCTTCCTGCCAATAATTTACAAAAACGGAATCCACCCGTACAAACACTTTTGGCTGCTAATTCTTCAACTATAAATGTTTATGGTCAACAAACCCTTTCTCTAGACTTTAACTTAAGGCGAAAGTTTAATTGGACTTTTCTAGTGGCAAATGTTAGTACACCAATATTGGGAGCAGATTTTCTCCATAATTTCGAATTGGTCCCAGATCTCCGTCATAAATGTCTAAGGGACTTAAAAACAAAATTTGAAACGACAGGCCACATGAAATGTGCATCCATTCATTCAGTAAAAACAATCACTATTGATAGCATATATAATGAACTTCTAATAAAATTTCCATCTATAACAAAATTACCAGATCCTAATCAGCCTGTTAAACACAACACAATGCATTTTATTACAACAAAAGGACCTCCAGTTGTGGTAAAACCTCGAAGGTTAGCTCCGGATCGCTTGAAAATCGCTAAAATGGAATTTCAAAATATGATACAACTAGGACATTTAAGACCTTCATGTAGCAATTATGCATCACCTTTGCACATGGTTCCAAAAAAAGGAACTGTGGAGTGGAGACCTGTAGGTGATTATCGTGCCTTGAACGCGCAAACTGTAAAAGACAGATATCCGATTCCGTGTATAGCTGATTTTACTGCTAATTTACGCAACACTAAAATTTTTAGTCACATTGACCTAATCAAAGCGTATCATCAAATACCAATCAATCCTGATGATATTCCTAAAACAGCGATATGCACACCTTTCGGATTATTCGAAAGCACATGCATGCAGTTTGGCTTATGCAACGCATCTGCCACATTTCAGAGATTCATCGACGAAATAATACGTGATTTACCTGGCGTCTATGCTTTTATTGATGATATACTTATTGCCTTTAAAAATGAAGAGGAGCATTATCATCATTTAAAAGCCTTATTTTCCAAATTAGAAGAATATGGTTTGTGCATAAATGTTTCGAAGTGCACATTTGGTAAACCTACCATCGATTTCTTAGGATTTCGAATATCTGAACACGGTATTCAGCCACTTCCTGATAAAGTTAAATGTATAATTGATTTTCCACAGCCCACAACTTTATCTCAACTTCGACGATTTTTGGGAATGTTTAATTTTTATAGATCCTTTATTTATAAAGCTGCACACATACTTGCGCCTTTAGTGCAATTATTAGAAGGCCATCCAAACAAAAAGAAATCTCGTTCCTGTGTTCCGAAAACTTCCGAACCGATTAATTGGAACGAAAATGCTGAAAAGGCTTTCACAGATGCCAAAAATGCCATAGCTCAAGCAGCTCTTTTACGGCATCCCATTCCAGGTGCTGAGTTAAGTATATGGGTTGACGCTTCAGATGTCGCGATCGGCGGCACTCTTATGCAATTTTTTAAGGAACATTATGAACCTTTAGCATTTTTTTCCATGAAATTAAACAAGAGTCAGCGGAATTGGTCAACTTATGACCGGGAATTATTTTCTATATATTCAGCAATAAAGAAATTTCGGCATATGTTAGAGGGGAGAAATTTTAAAATTTATACTGATCAGAAACCGTTAATTTATGCATTTAAACAAAATCCCCATAAATGCTCGCCTCGGCAATTACGCCATTTAGATTTTATTTCCCAATATTCCACTGACATTAGACATGTACCAGGTTCCAAAAACACTGTAGCAGATTGTCTCTCAAGAATTGAAATTGATTCTATTTCAAAATCTCCAATCTTAAATTTTGATGATTTTGCAGAAGCTCAGAAAGATGATTCAGAGCTACAAAACCTGCTGCATAGTTCATTGCTGAAATTGGAACTGAAACCGTGCCTCATTTCTGATCGTAACCTACTATGTGATACTTCCACAGGTATGCCTCGATCCTTAGTTCCTAGCTCCTTTCGTCGACTGATATACGAACATTTGCACAACCTATCTCATGCTGGCATAGCAGCCACCATAAAATTAATTTGTTCCAGATACGTATTGCCAAATATGAAACGAGACATCAAAAACTGGGTTCGTTGCTGTGAGTCGTGTCAAAGATCCAAAATACAAAGGCACACCAAAGCACCTCTTGGCACGTTCTCTCTTCCTGATGCACGTTTTTCCCAGATTCACATAGATATTGTGGGTCCCCTGCCTCCATCTGACGGTTTCAGCTATCTTTTAACGATTATCGACCGATTTACCAGATGGCCAGAAGCTATACCCATATCTGATACACTAGCCAAAACAATTTGCAATGCCATATTCAAGGACTGGATTTCAAGATTTGGTTGTCCTTCACTCATCACCACGGATCAAGGTCCCCAAATGCGATCAGCGATTTTTGATGAATTTACGAAAATGTTGGGAACAAAGAAGATCCGAACCACAGCTTATCATCCTATATCCAATGGCATTATCGAAAGATTTCATCGACATTTAAAGTCATCCATCAAAGCTCACGAAACCAATAAATGGACTGAAGTATTGCCGATAGTTTTACTAGGCATTCGCACAGCAGTGAAAGAAGATATACAAGCTTCTTGCGCTGAACTTGTTTTCGGCACTACGTTGAGACTGCCATGTGACATGCTGGATGAATCTTTAATCCAACCATGCAACGAGAACTTCGTCACTCAACTAAGAAACACCATGCGGCAGTTAAATCCAGTTGCTACATCAGCTCACTGCCACGAGAAGTTCTACACACACCCTTCCTTGACATCTTGTTCACACATCTTTCTAAGAGTGCACCATGTACAACCTCCATTGTGTCAACCATATACTGGTCCTCACAAAATTCTAAGTAGAACTGGAAAAACCATAACAATCGAACTCAATGGTCGTAAGTCCACGGTATCAATAGATCGTGTGAAGCCAGCTCATTTGATTCCTCAATCAGACTTGTTGACGAAAGCTGTTCCAGAGAATTCTAATTTAAAACTCTCTGTTAAATCGGACAGCAATCCTGACCAAACAAAAACTATCACACGTTCGGGCAGACATGTCCATTTTCCTAAAAAACTGGCATCTTACATTACTTCCTGAAATTATTCTTAAAACTGTTCATTTTTGCATATCTATATATTATTTCTCTATTTTGTTATATTTCTTATTTTTGTTGCATTTCAAATTTATTTCAAGGTATATCTTTGTAATTTTTTTCAACCAGCGTGAATTCTGACCTAAAACAAAAACAAAAAAACTTAAAAATAATTATAAATTATATCGTTTCTTCGGTACCCTTCGTCACTGGGGGGATACTCTATGGTGATTGCTATGGTTACCACGGAAGGTTGAAAATATTTTGTAGTTTAGAATGGCAATGCCTTGAGCGGTTACCATAGCGATCGCAGACGGTAATTTGTTTACATTTCAATTAGTTGGTTGTTCTATGATTGATGGAGTCAGAATTTGCGCTCATAGTTCTGTAGAATAAAAATAGAATTAAGTTAAAACATCTGCGTGTTATTTTGTGACAACCAATCGGGATATACTAGTATAAAGGCAACTTTTGGCACCTACCCGTTTTTGATTTTCAAAAAAAATTTTTTTTCGATCCACCCTAGTGCTCAGCCGAGCTCTGGTTGAAAAGACCGAAGATGCCCCTTAATCTTAATCTTTTACTTATTTTTCCCTTGTAAATATGTTATATTAACCAAGATTATTAAAGATATGTGATATTACCCCTAGACTCCTTAACTTACATGGGGGCTTCGGCCTACTTGTACCCATAAACATCAGCGACATGAGATAGACGACAGACGGCCGATTTTATCCGTGCCATTGGATTACACCGATAGACAAGCAACTCAACGAGCTCTCCTGAGGATTTATCACAGCGGGAAATGCCACGTCTTTTGAGTGACCGTTCCAAGAGAACAGCTGTGTGAAATACAATTTATGGGAATGACCCATATTTGAAAGTGCGCCGGCTCGGATAAGATACTTTCTCGCTAGTGAGTACTTTGTTTTTCTTTCTTTCTCCACTTGCTTCCACCATGTTTCTCACGGAAATACCACAGATATGTGCTATGCTGAAGTTAGCTAAAGCAAACAAAATTAAACTATTGCACCAGTTCATTTTTGAGCGTGATGACTTGCTCTCTAACAGGAAAAATTTGCGCAAATTTCAAGGATTTGAATTTGCAAGTGACAGCGTTGATTTTCGCGCGAAATTGAATAAAGTAACTGCTCAATTTTCGAAACTGGAATTTATCGGAATTGCCAATTTGTTAGCCATCGAAATTGATGGTACGGAAGAAGAAATCGCTACTCGAATCCTCACGGCATTGACCGACTTAAATTCCTTTGCGAATTCTATTAAAATTGTGACTGATTCTGAAATTGACGACCCCGAACCACCCCCCCTCCCCCACCCTCTGTTAGTACAAACGGCAACATAATTTCCGAGTTTACTAGAACACACGAACCCACTTTAACTAGAACAGTAATTTCATTTACAGATTTCGAGAATTTAATTCCACCATTCCAAGGATTACAGACGGAGAATATAATTAATTGGCTTGCTCGTTTTGAAAATTTGGCACAAGCATTTGCGCTTACAGATGTTCAAAAATTCATTTTCGCTGAACGCGGATTGAGAGATTTAGCTCTTCAATATATTCACAGTGAACCTCATATAACCTCTTATAACGAACTTAAACAAGCATTGCTATCAGAATTTTCCCATTTTGCGTCTCCATCCCATGTTCATCAAGTATTAATGAATCGTAGGAAACGTCCCTCGGAAAATTTAGTACAATATTTTCTTTCAATGCGCGAAATTGCGAACAATGGAAACATCGATGATCGTTCGTTAATGCATTACATAATTCAGGGTATAGATGACTCCGCACATAATAAAGCTGTGCTATTTGGATGTACTAATTTGATACAATTTAAGGAAAAGCTAGTGATCTATGAAGAAATTTGCAATTCGGTCCCGAGTTTTGAAGCAACACCAGGATATGTTCAAAGGGACTCTCGGAAAAACCACACTAGTGAAAAATACAATCAAATTATCTGTTATAAATGTTCGGAAATAAGTCATAAACAATTTCAGTGTAAACGCGCGGATCGAAGTCCCATCGGCTCTAAATATTCTCCTCCCAATTACCATTCGTCCCGTTTGACGGGGCGAAATCCCGAAAATATGCCTTCCCACGAAGACATTAACCCTGTTTCAGAAACTGTTGTACACATCAATACGATACATATCCCTTCCAAAGTGTGTAGTACGGCTGCGATCGTGAAAATCAATAATATTTCTTTTGTAGCGGATGCGAACCCAGTACATAACTTAAATTTTGTCAGTAAAGAAACGTATCAACTGTTGGGATCCCCCCCCCCTTTAAATGATTCATCTGTAACTATTTTCGATGCCAAAATATCCCAATTAAAGCCACTTCAATATTTTGTTGCACAGACTGAATTTAATGGTAATAAGTTCGAAGATTTTTTTTACTTAAATTTATCCCCTATGCAATATTCCGTAATATTCGCTTACGGTAAGAACAAAAAGTTCGTCGAACGAAAATCGTTACCAAACATTTCTGAAAAAAATTCGCCCTCGCATATTCATTCTGCTACTAACTTTTTCCTTCTCAACGAAATGACGTCGACTCCTGTCTCTTCGGAAAATGAACCTACCGCCTGTGTTGTGGAAAACGAAACTATGACAGACGGGAAAGCCCATCTGTTAATGACCTCTACTTTTTCGCTAGCACACCATCGTCCAGATTTGAAATGACAACTCGACGTCATAATTCGACTCCTTGTTTATTTTTGGGTAGCAATGTGTGTAGCACCAGTAACGCCGCAAAAAGAGCCGAACTATACAATTGAAAATTATAGTCTCGACACGCTTGTTATCGTGATAACGAGTTGTTTACCCTTGGGATCCTTGGTATCTACACCTTATTCACTCGTGTGTCATATGAAAGCAAAATACGACTTAATACGGAGATTCTCCAGAAAGAAACCTTTTGTTTTTTTTTCAAGTATACAGAGTCACATCGTTCCAGTGTTTTTATTTTTTTTTTTCTTTTTCCCAAGTTTTCTTTTTCCTATTGTGATCTTACAGTTCAAGACTTTTGTGATGAAGATTTATTTTTTTTCTCTCTGAATTTCGTGTTTGGTGTGGCAAGATTTTATAAATTGTGCAAAAAAGAGATACAAGTGTGTACGTGTGTGTTTATCTTTTTCTAACTATGCAAGCTGTGTTTTTTTTTAGCTTGACATAAAATATTTTTTATTATTATTATTTTCCGGTATGCAAAGTAGTGTTTTATTTTTTGTGCTTTGCCTATATTTTTTTTTACATACGCAACACGTGCTTTATTTATGTTGCGTCACGTGGATATTTACAAACATTTTAACAATAAAAAGCAGTGTTTTATTTTTTGTGCTTTGCCTATATTTTTTTTTACATACGCAACACGTGCTTTATTTATGTTGCGTCACGTGGATATTTACAAACATTTTAATAATAAAAAGCAGTGTTTTTTTTTTTTTTTTTGCTTTACTTATATTTCTTTTGCATACGCAACAGGTGCTTTTTTATGTTGCGTCGCGTGGACAATTAGAAACTGTACTGACTATTAACTTTTTAGTGCAGATGAACAGTTCGTGACCCCCATTATCGCCGGCAATAACCTCCAATGTTTTTCTGTATTTAGCTTATTATTTTCATTATTTCTATTGTCTTTGTTTTTTAGTTGGCCAACAATTTTTTTTTCTCTTTCTCTTACTATATGATTATTATGTATGTCAATCCATACTAGGTATATGCATATTTAGATATTGTGGTTTTTTTTTCGTACTTTCAAGGTTTACAATGTTTTATGTATATGTATATTATTATGATTGTTTTTGGTAAGAGTTTATCTTAACCTTTTACAGGCCAATGTTCCCAATTGGGAACATAAGTTTAAGCATTTATTAAAAAATTTAATTTAATCAAAATCGACCAAAGAAAAATGAGCAGAAATAGTAAAAGAATGACTTTATTTTTTGAAATGGAAGTTTTATTCGTATCATTAATGAGGCAAGGTACAGAAAATCATAAAAATGACCAATGACCACTGGAAAATGATCAGTCATAAAAATGGTTTTTTGAAATAGATTTTTCGAATTAGAATAACTTGATTTTTTGAAATATAAGTTACATTCCCATCATTTATGAGGAAATCTACAGAAAATCATAAAAATTATCAATGGCCACTGGAAAATGACCGCCGGAAGTGACCAATGTTCCCAATTGGGAACATTCCGAAAATTATATATAAAAAAAAAAATCCACCATATTAATCACTAATATCTCTCAACTAAAGCATTAGAAGGCATAATGTACAAAAAAGTAATTTAAAATATGCCTGGATCTGAATTTGGCCTGTAAAAGGTTAAGTATCCCTATCAGTGTACACGTTCAGCTGCGGTCAGCTGAGTGTCGATATAGCGATTGGCCGAGTGTCGATATAGCGAGCCCATAGCAACAGGCTTGCTTCAGATGCATTTGGCCGACTCGGCATCTGCCCTATATCAAAGTACAACACGCGGACGCCCTTGTAACCGGCCACATGTGAAATAATTGTTGCATACTCAGCACTTTCCCACGAAAGGGCCTCAGCAACAGTACAGAAGAGTCAGAAGGATGCCGGATCCAGCGAGGTGAAGACGTGCTCAGCCGAGCTCTGGTTGAAAAGACGGAAGATGCCCCTTAATCTTAATCTTTTACTTATTTTTCCCTTGTAAATATGTTATATTAACCAAGATTATTAAAGATATGTGATATTACCCCTAGACTCCTTAACTTACATATATATACTTTTATTAATATTTGAAAAGTTATTTTTTTTCTTTCTTTTAAAATGTAATTTAAAAGAAAAACATTTTTTATACGTTCTTTTATTATTGAGTGCCGGTTTCCAATTTGCCTATAAATAAAAACGAAATAATAAATAGGTTTTTTAGTATCATTTAATTTTTAGATTTTTGATTTCTTACTTTTCAGTTGATTAAATATAAGAAGAATTAAATCTTATTTATCTGTTTTAAATAACCGTTACATTTATTTCGTATCATCTCAATTACTTTTATAAATTACGTAAAGTTTCACCGTTGTTACTCAGTATTGCAGGTGTTCTAGCCTCTTCCTAAAGGTTGCTACTATACTGTACGCTTTTCACAAAAAGGCAATATTTGATTTATTCGTGCCAGCACTCACTTTAAATTTTTCCAATTGCTTTTATCTAACGATCCTTTATTTACTTGTACGGTTTGGAAATCTATTTTATGCCAATGAATTACCCCTTGGCGAATTTATAATGTAAAAATTATTCAGATTGAGTACAGATAGTGGTCGTGATAGCCCACGCACTCGCAGTTTGTAAAAATGATCAAGAATATATTTAACAATTATGTTCTTCTTTTCAAAATGACATCGACTATTTTCCAGAAGAAAATCTATAAATGGACCGGATAATTGTTTCATTATACTAACTAAGCAGCAATGACGGCCATCACATTGCAGTACTCAGTTACATTATCACAACAGGAGATTGAGGCTTTCAGTACAGGGAAAAGGTGAAAATCCGATATTGAAAGATCGGGGCTATAAGGAAAGGGCAACTGACGTTACTGGGATCAGATTACTGTGGATCAGCGAGAAAAATCTGACCGTTCTTTAACGACTAATACTTTACGGATGAGCTCCTTGGAATTTGATTGGTCTCAGTTTGCTAATGCATAAGTAAGTATGATATGATTTGGCTACGTCATCAAGATGATTCCTACAATGATCGCTATGACAAAAATGTAGCGGTAGATTGGTTGACAGAAGTGTTTGTTTGTAAACATAGATTGAGTATTCCATTTTCTCCCCTCCGAAGAGACGAATCAAATTTTGTGTAAACCTTGATGTGTGTGGTTTCTCTTTGTCGTCCAAGAGCACACCACCGCTCAAGAGCCCGGGTCTCTTTCATCGAATGGTAGACCTGATTTTGGTGAGAGTATCACATCATCCTGTCACTCCTTCATGCGAAAATCCAGGAGAGTCACATCATTCGCGCCTCAGAACATTTTGTGTTCATAATCTGCGAAGGGTGGTACTTTGATTTTTTTTCTCACTAGTGAAATGAGATGCTTCCATATCAATGAGGCAAGCTTCCTTTTTAGGATAAAGTGGTCCATTCATGTCTCATAGCCTACGATAATTCTCATGCATGAAGCCTCATGGCATTCATGTCTCATAGCCTTCGATAATTCTGAACAGAAACCCACTTCATTTTTGCGCCTACCATATCAAGTTACCAAGTCTGATTCTCTGCCTTGCACTCTTGTAATCAGAAGTCAGGTTCCTCGGTTCACATCTTGATAGTACTTTTCTGTAATCCGATACATCATGAAGTACTATGTGAACAATCTGTGAGCATGACAATACACCATGTGGAAGTTAATTAATGAATGTTAAATATGACAACAAAGGGATAATTCCATTTTATCTTCTTTATTGTTTTAAAGTACATTTTCATTTAATGTATTTCAGTAAAAACTCATTAGTGTACGAAATCTGTAACTTTTTTACGCCATTTTACTAACGAATTTCAATGTTTTAAATAAACATATTTCTATATTCTACCATGTATATATCTTGTAACGCCTAAAATTAAATTACTGATAAAAGAAAAATACCTATAAATAATTAAGTAATTACTTCCGTTAATTATAATTTCCATATTTCCTTTTGTTTAGACATAAAAGATAAGTGTTGTTAAAATTTAATGGCGTAATAAATGTTAATTAGCTTCTGAAGGACCTTTATTATTTTGAAACATAAGGTTTGTGCGTATGTTGAAATTATCAGTTTGAATAAATATTCACAATATCTTAATTAGTTAATTATTTTATGAAAACAGTAATAATTTGCTTTTACGAACAAGTTTCTTTGTGTTATTGAATTAATTTAAAGTACCCCATTACTTTTAAAATGTCAAATGCATATTTTTGTCATTCATTTATATAAATGAATTCTTCACAAAGAAATTGATAATTCCAATAACTTTTTATAATCGAATACAATCTACAGTTAACAACATATTCAATATACAATAGCAAGGATGAAGAAATGATGGTACAGTATACAATATGAAATACTTTTAACACTGCCCGAGCACTGCAAGAAAATTTTAGTTTTTTAAGATGAAAGATGTTTAAATAAAGAATTTCGTAAATACACAACATGTTCGAAAACCTAATTTCTAAGATAAGCATCTGGACTTTACTGGCACACACACCCAGAGCAAAAATTGAGCACTCGCAGCTTGGCGAGTCTGATTGTTCCTTCATTCGCCAAATAAAGCAATTTTGTACAATATGGCGCAATGGCGAGAGGCAGACTGCCTGTTTATATTTACTTTCTACAGAGATGGAGTATTTCAGTTGCCATATAACTCAAATGATATTAAAAAAAACAATTAATAACTCAAAATTAAACTAAGATGCAGTTTTCAAACAAATTGCAATTAAAAGCACATTTCTCCTATACAAAGGTGTAAAAATTGAAATTGTGCGATACTTAGAAGTTAAGAAAAATTGCGATAAAAAGTATCAGTATTTAGCTGTACGTACATCTGCTTCGCTTTACTGCTGGCTGATGTAGCAGTAGGTTATTGTTTTCGGACGACACATTATTCGGACGACATAATTGTTGCCCGTAAGAAATACCATATGCTAATAAAGAATAAACTAGAATTTCAATTTAACATAACATATTATAAATCAATCCTTCTACATAAATAATTACATAACAAATATATTATGTACGAAAATCCCGGTGTATCCTTGATATAATCAGATATATAGATACATTAACTTTTTTATGCTCCATTTTCCTTTAATTCATTTACAATATATGGACGCTGCTCTGTGCATTAATCTAAAATTGAAGCGGGTAATGAAATCGAAATTTCTGTTCAAAACTGGCTTTGATAAAAATACATTTAGCTCTTGAAATGATATAACGTTCTGCAGGAAGCAAAATCGATGTTTAAAGTTATCGAAAATATCGAGAATTGTTTGTATATTAGAATGAAGTTAACAGTGTGTTTGTAATGTAATACAACCGTTGAAGTAAAGATAAAAGAATATGGTGAAAAAAGTATGTTACAAAATGAATAAAGGAATATCTTAAACAAAGAAAAAACAGTTAAAGTAAAGGTGTGAGTTCAGCATATAATATAAAAAAAACTTATTAAACAGAAATTTTAAATTAGCATCGGAAAATAAAACGAGTGTAAATCTTTATAGAATGAAAAACAAAATTTTGATTTATGAAGTTAGATATAGCCCATTCTACTCTTAAATCGCGAAACTATGTCGTCTTCATTGACGACATAAGAAACTAATTGGAACTTACACGTCAGACATACCGAATCAGATGCATTCGTATTATAGTGAAGTTTTTAAAATATACAGTACATGGCTATTTCCATGAGTACTAGTAGTGTAAGTCACAGGCTACGATTTTTGGCTACCATTATTATAGAACGAAATAAAATGTGATTAATTTTATTGGCACATTCTCATTAATTGAATAAGGCCAAGCAGACTTTTCGAAAATAACGGTGGCTAACAAGCAAAGCAATTAATAAGTTATGTGACTTACACAACAGAACCCATGGAATTAGCCACATCAGATACAATACAGAATTTGAAATGCTTTGTGTATCCCTTTACATATTAAATATTTTTTATTATACTGGTATTAACTTATGGTAATCCTCAGTAATGTATAGGAATTTCATAAAATGTGAAATAGTTTAATGTAATTAAAAAGCATTCCAAACAATATCCCCCCATACTATAATGTAACATAATACTTTTGTTTGGCCATGTATATTAATAATAAATATTCTTTGCACGACAAATTGTACATAATGTATATTTCAGTATCTCTTTCATAGATTAATATAAATTTTATTATGTTCGGAAGAAAGTAACATCATTAAATAGCACTTGAAACTATTTTTTTCCCATTGATTGTAAAGTGAGTGGATCTTTGCGCTTCTGCTTATGTAACCAATATTTCTTAAATGCATTAACTAAATCAGTTTTTTTCTGACATCTTTGTAAAATGCAGTTCAGATATTAACTTGTATTTTGTTTATGGACTGACAAACTCCATTACGGATTCTAAATTACATTTCTTTGTTCAAAGTTCAAAAATTCAATGAATATTTATGACTGGAAAAGCGAGGTCTCGCAATCTGATATAGGACCTCGCAATCGGACTTTTCTGTAGTGGAAATAATCATTGACTATAAATTGAAGAATGATGCGAAATAAATGAATGTTGTGCAAATAACTTACTGCACAAATAACTTACCTCGAAGTTGTGAATGCATTTAACACTTTTCTTCAGAAAGAAACCAGTTTATGGTAATGATGTCGGACTTTGATAATAAGGCAAAATAAAGTTTCGTGACTAAGTTTTATTTTTAAAGCTATATTAAATTCTTCCGATGATTACATCGAAACGCGTACGCACATATTCAGTTTTATTTGTATGCATACATTTTTATGTGCAAGAGTTTTGATCACATAGATTTGAGAGATGTATATTGTACAATATTTAATGTATACATTCCTAATTTTCAAATGTCATTCCACTGAAAGGAAGTTGGAAATTGCACGTGAAACGGGGCAAATGAGGTGCGTTCGCACTATAACTATTTTTATAAACATTCAGATTTGGAAGCAATAGCTGTTAAATTCTTGTGTAAAAATGTATGGCTACAAAGTATCATACGATTATGTATCAATTCAGTAATATAAAAGTAATAAGGCTCCATATTAAAAAGTATGTAATCAGTATGGAAAATTTAAAATCATTACCTATTACGAGATGTCATTCAATTGATTACGTAAGATAGGATTTAGTAAAAAGAAGAAAGCTTTTATTATTACCTTTTTATGTTCTGATCCAATTTCATAATATTTGAAATGACTCGACAAAATTCTCTAAAAATATATATAAATGAAATTCCAAACCATATATTTTGTAGATTTGCGCTGTTTTATGGATACAGACGAACAGAATAGATTACGTTTATAAGTGCATCATATTTGTATAAATACGAAATTAACCATAACGTAATGGAATATTTTTGAGTGAATCTGTAAATAAACAATGAACGTTACGTATTTTATATTCAATACCGATCACGGCATAGTAAATCTCAGTAAGATTTTTCTCTAATCTTTGTAAACTACAGTTCAGATATTAATCTGTATTTTGTTTATGAATTGACAAACTCCACTACGAATTCTGGATTACATTTGTACATCCAAAGTTCAAAACTTCAAAAAATATTTATTATTGGTAAAGCGGAGTCTCGCTGTCTGATATAGGATTTCAAATTCCTTTCGTGTAGTGAAATGAATCGTTGATTTTAAATTTAATAATGATGTGAAATAAATGAATATCGTGCAAATATCTTACTCCACTTCGTTTTTGTGACTGCTTTTAACACTTTTGTGCAGAAAGCAACAAGTTTATGGTAATGGTGTCGGACTTTGATAATAAGGCACCATAAAGTCACACGAATATTTAGTTTTATTTTTAAAGTTATATTAAATTCTTCGAATTATTACATCGAAACTTATATACACGTATTCAGTTTTATTCGCATACGTACATTTTTATGTGCAAGTATTTTTATCATATAGAATGAAAGATATTTATTATTCAATATTTCATTTATTATGCCATAATTTTCAAATATTATTCTACTGAAAAAAGATATAATAAAAAAAATATTGCCCAGTTAAACTGATGGCATTGAGCTCACAGGCTACGCATACTAATTGTACATTACAACCTTGTATTTTCGTTAATTCCGTTCGAAAAAAAAATTAAGAAGGGGAAACAGCTCTCCCCTTTCTCCTTTTTATACTTAATCATTGAACTTCCTAAACTATCAAGTACATGCTTTATCATATTAAAAAACTTATATCCAAAATTCAGAGCAAATCGGATAATTCTTAATAAAAACCCATTTAGCAGTTATATAATTTAAGAGGAGTTATTTCCCTCTTTTATACTTAACCATTAAACTTCCAAAACTATTCAGAGATTTGAACGAAATCTGACAATTCTGTTTGAAAAATCCATTTATGCAAGTTAAGAGGAAGGGCATTAGAACCCCCGTTCCCCCTGTTTATACTTATTCAATGAACACCTAATAACAGCCATGGACTCGCCTCATCAGAATGATCCTATATCTAAATTTTGAACGAAAACTGTTAATTCTGCATGAAAATCCCGTTTATATCAATTAAGGAGGGGCATGAGCCCCCCGTTCCCTCTGTTTATACTTATTCAATGAACACATAATAACAGTCACGGAATCGCCTCATCAGAATGATCCTATATCTAAATTTTGGACAAAAAATGTTAATTCTGCATGAAAAACCCATTTATATCCATTAAGGGGAGGGGCATGAGCCCCCCGTTCCCCCTGTTTATAATTATTCAATGAACACCTAATAACAGCCACGGTATCGCCTCATCCGAATGATCCTATATCTAAATTTTGAACGAAAACTGTTAATTCTGCATGAAAATCCTGTTTATATCAATTAAGGGGGGGGGGCATGAGCCCCCCGTTCCCCCTGTTTATACTTATTCAATAAACACATGATAACAGTCACGGAATCACCTCATCAGAATGATCCTATATCTAAATTTTGGACAAAAACTTAATTCTGCATGAAAAACCCATTTATATCCATTAAGGGGAGGGGCATGAGCCCCCCGTTCCCCCTCGTATACATATCGAATGAACTCCAAAAACTAATCAGGGAAGCGCCTTATCAGGATATACCTATATACAAAATTTCAAGTGGATCCGATATTTTTATCATGAGTTATCGCGTTACGCACGAACATACGAACGTACATACAGAACGGACGGGCACATAAGCTCTCAGGCTATGATAGCCTGTGAGCTAAAAAGACGTTGATCTCTTAAAACACTGTGTATATGTATCTTTATGAATGGATGTATGCACCAAATCTTATGTATATATATTCCTTAAATCCGTTATTTAATAAATTTTATTCTGGAATCTTTGTAAACTGCAGTTCAAATATTAATCTGTATTTCGTTTATGGATTGAGAAACTCTATTACGAATTCTGAATTACATTTGTTCATCCAAAATTCAAAACTTCAATAAATATTTATGACTGGCAAAGCGAGGTCTCGCAGTCTGATAGAGGAATTTCAAATTCCTTTCCTAGTGGAATTAATCATTAATTTGACGAATGATGTGAAATAAAAGAATCTACAAATCTGCAAATATCTTACTCCACTTCGTTTTCGCGAATGCTTTTAACACTTCTGTGCTGAAAGCAACCAGCTTATAGTAATGATGTCAGACTTTGATAATAAGGCACCATAAAGTCACAGGAATATTTAGTTTTATTAATTAAAATTAAATAAATTCTTCTAATTATGACATCGAAACGTATACACACGCATTCAGTTTTATTTGCATTCTAGCTGTTCTGCCCGGCGTTGCCCGGGTTCATCAAAAAATAGCAAGAGTTGAGAAAAAACTTTAAAAATCATAATAAAAACCTCGAAATTTTTTAAAATGCTGCACGAATTTCGTCTAAACTTTGTTGAAAAGAGATGGGCTAGAAAATTGGATTATTTGTACTAATGTGAAAAAATCTTACAAATCGCAAAAAAACATTAAAAATCTCATAAAAATATAAAACAAAATTCAAAAATTGTGTTTCAAAATTCGAATAAACTTTGAAGAAATGAGATCAGAATTTAATAAATTTGGCCAAAAATTGAACCTTTAAAAAATCGAAGAGGGTCGCGAAGAAACGTAAACATTGGTTTAAAAATGGCAAAATTTTCAAAAATCACGGAACTCAAAATTTACTCTACTTGGATAAATGTTTTGAATCTAATTAATGTGACAATGTAAAAAGCATTGAAATACGAAAAAACTGCTAAAAAATCGCAATAAAAATCTTTAATCGCACAGGAGAAAATTTATCATATTAGCGAAGAAATTAAAAACCGAATTCCTTTTCCGTATCTGAAAAAAAATCGCCGTGAACTCAAAAAAAAAAAAAATAAAATAAATAAAAATAAAAATAAAGCATACTGCATTAAAAATTGCTGCAGATCAAAATAAGAGAGCAAAACAATTACCGTAAAGGATAAAAACTTGCAACCAAACTCTTATTAATCTAAAAATTTAAAATCGAATTCCTTTAAAAAATGAAAAAATCGGCGCAAAGCGTGAGAAATAATGAAAACATTGCTAAAAATTGCATTAAAAAATAACTAAATTTCAAAATTCGTAAATGAAGTGTAAATGTTTGAAATTAATTTCCTTTTCGAACTTTCAAAAAAACAGCCGTAAAATTCAAAAAACCAATAGAAAACCATTGAAAATACATCCCGTGAATAAAAAAATATTCTAGTCGTGTAAAACGTAGCAACCATTCTTTTTTACATAAATTACAAAAAAAAAAAAAAAAAAAAAAAAAAAATCGACACAGAACACAAAATATATCAAAAATCACATTGAAAATCGACAAAATTAAAAAAAGGTAAATGGTGAAATTTACTATATTAGGCTAAAAGTTTGAAACCAAAATAATTTTCTAATTGTTAAAACACCACTATGGTGAGGATCGAAAAAAATAGTATTAAATCGCATTAAAAAGTTCATTAAAAACGCATTGAAAAATGCACTAAATATCGCTAGTTATTTTTTAAATTGCCGTAATCAGAATTTCATCAAACGGATAAAACATTCTAATCGGAAATCTGAACTTTTTGATTATCCGGTTGACCAAGAAACTCTCGGGGTCAAACCATAAGAATAAACTACATTAATCTCGGATCGTAAATTCCATATTTACTTGACATTAAACATGTTACATATGTTTGTTACTTCATCAAGTGGTTTTTTTCCTTTTTATTTTTATATATATTTGTATTAATGTTTTTCTAAATTATCTTTTCTTTCATTATTTAACATAAAAATTACATCGATTTGCATAATTTGGCTTGTTTCACGATTGATATAATTTGGCGAAATTGGTCGACAGAATAATAGGAATAATAGTAAAAGGAAATCCTTTATAGATAATAAAAAATCGACACGGAACACAACAATTGTTGAAAAATCGCGTTACAAATCTCTAAAATTATATTATATTAAAAGTTTGAAAACAATTTTTACTTCCGAATATCAAAAAATCACCATAAAACTCGAAAAATTTCTAAAAATTGCATTGAAAAGTGCATTAAAAATCACTAATATTAAAAAATCACAGGAGTCAAAATTTAGTCTAATAGGGTAAAACATTGTAATTGGAAATATCTCATGAATGACAAAAATCCGACATCAAACGCAAAAAATCTCGAAAAATCGCATTAAAATTAGCTGAAATTCATAAATCTTAACAGGTAAAATTTAATACATCAGCCTGAAAGTTTTAAGCAAAATTCCTTTTACTAATGTCGAATGATAGCGGCAAAATTTACATTAAATAATTCACTAAAAATCCAAACTTCGTTGCACGAAATCCAAATAAATTATAATGAAAAGAGAACAAAATTCACTAATTTAGGTCGAAAGAATGAAACCGCTTTCCTTTTCGCTAATGTGGAAAAATCGCCTCGATCCACAGTAAAATTCGCATATGAATTAAATTTAAAAAGAACTGAAAATCGGCCTTCAAGGTGTAAAATTTCATACATAACTTCGTGCAGCGGTCTCTCCAGAGCATCGCCAGTACTTTAAAAATTTTAACATGCGTTATAAACTACCTTAAAATGTAAAACAGATCTCTTTATTACATTTCCTAATTTTGTTCGCGCCCTTCCTTTCACGCACCCTGAAAATTTGTCACACCATTCTTTGTTTACATTTTTTATCATGTATTATAAACCATTTTAAAATTTAAAATAAATCACATTGTTATATTTCCAAATTTTAACAAAATCGCGTTCTGTTAGTTCCATTTTTCACCACCAGCTAGCGCACTCTATTCTTCAAAAACTTTATCAAAACGATACTCTGTTAAACAACCTATCAGGTGATATATTACTCGAGGGGGTAGCGGTCTTAAGCAAGAATTTAAGATATTTTATGAAATTGATATTCGAAATTAGTAGTACCTAAATTTTTGACATTTTAGGTAGATTTCACAAAAAAATACTACTTATTGCATTCTCAACAGCTCAAGTTTTTGATAGAACAATTATGAAAAAGAAAAAGATGCTAAACGCAAAAATCTTTAAAAAAATCGCATTGAAAATCGCATTAAAAATCGTTAAAATCTAAAAATCGTAACAAACATAAAATTTAGGGCATTAGGCTAAAAGTTTAAAACGATTTTCTTTTTATCAATCTCAAAAAATAGCCGCAAAATGAGAAAAAACACTAAAAATCGCATTAAAAATTCGTTAAAAATTCAAAAATCGCTGTACAAATTCCGAATAAACTTTGTTGAAAAGAGGAAAAAAATGCTATTTAGGGTTGAAAGAATGAAACCGTATTCCTTTCACTAATGGGATAAAACCGCAAAAATAATGCTAAAAATCGCCTAAAAAATTATTTAAAAAAATCTAAACAAAAAATCGAAAATCGGGCTTCGAGGTGCAAAACTACATGTAAAAATGTACCATCCCTCCAAATTTTGTAACTCTACGTGCAGCAGTCTCTTCAGAACAGTGCTGACAGACAAACATCCTTCTCTCTTTATTATTATAGATATACACTTTTATGCGCAAGAATTTTGATCACATATAATGAAATATATTTATTATGGAATATTTTATTTATATATTCATAATTTTGAAATATTATTCCAATGAAAAAGACATAAAAAGATGCTGATCACTTTAAAAAAAACTGTGTATATGTATTTTTATGAGTGGATATAGATATATGCACAAAAGCTTATATACCTATATTTCTTAAATCCATTAACCAAATTTTTTTTCTGGAATCTTTGTAAACTTCAGTTCATATATTAATCTGTATTTTGTTTATGGATTGACGAATTTCATTACGAATTAAGAATTACATTTTTTCCTCTAAAGATCAAAACTTTTATGATTGGCAAAGCGAGGTCTCGCAGTCTGATAGAGGAATTTCAAATTCCTTTCCTGTAATGAAATCAATCACTCACTTTAAATTGAAGAATGGTGTGAAATAAATAAATCTCCTGCAAATATCTTACTCCACTTCGAATTTGTGAATGCATTTAACACTTTTCTTCAGAAAGCAACTAGTTTATGGTAATGATGTCGGAATTGATGATAATAAGGTACCATAGATTATCATGACTATAAAGTTTTATTATTAAAGCTATCTAAACTTCTTTAAAGATTACATCCTAATATATGCACATATCTTCAGTTTTATTTACATGCATATACTTTTATTTACAAGAATTTCGATCACATAGAAATGAAATATATATATTATAAAATATATATATTATAGAATATATCATTTATAGATTCATAATTTTCAAATACTATTCCATAAAGAACAAGATAGAAATTGCACGTCAAACGTGGCAAATGTGGTGCATTATTACTATAACTATTTTTATAAATATTGAGATTTTAATGCAATAGCTGTTAACTCTTTCCGTCACACTGTGCCCGGTTTTGGATAAGTAATTTTAATTCCAAACTTGCAAACGGCACCAATAATATTTTAGTAAAATTTTGCTTTTACAATAAAAGCCTAAATTAAGGGTTTCAAAGTGTCTAAAAAAATCGTTTTTGAATTCCGGTGACAGTCGTTAATTTCTCATTTTACTAACAGATTTTGCCCTTGCCGTTGAAAGGGTTAAACATTTATGCCAAAATGCATGAATGCAAAATATGATACGATTGCATATCTTAAATTCCGTAATAATAAGAAAAACGAAAATAATAAGAATCCGTCTTAAATAGTGTGTGATCAATATAGAAATCCTGGAATTATTACCTATTTCGGTGTATCTTTGAATTGATTACTTATGATAGGATTTAGTATGATGAAGAAAGCTTTTATTATTACCTTTTTAAATTCTGATCCAGTTTTCATAAAATTTGAGATGACTCGAAAAAATTCTCCAATAATTGCATAAATGGAATTTCTAACAATTTATTTAGCAGTTGTAGTTGTTGTTGTTGTTGTATGTATGTCGGCCAATTATCTACACTATGGAATATAGGCCCTAAGGGGTGGGATGCCCTCCGTGGGGGTCTTTCTAAGGGAACCTAACCAGTATTTACGCAAGGTTCGAAGAAAACCAGGGAAAACTCCGAACGGTTAGACCGACGGTCGCGATTGGGTTCGAACCCAGCACCTACCGTCTACCAGTTTGAGGTCAGAACCTCTCGGCCACTGGTGGGGCAATTTATTTAGCAGACTTCCGCTGTTCCATGCAAACAGACGAACAGACCAGATGACAATTATAAGTTTATTATATTTATATAAATAGGTAATTTCCCATAAACCATAATGTAATGGAATATTTTTGAGTGGCTCTGTAAATAAACTATGAAAGTTACGTACTTTATTTCCAATACCGAACATGGCATGGTAAATCACTGATTCTAAATGGAAGAATGGTATGAAATAAATGAAGCTCGTGAAGATGTCTTACTCCACTTCGAATTCGCGAATGCATTAACACTTTTATACAGGTTTATGGTAATGATGTCGAACTTTGATAATAAGGCACCATAAAGTCTCATGAATATCAAGTTTTGTAATTAAAGCTGTATTAAATTCGTAATACTTATAATATATATTCTACATAAAAAATAAGAATTTATATTATAAAAAAATATTTTGCTTCTAATAAGTTGTATATTAATAAAAACATTTAAAATAATTTTAAAAATTTTATTTACATGTTTCAACTCCTATTAATAGAGTCATCCTCAGAATGTAAATAGAAAAATAAAAATTACAAATTTAATGAACGTGAAAATCGGAATAAAGAATTATTGAAAATAAATTAAATGTATCACGCGCTTTTTAATTTCGAAATTGTCCATGGTCTAGTTAAATAATTACCATGTAAATTGTCTAACCATTCAATCCGTGTATTTGGGATGCGAAATGATAGCGTACCGTTACAAATATGTGAACTTTTTAAATAAATTCAATTGATTCTCTTATGAATAATTTTAAATATAAATTAGACCTGTATATTAATTTACTCTCGTTAAAAAGTATGTTAATGTTCTCTTTTTGATTTAATCTGGATAGTGCGGTTTTCTTCCTATTCAGTTTTATATCTGTTATATTTTATTTACGCCTGATTTTAAATTTACGTTGAATCATGCCTATATAAATTAAAAAGCGCATGGTACATTTAATTTATTTTCAATAATTCTTTATTCCGATTTTCACGTTCATTGTATTTGTAATTTTTATTTTTCTAATTACATTCTGAGGATGACTCTATTAATAGGAGTTGAAACATGCCAATAAAATTTTTTTAATATATTTTAAATGTTTTTATTAATACACAAAGTCTTAGAAGCAAAATATTTTTTATAATATAAATTCTTATTTTTTATGTAGAACGAGTGGAAACCCGTCGAATTCGACGAATGAAATGTTTAAAAGACCCGATCGATTTGGTTTTTAAAATAAGCAAAAGTAATTACATTATTGAATCAATATATAATAAATATATTTCCAAACTGAATGTTAAGTTTGTCAGTTACAATTTTGCATGCAAATATTCGCACATCTTCAGTTAAAATTGTAATCTGAGTGCCGGCGAAAACCAGAAATTTTATTTTATATGCACTCACAGAAAAATAGTTTTATTTAAAAAAAAAAAAAAAAAACTAATTTCATTTTTACTATGACATTATTTTCGCTAACTGAGGTCATCTGAAAGTAAAATATCAATCTCAATGTCCATAATGAAAAGAAATTTTGAAATGTAATATCGTTATGAGTAAAAATGCGATGTTTTAAATAGTGACGTCATTTTCTCTTCAAATGTATTTTAAAAGTTACTGTTATTAGTAATATGAAAAAGGCATCCGTAATAATATTGTAATTCCCATTTATCTGGTTGCTAAATGACATCATTTTCCTCATTTGAAATTTTTCTTATTTTGCTTTAAACATTAATTTTTATCATAAATTATTTTCTGTTATTTTATTTACATTATTATTATTATTTCTCAGTAAATATATTTTTCTTACCTGAATTAGTGCATAATCATTTTATTGTGGTTAAATTTTACGAAAACAATTAACTTTTTTCTTTTAAATGCAAGAACATGTTCACTGATCAAATAAAGCTTCTGATTGGTGAAAAGTGATAAAGGAAAATAATTTTTTATTGTCGAGAGAAAAGCTAAACTGAATTGCCGCCATTTTGAGGAAATATTGTAAAAAGCATTTAAAATTAAAAATAAAATATAAGAATGGAAATAAATTAAAAAATAGCTAAAATGGGCACAACTACAAATAAGTAGCTTTCATTAAAAAAAAATATCAAAATCGGTTGAATAGAAAATTTAGGACTGATGATTAAAAAAACAGCCAGGTCTTTTAAATATATAGCTTGTATGAATGTCTCGTTTTAACGGGCAGACTATGAAAAAGTGGGCCACAATTTTTGACACGACACTTTATATCTTGTCTGAAAGAAATAGCATCGGAGGCTAAAAAAAGAAATTATTTATGATTTACCTAATAAAGGTTTTGAGATGTTTTCTTTTAACCTGATTCGAAAAAAAAAATATCCAAATATTGTGTCATTTCAAAACTTTCTTTCACATTGAATTACTTTTTAAATATTATGTTTGTTTGTATGTATGTCGGCCAATTATCTACGCTATGGGATATAGGCCCTATGGGGTGGGATGCCCTCCGTGGGGGTCTTTCTACGGGAACCTAACCCGTATTTACGCAGGGTTCGAAGAAAACCACGGAAAACTTCGAACGGTTAGGCCGACGGTCGCGATTGGGTTCGAACCCAGCACCTACCGTCTACCAGTTTGAGGTCAGAACCTCTCGGCCACTGGTGGGGCTTAAATATTATGAATATACTTTTTTTTAAGATAAATATTTTCTTTTCATAATAATTTTTCATTAAACTGATTTTTTTCTTCTTTTTATCATTATTTATTTTAAATCAATGAATTAACAGGATTTTTTTCGAGATGTTTATATTATTTTCCATTGGAGAAAGCCATTTCATTTCTTTTTTGAAATATAATTATCGCCAAAAAATTAATTGTTGCAACCTTTTCGTCGAAAAAACCGAAAAATACGAAATATATTACGAAAAATCAGAGTTCTCCCTGTATATTTGAATTGCAAACTTCCGCAAAAATATTTCCAATCGAATGATGCAATCTGAAAAAAAAAAATCCGTCGGGTAGTTTTTGAAAACACTCGAGCCGAAGTTTTAGAACTTCTGCTTTATAATATATATGATATATATTAATAGTATTACGATATAGTTATTAGTGGACGTAATAAAGACTTAGTGTTATTTTTTACATTCATATGTATTAAATTTTTCCGATGATTACATCGAAACGCGTACATACATATTCAGTTTTATTTTTATGCATACATTTTTAAGTGTTAGAATTTTGATCACATAAAAATGCGATACATTTATTATACAACATTTCATTTACACATTCAAAAATTTCAAATGCTATTTCAGTGAAAAAGAAGATGAAAAACAGTTTATCTCTAATTGTAGATACGCATTCAGATATTATATAAAAACATAATATAATATGTATAGCAAAAAATGTTTCATTTAATTTAATGTTTTTTTTAATTAATCACATACTTTGACCTTTAAATAATCCTACAAATTATTAGATTAATAAGTGAAATTAATTATTTAGAACTGAAACTTAAATAATAATAAGTAAATTATGCTATTTAATAGCAATAATATGTATTCTACTACAAATAATAATAATAATAGCAATATTAAAAGAAAAAAATGAAATCTTTAGTTGTTCTTTAAATTGTCATAAACTTTCATATGCTATTGAAACATAATTTTTATTAAATCCATTGTATACAGGAAATAATAAAATAATATTATTATATGATTGTAAAAGGAACGCTTTAAAAAATTTCCGGTAATTTATTAGATTATTTATAACCACTGAAATAATTGTCAGATCTGAATAGTAATAATATGTATTACTGAAATAATAACAAAAAGATAATAATTAAAAACGAAAAAATTAAGATCTTTAGTTGTTTATATATATGAAGAAGAAGAAGAATGTAAAATATTGGGTTATTCCATGTTTTAGAATGAAATATTTTTATGGTAATTTGGTGATTTTAATAAAAATTTTGTATTTTCATAAAAATCAGGGCTCCCAAATGGTCCGTGAACTGAACATAATATTTTTAATAGAAAATTTCATATTAGGTTTCTACAGCATTTGTTCTAAAACTAACCTCCAAAGGCTCGATCTTAATGCAACTGAAAACTTTATTTTATGAATTTAAACATAAACAGTGAGAGAGTTTAATATATTTACATATACATATGTATATATTAAATTGCATATATATATATTATTTGTTGCTGTAATTATTTAATTTACCTCTGGAAAAAAATATTTTCAGAGGTAAATAAAATAACTACTATATATATAAAAAATTCTTATTCAGTAAAATTATTTTCTTACATTTAAGCGTATTCAAAAATAAAAGCCAGATGTTTCCATAGCAACAAAATCGAATTGACAATGCTCAACTGGACTTTGAACTTGAAGCAGTTTTAATTAATTGAAATTTGAATTTAGTTTTAAATCTCAAATTTTGGTGGTTAAATATGAATGTAAATACATATAAATATCCATATAACGAAATTATACTTAAAACAAACTAAAGCTGACAAAGCCAAATTAATAAACCAAATTATTATAAAACCAAATATTTAATTTATCTAAACAAGTTGAACATGAAACTTTTTCCCTTTAAAATGCATTTTACATGAAACAAGTAAGAAAAATCATCCGTTAAGCATAGATTTTGAAACACTTTCCAACACTTCATGAAATCTTTAACAAAACTTCGTTAATTAGGGAAATAAGAGTATATAGCCAAATATGTATTCCAATACTTTTTAAGAGCCCTGTATTTGATCTGTCAGATTATACACATATTATAAAACAGGAAAATTTAGTTTTGCAAAAAAAAAGGCTTAAAATTTCTTTTTGAGCAAATTTTACTAAGAAATGGGAAACATACTTGAAAACTTTTGTTCACCCCTATAGTTTACATTGTACCTTTAATACACTTCAGTAAGAAGCTAAAATTCATTTTAAACTAAAACAGTCTTAAAACAACTGAAATCACATTGTTATAAATTATCATTCATAGGTGTGTACCATGTACACAATTCTTTGCGTGGCCCTGTATATAATTTTATCTATATTCTGCAAACATTCCTTTTTAAATTGAATGCAGTTCAGCGTAAAAATGTATACCTTATTTAAGAACCACCTTTAAGTTATTTACGCTCATATTCAGCAAAGTTGGCGAGCTCTTTTGGATAACCTTGTATATCAACTATAATATTTATACGCACCCTTATAATGTACAAAGATTTAGTGAAACTTAAATGCGTATATAATAATTAAATTGTATTACATCCATCTATCTGCCATTATTGGAAACATATACAGTCCGACGGAAGGAATATACTATTTGAAATCTTTTGTATGCCCTGTAAATGTAATGCACTTCATATTATGCAAGACAGTATCATATAATTTATATTAAGCCTCAGTGACATACATCAATTTTGTTATACATGAAACAGTATATTTTTAAAATGTCGCACGCTATTCTCCTCCTTTACCACTATTCAATGGAATTATTTTGTGTGGCCCTGTAAAGGAAAAATAGCTATATTTTCACCGCTTATTTTATAGAATGCATATTTTAGTGCACCTCTTAAATGCATGTAAATTTTAATATGTTTGTTAGAGTGTAACATCTAATAAACGCCTTTGAAATGAATTTTTCCCATAGGCCATAATGTAATGGAAAATTTTTTACTCTCCCTGCAAATAAACTAATCATGGTAGAAACTTCATTTTCAATAGGGTTCGTGCTAAGGTAAACGTCAATCACATACGAAAATTCCAGGGCAAATCAAGTATATTTACAGATGTGAATGCGCGGACAGACATATAGACTGACAGACAGAGAGACGGATAGACTTACAGACGGACAGACAAACCGAATGCATAAGCACTTTTCAAACAATGCATAAGCCTTTTTCATACTTTTGGAAAGTGTTGTAAACGTTAAAAATCATTTGAAACGATTTTTCCCCATAGGCGTAATGTAATGGAAAACTTTTGATTGTCCCTGTAAATAAACTAATCATAGTAGAAACTTCGTTTTCAATTTGGTTCGTGCTAGGGTAAACCTAAATAAAGTCCAAAAATTTCATGGTAATCGGAGTATATTTACGTGAATTAGAGTGTGGCCAAACGTCAGACAAACCGAATGCATAAGCACTTTTTAACTTTGTTGGAAAGTGCTATTGAAATTGCTTTTCATCGCAAACCGATGATAAATCGCCAAATAACGAAGTTTTTATTATTTTTTTACAGACAAGGTACGGAGGATCCGCCGAAAATATTTTTATAAACGTATATATCCTCAAGGTACGAGCATTCTGTAATTTATTCAGAATTTTCGAATATGCCCGTGTGGAGACCTTCCTTGTTAGTATTTTTAAAACTGTGTTATAGTACGAACGCACATGTCTTTCCACACTTCATGTACAATTTCCGACTTAATCGTTTTCATTTTTATCCGGCACTGAAATCCGGCATTTTCTCGATCCAGATGATGCCAAATTTTTTATTTTATACTGTAATTCGTAAATTATTTCGCCGAATTATTTCACGTGTTATTTTCCAATATAAATTTCTATAATATATTCTGATATAATATTAAAATTAATAGAGTTTTAATTGAACATTTCAATGCTTGCCGAAATTCCAGTGTAAAGACGTGATCTTAAGCTTTTTTTGTTGTTGTTAAACATAATTTGAATGAAGACATAATTTCCATTTGAATAATTTTTTTCGTTTCTTATGTCAATATGTTGATTAAAATGTAATTTGTGTGTGTGTTTTGGCCGATTTTGCTTCGCTCACTAAACTTTTCTAGTGATTTGTTATTATTTTATCCGTTTTCATATACAATTTTTAGTATTATTTATGGATTTTTCATAAGTCTACAATTAGACATTTTAACCATCGAAGGCTTTTGCCAAAGACAGCCTTATCAGTATGTTGTTTTAGTACTGCAAGATTTCTCCAATTGCCTAACATAGACAATTGTCTAACCTTGATATCTAAGTAAAGCAAGCCACCTACACTGTTATTACATCATTTTAATATTTTTATTCAATATTTTCTCATCGAATTTTTCCGGTGACAATATTTCAGAATATTTATCAGTATAAAAATGAATCATAGTTTTTCATGCTTTCGTTGTATTGCTATCCAGTAATCAGCCACCAACCCTTGCATACTAGGCTTATGCGGTGATACAAAAATGGCGACTGCCGAAGGCGGATTTTTTTTAGATTATTTAGTGTCTTTTAAGTATTCGTATCAATTATAATTTTTAATTTCTCCGCTTTGTTTTTCTGATTTTTAACAAGTTAGAAAAAGTCTTTTATAAAAAAAAAACTGGTGTCTGAATTTTAGGGACCGTACATACGTTAAAACAAATACACTTCCGCAGGCGCCATTTTTGTGACACCGCCCAGGTCTACTATTCAGGGGGTGGTGGCCCAGCTTCTTGGAAATGTTTTTATTTATTTTTTTTTTTTCGTTCTGGGTAACATATAAAAGATTTTACTACGAGTTATTTTTGTATTTTAGAATTGGGTTTCTTTACTTCTGTCCTGAGCGACATAAAAATTGTATTTTCAGTCGATTATAGAGGAATTTTTCATAACGCCGTATGTTCCATGTATCATATGTCTCATGAAATGATTATTTCCTACAGAGCGAAAAAATGTACAGACTGGGAATCGAATCCACATTTTTGGCGCACAGGGCCAATGCTTTACCGTTTAAGCAACTTTATTAATTATAACATTTTAAAGACAACAAAACATTTTGAATTATTCTGCTAATAACTTGATTAAGTCATATCGATTTATCATTAGGGTGGATCGAAATTTTTTTTTTCACATTGTCAACACCTACCTATGCGGAAAAGTTGTTCTCTTGAATGGAGATTAAAGGAAAAATTATTAAAAAAATTAATTTTAAATTTTACTATTGCCCCAATCAGGTTGAATTTCGAAAAAAAAGTGAAAAAAGACCTAACTTTGGTTAGATGATTTTTGATTCAAAATAATAGTTAAAAAAATTATCCCAAACCTACCTATGCGTAAAAGATGTTATATTATGTGCTGAGTATGAGAAAAATAATTTTAAAAATTAATTTTCAAATTTAAATTTGCCGCAATGTGGGTCAAATTTATGTATTTGAACGTTTTTATGGTAAAAAAATCAATGTTTTTTTTTTTTTTTTTTTGTAAAATAAAATATAAATTTTAGCTTCTTTAACATTTATTCCAATAAGTGGATATTTATTTGATTACAATATAAAAACTTTAGTTTCTTATTTAACCGCTTCTTTATTTTTAAATCAACAAAAATCGTCAACATTACATTTGGCGATAATGACGTTTGGTACTGAAAATCGGCATAAGATTTTGTAATACAATCCGATTTTTTTTAAACCGTATCTTATATATAATCCATACGCAACAGAAAATGCTTCCATTACTATTTTGATTATTAGTTTTCTAGAATGAGCGTTGCGTGAATAGATATTATTGATAGTAGATGTTATTGTCACTGGAATGATTGCTGGATTTACTATTTTTTCTGAAATCATATCGTTACTAAATTCCTCAGTTAGTGGAGGTTCGACAAATTTTCCTATTTAATTACACCTATGTAATCCGTCGAAAAAGGTCAAAAGCTGGTAAATGAAGAATATAGCTTATTTAATGTAATGATTAGGATTAGAGCAAACCGTTTGATTTCACTCGTGCGCTTTTAGAATTCGTCTACTGACATAAAGGAAAATACAAAAAGCTTCTCACATGCAGCGAATATATTTATTTTTTATTTCATCAGTGAAACATTTGTGCCCAGCCGCGGTTCCATCCACGCTTCGAAAAGATGACATAGTGAACCTCATTGGTGTGTAACTAGCACAAAAGCATTGTATTGGAAGCTTGAAAATCAGTTCTATATTTCGAATAACACACGCTTTAACATCTGTTAACAGATGTTCCGTCACAACCGATCGCAACCAACTTTGTTACATGCATATTATTGTTAACACATGACAAAAAATGTTCGTCGTTTCATCATTTTAAATTATTTAGCACTCTCCCAGAATTTATATATATGTGGACGATGTATTCGGAACCAAGTTCTTTTTTCAAGCTCAAGTCTGCTTCTATAATGATTTTTCTTCTGTTGTCTTCTAGTGATGTAATCTGTCTTTACACCCATCAAAGTTTAAACAAAATGGTCATGATCATAATCATTTACAAATGATTAAAACGAATGACTAAAACGACAGAGTGGTCTTTGGTTTGTTTTGTCATGCCGAATTTTTTTTTCTGTCAATAGCATTCTATTCATAGTTATGTGAGATAATGCCCACATCTTGAAGTGCACCTGACACGATGGCAGGCACCTGCTTGGTCGGAAATGCCCAAACTGTCCAATATTCTGGCTGATGCCAATCTTCATCACTACAGGTGGTGTAATACCTAGCTCATCAGCGTTTTTGCTTTTCAGTGATAGCTGATAACGCAGAAAAGTGAGTTTGCTCGCACTACATCGGTTTAGTTTACACTCAATATTCATATTCAAATCAATGAACTAAAAAAAGGCAGTGTTTTCGGAAATGGTTCACAAGACTGTAATAACTTTCAATATCTTATTTTGTTTTTTATGAATTAAGAAGAGTGCAATATTTGTCGTGAGACAATTTATTTTTTCTTAAAATGCTGCAGTGGTAAATTATTGAGATTGAATCTCATTTACAGGTCACTTCTAACTTAATAGCAACTCCTTCTCACTGGCAAGGAATAAATAGATGTAGACCGATTCATTGCTTCGGGTATTTTTTAAATACCAATATATAAATTTTATAACGTTATTGTAATAGGGAGCCTATTTACTGCCATATCAACGCCAGACCCAAATAGGGGGAAATTCATAACTTTTTTTTAAAATATAGCAATGCCATGGTACAGTAATATTCAAAGTACACTAAGCTACACTATACACAAGCAGACAAATCCTTCACTGAAAAAACTGGAACTGCCAGTTTTTCGAAACTTTAAACCACTTGCAACAGTATTAAATTTCGATATTAGTTTATTTTTTTTTCCACTTAATTTCCATGCAGTATGATATCTCTTATGCAAAGTTAGATTTCGATTGATATTTAACTGATTATTTTGCGTGAAAAAAAAATCAAACCAAAATAAGACCTTTTTCCATTTTTTCCAAATTTTATCTGATTTTCAACTTTTTTGTGACAGTATTAAATTTCGAATTTATTATTTATTATTTTTTTTCCTTAACCTCCATACGATATAACATCTTTTACGCATTGTTGGATTTTAAAAATTATTAAAATAATTACTTATTGACAAAAATCATGTAACCGAAATTCGTTTTTTTTTCAATTTTTTTCGAAAATTCAACCCTTTTGTGGCAGCATTAAATTTTAAAAATTATTCTTTTATTATCTTTCCCTTAATCTCCATACAATAGAACATCTTTTCCGCATAGATAGGTTTTGATGAATGGTATTTTTTTTTTATTTTTTTTATATATATATTTTTTTTTTTGCCATAGACAATCGATCTACCCTATTTATCATGTGATTATGATAAGAATGTAACTAATAAAAAACAGCATGATTGCTTTATCTTGTTGAATGAAGTAGCGGGGAAAGTGGGGAATGTTTATAAGAAATGGAGGTAAGTGAAAAATTAAAATCTTAAGAAGAGGAATCTGAAAGAAGACCGCTGATGTAGGTTATTTATGTGATCATGGTATTAGATCTTTATACTCATCTGGTACCGTGTACTTTTCACACCGTTAAATAACATTGTGTTATTTAACGAAAGTCCTTCTAAGAGAGTATTAGATTAAAATTGGGATTCCGGTTTTCGGCGGATTTACACGGTTTAGGGGTGAGAGATTTAAAAAAAAACATGTTTTTACAAAATGTCTGTCTGTGAGTCTATCTGTCTGTATGTAACGTAAATTTTGTGGTTGCACTATTTCAAGAACTAATGCACAGAATTTAATAAAAAATATTCGGATAGTCCCTGATATAAACTATATCTGATTAGATTTTGATGTATATTTCCCAAAAGTTGGTGCTGCTATGCTGGCTTTTTCCATGATTTCCACAATAGCTATATCTGAAGAACTGAAAGTCGACGGACTTTCATAAATTTAGATTCCATTTGTCCTTGATATATTATGGCTCTGATTACGTTTTGGTTTATATCGCCAATAGGTGGTGCTGCAATGAGATACTATTCATGATTCTCGCAATATCTATATCTCAGGAACTAATTCACGAATTTTCATCAAGCTTCAAATTTCGTTTTTCCCTGGTATAAATTAGTATTGTTTAGTTTTTGGAATAAATCGCGATTTTGCGCTTCTGTGCAGTTTTTTTTACGATTTTTCGGATGCTTCTATCTCAAATGCTAATGTACGAATTTTCATCAAATTTCAGAGTCAGTTAGAACTCCAAATAAATTGCTTTAATTAGTTTTTTTTTCTTTTTGTTTTTGGTAAATTACCTAACCGGTACGCTGCCATGTTTCCCTCTTCTAGAAATATAGATAGAAGCCATATCCGACTAGTTTTTAAATTAATTTAAAAAAAATTCATTATTTTACTTATAAGATTAAAAAAATTCAAATAATTTTCTTATACACTGTATGTATTTAAATGTTTATACGCATCTCAGCATTTTGTGACATATTTTTAGCAGCCACTAATTAAATCAGTTGAATAATAGTACAATTTTAAATGACATTTCAGGTATTCATCATTATTTTATTAGCGAACTTATAAAAACCGTTCCAAAATTTAAAGTACTTTTCTATGTTCAGCTTTTATAACTTCAGTAATTATTTTATGGAAATAATATAGACTCTAGGATACGGATGTGAGAATTTGAAATTCTTTAAATGTATTGAAATCAATGGATATTTTAAAATTGAAAAATGATGTACAAATAATTTGTGTTTCAAACACCTAACTATACCTTCCATTCTGCAATGCATCAAATAATTTTGTTCAAAAAGTTTCCGACTTATAGTATCTTTGTTGAATTTTTATACTGAGGTATCACAAAATGCCATATACAGATTTCCTTTGGTATTTAATATATGAAGGAATTTTATGATAAATGCATTCATAATAAATATAAATAAATCAGTTTTTATGTGTATCATGAATTTTCATACATAAGAATTACCTTTTTATCAAGTGCATTTTATAGGATTTTATTTAATTATTTATTACATTAAAAAAATGTAAGACATCTAAAAAAATGTAAGACATAGTTGCTCTTTAATTGTAAAGAAATATTTAGAAGATATAAAAATTTACTACAGCTTATTGTTGTATATGTCACAGTTTGTTCAAAGTTATCGATCAGCTGTATGTAGATTGTTATTACTTATTAAATTTATTATTCTTTATGTTTCTACTAGATGCATTAATAATTATAAAATGATGCATTAATAAAATACTAGCAACAAAAACACATAATTTTTTTTTTAATTCTCACAGATTCTTATATAATGTAGAAGTCATTTTATTATTTTTTTAATATCTGTAAAGAAAAATGATACTGTTTACTTACTCATCCTACATAACCTTGCAATCGTTTTGAAAATCGAAAAAAAATTATTGACGGATTTACACGCTTCAGGCACTGGAGATTACAAAAAACATATTTTTAGAAGAAAAAATTCCCATCTGTATGTTTGTCTGTAAACGCCCTATCTCCCGAACAAATGGAGGTAGAAATTTAAAATTTCGTATACACTTAGTATGTAGTAATAAAAAGCAACCTATTAAATATCAGTAACCTCGATTATTTGGAAATATTCATTTCGATCTTTCGAAACATTCGTTCTGATGAAAAATACATAAAAAATTTCATTTTTTTTTAATATTGAGTAATGGTTGTAAAAGCTAGTAAAAAATATAAATTTTTGATAAAGAAGGAAATTTATTGGATAATTAGTTGTCGAGGTATTTATAATCTTATTTTCTACATTCTTCGATTTTTCAAGACCCTCTATCCCTTTCCGGCACACTGTGCCCAGTCTGGGATACCTAATTTTAATTCCAAACTTGCAAACGGCACCAGTAATATTTCAATAAAATTTTTCTTTTACAATAAAAGCTTAAATTAAGGAATTCAAAGTATTGAAAAAATTCGTTTCTGAATTCCGGTATCAGACGATAATTTCTAATTTTAGTAAAGATTTTGCCCGTGCAGGAAAGGGTTATTTCATTCAAATTTAAATTAAAACATATCGTTCAATTGGGAATGGGACACTTTATCCAAGTCAGTAAACTGTTAGTTAATAGGTTTACCATTTTTAGAATTATAATAATATTTCTTTTACTACTTGATTATAACGTCGACCAAAAGCTATCGCAAACTATAAATGCCAATTATGGCTTATGGCAAATTTCATCTGCACTTGACATTAAATACGTTATATGTGTTTGTATATCATAACTGATTTTTAATTTCACGTTTTAGTTGTATTTTTATTAATTTTTTACTAATTTATTTTTTATTTCGTTATTTAAAATTTAAAAAATGGCAAATTGTATAAATTACGAGCAGTTTGGCGATTGGTATAATTTGTCGAAATAGGTCGATGAGATAATCAAGTAGTAGATAATGAAGTAATAGAACATTACTATACATTAGAAGTATATAAATATACATTTAAATTTTATTTTGGAATTGCAATACATTTTAAAAATAGTTCACACATGTTTTGTTTCTATATTTTATAATATGCATATCCAAAATGGGTAAGTATTATGGTGATCCCCGACGACTAGTTTCTTAAAACGTTAAAACTGGTGAGTTGCTGCCTAATTTTTAAATAGCCTAAGATACTATACAAAGGTAACACCGCATCTTTTTTATCTTAAACTTTAAAAAAAATCTGCATATTATTATTAATGATTAGGCTTGTATGCACACATTTATTATTTGCCACAGTTTTCAGGTAGCAACAATTTAAATCAGTTTTTCATATCATTTTTAAAGAAAAAAGTTCCAGGTATAATTGAATAATTTATTTCTGAATAACTAAACTCTGCTCAGGATATAAAAATTAAATTTATCTGTATCCAAAATTTACAACTTCGATAAATATTTTATGGATAGTAAAACTGATTCTCGAATACGGATATGAAAGTTTCAAATTTCTTCTATCCAGTAAAATTAATGTTCAAACTTCGTTCCCAATTTAGGTTTACATATGTATATCCAAAGTTCAAACGTTCACAAACATTTTATGAATAATAAAACGTAATATTGAATGAAAGTATGGGTGTTTTCAATTTTCCTTCTGTAATGAAACCATTCATGTTTTTAAATAGGATGATGATGTAAAATGGTATAACTCTACTTTGGTTTCATGAATGTACTAAACAGTTTTAAGAAAAAAAGCTTTTGATCTATGGCATTGGGGGGAAACTTGAAAATAGGACACTATAAAGTCTCATAATAGCAAATACAGGGTGTCTATAAAAGAACTCCGGGGTTTTAAAAATTCATATCTCACTAACTATAAAAGATAGCAAAATTTAGTCAATTTCTCTGAAAAGAGTTGCTCCAAAAGTAAATAAAAAAATAATTACTCATCTTTCAGCTTTCTGAAACTTTACCAAACAATTTTATAGTACGCTTAAAAAAAGTAACCTGCATAGAAATATTTGTGGTTAAGCTGGTATGCACACATTTGCTGTTTGCCACAGTTTTCAACAATTTAAATCTGTTTTTTATAGCATCTTAAAAAATGTTCTTTATATTCATAAATAATTTATTTCTGAATAACTAACTCTGCTCAGGTTATAAAAACTAAATTTATTATCCAAAATTTATAACTTCGATAAATATTTTATAGATAATAAAACTGCCTTTCGGATACGGATATGAAAGTTTCGAATTTCTTCGATCCAGCAAAATTAATGTTCAAACTTCGTTCAAAATTTAGGTTTACATATGTATATCCATAGTTTAAACATTCACAAATATTTTATGAGTAATAAAACGGAATATTGGGTGAAAGTATGGGAGTTTTCATTTTTTCTTGTGTAATGAAATCATTCATGTTTTTAAATGGAATGAGGATGTAAAGTAGATGGTTCGCATACAAACATCTAACTCTACTTTGGTTACTACTAAACAGTTTTAAGGAAAAGGCTTTTGACCTTAGATAATGGCGTGGAAATTTGTAAATAGAACACCATAAAATTCTATAATAGTAAAAAATAATTTATTTATTCATGGTTCGTACGGGTACCGTTATTTTCAAGGTGCAATACCAACATTTCTTTGCAGAAAAATAAATATAGTTCTAAAGCGCGAAATTTCGTCTTATTTAATTATGAATTTTTTATAAGAAAATTCTGGTATGGAAGAATTTCCTAGTCATGAAATTCCAGGATGCGTACGAACCTTACACAATACATACACATAAATACAATATGCAGTGTTAAAATGTATGTAGATTATTATTACTTATTTAACATGTCCTTATACATTTTTATATTAAATGCACTAACAAATGTAAAATGAAATATTATTAATTACACTAGCAGTAAAACACATTAGTACTTTCTAATTCTCATATGTTCTTAAATAGCATAGAAGACATATTATTATTATTATTTTAATATCTGTAATGAAAAATAATACTTTTTTCTTAAAACATTAAAACTCGTAAGTTGCTTTTTAATTTTTATGTAGCGTAAGATACTATACTAACATAACACCGCATTAATTATTTTAATACACATAAATAAAATATAATTACTGATCTTGTACTTTGCTGGAACTGTATCAGACAATTTTATAGTGTGCTTTAAAAAAGTAACCTGCACATTAATATTTGCGGTTAGGCTGGTATGCACACATTTGCTATTTACCACAGTTTTCAACAATTTAAATCTGTCTTTTATAGCATCTTAAAAAAATTTCCAGATATTCATAAATCATTTTTTTCTGAATTACTAAACTCTGTTTAGGTTATAAAACTAAATTTATAACATCGATAAGTATTTTATGGATAGTAAAACTGCCTCTCGGATACGGATATGAAATTTTCAAATTTCTTCTATCCAGTAAAATTAATATTCAAACTTCGTTCCCAATTTAGGTTTACATATGTATATCCAAAGTGTAAACGTTCACAAATATTTTATGAATAATAAAACGTAATATTGGAAGAAAGTATGGCTGTTTTCAATCTTCCTTGTGTATTGAAATCATTCATGTTTTTAAATGGAATGAAGATTTAAATTAAATGGTTCGCGTACAAACACCTAACTCTGCTTTGGTTTCGTGAATGTACTAAACAGTTTTAAGGAAAAAACTTTAGAGCTATTGTTATCGTGTGGAAAGTTGAAAATAAGACACCATAAATTAAAATAGCAAATAAAGCCTTTGTGCAAAAATGTTTAAAGATAGAAAACCAACGATTATAAATGCACAAATAATGTACGAAAAAATATCAAATAATGTATGCTGCCTTTTTATACATTATTTGTGCATTTATAATAGTTGATTTTCTATCTTTAGGACACCAAAAAGTCTCAGAATAGTAAATAATATTTTTTCTGCTGTGGAAAACATTGTGATGAATACACACATAATACACACACATAAATACATTTTGATTATCATACATGCACTTTTATGTCGAAGATTTTTTTTAACATAAATGAAGTGATTTTATTATATATTTTTTTTCAATATTATTCCATGGAAATAACCAAAAGAGTTGGAAAAAGAGTTGTTACGTGATATTAAATATGCTTTCATGTAGTATTAGCTACTATTATCTTCAATATAAAACAATAATCCTCTAATTTAAAAAAATATATTTTTTTTCTTTGTAATTGCTTCAAATTTTAGAAAGTATAGAGCATAATGTTGCATTAAATTAGCTATTAATAGTAGGATAATATAATTTATCCTATGTTGTTTTTCTGAGTTTTTAAATAATATATACAGGTTGTATCTAAACTACTGGGCAAAATTTTATGGAGTGATCGTATAGATCAAGACAAATAATATTAAATGGGAAACTATTTTTTACAGTTATTTTTTGCATCTCATTAATTTTTTTTTAGAAGTTTATACATAAACTTAAATTTTGAGCTCATAATATGTGGTTAAATAGCGCAAACTGAACTGTGTTCAATGGGATTGGGTAGGTTCAAATTTCAAATGATTATAAAAAAGAGAAAAATTGGTCAATTGATTTGCGGTTTTCACTAAAATTATTCTTCATGTCAGTATTGTCTTGAAAATAAATTATACTGAAAAATTCCAAAAAATGTCGATAGAGGGCGCTTTAGACTTTGGAGTAACTTACAACTATTTTTTACCGTTATTTTTGCATCTCTTACAATTCTTTTAGAAGCTTAGACATGAACTTAAATTTTGAGCTGAAAATCTGAATCGTTGAGAGTTGTTAAATAGCACAAATTGAACTGTATTTAATGGGGGTGGGGACGTTCAAATTTAGAATGATTATAAAAAACGGAAAATTTGGTCGATTTGTTTGCGGTTTTCTCTAAGATCATTTTTTATGTCAGTATTTCCTAGAAAATAAAGTTTAAAAAATTCCGTTAGAGAGCACTTTAAACTTAAGAGTAACCAACAACTATTTTTAACCGTTATTTTTTTTTTATCTAAATAAATGTTTAAAAAGCTTAGACTTAAATTTTGAGCTCATAATCTGAATCGTTGTGAGTAATTAAGTAGCGAAAAATTGATCTGTGTTCGAAGGGTGGGCAGGGTAACATTTCAACTCCTAAACACAGTTCAGTTTGCGCTTCTTAACCCCTCCCAACGATTCGGAATTTGAGTGCAAAATTTAAGTCTAAGATTTTGCAAGCATTTAATTAGATACAAAAATAACAGTTAAAAATTGTTGTTGGTTACTCTAAACTTTAAGGCGCCCTCTAACGAATTTTTTTTTTTAATTTATCGTTAAAATTTATTTTTAAGGAAATGCTGACATAAAGAATGGTTTTAGAGAAAATCGCAAACGAATCGACCAATTTTTCCGTTTTTTATAATCATTTCAAATTTTGGACCCTAAACTTTGATGGCGCCTATCTCCTTTGGAAGACGTGTGGGACCTTTAGTTTCCCATTTAATATTATTTGTCTTGATGTATACTATCACCTCTTAAAGTTTTGCCCAGTAGTTTAGATACACTCTGTATATCGTTACGGCATTTATACGCATCGATGTATTAAGGGGATTTTAAATATTTAAGTACCAGAAATTTCGTAAAGTACTCGTTGCTACATCTGACATGGAAGGTCTTTATACGGGCATTCTTAGAAAATTATGAAAAAATTACAGAATGTTCATCTCATGAGGTTTATTAAAAAAATCCGGCGGAACCCTGATAGAATATTCGTAAAACAATAATGAACAATTCGTTTGTTTGGCAATTTATCACCGGTTGGCGACGAAATAAAATTTCAAAAAATACCAAAAGTGAAAAACAATGTCAATGTAAAAATGTCAAATACTTTTTAAGGAAAAATGTTTCATGTTGAACTATTTTTTTTTAAATATTTACTTAAATAACTTTATTTTTTTTAGGCTTGTTATAACTATAGTTTTGTCATATGTATATTTATATTGAAAATTAGCCAAGAAATTTTATGAATTAAAAAGAAAATTAATTTACTTAAATTTGTTTCAATCTCAAAAGTAAGTCCACTTGTGGCTATCTATCAATTTCGTTGCTATGAAAACAAAAACTTATTCGATATTGAAATGTATTATAACAGCTTTCTTCATCTAGTCTTTATTTTAGGATGCGCTTAAATATATGAAAGTATTTTTTAATAAATAATTATTTTTACAGTATTAAAATTAAATAATTGCTTCAACAAGCAATATGCACATGTAATACAATATAATATAAATATTAATCTCGTTCATTGTTTAACTTTAATTCATCAAATACCATTTACAGGCATTCCTAAAATCTATTAACAAACAATTTTCAGTTGCATGAAAATCGTTTGCTTTGGCGAGGAAAAATTCTGCTCTCCAAATTGCGTGACGCTTTCGTCTTTTTAAGCCAAATATTTGAAAGTATTTTATTTTTAAAAAGTTTCTACTGTTATTCCGCCGCTAAATTTGACTGATCTTTTATTACATACATAAGTAGTTTAATTGGTATTTTTTCAAAATATTCTGAGTATTCCCAGTATGGAGATCTTCCATGTGAGGTATTTTTTTCTCTCATAAAATAAAATATATATTACTATGCGAAAATTCTGAGAAAAGGTGCTTGGAAATACTTGAAGCCTGCTAATCTTGTATTGTTAAAAATCTCTGTGAAACTACAGAGAATCTACAGGTAATCCGTTATTTTAAGTCTTATATATAATGCAGAGATTAGAAAAAGCGAGATTCTGTTAAATGAAAGAGAGGTTATTCTGTAAATTTAGAATAGACTCTGAAAATTGACATCCTTATAATACACAAGATTTTGTAAATTTAGTTTTAATGATAATAATTTAATTTTTAAATTTTGTAAATCACTCAACCGTCAAACTTCAGTGAACTTAATATGATCTGAATTTTTGGAATAAATTTGCCATTGACAACCTTGACACAATGTTTTTCTAAACGTCCTCGAGTTGAACCTTGAACCCGAAACATCTTGATAGCGAAAGAATTCTTAACTGACTATGCTATAGGGTCTGTTGGCAGTGTTGAATTCAGACATTTTTCTCCAGGAGGAACTTTAGTAGCTCCGGGGGGGAGGGCTATTATAGAGTTCCGGAGGGGAATTGCAATTTTTGATCATTGAAAATACAAAATCTCAAATATTCCGGGGGGCATTTCATTGCTCCGGGGAGGAATGTCCCCCCGGCCACCCCCTGAATTTAACACTTGCAGTTGCTATTGCGTACAATGTATGTCTTTTATGATTCAGAGAGAAAAATCCCCAATAACTCCAATGGGGGATTTTTCCCTTTCTAAATTATTCTAAGTTAAACAAAAATATTAATTTTTAAATTAAATTTTTCTCTTTCATATTTTTAATAAAATTACGAACGGATTTTAAAAGTGTGCATTTTTAATACCAAAATTTATCAAATAGAAAAATAATTTTAAATAAAGACACGGAAATCCCTACAGGGAATTAGACATAAGATATGGGAAATGTACAGGGTGTCCAACAAATAACACCCTGATTTCAAAATTAAATTTCTCAAAAACAAAGATCAATAGAATTATGCAGCAAACGGTTTATTTATCAGGTAAGCTGTAAAAATCTTATACAAGAGTTTCGAACGGTAAATATTTTGAAAAGATTGCGTTCTGATTGCAAAGAATGCTTTGATTTGACATTTTTCTTGCTTTAGATTGCTGCCAGAGAATGTGTTTTTCGGCTTAAAGCGCCATATTTCATATTTTTTTTTAATTAATTTTTTGAAATTTCGAAATTCTAAAAATTTACTTCGAAAAATCTTTAAAATATTGCACTGTAAACTGAAAAAATATTTCTCTGGCAGCAATCTAAAGCAAGAAAAATGTCATATCAAAGCCTTCTATGCAATTAGAACGCAATTTTTTCAAAATATTCACTGTTTGAAATTTCTGTGTAAGATTTTTACAGCTTACCTAATGAAAAAACCGTTTACCGCATATTACTATCGATCTTTGTTTTTGAGAAATTTAACTTTGAAATCAGGGTGTTATTTGCTGGACACCCTGTATGTAAAATAATGACCGAGAAATTCAATTGAATGCATTTAACTGAACACTAGTGTAAATTTACAGAGTCTCGATTTTTTTTTATTTTTACAGAAATTTTTAAGAGTGACAGTTATGAAGAACAATTTGAAAGACAATACTCCGTATTATTTATTAGAGTGGGTGTGCTTACACGGCATTTATATTTATAGAATGCCTCTCGAATCCAATAAATTTAACATCATATGCTTAGTATTTTCATAAATTTCACTTCAGATATTGATCAATAATACATTTATGAATTTCTAAACCCTTTTCCATACATAAAAGTTGATTATAGTTCCAGTAAACGTCCAATAAATAATACAATATCCTCTCGGATACAGATGTGAAATCTCAATAGAGAGGAATTTCAAAACTCTTTGATGTTCGGAAATCAATAAATAACTTAATATTTAGGAATGATTTGAAATAAAGGAATCGCGTGCGACTACCTAACTCCAATTTGCATTTGTAAAAACATCAAACAAATTTATAGAAAATGTTTTTGATCAATGCTAATAATGTCGAAATTTAATAAAAGTTAAAGTTTTATAGTATTTATCATAGTATTTATGCTGCATAGAAACTTTGTTGTGAGTACATTCATTATATGAATGCATATATAAATTTAATTTGCATTCCACGTACTTTCATATATAAGAATTTTGTTTTTCTATAGAAATAATTTTTCTTTGTGATTTCATATATTTATTCATTAATTTTGAATATTATTATTATTAGTAGTATTACTTGATAAAATTTCATAAAAGGAATTACTTTTTGATTACAAAACAAATTTTACATATCATAAAAACGTACTGTAACATAATGTTATACTAGATAAGTTGTTAATAAAATAATATAACATATACTGTTTCTGATGAAATATGTTATTTTTAATATCAACATTACTTTTTCCATGAATAAACAAATGCCTCTGGTATCCAATAAATTTATCATCATATATTTAGTATTTTCATAAATTTGAATTCAAATATTGATCAATAATACATTTATAAATTTCTAAACCCTTTTCCAAACCCCCAAAAGTAGATTTGGTTCTTCTAAATGTATATTAAAATAAATGTTCAATGAATAATACAATATCCTCTTGGATACGGATATGAAATCGCAACAAAGAGGAATTTTAAAATTCTTTGATGTTGAGAAATCAATAAATAACTTAAAATTCAGAAAATATTTGAAATAAATGAATCGCCTGCGACTACCTAACTCCAATTTACATTTATGAAAGTATCAAACAAAATAAAAAATGTTTTCGAACGATGCTAATGATGCCAAAATCTGATACATGTTAGTTTCATTAATATTTTATGTTAGTATTTATGTTGCAAAGAAACTTTGTTGTGAATATATTCTTTATATAAACGCATATATAAATTTTATTTGCATCCACGTATTTCCATATATAGTAGATTCTCGTTAATTCGAAAATGTCGGGATCACAAAAATGTTCGAATTATGCAGAGTTCGAATTATCGAAAGTATGAGAGGAAAACATTCTTAAAGAGATAGCGTTACAGAGAGATTAATATTACAGTATTTTTTAAATATATTTTGGCTGTTATCATTAGAATATGACTTAATATTAAATTTAAAAATATAAATACATAACCTAGTTAAGGGATTAGGAACAGGCACAAACGAAGATGGGAAAGAAGAACCATTGATGGACAGACGGCGTGCTAAAAAAAAAAAGGATATCAGATGTATGGGACTATATGTATACTTTTTCGGAACAATTCTGATAAAAATAAAAGAAAGAAAGTTATTTCAAGGATCTGAAGTCCGAGAGAAAGTAAGAACAAAATAAAAAAGTACGAAAAATCAAGCGTTAAGCATAGATTATGAAGCACTTTCTAACGCTTCATGAAATCTTTAACAAAACTTCGTTATTTAGGAAAATGAGAATATAAAGCCAAATATGTATTTCAGTACTATTGAACAGCCCTGTATTTGAACTCTCAGCTAATATACATACTATATAATGGAAAAATTTAGTTTTTCAAAAAATGCCTAGTAGCTTGAAATTTCTCTTTCAGTAATTTATACTAATAGACGGAAACATACTTGAATACTTTGTTCAGCCTTGTAGTTTGCCTGGTACTATTATTACACATCAGTGTTAAGATAAAATTTATTTTAAACCAAAACACTCTTAAAACAACTAAAATCACTTTCTCATAAATTATCATTCATAGGCCCCATGTACCCAATTCTTTGCGTGGCCCTGTATATCATTTTATCTATATTTTGGAAACATTTCTTAGAAAATTTAATACAGTTCAGCGTAAAAATGCAAAATATATTTAAGAATCAACTTTTAGTAATTTACGCTCATTTTCAGTACCGTTGGCGAGCTCTTTTGGGTAGCCCTGTATATTAACTATAGCATTTATACACATCATATAATATGCATAAATTTAGTGAAACTTATACGCACATATCATAATTAAAATGCATTTCATCCATCGATCAGCTATCATCGGATACATATACAGTACTTCGGAAAGAATGTACTATTTGAAATCTTTTGTGTGTCCCTGTAAATACTATGTATTTTATATTAGGGAAGGCAGTATCGTATAATTTATACTAAGCTTTATTGACATACATTAATTTTATAATACATGAAACAGTTTAATATGCTTAAAATATGTCACACAAAATTCCTCCTTTCACCATTATCTAATGGAAAACTTATGTGTGGCCCTGTAAATAAATAATAGCAATATTTTCACCTTATATTTTATAGAATGCATATTTTTATGGAGCTCGTAAAAGCATATGAATTTTAATATGTTTGACATGGTATAACATCTTTAAAATACCTTTGAAACGATTTTTTCCCATAGGCCGTAATGTAATGGGAAACTTTTGATTCTCCCTGTAGATAAACTAATCATGGTAGAAACTTCATTTTCAATAGGGTTTGTGCTAGGGTAAACTTCAATAACGTCCTAAAATTTCGTGGCAATCCGGGTATATTTACGTGAGTTAGAGGGCGGACAGACGGACAGACAAACCGAATGCATAAGCACTTTTTAACTTTGTTGGAAAGTTCTAATAAAAATAGGAATCTCTAAAGTTCGAATTAAATGAACTCACATTTTTATGAATTCGAATAAATGAAAAATTTTAACGTTATTCTGCTATTGAAAATTTCGGGACTTCGTGTTTAGTTTGAACTAAACGAAGATTTGATTTATCCAATTTCGAACTATCGAGAGGCGACTTTTTAACAATTTGGTTTTCTATAAATGTAATTTCATGTATATGTTACAGGCCAAACCCGATTTTAGGCCAAACTAGATTGGCCTAGTCCAAACTAGTCTATCCTAATGCCCATCGGATAGACTAGTTTTTCCTAGGCCAAACTAGTCTATCCTAATGCTCATAGGATAAACTAGTTTTTCCTAGGCCAAACTAGTCTATCCGAACGCTCATCGGATAAACTAGTTTTTCCTAGGCCAAACTAGTCTAACCGAGCGCCCATCGGATAAACTAGATTTTCCTAGGCCAAACTAGTTTGTCCGAACGGTCATTAGGATGAACTAATTTAGCCTGCTATTCATTGGTTTGAACTAGTTTATCCTAGGCCGAACTAGATTGTACTAGGCCAATTCAATTTGGCGTGATTTTATTGAATCTAAAGATCGCCACGGCGCCAACTTTCTAGTTTTGATCTAATTTATCCTAGGCCGATGCAATTTGACTCGCTCTTAGCTCACATTCACATATGATCAAAGCCTGAGATCTAATGTGCTCGTAGATTCTGTGTGTGTATGTAACCATGTACGTATGTATGTATATATGTACGTACGTATGTACATACTTATGTACGTACGTCGGACTAATATATAGCGACTAATATAACGGACTAATGTGGAATTAATATAACACAAGCACCTAAGTGTTCGAATTTGGAATTTGGATGCGATTCAGTTCAAATCAGCCGGCTTCGCCCGCTATCGGGCCTCTTGTTTTATAAAAAATCTCGAAACGGGCGTACGTTGAAGCGAATGAACCTCGAAGAGAAAAAAACATGATGATAAATGTTTAAGAAAAAAGATTCCGCATCGAAATACCACTATTTCCTAATAGTAATTTTTGTAAAAATGTTATATTCTTGTTGGAACATTTTGAAACTTACAGTTTATGAAACTTACAGTTTTGAAACTGACAATTTATGGCATTTGATATAAATTTATAAAAAACGTCACATTTAGGTGTGAAAGAGGGTGTGGATGCGAACAAAATCGCGAAATATAACGGAAATTCTAGCTTTTAAAGCACCGCGACCTCAAGTAACATATCTACTATTAGGTTGTTTAACGGAGTCTCATTCAGATACAGTTTTGTTAATAATAGAGTGCACTTCTTGGTGTTTGAATGAGAAACTAATATGACGTGGCTTAGTTAAAACTTGCTGGCTTCGCCCGCTATCTGACTGGCCTAGGCAGCGGGGTTATGGTTGGAAATTCGTTCGCTTCGATGCTCTTTCGAAAAGGAGGATTACATTCGACAGTGCGTACTCAGCACGCTTTCTATGATTTGAATTTCCTTCGTTTCGAAGTTCGTTCGAAAAGAAAGAGGGCATTCGGCAGTACGTGTGCAGCACACCTGCTATAAGCTGTCACAAGCTGTAGGGATGCGTCTGAAGAACTAATGCACGAAATTTAATAAAAATTTACATTCAGGTAGTCTCTGATCTAAATTGATGTTGATTAGTTTTTGGTGTAAATCGCTCATCAAGTGGAGCTGCTGTTTTGCATTTTTTATGATTTACGCATTAGCTTTATCTTAACTAATACACGAATTTCCATCAAACATCAGATTTAGCTCGTCCACGAGATGAGTTGGTGTTGTTTCTATTTTGAAGTAAATCACTCAACATGGCTATGCTATGCTGCATTTTTAACAATTTTTACAATAGCTGTATCTCAAGAACTAATGAACGGAATTTAATATAAATTTACATTCAGATAGTCCCTTATATAAATTGATTCTGATTAAATTTTCATGTAAATCGTTCAAAAATCACTATTCGTCAATAGTGGCATTAAACGCGGAACATATTTTTATAAATTTATATCATTTTTCATAAACTATCTTAAAGTTTCAACTAGATCAACCTAGAATTTCCGTTATATTTCCTGATTTTCTTCGCTCCCTTCCCCTCTTTCCCTTTCGTAATGAGACTTTTTTTACAATTTTTATCATGTTTTATAAACTATCACAAAGTTCAAACAGTTCCAACAAGAATTTAACATTTTTACAAAAATTACTAATAGAAAATAGTGGTATTTGACGCGCCATCTTTTTTCTTAAATATTTAACATCGTGTTTTATTATGTTTCTAAAAGTTTCAAATAATGGTAATATTTAATTATCAGCTAAAACCTTAAAAAGTGCTGAGATAAAAAAAAAAATCTAGCGTCCTCTTACTCTACCCCCCCCCCCCATCCTAAATTTCAAGTGTCATGCTTTATTTAAGCTTTTTCTTATTTTTAAAAGGATTCGGATATTTAGTTTCTTAATATTTCGCCTGAAGTGATGTGTGCAAAAACCAATATCTGTTACGAATAATAAATCTTTTCATAAAACCGAAAGTCTCTATCCGATTGAAAAAAAAATCCGTTCTACGTTTATATCTCAGAACCCCCCAAATTAATCAGGTAAACGCCTTATCAGAAGGAACATACATCCAAAATTTGAAACAAATCGGTAAATTCTCTGTGAAAAACCTATTTACATAAATTAAGAGTGTTACCTCCCATTGCTCCTTTCTTTATACGTAAACAATGAACACCCACAATTGATCATGGATGTACCTTATCAAAATGATATTATACCTAAAATTTTAATAAAATCTGATCATTTTGCATGGAAAACTGACTTAACTAAATTAAGGAGATGTGTGTGTGTGTGGTGGGGGGGAGGTGCGGATTAGCCTTCTGTTCTCATCCCCTTATTCTTATTCAATGAACCCCTGAAACTAATCAGGAAAGTTCATTATCAGGATAAATCTATGTCCAAAATTTGAATTGGATATTTCTATCAGGAGTTATCGCATTACGTACACACGTACGTACATAGGTACGTACATACAGCCATACGTACGTAAATTGTTACATATACATACACAGAATATGCGAGCACATTAGCTCTCAGGCTTTGATAGTCTGTGAGCTAAAATCGCGTCAAACTCCATCGGCCTAGGATAAAATAGATCAAAATTAGAAAGTTGGCGCCGCCGTGGCGGTCTTTAGATTAAAAAATATTACGCCAAATTGAATTGGCCTAGGACAATCTAGTTCGGCCTAGGATAAACTAGTTCAAACCAATGAATAGCAGGCTAAACTAGTTTATCCTAATGACCGTTCGGCCAAACTAGTTTGGCCTAGGAAAATCTAGTTTATCCGATGGGCGTTCGGATAGACTAGTTTGGACTAGGAAAAACTAGTATATCCGATGGGCTTTCGGATAGACTAGTTTGGCCTAGGAAAAACTAGTTTATCCGATGGGCGTTAGGATAGACTAGTTTGGCCTAGGAAAAACTAGTTTATCCGATGGGCGTTAGGATAGACTAGTTTGGCCTAGGCTAATCTAGTTTGGCCTAAAATCGGGTTTGGCCTGTAACATATACAATAATTTTGAATATTACCGCAATTTTCAGCGTATAAGCCGCGGATCATATAATTCATTTTGGACCCAGAAATATTATTTTGCGATTAAAGACAAACATTTTTGACGACATAATACGTTACATTTCTTTTTTTTTTAAATTCTGGGTGTAAAAATAATTGTTTTATCCTCGGATTATACGTCGGAAATTACGGTATTTTCTTTTTGAAAAAGTCACATAAAATTTTTTATAACAATTTTTTTATGTATAATAAAAACATAATTTTATATAATGTTATACTAGATTAGTTGTTAATAAAATATTGTTTCTCATGAAATGTATTACGTTTGCTGTCCACATAATTTTTCTGTGTAGGAACAAACCCGTGATGGCTGAGTTATTCTATTGAAGGATTTTTTAAAAGTCCTTTGACATAGTATATTTATATTTTGTTAAAATACGCTGCTTCATAAAAAAACTAGTCGTTGGGGACCACCGTAATACTTACCCATCATGGATATGTATATGAAAATAAAACATATGAAAACTATTAATACAATGCATTGCAATTCATAAACAAAATTTAAATATTGTTAATACATAGTAATGCTATATTAAAGAACTGATGATGTACCAATTTCGACAAATTATATAAAACGCCAAACTACTCAAGTAGTACCAAATTGCGTAAAAGAAACATCCATATAACTCCAAAAATAATAACTCTATTAACTAACAATTAATTGCGTCGTATTAAGAGTCTCATTTCCAATTAAAGTATACCTCTGAATTGAAATTTGAATGAAATACAGGGTCATGAAAAATCGAAGAATGTGGAAAACAGGATTACAAATATCTCGGCAACTAATAATCCGATCGACTTCGTTCTATATGCAAAATGTGTGTTATTTTATTGCCCTTTACGTCCATTCCTTAAAATAAAAAAATTCGAAAATTTTTATATACCTTTCATCAGAACGAACTTTTCGAGAGTCCGAAAAAAATAGTTCCGGATAATCGAGGTTGCTGATATTAAATAGGGTTCGTCCCATTCTTACATACTAACTACATACAAAATTTCAAGTCTCTATCTCAATTTGTTCGGGAGATAGAGCGTTTACAGACAGACAGACAGACGGACGGCAAAATTTTTTTTCTAAAAATATGTTTTTCGGAATCTCCACTATCTAAAACGTGTAAATCCGTCAAAAAATTTTTTTCGATTTTCAAAACGATTGCAAGACTTACCCTATACTACGTATGATGGGTAAGTAAAATTGCTTTTTGAAAGTGAAAAATATATCAGCATTAAATATTACAGTGCGCAATTTTTGTAAGTATTCACTTATGATGAATTTTATTAAAATAATAAAATAATTATTTTTTTAATTGGCTTTTAAATTTATATGGAATATAAACAAAATATTTCTCTAAAAAAGTTAATATCGTGGGGAAAATAAAACAATTGTAAAATAAAATAAAGTTCTCATTTAGTGAAAATATTATTATTATTGTTATTTTTTTATTTGGTTGTCATACAATTTAATACATTATAAAAATACAATACCCCATTAAATATATTAGTATCGATAGCAAAATCATTAGTAAAGTTTTTAATAATATTCTAATATGATAAAATTCCCAGCATAATTAATTTTGTGAATTAGTACCATGTTCATTCTGAATGCTTAACCTTCTTTAATGCATCTCTTTAAAAATTGTTGACCGAATAATATTGACTAAATAAGTCTTAAAAGCCTGCTTTCATTAAATTTGCGTATGAAAACTTTTTAATTTAATGACATCCTTTGAAAAGTTTTGTAAAGTTTACATGAATTACATGTAATGTTAACTTCGAAAGATCAGCAAAGGATGTCTTTTTATTCATATTCAAGAATAACTCGCCAGCATTTTGAGATTTCAAAATCTGATTAGAAAAATATTTTGTGATTCCAAACATTTCCCAAAATGAGCATAACTTTTTGAAAGTTTTTTTTAAGTATTTGTCGGTAAAACGTAAAAAAATATAAAAATGTATACTGAATTAACCATGATTTTTTTTTTGCCGGAAAGTTATACTCTAATTCGTTTTTTGTGAAGTAGATGAAAGTGACATAAAAAAGGACTGTTGAACAACATCAACACAAATTTACGAAAAATTAGAGAAAGCTGTAGAAAAAGAAAAAATTATCCCTTATCGTTTACCAGGGCGGTTGCTAGGGGGTCTACCCACTTCATTTTCATTCCAGAACTAACAATCACACCAAGAATATTTAAATAAAATTTTGGTTTTGTAATAAAAATGCATAATAGCGATTTTATATTTTTGAAGAAATTCGTCTGAATATTTTGGTGTCAGTTAATTATGTAATCATTTTGCGAACATAATTCTTCTGCTTCTGAAAGGGTTAAGACCATCTTAATTACGTATCTTTAAAAAATTGAATGATACTGAAAATTTAAATTTCAGCATCCAAAATCCCTAATGAATAGGTTTCAAATTTTATTCTCTTTAGAAAATCTAATTTTTTTCCCTTTGAATGACATTTGCGAGTAAACTGTGAATGAATAACTAGAAATACAAAGTAACGAAAACATTAAAGCAGTAGAATAAAATTTATTTTTGTTAAAAGTGTAGTGCTACACTAAACAAACAGGGCCGCAGCTAAAGGGGTGCTATGAGCGTCTTAGGCAACCCCCCCCCTTGGAAAAGATTCCAAAAAGATAACTAAATGAAATTTTGTTCCGAAAATTGAAAGGAAATTCTGTTCCATAATCTAATTTAGTTTTGAGGCCCTTTCACAGTTTTGCAGAGTTACTAAATTGTATCTAAAATAAGCATTTCAACACTCGCTCATCCTATTTGCACATATGAAGCTAACATGATATTTAATTTTTGGCAAATTTTACACTCACATTTTTCATCATCCTATTCTTTTCTTAGCATAAAATGAATTTATAACAACAATTTAATAAGAAACATACTATTTACATTGTGAATATGCACTAATTTATCTTTCTGCTTCAGAGAAAGAGAAACTAAAAATATGAGCCCCCACATCGCAAAAGATTTCGGAATAAAAAAATACATAATATTATTCGGATAATGAATTATTTTGCCACAATATTTACGCTTAAGGAAAGTGATACTTCGACAAGTGTAAGTAAATTAGAATGCTTTCATATTACAGCTACTCCAAACATCTAATACAGACGTTTAGATTTCTTGATTAAAAAAGCACGTCAGGAATTCAATGGCTAATTGATAAAAGTTTTAAAAATATATATAGTTTTCTTTATTATTTTTTGCGGTGTCAATGTTAAAATTTTTTTAGTAATAAAAATGATTTAAAAAATATACTTTTCCTTTGTTGATATTTACGATTACATAAGTTTCTGATTTTATTCATGTTAGAACGTCCATAATTTATTCTACTACATTTTTTTAATATTGCATAGAGAAGGGCAGGTCGCATGCAGTGCTCAGAATTCTTGTTTTACCCCACCAGTAAAATTTGCCTTTTATAGTCAGAGCATTTTCTTGATTCAAGAAGGGTCAAATTTCAGTTTTAAAAAACCGTGTAAAAAGATTAAAAATTTCGTAAAGGGTTCCCGTCACGAAAGGGTTAATGCACATACAAAGAATTAAGTGAGAATGAAAAACATAAAAAAAATCAAAAGATTTGGACGATTTTTTTAAAATAATTTTCTTAAAAATCCGACTGAGCTCTTGCCCCACCAGTGGCCGAGAGGGCCTGACCTCTCAACTGGTAGAAGGCAGATGCTGGTTTCGAACCTAATCGCGGCCGTCGGCCTAACCGTTCGGAGTTTTCGTGGTTTTCTTCGAACCTTGCGTAAATACGGGTTAGGTTCCCTTAGAAAGACCCCCCACGAAGGGCATCTCTCCCCATAGGGCCTATATCCCATAGCGTAGATAATCGGCCGACACAAAATACAAATACAATACCGACTGAGCTCTTACGAATAATTTATATTTATTTGACTAAATGTTTACCGCTCGGGTACATTTGACGACCACGTTCCCTTATATTTTTGGCTACTGATGTCTATTCTGTTTATTAATATATGTATATATATATATTGCGGTATATTTCTCTTTTACAAATTGTCATAGTGTATATAAAATATTTTTGTTTTGTGAAAGGTGGTGCGAGATGGAATAATAAAAAAGCCAATAGCAGCCATGAAACAAACCAGAGTACCCAAGCATTTATAATTGAAATTTTATCTAAAAACTGTTTTGAATTTCCAAATATTTCAATATTTCAATAATCGAACTCCATTGAAAGAAAAAATAGACGTTATCTTTTTTTTATCTTCTGGCATTTTACGGATGAATAAATCTGAATTTATTTCTCATGTAGAATCTATGTTTATCTCTGGTCCATATTCAAAATTGAAGAAGAATTTTTCTACTAAGCACCTATCTGATATCAAAAAGGTCGTTAAAAATTCCGTCTCTCTCATTAACAACACTAAGACGTATGGCCATTCTTCTACTGCTAATTGTGCTCGTTTCTATGTTCTTCCTAAGATTCATAAACCTACTCTTTCCTTTCGCCCTATCGTTTCTAATATTGGTACTCATTCTTATAAACTTGCAAAGTTCATTTTTATGCTACTCACCCCTTTATCTTCTAATAACTTTCACTAATAACGGAAAAAACACTTTTGACTTTCTTGATAAAATAAAACGCCTTTCTCCTTGTGGTTGGTTTATTTAGATGTTAAATCCCTTTTCACTAACATGCCTGTTGAAGAGCGAAATGATTGTTTGGAAGGAAGAATGCGAGAATCACATTACTCTTCGATTGAGATCGATGAAATCCTTCAATTAATTACAACTTTTGTTAGACAAACTGCATTAAGCGTAGAATATGAAACACTTACCCACGATTCCTAAAATCTTCAAAAAACGTCGTTATTTAAGGGAATAAGGTTACTGTCTATATGAAAATATTTATTTCAATACTTTTGAGTAGCCCTGTATTTAATCTGCTTGTTTATTTATATACTATGTAATGAGAGACTTTAGTTTAGCTAGAAAATGCCTAGGAATTTGAAATTCCTCTTTCAGCAATTTAAACATACTTCAATGCTTTTGTTCAGCCCTGTAGTTTACCTAGTACGTTAATTGCATGCCAGTATTTAGCTAAAATTTATTTTAAACTAAACACTCTTAAAACTACTGAAATTACATTTTTAGATATTATAATTCATAGGCATCTATGTAACTAATTTTTTGCGTGGCCCAGTATATAATTTTATGTATTATCTACAAACATTTCTTAGTAAACTGAATGCAGTTCAGCGTAAAAATACTTAACTTATTTAAAAACATATTCAGTAACGTTTGCGAGTACATTTGTCACCCCTCTATATCAACTATAACGTTTATATGCAACGTATAACATGCATAGATTTTCTGAAACTTAAAAATGCATATTATAAATAAAAATGCATATCATTCATCCATCAGTCATCATCAATAACATACACTACTTCGGATAGAACATACTATTTGAAGTCGTATATTCTACGTGTCCCTGTAAATGCACTGAAGTTCGTATTATGCGTGAAATAAATTATATTAAGCCTCAGCAACGTATATCGATTTTATTATACATGAAATAGCTTAATTTAATTAAAATATGTTGTAAAAAATTCCCGCTTTATCATAATGTAATGGAATTTACTTGTGTGGCAATATAAATAAATAATAAGTATTCTTTTCAAAGCACATTTTACAGAAGGCATATTTTAGTGCACGTCGTAAATGCATATAAATTTGAATATGTTTGACAGGGTTATAGCATCATTAAAATTCATTTGAAACGATTTTTTCCCAATGGCCGTAATGTAACGGTAAATTTTAGCTTGTCAATGTAAATAAACTTACCATGCTTGAAACTTAATTTGAAATAAGCTCGTCCTAGGGTAAACGTTAATAACGTCGAAACATTTCAGGGCACTCTGAGTATATTTAAGGAAGTCAGAGCGCTGACAGTCGACCAGACGGACAGACATAGCTCAACAGGTGGCGCTGCGATGCAGCGTTTATCATGATTTGCGTAATAGATCTATCTCAAGAACTAATGCACTGAATATCAACAAACTTCAGATTTAAGTTAAGTTAGGCTTTGACATGAATTAAGAGTTTCTACCTTTTAGTGTAAATCTGTCTACATAATATATATAGCTTTATCTCAAGAACTAATTCATCGGTTTTCATACACCTATATATTCTATTAGTCAATGAAATGGATTGACATTCTGTACCTTTTAAAGTAAATTGCTGAACAACTGTTTAACGATTTCCGTATTAGTTCAATCTCAACAACGAATGCAGGGATTTTCATCAAGATTCAGTTAGTCCTTGACATGAACTGATGTTTTTTACCTTTTGGCGTAAATCTGTCAACAGATGGTGCTGCTATGCTGTAATTCTTTGCGATTTCCGCAATAATTCTATCTCTAGAAATAATGCACGGAATTTCATAAAACTTAAAATTCAGTTATTCCTTTATTTGACTTGTTGTTATTTATAACTTGGTGTAGATCGGCCCACAGATTGCACTACTTTGTTGTCATTTTTTACGTTTCTGCCGTAGCTCTATCTCAAGAACTACTGCACGAGTTATCATCAAACTTCTTATCCTGTTAGATATTGACATAATCGCTGTAAATCACGTTTCGGTGTATATCACCCAACAAGTGGCGCTTCACTTTGCATGATTTACGTTATTTAGCAATAATCCTAGTTCAGGAATTAATGCATTAATTTCCATCTCATTAGAATTCTTATTATGAGCATATATTACCATTTAATTTTGCCACTGTATTTACAATTTTGAAATATTAATTTTGGAATTACCACATCCGACTAGTTTGAAAAGTGTATTTAGTATATAGCAGTTGCGAAACCTTTATGTATGATGTGTAATGTTGCCGGACATATAAAACAATTCTACACACTTCAGAAAAATTTAGGAAATGCATACAATTTAAACGTACGTCGTGAAATTTCGTCACTTCAGCACACGGTGTGATGTTTCGGGCAATATTCTTTTTACACTAATCCATTCTTATAGCCATCAAAATACTTTACAAGCGAAATAAAAACATGTATTTTGGGTCCATCGTAATACTTACTCATCATGGATATGAATAATATAAAATATGATTATAAAACATGTATTAACTAGTTATAAAATGAATCGGAATTACAAAATAAAATTTTGGAAACGCATATTTAAATATTTTTAATGCATAGTAATGCTCTATTACAGAATTGCAGGTATCACTTTATTATCTCGTCGACCAATTTCTACAAATTATATAAATCCCCATACTATTCGTAAATTACACAAACTTGCATAATTTTTATTTTAAATAACGAAAAAAAAATAAATTAGTACATTCAGTACTTGAAATTTAAAAATATCGAAAAATTTTATATATCTTTCATCAGAACAAATATTTCGAGAGTCCAAAAATATATAGTTCCGGGTAATCGAGGTTACTAATATTCAATAGGCTTCTTTTCATAATTACATACTAAGTGCATATCAAATCTCAAGTCTTCATCTCAATTTGTTTAAGAGATAGAGTATTTACAGACAGACAAACGCACAGACAGATGGATGACATTTTTTTGTTTTAATATGTGTTTTTCAGAATCTTCAGTGTCTAAAATGTGTAAATTAAACATTATTTTTCGATTTTTAAAACGATTCCAAGATTTTCCATGTATTTTGTATGATGGATAAGTAATAAGATAAAATTTATCAATACATAAAATAGTATTGATTACATATTTAAATTTATAGAAACAATTTGAACATAATTAGGTTTTAATAAAAAAAAATAATGTTTAGTATTAAAGACAATATGAGCAAAATATCAAACAACCTGTTAAGTGCTTAAACAATCACTAAATTTGGCCTGGATATGAATTTTGGTAGATAAGCTTGCTTTGATGAATAAATAAAAAATATTCTTATACAACTTTAAAAAAATTATTATCAAGATATTGAAACTATTCGACTAATGGTGGAACGTCAGTTTCAAGATTTTTTAAATTATCTGAATTTTAAAAAAGAAAATAAACTGTCCCTTATAGTGTATGTATAGTATCAATATTAGATTTCATGTATATTATCGACAATTTTATTCAAAAATAATAACATTTATGGTCAAAATGTTCATTTAGCGAAACATAAAGTTTCTTTCAAAAAGTTCTAGAGTTAATTAAAGCGTCAAAAATTTGACAGCTTCTAGTCAAGTTGTCTTCATTTTTCAGGAGGTACAAAATAATAGTTTAGAGAAATTAATTACAATTATCTGTCACTTTCTGGCTGCTTTATTCGAAAAGTTAAACAAAATTTTCATATGAATATAGTTAGACTTTAGATGTCTTTAGTATATTGTGTAATATTTTAAGATTTTATGCTGTACATATGACTTTATAAATAATTATTAGTATAAGTAATATTTTTTAAATTGTTTTACAAGTTTTCCGAAAACACATTAAATGTCTTATGTATATATATGTATATATATATATATATATATACTAAATGGCCAAAGGCGACCGCCCTTTTGCAATTTTTGATATTTTGTTAAATATCTAGAACAATTTTTGAGGAATCATCCTGACACTCTAAGTGTGTAAACATAATCATACAGGTCATACATTACCATGAAGATTTTTTCCTGAAACTCCAAAGGGGACCGTTATCAAGTTGAAAAAGAATGAATATCTTTTGGATAACCCTGTCAAAACTCATGTGGCAAAAACTTCAAACTGTAGATTATGATTAAGTGTCTTATTATAATATTTTGTGTTATTTTTTAGGCGGATAGCATACATAATCACAGAGAAATTAAGGTATTTATTAAATCAGTCTCAAATATTTCCATGATTTTTGCTTATATTTTGCACAGTTTTTAATATAAAATAAAGTTTTGAAAATATGACAAACAACATTGTACACAAAACCCTAATTAAAATTTAAAAAAATAATAAAAATTGTTTAAAAAATGAGCAGGTTTACTAAATAATTATTTTGTTGCGCAGGCATAAACGTAATAGCTGAATGTATAGAACAACTTTTATGAAAGTCTCAAAAAAATAGATTGAAAATTCTGAATGTGTTCGTCAATAGAATAAGTTCAAAATTCGTTATTCCCAAAATAAATCAAAAAATGAGGGGTTGTATTCAAATGTAACAGTACGTGTCATATTGTGTATTCTATATTGACTCTAATCACTGGATATAGAATACGAAATACAGCCCCTCATCTTTTGAAGCAAAGAGATGGATACAGCCCCTCATTATTTGCACAATAAAAAATACGAACTCTGAAATAAAAACAAGCAAAAAAAAAAAAAATGCAGAAATATTTTGTTGTTGTTGTTATTTTCTAAATTTTAAACATAAATTAAAACATTTGAAGCTGTAATATAGGAAAAACAAAATTACAATTACATTGCGATATTAATTTGGCGTGTAAACGGTTAAGTAATAACCAATGTTTAAAACAATGTATTAAGAAAAAGACTGAAAAACCCATTAAATCATGTGAATTTATTTTGACAAACTGAATTTTTAAATCACGATTCCTACTGGTTTTGTAACTACCAACCTTAAAAATTCATCGCCAACAGTACCTTCTTATAGAAAATATCGGATGCTGCAGCACAGACAGTCACCTCATCGAGTTCATGGATGAAAATGTAGTACAGCTCTTGTTAATTCGACATCGGATAAGTGGAATTTTCGCTTAATTCGAACTAAAGATGAAATCCCGAAATTTTCAATAGCAGAATAACATTAAAAACTTTCATTTATTCGAACTCATTTTCTCTTGACTTTGTTTAATTCGAGCTAACAAGATTTTTCCTTTTTCCTCGCTTTTTCCAAGACTTCAGATCATTTTTGTCAGAATTGTTCTGAAGAAGTACACACATAGTCCCATGTATTTGATATATTCCCCCTCTTTTTAGTGCCCCATCTGTCCATCAATGGCGCCTCCACCCCATCCTCGTTTGTTATTGTTCCTAATCCCTTATTTAATTTATGAATTTATATTTTTTAATTTAATATAAAATCATATCCTAATGATAACAACCGAAATATGTTTAAAAAATACTATAACATTAATTTATTTTTAATAGTACATCTTTAAACGCTTTTCTCTTTCATACTTTCCATAATTCAATCTCTGAACAATTCGAAAAAATTTTGTGGTACTGACGAGTTCGAATTAACGAGAGTCGATTGTACAAGTTAAATTTCGATTCACATATTAAATCGGAATCAGTCTTACAAATCATATCTCGGTGAAAAACCTTAAAATCATAGTTTTACCATTGTACTTTCCTAAACCCAAAAGCATGAAAACATGGAAAACTAGGAGCAGGAAAACATAATGACCTAATAGTTCACTCTTAAAACGAAAGAGTGAATTTAGCTTCTCAGAAAAGAGCTGTAATTTATTAAGTCGTGAATGAGTTGTTTTTTAAACGCTTTACTCATCTTGATTTAGATTGCTTACTTAAATAGCTCATCTTGATTTAAATCGTTTAAAAACAACTCACTCACTTGAGTTGTTTCAACTCTTTATGAGAAGCTGCCTTTCAAAACACGAGATGAGCGAATTTCGGCTCAACATGAGTTATTTTTTGGCTGACCTTTTAAGAGAGTTGATCTATATGTAGTTGACCTAAGTAGATGACCTAATTTTACCAATGAATCGACTGCTAAATTTGGGTTTTTATAGAGTTTTTTTTCACTAACATATGACTTGGCAGACCGATTGCGTTTTAATATGCGAATCGAAATTTAAGTAATATTTGATTTTCAACAGTCAACTGGAGGAAGTGATTGTCTGTGCAACCACCTCCCGGTCCATCTGTAAACGGTAAAATTCCGCGCGTTTAAACTACATTTTTTAACTATTTGGAAAATAGTTGTCCTCGGTAAAGAACTGGGAAATCTGAAGTATATCTGAATATTTTATTAGTTAAATTCCGCAACTTTTTTTTACTTTATTCGTTTTAATATTAGTCATTGTTTAATGCATAAAAATGGAATAAGGTACCCTGGGGTAATAACGCCAGGCGGGTTAATAATGCCAAGTGCTTATATTTTGCATAATTATGAAATAATCAGGTAAATGACACCCATGTGCTCTGCGCAGAAGGGTTTTGAGTCATATAAATCGCAAAAAACAGCTTCAAGTTAATTTGTTTCATTTTTAGGTCTTATTGTTTTTACAAGCAACTAAAATTAACGCTTGATCTAAAATTTGCGAGATAAGGTTTTTGATGTGAAGACTATATTTTTTATCTGGAAATACTTTGTTTATTACATAAATTTGTAATGTATTTCATGTACTTTCAAACTGTTGTAGAAGATTTTGGATATCTTCTCGAGATAATTTGTAGTTTAGGATTTACTGCGCAATAAGTATCCCGGGGTAATAACGCCATTCCCTGGCGTTATTACCCCGGTTGATTCCCAGCAGTGGTCGAACTATATCCGAAGGGGGTTTATTTATTAATATGGGACAGCATTATCATCATTGTTGAAATGGTAATATTAAGGGGGGAGGGGTGCCCAATACTTAAAAATAATCTCTCTGTTTTATTTTTTATTATATTATTATTATTTTTTTTTACTAATGTAAAAAATAATTTTTAACTCTTGTAAATAAAACTATATCAAAATGTTTTCGAGATTCAAATTCGAACATCTTCAAAATCAGGTTTCTATTAAATTTCCACTGGATTGTTCAATTGAGTTCGAAATTTTAACTCTCCGCTTTCTCAGCGTTCGGTTTTTCAAAACTTTATAAATTTAACCTTTAACTGATGTGACAGAAGTTGTAACGTATGAATGTGATGCGGTTTGTGAGACCGCAAAATTGAAAGATGAATAAAAGTCGGGAATAACTCATAGGATTGTGTTTTAGTACTAAACGTTTTATACAAGAGTATTATACTTAATATTCACCTATTTAGTATCTGATGATAGTACTAAAATTCCAAATGAAACAAAATTTCGGTAGTGTTTACTATTAAACTGAAAATTACAAGTTAAACTAAAAAATTAAAAGAAAAATAGTGGTCTACGAGACCGGTAACATTAGTTAAAGGCTAAAAGGCGATCCATGATTTAAAGTCATAGAATACTGTTCCTGCGCTAAACTTTTTGTACAGAATTAATTCTAATTAAATTTAATCTATTCAAATATTTCTAACACTATTACGAGAACTCCAAACGAAAGAGAATTTCAGTTGTAACTATAGTTAAACTGGAAAATACAAGTTAAACGCTATTTTTGGGGGGAGGGGGAGGGGGTACAGTGTTTAGTCAGATTGCTAACAGCAGTTAAAGGTTAATTTTGTTGCTAATATAGAGATAATGATGTATAACCATATGATTTATCTGTAAAATTGAATAAGAGATCTCTTTGGGATAATATTTTTTAATAAAGAATTTTATTCAATTTATTAAAAATTTATTAAAGCATGTTCTTTAAAACGTCGACAATTTAACTGTAGGTTTGGAGAATCCGCATTAGTGTGGAGTTATGGGTTAAAAACTATTTACTAGATTACTATAATAGTATTAACCCTTAACTGTTGTGACAAAAATTGTCGCATAACATACTGTGAGCGGCCTGTCTGACTGCTTAATCTAACGATGAATAAAACGTTAAATTAATTTTTAGAATATTATTTTTGTATTGAACTTTATATACAGGACTATTATAAATAAAATTCAGCTATTCAAAAGTCTCTAGAGATAGTAATAGGACTCCAAATGAAACAAAATTTTTCCAGTATTTATAGTTAAACTAAAAATTGCAAGTTAAACTCTGAAACTTGAAAAACTCAGCGGTATGTGAGACGCTAACAGCAGTTAAGGTTTAACAAAAATATTTGTTACATATAACTCTAGTTATTATAAAACTTCATATGATTAAAATATTACATTATGAATGGTTAAAACCATGCAATGTTTCTTATAATCATATTTAAGCGGGACTTTTTAAGCAAAGAGAGACACAGGGTGTTAAAATCTGTTGAAGCTCCCCCTCACTCCTTTTTTTTTCACTTTCACAAAAAAATCAATATTTTATATCTCATAGAATGCATACATGGGAAAATAAATACTGATTCAAATAATCCGTGGAATGTTTCTAATAATTCTATTTAAATGGTCATTTTTAAGCAAAAGGTAGCTTAGAATCTGATATTCTTTTGCCTCCTCCCCCCGCCACCACCACACCTTTCTTTTTCTTTCAGAGTCACAAAAAATTTTACATTTTTAATAGCTTAGATTGCAATTTGTCAATTTCTAGAGCTGTAGAGTTTGTGTTTTTAGAATTGGGCAATCTACATTCCATTATTCCATCTTATTTTATAGTTTTCTGTGCATGGCGTTATTACCCATATAGGTGGGTATTAACGCCAAATAGCACTGGTCAAGAAAAAACGCCATTACATTTTATGAATACATATCTGTTAAATTATTTTATTTTATATAGATAGTCAATGAGTTTCAGATCCTTTATTTGTTTGAAAAATACAATCTAAAACTAAGCCGTGAAAATTGGGAGAACCTTAACGTGGCGTTATTACTCCAGGGTACCTTAGTTCTGTTTTTTTTATTTTATTCTTTTTCTGATTGGTTCATGATTAATGTCCAGAAATGACATATAATTTTGCTTTGTTGCATGCGGACAAACGGACGGACGAACAGACGGACGGATTCATTGACGACTATAGGCGCTACGTTTTTATATAATTAAGAACGAACCTAATAACAAAACAAAGCTTAATGTTCTTCGTAATGTAAAGTTTAAACGTGTAACTAACAATTGGCCACCCATGATAAAAGAAATTAAAAATATTAGAAGGAAGTGTTGAGAGTTTTGAAAAAAATTGGAAAAGACACCATAATAGACAGCTAAAAAGAAATTCTTCAATCCTTTTATGTGAGTTAAGAAAATAATGTAAAGTATTTAAAATCGAAATAATAAGATTTTGTAAAATATATTTCCTCCAAAAAATATACATAAAACAAATAAAATGAAAAATAAATAAATAAATATAATGCTTTGAAAATATTGAAAACCACAACGTAATTCATTGTTCAAATTTTTTCATTACAAATATTTTTTCATCTCAATGTACAAAAGAGGGATGAAATCAAAAACAATTGCATAGAATGCTAGAGAATGCTACCCAAGATAAAGTTTATCCATTTTTTTTTCATTTACACCAGTAGGGATTTATTTTTGTTTCTCCTTTATACTTTAGCAAGGCTTAATACAGTGCATTAGTTCTTTAGATAGAGATATTGCAAAATTCAAGAGATATATAACATAACAGCGCCACGTATATGCTTTTAACACATAAACTTGCTCAGCAACAACCTGTGTGAAACTCTGACTGGATCCTAAGTTAATGAAAACTCGTGCATTAATTCTTGAGATAGATTTATTGCAGAAATCGTGAAAGATGCAGCATAGCAATGCGACTGTTCCCGATTTACACCAAAAAACAATCAGAATAAATTTATATAACTATCTATCTTAATATAAAGTTTTATTACATTTTGAGTATTACTTCTAAGATAGAGTTTTGTAATATTTGTGTCACATACAGACGTACAGCAGACACTCTGTAAAAACATGTTTTGGTTGGGATTTCTTGGATCTAAACCGCATAATTGACAATTTTCCCAAATCTAATACTTTTTTCTTGAAACGAAAGAAAAAATTGATACAGAAATGTGTTAAAATGCTTTGAAAAATTCTAAAAGCACAACATAACTGAAGGGTGAGTTCGAATTCAGTTAAATAATAGTTCAATAAAAATATATAAATTGATGCCTACCTTGCTAGGCGTCTTCTTTGAAGATAATAACTTTCTTCTTCACTAGGCCCGCGTGGAATGTTGCTGGAATAATAAGACGTTATTATTTCATTGGTGTGTTCTATAGAACAAATAATTTGCGCACTTCCGTTTTGGGAAAGATATCTTCTTTTTACATAAATATGAAAACACGGCACAGTATACGTAAATACAAAAATAAGAAGAGTTTTAAATCTTGAAATTTAGAGTTCTTCAAAAAAGAAATATTATCGGAGCTGAAAATTTTGCTTCCGATTTAACAGTTTCAGGAAAATGTCAACATCACCCGCTCAGAATCATTTCTAAGTGTAAAAGCAGCTCTGCAGAAAATGTGACGTCAGTGGAAATGTTTTTAGTTAATTCTTTTTCGTTTCAGGACAAGAGTTTCATAGTGCTGCCATCTTGAGCGGCGCTTTGGAAACAAAAAGTTCTTAATGAAGAACAGTCCTTTTCCAATACCCCCACTTTTGTTTTCAAAGTGCTAGCCTCAGTTGCAGCTGAGATCTCAAAGTTTCAAACTGAGGTTTCGCAAGGGGCTTTGTCATGATGTCAGCAATCATTTGCTTTGAAGGGCAATAGTATAGACACATTGTTCCGTTTTCTATCATAGTCTTTACGTTGTAATACTTGACACTTACATGCTTGCTTCTCGATAAATGTTTTTCATTCTTTGAGATTTTTATGCATGGAATGTTGTCTTCATAGATCGCGATTGGTAAAGTTTGTGGTAGGTCTAAATCTGTTAATAATGCGAGTAACCACTCCATTTCTTGACAGGTGTTTGAGACAGAAATATATTCTGCCTCAGTAGAGGACAGTGCGACACTGGTCTGTTTTCTGCTTGACCAGGTCAATAAGTTGTTGCCAAGTTTAAAGATATTACCGGTAGTTTCCTTCCGGTCAGTTTTATCTGATGTCCAATCAGCATCACAATATGCTGTTAAGACGGGCTCTTTATTTTTATCAGTTATTAGCTTAAGGTCTTTAGTTGTTTTCAAATAGCGAATTACCTTTTCAACTACTAACCAATCTACTTCTCTAGGTCTTTCATTTCTTCTACCTAATATGTTCACACAGGCTGATATATCCGGTCTATTAATGGTATAAATATATAAGAGTGCCCCCACTGCTTGTCGATAAAGGGTATTATTACTCATTAGTTTACTTTCAGAATCTAAATTAAAATAATCCGTATTCATGGGAGTATAAGTTGGTTTAGAATTTAGTAAGTTAAATTTCGTAACAATTTCGTTAATTTTATTTTTTTTGATCTAACATTAGACTTCCATCTTCTGTTTGTTTGATTTTTATCCCCAAATAATGCGATACTTTACCTAACGATTTTATTTCGATTCCCTTGATAACTCTTTGTATATCTATTCTGTATCCCGTTTCTTTCCTGCTACTAAAATGTTGTCAACATATACTATAATATATGACATGTTTCCGTTTTTATTTCGTTTGAACAAGCATAAATCTGATGTGCACTGATTAAATCCCATGTTCTTGAGTGTTTGACTAATTTTAAGTGCCAGGCTCTAGCAGCCTGTTTTAGCCCGTAAATGGCTTTATTCAGTTTACACACCTTTTCCTTTTGATCTTCTACTATATATCCCTCGAGTTGTGTCATAAATACCTCCTCGTCTAAGTTTCCGTGCAAAAATGCTGTTTTTACATCTAAATGAATTATATCTAAATTTTTATATACAGCAGCATTTAGGAAACTTCTTATTGTGGTGTGTGCCACGACAGGGGAAAAATTTTCACCATAATCACACCCGAATTTTTGCGAATAACCCTTCGCAACGAGTCTCGCCTTGTAGCGTTCTATTTCTCCGCGTGCATTGCGTTTTGTTTTAAAAGTCCATTTACAACCTATAATATGTTTTCCCTGAGGTGGGTCGACTAGTTACCAAGTTTTATTTTGCATAAGTGAATTGAATTCCTCATCTGTTGCTGCTAGCCAATTATTTTTAATTTTTGGGTCTTTCATATTTTCTATAGCTTCCCAAGTTTTGGGTTCCTCAACCTGACACATGTTTGCGCTAATTCCATACCTATCGGGAGGTACTCCCCTGTTTTCTCTTCCCGATCTTCTAAGCTGTATTTGATGTGGAATTGCGTCCGCGTCATGTTTATCACCATCTAATTCAATTTGAACAACTTCGGTTGGGGTCGAAATGTTATTTTGGTCTTGTTTAGTATCATTTTTCACGTTTTCTAGAAATTTCACTGATCTAGATATCACTACTCTATTATCCCCGATGTATATTCTATATCCTTTGCTCCTTTGGTCATATCCTAAGAAAATGCCTTCAATTGCTTTCTCATCGAATTTATCCCTTTTAGATTTTTCTACATAGGCGTATGCCTTGCAGCCAAATATTTTTATGTGTGACAAATTTGGTTTACGATTATTCCAAAGTTCAAATGGGGTTATATTGTTGTTTGCTTTAGTTGGCAGCCTTTTTGTTAAATAAGTGGCAGTGAGAATTGCTTTACCCCAAAATTGTTTTGGTAGATTTGCGTCTGACAGCATTGTGCGTGCCATTTCTACAAGGGTACGTTTTTTTTTCAGCAACACCATTTTGAGGTGAGCAAAATGGTACACTTAATTGGCGTTCAATACAGTTAAGGTTTAAATAATCTTCAAAATTTTCCCCAAGATATTCCCCTGCATTATCTGATCTAAAGGCTTTTATTTGTTTACCAAATTTATTTTTTACTAGTGCAGAGAAGTCTTTAAATTTTTCTAGGGCTTCCGATTTGTGTGAAAGTAAATAAACCATAGTAAACCTGCTATAATCATCAATAATAGTAATAAAGTACCTTTTACCTGAGAATGTCTCCGTGTTCATGGGACCGCAGATGTCACTGTGGATTAGTGAAAGGACTTCGTTAGATCTATTTGATGCAACCTTTGGATAAGGTAATTGTGACATTTTCCCTTCAATACATTTAGTACTTATATTATCATGCTTACTCTTACTTAAAATTATACCATCCGCTAACTTATGGTTTACAAGATATTTGATTGATTCAAAATTTTTGTGTCCTAGGCGTTTATGCCAAGTTGTAATACAATTCGGATTGTCACAAAATATTTGTGTTTTGATAGCATATCCGTACTCATAATTAGGACAAATTTAATATAGATTATTATTTAACTCGGCTGTTAAAACTATGTTATTGTCTTTAACAAAGTTACAAGAATCTTTTTCAAAAATGATTTTAAAGTCGTTTTCTGTTGCTCTCTTAACCGATAATAAATTACTTTGTAATTCAGGACAATAAAGAACATCTTTAAGTATAATTTGATGCGGTGAATTTGTACAAAGTTTAATATCACCCATACCATTCGAATCTAGTTTATTTCTATCCGCTATCATTATGCTACCAAAATTTCCGGTTTTAAAGTTTATGAAATTTTCTTTTGCGAATGCTACATGTCTTCTGCAGCCGGAATCGATAACGAATTTATTTACATTAAGCTCTTGTGCGCTATTAGCAGACATTAAATCGCACGCGGGATTATTTTGTTCGGAGAACTTATAAAGGTTTTCTTCCGAATTCGTCAAGGTGGAAAAATTATTCGAACCTATTTCTGCGTCAACATTATCTTTAAAACAGAAGTTGGAAGTATCCCTTACATTACCTTGATTGCCTTTGTAATTTCCCGAATTATTTCTGAAAGAGTTTGAATTATTGTAAAACTTATTTCGATTCGGATTATTTCTCGGGTTATCATTTTGCATTTTATTCTTTAAATGATAACAATTTTCGCGTACATGGTTATCTCGTTTGCAGAACTTGCAAAATTTCTTATTTCTACCTTATATGCTGAGTCGCGTGAGCTCGAAACAGCTTCACGATTCTCAGATTTATTTATTGCTTTGTAAGCCGAATCTCGCGAATTTGAACTCGCGTCTCTGTTTTCGCATTTATGTTTATATTCATCGATCAATTTATTTTTTACGTAATTTAAAGTTAGATCCGTCTTGCTGGCTTCTAACGCTGTAACCATCGGGTCAAAAGATCTAGGGAGCGAACAAAGCAGGAGGGCACATATATGCGAGTCAGGGATTTCCTCGCCAATAGCAAATAGTTTATCTTTGATTGATAAAATTTTGTTGATATGGGAGATCATGTCTCCCCCCTCACTTAATTTTTGAGAGTACAATTTTCTGAGAAGAAAAAGTTTGGAAGACAGGCTACTTCTCAAGTGTACATTTTTCAAAGCTTCCCATATATCTTTGGCATTTGCCAGATGTTTTACATGAATAATTTGAGAATCTTCTAAACACAGATTAAACTTCGATTTCGCTTTAATATTATCTTTGCTCCACTGAGCAGTGACAGGATCCGGTGGGGGATTTGTAATTACTGAAAATACATTTTCCTTTTGAAGCAGATTTTCTAGCTTAAAGGCCCAATTACTATAATTTTGATCGTTTAATTTTTCAATGAGGGCTATATCTCTTGTAGCTATTATATTAATTCAAATCAACATCAATCATTTATTCAACAATCGTAATTATATATATATTTTCAAAAAACTGTTTATAGTTTATTACTTTCAAATAAAATCATAGGCAGATATTTTTTATTTGGATAAAGAAGAACATTTCATTTTCAGCCTTCATAATCTGAAGGGTGAGTTCGAATTCACTTAAATAATAGTTCAATAAAAATATATAAATTGATGCCTACCTTGCTAGGCGTCTTCTTTGAAGATAATAACTTTCTTCTTCACTAGGCCCGCGTGGAATGTTGCTGGAATAATAAGACGTTATTATTTCATTGGTGTGTTCTATAGAACAAATAATTTGCGCACTTCCGTTTTGGGAAAGATATCTTCTTTTTACATAAATATGAAAACACGGCACAGTATACGTAAATACAAAAATAAGAAGAGTTTTAAATCTTGAAATTTAGAGTTCTTCAAAAAAGAAATATTATCGGAGCTGAAAATTTTGCTTCCGATTTAACAGTTTCAGGAAAATGTCAACATCACCCGCTCAGAATCATTTCTAAGTGTAAAAGCAGCTCTGCAGAAAATGTGACGTCAGTGGAAATGTTTTTAGTTAATTCTTTTTCGTTTCAGGACAAGAGTTTCATAGTGCTGCCATCTTGAGCGGCGCTTTGGAAACAAAAAGTTCTTAATGAAGAACAGTCCTTTTCCAATACCCCCACTTTTGTTTTCAAAGTGCTAGCCTCAGTTGCAGCTGAGATCTCAAAGTTTCAAACTGAGGTTTCGCAAGGGGCTTTGTCATGATGTCAGCAATCATTTGCTTTGAAGGGAAATAGTATAGACACATTGTTCCGTTTTCTATCATAGTCTTTACGTTGTAATACTTGACACTTACATGCTTGCTTCTCGATAAATGTTTTTCATTCTTTGAGATTTTTATGCATGGAATGTTGTCTTCATAGATCGCGATTGGTAAAGTTTGTGGTAGGTCTAAATCTGTTAATAATGCGAGTAACCACTCCATTTCTTGACAGGTGTTTGAGACAGAAATATATTCTGCCTCAGTAGAGGACAGTGCGACACTGGTCTGTTTTCTGCTTGACCAGGTCAATAAGTTGTTGCCAAGTTTAAAGATATTACCGGTAGTTTACTTCCGGTCAGTTTTATCTGATGTCCAATCAGCATCACAATATGCTGTTAAGACGGGCTCTTTATTTTTATCAGTTATTAGCTTAAGGTCTTTAGTTGTTTTCAAATAGCGAATTACCTTTTCAACTACTAACCAATCTACTTCTCTAGGTCTTTCATTTCTTCTACCTAATATGTTCACACAGGCTGATATATCCGGTCTATTAATGGTATAAATATATAAGAGTGCCCCCACTGCTTGTCGATAAAGGGTATTATTACTCATTAGTTTACTTTCAGAATCTAAATTAAAATAATCCGTATTCATGGGAGTATAAGTTGGTTTAGAATTTAGTAAGTTAAATTTCGTAACAATTTCGTTAATTTTATTTTTTTTGATCTAACATTAGACTTCCATCTTCTGTTTGTTTGATTTTTATCCCCAAATAATGCGATACTTTACCTAACGATTTTATTTCTTATTCCCTTGATAACTCTTTGTATATCTCTTCTGTATCCCGTTTCTTTCCTGCTACTAAAATGTCGTCAACATATACTATAATATATGACATGTTTCCGTTTTTATTTCGTTTGAACAAGCATAAATCTGATGTGCACTGATTAAATCCCATGTTCTTGAGTGTTTGACTAATTTTAAGTGCCAGGCTCTAGCAGCCTGTTTTAGCCCGTAAATGGCTTTATTCAGTTTACACACCTTTTCCTTTTGATCTTCTACTATATATCCCTCGAGTTGTGTCATAAATACCTCCTCGTCTATGTTTCCGTGCAAAAATGCTGTTTTTACATCTAAATGAATTATATCTAAATTTTTATATACAGCAGCATTTAGGAAACTTCTTATTGTGGTGTGTGCCACGACAGGGGAAAAATTTTCATCATAATCACACCCGAATTTTTGCGAATAACCCTTCGCAACGAGTCTCGCCTTGTAGCGTTCTATTTCTCCGCGTGCATTGCGTTTTGTTTTAAAAGTCCATTTACAACCTATAATATGTTTTCCCTGAGGTGGGTCGACTAGTTACCAAGTTTTATTTTGCATAAGTGAATTGAATTCCTCATCTGTTGCTGCTAGCCAATTATTTTTAATTTTTGGGTCTTTCATATTTTCTATAGCTTCCCAAGTTTTGGGTTCCTCAACCTGACACATGTTTGCGCTAATTCCATACCTATCGGGAGGTACTCCCCTGTTTTCTCTTCCCGATCTTCTAAGCTGTATTTGATGTGGAATTGCGTCCGCGTCATGTTTATCACCATCTAATTCAATTTGAACAACTTCGGTTGGGGTCGAAATGTTATTTTGGTCTTCTTTAGTATCATTTTTCACGTTTTCTAGAAATTTCACTGATCTAGATATCACTACTCTATTATCCCCGATGTATATTCTATATCCTTTGCTCCTTTGGTCATATCCTAAGAAAATGCCTTCAATTGCTTTCTCATCGAATTTAGCCCTTTTAGATTTTTCTACATAGGCGTATGCCTTGCAGCCAAATATTTTTATGTGTGACAAATTTGGTTTACGATTATTCCAAAGTTCAAATGGGGTTATATTGTTGTTTGCTTTAGTTGGCAGCCTTTTTGTTAAATAAGTGGCAGTGAGAATTGCTTCACCCCAAAATTGTTTTGGTAGATTTGCGTCTGACAGCATTGTGCGTGCCATTTCTACAAGGGTACGTTTTTTTTCAGCAACACCATTTTGAGGTGAGCAAAATGGTACACTTAATTGGCGTTCAATACAGTTAAGGTTTAAATAATGTTCAAAATTTTCCCCAAGATATTCCCCTGCATTATCTGATCTAAAGGCTTTTATTTGTTTACCAAATTTATTTTTTACTAGTGCAGAGAAGTCTTTAAATTTTTCTAGGGCTTCCGATTTGTGTGAAAGTAAATAAACCATAGTAAACCTGCTATAATCATCAATAATAGTAATAAAGTACCTTTTACCTGAGAATGTCTCCGTGTTCATGGGACCGCAGATGTCACTGTGGATTAGTGAAAGGACTTCGTTAGATCTATTTGATGCAACCTCACTGTAAAAAAATGTTGTAAAATTACAGCCAAAATCAAGCAAGTCTTGCTGTGAAAAAATACAGCACATGCGTAGTAAAATATTTTCAAGCAAACCGTGTAGTATTTTGCACATAACCTGATACTTACGCATCACATGACATCAATGAGCCAATGAGATAAAAAGAGAATTAAAATTCACAGCTTTTGTTCTCAGGCCGCCATTTTATCGGATGTTAGATACACATTAGGTGTGGATAATCAATATTCAAGGTAAGTAAAATAAGTTTTAATCTTATATTTATTATCTTTATTTATTGTATGAATGCAAGATATATATTTTTATTGTATTTTAATTTATAAAAGTAAATTGCTTGCTAATTGTTCTATTTCGTAAATGAACGATTGAATAAAAAATAACCATTTTTCTATCTCACTCAGCATAATCCTTGGCGTAAAGTTATTTATTATATGAACGAATTAAATTATTATTGTGAATCATGTGTAATTTACTCAGATCCTGAGCGACCCGTATTCGTGCCACTAGATTGAAACGAATTGTATAATGTATAATTTAAATTGCATAGCATACAAAATATTTATATTGATCGTATTCGAATTTATATATGAGTAGAACACATTCTATTCTAACTAGAAAATAAAATGGAATCAATTAGGATTTTTTTCATATATTTTAATTTAGTTTTAAAAATATGCTTTAATGAAAAGAAAATGTGTTTACTTCATTTTCAACTTATGTTTCTGATTGATGATCTTCTGTAAAGGGATCTATTTTCGACCATAAATCGTTTGTCAGTCAAATAAAACTTTATTTTTTATTTATCACAAATCTTTCTGCTATAGTTAGCAAGATGAAAGAGTAGGTGGGGTGAGCTAAAACATATAATAAATATGTCAATTATTGGGAGTGCGAGTGTGTAAGAGTCCAATTAATGCGTCTTTTCTTATCTCTCTCTCTCTCTCTCTTTTTTTTTTTTTTTTACTTCTATTTGAATTAGGAAAGTTTTATTTGTAAATCGGCGGCTACACATAGCGTATTAGAGGTTCTTTTTTTTTTTTATTCCGGTTTGAAATTCATGATTCGTATTATGTCTATCGTTGTGATTAGTAGGCGCTGGGATCTGTTAAGAATGAAACAGTGACTCTATTTTATACTTTACTTCGTTTTCGCAAATTCTGTTGAGTAATAATGAAACAAAAAGAAAAAAAGAAAAGAAAGTTTTCGATTGTGTAATTCTATATTTAGTTCAAGTTAAATAACACGTTGAATAGATTTATTCAATGTATTTAATTATATATATATATATTTCTAATTTCAAAATCCTTTTAAGATTAGTGGCATTTTTTAGCAGAATATTTAAAATTACTATTAAGTTTTATTCCTTATTATTAATTATTATTAAATACTTTTAATTTCATAATTTTATCTATAGTTTGGAATATGTTTTAATACATAAGATATAAGAACAGATATTTTAACACCAACAAATTAATTGATAAATGTATTCTAAGTTATCATTTAAGTTTGCTCATTATTATCAAATAATCCTCATTTAATATTTCGTTTTTGCATACATTACAATATATACACATTAAATTATTAAATTTATTAACTTTATAAAAATGCATATTTTAAAGAATAGTCTTATTCGCTTTTTACTTATTATTATTTTACACTTTTTATTTGATATGCATTTTATGATTAATTAAATATTTACATGTAATTTTTGAATTTTCAAAAATGTTTTTAATTAAACATTTAAAATTATTTTTTATGTATGTTTGTATAATAAGTAAAAAGTAACATGCAGAAGCTGCTTGAATGTTTTATTTAGCCTTATTTGTTAAAAAATAACCTTCGGAAAAACGCTTATTTTGTTTTCGAATGTGTTAAAAATGATTTAGATCCGAAACTATTCCTGTTTTAACCAGATTATTCTTTATTTGAGCAAAATGTTTCATATGTTCCTGTATTAAAAGTACATAAGTGTTTTGTGATTATATTGTACTTTTTTTTAACCTGAAAAAATAGTCAAAATATGCTTTATAATATTTTTTAAAGTCATTTTTACATTAAAATATCAGTGAAAATAATTCAATTTTTTGCGTGAATATACACAATAACAACTTATGCCATGGATGTGAAATTCAAAAGATTCCATAGAAAACTGAATTTTTTTAGAATTTTTTAAAGAACACTTTACAAGAGTTATTCTTAGATTCGCAAAATCCTTCGGCCCTGAAGAGGAAATAAAATTAAATTTTCCCCGAGGGGGGGGGGGGAATACCATGGTACCATCCAAGAATAGTTTTTAAAAAAGCAGCCACATTACTACTTTAATTTTTGAAGACTTGATATATCTACTTCACTTCTCCAGCATAATCCAAAAGTTAAAGGTAAGAATTTGTCTTTTATTATCTCACCTTGCATTATTCAATATTCAATTCCTTAGTAAAAATAAATAAATAAATATATTTTTCAACATTTTATTTGGAAATTAATATGCAATAAATTGATTTTCTATTTTCTCAATGTCCTCAAGTTTTGAAGAAAACATTTTATTTAATAATAATTTCTTTTTCTACATCAGAAAAGGAATATATATATATATATATATATATATATATATATATATATATATATATATATATATATTCCTAAGATCTAAAATGTAGAGTATATGTGCAGATACACACAGTTAAGAAAATTCCTTAAAAATTATTTTTTAAAAATTAATTATAATTATTATAGTCCAATTTTTTTCTCAATATCATATTATCTATCAACAATATTTTATCATTCTCAAAATCTTATTTCTCAATAGGAATCAAAATTTAAATGTAAATAGCAGAAATAATATCAAAATACCCAAAATATTAGTAATAGACAGTCTTAATTCCAGTAATGGAACCCCATAAAAATTAATAAATAAAATTGGTTTTGTGTATTTAAAACCAGAATTTAAAGAAAACACACCAATAAAACAAAATAGTTATTTTCAATTAAATTTTTATCAATTAGGATACCAGTAATTAATAAAATATTTTTTATAATCATTCATTGTTTGCATTTAATATTGCATTATCAGAAGATCATTTTTTTTAAATTGTATTATAAAATGTTATATGTAAAAGTACAAAATATTATATATCAGGCAATTAGCAACTACCAAATTTTTCGGCAGTAGGGGGATTTAAAAGATAAGAATTTAACAAATAAAGTATTATTAAAGTAGTATTAGTGTATAATTTCGACTCGCTATTTTTAACAATTAAACTTCCAGAGACTAACTGATACATTACTTGTAACAGTTGATATTGCAAATATGAAAGAAATGATACTGTGAGATGAATATTTTAAATACTAAATAAAATAGTTTCAAAATAAAAATGCAGAACTGATGTTTGAAACCACTGATCTGCAGATTTTCTTATTTCATAATTTATTATCTTTTATTTTATTTTGTATTCATTTTATTACCCATTTTTTCCTCCCCCCCCCTCTCTCTCTTTGTGTGTGTGTGTGTCAGACATGAATAAGAAAACATTTAAGACAGAAAATGGATTTTTAACAACTTTTGTAATTTAATTGTTTTTATTTAAATGGATATTAAACCCTACGAACTTCTCTTTGACTGCGTAATTAATATTTTCTGCTTCCTGACTGGTATGACTGCATTAGTATAAATCAAGTCTGAGTTTATGCAAATTAAAAAAAATAATAATAATAAAATTTTATTAACCAGATAAAATAACTTTTAAAAAATTATAAAAGTTTCCATGTTAATTTGGAGATCTCAAGAAATATTTCACAAACTGCATCAAAATTTTTGTAATAGCAGATTTGAATTTAAAAAAACCTTAAATTATTCTAGTGAACTATTTCATTATTAGACACCCTTAAAAAATAGAAAAGTGTTTTTAATGACTGCAGCTAGAATACAGAATCAGAACTTAAACAAAATGCCCCTTTCAAAAAAAAAAAAAAAAAAAAAAAAAAAAATCTAATGTTTAAGATATTAATAATAATTTTAAAGGATAATTTTTATCTTTCATATAATTTGAAATTTTTGTTACAAAATGCAATTATTTTTATAAATACTGAATTTCAGAAAATAACAGTTATCAAATAACTTAAAGTTTTTTTTTCTTTCCCTGGGGGGGAAAGGAGCAAGTTAAAAAAAAAAAAAGGTTTTGGAGTGTAAGTTCTTGAAATCCTTATTTCCTATTAAAATACTTTTAACTATTAAAGTAAAGTAAAACTCCGATAATTCGGATTCATTGGGATCGGACCCAATCCGGATTATCCGGAGAATTAGAAGGAAATGAAATAAAATAAAACATACTTACAGAAAATCACCTTTATGTTAAACTTATTGAATATATACAGACAGAAAAAATGTTTACTTTGCTTAATTCTTCCAAAAAGATTTCAGATTTTTTTTAAAATTCAGAATACGACGATGAAACAAGTTAATGTTATGAAAATTAGCCAATCGCTTCTCAAACTTGGAAAAAAAAAAAAAAAAAAAAAAAAAAAAAAAAAATGGCCAAACCGATCCGGATTAACGGGATCCGAATTAGCGGGGTTCTACTGTAATATAAATTTTAAAAAGATGAAATTGTAAGTTAATGCTTTAAATATTAAATAAAATTGCGTCAAAAGAAATCTAAAGAATTTGCATTTGAAGACCTTGGTACATGGATCTCATCATTTATTACTAACATAGATATTAATAATTATAGCGTTTTTTATAAATAGAGTGATTTTATCATCGACTATAATCAAATATTTTAGACAAAAAATACATTTTTAACAATTTCTGTGAATTAAAATATTAAGCTGTTTTTATTTTAATGGAGAGAACTTTATCATCATGAGCCCCTTTTTCCCTTATGCCCTGGAACATTATTATGTGTTTTCTGGTTTTGTTTGATAGATTGTCAGATTACATGGAAGGCAGAAATATAAAATAAAATAACCTAATTATATTGGAAATTTTTATAACATTGTAAAATTAATTATAAGCAACTATATTTAAATATATATAATGTGATATAAGTTATTGAATTCAATGGTTAATTTCAATTGGTTAATATTGTTTACTATTAATGGTCTTATATAATTCATTATAATCTGGTAAATGCAATTTAACAATAAAATTTGATTACTGGGTTTTGTAAATAAACATAAAAATTTTATGTACAGCAGCTTTTAAAATTGTAGGGTAACACCCCCAGTAATTGGCATGCACCAGTGATTGACACATCCTACAAACATGTCCTAAAATACGATTTATATCCAGTCTTTTAAAAATGCAAGACCATATACCAGTTATATGCTCATTTACGTTAAAGATTATAACTGATTTATGCTACTAGATGACAATAGTGCCTAGGAAAGAGAAACAATTATGGCTTGTATGAAATTAGCCATTTTTGTTGCAAATGCTTCTTCTTTCGTTTAAGGAAGGCATGCTTTTCAATTAATTACTATCTGATTTATAATATATTTTAAATTTTCATTGACAACAGTTTTGTTTAGTTAAAAAGGGTTACTTTAATTGTGTAAAAGTATTTTCGACACAAATATTTGGATTTCTGAATTAATGATAGATGCCAGTTAATGGTGCTTCAATTTTGCTAGTTCCAAGTAATTGGCACCTATTCCAGTTACAAAAAATTCGCAAGGAATTTGAGATTAAACCTCTTATTTTGGAAATACTTTTAAAGTTATAGACTAATTTTGTTTATCATTTGTTTTTATTTGAAAATATGAAATATTATCAGTAACTGGAATCCATTAAAGCTTCATATGACAATTACTGGGAACAGCATGACAATTACTGGGTATTAATGCAAGTACATTAGTATTGTTTTAAAGTGTTCACATTTCAGACTAATATGCTGATTTCTTACTCTCAAAAAACTGAAATATGGCATCTCCATCTACAGTAAATTCATTTAAAGCGATTAAACCCAATGCAAAATGTAAAGTTTTTTTTAAATATAAACTTGTGCCAATTACTGGATCACAAGGTGGCATACATTGGTGCTCTGGGTGCCAATTACTGGTGATTTCAGCAACTTTTTATAAATATATTTTTATAAAAATAATTTTTCAAATTTTTGTGCTTTTAGTGGGCAAAATAGATGCACAGATATGCATTCTTTGATTTAAAAATATTTCCAATATCTTATTTCTTTGTAATGAAAATTGAAGTAAGTTTAAAGACAAATTCTTAAAGTGCCAATTACTGGGGATGTTACCCTACTTTTAGTAACAAACACTGGTCCTACAATGTAAAAATAAGTGCAATTTTGTAAATGACCATTAATATGTAAGGTTTAGTATTGTCTATTACAATCAAAAATAAACATGCAATTTTTGCAAGACAATAATTGTAAAATAAATTAGGTAAACCCAGCTCTTATCTTGTTCATTAAAATTTTCAGTTGATAAAAAAAATGCAACTGTGAAATATATTTTTCTCCTTGGTTTGATTAAGTTATTAAACATTAAGCCAGGTTATAAAACATGCAAATAAGAATAATAAAAAAAGACTTTTTGAATAGTAAATTCAAATTTATATATTAAGTAAATTATGCTAACAGTAGACGCACATGATAAATTTATTTCTAATTAATACGTATGATAAAATCTTAAATTTTACATTATTTTTAGTACAGTACACTCTTTAAAATCTACAACCCTAAAATCCCAGCTCTCAAAATCCGTACATAATTTACAGATGTAATCAATGAAGATTTCAGGTTAGATATAGGGGAATTTTTTTTAATTTTTTAGCTTTATTTAAATTTTACATTATATTTTAATTCGTAATTTTTTTAATATTACTGAATTCATGCTTTTTCATGAAGGAAGAATACATTTATTTTTGAAAATATTCAAGATGCTGATATGTCTGATAGTCACAATCTTTTTACCAAATATATTTATATATATATATATATATATATATATATATATATATATATATATATATATATATATATATATATATATATATATATATATATATATATATATATATATATACAGTATTATATTATAGTTATATTATATATATATTATATATTATATATTTTAATTTTAAGTCTGACTGAACCTGAAATAAAACTTCCTTATTTTATGATTTTTATGTGCATTACTAAAGTACTTGTATGAGGCAAGTTTCATTGAATAATTTAGGAAAAAATTCATCTTTATGATGAATATTTAATCATACATTATTGATAATTAACTTGACCTTTGCTTTTAATATTTTAATGATATTAAAAATTATGTAAATTTTTATTATTTTACTTTATTACTCTTTTAATATTTTACTGTACTATTGTAAGCATTCATTATAGTTTTGATTGCATTATGAATTGCATTCAAATTACTGTTTAAAAAGTGTAAATAAAGCAATGTCCAGAAATCTGCAAAATTCTAAAATCCACAAAATCTCTGGTCCCAAGTTATGTGGATTTGAGGGAGTCTACTATGAATGTTTTAATCTATCAACATTATTTATAGGTAATCTCACAGCCATAAATTTCATTAAGAATCAAATTTTAGTTTTAATATCAGAAATAAATTGAAACACCCAAACTTTACCCAACATAAACGTTTTTGTAAAATATTACTGTTTTTTTTTTTCTTTTTTTTTTTTTTTTTATAATATAGAAAATAATTTTGTATAAAATAAGAAGATGCAAACACACACATATAACTAGCATAAATGAGCCAGTAACTGACACTCTTAAAGAAATTCTTTAAAATCTACTCTTTTAATTAATAGTTATAATCGAGTTTTTTTTTAAATAATATTGATCTAATATTGATCTAGATCTTATATAATCTATGATTTCGAATATTAATTAATTTTTTTTTTTTGAAAATAACAGAAACATACCAAAACACACAAAATTCCAGTAATAAACACATTACAAAAAATAACATAACTGTTTTTATGAGTTTAAAATACTAAATTCCAATAATTACATTAATCAAATTATTAAGACAGTGAGGGGTTCAGATAGCTAATGGAAAAATTCCATAAAATAAGTTTTGGGAAATTAGTGTATAATGTAACTGTGTATTTACACCCAATTTTTAACAGTTAAACTCCCTGAAACTACTTCCTTCTTCATTCTCACCAATTACTTTTTAGCGTAAAGTTTAGTTTTTAAACAGAGAAGTTTCACAATTCAGTTACAGAAAATTGTCTGTTTTGAAAAACTTGCTATATTAAGCAATAAGATTAAAAATTAAGCAATTTCTTGTAGCAAACGGGTTAAACTTCTAACTTAATTAAAAAAAAAAATTCACTTTGAATCCATCCTTTTAATGAAAAATACCTGCTGCACTTAGACAAGAAATATCACAACAGGATTGACAAAAAATAAAAATGACTAGTACTTGCTCATACTCAGTGGCGTAGCTAAGGGGGGGCAAGGGGGGGGCGTCCGCCCCGGGCGCCAAATTGAGAGAAATTGTTATATATCTATATTGGGGTGGGGGCGCAAAATTTCTTGCTGGCCCCGGGCGCCAAAAAACATAGCTACGCTACTGCTCATACTTAAATTCCGTCACCCCTCCCCCTTCCTTCGCCACGAATATTTAAGGACGGGGTTTTGCTTAGCAATCTATAGATATTAGTAAAGAAATTGTAAGGACGTTAAATAAAAAAAAATCAAATCACCACGTTCTTCGCTACCTCAGTTGTAGTTAACAGTAAAACGTCCAGCTAGTATCGATTTGACACCGTCAAATAAAAAAAAATTCGATTTGAATCAGCATTTTTCCCCTAATCTTATTAAGAAATCTAGGTGAAATAAACAAATAAAATTATTTTTAATAAAAATTCTGGTATTAAAACGTTTTTGATTAAGATTGGGTAACATTTTCCGGACGTTCTAGTATTTAAACATAACATAAAATAAAAAAAAATAAAAAATGCAGGGTAGACCCTGTATTTTTTATTTAAGTATAATGTTCTTTCTATAGAAGAGATTTGGTAACACTGAAACATGACCGGTATTCGGAGGTACCCGTTGTTCGGAGTGACCGTTGTCAGAGGTTTCGCTGTATTTATATATATATATAAAATTATTATGTGAAGAATTTTTGTCAATCTCTTTATTTATTCCCTTGCTTATAGAAACTTTAATTTTATATTTTCTAATGTGCAGATGCAATGAGAATTCCATTGTAAGATCTGCTTACAGGCACACTGATGTTATGAGAAAATATTGGAAGACAAATGCAACATAAAATGATTAATAATTTATCTGTTAGGGGTTAAAAAACTTTTATTGGATATTTTTTTAATGTAGAACTTTGCAAATGATAACAATTAATGATATTAATTATTTACATAGCATAAATTTGCTCTCTATACTAGTATTAAGTAGAAACTTAAATGAACAGGAATTTTCTGCACTCTGTGAATTGCTTTATAAAGCATTAATTACGCAAGATTTTGTTTATTAAAATACTTCAGATATTCTTGACACTCAAACATTAAAAAAAAGTTTCCTTGCAATATGTTGCTTTTAATGTATATTTTTGTTCTTTAGCTTATTTCAATCATACTTTTATGTATAACTGATATTGATATTTTCAAACATATTTTACTAAATAGTTAAATGATTTGTTATTTAATTTTTAGGTGCATTCTGAAAAGTTCAGCCTGTTGAAGGAGGAAACAAAAGGGGAGGAAAATTATTGTTTTTAAATTTTGATTACAGATTATTTTCTAGAATGTTGTTTGTCATAATTACTAAAAATAACATTTTTTTTATATCCAGAACTCTACAAATTATAAATAAAAAACATGGCAAAATTTTGGACTGTTTCTATGTAAACCTTTTTTTTTTTTTTTTTTTTTTTTTTTTAATAAACGCAGTTTATTACAATATAAACCACTTAATAACAATCTACAGTTTGAACACTTTTGCTACGTTAGTTTTGATGGGGTTATCGAAAATATATTAGTTTTCTTTCAATTTGTTGATGGTCTTCCATGAGGTTTTGGGAAAAAAAAATCTCATGGAAATATACGACCTGAACTATTTCGTTTATAAACTCCTAGATTTTCAGGATAATTTCTCATGCATTTTCTAGATATTTAACAAAACATTTAGTGACCAGTCACCTTTGGCGATATAGCGTAAAATAATAATAACATATTTGGCAAGACCTTTTTTTTTTTTTTTTTTTTTTTTGTAAGAAAATTTATGCATTTTAAATTTTATTTTTGCAATTTAAATAAGGCAATGATTTCTGTACGGAAAAAATTGTTGAAAATGAAAATAGCAATTGATTGCTATTAAATGTTTTTATTTAATTGATTTATTTTAAGTAAATTTTACATAGTTACGAATGTGATTCAAGCATTAATTTCTTATGTTTATTAATAGAATTTAAAAAAAATTTATTTATTCATGTAGTTTAAAAAGAATTGTATATATATTTTTATTGATAAGAAAATTGTACATATTTTTTGTTTTTACAATAAAATGTCTTGCCAATGTTGTTAAATATTCGTCATTAAGCATATAATTCTACGTTGTGTTTAAATGCAAGGTTTGCAACAAAATTCAAATTTAATTTTTGTAATAAAATATTTAATAATATATAAACTACAAATAACGGGTGTTCTAAAATGGACTGGCCAATTTCAAAAATCAGTAAATTGGAAATGGCCATATGGTTGTATCCATATATTCATTGATTAGTGTCACTGTAGAATACACAAGATTCGACGTACTACTACGTTTGGATAAAACCCCTTTTGTTTTTGCTTCATTTTGTGAATAACGGATTTTCAACTTATTCTATTTACGATTATTTTCAGAATTTTCAAGTTATGACTTTGCGACTTTCACAAAAGTTGCTCTATAGATTTAGCTAACATAAAATGCAAATGAAATTTTGATATCGTTGATGCCTGCGCAGTGAAAAATTATTTAGTAAACCTATTCATTTTTCTTAAACTTTTCATTATTTTTTTAATTCTAATTACAGGGTATTGTGTGCTATATTATTTGTCATATTTTCAGAAAAGAATGTTACTTTATATTAAGGGGGCTCAGGGGTTGAAAACTTTTAAAAAAATCGATTTTTTTATGATCTAGTTTGATTATTCAATTAATTCTTAACTCAATGCAAAAAACCGCATAAAAATATTTGCATTTTTAACGGAGTTATAAGCATTTATGTATCAACACTTTCATAGACGCACCCATATAATTTCAACTTTAAGTCGCGTTTTCTCAAAACTTGATTTTTATCGACTAACACACCAAGATTAAAAAAAAAAACTATTTAATGTAATGGTTCTTTTTTTTTTAGCATGCATATAACATTATTAGCTATAGAATGAATTAAGGATATAACTATCACTTAAAAAAAATTGTTAAAAAAAATCTCAAACTTGAAAAGTTACCTCCCCCCCCCCCTCTAAAAAATACTCAAAATATTAAACTATCTAAAATATATTAATAACTATCTAAAATATATTAATTCATTCTATAGATAATGATGTTATATGCATGCATGAAAAAAAAAAACAATTAAGCCATTCTATCAAATAGTTTTTTTAAAATCTTGGTGTTAGTCGTCAAAAATCAAGTTTTGAGAAAACGCGACTTAAAGTTGAAATTATATGGATGCGGCTATGAAAATGCTGATACATAAATGCTTATAACTCCGTTAAAAATGCAGATATTTTTATGCGGTTTTTTGCATTGAGTTAAGAATTAATTGAATAATCAAACTAGATCATAAAAAATCGATTTTTTGAAAAGTTTTTAATCCCTGAATCCCGTAAGAACGCTGCAAATTATAAGCAAAAAAACTTGGCAAAATTTGGGACCATTTTTATAAAAAACCTTAATTTCTCTACGAGTTACATGCTATTCGCATAAAAATGAACACAGTTTATTACAATAAGCCACTTAATCATAATCTAGAGTTTGAGCGCTTTTGCTATATTAGTTTTGACAAGGTTACCCAAAAGATATTCATTCTTTTTTAATTTGTTGACGGTCCCCTACGGAGTCTCTTAGAAAAATCTTCACGGAAATGTATGACTTGTAGTATTATATTTATACAGTAAGAGTTTCGGGATAATTCCTTTATGTATTTTTCTAGATATTTAACAAAATGGCCTAAAATCGCAAGTAGACGCTCATCAGTGGCCATGTAGTGTATATATATATACAATATGCAGTCAACTCTGTGAAATCTGCTGATGTATAATCCGCAATGATCTATTATCTGCAATACATGTTGGAATGGAAACGGTGAAAACTGTCATTAACAGTTAAACCCATAAAGTTAAATTTGGTGCACAGATACATTTATGTTATCAATTTTCCAGTGAATAAATATTTAAATATATTCCTTATGGATATTACATATAATTTAAATTTTCTTTAATCTTATTGAATGTATCAAATCAATATAGCATTTTTTTCTTTTCTATTGTAATTTTTGCACACTTGTTCCTAATTTATAATCAGACTTTAAAAAATTAAATGTAAACAAAGGGATGATGTATAATCTATAAGAATGAATTATCCAAAAGACTTTTGTCTCTAAAGTATGCAGATTTCACACAGGTGACCGTATATACAAAGCATTCAAAACCCTTGTTGGTTCTGCTAATCCGAGACCATCAAAAATTCAATGAGACCACTAATTAAAAAAATTTAGTGCTCTGCAGGACCAGTTACTTTTCCTCTCCCCCCTATTTCTCTGACAAGTAAACCTAAATTTTCGCATTGTTAAGAAACCTGAACCAAACACAAATATTTATTTTATTAGAAAAAATATGTGAAAAAAATTGTGTTAATCCTCACAGTCAGCTGAAGTAAACAAACATTTTTCTAATAACTCTTTTGCATTTTGACATTTTCTAATTTTTTTGCGTTGGTAGCTGAGGTTCCTCTCAAGATCGCTCTTTGATTACTTTTTCGATTTTGGTTGCAGATATTTTTTATTTAGTTACTTTCGCTTCCAAAACCGGTTCCAAAAGTGAAAGTAACTTTATAAAAAATACCTGCGACCAAAATTGAAAAAGTAATCAAGTAGCCATCTTGAAACTGACTTCAGCTATCCAATGCAATAAAAATAACTTTAAAATGTCAAAAGGCGAAGGTTTTTTTAGAAAAATGCCTCCCCATAGGAATCACATTAGCTCGCGAGTATCTTCGTGGGCAGGGACAGGGGCTACAGTGAGTGTCACGTCAGTCATCGATGACTAACTCTGAAGTTTCCGTTTAAGCTGCCTTATATATAAGGATATAATTTTCTAATAAATAAGTTAAGTAAATTTTAAATGAATTTTAAACAATTACTTAAAAATATATCTATATATTTTGTTTTATATGATATTCTATACCACTGTCAAACATTGGGGTGACTAAATGGAAAGTTCAATATCTGTCACCAGTGATTGCTGTGGCACTCAACATGTTTAACACAAGTAACATGTTTATTTGATGTTATTATCAATAAAATGAAAGTGTAATTAAAAAATTGAAATTAAAATTTTGCAAAATTATAGAAGGTGGTAAAAGTTTTTGTTTAACATACAACAAGAGAAAGAAAACTCATTAAAATTTGTTGAACAATGTTATTACTGCTGTCAGAATTATACCAGTGTTTAAATATGTATTTTGCTAGTTGAGTAAGCTTTTATAGAATTTAATATTTTATTACTTACAGAGCAAGCATTTAGATATTATATTAAATATTAGAAAATAATAAAAGACATTTTGATTATGTTAATTTCAAATAGTAATATTTTTTGTACATAAAATAAGATATAAACTAATTCTTTCAACATTTCTAACAAAACTTTTTGTTTGATTGTGGTTTATTACACTAATTACAAATGGATGTACCTTATAAAAATGTGGAAAATTTTTACACTCTTTCTGTCTAACCATTACCATATTTAATTTGCATCAATAGGATATCTATTCATTTATGGGTTTTTAAAACTCTACGAATACAAAACCGAGAATTCCCCTAAAGATAAGTACAATCTCTCTGGAGTTTTTCACTCTTTTTTTAGATAAAATAAAAATATTAGAATTATTTTTTATTTTTATTTTTATTTATTTTTTTTATTTATTTTTTATTTATTTATTTATTTATTTATTTTTTTACTATTCAATTATGTTTCACAATTTAAGAACAATGTAAAGGCAAAAAAGAACATAAATCTAAAATATAACTTATACACATTTTATACAATATTTAATATTTGCAAAGTATTTATTAAGAGAGAATCCACCAGCTGTTCTTCTATATGTTTAAAATATTGGCCTGGTACGAAATTCTCAAATTATAACTAGAAGATAAAATGTTTATAGGAAAATCATTTACATCCAACTCAATATTTACAGTACGCGATTCCCATACACTAAAATAGAAGTTATATTGCTCAGTCTAATCCATAAAAAAATAAACACTTAATTGATTTCTTAAAAAAAAAAAAAAAAAAAAAAAAAGAAAGAAAGAAAGAAAGAAAGAAAGAAACGACGGTACTTTTTTTAGTGTCATTTAATTTCGCATGCAAAGCTTCTTCTTGATGTTATACACAAAAGAAAAAAAAAAACATTTCTAACTATGTACTATGAAGGTAGTTGATTGTTGAGAAGCATGGAATTCTTATTAGCTCCATGAGAGCGGCGACAAAGGAAATGACGTCATGTATATGTATGAAATATTTTTAAATAAAGTGTTTTTTATTCATTATTATAAACTACTACCACAAAAATTGTAATTTTCATTTAATGCGCTATTGTACATGAAAAACAATGCAAATTATTTTATATACAAAAATTGCAATAAAAAAATACTGAATAATATTTATATGTCACAGATGTCATACATACATCACATTGGCACGATTTCTTTCAGATGCCGATTTAGCGAAAACCTTGAAGAAGTTTGAGAAATTTAAATTTTAACTCATTATGAATCGTGGCCCAGAATGACGAGAGATTTTTTTTGTGCTAGATTTGTAATGTATGAATCATAAGCTTTCAATAGACATATTACATCAAAAAATGAGAATGCCCCCCTATCCCCCCCCCCCCCAAAACGATCCTATGAGAAACACTTGAAAACTGAAATAGCAAAAAGGACGCCGAGGAAAAGTAAGCTATGCTAGAATTCCTCCCCCCTCCCCGCTGTAGCTCCCATAGAAGCAAAGTTATAGCCTTTTAAAAATTGAAATGAAGTGAAGAAATAAGCAAAATTACAATCGCGACCTCCAGAATGCAACCCCCCCCCCTCCTCTTTGAAATTTCTATACATCATAAATACTACTCATCGGAAACTTAGTAAAGAAGTCTGGTGTAAAATGATGGAAATGCTATACGATTTCAAAAAAGTTCATAAAGTGCCCTTCCAATTTGCCCAAATCGGGGGGGGGGGGAGGGAGGGAAAATATTCATAATATAAAATATAATTTTTCTATGACGTATCTACGTGAGCGGCTCGGAAAAACTTGAAAATTGCTCTTCCTCAAAATACACCGAAACTCCCCTCCCCCTCTCTGAAATTTTTATAATGTATTAAATATTATTTAACTCGGAGATGCATTTAATCTACACATACAATACTGTAAAATTACATCGCTGTGATTGAAATTTCATTTAAGACAAATTTTAGAAATTAAAAGACTTATTGCAGTAAAAATACATCATCGTGCTTGAAAATTCAAGCACATACTCAATTACAACATATTATTTTGTAAATTTACATTTCTGTGCGAGAATTTTCAAGCACGCATACATTTACAACAAACGTGAAGTTTACAATACACAATGTTGTAAAATCACATCACCATACTTGAAAATTCAAGCACGATTTCATTTACACCGTACTTGAAAATTACAACACACTGTGTCGTAAAATTACATCACTGTACTTGAAAATTCAAGCATGCTTTCATTTACACCATACTTGAAAATTACAACACATTGTGTTGTAAAATTACATCACCATACTTGAAAATTCAAGAACACCTTCGTTTACAGCAATCTTGAAATTTACAACACACTGTGTTGTAAAATTATATCTCTCTCTTGAAAAATTCAAGCACACATTCATTTACAACATATTTGAAATTTACAACACACTGTGTCGTAAAATTACATAAACGTTCTTGAAAATTCAAGCACGCGTTCATTTACAGCATACTTGAAATTTACAACACAAGTTGATGGCGATTTTTTTACCCGCACGTTGTGTTGTAATCTGGCCTATTGATTTTTTACAGTGCTTTGGATAAGGTAATTGTGACATTTTCCCTTCAATACATTTAGTACTTATATTATCATGCTTACTCTTACTTAAAATTATACCATCCGCTAACTTATGGTTTACAAGATATTTGATTGATTCAAAATTTTTGTGTCCTAGGCGTTTATGCCAAGTTGTAATACAATTCGGATTGTCACAAAATATTTGTGTTTTGATAGCATATCCGTACTCATCTTTAGGACAAATTTAATATAGATTATTATTTAACTCGGCTGTTAAAACTATGTTATTGTCTTTAACAAAGTTACAAGAATCTTTTTCAAAAATGATTTTAAAGTCGTTTTCTGTTGCTCTCTTAACCGATAATAAATTACTTTGTAATTCAGGACAATAAAGAACATCTTTAAGTATAATTTGATGCGGTGAATTTGTACAAAGTTTAATATCACCCATACCATTCGAATCTAGTTTATTTCTATCCGCTATCATTATGCTACCAAAATTTCCGGTTTTAAAGTTTATGAAATTTTCTTTTGCGAATGCTACATGTCTTCTGCAGCCGGAACCGATAACGAATTTATTTACATTAAGCTCTTGTGCGCTATTAGCAGACATTAAATCGCACGCGGGATTATTTTGTTCGGAGAACTTATAAAGGTTTTCTTCCGAATTCGTCAAGGTGGAAAAATTATTCGAACCTATTTCTGCGTCAACATTATCTTTAAAACAGAAGTTGGAAGTATCCCTTACATTACCTTGATTGCCTTTGTAATTTCCCGAATTATTTCTGAAAGAGTTTGAATTATTGTAAAACTTATTTCGATTCGGATTATTTCTCGGGTTATCATTTTGCATTTTATTCTTTAAATGATAACAATTTTCGCGTACATGGTTATCTCGTTTGCAGAACTTGCAAAATTTCTTATTTCTACCTTATATGCTGAGTCGCGTGAGCTCGAAACAGCTTCACGATTCTCAGATTTATTTATTGCTTTGTAAGCCGAATCTCGCGAATTTGAACTCGCGTCTCTGTTTTCGCATTTATGTTTATATTCATCGATCAATTTATTTTTTACGTAATTTAAAGTTAGATCCGTCTTGCTGGCTTCTAACGCTGTAACCATCGGGTCAAAAGATCTAGGGAGCGAACAAAGCAGGAGGGCACATATATGCGAGTCAGGGATTTCCTCGCCAATAGCAAATAGTTTATCTTTGATTGATAAAATTTTGTTGATATGGGAGATCATGTCTCCCCCCTCACTTAATTTTTGAGAGTACAATTTTCTGAGAAGAAAAAGTTTGGAAGACAGGCTACTTCTCAAGTGTACATTTTTCAAAGCTTCCCATATATCTTTGGCATTTGCCAGATGTTTTACATGAATAATTTGAGAATCTTCTAAACACAGATTAAACTTCGATTTCGCTTTAATATTATCTTTGCTCCACTGAGCAGTGACAGGATCCGGTGGGGGATTTGTAATTACTGAAAATACATTTTCCTTTTGAAGCAGATTTTCTAGCTTAAAGGCCCAATCACTATAATTTTGATCGTTTAATTTTTCAATGAGGGCTATATCTCTTGTAGCTATTATATTAATTCAAATCAACATCAATCATTTATTCAACAATCGTAATTATATATATATTTTCAAAAAACTGTTTATAGTTTATTACTTTCAAATAAAATCATAGGCAGATATTTTTTATTTGGATAAAGAAGAACATTTCATTTTCAGCCTTCATAATCTGAAGGGTGAGTTCGAATTCAGTTAAATAATAGTTCAATAAAAATATATAAATTGATACCTACTTTGCTAGGCGTCTTCTTTGAGGATAATAACTTTCTTCTTCACTAGGCCCGCGTGGAATGTTGCTGGAATAATAAGACGTTATTATTTCATTGGTGTGTTCTATAGAACAAATAATTTGTGCACTTCCGTTTTGGGAAAGATATCTTCTTTAATTAAATAAATATGAAAACACGGCACAGTATACGTAAATACAAAAATAAGAAGAGTTTTAAATCTTGAAATTTAGAGTTCTTTAAAAAAGAAATATTATCGGAGCTGAAAATTTTTCTTCCGATTGAACAGTTTCAGGAAAATGTCAACATCACCCGCTCAGAATCATTTCTAAGTGTAAAAGCAGCTCTGCAGAAAATGTGACGAAAGTGGAAATGATTTTAGTTAATTCTTTTTCGTTTCAGGACAAGAGTTTCATAGTGCTGCCCTCTTGAGCGGCGCTTTGGAAACAAAAAGTTCTTATTGAAGAACAGTCCTTTTCCAATACCCCCACTTTTGTTTTCAAAGTGCTAGCCTCAGTTGCAGCTGAGATCTCAAAGTTTCAAACTGAGGTTTCGCAAGGGGCTTTGTCATGATGTCAGCAATCATTTGCTTTGAAGGGCAATAGTATAGACACATTGTTCCGTTTTCTATCATAGTCTTTACGTTGTAATACTTGACACTTACATGCTTGCTTCTCGATAAATGTTTTTCATTCTTTGAGATTTTTATGCATGGAATGTTGTCTTTATAGATCGCGATTGGTAAAGTTTGTGGTAGGTCTAAATCTGTTAATAATGCGAGTAACCACTCCATTTCTTGACAGGTGTTTGAGACAGAAATATATTCTGCCTCAGTAGAGGACAGTGCGACACTGGTCTGTTTTCTGCTTGACCAGGTCAAAAAGTTGTTGCCAAGTTTAAAGATATTACCGGTAGTTTACTTCCGGTCAGTTTTATCTGATGTCCAATCAGCATCACAATATGCTGTTAAGACGGGCTCTTTATTTTTATCAGTTATTAGCTTAAGGTCTTTAGTTGTTTTCAAATAGCGAATTACCTTTTCAACTACTAACCAATCTACTTCTCTAGGTCTTTCATTTCTTCTACCTAATATGTTCACACAGGCTGATATATCCGGTCTATTAATGGTGGAAATATATAAGAGTTCCCCCACTGCTTGTCGATGAAGGGTATTATTACTCATTAGTTTACTTTCAGAATCTAAATTAAAATAATCCGTATTCATGGGAGTATAAGTTGGTTTAGAATTTAGTAATTTAAATTTCGTAACAATTTCGTTAATTTTATTGTTTTGATCTAACATTAGACTTCCATCTTCTGTTTGTTTGATATTTATCCCCAAATAATGCGATACTTTACCTAACGATTTTATTTCTTATTCCCTTGATAACTCTTTGTATATCTCTTCTGTATCCCGTTTCTTTCCTGCTACTAAAATGTCGTCAACATACACTATAATATATGACATGTTTCCGTTTTTATTTCGTTTGAACAAGCATAAATCTGATGTGCACTGATTAAATCCCATGTTCTTGAGTGTTTGACTAATTTTAAGTGCCAGGCTCTAGCAGCCTGTTTTAGCCCGTAAATGGCTTTATTCAGTTTACACACCTTTTCCTTTTGATCTTCTACTATATATCCCTCGAGTTGTGTCATAAATACCTCCTCGTCTAAGTTTCCGTGCAAAAATGCTGTTTTTACATCTAAATGAATTATATCTAAATTTTTATATACAGCAGCATTTAGGAAACTTCTTATTGTGGTGTGTGCCACGACAGGGGAAAAATTTTCATCATAATCACACCCGAATTTTTGCGAATAACCCTTCGCAACGAGTCTCGCCTTGTAGCGTTCTATTTCTCCGCGTGCATTGCGTTTTGTTTTAAAGTCCATTTACAACCTATAATATGTTTTCCCTGAGGTGGGTCGACTAGTTCCCAAGTTTTATTTTGCATAAGTGAATTGAATTCCTCATCTGTTGCTGCTAGCGAATTATTTTTAATTTTTGGGTCTTTCATATTTTCTATAGCTTCCCAAGTTTTGGGTTCCTCAACCTGACACATGTTTGCGCTAATTCCATACCTATCGGGAGGTACTCCCCTGTTTTCTCTTCCCGATCTTCTAAGCTGTATTTGATGTGGAATTGCGTCCGCGTCATGTTTATCAACATCTAATTCAATTTGAACAACTTCGGTTGGGGTCGAAATGTTATTTTGGTCTTGTTTAGTATCATTTTTCACGTTTTCTAGAAATTTCACTGATCTAGATATCACTACTCTATTATCCCCGATGTATATTCTATATCCTTTGCTCCTTTGGTCATATCCTAAGAAAATGCCTTCAATTGCTTTCTCATCGAATTTAGCCCTTTTAGATTTTTCTACATAGGCGTATGCCTTGCAGCCAAATATTTTTATGTGTGACAAATTTGGTTTACGATTATTCCAAAGTTCAAATGGGGTTATATTGTTGTTTGCTTTAGTTGGCAGCCTTTTTGTTAAATAAGTGGCAGTGAGAATTGCTTCACCCCAAAATTGTTTTGGTAGATTTGCGTCTGTCAGCATTGTGCGTGCCATTTCTACAAGGGTACGTTTTTTTTCAGCAACACCATTTTGAGGTGAGCAAAATGGTACACTTAATTGGCGTTCAATACAGTTAAGGTTTAAATAATCTTCAAAATTTTCCCCAAGATATTCCCCTGCATTATCTGATCTAAAGGCTTTTATTTGTTTACCAAATTTATTTTTTACTAGTGCAGAGAAGTCTTTAAATTTTTCTAGGGCTTCCGATTTGTGTGAAAGTAAATAAACCATAGTAAACCTGCTATAATCATCAATAATAGTAATAAAGTACCTTTTACCTGAGAATGTCTCCGTGTTCATGGGACCGCAGATGTCACTGTGGATTAGTGAAAGGACTTCGTTAGATCTATTTGATGCAACCTTTGGATAAGGTAATTGTGACATTTTCCCTTCAATACATTTAGTACATATATTATCATGCTTACTCTTACTTAAAATTATACCATCCGCTAACTTATGGTTTACAAGATATTTGATTGATTCAAAATTTTTGTGTCCTAGGCGTTTATGCCAAGTTGTAATACAATTCGGATTGTCACAAAATATTTGTGTTTTGATAGCATATCCGTACTCATCTTTAGGACAAATTTAATATAGATTATTATTTAACTCGGCTGTTAAAACTATGTTATTGTCTTTAACAAAGTTACAAGAATATTTTTCAAAAATGATTTTAAAGTCGTTTTCTGTTGCTCTCTTAACCGATAATAAATTACTTTGTAATTCAGGACAATAAAGAACATCTTTAAGTATAATTTGATGCGGTGAATTTGTACAAAGTTTAATATCACCCATACCATGTGAATCTAGTTTATTTCTATCCGCTATCATTATGCTACCAAAATTTCCGGTTTTAAAGTTTATGAAATTTTCTTTTGCGAATGCTACATGTCTTCTGCAGCCGGAATCGATAACGAATTTATTTACATTAAGCTCTTGTGCGCTATTAGCAGACATTAAATCGCACGCGGGATTATTTTGTTCGGAGAACTTATAAAGGTTTTCTTCCGAATTCGTCAAGGTGGAAAAATTATTCGAACCTATTTCTGCGTCAACATTATCTTTAAAACAGAAGTTGGAAGTATCCCTTATATTACCTTGATTGCCTGTGTAATTTCCCGAATTATTTCTGAAAGAGTTTGAATTATTGTAAAACTTATTTCGATTCGGATTATTTCTCGGGTTATCATTTTGCATTTTATTCTTTAAATGATAACAATTTTCGCGTACATGGTTATCTCGTTTGCAGAACTTGCAAAATTTCTTATTTCTACCTTATATGCTGAGTCGCGTGAGCTCAAAACAGCTTCACGATTCTCAGATTTATTTATTGCTTTGTAAGCCGAATCTCGCGAATTTGAACTCGCGTCTCTGTTTTCGCATTTATGTTTATATTCAACGATCAATTTATTTTTTACGTAATTTAAAGTTAGATCCGTCTTGCTGGCTTCTAACGCTGTAACCATCGGGTCAAAAGATCTAGGGAGCGAACAAAGCAGGAGGGCACATATATGCGAGTCAGGGATTTCCTCGCCAATAGCAAATAGTTTATCTTTGATTGATAAAATTTTGTTGATATGGGAGATCATGTCTCCCCCCTCACTTAATTTTTGAGAGTACAATTTTCTGAGAAGAAAAAGTTTGGAAGACAGGCTACTTCTCAAGTGTACATTTTTCAAAGCTTCCCATATATCTTTGGCATTTGCCAGATGTTTTACATGAATAATTTGAGAATCTTCTAAACACAGATTAAACTTCGATTTCGCTTTAATATTATCTTTGCTCCACTGAGCAGTGACAGGATCCAGTGGGGGATTTGTAATTACTGAAAATGCATTTTCCTTTTGAAGCAGATTTTCTAGCTTAAAGGCCCAATTACTATAATTTTGATCGTTTAATTTTTCAATGAGGGCTATATCTCTTGTAGCTATTATATTAATTCAAATCAACATCAATCATTTATTCAACAATCGTAATTATATATATATTTTCAAAAAACTGTTTATAGTTTATTACTTTCAAATAAAATCATAGGCAGATATTTTTTATTTGGATAAAGAAGAACATTTCATTTTCAGCCTTCATAATCTGAAGGGTGAGTTCGAATTCAGTTAAATAATAGTTCAATAAAAATATATAAATTGATACCTACTTTGCTAGGCGTCTTCTTTAAAGATAATAACTTTCTTCTTCACTAGGCCCGCGTGGAATGTTGCTGGAATAATAAGACGTTATTATTTCATTGGTGTGTTCTATAGAACAAATAATTTGTGCACTTCCGTTTTGGGAAAGATATCTTCTTTAATTAAATAAATATGAAAACACGGCACAGTATACGTAAATACAAAAATAAGAAGAGTTTTAAATCTTGAAATTTAGAGTTCTTTAAAAAAGAAATATTATCGGAGCTGAAAATTTTTCTTCCGATTTAACAGTTTCAGGAAAATGTCAACATCACCCGCTCAGAATCATTTCTAAGTGTAAAAGCAGCTCTGCAGAAAATGTGACGAAAGTGGAAATGATTTTAGTTAATTCTTTTTCGTTTCAGGACAAGAGTTTCATAGTGCTGCCCTCTTGAGCGGCGCTTTGGAAACAAAAAGTTCTTATTGAAGAACAGTCCTTTTCCAATACCCCCACTTTTGTTTTCAAAGTGCTAGCCTCAGTTGCAGCTGAGATCTCAAAGTTTCAAACTGAGGTTTCGCAAGGGGCTTTGTCATGATGTCAGCAATCATTTGCTTTGAAGGTCAATAGTATAAACACATTGTTCCGTTTTCTATCATAGACTTTACGTTGTGATACTGGACACTTACATGCTTGCTTCTCGATAAATGTTTTTCATTCTTTGAGATTTTTATGCATGGAATGTTGTCTTCATAGATCGCGATTGGTAAAGTTTGTGGTAGGTCTAAATCTGTTAATAATGCGAGTAACCACTCCATTTCTTGACAGGTGTTTGAGACAGAAATATATTCTGCCTCAGTAGAGGACAGTGCGACACTGGTCTGTTTTCTGCTTGACCAGGTCAATAAGTTGTTGCCAAGTTTAAAGATATTACCGGTAGTTTACTTCCGGTCAGTTTTATCTGATGTCCAATCAGCATCACAATATGCTGTTAAGACGGGCTCTTTATTTTTATCAGTTATTAGCTTAAGGTCTTTAGTTGTTTTCAAATAGCGAATTACCTTTTCAACTACTAACCAATCTACTTCTCTAGGTCTTTCATTTCTTCTACCTAATATGTTCACACAGGCTGATATATCCGGTCTATTAATGGTGGAAATATATAAGAGATCCCCCACTGCTTGTCGATAAAGGGTATTATTACTCATTAGTTTACTTTCAGAATCTAAATTAAAATAATCCGTATTCATGGGAGTATAAGTTGGTTTAGAATTTAGTAAGTTAAATTTCGTAACAATTTCGTTAATTTTATTTTTTTGATCTAACATTAGACTTCCATCTTCTGTTTGTTTGATTTTTATCCCCAAATAATGCGATACTTTACCTAACGATTTTATTTCGTATTCCCTTGATAACTCTTTGTATATCTCTTCTGTATCCCGTTTCTTTCCTGCTACTAAAATGTCGCCAACATATACTATAATATATGACATGTTTCCGTTTTTATTTCGTTTGAACAAGCATAAATCTGATGTGCACTGATTAAATCCCATGTTCTTGAGTGTTTGACTAATTTTAAGTGCCAGGCTCTAGCAGCCTGTTTTAGCCCGTAAATGGCTTTATTCAGTTTACACACCTTTTCCTTTTGATCTTCTACTATATATCCCTCGAGTTGTGTCATAAATACCTCCTCGTCTAAGTTTCCGTGAAAAAATGCTGTTTTTACATCTAAATGAATTATATCTAAATTTTTATATACAGCAGCATTTAGGAAACTTCATATTGTGGTGTGTGCCACGACAGGGGAAAAATTTTCATCATAATCACACCCGAATTTTTGCGAATAACCCTTCGCAACGAGTCTCGCCTTGTAGCGTTCTATTTCTCAGCGTGCATTGCGTTTTGTTTTAAAGTCCATTTACAACCTATAATATGTTTTCCCTGAGGTGGGTCGACTAGTTACCAAGTTTTATTTTGCATAAGTGAATTGAATTCCTCATCTGTTGCTGCTAGCCAATTATTTTTAATTTTTGGGTCTTTCATATTTTCTATAGCTTCCCAAGTTTTGGGTTCCTCAAACTGACACATGTTTGCGCTAATTCCATACCTATCGGGAGGTACTCCCGTATTTTCTCTTCCCGATCTTCTAAGCTGTATTTGATGTGGAATTGCGTCCGCGTCATGTTTATCACCATCTAATTCAATTTGAACAACTTCGGTTGGGGTCGAAATGTTATTTTGGTCTTCTTTAGTATCATTTTTCACGTTTTCTAGAAATTTCACTGATCTAGATATCACTACTCTATTATCCCCGATGTATATTCTATATCCTTTGCTCCTTTGGTCATATCCTAAGAAAATGCCTTCAATTGCTTTCTCATCGAATTTAGCCCTTTTAGATTTTTCTACATAGGCGTATGCCTTGCAGCCAAATATTTTTATGTGTGACAAATTTGGTTTACGATTATTCCAAAGTTCAAATGGGGTTATATTGTTGTTTGCTTTAGTTGGCAGCCTTTTTGTTAAATAAGTGGCAGTGAGAATTGCTTTACCCCAAAATTGTTTTGGTAGATTTGCGTCTGACAGCATTGTGCGTGCCATTTCTACAAGGGTACGTTTTTTTTCAGCAACACCATTTTGAGGTGAGCAAAATGGTACACTTAATTGGCGTTCAATACAGTTAAGGTTTAAATAATCTTCAAAATTTTCCCCAAGATATTCCCCTGCATTATCTGATCTAAAGGCTTTTATTTGTTTACCAAATTTATTTTTTACTAGTGCAGAGAAGTCTTTAAATTTTTCTAGGGCTTCCGATTTGTGTGAAAGTAAATAAACCATAGTAAACCTGCTATAATCATCAATAATAGTAATAAAGTACCTTTTACCTGAGAATGTCTCCGTGTTCATGGGACCGCAGATGTCACTGTGGATTAGTGAAAGGACTTCGTTAGATCTATTTGATGCAACCTTTGGATAAGGTAATTGTGACATTTTCCCTTCAATACATTTAGTACATATATTATCATGCTTACTCTTACTTAAAATTATACCATCCGCTAACTTATGGTTTACAAGATATTTGATTGATTCAAAATTTTTGTGTCCTAGGCGTTTATGCCAAGTTGTAATACAATTCGGATTGTCACAAAATATTTGTGTTTTGATAGCATATCCGTACTCATCTTTAGGACAAATTTAATATAGATTATTATTTAACTCGGCTGTTAAAACTATGTTATTGTCTTTAACAAAGTTACAAGAATCTTTTTCAAAAATGATTTTAAAGTCGTTTTCTGTTGCTCTCTTAACCGATAATAAATTACTTTGTAATTCAGGACAATAAAGAACATCTTTAAGTATAATTTGATGCGGTGAATTTGTACAAAGTTTAATATCACCCATACCATGTGAATCTAGTTTATTTCTATCCGCTATCATTATGCTACCAAAATTTCCGGTTTTAAAGTTTATGAAATTTTCTTTTGCGAATGCTACATGTCTTCTGCAGCCGGAATCGATAACGAATTTATTTACATTAAGCTCTTGTGCGCTATTAGCAGACATTAAATCGCACGCGGGATTATTTTGTTCGGAGAACTTATAAAGGTTTTCTTCCGAATTCGTCAAGGTGGAAAAATTATTCGAACCTATTTCTGCGTCAACATTACCTTTAAAACAGAAGTTGGAAGTATCCCTTACATTACCTTGATTGCCTTTGTAATTTCCCGAATTATTTCTGAAAGAGTTTGAATTATTGTAAAACTTATTTCGATTCGGATTATTTCTCGGGTTATCATTTTGCATTTTATTCTTTAAATGATAACAATTTTCGCGTACATGGTTATCTCGTTTGCAGAACTTGCAAAATTTCTTATTTCTACCTTATATGCTGAGTCGCGTGAGCTCGAAACAGCTTCACGATTCTCAGATTTATTTATTGCTTTGTAAGCCGAATCTCGCCAATTTGAACTCGCGTCTCTGTTTTCGCATTTATGTTTATATTCATCGATCAATTTATTTTTTTACGTAATTTAAAGTTAGATCCGTCTTGCTGGCTTCTAACGCTGTAACCATCGGGTCAAAAGATCTAGGGAGCGAACAAAGCAGGAGGGCACATATATGCGAGTCAGGGATTTCCTCGCCAATAGCAAATAGTTTATCTTTGATTGATAAAATTTTGTTGATATGGGAGATCATGTCTCCCCCCTCACTTAATTTTTGAGAGTACAATTTTCTGAGAAGAAAAAGTTTGGAAGACAGGCTACTTCTCAAGTGTACATTTTTCAAAGCTTCCCATATATCTTTGGCATTTGCCAGATGTTTTACATGAATAATTTGAGAATCTTCTAAACACAGATTAAACTTCGATTTCGCTTTAATATTATCTTTGCTCCACTGAGCAGTGACAGGATCCGGTGGGGGATTTGTAATTACTGAAAATACATTTTCCTTTTGAAGCAGATTTTCTAGCTTAAAGGCCCAATTACTGTATTTTTGATCGTTTAATTTTTCAATGAGGGCTATATCTCTTGTAGCTATTATATTAATTCAAATCAACATCAATCATTTATTCAACAATCGTAATTATATATATATTTTCAAAAAACTGTTTATAGTTTATTACTTTCAAATAAAATCATAGGCAGATATTTTTTATTTGGATAAAGAAGAACATTTCATTTTCAGCCTTCATAATCTGAAGGGTGAGTTTGAATTCAGTTAAATAATAGTTCAATAAAAATATATAAATTGATACCTACTTTGCTAGGCGTCTTCTTTAAAGATAATAACTTTCTTCTTCACTAGGCCCGCGTGGAATGTTGCTGGAATAATAAGACGTTATTATTTCATTGGTGTGTTCTATAGAACAAATAATTTGTGCACTTCCGTTTTGGGAAAGATATCTTCTTTAATTAAATAAATATGAAAACACGGCACAGTATACGTAAATACAAAAATAAGAAGAGTTTTAAATCTTGAAATTTAGAGTTCTTTAAAAAAGAAATATTATCGGAGCTGAAAATTTTTCTTCCGATTTAACAGTTTCAGGAAAATGTCAACATCACCCGCTCAGAATCATTTCTAAGTGTAAAAGCAGCTCTGCAGAAAATGTGACGTCAGTGGAAATGATTTTAGTTAATTCTTTTTCGTTTCAGGACAAGAGTTTCATAGTGCTGCCATCTTGAGCGGCGCTTTGGAAACAAAAAGTTCTTATTGAAAAACAGTCCTTTTCCACTAAATACGCTTTTGTTAAAAATATCCCCCCCCCTCAAAAAAATGAATAAAATGCTTTTAAATTTTAAATCAGGCCAATCTAATTTATTGTTCAAATTTTTTCGTCACTGCACAAAAGAGGAATGAAATCAAAAACAACTGCATAAGAGAGAAAGATACCCAAGAGAAAGTTTATCCAATTTTTTGATTTACACAAGAAAGGGATTTATTCTTTCTTGTTTTTTATACTCTAGTGAGACTAAATACAGTTTTACTAGAAAAATATTTCAGAAATATTTTAGCCTCAAAGATATATTTATGAAGCAATTATTTTTAGTAAATTTATTAACATCCTTTTATCCATTTGATGTCGAAATTGTGTTTTTTTTATACAAAAATAATTAAAATTTATAAAACTTATTAAAATTTTTAACTTTTTTAGTAATTTTTATGTTTAGGCAAAAACGTAAAATCACACGTTAAGCACAGATTGTGTAACGCTCTCCAAAACATTGAGAATTCTATAATAGAATTTCACAGTTTAATAAAGTGAAAAAAACTTATGCTTAAATAAACAATTTGTAAAACAAATAATGTAATTGAATAAAAAATTTTATCAATTCTCATAAACGTATATAAAACAAATTAGCTGAATATTTATTCGCAACCCTGTATGTAAACTATATAATTATCATATTATATATAGCATGCTAAATTATAAGTCAACTAGTAAACGCGTAGCACTGTTAAATTTCAGCAATTTTCATCAATAAACGAAAATGAGCTTTGGATTTTTGTACAGCTCTGTATATAGTAGGTAGAATCTACATATATTAAGATATATTTTAAAGAAAGTTTAATTTAAAAACAGGTATAATAAAATAAAACGCATTTCCAGCAATTATTCTTCATAGAAAATAATGTACCTGAATTATATTGAGTATCCCTTTACATCAGTGATAGGTGTTTGCATACTAGATATTATAGTAGATTTCATGCAGCACACCTCGGAAGTATTATTTGAAATAGTGTAACATTAATGGGTCGTTTTAGACTAGTGATCAAAGCACTGATTTCCGGTATGAAAGGTCCCGAGTTTGATGCTCGAGTTCACCAAACACCCACTGATTGCATGCAGTGTACGCGCTCGTTAAATAAAGAGGTTCTAAAAGTTCTGTGGTCGGTCTTAGCAGTGACCACGGCATTGATCTCTGGAGAAGCCTTGCCTCCCCTTCACAGACACATCAAAATTGGAGCTTTGGAGCTGCTATCTATTAGGGCTTTCCCGAACATTCTCTTCTACAGACGTCCGACTTTCAAACTCTTGGGTGCAGTCAAATGAAAGCTCCAGCACCCGTCTTGTCGTTCGGTTACGCATCAAAAACAACAACAGTGCAACACGAATAAAGTATACCAAACGATTTTCCCCCGTAGACAGTAATGTAATGGCATTCTTTGGAATGTCCCTTAAATGATTGATGAATGCTTTCCATACCCTATCATATAAGGACATCTTGTAGTGTACCGTACAAATATTTATTTTTATACGAGATAATACACAAAATATGGAAAATATCACTAAAATATATACAGTTAACAAAAAAGAATTATTGTTGTTAAAGGAATACGTATATGAAGTGAATGAAACGTCGTTTATGTCAAGAAGTTCTGCAGATTACAAGGAAAAATGTATTAAAATGCTTCGAAAAGTTCGAAAAGAACTTCCGTATACATTCTTTAAATCTTGTTTTACTACAAAGAATTCTCTTGTAAATCTTGAACAAGGTGACATGAATGGCATAATATCAAAAGCAAAATACGGGACAGTAATTTTATCAAGTTTTCTGATTTCCACAACAAATGAACTTATTTTTGTTTATTTCTATATTTTAGAAAACATTTTCGTCTACACATTTTATTTTATGCAGTTAGAAATGAATAATGCTAGTAATAATTTAAACTGAAAACTTCTTTCGTCGAGAATTAATTTATATTCTATCAAATAATAATGCTTACATTTTTAGAGATCAGGGAATCCAAAACCATGTTTTTACAAAATGTCTGTCTGTAAGTCTGTGAGTCTGTCTGTCTACCTGTATGTGACATAAATTTTCTGGGCGCTCTATCTCAAGAACTAATGTAAGGATTGACACAAAACTTTAGATTCAGTTAGACTTTGTTATAAACAGGCTCTGATTAGTTTTTCATGTATATCATCAAACAGTTAGCGCTATTATGCTGCTTTTTCACAATTTCCACAATTTCCACAACCCTTCAAAAATTAAAAGACGGATTTTCATAAAACTTCAGATTCCGTTATTCCTTGATATAATATGGTTTTTTGATTACATTTTCGTGTATATCGCGTAAACGGTAGCGCTGATATGAGGCATTATTCATGATTATTGCAACAGCTCTATCTCAAGAATTAATGCGCGGATTTTCTTCCAACTTCAGATTTAATTTGTCTCTTATATAGATTAGTATTCTTTAGGTTTTGGAGTAAATCGTTCAACAGATGACTCTGTTATGAGGCATTATTCATGATTATCAAAATAGTTCTAACCAAAGAACTAAATCATGAATTTTTATCTAACTTCAAATCCAGTTAGTCCCGGATATAAATTAGTACTTTTTTAGTTTTTAGAGTACACCAGAGAGCTTAACAGGTAACACTTCAATCCTGCTTTTTTACGATTTTTGTGATGGTTCTATCTCAAACCCGAAATCTGCAAAACTGTACAAGACATAATAAACAAAGTATTAAAAAATAATCCCTTTAGTATGAATTTTTTTTGCAGATGTGTGGGAAAAGATAAATTCTTGACTTCGCAGGATGAATGATAAATTTCAGAATAAATAAATGATAAAGAGATAGAAAAATTGATAAATCATTGCCTACTAAAGAAAAATGATAAATTAATTGACAAATAACAACCTAATAAATAGATATATGATAATAAGATAACGATAGACAATGATAGTTTAATAAATAGTCTAATAGTCTAGTATTCTAAACGATAATAATGCTAGAAATGATAGGTAAAGATAGTCAAATAGATAGTCTATTAATATAAATAATAATAATGCTGTAAGAAAGGACAGTGGTAGTAGTATTAATCTAATAGATAGTGTAATAATCTAGTAATATAAATGATAATAATGATAGAAATGCTAGCCAATGATAGCCTAAAAGTCTAATAATCTAAATGATAAAAATAATAGAAATGATAGACAATAATAGTCTAATAATCTAGTAGTCGAAATCATAATAAAGTTAGAAATGATAGTCAATGATAGTCTTATAGATAATCTAGTAATCTTAATGATAATAATGCTAGAATTGATAGATAATGATAGCATAATACATAACCTAACAGTCTAGTAATCTAAATGAGAATAATATAAAAAACTAAAGACAATGACAGTCTAATAGGTAGTATAGTAGTCTAGTAATATGAAAGATTATAATACTAGAACAAATAGAGAGTAATAGTCTAATAGGTAGACTGATTGTCTAGTAATCTAAATGATAATAATGATAGAAATGATAGTCTAGATATTCTAATAGATAGTCTAGTAATCTAAATGATAATAATGCTAGAATTGATAGATAATGATAGCTGAAAAAATAGCCTAACAGTCTAGGAATCTAAATGAGAATAATACTACAAACCAAAAACAATGATAGTCTAATAAGTAGTATAATAACATAGTAATATGAAAGATAGTAATACTAGAACACATAGACAGTAATAGTCTAATAGGTAGCATAATTGTCTAGTAATCTAAATGATAAAAAAAATATATGTGTGGCACTCGGGGACTGCCGCGGTAAAGCTATTGCATCGCATTTTTTATCAACTTATGCAAAAATACCGCTTCAATGTCTGCTGAAGTCTATCGAAGGATACCGTGCCGAAGTCTGCCAAGTTGAAACGTCGTTAGCCGGAGTGTTAGGATTTTTTCTCGTTACGGAATTCCTAGATTCGGTCGCCGCGCTCAAAGCCCGCGATAAAAGCTATGCAATAGCTTAATAAATTACCAAACAAAATTTGGCCGCGCTACGAAAATTAGATCGTGAGTTATAAGCATTTTAAATTTTTCGACCCTCACTGTGGGGGGGTCTCCTGTTACTAAAAATTAACAGTCTCATATTAAATTAAGAAACAAAATTTGGCCGCGCTACGAAAATTAGGTCGTGAGTTATAAGCATTTTAAATTTTTTGACCCTCACCGTGGGGGATCTAATGTCCCCAAAAATTAACACTGTCTTATAATAAATTACCAAACAAAATTTGGCCGCTCTACGAAAATTAGATCGCGAGTTATAAGCATTTTAAATTTTTCGACCCTCACCGTGGGGGGTCTCCTGTCACCAAAAATTAACACTGTCTTATAATAAATTACCAAACAATATTTTGCCAAGCTACCAAAATTAGACCGCGAGTTATAAGCATTTTTAATTTTTCGACCCTCACCGTGGGGTGTCTTCTGTCACCAACAATTAACAATGTCTCATAATAAATTACCAAACAAAATTTGGTCGCGCTACGAAAATTAGATCGTGAGTTATAAGCATTTTAAATTTTTTGACCCTCACCGTGGGGTGTCTTCTGTCACCAACAATTAACGCTGCCTCATAATAAATTACCAAACAAAATTTGGCCGCGCTACAAAAATTAGATAGCGAGTTATAAGCATTTTAAATTTTTCGACTCTCACCTTGGAGGGTCTCCTCTCACCAAAAATCAACACTTTCCCATAATAAATTACCAAACAAAATTTGGTCGCGCTACGAAAATTAGATCGTGAGTTATAAGCATTTTAAATTTTTCGACCCTCACCGCGGGGGGTCTAATGTCCCCCAATATTAACACTGTCTCATAATAAATTACCAAACAAAATTTGGCCGCGCTACGAAAATTAGATCGCGAGTTATAAGCATTTTAAATTTTTCGACCCTCACCGTGGGGGGTCTCCTGTCACCAAAATTTAACACTGACTCATAAAATATTACCAAACAAAATTTGGCCGTACTACGAAAATTAGATCGCAAGTTATAAGCATTTTAAGTTTTTCTACCCTCACCGTGGGGGGTCTCCTGTCACCAAAAATAACACTGTCTCATAATAAATTACCAAACAAAATTTGGCCGCGCTACGAAAATTAGATCGTGAATTATAAGCATTTTAAATTTTTCGACCCTCACCGTGGGAGGTCTAATGTCCCCAAAAATTAACACTGCCTCATAATAAATTACCAAACAAAATTTGGCCGCGCTACAAAAATTAGATTGCGAGTTATAAGCATTTTAAATTTTTCGACCCTCACTTTCGAGGGTCTCCTCTTACCAAAAATCAACACTGTTCCATAATAAATTACCAAACAAAATTTGGCCGCGCTACGAAAATTAGATCGCGAGTTATAAGCATTTTAAATTTTTCGGCCCTCACCTTGGGGGGGGGGGTCTCCTGTCACCAAAAATTAACACTGTCTTATAATAAATTACCAAACAATATTTTGCCAAGCTACCAAAATTAGATCGCGAGTTATAAGCATTTTTAATTTTTCGACTCTCACCGTGGGGTGTCTTCTGTCACCAACAATTAACAATGTCTCATAATAAATTACCAAACAAAATTTGGCCGCGCTACGAAAATTAGATCGCGAGTTATGAGCATTCTAAATTTTTCGATCCTCACCGTGTGGGGTCTCCTGTCACCAAAAATTAACACTGTCTCATAATAAATTACCAAACAAGTTTGGCCGTGCTACGAAAATTAGATCGCGAGTTAAAAGCATTTTAAATTTTTCGACCCTCACGGTGGGGGTTCTCCTGTCACCAAAATAAATAAGACCACCAAAATAAACACTGTCTCATAATAAATTACCAAACAAAATTTGGCCGCTCTATGAAAATTAGATCATAAGAAACATAAGTTTGAGACTTGATATCCTAATATCTTAAAAATACCGCGTCAATGTCTGCCGAAGCCTACCGAAGGATATCGTCCCGAAGTTTTCCGAACGGAAACGGCGTTAGCCGAGTGTTAGGTTTTTTCTTTACGGATGTGTTAGGATTTTCCGCGTTACGGAATTTTTGGATTCGGTCACCGCGCTCAAAGCCCGCGATAAAAGCTATGCAATAGCTTAAAATGATAAAAATGTTAGTCAAGATAGTCTAATAATCTAAATGATAATAATGTTAGAAATGATAGTTAACATAGTCTAGTATTCTAAGTGATAATAATGCTAGAATTTATAGATAATGATAGCTTAAGGCCCCTGTCCTCGCTCGAGGAAACGCTCGCGAGCTAATGCTATTCCTATGGGGAAGCATTTTTCTAATAACTCTTTCGCATGATAAAAAGTTAATTAAATCCAATTGATTTTTTAAATCATCAGATTTTAAAATATTCACCTTTTATATAAACATTTTAATAACAATTTTAATTTTTCTTAAGAAAGGTGTTATAGTAAAAATAAAATACATTGACATGTTTCGGAACCGTCAAATAAGTTCCATAGTCATAATATAAATAAAACAAAATTTCAAAATATTTCTCGGACAATACAAATGACACGCGACAATGAGATATAAATAACAAAAAACACGCGCTCTATTGCAAAAAATTAATTTAAAATATAGACCCTGATCTAAACTTAACTAAAAATAAAAATTTCAACTATTTCACGGTCAATACAAATTTTTTGGTGTTTTTATATCTCTTTGTCGCGTGTCATTTGTATTGACCGTGAAATAGTTGAAATTTTTATTTTTAGTTAAGTTTAGATCAGGGTCTATATTTTAATTTAATTTTTTGCAATAGAGCGCGTGTTTTTTGTTATTTATATCTCATTGTCGCGTGTCATTTGTATTGTCCGAGAAATATTTTGAAATTTTGTTTTATTTATATTATGACTATGGAACTTATTTGACGGTTCCGAAACATGTCAATGTATTTTATTTTTACTATAACACCTTTCTTAAGAAAAATAAAAATTGTTATTAAAACTCTTTCGCATTTTGACATTTTTGATTTTTTTTTTTTTTTATTGGATAGCTGAGGTGCATGCCGACAGCTCACCTTTTTTACTTTTTCGATTTTGGTTGCAGATATTTTTTTTAAAAAAGCACTTTCAGTTTCGAAACCGGTTTTGAGAGTGAAACTAACTTTGTAAAAAATATCTGCAACCAAAATCGAAAAAGTAAAAAAGCTGCGTTGTCGGCATGCACCTCAGTTATTCAATGCAAAAAAAAAAAAAAAAAAAAAAAATATTCAAAAATGTCAAAATGCGAAAGAGTTATCAGAAAAATGCTCCCTCATAGGAATAGCATTAGCTCGAGAGCGTTTCCTCGAGCGAGGACAGGGGCCTTAAAGTATAGCCTAAAAATAATCTAAATGAGAATAATACTATAAACCAAACTAAAGACAATGATAATCTAATAGGTACTCTAATTGCCTACTAATTAGTGTAATAGTCTAGTCTAATTGTTAGGTATAATTGTTAGGTATAATTGTTAGGTATAATTGTTGTAGTGTAATAATCTAATTGTCAAGTATAATAATGTCAGAAAGGATAGTAGAGTTGTCTAGTGTAATTTAAATTATAATAATGCTAAAAATAAAAGACAATGATAGTCTATTAGTCTAATACCGTAATTTCCGGCGTATAATCCGAGAATTAAACAATCATATTTCGGCCCAGATTTTTTTAAAATTATAATTTAGCGTTTTTTATCGCAGTAAATATTTGCCTAGAATTACTAAATTAAATTTCTGGGTCCAAATAGAAATTTTTGATTCTTGGATTATACGCCGGAAATTGCGGTAATCTAAAATTAACTAATGCTATAAATGTTAGATTATGAGTCCAATAGTCTAATTGAAATGTAAAAGTAACTATGTTAAAAGCATATTAAATGAATAGCTCACAGCTCTTGGTAGCACATAGTTTACTATTCTCAGTCCTCACTGCTCAGTAAGCTATATGCTCCCGAAAGCGAAACTTTTCATCCGCGAAAAAGAATTAATACCCACACGCACCAGAAAATAATATTAATTTTGAAAATAATGTTAATGCTGTTAATTTTCATGTTTTTCTCTCAAGCATGTTTGTTAAAAATGAAAGTGTTTACTTGAAAAATTGATAGCATTCAAAAAACCTATATTCCAGGTTCAGAAAACTTACTAATATACCGTTAAAACTACCCAATCACAGGGCTCCCAAATGGTCCGCCAACTGAATATCAGAATTTTCTTATAGATAATTTCCTTTTAGATTTTTCTTGCAAACTGTCAAGAAATTATCTTGAAAAGTTGATTTTATCGCAATTACTGTAGATACATTTTATAAAATTTTCTGTAAAAAAAAATATTGATGTTCAGTTTGTGGACCATTTGGAGCCCTGCAATCACAGTTTCGACAATAAGTTACATTTTAAAAAATCTGTATAAATGCTTTTTTTCAATCTCAAAAATAATCTTGAATTTTCGGGGGGTTCTAAAATCAGTGAGCTAAGGCAAAATCTTTTAACAAAAACAATTTTCGCGCTGAAGTTTTTCTTTCTTTTTTTTTGCTTTCTAATGTACTAAAAATTAAATATATGAAATACATAGAATCGACAGAGAGCGATGAAAATAGAAATGACATTTTCTGACAAAACTGTTCGACAAATTCCTGAGGACGACTTAATGTCCGCAGGAAGATAAACAAAACTTTTCGAATAACTATGTTCTAATAATATTTGTTGACCGTTCATAATCGTAGCCATTCAGCACTGCTATAAAAATAACGACTGAACTAAATTTCTTGTTACATTTAGAAGCATTGGACATGTATATGGGTATGTTTGAAAAGATTCACTTTAACGCATATGCTTTTAAATGTTTAATAACAGTTTGAAACGGTTTCTATATAATGTTTAAACAGTTTAATATACTGAATTAGTGTTATTGTATTGAATTACCTGATTATGAAACATATTTAGAATTACTTTTCTTGATAAAGAAAAATTTATTTATTGTTTTTAAATTCTGATAATTTCTCTTTTTTGCCTTTTCATACATTAAAAATTTAAAATATGACGAATTTAGTAATCGACAGAAATCGATAAAAATAACAACTAAATTTTCTGACAAAATTGTCCTACAAATTCTTGATGATGTCAAAAATGTTTGCAGGAAAATAAATAACATTTTTCGAATGGCTATGTTCTAGAAAAATGTATTGGCAGTTTATATTTTTAGTCCTTCAGCACTGCTATAAAAATAACGAATGAACTATAGATTTCTGGTTACATTTAGAAGGTACTGGATGGGTATGTTTGAAAAGATTTACTTTAACCACATTGCTTTGAAAACGTTTCATAAAAGTTTTGAATCTGCTTCTCTAAAAAGTTTAAAACAGTTTAACATATTGAATTACTTTTTATTATATTGTATTATCTGATTATAAAACAAAACAAAAAATTTTAGAAATATTTTTCTTGGGAAAGAAAAATATATTTAGTGTTTTTGAAAGCTGACAAATTACATTGCAAAATATATTCTGGGTCTGTATGAATTTTTATCTTTTCCATCTGAATTGTTTTTTCATATATTTCATAAAGTATCTGAAATACATTTACAACATCCTAATTACCACTTTTTTCACATAAAAGTGATTTAATAATAACAAAAACAACTGTAAGGTATCCTTTGCTGCTTTGTTGTTTCCCCATCATTTCAAAATTATGCCTAGAAAACTGATCCCAAAAAACATTAAACAATATATTTTTTTTCTTAATTACTAAGTAGTTCAAGTTATTACAAAAATATTACATCTAGTCTGAGAAAAAAAGAAATTAAAAAATGGGTTTCTCCAGTTAAAGAAAATGTGTATCGATGAAATCATTATTCTGTATGTAATTACAGTCTTTAAACTATATTTTTTACTGTATTGAAAATAACGTTTAATTTTTATGTTCTTCATTATTTTTTATAGATTAAGAAAGACCAATTTTTGACAGCTACATAAAATGAGTTTAAGTTTTAAGATTTTTTTTTTTAATAATGTGCAATGTAATATGCCAGGAGACGACAGCCAGACAATAACCTCGTTGAGTTCACTGGTAAAATCAAAGATTAGTTAAATCTCGATTTGCATATTAAAACGCAGTCGATCTGCCAGATCATATCTTGGTGGAAAGCATTTAAAACATCGATTTTAACAGTTGACCCATAGGTTTCCCCTTTGCTTTCCTGCACCCAAAAGTATGTAAACATGGAGGATTGGGAAACGGAAAAAATAACGGTAAACAACAACCGCTAAAATCGGGTATTTTGGGAGTTTTCAGCCAAGATAGGACTTGGTGGAACGCAACGCAATCAGACCGATTGCGTTATAATATGCGAATCGATATTTAACTAACCCTAGATTTTTATCCATGAACTCGATGAGTAATTGTTTGTGCTGCCGCCTCCTGGTCTATAACACGTATTTTAGAAAATGATTCCTCATTTAAAATTTAATCTTATATACAATATAATTTCAATATGACGCCAAATATTATGCTGAAGACAGATGAGAAAAAGTTGATATGGTTTGGACATGTGAAAAAGGATGGGAAATAGCAGATTGCCATCCTTTTCCTACCATGCTCGCAAGGTCACTAATGAACTGGCAACTGGAAGGAAGGAACAGAAAAGGCAGTTCGAGAAAACATTGGAGCGATAACCTGAAACAGTATATGGAAAACTATGGACTATGTGAGGTAGGGGCGGGGACAGAGATGCATGGTGAAAGAAATTTCATTTAGCTTTTGGTTGAGGAAAACCTCATATGTGGGTAAACTCTTGAAGAAGAAGATACAATAAAATTTCTCTGCATCGAATATCAATTTAACAAATTTTTGGTTTTAATGAATATAATTTGGATTGTTAGAAAATTATTATCCTGTTTCAGTATGAAAATATTCACTTTAAAGAACTTTTCTGAGTAGAGAATTCAATGAGTGATCTCCAGAGATTTGTTTTCATCGGATTTTACATTAGGATTCAATTTTTTTGTAAACTTCTGTATTATATCAATAGATTTGTACACATACTGTATAGTATTATTAATATTTGTTTCAGTTGGGAAACGCGCAGCACAGTTGATAATTTGTCTTCATCAATTTCCGTGAATAGATTGAAATCTTCTTCAGATCTTTTGTGCTGACCTGCATATTATCTATAAATATTATACACACCAAGTATTAAATAAAAAATTTCTGAAAGTAGCATACGCGTTCAATAACTTTAAACGCATATCTAGCACTTATTGTTAGTTAGCAGTAATGTAGCAGAATTCTTTTGTGTTCCCCTGTAAATGAACGACGAATGCCTTAGGCATCCAATTACATAGTGTATTGCTTTTAGTACACTCCATTGATTCACATCAATTTCAATATATTTAAAAATAGTGTAAAATGGTGGAAATTCAATGCAATCATTTTCTCTCTTAGACCATCTTATAACGGAAATTTTTCATTGTCCTGTAAATAAACAATAAATCCTACGTACTTGGTCCTTTATACCGATGATGCCAAAGAAAAGATCAACAACATATATTAATTTCAGGACAGTTCGAACACATTTCGTGAGTTAAAGCACAAAAATATGGCAAACAGGTGAACAAAGTGAAACCATAAACACTTTTCAACAATGTTTGAAAATATATCATAAAATATTTATTAGAAAACATTACTGAAGTTTCACGCATTTCACCTTAGAAATCCGCTTGTTTTATTTAATATTAAATTCGCATGTTATTCGAGTATGGGTTCACGAAGATGACAGTTACGCAATTAAATTTATTTCTTTGATCGTCACCATACTCTTATTAAAATCCTCGCAAATATGCAAATTAATTAACTTTTAAATTACAATTAATTTTTAACTTTAATAGATAAAAGAATTCTTCTTTAGCTCAAAACAACAATCATTTTCATGTATAATAAGTGCTCTTACTCAGTACTCAATAAAGATTTAATTCATGAGTAAAATTAAAATATGCAACGAAAAAAAGTTAGTTAACACGGAATTATACACTTCAATCAAGGAAAGAGAGACAATGACGTCTGTCGCGATCTTCATTAACTGTTCTTCAGTATAAGGATCCAAAAGACTTTAACATAATTACTAAGTTGTTTAGAACAGAAAATAAACTGCAGATTAATATTGTTTATCAAGAAAATTTGTAAGATGCAAAAGTGAAAAAAAAAAACCCCTTTTCGCTATATTTTCTTTTTTGTTTTTTCGCACATGATTATGATACTTTTCTGAGTTTTCATTTAAATCATAGTTATATTATAAAAGTTAAAAATTAATCAAGTGTAAAAAATAAGTTTCTTTTAGTGTTATATATTTTTTAATTTAAATAACTAACGGAAATCCGAAAATTGCCTTTTTTCTAACATAAATGAAAATATTATTGGAAATGCATTTTACTGTTTACAAGAATTAATCATTTGGTGGAGATAAACTGTTTTATGCAACCTTAAAACCCTCGCTGCGATAAAAAGGATGTATTTATTATCAAATGCGCGGCCACCGAAATACTTTGATGTAGTTCCGTTTTGAATTTTGCTATTAGATATTTTCAGATGGCTGTCCTGATCTGATGCCCTTGGGTTTTGAGTTTTGTTATTGGATATTCTTCGGTGAGATTCTTTTGAGAAAATAAAGCCAAAAACAGTTAGAAACCGGAATAAGACAAATATTATGGTCGTTATATTATTCAAGCTTTAACCTATATAAAACCACAATCAAATAATATATAAGCCATATCAATCTTTAAAATGCAATATTTAGAATACCACACACAATACATACAGTAAGCAGAAGCCAAAAATAACAATTTATTGAAAAAATAAACAAAAATAAATAAATAAATAAAATGGATCAAAGATAGCTTTCACCAATTGAAGAACCTGCTAAGTTACCAATGACTACATCCATAACAATGGATGCTTAAGAAAACGCTTAGAAATGATTTGCACTTGTTGCCATAAACATTATAAGTTTAATACTATTAATTAACCAAAAAGTGTGCAATAATGTTCTAATAGTAAATACAATATTACTAAAGTAATACTGTAATCACAGTATAGTAATACTGTAATTACTTACAGTAATAATAAATGCAGTATTTTCAATATATTAAAACGCAGATATTTGCTCTCATCACATGATACTAAATTTAAAGATCATAAATTACGCAGATTAGTACAATGCGATTCAAAACTATATGGACAGGTGGTTTTTTGAAATAACGTTTCTAAAAAATGAAGTCCTAATAACCAAGAATATAATAAGCATTTAGAATCACATTACAAGTTTATTATAATAAAGAAATACAGCATAGGATTTACGGATTTTTTTATCGAAAAATAAAATAAAAATAAAAATAGGCTATCCCAAAAATATACGGACTTTTCAAGTATTTTGAATTTAAATTCATATTTTCGATGCCTTCATTTGAATTTTCTTGAAAACCCTATCAACTATGCTTCAAACTAGTGTTAAGAATGTGTGACTGTAAAGAGAACCAGTTCTGATCTATTTGTTGCTTTCATTTCTTAAAAGTAGAAAACAGATGACCATGAACATACACATCTTATGTAACTACTCACCAAAGGTTTTCGTTTGGATTTATGTTCTGAGCTGATGGCTGAACAATCTAGTACCGTTAAAAGGTTGAGTGATATAAACTAAAACAGACTTCAATACATTTTTTAAAAATAAATAAAATTTATATACAAAAAATAAAACAGTAAAAAACATTTAAAAATACCAGAGTAAACGTTTCGCCAAGATACACGCAAGGTTTCATCAGTACAAATAACAGGGCTCCCAGATGGTCCGCCAGCTGAACATCAGAATTTCCTTATAGAAATTTTCCTTTTAGATTTTTCTTGCAAATTGTCTAGAAATTATCTTCAAAAGTTGATTTTAGCGCAAATACTGTAGAAACATTTTATAAAATTTTCTGTAAAAAAATATTGATGCTCAGTTCGTGGACCATTTCGGAGCCCTGAAATAATTATTCATTGCATAACAAACATTGGAACAAATCAAGACAATTACAGTTAGTTATTATATTGAAAAAAAAGAAAATATTCATTCGGATGCAGCACGAGCATCATTCAGAGTTGGTGATCGTAAACAACCCGTAAAACATGGTGACGTCACTGCAACGTCGTTGTGAAGTCACATTGTGACTTTGTGACCATCGATTGTCGATGTGACGTCACGTGACGTCGATGTGAAGTCACAGTGACTAAAATGTGAGGTCGTTATGGCCGTTTTAGAGATCTTTTGTGACGTTTCACAAAGTGGTCACAATGAGACAAATTTGTGAAAAATGTGTCATTTGTGATTAATTTGACATTAACAATGTGACGAAACTGTGACAAAAGCGGCGATATTTAGATTGCCAGAATCATGTTTTTTTTAAGTAAATAATATTTTTCGAAGGATATTTATATATTTCTAAAGATTTTTAAGAAAGTCACATCTCAGTCACATTGTGACGTCACTGAGTGGTGGCATTTTGGTCACAGATGTGATGTGACCAAAGTCACTCACTGTGACTTCACTGTGACCATGCATGCTATTAGGGAAGTGGACCAACCAAAGTGGAGTAATCTGCCGTGATAACTGCTACAACATGATTACTGGCGTTCGCAAACTGCGGAATGTATTTCGTTTGAACGCAATGTTGGACAATTTTAGAATTTATTCCTCGAATTTACTGCAATTCGTGAAATTTTGTGTTCGAATTAGACATAGCATTTTAACAAATTGAACTGTGCAGTTTTGTTATGTTATTCCGAATGTGTTGGAAAGTGTTTCATAATCTTTGCTTGACGCATGAATTTTTTTATTTCTTGTTATATTTATAAAACAGAATAAGCAACTCAATATAAAGAATTAAAAGTAAAAATCAACAATGCAGCATAAAGTGAAAAGAAAATTTGTAATTATTTAAATAAAAAACTCTACCTAAAATTTTTCAGAAGAAATTTAATGCAAGTGGCTAGTATTATCCATTTTATTTTTGTTCTAGTTTCTTAAAAATCTTATAACTTAGAAAATTGCAAAAAATCGTCCCTTTTTCTGTTTTTTTTTTCTTTTTTTTTTTTTTTTTTTTCTTAAGAATTTATGACTTACGAATTACAGCTTTCCATGCTAGAAATATATAATGTCTTCACCATCTGTCTTTAAAAATACTAAGTTCCATAAAAGCAGTTTTTTTATTTAAAACTATTTTTATTTCAATACGGTAAAGGTATTTTTTCTCAATTCCCTATAGATTTGCCGTCGAAGAAATTTATTGAAAACATGTAACCTTTTGAAAAATATACATTTTTTAAAAATAAATACATACCTTTTATTTATAAAAATATATTTTTCACTAGAATTAATTTGAGAAAAAATGATTTATCTTGATCAAAATTTAAATATTTTGCAGACTTAAACATTTTTAGAATTTCTAAACATTAAGCATAAATCTAAGTGAAAGATAAAAGCAGTACGTCTCGATTGCGTTCATTAATAATCATATCGTAATAATAATGATGCACAGTGTGTCCATTCGCAACGGTGGCCAATGGCTAATTTCTAAACCATTCATAATAGACACATAGTTCCACTTCAAATAATGATTTTTAAAAAAGGTAAAGAAGTATTTTTTAAGCGATTTAGGTCAATTTTTTTAAATTATGAAGATTAATTTTTTATACGGTCTTCCGGTCCTATAAGTGATACTAAACGATGCATCCAGTCTTCATAAAATTTGAAATGACTCAAAAAAAATTATCCAACATATCTATATCTTGATTTTCAAACGATTCGGTTGTGTTGTTTTTGCTCCGTTATATGGGGACAGACTGACGGACTGAACTACAACTAGAGGTGCTACGTATTTGTATAATTACAAGCGCACATAAAAAAGAAAAGAAAGATAAAACCTCTTAACTCAGTGGAAAGATTAACGACCAAATTTAAAAGGTATATTTAATTCAGCTCATTTTAAAGTTACATGTTTCTTTACTACATTTCTTTTGGTATATAAATTGGTAAAAACGAAAACGTGAAGATTACATCACAGTTTTACTTGTGCCACTTATCTAACTGATACAGACTACATTTTTATAAACTGAACGTACAAAATATTCCCTCATAATTTATTTATAAATATGACTTTTTTTTATTATTATTCTTTGCAAAGACTTTTCTTTCGCTGAAAGTGTTCTACTTGCGTTTCTTGAGCCTAAATAAGCAGCACTGTTTTTCGAAATGACTTTAAATAGTATTTACGGAAGAAATAGAGTAGTGAAGTATAACTGCTGATAAAATATTCTGTTAAATTTTATTTCAGAAAAGTGAGCAATTTTTAACAATTTTATAATACAGATGAAAAGTGATTAAAAGTAGATTCAGTTTCTGTGTCTGCACTGTCAGAAAAATTCGTCAATATACATTAAGTTATCCTTATTTTTTCACAAATAATTTCCGTACTCCCAAAAAACGTATTTAATCTGTAAATTCATTGCGAACGTCGAAAAATGAGGAAGAGATTCCGTTTATTTCTAGCACGCATGCGTATTGGGTCTGTTAGTAATAAATTCGAATTTATTTTTAATATGAAAAACAAAATATTCTATAGATTAAAATGTCTAATTTAGTTTAAAAAGACAAAAATGTTTTCGAATTTAAATATAAAAAACAATTACTTTCTTTATTCATTAAAAAATTCTCACAATTTGTAATTCAAAATTGGATAAGTTGAATAAAGTTGAATATACTAAGTTATTTTTATGATAAATATTCGCATATAAAATATAATTTAAGTGAACACATTTAAAAGATATTTAAATTAAAAAATAAAATGCCAAAAAAATTGATATTATTAAAAGAAAATCTTATGGAATAAAAATAGAACATCCATGTTTTTTCTCTAACAATCTAAGAAATATATTTAAAATTCACATTTTTATACTATATTAATACTAAACGTAAAAAAAAAACTCCAGCCACAGCTTAGTTAAAGATGAAATCTTTCCGAGATTAACTGCAAAATTAAAAGCTTTTTAACGAAATACACCAAACCACACCCATATGAAATGAACACTTCTATTTCAAAGCGCAAGTTCCATGAGCAACCGTGGCGTCGAGGAAAAGCGCTCGCCTTGTAATGCTGGAGTCGTGAGTTCGATCCTCATCTCTTCCGCATTGATCTTTTCCAAACTTTTTTCAAGTGACGGATATTTTTCCTCTTTTGACGGAGAAAAAAATAAAGGGAAAATCGTCAATCTACAGACAATTTCTGATAGTACATTTTCTGTGAAAAGACGGAAGTTTTTTGAGAGTGAAGAAGAGGAAGTTTTTTGAGAAGCCTAGCCGCGTAGAAGTTGATTTGTGAAAGACTTTCGGCTAGAAATAAATGTAGCGTAATTATACCAAGCATTCTAATGTAATAAAGCTATTAATTCATACAATTTTTTTAAATATATATTTGCGGTTTATTGTTTTAGTCTTTAGAATTAAAAAATGCACTGAAATTATGGAATAGTTCTATAAGAATTAATTTCAAATCTTTATAGAAGTAAAAAACTGTTACACTAGTTATTTATTGTTTTTTGGAAAATGATGTTATATTTTTTTGTTTCAAATGGCGGTTGGAAACTTTCAGAATGGGCTCCGTGTTTGGATGAAAGTAGTCGTTAATCTGCAATCAGATTCACCGACTTTACGATCAACTTTTGAGAGAACTAATGATTTCAGCAGATTTTCTTTAAGAAATCGTCTCAACAAACACCAATATCCCCATTTTTTTAATAAACCCCCCTAAAAAAAAATCTCTGACTAGCCACCGATATTTCTTTTAGCTTTCAACTTTTTAGCCCTGTTGTGGGCTGCGTGTTATTATTCTAAACATTTAAAGGATTATTCCTTTATATAAAAACATATATTTATTTTAACAAACACAAAACAGTCACCTTTTCACCATGGATGATTCTTGTAGAATTACAAAAATAAAAAGTCAGTTGCCATGAAACGACAACAACTTCTACATTGAAAAAAGAAATGCGTGCCGGTAAACCATAGACGCAACACAGCCAGTCAGAAATAATCGGTTTTTAACGTCATCCATTTCTAAATAATAGAATCGATAAATAGAATCAACTGGTAACAGTAAAACAGATTTTTGTTCCGAATTTAGAAACAACAGTTGCAACTCTTATTTTTTAATTTGTACGCTGAGAAGTTGAAGGAAAAATCATACTGAAAAGTTGGCGCTCGAAAAATTGGCGAATCATACAGCATTTTTAAATTTTTTTCTCTTTGCAAAAAAATTTTGCAACCTTAAAAGTACCCTTTGCTTCTTTAAATTTAGGATAAGTTTCTTAAATATTGGCAATCTTTCACCGGAAAAAATATTTGAAATGTTCATATCAAGTAATCTTCCGAAAATTTTATCCTAATTTTCAAATTTCGACTACGGTAATAAAATTCTCAAATGTTAAACTTTTCGGTTTAACAATGCTTCTAATGTTTTCGTAATTGGATCATTCTACATAAATAGGCCATGATATGATAATGTGACGATAGACAAGATATACCACGACTTATTCATGTTACAACTAATGACAATGCCAAAGTTTCAGATTTAGATATTTTAGCTTATAGTTTGTCAAGAACAATTCCTTTTTTGTAGATTGCAAAATACGTTAAGATACTTACATTGAATCCTTGTTTTTATTTATTTATTTATTTTTAGTATTAGTATTAGGAATATTTTTCATTTTTTTCAATTTGTGAATACATAAAATACATATTCTTAGCACGGACATGTGACTGTTTATAGCTCTTTGATTCACTCATATATCTAAAAGCTGAAACTGTTCTTAATGAATTGTACATCAAACGTAGCAAATGAAGTTATTTCTTAGTATAATGAAGTTTTAAAAATATTCAGATCTTGTGTAAGTATTTCCGATATAGTATTTCCGTATAGTGTTGGAAATCTTTTATTTGTCCTTGTAAATACTATCTACTTTCTAGTACACTGGAAGTAACTTATAGTAAACCTCAGCAACGAATATAAATTTCATAAAATGTGAAATAGTTTAATGCAATTAAAACATGCCCAAACAATGTTTCCCCAATGCCATTATGCAATGAAATAGTTTTGTATGACCTTGTAAATTAATAACAAACATTCTTTGCACCCCAGATTGCAGGAATATATATTTTAGTACACATTTCATAGATGTATATCAATTTTATGATGCTCGAAAGTGTATAACATCCTTAAAATGCATTTAAATCTATTTTCTCATTGGCCGTAATGTAACAGAATGTTTTTGATTATCCCTGTGACTAAACTATACATCCGATTTTCATACAATTTGAAGTGACTACATAAAAATTATGCAACAATTACGTAAGTTAAATTTCAAAAGATTCAACAGAGCAGTTTTAGCTCTCTTATAAGCAAACATATACGCGGACGGACGTACTGAACGACGACTACATGTGCTACGTGTTTACATAATTATGAACGCACCTAAAAGATATCAATGTTCTAAATCCCAATTAAAATATGAAGATAGTTTTATTTTCCGTTTTATCATTTTAATAAATATTTCTAGAATGCAGTTAAATATCCCTCTTTAACATTTACCCATAATAAAAGGGTGCAGTTACATTTCATTCAGGCGAAATTAACATGACAGATGCCACCTAAGCTAAAGATATCCATTCAGCTTAATTTACAGCTCAATTCATAAGGCATAGAGGTTAATTAATAATTTAGAAGCACGAAAACTTTTAATTATGCTGCTTTGAATTTTCGAAAGTGTTTAAGAAATGAACTTAGGAAACTTAAATGCACTTATGTAGCATTTCCTTGTTATTTTACCAGAAAATTTTATCAAAACGTTTATATGAACGTACTTAGCCTTTTGAGAATGCTTGACAATTATTAACAGTTTTCATTTTACTCTGTGATTGCACGCTTTGAAAACTTAAGTTGCTTTTAATAAATTACATGTGTTCTCATTTAGAATACAAGTCATTGACAATATTTTTAAGTTATAACTCCAAGACATTTATGCTAAGTATTAATTACAAATATAGAAATATGCCCTACTCAAATTATTTTGAAGGAACGTTTTCTGCTTTTAAATTAAACTACAGAAGAAAATAAATTTAAATTAAAATCCTTCATTAATAAATATGAAATTGTAGTCAAGCGTAATTTCCTAGAATGTATTTTTTTTTATAAAAGAAGGTTTTAAGCAAATGATGGCTGCTTAGATTTGAATCATAACGCATCAGAAGCAGTTATTTAAAATATGCTAAACATTTATCCTGAAATTTTATTTATTTATGTGTTCATTAGAAATATAAACATGCCACCCATGTTTTATGGTACTACGAATAATTCTTTGATATATACTTTCAAATCTTTTATAAAAATGAAATTGATTATTTGAATAAGCTCTTGGTAGAATTTTATTTACTAAATGATAAACGTTTGTTTTTTTTTTTTCACTCTTAAGCTATATTGTCTTCCGAATTTCATGTGTAGACTCAAATTGCTCCTCAACGTCATCAAATGATTAGTTGATTTGGATCCAGACCTTCGGAATACGTCATTTTCTTCTAATGAGTATGTCTTAACCTGTATTAAATCTGTGTTAAATATAACTTGTTTTAAACCCCAGCAATGTATATGAATTTCATATAATATGAAATAGTTTAACATAATTAGAATAGCTCCCCACAAACAATGTTTTCTCCTATACCATTATGTAATTGAATACATTTGTGTGTCACTGTAAATTAAAAAAAATATTCTTTGCACCACAGATTGTACAGAATTTATTTTTTAATATATACTTTATACATGTACATCAATTTTTTATGTTCGAAAGAGTGCAACATCATTAAAATGTACTTCAAACTATTTTTTCTCATTGTCCGTAATGTGACGTAATACTATTGGTTGTCTCTGTAATTAAACTACTCATCCGATTTTCATAAAATTTGAAATGAGTCTACAAAATTATGCAACAATAGTATAGGTTAAATTTCAAATGATTCGGTAGGGTTGTTTTAGCTTTGTTAGAAGCCAACCGACAGACGGACTGACGGACTGACGGACTGAACGACGACAACTGGTGCTACGTGTTTACATAATTACTAATGCATCTAAAATATTTCAATGTTCTTAAACTCAATTGAAATATAATGATGGTTTTATGCTTCATGTTATGTCTTATCATTTTAATAAATATTTCTAGAATGCAGTTAAATATCCCGTTTAAGATTTATACATAATAAAAGAGTGCAATTGCATTTACCTTCATGCGAAATTAACATGAAAGAGAGTTACCAAAGCTTAAGTTATCCATTCAGCTAAATTCACAGTTATATTCACAAGAAATAGGGGTTATTTACTAAGTTAGAAGTAGGTAAATTTTTAATTATGCTGCTTTGAGTTTTCGAAAGTGTTTAAGGAATAAACTTAGGCAACTTAAATGTACTTATATGGCATTTCCTCCTTATTTTAGCAGAAAAGTTTTATCAAAACCCTTATATGAATATACTTAACCTTTTAAGATTGCTTAAAAATTCATAACAGCTTTCATATTTCTCTGTGATTATACGCTTTGAAAACTGAAGTTGTTTTTAATAAATTTCATGTGTTCTCATTTAGAAAACCAGACATTGACCATATTTTAAAGTTCTAACTGGAATATATTTATGCTAAGTATTAATTACAGATATAGATATATGCTCTATTCAAATTATTTTGTAGGAACATTTTCTACATTTCATTTAAACTACAGGAGAAAATTAATTTCAATTAAAGCCTTTAAATAATAAATATGAAATTGTATTCAAACGTATCTTCCTAATATGTAATTTTTTATCAAAGCAAGTTTTTAAGCAAATGATGATTGTTTATAAAAGATATGTATCATTGCGCATCTGAAGCAGTTATGTAAAATATGCTAAATGTTTATCCTGAAATTTTATTTACATATGTGTTCATTAGAAACATAAGGATGTCACCCATCTTTTATGGTACTACGAATATTTCTTTGATATGTAACGTCAAAGCTTTTATAAAAAGGAAATTGTTTATTTGAAGAATCTCTTGATGGAACTTTGTTTGCTAAAGGATAAAAGTTTCGTTGTGGCACTCCTAAGCTATACCGTTATTCTAATTTCATGTGTAGACTCAAATTGTTCCTCAATGTGATCAAATGATTTGTTGAGTTGAACTCAAATCTGCGGAATACGTCATTTCCTTTTAATGAGCATGTATTAACCTGTGTTAAACTTGTATTAAACCTCGCCAACGTACATGAACTTCATAATATATGAAATAAACTTATATAATTAAAATCTTTCCCCCACAAACAATGTTTTCTCCTATACCATTATGTTATGGAATATATTTGTGTGTCACTATAAATTAAATAACAAATATTCTTTGCACCACAGATTCTACAAAGTGCATACTTTAGTATTACTTTACAGAAACATATCACTTATATTATTTTCGAAAGAGAGTAAAATCATTAAAATGTACTTGAAACTATTTTTTCTTTTTGCCCGTAATGCGACGTAGTACTTTTGTTGTTTCTGTAATTAAACTACTCATCCGATTTTCATAAAATTTTAAATGACTCGACAAATTATGCAAAAATTATATATTTTTAAATTAAAAAGATTAGATTTGATAGTTTTTGCTCTGCGGAATGACTGACAGACGGACAGACTGAGCGATGGACAATATGTGCTACGTATTTAAATAATTACGAACGAACCTAAAAATAAATAGTGCAATATTAGGTTATGAAAAATAAAACTTGTGATTACAAAAAGGCCAGGTTTCTGAAGGGACAACCTTCTAAGAGTAAATTTTAATTGAAAATTTTCGTCTTATAAAGGTGCCGTATGTATGAGAGATTATTGTCGTGAATAACACAAAAACATGGATTATTTTTTACTTACAAAAGTTTGCCCTGTTGGCAATCTTACTCTTTCGTAGTCACAAGTTTCATGTTTGATGATCTTATACATTAAAAAAATAGGTTTTAATCAATCAGTAGTTAAAGATTAATTAATTCACGATTATATGCTGACGAATCAATTTAGAAATCCTTTTGGGTCAATCCATTTCAAGTGGTCCAGCACTGGTCGCTCGACTATTTTTAAAAAATCTGAAATTTTTTGTACAACAACCCTAACATGATGGTAGCTCAAAATGACCGTTATTTTAATTCTACTATTTTTTGTTTGTGCATGGCGGCCATCTTTGTTTCATCGTGTGCTGCGATTTTCTCATATACTAGGATACACGAAATTGTAAATATCTCGTCTTCTATTTTCCCAATTGAAATGGGGTTTGCAGTATTTTGTTCAGAATAAAATAGGCTAAATACACAGTGATAGAAAAATTTTGAAAAATAAATTTTTACAGGTGAAATTTTAGCACAAAATGTACGATCTTTTCCAAAATCTTTCCGTTTGCAAGAGGAAAATTTTCATGCAAGGGAAACTGTCAACCTTACACAATTTTTTCTACATATAGGTCAAAAGTATGTGTACTCATACACCAAGTCCCAGATCTGGGAGTTAATTTCTCTTTGCGAAAAAAATTCCGAAATTCGTCAAAAATTTCAAAAATCGCACTTTTTAGGCTTTGATATCTCTAGTGGGGCACGAGATAAAAATCTGAAATTTTGGCCTATGGTGATATTGTGTAGTAGTGTTATGTACAAAAAATTTCAAGAAGGAGATTTGACTAAAAGCTGAGATATGACATGGAAAATATGTGAAAACAATACTGTCAAACTATTGTAAACCTACTATGTAATTCTTCAACAAGACTGTCAACCTTGCACAATTTTTTCTACAAGTAGGTCAGAAGTGTGTGTAGTGTACTCATACACCAAGTCCCATATCTGGGAAATGATTTCTCTTTCTGAAAAAAATTCCGAAATTCGTCGAAAATTTCAAAAATCGCACTTTTTAGGCTTTGATATCTCTGGTGGAGCACGAGATAAAAATCTGAAATTCTGGCCTTTGATATTATTGTGTGGTAGTGTTATGTACAAAAAATTTCAAGAAGGATATTTGACTACAAGCTGAGATATGACATGGACAAAATGTGAAAACAATATTCCCAAACTATTGTAACCGACTATGTAATTGTTCATACCTCCAAAATTTTAAATTAATTATTTATGGTACAAATTTAAATTTTAATTACAAATATCTTTTTCAAATGCTTCTGTGTGATTTAAACAATTCAGAATGTATGCTAAGCCAATACACTATTTGTCCAGATGAACAAATCTACTAGAAATGCAATTGGAACAATTTTACTCGGAACACATTTCAGGAAAAGTAAATTATAGACAATGGATTGCAAATGATCGAGTTGACATGGCTTCAATTATTAAACCTAAAGCATTTCATTCAAGTTAACAAGGGATGACAAGACTTGGGAGGCTTCAAATAAAATATTTAGAAAGAACAGCCTGATGGACTGACAACAGTAACTGGTCGAACTCATAACATCTCTCGTAAATATTGTTAAGCTCTTTGTTGAGCATACATAGTATTTTGTAAATTAAATGTTTATTATTTAACTGATTTCAACAAACGATATTTTCTGTGTAAATATTGTAATAAAAGAGAATAATCTCATTTCTCCTAATGTACTCGTAATAGCATTTCTTAACATTTTTTTAAATCACCGTATCTCAGCTTGTAGTCAAATCTCCTTCTTGAAATTTTTTGTACATAACACTACCACACAATACTATCAAAGACCAGAATTTCAGATTTTTATCTCGTGCTCCACCAGAGATAACAAAGCCTAAAAAGTACGATTTTTGAAATTTTCGACGAATTTCAGAATTTTTTTCAGAAAGAGAAATCATTTCCCAGATATGGGACTTGGTGTATAAGTACACACACTTCTGACCTATTTGTAGAAAAAATTGTGCAAGGTTGACAGTCTTGTTGAACAATTACATAGTAGGTTTACAATAGTTTGACAGTATTGTTTTCACATATTTTCCATGTCATATCTCAGCTTGTAGTCAAATCTCCTTCTTGAAATTTTTTGTACATAAGGCTGCTACACAATAATATCATAGGCCAAAATTTCAGATTTTTATCTCGTGCCCCTCCAGAGATATCAAAGCCTAAATAGTGCGATTTTTGAAATTTTTGACGATTTTCGGAGTTTTTTTCGCAAAGAGAAATTAACTCCCAGATCTGGGACTTGGTGTATGAGTACACGTACTTTTGACCTATTTGTAGAAAAAATTGTGCAAGGTTGGCAGTTTCCCCTGCATGAAAATTTTCCTCTTGCAAACGGATAGATTTTGGAAAAAATCGTACATTTTGTGCTAAAATTTCACCTGTAAAAATTTATTTTTCAAAGTTTTTCTATCACTGTGTATTTAGCCTATTTTATTCTGAACAAAATGCTGCAAACCCCATTTCAATTGGGAAAATAGAAGACGAGATATTTACAATTTTGTGTACACTAGTATCCGAGAAAATCGCTGCACACGATGAAACAAAGATGGCCGCCACGCACAAACAAAAAATAGTAAAATTAAAAGAACGGTCATTTTGAACTTCCGTCATGTTAGGGTTGTTGTACAAAAAATTTCAGATTTTTTAAAAATGGTCGAGCGACCAAAAAAATATTTTCTGGACCACTTGAAATGGATTGACCCTTTTGCTGAAAAATGCATTAATGGCGATGATGAAATAAGACATGATTCAAGATAAAGATTGGATGCTTTTTAAAAAAGTGTATCTTTTCATTTTAGGTGTTTTCGCAATTATTTCAAATGTAGCACTTATAGCCGTTTTAGTCTGTCCGTAAGTATGACTGCCTCTCTGTCCGTCTGTCGTTCCACATATAACAGAGCAAAAACTACTCAATCGAATCATTTGTAAATATAAAATTTTTCATTATTTATATGAGCCATTTCAAACTTTATGAAAATGAGAATCATGGTTTAATTACAGGGACAATTGAAAGTATTCTGTTATATTACGACCAATCGGAAAAATAATTTCAAATGCATATTAATAATGTTACACACTTTCGAGCAAAATGAAATTGATATCATTCATAAAGTACACTAAAATATATATTTTGTAGAATATACGGTGCAAAGAACATTTGTTATTCTTTTACACACAAACGTATTTCATTACATAATGATCCAGTTGGAATTTTTATTTAGGGCACGTTTTAATTGCATTAAACTATTTCACATTTTATGATATTGAGATACGTTTCGAAAGTTTACTACAAGTTACTTCCTGTATAATAGAAAACAGATAATATTTACAATAGTACAAATAATAAAATACTTAGATAATGGTGATAGTTAGATAATTGTGATGAGATAATAGTTACACACAAAAGATTTTAGCTACCATACTGTATCCGAAGTACTGTTCCGTTTGTCTCATCGAAATAAAGCCGCCATGATTTTGTACCATGATTAATGGCAACAAAACGAATATAATAAGAAAATTTATAAGCAAATACATATTTACAAGAAGTAACTCACTCCATGCTCCATCTGCGCAGGAAAAAAATGAATGTATAAAAGAAGAGGTGGTGAAAGTCTCCCGTCGAAATAAATCACCAGTGCTAATAGCCAATATATCCTTCATGTTTGTATATGATGTGGCATACCATTTACCAATCTCTGGAAGACAGTAGCATCAATATTTTCTCGGGCTTCAATGATGACGGCCTCCAGTTCTGCCATTGACTCAAATGATCTGTCATTGGAATATGCAGGTCTATTCAGTGTACTCGACACATTTTCTTGAAGGTTGAGATCAGCCTATAGGACAGGCCATTCCATGACCATGCAACCTATTATCCAAAAACCATTCCTAGGAGGATTTCGCAAAGATTATGGGAGCGCCGTTCTGCTGGAAAATCCATCTTAGGCCACCAATTCTCTCTGAAAATGAGAATAAATGGGATTTAATATTTCTGATTGAAATGCCAGGCTAAATTTAACACCATATTCTAAGCCTCCAAACACCATTAATAAGCCTATGCCTAACACTCTATGTTGAAAGCTATCCACAAGCAAAGCAGAGTCGAAGGGACCAAATCTAAACAAATCTGGAAGGACCAACGCCACTTGCCACACCACTATAAAAAAGAGAGGAAATTTACTCCAAAAGGTGGAGAATTAAGTTAGATTTAAAAACAACTGCTAATGACAATTGAGAATATGTCTCTATGATAAAATCTCTACATTAATAACGTTGAAAGAAAAATGCATATAAACGCTTGCACATCCTTCAGCTAAGGATATTGGTGTGAAAGAAAATAGTTCTGAGAAGGAACGCATCGGCAAGTACGTACTTTCGGGCAATCTATTCGTTGTTTTATACATGACGTAAGCTGGAATTTCAAGCAGAAAAACACCCACATAAACTTTTCAAAATCCTCCTAAGAAGAATTTTTGGATAATTAAGTAGCTTTCATTACAAAAAGTAAAAAGCTACCTATTGCAGCCGTCCGGAGGAAAGCACTTCCGGAAAATTTTGGTATATTTTCACCGATCATGACCCCCACACCCCAAAACCACCCTCCGTTCAAATGTTGACATATATATATAACCATATATATGTATATATATATCTGATTTTTGTCATGCGATAACTAACGTATTTATGAACCGATTTGAATGAAACTTGGTATGTACAGTACATAGTACATACAAATGTCTCGGCCGAGTTCGTTGGCCAGCATCATCCGTCATTTTGTTTCAAAATGGCGACCATTTTAGATTTTTTTTTTAAATTTAAAATTTAAAATTAAACGCGAAAAAATTAAAAGTTGAAAAATACTTTTCTTTTACGTGTTAGAGCTTAAAACAACAATTCCAAAACATTTTTTATTTTGTCTGTATCTTAAAAAATGATTGAATTATAGCACTTTGAATTTTTCTTATGGCTGACATTTTGAAACGATCTGATTTTTGTCATGTGATAACACGCGCATTTATGAATCGATTTGAATGTAATATGGTGTGTACATAGCATATACTGAGGTCTGAATCGAGTTTGATACCCGGTTCCATCCGCCATCTTGTTTCAAAATGGCGACCATTTAAATTTTTTTTAAAAAAATTAAATTTAAAATTAAGTACAAGAAAGTGAGAAATTGAAAAATATATATATATATATATATTTTTTTTTGCATTTGACCTTGATACAAAGATTCCAGAGCATTTTTTGTTTCATATGTATCTTGAAAGATGCCTGAGTTATAGCACTTTTAATTTCTAGTGTTGCTCACATCTTGAAATAGTCTGATTTTCGTCACGTGATAACACGCGTATTTATAAACCGATTTGTAAGTAACTTGGTGCGTACAAAGTACACACCAATGTTTGGACCGAGTTCGTTGGCTAGTTCCATCCGCCATCTTGTTTCAAAATGGCGGAATATTAATTTTTTTTTAATTTAAATTTTAAAATTAGGCGCAAAAAAGTAAGGAATTAAAAAAGATTTTTCTTTTGTGAGTTTGACCTTGATACAAAGATTCCAGAGCATTTTTTGTTTCATCTATATCTTGAAAATGGTTGAGTTATAGAACTTTCGATTTCCAGTGTGGTTGACATTTTGAAACGGTCTGAAATTTGTCACGCGATAATACGCATATTTATAAACTGACTTGAATATAACTCCGTGTGTACATGGTACATAACAATGTCTTGACCGAGTTCACCTGAACACTTCATCCGCCCTCTTGTTTCAAAATGGCGGCCATTTAAGTTTGTCAAAAATCTTTTAAATGTGTAATGATGTACAAACGAAAAATTAGAAATTGAAAAAAGTTTCTGTCTAAAGTATTTATCTTAATAATGAATTCCGGAGTATTTTTTGCTTTGTCTTTACCTTAAAAAACACCTGAGATCTTCTATAGCAGTTTGAATTTCTAATGTGGGTGACATTTCTTTTTAATCAATTTGCCCGCGACAACACTCGTATATATTAATCGATTTCAATCGACCAAGCTCATTGGTTTGTTTTATCCATCATTTTGCTTTAAAATGACATACACTTCATGATACCGTGGAATTTGGCGACTCTCTATATATCGCTTAAATAAAACCAGTTTGAATAAAAGATGACTAATTTCTAAAAATTCCTATTAATATTAAGTATTGACAAAAACTAGTATTCAATCTTATAAAATCGGGTTCCTCTAATTTGAGCTTCGTATGTTTGAATAACATAACTTAATTTAAAATAAATAAATAAATAAATAAGTATATGAAAGCTACCTCTTCCTCCCGGCTTTGCCGGAAGGACTTTTAAGGATATGTAGTGAAAGAGCCTGTCCTGTACCTTTATTTCAATCCCCCCCTCCAAAATATATGTGGGGTATCCTCGGTAGGGATTTAAATGCAAATGTCAGACAGTCCATGTCTATGGCCCGACTTGAAGGCCTCCATCATTGAGCCCAGACAAATTATTGAGGTTATTGTGTTCCAGGGATTGGTACATGATATGCCAATCCCTATATGCCTATTCCAATTCACAAGTAAGCATCGATTAAATATTTGCTATTAACAGTACCGGTACGGGACACATTCCATCCCTCTTTTTTTAATGCATTCAGTTTTTTCTCACCAAGTGGGGCAGGGAATGAGTTTCTACTTATAAATATGCATTATTACGTCGACTTCTGAGTATTTTTAAAATTTCTTTATGGTACAAAAGCACCTGATTTGCTACGTTTGTCGTGCAATTTCCAACTTGTTAAAATTAATTTTGCTTTTATTTCGAAAAAACATCTGTAAAGCTGCTTTGCTGATTATATCAATGTGAATCTAAAATCACAAGTACAATATATTTCTTAAAAAATTCAAAACTTATAAAACTTATAAAGTAGAGATTTACATTCAAATAACTGTTTATAATATATACATATATATATAATTAAACTATACAGAGTACATAATACTATGAGTTATGTATCTTCCATCAACATTTATCTTATGCTAATTTTTTGGAAATACTTCGAAGCTTATTTAAATTCAACAAACATAAACCATCACAAAAAAAAAAGAAAAAGAAAAGAAAATTAAATCTTAATGAAACTCTTTCTATGAGCTTTATATCTTCAAAAAGATCCAGAGAAGAAACTTATATTTTTAACGGGGGAAAATGTAGTCTGTAACAGTTAGATAAGAGAATTTGTGAATTCAAAAAAACATTTTATTTTTTAATGCTGATTCTTTTAAGAAACTGAAAGTTTTCAGGAAGAATGCACGATATGCTAAGGTGAGTTCATATATTTCATTTATCTTCATTCAGTTAATAACACTTTTCACCGTTTTTATTATAACTTTACTGAGTAGTTTTGATATATGATTCAAGAAGAGATATTTAAATTTATTTTGGAGTTTTTTACAGTGCCAGTAGTTTTAAATATATCTTATTGTGATATATATAGCTTCAGGGAAATACTTTTAAAACCACATTAATATTTTTATCTTTTGCTACTTCTTTTTTATGCACAATTTTGAAAGTAAAGTGCTTACTTTATGTAAAAAATTTAGGTGCGTTTGTAATTATGTAAATACTTAGCACCTAAAGTCGACGTTCAGTCTGTCTGTCCGCATACAACAATGCAAAAGCTACCAAACCCAATCGTTTGAAATTTAAAATGTATGAGTTTCATATTTTTGTTGAATCATTCCAAATTGTATTAAAAAGTTATGTATAGTTTAATTACGGGCACAATAAAAAGTATTCCATTACATTACAACTAATGGGGAAAATGCATCCAGTGCATTTTAATGATGTTACACTCTTTCGAACTTAATAAAATTAATGTGCATCTATGAAGTATATAACAAAATATAAAATATGTACAATCTTTTCTACAAATATATTTTTTTATTAATTTGTAGGGCCTCACAAAAGTATTCCATTAGATAATGCTATTGGCAAAGATTGTTTGGGGCGCGTTTTAAAAATATTATGCTATTTCAGATTTTATCAAATTGATATACTTTGTTGAGGTTTAATACAAGTTACTTCATGTATAGTAGAAAGCAGATAGTATTTACAGAGACACACAAAAGATTTCGGATACTACAGTATATCCGAAGTACTGTATACTATTATACGAAGAATTGAATATTTATAAAACTTCGTTATAGTAAGAACGCACTTAATTTGTTACGTTTAAAGTACAATTTCGGGCTTGTTTTAAAATTATTTTTCTTTTATTTAGAAAAACATTTGGTATGGTTGATTGTATGGATTGAAAGGATTTTCCTCCTTTTTTCTCATTTCCCACTTTCATGCCTGTAGGAAAAAGATAGTATATACAGGGATATACAAAAAATTTCGGATACAATACTGCATACAAATTACTGTATTGGATTAATGTAAAGATTTGAATAGCTTTGAAACTTCGTTATTATAAGAACGCATTTCATTTGCAACGTTTGACGTGCAACTTCCGGGGTGTTTTTTAATTATTTTTACTTTTATTTTGAAAAAAATAACATTTAGTGGGGCTGCTTTCTGATTATATGAGTATCAATGAAAAATAGCCATTAGAATATATATTTTAAATTCAAAATCTATAAAGTATAGATTTGCATTTAAATAACTATGTATAAAACATACGTATTTATAAATTTAAACTATACAGATACATTTTAGTGTGAGTTGTATGTGTTTTCAATCTTGTCTTATGGTAACGTTTTAGAAATACTTCGAAAATCTGTACTGCTTTTTAAAATTCAACAAATAATATAAACGCTCATACAAAAAGAAAAAGAAAATTAAATCTGAATGAAACTGTTTCAATGTCTTCTTATATCTTCAAAAATATCCTGGGAAGAAATTTATATTTTTAATGAGGATAACTGTTCTTTGTAAGAATTAGGTAAGACAATTTGTAAAATTGAAAAAGGTCATCTTATTTTAAAATAGTAATTCTTCCAAGAAACTGAAAGCTTTAAGGAAGGACGCATGAAATGTTAAGGTGCGTTATATTCCATTTATCTTCATTCAGTGAATAATACTTTTCTCCACTTTTTGTTATAACTTTACTGAGCAGTCTTCATAAATGTTTCAAGAAGAGATATTTAAATTTATCTTTGTGTTTTTCACTGTGCTTAGTAGTTTCAAATATATCTTATAGTAATATATACCTTTAGGAAAATACTTAAAATCACATTGATATTTTTAACTTTTGCTATTCATTTTTTATGCACAATTTTGAAAATAAAATGTTCAGTTGATGTATTTTTTAGGTGTGTTCATAATTATATATATATACGTAGCACCTTATAGTCGTCGTTCAGTCCGTCCGTCCGTCTGTTAGTCAGCATTCAACATCGCAAAAACTACCCAATCCAATCGTTTAAAATTTAAATATATAATTGTTGAATTGTACAATTTTGAAAGTAAAATGCTTAGTTGATAAAGCTTTTTTAACCAATGTCGACTCCTTTTTTACGACACATTTTATTATCGATCTTCTAATTAATTTAACATTTTATTATTGATCTTCTAATTATAGAATTAAAATAATTTCTGACGCTGTAAATTGAAGTAAGGTTAATTTACTATGCCTCAATTATTAAACAACAGAGATTATTCGTTCGGTTATCATCATATATAAAAACACGTATGTAAGTGTGATCACAGATCGAACAGAGGGTTTCGTTTAATATATTTTTTCAAAACATCTTACCTCTCAATTAATAAAGCTAAATTATTATTTTATAATTATTAAATTCTTACATAAGTGGTAGCATCTATAAATTTAATTCAAATATAATTGTCAAAGGACGTTACTTATTTCAATCAAATTTAAAATGTTCAAATCAAATTATTTAAATAAAATTCTAAAGTCTAAATTTTTTGAAAGTCAAAATTAAAAAAAAAAATTAGCGGGGATATATGTGTGGCTTCCAGTAATAACCAGGTAAGGCACATTTTTGAAAAAATTGAGATAATTTGGGAAAATGTAGCTTTAAAAGTGTACTTTCATCTGACGTAGTACTGGAAAATGAAAATCGAATACTTCACATCATAGGGCGACTATAAATTTTCCTTTAAAAATTGAAAAAACAGTAATAACCCGGTAAGTGCATAAAGTAACGGTAATAACCAGATAAGTAAGTGCATAAAGTAACAGTAACAACCAGATAAGATTTCTATTTATTTTTTAAATCGTCTATAATTATCAAAATAACGTAAAAATGGATTGTATAACTTATAAATATCTCTAAATAATTAAATTAACGTCAATAAGGTATAACAAGTAAGAAAATTCATGCGTTAAGCATAGATTATGAAGCACTTCCCAACACTTTATGGAATCTTTAACAAAACGTCGTTATTTAGGGAAAAAAGGGTATAAAGCCAAATATAGCCAAATATTTATTTCAATACTTTTGAACAGCTCTGTTTTTAATCTGTAAGTTGATATACATATCATATAATGGGAAAATTTAATTTAGCAAGAAAATGCCTAGTAGCTTAAAAATTTTCTATCAGTAATTTATACTAATAGATGGAAACATACTTGAACATTTTGTTCTGACTTGTAGTTTACCTTGTACTTTTATTACACATCACTATTAAGCTAAAATTTATTTTAAACTAAAACAATCTTAAAACAACCGAAATCACGTTTTCATAAATTATCATTCATAGACATCCATGTACTCAAATCTTTGCGTTACCCTGTATATCATATTATCTATATTCTGCAAACATTTCTTAATAAATTGAATGCAGTTCAGCGTGAAAATGCATAACTTTTTTAAGAACCACTTTTAAGTAATTAACGCTCATATTCAGAAATGTTGGCGAGCTCTTTTGTGTAGCCCTGTATCTTGACTACAGCATTTGCACACACCATATAATGTGCATAAATTTAGTGAAACTTAAACGCACATATCATATTTATAATAGATTTCCTCCATCCATCAGCCATCATCGGATACATATACGGTACTTCGGAAAAAATATACTGTTTAAAAACTTTTGTGTGTCCCTGTAAATACTATGTACTTCATATTAGGCAAGGCAGTATCGTATAATTCATATTAAGCCTCAGTTACATACATAAATTTAATTATACATGAAACAATTAATCATATTTAAAATATGTCACACACAATTCCCCTTTTACCATTATAAAATGGAATTTTTGTATGGCCCTGTAAATGAATAATAGCTGTATTTTCACCTTATATTTTATAGAATGTATATTTTAATGCCCCTCGTAAAAACATATAAATTTTAATGTGTTTGACAGGCTATAACATCGTTAAAATTCCTTTGTAACGATTTTTCCCCATAGGCCGAATTGTAATGGAAAACTTTTGACTCTCCCTGTAAATAAAATAATCATGGTAGAAACTTCATTTTCAATAGGGTTCGTGCTAGGGTGAATGTCAATAATGTTCTAAAATTTCATGGCAATCGGAGTTTTTTTACGTGAGCTACAGCTCGGACAGACGGACAGACAAACCGAATGCATGCACACTTTTCAAATTTGTTGGAAAGTGCTAAATATTACGTATCTGTGGCGGGAAACTGCATCCAGCTAGAGGATAAATTTGCAAAATAATCACACAAAGTAAATGATCTGATTAATGCTATGTATTCTTTTAATATAATATAATAAAACAATTATAGTAATTAAAGTTGGTAAAAATGAAAATATTTCATCATAATTAGAACAGAAATTATGAATTTAAATTAAAAATTTTTTTTTACATTTTTTCAGACAATGCCACAGATATATTAATTTTAATTTAATAAAAAATGAAATAATTTAATTCAATTTAATAAAAAATTGACAATGCATTTAATTGTTGTGAAATTATTGTTTAAAATGTAAATAAATATTTCATTTTGTTTACATATATTAAAAATATCTGTAACTATATCTGGTTTTTACCATTTTACACTTATTAAAAATAAATATAAAACGGTAATAACCAGATAAAGTTACATTTTTTAATTGATTCTCAATTAATAAAAGCCATTTTTATATAACTATTTTGACAAAAAAAAAAGAGGATCTTATACCCTAATTGAATGTAGTGAAAATTATTAAGTTCTAATCTGTTTTATAAAAGTAATGATAAAAATACATTTTTGAAAACTTTAAAAGTTAATTACTCAAAATATTAAAAATGTGCCTTACCTGGTTATTACCGGAAGCCCCACATATATGAAATTTTGTATTTCTAAAAGCGAAAAAAAAATTGTTTAAAATGCCGAATAATAAAAAAATTACAAAAGTTTTTTCTTTTAATTTGTATGAAAATTTAAATCCAAAAAATGTTATGCATATCAGAGGAACGAAACCTTAATATAAACTTTTAGAATGGCCAAAAATACAAAATTTCTTCTAATTAAGTCCATCTTAGTATTACAATTTTATGTTTCAGAATCGGTGTTTGAACTAAAAACCTTCTGTTTTCTAGCGAGACGCTTTACCTACAAGCTATGATGTCTGTACTAAAAACGTTCAAATTATGGTTCTCTTTTAAAATCTAAATCTCAAAAATGAAAGCATGACTTTGATAAAATTTATTTAATTAAAATAATAGAATTTTCAAAATTTTATGGTTTGTCATGTGACACGAGGTATTCAGGTAAGAACACAAAATTTGAAGTCCCTGACTTACATGGTTTTTGTGTACAGACTCTGAGACGGACAGACAGAAAAAGGGACATAGACGAATAGCGTTCGTCCAATGAATGAAACCCTAAAAAGACTCACAAAACACTTAAATAGATATTTTATTCGAAATAGTCATCATTTGCTTCAATTACATGCCCCCATGAAATACAAGAATATAAATAACACTTGTACTAAAAAAAGCAAGAAATTGCACGTAAAACGTAGCAAATGAAGTGCGTTCGCACATTATAGAATTTTTTAATTTTTGACAAATTTGGCCAATGTTTCCATCAAATCCTTTTTCTGAAAAAAGTCCAATTCTGTATTGTGTTTATTAAATACCGAGATTAGGTACATGGGAGTATCCTTTATAGAGGTTTCGACACAACATTTTTTGCTATTTCTATTTATTCCAGTTTAAAATTTTTCTTTTTCAATACCTTATTTAAGTATGAAAATATTCTTAAAATAATCTATAAAATAATATTCTCAAGATGATATGTGTAACTAAACGTCAAAAAATAATGCTTTTATGTCACATAGATTTATGTTCCGAGTAATTTTGTTGTAAATATATACATTTTTTTTTTACAGTATTAAAGCATCACAGAAATTTTTATGTCTTTTCAAAATAAATTTTTTCTAAAAGAATACCATCCAAGCTGAAAACATTCATGTATTTAACTTTAAATTGCTATTCACAAGAGACAGCAGTTAATTAAGATGTCAAGAATATGACACTTCAAACTCATGTTGATTTGATTTTTTCTGAAGGGACGAAAAAAATAAAAGCACTTTAGTAAAATTCAATGTTGTTATTGAGAGTTTCTTGTAAATCTTGTAACAAATAATTCTGAGAATTTTTGTATAAACATGTTTAATTGTTAAATGTTTCTTTAAAATTTATATCTCTATAATTAAAATTTTTTAGAATTAAATATTCTTTGATTATATTACATAACACATGTGAACATTTTACTTAGGAGATACTTTTTAATCTAGTAGTTTCAAGAATATTAATGTTTTAAATAATTTGCATTTTAAAGCGAGTTTTATTAAAATTTCGTTTAATGTTTCTTGTATTTTTCTCAATGAAAAAAGCTATTAAAGTTTTAAAAATAAAAGGTAGTATGCATATTTCGTATGTATTACTGTACATTTTATACGCATTGATTTGCATATAACAGTCGCTATAGATGTATTTATAATTCATGCATTTATTGTGTTTTAATACTAAAGTATTACAACTCTTTCTGCAATCTGATTAAAAAAGAAGTCATCCTATAACTAATTAATGAATCCAGACTTTTTAAAAGAAATTCAAGCCGTACACATCTGGTGTAAACATATTTACATCTAGATGTTTCAGTACTGTACAACTGTAGTCGATTTGTTAGGGGTACTTGTCTCGTAACACTAAAGTAGCTGGATGATCCGAAGGTCAGCAGATTTTATTTTATATGGATTTTCTTCAATAAACGTACATTTTACCTCCTCTAACATAGGAAACAGAAACGGATAATCAGAAATTGGTAGAAAAATTCTGGTACCGCATGCTAGCAGGAAATTTCCATGAATTAAAGAAAGTACTTATGAGGTGCGTCTCAGAAAAATATAAATTCATTAGCTGTTATTTTCTGTAGGGATGTGTATAATTTTTAACCGAAACAAATATACGTTGTTTATTCAAGTTTTAGAAGCTTCTTTCAATATAGTTACTTAAATATGAAAAATCCTTCCAAAAAATAAAAAAGAATATTCACGAAAGTATATGTATAAAAAAATGTCAAAAACATCATGGTTTTGTGTGAGACATATTTACATTGTTTGTAATTATTTGGTAAAGAACTTCCCTAATGTATTAAGGCATTGCAGAAATTTGCATGTTTTTTTTTAATTAAATTTATTCTAAAAAGACACCATCTAAGCTAAAAATATTAATGTAGTTAACTTTAAAGTGTTACTGACAAAAGACAAAAGTTAATTAAGATGTCAAAAATATGATACTTCATATTCATGTTGGTTTGACTTTTCGGAAGTGTATTCTTTTAATTTTTTTTAATCCTTTACTAAATTTAAATGCTCTTATGAGAATTTTCTCCTTAATCTTGCAGAAGTTTCTTTCTGAGAATTTTTGAATAAACATGCTTAACTTTTAAATGTATCTTTAAAAATATACATCTCAATTATTAATTTTAATTAGAAAAAGTTGTGTAATGATTATATTACAAAACACATTTCTAAATATATAGGTGGTTTTTTGTGTATTTAAAATGGCAGTAATAGATATTTTATATTCAGTTTAAAATTGAAACAGTATTATTGATATTTGTTCTAAATAGTAATAACTTTATCAGTAATAATTATTGATTTTTATAAGTAGTATAATATAATGCATGATGTATTGTTTTTATAATAATAATTATTGTTATTATTTTAATTTTATCATCTATCTTTGTTGTGCTAGTTGTAACCTTTAACCTGATACTGCGTCGCTGTTGATTTTTAATGTGAGATAATAACGGTTGACGCAATTCACTTATTTTATTGCTTTTTGCAAGGGATATGTTTGGTATATTTTATTATAGTTATTATTCCATATTGTTATTTCAGTTAAATTCCTCTTTCTCCTATTTTGAAATGGTACATAAAATCCAGCCAATCAGGGGCATTATGGGTCGATTTTTTTAGCTTATAGCACGACCTACACCATAAAACAGTTGGATGTTCTGCTTTTGTATTAAACTATGCACCCCTGATGAGTAGTTTAATAAAAAAGCCTTCTACTGTCTATTTATCCATACGCTTTTCATAATTTTGGTAATCTACTTTCGATATCACTTTAGACTTCAAATGATTTTAATAGGATTTCATTTTTCATGTTAATTATACACAAAGTTAGTATAAATACTGGTTTTGATGAATTATTGTTATTGTAATATCTGAGTTACTTTTGTTTTATTTGTGAAAGTGTTTATGTATTCCTAAGCTAATATTTTTTCTTTAAGGACACGTATAATTTTTCACATAAAAAAATAAAGGCTATTTATTCGGTTTATTTTTTTTTTCTATACCATTACTTAAAGATGAAAATATTCTTTCAAAAAATTAAAAATTTAATCTCAAAAGAATATATATAATAAGTAAATGTAAAAATTGTTGATTTTATGTCACAAAGTTTTATGTTCCGAGTAAATCTAGTAAGTATATTTTTGCTGTATTAAAATACTACAAAAAATTTTATGTCCTTTTGAAAATTGATTTATTCTAAAAGAATTGCATGCGCACTAAAAACCTTCTTGTTGTTTATTCTAAATTGCTATTCACAAAAGACAGGAGTTAATTAAGATGTCAAAAATATGACACTTTATACTGTTGTTGAATTGACGTTTCGGAAGTCACGAAAAAAATACTTTACTAACATTAAAATGCTTTTATAAGGGTTTTCTTCTAAATCTTTTATAAGTTGTCTCTAAGAATACTTGTATAATAATCTGAAACTGTTAAACGCCCATGAGGCATGGTGACGTCAATGCGACTTCGTTGTGAAATCACAAGTTGTGTAATGATTATATTACAAAACACATTTCTAAATATATAGGTGGTTTTTTGTGTATTTAAAATGGCAGTAATAGATATTTTATTTTCAGTTTAAAATTGAAACAGTATTATTGATATTTGTTCTAAATAGTAATAACTTTATCAGTAATAATTATTGATTTTTATAAGTAGTATAATATAATGCATGATATATTGTTTTTATAATAATAATTATTGTTATTATTTTAATTTTATCATCTATCTTTGTTGTGCTAGTTGTAACCTTTAACCTGATACTGCGTCGCTGTTGATTTTTAATGTGAGATAATGACGGTTGACGCAATTCACTTATTTTATTGCTTTTTGCAAGGGATATGTTTGGTATATTTTATTATAGTTATTATTCCATATTGTTATTTCAGTTAAATTCCTCTTTCTCCTATTTTGAAATGGTACATAAAATCCAGCCAATCAGGTGCATTATGAGCCGATTTTTTTAGCTTATAGCACGACCTACACCATAAAATAGTTGGATGTTCTGCTTTTGTATTAAACTATGCACCCCTGATGAGTAGTTTAATAAAAAAGCCTTCTACTGTCTATTTATCCATACGCTTTTCATAATTTTGGTAATCTACTTTCGATATCACTTTAGACTTCAAATGATTTTAATAGGATTTCATTTTTCATGTTAATTATACACAAAGTTAGTATAAATACTGGTTTTGATGAATTATTGTTATTGTAATATCTGAGTTACTTTTGTTTTATTTGTGAAAGTGTTTATGTATTCCTAAGCTAATATTTTTTCTTTAAGGACACGTATAATTTTTCACATAAAGAAATAAAGACTATTTATTCGGTTTATTTTTTTTTTTCTATACCATTACTTAAAGATGAAAATATTCTTTCAAAAAATTAAAAATTTAATCTCAAAAGAATATATATAATAAGTAAATGTAAAAATTGTTGATTTTATGTCACAAAGTTTTATGTTCCGAGTAAATCTAGTAAGTATATTTTTACTGTATTAAAATACTACAAAAAATTTTATGTCCTTTTGAAAATTGATTTATTCTAAAAGAATTGCATGCGCACTAAAAACATTCTTGTTGTTTATTCTAAATTGCTATTCACAAAAGACAGGAGTTAATTAAGATGTCAAAAATATGACACTTTATACTGTTGTTGAATTGACGTTTCGGAAGTCACGAAAAAAATACTTTACTAACATTAAAATGCTTTTATAAGGGTTTTCTTCTAAATCTTTTATAAGTTGTCTCTAAGAATACTTGTATAATAATCTGAAACTGTTAAACGCCCATGAGGCATGGTGACGTCAATGCGACTTCGTTGTGAAATCACACTGTGACTTTGTAACCATCGATTGTTGATGTGACGTCACGTGACGTCGATGTGAAGTCACAGTGACTAAAATGTCATTATGGCCGTTTTAGAGCTCGTTTGTGAAGTCACGTTGTGACCGTTTTGTGAAGTCATGTTATGATAACCCGTAAGGCATGGTGAGTCACTGCGACGTCGTTGTGAAGTCGCAGTGACTAAAATGTGAAGTCTGTATGGCCGTTTTAGAGCTCGTTTGTGCCGTCACGTTGTGACCACATTGTGAAGTCACGGAGTGACAAATTTGTGAAAAATGTGTCATTTGTGACTTTAAGATATTAACATTCTTTGATATTAACATCTTGACGAAACTGTGACAAAAGGGTTTTTTAAAGTAAATAATACTTTTGAAGAATTTTTGTATTTTTCTAAAGATTTTTAAGAAAGTCACATCTCAGTAAAAATGTGACGTCACTGAGTGATTGCATTTTGGCCACAGATGTGATGTGACCACAGTGACATCATTGTGACGTTACTATGACCATGCATGTTATGAGGGAAACTTGTGAAAAGTGTGTCATTTGTGACTACTTTGACATTGACAACATGACGAAACTGTGACAAAAGTTTTTTTTAAGTAAATAACATGTTTTGAAGAATTTTTGTAATTTTCTAAAGGTTTTTATGAAAGTCACATCACAGTCACAATGTGACGTCATTGAGTGGTGGCATTTTGGTCACAGATGTGATGTGACTACAGTGACATCATTGTGACGTTACTGTGACCATGCATGCTATAAGGGAAATTTGGGAAAAGCGTGTCATTTGTGACTACTTTGAGATTAACATCATGACGAAACTCTAAGAAAAGTGTTTTTTTAAGTAAATAACATGTTTTGAAGAATTTTTGTAATTTTCTAAAGATTTTTAAGAAAGTCACATCTCAATCACAATGTGACGTCATTGAGTGGTGGCATTTTGGTCACAGATGTGATGTGACCATGCATGCTATGAGGGCGTATCTTTAATATTTACATCTGTATAGTTGAAATTTTGTAGAATTAAATGTGCTTTGATTATATTATAAAACACATGATAGCATTTTTAAATATAAATTCCTAACGTGATATTTTTGGTAAGGACGTGTATAATTTTTCCCATCGTGAAATCTGGGCCATTCATTCGTGTTTAAAAAGTTTTTTCAATACCATTACTTAAATAAAAGATATGTTTTTCAAAATATAAAAATTAATGTTCACAAGAGAGTATGTAAAACTAAATTAACAAAACATGATGATTTTATATCACATAGTTTTAATCGCTTAGTAAATTTCTGGAAATAACTTCTTTATTATTAAGGCATTACATAAATGTGCAAGTCCTGTCAAAATAAATTTATTCTAACGGAACACCATCTAAGCTGTAAACATTCACGTAGCTAACTCTAAAGTGCTATTCACAAGAGACAGGAGAAAATTAAGATGTTAAAAACATGCCACTTCAAACTCATATTGGGTTAAGTTTTTGGAAGCCTAGGGAAAAAAGTCCTTTCCTAAAATTAAATGCTCTTTTTAGGATTTAAATGTAAATCTTGCGCAAGTTCTCCCTGATAATATTTGTATATGTTTAATGATCTGTAACTCTTACGTGCATCTTTAATACATAAATTTCTATAATTGGAATTTTGTAGAATTAAGTGTACTCTGATTACATTACAAAACACATCATAGAATTTTAAAACATTGATTCCTAAGCTGATATTTTTGTTAAGGACGTGTATACTTTATCACATAAACAAATAAAATTATTTATTCGTGTTTAAAAAGAATACCGTTACTGAATTATGAAAACATTCTTCCAAAAAATCAAAAAGAATAGTCTCATAAAAATATGAATAGTAAGTAAATGTCAAAACTTACTCCTTTTATGTCACGTAGTTTCATGTTCTGAGTAATTATCTAATAAGTATATTTTTAGGTGAGTTTGTAATTATGTAAGTACGTAGCACATATAGTTGTCATTCAAACCGTCTGTCCATCCGTCCGTCCGTGCGTCCGCATATAACAACGCAAAAACTACCCAACCGAATCGTTTGAAATAAAAAATATATAATTATTACATAATTTTGTCGAGTCATTTCAAATTTTATGAAAATCAGATACATAGATCAATTACAGGGACAATCAAAAGAATTCCGTTACATTATGGTCTATGGGGAAAAGTTTCAAATGCATTTTAATCATTTGAAATTTAAAATATATAATTATTACATAATTTTGTCAAGTCATTTCAAATTTTATGAAAATCGGATGCATAGATCATATACAGGGGTGTTCAAAATAATTCCGTTACATTACGGTCAATAGTGAAGAAATTCCAAACCTATTTTAATGGTGTTACTCATTCGAACATAATAAAATGTGTATGCATCTATAAAATACATATTATAAAATATACATTCTGAACAATCTATGGTGCAAAGAACATTTGTTATTGATTTACAAGACCACACAAAAATATTCCTTTAGATAATGGTATAGGGAGAACATTGTTGCGTGCGCGTTTTAATATAATTAAAAACGAATTTCACATTTTATGAATATGATATGCGTTGCAGATGTAATAAAAGTTACTTCCTGTTATATTTACAGGAACACAAAAAAGATTTTGACCGCTATACAATATACTCTATACTCTATACCGACTATACTCTACTATATTCTACTATAACAGCAAAATCTGAATATTTTTAAAACTTCGTTATCGTACGAACGTACCTCATTTGTTACGCTTCACGTGCGATTCCCAACTTGTTTACGGTATTAAAGTTTGGGATGCAAGCGCTGAGCCAGAAATGATCGATTGATATCTTAAAATTTTTTAAGTTTTTATCACCTTATTTAATTACAGGATTTCTAAGATTTAATAAAGAAAATCACACTGTTAAAATTTATTGGTTAATATCAGCCATTTTTAGCGCTGTGCTTGCATCCCTGATTAAAGCATTATAAAAACTTATATGTCCTTTCAAAATAAATTAAATCTAAAAGAATTCTATGTAAGCTTTGAAAACATTAATGTAATTAATTCTAAAATTCTATTCACAAGAGACAGGTGTTAATTAAGATGTCAAAAATAAGGCACTTCATATTCAAGCTGGGTTAAATTTTCGGAAGTTACGGAAAGAAAAAGTCCTTTACTAAAATTAATTGCTCATATAAGGCTTTTCTTGTAAATCTTGCTCATATTCTTTCTGAGAATATCTGTATAATCATCTGTAACTGTTAAATGTTTTTTTTTAATATTTACGCCTCTAGAATTCAAATTTTAAAAAATTAAGTGTGCTTTGATTATGTTACAAAATACATGATAGTATTTTAAATTGTAAATTCTTAATATGATATTTTCGCTAAGGACATGTATAATTTTTCACACAACGAAATATAAGCCATTTATTCGTGTTTAAAAAAATTTTCTCAATAAAGTTACTTAAATATAAAAATATTCTTCCAAAATATAAAAATAGTTTTTCTAAGAGAATAAGTATAGCTTAAATATCGAAACATAATAATTTTGTGTTACATAATTTTAATCTTCTTGTATTTTTTGGTAAATGACTTTTTTTTTTATTAAAGCATTACAAAAACTTACATGTCCTACCTAAACCTGAATTTATCTTTAATATTTACATCTCTACAATTATTTTTTTTAGATTTAAGTGTGCTTTGATTATATTAAAAACACATAAAAGCATTTTTTACTGTAAATTCCTAAGCTGATATTTTTGGTAACATATATATAAGTTTTTACATAAACAAATATAAGTTTTTTCTCGTGTCTTTTTAAATATAAATTCCTAAGCTGATATTTTCGGTATATTTTCGGTTTTTGTGTAATCTTGTATATACACAACCAGGGGGGGGCTCCACCCCCTTGTTCGCTACGCTCACCAACATCCCGCGTAATTGCTTCACAATTCCAAGTTGTAGGCTACCTCTGCTTGCTGCACTCGCCAATACCCCATAGCTTCGCGATACCTTATTTTCCATACACTGTTAAAAATCTGCTGCATTTTGTTGTAACGCACTCCCCTGCTTGTATAGAAAACGATTACTTGGCCATGAAATGGAGCTTTCTCATTGGTTGGAATAGAGATATTATATACAAGCGGTGGAGTGCGTTGCAACAAAATGCAGCAGATTTTTAACAGTGTACACTCAATTTTGGAATTCATCCCTCTCCTCATTGGTCGAAGCATAGACGAAGCCCTTTCCTGATTGGTCTATTCGACTCATGGAAGGTGTGGTCCACCCGGACGCGTTATTTCCGGAAAACTTACACATCAGCATCATTCTTGATTTACACATCGGAATCATTCCTGAAGATTTGTTTACGGCTAGTTTTTTTTTAATTATTTATTTTTTACTATGGAAGGACTAAAGGTTTTATTATTGTGTTGAAACGGTATTGAATAAAGATATTTTCAATACCGTTACATGCCAAAACTTTCTGATTTTATGTCACATAGTTTTAAGCTTCGTGTATTTTTTTTCGGTAAATGACTTTTTTATTATAAAAGCATTACAGAAACTTACATGTCCTGTCAAAACAAATTTATTATAACGGAACACCATCTAAGCTGAAAACATTCACGTAGTTAACTCTAAAGTACTTTTCACAAGAGACAGAAGTTAATTAACGTGTCCAAGAAAATGTGAAACTTCATACTCAGTGTTGGTTTAGCTTTTCGGAATTTATATAAAAAAAAGCTCTTTACTAAAATCAAATGCTCTTACTAGGATTTTCTTGTTAATCCTGAGAGGTTTTCTTTTTCTTTTCTTTTCTTTTTTTTTCCAAGAATTTTTGTATAAACATGTTTAATTGTTTAATGTATCTTTAAAATTTACAGTTCTAGAATTATGTGTGCTTTGATTCTATTACAAAAAACACATGACTGCATTTTTAAATAAAATTTTTTAATTTGATATTTTCGGTAAGGACGTGTATAATTTTTCATATAAACAAATAAAAGCGATTTATCAGTGTTTTTTTTTTTTAATTCAATACCGTTTTCTAAATACGAAAATATTCTTAATTTAAATTTTTATCTACTCTGATGCTAAAAGACGGTATTTTCAGAGCTACAAGATTATGCTCAATATAAAATCACTTTTAATTTTTTATTTATTTTTTTAAACAAACATACATTAAAAAATATGCTTCTCTGGGAAAGATTTAATGTTAATATTTTATATGCAAAGAAAATAAATGTACTTTTAAAATATCGATAAAACACTGATATCAGCAAATAAAAAAATTGTACTGGAAAGTAAAAAATATTTTTTTTATTAGGAAAAAAGTATTTGATTATTAATTTTCATTTATTTTAAATGTTATTATATATTAATGCATTAAAATTTTTTGGTGCATTTCGTACTTTAAAAGTACGCATGTTTGAAAGCTGAAATCAATGTTACATCAGTATTTCAACTCCATTTTTTTTTCTTAAACAATTTTAAATATCAAATTCTTTAAATAACTTAGATAATTTAGAAAGAAAGATCCTATGACAGATGCGAGACTTTTAAAATATGTATGACAACATATTAAGGACTAATGGAATTTGTAGTGTGCTTAGTCTTAATATAATTTTTTAACAAAGTTATAAAAAATTAGCTTCTATTCAATTTTAAATTGTTGATTTGAAAGTTTAGATTGTAGTACATTTACAAAGAATTAATTACAATCATTTTTTACTGATATTTTTTAGATAAGAAAAATATTTTTTTATTTTTTTACAGACAAATTTCAATTCTTATATTCATTTCTGTCATCTTCAAAAAAGTATAGCTCATGTTTCAATGTTAATTTGGAAATTGCAAACATTTATATTTTTAATTTTAAAGTTTAAGTTTAAAGTATTACAGTAGAACCCCGCTAATTCGGACCCCGATAATCCGGATCTCCGGATAATTCGTATCGGTTTGGTCATTTTTTTTCAAGTTTGAGAATCGGTTGGCTAATTTCCATAATATTAACTTGTTTCATCGTCGTATTCTAAATAAAAAAAAACTTTTTCTGACATGTTTTCGGAATAATTAAGCAAAGTAAACATTATTACTGTCTGCAAATATTCAATAAGTTTAACATAAAGGTGATTTTCTGTTAGTATGTTATATTTTATTTCATTTTTTTTTCTAATTCTCCGGATAATCCGGATTTTTGATAATCCGGATTGGATCCGGTCCCAATTAATCCGAATTATCGGGGTTTTACTGTATTTGCAAATCACAAATGTCTTATAACAATCATTTCTTCACTTTCGTTGTTTTTGGCAAGAAAAATGTTTTGTAGTGTTTTTAGAGAAAAATTTCTATTCTTATTTTTTTTTTCTGTCATCTTCAAAAAAAAAAAATGTTCTTATTTGGATGATAATTTTAGGAATGAGAACGATCGTAACAAAAGTGGTATTACTTTCTCTTTCATTGATTTTACTTCTCTTTTCAGGGCTCCCAAATGGTCCGCGAACTGAACACCAATATTTTTTAACAGAAAATCTCATAGTAGGTTTTTACGCATTTGTGCTAAAACTAACCTCCGAAGACGATTTGTGCGTAGTTTGCAAGAAGGAAAATCTTTCTAAGAAAATATTGATGTTCAGTTGTCGGACCATTTAGGAGCCCTGCTTTTAAATCAATTTCAATTTTTTCGTTATCAAATAGAGAAAGAAAATGTTCCGAATGAAATGTTTTAATTTTGCAGCTTTTTTAACACTTTCGAGTCTGGTGTGCTATTAATAGTACATTTTTTTAATTGAGTATTATTTTGTTTTAACAAATTATTTTTTTCTTGTTTACATGTAGTAATGTTAGTACATGGCCTATACATATACATATGCTATATGTTTCCTTAAATGTTTAAGCATTTAGTAATAATAATAATAAATACCTACATTAAATTAAAATTTATCCTTTTCAATAAAGTTTATTTGGAATTCGTATAACAATTTTTAAAAAATTTTATGAATTTTTTAGCGTGCTTTCGCGATTTGCTAAAATTTTAGTAAAAATCATTAGTAAAAAAAAAAAAAAAAAAAAAAAAAAAAAAAAACATTTTTTAACGTCTAGACCAATGTAGTAATTTATTTCCTTTTTTCAGTTTATTTGAAATCTGTGCAAGCATGTAAGAAATTTTTCGATATTTTACTGTGATTTTCAGAGCTTTTAATTTTTTTTTTTTTTTGGGGGGGGGGGGGTGAGGGGACAGATTTTAACAATGCCGCAAATAACTTCAGCAAATAACTTCATATATAAAAAAGGCATTTTCAGATTTGCCGCTGCAAAATACATAAGAACTAATTGTCAGAAGATAACAAAAATATTTCACAACACAAATTTTGCACAGACTAATGTTATCTAATTATATGCAATTTTACTTGCAATTTACCTGTCAAAATAAAAAAAATAATAATAACTTAACTTTTTATTTTTATCTGCTCTGATGCTACATATAATATTTTTAGAGCTAGAAGATTTGTGCTCAATATGAAAGTACGTTTCTTTTATTTTATTTTTATTTTTTAAAACATACATAAAAAATTGTCTTTCTCTATTGAATATTTAATCTTTTTATCTTTGTGCAATGAAAATCGTATTTTTAAAATAGATATTAAATATTGATTTTAACAAATAAAAATAAAATTATAGAAGAAAGCAAAAAAATATGTTTTCAGGAAAAAAATATTTGGACATTAATTTTTGCTTTGTTTGCTATATCGTTATATATTAATACATTAAATATTTTTTTGTTGGATTTGACACTTTAAAAATATGCATCTTTCAAAGCTGAAATCAATATTACATTGGTATTTCGACTCCCTTGTTTCGTAAACAGTTTTAAATATTGAATTCTTTAAATAACTTAGAGAAGAAAAAAAGATCCTATCACATACGCGAGACTTTTAAAGTATGTATGACAACATATTAAAGATTAATGGAATTTATAGTGTGCTTAGTGTTAATATAGATTTTTAACAAAGTTGGAAAAAGTTAGCTTTTATTCAATTTTAGATTTTTTATCTCAAAGTATAGTTTGTATTATGATAAAAAATTTACAAATGATTGATTACAATCATTTTTTCCCTTTTATTGTTTAGGTGAGAAACATACTTTTTAATATTTTTAGAGACATATTTCTATTGTTATTTTTTTCTGTCATATTCGAAAAAAATAGCTCACTTTTGGATGTTAATTTTAGAAACTTGAGCGATCGTGACAACCGTGGTATTGCTTTCTCTTTTATTGCTTTTACTCACTTCTAAACATCATATAATTTCAATTTTTTTATTATCGAAAGAAAATGTTTTTTTGAATGAAATTTGTTTTAAATTTGCAGCTTTTTTAAGAAATATTTTATGGCACTTAGTCTTCCGCTTTAGAAAGTTTTGACTTAGTTATTATTATAACTTGTTATTTTACTTACCCATCATACGTAGTATAGGGTAAGTCTTGCAATCGTTTTGAAAATCGAAAATTTTTTTGACGGATTTACACGTTTTGGACACTGGAGATTCCGAAAAACATATTTTTAGAAAAAAAATTTTGCCGTCCGCCCGTCTGTGTGTCTGTGTGTCTGTGTGTCTGTCTGTCTGTCTGTCTGTAACCGCTCTATCTCCCGAACAAATTGAGATAGAGATTTGAAATTTTGTATATGCTTAGTATGTAAGAATGGGACGAAGCCTATTTAATATCAGCAACCTCGATTATCCGGAACTATTTTTTTTGGACTCTCGAAAAATTCGTTCTGATGAAAGGTATATAAAAATTTTCGAATTCTTTTATTTTAAGGAGTGGACTTAAAAGGCAATAAAATACACAAATTTTGCATAAAAAACGAAATCAATCGGATAATTAGTTGTTGAGATATTTCTAATCCTATTTTCCACATTCTTTGATTTTTCATGACCCTGTATTTCATTCAAATTTCAATTCAAAGATATCTTTTAATTGGAAATGAGATACTTAATTTGATGCAAGAAACCGTTATTGAATATGATTATTATTTTTGGAGTTATAAGGATGTTTCTATTACGCAATTCAGTGCTACTTGAATAGTTTGGCGTTTCATACAATTTATCGAAATTAGGTCATCAGAAATTCATTAATAGAGCATGATTATGTGTTAAAAATACTTAAATATACGTTTATATTTTGTTTTGGAATTGTAATGCATTTTATAAGTTGTTTACATGTGTTATGTTTTCATACATTGTGCTATGCATATCCATGATGGGTAAGTATTACGGTGGCCTCCAACGACTAGTTTTATAAACGTTTTCTTTCCCCATTCTCTTATGCTGCTACACTGTAAAAAAAAAAATTCAAGAGGTTACTAAAAATTTCTTAGTAAATTTGTATTCCACAGAAATTTTTAGTAACCATTAAGAACTTTTTTTTGCAAGTGAAACAAGCATTTCTTTTGTAAACTGAACAAAAGAATTTTTTGTATAACTTAAAAATTTTTAGTATGAGCCACAAAGCAAATTTTAGTAATAGCTCCAAAATTACTTTTAATAACCATTACGTGCAACCGAAGCGGAGGAGCTTCCTTCGAGCTGCATCAAGAGTTCTGAAGCGGAAGATTTTCGGCAAAATCGCAATAGATGGCAGCACTAAACATTCTTAACTGCTCCGACAGGATTGTCATAATCCCTTTATTAACGAGACACTACAAACATTCGGGGTGTATTAGGCGGTGGCAAGTTTCGAACCCGGGACCTTTTAGCCTGGAGTCCGTTACTATAACCACTATGCTATCAAGGCCACACCAAATGAGTTTTAGTAAGAGCTATTAAAAATATAAAACTATTAACTCTATCCGTTGCTAACTTTTTTCTAGTAATTCTTACAGATTTTCTAGTAACCGACTAAGATTACTAAAAATTGTTTAGTAATTACAAGGATCACTAAAGTTTTTTTAGTAGATCGACCCTTTTTTCTTACAGTGTACCCTAATGGCCTGCATGGTCACAGTGACGTCACATCTGTGACCAAAATGCCACCACATTGTGACTGAGATGTGACTTTCTTAAAAATCTTTAGAAATTTCTAAATATCATTCAAAATGTGTTATTTACTTTAAAAAACATGTTTCTGGCAATTTAAATATCGTCGCTTTTGTCACAGTTTCGTCACAATGTTAATGTCAAATTAGTCACAAATGACCCATTTTTCACAGATTTGTCACATTGTGACCACTTTATGAAACGTCACAAAAGAGCTCTGAAACGGCCATAACGACTTCACATTTTAGTCATTGTGACTTCACATCGACGTCACGTGACGTCACATCGACAATCGATGGTCACAAAGTCACTTCACAACGACGCTGCAGTGACGTCACCATGCTTTACGGGTATTTTAACTTTGTGCGACAGTAGTTCAAACAGCAATCTGACTTGTAACATGCGCACAAATGTCGCGAAGGCATGAGAAGGGAATTATTTAACCCTTTACCATACCCTTAATCATGAATTCATGAAAATTTTACATTCTAAAGCATTTTACATAAATTGTTTAAACTAAATTAAAAGATTTACAAAATCATTTAATAAATTTTTAAAGGATTCTGGAAGGATTGAAGGATTTAGAAGACTTAATTAAATTTGAATTTACAGGGATTTTGTGCAATATTTATAACCACAATCAAATCTTTTATTTTAAAAGTTTTTCTTAATATTTTCAAGAATTATAAAATGTGCAAATGTGATGCTCTTACAATATAATTATAGAAGTATTTCCGAATTGAAAAATCCCCATCCCCTTCCCTCAACACCAAAAAAGCTGAAAAGATACAAAGGCAAAAGAAATCATCCTTTTAAAAATATTTTTGTTTTGTATAACCGATAGTGCTTTTGGAACAAAATAAACTAATGTATCTTTAACTCATTCTAAACACTACTACAAATAATTGACGGATTAAAAGAATTTTATAATAAGTAATTTTAATGGTATTTATAAGTACCGTCGGTAGATAAAGGGTTAAGTAACATCATTTATGGACACTTCTCTGATGGATTCTCCGTCACGATGAGATTTAGCTATGGTAATCTTAATTTCGATTTGAAATGTGTATAATAAAATTTATCTGCTAAAATACAAATATCTTTTACATTGAATGACTTGTGTTTAGCATTTTTTTTTCGATAAAACATTCAAAACTAACAGAAATTTCAATGAATTTTGCAATGAACGAATTAATTCAGTGATAGTATTTATTTTTGTTAATGCAAACAAACAATAAGCTGTGTTGTGAGGCATTCATTTGTTAAATTCATTGATAAAAAAATTAATACAGTCAAACACCGTTAATACACGGCCCGCTTAATACACGAAACCACTTAATACGCGAATTTTCCTTGGTCCCTTGAAATACTCCTATCTTCCTCATATAAGAAAAAAAAATTAATACGCGAAATTTTATCAGTCCCTAGTAAGAAAAAGGTACGTTTAATACGCGAATGAGCTTACAAGGAATGTGTCCAGACTGGACATACTCAAAAAATGTTGATAAAAAATTCTAATTAAACTACTTATGTTTGTAATAAAAGATCAGTTAAATTTAGGGGTGGAAAAACAGCAGAAATTTTGTTTAAAAAAAAAAAAAACTTTTGATTATTTGGCGTGAAAAGACAAAAGCGTCACGCAGTTTGGCAAACAGCATTTTTTCTCGCCAAAGGCAAACTATTTTCATGTAACTGAAAGTTGTTTGTTAGTAGATTTTTAGAATGCTGTTCTGATATTTAATAAATTTAAACTTAAACAAGGAGAAAGTTTAATATGTGTATTATATTATATTACATATATATACTGCTTGTCGCAGCAGTTATTTAATTTTAATACTGTAAATATATATATATACATATATATATATATATAAAGTATTTTCATATTGAAAAACACATTTTCATATATTTAAGCGTATTCCAAAATAAAGGCTAGCTAAACAATATTGCAGTAATATATTTCAATATCGGAAAAGTTTTTGTTTCCATAGCAACAAAATTAAATCAACACTGCTCAATTGGACTTAATTTCGAGATGAAAACAAATTTAATTAATTTAAATTTCGTTTATTTCATAAAATCATCCTTTTAAAAATATTTTTGTTTTGTGTAACCAATAATACTTTTGGAAAAAAATAAATTAATGTATCTATAACTCATTCTAAAAGTACTATAACTAACTGACATATTAAAAGAATTTTATAATGAGTAATTTTTATGGTACATATAAGTACCGTCGGTAGATACAGGGTTAAACCATCATTTTGCCGTTTTTTTAATAAATTGAAAACTGCTTGGAATAAAAATTTGAAATCTTGAATATCTATAAAACAGAACTTTATAAATCTAAATCCATCAAAAAATTGTAGGTTGCAATTCATAATTTTTTTCGAATATTAATTTAATAATTCATAATTCATGTCATAAAATTAAACAAAAATGAAAATTCAACGTATTTATGTTTGGGTATCTCAGTATTATTGCTACATAAAATATTATCAAGTTAGCAGAATGATTTCAGGAGATATTAAAAAATTCAAAAATGTATTTTAACATTAAATGTACTAAATTTTGAATGTTTATAATTCAAAAACTTATAATGCAAATGATTTGAAATTTGGTGTCTAGACATATTTTGAAGTGAAGATTTGAAATATCTAGATAAACTGGGTATTGACATTGAAAAAAAGTTTGAGTTCGTTTTTGCGTTCGTAGATGGCCCTGTAAGCAAATTTTATATACACAAGATAGAACCCGTCAAATTTTGACGAAAGAAAATGTTTAAGAAGGAACTGTTTCATTAACTTATAATAAACCTACAAAATTAGTTATAGTAAAAAATGCATTTTATATTGGTACGTCTAACTCGTAAACAAACGATATTTATCGTCAAATTAACAAAATACTATTTCTATAAAACGTAGTTGTAGAAATTGTTAAAATTAAACTTTAATCCAATACGTAAGCAGTAAAAATAAAGAAAAAAAAAGCTATATTATTATGATAAAGTTATCGATTAAGATTCTTATGCTAGTATTCCAAAATGATAAAAAGCAAAATTTATTCAACTTTGACTCAATCATAGAATTTTTTTTCCCGTGAAATCTAAACCCGGCATCATTTTCGCCATATCAAAATTTACATAGTATGTACATTTTACATCTGTATTCACGTTTTAAAGATATGCATTTTAATTTGATAATTTTGATTCAAAACTTGAAGTCTCAATGCTATTAGCTGAAATATATATTAAACTGCTGATATTCTTTTATGTATAAATCCAATTTTGTAAATGAAGTCAACATTCACCGGTTTTTATAATAGGAGATATTTAAATTTCTATTTTTTCCTTTTTTAATGAGAAAATGGCAACATAAAGATACAGCACTCAATTTTTTCCCTTTTTTCCTTTGCTTTAAATAGAAATGGAGTACTCCTGTTACCACGATTAGAAAAGAGATATTAAAAGCTACAAAAAAATTATTATTTCAAAAACAAATTAAGATACAGCTTTCAAACAAATTTCATTTAAAAGTACATTTTTTTCCTACACGATGGTGTAAAAATTGAAAATGTACGACATTAAGAAGTTTAAAAACTTTTAGTAGCAAAAATTGCAATACCGAAATTCATTTAAAATTTGAAAGTGTTGCCATGCGCAAAATGACGTATGCGTTACGCACAGATACGTTTGGCTTTTATAATATAGATTATTTAAAAGTATACTTTATTTTCAATCGTTCGGTACCAGTAATTTTCATCTATGATAATTTGTTTAGGAGTTAGTAGGGATATTTACTTTTTTTTCCAAAACTATACATACATACACACATAGAAATATATAAAATGTTCTGGGGTAATAATGCCATGTTAAGGTTCTAAAAATTTTACGGGTTTGAAATAAATATATATTTTTAAAACAAATATAGGATTTGATACAGTAACTTATTGACTATGTATACAAGAAAGAATATTTTACCTGATATGTATTCATAAAATGTAATGGCATGATTTCTTGACTAACGCTGTTTTGCATCATTATCCATAACGTCACGTAAACAAAATTATAAAATAAGATGAAATAATGACATGTAAATTATCCAAATCTAAATATACAAGCTCTGAAGCCGTAAAAATTGAAATATTTCTCTTACTTACCATTAATTGTGATATCAAGAATAAATCATTTGATATTTATTCTTTTTGGCATAAAAAAATTAATGGTACTTACGGCATACAATTTTTTCTGTATCCTTTTTAGTTTTCAATAATGACAATATTTTTTCTCTCATTAATAAAAAATATCAACCCATTTCAGGTATAGTTCTAGCACTGAAAAGAATCAAACGTAGTAATTACACCAATGGATGGCGTTATTATTATGGTATACTTATTGCTCAGTATATTTTTAATAAGAAACAACATTGCGAACACATACAAAAATTTCAGCAAGATTTTGAAATTACCTGAAATATACAATAAATCTATGCAATAAAAGTGAGAAAAGTATTTCCTTATAAAGATATAGTTCTCAGATTCCAGAATTTACCTCTTAAATTTTAGATCGAGCGTTGATTATTACGTGCTTATTCCAGAAAAAAGATTTGCAAATGGAATATGTTCACTTTTAGCAGCTCTTAGTGATTCAAATGACTTATGGCATTTCTTCGGCAAACCTGTAGTTGCCATTTCACGCATTCTTTCATAATTTCGCGGCATATTAGAAATTAGCGTATTATCCACCCTGGAATTAGTGCCTCAGAACACCTTACATAAAAGTTTATACAGGAATCCTCCATTTTTAGGCGAAATCATTTTAAAAAGTTTTCCTTAAATAATTTTATCAATCCAGTATTAATAACAATTGATTTTCAAAGATATTCAAGAAAGACACTTTAAGCTTAAAAGAAATTTAACTTCAGTGATTCATTTTTAAGAGTTGAAATGAAACTTTTTGACCATTCTTATGGTAAAAACTCTTAAGTATCTTACGAAACTAAAAACTTATAGAAAGAGTGTAACAAAAATTATTAACGGGATCCTTTGTCTTTACAGTTTTTAGAAAATCTATGTTATTCAGCTAATTATAGTTTCAAGTACTTAAGGTCTTTGTTGCTGAAAACTTATTAAAAAGTAATGATTTTTTTAAAAAAGAAAAAATAAATTTAACTTTTAATTTTTTTAGTAAATTCTAGAACTCAACTATTTTTTAAAGTAAGTTTTTGGAAATAGAAAGTGTTGTATCAAGTATAAAATAAGTTTGCAGAAAATTAAAAATCGTGATGAAATGGCAGCAAAAAGATACAGTAATAATTTTTTCCCCATTTAAATTTAAAAGAAATGGAGTATTTCTGTTTCCACATTACAAAATTGGTCTTAAAAACTGCAAAAAAATTAATATCTCAAAAAAATTGAGATACAGCTTTTAGACAAATTGCAATCAAAAGTACATTAGTACTTTTATAAATAGTACTTTTTTCTATATGAAGGCCTAAAAATTAAAAATGGATATTTAGAAGTTTAAAATTTTTCAGCAGCGAAAATTTCATAACCGAAATTTCATTTCAAATTTCAGAATAATCTTACCATTCGAAAAATGATATATGCATTAGACACAGACATGTTTGTCCTACACGTGTTTATAATATAGACAGACAGATAGAAAAGACTAGGGGCTGTCTATACGGGAGGCTTGACCCTCCAATCAGTTTTCATATTTAAAAAACTTCACAGTTTTACAAATAAGTGTCAATCAGAGCTATTGGAATTATTGCATACAAAAAATTGAAATTGGCGTGAAAAAGAAATGTGGAGCATTTTTAACCTAACAGTTGTGTTTTACAGAAATGTTTTGTAAGCATTTTCGAATAAGAAATATCATAGAAGTTTAAGTATGTAGTTTTAAGTATGTAGTTTTTAAGTAATGTAAAAAAATCGAACTTTAATTTCAGACATAAATATTTTACAGTGAGCGAGGGTAAACATAATAATGTACTATTCTTTTAAAAAGGGCTATTTAGGGAAAAGTATGTGTGGGAGGACCCCACTGAGTAGCGTTACTCCATAAAATTGGTAGCAGCTAAGCTTCCACCAATTTTATGGTGGCATAACCGATGTAACCGGTTTAACCGATATAACCAGTGTAACATTACACTAATATGAAATGTTACACCAGTAACATTTGTTTAAATTACACCATTATATAAGTGAAAAAATAAATATCTCCATAAAATTGGAGGCAGCGAAGCTGCCATCAGTTTTATGGAGTAAAGTTGCACTAATGTTTTACAGTGTAGTAAAATGACGAGAAACTGATTTTAAAAAGGTGTAAAAAATTGTTGTAGCATCCACTTATATATAACTATATAAAATATAAATGCAAATGGTGATAGGAACTTTTCGACATTAAAATATTACCTGCGGTAGGCAAATAGAAACAGTGTAAAAGACAAGAAAGAACTAGAAAGAATAAAATCAAAAAGCTTAAAAATTGTTAATTATAAGTTAACATTTTTAAAGGTAAGGCATTTATGCTCCAAAAATTTTCAAATAATTAATTCGATTTCAAATAAAGTAAAGAATCAAAAGCTTTTCTTCACATATATTATGACATAGAAATTGCACTAAAAATTACTGGTGTTGTTTGCCAGTATGGGCAGTACATTTAAGCATTTGCTCTAAACAGCACCCCTGAAAGAGTTAAGTGATCAAGCGTCTGCGAATGAACATAGCGCTGATCGAAAAACTGTAAGAAGAAATGTAGACAAATTTTACCAAGTTTAATACTGTGAAGTGAAGCCAAACAATATGATAACTTGTATTGCTAAATAGGGTGTCAAAAAAGTAGGACAAGATACAAAGAAAACAAGTTGGAAATTGCACGTGAATCGTAGCAAATGAGGTGCGTTCGTGCGATAACAAAGTTTTTAATTATTCAGATCTTGCTGATATAGTAGAGCGTACTTTGGATACAGTATAGTGGTCGAAATCTTTGTGTTCCTGTAAATATGCAGGGAGTAAATTTTATTATACTTCATTAACGTATATCTTATTCATAAAATATGAAGTAGTTTATTATAATTAAACCCCGCCCCAAACAATGTTTCCACGTATAACATTATTTAGTGGAATACATTTGTCTGGCCCTGTAATTTAATAATAAATATTCTTTGCATCAAAGATTGTACAGAATGTATATTTTAGTACATACTTCATAGATTCATGTCAATTCTATTATGTTCAAATGAGTATAACACCATTCAAATGCATTTGAAACTTTTTTCCCATTGATCGTAATGTAACGGAATACTTTTGATTGTCCCTGTAATTGATCTATGCATCCGATTTTTATAACATTTGAAATGACTCCACAAAATTATGTAATAATTATACGTTTTAAATTTCAAACGATTAAAATGCATTTGAAACTTTTTTCCCCATTGACCGTAATACGACGGAATACTTTTGATTGTCCCTGTAATTGATCTATGCATCCGATTTTCATAACATTTGAAATGAATCGACAAAATTATGTAATAAATATACGTTTTAAATTTCAAACGATTAAAATGCATTTGAAACATTTTCCCCATTGACCATAATGTAACGGAATGCATTTCATTGTCCCTGTAATTGTTCTATCCATCCGATTTTCATAAAATTTGAAATGACCCGACAAAATTATGTAATAAATATACGTTTTAAATTTCAAACGATTAAAATGCATTTGAAACTTTTCCCCCATTGACCGTAATGTAATGGAATGCTTTTGATTGTCCCTGTAATTGATCTATCCATCCGATTTTCATAAAATTTCAAATGACTCGACAAAATTGTGTAATAATTATGTATTTTAAATTTCAAACGATTCGGTTAGGTAGTTTTTGCGTTGTTATATGCGGACAGACAGACGGACTGAGCGACAACAATAGGTGCTACGTATTTACATAATTACGAACGCACCTAAAAAGGTTGGGACTGCGGTTTCTAAATCTGGCCATAACAATACCAGAAATCTTATGAAAGGGAACCTGTCTCTAACGGAATATAAAAATTTCATTTTCCTTGATTTACAATTGTACCTGCTCAGACAAAAGCCTGTATAAAACGAATGAAATTTTCTACTGTGACTTGCAATTTCGTCTAAACAGGTATATTTAAGCATCATATTTTCAAAAATATTTTTTCTAATAATTAAAGCATGTATCATAAAGTTATTTTGCTTTTTTAAAAATTGTTTTATTTCTCTTAACAATTATTCCAATATTTAAATGTATTATTCAAATATGCAAACATTCGATATTCATCATTTCAATGGAAATTAGTTGGAAGTGTCAATCCCAAAATTTTCCTCTATCTCATACGTGCATTTTATTATTTAAAACTAGTCGTTGGGGGCCACCGTAATACTTACCCATCATGGATATGTATATGAAAAAAAAAACATGTAAAAACTATTTATACAATGCATTGCAATTCATAAACAAAATTTAAATATTGTTAATGTACATAGTAATGCTCTATTAAAGAACTGCTGATTACCAATTTCGACAAATTATACAAAACGCCAAACTACTCAAGGTACCGAACTGCGTAAAAGAAACATCCTTATAACTCCAAAAATAATAACTCTATTAACTAACAATTAACTGCGTCGGATTAAGCTTCTTATTTCCAATTAAAATATACCTCTGAATTGAAATTTGAATGAAATACAGGGTCATGAAAAATCGAAGAATGCGGAAAACAGGATTACAAATATCTCAGCAACTAATAATCCGATCGACTTCGTTCTATATGCAGAATGTGTGTTATTTTATTGCCTTTTACGTGCATTCCTTAGAACAAAAACATTCGAAAATTTTTATATACCTTTCATCAGAACGAATTTTTCGAGAGTCCGAAAAAAATAGTTCCGGATAATCGAGGTTGCTGATATTAAATAGGGTTCGTCCCATTCTTACACACTAACTACATACAAAATTTCAAGTCTCTATCTCAATTCGTTCGGGAGATAGAGCGTTTACAGACAGACAGACAGACGGACGGCAAAATTTTTTTTCTAAAAATATGTTTTTCGGAATCTCCACTATCTAAAACGTATAAATCCGTCAAAAAAAATTTTTCGATTTTCAAAACGATTGCAAGACTTACCCTATACTACGTATGATGGGTAAGTAAAAATAGTTACACATGTTAATGCTTTAATAAGTTTAATTCAATGCTATACCAACTTTGATTTTCATCTTAAATTTCTGCTTCAGTCAATTAATCGGAGTAAAAACGAGTTTCCGTCTCTTAACGAGCCGGTGGACAATGATAGGCAGAATTTTTTTTTTTTTTGACTTGGGAGGACCTACTTGCCATATCCAAAAATAATCATATACAAAAATTTTAGTTCAGTTCTATGGATAACTTCATACACTTTTTGATGGTGAAATAATGAAAATGACACAGACATTGTGATTATAGCGTCCCCTTCCAGCGGATTCTTTTTTTCAATTTCAGGACGGACCTACTAGCCACTGCCAAACATTTACACAAAAAATTTCGTTCAATTCTATACACAACTTAATGCACTTTTAGGTGGTAAGATATTAAAAATGGCACAAAAATCGCTATTACAACGTCCCCTTCCAGCAAATTTTTTTTTTCCAAATTAAGGGAGGACCATTTAGCCATAGCCAAACACATACACAAAAAATTTGGTTCATTTCTATGCATAACTTCATACAGTTTTTGATGGTAGAATGGCGATACACGGATATACACACACAGGCACAGACAGACATTTTGTAAAAACATGTTTTCTGGAATCTTTTACATCTAAAACGTGTAAATCCGTCGAAAACTGGAAGTCGGAAAAAAATTCGATTTCAATACTTTCTTCTATTGAAAACAGAAGAAAGAAAAAAATAAAGTTGGTCAAGCCTCCAACATGATGAGTCAACCCTCCCACATGTAGGGAGCTTTCACCCATTATTTTCGTATGATTAAAACCAATCAATTTTTAAGTTTCTTACATATTATACTTATGTAGCACTTTTCTTATGATAACTGATTGTGTAACAAATAAAATGTATAATATATAAAACTTTATTTTAGGTTCGATATTTAAAATATAAAAAAATCATTTGTAAAAATTTGTCAACCCACTGTAGGTCTCACCTATATAAGCTGTATGAAAAACTTTCGCGAAAACAGTTGCAATTTAAAGAAAATACCAGTATCCATATTTATTTTTTGCCTTGCGATTTCTCCAAGAAATAGGTTTATTAGTTATTTTCATATACACTTCAGAAAAAAAATATTTTTATATATTACTATTACTGATAAAATGCGATTTTAATGTATCTAATTTCATAGTGTAGTACCATACAATAATTTCGTTTAACCATTTTCAAAAGTGATGGTTAATTTACCTACCACTTAATATTAATCTAAAATTTTTATTCCAAGTCACAGTGGGGGATTATTGGAATGAAAATTTTCCTTTTATTAAATACCTCAACCAAAGCCTATAATTATTTTGAAATTAATTTCTTTGCAAATTCCGGTGACAGTCACTCATTTCAGCATTTTGCGTATAGAAGTGCCTTGCCCCTGAAAGGATTAAGAACACATTTATAATTCATAATTTGTATTAAATGAAAGAGTTTTCATTTCCGTAATTCCTACATTTTGTTATAATTTGAAATACCAAAAGACTCTTCATCAATTTCAAAGTTATATGTACACTATATTGCCATTGATTATGGGACACTTGCGATTTTAGACATTTTACTAAATATACAGAAAAATACATTAGGAATAATCTCGAAACTCTTAGTGTATAAATATAATAGTATACGCCATACACCTCCGTGAAGATTTTTTACCGAAACGCCATAGGGGACCGTCAACAAATTAAAAAAGAATGAATATCTTTTGAATAACCCTGTCAAAACTAATGTAGCAAAAGCGCTCAAACTCTAGATTATGATTGCATGCCTTATTGTAATACACTGTGTTCATTTTTATGCAAATAGCATGCACACTCGCAGAGTAATTAAGGTTTTTATAAAAATGGTCCCAAATTTTTCCAAGTTTTTCCATTACAATTTTCAGAGTTCTTAATATAAAATAATATTTTTTTCAGAAAATATAACAAACAACATGCACACAGTACCCTGTAATCAGAATTAAAAAATAATACAAATTGTATGAAAAATGAGTAGGTTTACTATATAATTTTTTACTGCGCATGCGTCAAAGATATCAAAATTTCATTTGCATATTATGTTAGCTAAATGTATAGAGCAACTTTTGTAAAAGGCTCAAAATCATAGCTTGAAAATTCTGAAAGTAATCGTCTATAGAAAAAGGACAAAATCCGTTGTTTCCAAAATGAAGCAAAAAAATGAGGGATTTTATCCAAATGCAGTAGTACATTTCGTATTGTGTATTCTATATTGACACTAATCAATGAATATATGGATACAACCCCTCTTGTTTTTGCTTCATTTTGAGAATAACGGATTTTCGACTTATTCAATAGACGATTATTGTCAGAATTTTCAAGTTATGATTTTGTGACTTTCACAAAAGTTGCTCTATACATTTAGCTAACATAATATGCAAATGAAATTTTGATATCGTTGACGCATGCGCAGTAAAAAATTATTTAGTAAACCAACTCATTTTTTATACAATTTTCATTATTTTTTAATTCTGATTACAGGGTACTGTGTGCAATGTTGTTTGTCATACTTTCTGAAAAAAAATGATATTTTATATTAAGAACTCTGAAAATTATAAGGAAAAAACTTGGAAAAATTTGGGATCATTTTTATAAAAACCTTAATTACTCTGCGAGTATGCATGCTATTTGCATAAAAATGAACAAGGCTTATTACAATAAGGCATTCAATCACAATCTAGAGATTGAGCGCTTTTGCTACATTAGTTTTGACAGGGTTATTCAAAAGATATTCATTCTTTTTTAATTTGTTGACGGTCCCCTTTGGAGTTTCGGGAAAAAATCTTCACGGAGATGTATGACTTATACTATTATATTTATACACTAAGAGTTTCGAGATGATTCCTCATGTATTTTTCTAGATATTTAGTAAAATGTCTAAAATCGCAAGTGTCCCATAATCAATGGCAATATAGTGTAGTACAAATGCATAAAATAATAAATAAAAAAGATACCACGTGTTGAATTATATAACCTTATCATATTAACTTTAGTTTAGAAGTATTACCATACATATCCTTGCCACTAAAAATCCTATTACCGTCCTCAGAAGCCGGATTAAAAAACAGTTTTCGAACACCATCGCAACGAAAACCTTTTGCTTACATTTTAATGTTTTATCACCGGTTTTTTAAAACAGAAATTTTTTCAGTAGTTGTATCGCGAAAATACTCTCGTTGAGTAAAGTAAAATTTACAATAAAAGGTAACTGGTGAGAATAATAAAGGATCTTGAGCCCTTTACGTGGTGCTTCAAACGCTCGACGCTCTAGAGCGTCGGCGGCATACAAAGAGGTGCCGGTCGGACGCGTTAGCGCGTCGGTGGCAGTAAACGTGTTAATGTGTTCTCGACTAAAGATTTTGTTACACGTTGGTAATTCTTACAAAATGTTATTATTTTTTGCAATACTTACAAGTATACGAATTGTATAAAATACAGATTACTTGTAGAAGTTTTAGAGGGAAAAAATTTATCAACAGAAACTAAGATGAAATGGTAAAAGAGGTTTTTAAAAGTTTGAAAAGAACTACTGAATTTATTTTCAAAATCGTCTTTTCATTATAAACATGTCTCATAGTCTTAAAAGAAAATACACAAACTGAATAAATAGGTTGGGGAAGCAAATGCAGACTGATGAAAAAATCATTGAAAAGATTTATCCAGTTTCCTGAATCACAAAAGAAATGAAGTTTAATAATTTTTATTTTTGCACTTCAGGATTTTTTTCATTTTAATTTAAAGAACTAAAACATTCGTCATGAATTTCAAAGATATGCGTACAAACGCACAAAACACTAAATAGAAAAGATACCACTTGTAGACGTATGTAACCTTATCATTTTAATTTCAGTTTAGAACTACACTATAAAAAAATCTGTAATCCTACCGATGAAAAGTTTCCGAAATCAGTATGTTTACTAACATTTTATCTGTGCACCTGACAAGGAAAAATGTGAATCTACAGAGTTAATTTTTGTAAAGCGACAGAAATCTGTAACTTTACAAATGAATCTACTCAAATTACAGTAACCTTACTAAAATTTTATCCTTAACATGGGTTGTAATTACATAAAATATTCTCGGAATCCCAGTTTCCTAAAAATTCTTCATAACCTCACATAATTTTTGATTTTCAGTGGAAATCTGTGTCTGCTACATGCATTTTTGCTGTTGCCATTACATTAATAGTTCTAGGAATCCCAGTTTCCGAGAAAACTTTTAGTAACTTTACAGCTTTTTTTACAGTGTATTAATGTGATCCCGTCTAAAAATTTCATTAGGTGTCAATAAATTATTTTAAAATATTAGTAATACTAATAACTATGCTTAAAAGTGTACGAATTAGATAAAATACAGATTTCTACTACAAATGTCAGAAGTAAAGGAGTTATCACCAAGATAAAACAGTGAAAGGGGATTTTAAAAGTTTGAAAAGAAATCCTGAGTTTATTTTCTAAAACATCTTTTCATTATAAAGATGTCTGATAGTTTAAAAAGAAAATACGCGAGGTGCATAAATTCACTGGAGAACATATATATTTCATATATACTTCTGAAAAGTATTATTTTATGCGTTTCTTTTATTGAAAATTTAAAGTACATTTTAATGTATTTAATTTCATAGAATATTACAATACTATAATTTCGATTAAGAACACATTTATAATGTTTAATTTGTATTAAAGGAGAAAGAATATTCGTTTTCGTAAACCATACATTTTATGGTAATTGGAAAAACTAAAAATTTCTTCATCAATTTCAAAGTTATGCGTACAAATGTATAAAATAATAAATTAAAAACTTACCACCAGCTGAATTATATAACCTTAACATATTAATTTCAGTTTAGAACTGTTAATGTGTTTCCGCCTAAACATTTATGCCTTAATATATTATTACAAAAAAATGTATATTATTAATAAGTATGCTTAGAAGTATACGACTTGTATAAAATACATCTTCTTGTAGAAGTCTTTTAAAGAAAATAATTTATCAACAGGACACTAAGATGAACAGGTAAAAGAAGATTTTAAAAGTTTCAAAAGGTCTGTTGAACTTATTTTCTAAATCTTTTTTTCATTATAAAGATGTTCCTTAGTTTTAAAAGAAAGTACACGAGCTGAATAAATTCACTGGGGAAGCCATTTTGTACCATACAACCAAATTTGGTTTAAGAACACATCTATAATGTATAATTTGTACTAAATGAAAGAGTATTCGTTTTCGTGATCCTTACATTTTATTTTAATTTGAAGAACTAAAACATTCTTCCTCAGTTTTAAAATTATACATAGCAATTCATGATAACCAATGCACTAAATAATAAATTAAAAAGATACCACCTACTGAATGATATGACCTTTTCATTTTAATCTCATTTTAGACATGTTAATATATTGTCCACTAAAGATTTCGTCAGACGTCAATATATTACTACAAAGTGTTATTATTATTAGTAGTAAATATGCTTATAAGTGTACGAACCGTATAAAATACAGATTTCTTGTAGAAATCTTTGAAGTAAAAGAATTTATCAACGGAACACTAAGATGAAATTGTGAAAGAGCCGCTTAATAGTTTGAAAAGAACTCTTTGAATTTATTTTCTAAATCTTCTTTTCATTATAAAGTTGTCTCATAGCCTTATAAGAAAGTACACGAGCTGAATAAATGCATTGGGGAAGCAAATACAGACTGATGAGACTGGCGAAAATATCCTTAAACAGATTTACTCAATTTAATTTAAATGCTTTAAGTGATAAATTAAAATAACATAAAAAGATTATAGCTTCATAAAAATAATAGCAAAACATAACATAAAAAGATTATATTTTAATTTATCACTTAAAGCATTTAAATTAACTTGATATTTTTAAGTGATGTTTATATTATATGCAGATTTACTCAGTTTCCTGAATCACAAAAGAAAGGAAACTATTTTTTTTCCCTTTTTGCACTTCAGAAGACGTCAATATATTACTACAAAATATTATTATTGTTATTAGTAAATATGATTATAAGTGTACAAACCGTATAAAATACAGATTTCTTGTAGAAATCTTTGAAGTAAAAGAATTTATCAACGGAACACTAAGATGAAATTGTGAAAGAGCCTCTTAATAGTTTGAAAAGAACTCTTTGAATTTATTTTCTAAATCTTCTTTTCATTATAAAGTTGTCTCATAGTCTTAAAAAAAAGTACACGAGTTGAATAAATGCACTGAGGAAGCAAGTACAGACTGATGAGACTGGCGAAAAAATCCTTAAAAAGATTTACTCAGTTTCCTGAATCACAAAAGAAAGGAAACTATTCTTTTTTTCCTTTTTGCACTTCAGAAAAAGTTTTTTTTTTTTTTATGTTTTTTAAACATTTTTTCAATGTTATTAATCTCAGAAATAACGATTATTTCATGATTTTTGATTGAAAATGGATTAAAAGAGAATTGTTAAAATTAAAATAATTATTTGTTTTCCTAATATTTTCAAGGGATTTTTCTTTACAAGTTTTCATCTACTATTTTCAATGAATTTTTAAATCCTTATTCTATTTCATTTGAAACTAAGTATTTCTTATGTAACATATAGATCAGTTTGGTTTAAAAACACAATTATAATGTATAATTTGTGTTAAATGGAAACGTTTCGGTAATCCTTGCATTTTATTTTAATTACGAAAAACAAAATCCCCATCAATTTCAAAGTTATACATACAAATATATAAAATAATAAATAAAAAAGATACCAACGGCAGAATTATATAACCATATCATTTTAATCTTAGTTTAGAATTATTAATTTGTTGCCACCTAAAGATTTCGTTTAAATGTCAATATATTATTAAAAAATACAGTCAAACTTTGTTAAAATGAACACACTTAGCATGAATTACTTTTAACAAGAATTGTTCTCACAGTCTCCTTTAAAAACAAATGCTAAGAATTGATACTGATAACATAAATTACTCTTAATATGAACAAAATTTTGATTCCTCTTGAGGTTCATGTTAACGAGGTTCGACTGTATTAGTGTTATTAACAACCATTCTTAGAAGTATACGAATAATATAAAATACAGAAATATGAGAGGTAAAAGAATTTATCACTAAGATGAAAGGGTGAAAATGTCTTTTAAAAGTCTGAAAAGGTTTCCTGAATTTATTTTCTGAATCTTCTTTTTATTATAAAGATGACTCATAGTCTTAAAAGAAAGTACACGAGCTGAATAAATTCAACGGGGGAGCAAATTTAGACTGGTGAAAAAATCATTGAAAACATTTATCCAATTTTCCTAAATCACAAAAGAAAGGAAATTTTTTTTTCCTTTTTCCACTCCAGGAAAACATTTTTTTTAAAGAAAAAAAAATGTTTTCTAAATAATAACACATAATGATCTCAGAAATAACAATTATTTTATGATTTTAGATTGAAAACAAATTTAACAAGCATTGTTAAAATTAAAATAATTATTTGTTTTTGTTATTTATTCCCAATTTTTTCAAAAGATTTTTCTTTACAATTTTTCATCTACTATTTCAATGAATGTTTAAATCCTTATTCTATTTCATTTAAAACTAAGTATTTATTATGTAACGTATAACCCAATTTAGTTTAAAAACACATTTATAATGTATAACTTGTATTAAATGAAAGCGTTTTGGTAATCCTTGAATGTTATTTTAATTAGAAAAATTAAAACATACTTCGTCAATTCGAAAGTTATAAGTACAAATACGTAAAATAATAAATAAAAAAGATACTAACGGCTGAATTATGTAACTATATCATTTTAATGTTAGTTTAGAATTATTAATGTGCTACCATCTAATAACTTCGTTAGATATTAATACTTTATTACAAAATATTAATAGCATTAATAACGATTCTTAGAAGTATACGAGTTGAATAAAATACAGCTTTCTTCTAGAAATATCAGAAGTAAAAGAATTTATGACTAAGATGAAAGGATGAAAGAGGCTTTTCAAAGTCTGAAAAGATTCCCTGCATTTATTTTCTAAATCTTCTTTTCATTGTAAAGATGGCCCATAGTCTTAAAATAAAATACACGAGCTGAATAAATTCACTGGGGAAGCAAGTGTAGACTGATGAAAAAAATCATTGAAAAAATTTACTCAGTTTCCTGAATCACAAAAGAAAGGAAAACAGTTTTTTCTTCCTTTTTTTACTTCAAGAAAATACTTTTTTTTTTTTCGGAATTTTTTTTCTAAATAATAAAATATGATTTCAATGTTAGTAATTTAAGAAATAACGATCATTTTATGATTTTAGATTGAAAACGAATTTATAAAATACTAGAAGATAGCCCGTCAAAATGACGTGTTTCCATTTTTAAAAAGGATGATAAAACATTACAACAATTTTGGTCGATCATAGTCAGTTTAGGCTTAAACAATTTTAAAAAATACAAAGATTGAACATGAGGGAAAAAAAATCAATAGAAATCTGCATTTAAAACTATAACAAAACTATCTGGTGGATGGGGAGGGACTGTAATGAACAAATAGTAAATGCATAAATTTTAAAAGAACAAAGTAAGGTAAAATATCAATTATAAAAGAATACATAGTGAAACTACAGCCAAAAAATATTTTAAAATACTGAGAAAAAATAATAAAAATATCCAAAATGTATAAAAAATTTTCCCATTCTGGCCATTTCCAGACGAATATGAGAGGGTAGCCAAATTATTAATTAAATGGGTAAAATAATGGCATAGAATATGCAGCTAATGAATTTCACTCACAAAATTACAGTTATTATTCCACAAAAAGCATGCAAATTAACATGCATTAATGATGCAAAACTTGCACTAATAATGCTATTTTAAAACATTTGTGAATTAATTATTTTATACCATTAGCTAATACTTATAAGAAATTACTTTATAAGATCGAAAACAAATGTCAACAATAAAGAGTAAACAATAAAGAGTAAATAATCGTGATTCGTTATGTGACAATGAAGTCATTCACGGCTGTAAAAAATAAATAAATAAATAAATAAATAATAAATAAAGCAACACGAATATAAAAATTCTAACAATATTGTATTTAAAACGCACCTTCGCTTTTCTTAAATAAAAAGTTTTAATTAAAGACTGTTAAAAATTTGATTGTTTTGCTGCATCGTCATTACACAGCTTTTATAGAAAATGATTACTTCACCGTATTACACTGTTAAAAAATTGACCCATTTGTTGCAGCGTCACTCCACATATTTTATAGAATATCTCTTTTATGACCAATGAGAATGCTGCATATCACAGTAAAGTAGCCGCTTTATATAAAAGCTGGGGAGTGATGATGCAGCAAAAGGGTCAAATTTTTAACAGTGTACTGCTAAAAATTTGATCCATTTACCTCAGCGTCACTCCACAGCTTTTATAGAATGTCTCTTTTATGTCCAATGAGATTGCTCCATAACACAGCAAAGTAATAGTTTTCTATAAAAGCGGTGGAGTGATGCTGCAGCAAAGGAGTCAAATTTTTAACAGTGTGAATATTGTGTTTGAAATAGGGAAAACATTTCAAAGCACAGTAAAATGTAATGACGTCATTTACAGTTCAAACTGTAAATCTGACAAATGAGAACGCTTCATTACGACTCTGGAACGTTTGCATTGGACAAAAAATTGATAGGCTTTAAAATCGGAGATAACTTTTCACAATGGACTTTGTCATTGGTCACAATAAGTATTTTTTCTCGTGGATGGGTTGACCCCAGAATCGTTACACACGGAAGGATTTTATATATACAGGGTGATTCCAAATTTTTTTTACAATAAAAGAGGGGTGATAGTATACATCAAGACAAACAATATTAAATAGGAGACCAAGGGTCCAAAACGTTTTCCTAAGGAAATAGCCGCCATTAAAGTTTAGGGACCAAAATTTCAAATAAACATAAAAAACTGAAAAATCGGTCGATTGATTTGCGGTTTTCGCTAAAATTATTCTTTATGTCGGCATTTTCTTGAAATTAAATTATAAAGATAAATTTCAAAAAATACCGATAGAGGGCGCTTTAGACTTTGGAGTAACGAACAACTATTTTTTGCCGGTGTTTTTTGCAACTCATTAAATGTTTTCGTAAGCTTAGACTCAAACTTAAATTTTGAGCTCAAAATCTGTAGTTGGGAGTGGTTAAGTAACACAAACTGAGCTGTGTTCAAAGGGTTCAAATTTCAAATGATTAAAAAAAATGGAAGAATTGGTCGATTGATTTGCGGTTTACACTAAAACTATTCTTTAATTAGGTATTTTCGTGAAAATAAAATATAAAGATAAATTTCAAAAAATGCCGATAGAGGGCGCTTTAGACTTTGGAGTAACGAACAACTATTTTTTGCCGTTATTGTTTGCATCTCTTTAAATGATTTCGGAAGCTTAGACTTAAACTTAAATTTTGAGCTCAAAATCTGAATAGTAGGGACTGGTTAAGTAGAACAAACTGAACTGTGTTCAAGGGGGAGGGGGAGGTTCAAATTTAAAGTAATTATAGAAAATGGAAAAATTGGTCGATTCGTTTGCGGTTTAAAATAAAACTATTCTTTAAGTCAGTATCTTCTTGAAAATAATTTTTAAAGATAAATCTCAAAAAATTCCGTCAGAGGTCGCCTTAAACATCAGAGTAACCAACAATTTATTTTAACCATTATTTTTTGGTTCTAATTAAATGCTTGCAAAAGCATTTTAAATGTTCTCGGAAACTTAGATTTAAACTTAAATTTTGAGCTCAAATCCTGAATCGTTATGAGGAGTTAAGAAGTGCAAACTGAAGTGTGTTCAGGAGTTGAAATTTAACACTTTTTCCTCCTCGAACACAATTCAATTTTTCGCTACTTAAACACTCCCAACGATTCAGAATTTCAGCCCAAAATTTAAGTCTATGCATTTGAAAGCATTTAATGAGATTAAAAAAATAACAGTTAAAAATAGTTGTACGCTACTCCAAAGTCTAAGGCGCCCTCTATCGGCATTTTGTGAAATTTATCTTTAAAAATTATTTTCAAGAAAACACTGATTGATCAAGAAAACTGCTGATTTAAAAATTAGTTTTATAAAAAACCGCAAACGAATCGACCAATTTTTTCCGTTTTTTACAATTATTTGAAATTTGAACCCTCTGAACACAGCTAAGTTTGTCTACTTAACCACTCCCAGCTATTCAGATTTTGAGCTCAAAATTTAAGTTCAAGTCTAAGCTTACGAAAGAATTTAATAAAATGCAAAAAATAACGCCAAAAAAGAGTGTTTCGTTACTCCGAAGTCTAAAGCGCCCTCTATCGGCATTCTTTGAAATTTATCTTTATAATTTATTTTCACGAAAATACCTAAATAAAGAATAGTTTTAGGGAAAACCGCAAATCAATCGACCAATTCTTCCGTTTTTTATAATCATTTGAAATTTGAACCCTCTGAACACAGCTCAGTTTGTGTTACTTAACCACTCCCAACTACAGATTTTGAGCTCAAAATTTAAGTTTGAGTCTAAGCTTACGAAAACATTTAATGAGATGCAAAAAATACCGGCAAAAAATAGTTGTTCGTTACTCCAAAGACTAAAGCGCCCTCTATCGGCATTTTTTGAAATTTATCTTTATAATTTAAATTCAAGAAAATGCCGACATAAAGAATAATTTTAGTGAAAACCGCAAATCAATCGACCGATTTTTCAGTTTTTTATGTTTATTTGAAATTTTGGTCCCTAAACTTTAATGGCGGCTATTTCCTTAGGAAAACGTTTTGGACCCTTGGTCTCCTATTTAATATTGTTTGTCTTGATGTATACTATCACCCCTCTTTTATTGTAAAAAAAAATTTGGAATCACCCTGTATAATTGTTAAAATTAAAATAATTATTTGTTTTTGTTATTTATTCGTAATTTTTTTTCAAAAGATTTTTCTTTACAAATTCTCATAAGCTATTTTCAATGAATTTTTAAATCCTTATTCTATTTATTTGAAACTAAGTATTTCTTATGTAACATATAACCCAATTTGGTTTAAGAACACATTTATAATATATAATTTGTAGTAAATGAAAGCGTTTTAGTTTTAATAATTTTTACAATTTATTTTAATTATAAGAATTAAAAGTTCTTTATCAATTTCAAAGTGATACGTACAAGTGCATAAAATAAGTTAAAAAAAAATTCCACCGACTGAATTACATAACCTTATCATTATAATCTTAGTTTAGAATTATCAATGTGTTGCAAACTAAAGGTTACTTTAGAAGTCAATATGTAATTGCAAAATATTAATATTATTAATAATTATCCTTAGAAGTATACCAATTATATAAAATACAGCTTACTTCATGAAATCTCAGAAGTAAAAGAACTTATCAACAGAACACAAAGATGAAGTCGTGAAAGAGTCTTTTAAAAGTCCCTCAATTTATTTTCTGAATCTTATTTTTATTATAAAGATGGCTCATAGTCTTAAAATAAAATACACGAGCTGAATGAATTCACTGGGGAACCAAGTGTAGACTGATGAAAAAATCATTGAAAAGATTTACCCAGTTTCCTGAATAACAAAAGAAAGGAAACTATTTTTTTTCCTTTTTCCACTTTAGGAAAACATTTTTATTTCAGAAAAAAAGTTCTAAATAATAACTTATGATTTCAATGTTGCTAATCTCAGAAAAATGATCATTTTATGATTTTAAATTTAAATCACGTTTTTAAAGTATTGTAAAAATTTAAATAATTTAAATTTGTTTTTGTTATTTATTCCTAATTTTTTTCAAAGGACTTTTCTTTACAAGTCCTTACCTGCTATTGTCAGTGAATTTTTAAATCCTAATTCTATTTCATTTGAACCTAAATATTCCGTATATAATATATAACGCAATTTGGTTTAAAAACATATTTATAATGTATAACTTGCATTAAATGAAAGCGTTTTGGTAATCCTTACATTTTATTTTAATTAAAAAAATAAAATAAAACACTCTTGATCAATTTCAAAACCATGCGTACAAATACATAAAAAATAAATGAAAAAAGATGCCAACGGCTGAATTATATAACTATATCATTTTAATCTTACTTTAAAATTATTAATGTGTTACTCGCTAAAGACTTCGTTAGATATTAATACATTATTACAAAATATTAATATTATTAATAACTGTGCTTTGAAGTATACGAATTATATAAAATACAAATTTCTTCTAGAAATATCAGAAATAAAAGAATTTATCACGAAGATGAAAGAGTGAAAGATGTTTTTAAAAGTCAGAAAATTTCTCCTGAATTTATTTTCAAAATCTTCTTTTTGGCCCCACCAGTGGCCGAGAGGTTCTGCCCTCTCAACTGGTAGACGGCAGGTGCTGGTTTCGAACCCAATAGCGGCTGTCGGCCTAACCGTTCGGAGTTTTCGTGGTTTTCTTCGAACCTTGCATAAATACAAGTTAGGTTCCCTTAGTAGACCCCCACGAAGAGCACTCCTCCCCTGGGCCTATATCCCTAGCGTAGATAATCGGCCGACAAAAATAAACCAAACCTAAATCATCTTTTCATTATAGAGATGCCTCATAGTCTTAAAAGAAAGTACACGAGCTGCAAGTGCAAACAAGCAAGTGAGAGGAAGCAAGTGCAAACTGATTAAAAAATCATTGAAAAGATTCACCCAGTTTCCTAAATCACAAAAGAAAGGAAACTATTTTTCTTTTTCATTTTTCCAATTCAGGAAAACTTTTTTTTTTTTCGAAATTTTTTTTCTAAATAATAACATATTATTTCAATATTACTAATATTAGGAATAATGATTATTTTATAATTTAAAATTGAAAACAGATTTAAAAAGCATTGTTAAAATTTAAATAATTATTTGTTTTTGTTATTTATTATTTCTTTTTGAAAGGATTTTTTCGTTACAAGTTCTCATCTACTATTTTCAGTGAATTTTTATATCCTTATTATATTTCATTTGCAACTAAGTATTTGTTTTGTAGCGTGTAACACAATTTGTTTTTAAGAACACATTTATAATGCATAATTTGTATTAAATGAAAGCGTATTGGTTTTGGTAATACTTACATTTAATTTTATTTATAAAAAATAAAATGTTCTTTATCTATTTCAAAGTTATACGTACAAATGCATAATATAATAAATTAAAAAAAAAAAAAGATTCCACAGGCTGAATTATATAACCTTATCATATTAATCGTAGTTTTGAATTATTAATGTGTTGCCACCTTAAGATTTCTTTAGATGTCAATATATTATTAGAAAATATTAATATTTTTAATAACTATGCTTATTAGCATACGAATTCTATAAAATACAGCTTTCTTTTAGAAATATCAGAAATAAAATGATTTATCAGGAAGATGAAAGAGTAAAAGAGCTTTTTAAAAGTCTGAAAAGATTCCCTGAATTTATTTACTGAATCTTCTTTTTGTTATTTAAGACTCTAATTTAAATAATTATTTGTTTTTGTTATTTATCAATTTTTACTCCAAAGGATTTTTCTTTACAAGTTCTCATCTGCTATTTTCAATGAATTTTTTAAATCCTTATTATATTTCATTTGCAACTAAGTATTTGTTTTGTATAACACAATTTGTTTTAAAAACATATTTATAACGTATAATTTGAATTAAACGAAATTATACGTTTTGGTAATTCTTATATTTTATTATAAAATGTTGTTTATCAATTTCAAAGTTATATGTACAAATGCATAAAATAATAAATAAAAAAGATTCCACCGGCTGAATTATCTAACCCTATCATTATAATCTTAGTTTAGAATTGTTAATATGTTGCAAACTAAAGATTACTTTAGACGTCAATGTGCTATTGCAAAATATTATTAATATTATTAATAACTATGCTTAGAAGTATACCAATTATATAAAATGCAACTTTCTTCCAGAAATCTCCGAAGAAAAAGTATTTATCAACATAAGACTAAGATGGAGTCGTGAAGGAGGTTTTTAAAATTTCGAAAAGAACTGCTGAATTTATCTTCTAAATCTTCTTTTCATTATAAACATGTCTCATAGTCTTAAAAGAGAGTACACGAGCTGAATAAATGCACTGGGGAAGCAAGTGCTAACTCATAAAAAAAAACCATTGAAAAAATTTACCCAGTTTCCTGAATCACAAAAGAAAGGAAACCATTATTTTTCCTTTTTCCACTTCAAGAAAAGATTTTTTTTTCGAAAAGAAAAAATGTTGTCTAAATAATAACATATGATTTCAATGTTACTAATTTCAGAAATAACAATCATTTATGATTTTAGATTGAAAACAGACTTATAAAGCATTGTTAAAATTAAAATAATTACTTGTTTTTGTTATTAATTACTCTTTTTTTTAAAGGATTTTTCGTTACAAATTCTTATTCACTACTTTCAATTAATTTTTAAATCCTTTCTCTATTTCATTTGCAACTAAGTATTTATTTTGTAACGTATAACCCAATTTGTTTAAGAACACATTTATAATGTATAATTTGTATCAGATGAAAACATTTTGGTATAATCCTTGCATTTTATTGTAATTAAAAAATTAAAACTTTTTCATCAATTTCAAAGTCATACGGCTGAAATATATAACCATATCATTTCTATCTTAGTTTAGAATTATTAATGTATTGCCACCTAAATGGACATTTCGTTAGATGTCAATACATTATTACAAAATATTAATATTATTAATAACTATGCTTAGAAGCATACAAATTGTATAAAATTCAGCTTTCTTCTAGAAATATCAGAAGTAAAAGTTTTTATCACTAAGATGAAAGGGTAAAAGAGGCTTTTAAAAGTTTGAAAAATTCTCCTGAATTTATTTTCTAAATCTTCTATTCATTATAAAGATGGCTCATAGTCTTAAAAGAAAGTACACGAGCTGAATAAATTCACTGGGGGAGCAAATTTAGACTGATGAAAAAAAATATTAAAAAGGTTTACCCAGTTTCCTAAATAACAAAAAAGGAAGACTTATTTTTTTTTCCTTTTTGCATTTCAGGATTTTTTTTTTTTTTTTTTTTTTTTTTTTTTTTTTTGGAAAAAATGTGTTTTCTAAATAATAACATATGATTTCAATGTTATTAATCTCAGAAATAACGATTATTTTATGATTTTATATTGAAAACAGTTTTAAAAAGCATTGTTAAAATTTAAATAATTATTTGTTTTTGTTATTTATAACTATTTTTTTTCAAGGGATTTTTTCTTTACACTTTCTCATATACTATTTTCAATGAATTTTTAATTCCTTATTCTATTTCATTTGCAACTAAGATTTTTTTACGTATAACATAATTCTGCTTGAGAATACATTTATAATGTGTAATTTGAATTAAATGAAAGAGTATTCGTTTTTGTGATAGTTACAATTTTTTTTTTATTTGAAGAACTAAAAAATTGATCATCAATTTCAAAGTTATACGTACAAGTACAAAATATAATAAATAAAAAAATATCACCGCCTGAATTATCTAACCTTATCATTTTAATCTTAGTTTATATTTAATAATGTGTTGCCACATAAAGATTTCTTTACATGTCAATATATTATTACAAAACTGCAATTTTACTAATATCTATGCTTGGAAGTATATGAATTGTATAAAATACAAATTTCTTGCAGAAGTCTTTGAGGGAAAAGAATTTATCAACAGAACACTAAGATGAAATTTTGAAACAGGCTTTTAAAAGTTTGAAAAGAACTCCCGAATTTATTTTCTAAATCTTCTTTTCATTATAAAACTGTCTCATAGTCTTAAAAGAAAGTACATGAGCGGAATAAATGGTCTGGGGAACGTATACATTTCATATATACTTCAGAAAAGTATATTTTTATACATTTCTATTGCGGATAATATAATATTCTGATGTGTTTAATTTCATAGAGTATTGCCATTCTATAATTTTGTTTCAGAACACATTTGTAATGCATAATTTCTATTAAATGAAATAGTATTCGTTTTCGTAATTTTAACAATTTATTTTAACTATAAGAACTAAAATGTTCTTTATCAATTTCAAAGTTATGCTTACAAATGAATAAAAAAATAAATTAAAAAGATACCATTGGCTGAATTATATGACCTTATCACTTTAATCTCTTTTTTAGAACTATTAATATGTTTCCGCCTAAAAGTTTCGTTAGGCGTCAATGTATTACTACAAAATATTAATATTATTAATAACTATGCATAGAAGTATACGAATTGCATAAAATATAGCTTTCCTGTAAAAGTCTTTAAAGGAAAAAATTACCAACAGAACACTACGATGAAATGGCGAAAGAGGCTTTTAAAAGATCGAAAAAAACTCCCGAATTTTTTCCTAAATCTTCTTTTCATAATAAAGATATCTCATAGTCTTAAAAGAAAGCATACGAGCTCAATAAATCCACTGGGGAAAGCAAGTGCAGACTGGTGAAAAAACCATTTAAAAGATTTATCCAGTTTCCTGAAACACAAAAGAAATGAAACTTATTTAATTTTATTTTTTCACTTCAAGAAATATTTTTTTAAAATATTTTTTATTTTATTTTAATTTCAAAAACTAACACATTCTTCATAAATTTCACAGGTATGCGTACATATGCATAAAATGCTAAATAAAATGCTGAAAAAAATTTCGGTTACAGTACTTTCTTCTATTGAAGATAGAAGAAAGTAAAAAAGATGCCACAAACTGAATTATATAAACTTATTATTTTAATTTTAGTTTAGAATTATTCATGTATTGTCAACTAAAGTTTTAGTTAGACATTGGTATATTATTTCAAAATATTATTATAATTATAAGCAATACTTACAAGTAGACGAATTATAAAAAATACAGTTTTCCTATACAAGTTTTTGAAGAAAAAGAATTTTTCAACAGAACACTAAGTTGAAACTGTGAAAGATACTTTTAAAAGTTTGAAAAGAGCTTCTGAATTTATTTTCTAACTCTTCTTTTCATTATAAAAATGTCTCATAGTCCTTAAAGAAAGTACACGAGCTGAGTAAATACACTGGGGAGCAAGTGGAGATTAATGAAAAAATCATTGAAAAGATTTACCCCGTTTCCTGAATTATAAAAAACATTTAAGTATTTTTTATTCATTTTTTTTCACTTTAGAAAAACATTTTTTTCCTCGAAAAAATATTTTCTAAATAATAATATATTATTGTAATGTTATTAATCTCAGAAATAACGATTATTGTGATTTTAGATTGCGAATGTATTTATAAAGCATAATTAATATTTAAATAATGATTTGTTTTTGTTTTCTTTATTCCCAATTTTTTTCAAGGGATTTTTTGCACATGCTCATCTATTATTCTGAATAAAATGAAGCATTATTCATTATTCAATATTCTATTTCATTTGTAACTAAATTTTACTTTTGCAACGTACAATCTAATTTTACTGTATAATTATTTTAGTGTAATTTTGAAATAAGATAGCTGTTTATGAAACATATCCTAAAGTACCAAAAGCAAATCCCCCTTTAGAGAGCTGGGGTGTATTTTCAGAGAGTAGTACCATACTATACTTTGGTTTAAGAATACATTTAACATGCATAACTATTGTTAAATGAAAGAGTGTTCATTTTCTAATTCTTGCATTTTATTTCAATTAGAAGAACTAAAACATTCTTCATCAAATTCAAATTTATACCTACAAATGCATAGAATAATAAATTAAAAAGATACCACAGGCTGAATTATGTAACCTCATCAGATTAATTTCAGTTTAGAACTTTTAATGTGCTTCCACCAAACGATTTCGTTAGTTGTTAATATAATATTACAAAATATCAATATTATTAATAACTATGCTTAAAAATAAGAGAAATAAATTTTCCATGTGGGTGAAAAAAGTCCGGGCCAGGATTCGAACCAGGGATATATTGGTTGAAGCCGCCAATGCTCTTCCAGCTGAGCCATCCCGGACACGAACGCGGGAGGACTATTTCACCCTAATAACCTACAACAATCATATAATCTGGTCTGATACTATGGATCAGCTGAACAGAATAAATCGAAGGTCAATAGTTGGAAACTGCAGAAAACGATACGTACCAAATTATACTAGATTAATTTATGACGCGATTTTACAATCGGTAAATTAATTATAAGAGAAGTAAATTTTCCATGTGGGTGAAAAAAGTCCAGGCCAAGATTCGAACCAGGGATATATTGGCTGAAACCGCCAATGCTCTTCCAACTGAGCCATCCCGGACACGAAAACTGGAGGACTATTTCAACCTAATAACCTACAACAATCATATATGACGATCTCTTATATGGATGTCATTCTTCCATGGATGCCAATTTAGGCATAAGCATTTAGATGCCATAAGTATCCCGACTGTTCAAAATATGGAAATATACACATAATCTGCACTGTATCACATCTATTATCCATTGTTTTCTCCAAAATATTCAAAAACTATCCAATTATGATGTTTTCAATTTTAAATAAACTAAAACTGTTTAGACGCCATCTATTAGTAATCGATATAAATAAAAGAACTTAAGAAAAATGTACAATGTTATATATTATTCGACATCTATTTTTAAAACGTCAGTTATATAATTTTAGAATTTGTTGAATATAAATAAAACGAATATTATAAATTAAATTTAGTTTTATTAATTTTTAAGAGACAAACATTTATACGCTTATTTTTAAAATTTTTGTTTGCATTATAAGTAAAAAATATTTCTTTCTTTTTTTCATCAGATGTAATTGAATTATGAGATAGATTCCATTTATATGACTGAAAATTATTTTTTCACATTCTCTTATTAAATTACTATTTTATTTCCTCTCCAATGTTCGAATGTTAGGAAGTTAAAAATTTAAATTTTATCTGCATTGAAATAATTAATATATGTAGAACATGGTGTTATATATTCCTTACATTTTAATTACATTTGGTAAGAAGCATAAATTTTATTTATAGTGCAATTGTATTGCAAGTGGACGTAAGCTCAGTTCTTAAGAATCGATAAAATTGAATTTAAATTTTGCGAAAGAAATAATCAAAATAATTATTTTAATTTCATTTATGCTCAATGAAATTTTTAAAATAGTATAACTAGAACTTCAGTTACATGATTTTTAAGTTCCATTCAATATAAAGAATATGAGTATTAGAATTTAAATTTACTTTTATTATTTTTTAAAATCTAAACATTTATCTTTTAATTTTTTTAAATTTTATTTGAATTATAAGTAAAAATGTTTTTTTTTTCTTTTTCAGATGTAATTTTATTATGAAAGTGGATTTATATGACAGAAAAATATTTTTTCACATCCTCTTATTAAATTACATTTTTATTTTCACTCCAAATTTATGTTTGAATGTTATTACTATAAAAATCGAAATTTTAGCTGCATTGTTATAATTAATCTATGTAATACATGATGTTATGTATTCTTTAGATTTTTCATAAACATAAAATTTATTCACAATGCAATAAAATTTCGATTTGACGTAAGCTAATCTTCTTGTTGAACTGTTTCCTTGAAGAATGATTAAAACATATATCCTCATCATTTGGTAGTTGTAGAACACCTTTGTGTTTTTTAATTGTTGTTACTACAATACAAACTCTTCAATAATAAAAGCTTCACTTGTATGAAGTTCTTAAAACTTGTTTTGTTTTGAAGTTTTTAAGTAAATTAAATGCAGATTAACATTATGTCATTTTTGACGAGGGTATTATAGTAGTACAATATGCATAATTTATCTCACGTGTTTAATAAGATTATCCAGAAACTTCACACAAATTAGACGTTTTTTAGCTCTCTGGAAAATTGTTCTTTCTAGCTAAGAACCCTCCATCAAAAACTCCAGCAACTTCTATAAAGTTGTTTTTCGTGGTAAAATATAAATGAAAGATCATATGTAGCAGATAATTTTTAAAAACTATAATCAGTTTCAGAAAAAAAAATCTGAAAAATAAAATTTTTTTAAAAAGTGCCATTGATTTAAATTTAAAAGTTTGTTCGAGAAATAACTATTTGCAAAAGTCTTTAGCAGAATCTAGTAAATATGGATTCCGGATTTGTCAAAATCAATCGGGTAGCTTTCGAGGAAACGGATTTTAAATCTCGCATACATCCAACAGGATTAGACCCAGTCTTATTTCCCATAACCGCGTAAGGTTCTAATTTTTCCCGTTTTGAGAACAGAATTACTTTTATCTTAATAACGCTAACCTTAGCAATCGATATAGATTTACTGAAGTTTAACGATTATCTCTTTGTCAAAAATTTAACGAATGTACTTATTTTGTGTACTATTTAATTCATATTTATATGATAATAGACAAAGGAAGAATTTTTGAAGACGTTTGGAAAATAACTTATTAGAGCAGGATTTGAAAGGGTATTTCAACTTTCTAATGATTTTTGCGTTTTATCGCACGTTATTGATTCAGAAAAGTAAGTTATATTTTTAATTTAAAGAGTGAAATATACCGGGTGTCCCAAAAAATGACTGATGGATTTTAAAATTCAATAACTTGCAAACGGTGGCAGCTATTTAAAAAATTTTTGCCGGATGGTTATGTATAATGTCAGGAGTTTTTTTTTTCTTTTACCGCAATTTTTTATTTTAGTTCGCATCTCAAACAATAGGTGGCACTGACGGCGATTGAAGGCCAGGTCGACGCTTCACTCAGCACTGATCACCTGGCCTTCAATCGCCGTCAGCGCCACCTATTGTTTGAGATGTGAACTAAAATAAAAAATTACGATAAAAAAACTCCTGACATTATACATAACCCTCCTGCAAAAAATTTTTAAATAGCTGTCACCGTTTGCAAGTTATTGAATTTAAAAATCCATCAGTCATTTTTGGGACACCCGGTATGTATAAAATAAAGGAATCGCCAATGGTGCAAGGATAATTAAATTTTCATTTATTTTTATTATTATTACTAAATGTCAAAACTAAATGAAGTCCTAATAAGAAAAGCATAGTTATATAATATCATTTTTATATGTAGAAAGTAACAGAGTAATTGTTAAGACAAAATAATACTCGTTGTGCTATTAATAGTACAAAAGATACGAAAGGGTTAAAACTATAATTACATAGAAAATGTACTCATTATCTTTTTTATGGACTATGCTATAAAGATTTCTTTACTCTTAAATTAAAGCATTATCAAGTTAAATTGAAACATTTTATCACTTATTTAAAACTCAATCAATGTTGATGAACACATTTTATAAAAATATAAGAGCAAAATAAATAAATAAATAAATAAATAAATAAAATACAAATAAATAAATAATTAAAATATAAAATAATCTTCAAAACAATTGTTTTTGAAATTTTTCATATTTTCTCACTGTAATGACAGAAAACTTCCATTTTATAAGTAAAAAACTTCTAATAAAAAATGGCTGCAGAAATTATATAAAAGTTGAAATTGTAAAATGAAAAAAAAATACTTCTTTGCATATTTTCAGTGGTAAATCGTAAGTATGTTTTCAAAATAGTGAAAACTTTAGAAAAAGTTCAATCTAACTTTAAAAGAATTATACTGCATTCATTTTTTATCTTGAAAGTTTTTGTGGAAAGTTTTCACTTTCTGTATTGCTTTTCTTCTGTATAATCATCTTTAAGAGTTTCGTATAAAGCCCAAAAGAGAGCGGTTAAAGATTTCTTTCATAACTTTCTTTTGTAATTATTTAAGTTCTTAAAATATGCTGATATCAATTGTAAAAAATATAAGGTGAAAAGTTTAAACAAGAACTAAAATTCATTCGTTTAGTATAGATTATGAAACACTTTTCAACACATTCATGATGCTATCCAGAAAATCCAAATGGTCCAGATGATTATCCAGAAAAAGTTAAGTTTTACATATTTTTGTTAATCACAATTTAATATTAATTTTTCTTACTTAAAACTGGGGGAACTGGTTTCGAGGTTCTAGTTTAGTTTTAATTTTGACAAACATGGGTTGTTGTAAAGACTTTTAAAGTTATGTTTAGAAACTTGCCATGCGTAAAGTCATTGTACTCAGGTGAGGCAAGATTTACCATTGTTTTGTCGCATTTAGGGCAGAATTAGTATTTTATTTAGGTGGAAATTATTTAGTAATATGGTTTTATTTTATGGTTTTTGTTTTGTAAAAATGGAATCTTTATCCGTAGTTATACTCAGAATATACTATTTTCGCTATCAGGCAATTTTTGGCATATTGACACATTGTAAAAAAACATCCATTAAATTTACGGCAGCAACTGCAGGCAGTAATGTTGGCAGCAGTTTTTGCGGTAAAAACTGCACTAAAATGATGTAAATATTTTTATTATATCTAATTTTACTGTAATTTTAATGGTGAAAACTGCTGTCAATATTGCTTCCAGTAGTTGTTGCCGTAAATTTAACGGATTTTTTTTTTTTACAATGCAGCAGTTAAGACCTAAATGAGACGTCCAGTGTCCTAAATGTGATAATCCTTTTTGTACATGCAAATTGGTCTAAAAATATTCATTTAACCATTCACTACTGAGATAGAAATTGTCATATAAGAACTATGAACTATCTGCAATACCGCTCAATCAAAAGATAATTAAAAAGGGCCATTAATTCATGGAATAATGTTTTATACTAAACTTTTTGTAAGGATTAATTCTGTTTAACCCATTAGTGTCTTTTTTAGGGACGCTTCAAAAAGTGCATTCAGCACTGTTTTTGACACCGGTAAAAAAGAAAAGCAATAATTATGTTATTTAAATGATGCATTTTCGTGATTAATGAACTAAACTTAAATCTTCTAAAAATAGTGGTGCCAACCAAATAAAATTTACGCAAAAGATACTGGGTACGAATGGTTTAATCCATCTATTCAAATATTTCTAACGTCTTTCTATTCTAAGCCTTTAAACGAGTATTCCAGTAACGAGAGATTAACTCAATGGATACTAGCTTCACACTAAACTTTTTGTATAGTTTTAATTTTAATTTAATGCAAGTTAACTAGAAATTATAAGTTAAACTGTCAAAATTAAAAATTAGCGAATTAATTAAAGCATTTTTTAAACAACAACAACATTTTAAATTTTGCTTTGTGCTAATCCACATTAGTATAGAATTCAGGGATTAAAAAGTATCTGCGATACATTTGTAACAGTGTTAACACGAATATTTATTACATACAATTCAAGTTATTATAAAATGTCTCGTGATAAAAATATTAACCCCTGAGGCACTACGTGTCACGTGTCACAAAAAGGTTTAAGAATTCTTGTTTATCGCCACGAGGAAAATTTTACCGTAAAATTTTCCTTTTTTAATCGAAGCATTCTCTCGACTCAATACCTCACAAATTCCTGTTTTAAAAACCGGTGAGAAAACAGTAAAAATACCGTAAAAGGTTCCCGTCGCGAAGGGGTGAAACTTAAAAACAGTTTAAATCATGCTATATTTCTATAATTTTAAGTGGGTCTTATTAAGCCATGAGAAGCTTAGAGTATAATATTTTATTGCCACTCTCCCCTCTTTTTTCTTATATTTTTACAAAAAAATATAATTTTTTAGAACGCTTAGAATGCATATGGAAGCATGAATACTTATTTAGATTAACACAGTTTTCTTTTTTAATCATATTCTAATCTAAAAGTAGAAAGTGTTGATTTTTATTAATAAACTGTGAAAAGAGATTTAAATTATTAGATTTAAGAAAAAAAAATGGGGATCTTAGATGCAGCATATCTTAATTGGATTCGGCGTTAAAGCTACTGAATATTATAATATTTGTGAAAGAACTTTGTTTATCAGAATAAAAGAAACGTACGTAATTTAAGTGATTTTAAACTGTATAAATTTTTTTTTTAGAATTTTCACCATATAAAATGTATTTCGAATGTGAACCTGTAATCACATTCTGTATTCTTTGTAGCGAAATATGCAGCTTTTCTTACGCCATTTTTTAAATACATGCATTTTTATATTTTTATGATTTAAACACATATTTTAATAAGCAGTAAAAAAAGTAATATTTGGTGATCATGCTGAGATTCGCAATCTATTAATTAACCACAGATTAATTAAACACGTTATCTGCTGTAAATACAATTTTAATATAATGTGTGAAAAATACCACATAACCATATTTCATGAATCTCCTATAAGTCTTTACTCATTTAGATCACATGCTACATCGCAAATAAACAAAGTCGCCAAGCCACCTAAATGCGTAGTATAACTTATAACACTAATTTGAATACTGGTGGCATATTGTTAAGATTATACCTCAGGTAAATAAAACATAGGGCGTAGTCTTTGAACTACATGAGGTGATTTGATCTTCAAAGTTAAAATAGAAAATTTGTTAGGTAGAACTTTCGGGATTAGGACGGGCGACTATTCGCATTTAGGAAAGATGGGGGCGCTGTAAAATAAACGATATGCATTTAAATGGAAAATTTTGTTTGAGAAAACGTTTTAAATATAGAAAAATCCTTCAGATTTTGTTCCTTAGGATCGGATGCCTCATTATACAGCATTTATTTAAGATTCTTTCATTAAGATTTTTAAACAAAAGAAGTTTGTCGCATTTGTGGGCCATCGCATTTAGGCACAATATCCTTACTACTAAAATAAGTTCAATTACACTATGTATTTTCCTTATTATAATTTTAAATCCGTGAAATATTTCAGTACAGAAATAATGTTTATTTTCGTTTTACTTGTAAAAATTAGTAAATAAATAAAAAAAAGTAATAGAATAAAAATATGTATAAAAATACAAAAACATTTTTACATGAAACAGACAGCCCCATTTTTAATTAAATACATTGAGCCATACATTGAGCCAATTGAATACATTGAATTAAACACATGAGTATGATTACCATATTTAACAGAAAAGCCTAATACAAAATTATCATAAACCAACAATAAATTTAAAACAATGTCTGCGAGAGCATCTCCATATGCATTATAATTTTTTCTATTTTTTCCATTTAAGAAACAACGAGCCATTGGCGCAATTACTGAAGCTTTTGGAACACATCGGCTAACACATATTAATCTTTCTTATCAGGATTGTCTGCATAAGAATGTTTGCATTATGCATTACAAAAATCAGTATACTTTGTTTGTGTGCGTGTTCCGCATATTACAAAAGGGTTTCTATAGCATGCATTGAAACAAATAACTGTCAGATTAATTATATTAATTAAAACAACATAAAATTGTTTAAAATTTTATTTTTATATTTATTTATTTATTTGAACTTTTATGAGCATTTTTTTTTTTTTTTTTTTTACTCACCATACCATAGTGAAAAAAAGTTTCATTTTTACACAATTACATAAATCATGGCTGCCAACTTCTACGCCTTTTTACAGCCAAACAAACCCTTTCGAACTATAAATTTCATTTAACAAGTTAAAAAAGTATGCAGTACTATGGAGATTCTTCTTATAAAAGTTCTTTCGAACACATAAGTAAATAAACTCGGAGGTAAATTAAATTCTGACACCGTTTTTAAACTTTTAAATGACTTATATTAAACGTTAATATTTACAAAAAAGATATTTACATATTAATATTTACAATTCGAACATTCAAAAGGAAACTTTAATTAAAACATCTTAATCGCGTCATCTTAATCAACATTCTTCTAAAGTCAACACCAACTCTCCCCACATTCCATCCAACGATCTCTTCCGTTCCTTTCTTTTTTCTTCGGCTTTTCGTCTGAATGGAGTTTTTTTTCAGAAAATCGTCTGCTTTCTAAAGACCTTTTCTATCAGAGTTGCGATATGAAGAACCTTACAAGACATGATACTTGGCTGTTGGAGAAAGAATCGCTCCCACAACGGCCGTCCTGACTAGGCTTTCGTCCTCGAATGCTCGTCCCTTTGGAGGCAGCAGCAGTTGGATCATCTGGAAAGATAAAGAAAAAAAAACACAGCAGCATCCAAAGTCTTAATTGAAAAAAAGAAGTCATTATTCAAATTGTTTATCAAAGCTTAGATTATTTCTTGAAAAAATTCATATATTTTTTTTTCGCGTCTTTTCGTCCTCTCTTTCTTACGTCCTTTCATCTTCTTTTATCTTACGTCTTTTCGTCTTCTTCTTTCATACGTCTTTTCATCTTCTATTACCTTACGTCTTTTCGTCTTTTCTTTCTTACGTCTTCCGTCTTCTTTTATCTTACGTCTTTTCGTCTTCTTTCATACGTCTTTTCGTCTTTTCTTTCTTACGTCTTCCGTCTTCTTTTATCTTACGTCTTTTCGTCTTCTTTCATACGTCTTTTCATCTTCTTTTACCTTACGTCTTTTCGTCTTTTCGAGAATAAAGTTAAAATTCTATTAGTTGTCAGTCCAGAGGTTTGTCATAGTTGGTATAGTGTCACAATCGGTGAAATTCTTTTTTTTTTTTTTCAAGCTTCGTCCGTCCACGGCTTCATGTACTCTGCACATGTACTGGTGACCATGGGTCCTTCGTTGAATCCAAGTTTCTTTACATCGTAGGTGTCATTATTTTTTACTTTTATGACTTTGTACGGACCTAAATATTTTGGTTTTAACTTCAAACCTGGACCTTGTTGTGTGCGTTTTATAGCAACCACATCATTAATCTTAAATTTGTTAGCTTTCTTTCGTCTGAGGTTGTAAGTTTTACGGTTCTCTTCTTGGACTTTTAAAATCTGTTTTTTAGCATTTTTTCTCATATCTTCGCGATTATTTGTAAAATCAGATTGTATTTCAGCATTCAGAAGACTAGTAATTTCAATGTTATTTTTTAGTTTCATTTTAGTACCAAACATCAATTCAAAAGGAGTTGTGCTTATACTTCTCTGAAAAGTCGAATTTATCACCTGTTGGACGTTGCTTACATGTGTATACCTTTTTTTAGGATTATCGACAGACAATTTAGACAGAACAGATATTATGACAGAATTTAGACGCTCAACTTGGCCGTTAGACCTGGGTAATCCAGTGGTAATCGGGATATGTTTAATATTTTCATTGATGCAATAATCTTCAAAAGCTTTAGAGGTAAATGCAGGACCTTTATCTGATATAATTCGAACTGGATTTCCAAAGATAGATTTTTGGATTTCTAATTTAGAAATTACTTCGGCAGCATCGGTAGATTTTGTGGGATACAACCAAACAAATTTTGTGAATGCGTCAATGACCGAAATGATATGTTTGTAATTTTTATTAGTGCTTTCTAATGGACCTAAGTGATCAACATGGTACGTATGTAATGGAGTTTCTTCTTTTTCTATTGGGTGAAGTAAGCCTTCTTGTTTACCACATTTTCTATTAACTAAAATACAGGGAACACAATTTGCTATACATTTCTCAATTTTTTGTTTAACTTTAGGGATGTAAAAATCATTTTCTAAACTTTTCTCTGTTCTTGCAACTGCGTAATGACCTTTTTCGTGAGCGGCCTTGATTATATTCATTTGCATGTCTTCCGGTACAACTAATAAATCATTACCATTAACACATTTATAAAGAACATCATTTTTAACTAGATAATCATCATAAGATTTCACCTTTAGGATTTCTTTTATTGTTTTAATATGGTCATCGGTTTCTTGAGCTTGGATAATTTTTAAAGTTAAGCTATCTTGGATTACCATACAAATAGGATACCTACTTAATGCATCGACATGTCTCATACTGCTACCCTGTCTATGTTCAATAACATAATCAAAATCGGATAACATTATTGCCCATCTAGCTATTTTTGTACTCATTTCTTTTTTATCCATAGTCATTTTAAATGCATTACAATCGGTTACAATTTTAAATGGGATACCTAGCACATATACTCTAAACTTTTTCAGGGCTTCAATTACAGCTAAAACTTCTAATTCGTAACTAGTGTACTTCCGTTCAGCTTCGGTGGTTTTTTTACTTGCGAAATAAACTGGATGAAATTGATTATCAACTGGAGATTGATGCATTAAAACAGCTCCATAGCCATCAATACTGGCATCACAATGGATTTCGGTCGCACTTTTGGGATTGTAAATTAAAAGTACTGGTTCTGACGACAAAATACGTTTGAGTTCATTAAAAGCTCTTTGTTCTTCTATATCGAATTTAAATTTTGAATCTTTTCTTAGCAGGTCACTTAACGGTTTAGCTATAACCGAATAATTTCTTATAAATTTTCGAAAGTATCCTGTCAATCCTAAATAACTTTGAACATCTTTGGTACACTTTGGTTCGGGAAAATTTATTACTGCTTTAGTATTCAGTGGAGAGGGATACAATTTACCATTTATGATTCTATACCCCAAGAAATCAATTTCACGCTTCAAAAAATTGCATTTTTTAAAATTTAATTCTAATCCATATTCCGATGCAGTTTCGAGTACAAGTTTTAATTTTTCTAGACCTTCAGCTTCGTTTTTAGCAGGTATTATTAAATCATCCATATAAATGACAACAATGGGATCTTTTAATAGGTTTCGAAATACATTATAAATATACTTTTGAAAAACACTAGGGCTATTGGTCAACCCGAATGGACATTTCAAAAATTCGTATTGTCCTTCATGAGTAACAAACGAGGTGTATTTCCGCGAGTCTTCTTCAACATCTACATGAAAGAAACCGTTTTTCAAATCTATGGTGGTAAATACTTCGGCAGAATGTAATTGGTCTATTACATCATCAATAACTGGCAAGGGGAAATGCTCACGTACTGTCTTTTTGTTAAGACATCTGTAATCAACACAAAGTCTCATTGTGTTATCCTTTTTCTTGACTAACACAACCGGCGAAGAAAAATTAGAAGAACTTTCTCGAATTATTCCCTGAGCTAGCCACTCCTCAATTTGGTTTTCGACTATTTTTTTCTCGCATGGCGGTAATCTTCGAGGAGAAGAACAAACTGGGATTTCGTCAGTTAAATTAATTTTCATTTTAACATCTACTGTTTTAGTTTTAATTGGTACATAATTTTCAATTAAAGAGTATAACTCTGAACGTAATTTTTTGTCAGCAATGTGAGTTAAATCAATTTTAGGCTCATCCAAAACATTTACAATATTAACTAAAAAGTCATTAGACTGAACTTCAGCTTTAAACGGTTTCACTTTATTCTCAGAAATAGTTAATGTACCTTGATGAATAACATCAGTGCCAATAATTAAATCGAAATTAATGCAACTGTCCTTAACGACAAAAATAGTAACTTTAAATTTTGAACCATCTACTTCGATTTCTGAATTGAAACAACCTTCTGGTTTAATTGAGGCTTTTCCTAGACCGGTCAAAGAGATACTCGTAGGTTTTAATTCTACAAAGTTCTTCAAATTTTCATAAATACTTTTCTTTAACAAAGTCTTTTGGCTACCAGTATCTATTAAAGAGATTAAACGCAAAGAATAAAGCTTTATCTCTTTCAGAATTAAATCTTGGGATGTAATAATGTTTACTTGTGACTGAGCATTTTTAACACTTGTATCTTTAGATTTATTACATTGAAATGATTTATGACCATAAGCGTTACAAGCAAAACAAAGCGGCCCTTTATCTTTATTTACACAGTTAATACTCTTATGATTATTCCCGCCACAATTAAAACAACGCATATTTGGCTTTACAGGCTTAAATTTGTTCTTAACTCCAACTTCGGATTTAATTTTAGGCTTAGCTCCTTCATATTTATGAAATTTTGCATTTTCATACTCCGATCTTATTTTTTCATAAATCTTTAATTTTTGTTTAAATTCAGCAATATTGGGACAACCATACAAAAAAGATTTTTTAGAAATGGGGTCATTAATTCCATTTATTACATACTGAATAAGGGCAGAATCTTCAATATTGCCTTTTGAGCATAATTGTTTCATATTTAAAAAATATTCATCTAACGATTCATGTGGTCTAATTTTTCTTTTGGACAGCAATTCGTGTAATTCAGCTGAATTGCACGTTTGACCAAATTCAGATATGAGTAGGGCTTTTAATTTAGACCACGAATTAATATTTGTTTCACTTTCAAGAAATAATTTTGCTTTGCCTGTCATACGGCGTTTAGCCAAAATCAATTTGTGCAAATCACTAACGTTAAATAATGAAACAATATCTTCAAAATCGGCAATCCATTTATTAATATTTTGTACTTGAGTACCTTCAAACATTGTAATCATACTTTCAATATCATTAATAGAAATGCTTGGTTTAATAACATAATCAGGAATTAGAATTTTCTGATTTTCATTACTTTCACAATTAGAACTACCAGAATCATTTCTCATATTATTCTCAAAAACAGTTGAAATATTTTTAGTTTTATCTTGTAAATCATCATTAAATTCATCAACACTTTCGTCATCACTAAGAGTACCTACATCGGCTATCATATTAATTTTTAAAATATTAAAATCACATAAACTAGAAATTATTCTGGCAGCAATTTCATCAAAAGTTCCCGAATTATTTATACACAAAACATTGCTAATGGTAATTAAGTCGTTAACAGAAAAATTATCTTTAATTTCTTTGAATTTAGTTTGATATTCATCGGAATCTACTTCAAACGTAAACCCAGTAAAATTCCGAATTCTACGTCGATTATTTCTGTCACCGATTTCTCCAAAAATTAATTTGTGCAATATCTTAATACTAGCTGATTTTTCAGTTTTCAAAGAAAACTCTAATTCCTTTAAATCAACTAATTTTTCCATTATTGAAAAGAAAAATGAAATAATAAACTCACTTCATAATCAGATGCTCAGCTTCACACATTTAAACAGCATTGCTGTCGCAGTATCCAACAGCTTCATATCATTAAACATATATTCAAAAAAAAGATTTCCTCATAATAATTTCCAGCAAGGATTCCATCACAATTCTAAATAATAACGGCTTCCAGATTATTTAAAGTATATATATATTTCTTCTCTGTGGGCGTTCGTTTGTCTCGGTTCTGACACCAAAATTTATGGAGATCTTCTTATAAAAGTTCTTTCGAACACATAAGTAAATAAACTCGGAGGTAAATTAAATTCTGACACCGTTTTTAAACTTTTAAATGACTTATATTAAACGTTAATATTTACAAAAAAGATATTTACATATTAATATTTACAATTCGAACATTCAAAAGGAAACTTTAATTAAAACATCTTAATCGCGTCATCTTAATCAACATTCTTCTAAAGTCAACACCAACTCTCCCCACATTCCATCCAACGATCTCTTCCGTTCCTTTCTTTTTTCTTCGGCTTTTCGTCTGAATGGAGTTTTTTTCAGAAAATCGTCTGCTTTCTAAAGACCTTTTCTATCAGAGTTGCGATATGAAGAACCTTACAAGACATGATACTTGGCTGTTGGAGAAAGAATCGCTCCCACAGTACTGCTATTCATGAAATAAATTCAGAACGTATATTATTTAATAAATTTTCTGGTTAGAAACGCGTTTTTCTCATTTAAAAAGGCGTAGAAGTTGGCAGCTCTGCATAAACTGAATAAGGCATTTATAGGTAAAGTTCAAATTTTGTAATCGATTTTTTTAAATGTTTAATTTCCTAAAATTATAAAAATGGTTTACAGAGGTGTTTTTCATTTAAGAATACAACATTTAAATGATTTTACTGCTTAATTATAAATTAATGAATTAATTTTAAGGCATTTTCCCGTTACAGGGCACAGGTGATGAATTGCTTTTTACAAAAATCATTTTAAAAAATTGATCTTTATGATTACAAAATCTTTATGAGTAACAAAAATAAAATAACTAATTACGAGTGGAAAACTGTCGAATTCCACAAATGAAAATATCTAAAAGAACCAATTGACTGAACGTATTAAATAATAACAGCAATAATAATAAATATTTAATAAATATATTTTCAGACATAATGTCAAGTTTGCCAGTTACAATTTTGCATGCAAACATTCGAGCTTTTTACTTAAAGTTCTAATCTGAAAGTGCTGACAAAAACCAGATAAGTACTATTCGACTCTCTCGCAGTTAAATAATTCATTTTATCAATGGAAATACTCATTTCATTATGACATCATTTTCATCGACTGATGCTGTCTGAAATGAGAATGTCAGTCTCAGTATCAGTGGAATGAAAAACATATTGAAATGTAAAAGCATTATTAGCAAAGTACGTTATTTTATGTAATGACGTCATTTTCGGTTCAAAAGTTTTAAAAAAGTTGTTTTTAATTGTAATAGAAAACGGCATTCGTGACTCAATATTTCCCTTCTCTCTTCAAGAATGCAACTAACCCAATTGTCGCCAATGTGAAGAAAGTTCATAAAAGATTTTTAGAAATAAAATTAAAATATAAAAACGGGATTTTTTGAAAAATATCGAGGAGGGCATATCTATAAATAAAGTACTTTTATTATAAAAAAGTACTATCACAATAGTTTCAATAGATAGCTGAGGCTGGATGACTGCGAAAATAATTTTGTCTTACAAATATATAGAGTGTAATTAAATGAAAATCACATAATTTTCAGAGATATTTTGATTTGTGCATACCAAGGAATCTTAAAAAAGTGAACTCCATTCAAAAAAGCTCATTTGCAGGAATAAAGGTCACTGAATATGATGTCATAACTGACACCCGTACAATACCATATATCATATACAAGGAGAAAAATTATCTGTTTTCTGAATGACGTCATTTTCTTCATCGGAAACAATTCGCTTTAAGTATTACTTTTTATCATAGATTATTTTCTGTTATTTTATTTATATACAATACTTGGTATTATTACTGAGTAAGTAATATTTATTCGACCGCAATTAATTCACAATTATACTCAATCATTTTGTTGTGATTAAATTTTCAAAAAACCATTAACCTTTTTCTTCTAATTACCTGACATAGTCATTAAGGAAACCAAGCTTCTGATTGATGGAAAGTGATAAAGTAAATAAATTTTTATTATAGGCATAAAAGCTGAACTAAATTGCCACCATTTCGAAGAAATATCATAAAACGTTTTTTTTTAATTAAAATATAAAAATGGAAATAAATTTAAAAAATAGCTAGAATGGGCCCTACTACAAATTAACAGCTTTCATTTAAAACAATAATTATCAAAATCGGTTAAGTAAAATGGTCAGGGCTGACTGAAAAAGCAGCCTAGTCTTTTAAATTAGTGTTCTCGATTACACGAGTATACATGAAATATGTACGAGTATATATGTAATATGTATTCTATGGGGTACGGATTTGAGATACGTATAATACGGCACCAACTTTTATTTGTATTTTACAAAACAGCATATACTGTACATCGTACTGGGAATCTTACCCAAGCGGTTAAACGTGTATATATGTTTAAACGTTTTTCGTTCAAGGCATGCAAATTGATGTTTTAATACTTTTTTGAGGATTGTGAGAAATTTTTTCTAGAATTTTGCATTCTCGTGGTTTCCAGGGTCATTGTGATTCTTTCTTCAAAGAATCAATAAAAATCGAAGAATATGAATACGTTCCTCAGTTTAGATTTTTGTTGTTTTATATAAAAACAAAACTATTATGATTTTTTTTTTGCATTAGCAGTGGGAGAGCATACTAAGTAGTGGGTTAGCATTAGTAGTCAAAACTATCTTTCGCAGAACTGTAGCGAAAACGAAACTGAATTTTCGGTCAATCTATGGAAAACTATTGAACAATTGAAGAGACTGCTACCGATTTTTAACAACACAAACAGAAGATTGCATAAATGAAAATAACAATAATTTTAATGAAAATAAAAATGATGGTATTGCATTTACTTCAAAATAGTTTAGACATAAATAAATTTTCTCGAAACAAATTACTTTTTAACACTACAGGAAAAATGTGCTTTATAAAATGTGAGATTTATAGGTACGCAAAACCAAATAGAATAAAACTAATTCAATTTTAATGCATCTTCAAAATTTATAATTATATCATGATTATTTTCCCGCATGTCTAAAGCTTTTTCTGATTGTCAAAAAACAATATTTCTTTGTTATTTCAATCTTCAAAAAGAACAAAAAAGCATTTTCTTCTTGTTTGTCGTTCCCGTATGTTTTAAATTATTCGTCATAAAAAATGGCTTTTTTACTGATTTCCCTGATTAGTTTTTTAGAGTTCATTCGTATGTATAAGAGGGGAAACGGAGGTTAATGTTCCTCCCCTTATTTTATATAAATGGGTTTTTCACGCTGAAATATCAGTTTTCGCTCAAAATTTAGATCTAGGGTCATTCTGATGAGGCGCCTTCGTGATTAGTATTAAGTGTTCATTCGATAAGTATAAAAAAGAGGAAGGGGGCTAATGCCCCTCCCCTTTATTTATATAAACGGGCTTTTCATGCAGAGTTATCAGTTTTCGTTAAAAATTTAGATATAAAATCATTCTGATGAGGCACCTCCGTGACTAGTATTAGGTGTTCAACGGATAAGTATAAAAAGAGGGAACGGAGGCCTAATGCCCCTCTTCTTAATTTATATAAGTGGATTTTTCATGCAGAATTATAAGTTTTTGTTCAAAATTTTGATATAGCATAATTCTGATGAGACACGCCTCCATGATTAGCATTAGGTGTTCATTGGATAAGTATAAATAGCAGAAACGGGGAGTTTATGCCCCTCCCCTTAATATATATAAGTTTTTTCATGCAAAAGTCATCAGTTTTCTTTCATAATTTAGATATAGGATCCTTTTGATGAGGAGCCTCCGTGTTAGTATTAGCTGTACATTGGATAAATATAAAGAGGGGGATTGGGGGGCTAATGCCCCTCCCTTGATTTATATAAATATATTTTTATGCAGAATTATCAGTTTTCGTTCAAATTTAGACATATGAACATTCTGATGATGGCACCGCCATGATTAGTTTTGGAAGTTCATTGGATAAGTATAAAGAGAGGGACGAGAGCTAATCCTCCACCCTTAATTTCGATAAATGTTTTTTTTTGATGCAGATGCATGAGATTTCATTAAAATTTTAGACGTGGGATCATTCTGATGAGGGCACGTCCATGATTTGTTTGCGAGATCATTGGATAAGTCTGAGCGGAGGGAAATGGGAGGTAACCGCTTAATTTAAGTTAATGGGCTTTTCATTCAGAACTTACCGATTTGCTTCAAATTCTGGATATAGGTTCATTTTGTTGAGATGCTTGTCTGATTGGTTTTGGGAATTCATTGGATAAGTATAAAGGGGGATTCAGTGGGATTAGCCTTCTTAATTTAGGCAAATGTTTTTCTTGCAGAATTAACCGATTTGCTTCATACTGATAAGATGCTTCCCTAATTAGCTGTTGGGTTCTTTTGTTAAGTGTAAAGAGGATACTTGCGATTACTTCCCCTTAAAATTAATAAGTATATTTTAAAATATTAGAAATATTCAATTTGCTTTTAATTTCGGATGAAAGTTCTTGTGATAAGCAGCGCTCTCGCTCCCTAACGCCATTGCGCCAAATTGCAACAAAATGCTCCATTTGGCGGGTAAAATAATAATCAGACTCACCAAATTGCGAGTGTTCAATTTCTACTCTTTTTGTGCGTGTGTATGTGAATATGTTCTTGTGTGCTGAAACAGTGGAAATTAACAAATAACCGCGTTAATGAACAGTTTGATGTCGCTTTGCATATATAACAGCACTATGCCATTTACATTGTTTTATTTATAGAGATACTGAGTGAACACCAATTTAATCGAGAAATAGTCAAAGACAGAAATGATTAAGTGATACATATTTATTTATTGCAGTTAATCACTATCTAATGTACCAGCGTCGTGCCGATTAAAACACAAACAAAATTACTCGTATCAAGTTCCAAACAGAGAAATTTTTGTTTCAATGGGGCGTTGAAATTAGTCATTCATCATACTATTTAACAGTGTATGCAAAGTAATGCGCCTATATGTCGACAATTTTTTCTGGAAAATTTATCCTCAATATAGCCATTTTTCTTTCACATTAAATATTTAATTAAATCTGTGATTTTTATTCATGAGAGTTCATAAGATTTGAATTGAAGAAAATGTTAATTAATGCCTATTCTGAGCATTTAACACGACAAGAAAAAAAATTCCAATTCTCATGAATTTCAACGGAATTAAAGAAAAGTCTTCTAGTTCAAAGTAACAGGCGTTAATGTAATTACACGATTGTATTAGGCGCAACGGAAGCTGAAGATTAATCTTATTTGTCCGAAAGATTTGCATGAGAAAATTGGCATAAGCTACTTCAAAAGAGAGATTATTTTTTAGTTATTAATTTCTTTTCAAGTAGAAAAACTAGTCGTTGGGGGCCACCGTAATACTTACCCATCATGGATGTGTATATGAAAATAAAACATGTGAAACTATTTATACAATGCATTGCAATTCATAAACATAATTTAAATATTGTTAATATACATAGTAATGCTATATTAAAGAACTGCTGACGTACCAATTTCGACAAATTATATAAAACGCCAAACTACTCAAATAGTACCGAACTGCGTAAAAGAAACATCCTTATAACTCCAAAAATAATAATTCTATTAACTAACAATTAGCTGCGTCGAATTAAGCGTCTCATTTCCAATTAAAATGTACTTCTGAATTGAAATTTGAATGAAATACAGGGTCATGAAAAATCGAAGAATGTGGAAAACAAGATTACAAATATCTCGGCAACTAATTATCCGATCGACTTCGTTCTATATGTAAAATGTGTGTTATTTTATTGCCTTTTACGTCCATTCCTTAGAACAAAAAAATTCGAAAATTTTGATATACCTTTCATCAGAACGAATTATTCGAGAGTCCGAAAAAAATACTTCCGGATAATCGAGGTTGCTGATATTAAATAGGGTTCGTCCCATTCTTACATACTAACTACATACAAAATTTCAAGTCTCTATCTCAATTTGTTCGGGAGATAGAGCGTTTACAGACAGACAGACAGACGGACGGACGGCAATTTTTTTTTCTAAAAATATGTTTTTCGGAATCTCCACTATCTAAAACGTGTAAATCCGTAAAAGAAATTTTTTCGATTTTCAAAACGATTGCAAGACTTACCCTATACTACGTATGATGGGTAAGTAAAAGGAGTATCGAATAACTATCCAGTTTATTATATTAAGTATAATAAATCCTTAAAAAAACATTTTATTGTTATTTCCAAATATGTTTTCTATCTTTTCAATTTTAATTTTCTGATTAATTTTAAACGGGTTTTTTTTCTCAGTAATTCGCATTCTATGTAACAGCTGTAAAATTGTAAAATATATTTTCAATACATTGTAATGAATGAATTCTCTTTCACATTAAACATTTAATTAAATCTTTGAATTTTATTCATGAGATTTCTTAAGATTTAAATCGAGGAAAATGTTAATTAATACCAAATTCTGTGAATCTAACAATTCCAGCTCCTGCGAATTTCAACGGAATTAAGAAAAGACCTCTAGTTCAAAGTAACAGGCGTTAAAGTAATTACACGATTGTTTTGGGCGTAACGGAAGCTGAAGATTAATCTTGTTTATCTGAAATGTTTGCATGAGTAAATTGACATGAACTACTGGAAAATTGAAAGATGTTTTGTTATTTAGCTTCTTTTCGAGTAGAAAAAAAGTATTAAACTATCGCGTTCATTATATTAATTATAGAAAATTTTTAAAAATAATTTTATTATTATTCTACATATGTTTTCTATTTTTTAAAGTGGTCCGGGACACAAACATTTTCAAATTTTTCTAAAAGAATATTATTGCAATAAAAATTTATTTGTTTCTTAATGTTTATAATGATGTTTAAATCATATTTATATTTCAATTAGAAGAAGAAATATTATGTTTTTTGTTTTGGTTTCTTTAAAAAATCTAGAATTCAAGCAGTGATTGTCATAGAAATGATTTCTATAGAAAATGCGTTTTTCTTTTTCATGGATATTTTCAGAATTTTTCAGGTTTAAATTGTTATAATTAAAGAACCATTAAAGCTAAGTGTTTCAAGCTTGGAATATGTGTTTTTTGTATTTTGATTCAGCAAATTTGAAAAAAAAATATTTACTTTTGAAAATATGATTTTATAAAATACGTTATATCATTTTATATCAAATTTTTCCTTTAAATATTTTTAATTTTTTTTCTTAATATTTTCAAAAATACTGAATCAAAATTAAAATTTAGATATTTTTAATGTTTTTAATTAATATTTTTAAAAATACTGAACCAAACTTAAAATTTAGATATTTATGTTCATTTAAATGTAAAAAATTGAAATTCTAGGTATACCGTAATTTCGGGTGTATAAGCCGCAGATCAAACAATTCTTTTTCGACCCAGAATTTTTTAAGAAACAAATATAACTAGTTAGATCGCCGTAAATATTTGTCTTCAATCACTAAATAAGATTTCTGGGTCCAAAAAGGATTGTTTGATCCGCGGCTTATACACCCGAAATTACGGTAATAAATTTAATTATAACAATTTTAAATTACCAAACATTTTTAATAAATCTTAAATTTTAAATTTAAAAAATTATGAGAAGTTTTATCATGTGATTTAGTTTCCAAAAATATGGCTAATCATCACAAAAAGTTCAAAATTCCATAATTCAAAGTTCCAAAACTCCATAAATGAAAATTATTTTAAAATGTGTCCTGGACCCCCTTAAATTTATTTTTTCTGATCAATTTTAAACTTTTTTTTTATTAATCGCAATCAATGTAACGAAACGTACGGGTCCTCGAATTTCAAGAATAGGAAATGTTTTGGTATCAGTATTTTCTTATAAAAACTTTCTTATAAAACTGGCGACATTATGCGCGTTTTAACTAAATTTATTTTATTTTATTTCAAAAAATGACCTGTAAAATAACGGTATCCGTACGAACCATGTAAAAGATCATGATAAGAATCAGATGCAGAAAGATGTAATCTGTACAATTACCTTTCAATATTAACTAAACATGTGCGAGTGACCTGAATATGTGCTCTTAACAGAGACAGGCAAGAATTAAATAAAGACTAATTGATCCATTTGTAGTGCAATAAATTACTTGTAACTGAAATAAACCGATGGGTAAATCTGCGACGCCTGCAATTAAATAAACCCTTTCCGGCACGGGCAAAATATGTTAATGAAATGAGAAATTATCAACTGACACCGGAATTTACGAACGATTTTTACTTTCTTCTATCTTTAGAAGAAGAAAGTATTGTATTCATGAAAATTTTCGACTTCCGGTTTTCGACGGATTTATACGTTTTAGAAGGTCCTGAATACGTTTTGACTATTTTTAGAAAATGTCTGTCTGTGAGTCTGTGTGTCTGTGAGTCTGTGTGTCTGTGTCTCTATCTCAAGAACTAATGCACAGAATTTCATCAAACTTCAGATTCTGTGACCCTGTGATATACATAGATGCTGATTACGTTTTGGTGTAAATTGGCCAGTAGATGGCGCTGCTATGCCACGTTTTTCATGATTTTTATGATAGCTATATTTCAAGAACTAATGCACAGAATCTCACCAAACTTCAGATTCCGCGATACCTTGAGATACATAGCCGCTGATAAGGTTTTGGTGTGAACTGCCCTATAGGTGGCGCTGCTATGCTACATTTTGCACGATTTTTGCGATAGCTATATCTCAAGAACTAATGCAGAGAACTTCATCAAATTTTAGATTCTGTTACACTAGAATATATAACATAATTAGACGCTGATTACATTTTGGTATTAACCTTGTAACAGTTGGTGCAGCTATGCTGCATTTTGCACGATTTTTCCGATAGCTATATTTCAACAATCAACGCACAGAATTTCATCAAACTTCAAATTTTGTTACGAAATGACATATAACATAATTACACGATGATTACGTTTTGTTATAAATCCTTCAACTGATGGTGCTCCTATGCTATATTTTACACGGTTTTTTTTTAAACTAGCTATATTTCAAGAACTAATGCACAGAATTTCATCAAACCTCAGATTCTTTTACACCATAACATAATAGGGCGCTTTTTTACGTTTTGGCATAAATTGTCCAAGATATGGTGTTGATGTGCTACGTTTTGTAAATTTTTTGTTATAACTATATCTCAAGAACTAATGGACGAAATTCCATCAAATTTCAGATTCTGTTAGGTCTTGACATAAATAGATGCTTATCAGGTTTTAGTATAAATTACCCAACATGAGGCACTGCTAAGCTCATTTTCTCAGAATATTAATTAAACTTTGCGTTTTAGACTTTTCGGATACCAGAATCTAAGTAGGCTAGGTCAAATGTTCGAGGAAATTCGATAGTGGGTAATTTTGGGGTCACCACGTTTTTTTTAAATATTAAAATGTACTTATGAGATAGAAGAAAGTTTTGGGATTGACACATCCAACTAGTTTTATATAGCTTGAATGCCTTAAACTTTTATGATAAAAGCAAAATTTTGCTAAAATATTACTGGTGCCGCTAGCAAGTTTGGAATTAAAATTAGGTATCCCAGACCGGGCACAGTGTGTCGGAAAAGGTTAAATAAAAACAATAAATGAGTAAGAAATTTGAAGGGTTTAACCACTTAATGGTCGCATTAAATTACGATTTAACCCATTAGTGCCTAGCGTCCCTTTTTAAGGACGCTTCAAAAGGTGTATTCAGCACTGTTTTTGACACCGGTAAAAAAGAAAAGCAATAATTGTTTTATTTAAACGATGCATTTTCGTGATTAATGAACTAAACTTAAATCTTCTAAATATAATGGTGCCAACCAAATAAAATTTACGCAAAAGATGCTGGGCACGAATGGGTTAAAAATTCAAATTAATTATTCCCACCTCTTTTTTGAAAGAAAATATTTATCCTATTTAATGACAAGTAAAATGGTAACTAATTACAGATTAAAACTAATTACACTTTTTTATATAAAACTGGTGTGAATCAAATAATTCTTAATAAAAGCCGTGAAGCTTGCAGCCCGTGAATGTCTTGAGCGCGACGATTAAGTGGTTAAGTCGGAGATTCATAAAATGATTCGCGAAAGAAATGACAAAAGTAAAAAAAAACTAGTCGTTGGGTGCCACCGTAATACTTACCCATCATGGATATGTATATGAAAATAAAACACGTGAAAACTATTTATACAATGCATTGCAATTGCAAAACAAAATTTATATATTGTTAATATACATAGTAATGCTCTATTAAAGAACTGCTGATGTACCAGTTTCGACAAATTATATAAAACGCCAAACTACTCAAGTAGTAGCGAACTGCGTAAAAGAAACATCCTTATAACTCCAAAAATAATAATTTTATTAACTAACAATTAACTGCGTCGGATGAAGCGTCTCATTTCCAATTAAAATATACCTTTGAATTGAAATTTGAATGAAATACAGGGTCATGAAAAATCGAAGAATGTGGAAAACAAGATTACAAATATTTCGGCAACTAATAATCCGACCAACTTCGTTCTATATGCAAAATGTCTGTTATTTTATTGCCTTTTAAGTCCATTCCTTAGAACAAAAAAATTCGAAAAATTTTATATACCTTTCATCAGAACGAATTTTTCGAGAATCCGAAAAAAATAGTTCCGGATAATCGAGGTTGCTGATATTAAATAGGGTTCGTCCCATTCTTACATACTAACTACATACAAAATTTCAAGTCTCTATCTCAATTTGTTCGGGAGATAGAGCGTTTACAGACAGACAGACAGACAGACGGACGGCAAAATTTTTTTTTCTAAAAATATGTTTTTCGGCATCTCCACTATCTAAAACGCGTAAATCCGTCAAAAATTTTTTTTCGATTTTCAAAACGATTGCAAGACTTACCCTATACTGCGTATGATGGGTAAGTAATAAATAAAACCTCATCCCCCAATAGAAAAAAAGCATACACTCTGATCATAATAATCAGATCATCAAATCATTATCATACCATAAGATAACGTTAACACACTATTATCATAATTATTTACTGAATTTTATTTTATTTGGGGTTTTTTAACTTAACATTTTCATTGCTGAAAGAATGTTAACTTTATATTCTCAATCAATATGTATAAATTATTTTTTAACGATGTAAAGGAATATTTCCTTTTGTTCCCAAAATAAATTAAAAAACCTGTGAAATATAAGTATTTTGTACGTCTTCAGTAAAATTAAAATATAATCTTTAATATGAAAATATTAAAAATAGTATCATTATTTTGTAAAGTAATATCCAGATTAAAAAGTTCTTTTTTGAGTTTGCATTTTCTTATTAAAATTCTAATTAATCCTTGTAATTTATTCATGAGTATTTTTGAAATATGAATCGATAAAAAAATCAATTAATACCATTGTATAAATATCTAACAAATGAAAAAAGACAATGCCTGTTGCCACGATTTTTAATTGAATAAAAGAAAAGTCTTCTAAGTATAATGATGGGATTTTAACACATTACTCAATCTTTTCAGCGTAACGAAAGCTCATATTAATCGTGCTTATCTTAAAGCTTTGCGTAAAAATTATATAATACACAAAAACTTTGTATTCGAAATCAATATTTATAAGTTATTTTTCAACGGTGTACAATAATGTTACTTTTGTTTCCGAGATAAATAAAAAAAACACTACAAAATAAAAAGACTTTTTACATATTCTGTAAAATTGTAGAATAATCTTTAATAAATATAAAAATATTAAAAATTGTATAGTTAATGTTTAAAGAACTATCTACATTAAAAAGTTCTTTCTCGAGTATGCATTTTCATAATAAAAATTCAATTAATTGATGTAATTTATTCATGAGCAATGTTGAAATATGGAAAAATCAATTAGTACCATTCTATAAATATCTAATAAGTAAAGAAAGAAATACATGTTGCCATGTTAGTTAAATTTTCATTACTGAAAGAACTTTAACTTTGAATTCTCAATCAATATTTACAAGTTATTTTTTAATGGTGCACATTAATGTTACTTTTATTTCCAAAATAAATTTAACAACCTTTAAAATAAAAGGATTTTTTACATCTTCTGAAGATGTAATTTACTGAAGACTTCCATAAAACTGAAAGATAATCTTTCATAAATATAAAAATATTAAAATTATTATTATTATCTAAAAAACTATTAGTCCAGGCATTTGGTAAAAAATAAATGCAAGTTTTGGTGTAGTTTTGATTCTTGGCTCCCTTTATGTTTTTTGGATCGCTGAACACGAATCTGGCATTATCCAACAAAATTTTTCCCCGGAAACAAGTTTTTTGGCAAAAAACGTGGCCTTTTTTTCGTTTTTTCTAAATTACTCCAAAATTATGCATTTCACGTAAAAATCATCAATACATAAATTAAAGAGCACAAAATTTCCTACATTTTATGTAATAAAAGTGTTTTTCTCTGATCAATAATTTAGCCGTGAGAGAGTCGCAAAAATGGGTGAGAAAAGCAAAAAATTCTGAAAAACGTGAATTTTATTTTTTATGCGTCGCACAGTGCCCCGTACATTGATGAAACATGAAAAACAACCATTTTACGCAAATTTTTCCCACTTAATAATACTAAATGTATTATTATTGACTATATTTTATTAATATGATGTTCATTGTGTCTTTCATTACAAAAAAATAAATAAAAATGAACATGATCAAAATTTTCATTTGCTATTATAAAATAATAGTTCCCATTTGCACTTTCCCCTTTGATTGAATGGGTGCAAGTGTGAAATAATGTTGGTCAAGTGCTTACCCCCGCATCCCATGTCCACGTTCAGTGGAATACTAACCCCCCCCCCCCCCATTCCCCACCAGTCTCGCCTCTGTTGGAAATATGCGTCGCACAGATCACTAGCTTATTAGAAGGACACATTACTTTCAGTTTCAATATACAACTGCTTAGTTATATTTAGTAATTCACTGTTTGTGTCTTCGTGAATACAGTAAACATCTAAAATTATTTTGCGCCATGTCGCTGTGTTTTATTTCTGACTCTCCTTTAGAAGAGGGACCGTCAGTAAAAGTTAGTCGAGATATTGCAGCGTAATCAAGGCAAGTACTGAAAGATAGGATGGAAAGGCAGTTTTCCTAAAGGGGAAACCTCAATAGATGTGTATTTTAAGTGTAGCATACGTAAATGAATGGATGGTTACTGCTTACGTGAAGAAGATTGAGGAACAAAGTGCTCTCAAATTTTAAGATCATCAACTCCTCAGTTTAATTTTCGAACTAATTGCTTTATATGTGGACTGTGCATTTCGGAAGAGTTCATTGCAACACAAGCGAAAAATCCACCAAGCTAACGCAATACTGTATACAGAAGGAGACACATGGGATTCAAAAATACAATTTTGAAAGCAGCAAGAGCTCGCAATGATGATTATGGGGGGGCTATAATTCAGCGCACCGAACCACTGAATGATTTGATCGCAGCAGATGCTCAATACTACATCAAATGTTTTAAATATATTTATGGGACGCCGAAGATCCAAGAGGAGAAGAAACGTGATCCATTTGCCGAGGCAATCGACAGAGCAATACAAAGTATCTACGATTTCCTTGAAAATCATGATGACGAGTGAAGACGTGAAGAGCTAATGATACAGGTTACAGAGAGTTATCAACCTGATATGAGAGCTGTAAAGTTTAACCTCATTGAGAGGTATGGAGAGGATATACTGATCACAAAGAATCAGGAAAAAATGTCCATTGTGTGCTTCAAGAATATAGGAAACAAGATACTGACTAATGTATGGTATCAGCAAACATGTAAATCTGATCAAGATGAGAGGCTCCAAGTGGTTGAAGCAGCAGCAAAAATTATTTGCGAAGACATCAGATACAAGATTTGCTTCCCGAAACTGCAACAACATCGCAGTTGTGTGTCAAAACGAAGAGGATGAGTTAGACTTTGAAGCCGATCTGGAAATGGATTGTCCACACAATGAATCAGAGGACCCAATGGAAGGGGAAATAGGCATGCTGCAAGGTATCAAATACCTACTATTAAAAAAACTTTTATTTATAATATTGATAGTTATAAAAACACCCACTAGTTCCATTCGTCTATTTTCTATTTTGTAGATGTCGGTGAAAAGCAGGGACCCTCAAATAAAAGAAAGCGGAAATAGTACTTTGTTTTTTAAGTAAATGTACTTACTAATGTACATAATTATTTATAATTAAATAATAATTCATAATGAGTCGTCGTTCTTATTGTTAGCAACTTCATTGTAAAATATAATCGATCATATTATCTTCAGAATCATTTAAAGTAAATCTTTGCGAAAAATGGTCAGTTTTCATGTTAAAACTATGTACAGTGCCATAATTCTTATTTTCTGGATTTTTTTTATTTTCATACCCACATTTTAAACTTCGAGAACTTTAAGAACTGGAATCCGTGTCAGCTTTTTTATGTTAAAGCCTGTTTTAGTTATTTTATTTACATAATTTAAAAGTCTAATTAAGAAATTATTACTATTATTATTTTGTAATAGCAAATGAAGATTTTGATCACAGATATGTTCATTTTTATTTATTTTTTTATAATGAAAGAAGCAATGAAAATCAGATTAATAAAATATAGTCAATAATAATACATGTATTATTTTTAAGTGGGGAAAAATTGCGTAAAATGGTTGTTTTTCATGTTTCATCGATGTACGGGACTGTAATTCACGTTTTTCAGAATTTTTCATTTTTCACACCCATTTTTGCGGCTCTCTCACGGCTAAACTATTGATCAGAGAAAAAATACTTTTATTACATAAAAAGTAGGAAATTGTGTGCTCTTTAATTTATGTATTGATGACTTTTATGTGAAATGCATAATTTTGAAGTTATTTAGAAAAAACGAAAAAAAAGCCACGTTTTTTGCGCGTTTTTTGCCAAAAAAACGTGTTTCCGGGGATATATTTTGTGTTCAGCGACTCAAAAAACATAAAGGGAACCAAAAATCAAAACTACACCAAAACTTGCATTTATTTGTCCTTTTTGAGCACTTAATGCCTGAACTATATCCACATTTAAAAGTTCTTTCTGAAGTATGCATTTTCATATTAAAAATCATATTTATCCGTGTAATTTATTCATAAGCATTGTTGAAATATGGATCAATAAAAAAATCAATTGATATCATTCTCTAAATATCTAACAGGTAAACAAAGACAATGCATGCTGCCAGGAATTTTAATCGAACAAAAGAAAAGTCTTCTAAGTACAATGTGAAGGCGTTAGCATAGTTACTAAACTCTTTAGGGCTTAACGGGAGCTAAAATTAATCGTGTTTATCTGAAGCATCGTGTCATATGTGCGTAAAAAATGGCACATATGACATTGATACACAACAAAAATTATACACAACAAAAATTTGTATTCTCAGTCAATATGAATAAGTTATTTTTTAACGGTGTACAGTAATGTTATATTTGTTTCAAAAATAAATTAAAAATTCTTTAAAATAAAAGAATTTTGTACTTCTTCAGTAAAATTGAAAGATAATCTTTCATAAATATTAAATATTAAAAATATTAATATTATTTTCTAAAGAACTCTCCACATTAAAATGGTATTTCTCAAGTAACATTTTCACATTAAAAATCCAATTTATCCATATAATTTATTCATGAACATTGTTGAAATATGTGTCAATGAAAACATTAGTCAATACCATTCTATAAGTATCTAACAAGTAAAGAACTAAATACATGTTGCCAGAGGCGCCAACTCACATGGGCCCATGGGGCTCGAGCCCCCCCCCCCCCCGTAATAATATAATCGCTGCACGTATGCAATTTTCATTAATTTACTTTGTCATTTATTTATTTATTTATTTAATTGCAGAAATAAAATTTGGCTTCATTGATGTTCTCCAAATAATTTTGTTTGCAAAATAATAAGTTCATCAACTAGACTTACAGGATAACGGAAAACTTCTTTAGCGGATGTAGTATTAAACTTCTCTCAAAGACAGATTTTCTACATATTTTGCATCAGATCTGCATTGTATTTTAATTTCACTTTAATTAATAATTAATAGCCTACAATTTAATATTTTTGAGTTATAGTTATTTATTTAAAAGTAAAAATTTTTATGCTATTTATAATAAATATTAATTTGTTTATAAGGCAGAACCTATGTTAATATAATTTAATTAAACTATGCTAAATTTATATTTTACTTCAAAAAATTGTAATTTGACTTCGAATTATCCTTTTGAGTGCGTTCGTAATTATGTAAATACGTAACACCTTTAGTTGTCGTTGAGTCCGTCCGTCCGCATATAACAAAATCCGTCCGCAAAGAACTGCCCAACCGAATCGTTTGAAATTTAAAATATATAATTATCACATCATTTTGTCGAGTCATTTCAAATTTTATGAGAATCGGATGCATGGGTCAATTACAGGGACAATCAAAAGTATTCCGTTACATTACTATCAATGGTGAAAAATGTTTCAAATGCATTTTAATGATATTACACTCATTCGAATATAGTAGAATACATGAGCCTATGAAGTATATATATATATATATATATTAAAACATACATTCTGTACAATCTGTGATGCAAAGAATGTTTATTATTAAATTACGGGGCCACAAAAAAGTATTCCACTACATAATACTATCCGGGAAAGCATTGCTTGGGTCGTGTGTTAATTATATTAAACTATTTCACATTTTATGAATATGATATACATTGCTGAGGTGTAATAAAAGTTTCTTCCTGTATTACAGGAACACAAACAAGATTACGACCACTAATGCTACATCTAAAGTACTGTATATTATAACAGCAAGATCTGAATTTTTTTCTAAACATCGTTATCATCCGAACGCACCTCATTTTCGACTCTTCACGTGCAATTTCCAACTTGTTGTTTATTGGTTCCTTCTCCATCCTTCTCTACCCACACACGCAGTAAGAAGAAAAATTGTAAGTAATTCTACTGAAAACATTTTAAATTATCCCAATACTTTATAAAAGGTGGCACTACTGCATATTGCCATGTTAGGTAATATTTTCATTGCTGAAAGAATTTTCACTTTTCAATCAATGTATTTTCAATCAACATTTATAAGTTATTTTTAAAGGCGTACATTAATGTTACTTTTGTTTCCAAAATAAATTTAACAACCTTTAAAATAAAAGGATTTTTTACATCTTCAGTAAAATTGAAAAATATTTTTTTATAAATATAAAAATATAAAAATTATTATTATTATTTTCTAAAGGACTATTCACATTAAAAATTTCTTTCTCAATTATACATTTTCATAATAAAAATCCAATAAATCCATGTAATTTGTTCACGAGCATTGTTGAAATATGGATCGATGAAAAAATCAATTAATATCATTCTATAAATTTCTATCAAGTGAAAAAAGACAATGCCTGTTGCCATGTTAGTTAACATTTTCATTGCTGAAAGAATTTTAACTTTGTTTTCTCAATCAATATGTATAAGTTTTTTTTTTCTTTTTTTTTTTAGGTATAATGTTTCTTTGGTTTCCGGAATAAATTTAATAAAAAGAATATTGCCCAGTTAAATTGATGGCATTCAGCTCACAGTCTACGCATACTATTTGTATATTACAGCCTTATATTTTCAAGAGTTAATTCCGTTCAAAAAAGAAATTAAGGGGAGGGGAGAGATCGGCTCCCTCCATTTCCCCGTTTAATACGTAATCATTGAACTCCTTAAACTAATCAGCGATGTGATTTATCATATAAAATATATTCATGAAAGACACATTTATATCAATTAAGGGGAGGGGCATTAGACCTCCGTTTCCATCTTTATACTTATCAAATGAACACCTAATATTAATCACGGAGGCGTCTCTTCAGAATGGTCCTATATCTAAATTTTGAACAAAAACTGATAATTCTGAATGAAAAACCCATTTATATTAATTAAGGTGAGGGGTATAACCCCCGTTCCCCCTCTTTATACTTATCTAATGAATACATAATACTAATCACGGAAGTGCCTCATCAGAATGATCCTAAATCTAAATTTCGAACGAAAACTGATAATTCTGCATGAAAAACCCATTTATATAAATTAAAGGGAGGGACATTAGCCCCCGTTTCCCTTGTTATACATATCGAATGAACTCCAGAAACTAATCAGGGAAGCGCCTTATCAGAGTACACATATAGCCAAAATTTCAAGTGAATCGGATATTTTTATCGCAAGATATCGCATTACACACACACGCACATACAGAACGGACAGGCACATAAGCTCCCAGGCTTTGATAGCCTGTGAGCTAAAAACCAGTAAAATAAAAGAATCTTTTACATCTTCAGTAAAGATGAAAGATAATCTTTAATAAGTATAAAAATTTTAAAGAAATTTTATAGTTATTTTCTAAAGAACTATCACAATTAAAAAGTTCTTTCTCGAGTATGCATTTTCATATTAAAAATCCAATTAATCTATGTAATTTTTTCATGAGCATTGTTGAATTTTACTCAATGAAAAAATCTATTAATGCCATTCTATAAATATCTAAAAAGTAAAAAAAGAAATACATGTTGCCATATTAGTTAACATATTCATTGCTGAAAGAATTTTAACTTAGTTTTTTCAGTCAATATGTATAAGTTACTTTTTCACGGGGTACAGCATAGCTGCCACTTTTTACGCATTTCTCCTACCACAAAAATTTTATAGTAAAAATTGTCATGTTTAATCGTTGAAATCTTATGATTAGACGAATGAAAAATCTTTGTACAATTTTAGTGGTAGCAAAAATGCGTAAAAGGTGGCAGCTATAGTGTACAGTAATGTTTCTTTTGTTCCCAAAATAAATTTAAAAACAAGTAAAATAAAAGCATCGTTTACATCTTCAGTAAAGATGAAAGATAATCTTTAATAAGTATAAAAATATTAAAAAAATATATAATTTTCTAAAGAGCTATTCACATTAAAAATTTCTTTCTCGAGTATTTGTTTTCATATTAAAAAACCCATTTAATCCATGTAATTTATTCATAAGCATTGTCGAATTATGAATCGATAAAAAAAAAAAAAAAAAAAAAAAAAAAATCAATATTATTCTGTAAATTCCTAACAAGTAAAGAAAGACAATGCATGGTTGCACGATTTTTAATGGAATGAAAGAAAAATCTTCCAAATACAATGAGGAGGCGTTAACATAATGACTACAATCTTTTGGGCATAACGGATGCTAAAATTAATCTTGTATTTATATAAAAGCTTTGCGTAATTAAAGAAGAAAAAAAGTAATACACAACGAGCATGAAAAAGTTTATTCATGACTAAATATATTAAATTTGATTTCATTTGGAGTTTTTAAACTTAATATTTACCTTGGTGAAAGAATTTTAACTTTGCATTCCCAATCAATATGTATAAGTTATTTTTATCTGTGTACAATAGTGTTACATTTGTTTTTAAAATAAATTTAAAAATCTATAAAGTAAAATGATTCTTTACAACTTCAGTAAAATTGAAAGATAATCTTTAATAAGTATAAAATTATTAAAAATAGTATCATTATTTTCTAAAGAACTATCCACATTAAAAAGTTCTTTCTCGAATATGAATTTCCGTATTAAAATCCAGTTAATCCATAAATTTATTCATGAGCATTGTTAAAATATGGATCGATAGAAAAAAATCAATTTTTGAGAAATTTCTATTCTATATTGTTTCTATTCTATATTGTTCTATATTCTATATCTATTTTGAGAAATTTCCATTCTATAAATATCTAACAAGTAAAGAAAGACAATGCATGTTGCCACGATTCTTAATCGAATAAAAGTCTTCTACGTACAATGTGGAGGCGTCAACATAATCAAAAAATTCTTTTGGGCGTAACGGAAACTAAAATAATCTTGTTTATCTGAAGATTTTGGGTGAGTAAAAATGACATGTTACACAACAAACAAGAAAAAGTTTCTTCATTATTTTATATTTGTTTTACTTACAAAAGAATGCATCAAATGAAAACAAATTTATCGAATTAATCAGAACAAATTCTACAAGGTTTTTTATTTTTACTTATTTATTTATTGTACAGGGTGATTCTAAATTTATGGTGCAAATTTTAACCATTTCCAGCACAGTACTTCAATTCTTGGCGCACCTAATTTTAATTTCAGGCTTGCAAATGGCACAAAGAATATTTTAATAAAATTTTGCTTTTACAATAAAATCTTAAATTAATAATTTATCATTTTGCAAACAGAATTTGCCTGTGCCGGAAACGGTTAAGGCCTGGTACACTATAATAACCATTTATTGCATAGTAATGTATGGCGGCTAGAGAGGCACTGAGGTACAAACACCAGGGGCTAACTTGGCCCTATTTTTTATTTTAAAATTTTCTTTCCCACCTGAAATTTATTATTTTGTTCTATAGATTTTTTAAGACACCAGCTTATGATTACATAAAGAAAAAAATCTTTTTTGAAAATGTCTGGTATGAAATCTAAATTTTTGTATTAAATATGTATTTTGTATTTTGTTTCTTTTCATGTACCGGGTGATTCAAAAATCAGGACGAACTTTAAAAATGAATAATTCGAAAACGAATCAAGATATATAGATAACGGTTTGAACCAAACGGATGCAAAAGAAACCGGGTTTTGTGTGGTAAGGAAAAAATAGTTCTGTGGGAGACCAGCAGATGACTTTATAGTGTGTTATTGAACCAAAAGATGTTTTACAAATGAAAGTATGTTGAACACTTGCAAGTAAGCTTAATTAGAGTTAATTAGTACTGCAATAAAAGTTCAATGTGATGTCCATAAATCAGAAGGACGCATGTGAGACAAGGTACCACACCGTTCACATCATTTAGTAACATTCTTTGCGATATGGCAGACATATTTTGGCGGATGGCATCTATCAGTGCTGCTGGTTATGCCGGTCGGCCGTGGTACATTTTTGACTTCAAAAATCTCCACAGCCAAAAGTCACAGAGTGAGAAACCGGTCTGTGTGACTTCCTTGAAAAAAAATGGACCAATTATGAAATCCGCAGTGAAACCACACCAGACAGTCACTTTTGCATGTTGCAAGGCTACCTCAAAAAATTACAATAGAACAATTTTTTTCATTGTTACACAAAACTCGGTTTCTTTCCCATTCGTTTGGCACAAACCGTACCTTTGTATCTTGATTCGTTTTCAAATTATTCATTTTTAAAATTCGTCCTGACTTTTGGATCACCCGGTATTTTCTATGTTGATAGATTAACCACTTTATCGTGGGGTTTTTTTAATTCAAAAATTTTGATTTCATACTGTGAATTTTAAATGCAGAATTAATCTTTGCGTAATCAGAAGATATCTATTTTAAATAGAGAAAAGAATAATATAGGTATTTTGTGACGGCCGATTATCTACGCTAGGGATATAGGCCCAGGGGGAGGGATGCCCTTCGTGGGGGTCTTTCTAAGGGAACCTAACCCGTATTTACGCAAGGTTCGAAGAAAACCACGAAAACTCCGAACGGTTAGGCCGACGGCCGCGTTTGGGTTCGAACCCAGCACCTGCCGTCTACCAGTTGAGAGGTCAGACCCTCTCGGCCACTGGTGGGGCCCGAATAATATAGGACTTTCTGGTATGAATGTGAAACTCTGAAATAAAAAATATGACTAAATTAGTCCATTGGTGTTTGAACCTCAACGCATCAATTGTGCCAATATGTTCCTGTACCATAAATGATTGATACAGTGTCCTGTACCAGCCCTTGAAATTTGTACCATGAATTTTGTATCGCCCTGTATTTATCATTTCCTTTTATTAGTTTTGAATATAAACTTAAATTTTAACTCTTTAAGGAACAATTTTTCATATACTTGACACAAATTAAATAAAATTTTGTCTCATAAGTTTAAAATATAATTAAGAGAAAGAAAATGTTATTTCCAATTATTATTTATTTTCAATCTGATGTTTGGTGTGTTAAGAAAACTCAAAATCGCGATAATATAAATCAACTACTTTTTGTACTATAAAAATCCGTTAAGTATTTACTTCGTAGAGGTATATTTTATATAAATATCTAATAAATAAAGAAAGACAATGCATGTTGCCACGATTTTTAATTGAACAAAAGAAAAGTCTTCAAAGTGCCATGAGGATTCATTAACATAATTCGTAAATTCTTTTGGTAGCGGCCCCACCAGTGGCCGAGAGGTTCGGACCTCTCAACTGGTAGACGGCAGGTGCTGGGTTCGAACCCAATCGCGGCTGTCGGCCTAACCGTTCGGAGTTTTCGTGGTTTTCTTCGAACCTTGCGTAAATACGGGTTAGGTTCCCTTAGAAAGACCCCCACGAAGGGCACTCCCCCCTGGTCCTATATCCCTAGCGTAGATAATCGGACGTCAAAAATTAACCAACCAACCTAACCAACCTTTTGGGAGCAACGGAAGTTAAAATTGTAGTTTGAAAAAGAATGCAGTTTGGAAAAATACTTTTTTATATCAAATACGCTTAAAGGAGAGAAACGTTTCATCTTGAACTTGTTTTGGGTAAATATAATTTAAATAACTTTAATTTTGCCAGTTTTAGTTTGTTTTAAGTATAATTTTGTTATATCGACATTTGTATGCATTTATATCCAAATTTAACCATCGGAATTTGCGATAACGAAATTCATAATTTAAATTTATTAAAATTGTTTCAAGCTCAAAGTCCAATTGAGCATTGTCAAAGCAATTTCGTTGCTATGGAAACATCTGGTTTTTAATTTTGAATACGCTTAAATGTATGAATATAATTTTTTTCAATATGAATTTTTTGTATATGAAAATATTTTTCCAGTGATGAATTAAACGCTATAGCAACAAACAATATATATATATATATATATATATATATATATATATATGAAAGGATAAAAACTAATCCCTTTCTAAAACTTTAATTTAAAATTAAAATTCAAAAGTTTAAAGTTCCCAATTAATATTTTAAACTTTAATTCTTAAGCTTAAAGCTATTTTGCCCCTGGTAACTTTCTTTCCCAGCCTAACATTTATTGCTTTCAGAGATCAATTTTGAACGTTTCTTAAGATTAAAATTGATGATTTAAGCGCTTTTTGCATCCATTTGTGGTTAGGGCTTCATATGTCATCGACCCGGGAATTGTGCAGGCTCTGACCACATATCAATCAAAAGCTAAAGAACCAATTAAATTAAATGTACCTCCCTAATTCACAACTCTGCCCTCTGCTGGAAAATATTACAATCCCCGACATATTAGCAAGAACACGCGCGAAAAACGAAAGATTTAGCAGTATTTGAGAAGCCTGCAGAACCTACGGCAATGTAAATCTCCATAATACACGTAAACGGCTCGGGTGACCTCCGACCGGACTCGCGAATCTATTTGTAAGCTGAGCGGCCGAATAAAAAGAGTTCGAACCAACAAAAGGTTCCCGAGTCCAAGTTATTAAGCCACGACTAAAACACCTGAAGTCGTTACATATATATATATATATATATATGTATGTATGTATGTATGTATGTATGTATGTATATGTGTGTGTGTGTGTGTGTAAAATAATAATATGACGATTTGCTGTAATAATATATAGATTTTCGTCGAATAACATCTTTGCTATAATAGGAAGTCGATTTACAGTTTTAGCAGCCGTAGTTGGAAGCCATGGGCTTGTGTTCCTTGGGAGTTTCTCCAATAAAAATAATAACAAAATCAGTTTTTAGTTCCATATTTTATTAGAGCAAGCCATAAGTTATTCCACTTGTCAACCTTTCACATATCTATCACTACAACATTCGCTCTCCAAGTTACGTCATTTCGGTGTTCTAAATTATCGGAAAAAATGAGACGGGCGACCTAGAAGTTCAAGAGGCAGATTCAAGAGGCATTCTGAATGCTCCGACAACCTAGAATGAATTTCAAAACTCAAACGGAAAAACTAGCCCCTCCTCAGACTGCGTCAGTAAATTAAAAATCCAATTAGGATTTACTTCGAGGCTACGCGTCATAAATCATCACCGCTGATTGGTATAAGAGGCATGGTCTTCCCGTAGGAACTCAATTATGTCTCGTAAATAGACTAACCTGCTAACATATCCGCGCATTAACACAGAGCAGACGATCAATAAAAAATAAAATTAAAAATCTCGATAATATTCTAAAAAGGAAAAATATTACGAAATCGCTTCCCGCACTTTTTGACAAACAAGCAATAGATTATTAATAAGTTAAATAAAAAAAAAGAAAAAGGACTTTAGCTGTTAAAATATTAATACATTACGAAACTAAGATTAAAAATATATTCCACAAATTTAGAATTAAAAGCTTAGAGAGAACAAAATGGCGCAATTTTTTTTATTTATTACAAGTCCCCCCTCTCAAAAAGACGGGCGACAATGTAGGTCTGCAAGTTCACTGTAAGGGAGATAATGCAGACTTAGATCATGAAGTTGTTGATAGAAGTAATAATAATTAAATTCTAAATAAAAGAAAAATTAAATTAATTTTTTTATAAATATGGAATTTAAATTTAGGAACACTAAGGTGATGCGTGGAATAACTTTAAATTTACATACATGAACATAGGCCTTAACAAAAATACAAGATATGATCTTGTTTAACAGTACACATCAGAAAGTAATTTGAAAATATAAGCAACTAATATTAATATATTAATATGAAAAAAAATAATAATTTTTCTTTTATTTAGTATCTAATTATTACTTCTATCAACAACTTCGTGATCTAAGTCTGCATCATCTCCCTTACAGTGAACTTGCAGGTCTCAGACCTACATTTTCAACCGGCTTTTTAGGAGGGGGGATTTGTAATAAATACATTTTTTGTGGTGTTCATTTATTATTCGCGGTCTTCACAGATGTTCTTTAGCTTAAATAATCAGCAGATATTTTCGTAGATGTTAAGTATAAAAAAATACTGGAGGCATATTTCACAAACAAGGGATTTGTAAATGCAGATGCCGAACATAATCACAAACAAAACTTCATAAGACGATTCTTTTCACAGAACTCAGAACTCCTACTTATCACCAAGCTCTTTTGAAGATCGCTTTAAAGATTCTGAATTACCTGAAATCGTTTTTTCTTTCGACATCGTTCCTTATAACACCATGGCATTACTTTGATGACTCATGTTTGTTTAAGATGAGAATAAACGAAGGCAGAAATTCTAGTAATTAGTTTTAAGCTCGGCGAAAATGGCGCGTGCACAAACAGCGTTGTGAAGCAATTCTCAGATAAAGGTTCAGTTGGTAGTTGTTAAACTCGATAATTCTTATTCAAAAATCGAACGCCGATTCATCTAGATCCTGCCGATATACTGTAATAATAACATGACGATTTGCTGTAATAATATATAGATTTTCGTCGAATAACATCTCTGCTGTAATAAGAAGTCGATTTACTTGAAATAATAAACAGTTTTAGCAGCTGTAGTTGGAAGCCATGGACTTGTGTTCCTTGGGAGTTTCTCCAATAAAAATAACAAGAAAATCAGTTTTTAGTTCTATATTTTATTAGACCAAGCCATAAGTTATTCCTCCTGTCACCCTTTAACATATCTATCACTACAACATTCGTTCTCCAAGTTACGTCATTTCGGTGTTCTAAATTATCGGAAAAAATGAGACGGGCGATCTAGAAGTTTAAGAGGCAGATGCATTCTGTATGCTCCGACAACCTAGAATGAACTCCAACACTCACACGGAAAAACTAGTCCCTCCTCAGACTGCGTCAGTAAATTAAAAATTCAATTAGGATTAACTTCGAGGCTACGCTTCAGAAATCATCACCTCTGATTGGTATAAGAGGCGTGGTCTTCCCGTGGGAACTTAATCATGTCTCGCAAATAGACTAACCTGCTAATATATCCGTGCATTAACACAGAGCAGACGATCAATAAAAATTAAAATTAAAATCTCGATAATATTCTAAAAAGGAAAAATATTACGAAATCGCTTCCCGCACTTTTTGAGAAACAAGCAATAGATTATTAATAAGTTAAATAAAAAAAAGAAAAAGGACTTTAGCTGTTAAAATATTAATACATTACGAAACCAAGATTAAAAATATGTTCCACAAATTTAGAATTAAAAGCTGAGCGAACAAAATGGCACAATCATTTTTTATTTATTACATATATATACATACATATATATATATATATATTAAACTGTTTCATTGTTTATGTTTAAATTTATTAAATACTATTTACACGCATTCTAAAAATCTAGCAATTTTCAGTTGCATTAAATCGTTTGCTTTTGGCGAGAAAAAGTGCTGCTCGCCCACGCCAAATATTCGAAAGTTTTTTATTTCTTACATAATTTCCATTGTGATTCCGCCACTGATTTTCACTGATCCTTTATTACATACATAAGTAGTTTAATTAGTATTTTTTGCAAAAGTTTCTGAGTATGCCCAGTATAGAGACCTTCTTTGTTAGTATTTTTAATAAATAATTTATTTTTTAACAGTGTACAGTAATCTTACTTTTGTTTCCAAAATAAATTTAAAAACCTGTAAATCAAACAGATTTTTTATATGTTCAGTAAAATTGAAAGATAATCTTTAATAAATATGAAAATATCAAAAATAGTATCACTATTTTCTTAAGAACAATCCAGAATAAAAAGTTCTTTCTCAGATATGCATTTTTATATTAAAAATCCAATTAATCCTTGTAATTTATTCAGGAGCATTGTTGAAATATGAATCGATAAAAAAAATCAAATAATTCCATTCTATAAATATCTAACAAGCAAAGAAAGACAATGCATGTTGCCACGATTTTTAATCGAACAAAAGAAAAGTCTTAACACTAGTCTTAAAGTCTAAGTAAAAAAAGAAGGCGTTAACATAAATACTAAATTCTTTTAGGCATAACGGAAGGTAAAATTAATATTGTTTATCTAAAGGTTTCATGTAAAAAAAAAAAGAGAGAAATGAAATGAAATGAAATGATACACAACAAAGGTGAAAAAGTTTCTCCATTGGGAATTTCCATGAGCACTTGTCGTGTAAGTCACAACTTCTGGTAACAGCTAAATTTTTGGCCACCGTTATTTTCGAAAAGTTTGCATGTCCTTATTCAATTAATGAAATATATCTGATAAAATAATTCACATTTTTCCGTTCTAAAATTCTGAAAATCGTAGTGTGTGACTTACACCACATGTGCTCATGGGATTACCCCATTATTTTTTTTTCACTTACAATAAAATGTACTGAATAAAAAACAAATTTATTGAATTAATCAAAGTCAATTCTACACTTTTTTTTCTATTATACAAGATTCTAAATTCATGGCACAAATTTAAAGGATTGGTATAGGACTCTCTAATAGTCATTAATTTTACAGAAATATATGGGAGCAATGATACATTGAGGTACAAACGCAAGGGCGCCAATTTAACCTTACTTTTTATTTCAGAACTTCTCATTCACACCAGAAATTTTTTTATACTGTGCAATACTTTGTTTAAGACAGACAATTCATGAATTCATAGAGAACAAAATTCTTCTTTGAAAATTTCTTGTATGAAATCTAAATTTTTGAATAGACAATCCATTTCTGTTGCTTGTATCTTATTCGCATAATGAATTAGTAAGAGAATGAAAACGATATTGCAATTATATTCATTTTCAATGTGATGTCTGGTATGTTGCGAAAAAACAAAGTCGTGATAGTATAAATCGACTACATTTTTGTCCTATAAAAATCTTTGAAGCATTTACTTCGTAGCAGTATATAATATACAAATGTCTTAAAACTGAAGAAAGACAATGCCTGTTGTCACTATATTTAATCGAATAAAAGAAAAGTCTTCTAAGTACAATGGGAAGGCGTTAACATAATTACTAAATTCTTTTGGATGCAACGTAAGCTAAAATTAATCTTGTTTATCTGAAGGACTTGCGTAAAAAATGATATGATACACTACAAACATGAAAAAGTTTCTCCATTATTTTATTTTTTCACTTACAAAAGAAGATATCAAATAAAATACAAATTTATTGAATTAATTAAAACCAATTCTATAAGTTTTTTTTTTCTATGATTCTAAATTCATGGTACAAAGAACTAAAGAAACTAAAGAAAGACAATGCCTGTTGTCACTATATTTAATCGAATAAAAGAAAAGTCTTCTAAGTACAATAGGAAGGCGTTAACATAATTACTAAATTCTTTTGGATGCAACGTAAGCTAAAATTAATCTTGTTTATCTGAAGGACTTGCGTAAAAAATGATATGATACACTACAAACATGAAAAAGTTTCTCCATTATTTTATTTTTTCACTTACAAAAGAAGATATAAAAAAAAATACAAATTTATTGAATTAATTAAAACCAATTCTATAATTTTTTTTTTTCTATGATTCTAAATTCATGGTACAAAGAACTAAAGAAACTAAAGAAAGACAATGCCTGTTGTCACTATATTTAATCGAATAAAAGAAAGGTCTTCTAAGTACAATAGGAAGGCGTTAACATAATTACTAAATTCTTTTGGATGCAACGTAAGCTAAAATTAATCTTGTTTATCTGAAGGACTTGCGTAAAAAATGATATGATACACTACAAACATGAAAAAGTTTCTCCATTATTTTATTTTTTCACTTACAAAAGAAGATATCAAAAAAAATACAAATTTATTGAATTAATTAAAACCAATTCTATAAGTTTTTTTTTTTTCTATGATTCTAAATTCATGGTACAAAGAACTAAAGAAACTAAAGAAAGACAATGCCTGTTGTCACTATATTTAATCGAATAAAAGAAAAGTCTTCTAAGTACAATAGGAAGGCGTTAACATAATTACTAAATTCTTTTGGATGCAACGTAAGCTAAAATTAATCTTGTTTATCTGAAGGACTTGCGTAAAAAATTATATGATACACTACAAACATGAAAAAGTTTCTCCATTATTTTATTTTTTCACTTACAAAAGAAGATATCAAAAAAAAATACAATTTTATTGAATTAATTAAAACCAATTCTATAAGTTTTTTTTTTTCTATGATTCTAAATTCATGGTACAAAGAACTAAAGAAACTAAAGAAAGACAATGCCTGTTGTCACTATATTTAATCGAATAAAAGAAAAGTCTTCTAAGTACAATAGGAAGGCGTTAACATAATTACTAAATTCTTTTGGATGCAACGTAAGCTAAAATTAATCTTGTTTATCTGAAGGACTTGCGTAAAAAATGATATGATACACTACAAACATGAAAAAGTTTCTCCATTATTTTATTTTTTCACTTACAAAAGAAGATAAAAAAAAAATACAAATTTATTGAATTAATTAAAACCAATTCTATAAGTTTTTTTTTTTCTATGATTCTAAATTCATGGTACAAAGAACTAAAGAAACTAAAGAAAGACAATGCCTGTTGTCACTATATTTAATCGAATAAAAGAAAAGTCTTCTAAGTACAATGGGAAGGCGTTAACATAATTACTAAATTCTTTTGGATGCAACGTAAGCTAAAATTAATCTTGTTTATCTGAAGGACTTGCGTAAAAAATGATATGATACACTACAAACATGAAAAAGTTTCTCCATTATTTTATTTTTTCACTTACAAAAGAAGATATAAAATAAAATACAAATTTATTGAATTAATTAAAACCAATTCTATAAGTTTTTTTTTTCTATGATTCTAAATTCATGGTACAAAGAACTAAAGAAACTAAAGAAAGACAATGCCTGTTGTCACTATATTTAATCGAATAAAAGAAAAGTCTTCTAAGTACAATAGGAAGGCGTTAACATAATTACTAAATTCTTTTGGATGCAACGTAAGCTAAAATTAATCTTGTTTATCTGAAGGACTTGCGTAAAAAATGATATGATACACTACAAACATGAAAAAGTTTCTCCATTATTTTATTTTTTCACTTACAAAAGAAGATATAAAAAAAATACAAATTTATTGAATTAATTAAAACCAATTCTATAATTTTTTTTTTCTATGATTCTAAATTCATGGTACAAAGAACTAAAGAAACTAAAGAAAGACGATGCCTGTTGTCACTATATTTAATCGAATAAAAGAAAAGTCTTCTAAGTACAATAGGAAGGCGTTAACATAATTACTAAATTCTTTTGGATGCAACGTAAGCTAAAATTAATCTTGTTTATCTGAAGGACTTGCGTAAAAAATGATATGATACACTACAAACATGAAAAAGTTTCTCCATTATTTTATTTTTTCACTTACAAAAGAAGATATCAAAAAAATACAAATTTATTGAATTAATTAAAACCAATTCTATAATTTTTTTTTTCTATGATTCTAAATTCATGGTACAAAGAACTAAAGAAACTAAAGAAAGACAATGCCTGTTGTCACTATATTTAATCGAATAAAAGAAAAGTCTTCTAAGTACAATAGGAAGGCGTTAACATAATTACTAAATTCTTTTGGATGCAACGTAAGCTAAAATTAATCTTGTTTATCTGAAGGACTTGCGTAAAAAATGATATGATACACTACAAACATGAAAAAGTTTCTCCATTATTTTATTTTTTCACTTACAAAAGAAGATATAAAAAAAATACAAATTTATTGAATTAATTAAAACCAATTCTATAATTTTTTTTTCTATGATTCTAAATTCATGGTACAAAGAACTAAAGAAACTAAAGAAAGACGATGCCTGTTTTCACTATATTTAATCGAATAAAAGAAAAGTCTTCTAAGTACAATAGGAAGGCGTTAACTTAATTACTAAATTCTTTTGGATGCAACGTAAGCTAAAATTAATCTTGTTTATCTGAAGGACTTGCGTAAAAAATGATATGATACACTACAAACATGAAAAAGTTTCTCCATTATTTTATTTTTTCACTTACAAAAGAAGATATAAAAAAAAATACAAATTTATTGAATTAATTAAAACCAATTCTATAAGTTTTTTTTTTTTTCTATGATTCTAAATTCATGGTACAAAGAACTAAAGAAACTAAAGAAAGACAATGCCTGTTGTCACTATATTTAATCGAATAAAAGAAAAGTCTTCTAAGTACAATGGGAAGGCGTTAACATAATTACTAAATTCTTTTGGATGCAACGTAAGCTAAAATTAATCTTGTTTATCTGAAGGACTTGCGTAAAAAATGATATGATACACTACAAACATGAAAAAGTTTCTCCATTATTTTATTTTTTCACTTACAAAAGAAGATATCAAATAAAATACAAATTTATTGAATTAATTAAAACCAATTCTATAAGTTTTTTTTTTCTATGATTCTAAATTCATGGTACAAACTTTAAGGGTTGGTACCACATACTGTAACAGTCATTTATAGTTTAGTAATATACGTAAGCAACTGACAGACAGATGTACAAACACATAGCCGCCAATTTAGCTCTACTTTTTATTTCAGAATTTTTTCTTCACACCAGAAAATTTTTATACTGTTTAATAATTTATTTAACTCCTTGGTGACGAGCGATACGTATTCGTGCCGCGCGCTGGCTTAAAAATCCTTGTATATTCCCACTAGTAAAGTTTTACTGAAAATTTTCACTTATTTAATTGGAGCATTTTCTCGATTTAATAAGGCACAAATTTCTGCTTTTTAAAATCGCTGGTAAATCATTAAATATTTCGTAAAAGGCGGTCGACGCGAAAAAGTTAAGACAAACAGTTCACGTTTACATAAAGAAAATATATTCGTTTGAAATTTTCTTGTATAAAATCTTATCTAAATTTTTGAATGAAACACTCCGTTTCTGTTTCTTTTCATGCATTTCCTATGATCCCAGTCTTACCAATTTGTCGACTGGTTACTTAGCATTTTCATTTCTGAAAGAATTTTAACTGTGTATTTTTAATCAATATGTATAACTTATTTCTTAACAGTGTACAGTAATGATACTGTTGTTCCAAAATAAATTAAAAAACCTGTAAATCAAACAAATTTTTTACATCTTCAGTAAAATTGAAAGATAATTTTTAACCCCTTCGCGACGGGAACCTCTTACGAAATTTTTAGTGTTTTGTCAGCGGATTTAATAAAAAGAAAGTTGTGCCTTATTAAACCCAGAAAATGCTCCGATTACATAAGTCGAATTTTACAGTATAATTTTACTGGTGGGGATAAACAAAAATTCTTAAGCCCTTTTTGTGGCATGTATAGGGTCGCTCGTCCCCAAAAGGTTAATAAGTATGAAAATATTAAAATTAGTATCGTTATTTTCTTAAGAACTATTTACATTAAAAAATTCCTTCACAAGTGTGCATTTTCATATTAAAAATCCAATTAATCCATGTAATTTATTCATGAGTGTTGTTGAAGTATTGATCGATAAAAAAATCACTTAATTTTATTCTATAAATATCTAACGAGTAAAGAAAAACAAAGCATGTAGCCACGATTTTTAATCGAACAAAAGAAAAGTACAATGAGAAGGCGTTAACATAAATACCGAATTCTTTTAGGCGTAACGGAATGTAAAATTAATCTTGTTAGTCTGAAAGCTTTGTCTAATGAAAAAGAAAAAAAAGAGAATAAGAAATGATACTCAACAAACGTGAAAAAGTTGCTCCATATATATATTTTTTTTCACTTACAAAAAATGTATCAAATGAAAATCAAATTTATTGAATTAATCAAAGTCAATTCTACAGTTTTTTCTATTATACAGGATTCTAAATTCATAGTACAAAATTAAAAGGTTGGCATAGTTCACTGTAACAGTCTTTTATTCTCCAGAATTATATGGGGGTAATTCCCTGAGCACATGTCGTGTAAGTCACACACTACGATTTTGAATACCAGAATTTTGACGGAAAAATGTAAATTATTTTATCAGATATATTTCATTAATTGAATAAGGCCATGCAAACCTTTCGAAAATAACGGTGGCCAAAAATTTAGCTGTTACCAGAAGTGTGACTTACACGACAAGTGCTCTTGAAAATACTCATGGTAGCAAGTGACATGTTGAAGTACAACAAACAAGGGCGCCAATTTAAACTTACTTTTTATTTCATAATTTCTCATTCATACCAGAAATTTTTTATATTGTGCTATACTTTATTTAAGACAGACAATTCATGAATATATACAGAAAAAATTCCTCTTTGATAATTTCTTATATGAAATCTAAATTTTTGAATTAGACACTCCATTTCTGTATCTTATATCATATTTTTATAATGAATAATTAAGAGAAAGAAAACGATATTGCAATTACATTCATTTTCAACCTGATATCTGGTATGTAGCGAAAACACAACGTCGCGATAATATAAATCAACTGCATGTTTGTGCTATAAAAATCTGTAAAAGATTTTCTTCGTAGCAGTACATTATGTATAAATATCTAACAAGTAAAAAAAGACAATGCATGTTGCTACAAATTTTAATCGAATAAAAGAAACGTCTTCTAAGTACAAAAAGATATTAGAAGACTTTACAAAATATCTTAGACCATTTTAGTCGACCTTAAATGTAATGCTAAGCATTTTATGAAGTTACTATTATTCCTTTTATTTTGAAGTTACTTTTATTATTATTAAAAAAGAAAAGGAAAATAATAAGTTAACTTTCTTGTTCAATCCTTTGCCAAATCGGAAGATTTTGGTAGAGAATTGAAACAACAATATTTTTCTTAGCTAGACGCAAGTGATAAATCATCAAACAATGTTCTCGCCGCATTTTTTCGCATTTCATTAACTTAATTAAAATATAAGGTAAAATGTGATTATCCCGTGTTCCGATTTCGCCAGATAATACAAATTTACATACATTTATTTTAAATAACAAAAGAACAAATAAATTATTAAAATATTAAAATATTAATAAAAATACAAATAAAAGGTTTAATTAAAAATCATTTTAGACGTAACAAACAAGTGTATTGTGTTTAATGTCAAGAGAATACGACATGTTTACGATCAACCATTATTGGTATTTAATCCTATAATTTGGTGATAGATTTTTTGTCGACTGAATAATCAAGTAGTCCCAAATGCAATTTTTTCGATTCATTTCATTCATTTTATTTTAAAAACTTTCATTTAAAACTGAAAGACTTAAATTTCACAATATTTACTGAAAAAAGGGAAAATAATAAATAATAAATAATATAATAGGACATTAGAGATCTGCACGGGCCGGAATTTCCAGGCCCGGCCCGTTGTAACATTCAAAAGTTCGGCCCGGGCCCGTTTAAATTTTTATATTTTAGGCCCGGCCCCGGCCCGTACAAAAATCAGCGAAAACAGGCCCGGCCCGGCCCGGCCCGGCCCGGCCCGGCCCGTTTTGTCCCGTTACAATTTCTACGATTTCTAAAAAATTCAGATTTTTATCATATAACTAAGATTCCTTTAAAGAATACTGCATACATATCTATGGAATGATTTTACAGTATATTTTACAGCAAATACACATTAACAACATTAATGATTACTTAGATTCTTAGGCTTTCAACATTCGAATAAAGATTCATTAAAAAATTAATATGGCTTAGAATAAAAGAAAAAAGAAAGAAAGCTAAAAATATGGTTAATTTTGAAGCTGTTTAATAAAAGAAGATTTATAAATATATTTCTATACCATTTTATTATAGATTTCAAATCTAAATTCATTCTTAAATTCAAAGAAGCTCCTTTCTGATACATTTCTAAATTCATTTTTTTTTTCTCAGAAACGCATAAAATTAGCAGATATCTTTATTCAGAAACTATACAATCGAATTGCGTTATCCATTTTTTGATACAAGCAATTTAAGAATGCTGCAAACAAATAAAATACTGTGATAATTAGCGTTTTGAATAGAATTTCCGGAAGCAATAGCAAGGGAAGGGAGAAAAAGCTGCAATCATTTGAGAAACTATTATATCTCAACAAGGTTATACAAGTATTTTATTTATTAAAAATGAAAAACGCTATTCGATTCCGAATCCCTTTAATAGTTAGGTTTATCACTTTTATACTTTTACAATTTAAAATTAATCAGAAAATGTGTCAAACTTTCGCATTATTGAGAAATTAATTTAAAAATCATCAAGAAGTATATATCCGAAGTCTAAGCTAACATAAGTTCTTTATCGCTGTTAATAATTTTACAAATAATGTTGTCTGCCAATAATTAAGTCTAGTACCGATCCGGCCAGTCTATATGTAGAAAAATAGTGCAAGCGTGATCTCGGACCGGCATGAATCAGCTAAAAAAATATTAAAACGGGTTACGCATAATGTAATTCTCCGATTCCGATACACTGTGCATTTTTATATTGATGCTGTCAAACTAGTATGGCCACATTTATACTTATTCTCGTTAAAACCATCTTCGTTGGAAATAGCTCATATTTTATCGTTTCTGCTCAAAACTTCAGAACATGCCGGCAGGCCCGAAAATTTTTTTTATGAGCCCGGCCCGGCCCGTTTATGTTGTTTGTCGGCCCGGCCCGTTGAAAAAACTATTCTAAATCTGCCGGCCCGGCCTGCGGGCCGGGTACGGGCCACGGGCCAGGCCCGGGCCCGTGCAGATCTCTATAGGACATGGCATTCAATTAAAACATCAAAGAATTTTTTTAACTTACCACGCAAAAAACTAAATATGATAAACGGTGAATTAAAAAAAAATGCAGCCATTGCTGAAGACCGCGACAAATATATCAAAACTTTATCACAAAAGAAATCACGAAAAAAAAGAAGAACATGATAGAAAACTTTTCCCATGTTTTGAATTTAATAAATGTACCGGATGATCCAAAAGTCAGTACGAATTTCAAAAATGAATAATTCGAAAACGAATCAAGATACAATTATACGGTTTGTACCAACGGATGGAAATTAAACCGGGTTATGTGTGGCAACGAAAAAATATAATTATGTTGGCGACCAACGGCATCACTAGCAGCACTGAAATATGCCACCTGCCAAAATTTGTCTGCCATAACGCAAGAACTGTTATTACGTGCTGTGAACAGTGTGCACTGTAAAAAAAAAGGGTCGATCTACTAAAAAAACTTTAGTGATCCTTGTAATTACTAAAAAATTTTAGTAATCTTAGTCGGTTACAAGAAAATCTGTAAGAATTACTAGAAAAAAGTTAGCAACGAAGAGAGTTAATAGTTTTATATTTTTAATAACTATTACTAAAACTAACTTGGTGTGGCCTTGATAGCATAGTGGTTATAGTAACGGACTCCAGACTAAAAGGTCACGGGTTCGATACTGGCCACCGCCAAATACGCCCCGAATGTATGTAGTGTAAGTACTCGTTAGTAAAGGGATTATGAAAATCCTGTCGGAGCAGTTAGCAATGTTTGGTGCTGCCCTCTAATGCAGTTTTGCCGAAAATCTTCCGCTTCAGAAGTCTGGATGCAGCTCGAAGGAACCTCCTGCCCTTCGGGCGCACGTAGTACTTATTAAAAATAATTTTGGAGCTATTACTAAAATTTGCTTGGTGGCTCATACTAAAATTTTTTAAGTTAGTTATACAAAAAATTCTTTTGTTCAGTTTACAAAAGAAATGCTTGTTTCACTTGCAAAAAAAAGTTTGTAATGGTTACTAAAAAATTCTGTGGAATACAAATTTACTAAAAATTTTTTAGTAACCTCTTGAATTTTTTTTTACAGTGTGGTGTCTAGTCTCTCAGCTGCACTTATCAATGATGGACAGCACATTGAACACTTACTGTAAATCTAATTAACTAAAACTAACCTGCATTGTGAGTTGTCAACATTTTTTCATTTATAAATCATATTTTAGTGCAATAAAATACTATAGCGTTATTTGTTGGTCGCCAACAAAACTGTTTGTTTTCGTTGTTACACAAAACCCGGTTTCTTCTCCATCCGTTCGGTGCAAACCGTATCTTTGTATCTTGATTCTTTTTCGAATAATTCGTTTTTAAAGTTCGTCCTGACTTTCGGATCACCCGGTAAATTAAAATGATATTTTGAACGCGATTGATCTTTGACAATTTTAAATATAATTGGTGATTAACAATAATATACGGTGATTTACATAAATGACACGTAGATGCCAAAGTAACTAACGATGAGCTATAAAATTTAATTCATTAAATATTACATAAGTTGGATTTATTTACATTTCTCTGTTTCAAGAAAACTTTTGAATATTGAGTTGAACCTAACCACTTAACTTCACCTAACAGAATGATACTTGTAGTAAAGTTTGATTGGATTGCATACTCGAATTATTTTTGCATGACAAAATTCATTTTTTATGAACTTGCTATGTGAATTATTACCTCCATAACTTTTTTTTCAAACATTGAAGAATGAATGCTTTTTTCGTTTATTCTGATGGAAAGAGATATTGAATTGTTAATTTAATTTTAACTGAAGTAATCTCAAAGTATACATATACTTCAAAGTAATTCACCTCTCAAATATTTTTTTTTCAAACAATCTCTATAAAAGTGTAACTTTTACGCAGCTTTATCCGAAAAAATATTTTGATTAAAATTGGACGCTTGGCATATATAAAGCGAAATGTTCATCCCGCAAATTGTTGACAACCAAATGCTTTGCGCTTAATAATAATAATCTGCACTATACAGTAAAACCTCTAAATAACGGACAGATTGGGAGCGCTGAAACTGTCCGTTATTCGGAGGTGTCCGCTATTGGGAAAATCTCGGCGATTTAAAAATTTATAAGAAATGCGTATGTTTTTCTTATTTGACTCATATATGATCGTAAAAATATACCATCGTCTATTATATAATTAAACACAAAATAAATTTTTTTAAGCAATAAAACTGAAACGAAATTGTGCACACCTTTTGCTTTTGCTTGCGATTACATGTAATTTGCTTTTCAGTATCAAATTCTAGAGTCAAGGTAGTACTTATAATACTTTTGAATAATCTTTTTTTTTTTCGTATAAAAATATTATATAACTGCTCACCATATTTTGCCGCTTCTTAAAAGCACAAAAAAATCTCAATTTTTCGACGAGGGAGGAGGCATACTAATGCGCTGGAAGGGACATTTTCTCCCAACTCACCCCCTGAATTTAATATAGTACACGAGAAGGGGATTTTCCCCAGTCTAATCCTAAATTTATCTGTGGTCAGAAAAAATTATGACACATTGTCCTGATCAATTTAGAGTTTTTTTACTTTTTTTTTCACTTTTGTTTCACATTAAAAATAAAATTCTCAGCCTTTATCGTCAAAATTAGTGTCCGCTATTCGGAATGTCCATTATTCAGAGGTTAAACGTATAAAAATTAAGGTTTTGGGAGGGGGGATTGGAAAACTGTCCGTTAAATAGAGGTGTCCGCTATTCGGGAGTGTCCGTTATGGAGGTTTTACTGTATGTTGCGACTTATCACCTGCGCCTACTAATATTAAAGTAAAAAGTTTGCCGCATAGCATATAAAAAGTGAAGGAGGTAGCCTGCAACTGTTCATGACAGCCACATGATTTAGGCTTTTATTGTAAGATGATTTTACTTTATTTGGAGTTTTTACACATAGCATTTTCATTGCTGAAAGAATTTTAACTTTTTATCCTCAATCAATATGTATAAGTTATTTTTAAACGATGTACAGTATTTGCTACTTTTATTTCCAAAATAAATTTAAAAACCTGTAAAATAAAAGGATGTTTACATCGTCTGTAAAATTGAAAGATATAATCTTCAATAAATATAAAAATATTAAAAGTAGCGTCCTTATGTTCTAAAGAACTGTCCAAATTAAAAAATTCCTTCTCGAATATGCATTTTTAAATTAAAAATCCAATTAATCCGTGTAATTTATTCATGAGCATTGTTGAAATATAGATCAATAAAAAAATCAAATAATTCCATTACATAAATATCTAATAAGAAAAGAAAGATAATACATGTTGCCACGACTTTTAATCGAATAAAAGAAAAGTCTTCTAAGTACAATGGGGAGGTGTGAACCTAATTACTAAATTCTTTTGGGCGTAACGGAAGCTAAAATTAATCTTGTTTATCTGAAGGCTTTGTGTGTAAAAAATTATATGATACACAGGGAACGTGAAAAAGTTTCTTCTATCTTAACCTGAAGAAAATATTGAATTCGAGAAAACTTTCAAAATCCGGTTTTCGACGGATTTAAACGTATTAGGGGTCAGAGTATCCCAAAAACATGTTTTTACAAAATGGCTGTGCTGCATTATTCACAATTTCCACAATAGTCATATCTCATGAATTAACGCATAGATTTTCATAAAACTTTACATTTAGTTATTACTTGATATAGCATGGTGCTGATTACGTTATGGTGCAAATCGCTCAACAGGTGGCCCTGCCCTGGTGCATTAATCTTGATTATCGCAATAGCTCTATCTCAAGACCTAATGCACGAAATTTTTTAAAACTTCAGATTCAGTTATTCTCTGATATAGATTAGTGTTATTTAGTTTCTGCTGTTCACCCTAGATGGTGTTGCTATGGTGCTTTTTGGATCAAATCTATGGCGCTGCAGGCGATTTGAAAGATATAGAAGAAAGCGCAGTCTGCCAGTTCGCCATTCTGTAAGTCGCCTTTCTGCTGTAAGCGTTTGCTGTTCACAGATTGCAAGTTTGCTGTGAAAAAATCGATTATTCATAAGAACAGAGGATTTTTAACTTGAAAGACCAGGTGTCCCGTCACAATCCAGAAACAATTGAACTGAAGCAGTACATCTCTTCTGCATGTGAAGCCATCCCGCCTGGCACGTTTACAAAGGTTTCTGGTATTTTCGTTCAGAGACTACGCCATGTTACTGCTGCCCATGGTGGATATATGAAAAATAGCGTTCTTTAGATTTTTCCAGACTACAGCGCCATCTGTTGTTGAAAATTGTAATTTTCAAATTTATGAAAATGAAAATTGTAATTATGTTAATGAAAATTGTAATTTTCAACAAACGGTGTATTTCTCTCGCTGCCTGTTTAGTTTTTATTGATTTTTCAAATATACCGGTCATTTTTGGAAAACCCTGTATGTTGTTTAGTTAAAAAGAGGAACGCATTTATGTAACTAAAAACACGTTATTCAAATTTTGTTGAATACATTATAGTGTTGTATTAAACAAACCAACTATTAAATTGAATATTTCAAACTGAGCTAATAAATGCCCAGTTCGGGAATCGAACCAAGATCCTTGGCTTTCAGAATCAGGGCTGTACAGTTTCAGATAACTGGGCAGACAACCGGTGAGCATATTTCGTTCAGTTAACCTTATTGGTTAAAATATCTGGTCTGTCATTTAGATAGCTCAGTAGAATAAACCACAACTGAAGGAATTCCATATAAACGATAGGTTCGTAGGTAAACATATTATCTTAACACAATCGAACTGACTGGTAAAGTTACTACACAAATTAAATATTTTTCGGTTTGATTTCCAGACTAAGCAGTTTTTCGCTCAAATGAAAATATTCAATTCGTATGGTAACTTTACGAATCAGTTTTATTGTGTTGAAATAATAATCTAAATCAACTATCACCAAACGTACACCATCTAAGTATTTAAAAGACAAGGCTATTTTTTTAGTCATCTGGCCTTTTTACTGACATTTTTAGTGAATCGGTTTCAATAATTCTCTTTTAATGAAAGTATTTTATTTGTAGATTTGCACTTACTATTTATTAAAATATTCCCATTTTTATATTTTCCTTTTCATTTTAAAAGTCCTTTGTGAAAATTCTACAAATTGGTAACAATTACTATGTTACTTCCATTGCTGAAGAAAATAAGGAAATTATTATAAGCATTACAAGTGCCATTTTCACATAAAAATGAAAAATTATTTTTTTAAGCTTTTGAACTGGAAATGACGCCACTATTTAAAAGAACTTTTTAAAACTTTTAAAGATGTTACATTTCAACTTTTTTCCATTCCGCGATTCTGAGATTCAGACATTAATATCACAAAGCTTCAGTGGATGAAAATGACGTCATAGTAAAAGTGGATTGTGTTATATGTATACATCTATATATTTTATTAAAAATGCGTGTCTAAAAATAACTTTCCGAATTTCGCTGGCACTCGGATAGAATCTCAAATTAAAAATTCGAATGTTTACTAGCAAAATTGTAACTGGTAAACGTGACATGGAGTTTGGTAATATATTTATTAACTAGATTATGACCATCAAGATTTTACTGTAAATACCTTGAACGTTTCATCAGAAAAATTCTTGAATTTTTAATTAGTTGCTTTTAAATTTGTCTATTCAAATTGTGATGAATTACTATATTACATAAGTGACTTCTATTTCTATTTTTTTTTAAGACGATAGATGATCTAACCTATACGATGAAGTAAAATAGTTTTAAGTTTATAATTTACAACTAATTATGTTTGTATTTTATAAGAAATTTAACTAAAAATACGGTGTAAAATATTTATTTTTGCTTACTACGGCCTATTTTCTTTCTGCCCCCTCCCCTCCTCTCAAGTAACAAAATTTACGCGACCATTCAAAGCTGCCATGACTTTTATTTTTATCTGTCTCATTCTCTAAAATCTAAAATTTGAAATTTGATGCAGCTAACTATTTATAATATAATTTTTTATTACTTGAATTTTCTTATATATTTTTATACATCTTTTCAAATATTCAATCATGGGTATCAATGTAATTTATTTTATAGCTGTTATACTAATATTTTTTATTTCTTTCCTCTTTTTTTTCTTTTTCTTTTTTTTTTCTTTTTTTCTTTTTTTTTATGACTGACAAATTTTTCATTCTTACAGACATTTATATTCTTGATAATGGTAGAAAAAATTTAATGAAAATTGTAGATCAGTTCAATTTACGTAATTAATGATTGCATGTAAAATATTTTAAGTTTATTTTGAAAATAAAATAATTATTTTTTGAAGATATTGTTCAGTTTTAAAATTTATTCAATTATAAAGCATTCAAATAATAATAATAATTATTATCCTAAAATTTTTCTTACTAATAAAATATGTTATTATTAAAATGAATTATCAATAAAAATTCTGCACAAATCACTTTGCCGGGTTTGGATTCGAACCTGCATCTCTACAAAAACTCAAAGTTTAAAACAGCTGCGTTACCCCACTACGCTACCAGGAACACGCTGAGTAGTCGTCTATAATGGAGAAGTTCTAGAATCAGTTGACGCATGCGCAATTGTCTGGAATTTCGATTTTCATTTTACAGTAACTGTTTTGTGTTTTAATGTTTATGGTAACTTTTTTTATATTGATATAAGCTATAACTTAAAATATTAACATTTCCAATCTTCTTGTGTAACGGCGATTTATAAGAAGGATTACCATTCGTAACTTTTAGCCTCAGATCATTCAGTTTATCTTCTATGTGTAATACTACATCTTCCGAAATAAACCATATTTCTGAATTGTTAATAACACTGAAAGAGGCAAATAATAACTTTGTGATAAAAAGAAGAACTTGTTTACAATAAGATCGAATAAATTATATTTGAGATGCAGACACATTTAAAACAAAACTAAACTTTTAGCTGTGAAGTGATAGTTCAACTGAGCGAGGATCTCTACGCATGTGCAGTGCGTCACTCCAAAGGCAGACTTGTACTTATGTGCTACGCATGCACATACGTCAAATTTTAATTGAAAATTGTGGCTAATTAATAAAACTTTTGAACAAACAAATGTACGATAACAAATCTCATGCCAAATACCTTTCGTTTAAAAAAAGAATGGTGTGATCTGATGCAGTAGTTTGATCTCACGGACTGGCGAAAGGAAATGCTTAGCGTTTTAAATATATAGATAACCACGTTAATTGTTTTTAAATACTGAATATAAATATGAGAAATATGCCTGTAAATTTTCTGATGGTGGAAAATATGTTATTTTCAGATTTCGTTGAAGACAAAAACTATAATTGTGTTATTTTGGCGCATTTTTCGGTGATTTTTTGTTACGTAATGCCATAAGATCAAAGCCCCAATTAAAAACTTGATAATTTCATTATCTTAATATCATGTTACTGATTATGCATAGAAAAAAAGCTTAATTTTTTAATAATTTGAAAACTTTCGAAATTTTAGTTAAAAATAACATTTGTTTTAAGAGTTACATTAATCAGTATAATATTAATTACGTATTGCAATTTCATCAATTATTATTCGTAAATTTAGTCAATCCATTTTTTAAGCATTTTCATTCGTCGAATTCGACGGATTTCGACTAGGATAATCTATTTACCCATTGTACTTTCTTAATTAAAATGGTACGTTTTAATCTATGAAACAGTTTATGGATTATCGTTCAGGGAATACGTGTTTATTATCCGAGAAACTAAACAGTCAACGTTTCCAATAAGCACAATTAAACACCGTGATTATACTCATACATTAGTATGTACACTTGTAAAATTTGAATGTTCATTTATCACACTCAGATATTGTACGTTTGCTATTGTTAATTAAACGGTGTTCACTTTAATGCTGACATAGTTAATTAATGACCACCTGGTAAACAGTGCTATCTTTCATTAAAACTAACATTCAGTGCTTGACAAAACTATGTATGATTGTAATTAAACATTTTAGAGATATTTAGTTAAATAACAAATACTATAGATTCTTAATAAATCATGAATAAATTGTTTAGATAACTCACGTTATTAATGATCATTTAGCACACAAGAGCAAATTATTCAAATAACAAAAATATCAAAGTTTGATATAAACACATTTGCTGTGATTTTACACTGCTCATAATAACGAGATAATATGATATAAATTGCAGACGAGGAGATTTTTTGTTAATTGTATGAAGTCTATATGTGTTTAAAATCACATGAGCTTAAGGTCTATATTTGTTTCTTTCTGTCAAATATTCTGTTCATCAAAAAATAACGAACTTTTTGAATGTCATAAAATATCACCTGTGTAAGTATAAGGAATGTAGTGGAGGATATATGGTGGTATACGCTGTATACCTTCTGGATTTTTTAAAGGAACATCTTATACTCTCTGCTTTAGACTGTAAAAAAAATCCGTGAAATTTACGGCAAAACCTGCTGGCAGCAATGTTATATAATAAAGGATATGGCGTTTAAAGTCTAAAAGTAACTTATTTTATAATATCAGATGTTTCTTTTTTACGTCTAGTTTACGAAACATAATAAAATTATTTTTAAAACATTTCAATACTATTCTTTTTCTTTTAAGAGAAAAGAATTTGGATCAGATTGATCAGAAAATACCATTGATACAGAATAAGTTAAGAGAACAAGCAATTGATTTATTACTATCTGACCTTGCCGGCGTTGCCCGGCCCCATGATGCTATTCAGTTTTCTAAACGACTCTTAAATGAAACTCAAATTTGCATGATTTTGTATCTAACAAGGAAGGTCTCCATTGGGGGCATACTCAGAATTTTTTGAAAAAAATACGAATTAAACTACTCATGTAGGTAATAAAGGATTAGTGAAAATTAGCGGTGGAATTACATTATTAGATGTGTAAAAAAATAAAATAGTTTGGAATAATTGGCGTGAAAAGCTGAAAGCGACGCGGGAATTGGCGAGCAGTGCATTTCCTCGCCAAAAGCAGACGATTTTAACGAATCTGAAAATTGATTTTAGTTGACTTCACTGTTAAAAAATCTGCAACATTTACTGGAACGTCACTCCACTACTTTTATAGAATATCTCTCTTCTGACCAATGAGAATGCTCCATAGCACCGTGAATTGACCGTTTTCTATAAAAGCGGTGGAGTGACGCTGCAGAAAATGGTACAGATTTTTAGCGGTGTTGTAGCTTGTGCAACACTGTTAAAAATCTGCTGCATTTTGCTGCAACGCACTCCACCGCTTGTATATAATATCTCTATTCCAACCAATGAGAAAGTTCCATTTCACGGCCAAGTAACCGCTTTCTATACAAGCAAGGGAGTGCGTTGCAACAAAATGCAGCAGATTTTTAAGAGTGTATTTTTCAATTTGGAACAATTTTAATCAATTTAAATTGTGTTTTAAATGATAAAATATATTAATTTCATTTTGTTATAAGTACATATAAACGTATATGACAAAATTACACTTAAAGTAAAGTAAAAATGCAAAACTAAAATTACTTAAACTAAACCTATTTAAATAAATTGAACATAGAAAGTTCTTTCTTTAAAAAGTATTCGAAGCGTAAAAGCGTATTTTTCAAAATTTCGTTTTTTCGCCAACCGGAGATAAATCGCCAAATAAACGAAATTTTTATTATTTTTTTACGGACGTTATAAGGAGGTTCCGCCGAAATTTTTTTTATAAACATATATAACTATATGAGAAGAACATTCTGTAATTTTTTCAGATTTTTCTGAGTATGCCCGTGTGGAGACCTTCCTTGTAAGTCCGTTTCGTCAAAATTTATATTTTTTAATGGAAAAACCAATAAAAAATATTGAATTGAAAGCATATGCTGTATCTATTTTCCACGTAATTTGATTTTTGGAATCTATGCCGTACCGAGAGCAAACAACACCGCGACGGAACAGTCAGGTTTTCACTCATTTCGTAAAAATTTTCACATATTTTATTTTGTATAAAATAATTCTATCTCGTTTCAAAATCTTTCTAAGTGATGTAAATCTGGTTTTTTGAAATGCTCTAAAAAGATTCAGGACATTTACATACTTACTTTTAACGTAGAAAAAATACACTCTCCTTGAGCCGTGATGTTATTCGTATTTGCCGGTGTATTTCAAAGAGTTAAATCTCATATCGTTTAAAACGATTGCACTATACAATATAAAAAGATTTTTACTTTAAGGACATATTTTTTATTTGTCGGTACCTATAGAATTGTGCCCTGCAGACGCAAAAATGTAATGAAACGATCTGTTTTTTATTGATTTCGTCAAATTTTTCACAGATTTAATTTGGTAAAAACATTTCTATCCGTCCGAACGTTGAAAATTTTTTATAGGGGATGTAAATCTGGTTTGTTGAGATGCTTCTCTAAAATATTGTGCTGAAATATGCATGTTTAGATACTTTTAGAATAGAAAAAATATTCTATCTGGGAGTCGCAAAGTAAGCTCCTTTTACCAATGCATTTAAAAGGATTAAATCTCAATTTTTTAAAACCGATTGCACCTAAAATTGCTCTAGCTTTAAGAACATATTTTTGGTTTGTCGGTATTTATTGGATTGCACCCTGCAGAGGCAAAAACGTAATGAAACGATCTGGTTTTTATTGATTTCATCAATTTTTTTGCCATTTTATTTTGTAAAAAATGTTTCTATCCGTCCGAATGGTTCGAAATTTTTGTAGGGAGTATAAATCTGATCTATTGAGATGCTTTTTGATGATTGTGTTGAAATATGTACATTTACTAGATAATTTTAGCATGGAAAAATATCCTCTCCGTGAGTTCCATAGTGATATCATTTTCCCAGTTGTTTTTGAAAGGGTTAAAATCTTTGTTTTTTAAAACCGATTACATCGTCGATTAGAAGAAAGTTTCAACTTTAGAAAATATTTTGCTTTGTATTTATCGCCAAAATTGCGCCTTGGAGGGGAATTAACAAAATAGAGAAAAATGGTACCGAGAAAAACAAATCTTTTGGTTTCTTTTTCTAAAGGTTAACAGTAACACTTTTTAGAATTGGTTATAGCATTTGAAATCTAAAAGTGTGATCTTTTGAAATATGTTACTCAAGTTTAACTGCACCGAGCAATTTCGTTTAGTTGGATTTAAACTAACTGATCCAGAAAAAGGAATAAACTCGGAAAAATGCTTTTTTCTTCGTATCGGTGTGTGAATGTGTTTGTGCGCATGTGCAAGTTGTGCAAGTGTTTCCGTTCTCCCAGCATTAAAAATGACTTTTTGATGAAAGTGAGTTGCGCTTCGTAATTAATATCTCAGAAACTAATAAAAAAAATTTAGATTCTGAGCTTCAGGTACATCAGGAGAAATCTTGCACTAACTTCACAAAAAATGAGTCTCGTACCTATCGTAGTTTTTGCTAGCCATCGCAGACAAACACACACAGGCAGAGCGATGTGTTATTTTATTAGTATAGATATGTATTCTAGGCTATTTTATAATTCATTATAGACTGAAATGTTTGCTTTTGCAAATTTTACAAATTTATGAATTTGTAAGCATATAAGAATGAAAGCATTTATGAATTTCTAAGTTAACAAATTTATATTCAGAACGTCTTACAAATATAAAATATTGTTATTTTTTAATATTTCCTTTTAAATTTAAAATTTGTAAGTTGTTATGTTTTTTGTTTGTTTGTTTTAACTTTTATTTGTTTGTTTGTTTTTTCCAACGTCAACAGTTAGAAATGGAAAACATAATTTAACATTTGTGATATAAATATTAATTTTATGTCGAATCCAAATACAGTAAAGCATCGTTTATACGACGATCGCTTATACGACGTTTACATTTATACGACGTTTTAGTGTAGTCCCAATTCATTCCTATTCATTTTAATGTAAAAATATATCTTTTATAAGACGCACAAAATCGTTTATACGTCGATTTTTCGATTTTGTAAGTTTTATCTTTGTTTATTTTTCTTGTGTATTTCAAGAATGGGCTGAAATTTGCAGCTATGAACGACACCAAATAGCATGTTTCCATGTACTCCACACGATAACAATGCGAACTTGTGTTCGATTAGTGGGAAAAATCAGCTTACTCGTAACGGATTACAGTGGAAGGGTCATTCTTTTTGCTGAGATAAACTTTCCCGATCTGTTTTAAGTTGCAAATAGACCATCCTTCTAACTGTTATCAATATTGGTGAATTTTAGTTTTGCCACAATATTGGCGAAAAAACTTTTCAGGTCCTTGACTCATTACAGAAATCAATAATTACAGCCCAACGTCAGTCATCACCTCAAACAACCATAGAAATTTTTTCTGTAGTATTACGTAATATGATCAAACGCAAAAAATAAATAAAGGTATAAATATTTGAATTGCTTAATAATTTCCCCTTATTTATTTATTTATTGCTTAATTGTTCGTTTTGGTTTGTCTAATTTGCAAGTTTCCGTAAATCAACGCGTTAAACATTAAAATTAAATGAAACCACAATTAATTCTAGTTTTAGAAGTGAAAATCGATTATACGACGTTATCGTTTATACGACGTTTTTCGGTGGCCCCTTTGGCGTCGTATAAACTATGCTCCACTGTATTTAAAAATGCATTAAGAGTAAACTATATATAGATATTTTGTTTAGTTTCTTGTTTTTATTTTCTCGTAGCTTTATACGGAGAAAGTATTGGAATCGTGAAATTTTTTGACGGATTTATAAGTTTTGGAAGACCATTTCATTATTTTTAGAAAATGTGTGTATGTGAATCTGCGACTCTCTTTGTCTGAATTTAATAAATCTTTAAATTCAGTTAGTCCTTTATATAAAATGGTGCTGATTACTTTTTGTTGTAAATCGACCAACAGGTTGCTTTACTGTAATTCATTCTTCATGATATCCACAGTAGCTAATGTCTCAAAAACTAATGCACATAAATTCATCCAACATCAAATTCAGTTTGTCCCTATTACAGTTTGGTGCTAATTGCTCTTTGGGGTAAATCGCCTAATAAAAGACGATGCTTGTTTGCATTTTGCCTCATTTCTTCAATCTACCTATCCCAAAAACTGACGCACGAATGTTCATCAAATTTCAGATTCTGTTAGATGTTGACATAATTTCTACCTGATTACGTTTTTATGAAAATCACACAAGAGATGGCATTGATTGCATTGCTGCATTTCTTAGGATATACACGATTTTAATGATAGTCGTACCTCAAGAATTAAAGAGCGGAATTTCATATCTTCAGAATCCGCATGATGGTCATAGATTGTCATTTAATTTAGGCACTGTGCTATAACTGCAATTTGAATTTTGAAGTATTAACATGTATAAGGTAGCAGAAAGTTTTGGCAAATGCAACTGGTTTATATTTTTTCAATATAAACTAGCCTGTTAAGGGAATCTCGCTACACTTTAATTTGCGAAAGGATTTAATTTCTTCAGACCTGAGGTACACAAATGTGTATCTCCATTCTTTTCCTCGTAAATAGTAAACTGTTCGAATTTTTTGCATTTTTACTTATACAGCTGAATATTTTTTGCTTTAAAACAAAATCAATAAATGGCAGCACTGATGAATATTACCTCATAAAGTAAATATTATTTTCATCCGAGTTTCGAAAATACCTTCAAGACATTGTTGCCAAGAAAGTAAGAAATATTCATGATTATTTAACTTAAATGCTTTACAATAAAAAAATTTGAGGATTTGCTGATCATTTACTTGTTTAAAGACGTTAATTTTGTTACTGCGTAAATTTATATTAGTGATAGTTAAACTGATGTTTTAAAGGGATTGGATCTTTTATATCCATATTTGTAAACCTAAATTACCACTCCCCTAAAGTACTGATTTCATAAAAATGACTCTTTTTGTGTAATGTATGGTGCAGGGGTCGCAGCGTACCTAAAAATTTCACACTTTTCTACCACAATTTTAAAAAATATATATTTATTGTAGAATTTTATTGTAGATTTAAAACGAATCTCACACGAAAATTTTTGATATAAAATACTGGTAGAAAAGTGGGAAAATTTTAGGGACGCTGCGAACCCTGATGGCGTCATTTCGATTATGCAAAAGCAATAAATATATATTTGTAGTGTTATTTTATGCTCAGGTCTGAAGAGAATAAAGTAGCAAAAAATTTTGGCAAATCCAACTGGTTTATATTTTTTTATATAAACTTGCCTGTTAAGGGAATCTCGCTACACTTCAATATGCGAAAAGATTTTAAAATATCAATTTTCGATTTTTCTTTAAATGTCCTAAGACATAATGATTCTGCGAAACATTTCTAAATATTCTGTCAAGATTATGTAAAGATCCGATAATAATAATACAGTCATTCCATTTCAAGTGTGGAATTGCTACTTTTTTATATTTTTACTGTTTTATCAATGCTATTATATCCTCACATAAAACCAGCATGCTAATATAAAAATTCTTTGACTGTCCCTGTAATTGAACTATGCATCCGATTTTCAAACAAATTGAACTGACCCGTCAAAATTATGCAAAAATTATATATTATAAATTTCAAATGATTCGGTTGGGCAGTTTTTGCGTTGTTGCACGCGGACGTACAGATGGACGATTTTTAAATCTATTAACCCCTTAACTGTTTAATTCTTTTCCGTTCAATAAATTGAAAATAGCGGATTCACACCACTGTAATTTAAATAAAATATTCGTAAAATTTAGTCTAGGCATTTCCGCTTTTCAATAGTATAAAATTTTCTTGAAAATAATAATGGTGTAAAAAGCTTTAAATGATGCAATAAGCAAATTTGTTTTATCCGAACGGCGTTTGGACAAACCAATTAAGGCGTTAAAAGTCCATGCATACTACATGTGGTAGAGCTTTTCTACAAATCACTGCTGTTCTAACAATACTAATATACCTAGGATTAAAACAACTATATACTAATAGAAGAATACAGGGGGTTTTATTGTTGTTGTTGTCAATTTTATTGTATAGTTTTTGTTTTAACGATTTATAAGTTAATAAATAAAGGCATTGATGCAATCGTCACATGCGGGACAATTTGTCCTCTTTACCTTGAAACGTCCCATATATGCAAATAGGGCGTTATTTGCATCTCTTTAAATATATCAGAGTAGTAACATTTAAATTCAGTTTTCTCCTTGTGTATTTTTCTATATATTTTTTTTTTTTCAATGTCTCGGCTTGGACAAAATATATAAACTTCAACATAGACTTTTTAATTGTATGTTTCTTAAATCATCCAATTATTTCTTTGATTAGTAAAAAAAAATAGTTTTGGTTAAAAAAAAACTGTTTTTGGTAAGAAACACACACTGTCTTTGAAAGAAAACAGTGGTAAATTAATTTTGACAATGTGGAAATCGCTACAATGCGAATTTTGAAGAACAATCATGTTAGAACGCATTTAGAAATTTAAAAAATATTACACAAATATAATACAATCACAGTAATTGATTAGTTAATGTTTTCGGAATACAAGCAAGATAACAATCTAAAAAATGTGTTCTTTTAAAACAGCATTAACTTATTTCCGTGATAAAATTTTACTTTTCAAACATTATTTTAATTTTAGACCAACAGAAACATGTCTAAAAAATAAACACTAAAACATATTTGAGGTGAAAAAATATACATATACTCTACTGTTGCAGGAAGCTATAAGTTAATGTTTTTGTAATCTAATCAATGTAGCAATTGTAGAATGTATGTTCTTTTAAAATATCTCTAACTTAATTCGATACAGAAATGTTATTTTTCATGTTGATGACCACTTAAAGTTATTAATGACAGTTTAAAAGCTTGTATTGGAAGCAAGCCAGATAAATGCTTACTTTTTCTGAAATTCAATTTGTATACTACAATTACTTGAAGTACAACAGAAAGAAAAGTTTTCAGAGTACAAATTTGTTTATGAGCTTAAATATACGAACTCTTTTATGCTGCCATGTGTAATGATTCTGGCCTTTTGTTATCTTTATCTTTTGTAAGAAGAAAAATAATAAACGTGTAAAAAGGAGACGAGATAATGTTAAAAATATGTTTGATTGTTCGTAAAAGAATACATACATGAGACATTTTGAAGTTAGGAGCCAGAAGCATCATCGCCGGTTTCCCCCTTTTACAGCACAATCATGGCAAGCGAGAAAAATAAATAAATAAATAAATGTAGACGCTTCATTGAAATACTCATTGGCTGCTGCAAATTAGTTTATTAAAAAGCAGTCATTTACAGCGGGAAATTTCTCTCTTCGCAAGTCGTCTTGGACCGAATCATCATAAAAAAAGAATATTCCATCATAAAAACATTATTTCCGCAAATCGTCTTAACCGAATCATCGGAAGAAAAAAGAAAGAATATCTACCATCATCTTTCGGCTTCTCCACTTAAATCTAAAGCCAAAAGCTGTCAGAACATTCTATAGTCTCTAACCAGATTTTCCCATGTAAACAGAATTTCATGTCCAACGTTGAGATTAAACATATCATTCTTGAATCTTTTCAGACAATAAATTTTATTTTAAAAGATTATTATTTAACTAATTTATAATCAAAATCAGAATTCGAATATTCTGCAGATAATATTCAATTACAAACGATTAATTTTCAAACAAAAAGAAAAAAAATTAATTTATTGATACGCAAAGTCCAGTTTTTGTAATATTTTCGCTGATACTCACCGGAGGTAGTCTTGATTCATCATAGTGTCGTGAAACTATTACCGAAAAACTAAACTCTTACCAGTAAAAATGAATATGAGTTCTCACCATTATTTTAAATTGAAATTCACCATTTATGTGGCTTTTAAATAAACAGAAATTTTCTGCATAAATTTACTGATGGAAGTTTGTCGTGATAGTAATCAACACCCAACAAATCTGTTACAGTTGAAGCTTCACTATTTTAAGGATATATCAGTTTATCTTTCTTAATAGTTCTAGGCATATACCACAGGTGGTGAAAATGTTGCGTACATGCCTGAGGTGACACACATGAGAGATTTTTTTGTAACAGATGAAATTTTTTCAAGTGGGTGAAAAAAGTCCGGGCCAGAATTCGAACCAGGGATGTATTAGCTGGAGCCGCCAGTGCTCTACCTACTGAGCCATCCTGGACGAATACTGGAGGACTAATTCATCCAAATAACCTCAACGGTCACAAAATCTGGTCAGGTACTTTGGACCAACTCAACAGAATAAATCGAAGGTTAAGAAAACGCCTCACACAAGATTATACTGGATTAATGTATAACACGATTTTTCAATCGGTAAATCAAGTATAACATATGGATTTTTTCTAAGTGGGTGAAAAAAAATCCGGGACAGGATTCGAATGAGGGATGTATTGGCTGAAGCCGCCAATGCTCTTCCAACTGAACCTCCATGGACAAATACTGGACGAATACTAGTATTCGTCCAAGATGGTTCAGATGGAAGAGCAGATGGCGGCTTCACCTAATACATGCTTGGTTAAAATCCTGGCCCTGACTTTTTTCACTCCCCCCACTTGGAAAAATTGCATTTGTTATAATTGATTTACCGATTGAATAATAGTATTATACATTAATCCAGAGAGATTTTTTTACATGCAAACAATTTAAATTAGAAAATATTTATCTAGATTTTTTTTTATTTTTCTATAGTAAATCAATTTTAAAAAATACATACAGTCCTCGGAATTATTTTTTTGATGATTTAACCCTTTGCATTTTTAACCCATTGATGACTGTCATTCACCACTTATGTTGTCAGGTGTCCCTCGTAAATCTAGACGCCAAATACTTTAGAAACCACTAATATCTTACAGTTTATTTCGCAATATTTTATCACAGATTATTAAGCCACTAGATAAGGCGAAGTGAATTAGTTTAAAATACTGGAGCAACCGTTTACGTGGGACACCAGTAGTCAAGTATGTCTCAAAAGTACTATCTCTCAAATACAAAAACTTAAGGGGAATCTTCACTCGCTTGAAAACTCCCGCTTCGTAATGCTAAACTAATGGGCAGGCTAATTTCAAATAACTCGTTTAATTTGAATATTTTTAAGCGATTTTTCGCATGAGATAGCTAAGCTCGATCTTTAGTCTGATTTTCTTTTTTGTCTTTCGATTTTGGTAGCAAATACTTTTAAAAAAGGTACTTTTAGTTTCAAATCCGAAATGAAAGTACTTAATTGAAAGTGAAAGTACTTAAAAAGAATCTGTACCAAAATCGAAAAAGTAAGATATAGTGTCATACTAAAGCTCAAATTCAGCTACTTTGTGCAAAAAAAATCGTTTCAAAACATTCAAATTTAGAAGACAAATTTGAAATTAACCTGCTCATTGGTTTAACATTACGAAACGGGAGTTGTAAACGAATGAAGACTCCAATTAATATACATTATTATCCCCTTAACACTAGAATTACCGAGGCGGGTCATCCGTGACCCAAGACGTGGTTTTTCGCTCGTATCACGGTTGCTTTTTAAAGTAAAACTTTGAAACTGATTGACTTTTCCTAAATACTTAATATAATGCCTTAGCACGAATTTAGTTGAAATCGGACGAAAACTTTTTTATATACAGAGAATTACCTCTTTTTATATACCTAGAATTACCATGCTGGGTCATCGCTGACCCCAACAATATAATTGCATTTTTCATTTATTTCAATGAGGATTTCAACTCTATATTTTTCAATGACATAAGAATAGTGTAAGGATATGTTCCACTTTTTCTTTTCTCAAAAGAGGGAAAGGATTGTGCGTGTGTACAGGCGCGGTTATGATCACATGTCTGTTATTCATTTGAAAGGTATACATCTGAGTTTTTATGGTATTTTAAACTACTGTAAGGATGATGTAAATAGTTGTTTTTTATATTATACCTTAGAAAGTAACTAAAAAGAATATTTTGCCTCACCAAGGAAAAAAAAGAAAACGAAAAAAAACTTTGTGGCATTTGACTATCGCACATTTATAGTAATGTCATCACACGGAGGTTTCTTGAATGAAAATTGTTTTAAATTGTAACGTGAATTGTCTTTATATGACTTTAGTGAAGAAATTTAGTTACGAAGTTGATATTGTCATCTTCTGATTTCTTTATATTGGACAATCTTGATATAAATGACGAAATATTTTTTCTTAAAAATGACAATAAAATTTCATTATTCGAATCCAATGCACGTAGTAGCAAGGTGTATGAAAGTAGCCAAATAAATGCTGAGAGAAAAATTAAGAAACACAAATAAATTGTAAGTATTTTGCAGAAAATTAAAAATAAAAGAATTCACTTTTTCGAAATATTTCTAAAAAGAGGGAAATATAGACAATAAATCACTCTTCGAAGCGATTTGGAACATTGAACTATATGATCCTTAGATCCGCAATGTTCAATATTTTCTGACGTATGCAAAATCTGATTCAAGATCTAGTGATCATAAATGTTTCGGTAGTTTTTAAATATACAACAGATTCTAATATAAGCAGAAGCGTCTTCTTGCTAAAATCATAGATAAAAGCATTGCTAAAAAATGTGAAGATATCCGTCCACGCACCAGCACTGAAATTTCAAACATATGAAAAATGTTGCCACATAAAGCAATGCTAAAACAAAGAAACTAACATTGTTTACGGAAAATGTTTATAACATGTGAGTGTATAATACACAGAAAAAAAAGAAAAAAAAGATAAAGAAAAAGTCCATGGCATTTTGTACGAATTGATTAAACCGTAAAGTATATAAAACGTAAAAGTATAAGAAAAAAATCACAAATATGTATATATATTTAATTTTATTGTATTTGAATATCTAATTGATCTGTAGGAACATTATTACACAATTTAAATCGATAAACCATATGTATATATATTATTAAAAAGATATCAAAATCTCAAAGCATTTTTTTAATTAGAAATAAAAAAAAAATCCTTTGTGATACTTAATCTCAAAATTTCATATTATTTAACCGCCTAAATGCTGAATTGTATTAATTATTAATAAAAAATCATTATAGTAGTCGTCAATAATTATTGTGTGGATTTATCTTCCATGTAAAACAAGAATAGCGTCTTTAAAAGCGATGGGTCAGATGTGACCCACCACGGTATTTCTAGGTATACAAGAAACGCGGTAATTCTATTGTTAATACAAATTTTATTTTTTATCAAGGGCTGATCTGATGAGTATTCAAGAGAGAACAAAGGGATAGAAGTACAAACTCGATTATTTTATGCAGGAAATAAATGAAAGATATTATATAATTTTTCTGCAATAAGGCAATCTCTACATTATATACGCATTACTAGCTCGAATAATAATTTTTTATTACAGCGAGTACTGACATATAAAAATGTCCAAAATATGTGTACATATCCATGCAACAGGTACACTTTTTTACATCCAATTATACCAAATATTGGGTTGGGGAAAAAGTAAGTTCGCTTTTTTTCGTGTTTTTCAAAGTGAATTTATTTATATAAATAAAACAAAACTAATCAAAATTTACGTGCTATTTTGTTCGATGACCTTTTGCCATTTCTCGGGTAAAACAATAATTCCGTCACTGTAGAATTTCTGAGAGTTCTGGGCAAAAAACTGAATAAGGTGATTTTCACAAGCCTTATTTGAAACCAGCTTAACACCTTCAAGAGAGAACCGCATAGGGCGGAACAAATGGTAATCCGTCGGATCCAGGTCCGAGCTATATGATGGGTTCATCAAAACCTCCCAACAAAGCTCTTTCAGTTTTTACCGAGTGACTAAAGATGAGTGTGGTTTAGCGTTGTCGTGATGGAAGACAGCGGCTTTCCTTTCGATCAGTTTTGACCGGGTTTTTTAACTCCTTGAGGGGCAAAGCACTTATGTTTTCAAAATGTTCAAATGATTTATTGACACCGGAATTCACAAACAAATTTATATGATAGAAAATAAAAGATGTACTTCGCGTACATTCTAAAAAGCAAATGTTAATACTAAAATTCCGGTGCCAATGTGGCATAAGGGAATTAAAATTAAGTGGTATATATAATATACCGGTGCCCTTCAAGGGGTTAATTGCCTGCTTCAATCACATTAGTTGTTTACAGAAGATAGTTGAATTGATGGTTTGGCCAGGTTTGAGCAGCTCATGATGGAAAATCCCTTTCCAATCCCACCAAACACTCAGAATCACTTTTGTAGGCATCAATCCGGGCTTTGCCACCATTTGTGAAGCTTCGATCACGATCTTTTTAGCACATTGTTGCTATACGTGATTCCCCTTTCATCACCCGTAATGATTTGTTTCAAAAATGGCTCGATTTCATACCGTTTCAGTAGCAATTCACAAATGAAAAGTCTGTCCATTAAATTTTTCACTGTAAGTTTATGGGGAACCCCAGTATCGAGTTTCTTTTGGTATCCAATTTTATGTAAATGGTTCAAAAGAGGTTTATGGTTAATGTTTAGTTCCGTAGCAATGTCATGGGAAGAAATATGTCAGTCTACCTGGATTGTTTTTAAAATTTCATCGAATTTTTCAAGGATTGGCCGGCCAGGGAAAGGTTCATCTTTAACATCGAAATTTTCGGAAAGAAAAAGAGGAAACCGATTCTGACTTTGGAGTTTACTTAAGCACTGATCACCATAAATGCCACACAAGTTTCGATGAGCCTGCGCCAATTTTTCCCTTTTTGGAAGTAAAAAACTAAAATTGACGAAAATGATCTTCTGAAATCTCTATTTTTAAAACTATTTTAATAACTTTTGACTAGTTAAACAGATGACGCTACCTTTATATCTAGAATTTTCTAGAAACTGTTACCTTTCAAACGCTGTATAGTCTGACTTAATTGTGTAAGTATTACTCGAGATATGGAACTTTAAAGCTATCTATTGGGAAAAAACGAATTTACTTTATCCCCAACCCAATATAATCAAAACATAACACAAATATTATACTACCACAGGAAGTCATAAGTTTGTTTTTAAGCAAAATAACAATCTAAGAAAGTGCGTTTATTTAAAATAACTCTAACTTCATTCTGTACCGAAATATTTTTCAAGTTGATGACCTGTTAAGGTTATTAATCACAGTTTGAAAGCTTATATTGCAAGCAAGACAGATAAATATTTACTTTATTTGAAATTTAGTTTGTGTACTACAATAATTTGAAGTACATTAGGAAGAAATGTTTTTAGAGTACGTTATGTTTATGAGCTTAAATATACAAACTCTTTTATATTGCAATATGTAATTATTCTTGTCTTTCGCTATCTTTTTCATTTGTCACACAGCAATAATATACTCGGTAAAGATCGGAAAAAATAACGATAAAAAAATGTTTGATTGTACGTAAAAGTGTACATAAGTACCTATCTCCATACATACGATTAATCCATTGGTAATCAGTTCCGGTATTTCATAGGATAAAATTTCAACCCATCTACAATATCATTGCCATACCTTTGTGTACAAAATTTGAATCGTGTACGGAACTTGATTAATCCCTTGACAGGCGGCGGAATAAAATACATCCCACTTAATTTTAATTGAGAAATGCCACATTGATACCAGAATTTAAAAATGAAATTTTTAATTTTACCAAGTACGTGAAGAAAAGCTTTTATTTATTTTGAAATAAATTTGTTTTTAAATTCTTGTGTCGTTCAATCATTTCAGCATTTTAAGAATAGAAGTGTTTTGCTCCTCAAAGGGTTAACTATCTAACTAGAAATAAACACAGTCTATAATAAATAACGCCAAACTTTTATATTTTCTTCGGGAAAATTAATATATTGTTCTAAAAAACTACCGCCGGAAAATTGTTACATTATTACTATGTTATATTTGATGTGTAAGGCGTTGGAATATACGGTAAAATATCATAAATATTTCTGCCTTAAAAAACTTAGAAACTCTGTAAAGAGCTGAGGATAATTGTAAGCACTGCAGTATTCTTTCATAGTTTGATAAAAGTTTATGTGAGTGTAGGAACGCCTAGATCGAACATTAGAAGCAGTTTATTCTTTCTCACAATTGATCTGCATATGCAGTGCGTAAGCTGAGCCACTATTTTTGTTTATAACATCCACAATAATGATGACATTTTGTCAAAATTTTTAATAGAATACATAGTTTTCTGTAAATGTTGTAACATTATAGAACTTTTTTAAACATCTCAGTAGTTCTTTGAGTGACGTAGATGTTAATACTACATTCTAAATAACGTATCATCAATCTTAGACATGTTTAAATGCAAATAAGTGTATATATTCACCCCTTCTCATTATGCCTCGATCTTTCATCTAAAATATAAATGTTTTGATAAAAGTAAATACATTTATTATTGTTCAATTTATGAAGCAGTTTGAATGTAATTTTTTACGATATGGCATTTAGATTGTTTCCTGCCAATTTTGCTTTAAAAAATGTTACTCCTGAAGATGTTTTTGAGGATTACACCGAAACGTTGTGTTTTATTTTATTCGTGTGTTTTTGATTTTTGCATCATCTTTAAATTTATGATTAAAATATACGTTATATAGCAACCTCTATATTGTCTAATATTCGATTTAACATAAATTCCTTTATTAATATAATCAAAATCTATTTTCAACTTTCAATATGAGATACTTTGTTTTTCTAACTCAATAATTGGATTTCAGTCCTAGTTTCCAATACAAAACAAATATTTATCCCCCCCCTATTGTGTTCCGTAATTTCTTCCTTCTTGTATAAAATACACTGTATCTTTAAAAAAAATAACTAACGCTGTCACCACTGCTGACAATGAAATTTTTGTGACCGAGGGTCTTTTTTCGTTACTGTTACTATTAAGATAATAGTTGCTTACAAAAAATATAAAAATCGGTGATATTATTAAGAAATTTTTTATAAACATGTTCATGCAGACAATTTTTAAACCGAATAATTATTTAAAAAGAAACTTAAAGTTGGTCAGAATCGTTTCGCTAAAAAAGATTTATAGGCGCAAAAACTATACCCAGGAAATTAATAATTTTTAGATCATCTAATGCATTAGAAATTCCCGGTGTACAGACTGCATTTATTGTTTTAATTTGACTTATTTTTTGAAGATTTATTTTAATTTCGGCAGATATTTTTTTTACATATTTTGGAAAAGGATTTAATTTTAAATTGTTGCCAAATTTTAGAAACAGTACAAAGATTTTTTTTTTCAAATAAAAAATTTATTCACACATAGCTATTATAAACAGAAAAAAACTCTCGAATTAAATTTAAATGATTCCGTATTAACCATGACTAAAAATATTAAAAATTACACTATAGAAACTATATTTACACATGAATTTTAAAAGAGGGAGAACATTTTTAAATATTGTATACATTGTTATCCGTTAACAGCCGTAAATGGGATACATTATGTTGGATTTAAAACAGCCAAAATGCAAAAGGCACTATTAAAAATAATAATACAAAACAGTTTGTATTAAAAATATATATTTGCGCGAGACATTTATTTCATATTTCGAGACAATCTTTTCAACTGTTGGTGTGAATTATAAGATAGCTCAAATAATAATTTCTTTCTTATAACAAAGTATTTTCGCGTGAATATTAAAAATCGAAAGAGAATTGGTGAAAATTACATCAGATTTAAAACGTTTCATCTAAAATAACTTTCTTATACCGTTGATAAAAATTAACGGGGGACAAAGACTATTTACGTAATTCATTTTTCTTTGCTTATTTGATATACAGGGTGAGTCATAAATATCGGAACAATAGGCTATCGCCTTAAATATTGAACTTAGACCCATACTGCCAATTACAAAAATTCATAAAAAAAAATGTGAAATTTTTGATAAGATAAATTGCGACTCCATGGGGGGGTCTAGTTGAAAAGTTACGAAAATTAAATTTTTATACGCCCCCCGTAGGACAAAAATTCCAATAAGGAAAACTTTTCTTATTCATTCCTGAATAAGACACAAAAAGTTGCAACTTCATATCTCCAAAATTCGCAAAATTATAGCCGTTTAAAAAATTCATCAGGTTTTAAGGGATTAGACACAAATTGAAATGCGCGCAATTCAAAAAACAATGTTACTTTAACATTTCTAGAAAACGCGTAAAAAATCTATTTCTTGAGTTAGTATTTTGATTTTTTTTTCTTTTTTTGTGATGGTTAGCCTTATAATTTGCTAAGAAAATCACATTTTAAAATTTCTCATACGATTTATAAAAGTTTCATGTGGTTAATACTGGTTTAAACGGGACAATCAAAAATCGCTATAACTCGTAACATTATTTATCGGATTTCAATTTCTTTCCATTTAATTAAAGATGAAAATCAGATTTTAGTTTTGTTCCAAGTTTTTTCTTTATATTAATTTTAAACCTATTAAAAATGTTTATTGAAAAAGTAATATAACTTTTAAAAAAATCATTTTTTCAAAAGTAAACATTTTTTCAAAAGTAAACATTTTTTCAAATTTGCCGAAACAAAACTAATGTAAAAAAATCAAAAATGACGTGATTCAAGTTCTTTTTTCTTTTAAAAATTCTTAACATTTAATAATTTAAAGACAAGAAATAGAGGATAAAAAAAAAACATTATGTAGAAAAACGAAGTGTATTGTTTAAATGTCCGTCAATTATTTTTAAAAAATGCTTTTTCTAAGATGCAGATTAAGTCTTTTTTTTTTCTTTTTAAATTTACCTCTGACAACTTCAGGCTTTTTATCGTCTTCCAGAGGATGTTTAAAAATCTGTATTCTGGGCCCAGGTAGGGCCAGGACCGAGATGTTACTTTTTTCTGAAGACCCGCCAGGCCTAGCGTACTTTTCATAAAGGAGAGAGGACTACTTCCTTCAACTTAGGTGCACTCTGGATGAAATTTTCAAACCCGGTCTCGACAAAATCCGTATTAAAATCACTATCTCTGACAGACTTAATACGTTCATAAAATAAATAAAATTCGGCTCAATCGAATTAATTACTAAAAGCATATATATTTTAAAATCTTTATTTTACAAAAAAAAAAAAAAAAAAAAAAAAAAAAAAAAAAAAAAAAAAAAAACTTTATTTTTTTAAATAGATTATTCAAAGGCTATAAAAATAAATACAATAAAACCAGTAAAAAATCTCCCTATGACGGAATTCTGTCTTAAACGGAAAATATGTTGACCCATGCAAAATAAATGCAATACTACCTGAAAAGAACATAAGCTCCAATTACATCTTCTAGGGATAGCATCTTTCTATAACGTATTTTTTCTTTCCTATGTGATTCCATCTTAAAAAGTTTTAGTGTATAACATTTTTCAGACTCTCCAACGCACAGGATATGGATTAACGATATTAAAATATAAGTGAAACATTTACATATAAATAGAGATTCATTGATAAAATAAATATATTACAGCCTTTGGCGCTTCATTAATAATAAAAGGTATAAATATAAAAAACGAAAAGCTATAAAAGAATTTTTTGGTCAGAACTCCTCCATATGAAACATTTTTTTACCACGTCGAATTAAAAAACTATGTAGAAATTTGCGACTGAACCGGGCTATGATTTAAACTATTTTCCAGACCGGTCCGGGTTATGATGTTGACAGTTTTTCAGGCCACTCCGAACGTTTTCCCCTATGGGTCGGTTTGAGACCTGACCTAAATATTTTGACCCGGGCAGACGTTTGGTATACCAATTTAGCGTAAAAACTATACGCTGCTATTTTATGTCCAAAGAAAATGCGCTATCTTAAACCGATTTTTATTAAATTGCAATTTGTGAATGTTCCCTAACAAGCGTTGAGATTGAATCAAGAAATCACAGTTTAGAGGCAGGGAAAAGTGGTGTAAGTCAGGAATTTTTGAGGATTTTGGGATTTAATATCTCTGTGGGATTTTTAGATACGGAGATGAAATGTTTTTTGTTCAATTTAGGAATGGATAAGGAGTAATTTCCTAATTGGGAATTTTGCCCTACGGGGGCTGTATAAAAATTTAATTTTCGTATTTTTTCAAATAGACCCCCCATGGAGTTGCAACTTATCTTATCAGAAATTTCACCTTTTTTTATGAATTTTCGCAATTGGAAGTATGGGTCTAGGGGCAATATTTGAGGAGATAACCTATTGTTTCGATATTTATGACTCACCCTGTATTTAACAATTTTTTTAAAGACGAAAACAATTATTATATCGCTTAACAGCAACTGATTTGGCCTTAAAAATACCTAATCACAGGAAAATGAATAGAAACCCGTTTATAGGGAGATTGCCACTATTTTTTATAAATTATAATTCAATCTTTTCAAACCCGATCAAATTAGCGCGTTTTTATGGTATGGGGTATCGGAACAGGGGTTAACGAGAGTAGCTTGTAAGGAATAGAGCCCCCCTCTAGTTTCATATAAAAAAATTTCATAATAAATGCTTTAAACGTGCAACATTTAATTTGTAATACAACAATTCCAAAAAAAAAAAATTCTTAGATAATATCTCATGCCCTAAAAAGTTATAAAAATAAAACCTTTTCGATTGAAATGTTTTCGGAGCTATCACTTTAAATAGTTAAGAACAAGAGTAACTATTTCTTTTACAGTTCAATTGAAGAGATCAAAACTTCCTTTCAAACTTATAGTAATACCCACGTAATGACAGATATTGAGTTTGAGATCCGAAAGTAACTAGTTTTCTCCGTTTCCTGGGAGATTAACGTTATAGTTTAGCTGAAAATTGCTTTTCCAATCTGGAGTATTAGAGAAAAGCGCATCGATTTAAAACTATTTTGATGTTCTTCGTGGAAAATAAAATGATATTCTCTTGCAGGAAAAAAACAGTTTAGTCTGCCAAATTTAAGTTTTTTGTAAATTATTGTGAAGAATTTACTTGTTGTAATGGGTATATATATGTAATAATAAAAAAAAATTCGCCATTTTCTCGTTTCGATTTTGATCTAAATTCTTATAAGAATGTACTTTCATTATTATTTTCCGTAATCACTAATATTTAATTATCGGCTAAAGTTCCCCTTTTTGCTTTAATTCAGCATAATATCTTACTTATTTTCCTAAAAAGAACTCAACTGTATTACTTAAATGTCAGTATCTTATTTCGAAATATTAAAATTATTCTCTTAATCCATTCCCTCTTTTTAAAATAAAAAACATTTGTTAAAAAAAAAAAAAAAAAAAAAAAAAAGAGCAGAATCGACTGACTTTCCCATTGTTAAATAACTCACGGTGCTTATCCGATGACTTCAGAACGTTTTTGGAGTTTCGAAGATCACGTTTTCTTCTTAATGTATGATGACACGGACTTACAGAGTCAAGAGGTCTAACTGTGATAATAGATTTAATGACTGAAATAGTAGGATAAATAACATTTTCGTATTTTACACTCAAGTGATTTGATTGTTTCATTTTTCGTGAATCGCTTATTGCTTTAGTATAATATCATGTGGAGTGACTTCTTATAGTATTGCAACAAATAAAAGATTTATGGCATCAGCTCTTGATTATTTAAATGACATTACCTTTCATCAAATTCCGTCTGCCAGCTTTCTTCGGCCACGAATATATGGGAAGTAATATGTTTTCACATGTGATTAATAATGACATATCGACCATCTTAGAGGTCTGCACGGGCCCGGACTTGGCCCGATGCTCGTACCCGGCCCGGCCCGCGGGTCGGACCGACAAACAACATAAACGGGCAGGCCGGGCCGGCAAAAAAATTGAACGGGCCAGACGGACCGGGCCGGGCAGATAAAAAAAATTTCGGGGCTGCCGGCCCGTTCTGAACATTTAAGCAGAAACGATAAAATATGAGCTATTTTCCACGAAAATGGTTTTAACTAGAATAAGTATAAAAGTGGCATACTAGTTTGACAGCATCAATATAAAAATGCACAGTGTATCGGCATCGGAGAATTACATTATGTGTAACCCGTTTTAATATTTTTTTAGCTGACTCATGCCGGTCCGAGATCACGCTTGCATTATTTTTCTACATATAAACTGGCCGGACCGGTAGTAGACTTACTAATTGGCAGAAAACATGATTTGTAAAATTATTAACAGTGATAAAGAACTTATATTAGCTTAGTCTTCGGATATATACTTCTTGATTTTTAAATTAATTTCTCAATAATGCGAAAGTTTGACACATTTTCTGATTAATTTTAAATTGTAAAAGTATAAAAGTGATAAGCCTAACTATCGAAGGGATTTGGAATCGAATATTATTTTTCATTTTTGGTAAATAAAATACTTGTATAACCTTGTTGAGGTATAATAGTTTCTCAAATGATTGCAGGTTTTTCTCCCTTCCCTTGCTATTGCTTCAGGAAATTCTGTTCAAAAGGCTAATTATGACAGTATTTTATTTGTTTGCAGTATTCATAAATTGCTTGTATCAAAAAATGGATAACGCCATTCGATTATATAATTTCTGAATGAAGATATCTGCTAATCTTATGTGTTTCTGAGGGGAAAAAATGAATTTAGAAATGTATCAGAAAGGAGCTTCTTTGAATTTAAGAATGAATTTGGATTTGAAATCTATAATAAAATAATATAGAAATATATTTATAAATCTTCTTTTATTAAACAGCTTCAAAATTAACGATGTTTTTAGCTTTCTTTCTTTTTTCTTTTATTCTAAGCCATATTAATTTTTTAATAAATCTTTATTCAAATGTTGAAAGCCTAAAAATCTAAGTAATCATTAATGTTGTTAATGTGTATTTGCTGTAAAATATACTGTAAAATCATTTCATAGATATTTGTATGCAGTATTCTTTAAAAGAATCTTAGTTACATGATAAAAATCTGAATTTTTTTAGAAATCGTAGAAATTGTAACGGGCCAAAATGGGCCGGGCCTGTTTTTGCTGATTTTTGTACGGGCCGGGCCTAAAATATAAAAATTTAAACGGGCCGGGTCGGACCCACGCCGAACGTTTGAGTTTTACAACGGGACGGGCCGAAATAACTTTCCTACGGGCCGGGCCGGGTCCGGGCCTGGAATGTCCGGCCGGTGCAGACATCTAGACCATCTACATTATTCGTACCATCATTTTCCCTTCATCAGATCATCGTACTTCTGCGATAACACCCATATATCTTACGCACACACACATGTATGTATATATATATATAGATATAGATATAGATAGGTAGATAGATAGATAGATATAAATATATAGATATAAAATTAAAAAGAACTAGTACGCAATGTGTTTTATAAAAGATGGGCAATACTTTAAGAGATCATAATGCACATCCAAATAAACGACTTTAATTTTCAATGCATGGTCAAAATTAAAACGCTAAGGTGCAAGCGAAAGGACCGAAAGTGATGTTGTTACATCCGACAATCACCTCATCGAATACACGGATTAAAATCTAGGATTATTTAACTCTCGATTCGCATATTAAAATGCTATCAGTCTGCCAAGTGATATCTTAGTGGTAAACACCTAAAAACCTGATATTAGTGGATGACTTGTAGACTTATCATTGTGCTTTCCTGCACACAAAACTATGAAAACTTTGAGGATTAGAAACAGGAAAACATAATAGTAAACATATGAGTCAACCGCTAAAATCGTGTTTTTAAGGGGGTTTCTTGAAGATATGACTTGGCAGATCAATTACGTTTTAATATGCTAATCGAAATTTAACTAACTCTAGATTTTCATCGGTGAGCTCAATGAGGTGATTGCCTGTGCTGTCGCCTCCTAGTCTAACAAGGAATGAATAATTGGCAAAAGTAAAGAGAAAAACCACTCTACGTATAGTCGTTGAGCCTTTCAGCCATTTTTATATGCAATTCCGCACATAAAATGCGTGTCGGACCTTTCCCAAATAGTAATCAGAAAACTTTTTCTATACGGCCCTAATTGGATTGACAATGGACATTCTATCAGCGACTTTCGTGTATTAACCCTTTATCTACCGATGGTACTTATAAGTACCATTAAAAATTACTTATTATAAAATTCTTTTAAAACGTCAATTATTTGTAATACTGTTTCGAATGAGTCATAGATGCATTACTTTATTTTGTTCCAAAAGCATTATTGGTTACACAAAGCAAAAATATGCTTCAAATTATTATTTCTATTGCCTTTGTATCTTTTCAGCTTTCTTGGCGCCGAAGGAGGGAGGTGGGGATTTTTCAATTCGGAAATATTTCTATATTTATATTGTAAGCACATCACATTTGTACATTTTATAATTCTACAAAATACTACGAAATCAATTTAAAATAAAAGGTTTGAGTGGGGTATTAATTTTGGGCAAAATCCCTGTAAATTGGAATTTAATCCTTCTAAATTCTCCAATCCTTCTAAAATTCTTCAAATTTTATTAAATGATTATCTAAATCTTTTAACTTAGTTTAAACAATTTACGTAAAATGCTTTAGAATGTAGAATTTTGATGAATTCATAAATCGCTATATAAAGGATTAAGCCTTGCCTGGTCTGGGATACCTTAACAAACGGCACCAATAATACTATTTTAGTAAAATTTTGCTTCTACAATAAAAACTTCAATTGGTTTGGGAGGGGGTTAAAATTATCTATAAAATTCGTTTGTGAATTCCGGTGTCAATCAATAATTTCTCATTTAACTACCAGATTTTACCCGTGCGTGAAAGGATTAACGGACAAAGCATTTTTATTGCTAAGGTGTTGTAATAAATGATTGACACTGGTAATTGTGAACAAATATCTATATTATAAAGGCCAAACGTATCTGTGCTTAACGCATACGTCAATTTGTGAATGGCAACACTTTCGTCTGCAATTGAGTTTTGCATTTTTCGGTACTACAAATTTTATACTTCTGAATATCGCACATTTACAATTTTTACACCGTCGTATTAAGAAAAAAATTTACTTTTAAATGCAATTTGTTTGAAAAATGTATCTCAGTTTATTTATCAGTTATTATTTTTTTTTTTTTATAGTTTTAGTACGAATTTTGTAACTGGGTAATTCCATGAGCACATGTCGTGTAAGTCACACACTACGATTTTGAATACCAGAATTTTAGAACGGAAAAATGTGAATTATTTATCAGATATATTTCATTAATTGAATAAGGCCATGCAAACCTTTCGAAAATAACGGTGGCCAAAAATTTAGCTGTTACCAGAAATGTGACTTACACGACAAGTGCTCATGGAAATACCCAACTGTGGTAACAGAAATACGATATTTTCTTTTTAAATTGATAAAAATTTAAATAAAAATACCATGTCAAAAGAAATCGTCTGACATAAAATCTGGTGAACTTTGATTTTATTGCGTTTTTGTACATCAATTAAATGTTTTTTTTAGCTTATTGAGAACTTAATTTACAGGATACAAGAATTTATCTTTACAAAAATGTATTTTAAATACTATACGAGTGACTTCACCGCAGTTACTCAGTTCGTATCAGAAAGCTAATTTTGTGCAATTTTATTTAGCTTGCAATTTCATTTATTCGCGCTTATATAATGATATTTTTCAAATTTTGAAAAAACAATGCAAATGAATGATTTCTGATAAAACATGGAGCTATTATAAATAAAGAAATAAAGATTTATGAATCATCAGGTATCCGATTTGTTTTGCCGAGTGTCTTAAATATTGTTTTTGCTGCGTTTGTGTAATATTCCGTCCTAATGACGTCATATGCAAACTTTTCTATAGATGTTGTTTAAGACTGGATCCGTAAAAATGGAATGCTTTTGGGTCTATCAATTTCAAGTGGTCCAGAAAATTTAAAAATGGTCGCTCGACCATTTTTAAAAAATCTGAAATTTTTTGTACAACAACCCTAACATGACGGAAGTTCAAAATGACCGTTATTTTAACTTTACTATTTTTTGTATGTGCATGGCGGCCATCTTTGTTTAATCGTGTTTGCGATTTTCTCAGATACTAGGATACACAAAATTGCAAATATCTCGTCTTTTATTTTCCCAATTGAAATGGAGTTTGCAGCATTTTGTTTAGAATAAAATAGGCTAAATGTACGGTTGTAGAATAATTTTGAAAAATAAATTTTTACAGGTGAAATTTTAGCACAAAATTTAAGATTTTTTCCAAAATCTATCCGTTTACAAGAGGAAATTTTTCATGTAAGGAAAACTTCCAACCTTACACAATTTTTTCTACAAATAGGTCAAAAGTGCGTGTACTCACATACCAAGTCCCTGATCTAGGAGTTGATTTCTCTTTGCGAAAAAAATTCCGAAATTCGTCAAAAATTTCAAAAATCACACTTTTTAGGCTTTGATATCTCTGGTGGGGCTCGGGATAAAAATCTGAAATTCTGGACTTTGATAGTATTATGTAGTAGTGTTATGTACAAAAAATTTCAAGAAGGAGATTTAACTACAAGCTGAGATATGACATGGACAATATGTGAAAACAATACTGCCAAACTATAGTAACCTACTATGTAATTGTTCAACAAGATTGTCAACCTTACACAATTTTTTTCTACAAATAGGTCAAAAGTGCGTGTACTCATACACCAAGTCTCAGATCTGGGAGCTGATTTCTCTTTGCGAAAAAAATTCCGAAATTCGCCGAAGATTTCAAAAATCGCACTTTTTAGGCTTTGATATCTCTGGTGGAGCACGAGATAAAAATCTGAAATTCTGGCTTTTGATAGTATTGTGTAGTAGTGTTATGTACAAAAAAATTCAAGAGGAAGATTTGACTATAAGCTGAGATACGGTGATTAAAAAAATGTCAAGAAATGTTATTACGAGTACATTAGGAGAATTGAGATTAGTCTCTTTTATTGCAATATTTACACAGAAAATATCATTTGTTGAAAACAGTTAAATAATAAACACTTAATTTACAAAGGTACTATATATGCTCAACAATGAGCTTAACCTATTTACGAGAGATGTTGTGAGTTCGATCAGTTACTGTTGTCAATCCATTAGGCTGTTCTTTTTCAAAATTTTATTTGAAGCCACCCAAGTCTTGTCATCCCTTGTTAACTTGAATGAATTTCTCTAGATTTAATAATTGAAACCCTGTCAACTCGATCAGTTGCAACCCATTGTCTGTAATTTACTTTTCCTGAAATTTGTTCCGAGTAAAATTGTTGCAATAGCATTTCTAGTAGGTTTGTTCATCTGGACAAATAGTGTATTGGATTAGCATACATTCTGAATTGTTTAAATCATACAGAAGCATTTGTAGAAGATATTTGTAATTAACATTTAACATTGTACCATAAATAATTTAAAATTTTGGAGGTGTGAAATATTAAATAGTAGGTTACAATAGTTTGGCAGTACTGTTTTCACATATTGTCCATGTCATATCTCAGCTTGTAATCAAATCTCCTTCTTGAAATTTTTTGTACATAACACTACTACACAATACTATCAAAGGCTAGAATTTCAGATTTTTATCTCGTGCCCCACCATAGATATCAAAGCCTAAAAAGTGCAAAATTTTGTAATTTTTGACGAATTTCGGAATTTTTTTTGCAAAGAGAAATTAACTCACAGATCTGGGACTTGGTGTTTGAGTACACGCACTTTTGACCTATTTGTAGAAAAAATTGTGTAAGGTTAAAAGTTTCACTTGCATGAAAAATTTCCTCTTGCAAACGGATAGATTTTGGAAAAAATCTTAAATTTTGTGCTAAAATTTCACTTGTAAAAATTTATTTTTCAAAACTTTTCTATCACTGTATATTTAGCCTATTTTATTCTGAACAAAATGCTGCAAACCCCATTTCAATTGGTAAAATAAAAGACGAGATATTTGCAATTTTGTGTATCCTAGTATCTGAGAAAATTGCTGCACACGATGAAATAAAGATGGCCGCCATGCACAAACAAGAAATAGTAAAATTAAAATTACGGTCATTTTGAACTTCCATCATGTTAGGGTTGTTGTACAAAAAATTTCAGATTTTTTAAAAATAGTCGAGCGACCAGTGCTAGACCACTTGAAATGGATTGACCCTTTTAGCGGATGCAAGTAACATCTTTTTATAAAAAAAAAGCAATTGATTCTAAAATGATCAAATTAAATTACTATGAGAAGTGCGTAAGTAAATATCGAGACGATGAAAATTATGACGGGTTTAGATTTCATTTGGGAATTCTATGATTATGTCAATTTGGAATATCTTTTTTTCATTTGCTTTATATCAAACAAAAGAGCCTCAAATGATAATTTCATCATAATAACTGACCTTTGTTATACTTTACGGATTACACATGCGATTTAAGTTTAAATTTTAAAATTTGGACAACTAAGTTTTCAGGAAATAGTTTTTTTTCTCTCTATTTAGCTTGAAATAATATTTGTTTGAGAGTTAGTCTGGCCAATCTAAGATGCATGTTTTACTGTAGCTTTATTTGTGAGCTTATTATAAATCAATGAAACAGTTCCTTCCTAAACATTTTCTTTCGTCGAAATTCGACTGGTTCCACCTCGTATTTATAAATATGAAGAAGTGATTTTTCATATACATAATAAAATGGATTTTTTTAAATTAAAATTTCGGTGTAGTTGTTGCATATCGGAATTAAAATTTCGTGGTTTCGTAGAGAAACCAATGAACGTTATAGGGTTAAAGTTTTGCACACATTTTATGAAAAAAACTGTATAAAATAATACCGAGTTATCCAAAATTCAGGACGAACTTTAAAAATGAATAGTTCAAAAACGAATCAGGATGCAAAGGTAAGGTTTGCACCAAATGGATGCAAAAGAAACCAGGTTTTGTGAGGCAACGAAAAAAATAGTTCTGTGGGCGACCAACTGATGTCTATAGTATTTTATTGAACAACTTACAAGTCAGCTTAGTTACAGTTAATTAGGACTGCAAAAAAAGTTTAATGTGATGTCCATAAATCAGAAGTACACCTGTGAGACGAGGTACCACACCTTTCACGGCATTTAATAGCATTTCTTGCGTTATGGCAGACACATTTTGGCGGACGGCATCTTTCAGTGCTGCTGCTGATGCCGGTTGGTCGCGGTACATTTTTGACTTCTAGAATCTCCACAGGCGAAAGTCACAAAGTGTGAAACCTGTCTGTGTGTGACTTCCTCAAAAAAAAAAAAAAAAAAAAAAAAAAAATGGACCAATTATGAAATCCACAGTGAAGCCACACCAGACTGTCACTTTTGAATGTTGCAAGGATACCTCAACAAAATCCAACAGAACTATTTTTTTTTCGTTGCCACACAAAACCGGGTTTATTTTCCATCCGTTTGGTGCAAACTGTTCCAAACGGATTTTAAAAAGAAAACTCAATTACAAACTATTGAATGATATTCTCACGTCCCATGGCAAATTTTAGAAATGTTATTGTTATTGATTTCCCTTCGATAGTAGGATTTTTTTTCCTTATGAACACATAAAATGCTGTCGCGATAGCTGACGGCTGTTTATGCGATTGATTATGCAAGACCTATCTTTTAATATCTGCTTATATAAAATGAATAAATTTTATATTTGTTAAATGCCAATTTTAAAATCAAATCCTTGACTTAACGACTGAGAATTACCTGTGTCATAGATTCAAGAGAATAAAATATATAGAGTATGTATGCATAATTTTTTACTTTTTGTAAACTCATATTTTTCACACTTTTAGGAGATGAAAACTATGTTTAGAGTTCAATTTATATGAAAAAGCAACTAAGTAATTTATTGTTGCCAGAAAACACTTTTAAACAGATTGTTTTACTTCCTTATAAATGTGCTATTCAATCTAACATGTTATTTGTCAAGTGGCCAACAATTAACGATTATATATGGAAATTTAAAAGCTTCTGTTAAACTAATCCATGTTTTTGTTTTGTCCTTAATTGATTTTGTATACTGTGATTAGTTAGATACAGCAGAATAATAGATTGCTTTCCCGCAGAAAGATTATGCTTTTCAGAGTACTTACAAACTAAGACCTGTTCTCTTTCTGCTATCGTTCGTGTTATTTATTATCGTCTCTTTCTTTGGAAAAGGATTATTAATAAAATCTCCGTCTACAATTTTCCACTTACGATGTATATTATTAGTTTAACACCAGAAAATTTAATATACAAGGTGTTTATAAAGTCCCGGATACCATTTGACGTTTAATAACTCATAAAATAAAGAACCCATAAACAAACTCATGGCATTTATTGATGGAATAACTCATATATTTTCCTCTTCAGGTTTCAATATATTTACTTTTGTAAATATCGTCCTGCGCGTGTGGTTAATTTCAAATAATTTCATTTTTCAGTCTAGATATCTCTACTTTTCTAATCAGTCTCATCAGTCGTATACTTAGACATGTTGGAAAATTTCGTATTTACACAACTAGAAGAGCTTCAGCCACATGTCTTTTTGGAACAAGATGGTGCAGTGTTGCCAGATGGGCTACTTTTTTTTAAGTCAGATTCTTGATTGATACCACTTTTTACAAATGATAAAATGGGCTTTATCCAAGGACATGATAATTAAGGAGAAAACAATAGGTAATTTACCGTTTCAAAAAAGTGGTACCAAATAAGAAATCTGAATTAAAAAAAAGTAGCCCACTGGCAACACTGAGATGGTGTACCACCTCATTCGGGTACCACAGTTCGTACTTCTTTGGATGACCATTTTCAAAAAAGATGGATTGGGCGAGGAGGTCCATTTCCTTGGCCACACAGATCACCTGATATAACGTCGTTGGACTTTTTCCTTTGGGGATTCGTGAAAGACAATGTTTACAGGAGGAGAATGTCGAACACTGATGTCTTAAAAGCCAGAATTACAACCGCAATAGCTTCTGTGGATGCTGACATGTTTGCCACTACCTGGCGTGAAATTGACTATCGAGTTGATATTGTCCGCGCGACACACGTGGGGGCACACGTGGAAATTCATTGACAAGGGTCATTAAACTTTTTGAGTCTATCTAACCATTTATGTTATTAATTTTAATCTATCTTTATTATTTTATGAGTTATTAAGCATCAAAATGGGTCCGGGATTTTATAAACACCTTGCATATTTTATGTTAGTATTTTATACGTATTTGATATAGAATTTAATTGAAATATATCAGTATCTTCATTTTCATCAATTTTATTAATAACTATTGAACCTGCCCACGAGTCTCGTCAAAAGTCTAATGGGAATTTCAAATAAATATATATTGATGCTAAGTAATGAAATAATGAATGAGATATAAATAAAAGACAGGGTTCTTTTCCGGTCTGTGTCGGCTGAGAATCAATACGCGCGGACCCGGTGCGAGACTTTTGAGAAAATACTGAATGACTACTGATGGCGGGCATAACATCAAAATTCGAGTTATTAACGTTTTTTTAATCCAATCGTGCCCAGCATCTTTTGCGTAAATTTTATTTGGTTGGCACCACTATTTTTAGAAGATTTAAGTTTAGTTGATTAATCACGAAAATGCATCATTTAAATGTAATAATTATTGCTTTTCCTTTTTACCGGTGTTAAAAGCAGTGCTGAATGCACCTTTTGAAGCGTCCCTAAAAAGGGACGCTAGGCACTAATGTTTTAAAATGGAATAAAAATCATTATTAATTAACTTTTTTCCATTAACCCTTTAATGTTCATTGGTTTCGAAACGAAACCACAAAATTTTAATTTCGATACGCAACACTGACACCGGTATTTTTATCATAAAATATACCTTTTATTTTGTATGTGAAAAAACACGTGTTCTTATTTAGAAATATATTTGTTCTTAATTACCGGTGAAATTCATTTATTTCGACATCTTAGCAATGAAAATGCTATGATCGTTAAAGGGTTAAACCACGAAAGAAGGGCACCCGTAAGGTAAATAACGAAGAGCTATATTGTTTTTAAACAAAATTGCATAACAAAACTTCTGGTAATTAAATAAACAATCAAATTTAAAATTTATTAAAAAGTAGGGTAAATAAAATTCTGTATAAATTGAAAAATTATTTGTAAATTTTCGATATCTTTTCATTTAAATAAACAGAAATATAAAATCTTTAATTTTGATTCAGGTTTTTAAAAAAATATTAACATTAAAAAATATTTAAGATAAAAGGTTGAAAAAATTATGTAAAATTTTTTAAAATCACATTTTAAAAAGTATACACACACACACACACACATATATATATATCAGCAATTTCTCTTTAACGATTCTTGACTGATATCAGTTTAAATAGGAGAAATGGTGAAATAACCCATTATGAAGAAAAATTCATTTTAGTAAGGAGTCGTTTCTTATGATAATTATTGCTTGAAACCTAGATTTTGAAAACAAACCAAAACATAAAAATTAATACTATTTCCCTTTCCAATTAAGATAGAAATATTAGTTAAACGTCATTTTAAACAGGAAAAAACAAAGCAATTTTTAATGTTTTTTTTTTTTTGAAAAGTTTTTCATGTTCCATACCCACTTAACATAGTAGATTTTGTCCACTACGAATTTTTTTTATTTTAACGATTTTAAGATTCGTAACGATTTTAAGTTCGTTTTTGCTTTCTGTCGATTTTTTGCTATCGCATTATTGTAAATTCTGTTCTCTGCTATTTTTTAACTATATGCATGTGATTTTTAAATGCATCTTTCAATGTGATAATTAGCGTTTTTCGAGCACCACAGAGGTTTTTTCATATCTGGAAAATAAATTTTGTTTCAAACTTTTACTCTAATATACTAAATTCCGCCGTTTTTGACGTTTAGTGATTTTTAACGCAATTTTTAGCGTTTTTTTTTTTTCGAGATTTTTTGCGTTCCCAGTCGATTTTTTGTTGTTCTTGAAAGATTTTCTATTACAGTGTTTTGAATCGAATTTTTATTTACAATATTTTATACCATTTAAGTAAATTTAGTTTTGCACCATTTTAATAAATATATACAATAATTGTACATTTTTACAGAAAATTCTTATATCAAGCAAAATTAAAAGCACGCCTCTATCAAGTACTATTTGATGTAATATACAAAAATGGGCGGTTCTTCTTTTTTTCACTTTGGTCAAATTACAAGTTTCGTCGGCTAAGGTTGAATCTCTACTGGTATCGTGAAATGTCCGAAAAATGACACTGTTTGAGTGTTGCAAAGTGCAACGCGTAAATCAGATCTACTAATACTCAGGACCAGGGCAGCAATATTTTAAAATATTTTTGTCACTTTATTTGGTACTACGAGGTTATCCCCTCGACCAATTTCGCCATATTATACAAATCGCCAAACTTCTAGCCAAATTATACATATTGACATAATTTTTATTTTAAACAACGGAAAAAAAAATCCTTAGTAGAATATTAATGAAAAGAATATTGCCCAGTTAAACTGATGGCATTGAGCTCACAGGCTACACATACTAATTCTGCATGACATCCTTATATTTTAAAAGGTTAATTTTGTTTGAAAAACATATTAAGGGGAAGGGAACAGCTCCCTCCATTTCACCGTTTTTTACTTATTCGTTGAACCCCTTAAACTAATCACGGATATACTTTATCATATAAAAAAACTGATATGCATGAAAACCTATGCATGAATCATCTACACAACTTAAGGGGAATGGCATTAGCCCCCCATTCCTCCTCTTTATACTTATCCAATGAACACTTAATACTAATCACGGAGGCGCCTATCAAAAAGTTCTTATATCTAAATTTTGAACGAAAATTAATTATTCTGCATGAAAAACCCATTTATATAAATTAAGGGGAGGGACATTAGCACCCGTTCACCCTCTTTTGCATATCGAATTAACTCCAAAAACTAATTAGGGAAGCGCCTTATCAGAATATACATATATCCAAAATTTTAAGTAAATCGGATATTTTTATCATGAGTTATCGCGTTACGCACACACGCACACACGCACATACAGAATGGACGAGCACATAAGCTCCCAGGCTTTGATAGCCTGTGAGCTAATAAAAATACAAATAAAAAGTCGAAATAAAAATCAATTTAATGACGTTTTAAACATGCGTATTCTGTTTAATGACATTAAATATGACATTCACGATCATCCATTATTGGCATTTAATCTTATAGTTTGGCGATAGTTTTTTGGTCGACGGGATAAGAAAGTAGTACCGAAAATATTTTTATTATAGGTTCACAAGGTACCTTGGGAGTAAGGATTGTATTAATATTTGTTTGATTAAAGGCACAGCTAATAGTAGAGAGTAGTACCCTTTATTTGAGTGACAGAATTGTCTGCGATTAAATATGACGAAATAAACTTTAAGAAATCGGCTTTGTTCAGAAGCATTTGTTGCCCTATTTACACGGGAAGCCCGCCGACGCTAGTTGTGGAAGAGATATAAGTTTTACATTATTGGTCAATGTAGAATCGAATATTAAACAAATTAAAAGGTCAAGTTTTCTATGTATGGCAAACTTATTGGATTTTATTGTTTAGAATAATATTTCTGCCTTATAGTATGCAAGAAATTCATTTAGTTACTTTCTTTTAAAAATAATTTTAAGTTATATCTGTGACTATTGAAAGGTGTTGTAAATTTACCTACAACACTTCGGGCAATATTGGGCTGGGCATGAGCCGATATGTTTGTGCTATCTGGGATCTAACAAGGAAGGTCTCCATATGGGCATACTCCGAAAAAACTGAAAAAATTACAGAATGTTATATAAGTTTAGGAGAACACATGAGATTATAAAAAAAAATTTCGGCGGAACCTCCGTACCCTGTCCATAAAAAAATAATGAAAATTTCGTTATTTGGCGATTTATCATCGGTTGGCAATAAAAAACAATTTCTAAAAATTTTTTTTTTTTTATGTCAAATGCATTTTAAATGAAAAAAAGTTTCATGTTCAACTTGTTTAAATAAATTAAATACCTTTGGTTTTGCAAGTTTTAGTTTGTTTTAAGTATAATTTCGTTATATTGATATTTATATGTGTTTATTTTCAAGTTTAGCGATCAAAATTTGAGATTTAAAACGAAATTCAAATTTAAATTAATTAAAATTGTTTCAAGTTCAAAGTCCAGTTGAGCATTGTCAATTCGATTTTGTTGCATTGGAAACATCCTGCTTTTATTTTTGAATATGGTTAAATGTATGAAAATAATTCTACTAAATAAGAATTTTTTATATATGAAAATATTTTTTCCAGAAATAAATTAAATAATTGCAGCAACAAAAATGTATATATATTCAATTTAATATATACAGGGTGGTTAGCTATTAACGTCAGGTGTTCAGAGCCTTCTAACGAGTAAAGTTTTGGACAAAACATAACCAAATTTGATCAGCATACAAAATAGACCATGGGATTTCGAATTCTTAAAAAAAATAAAGAAAATAAAAAGTTTAAAAAATCGCCACTAGGGGCAATTTTAGCTAAAATGCGACTAAAATGCATTTAATTTGCATAAAATCATCAATTTTGGCGCACCAAAAGTGTATTAGTGTAAATGTTGAATGATTAAATGGCAAAAATACAGTACAGATCAATTTTATACTGCTGGAATACTGCCCGAGCGCTGATGGTACCTGCACATTTTTCATCTCTTGTTCGACAATAGCAGTTACAACTTCGTCAACTTGTTATTGACTTGTCACTTTGCGTCCTAGGCCTTATTGCCGCATAGTTTCAAATCGATGAATCAACTTTTGTAAATTTATTATGCTCATTGGTTCTTTTGGCAAATTCTGTAATCGGTGAAATTCAAGACGAGCATCATTGCAATTCTCGTGCTGCTGATAACACAGCTTGACTAGTAAAGTATGGTGAGAGTTGATAATGATGAGAACTCTCCCAGCCTTTCCTTGTGTAGTCATGATTGCTATGCACAACTGATTTTATGCAAATTAATGCATTTTAGTCGGTAAACAACGCTAAATTTGCCTCTAGTGGCGATTTTTAAAACTTTTTAATTTTTTTTAAGACTTCGAAATCCCTCGGCCTACTATGTGTGCTGATCAAATTTGGTTATGTTTTGACCAAAACTTTACTGGAAGCAGGACGTTTCGGTCCCGCCATTTCGGTCCCGCCGTTTCGGTCCCGCCGTTTCGGTCCCGAGACATTTCGGTCCCGAGACGATTCGGTCCCAAGACATTTCGGTCCCTGGCCATTTCGGTCCCGAGACGTTTCGGTCCCGAGACGTTTCGGTCCCGAGACACTTCGGTCCCAAGACATTTCGGTCCCTGGCCATTTCGGTCCCGAGACGTTTCGGTCCCGAGACACTTCGGTCCCGAGACATTTCGGTCCCTGGACTTTTCGGTCCTCAGACATTTCGGTCCCTTCTCCAGCAAGTTGAAATTTTGTGCACGGGAAATATCTGACATAATTTTATAGTGTTGAATTCAGGGGCGGGTCATTCCCCCCCCCCCCCGGAGCTATCAAATGCCCCCCCCCAGAAATTTTGGGATTTTGTGTTTTCAGTGGTAAAAAAGTGTAACCCCCCCAGGACTCTATTGAATCCCCCCGGAGTCACAGAATTCCCTCCCGGAGAAAAGTGTCTGAATTCAACTCTGGTTTTTTAACTGAAAGCCACATAAAGTTTTAGTGTAATGCGATTAATTAGAAGTAACAAGTACCCAAAAACCGCTTTCACGTATAACTCTGATCCAAGCTCAAACATATTGCAGCGGATCCAAACGCCATGCAAATTTCATATGACAGAAGTAATGTTTAAGAATGAAAAAAAAAATCTGCAAATAGTTTTAGAAATCTTTATTTCAACCTATTATTATACGGCACATCATTTTTAAATTATGGCATTTCAGAGATTTTTTTTTTTTTTTTTTTTTTTTAAGGGGTTTTTAACATGGAATTGTGATAAAGCCACATTATTTTTTAAGTGCTGCATCGGGACTGACTAAAACATTTTATTTTTTAAATAATTATTTTATTTCGCTATTAAAAAAACTATTTAAAAGTTTGCGTTAATCATTTTACATATAACAATTATTGTTACGAAATAACTTTTTACGTGTAATAACCTTTTTACGTATAACAATGCAGGAATTTTAAATCCTTTTTAATACATTAAAGACTTTTTATGCTTATTACATTCAAAAACTACGAGCGAAATAAACACAAGTCAAATCTTTAAAAAAAGTATCATTTGACACCACTAGAAATAGTGTTAAACAAATGACTTATCTGTTAAGAGGCTACTTAAGTCAAACAAAAAGGCCCGCTAATCCTTTGGAAGAAATTTTCGAAGGTAAATTTGTTGCATTTTAATATTTTGGAACGATTTTTTTTTCAATGTATAGCTAAAATAAATCTGTACAAATACTATTTTTTTTATTTTTTCATTTTTTTTTCGATATTTTTAATGAGGACACTTTTATTCACGCAACTGGTTTCGAAAATAAAAACATCCCCACAAAAAGAACCTGCAATCAAAGTTATAAAGTAAAAAATGGTCGGCATACAAATCGATCTCAGATATCCAATGCAAAAAAAGAATTGTTAAAAATATTGAAAAGCAACCAAGAAATCTTTATAAATTTCTTCCGTAGGATTAACATTTGCGAAAGGGTCTTTAAACTTCACTGAAGTAGCCTCTTAAATTGGGATACAAAAGTTAAAATTTCTAATAAACATATACTGTTCTTTCCGCTTTTAAAATTCTACATTTCAAATATTCCCTTATTCTTTATTTGACTTAAATACGTAAAATTTAAATAACCTATCTGTTTTAATATGACAAATAAAAAGCTAAAATTAAAATATAATAAATAACATAGAATCTCAAAATATTAATGTGTAGTGAATCACTTTTACGTAAAATTCCATTTAAAATGAAGAAAAATTATAATTTTATTTTAATGGAGAAATTTTATCATTTAGAGAGCATATGCGTTTAGCATATTTGTTTTGATTTTTTATGTATGTTATTCATTTAAAAGAATATATTTATGCATAAATATTTCTGTCCCGTGACAAATGTAGATGGTCCATGGTAGGCGGAGAAAATCGGCCGGAAGTAATCTACCCGGAAAAAAAAATTAAAAATCGTTAAAAATCTTCATGGAAAAATCACTCCCGGCAAAAAATAGTCGCGGTAAAAAGCACCACACGAAAAAATCATCCCGAAAAAAATCATCATCATGGGGGGGGGGGGGGGGAGTTCACATTAACTAATGTGAAAAAGGTCCAGGTTTTTTTTTTTTTTTTTTTTTTTTTTTTTTTTTTTTTACAGCGTAGAGGGAGGGGGCTGGGAGTCAATAAGTTAGACAATTCTAAGTGATCTAATGAAACACATTTTAAACATCTCACTAAGGAAAGTTTTACATGTTTTATTTCTACAAGGGAGAAGTCGGAACTTTCGACGGGAGGGAAGTGGGGGGGGGGGATGAATATTAAGGAAATACTATTTATAGGTTCTTTCAATCCGTTGTAAGAATTATTTGATATTATTTGACATTTGATTTAAGAATTATTTGATAGTTTATATAAGCAAAGATGTTTTGTGTATTTTTTAAATTTTAATCAAGTTTATCCTTTTTATGTGGGGGAGGGGAGGAGAAGGGGGAATTAACTATAGGGCTTAGAGTGAATAAAAGGGGATCTTATGGAGAATTTTTTCATTATCTGCTTTTTTAGATAAGGTACAAATTAGTGGGGTGTAACTGAACATGTAAATATGACACAAAATTTTAAAATTAGTCTATCAACATCAAAGCATGACGTTTTACTCAAGAATTTTCTCATTGTTTTATGTTGTATTTATTTATTGTTTCTAGGGTCGGGCGAGTATGTACAGCAGGGGCAAACTAAGAGCCTTTTAGGTTTGGGTAACAAAACGGCTTAGGTTTGAGTAACAAGAATGTAAACTTGTATTGTATTTTTGACAAGCTATGCTATATAAATATAGAAAGATCTTTAGAATAAATACACGACCTTCATTCTTACTTATTTAAGTTAAAAGAGGGGAAAATGGTTTGTATACTGCATCGAAATCCAATAATGTGTTCCTTGAATATATTTCAGTTCGCAGCTTATTGCACCTAAGAATGCAATAAATGTTGAAATACCCAGAAAATCTTCTGTTTTGTTACAAAAGGTTCACCTAAAGAATTTTTCTTTTGTATTTTTCAAAGAACTTTATTTTCGATTTTCTAGTTCCAGTTCTCCGCTTTTAGTCTTCGAAATAATATTCTGTTCCATTATAGTATTTAATAAATAGTAATTTCTTAACTATATTTATTTTTAAGGAAAACTTTTAGGTATTAGATTTTTTATTTTAATCTGATGATAAGGAAATAATTATTTCTAACAAAAACAAGGAGAAATTGTTACTGGGAGGGAACCCTAACAAATTACTCGTACAGGACAAAAATTACTCATAAGGAGAACTTTAAGTTTGTTGTAAAACATTAAATTGACTGGTATATTAACACTTAAAGACACGAATGTTTTTTATGTACATATAGACACGTATGGCGTTCTTTAAGCGATAATCGACTTTTAAGGCCAATATAATAATTATTTTTTTAGCAAAGTTCTCTTTTCTTTTCTTTTTTTTTTTTCTTTTTTTTTTTTTGTAATATTCGAGTTATGAATTAAAAATATTCATTGTACGGAACATTCTGTACGCGAATAATATTCGCGTTTAACTTTTTTTTTTTTTTTGGGGGGGGGGGGGAGATAAAAGAGACTAATCCTACCATTTATAATTTATATTTGTTATAACTGATATAGTAATATTAACCATTTACAAATGAAAAAATCCACATTTTTTTATCAAACAGGCTGAATAGAAAAGAATCCTTTATACTTTTTTTTTATTTAAAAAAGTTTAAGGATTCAAAACGCATATGAATATTTTTTCAAATGTTAGGATAAACTTTAACAAACATTCTCTTTTTGAAAATCATGATTTTGCTGGTTAGTTATTATTTTGAAGCCTACAGCTTTATTTGTTTGCTATATATATATATTTTTTTTTTTTTTTTTTTTTCAAAAAGTGCGCTATGGTGTATATTATTAAATAACTCATAAAATCATTTGTAGAATACGACACGTATTTTTAGGTATGTTTGCGCAAAATAAGTTAAACTATATAAAATTTTATTTTCATAGATAATTTAAATCTTTCAAGAAAATACATACTTTTTTTTCGGTTTGTGTAAAAACTTCTTAGGTGTTTATTTATTTTTTTTTCAGAAAGATAATGATATTCATAGAAATTATTAAATGATATTTTATCTGAATTTTTGGCCATTAATTATTTTATTAGAATTTTAAAATGCATATTATTTAAATGCGATTTTTTTTCATAGCGTGAGATAAATAAAATACAAATATAAATTCACATTTTTTTTTTTTATTAATCATATTTTGATCTTTATCTAATCATTTAATTGAACTGCTTTCTTAACACATATCCCAGTTTATCCAAAACCATATCTATTTTTTCCCATATTTTAAATTTTGCGCGTAACTTGGCTGTGTATTCTTCCAACTCCTAATGTGCCGTTATATAACAAAAAATTTCTTTACTAAAAATACAGTTCGAATTCGCAAAATATGCTTACTATGTTAGGTTTTTTTTACGAGGAACAGAAAGGAAAATATTTCTCAAAAGGGGAAGAATACTCGTCAAGTAACAACACCAATTTGGAACGTCCATTTCCAGAAATCCTCTTTGTTAGAGAAAAGCCTTTTATTTCATTGGACCACCCGCAGAACAAAAGAGGATTGAACTGCAGATAAGCTTGCCAGATAAATCGCAATACTAATTTTGGAATTTGTGGAATACACTGTGAGAGAAAGATTTCAGCAAACTTTTGATGGAATACTTTTCAGATTTTTAGAAATTTATTTGTAAAAATTGTTTGTCGGAGAAAATTGACTGATTTGGTTAAAGAAAATCAAAATGAACCAAATATTATCTAATAGATCGCGCTCCAAATTTAATTATAATGGACATACTTTTGGTTTCCACAAATATGATTCAACTGGAACTGTCAAATTTTGGCGATGCGATAAACGAGATTCCGATAACTGCAAAGTGCGGATTCATACTTGTGTGAACTCAGATGAAGTGTTAAAACAAATTAATAGTCATTCTCATGATAGTGATGCAGCTGGAGTTGAAGTGATGAGAATTCGCACATCTATAAAACGACAAGCGGAAAATACTCAAGAAAGGACCGCGGTAATTTTGAATAATGCCTATGAGAATTTACCTTTATCTATTAAAGGAAAGATGCCAAACCATTGGGCTTTGAAAAAAACAATTCAAAGAAAACGCATAGAAGTTGACCATTCTCCAGCACAACCTGATAATGTTACTGATCTAGTTATACCTGCTAACTATGCCGAATATAATAATGGCTCTATCGTCAACGAGCGTTTTTTATTGTATGATGCTGGTCAAAGTGATCTTAAACGTTTTTTAGTATTTGGCAGAGAAAATCATGAAAATTGGTCTCAGAATATGAAAAAAATTTACATAGATGGTTCATTTCGAATAGCACCTAAACTATTTACGCAAGTTTTTGTGATAATGGCGGAACGAAATGACTTTGTGTTCCCAATATTATATTCTTTATTGCCTGACAAATCTGAAGACACTTATATAAAATTATTTAATGCGGTGAAGCAAATTTGGCCGCATTTTAACCCCGATTCCATTTCGGTGGATTATGAAAAAGCTGAAATTAACGCAATTCGACAAAGTTTTCCAAATGCAGCGATTGGAGGTTGTTTTTTTCACTTGGTAAGGAATTTGAAAAAGAAAATTTCTGAAGAAGGCCTATTAAGCCAATATAATAATGATGCTGAGTTCGCCTTATTCGTTAGAGAAATAGCAGCAATCGCATTTGTACCAATCGATAAAATAGATGATGCTTTAGCATCTCTGGAAGCCGATTTACCCCTCGAATTATTGCCTGTTTTGAACTGGTTTGAATCATATTATATTGGAGCACCAAATCGAAGAGGCATACGAAAGACGCCGCTGTTTCCACCAGATATTTGGAATGTTTATGAGAGGACTTTACGTGGAGAATCGCGCACCAATAATAATGTTGAGGCTACTCACAGAAGGATGCAGCAGGAATTCTGCATGGATCACCCAACGATATGGAGATTCATAGAGGGAATTAAAAAGATCCAGAGTGGCCGCGACAAAATGTACGAAGAGTTTGTTCGTGGAGAACAACCACCGAAAAAACGAAGAAAATACATGAAAACAGACGAGAGAATTTTGAAAATCGTAACAGAGTTTCGGAATGATCCAAATAGTCGAAGCATGAGAGAATATTTACGAGGGATCGCCCATAATTACCTTATGAACTAATTTGAAAAAGTTTATATTTTTTATTTTATTGTGTAATTTTCTTGTTTTTTTAATGTTATATGTGTAATTATTAGAAATGTCTTTCGTATCAATATGTTTACTTGTATAATTTGTAAGTGTGATTGTTATTCATGTAATTGTATATAAATGTTATTCTATGGACAAATAAAGAAAAAATAATAAAGGATTGCAATGCTAACTACTTCCACGTGGTGCAATCTGGAAACTCTCTTCGAACATTTTCTACCTTAAAAACAGAAAATGTTTAAAGAGAGGCTAAATGTTACTAATCAAAAACAATATATAAAAAATGCCATAAAAAATATGAGGATTTCACGTTAACTACAGCTCAAATAATAAGTTTTTAAATTTTTCATCACTTAATATTCATAATACATAGAAATATACGGGGTTCATAAATAACGCCAGATGCAGCTTTTTTTCATTTATTTCAGCATTCTAATTCTTCTGAAAAGGGTTCGTGTAGGGGGGGGGGGGGGTGGAGGAGAGTTTCAGAAACGTATCTCAAAGTTTTCCACGGCTTCAGCAATATCTTAGGTGCTATGTTTTAGAAAATATAAACTCCAAATAAGATTTTTTTTTCTTTTTTTGCAATTAATAACACTTAAAGAAAAAAATTAACCTGCTGAATCTCAATCTCAGAGAAAAAAATCAAAATTTCGATCAATTATTTAGAAATCGAAGGAGATGTCAAAAAAAATCACAGATGAACGGCATTTTGTAACATTGCCAGAATGTTTTGAATTCTTGAACGAGGAAACGAGGAAATTAACTTGGAAATTGAAAAATAAATTTATAAAATAACCCAATTAATTTATGATATTAACACACCCCATAATAGTTGTAAAATTTTAACTTCTGAGATGCATGTTTCCTTTCCAGGGAGACAAAGGCTTCCAAATTACCAGGAAAAAAGAAAGAGTTATTGTTATGTGGAATTTATATTCTAACACTTAGTATCTTATAGGATTTCATCGCTGAGGCCAATTTTCAGAATTATAAGTGTTTCATTATTTTGCAGCCCAGCCACTCCCGCATAGGGGCAAAAATCTTGAAATAAATAAAAACAACTTTATCTGGTGATATTTTTATTATTAAATTACAGGGCCACACAAAAGTATTCCACTATATAATGCTATACGGGGAAACATTGTTTGGGGCGTGTTTTAATTTTATTCAACTATTTCCCATTTTATGAATAAGATATACGTTGCTGAGAATTAATAAAAATTACTTCCAGCATACTTACAGAAACACAAAGATTTCGATTATTATACTGTATCCGAATTACGCTCTACTACATCAGCAAGATCTGAAAATTTTTAAAACTTCGTTATCGTACGAACGCACCTCATTTGCTACGTTCACGTGCAATTTCCAATTTGTTAAATTAAGAAAAGAGTTTCCAGATTGCAACACGTGGAGATAGTTAGCATAGCAATTATTTTATTACATAAAAATATGACACGAGCAAAAATAATTATTAAAGTAATTTAACCTGAAGATTTTTTTTTTAACATTTTAGAAAAATGAATTATATCTTGAATTATAAGCAATTATTTTTTCATGACAGCAGTTTTTTTATTGTTATTATTACAATCTAGAATGTTTATTATATTGACGATTCCCTGTTTTTATTAATGTTTTCTAAACAACAGCAACAGCAAAAAAATTATATTGCCATACTTTTATATATCTTTGGTTTTAATTGCGTTCAACCTATGGATAGTTTTCGGTAAATCGATACTTGTACTGATTTTATCTTTATAAACAGTATTAAACAGACATGAAAATCTTCCTCTTAAAGGAAAAATTCTAATTTTTTACGGCAAATTTGCACATTCTTTGGATTGATGCAAAAAGTGATAGAAAGTATTGAAAGCATGTGGGGAGGAGGGGGGGGGATCTGGAACTTTTAATAATCAAATATTTTGCTTACTGAAATCCTTAAATCTATTTATTATTATTATTATTTTTTTTTTAATTGCTGTGCAGAAAAGCCATCCAATAAAAGGAGAGTTTTTATTATAAACATCTATTAGTCATGTAAATAAAATTATTATATTTTATATATTTTATTCTATTCATACAAAACTTTTGGGTAAATTCAGTGATGTATTTTTCGAAATGTGTGTCTGGAGCAACGATCAATTTGAAGTTTAAATGAAACGTAAGTAGGTTTTAAAAAACTGGTTGGGTACTATCTTAAGTAGTCTAACCCTTTAAAATAACACTTAATATGAAAAATTAATCTCTATACTTCACATAAGCAGATGTACTTGCATTCATATCTTTGAGAAACTGCCTTTAATTTTCTTTTCTGATTTAATAAATGTATACATTCAGTGTTAGCTTATTTTTTTTAATATTTTCTAAGATAAAAAAGAAAAGGTACCATATGTACAGTTATATTTCATTTTATTGAATGACTAACTGCTGAAAAGTCTTTTAATCATACGACTTGCCCCTATTGTATGTATGGAGAAATTTTTTAACCTTTTTCCGTTTCCCACTTTCATGACTGATATAAATAAAGCCTTACAGAATATTTTTTTATTTAAATGTGTGTTCCAAAAGGGAGAGAGAGGAGGTATGCGGACAAAATCCCCACCAAACTAAATTTTCATTTGGCAAAAAGTCCTCCCTGTTGTAGAATTGCGTCATTTTGATAGTCTCTTTTATAAAAAAGAACTTCATACATAAAAAAAAGTTAAATGTAAATCACAATATGAATTTAAAAAAATTCTTCAACTCTCCCAACATCTTGTGAAAACCAGACGTTATAAGCAGCGTGAAAAATATTTTCTGTTGTTTTACCATCAAGTATTACTACTAATAAGAGGCAACAGCGTTTTTTTTTTTATGTATTGATATTTTTATTTGATATTTTATGCCTCCCCCCCCCCCTCCGTTACTCTCCAAAGAATAAAGATACAATTTTAGAACAGGCAGATTTTCAATAAATAATACCAGATATATATATATATATATATATATATATATATATATATATATATATATATATATATATATATATGTATCTAATTACTATATTTGACTTCTTTAGCATCAAAGTCATGAAACTTTTATGAATATTGTTAAATTAAATCGATTTTTTAAGTTTTTCCTTATGGTCTATTTGATAAAACTAAGTATCAGATTTACAATTAACTAAAAAAAGAAAAAAAAAGGGGGGGGGCGGGATTATTTGCGTTACAATTTTTGTGTAACTTTTTCTTGACTGTTTCTAAAATGGCTTCTCCCCCAATATATATATACACATATGTGTGTGTATATATATATATATATATATATATATATAATGTATATATATTTATGTACATACATATATATATGTATACATATATTATTACTCTTTGACACCAAACTTTCTGGCATGTTATTGACAAACTTTAACACATAATAACAAGATACCTGCAAATAAATATATAAATAGATTTTTTTTCTCTTTTTTTTTTTTTTTTTTTTTTTTTAAATACGTGTAAACAAAATCGAAAAAGTAAGAAATGTTCTTCGACAAACGAAAACAAATGAAATACAAAATTCATCGAAACTGTCCAATTTTTTTCACTGTTATTTGAACTTGTTCAGGGGGGGGGGGGGAATCACACATGACTTAATATATAAAATAATTCATTGTACAACTTCCGGCCAAAATCATGCAGTAAGTGTTGGATCATTATTTTTTTAGCATAAGAATCGAAAATGACAAAAACTGGAGGGGAATTTCAGTTGCAAAAGTTAAACGCGTTCTTTACACCTATTTTTCAAATTACCCACTCAGTTGTTATTCGAATAAGAAGAACATTTCATGAAAAGTATTCGGTTAAACGGGAAATAACATTAATCCAACAGGAATAAAATCGGAACCGGATGATTTTATTCGAATAAGCGGGATTCGATTACCCTCGACCCAATTAAGTGGGGAGGACTGTACTATCATTTGATAATCTTCGACAGAGTAATAAAATGAAAGTAATACATGGAAAATCCAGCTAAAGTTAAATCGATACGCAGCCGAAGACCGTATAATTACGCTTATAAATTAAAACAACCCGCTATAATTAGTTTATGACTAAAACCATTTTTGCTTTCTACCTATATAACACATTTATACAATACATCTGTCAAATTTTCTAAAATCAGCTTAATGAAACTAATTACAAAATTATTAATGTAATTGTATTGAAATTTGCCATTTCATTTAAAGCTGATATTATTATATAAAATAATTATTTTTAACATTAAAATATAAAAACCCACATAAAAAATATGAAAAAAAAGCCGTCTTCAAGATTCTTATTTCAAGATCAATTACAGGGGCAATCAAAAGTATTCAATTACATTATGGTCAATGGGGAAAAAGTTTCAAGTATATTCTATACGTTTAAAATTTAAAATACATAATTATTACATAATTGTTTCGAGTTATTTCAAATTTTATGAAAATCGGATGCATAGATCAATTACAGGGACAATCAAAAGTATTCCTTTACATTACGGTCAATGGGAAAAAATGTTTCAAATGCATTTTAATCGTGTTACACTCATGCAAACTTAATAAAATTTATATGCCACTATAAAGTACATATTATAATATACATCTTACATAATTTGTGGTGCAAAGAACATTTGTTATTGATTTACAAGGCCACACAAAAGTATTCCATTACATAATGGTATAGGGAGAACATTGTTTGATGAGCGTTTTAATTGTAATTCACTATTTACAATGTTATGAGATTGATATATGAAAGTAATATTTTTAAAACTTCGTTATCGTTCGAACGCACCTAATTTGCTACGCTTCACGTGCAATTTCCAACTGGTTTATTTATGATGTAAGATTGGCATAATAAAATATTTTCGAAGCAAACTTTTACAAAATATTTGTAAATTTTGAACTAAAAGGTCTTTTAAAGATGTTTTTACAATTCCCAGTAGCCACTGGTGTTTTTTAAAGTTGTTTGAAATATGCATGTTTCCAATCTTTGTAATTAACATCCGATAATCTTTGATAGCTATTTTAGAACAATATATTTGAAGAGAGCTTGAAGAAAGTTACTTCTTCAAAATCCTATTTTCTGGAAAAACATTTGAAATCTGCTTTCGTTGATACTATGAATTTTTAACTGTAAAACATTTTATTCTAATTTCTTCGTTTTTATACATATTAGCGTATGAGAATTTTTGATATTGAAGAATTTTTCGCAAGGAAAATTTCTATTGAATGCTTAATTTTGAAGGATTTTTACTCTCGACAAAGTTACGTACGTTTTTAAGCCAACTGGTGTCTATATATCCTCAATATCTACAACTGCTTCATCTAATGTTAAACCTTGGGATTTATGAATTATAACAGCAAAAGCTAACTGCAGAAGAAATTCTTTCCTTGAGCAATTTATGCTTCCATTTTTCCAGAATTTAATATTGGGGGAATCGGCACGCACCAATTCTTATAAGTTAAATTACTGCAGTATTCAAATTTATCCATGATTATTCGCGATATCTGGTCTGGTGGCTTCCGATTTTCTTTAATACGTGCAACAAAGTCTGAAGCCCCGTTCACTAAACCTTTTTCGGCCCACAAATAAGAACGTAACATTACTTTAAATCCAAATGATAAAGTAAGAAATGGTTAAAGTCTATTTGTCGTTTCTGAATCGGCCAACTTTGCTTTAGTACATTTATAAAGAGCTTGAATCGAGGCAACATCTTCACGCAGTTCTTTTAATTTTTCATTTATATATTTGTTTATATTTTTGTTTGCTATTCTTTTGTTGCCACTTTGCACAAAAAATCCATAATACAATTCTTTTAAAATGTTTAAGTGTCATCTGTGCAAACGATTTTGCGGAATAATGAAAAAATGTTTTATTTATAAAATTAATCATGATTCTATCTATAATTACTTACCCCATGATTTATATTTTTTTCTGAAAATATACGCGTTTCATTTTTTATTTATTTGTTAAAATGCGTCCGTATTGGAAATGCATGTAAAATAAATTAATTAAAATAATATTTTTTTAAGGTTTTACTGTAAAAAAAAATAATATTGTGCAAATCTACAGGTCATAATTTATTTTTGTGTTTAATTTGAAGTTAAAATATTGAATAGTTTTTTTGTAAAGTGTACGAGAAAATGTAATTTGAGTGGCCTAGTAGAGGATTCGCTTCGCTCATCCCAATGATACCTCAATAATTCCCTCTGTCTTGCATATATATAAACATGCATTCTTATGCGTAATAGTTAGAGACATATTTCTTAACCATTTAACTTTGATACATTATTCATCAGGAATTTTATATACTGTAGTTTTGAATCAAATTTATCTACTTTTAATAATGTTTAGAATGCAACTAATAATTATGTCTTGCCAGAGATGTTAATTAAAATTCTGTGTAAACACGAACACAGAATAGATAATGACATTCATATTTCGTGCAATAAATTTCGTGTTTTGTCTCTCTAGTGATCATATGTATAGAGAAATTTGTCATTTACACAATTATATTAGCATGTATTAACCACTTAACTGATTAATATTTAAAAAAAACTCTTTCAAATAATGACAATTTTTTATCTTTCGTCACCAGATTTTCAAAACGGAATTTTTTGCCTAACTGAATCAGAAAAGTGCTCGGATTAAATAATATAAAATTTACAATAGAAATTTGCAGGTGAGAACAATAAATCATGATTGGCAAAAAACATGTCGTTAAGGGTTAATATTAAAACAAGCAAGTAGGTATTTTAATATTATTACACAAAGACATTCTAATGATTCTTCTATCTTGTTTGTATCAACATTAGCGTTATATTAACAACATTTTCTAAAATATGTAAAAAATTGTTTCTCAAAATGCTGAAAATTTAAATTTAAAATGGAAATGAATTTTTAAAAATAAATCCAGTCTGCATACCGGGAATTTCTAGTGTATAAAATAATTTTTAAATTTTTAAATTCCTATGCATAGCTTTTGCTTCTATAATTTTTTTTTAATGGAACGATTTCCATCAACTGTAGCATTGAATGTCTCTTAAAATAATTATTCGATTTAAAAACTGTTCCCATCAACGTATTTATCAAATAGTTCTCTATAATACGAGGAATTTTCATATTTTTGTGTGCAGTAATTTTTTTAATATTAGCGTAGAAATACCGTAATCGCAAAAAATTCATTGTCAAGAGCGTTAATTACTTTTTTAGAATACAGAGATATATTTAATTTTTGTTAAAGACCACTCTTGTAAAAATAAGTATTTTCCGTAACTAAGTCTTAATTACCGGAAGCTAAACAGTCATAAATAAATGAATCTTGCTTATTTTGAAAAATCTTTTTTTAACAATCTATGCCTTGAAAACCGCTGCTTTTAAAATAATCTAATTACTTCTATATGAAGGCATGTTTTAATATTACTATACCATGATACCGCAATGATTCCTTCTGCCTTGTTTATATAAAAATGCATTCTTATGCGTAGACATATTTCGTAACTAATTAACTTCCATACTTTATTCATCAGGCATTTATATACTGTAGTTTTGGAACCAATTTATCTACTTTTAATAATGTCTAGAATCTAATAATTATGTCTTGCAAGAGATGTTAGTTAAATTTCTGTGTAAACACTAAACACGAACACAGAATAAATAATGGCTTATAAATTTAGATAATTCTTGCTTTTTTTAAAAAAAAAGTGCTTTAAAAATCCCTGCTTTTAAAGTAATTCAATTACTTCTAAATGAAGGCTCGTTTTAATATTATTATACCATGATACCCTAATGATTCCTTCAGTCTTGCTTACATAAACATGCATTCTTACGAAATAGTTAAAGACAAATTTCTCAACCAATTCATGTTCATACATTATTTATCAAGCACTTACGTACTGTAGCATTGAATCCACTTTATATGATTTTAATAATGCCTAGAATCTTGCTAATATTTATCTCTTGCTAGAGATGTTAAATAAAATTCTGTGTAAACACGAATACAGAAAGATAATGACATTCATATTCCGTGCAATAAATTTCATATTTTGTCTATCTAGTGATTATATATAGAGAGAAATTTGCCATTAACACAATTATATTAGCTTGCATTAACACTCACAATATTTGTAGATTTAGTGGAGTTCTCTAAGTTAAAAGATTAGAAATAAACAAATTCTTGAAAAATATTATTTTGTCTTTTTTGTAACAGAAAAAAGGCATCTTATAGGTTTTATCTGAAAGAAAATAGTTTTTCCCATCTGAACTCAAATTTTGCACTAATTAACTACTTGACTGATCAATATTTTTGAAGAAAACTTTCAAATAATGACTCATGTTTTCATATATTTTACAGAATTTTTAATCTTTCGTCACCAGTTTTTAAATACAGAAATTTTTACCTAATTGAATCAGAAAAATACTCTGATAAAATAATACAAAATTTATATTTAAAATTTACTTGTGAGAACAATAAATCATGCTTGAAACATGGATGCCCGTACGTGGTACGGGCAAATCATGATTGCCATAAACTTTTTTACCCGCATAACGCATGGGGTTAATAATAACGCGGTTAATAAAAGTGCAGAAATACAGAAGGTCAAAAAAAAATTCCTTGTCAGCGACGATGACAATTATTATTATACGTTAATGATTTTTTAAAATACAGAAATACATTTAATTTTTTTAAGAGATACCCATAAAAAAATAAAAAATTTTCGTAACTGAATGTTAATTACCGAAAGCTAAGTAGTCATATATAAATGAATCTTGCTTATTTCTAAACATCTATTTTTAACAATCCATGCCTTACAAACCACTGCTTTTAAAGTAATCCAATTACTTATATATGAAGGTACGTTTTAATATTACCATACCATGATAGACTAATATTTACTTCTTTCTTGCGTACATAAACATGCATTCTTGCGTAATAGTTAAAGATAAAATTCTCAACCAATTAATGTTCATACATTAATCATCAAGCATTTATATACTGTAGTATTGCAAGTACTTTATCTATTTTAATATTGTCTAGGATCATGCTAATATTTATCTCTTGCAAGAGATGTAAATTAAAATTCTGTGTAAATTTGAACACAGAAAGATAATGACATTCATATTTTGCACAATAAATTTCCTCTTTTGTCTCTCTAGTGATCATATGCATAGAGAAATTTGCCGTTAACACAATTATTTTAGTATGCATTAACATATAAAATCTTAGTAGATTTAATGAATTCTTTAAGTTAAAAGATTAGAAATAAACAAATTCTTGAAAAACATTATTTTGCTCTTTTATTATAACTACGAAAATATATCTAATATGATTTATCTGAAAAAAAAAATAATTATTATTTCAATCTGAAGTCACATTTTGCAGTAATTAAAATTAACTGGTACAAATAAAATATAACGGTCATCCAAGGAGATAAGAACCCTTGTGTGCCATATGATAGCACACCACGTTCAGGCTTCTCAGAGTGTAGAAAAACTTTAAAATACATTCCTCTGTTTTAACACTTTCGGGTTTCGTGTATTATTAATCCATTCGTGCCCAGCACCTTTTGCGTAAATTTTATTTGGTTGGCACCACTATTTTTAGAAGATTTAAGTTTAGCTCATTAATCACGAAAATGCATCATTTAAATAAAATAATTATTGCTTTTCTTTTTTACCGGTGTCAAAAACAGTGCTGAATGCACCTTTTGAAGCGTCCCTAAAAAGGGACGCTAGGCACTAATGGGTTAATAGTACATATCTTTTAAATAAGTAGTATTTTGTTTCAACAAATACTTTTGTTATCGTTTATATGTAGCAATGTTTGTGTGTGTCTATACATTTACTATATTACTTCGTTAACGTTAGGCATTTAGTAATAATAATAATAATAAATATTGCTTCATTCTCTTTGCATCGTTTGCGATTCTTTTATGTTAAACATATATGTTTCACTCTTTAAATTTAAAATAAAAGTTACTTTCTTGAAGGAATTATGTGTAATAAAGCACATAAAAGTATTAGAAAGTTATACTATCAGTTAAATCTTGCTGTATCATAATATTTTCTAAATATCTCCAAAAATTCTTCCTCAGTTCTATCCTCATATGTACAAGAATTGAATAGTACGCAAAACAAAAACATTCGTTATATTTCAGGCAATGAAATACTCGTTAAACCCCAATTAATTTATTTGAATAGCTAGTGCTAATGTTATTAACACATAAGTAAGTTTTTCTAAAAAATGGGGGAAAAATCAGATTCGAAAGGTTTAAAACAATTATCTTCAGTACATATTTCTGTAGCATGAGTTAAAAACAGTTTGTGTATAAGATTACTGTTTAGTTCACTTGTAGGAACAAAAAGAATTTTCTGATATGCTACGTGTCTGATGTGTTTAAACATGGAATAATCATGGAAACATAAACATTCATCATATACGTTTTTCAGTCGGTATAGAATTAAATCCATTTAACTTTACTTACATTTCTTATTTATCTACTTTTAATGACCTTTATTTTTCGTTTTAGTTATTTTACATTGAAACACTCTCGTAAAAAGAAATATTTTTCATAATTAAGCTTTAACCTGTTAAAATTAATCAATTTAATTTTTTTTTTGAAAATTAAGATGTTATTATTTACATATTTATTTTATTTTATATTCTCGGTCGATGGCTATGTTTACAATTGAAAGAACTAAGGATTAAAAGTAATTTATCACTAAAACAGCCGGGTAATTTATTAAAGTTTTATAAAAAGTGTTTCGCACCAGAATTTTAATTTTAAACTATTTAACTTATTAATTAAGTCTATTTTTGCACTGCATAACATATCTTATGAAGAAAATTCTGATTCGAATCGACTACTATCATTCTGGCAGGGGTCATTTTGACCCCTAATGGCGGTTCTAGTGTTAAAACATTTTTTGGTCATCTTTAAGTAATTTACACATAGTGTAGTTTTAAGTTTAATTTTTTAAAAGATGAAGACAGCATTTAAAAGCTACTTATTTTTTTTTTTTGAGTGTCTTAAGGATTTCTGTTTTTAAAATGTGACGTTAGTTAGAATAAATATATATATATATATATTCGCTTGTGGCAGGCCTGAAAATGAATTTAATGTAAACAAAACACAACAAATTACTCGATAATTATTATTTGGAATTTTAAAAATATGGGCAACATGCACTGTAGTTGCCCTTGTGTCATTTATAGATAGATATAAATATATTTTAGAAAACAATAAGTTAAAAAAAAAAGAAATTTAACAAATTACAACGACTATTGGTAAAATGATATTTTTAAAGACTAAAATTTTAAAGACTTATAAATAAATTCTATATTTAGATTAATAATAATAATAAACATCATGTTTAAGATGATCATAACGAGTCATATATTACGTACGCCATGCATTAAACATTAATATTCCTACACAAATGATTAAAAAAACAGTAGTTAGATATATACTACTTAAAATGTTCATTTTTATTTCATGGAGTTAATGAGACTGACTTTCGAAAGCCTCATCTTACGTACGACGTGGATTAAACATTAATATTTCTGGACCCATCATAAGTAAATTTTAAGTGAAATTCCAGTTTTATAATTTTCGGAACTGCAAATTTTTAATCTTCTAAACATTGCACATTTTAAATTTTTACACCGTTGCGGAAAGAAAATAATGCAAATTATTATTTTAAATTATAGTTTTTATTATCATTTTTGCCATCGTGGCAACAGATGTATACCACTTTTGGACATAAAACATGGGCCAATCAGAAAACGTGTCATCGTGGCAGCACAATTATTCCATTTTTGGACATTAAGCATGATCTAATCAGAAAACGAGTAAAATAAAATAAATTGCGGAATTCAATAAAAACAATCAGATATTTGTTATATTACCCAGTTCTGGACTGAAGATTACAACTATTTTCTACATAGTTAAAAAAATAATGCGATTAAATGCAATTTTTAATGTTGTATTTTGGGTGAAAAGTAAATTGAGATTAATAATTAACTTTATTTAACAGATTGCAAAAAGAGGTCGTTTTATCGGACAAGTGGTTTGCCGCCATTTTAGTTTTAACATTATTCATCTGTGAAAATAAAGACCGAGCCATTATTATTATTATTATTATCATTATTGTTATTATTATTATTATTATTATTATTATTATTATTATTTAAATGGCAAATACAATTTTCTAAAATATATCTGGAATTAAATTCCACTACATCTTTAATTATATCCTCAATTAACGACGTGCCAAAAATGTTCGTCAGCAGGCCACATCTGTCGCGCGTGCCATGGGCTCGCCAACTCTGATATAGTGTATCCTTGAACAGTATTTAAAATTAAATATAAAAGATACAGACATAAGTTTGAAGATCGCCCTTCTATCGTTAAACTGAAATTTGTTGCTACTCATATCATAAACATCCGTTTAACACTAGAATGATGACGAGGAATCAATTGGCCGATTCTAATTGAATGTATTTCGATTCGAACCGTAAATTTCTTTCTAACATATGTTTGAAAGAAACAAAGGAAAAAATGGTAAATTAACTGAAATAGTTTTAAATAAAAATTCTAGTGTTCATTTTTTTACTATAAAATTTGCGTAAAACTTCCCGTCTTTCTAGTGTTAACCCTTTAACGGACAAAGCATTTTCATTGCTAAGGTGTCGAATTAAATTTGTGACACCGGTAATTGCGAGCAAATATATTTGTAAATAACAAAAAAGTGATTTTTCACATACATAATAGAATGGATTTTTTTAATTAAAATTCTGGTATCGTTATTGCATATCGGAATTAAAATTTTGTGGTTTCGTAGAGAAACCAATGAACGTTAAAGGGTTAAATATTAGTTGAACTTTTAGATCTGTAAATGCTGCAAAATTATCGTTTGAAAGAATGTAAGGTTTTATTGTATAAAAAAGAAACATTCAAAAACCTAATTTTACAACATTCTTTATTACGTACCATAATATTACTCATTGCCTATTGATTTCAAATATTTTCAATTACAAGGCAGATCGATTTCCTGTTATGGCAAACATTCGTTTCAAAAGCTAAATAAGTCTTCCTCGAGAGTAATTGAATCGATACCTTTACTTAATTACGCACTTTATACTTTGATTGAATTATTGAAAATAAATCAATTAAAAACAAGAGTTTGAGACATTCTTGGAAGTGTTAAATGAATAAAATAAATAAATAAAAGAAAATAAAAATCAATAAATTGGTTAAAATAAAATTGACAGAAAAACGGCACTTTTTAATATAATAGTAGCAGAAAACTTTAACACTTTTTTCTTCGTGGCAATAATGTATGTTCTTAATATAGTTCAAAATCTTAATGGATCGAGCAGAAGAAAAAATCCTTTATTTAATGGAAGAGTAGTAATAAGAGAATCTAAAGGTCCATGTCTGCCGGAAGTAAAATGGTGCATAAGTCAAAGATTAACACCACTAGTGGTTGCCACATAGGTTTATCATTGTGGTTGTCATACAATTAAAGACATGAAAACAAGGAAAACTAGGAGCAGGAAAACACAAAGATAAATCTACAAGGAAACAACTAGTGATATTACTTTTTGGTTTATGTATCACTTCACTTCCGGTAGACATGGATCACAAGACTGCCCTATTTCTACTCTTCCATACAATAAAGGTTTTTTCTTATGCTGAATACCTTTGTTTTTTGTGCTGTCTGCACTTGGACTAATAGTGTTTGCCGATCAACAATATTTTATTAAGTTACAAATCTACGAAGAAATAGTCCAAGAACCGCCAGTACAAAAACTTACGTTATCAAGCACAAGAAAAAAAACTTTTATTTTATGTACGAGTAATAATAGTGGAATCTAATGATCCATATCTGTCGGAAGCTAAGTGGTGCATAAGGCAAAAAATAATACAGTAAAACCCCGATAATTCGGATTAATTGGGACGAGACCCAATCCAACTTATTGAATATTTACAGAAAGTAAAAATGTTTACTTTGCTTAATTCTTCCGAAACGATTTCAGAAAAAGTTTTTTTCATTCAGAATACGACGATGAAACAAGTTAATGTTATGGAAATTAGCCAATCGCTTCTCAAACTTGAAAAAAAAAAGACCAAACCGATCCGAATTATCCGGAGATCCGGATTAACGGGGTCCGATTTCGCGGGGTTCTACTGTACTACTTTTACTTCACTCGTAAGTTTAACATTGTGTTTTCCTGCTCTGAGTTTTCCATGTTTTCATACTTTTGATTGTAAGGCAAATACAATGATAGACCTACGAATGAGACACTAGTGATATTAATTTTTAACTAATGCACCACTTCACTTCAAGCAGAGTACTACTCTTCCGTAAAATAAAAGTTTTTTTCTTGTGCTCGATTTAAGGGGTCTAGTACCTTTTAAACTTGTTGAAAATCTGTAAAAACATTGAAAGTTTGAATCAGTGTAGCTCCTTTATTGTTTTATGCATAGACATAAAATTTTGGGTTTTGATTAAACGGTTTGTGTTTTTTAATACACTACCCTAGATACTGACTAGTCTTTTGCAGAATTTGTGTACTGTTGAATTTAAAACATCTCTTTATTTCAATCTGTAAGTCATTGCGCGCATCATATCTTGAGAACGTATGTATGGATTTTTATTAAACTTAATGTATATAATATGCATATATGTATTTTTAAAATTAACTACTCTTAGATCAAAATTATGTCATTAACTGTAAAAAATCAATATTTTTGTTAAAAAAAATCAAAAAATTATATTTTTTGATCAATACTAGCCATAACTAAAATTATTACCACTCAAAATACTTAAAAGTAGTTCATTTTAAACACACATATTTGTTTAATATCTACACTTAATTTCATAATAATCCATACATACGTTCTCGAGTTATCGTGCGCGCAATGACTTACAGAGTGAAAAAAAGAGATTTTTTAATTTCAACAATACACAAATTCTGTAAAAGACTAGTCAATATCTAGTGGTATTATATTAAAAAGCATAATCTATTTAATCAAAATCCAAAATTTCATGTCTATACATAAAAAAATAATGGAAGATACGCTAATTTAAACCTTCAATGTTTTTGTTGATTTTTCAACGAGTTTAAAAGGTACAAGACCCCTTAAAGGTTTTTGTGCGGTCAGATCTTGGACTAAAAGTGAAAGAGCAATTTTAGAACTATAGAACTATTGAGTAAGCCATACTAAGTTAACAGCAATGAAAACTGTAAATGTTTTTTTCAAAATTGCATTTCCTAAATCAATTAGTGCAGGGAAATCGAAAAATCGCGCAATTGAAATTTTCGGAAATTATACAAAATTTGAAATTATGGTACATAGAGAGCAGCATTTTATATTTCGAATTCATACACGGGAAATGTTTTTTAAGTAAGCGCCTTTTATGAACTTAAAAAATAAAACAAATCAATGGAAATATTTTTTATCATTAGGTCAACCGGATAGTTATGTCGTATATTGTTGTTCCACGAATATCTGAATTTTAAAAATTCAGATTTCTTCATTGGCAACACTTTTTAGAAATCCGAAAATTCCTATCCTTTACACATTAAGCCATTCAAGAGCGAAGGTGCGGCCACGGCATTACATAATCTTAATCCCTATTTGCTACATTGGCACCCGAATTTTTAATGAAAATTTCACACTTGTTAAATACGCGAAAATGCATTTTTACTTGTTTGCAAATGAATTTCGTTATAAGTACTGGCATGAATCGATTATTTCAACATTTTATGAAAACAAGTACCTTGCCTCAGTGTTGCCAATGTTCTACCTTTTTAAAAGTCAGATTTCTTAATTGGCAATACTTTTTTGAAATGGTAAATTACCTTCCGTTTTCGCCTTAATTGCTATGTCATCGAATAAACCATGTTTTATCATTTGTAAAACGTGGTGCCAATATAGAATCTGAATTTTAAAAATGTAGCCCATCTGGCAACACTGGCTTACCTCGGAAATTTTTAATGTGAATCGTGAAAGCTATGCGAATTTTGACATTTCAAAAAACTGAAGCCAATGAAGATATAAGAATTTTTAAAAAAAAGTAGGCGTGAAATAACATTATACAACAAAACGTCTCGGTTGACCTAATACTTATACATTTAAAGGACACATTTTTCTGCACATACGCAGTTATTTTTCAAGATAATCGTCGTATAAATGAATACATTTATAGCAATGTACATCATCTGGTTAATTCCATCTGCATAAAATTTTGCCGCCGGTCTATTCAAAACTCAGATTTTTTAATTCTATCTCGCACCACTGTCTCAAAACAGAATGTTTCAACACACATTTTGTGCGTAAAACTGACGCGCGTAAAATATTTAATTAAGCGTAAATTTTAGAAATATTTTGAAAACTAAGCAAAAAATTCAACATCCATCACGAAGAGAACACTGGAAGAAGAAGTTAAAAATATTAATATCCTGAGGAGGTATTTTAAATACAAAAATTTATCAAAACCCCATATACTTAACACTACGAATGGGAATTCGGAAAGTGAGTGACCAGCAGATTAACAGATGTATCTGAACTATTGGGCAAAACTTTAAGTGGTGATAGTACACATCAGTACAAACAATATTAAATAGGAAACTAAGGGTCCTACACGTCTTCCGAAGAAGATAGTCGTCATTCAAGTTTAGGGTCCTAAATTTCAAATGATTGTAAAAACGGAAAAAATGGTCGATTCGTTTGCGTTTTTCCCTAAATCTCTTCTTTATGTCAGTATTTTCTTGAAAATAAATTATAAAGTAAAGATAAATTTCAAAAAATGCCGATAGAGAAAATGTCGCTTTAGACTTTAAAGTAACGGACAACTATTTTTTGCCGTTATTTTTGCATCTCATTAAATGTTTTCGGCAGCTTAGACTTAAATTTTGAGCTAGAAATCTGAATCTCTATCTGTAAGGTTTGAATATAAAGGACATCATAATAAACACAGAACAAGTAAAATTTTGCTTAGTGTATCTGACATATTTAAATACTCAGTCAGTGTCATCTAATTGGGAAGGCTTAAGCAGAAAATACTCAGTCAATGGAAATAAAACATATTGTAAAATTTTGCAGTTTTGCTTTGAACTCAAAAATAAATCTCTTTTATTCTCATTTATAATTAAACTTACGAGAAAGGAATGCAAAATAAATTTGCTAATAGTTCATTTGGTAGCACAAAAAAGATAAAATTTTAAAAAGCTGTTTTAATTTTCTCATGGGATACATAATAAAATAAAACAACGTAAACAAGCAATTTGTTTTATACTTATCAAGTAAGAAAACACAATTCATTGCACGGATTTCTGTCCTTTAATGGAAAGTTTTATTTGGCTGCAAGGTTTGATTATGAATAACATCTTCATAAACACGGAACCAGTAAAATTTTGTTTACAGTATGTGTCGTATTTAAATACTCAGTCATACAAATAAAATATGCTGTAAAATTTGCAATTTTGCTTTGAACGGAAAAATAAATCTATTTTATCCACATCTTTAATTGAACTTGCAAAAACGAAATACAAAATAAATTTGCGATTAATTCTTTCAGTAGCACGAAAAGATAAAATTCCAAAAAATTGTTTTAATTTTCTCGTGGGATATATATTAAAATAAAACAACGTAAACAAGTAAGACATTTGTTTTATACTTATCAAATAAGAAAACACAATTTATTGCATGGACTTCTGTCTTATAACGGGATTTTTTTTTATTTGACTGAAAGAATTGAATATAAATGACTTCGTCATAAACACGAACAAGTATAATTTTGTTTAAAGTACCTGCCATATTTAAATACTCAGTCATGAAAATAAAACATGCTACATGGAAAAATAAATCTATTTTATCCACATCTTGAATTAAACTTGCGGGAAAGAAATTACAAAATAAATTTGTGATTAGTTCTTTCAGTAGTACAGAAAAGACAAAATTCCAAAAAGTTGTTTTAATTTTCTCGTGGAATACATAATAAAATAAAACAACGTAAACAAGTAAACAATTTGTTTTCTACTTATCAAGTAAGAAAACACAATTTATTGCAGGGATTACTGTATTTTAATGGCATTTATTATTCAGCTGCAAGGTTTGAATATAAATGACATCTTCATAAAGACAGAATAAGTAAAATTTTGCTTGGTGTATCTAATGTATTTAAATACTCTGTCAGTTTCAGCTAGATGGGAAGGCCTACCAAATGGCTTAAACACAAAATGATCAGTCTTGAAAATAAAACATACTGTAAAACTTGCAGTTTTGCATTGAACAGAAAAATTATCCTACTTTATCCACATCTTTAACTGAACTTGCGAAAAAGAAATACAAAATATATTTACGATTAAAATTCGAAAAAGTTGTTTTTATTTTCTCATGGTATACATAATAAAACAAAACAACGTTAACAAGTTAACAATTTGTTTTATATTTATCAAGTAAGAGAACATAATTTATGGCATAAAATGATGTTTTAAAATCGGATTCTTTTTTTTCTTGTGGTAGGTGGTATTGCAAGGTTTAAATAAAAATTATATTTCCTAAATGGAGAATACAGTAATATTTTGTTTAGTGTATACGTCGTATTTAAATAGTCAGTAATAAAATGAAAATACGCTGCAAAATTTGAGATTTCACTCTAAACGAAAAAATAAATTTGTGATATCCATGTTTTTAATTTAATTTGAAGAAAAAAAAAATACAAAATAAATTTATAATTAGTTCTTTTTCATTTAATATCAAAACCGGAATTTTGCAATTCTTTTTATTGCAACAATTATTTGTTTTTATTTAAGTGGGGTCCTTGTCACCAAAATTTATAAATTAAAAAAAAACTTTTATTGCATTAAAATTTTCTCAATTTTTTTATGCTTAAAATGACGTTTATTAAATTATGCTGCTATCTTAATTCGAACAGAAAAAAAATATTTTTTTTTCGTTTTGGTTTGTTTTCAAAATATAGCTGTAAAGCTTTAGTTGTCATGGAAATGAATTCTTGTGAAAATACGTTTTTGTTCATGATAGGTCTTTTTTTCACAATTTTTCGGTCTTAAATTGTTATAACTCAAGAACCGTTAACCCTTTGCGGCGCACAGCAAATTCATTGCTGGAGTGTTGAAATTAATGACTGACACCGGAATTTGAAAACAACTTCACTCTCAGAAATAAAACTCTCATTTTTGACGATTCAAAAATCCTTGAGCCTTATTTCGTCGTTTTTGACGATCATTTCGTATCAAAATCGCGTGACTTTTAACGAAACGTGAACTTTCAAATATTTGACGAAAGTGCTTCCTTAATCATGGCCAGACTTGATGAATTTTAAGGAAACTGTGGCGATAGCTGTTTATAGAAGGACCCGCAATTGTACCTCCCCAAATCTTGCGATTTTAGCAAGGATATATTTCTTGTTTAAAACAGTACTTTTTAGCGTTTTTCAGAAAATAATGAAATGTAAGCAATTACTCTTGCTACATTAGTTTTTTTTTGGGGGGGGGGGATGTTTATTACTATTTTTATTTATTTATTTGTAAGTTGTATTTCGTTTTGATTTCATTCGAAAAAAAATTTACTTCGTTCTACAAAACCGTTCAAAAAGTAAATTTGATCAATAAAATTTCAAAATTCTAAGATCTATTTTATATCTAATATCTACTTTTTTCACTCAAATTAAAAATATATATATTTTTTTTCTCTCTCCCCTCTATAAACAGTAAATTGTTAAAATCTTATCCACCTACTTAAAGTCTCGCTTAAAGTAGTAAAATCTCTCCCAATAAGCACTTCATAATTCGTTATTTCTGAGCAACAAACTAACCAGCCCATATTTTAATCATTCCTTAAGCAAATAAATTCCCCCTAGATGTTATTTAATTAAGCCATATTATAATTATTCATTAACCATTAGAAGATCAAAATAATAAATTCGTCTTATTATTTAAAACTTGCAAGATTTATAACAGAATCGATAAAAGTACTATCACAAGTATAAAAATTTAAACACACACTGTAATCCACTATATGCCTTTATAATCATACTTGTCCGAGTAACTTGTGGCGTGAACGTAGGGCGTCGGACTGTCACACTGTATGTTATGAGTTTGAACCCCACGCGTGACATGTCTTTTTTCCTTCTGTCATTGAATACAGGAGCTTCTAAAAAATTCGATAGATGTCAGCACTAGTCACTTTTTGACGAAATTTTTTGACGATTTGGTATCGTAAAACGAGTGAAGGAAGTGATTTCATCAATTTGACGAAATATTTGTTCGGAGCATTTCCCATTAAACGGTTTCGTCAAAAACGAGGAGAATTTCGTGAAATCTGAGTATTCATTTCTGAGTGTGTTTATTTCTAAATAAGAAACAGCTACATTTCAAGCATTAAATAAACCAAATTAAAAAAAAAATCTGGTGTTAATGTGACGTTTGGGAATTAAAATTAAGTGGTTTCATAAATTTTCCACCGCGCAGCAAGAGATTAAAGATGAATGCTTCAAACTTGGAACACGTCTTTTTGATTGTTTTACATTAATTTTGATTTTTAAAAAAAATGAAAAAATATTTACTTTTAAAAATTTGATTTTTTTTAAATAAAAGTTACATTTTTATTTTTTTAACTTTTACTTTAAGTATTTTTATTTTTTTTCCTTATATTTTTAAAAATGCTAAATCAAAATTAAAATTTTGATGTTTCTGTTTATTTAAATGTGAAAAATTTGATTTTCTAAAATAATATTTTGAGTTACAACAATTTAAATTACCCCACCTTTTTAATAAATTTTAAATTTTATTAGTGTTTAAAATTAAGAGGAGTTTTATCGTGTAATATTGTTTACAAATGATACGGTTAATCATCATAAAATTATAAAATAAAATAAAATAAAATAAAATTTTAACTTAATGAAATTATGTTATTACATAATTTCTCTTTCATCTAAAGCGAATCTCACTCTTTGGAAATAGTTGTGTTTAAATAACGGAAAAGATGGCAGCTATGTAAATACATTTTCAACGCTACTTCTAAACTCATCAGTGATTTCCATAAATGTAATGTACTGCCGTACCGCTCGTACTTTCCGGCACGAGCAAAATTTGTTAATAAAATAACACATTCACAAAAATTCACAAAAGAATTTTTTAGATAGTTTGATTTCCTTAAATTAGGTTTTTATTGTAGAAGCAAAATTTTACTAAAATATTACTGGTGTCGTTTGCAAGTTTGGAATTAGAATTAAGTATCCCAGACCGGGCACAGTGTGCCGGAAAGGGTTAAAGGTATCGATAATCGAGTATGATTTTGATACTATAAATATAAAATATTGCAGATTTCGATTGTTCAGTTTTATAAATGTAATGTTATTTCATATCACTCCTTGGCATAGATATTGTGTGAAATCTAGGGAGTTTTCTGAAAGGTACTGATGCAAATATTTCCGTAAGTTTACAATGTTTTTGGCTGCAAGATACACTAAATTAGATTTTGAACTTTCATTTAATCCTGTTCGACACTTAATGTTAAGAAACATGTCTTTCCTGTTAACCCTTTCCGTCGCGAGTAAATCTGTTTGAAATAATTTATTTAAAACCAGAATTTATAAAATATATTATCAGAAAATACTATTTTCCTTATTTTAATGCTTGTCGTGAAAGGAAAAAAATCAAATTAAGTACACGGTGTTTATAAAGTCCCGGACCCACTTTGATGTTTAATAACTCATTAAACAATGAAGATATGAAAAAATTTAAGGCATTTATTGATGGAAAAACTCATATATTTTCCTTTTTAGGTTTGAATATCTTTACTTTTGTAAATATCGTCTGCGCGTGTGGTTAATTTCAGACAATTTCATTTTAGAGATGATGCTTATTTTCTGAAGCCCATATTGTTCTCCGACGATGTAACCTTTCATCTTTCTGGTATTGTTAATCGCCATAATGTGCGCATATGGGGATCTGAAAACCCCCATGAATACCGTGAAGCAGAAAGGAATTCCTCAAAGATTAATGTGAGGTGTGGACTAATGCACGACCGAATCATTGGGCCTTTCTTTTTTACAGAAAAGACGGTCTCATCAGTCGTTTACTTAGACATGTTGGAAAACCTCGTATTTCCACAACTAAAAGAGCTTCACCCAATGTCTTTTTGCAACAAGATGGTGCACCACCTCATTGAGGTATCATCGTTCGTACTTCTTTGAATGACCATTTTCCAGGAAGATGGATTGGGCAAGGAGGTTCAATTCCTTGGCCACCAAGATCACCTGATATAAAGCCGCTGGACTTTTTCCTTTGGGGATTTGTAAAGGACAATTTTTACAGGAGGAGATTGTCGAACATTGATGACTTAAAAGCCAGAGTTACAACCGCAATAACATCTGTGGATGCTGACATGCTTGCCGCTACCTGGCGTAAAATTGACTATCGACTGGATATTCTCCGTGCGACGAAGGGGACATACGTAGAAGTTCATTGACAAGGGTCATGAAACTTTTTGAATCTATCTAACCATACGGCCGACTTTATTAGAGACCTAGGAATCTCTTTAGTTCATGAGATCATATCAATGATTCAGGCCGATCCAATCACCAGAGACAGCTCTGGTTTGCACCGCTCCTTGCTAGGACTGCTTTCTTGCGGTTTTGGATCGGCGGACCTCATATGGCCAGACGTCATTAATTCCGTCCTAGGCACCGCCATAACACGCAAAAGTTCCCGTGGCCTGTAATCAAATACACTATTATTACAATTCCTCTAACCGCAACAGAGGTGTCGTTAGAGAGCTTGATTAAAAACTTGTTCACTATGTTTATATCGATCTTGTAATTAATTTTATTATTTATTTATTTTCTTCTATAATTTTTCCGGTATAAGTTTTTTGGCTTTGTTATAGATTAAAATTAAATAGATTAACTCTTTGGGGACGAGCGACACGTATACGTGCCGCAAAAAGGCTTAAGAATCCTTGCTTATCCCCACCAGTAAAATTATAATGCAAAATTTGCTTTTTTTTAATCGGAGCAAATTCTCGATTCAAAAAGGTACAAATTTCTGTTTTCAAAACCGGTGACAAAACATTAAAAATTTCGTAAAAAGCTCCCGTCGCGAAGGGGTTAAAGTTTATGCTGTTTTTGTCGTCCATTTTTCAGTTTCTTGTTTAATTCTTTAAAGCGCAGAGTAATTCCATGACAAAAATGTTGAGATTAATGAATGGCACCGGAATTTAAATATAAATTCATTCGCAAATGTTAAAAATATTTTTTTCATGCTCATAAAAAAGGAAACATTTATACCAGGATTCTGGCGTCATTGTGGCATTTGGGAATAAAGTTGGCTGTTCTATATTACTGAGACACAAAGAGTTAAATAACTAACTCTGCGCCGTATAGGCCTTTAACCCTTTCAAAGGCAAAGCACTCCTGTTGCTAAAACATAAAAGAATTTTAATGCCACCGGTATTTTTGAGCAAATTTATGTGAAATTCTGCTAGGCAATAAATATTGTAAGAATCTTATCATACATGGGGGGAGATAACCACAAGATAAAAGCTGAGGTTACATCAGTTGAGGTTACACGCCACGTAGCGAACGGGGCAAAACTGCAGGAATATACCAATTTTTTTCTTCTTTATGGATATCTATTAACCCCTTTGGGAACGAGCGACCCGTATATGTGTTGAAAAAAGTGCTCGAAATCCTTGTTTATCCGCACAAGTACTATTTTACTGTATAATTTGCTTTATTTGTCGGAGTATTTTCGCGATTTTATAAGGCACAAATTTCTGTTTTTAAAAAATGGTGACAAAATATTAAAAATTTCGTAAAAAGTCCCCGTTGTGAAGGGGTTAATCTTACATCTGTGAAATAGCTGCATAAGCTCAAAAGTTGTGTTTGTCGAAAGTAGCTTGTAATTCCTTTTGTAGGAACGGCAACGAAATTGTTTTGTTGTTAGAAAAAATATTACCTTAAAAATTTGTCTGGTTACAACGTAAAATAAAGTTTATGTTTGAAATATTATTTTTAATAAGTATAATTATTTGAAGTCAGATGGAATAAAATGAATAAGTAAGTGAAGTACAGCTAAATATTAAGATAAAATATTATTTAATTATGTAATTTTAGTAAACCACGTGGATTTGCTAACGTCATAGATGAATTATGCCAAGTGACATTTGTATTTTTATTTGAATTAAAAATATATTAAGGAATAATTCAAAATTTTTCATTTAAGCCAAAGTTTGACTAAATTTCATTGTTGCACTGCATTATTCCGAAATTAGACTGAAAATAATAAGAAGAACTAAAGGTAATTCTAAATAAATGAAAATTTAGAAAATAAATCGTAACTTTATTTTATATCTAATTTTGTTTTTGCGCTGTTAATTTTTTGTAGTTTTTAATGCTTTTTTGTCATTGTGACAGCAGCAATATTTCAAAAATGTGGAAATCACAAAGAATATGATGATCTTGACATTAGATGTGTCTCAGATATCGCCTTTTTCGGCCGATAACAATAATCATTTTTCAAATTGTTAGACAATGATGCGTATTTCCACTCCCAATTTTTTTCCAATCATGCTGATTGCTAAAAAAAATTATATGGAACAAAGTTTTACAATTCAATGAAAAATTGTTCAGGCTAATAGTCAAGAAGTTATTAACATTAAAAACTGTTAGTACATCATATTTTTTGGATATCACTATTTCCAAACAGAAATCATTGTCTTATTAAGCTGCAATATATCTGAGCTAAAAAAGGGATCATCGTATATCCGCATGATTGATAATTTTAATGAAGCCTTAATTCCCTTCGGGACGGGAGCCTTTTACGAAATTTTTAATGTTTTGTCACCGGTATTTAAAAACAGAAATTTGTGACTTATTAAATCGAGAATATACTTCGATTAAATAAAACAAATTTTACAGTATAATTTTACTGGTGGGGATAAACGAGGATTCTTAATCCTTTTTGCGGCATATATACATGTCGCTCGCCCCCAAGGGGTTAATGTTTTATTTTCTATTCTGTTAATCAGAAGCGCTCAAGAAAGCATAATTCCAAAAATAATGGAGTTGGGCAACTGCGTAGTAAATATGAAAAACTAAAGCAGGACATTTTCGATTCAATATAAACCCCTGATGGGTGGTGAATGTGCTATGGCATCATGTAATTTTAATTCATAACTGTCCCATTGGAACTCGAACTTTTTAATGAAAATTTCACTTTTATAAGTTACTCGAAAATGTTATTATTATTTATAAATAAGATTTCTAATAAATACTGTTACCATTTAATTATTTCCACTTTTTATGAATACAAACACCATGAGCCAAAAAGGATTAATTAACCATCTGCATTATCTATTATATACACAAAATGCAAATGGGAATTTTGTTCGAGCTGCTTATAACTTGAGATATACTGGATAAATTTTGACGAGATTCGCATTGTTAGTTAGAGAAGGCTTTAGTATAAAGTATATTGTTCTATGTTGCTTAGTTACAAAGTAATGAATGAAAGTTCTGTAACTATATGAAACTGATTATGAATGACTAGCACCCTATTTAATAGTTTCTATCGAATAAATTTTGATGGAACTGGAACGGTTAGATAACATTTCAGAAAAGTTTCAGTGTAATATCATATTGTTCTACGTTGCTTACTTAAAGAATTGTGGATGAAAATTTTATAATCAGGTGAATCTGATAATAAAAGATTTATCTTTTAAAAAAAACTCTATATGACCACTTTTGATGAAACTTTCATAGATACATAAAAATTTCCAAGGATAGTTTTAGTAAAGTACATATCGTTCTTTACCAAACCCTACGACAAATAATCATTTAAATGAGTTACTCTTTAACAGACCAAATTTTGTTTGCCATATTAGAAAATATAACAGAGCAATGGCGTTTATATCGTTTTTAGCAATGTGACAGGACACTGCAAGTAAAGCTCCATATTTCCCTAAAACACAAGTCAAATTCACCGATAAATTTCACTTTATTCAAGGTTCGTTTGAAGAAACCTCCGAGCGTAGTAGACGAAGTCTTCTAACAGGGTTACCAGTTTGACCTCCATATTTATTCAGAAAATCCTTATTTATGCCAGAAATTAAAATAAATATTTTTTTGCTTTCTTTATTAGGAGAAATTTTGCAATAACATAAGGTTTCTTTTTTCAAAATTCCCAATATGAATTTTTTATTTTAAAAATCAAATTCAGGCCAAACTGGCCGGTCTTGATTTTATCGAATTCGCTTCACCATGATCAGCTCATATCATTGGATTAGCAGTTAACCTTCAAATATTATGGTGATTTTCTTTTATTTCTTACGCCCTCAATTAAGAAGGCTTGGATATATAAAATACAAAAACATAGCTGAATACGTGTTAAACTGCGAAATCGTTTTTATTGTATAAACATTTATTCTCTTATTTTTTCCAGTATAAGTTTTTAAATTTAAAAGATTGTTGAAGGATAATTGTTTTTCATAATATTATATGCTGACCTTAAATTATTAGACTTTATTAGATTATTAACCCATCAATGCCCAAATTATTTTCTTCGTTAAAAATGAAATTTTGGGTTTCCCACCACTTTTAATAAACGAATAACTTTTTAAATTTTATTTCTGTTTTAAATAATATCTAGAATGATGCTGATATTTGTCGCATGAAAGAGGTGTTAATTAAGAATACAGTGGAGTCTCTATATAACGAAATCCACCGTTCCAGTAAAAAATTCGTTACATAGAGAAATTCGATGTATAGAGAATGCTGTTAAAAATCGTATTTAATGTGTGAAATTTGAATAAATATTATTTTTTATCTTTTGAATCAAGAATTTGAAATGTTTAAAAGTAAATATTAACCTAACATTTTATTTCTTAATTATTTAAGCTGTTTCAAAAAAGAGAACAGACATTTATTTGAAAGCTTAATAAAAATCAAATAAGGAATACTTCCATTAATTTCAGACGAAGAAATCTGTAATTTTTAGTTGTTTTGATTTAAAAATTTTTGCGCTCTCACAGAAAAAAAAGAGCTCAAATTTTAGCAAGGAGTGAAAAGTTTTAGTTAACATTTTCCTCCATTTGAAGGCCTCTCTTATGTGCCTGTCATTGATTCCTCTCTTACATGTGTATATCAATCCAATTGACACTGTTTTGAGAAGGATGTGGAAAGGTGTGTGAGAGGTGGGATGAATCCGTTGGATTTAATAAACAAGGAGAGAAGTAATATATAAAAAAAACTCAGCACTGACGATAAATCAAAAATAGGTGATGGAAAATTGATTCCATATGATTTCGAAGCTTTTTAAAACTGAATAAATTAAGTCCAATTTATGAAAAAATTCGTTATATGGTGATAGATATTTCGCTATATAGAGACTGTTTTAATGTAATCATGCGGAAAGGGGACCGTTCCTACTAAAAATTCGTTATATAGAGAAATTCGATGTACGGAGTTTCGTTATAGAGAGACTCAACTGTATATGTAAACACGAGCATAGAAAGATAATGACATTCATATTACGTGTAATAAATTTACTTTTCTGTCTCTGAAGTAATCATATGTTTGGGGATTTTAATATGGGAACTTTAATTGATATGGAATGCATAAGGGTCATTTTGAAAAGTTCTTTTTATTACTTAAAGTATTCATTAAAATTCGTTATTTTAATCGTCTCAATTTTTTAAAATTTGTTTTGTTATAAATCTATGTCATAAAGCAGAGTTGACGAATATTTTTTAATTCGCGTGCCAACTTTTTCCAAAAAATGTCAATCATAGATAGGACTTTTCATCTACAAAATACAGAGCTACCATAAAAGACTATATTTAAATTTCTGTTCGCACCAATAGTTTTCTAATATAAATTTTGAAGCATATTTCTCTTGCAAATGAGTATGCTAAGGATTTGTGTTTTTTAAAAAGCGATGGCAGTTAAATATATATATATGTATATATATATACAGGGTGTCCGAAAAGTCAGGAAACGGCCGAATAATTCGAGAAATACATATGAGATTGAAAAACGTAAATATATGTGTTAAATATTTTTAAATAAGCTACTCAGTGATACCAAATTTGACCTTCGCAACCGACCCCCTGGGGGTCAGAGGGGGTCCAACTTTGAAATCTTAAATTATAACCCCCATTTTTTATTGCAGATTCGGATTCTACGGACAAAAATACCTAACTCTTGTATTTGATGTTTATTTCAAATCCTCGTTTATCACGGTGCATTCAAGCATATTAAATAGATACATATTTCGGCTTTTCCAACGGGATTTTCCCTAATCGAAACTGATTGGGCAGAATTTTGGACGTCAAATTCCCCGTCTTTTGCAGAAATAGCGTTTCCTGAAAATCACCTGTGGCGATTATTTCAATAGTGCTACACTGTTAAAAATCTGACCCATTTGCTGCAGCGTCACTCCACAGCTATTATAGAATATCTCTTTTGTGACCAATGAGAGTGCTCCATAACACAGTAAAGTAATCGTTTTCTATAAAAGTGGTGGAGTGACGATGCAGCAAAAGTGTCAATTTTTTACAGTGTCAGAATGAAATTTAAAAATTTAAAAATGAAATAAAAAAAAATTAATTTCATTTGTAATAATGTTTTTTGTCATTTTCCATCTCTGTGTTTATTTGTATTTTCTTTTTCTGATGATGATTGAGTAAATTCAATCGAAACATGTAAAAATTATTAAGATCTTTTAATGTTTTTATAAGTATTTAACGTCCTTTATAGCAATTAAATATTTTAATGCATATTTTTGCATTGAATAATGGTTATTGTTTTCGGTGGAGAATTGACAAAATGACGTGGTCACTTTGTGAGGGAGTGACCTTTGTCATAAAGACAATTTAGTATTTCTGAGATCGTGACGTCAATAATTTAACATGTGTAAGCGTAAAAGCGACATCTATCCTCTCTTTTACTTTAACTTTCTAGAGTGTGTGTGCTCTTTCGGATTCTGCAGTTAGCTCGCGGTTATTAGTAATATGTTAATGTGAAGTATCTCAGTTTGCAGCATATAAAAGCTTGGGTTTGAGTGAATGGAGAGTGTCTCTGGCATTAGCCAGCGACAGGGTGTCTCTGGCATTAGCCAGCGAGAGAGCATCTGTGGCGGTAGCCAGCGAGCGAGGATCTCTGGCATTAGATATCGAAGTGAATTATTGTTCAGCGAAGTGCTAGCCAATTGAAAAGTAGCAGCGAGCCTCCAGTGAAGTGCAAAGGAGTCTCGATATTTGATTTGAGAGTTGGCCGTGGTAAGAAAATTTATGGTAGTTTCATTTTGATTATTTGTGAATAGAGAATTACACACAGCCACGGGCTGTCTAATTAAGCTTTATCTAGCAGCTCAGCCAAGAGATAGGGAGAAGTATTAGAAGGTGCCACGATTCAGCTAGGCCGAAGCCTGTGAGTATGCGTTTAGCTTTTTCATAGTATTCTCAGTTGTGTAAAATTAAGACTTGCTCCACTTCCCTTCAGCCCTCATCATTTTAATAAACTTTGTTGTTTTATCTTAAGTACCGTGGTCGGTAGCGTGAGCTCCTCCCACACCGCTGGACCCTGGTTCGAGTCCAGCTAGCGGCATGGGTGTGCGGGTGTTGTCCTTGTGATGTGTATTAAAATGTATGTAATGGATTTCTTGTAATAATAAAGTGTTCTGTATTTGTTTCTGTGGTTTATGGATCATTCGAGGTAACAGCCATTGTAGCTATAAACCTCAAAGCATTGTTCACTCAAAAACTCAAATCTTAAGTACTGAGTATGTCTGCATTTAACTCCCACCACGACCAACCAAACGTTACAAATGACACTCAGCATGCATGTAACGTTACAATTGGCGCCCAACGAAACATCGGACATTGTGAGATTGTGCCACGTGTGTATTTCACCGGTGAGGGTGATATTAGTGAATTTTTAGTTAAATTAGATGATTATATTTTGTTCAATAATATACCTGAGAAAAGTAGATACGCAGTGCTTAAATGCTCATTGAAGGGCGAAGCACTTTTGTGGTTGGAAAATATAGGAAAGTTTTTGATTACTGATGAAGCGAAAAGATTTGAACAAACTGTGATTGAGTTAAAAAAGGCATTTCCTCCCATTAAAGATAAAAGTATTTTGAGAAAAGAGTTCTATTGTAATAAGCAGAATATTTATGAGTCGGCGTCAAAATTTCATCTACGTAAGCTTGAACTAAAAAATAAATTAGATTTAGATATCACATTTGAGGAATTGTTGGACATTGTTTTTCCTCTTTTTAATCCGAATATACAGGACTTTATTGAAGTTAGAGCACCGAAGAATTTTGCAGAAATGCACCAGATATTATCGAAGTATGAGTGGTGCTAATAATTTTAGAAGTAGTGAGAGAAATATGTATGGAAATAGACAGAATAGTGGTTATGATCGGAGAGGGGGAGTACGGGACAGGAATGTTTCTTCGCAAGTAAGGAGATTAACTTCGGATGAGAATTTGGAAAATAGGTCAATGCAAAACAGATGTGTTCAGAGGTCGGGTCAGTTAAACTGGTAGGTGACTGTATTTCGGAAGGTATGCAGTCACAGATTAAATCGGAAAAGCCTTCTGTGAGTTTGAATAAAATTACTATTAATCCGGTTGAGTTACCTGAAGTGTTAATTGTGTTAGATGGTATTGTCGTTAAAAGTGTCTTCGATACAGGGGCAGATAAGTCGTTCATTTCTTTTGATTGTTATCGGAAATATTTTTCGTATAAGAAGTTGAAGAGGTCAAGTCTGGTGGTTCAGTCGGCACAGGGAGTAGCTTGTGATAATAAAGGTTCAGTAGAATTGGAAGTTGAAATTCGTTCAGTTAAGACATGTTGGGAGTTTTGTGTGTTAGATGGATTAACAGTGCATTGTATAGTTGGTGTGGATTATATGAAGGATAGAGGAATTAGTTTGGATTTCTTTAAAAAGTCGTTAATAGTGAATAATGATGAGAATGTGAGTAAGAAAGAGCCTGTTTCAGTGTCAGTTAATTTGGAGGAGTCGGGGTTAAGTGAAATCGAGAAGGAGGAATTTAATAAGTTTTTGAATGAATTTGGAGAGGTTTTCTCTGATAAACCGGGTTTAACACATGTTGCGTGGCATGAGATTGATACTGGTTTGAAAGCACCTGTTGCTAGTAAACCATATCGTTATGATAAAGTTAAACAAGGTATAATTGATTATCATATTCAAAAAATGCTAGCGGACGATATTATAATGCCGATTTAGTCTCCTTTTGCATCTCCAGTAGTGTTATGTCGTAAAAATAATGGGAAAAGTTTAGATAATCCAGAGGCATATAGGTTTGCAGTAGATTATAGAAAGTTAAATGCGATAACGCAATACCCTCAGTATCCCATTCCAGTTATTGATGACATTTTGGCTAATATAACGAGTACGAATTATATGTCAACGTTAGATCTTACGTCAGGTTATTTTCAGATTGCAATGAAGCCGGAGGACATACCTAAGACTGCGTTTATTACTCGGGACGGTTGTTTTGCTTTTAAGAGAATGAGTTTTGGTTTATCGGGAGCGCCAGCAACGTTCCAGAAGGCCATGAATAATATCCTTAAACCTTTGCTTGGTAAGGGTGTCTTGGTCTACCTGGACGACATAATTATAATGGCAGCTACTTTTGAAGAGCATTTAAGATTATTGAGGGAAGTATTTACGTTGTTAAGAGATGCTGGGTTAACAGTTAAGTTAGAAAAATGTAAATTTTTGAGAAAAGAGATAAAGTATTTAGGAGTTAAAATTACGCGTGATGGTATTAATATAGATAATGAGAAAATTGAGGCAATCACGTCAATGAGTCCCCCCAAAAATAGTAAGGAAGTGGCGACATTTTTAGGGATGGTGGCTTGGTTTGCCAAATTCATTCCACGTTTTTCGGAGTTATGTGAACCGTTGTATAATTTAAAAAGGAAGAGGGTGAAGTTTGTATGGTCATCAGCGGCTCAGAGGTCATTTGAGTTATTAAAAGAAGCAGTAGTTTCCCCTCCTGTTTTGGCTCACCCCGATTATTCGTCTTAGTTTGAAGTGTATTGCGATGCGAGTGCAGTGGGGGTTGGAGCGATGTTAGCACAGAAAGGTCGACCTATAGCGTTTGCGTCGAGAATTTTAAATGCAGCGGAAAGGAATTATTCGATTACGGAAAGGGAGTGTCTTGCAGTAATTTGGGCTTTGAATAAATTTCGTTGTTTTTTCACTAATATACCGGTTAAAGTCATTACGGATCATTCAGCTTTGACAAAGTTAACTAATGGAAAGGGTTTGTCGTCTCGTATGGTCAGATGGTGTTTGAAGTTAGCAGAGTATAATGTTGTTATAGAACATAGGGCTGGCAAGGAAAATGCGGTAGCGGACGCTTTGTCTCGAAACCCGCATGGTGGTTTAGAGGTCACGGAGGAAATTAAGTGTTGTGCATTATCTTCATTGGTGTTAAGGTCACGAGAGCAGTTGATAAGGGAACAGAAGCAAGATGAAGAGTTTGGTAGTTTGTATCGTTATTTGGAAAATCCTGATGATGTCCCGAGCGCAGATGTGCCTATGTTTGAGAAATGGTCCCAATCTTTTAAGCTTATCGATGGTCTTCTTTTTTATTCTAAAATTGTAAATTCACGTGGTGAATTAAGAGTTTTTATTCCGGCTAGTCTTCGTAAGGCCATCTTGAAAGAATTTCATGATAATCCATTAGCAGGTCACTTAGGAATCAGGAAAACTTATGCTCGAATTTGTGAATCCTGCTACTTCCCTAAAATGCGGGAAGCAGTGCGCGCTTATGTCTCCAGCTGTAGCACATGCCAACGTTATAATTATAAAAATGTAAGTCCAGCTGGCAAATTAATTCCTATTAAAGTAAATTTTCCTAATGAATGTGTAGGTGTAGATTTAATCGGTCCTTATCCATTGTCTAATCCTAAAAGATATACATTTGTACTAGTTATAGTGGATTATTTTAGTAAATGGGTAGAGTTAGTCCCCCTCAGGAAGGCTTCTGCACCTGCAGTTGCCGATGCATTTTTCGATAATTATATTTCTAAATATGGTGCACCAATTAGGGTAGTGAGCGATCATGGCCCTTGTTTTATTTCTGATATATTTAAGGCCCTGTGTAAGAAGCTGGAGATCGATCATTCTTTTACTGTTCCGTATCGTCCTCAGTCTAATATGGCTGAACGTGTAAATTGTACATTAATTCAAATGATTTCTTCGTATGTTCTTCTCATCATGCAAATTGGGACCAGTTTCTTCAGCATTTTGCGAGACTGCTTTCATGAGAGACTGTTTTGTATTTTTGGCCATTTTTGGAATTTTTTGACGGACTCACGATTAGTGCTTAATTTTGTTCAAAATTTGTTTGCAAAATTGTTAGTTTTATGTATGTTTGAGATTTTGGTCTTAACTGCTTTTAAAAATTCTGGATCTATAGTTAAATTGTTATGTTATCTGTTAAAAATGTTATTATATTGTTATATTGTTCATGTGTTATAAAATGTATGTTAATATATGTTTAAATTTTCAGAAAGTACAGATAGTAATTTGGGTTATTTTGTACACGCGCCGCGGTGCAGGCGCGCACGTGTTTTGCGGTCAAGAAGTCCTTGACACGCGTTTCTATCTCTTATACTAACATTTAATGAATTAACTTTCTCCTTATCGTTCGTGTTTTATGTGTTACGTTTGTACTTTAGTTGGGAATGGTCTCCGCAAGTTGCGAAGTTTTAAGCTGCGTTTGAATTTGAAATTGTATTGTATTAAAATTGAATGTTAATGTGATTTTCTTGCAGGGAAGTATACCTGTGTTATGTATTAATTCTGCTATTTTTCTTTTAGTTAATACAGATGAAGAGCATGATGACGTCATTTTGTAAATTTGATATTTTTTTGATTGTTGCATAAGCACAGCGATGTGACGCTGTACGTATATTCCCCAATTATTGTCAAAGTGGAGTTAAGTTCTGAAGAATTTTGGGTGTTAGTTCATTGGCCAATGGGTATGTAGGTATTACGTAGTAGCAGAGTTATTTTAGTATGAATTTTAGATGAGTTCGGAATTTGGATGAGGAAAATTTTTGCGCATTTGGTTTTTTTTGGACTTGGTGCGAATTCTAGTATTAGGAAAGTTATGGAGAAATTTTTTGGTAAAGTTATAGTTGTATTTCAATATTGAGGAAAGTTTCGGAAGTTTAGTGTTTTGAGAAATTTTAGCACTCCCAGTGGAGTGGGCTGTTTTGAAAGAAGAAGTAATTAGTTTTGAAAGTTTTACGAGTTTTTGGAAGTTTTACGGAGGCTATTTGTAAGCTAGAAGAATGATTGGATTGAATATGTGAATTTTTGAGGCAAACTGAGGTTATTTGGTTGTGATGGGTTAAAGTTAATATTTTAAAAGTTATGTTTCGGCTCTAAATTTCACCCATCACTGTGTTTTTTTTTACGGCTCGAAATTTATAACAAGAAAAAGTCCTGGGCATGCATTTGGCCCAGTCCTTTTTCTCTGCGGAATCCGAGGGGGGGTTGTGAGGAAGTGACCTTTGTCATAAAGGCACTTTAGTATTTCTGAGATCGTGACGTCAATAATTTAACATGTGTAAGCGTAAAAGCGACATCTATCCTCTCTTTTACTTTAACTTTCTAGAGTGTGTGTGCTCTTTCGGATTCTGCAGTTAGCTCGCGGTTATTAGTAATATGTTAATGTGAAGTATCTCAGTTTGCAGCATATAAAAGCTTGGGTTTGAGTGAATGGAGAGTGTCTCTGGCATTAGCCAGCGAGAGGGTGCCTCTGGCATTAGCCAGCGAGAGAGCATCTGTGGCGGTAGCCAGCGAGCGAGGATCTCTGGCATTAGATATCGAAGTGAATTATTGTTCAGCGAAGTGCTAGCAAATTGAAAAGTAGCAGCGAGCCTCCAGTGAAGTGCAAAGGAGTCTCGATATTTGATTTGAGAGTTGGCCGTGGTAAGAAAATTTATGGTAGTTTCATTTTGATTATTTGTGAATAAAGAATTACACACAGCCACGGGCTGTCTAATTAAGCTTTATCTAGCAGCTCAGCCAAGAGATAGGGAGAAGTATTAGAAGGTGCCACGATTGAGCTAGGCCGAAGCCTGTGAGTATTCGTTTAGCTTTTTCATAGTATTCTCAGTTGTGTAAAATTAAGACTTGCTCCACTTCATTTTAATAAACTTTGTTGTTTTATCTTAAGTACTGAGTATGTCTGCATTTAACTCCCACCACGACCAACCAAACGTTACAAATGACACTCAGCATGCATGTAACGTTACAACTTTTGAATTTAAATTACAATCTTTACTATTAGAAATTTTTTTATTTGAATTTAGATTAATTTCTTTACTTTTAGAAGAATTTTTATTTGAATAGGAAATTAAAATGTTTAAAATCATTGTAATGAAAGAGAAAACTAACAAATTTAAAAATGGGTAGACGGAAATTAACAGATACGGAAAAAGCCGAAGCCAAAGAAATGAATAACCGTGAATGTCGCATTCATTGACATTAAACACAATACACGTACTTAAACAATCATAAAGTGATTTTTATTTCGACTTTTTATTAATGTTTTACTAATTTATTTGTTATTTTGTTATTTAAAATAAAAATTTAGTCAACATGTATAAGTTGCTTATTAGTTTGGCGATTCGTATCATTTGGCGAAATTGGTCGACGGGATAACAAAGTAGTACTGTATTTGGTTAGGCGCAAAATCGTCTTTCAATGCAGAAAACGAGAAAATCCAAAGATTATCGAGCCGCTGAAAACAAATTACGTGTTAAAAGACGATCACGAAAAAGGAAGAAATTTAATACCGAACCGGTTAATTGTAAAACATCATGTCTCGAGGACGACCAATCCACTAGCCATGGCGTTTTACAATCGGTCGGTTCTAACCAGGAAAATTTGAGTGCCAATAGTGATTCTAACAAGCCGGAAAATGTTATAGCTATTACTCTTGATTTTCCACCATCTAAAAAAAAAACTAAAAAGCAATCGGCATGGGAAAAACTGGAAAAAACTTTTTTGATTCAAAGTCTGATGGACCCATTCACAGATGCATGTGCTGCGATCGACTTTGGTTTTAAACCTCCATCACCAAAATTCCGCTCTGTAAAATCAAACAGTATATGCCAAAGTCTTACAAGTATAACAGTATATGTCAAAGCTGTATTTTAATAATGATTACTTTCGCACCAACAATGTTACATAGTTTGAAATGTTTCTTTTGTCGCCAACTTTTATGCTTGGCGACGCAATTGGTGTGATGCAACTTAAACGAACTGTACCTTCAAATTGCAGCATGTATAAAGTCATTTATAGCAGTGGCACGGATAATACACAATAAAACAACTGGTATTTAACTTAACATGATAGATGAATGTTTCGAGTGAAACATTTTTCAAATGGGTAGTGTAATTTCTTTTTTTTTTTTTTTTAAATTATTATGTAGTGCATAAATACGACTGATACAGTAACAAAACTTTACTTGCTGTGTGTTTATGAATATATCATTAATAAATAATGAATAAGGAGGAAGAGAAATATAGTGCATTATCTAACTGTTGTAGAGAAGTAACTGAGGAGATTTTCACAGGATGGCGGCTGTTTTTTTAAATCGGATCAACAGTTTCTGATTATAGTTCTGAAAACTTTCACTTGATAACTTAAATAGAAAATCTTGTCCTTTTAAAAGTATTTTAACGGGAACAATGGAAGAATGTGATCTGGTTGATGGACTACCTAGTTAAATGGCAACTTTACGTCCCGTTTAGAGGTAAGTTGTGTTGCTTGGGCTTTAGGGAGGCATAAAAAGAAAATTGTTTAGATGCAGCTGGTAGCCACAAAATTAAAAAATATCTGTTAATAAATAAAAATGCTTAAAAAAGTAATTAATTATTAAGAACATGTTAAATACATATATTTTATCAAATTGAATAGGAAAAAAGAAAAGAAAAGAGAAAAGAAAAATTCCATTAGATCCTAAATGGCCAGGCGAAAAAGCTACCGGGGAATGACTCAACTGTAAAAGAAAGATTCTTTTCAGAGACCATACATTTTAAATTAACATAAATAAACGTTAAAGGGCTAAGTATTACTAACGGGAAATTTCAATCACAAATATGGTTAAAATTTTCTATTTCTTTTTACTGGTGTCAGTTTGGCTAGGTACTATAATTATTTCACAGACATTGAAGGAGGTTGTCTTAATTGTCACAGTATGTTAGAACTGTCACCGTCAAAATAAACTCCAACCAGTAAAAATAAAATAGCAATTTGTGTCATTATTTTTTATTATTTTTTCTCTCACTTTCTATCTTTTATTGGTATTTTCTATTTATAAATAGTTCCATGGTCATTACATCCAAACCTTGCAGCAAAATAAGAAAATCCCATTAAAATATAGCAAACCATGTAATAAATTGTATTTTCTTACTTGATAAATGTAAAACAAATTGCCTTCTTGTTTACGCTGTTTTATTTCATTATGTATCCCATGAGAAAAAATAAAAAACTTTTTTGAAATTTATCTTTTCGGTAGTACTGAAAATCTTACTACGATGGATAATGAGAAACATAGAAATGAAATTACATAGTTTAAATTGAAGAAATATAAATTTGTAAAACAAGCTAGAAATATAATATTTGAAACTGTTTTTTCGAGGAGGGTATTCCTAACTATAATGCTTTATTTTATAATGAATTATTTTAGATGATATTTATCATATGGTACAAATATACTCTACACGTCTGGGTAACTTTTGACTTATTATTCCTTTATTTTGTATAGTTATGCAATAATTTAGAATGTTTTCTTCCCTTTATGTCGCTAGTTGCAACGCTATTCTTAAAATAAGGGAGTTGCATCTGAAAACTAGTCGTTGGGGGCCACCGTAATACTTGCCCATCATGGATATGCATACTTTAACATGTGAAAATAAAACCTGTGGAAACTATTAATAAAATGCATCGCAATTCCAAAACAAAATTTAAACGTTTTTCTCAAATATTTTTAATGCACAGAGTAATGCTGTATTAATGAATTGCTGATGAACCAATTTAGACAAATTATATAAAACTGCAAACTGCTCAAGTAGTATCGTGTTGAGTAATAGAAACACCCTTATAATTCCAAAAATAATAAACATATTAACTAACAATTTACTGCGTCGGATGAATCGTCTCATTTCCAATTAATTATATGTCTTTGAATTGAAATTTGAATGAAATACAGGGTCATGAAAAATCGAAGAATGGGAAAAACAGAATTACAAATATATCAGGAGCTAATTATCCGATAGACTTCGTTCTTTATGCAACATTTTTGTTATTTTATTTCATTTTACGTCTACTCCTTAAAATAAAAAAAATCGAAAATTGTATATACCTTTCATCAAAACAAATTTTTCGAGAGTCCAAAAAAAAAAAAAAAAGTTCCGGATAATCGAGGTTACTAATATTAAATAGGCTTCTTTCCGTTTTTACATACTAAGCACATACAAAATTTCAAGTCTCTATCTCAATTTGTTCGTGAGATAGAGCGTTTACAGACACACAGACAGACGGACGGCAATTTTTTTTTCTAAAAATATGTTATGGGGGGCATCTTTTCCGAATTCACTGTATATCGAACCGCGTTATTTGGGACTACTCCTGTACTATGTCACAGAGAGAAAAAGGGAGGGGGAAACATGCCTCTACATTGAAATCGTATATGAAGTAAATTCTCACTGACCGTACATTAGATGCACGTGCTAGAAAAGTTTTGTTCGGAGTCTTAAAAAATTAAGTCTTTTTTACATTTGAAAGTTTTCGTTTCAGGGATTCGTGCTGTCTAACAGGGCACACACACATAGCAGAGTTAGGAGAATTCGCGAAAACACAGTGAAAAAAAGAGGGTGTTACCAGTACTTTTCTGGTAGAAAACAATTTAATTGATATATAGAAATTAAATAACATGAATTTTCTTTAACAAAATACTGGTATTTATTATTTTTTTTTAATGTGTTTTTTCCAGACTACTTGCCATTCTGCATACAAATGAACACGAGCACGAAAGACAGATATTTTAAAAAATATGTTTTATGAGATCTCTGGATCTTAAATTGAGTCAATCTGCCTGGCACCAAAATTCAAATAACAATTCTTTCATCTATTTGACATAGAAAAAGAAAAAAAACAGTTTACCCTTATTTATTTGCATTTTCTAACTTCAGAATTTATTTTTTAGTTTAAAACAGACGAGAAAATGAATTACATTTGTGACTCAAAATCTATTTTTTTTAATATTTCACATATTATGATTAATTTTTAAATGTTATCAGAAAGCCATTCTTTTAATGCATGAATAATAATCGCATATTTATGTTCATAATTTTTCATCTCTGTAAAAAATATCATGCGTCAGATACTAATGTTTTGAAAATATTTTTTTTTCTATTAAATAAATTTATTTTTCAATGAATTAATCGTACTGCATCACTTTCTGTTTTGCTAAATTTTTCTAGTCATTTATCTTTAAAGGTTATCAGCAAATCCTTTCTTTGAAATGTTATTTAGTTTCTAAGATATTTTTGATGACATTTTCAACATTAATTACTCATTGAATTTCAAAATTAATCGAAATATAAATCATATTTTGCAGTAAAAGGATTTGGGATACGTTATTGTATTTAGATAAAACTAAAAATCTTTCAAATCGAAAATTAAACGCTATTTTCATTATAAAAAAAGAAAGTATACTTATATTTAAAACGATAAGCTTGTGACGTGACTGGTGTTCTGCTGGTTAAATGAATACATAATTCTAAGTATAGGATAAAATCAAACAGTTTATTTAAACCTATGGAACATGGGAAAGTGGAGCGTTAGTTCAAGATTTCAGCCACTAAGCACAATACTATGAAGTTAAATCATAAGCTATACTCACGACCTCGGCTTAAGCTCAGTTCGGGGCCCCTCACATCAGCTTCACGTTCAGATTGCGGATAAAAGCTAGTTCAAACCTCTAATAAGACAACCCGTGGCTGCGAACACTCTTTATTCTCAAAAATATCCAACGTACTAAATCACATCTTATCCACTGGCACTCCTCTTGGGTAATTCAGCTTACCACAAACTAATTCGGCTCACACTGCTGGCTAACTCACTTTAGAGCACAATCTATCTCACTGGAGGCTATCTCTTCACAACTCCAATCTAACTCCCTTTGCGGGCTACTGCCGCCTCACCACACTAGCTGGCTTTCGCCGCCTCACCACATACACAAAACACTCAAACTCACAGATTTTATACATTGAAAACTGAAGACGGCGCTATAAATTTGCATATTACTCTTAACCGCAACTAACTGTAGATTCGAGGGCGACACACACGCTCTGGAAAGTTAAAGTTCAATAAAGAATAGATGTCGCTTCCGCGCCACACATGTTAGAACATTGACGTCACGATCTCACTAAAATACTAGAGTGCCTTTATCACAAAGGACTTACTCACAAGCTTACCGCATTGAGTGTCACGTTCAATAACCGTGACTGACACTGAACTTTTCGTTTAGGCCACGTCTGTCATCGATGCATGACAGTGTCATCGATGTATGACAATGTAAATATGACATAAAACTAACTAAAAAAATTACATTGTTATAAGTAGTTATTGAAAATATTTTTAAATTTTACTTAACTTTATTTTTTACAGAACTGTGCTATCTTAATAATTGCTTAAAACATTTTTTTAAATCATATTTTCCATTGTCAGTCACCATGAAACTCTATGTGTTAAATTTACTTCTCTTCCATCTAAAGATTTTCATTATTGTAGTAGTTATTGCTTTATCAGCCAATCGTATATCAGCAAACCATTAAACATCGTATATTGTTTATTACACCTTAAAAAAATAGAGTTACTAACATTTTTCTCGGAAATTGAGATTCTTAAAAATTTTATGAAACGGAAAAAAAAATTTGTGCATTTAATAGTACACTTTTCAACAGTAATTCAAAAGATATGCAAGGTTACTAAGAATTCTTTGGGAAACTGTGGATGCTTAGAACGTTTTAATAAAACTACAATTCAGGTTACAGGTAAAGTTTTAGAAAGATAACTGTAATTTTAGTAGATTCTTTTGTATAGCGACAGATTTCTGTAGCTTTACAAAAATTAGTTTTGTACATCTTTTTTTCTGTAAGTGTACACATATATTTTTAGTAAGCATACTGATTTCTATAAATTTACATTAGTAAAATTACAATTTTTTTACGGTACATTTAATAGGTGGTATGTTTCTTAAAATTGGGGAAAAAGAGAGACCATGTCAAAACTTAACATTATTAAATGAGATTCTTAAAAATCATTTTACAAAAACAACTTTAAAAAGAATAAATTAATCTAAGAATGTTTTTTAATTTCGTGCACAGTCAATCAGATTAACTTTGTGTCAAGCGAGAAAAAAAATTAAATGTGCTACATCACTTGCGTTAAGGGCAACGTTTTTGTTTCAAAATACAGATAGCGACATTCGGGTGAATTTGGCTGGATATAAATCGTCAATGTTCCAAAATGGCAGAATGGATCAAAATTTTGTAAAAGTATAACAAAACTACCCTGATTTGGCGCAAAGGTATCCTTATTGACTGTATTTAAAAAAAAATGGAAGATTAACACTGGAAATATTAGCACTTACTTAAATGGAAGTATTAGCACTTACGGGAGATCCTAAATTGTCAGCAGGGTGGCGAGTTGGACCGGGAAAACCGGGAAAAACACAGCCAAGAAAAGAGAAAACTACCACTATTTTCTTACAGAAAATACTTCAAATAATACAAAGAGATTACATAAACTGAATTTATCGTTAACAAAATACTGGTATTTATCATCTATAATGACTGTGTTTTTATCTAACCACTCGCCACCCTGGTCAGACATTTGACGATCAGAAAACTGGCATAATCGCTTACGAGCAGGATTACAAAGTAAATTTTTCAACTAGAATAATTTTTTTTGTGCCCACTTATACTTCAGATTGTAATAATTACCCTAAACATAAATAAATGTGTACTTAAAAGCATTTTTTTAGCTTTTAATACAAAGGTATATTTAGCTAACTCAAAATTTTGAAAATTTCAACAGTATAATCACTTAAGAAAATATTTTTTTGAACAATAAAAAATAAATTATAAGTTCTGTTTATATAGACTGACATGAAACACATGTTTTGAAAATTTCATGTAATATATTCAGAAGTTTTTGTAAAACCGTGCGTATTATGGCCAAAAATGTCATTTGGAGAAAAATGACTTCAAAATTTCGGAAAAGGTGCATCAGCTATTGAGAGATATAATTATAAAAGCCATAACTTCTGTTCTAATGGGAATTTTAATAAAACAATTACATTAAAATGTTAAAAAAAATAAGAATTTCATATGTAAAAAAAAATTACTTTTTTAAAATTTTGAAACTTTAACAATCTTGTGACCTCAATTCGATGCTATCCTTAACATTACAAATAATTAATTTATTAAAAGTTAATTACTATGCTTTGAGATTATTTGCTGTTATGTGTTTTTATTAATTTTGAATTAAATGCAAACTTTTAATCAAAAAACGAGTTTTATCGAATTGTGAACGCACAGTAAGCAAAAATTCCAGTTCAAAATTATTTTGTCTTCATTAAATGTTGCGAGTTTTGTATGTTCATTGAAAAAGGACTGTGTACATTTGAAATAATATGTACGATTATACGTAGTAAGTTTGGTGAAATGTAACAATTCGTGTTACATCAGGTTTAAACATAAACAGGAATGAAAAATCATGCATACAACTATGAAAAACTTTCCAACACAATCTCAATTATAATAAAAAGAATTTCCCAGTTTACAAAGGTGACAAGTGATGTCTAGTGAATAGTTTAAAAAACGCATATTTACAACTTATTTGAAAACCAAATTTCTGCCATTACCACGAATAGTCGAGAAAATATACGATTTCTTGTGAAACGCTGTGTATGATTCATGGACATGGTTGTATCCATAAAATGCTGTAATTTCCTTTAATTAAATTCGTAGACTTTATAGCATAGCCTACTTAGCAATATAAACATACAATAGATAAAATAATCCTGTACACTGTACAGGTGTGCCAGTATGACCTTCAATTTTAATGAGAAACTCAAAGCTCATATTAGAAATTAAGAATCAAATTTGCATTTTTGAACGATAGCATTGCACGATTACCTAAAATAAAAGTTTTTTTTTCCCTTTAAATAAGGACTATGGATGAAACCAAAATATAATGCATGTTATACTGTAAATTTCGACAACCATAATCAATAGATATGGTTCTAATCAAATATAAGATACATTTTCCAAACATTAATGAAAAATGGGTGAAACCAAAAAATAATACATCTGACAATGTAAATATATTTAACCTTAATAAATTTCGAAAATGTTCAGTAATACAACAAATTTCATGTTCTGTATTAAAAATGAGGAATATCTTTTAAACATTGCATCGTACATCTTTTTATTACAATTATTTACGTCTTTATCTTACGTAAATTTTTCGTAAAAATAAAAACTGTGGTTGTTTATGTGTTTACTCTAGCCTTAATGAATAGTAAATTAACTTTTTATCTGATAAAACTTCATTAATTTTCTATGCAATCTGGAATACTTTATAAATAAGTGAGATACAATTGCTAAAAGTAATCTTGCAAATATTTTCCTATGAAAGTTTTGTTAGAAAAGAAATTTGCTTTATTCTGAATCGAGATGTAATTTTATTTCGAAGGATGTTACTTAGTAAAGACAAGAGTTTTCCATTTATACCTTTGTTAAGTAACTGTTAATAAAACAATTTTCTCTTTATTTCTAATTAAATATATTTTTTCGTAAAATGAAATAAAATGATAAACAATATGTGGAAACCTTCATTTTCTCTTATTTATAAAAAATCTTGAGAATGCATTGTTATTATTTTTAAATCGGCGAAAGAGATTTTCATTATACAGTAATTTTAAATCGCTATAAAAGAACATTTAATACTTATAGGGACCCCATAAGCCAACTTGAATATGTGACAAAATTGAAAAAATGGAATAAATGCACTGACGACCTGGGAATATGCTTTTTTTTCAGGTAAATAAATATAAGTGATTTTTTTTTAACTACGTGCTGTTTACTTGAGATGAATCACTTTTGCCGAATAATAATTAATGCTCATTAAACATACAAGGTCCGGCTATTAATTTCCAGGACTCATGGAATAACTCAGAAGAAAAAAAGATTAAACACATAGCCATTTAATATGATTTGAAGTAATCCCCATCAGTCGTAATGCACGTCTGTGCTCGGAAAGAAGTTTTGAAGTCCTCTTTTGGAATTCTCTTTAATGGTGACGTTACAGTTTTCTTGATGGCTTCGACATCCTGAAATATTTTCCCTTCAGCAAATTTTCAGCTTAGGAAGCAGGAAAAAGACTGCGGGTGCTAGGTCTGGGGAGTATGGTGGATGCTCCATCTCAACAACACCATGATGGACTAAGAATCGCCTCACAGGCAATTTAATGTTAATTCTTTGCTCCATTTTCACTTCGACAACAGGAATTTAATAGCTACGTTTTAATGCGCCTTTCCACGAGAACCACTCACTTCAGAATGGCACTGAGTGCACTTGCACATGTGCAAGAAAACTCTCTTCAATATGCAATCATAAGCGCTATCTTTGTGCTTTTCGTTCTCGTACAGTTATGTCAGTCCTGGAAATAAATAGCCGGATCTTGTAAATTTAAAGAAAATTGTACTCTTACTTTTTTTCACAGTTATTGAAATAAGCAGCTGTTTTATATTTCAGTTTAGTCAATTATTATTGATGTTCAAATTTAACACAAATTATTTTTAAACTTAATTTTAGCCAAATAGAATTTTGTCACTTGTATTCCTTGGTTTCTGATATTGTCATATGAAAAAATGTTTAAAAAATAGTTTAACTAAAAATTACTAAAAGTTTTGTGAAATAGTAGTTAATTTAGAGACCAAATTATAAGCAAGCTTTTCTCTAGCCATTTATTCCCCGGCAATCCATTATAGTGTTCCTAAAGTAATTTATTATAAAGTTTCTTTAATACATCGATTAGTAATAAGACAGTATAGATTGAATTATAGATAACGTATGTTTCCGTGTGTAATTCGAGTATACGTCTTTTCAATGAAAAGCCATTCAAAATCGGTAAACCGTATATAAGACGATGTTAAGCAAAGGTGATGGAAAATTCTGCGAACGAACTTTTTGGCATAGCTAATAGAAAATAAAAGCACTCTGAGAAATTATTGATATTTATTAGAGATCGTTCGTAGATCTGCGATGGCCTAACTGCTATTCTTCAACACTCGGGCGTTTTCATAAATGAGTCCTTTTATCCTTTGAAGGGCTAGCAATAATGCCTCTGTAATATTGAATTCTCATCGAAACTAGTCGTTGGGGGACACCGTAATACTAACCCATCATGGATGTGCAGTGCATAGTATAATATATGAAAATATATTGTTAATATACATAGTAATGTTCTATTAATGAATTGCTGATAAACCAATTTCGCCAAATTATATAAAATGCCGAACTACTCAAGTAGTACCAAACTGGGTAAAAGAAACAACCTTATAACTCCAAAAATAATAATAATAAAAACTAACTGTTTACTGCGTCGGATTAGGCATTTTATTTCCAATTTAAATATATCTCTGAATTGAAATATGAAGGAAATACAGGGTCATGAAAAATCGAAGAATGTGGAAAACAGATTACAAATATCTCGGCAACTAATAATTCGATTGACATCGATTTTTATGCAAAATTTGTGTTATTTTATTGCCTTTTACGTCTACTCCTTAAAATAAAAAAATTCGAAAAGTTTTATATACCTTTCATCAGAACGAAGTTTTCAAGAGTCCGAAAAAAAAGTTTCGGATAATCAAGGTTACTGATATTAAATAGGCTTCCTCCCATTCTTACATACTAAGTATATGCAAAGTTTGAAGTCTCTATCTCAATTTGTTCGTGAGATAGAGTGTTTATAGACACACAGACAAACAGACAGACGGACGGCAATTTTTTTTTCTAAAAATATGTTTTTCGAAATCTCTAGTATCTGAAACGTGTAAATCCGTCAAAAAATTTTTTCGATTTTCAAAACGATTGCAAGACTTACCCTACTACGTATGATGGGTAAGTAAAAATGAAAAAAAAAATTTCAAAATTTAAAAAGGCAATTATTTTTTAAATTCTGCCACCAAATTTCGTTAAAAGTTTTTGATGAGAATCTCGCTAAAATTAAATGGGATAAAATATATCCCACCGCTCCTTATGGAGTTAAATAACGGTTCCGTTCGAAGTGACCTGGATGGACGTAATCTGGGGATACACCTTTGAAAAATGGTGATAATTAATAAACTCCGATCGCCACTACCCCGATAGCATGCACATTTGCAGCAATTCGATTTTTTTTGGACATTATCTTGCCGTGACAAGTTTGACTGGAGAAATTCGCACTAACCTCCTGGAAGATTGACGATAACCCGCTTACATAAGTAGTTTCTAGTGAAATTAATGCAAGACTGGCCTTAATTCCCGAAATTGTCGAAAGCAAAAAACTCCTTCTGCTAGGAGAATAGACAACTTTCGAAATTCCTTTACGCAAATTTTATTTGGTATTTGGCACTGCTTTTTTTAAAAAATGTTTTACTTTTCAAATTCCAAAAAAACACTCTAATTCAAAAATACAAATATCATATTTTTGCATAGGAATGCAAAAAGTTATAGTGCCAAGATCTGAATATTTGTAAACTGATTATAGAACGAACGCATCTAATTTGCATTATTTGACGCACAAATTCCGACTTGATGGATTTGACAACAATCACAAGGGAAAAATAAGAAATAAAATTCATTTAAATTAAAGTTTCTGATCACTCGTTACTTTACTGACTGGGAAGTTATTTCGAATCCTGATCAAGAAACAAAATTTGATAAAATCTTTTTTTAATACGCATGCACGCTTAAAAACTTTTATTTTGCTGCCATTCCCCGTATGTAAATGTCTTGACAAACATTACGAAAAGTAAAAACATCTTATAAATTAAAATTACATGCATCCACAACTGTTTACGTGATTTTGCCTTAAAGCCATTTTGTGATTAATTTTTTACGCTGATACTTCTGTTCGAGAACTAGAATTAAACTATGATTATAGTAAATTTTGTTTCTAAACTGCAATGTTTAGCATGTATTTACACGATATTGAAAGAAAGTCAATTAATCAAGTTTTATTTTAAATTTTTGTTATCCTTAAATTTTGACTCACATATACACAACTAAGAATTTTAGTTACTAGCAAATTCCAATTGCATTCATTTCGTTATTTTATATTTTCTTTGTACAAACTGGATTTGAAAAAGAACATCCAACACAATAAGCATTTGTACTTTTAAGTAATCAAAACTTATGCCGTAGTAAATTTAAATTAATTCTTTTTATAAGAATTTGCAGCTGGACTTTATACTTCTTTAATTTGAATTGTTAAGAGTTGTATTTTCTATTTAGTTTGCCTAGAAAAGAATCTTTCATTGGGGGCAAATTATCATGCTTTGAAAAGATCTTTTTTAATTATTTTGAAAGGCAACATGAGAGATTTGGCAATCAATTATTTTAATTTTTTTTTAGGCCGTGGTAGCCTAGTGATCATATAACCGAACTCCAGAAAAAAAGGTCTCGGGTTTGATGTTCAACATCACCAAAATACCACCAAATGCATGCAGTTTATGCGCTCGTCAAATAAACGAGTTCTGAAAATCCTGTGGTCGGTCATAGCAGCAGTTACTATAGTTATTGATCACTGGAGAAAGCTTCCCTTCACTTCACAGACATATCAAAATTGAGGAGGTGGCGATGATTGGTGCTGCCATCGATTGTGGTCTTGCCGAACATCCATTGCTGCAGAAATCTGACTTCCTAGAGCCTTGGTGCATTCCAACGGAAGCTCCAGCACCCCTCTTGCCCTTCGGGCTCACGTCAGCAACAAATTTATTTTGTTGAGTATAAAAGTAATTTTTACTTTCTTCGGTGTGAACAAGAAGAAAGTATTGGATTCGTGTAAATTTTCGAAATTCGGTTTTCGACGGATTTAAACGTTTTAACGGTCAGAGAACCTGAAAAACATGCTTTTACAAAATGTGAGTCTGTGAGTCTGTCAGACTGTCTGTATATGGCAAAAATTTTGTGGGAGCTCTATCTGAAGAACTAATGCACGGAATTCCCCTAAACTTTAGATTCTGTTCGAACTTCATATAAAAGGGATCTGGTTAATTTTTGTTGCATGTTGATCAACCGGCAGCTCTGCTATGCAGCATTATTCACAATTTTTACAATAACCATATCTCAGGAACTAGTGCATTGATGTTCATCAAACTTTAGATTAAGTTAGAACTTAATATGACATGGTGTACATTACGTTTTGGTACAAATAGCTCAACAGGTGGCACTGCCATGGCGCATTATTCGTGATTATCGCAGTAGCTCTATCTCAAGAAGTAATGCACGGAATTTCACAAAAGTTTAGATTTTGTCATACCTTTATATAAAATAAATCAAATTAGTTTTTAGTGTATATCGCTCAATAGGTGAATGTTGCATTATTTACAATTTCGCCAATAGTCACATCTCAAGAACCATTGCGTGGATATTCCTAAAATTTTACATTTAGTTAGTACTTGATATCGCACGGTGCTTATTACGTTTTGGTACAAATCGTTCAACAGGTGGCGTTGCCATGGTGCATTATTTGTAATTACTCTCTCTCTCAAGAAACTAATGTATGAATTTTTTAAAACTTCAGATTGAATTAGTCCCTGTTATAGATTAGTGTTTTTTAATTTTTAGTGCAAATTGTCCAGCGGATGGCGCTGCTATGTATTTTCCACAATTTTTCAGTAAATATATCTCAAGAATTAATGCATGGATTTTCATCAAATTTCAGATTCAGTTAGTATCTAAGAAAAAAATTTCCTGATTATTTATCGGTGTATATCGTACAACATGTGGAGCTATTATGCAGATTTTTTTAAAGATTTAATAGCTCTATCTCAAAATATTATGCACGGATTTTCATCACACTTTAGATCCAGTTATAAATTGATATAAGTTGTTCTTGACTAGATTTTCTTTAAACCACCTAACCAGTGGTGCTACTATGCTGCACTTTTCAGGAAGTATCAACATGCTAAAGATAGAAGAAAGTTTTGGGATTGCCACATCTGACTAGTTTATTGATTATTTTCTTTGTCATACTTGTAACTTACATACTTGAAAACATTTCATTTCACGTATTGATATCTGAAACATATTTATTACTTTGTTTTCGTTTAAATCCTACTTATTTTTGTCTCTTTCGATGTTGTCGTAATTACATAAATAAGTACCACCTATAGTTGTAATCTGGTCCATCTGTCTGTCTGTCCGTCTTTCCGCAAATAAAAATTCAAAAACTACCATCCGAATGGTTTGAAATTTACTATAACACGTATTGTTGCGGAATGTTGTTGAATCATTTAAAATTTTATGGAAGTCAAATCAAAACTTAGAGACATTAATAAAGACTTTCGTCATTCTATTTCCTATCATATATAATTAATTCAATGATATATCATAATAGTTAACGATTGTAAGTTGCCATGGTGATGACATCCTTCTTAAAATGAAGTCATTTTATTTCAGTTTTATTTACTTTATTATATATAATCGTAAAAAAAAATTATTGATGCATTTTTGCATAAGTGAGCAATACCTACGTCAACAACAGAGTACACTGTTAAAACTAATGGTGACACATTGCACCTTTTAGGGGTGAAAGGCCTGTCGCACTTGTGACACCCCTAAGGGAGCCAGAATGGCACCTTTAATTAGGGTGAAGATGGCACCCTTAATCCAGAGTGCCCAATAACAAAAAATACAAAAATTATATAAACCGCCTTTTGGCCCTCGAAGGATTCGAAGTCACAACGTCTGGTTGTAAGCTCAGCGTTCTAATCACTCGGCCATCGAGCTCATCTTCAAAGTATCCCTGAAATGTTCAAATTTCCTGAAATTCAAAGGTTGCTTTATGTAAAAAATCTCGCCAGAAGTTATCCATCCGAAGTTCTAAACGAAATTGGGATAGCGCATAGCGGTGATAGTCATCGTAGGGAGTAATTGCTGTAGTTGAAGCGGAAGGATACAAGTTAAAGAGCATGCGCAAATGACTAAGGGGTGAAAATCTTCCAACGGTAAGCATTGCGCGGCACCCTAATTAGCCTCAATCACCCAGTGAGAGATCAAACGGCACCCCAAACACATTTTCAAGCCCGCGGGTGTCAAATGGTAACTCCTTTTCACCACTGGGCACCAAATGCAACTTGTTTGTCACCTTTATTTTTAACAGTGCAATATTTATAAATTTAGGCATGACACAAACGCACATCATTTATCACGTTGCACGTAAAACTTTTGACTTGTTTCTTATTTATTAATAATCCAATTGATTGTTTTATAGCGTGTTTTTAGAATCGTTTAAATATTTTACATAATGTTCTGATTTTAAAAATAAAAAGTAATCAAAAAATTTGCCACACAATTCGTTTTATATGCATCTTTAATATTTAAATAATGTTTGTACATAACAATAGAATAAGTTTTTTTAACACGTTCCAACAAAGTTGAATAGCGTTTATGAATTCGGTTTGTTTGTTCATCTATCCGCGCTCAAACGCCTGTAAATATACTCGGATTTCCCTGAAAATTTTGGACACATTGATGTTTACCCTAGCATGAACTCTATTTCAAATGAAATTTCTAGCATGATAAGTTTATTTACTGGGACAGTCAAAAGGTTGCAGTTACATTACGGCCTATGGGAAAAAAATTGTTTCAAATAAATTTTAGATGTTAGACTCTGTCACCATATTAAAATTTGTATGCATTTACGAATTGCATTAAAACATGTTTTTTTATAAAATTTGCGATGAAAAAGATAGCTATTATTGACAAAAAAAAAAAAAAAAAAAAAAAAAAATGTTCCTTTACATAATGGCAAAGGGGGAATTGCGTGCGACTTTTTTTTAATTATATTAAGCTATTTCCTGAATAATAAAATTGATATATATCTCGCTAAGCCTTAATATAAGTTACATGACATAGTCGTGCATAATACGAAGTGCATAGTATTTATAGAGACACACAAAAAAATTCAAATAGTATATTTTTTCTAAAATACAGCCCCAGCAAACAAAAAAAAAAAAAAAAAAAAAAAAAAAAAAAAAAAAAATCTTGACATTTGCGATTTTAGACGTTTTGTTAAATATCTACAAATACACGTAAGGAATTATTCTGAAACTCCATGTGTGTAAACAAAATAGTAGACGTCATGTATTTTCGTGAAGAGTTTTCCCCGAAATCGAACAGGGAACATCAACAAATTGAAAAACAACGAAGATCTTTTGGATAATCCTGTCAAAACTAATGATACGCAATGTTCAAACTGCATATTAGGATTAATCTGCTTATTGTATTAAACTGTGTTTATTTTTTGAATATAGTATGTAAACTCATAGAAAAATTCAGGTTTTTATAAAAACTGTCCCAAATTTTTTCAAGTTTTTTGCTTATAATTTGCAGAGTTCTTCATAAAACACAATGTGTTTTTCAAAAAATATGCAAAACAACATTGCACAGAAAACCCTGTAATCAGAATTAAAAAATAATAAAAATTGTATGAAAAATGAGCAGGTTTACTAAATAATTTTTTTACTGCGCATGTGTCAACGCTATTAAAATTTCATTTGCATATTATGTTAGTGAAATGTATAGAGCAACTTTTGTGAAAGTCTCAAAAACATAATTTGAAAATTCTGAAAATTATCGTCGATATAATAAGGTCAAAATCCGTTACTTCCAAAATTAATCAAAAAGATGAGGGGCTGTATGCATATTCCATTGATTAGTGCATACACAATATTGCACATACTACGATACTTGGATACAGCCTCTTATCTTTTTGCTTTATTTTAAGAATAACAAATTTATATTTTATTCTATCAATGTTAATTTTCAGAATTTTCAAGCTATGTTTAAAAATGTCTCTGATTTTTTATGCTGAAAAGGACGTTTAAATTATGTTTTTGTCTTAATTAGAACAGCAAATTTGAATTTTAATTTTTTGGTTTTTTTTTTCAAAATTTAGCTTTTAAACGATGGTTATTATAAAAACGACGTTTTTTTTTTTTTTTTTTTGAAAATGCGTCTTTTTTTTGTGACGGGTATTTTCACTATGTTTCCTATTTAAATTGTTATAACTCAAGAGCTATTTAAGTTAAATGGTTCAAAATTGGAACATGTCTTTTTCAATTGTTTTACTTAAATTTTGATTCAGTAAATTTGAAAAAAAAAATATTTACATTTTATAAATATGAGTTTTTTTATTTGCATCATTGTTTTTAAATTTTGAATTTAAATATTTTTAATTTTTATTTAAATTATTTTTTTGAACGCTGAATCAAAATTAAAGCTTATAGGTCTCTGTTTATTTACATGAAAAATATTGAAATTCTGTATATAATATTTCAAGTTATAACGATTTTACTTTACCCAACTTTTTTGTAATTTTAATTAATTTTTTTTTTCAAAAATTAAAATAAATTTTATCAAATGATTTTTTTTTTTTTTTTTTTTTTTTTGCTGGTAAAATGGTGAACCACCATAAAAAAATTCAAAATTTTAGCGGAATAAATAAAAGTTATTTTGAAATGTTTCCCGGACGCATTTTCAGAAAGAATCACGTTTTGAGCACCAGCCTTGGCGAGTTGGCGAATGTGAGAACGTTCAGCTAGCTGCATCGCCAAACACAAAATAAACTAAGTTTAAATGTCTCATAAACCATATGATTAATAGAATTATATTTATTACAAGAATTACATTTATTACGAATCTTTACTACTGTTTTTAATTAACTTCTCAATTTCTTCGAACATAGCGAGTTAAGGAAATAATATTTTTGAATTGAGAGAAAAAAAAAAAAAAAAACATGTTTATATGTTTTGTGAAATTTAAAGCATTTTAATCTGAAAAATCGTTTTGTTTTAAACTATGTTTTAATCGTAAACAACGGTGAATAAGATTTCCTCATATTATAGTCTTTGCTTCATAACATTTACGGAAAAACAAATGAACAATAAGCGCGATCTCTTTGCAGAAGGAAGGGTTGCTATTCGCTAGGAGTTTGACGTCACAAAAATGAAAGGGGTGCGTAGCATTGACTTCATCTCCGCGCCAATCGTTGTTCTGGCGATAAGGTGCTCAAAACGTGATTCTTTCTGAAAATGCTTCCCGGACCCCCATAAAAACAATTCTGTGTTTAATTTAAGATTTTTCTATCCCGGAATGATATTTAAAATAAAATTGTTGTGAATTTTATTTCTAATTTGCAAGTTAAGCATACATTAACAACATAGCCAAATGAAGTTCATAAGTAAAAATTTATGTAAAAAATGTAGTTTTGTTTAAAGTTTTGACACACACTCAAACAAAAGTTTCAGTTACTGACAAACTCTAATTTACTTATTATATTAATTTATATTTTCTTTATAAAAATAGAAATTAAAAAGAATTTGCTATGAAAATTTGCGTTTTCATTTCTTTATTTTAAATTTTAAAGAATTGTATTTTCTATGTAATTTCCCTGGAAAATAATTTTTTCCTTGTGAAAAAAGCACCGCGCATTGAAAAGAAATTTTCAATTACTTTGAAAGGCAGTATAAAGATTTATTTGGCTATCAATTATTTTAAATTTGTTTTGTTCAGTATAAAAGTAATTTCTTATCCGCTCTTTTCTTTGTCTAACTTATGAATAAATTTCCATTTCACGTATTGATATCGGAAATATATTTATTACTTAGTATACATTTTTGTGCTTCAACAATTGTTGTGTGATTAATATTCGCAGATATTTCGGCCCCGGAATGATGTTCAAAATATAATTATTGTGACTTTTATTTCTAACTTTCAATGATAAGCAAACATTAATAATGTAATAAAATAAAGTCTATAAGTAAAGTTTTATGGCAAAAAATGTAGTTGTGTTTAAACTTCTGACACACACTCAATCAAAAGTTTTAGATACTGACAAACTCTAATTTACTGATTTTGTTATTTTATATTTCTTTATAAAAATAGAAATGATAAAGGAACATACATGTAAATGTGCAATTGTACTGTTAACTAATCAAAACTTATAATGCCGTACTAAATGTAAACCAATTCTTTTTTCAGAATTGTCATCTGGGCTTCTCATTTATTTATTTCGAATTGTAAACAATTTTATGTTCTAGTTAAGTTCTTGGATAAGGAATAATATTCCAATTCCCGTATTGATATTTGAAACATATTTATTACTTAGTATTAATGTATACTTGTATACATGAATATGCTTCGACATGCTCAGGTGTTAACTTGACATTCATCTTCCGTAATATGTGCATTAAGTTGACTCTAGTTTAATGAATTTCGAACCAGAATTTTTTCAAAGGAAGGAAATTAAATATGTTCTACTTAGAAACCTGAAATTAATAAATTAAGATTCATGAAATAAATTTTCTGGATCGAAATGAGGTCAACCTGGATCAAATCAATCCAGGTGCTACGGAAGCTTAGTGAAATATTGGTAGCTATGAACATGTATATGTGATTTTGGAAAGTTTGCATTAAAGCAATAGTGTTTAATTTTTTGACACAGTTATTCTGCCCGAAATTCATATCTATACTAATAAAATCCGTGCGCCTCTGTCTGTCTGTCTGCTTGAAGCCGATTACAGTTCGCAACGCGGGCGAGTTGGAAGTCGCGAGAGGTGTCTTTCGATTCGAAAAATTCCGGGAAAGTCATTTTGGGCATTTTCGAGACCGTGTGGGACCAAAATTAAAAAAGTTATGAATTAAAAACCGGTCGGGAATCGGAACGGAAAACGTCTAATTTCCCAAACGGAGCTCAAACGGAGCTCTCAGGCAGAACACTGCGCCACCTTGAGGTGAACGACAAGAACTTTTCCCCTTCGGCTAAAAGAAGAAGCAGTCGAAAATCTCTTTTTCGCCCGTCATTTTGTCAAAGAATGTATAAGAGAAAAAGAACTAATTGGTAAAAAATGTTAAACACGGTTTAATTAATATAATAAGTACAACTATTTAAGCACAGCAAGATATGTTCACTAAGAGATAATAGTGTTGCTAATTAATATTTTGAGGATCTCAGATGTAACTATGGCTATTCATATATTTATTCTGTATGTGAGTATTAACAGGGTTCGCACAGTTGAACCACTAAATTTTTAGAATACTTTCGAAGTGTTTCACTGCAGAAAAATAGCGTAAAATCTGTGAATGAAGGCGGGGTTTACGAATGTTGTTGTTTAAAAATTAAATGTAAATTTTCTTATTTTTAATAGTGGTACCAGAGTCCTTGGAAATTCCAAGGAGTGTGCGAACCTTGATTAATCGTTGTAGCTCATTTTCATGCTTTTTCTTTTTGGTAGCATACTCGAATATTGTGTAACCTAAGATTTACACGATTAATACTAATTTCTGTTAGTACAAACGGAAAACGAGCTGCCAAAATTATTTGTTAGGTATGTTGTTTGTGATATTAATGAAATTACTTATTTTTTTTAATAGCAGTCTTTTGCAGTTTTTAATACCGAAACTTTTTTTGCGCGTTTTTTCTTAAATCATCATGCAGACAGTTTTTAAAGTAGAAAAAAACTCATTACATATTCAGAATCTGCGTAAAAGTCTGCTTCTGATGAACCAAAAAAAACAAGAAAATGTCTTATGGGGGCGCAGAGCCAACCGTGCAAAACCAAATATTTTTAAAGGGAAGATGGCGACCATGGCACGTAGCGCCGGTGGGCCGGCTTTGCACGGTGGGCGCGTAGAGCCCACTGTGCGAAATCACATATTTTTAACAGGATAATGGGCGAATAACAACCACAGCTCTTTAATTTACTTTTTTTTTGTGCTTGAGGATTCGAACACCAAGACTTGCTTATTAAATGAATTTTTTTGCTTATTATATACTGCTTAATATCGAGGTTCGTTTAGAAAAAGTGGCCCAGCTAGCGGGCGTAGCTCGCTAGTCTATACTAATAAAATCCGTGCGCCTCTGTCTGTCTGTCTGTCTGCTTGAAGCCGATTACAGTTCGCAACGCGGGCGAGTTGGAAGTCGCGAGAGGTGTCTTTCGATTCGAAAAATTCCGGGAAAGTCATTTCGGGCATTTTCGAGACCGTGGGACCAAAATTAAAAAAGTTATGAATTAAAAACCGGTCGGGAATCGGAACTGAAAACGTCTAATTTCCCAAACGGAGCTCTCAGGCAGAACACTGCGCCACCTTGCAGTGAACGACCTGAACTTTTCCCCTTTGGCTAAAAGAAGAAGTAGCCGAAAACCTCTTTTTTCTCCCGGGAAAACGACTTTTTCTTTCGTTTCGGTTCTTTGAAAAAGAACTAATTGGTAAAAAATTTTAAACACGATTTATTTTCATACTTTTTCTTTTTGGTAGCATACACGAATATTGTGTAACTTAAGATTTACGCGATTAATACTAATTTCTGTTAGTACATATGGAAAACGAGCTGCCAAAATTATTTGTTAGTTATGTTGTTTGTGATATTAATGAAATTACTTTTTTTTAATAGCAGTCTTTTGCAGTTTTAATACCGAAACTTTTTTTGCGCATTTTTTTCTTAAACCATCATACAGACAGTTTTTAAAGTAGAAAAAACAGATTACATATTCAGAATCTGCGTAAAAATCTGCTTCTGATGAACCAAAAAATATGAGAAAATATCTTATGGGCGCGCAGCGCCAACCGTGCAATACCAAATATTTTTAACGGGACGATGGCGACCATGGCGCGTAGCGCCCACTGTGCGAAATCACATATTTTTAACGGGATAATGGACGCATAACAACCATAGCTCTTTAATTTACTTTTTTTTGTGCTTGAGGATTCGAACTCCAAGACTTGCATATTAAATGAATTTTTTTGCTTATTATATACTGCTTAATATCGAGGTTCGTTTGGAAAAAGTGACCCAGCTAGCGGGCGTAGCTCACTAGTCTATACTAATAAAATCCGTGCTCCTCTGTGTGTCTGTCTGTCTGCTTAAAGTCGATTACAGTTCGCAACGCGGGCGAGTTGGAAGTCGCGAGAGGTGTCTTTCGATTCGAAAATTTCCGGGAAAGTCATTTCGGGCATTTTCGAGACCGTGGGACCAAAATTAAAAAAGTTATGATTTAAAAACCGCTCGGGAAACGGAACGCAAAACGTCTCATTTCCCAAAAAGAGCTCCCAAGCAGAAACATTGCGCCACCTTGCGGTGAATGACTAGAGCTTTTCCCCTTTTGCTAAGAGCGAAGAACCAGCCGAAAACCTCTTTTTCTCCCTGCACTTAGTGCGCTTTGTTCCGCATCAATTTTTTTGACTTGTCGCCGATTATTTACCGTAGTTTTCGCTAAAATATTGAACTTAGAAATAAAACAGGCCGCCGCAGAGAAAATATACCGAAACATTTTTTGCGTGCTTTTTCTTAAACCATCATGCAGACAGTTTTTAAAGTAGAAAAAAACTGATTACATATTCAGAATCTGCTTAAAAGCCTGCTTCTGATGAACCAAAAATTACGAAAAAATGTCTTATGGGCGCGTAGCGCCAACCGTGCAAAACCAAATATTTTTAAAGGGACGATGGGCGCGAAGTGACCATGGCTCCGATCCACAATCTTTTTTTTTTCAAGTGCTCGTAGCGCCCACCGTGCGAAATCACATATTTTTAACGGGATAATGGGCGCATAACAACCACAGCTCTTTAATTTACTTTTTTGTGCTTGAGGATCCCAACACCAAGACTTGCTTATTAAATGAATTTTTTTGCTTATTATATACTGCTTAATATCGAGGTTCGTTTGGAAAAAGTAGCCCAGCTAGCGGGCGTAGCTCGCTAGTTTAATATATAATTATTGTATATTTTGTTTCTAATCTTCCATGTTTAGCCTGCATTAACAACGTATTGAAACAAAGTCAATAAATAAAATTTTACTTTTAATCTATTTTTGTATTTACAATTTTTCCATTTGCTAAAACAAAAAAAAATAATTTCTAGCAAATCCTGATTCGATGTTATATCTTTTCTTTATCAAACATTCTAAGAAATTTAATTAGAAAAGGAAAAGAAATGCCCATTAAAATGTGCAATTGTACTTTTAATTAATCAAAGTTTATTATGCCGTAATAAATTTAAGATAATTCTTTTTTCAGAATTTACAACTGGGCTTTTCATTTCTTTATTTTAAATTGTAAAGAGTTGTATTTTCTATTTAATTTACCTGGAAAATAATTTTTCTTTGCGAGAAAAGCACCGCGCATTGAAAAGAACCTTTCGATTTCTTTGAAAGGCAGCATAAATAATGATTTGGCTATCTATTACTTTAAATTTCTTTTATTCAGTATAAAAGTCATTTTTTTAGATGCTCTTTTCTTTGTCTAACTTGTAAATAATAATTTATTTCCCGTATTGATATTTGATATGCATTTATTATTAATACATTTCTATGTTTTAACAATTGTTTACATGATTTTGGAAAAGTTGCTTTAAAAGCAACTCTGTATTTAATTTATGCAGGTATCCATACCCCGAATATATAAAATATAATTATTACGAATTTTATTTCTAATTTGTTGTGTTAAGCATATGTGAACATTATACTGAAATGAAGTCTGTAAGTTAATTTTATGTAAAAAATGTAACTGTACATCAACTTTTGACAAACACTCAAACAAATGTTGTATAGCTAATGGCAATTCTAATTTATTGATTTTTCCCAGCAGCGATCATCAGAGGTTTTATTTACTGATTGCCCCATCCGCGGCCGATAGGTTCTGCTCTCAAAGCTGGTAGATTAATGTATATATTTGATTTATGTCTCATATACAAACTTTATTACCACGTCAGCCTAAAAATCCACATTTTAACCAAAGTAAAGTTATTTCACTATGTTTTTTATGCGTTCGTAATTATGCAAATACGTAGCATTTATAGTTGTTATTCAGTCCGTCCGTCTTGCCGCATATAACAACGGAAAAGTTACCCAACCGAATTGTTTGAAAATTAAAATGCAAAATTATTACATAATTTTGTGAAAATTTTCAAATTTTATGAAATTTCCATGAAATTTCCAAATTATGAAATATAATATCCAGATCATAATGAAATCATCATGAAATATAATATCCAGATAATTTTCTCGAGTCATTTGAAATTATATGAAAATCGGATGTATAGTTCAATTACGGGGACAATCAAAAGTATTCGTTATATTACGGTCAATGGGAAGAAAAGTTTCAAATGCATTTTTATAATGTTACACTTTTTCGAATGTAATAAAACTAATATACATCTATGAAGTATGTACTATAATACACATTCTGCACAATCAGTGATGCAAAGAGTTTTTGTTATTCATTTATAGGGCCATGCAAAAGTATTCTCTTACAAAATGGTATAGGGGGAACATTCTTTTTGGTACGTTTTAATTGTATTAATCTGTTTAACATTTTATGAAATTGATTTACATTATCGAGGATAACAACAAGTTAGTTCCTGTATAACAGAAAGCAGATGGTATTTACATGGATACACAAAATATTTCGGCTACTATACTGTATCCAAAGAACTATATACTATTACATCAAGATCTGACTTTTTTAAACTTCGTTACAGTACGAGCGCACCGCATTTTCTATGCTTGTCGTACAATTTTTCACTTTTTTTAGGGTGGAGAGGGATTTACAGGAGGGAATTATAAGTTCAGGGAATTCAATTTTTTGAATTAATTAAACAAGTGTATCGTTTGTTATATATATTTTTTTTTACTTCTGAAGTGAATGACATTATATGCAAGTCGATGCAGTCATTTATTACTGTGTATATCAGACTTTATGAATACGAAGTCTTAAATTATACTTAATAAAAAGTAAGTTCGACAAAAGTTTTTTTTTAATGTCATATCGAATAATCTCAAACTTATTAAATATCCTCTTAATTGCATATAATAATAATCAGGATCCTCTCAGTATATTTCAAGGTCACTAATGTTGCTAAATTCGTTTTATTCATAATTTTGTCTTCATAAAACGAATTATGATGTTGCATTTATAAAAAACTATCTAACTTTGCAACAAATTATTCTATCGTTTTGCGCATGGTATCATCCAATTCAGAATTTAAAAATTGCATAAAAAATACCCCATTTGAAATTCTTCTTTCCCAATTTTCAAATGAGCTTTTTGTGTGTCCTAAAACATCAAAATAAATTATTTTAGGGGGGGGGGGAATCAACAGATCTTCAATTCTAAAATCAAAATGATGGTCTTCCCAAATTATTGCAAATGGCGCATAGTTCTTACTGTAAAAACCTATTTTACTTGCAAAGTAAAACTGAAGTTGAACTTTATTGAAACATACACTACTGGCCATTAAAATTGCTAAACCAAGGAGGCGACATGCTACACACGTGAAAATTAAGCGACAGAAAGAAGGCGTTGTAATATGCCAACATGTTTCTGATTTTGATAAAGGTCAAATAAAAGTCTACCAAGGTAGCAGTATATCTTTTTGTAATATTACAGTTCGCATCAATCAAGATCCAATGAATGTTCGCAGAATATGGAAACAATGGGTTGAGGACGGTAATACGGAACGTCGGCGTCGTGCAGGATCTCAATGGCTTCCTATCACTACCAGCCGAGAAAACAAGCATGTTATCTGCATAGCCATAATGCATCGTGCAGCCATGTCACGATCCCTGAGTCAAGAAATGGGGTCTTTTGCAAGACAACAAATGTCTACACTATCAGTTCGACGACGTTTGCAGCAGCTCGGAGACCATGGCCAATTTCTTTGACGCTGCGTCGTAGACAGAAGCACTTTCCATGATATGATCAACAACTAGTACGGGCGCACGAATATCGAGGCGTCAATGTTTCAGATGGATCCAAATTATGTTTGTAGCATCATGATGTTGGCGGCATCTTGGTGAACGCACAGTGGCAGCAGGCTTTAGTCATTATCTTACTGACCCCTCACCTGGCGCAATGGTATGTAGTACCATTGGATACATCGGTTACCTCTTGTTCGCATTGACGTCATTTTGAACAGTGCACGTTACATTTCTGGTATGTTACGACCCGTGGCTCTATCCTTTATTCGAGGTCTGCGAAACCCTACATTTCACGAGGACAATGACCGACCGCTTGTTGCCTATATTGCGAGGACCTTTCTTAATACGGTAAATGTTCGGCTGTTTCCCTGGCTACCATGTTTTCCAGATCTCTTACCAACAGAAAAGTCTATTCAATGGTTGACGAGAGTGTCTCGTCACCATACGCCAGTCACTACGGTTGATGAAGTGTAGCAACGTGTTAAAGCTGCGTAGGCATCTGTGTACACGCCATTCAATCTCTGTTTGACTCAATGGCCAGGCGTAAAAGTTCTATTATTACTTCCAGAAGTGTTGTTCTGGGTACTTTTTTCTAAGAATCCACACACCTAAATTTCTTGAAAATTTAATCACTTGTTATTTCTAGTATGATATATTTGTCCAACAACATTGCAAAACAACATCATATTTCTGAGATTCATCGAGTCATCCAGTGCCAAAAATAAGTTTTTCCAAAACTTCCGTGAATAATAAAACTATGTTATATTTTAATCATTTTTTCGCTTATTTTACCTGAACTATAGTAAAAACAAATATTTCTATGTATGGCTTTTTTTTCTTGTGTACATGCGTGCGTGATGGTTAAGGCATATTCCCGCCTGAAAATTTTTGATGCCGGATAAACCGAAGCAGGTCCTAATAAATAGGTTTAGATTTTTTATTTTTAAAAAAAATTATTTCTTTTTTTTTGACACTTTTTTACAATAACTATGTCGTTAAAGAGTTACTACGATACATTGATTTTCATATAAATGATTTTTTTTTATCATATCCTGACAATTAAAGTTATGCCAGTTTCTCTTATTTTCTCTTATTATTTAAATCAATTTTAATTTTTTCTCTTCTTTATTTACTTAAATAGAAAGTTAAGTTCCTTTTTTTATTAAAAACTACATATTGTTCTGTTATTTTTATTATCTTTAAATAGAGCCACACATTAAAATTAAATTGAAAAAAATATATACATTAATGCTTTTTTACATGAATTTTATATATATATATATATATATATATATATTTTATCTTTCATTCGCTTAGTGTATTTTATTTTTATCACGTAAAAAGTTTTATTTTCTTGTGGTTTTTAAAATGTCATCCAAAAAACTAAAACCATTGCAAATATAACAATAAAATTCTTGCAATTTAATTAAGAATTCCTTAGCTTTTTTCATACATGTTTGCGAAAAACCTAATAATGTATTATTCTCGTTAATTAGCTACGCTAGTTATATTATCATTAACTAATTAACTGCATAATTTAATTCAATTATACGATTTATTATTCGATTTATTAATATTTAAGCACAAACATCCATTTTTAAAGCAATATTTCTTCATTGTGTATTTCTTTTTACTTTCTGTTTTTTTTTTCATATATTTTTTATAAGTGAGATAAAAAAGTGTTGCTTTTGTGTAAACTAATTTTCTTAATGAGTTGTCATTCCTTGAGTGTTTTATTAACCATGTTCCTTTTATTGAACAAAAGGGTAATTGGTGATAAAAATTAACTGTAAACATGAACAAAAATGAAATTATCGAATTCAAAATAAAAATAAATTTTTCTTTTTCTGGTGTATATATTTTAAGATGAATGTCTCCATGGTATTTATTAACCCTTGCCGGCACACTGTGCCCGGTCTGGGATACCTAATTTTAATTCCAAACATACCAACGGCACCAATAATATTTTAGTAAAATTTTGCTTCTGCAACAAGAGTTTAAATTAAGGAATTCAAAATATCTAAAAAAGTCGTTTGCGAATTCCGGTTTCAGTCGATAATTTCTCATTTTACTACAGATTCTGCCCGTGCCGGAGAGACTTAAAGAATTAACTGATCAATATTTTTGAAAATACTTTTAAACAATGTCTATTTTTTCATGTTTTTTTTTTCAAAATTTTTAATCTTTTACCACCTTTTTTTCCCCAAACAGGAAATTTTTGCCTAATTGAAGCAGAAAACTGCTTGAATTAAATAATACAAAATTTACTATAAAAATTTACTAGCGAGAATAATAAATTATGATTGGAATATGGATGCCAAGCCGGGGCAAACCTGTGCCGTAACCCTCGAAGAGTTACGGCACATTTCACATATAAAATCAGTTTAATGAAATGAAAGTTTATTCTCCAACAAAAGGGTGAATATATACTTACCTAAGATCTTTACAGTTTAAAAAATTATTTTTATTAATAACTTTTTATTATGCACCAATTATTTTATATTTCCCAAATTCATCAATAATTTTAACGATTGTGTATTTCCTAGTTAGCTTATGATAAATATTTATTATATTGTCAAAAATTATTGCTATACATAATATAATATATCCTCAAAGTCTTTAACGGAATTATATTTCTAAATTTATAAAGTTCATAGCCGTATACAATAAAATTCATCATTATATATGCGGGGCTGTAGGTAGAAGTGAATAATAAGAGGGGGGTGGGAGCTGAAAAAAATGTAGGGGCGACGAGCTCATATTTTTCCTTCTCTCTGACGCAGAAAGATAAATTAGTGCATATTCACATTGTGGGTATTATGTTTCTTACCGTTGTAATAACTTCATTTTATGCTACGAAAAGAATATGAAATGATGAAAAATTCGAGTGTATAACTAGTGCAATATTAAACACCATGTAAGCTTGATGTGTGTAAACAGGATGAGCGGAATTTAACATAGTTACGATTTCGTATTTCCGGAAAGATGTGAAAGGGCTTCAGAACTAAATTAGATTTTTTAATAGAATTTCATTTGGATTTTCGGAACGTAAAATCATTTAGTAACATAGTAATTTTTTTCCATGGGAGGCTCAAAATGTTTTAGGGTGGAGAGCTGACCACTTCTTATCCCCCCCCTCCTTAGCTACGACCTTGTGTATATGGTTATTTGATTAAACTGCTACTTTCGAAAATATATAGAAGGGTAACGGTAACAGAAAAAACATAAAGCAGTCAAAATACCGATCATTCATAATCCTAATAGCTGAGCTAGACTAATTTAGTTACATCGCATTCTTATTTTGATTATATTTTGAATACAGTGCTATAAAGGAGAACCATATTCAAGTAAATTTTATTAAAAAGCTTTAAATACAAAAACAATTAAATAATTTTTTATCATAAGATAATATATTTGCGGGAAAAAATCGAGTATTCATTTATGCAAAAATGACTGCAGAATGTGTAAATTAATATGAAATTATTCAGATAAATTACATGAAGATATGGTTGATTAACCCCGGATATATTACGACTGTATAACTGCATAAACAGTAAATGATTAGCTGAATGGTTGGTGTCGTATCCATGGCAGGTATATAGTGTAATTGAAGACATGAGTTAAAGAAAAAATGAATACTGGTATAATCCAAGAATTCGAGATTTCATAAATAATACTTGATAAGTGTGCCATGTGTAAACTTTTCAAATTAAAAGTCTTGAGGTCTTTTCTTGATTTTATTCAACAAACACAACAATAAAAAATTATCCAAGAATTATAATTAATATTACTATAATTAATTCCATGAGAGCACATCAAGAATTGCTTTATTTTCGAGTTGAAAATTATTTCATACTGAAGAAAACAATAGCTTTCTCCACAGTTCGAAATGATTACGTAACAGAGTGAGAGACAGTCAACTCCGCCCACAGTCATGTGATGCAATAAATTCACAACATGAGTTTCAAAATATGCCTTATCCAGAAAGTTAAATTTTAGAAAATCCGAAAAGCCTCTAATGCCGTTATTGGATTATTTTATTTATTTTTTGAACAACATGCATCTGACTTGTATGTACGACATGAAAGCCTGTTGATAAGCCATCATCAATATACAGGGACGAGGTAGCACCCGGAAATTTTACAATATACAGATACAACCGAGAATTCCACACAAAGAATGCGTGCAGTGAAGCCAGTGGGAAACGAACCCAAACAATCTCCTACGTTCGCAAGCGATTAGCGGCGTTTTAACCACTTGACCACAGAGGCCCCGTGTTAGGTATAAATGAAGAACTTGCAATGTCAGAAATAATAGATAAACCTACTTTTTTTCTAGATTGTAGCATTTTATTCGATACAGATTTATCAGTAGAATAGGTTGATAGAAAAAAACAAGATTTTTTTTTCCAAATTTTGGGTAAAGTGAATTTTGCAACTCGTAATCTCAATTGATTAACACAATTGGCATTGTAAATATTTCTTGAACAGAGATATAAAGTGTAAGAGGAGTTTTCGAAGTAAAGCAGAGATCTTTTAATTGCAGGTTCAGTAAAAAAAAAATGTGCGCTGGACATATCTGAAACAGTATTTATAAAGACAGTAGTGTTTTTCTCTGTCCGTATGCTAAAGAGTACCGCTACATAAGATTAGCAAAATAATTATTGCATGGTTTTTGCTCAGGTCAAACTTTTTGTAAAAACTATATAGACCGGCAGGCGACAGCACAAACAATCACCTCATCGAGTTTACGGATGGCAATTTTGGATTAATTGAATCTCGATTTGCTATTAAAACGCAATCGTCTACCAAGTCATAACTTGGTGGAAAACTCCTCAAAAACCGATTTTAACGGTTGTCTCGTAGGTTTACCATAGTGCTTTCCAGCACCCAAAAGTATGAAAACATGAAGGATTGGTAAGAGAAAAACATAATTGTAAACCTTTGAGCCAACTACTAAAATCAAGCTTTGAGGTATTTTCCACGAACATATAACTTAGCATTCGATTGTGTTTTAATATGCGAATCGAGATTTAACTAATCCTAGATTATCACCCGTGAACTCGATGAGGGGATTCTCTGCGCTGCTGCCTCCCGGTCTAATAGGAAACATCCATTCCAAACTGCAAAACTCTCTTAGATGAGTTTAATTGCACGAGTAAACAAGTTAGAAAACATTAGTTGGCGATAATGATAGGCGCTCTAAGCATCTTAGTAATTCATTTTTGTCCCAAATCGTTCTAATCTATGGAGTTATATAGCTCGTATCTCACCATTGTCATATAGAGGCACACAGCTATCAATCTTTATCCTCCAAAAGTGTCCAGTCCTAAATCGAGCTGTGGTTGTAATCAGTCCCATGTCCACATTACGTTCACTTATCTGGTCGCCTTTCCCTAGATTTTCACTTAATCGGCAATTTGCAACGATATTGCATTTTCAAGAAATATTTGATTTTTGGAATCTTTGTTTTGATTCCTTGTTTTTTTTAGCAAGTCCTCATTTATCAGGTCGTTTTTTCCTAGATTTTTCTCTTAATTAGCAAGTTGCATTTGCAACGAAATTTCATCTTAAGGAATACTTGATTTTTGGAATATTTGTTTCGATTTCTTGCTTTTTTAGCAAGTCCTGCTTTATTACTTGTAATGTCATCGGCGAATAAAAGCAACAGCATTATCCATGTCATGTAAGAAAAATATGTGAAATTTTAAATACTGAACTTTCAATGCATTTGCATAATCCAAAACAGCATGCAAAATGCCATTGTCTTGTAGTTTCTTATTTCGTATATGATAGTAGAGACGAATGGTATAAATGACAGTCGACGAGGACAATAACCATATATCAAGTATTATTTTTTACTGAATAGAATTCTTTTGAAAATAATTTGATTAGCCCCCTATATTTTTCATAAATATATTTGTGAATGAATAATAATTTATAAATATGCGAACCAATACTCTTTATTATTTCTGTCAATTTGAACTTTCCATGTTCCATAGTTTACGAGTAAAATGACTGTGACAGACAAACACAGGAGATTCGTTTTTGTTTTTTAAGTACAGAACCCTAAAAATGAAAGTTATTTATAATATCAATGAAACGTATCTATTTTCAAAAAATTATTTCATACAAAATCACTCCTAATTTTAAACAAACTTTTATTTCAATCAATTGAAAGATTACATACTTCAGACTGCAACTATGAATTAAGTTAAATAAATCAGATCATGGATCCAGACGTACCTTTTAACAACTTAACTGATCAATATTTTTGAGAAAAAACTTTCAAATAATGCCTATTTTTGCGTTTTTTTTATAGAATTTCTAATTTTTTAACACCGGTTTTTCATAGCAGATTTTTTTTACCTAATTGTATCATAAAAAAGCTCATAATTAAAATCCAAAATTCCCAATAAAAATATACTAATGAGAATAATAAATCCTGATTTGAAATCATTTGGCAAATCATGATTGGTAAAAACACGGATGACGTACGAACAAATCAGTTAATTACAATTTATGCACGTTTCCTGATTATCTAAATGTTATTTCTTCTAAATTAGTAAGGCATTCTTATTGACACCATAACTGCAAAAAACTATGTACAACTATCTTGTTGTTTTCTTAATTCTCATTCACACCCGATAAAGTCGGGAAAGCTTTTACAGGAAACTTACTGCAAATACGAAATAAGACCTTTTGAAATGTTATTTATTAGATTTCCTTAGGAAATAAACCTATCTTATTTCTTATTCAGATGTAACTTTATTTAGAAGGATGTTACTGAATATATACACGTTTTAACATTGTATAGCTTTGTGTATTAACCTCTTCAGATCTGACACATTTTAAGCCATCATAAAAATTATTTCACAGTTTCTTCTGTCTATTAATACGTATAGAAACATGATTTTGTAATAAAAGTATAATAGTTATTATTAGTTTCTAATAAACTAGCAGGTACACATATGTGCACTTCAGGTTTATACTGCAAAAAACACTTCATTTAAAAAAAAAATATTTTAAACAAGGGATTTGATGGACAATTAATACATATAAGTTTATTTTACTTGCTGTTTTCGAAGCAATTATTTCTTTGATACAGAGATATATATTGTACTTTTCAGAAATAAGTCTTGTTCTTGATTTGCAGACTTCATACTTACTTTTTGAAGCAAAGTTATCATTTGTTGAACGAGGAACCTGTCCAATCTTGTCGTATCTAATATAGTAAATTGGCTGCTCAATACCCTTACATTGTTTTCGCTGTGGTTTCTTTTCGGAATCGTCTTCAGAATGATTTTCAGATGAATAAATTTTGCGTGGTCTCCATGGACGTCGTTCTTCACTTATTTTGCTCTCATATTTTATCAGTACTAATGCAATCCTTAAAAATACCGTAAGAGAGAAAATCTTTGCAATTTCTTATATACATTATCCAACAAATGGAAATAGCCAAATCTGTAAAATGTACAAAAACTCTTGTTGACTACTTTTTTGTGCGAATAGCACAACGGTAGTAAGCTAAACACCCACTGTTTAAATCTGTACAACCCATACACGTATTGTAAGTATTCACAAATGCAGGTTATGTCACATTAATTTTACAGTTTTGATTTTTAGACCACCTAACACAACTACTCTCGGGATCGCTATCTATGCAAGTCAAAAGCAAAGTTACACATTTGTTATCTTTCCATTTTAGTATGCACATATCCTTCCTTTCCCTTAGTCTCTCATCACACTCTCCGCGTTACAAATCTTGATAATTCTTGATTTTTTTTATCTGCTCCTCCAAGTTGCTCATAATCATTCCAGTTTGGCATATATTGTTTCTCAATAAAAAGTTGGCTCATTTTTCACTAGTAAAAAAACTGTCCGTGTAAATAACCCGTGTGTTGTCTTTTGGTGTAAATTTAAAAAGCAATTTGACAATGCCACCACCTAGATCTAATTATAATTATTTTTAATCATCAGTTAGTACGATTCCTTTTCTATGATATATTTGGCAGTGAAGGGTAAGGTGATCCCTATCGGATAAAACAAAGTATTTTAATCCAAACGGATTAGATTTTAACGGCACATTGTGTAAATCCACAATCTAGTGATCTTTGTTCGTCTAGTGATAAATATTTCGACCAAGGCAGGGACAATCATTTAATTCTTACTGCATTCAAGATAACATTTACCTTAAATAATTTGTAATTTGCTTAGTGATCAATTGATTTATCTGCAAAATAAGAAAATTTTCTAATCTCAAAAAATCGATCACGTGACATAGTAGCTGCAATTCTAAGTATTGAAAAAGTCTTTTTGCCAGTAGAACCTTGCTTGGAGATATTTTAAAGTTTTCATGAGTATGTGTACGAATTCAAATTTTATAATTTCCTATTTAGATGCATTTTTTGAGCGATGGTTTTCTGTTTGAACCAAGAATAAATTTGTTTCTTATGAAACTTTACCCCCCGAATCTTCATTTAACTAATCTAGAAATAATTCAATATGATTTATGATGCTGGAATCTGCTTTTAGATAATCCTCATAAATCAATAATCAAACGGAATACCATTAAAAGAAAAAAAGATTAAATAAATATTTACGAAAAGATAAGGTTTCTCAGCATTATTATTCTAGTTTGCTGTAACACAAGTACAGTTAAAAAAAACTTATTTTCAGCTTTCCATAACAAAAGTCTTTTAGGTTAAATTTTATTGCTACATGGATTCGGGATAGGAATTGGAGCAACATCCTCAATGATTATATCTATGTCATCTAAATTTTCATTGTCGGCAGACTCACCGTCACAATTGGCCTCACCAGTTTATTTACTCTTACAAAGATATAATAATTATGATGTTTAAAAATTATTTTTTTTAATTTAAAACATCAACAAAATGAATTCTTATTTATAATTAAGTATGTTTTTTCAATCATTCAACAACTTTAGCACTGCACCAATTAGCTATCATTCAGTACAAGTTTTTTTTAATGAGATGACTTCTTTACAAAAACTCAGAATTGAAGCCGGAGGAGCACATACGTGCACCTTACAAAATACATCTAATTTAAATAGATATAGCTAAAAGATTTAAATGATTTATTCAATATTGAAGAGTTTTGTGAGCATTCTTAAAAAGTATTGTGAACAAATATTAATTTCCTAATTATAAAAATGTACTTACTTTTCCAAAATCTTATATTTTTCGGCATTGCTCGTTTATTTCCTCCAAAATCATATTAATTAAGACTGCTGGCGCTATTTCTTGCTGAAACTAGAAAAGGCTAACGTACATAACTGATATCCTCTCGTCTCAATAAAATAATTTCAAATAATAACTGAGCTAAGCAATTGAAAACAGAGGTACACAAATGTGTACCTTTGGTCTGAAGAGGTTAAATGAATATAAGATAAAATATACCTCATCTGATTACGCAACTTGGTACCATTTCAAAATTTTTTTTTTAATTTAATCATTTTAAGATGCATTTTTGGGAAAATATTAAAGAAATCAATGAAGAAAAATGAATATATAGAGAAATTCATCAGTGTTCGTTGTAAAGTTCGAATAATTTAAAAAAAAATTGAAAAGTTTAAGTAAGTTGTAAAATGTATCTCCTCTTATAATATAATATTTTTGGTCAGAACTCTTCGTGCGAGAAAAATTTTAAACAAAATCGGCATAAAAATCGATTTTTTATAAATACTCAGAAAAAGGAATTGATTAAAACTACAAAATATGTTTTGTTGAGTGCATTTTGGTTATTTTAAGCGAATTTTTTAGTTAAAGTAAAAAATAGGTTTTGTTGCTCACACAAAAAAATATTGTAACACTTTTATAAAATTTTAACAAAATTTCATCAGTTTTATTTGTGTCTAACTAAAGTCTTTTATTTTTAATTTGCAATTCCAACAAAATTTTGTTGTTTTTGCAAAATTTTAAATTGGTGTGCAGTAGCCATACCTCTCTCACATAATTTTGTTTAATCAAATTATATATCAATAAAGAATTAACATAATTTTTGGATAATACAAAATTTTCAAATTGAGACGTATTAAGGACGTTATTATTCGTTTTTATGCATTTCGAATAAAAATTGCGGACGAAAAAATTGAAAAAAAAAATCAACAATATTTTTTTTTGTTTATTCGAAGAAAATTTCCATTGACCCATACTTAAACGAAAAGATTTGTTGGATCAAACAGGCATTTTTGTTGATTCAACCAAACTTTTTTCTGGGTGAAGAAATTCACTCGGGATGATAAGGGTTCAGGCCGAAAACTTTAATTTTTTTACTGAGACGCGTCAATATTTTTTTTTATATACGGGACGGGCTCGGGCGAAATATTTATTCAATTTTTTATCAGACCGTGCTGAATCTTTATCCTTTGAGTCAGGCTAGACCTAGACCTGGAAGTTTCGGCCCGTGTAGTCCTGTATATCAAAGTGTATGTGAAATATTTTCGTTTTGAGAAAGTGGAGAAAGATGAAATAATAATGAAAAAAAAAAGCCACGGAAGCCTTAAAGAAATCATGCACCAAAGAACTTAAAGAAAACTTTTTGTGAGACACGCAAACATAATTTTATAACTGTAATATTGGCCGTAAACTAATACTGAACATTTTCTATTATTTTAGGGACAAATAGTTTAGTTTTTATATATTAAATGGAATGTGATTTTTCGAGATTTTTTTTTATAAATCATTCTTTAAAATTATTTTTAAAAAGATAAAAATATCAAAAAACCTGTTTACAGTTTTCAGAGTATTTTTGTTTGGAATAAAAATTATTCCCATGCTAATCAATGGTGTAAAAAGTTAAATTTTGCCGAATATGTTTAGAAAATAATAAAATTCCGATAAAAGCAAAATAAGTTCACTGTAAAACATTTTAGTAACGTTATTCCGTAAATTTGATGGCAGCCTTCTTGCCCCCAAGGAATTTAATTTGAAAGGACAATTTTCCCCCTGCAAATCAATGAAGTAAGAAATTAAATTTGCAGAATATGTTCCAAATTAATAAAATTATTATAAGAGCGAAATGAATGCACTATAAAACATTTGAGCAACGTTCTAATTTAATTGAGTACTTTAACCGATGTAACCGGTGTAACATTGTAATGTTACACCAGTAAGATATGATTAAATTACATCATTGTATAAATGAAAAAAAATTACTCCATAAAATTAGAGGCAGCAGCTACCACCAATTTTATGAAGTAACGATACATATTTTTTAACAGTGTGTTCAGATTGTTGTCATTGTCTGTGCGACATCAGATAGATTAACAGGGGTCACAGCGTCCCTAAAAGTTTTGCACTTTTCTACCGGTATTTTACATCAAACATCTTTCTGTCAGATTCCTTTCACACTTACAATGAAATTACACAATAAAAATTATCGTTTTAAAATTGTGGTAGGAAATAGCAAATTTTTAACAGCGTACGATGGGAGCTTATCATTTGATTTCCATGTATAAACAATGTATGAAACTGTGTATAAACTATGTATAAAACTGTGGGTGAAACATAACATACTTAGGTAGTTTTTTTTTTTTTTTGGAATGAATTTAACGAAATATGACAAACATAATATTTACCTAAAAATTGAGGGAACCATTTTATATGATCTCATACTTTTATATGTGGTTTTATGTTATGTTATGTTATGTTACAGTGCTTGTCGAAAATTTAAGCACAACAGAAACTTTCAAAATAAAATTTTATTAATGAGTGAAAGTTACTTTCCTTTTCACATAACCTACAAATTGTAGTTTTAAAAAGATAGTTAACAGATTTATACTATAAAATTTACCTTAAATAAAAAAAATATCAAAACAACAAAAATGAGGGTGTCAAAAGTTTAAGCACAGTAGTTTTTTGTCTTTAGCAGAACAAGAATAAAAAAATAATACTTGATTATTGCTCCTTTCTGCTGAATAAATTTAAATATACCTTCCTCCATCGATAAAATGAGGTTCTGTATTGTTTCTGGTGCAATTTTAAACCAAGCGTTCTCAATAACATCTTTCAAATCTTTAACTGAAGAATACTGCTTTCCATTTGGATAAACTTTATGAGTGAGAATACCCACAAATCTTCTATAGGGCCATTTCAAAACAGACACTTTTTTCGACTTAAGCCATGATGAAGTTGAGCTTGAGGTATGGATTGAAGCATTATCCTGTTAAAAAAACCATTTTTCTCCCCCCAAAACCTCGGCAACAGGAAGCAAATGTCTCTTGGTAGTCAGAGTTTTCACGACCACTGATGAATGCTAAAGATGTCTGACCATTGAAAGAAACAGCCCCCCATACCATTACAGAACAACCATTATGTTGTCGGCTAAATACACTCCTAAAGGTTCTTTGCGGAGATCATGCCAATAGTACTTAAACCCATCAGGGTCATCGAGGTTCCATTATTTTTTATCATTGAATATGACATTCAGCCACTTTTCACCAAATGGCATGTGCTCTTTGGCCCATTGTAATCTAGCTTGTGTCGTTTGAGATACGGTAATCGAGCCATTTCACGGTATTTGATGTATTTGAATTCCAAAACTCTTCTATGAACAGCTTTTTTAGATATTTGTCCTCCGACTGCATGTTTTATTTGTGAAAGGGAGTAATTACCAGTTGAAGCCAAATTTCTGTTGTGGCTATCTTCGCACAGACTAGAACCTTCCTGAAAGAAATTTTCGTTTGAAATCATTACCACGAGTCAAAATTTGATAAATACCTCGTTTTGATCTTTTTAATGTACTTGCAATTTCAGAAACAGACTTAGATTTTGCTCTCATATTCCAGATTCACCTCCTCCTCTGAAAATTCTTTCGACTTTGTATTCGACATTTTGTACTAACTCAAAAACAACAGCTGACTGCTTCTTATGCACCTAGAAATTGTTTGCGTGCGCAACCGCTTACGTCAGAATGTAAAATTTGCATAAAAACGATTTTGTGCTTAAACTTTTGACACAGTAATTTTGGTTCAATTCTTAAACTCCATGGTTTGAAATAAAATTTGGAAGTTAATTTTAATGAATATGGTGTTAAAGTAGATATTATTAACACATACAAGACAGATATTGAAATAAAGTTAATATATAAACTTTGATTTTGAAATTGCTATTGTGTTTAAACTTTTGACACGCACTGTATAATGCGTAATTGCACCTCCACCAATTTTTCTCCTTTATAAAATAAAATGCTACGTATGGTTGAAAGTTTAACCTAAATTAATTCATTGCTTCTAAATTCGTATTTACTTAATCCCTATTCACGCTTTCTGACTACTTGAGGGCTTTTCCAAGAATGTGATACAAATACTAAAAGAGAGCTTTTGGGAATTTGTTCAGCGTACTCTTTTAGCAAGAGATATTCTATTTAATTTATCATTTATATGTTAATTTCATTTAGAATGAAGATACAAAGTCTAGACACGTATGTTTGTTGTTTATCTTTGAGGGTTATGTTAATTCAGTTTTGAAGATACAGTCTTATATTTCAGGAAGGGAGAAAATTTGTCTTTAAGAACATAATTACAAATTTCCAGAACTGGAGATTCTGTTATCCATAGGACCCAAAATGTCCAGAAAAAAGGAAAGTTGCAAGAATTTATCAGCAACTTTAAAGTGCAAATACTAATTATCCACTTTAAGTGATACGGTAATGTAACAAGAACATCATGAAATATCAGAAAATACTACTATTCTTGAATCGATGAAGTGGAAAGGTAGATTTCATAAAAAATTCCGATAACATTTGGAAAGTTTTATAATATGTGTCTAAATCATGCTCTTTCATTCTATTATTTTCTTAAACTTTAGAAAAACTAATATAAAAAATACATACATTTTCCACAAATAATCTCCAAGAATGCTGTCGTTTAAATAAGACGAATAAACTCTCCGCTTTAATTCCATCTGCCGTACAATGAAATGATATTTTGATAAAATATTTTGGAATGACATTTGAAATATTTAAGGAAAATATTTGGGTATTTGTCGGGGAAACATTTTGTGATTTACCATAGTAGAATCGTATTTATACTTTTCCCATTTCGTTATATTATAATCAAATGTTGCTTTTTTTTAACATAGAAATTTCAGAGATCATATTTTCGAAGTATTCAATTTGTTTTATGATTTTCATATACTTCAAACATTTTTTCAATCGAATGATGTATATCTCTTATCTCTATGGTTAGTCTATTACATGATATATTTCAATACGCTTGACTTATTATTAAATCTCCAAATCGATGAGAAAATGCACGTATGATTTGTTGAGAAAGAAAGATAAAAATGCGTTCGCATTAACTTTGCTTGATTTGTCAAGAATATTTTGACTTTTTTTCTATTTTTACAAGAAGAAAATATTGGATTCGTAAAAATTTTCGAATACCGTTTTTTTAAGGGTTTATACGTTTTAGGGGTCAGAGATTTAAAAATATATGTTTTTACAAAATGTCTGTCTGTGAGTCTTTCTGTCTGTATGTGACACAATTTTTTGGGGCATTCTATCTCAAAAACTTATGAACGGAATTTAATATAAATTTATATTCCGTTAGTCGTTGATATACATTATTGCGGAGTAACGTTTGGTGTAAATCTCTCAACAGGTGGCTCTGCTATGCTGCATTATTTTTAGAATTTATGCAATAGGTATGTCTGAAGAACTAATGCACGGATTTTAATGAAATTTCATATTGAGATTAGTCTCTGATAAATATTGATGCTGATTAGTTTTTGATGTAAATCGCGCAATAGGTGGCGCTGCTATGCTGCATTTTTCAGACTTTACACAATAGCTGTATATCAAAAACTAATGCTCGAATTTCCATTAAAGTTCAGATTCGGTTAGTACTTGCTATGAATTGATCTTGTTTACATTTTGGTGTAAATTGCACATTAGCGGGCTCTATTGTATTGCATTTTTCGCGATTATTATAACAGCTTTGTCTCAAGAAGTAATGCACAGATTTTCATCAACCTTCAGATTCAGTTAACCTGTGATAAGAACTATTTATTTTTACGGTTTGGTTTCAATCGCAAAAAAGTGGCGCTGCTATCCTGATTTTTTTTCAATTCCCATAATAGCTTTATTTCTAAAATTAATCCCGATTTTTCATCAAATTTCAGATTCAGATATACTTTGAAAAATATTATTGCTGATTATATTTTGGTGCTAATTATCCAATAGGTGGCTTTTTCAAGTTCATTTTCCCCGATATCCGCAATTGCCCTATTTCAAGAACTAATGCACTGAATTCCACACCTTTAGAATCCCCACAATGGTCATAAAATGGTCATTTTAATTTTGGCACTGTGGCAGCAAATTTGTCAGCATTAGCATATATGATATAGAAGAAAGTTTTGAGATTACCACATCCGAATAGTTTTACATTGATTTGTGAAATTCAAAACTGTTTCAGAAAGGCTTTTTGAACATGTTACTTGATATTTATGATTTTAGATGTGCGAATTCATTTGAGTAAAAGGAATGTTTCACAGATTCAGATTATTAAGTATAAAATTAAGACTAATTTATTTTTTCAGGTGCAAAACGATATCTATGTATTATATTATAAAGGCTAAACGTATCTGTGCGTAACGCATATGTCATTTTGTGAATGGTAACACTTTCTCAAGCAATTTCGGTTTTGCAATTTTTGCTACTGCAAATTTTACATTTCTAAGCATAGCACATTTTAAAATTTCACACCATCGCACAGTGAGGCAAAAACCCAAAAAGCTGGCCAAAAGTTGAAAAATGAAGTTACGATTTAGGGAATTTCGATTGTACAGTTGGTTGGAATATTTGGAGAGACAGAATCTGTATTTTAAAAAAAGTTTTTTATTTTGCCCTTACAAGCAGCATCATTTCAAAAATGATGCTTGAAGGAGTATCATTTAGAGCAAACAAAAACAGCAAAACAACAGTTCCTCTAAACGCGTGCTATATTTTATAATATTATCCGATTGAAATGATTTGAAATGGATTCATACTATGATAGTATGTAATTTATTTGCATGTATTACAAAATTTATATTAAGCACGTAAAAATTAATAAATTCATTGTCATTTTTTATAAAAAATTTTAGAAAAAAAATTTTTTTTTTTGCTTTTAAACATCAAAAAGTTTAAATGTTCCACAGTGTTCCGCAACGAAATTTAATGGAAATAATAACTTGGGCTATTGTCTAGGGATTCATAAAAAACCAGCTGTCAAAAACTGCCTTTCTGCATTTCACGCATATTTTAGTAACCGCAAGTAAAAATGCCATTTTTTCGGCCGCCTCAAAAATTTTGAAATTGACTACTTTTCACATAATTTAGCTGATAAATATTTTTAAAATTTTTGAATTATTCAATTTTATAATAGTTTATTTCCTATTATATTGTAAATAAGTACTATAATCAAAAGATTACATTAATTTGATAAGTAAGCTAAGGAATGAAAAAAATGAAAATAATTATCTATTACTGATCCGGTAGAATAACATTATCTTATTTTTATAGGTAGTAATTTTGTTTGTTCTATTATAATTAGAAGAATTATTTTGTCAATGGCTATATTTGCTAGATCAAACTACTGAGCGTATTTCATTAATGCGAGTAAAAATCATTATGAATAACACTTTTGCTTATTTTAGTAATTTGGATTTGATTTGCAAGTGAGGATGTGATGGCACATCTATTCTGAGTACATTTAAACAAATATTTAGCTATGAAGATGGCATTATGTCTAATATATTTTTCTTTTCTTCCGTGCTACTAGAATACATAGATATTGCGATTAATTCATGAATCGTCAATTTGAAAATATCGAGATCTTCATTTCACTGATTTTATCGAGCCAATCAAGATCTATAAGTAATGGGTTGTTGCCTGGTGCAATATGATAAAGTTAAAATTATTTTCAACGTTAGAATACCAGAATATTCATATTCCAGGCATACCGGTTTCGGTAGCATATAGCATACCTTCCTCAGTGCTAAAGATAGTGGAAATTTGATCATATATATACAGGGAGGATGGGGATTCAAGCGACAAATTTCTTGACCAATAGAAAAACAGAGGATCCTAGGCAACAGCCAATAGGAAAACAGGGAACAGCTAATAGGAAAATTGGGTGGAAAATGGAAAAGATATTGCGAGAATTGCATTAAAAGATTAAGAAAAATTAGTTTTAATGTAATATTTCCAACAGTCTGATAATGGTGGAATAGCAAAATCACAATTAACGAGATTAGCAAGATTTTTATGGATATGGAAAGTTTCAAGGAAGTTAAGCGAAAAAGCTTCGCTGTTTCTCAACCCCCCCCCATGCTCGTTCATGTCATCATCCAAGTCAAAAAATGGCCGCCTTTTACACATTCATAAATCGTGCTCTTCATGTTTGCTCTGATTCTCAGTCTCTCAATGATGAAATTCAATACATTAAAGCAATTGCATTTGATAGAGGTTACAACCCTTCTATTATTGATACTGCCCTTTCTAAATTACAAAACTCTCACTCCTCAAACTCATCTCAGTCTTCTACTCGTTCCAATATTAGCATTGTCTTACCTTTCTTTCCAAAATCAAGTTTTTCCATTGCTAAAATTCTTAGTCGGTTCGATTTCAAAATAATTTTTACTCCTACTAATAAACTCACCCTTTCCAACCTTAATGATCCTGTTGAATTATCAAATTCATGGGGTATTTACAATATTAATTGTCAGTGTGGTCTTTCTTACATTGGTCAAACCAAACGCAGTCTAAAATTTCGTATTAAAGAACATAAGCAATATATTGAAAAACAAGAAATCAAGAAATCCTCAATCGCAAAACATTGCTGGAAGACGAGTCATGCTTTTGACTTCAATTAGATTAAGATACTAACTAAACCTACTTCCATACAAGTACTTAACTTCCTTGAAGCTTTCCATATACATAAAAACCTTGCTAATCTCGTTAATTGTGATTTTGCTATTCCAACATTATCAGACTGTTGGAAATATTACATTAAAACTAATTTTTCTTAATCGTTTAATGCAATTCTCGCAATATCTTTTCCATTTTCCACCCAATTTTCCTATTAGCTGTTCCCTGTTTTCCTATTGGCTGTTGCCTAAGATCCTCTGTTTCCCTATTGGTCAAGAAATTTGTCGCTTGAATCCCCATCCTCCCTGTATATATATGAGCAAATTTCTAACATCTTTAGCACTGAGGAAGGTATGCTATATGCTACCGAAACCGGTATGCCTAGAATAAGAATATTCTGGTGTTCTAACGTTGAAAATAATTTTAATTTTATCAATCAAGATCTATTTTTATTTTTCAAGAAATACGGAAGCAACTGTCAATGAATGGAATTGCATTAAATACTAGTAGAATAAACTTATTCCGTTTAATATAATCATTGATACAGAAGAAAAAGTCGTTGAAAACGAATTAGTGTAATACTCAACGTTGCTACCTATGTCAGACAGCATCAAAACAGCATCTTACCGATCTGACATTTTTTATTAAAAGCGGATTGAGATAATTTAGAATTCAGAATATCTAAGTTACATACAAAGATGTTTAGAGAGGCCTTACACCTGGCAGACAACTGGATAGAAAAAATGAAAAGCTCCTAAAAAGCTCGTACTCTGCATGAAAAGAAGAACACTGAAATTGGAAAATAAAATATGCAAAAAATATTTCGTTTACAAATCAAGACTTCTCGTCGAGAAACTAAATCCCAGATTTGGAAGCACAAATGATGGAAATACAATTCAACGATTCTTTGAAAACGCAACTATTTGTGTTTCTAAACGAGCATATACGAAGATTTGATTAAACGTTTCTATGCCATAAGTAATTTCTTGTAGCCATGTTATTTAATTTATAAACTTCGAAAATTTTCCCTTACAAATAGCTCGTAGATTTGAGCAGCACCCCTGATTCTATATGCTTACTTCAGTACACAAACTACTTATTAATGACAAAGAAATAACATTATCTTCATTACTGCCAATTTGTCAAATGCCATAAGACACTCAAGAATCATGCAACAAACTGATCAAAAGGCATCGAGAAGATTTATCGCAAAGATGCAGTAGTGAGAAAAAAAGATATTTTTACGTCTTTTAATGTCATCAGATTCTTTCCTTTCCAATTTAGGTAAATTATCGTAGAATAAATTAAAATCATTGATCCTAAGAGTCACAGGATTTTCCAATACCGCAAACAAGTTCTGCTAACTATTTTGACACCTTGACCCCTGAAGAATCTTTTTATTATACTACAGTTGATCCTAAAGGTTAATTTCTGGAATATATTTTCGTTTTTATTTTAATAATATAAAAATTAAATAGTCTAATGTTTTAAATTCCATTAACGTACTTAAATTTCGTTTAAATATGTCTTGGTTTTTTGAAAATTCCCTTTTAAGTTTACCTCGAAATTTTAAATTTTGTTTAAATCTTATTGTTTTTACTCTTAATCTGTAATTTTATTTATTTATTTATTTTTAAAATTTAACTTTTGAATCCTAATTAGCATCCTGAAACGTTTACGAAATTGCATATAAATTGAATAACTTTCGAGACATTTTAATTTTTATTTCGCCATATTGTATCCGCCATTTTTTTTAAGTTTTAATTTCGTATTCTTACTTAGCATCCTCAAAAACACCTGTATACGAATTTTCATATAATTTGAATAACATTTTCATATTTTGGCCAGCTTTTCGGGAATTTGCCCCACTGAGCATCGTATAGAGAAAAAAAATTACATTTAAATGCAATATGTTTCAAAGCTGTATCTCAAATTGTTTTTTGAGATATTAATTTTTTTATAGTTTTTTATTACCAATTTTGTAATTGTGGCAAGAGAATCACTCCATTTTCTCTTAAAATTGAAAAAAAAGAAAAGAAAAGAAATTAAAATATGTATACTTTGTTAAAGATATCGTCTGTTAGAAAATTTAGTGATTTCGGGTTTTTTTCATCAATTAAATGATTTCAAGTTTTGAGTTAGTGATTTTAAAAAGATCAAATTAAAATACCATATTTTTAATCGTGGTGAAAATGGATATGAAAAATGCGTGCTCAATTTTTAAGAAGATGTAAATGAAGACGGGTTTTTATTTCACGTGAAATTTTATGATCCTGTCAATTTGGAATAATTTTTTTTTCATCCGCATTTATACAAAACATAAAAGCCTCAATCGATCATTTCATCATAATATCTGATCTTTATTATATTTTACTGATTACATATACGATTAAAGTTTAATTTTAAAAATTTGAACAAATGTGTTTTACAATATTTTGTTACTCATAGCTTAAAATATTATTTATTTGAGAGTTAGATTGATCAATATCAGATGCATTTTATAATATTTGTTTGAGAGTTAGATTGATCAATATAAAATGCATTTTTTAGTATTTTGTAGATTTATTATAAATCAATGAAACCATTCCCTCTTAAATATTTTCTTTTGTCGAATTTCGACGGGTTTCACCTCATATAGAATAAAGACTATAGAATGTTCTTTATAAATACTGAATAAGTATTGTTGTGGAATATGTATTTGACATATTTATTTAGATTTTGAATGTAGTTATATATATTTAAATGTTTCATGATCGCTGGTTCGTTTGATTAATTGTAACTGTCTCTATAGAAGTACATTGTATTAAGCACTTTTTGGAGGATTAACAATATTTGCACACACACACATACATATATATATTTTATCAAAATAAAAGTGTTTCAAAATTGTTTTATTTTCGACTTTAGCATATAATGAGTAAAAAGTAAGTAAATGGAAAATATAAAGTTGTATTATATATTACAATGTGGAATTTGTCGAATTTCAACGAAAATAAGTTAAATAAATAAGATTATTCATTCGTTAAGAATAGATTATGAAACACTTTCCAACACTTCCAGAAATCTTTAACAAAACTTGATTATTTAGGGAAACAAGGTTACCGTATGTAGCCAATTATGTATTCAAATACTTTTGAAGAGCTCTGTATTTGATCTGTTGGTTGATATATATATATAATGTATAATGTGAAATTTAGTTTAACAAGAAAATGACTAATTTGAAATTTCTCTTTCAGCAATTTATAGTAATAAATGGAAACATACTTGAATACTTTTGTTCGGCTCAGTATTTTACCTGGTGCCTTTATTCAGTATTTAGCTAAAATTTATTTTAAACTAAAAAATTCTTAAAATTACTGAAATCACATTCTTAGATATTATCATTAGTAGGCGTCGATGTTTTCTATTCTTTGCATGGTCCAGTATATTATTTTACCTTCATTCTACAAACATTTGAATGCAGTATAAACCGAATGAAATTCAGCGTAAAAGTGTATAACGCATTTAAAAATCACTTTTAAGTAATTTACGCTCACATTCAGTAACATTTGCGATTTCTTTTGTGTAGTCCTGTATATCAATTATAGCATTTATACATACATATATGCATAGATTTAGTGAAACTGAAAAGCACATGTAATTATTAAAATGCATTTCAACCATCTATCAGCAATCATCGGAAACATATACAGTACTTCGGAAACAACATATTATTTGCATTCTTTTTTGTGTCTCTGTAAATGCTATGCACTTCATTTCGTGCATGATTATATCGTTTAACTTATATTAGGCCTCAGTGACGTATATCAATTTTATTGTTCATAAAATAGTTTATTATAATTAAAATATTCGCACACAATTTCACTCTTTACCATTATGTAGTGGAATTATTTTTTGTGCCCCTGTGAAAAAATAATAGCTATTTTTTTCATCGCGTATTTTATAAAAAACATATTTTCGTGCAATTCGTAAATGCATATAAATTTTAATAAGTTTGAGAGGGTGTAACATCTTTAAAATTCGTTTGAAACGAATTATACTCATAAGCCGTAATGTAACGTGAAACTTTTGACTTCCTCTGCAATTAAACTTCTCAAGTTGGAAACTTGCTAAGGATGTAACGTCCAAAAATTTCAAAGCAATCGGAGTATATTTATGGGAGTAAGAGCGCGTACAGACGTACAGACGGACAGACGGCCTGATGGCCAGAGAAACCGAAATCATAAATACTTTTCAACTTTGTTAGAAAGTGTTAAAAAGGAGTGGTTTCATTAATTTATAATAAACATATAAAACACAATAAAAATGCATCTTATATTGGTTGGTTTTTCTTTCAAGTATTATTTTAACTTAAAATTAACAAAATACTATTTCTATAAAACTCAGCTATCCAAATTATTAGAAATATACTATAATCTGTATATGTAAACACTGACATATAACGAATATGAGTTATTATGATGAAGTTATCAATTGCATACATGCTTTGTTAAGAAAGAAATGTAGAAATAGATTCACGTTAAGCTTGTTTTATTCGTCAAGAATATTATTTTACCATTGATTTATGAAAACGCTTCAATTCAATAGTATTTCGTGAAAGCTTTTTCAAGCGTAGAAATAAAAATTTAAGATTTTTGATATCTGGCTCATTTGAGTAGAATGAAACTTTCAGATATACAATATATGAAGTGTAAAATTAAAAATTTACTTTTTGTGACAGATGCAAAATTTTAAATAGTTATTATTCCGCAAAACTAAAAGAAATTCTTCTGAACAACCTTCTAAAATGAAAGGATTTTTTCGAAGAATTGTTTTAGTTTTGTTGAAAAATATGTCTTCGATATGTTTATTTAGATTTCAGTCTTTTACAGCAGATATATAATTAAATATTTCATAATCAACCGTTCGTTTTTTAATTGTAATTGTTGTCTTAACGAAACACTTTTTGGAAAATTACAATATACAGTCGAGTTTCTATATAACGAAATATATTGTTAAGTTAAAAAATTCGTTATATAGAAAATTTCGTTGAATAGAGAACGGCGAGAAATTTTCATTTAATGTTTAAATTTTGAAACAGTTTTTTTTAGATGTTTAATTAAGTTTTTGAAATGTTTTACAGAATTTTGCTGGAATCTCAAACTTTTTGCCGCTTCCTATTTTTCCCAATGTCTTATTGATTATTTTCTAAATTATTTACTTTATCAGAAAGAGTTATGCTTATCCTAGGATCGATTTTATGCAAATGCAGTAGAAAATCACGCCAGCATACATAACATTTAGTAACAATTATTCCTTCAAGTGATCGCTCACAACAAAAAATCGTTGCAAATCGTCGCAAACAACAAACATAAACTCTAAACTCTAAAATTAATAAGATTTAGTTTAGCTTTAAAAGACGGCCTTTTGTGAAATTGAACTTTAATTTCTGCCTATCCAAACCAAGAAACAAACAACATTTTGAAAACGACAATGGAATAGTTTTATCATTCAGGATGATTTGTGATATGTTTTGAACTTTTCCAAGAACTCATGCTCATCTTGGTTGAAACGAAGTGCAGTGTAACCATACAAAAAAGACGTTTTTCTTGGGGGGGGGGGTGAAAGACTTTTTTTGGACATAAGGAATAATGTAGAGGAGTGCATTTATGAAATATAAACCAGAAATCCACAAAAAAAAAGCTTATTTCACAAATAATTTGAAGCATTTTCTGAACATATGAAAGAATTTGAAAAACGTCATTAAATAGAGATATTTTTTAATGTAATTATGAAAAAATTGACCGTTCCTACAAAAAATTAGTTAAATAGAAAAATTCGCTAGATGGAGTTTCGTTGTAGAGAGGGCGCGACTGCATATGTACAGGGTGATTCCGAATTTTTTTTACAATGAAAGAGGGGTGATAGTACACATCAAGTCAAACAATATTAAATAGGAGACCAAGGGCCAAAACGTTTTCCTAAGAAAATAACCGCTATTAAAGTTTAGGGACCAAAATTTCAAATAAACATAAAAAACGGAAAAATCGGTCGATTGATTTCCGGTTTTCACTAAAATTATTCTTTATGTCGGCATTTTCTTGAAATTAAATTATAAAGATAAATTTTAAAAAATGCCGATAGAGGGCGCTTTAGACTTTGGAGTAACGAACAACTATTTTTTGCCGGTATTTTTTGCATCTCATTAAATGTTTTCGTAAGCTTAGATTCAAACTTAAATTTTGAGCTTAAAATCTGTAGTTGGGAGTGGTTAAGTAACACAAACTGAGCTGTGTTCAGAGGGTTCATATTTCAAATGATTATAAAAAACGGAAAAATTTGTCGATTGATTTGCGGTTTTCACTAAAACTATTCTTTATTTAGGTATTTTCGTGAAAATAAATTATAAAGATATATTTCAAAAAATGCCGATAGAGGGCGCTTTAGACTTTGGAGTAACGAAACACTCTTTTTGGCGTTATTTTTTGCATCTTATTAAATGCTTTCGTAAGCTTAGACTTGAACTTAAATTTTGAGCTCAAAATCTGAATAGCTGGGAATGGTTAAGTAGACAAACTTAGCTGTGTTCAGAGGGTTCAAATTTGAAATAACTGTAAAAAACGGGAAAATTGGTCGATTCGTTTGCGGTTTTTGCTAAAACTAATTTTTAAATCAGCAGTTTTTTTGATCAATCAGTGTTTTCTTGAAAATAATTTTTAAAGATAAATTTCTCAAAATGCCGATAGAGAGCGCCTTAGACTTTGGAGTAGCCTACAACTATTTTTAACTGTTATTTTTTTAATCTCATTAAATGCTTTGAAATGCATAGACTTAAATTTTGGACTGAAATTCTGAACCGTTGGGAGTGTTTAAGTAGCGAAAGATTGAATTGTGCTCTAGGAGGAAAGAGGGTTAAATTTTAACTCCTGAACACACTTCAGTTTGCGCTTCTTAACTCCTCATAACGATTCAAGATTTGAGCTCAAAATTTAAGTTTAAATCTAAGCTTCCGAGAACATTTAAAATGTTTTGCAAGCATTTAATTAGAACCAAAAAATAATGGTTAAAATGAATTGTTGGTTAGTCTGAAGTTTAAGGCACTCTCTGATGGAATTTTTTGAGATTTATCTTTAAAAATTATTTTTAAGAAGATACTGACTTAAAGAATAGTTTTATTTTAAACCGCAAACGAATCGACCAATTTTTCCATTTTCTGTAATTACTTTAAATTTGATCCTCCCCCTCCCCCTTGAACACAGTTCAGTTTGTGCTATTTAACCACTCCCTACTATTCAGATTTTCAGCTCAAAATTTAAGTTTAAGTCTAACCTTCCTAAATCATTTAAAGAGATGCAAACAATAATGGCAAAAGATAGTTGTTCGTTACTCCAAAGTCTAAAGCGCCCTCTATCGGCATTTTTGAAATTTATCTTTATAATTTATTTTCATGAAAATACCTAAATAAAGAATAGTTTTAGTGAAAAACGCAAATTAATCGACTGATTTTTCCGTTTTTTTTTTAATCATTTGAAATTTGAACCCTCTAAACACAGCTCAGTTTGTGTTACTTAACCACTCCCAACTACAGATTTTGAGCTCAAAATTTAAGTTTGAGTGTAAACTTACGAAAACATTTAATGAGATGCAAAACATACCGGCAAAAAAAAGTTTTTCTTTACTCCAAAGTCTAAAGCGCCCTCTATCGGCATTTTTTGAAATTTATCTTTATAATTTAATTTCAAGAAAATGCCGACATAAAGAATAATTTTAGTCAAAACCGCAAATCAATCGACCCATTTTTCCGTTTTTTATGTTTATTTGAAATTTTGGTCCCTAAACTTTAATGGCGGCTATCTCCTAAGGAAAACGTTTTGGACCCTTGGTCTCCTATTTAATATTGTTTGTCTTGATGTGTACTATCACCCCTCTTTTATTGAAAAAAAAAATTTGGAATCACCCTGTATATATACACTATATTGCCATTGATTATGGGACACTTGCGATTTTAGACATTTTACTAAATATCTAGAAAAATACATGAGGAATCATCTCGAAACTCTTAGTGTATAAATATAATAGTATAAGTCATACATCTCCGTGAAAATTTTTTCCCGAAACTCCAAAGGGGACCGTCAACAAATTAAAAAAGAATGAATATCTTTTGAATAACCCTGTCAAAACTAATGTAGCAAAAGCGCTCAAATTCTAGATTGTGATTGAATGCCTTATTGTAATAAGCCTTGTTCATTTTTATGCAAATAGCATGCATACTCGCAGAATAATTAAGGTTTTTATAAAAATGATCCCAAATTTTTCCAAGTTTTTTCCTTATAATTTTCAGAGTTCTTAATATAAAATATTATTTTTTTCAGAAAATATGACAAACAACATTGCACACAGTACCCTGTAATCAGAATTAAAAAATTATGAAAATTGTATAAAAAATGAGTTGGTTTACTAAATAACTTTTTACTGCGCATGCGTCAACGATATCATAATTTCATTTGCATATTATGTTAGCTAAATGTATAGAGCAACTTTTGTGAAAGTCACAAAATCATAACTTGAAAATTCTGACAATAATCGTCAATTGAATAAGTCGAAAATCCGTTATTCTCAAAATGAAGCAAAAACAAGAGGGGTTGTATCCATATATTCATTGATTAGTGTCAATATAGAATACACAATATGGGATGTACTACTGCATTTGGATAAAATCCCTCATTTTTTTGCTTCATTTTTTGGAAACAACGGATTTTGTCCTTTTTCTATAGACGATTACTTTCAGAATTTTAAAGCTATGATTTTAAGACTTTTACAAAAGTTGCTCTATACATTTAGCTAACATAATATGCAAATGAAATTATGATATCTTTGACGCATGCGCAGTAAAAAATTATATAGTAAACCTACTCATTTTTCATACAATTTTTATTATTTTTTTATTCTGATTGCAGTGTACTATGTGCAATGTTGTTTGTCATATTTTCTGAAAAAAATATTATTTTATATTAAGAACTCTGAAAATTATAATGGAAAAACCTGGACAAATTTGGGACCATTTTTATAAAAACCTTAATTACTCTCCGAGTGTGCATGCTATTTGCATAAAAATGAACACAGTGTATTACAATACGGCATTCAATCATAATCTAGAGTTTGAGCGCTTTTGCTACATTAGTTTTGACAGGGTTATTCAAAAGATATTCATTCTTTTTTAATTTGTTGACGGTCCCCTATGGCGTTTCGGTAAAAAATCTTCACGGAGATATATGACGTATACTATTATATTTATACACTAAGAGTTTCGAGATGATTCCTCATGTATTTTTCTAGATATTTAGTAAAATGTCTAAAATCGCAAGTGTCCCATAATCAATGGCAATATAGTGTATTTGCGTGTGTGTTTCTATGTGTATACACAGTTTTTGTCTGAAAATATGAAAATTATGAGAATTATGAATGGAAGAGGCAAAATAGAATAACAATAAAATTATTTAACAGTTGAACACCAGCAATAAAAAAAGTAACAACTCCTTACTTGTCGGAAGCGGGAAGTCTCAAGAATTAGGCATTAAAAATTTTAAAATGTTTATAGATTAAATGTCCATTCATGAAATTTCATTTTATTTTTGTTTAAAGGAACAGATTTTTGAGAAATCTTTCATAGCAAGAGCAGGTGTTTTATCCCTTCGGACTCCAGTGTCTCTTATATAAATTTTATTTGGCCAGCACCATTTTTTTAAAAAGAAGTTTCCTTCAAGTACACAATTTCAAAAAAATTCTGTAAACGGCAGGTGCTGGGTTCGAACCCAATCGCGGCTGTCGGCCTAACCGTTCGGAGTTTTCGTGGTTTTCTTCGATACTTGCGTAAATACGGGTTAGGTTCCCTTAGAAAGACCCCGGCGAAGGGTACTCCCCCCCATGGACCTATATCCCTAGTGTAGATAATCGGTCGACAAAAATAAACCAAACCAAACCAAAAATGTTCTGTCTGCTTATATTGGGCAAAAGAATATGTTTCCTAGACCAGACAACAGTGGCTTTCTGCACTTTTCAAAGACGAGTCCAGATTCACCATGAAAAGCGATTCAGGACGTCTTCTAATCTAAAGAAAATACTGCACTCAATACCATCAAACAAATACTGTCGAAATACTCAGGTACGAAAACGGTGGAATCATGGTTTGTGCAGTCCACACTGACCTGCATGTGTTCCAAGGGAGAGTTGTGACTGGTACAAGACATCGGTATGATATCCTTGATTCATATGTGCGCTCATATGCCGGTGCTATTGGCAATTTTTTCATTTTAATGGATGATAATGCGAGAACACACAGAGCTGTGATTGTTGAGGATTGTCTTGAGGATCACGGTTTGGAGACAATGGAATGACTAGCTCACTCTCCAGACTTGAATACGATAGAAAATCTTTGGGTCTATCGTGGAAGACAAGTTGCGACTTTAAGTACTTATCCAAGGTTATTAAATGAGCAGGAACAAGGCTCACTCCATGTCTGGTCAGCTCTACATATTTCGTGTCCAAGTTAATTGAGAGTATGGAATGTCGATGTCGCCAATAGATTCAAGTTAGGGGTCGACATATTCCGTATTAGAACAAGTTTTTTAATGTTTTTGTCTCATTTTACTGCATAATACTACGATGTACTGATTTCTCCAAGAATGGAATTTTCCACTATGAGTGCTTTTTTGTTGTAATTTCATTTGTACATTTAACTTAAGTAAATTTCTATGTCGCACTTAATAAATAACTGTTTAGCGCACATTTCCTCCAAATTTGTTGTTTCTATATTCATTAATTTGCAAATTAGACGCAATAAAAGTTGTAACTTAACTTTTGGAGGCCAGCGTAATATACTTGCTGAAATATCCTGTAATCTTTGAAGTAACATACTGTGTATAATTAGGCTCTTGGCAGTTTTATATCTCCCTTTATACTGATTTGTTCAATTTATATCAAGCATTTATACTTTCTAATAAAGTTGAGAAGTGCTTAGGCATTCTGTTTGTCTGCCCGTCTGCCCAACTGGCCTTTGTCCGACAGTTCGTTTGTCCCTCTGTATATGGTCTAACGCTCGTAAATATACGCGGATTTCACATGCAATTGATTATAAGTTATTTAGGGCTAGGAACTCATGTTTGGCATTGTTTATAAACTATATAACAATATATTTACAGGGTCGCTGAAAGTATTTCAATTATGTTATATTGAGTGGGGGAAATATCGATTGCAGAGAATTTTAATGACATTACATTAAAAAACATACCAAATTACATTTCATAATATACAGAAACTCTTGTAAATTACTGGGTTTCGTTACTAGATGACTACGATAGTATAGAGCAGTCATAGCATTCGTCGTTCATTTACAGAGACATTCAAAATAAATCGGTTACAGTACTGTCTTTTAGCAATACCTGCTCGACGTGCGTTTTAAAATTCGATATTCGCTTTTGAATATGACTATTTTTTGCACGTTATTCGTTGTATGTGACACCTATATTTCGTATACATGGTTGCACGAAACAATTCAAGTACCATTCTCTTTATTACGGAAATTTCTGAAGATGAAATTTAAACTAAGGTACTAGTATTTTTTAACTAAACTGAATTTTAACATGTATGTGATTAATAGATATTTAACTGGTACCTGTTTAAAGTGCATATCTAACTATCATAAAAAGGGTTGCTCAAAGAATACGGAAAATTTTTAACAATTTTTGTAGATGGAAACAGCTGAAATTGACTTTTCAAATATATTATTAATTTCGAGATATTTGAATTAGACATAATATTTTAACATATTAAAGGTTGAAGTTTTGTTACATTATTCTGGATTTTTGGAAAGTGTTTTATAATATGTGCTCGGCGCATGATTTTTCCTTTCTTTTTTTAAATTAACATTCCTGTATTATATATTCTTGACATTATATCCAATCTTTCAAAATCGATTTAAGAGGGTACAGAAATATTAAATTGGCAGAGAGATCACTTTGTTTTAAGTTAAAACCATTTCAATTTAACCGGAAATGTCATATTTAGGAGACATATGAAGTCCATTAAATTCTAAATCGACGCGTTAAAGTTTTCTAAGTGCAATAATTTCGACTAATGGACAAAATTTCGGATTGCTTTAGATTAAGGCTATCAGAACTACTCTGTCTGATGTAAAATGTATGACCTAAATAAGCAGAATACTTAATTATTGAAAGGTTTTTAATTTAAAAAGTTATACGTACGAGAAAATTTTTTATTAAAGTTAATATTCCTTAAAGTTAAAACCTCTTAAAGAATTGTACTTACGTAATTTTGCATTAATAAAATGTATTCAAATTGAAATAATTTGTAAAACATAACTCAATTAATAATAGAAAATTATTGAATATTGTATAAAAATATAAGAATATCCAACTTCAAAACAAAAATGATTAATCATAAATACTGTGTATCTTAGCAACTGAATGCAACAGTTTGTGACAATTATCTTTCACATATACTACATTGTTAAACAAACATCAAGTGGCTGCTCTATACGTTGATATAAAAATATATATTTATAGTAAATGTCATATCTCAGCACATCTGCAACTTTTTTGGATATATTTAAACAGTTTTGGGCAATTTCCAAGTCATTTATATCTTCAAATGTTTGTTTACTAAAAACATACACTTTCCTTTTGTGTCTTCCGAGTAAAATAATATTTCCTTTTTGGATATTGATTTTTTACAACAAAAATAATATTTAAAAATTTATCTACCGAATTATTTATAAAGAAATTGATCCTCAATAATTACTTTCTTTAATATCTGAAGGTATACTGGAATTTTTAGAAAATACTAATGTGGAATTTAGACATTTTTTTCATAAAAACTGATTAAATATATCGATATATATAATTTTTGTGAAATAGTTTTAAAAATAATCAGATTAATTAACCAAAATTGCTCTTTTGAAAATATCATAAATTGTAAAAAAGCAATGAATCATGATCCTCTCTATAAATGGAAACGCCTTTGCAGTTGAATAGGTTTCATGTAATTTTATTTAAAGAAAAAAAAAGAAATATATCTGTAAAAATGAATAATAAAACTACCACTTTTTGAAAATAATTAGCTTCGACCGTTTCTTTATTATCTATCTAAATATGATCGAGAAAAATGTTATGTGTGGAAAGCATAAAAAACTTTTATTAATAGACAGAATATATAAGTTTTATATAAAGTTTACTTCAATGATACTTTAAAGTACCGTTGGTGCATAAAACGTTAATGGACCGTATTGTTTCATTCGGTCGAAGGCTATAAAAATTTCATTTTTATCGATTGTGAAGTCACATGAATACTGCTTACTGTACATAGCGCATGGCGACGGTTACAGAAAATATCGTTTCCACTTAAAAGAATATCAGCAATTTAGCATTTATTTCCAGATAATAATTCATATAAAATGGACCCTATTGTGCAATACGGTTCGAGACTATAAAAGTCGACATTTTATCCGCTGTGATATCATAGGAATACCGTCCATTGAATATAGTCGGAAGTATTTCACAAGCTACTAAAAAGGGTTGCACAAATATTGAAAAAGGAAATAACACATTCTTCACCTGCATAATGCACCAGAATTTCGGGTTGTTGTTAGACACAGCACCTGAGTATTTTTTCTGTAACATTATTTAATTTTAATGCGTTATTCACATGATTTATTTGTAAAAGTAAAAAAAGAATAATTCCGTTTTTTTGGTCTTAGTGCATGATTCTGAAAAAAATCTGTTGGTTAAAGAATTGAGAATTTCTGTACAAAGTTCATTTATTTAAATCTTTTAAAATAGATTTTTTCTTTATAAATAAACAATATTATTTTTTCAATAAGAAAGCCACTATTAATTTCCTGAAGTAATACACTTGCAAGATACGTCTGAAGAAGACGTACGTTACAATACAACTATGGCATGACTTGTGTGCCACTTGTAAAAATACTTGTCTTGAATATACATATTTTAACATATAAATATTTGTACGTATACGATGAGATAAAACAAAGAATCAATAATGGAAACCATGCGTGTGACGTAATTATATATATACATATAATATATTAAAATAATGTAATCTTTTTACAACAAAACTCATATATAGGGGGAATGTGGACTTTTTTTACAAAATAAAAGGGGTTATAGTATCCATCTAGACAAACAATAATTACCATAGAACTCGCTGTGTCAAATCATGTATTTATTCACAAATACAGGGTGTTGCACCTTAACTGAAGTCGTGGTATTAATTATATGTGAGTTATCGCCAGTTTTTATTGCTGTTTCATCATCCTGCTTTTAGGAAAGATATCATACCCCTAATTACAATAAAAATCTCTAAATTAGAGTCCGGCATTGGGTCGGGTCAAACGCTTTTACTTGTACACCGAACTGATTCACGCTTCGGGGAGTGTTAAGATGTCGCTATACTTTGTCATTATGGGTCGGGTACGGGTCGAGTAGGTGCTATATTTTGTCGTTGCTGATCGAGTTGACTTTCATCGTTTCGGACTCGAGTTGACACAAATTTCAAAAGAATGTCCAAAATATTTTTTAATGCGGGAACGCGCACTTACCCAGGGTATGAATGGTTTTAACTTTGTCACCAATAAAAGCAAATAATAATCGTCACTTTACATAGATGAAGAGAATTCTTACAAATTCTGAGATAAAAAAATTTAAAGATTACTTTTAAAAAATTACAATTTTAAAAACCATTCGCACTCTGGATTTTTTAATACCGGCGCGCTCCCTCCGTGTTAAATTAAAAATCTGTATAGAATAAGATTTCTTAATTAGGTTTTTAGAATAATTTTACCATAATTAAATTCATAAAAATACATCTAAAAGCATATATGTTCCTTAAAAGATGCATAAAAAATATAAAATCACTTAAAAATGCATTCAAGGCCTTTTAAAAAATCCAGACTGATTTCTACAGACACTTATTTGGCCCCTCATCAGTGCCAAAACTTTAAAACTGTTGTCACGTTGCTTCTTGAAGCTCAATCTGGAACAGTCCACATTTTCCCAAAGGGGAACGGAGCGTAAGGTGAATAGTAGAAAAACTATTGAAAATATTTTTAAAAACTCAGGTTTAACTATCATGTATTAAATTTCTTCAGATAGCGTTAATATCGTAGAATAGTGCAGCATTACATACTATTTCTTTATTGGATAATATTCATTCGATCGATTCTCATATAATTGCTTCAAGGTGTCTAGTTGTATGAAATATTATTTAGATCTATTGTAAACTATTTTTATAGGTTGAATTTGAACTAATCTTACAAGCGCGGTGTATGGTCTGCCCAATCTCAAATTGCATCATGTTCTTTTAATCTTTTTTGAAGTTTCCTTAACGTCATACTTATGTACATAATAACTTTATCATCTTTATTGGAAGGGATGCTATATACTCCTGATCTATTGATGTCTTAAATTGGGTTAATTTTCATATTCAACAGAACTTTTAATTTGGGAGGAGAGACTACTATTAACGTAATTAAAGAAAATTAAACAGCAGACGTCTTACGCTTTTTTAACGCCTAATTATTCCCTATTTAGTGAACACTTTTTTAATTTTTAATTTTTATATAGTTGAACGCTTTTACCTTTTAATAGCAGGCACCTCGAAAACTATAAAAAACCCTAATATGGTTGTATGCATAAACTATCACAACAATGTAAAAAATGTCAGATGTTTCTGAATATTTAAAAATGCACTGTAATCAAAAACGAAAATATACAGTGACCTCTTCTAACTCACCTAAGGTTTCGAAAAACGTTCCTTTACCTTTAAAAATCCCAGAAAATTGTTTGTTTTTGAAATTTAAAGAAGAATTTATAAAAATTAATTTTTATTAGCTGCCCGTCCAGTTCGTAAACGTTTCTAAGTAGTTTTTAGAGTACAAGAATCGCTTTTCTGAAATCAAAATATCACTTTTTCCGATGCTATCAATTCATAGAAAAATATTTTGATATTCAGAGAGCACGTTTAATAGACAAAGATACAATATTAACAGTATTAACATTGATATGAAAATTGACATTATTTTGCTACAATTGCATGCACAAAATCAGTTATGCAGCTGAAAATGTTTACTTGAGAATTGATAGAATCAGAAAAAGTGATATTTTGATTTGAGAAAAGTGATTATTGTACTGTAAAAACTACTTAGAGACGTTTCCGAAATGGACGGGCAGCTAATAAAAATTAATTTTTATAAATTCTTATTTAAATTTCGAAAACAAATAATTTTCTGGGATTTTTAAAAGTAAAAGAACGTTTTTCGAAACCTTAGGTGAGTTAGAAGAGGTCACTGTAAATTTTCGTGTTTGATTACAGTGCATTTTTACATATTCAGAAATATATGACATTTTTTTACAGTGAAATGCGCATGATATGTTTGTGTACGTATCAAAAATTTGTTGATGATATTCTCATAATTCGAAAGAAAAAAAATGCTTATTACAGAAAAAATAAAGTGTGATCACATTTCTTATATGCATTTTATTTCTCATGCGTTAAATTGAATATATATTCATTTATATTTAAATAAATACTTATTTTCGAATGAAACTAGTTGCGCTCTAATATTTTAGGAAAATCAGGGTTCGCATTGTTCCTAAAATTTTCGTACTTTCCTACCACAATTTTTAACGGTAATATTTATTGTATAATTCTATTGTAGATGTTAAACGGACCTTCCATGAACATTTTTAATTTAAAATACTGGTAGCAACGCGTGAAAATTTCAGGAAAGGTGCGAGCCCTGGAGAATACCAACATCCGAACTTGAAAAATTCCTAAATGTGCACCGTAGGACTTTTCGAGTATAAACCCAATCCTCAGAAAAAAATTACTAAATTCAATCAAAATTAAATTCAATACTAAAATAAATTTAATTCTAAAAAAAATAGTAAATTAAATTCAAAAAATGATAAAATTGACTCTCTGTTTAACATTATCCAATGATCTCAAATGTCAGATTTTCCTTGATTTCACTATATTTGAAATATGAAGTAATACAAATTTTTTATTCTTCTGTGTAAAATATAAACTAGTCGTTGGGGGCCACCGAAATACTTACCCATCATGGATATGCATAACATAATATATGAAAACAAAACATATGTAAATTATTTGTAAAATGCATTGCAATTACAAAACAAAATTTAAGTATTTTTAATACATAGTCATGCTCTATGAATGAATTGCTGATGAACTAATCTCGACAAATTATATAAAATGCCAAACTATTCAAGTAGTACTGAATTGCATAAAAGAAACATCTTTATAACTCCAAAAAAAATGATAATATTAATGAACAGTTTGTTGCATCGGATTAAGCGTCTCAGTTCCAAATAAAATATGTCTTTGAATTGAAATTTGAATGAAATACAGGGTCATGAAAAATCGAAGAATGTGGAAAAAAGGATTAAAAATATCTCGACAACTAATAATTCGATCGACTTCGTTCTTTATGCAAAATTTGTGTTATTTTATTGCCTTTTACTTACATACCTTGAAATAAAAAAAATCGAAAATTTTTATATACCTTTCATCAGAACGAATTTTTCGAGAGTCCGAAAAAAAATGGTTCTGGATAATCGAGGTTACTGATATTAAATAGGATTCGTCCTATTCTGACATACTAAGCACATGCAAAATTTAAAGTCTCTATCTGATTTTGTTCGGGAGATAGAGCGTTTACAGACAGACAGACGGACGTTTTTCTAAACTTGTGTTTTTCGGAATCTCCACTATCTGAGATGTGTAAATCCGTCAATTTTTTTTTTCGATTTTCAAAACGATTGCAAGACTTACCCTATACTACGCATGATGGGTAAATAAAATTGTAATAGAGGTACAAATGTAAATTATTGCGTTCTTTAGTCTTTAAAAGAAAAAAAAATAGATTCGTGAACTATTTTTATATTTTAGTTTTTGACTGATGTACACGTTTTTGAGGTCAGAGATCGCTCAAAATCTGTTTTTATAAAATATCCGTCTGTTTGTCAGTCTCTCATATAAATTTAATGTGCAGTATATGCTAAGAACTAATGAACGAAATTTAATAAAACTTTATGTTTAATTGGTTTCTGATATAGATTGGTGCTGATTATGTTTTGATGTTAATCACGCAACAGGTGGCGCTGCTATGCTGCATTATTCATGATTATCGCAATAGTTCTAAATCAAGGGCTTATGCAGAAATTTTCCAAAAAAACTCAGATTCAGTTAACACAAGTTATAAATTAATGCTGTTTAGTTGTGTAAATCACTTAACAGATGGTATTTAATTGCTGCATTTTTATATCTCAAGAACTAATGCAGGGATTTTCATCAAATTTTAGATTCACTTAGTCCCTTTCAATTCTACGTCTAATTAGATTTTAATAAAAATTGCCAAACAGTTTTTTTTTTAATTTTTTTTTTTTTTTTTACGATTTTTGCAATATTTCTGTCTCAAAATTTTATACATGGGTTTTAACAAAACTTCAAATTCAATTACAAGTTGGTATAAGTTGTTGCAGATTAATTTGAACAATGGCGCTGTTCTGCTGTATTACTTACCCATCATACATTGCATAGGGTAAATCTTGCAATCGTTTTGAAACCGAAAACTTTGTTTGACGGATTTACACGTTTCAGATAATAAAGATCCCGAAAAACATATTTTTAGAAAAAAAAAATTGCCGTCCGTCTGTCTGTGTGTCTGTAAACGCTCTATTTCACGAAAAAATTGAGATAGAGACTTGAAATTTTGTACGTTCTTAGTATGTAAGAATGGAACGAAGCCTATTTAATATCAGTAACCTCGATTATCCGGAATTATTTTTTTCGGACACTCAAAAAATTCGTTCTGATGAAACATACATAAAAATTTTCGTTTTTTTAATTTTAAAGAATGAAGGTAAAAGACAGTAAAATAACACAAATTTTGCATAAAGAACGAAGTCGATCGAATTATTAGTTGTCGAGATATTTGTAATCCTGTTTTCTACTTTCTTTGATTTTTCATGACCCTGTCTTTAATTAAAATTTCAATTCAGAGATAGATTTTAATTGGAAATGAGACGCTGAATCCGACGAAGTAAACTGTTTGTTATATGATTACAATTTTTGGTGTTATAAGAATGTTTCTTTTACGCAGTTCGGTAGTACTTGAGTAGTTTGGAGTTGTATATAATTTATCGAAATTGGTTAATCAGCAATTCATTATTAGAGCCTTTCTGTGTACATTAACAATATTTAAATATACGTTTACATTTTGTTTAGGAATTGCAATGCATTGCATAAATAGTTTTCAAATGTTTTATCTTCATATGTTATATTATGCATATTCATGATGGGTCAGTTCTACGATGGCCCCCAACGACTAGTTTTTCAGAAATATTAACAAGTATGAGATATGAGAAAGTTTTCGAATTGACATATCCGACTAGATTTTAATAATGCAATTAAGCCGTAATTTAATATATTTTAATGCGGGTTCGAGTCGAAATGCTTGTTAAAATATTACGGTTTCTGCTTGAGTACGGTTTAAAAAAATCCCTGTCGGCTGGGCCTATAGGCTGAGGTAGATTTCGAAGAGTGCTCATTTCAACAAATATATATATATATATATATATGATTAGAGATAAACCCAGTTTAATAACTTCATTTGGCCGTTTATGAAAATTTTTTAATTTCATTCTTCTGCAAAAACTGGTTTTATCAGAATCATCTTAAGAAAAATTCAGCTCAAATGCCCATTATGACAACATATTTGGAAATAGATTCTAAATTTATTAAAAAATCGACCAAAACAGTACATTATACAGTTCCTAAATAACAAAAAACTGTCAGTTGAAAGCATTTGAGAAAAAAATTGAATTTAAAAATGAGTCATAAAATAACCGATTTGTTGTTTGAATACATCCTTAATTCTTTAATCATGATTGCTTCGGAAAATTTTGTGCGAAATACTCACTTTGACAGCATTTTTAAAAATCTATTCTATCTTTATCAAAAAACTGGCCAATGCGTCACAGTATATAGTTCCTAAATAAGAGGATCTGTAAATTGGATGCATTTGAGAGCGAAAATGGATTTTAAAACGGGTCATAAAAAACGCAATTTGCTATGCGAAAACTTTAAATTTTCAAATCTCGAAGACTTCGTAAAATTCTGTTCAAAATACCCTTTTTAGTAGCCTTTTTCAAAATATATTCTGTCTTTATCAAAAAACCGATCAATGCATCACATTATATAGTTCCTAAATAAGAGGATCTGTAAATTGGATGCATTTGAGAGCAAAAATGGATTTAAAAACGAGTCAGAAAAAAACGCAATTTCTTATTTGAACACTTCCTTAAATTTTCAGTCACGATGATTTCTGAAAATTCTGTTCAAAATACCCTTTTTGGTAGCCTTTTTTGAAATATATTCTTTCTTTATCAAAAAACTGACCAGTGCATCACATTATATAGTTCCTAAATAAGAGGATCGTTTTGGATGCGTTTGAGAACAAAAATGGATTTAAAAACGAGTCAGAAACAAACGCAATTTCTTATTTGAATACTTCCTTCAATTTTCCGTCCCGATGACTTTCGGAAATTCTGTTCAAAATACTTTTTTGGTAGCCTTTTTTGAAATATATTCTGTCTTTATCAGAAAATTGACCAATGCGTCACTTTATACAGTTTCTAAATAAGAGGATCTACCATTTGGATGCGTTTAAAATCAAAAATGAATTTAAAAATGAGTCAGAATATAAGCCGTTTTAATTTGAGGTTTTTTCTCCAACTCCTATTTTTGTTTAATTTCTTTTTGCTATACGAATTGGTCCTATGAAAAACTTGTCAATATAAAAGTTGTAGATATTTTTGAGAAGATGTAAAATAAATTTAACCAGATTTGATATCTTAATAATTGACGGAGTTATGGATTTCTCGCTTTTTTCAGCGCCCTTTTTCTTTTCGTTTTTAATTTTTTTCATCGGTAAAAGTTCGTCTTATGAAAAACTTGTAAATACAAAAGTTTTAGATAATTTTAAGAACATTTACAAAAAATTTAGTTGGACTTGATATCTTGAAAATTGACGAAGTTATGAATTTTTTCTCTCAAAATCCCTGTTTTTTTCGCCCCTTGAGCCCACTTCTAAATTTATCAAAAATCTGTTATGTATATACTTTTGGCCCATTTTTAAGAAGTAATATAAACTTTAAAACGATTCGATATTTACTTTAATTAAGAAGTAATGGCGTTTTTTCGGTTTTCACAAAAACGCCCCCTATTCCGACCCCCTTAGTCCGATTTTGCCCATTAACGAACTCAGCCAAGATTTTATCCCCATTGATTTTATGTACGAGTTTGGTGGAGATTGGTGAAGAATTATAGAAGTTATCGTGTCCATAAAAAAGTGAGATATATAGATATATAGATAGATATAAACTGGTGCGATTGCAATAGGTAGTATTTCTTACGAAATCTACCTAATAAGTCGACTTCAAATCGACTTCTTGGTCACCGAAAATTATTTTTGTGGCTTCGAGTCGGGTTGCTGTTCGAAGCATTTTTCGTCGGGTTCGGATGGGATTGCGGGTTGACTTCTAGTTGTGTTTTTGGATTCGGATCGGGTTCTCCCGAAACACACACTAGTCTACTCTAAATATATATTAAAGTCTTTTTTTAAAAGATTTTTTATCAAACGACTTAATATATGCAAGCAGCGCAGTATTTCTGTATTAAGTACTTTATCAGGAATATATTAATAAATGGATAAAATGGAAATTATCTGCATACGCTTGGATTAATCAATACACCTTCGAAATGCACATGAAATTTATAGAAATTTACTGTGGCATAAAACTCATAATTACTTTAAGCGAAAGCCATTTAGATGAAGTAGAATGTTTAGCCTGCTGATTTATGATAATCGACAGACAATAATTGTCATGTACGGTGTTTTAAAATATATACAATATGTGTGAATGTATTCATATAAAAATATTTTACTGTGCGAAAAGATTAGACTTAAAATAATTTAATAAAATGCTTGATGTTACTTGATTTAATCTAAATAGAACATATTTAAAATATCTGTTGTAAGATCTGTATACTATGTATAGTAAAACGCTGTGTAATGATTTCGGTGCGAACACATCCCTCTTTCTATTCGATAATAAGATGAGCATGTAGATGTGCTCGCGCTTTATTATTTTAAATTTTTATTGTAATTTCAAAAGTTCTTTTATGAAGTTTCTTCAAAATAGTAGCAATCGGATTGTTTCTATCGATGCAGAGAAAAGAAAAATAATAAAAAATATTCAGATACGTATCCTTTTTTTTAACGTTTTTTTTAAAATTTGTACGTTGAACTTCGGTAAAATATTTCTGTACGTGTATTTTGAGTAAAGTTATAAATGAGCAAAAATTTATACTTACTGTGTCGTTACGAGAACATTATATGTATATATATTATAGTTATGCATTATAACTTTATTGAAACGTTTCCCCCTTTCTTAAAATTTAAATATATATATTTTTTAATATGTTAAAAGTTTAAAAAATTGGAACAGTGAAAATGATATTATGATTAGCTTGAAAATATCTATAGAAGGTTGAGTCTAAAGTTTTGACCCTTTTTTTATTTTAATGTTGACAACAAATATTCACAAAAATACAAAACATTAGTGCGGATAGTAATCACCATTAAGTTCGACAATCTTCTGCCAATGTTTCGGCAGTTTTTCAATGCCTTCCTTGAAAAACTCTGGGCTACGTGAGTCGAGAAAGAGGTCAACCTCTTTTTTGACCTCTTCTGAAGAATTGAAAATTTCACCACTAAGGTGCAGTTGCAGATGCGAAAACAGATAATAGTCGGAAGGTGCCACGTCCGGACTATATTGAGGATGTGGCATTAAGTCCCATTCCAGCTTGTATAAGTTCCAATTCATCCACGCACTGACGTATGGCCTGGCATTATCCTGGTGAAAAATAACCACCTTGCGTCAGAACTCCTTACTTTGCTTTTCCCTAATTACTGCGTCCACTTTATGCAGCATGCTGCTGTACGACTCACTGTCGATGGTCTGGCCACTTTTTAAGTACTCCTTGTAGATAATACCGCGACAATCCCAGAAAACACAGAGGAGGATTTTTTTATAGGTCAATGTGCGCCTGGTTACGGTCCTGACCGGTACACCTGGTTCAGACCATCCTCCTTTTCGACTGGTGTTGTCGTAATAAACTCATTTTTCATCACACGTAACAATCCGGTTCAAAAAATCACCCTTTTGGTGATATTCGAACAAGTTTACACAGGTCCGTTTTTGTTTTTCTTTGTCATTTTGTGTCAGATCGTGCGGCACCCATCGATTGAATTTGTATGTCAAACCAACGTTTTTTAATGCTCGAATTATGGTTGTTTGAGAAACATTGAAGTGAGATGCAAGTTCCCGTGATGTAGCATTTTGATCTTCATCGATGGATTTCCGCAGTTCAGTCTCATCAATCAGAGTAGGTCGACCAGCACGTGATTCATCTTCGATGTCGAAATTCTTAATCTTAAAATTTTGATACCATTGTTTGACTGTACTGAGTGATACAATATCCTCACCTAAACGTGCACACATGTTACGGTGACATTCTGTCACTCCGGTGTTGCTACAGAACTCGTAGTAGATGATGGTTCGAAGCTGGATACGTGATAGTTCCATTTTCGAGGCTTCGTGGAGGCTACAGATGATAATTTTTCAAAAGAATAAATACACAGTGTTGTAGCACACGTCTTCTTCTTTCGAAACCAGAAAACCGTATGTAAAAATGTCATTTAACTTGCGAACGCCAGCTGTTTTAGTAGCACTATTCTGCGAAAGAGTCAAAACTTTAGACTCAAGGTAATACTTTTATATTGATAGAACTAAACAAAAAAAATTATATATTTTTGCTAACGTAACATAATTTTCTTTGAATTTTCAATTGTTAATAAAAAAAAAAAAAAAAAAAAAAAAAGAATTGAATGCTTTACTGGTTATATCACCTTGATTGAGTATCTTGATTACATGAAAGCGATTGCTTTTTTTATCATTTATTAATAAGATCAATTATTTTTTAGTGAGCATTTAAGAAGTACAAAAGATTTAAGAAAATAAATAAATTTTTATGATTACTGTTGTGGTAAAAAAAAGCTTGAAATAATACTATTACTTACCCATCATACGTAGTATAGGGTAAGTCTTGCAATCGTTTTGAAAATCGAAATTTTTTTTGACGGATTTACACGTTTTAGATAGTGGAGATTCCGAAAAACATATTTTTAGAAAAAAAAATTTTGCCGTCCGTCCGTCTGTCTGTCTGTCTGTCTGTAAACGCTCTATCTCCCGAACAAATTGAGATAGAGACTTGAAATTTTGTATGTAGTTAGTATGTAAGAATGGAACGAACCCTATTTAATATCAGCAACCTTGATTATCCGGAACTATTTTTTTCGAACTCTCGAAAAATTCGTTCTGATGAAAGGTACATAAAAATTTTCGATTTTTTTGTTCTAAGGAATGGACGTAAAAGGCAATAAAAGAACACACATTTTGCATATAGAACGAAGTGGATCGGATTATTAGTTGTCGAGATATTTGTAATCTTGTTTTCCACATTCTTCGATTTTTCATGATCCTGTATTTCATTCAAATTTTAATTCAGGAGTAGTATATAGAAATGAGACGCTTAATCCGACCCAGTTAATTGTTAGTTAATAGAATTATTATTTTTGGAGTTATCAGGATGTTTCTTTTACGCAGTTTGGTACTACTTGAGTAGTTTGGCGTTTTATATAATTTGTCGAAATTGGTACATCAGCAGTTCTTTAATATAGCATTACTATGTATATTAAGAATATTTAAATTTTGTTTATGAATTGCAATGCATTGTATAAATAGTTTCACATGTTTTATTTTCATATACATATCCATGATGGGTAAGTATTACGGTGGCCCCCAACGACTAGTTTTTTAATTTAGATTAAACTAGTTGGATGTGATACCCCAAAAACTTTCTTACGTCATATATGTTAACGCTTCAAAATTGGTATACAGTGCCAAAATTAAGTGGCAAATTATGCCCATCATGTGGCAGGATTCTAAACGTGTAGATTTAGTCCAGTCATTTTAGCACCTTTTTTTACAAATAGGGGAAAAAATTAGAACAAAGCTGGATTTTTGCATAGATGTTAGTTAGGGTATGTAGTTTAACATACTAAAAGTCCCCATCGATCCAATGTGAGCTTTCGCCGCCAGGGGGCGCTAAAGAGCTTGAAAATCGGTTTTTTGTGAATATCTCACGAACAATGGCATTTAGAAAAAAAAGTTCAATTACAAAGATCTAGATAATTTAATTTCCTACAAAAAGTGTCATTAAAATTTTTTTGTCACACCAACCCTTCCCTGCCGAAAATTAAAATAAAGTAAACGTGTTTGAAAAAAATGCGGAAGCACAGTCATAACGCGGTGAAGAGGCAGAACAAATACGGAGCAACTTTGGATCTTCCCCCCCCCCAACCCTCCTTCATTGTCTGTATGCCGTTTTCGCGCTTGTGCAACAGTAATTGCCCAATATCCTATCTCTCTTTGCATTTGTGAATATGTACCACGTGCAGGTACGTTTCCTGTTCGGATATTTAACTTTCATTTGGTACTCATTTTGCTAGTATGAAACCACCCTAATTTACTACCCCAACGAAGTATTTTTTATGAGATCAGCGCCGTACGAAAGGGGGGGAAGGGGGAAGTCGCCACCGGTGTGTATATTTGGGGGGCGCTAAATTTATTCTACCAACTAATTTTTGACCTGTCACATAAAAAAGTTGGGGGCGCCAAATTGAAACTTTGCCCCGGGCGCAGTTTTCTCTTCACACGCCCCTGTGTGAGATTTTAAGAAGGAAATAATTTTATTTTCAACGCAATGTTATAGAAATTGTTAAATAGTTATGACAGTTTAAAATGACTCTTTCTTAATTGCTGATTGTGAGCGAAAGATGGAAATTGACAATATTGATAGTATGATAGTATGATTGATAGTATGCCTTGTATGCGGTGAGGATTGCATTTCGAAAGATTATGTAAAAATATGAAAAAAGGGTTGAAGTTCCTTGTGACAGCAAGTTCGGAAAGAGGTGACCATAAGTAGAAAATATTTGAAGAAATGGCTAAAAACAATAGTGAATGTACAGTTCACCCAAAGTGTAGAAAAATTAGACAGGAAAGAATTCTATTAAATCATACAATAAATCTATTGCAGAAAAACCATTAATGTCCGCACAAATTACTCCATTGAAGAAAAAATTGAGAAATAACAGTCCGTTGTTTGAATTTAAGGAAAAATGTTTGTTATATTCTGATACATTAGACGAAGCTTTTATATAGAAGGAAAAAAAATATCTAAAATATCGCAAAAAAGAAATTTTTTAAAATCTAATCATTAAAATAAGACACGTCTCATATCTATGCTTATGGAGAAATTTATAGAGAATGGTATTGAAGCGAAACAAGCAGAAGATGATGCATACACACTACTTGTTAAAACAGCTATTGAAATAGAAAGGTTTGGTGCGCTTACTGCTGTTATTGGTGATGATGTTGACTTGCTCGTATTGTTGACTACTTTAGTACTTCCAGCGATAGAGATATTTTAAATAAGCCAGGAAGAGGACGAATTGCAACCACCCTGTATTCATTGCACAGTCTTAACGATGATGCTGTTCTGAAAGATCATATACTTTCCTTCACGCTTTTTCAGGTTGTGACTCGACATCAGCGATGTTTGGGAAAGGTAAAATGTCATTAGAAAATTTTTTGAAAAAGGAAGAAGATTATAACATACAAGTTGCCAGCATTTTAAAAAGCGATCAAATATCCCAATTTGAAGTTTCCGAGGCAGAAAAAACTATTTTTCTTGCTTTATATGGTGGTAAAGCAGAAATTTCTCTGAACAAGCACCGTTATGTATGTTTCAAGAAAGAAGTTGCTGTTGGTAACAAAAGCCTTTCATCGTTGCCGCCTACCGAAGATGCAGCTGGTTTGCACAGTTTACGTGTTAATCATAATAGTACATGATAAACACGAGGATCTCATTCGTACAATACCGGTTGGGCAATAAACTACTTCCTGAGAACTGGTGCTGGCAAAATGCACCTAATTTGTCTCCAATTCCTTCCAGCTACCTTACAGCCCGCATCAAGAAATATTATTGAATCAATTTTTTTACTTGCTCCAAAGGATGCGGAAAAGCATGTAGATGCCGATAATACTATTGAAATGTTTTGATATTTGAATAAATTACTGTAGAGTTTCATGTCATAATGCAAGTAAAATCGAATTTGAAGACCAGGAAGATATTGACACGTATCCTGCCCATTGCAAGGGAGGAGGGAAGCGCTACTTCTGAATTCAGTGATGATATCGAAAGGCAAACAAAAAATACTGAAAGCAGCACAAAAACGAAAGAATACAGATAGTGACGAATCTGAATCGTATGAAGTTGTGCAAAGAATTACTAAAGCAGTTAAACCAAACGACTGAAATTGGATTAAGCCAGTCACTATAAGTGGAATATATCTACGGAGGAAACCACAATAAAGAAAACGCGCTAAATGCTTTTCCTCAAGAGTAATGTGAAAATAAGCATAAATGTATATTATATATTCACTTTCTCCATTCAAAGGTAAGAATTTTAGATCTGTTTACACATTTTTTTTTAAAGTGGCAGCAGATTTTTCGAATTTTTATAATTTTACTTTCAAATATGTTCACATTTTTACATTTTTGTCAGGGAAGCGTTGGTGTGACAAACAAATGTTAATGACACTTTTTATAGGAAATTAAATTATCTACAACTTCGTAATTGAACTTTTTTTTCTAAATGCCATTATTCATGAGATACTCACAAAAACCGGTTTTCAAGCTCTTTATCGCCCCCTGGCGGCGAAAGCTCACATCGGATCGATGGGGACTTTTAGTATGTTAAACTACATACTCTAACTAGCACCTATGCAAAAATCCAGCTTTGTTCTAATTTTTTCCCCTATTTTTTCTAAAATGACAAGGCTAATTCGTTAAATTATTTTTTTTACTTTTCATTTGGCGAAAAATGACGAAAATATCGATTTTCTAATTTTCTGCTTAATTTGTACTTTATAATCCCTAGTAAATTCTGGTTTCGCAAAGTTTCGTAGTGATCCAAATGATATACATCACGACAGTGTTGTATAGTAGTACTCAGATACATCTCTAACGCGTTATCATGTTTGTCACCAGCTTAACGATATACCGCCAAATCGGACGATCAAAATTACTCGCCAAAAGTAACGCCAGCTTGGCGCTATTTCCGGAATTCTGCCAAATTAGTTTGTCTACTAATAGCTTTAAACTAATACTAATATTAGTTTAGATTTGCTAATTGAAGGTTAAAAAAGTTACTGAAAGGATCTAAAAAAGTTGTCAAATCATATTAAAAACTGATGGAATTAGAGAGAAAAGTAGAGCTCGATTAAAAAAAATATTACAGTAAAAATTGGCAAATAAAAATTGACGCTGAATTTGACGGGTTTCGTCTCGTATGTTATAATAAAAGCTATTTGTTATGATATTGTAATCAATCTATATCTGTTTTCTTTTAGGTAGCTTTCATTACAAAAAGTAAAAAGCTACCTATTGCAGCCGTCCGGAGGAAAGCACTTCCAGAAAATTTTGGTATATTTACACCGATCATGACCCCCAGACCCCAAAACCACCCTCGGTTCAAATGTTGACATATATATATATATATATATATATATATAACCATATATATATATATATATATATCTGATTTTTGTCACGTAATAACACGCGTATTTATGAACCGATTTCAATGGAACTTGGTATGTACATAGTACATACAAATGTCTCGACCGAGTTCGTTGGCCAGCATCATCCACCATTTTGTTTCAAAATGGTGGCCATTTTAAATTTTTAAAAAAATTTAAAATTTAAAATTAAATGCGAAAAAATTAAAAGTTGAAAAATATCTTTCTTTTACGTATTAAAACTTAAAACAATGATTCCAGAACACTTTTTGTTTTGTCTATATCTTAAAAAATGATTGAGTTATAGCACTTTGAATTTTGCTTATGGCTGACATTTTGAAATGGTCTGATCTGAACGATCCATCTTGTTGCTTTAAAATGGCATACACTTTATGATATCGCGGAATTTGGTGACTCTCTAAATCGCTTAAAATAAAACCAGGTTGAATAAAATATGACTAATTTCTAAAAATTCCTATTAATATTCAGTCTTGACAAAAACTAGTATTCAATCTTATAAAATCACTAATTTTATAAGATTATTTCCACTAATTTGAGCTTAGTATTTTTGAACAATGTAACTTACTTTAAACTAAATAAATAAATATATAAGTATATGAAAGCTACCTCTTCCTCCCGGCATTGCCGGAAGGACTTTTACTAATTGAGATATATCTGACATTTTCCCTGTGTTTTTTCATCTTATTTACATCGGATTTTATATTTGTAGTTAAAATCCGAGAGGTCCTTGCATTAATAATACCCTTAACTAAACGTTCCACGTTAGTTTTCTTTATTGTCAATAAATACTATATGAAGATTTATGTGAAGTATTCAAATTTTAAATTCAAACTAGCAGCCTTCGCCCGTTACGCTGGTCGGTTTAGACGTACAGACGGGCATTAAATAGTTTAATAGTTTATTAATTACGGGCATTAATGAGTTTAATTATTAGTGTTAAATAGTTTAATACTATTAAAATGCATATCAAACAATGTCTCAATATATAAGTATGCAATTGAGTACTTTTGTATGTTTCTGTAAATCAATAAGAAATATTATTTGCACCGCAGATTGTACATAATGTGTATTATAGTATATACTTCATAGATGCATATCAGCTTTATTATGTTCGAAAGAGTATAAGACCATTAAAATGCACTTGAAACTTTTTCCCCCATAGACCTTAATGTATCAGAATCCTTTTGATTGTCCCTGTAATTCAACTATGCATCCGATTTTCATAAAATTTAAAAAGACTCGACAAAATTATCTAATAATTATATATTTTAAGTTTCAAACGATTAGGTTGTGTAGTTTTTGAGTTGTTATATGCGGACAGATGGACGGACGGATGGACATACACACGAATGTGCAACTCGGGATCCCAGGATTTTTTTTCCTTTCCATTCAAAGCAAATGCGACGTTTCTCCGTTTCCGGTATACGGTCGGATACATACGGTCGGATTTTAATTGTGTAGATTACGAATTCGATCCACCTTTCTAGGACAAGCATTTACATTAATTATTGAATATTTTATACGTAATGCATTTCATTATTTATATTATTATTTCAAAATGTTGTTTATCTTCATGTCAGAGATTACAACTACAGTGGACTCTCTTTAATTCGAAATCGGATAATTCGAATCTTCGCTTAATTCGAACTAAATATGAAGTTCCGAAATTTTCAATGGCAGAATAACGTTAAAAATTTTCATTAATTCGAACTCATTTTCTCTTGACTTCGTTTAATACGAACTAATGAGAATTCAGAGTTTTCATTTTTCTCTTCTTTCTCACAGATTTGAGATCATTTGAATGACTTTCTTTTTTTAATTTTTGTGAAAGGTGTTCTGAACAAATATACATATAATCCAATGCATTTTCATTCATTGCATCCACTTTCTTAGTGCCCCGTCTGTTTATTAGTGATGCTTTAAATTTTTCTTCTATTGTGCTTATTTCTAAGCTTTTAATTAGTTTATCTATTTATACATTCTAATTTAATATTAAGTCATATTCTAATGATAACAGACGAAATAAATTTAAAAAACATTATAATATTAATTCCTTTGTAATAGTGCCATATTATGCATGTTTTTATTTAATATTTTCCATAATTCGAACTTCGGATAATTCGAACATTTCTTGTGGTCCCGACGAGTTCGAATTAACGAGAGTCGGCTGTATCTGTTTGTAAAAATGAGCTTTTTATATTGAACCAATATTATTCATATAATAATTTTTTTTCACATAGTTTTCCAAAATATCTGCAACACACTTTTTAAAAAATCTTAAATTTACAGATTTATGTTTCCTGAATTTCACAGCAAAAGACCCTTTTCGGGACAAAAGGGCATTTTCCGTAAAAGTCAGAAATTTTCCTCATATTTACTGAAAATAACAAAACGGACAATGATGGATTGAAAGAACGGAGATACTCCGTTATCTATCACAAATTTATTTTGAATGCTTACAAAATTGACATGTTATTGCACAAAAAAAAGAAAAAAAAACAATGAAAGAATTCTGGCTCTTTTCTATAATTTGCATTGTGCTACTGAATTGCGACTGTATTGATACCAACAGCTTTTTGAGCAACAAATTAGCTAACCATATTCTAATCATTCATTGAACAAAGAAAGTTTCTCTAATAAATTATTTAATCAAACCATTTTATAATTTTTCTTTAAAAAATCATATTCATAAATTATTCTTACAAATGAAAACTTTCAAGAATTATAACAACATCGATAAAATTAAAATCTACATTATAAAAATATAAACATACTATAGAAATCATTATAAGACTTTAAAATCTCGTACATTCGAAGACACTAATGAGTAATAGCTAATGCAACGGGCTCCCACACCGAAGGTCGTCTGTTCGAATTACCCCGACGATGTTGTTTTTTTTTCCTAATTAAATAAATACAGGTGCTTAAAGTGTACGATAGATGGCGCTGTCCGACAATTGTTATATCAATTTTACAAAGGAAAGTTGCCGCTTCTTCAAATGGTGTTTTTTCTTCTTTTATTTTCCAAAACGAAAAATCTATTAAAAGAATAGAAAATGTCTGACAACTTAAGGATAAGGATGTTTTGAGCCATATTTCCTTTATTCCCTACACTATGGAGAACCTGACCTACTTAACCTTTCGTACCGCTCTGCATTTATCAGTAATGCAGATTTATTTGTATCCATATGCGTTTCAACAACTTATTTCTGTCACCCTGTATATATCAAACAACACCTAAATGTCGTTTTGTTTCACTGTGAAGTTATATGCAATACTTAACATTGATATTGCAATCTGTTACTACTTCTCACAGTATTTGTAAAGAATGTTCATTCTTTTAAATAAAAAGAATATTGCCCAATTAATCTGATGGCATTGAGCGTCAGATTGTTCACAATAATTTTATATTACAGCCTTATTTTTTCAATGAATGATGCCCCTCGAAACAACAACAAAAAAATGGGGAGATTAGCTTCGTTATTTCCATCCTTTATACTTACTGATTTAACTATCAAAACTAATCAGGGATACGCCTTATCATAATGAACCTACATCCAAAATTCGAAGCAAATCGGTTAATTCTGCATAAATTCAGGTACTCACCTAATCAGAAAGAAACTACATACAAAATTTAAAGGAAATCGGATAATTTTGCATAAAATCCATTTATCTAATTTAAGGATATTAATCGCCCGTTTCCCCCTTTATATGTAACAAAAGAATTCCAAAACTAATCAGTGAAGCATCTTTTCAGTACGAATTTGTATCTAAAAATTGAATCTAAGAATTTATATCTAAATTTATATCTAAAATTTATATTTAAAAATTTATATCTAAAAATTTATATCTAAAAATATTTCTAAAAAACCCATTTATCTAAATTAAGAGGGGAAGCCGCCAGATCCTTCACCCTTTATACTTAACCAATGAATCCTCAAAACAAATCAGGGAAGCGTTTTATCAGAATGAACCTATATTCAAAATTTGAAGCAAATCAGTAAATCTGCATAAAAACTCAATTGCCTAAATCAAGGATGGGAGTACTCCTATTCGTACTTTTATGGTTAACCAATGAACATTCAAAGCTAATCATGGAAGCACCTTATTATAATAATCCTATATTTTCAATTTGAAATCTCATAATTCAGCATAGAAAACCCACTTATCTAAAATAAGAGGGGGATTATCTCCTGTGAAACCCTCCTTATACTTATTCAATGAATTCCCAAAATTAATCAGGGAACTGTCTTATCACAATAAATATATATACTTAAATTTAAAGCAAATCGGGTATTTTTATGATGAGTTATTGTGTTACATGGGTACATTACATACAGAATGAGCGGACACACAAACTCTCAGGATTTGATAGCTTGTGAGCTAAAAGTTATGAGATTAAATTTTATTGGTCCAGTGCCAATTGAACATTTACATATTGACTTTAACAAAAATATTCTGTAACTTGTTTATTTAAATATTCATTGAAATTAAATTTAATTGGTTCGGTGCCAATTGAAACTTTACATGTAAACATTAATAGAAACATTCTGTATTTTATCTATTTTACTAGTTTTCCGTTCTTCGTGATTCGATTCGATATGAAATGTACTAGATTATAAAGTTCTTTCTCTTAAACATGATATATTTTCTGATAAAATATAATTTGCTTTCAAATTATATTTAAATTCAACTTCTAAAATAGCTACAGGCAGTTGAATTTGGAGGTTGAAAATTCAGTATTTTAATGAATATTTACTTATTCATAGATAGAGATTTGGTTCGGATATAAAGCCATCTATTGCATTAAGAGTTTGCCATAAAATTTTCATTAAAATAAATTATTTATACCTATTTCAAGATTTATTTGATTATGTAATATTCTGTTAAATAATTTCATAAAATGAAGCAAAAATGCGTCATATTCTACAAATTAACCTACATACATCAATAATATATTTGCTGTCTATTTTATATCTGCATCCAATATTATTTTTTTACGGACAGGGAAGGGAGGTTCCGACGAAATTTTTTTTTTATAAAAGTATATATCCTCATGAGAAGAACATTCTGTAATTTTTTCAGATTTTTCGGAGTAAGCCCGTATGGAGACCTTCCTTGTAAGAAAATTTATTTATACAAAAATAATAAGACTCCATCTTATATAAAACGTAATCAACATCGCAATTTACCATGGGAAAGCACTGAAAGAATTACAAATTTTTTTAACAGATGTAATTTTTTTAATAGGTGAAAAAAAATGTCTGGGCCAGGATTCGAACCAGGGATGTATTGGCTGAAGCCGCCAATGCTCTTCCAACTGAGCCATCCCGGACGAATTCTGGACGATGGCTCAGATGGCTCGTCTGGGATGGTTGAGTTGGAAGAGCATTGGCGGCTTCAGCCAATACATCACTGGTTCGAATCCTGGCTCAGACATTTTTTTTCACCCCTTAAAAAAATTACTTCTGTTATAATTAATTTACCGATTTGAATAATCGTGTTTAAAATTAAGCTAAGATAATTTCGTATGCAGCGATTTTCTGCAGTTCCAAATATTGACGTTCGATTTATTCTGTTGAGCTGATCCATAGTATCAGACCAGATTCTGTGATCGTTGAGGTCATTTAGGTGAAAATGTCCTCCAGAATTCGTCCGGGGTGTCTTAGTTGGAAGAGCATTGGCGGCTTCAACCAATACATCACTGGTTCGAATCCTGGCCCGGACTTTTTTCACTCACTTGGAAAATTTACATCTGTTATAATTAATTTACCGATTTGTATAATCGTGTTTAAAATTAATCTACAGATTATTTATTTAACAAAATGAATAAAACTTTTGTTAATATATTTTAAACACTTTCGAACAAAGTTAAAAATAATTTATTCATTCAGATTGTATGTCCATCTATCCACGTTCAAAATCCCGCAAATATACATCGATTCTCATGCAATTGATAAATCTTATTTATGGTCACCAAAAAGCATGTTTGTTTTTGTTACTGTATATAAAGAATGCTGGATTAATAGTTCATTTACAAAGATACCCAAAAGAATTCCATTACGTTTTGGTATGTGGGAAAAAAATCGTTTGCACAGTATTTTAATCAAGTAACACTATTTCAAATTATTGTAACTGGTATAAATACCGAATTTTACTACAAGATAATTAGGATAATATTTGTCTGTTATTTACAGGGACCCTTTTCAAAAATGTATAACAATACTGTCTTTGAGTAATGATAGCTGGATGTACATTTTAAACTTCGGTATACGTTTTAAAATTTAAAAAAAGTTTCTGCATTTTAATTGCTGTATACAAATTTTATACATATATGCAGGGCTGAACATAAAAATTTCCGTTCTAATTTTCTTGTCAGCGGAAATTGCTGAAGGGGAATTTTTAACAGAGGAATAGGTATTTCCCAACTAAACTAAATTTTAGCATCGATGTAGTTAATAGACACAAATCTATGCATCATATACAGGGCTGCTATAAGAATTCGGATAAGTTTTCAGCTGTAGATGGAGACTTCTGAAATTGTTTATCAAGTGTGTTATGCGTTTCCATATAGTTAATCAAACATAATATTATAACTTGCTAAACGATGCAATTTTGTACATTACTCTGAATAGGTTGGAAAGTTATTTCATAATCTGTCCTTTAGGAAACATGATTTTTTTCTTTTCTTTAGGTTTTGATTTGATTTTTGTAAAATTTGAAATAACTCGAAAAAATTCTGCAATGATACATTAAATTTTGAACGATTGATTTTGGTAGCTTTTGCGGTATTGTATGAGGACAGGCAGACGGAAACACCAGCCAACGATTATAATTGCTATGTACTTACACTGGTAAAAACAATTGAAGGGACAAATGTTTTTTTTTTAAACGAGCAAAATAAGCTATGCCTATTCGCAAATAAGGTATCAGATGATAATTAAGCTCATTACGGACACACCAGCTGCGCAGTGGTCTGCGGTGCCATAAGGTAGTAGCGCTGCGATCGCTTTGGTGCCAAGGTACTTCGTTTGCTCTCCGATGTTTATAGCGTGAGGACGTTTTGAATGCTCGTAGATGCAGCCAATCTTTGCTTTTTTAATTTCTTTTTAAACCTATCGGTAATATAGCTAGTCGTCATCGTCTAGATGACGCAACAAGATGGCGGACTGTTGGAAGACTCGAGGCCGGCCAATCACAAGTTACATGATGTAAAGAGCTCTGAGTTCCGAGAAATGCAGTCTCCACTCTGTAGCAACAATTCACAGAGACAGGAACAGTGGTCTGTCGACCTGGTCAAGGCCGTAAGAGAGCAACAACGCCGGCTGAAGACCGTTATTTGAGAGTTTTAGCTAAAAGAGATAGCTCCGCTACAGCGACACAACTCTCTCGTCACTTGTATAATACAGCAGGAACACTCACGGATAACACTTACCCAGTCACTTAATGTAGGTGGCCTGTATGCCAGACGCCCTGCAGCCTGCATCCCTTTGAGTAGGAACCACAAAAAGGCTCGCCTAGCATGATGCCGAGAACACCTATCTTGGACAGAGGATAATTGGGAGCAGGTAATCTTCAGTGATGAGTCACGATTCAGTCTGGACAGCGACTCGTGACGCTTTCTCATATGGAGAGAACCCGGGAGTCGATATCGGCCCTCTAATATTGTCGAAAAGGACCATTATGGTGGAGGTGGTTTGATGGTCTGGGCAGGTATCATGGCAGACGGGCGTACCGATTTCCATGTGTTTCATAGAGGTACTCTGACAGGTCAACGATACAGGGACGAGATTCGTACACCCTATGTGAAACTTTTTCGCGGAACATATGGACAAATTTTCATTTTTATGAACGATAACGCCCGTCCGCATAGGGCTCAGTTGGTAGACGAATACCTCGAATCGGAGGATATTCAACGAATGGAGTGGCCCGCGATGTCCCCTGACCTTAATCCCATCGAACACGTGTGGGACACCCTTGGATGATAAATTGCAGTTCGAAGACCAGCTCGAACGACTATCGATGCGTTCAAGAGTGTCTTGCAGCAAGAGTGGGTGCGGCTGCCACAGGGATTGATAAAGATACTGGTAAACAGTATGAAACGACGATGCGAGAGTTGTGTAGCTGTTAAAGGCGACCACACGCCTTATTAGACATGTTTTCCTCTGATTGCCAGAGTGTAGGCCGTCTGCTGTTCTGGGCATTTGTCCAATTACCTTATTTTAGGGTTCAGGTTGCGCCCATTTTTGTGTTTTCCATGCATTAGTCTTGTATCGGGTGATATTCTGGGCAATTTTGATTTTATTTTCTTTGTTAGTTTTTTTTAAATTGCAAAAAAACCATCTGTCCCTTTAATTCTTTTCACCAGAGTATATAATATCAAACGCACTTAATAAAAACTGTATTTTTATTTGAAATTTCTCATGTCAGTCTGACATTTAGAGGTTCAATGTAAGAAACAGAAAAAGGAAACACCGGTTTTGAAGGGGTTAAAGAGATAATGCATGTGATTAGGTACACAAAAGCCAGCATTGTTAAAATTTCCAAGAATTCTTATACAAGTTTTTATATTTTTGTAACCGACAATATCAAATAAAGAAAAATTCTGTTTCTAACAAACGTGTATAATAACTAAAGATATCAATTTCAATACAGTCATTTAGGGTAACTTTGACCAATCAGGATATATTTGGGCCATGAGAGAAAAAAAAAAACAAGTTGGAAATTGCAAGTGAAGCTTAGCAAATGAGGTGCGTTCGTACGATAACAAAATTTTAAAAATATCGCTCTCATATATCAGCCTTTTAAAATTGTAAATAGTTAAATACAATTAAAATGCGCATCAAACAGTGTTTCTCTATACCATTATGTAATGGAATGTTTTTTGTGGCCTTGTAAATCAGTAACAAATGTTCTTAGCACCATAGATTCTGCTAAATGTATATTATAATATGCCCTTTATAGATGCATGTCAATTTTATTATGTTCGAATGCGTATAACACTATTAAAATGCATTTGAAACATTTTTCCCCATTGACCGTAATGTAACGGAATACTTTTGATTGTCCCTGTAATTGAACTATTCATCCGATTTTGATAAAATGTGAAATAACTCGACAAAATTATGTAATAATTATGCATTTTAAATTTCAAACGATTGAAATGCATTTGAAACTTTTTTTTCTCATTGACCGTAGTGTATTGGGATGCTTTTTGTTGTCCCTGTAATTGATCTATGCATCCGATTTTCATAAAATTTGACATGACTCTACAAAATTATGTAATAATTATGTATTTTAAGTTTCAAATGACTCTATTGGGAAGTTTTTGCGTTGTTATATGCGGATGGTCGAACAGACGGGCGGACTGAACGACAACTATACATGCTATGCATTTACTTAATTACGAACGCACCTAATAAAATGATTCTTAAAAATAAAACCCGTGTCATATTAACTTTTTTTTTTTAATTGAAGCTGGTATCAGTTCGGCAACTCATTGGAAATAATTAGCCAAGTTTCCACCATGACAGAATGGATCAAAGTTTCGTAAAGATGGAGCAAATTTACCTTGATTTAGAAGAAAATTACCCTGATTGACACTATATTACTTTCTCTACATTTAGCACAATTTTAACAAATTTAAATGAGATTTATAGACACACATATTCAAGTGTCACTTAGAGCTTCAGTTATTTTTTTAACAACAAACTAAGCAAATAAACATTTATTTAAATGATAGTTTTTGATTCAAAATATTTTGGCTGCCGTGAATGACATATGAAAAATAAAAATGTAAAAAAATATATTATAATTTTGGTAAAACATATGAATTTGAAATGCATTTTCTGCTTAAAGAATATCTGACTGATGTTTGTAAAAATTGATATTTTCGAACATTTTTTTGTGTTATTTTGTATATATTTTTTAGAATAAATCATAAAATTCTTCAAAAAACTCAAAATATATAAATAAATACTTAAAAGGTGTTGCAAAAAGATATTACCTATTTATTATTTTACCTTAGATCTTTCGAATGCGCTGGCATCCATTTTCAAAGGAATATAAAAGCAGATAATTGATTAGAAGTAGGAAACGTAAAAACCTTTTTTACGTTTTATAAATTATTTTCTTTTATATTCCTTTGAAAATGGATGCCAGCGCATTCGAAAGATCTAAGGTAAAATAATAAATAAATAATATCTATTTTTGCAACACCTTTTAAGTATTTATTTGTATATTTTGAATTTAATAACAAAGTGTAAATTTCCATAAAGACACTGGTATCAATACAGTGATTTGATTAATTTAAAAAAAATAATAATTGCTTTTCGAAATTTTTAATTAGTGTATAATTTTATTCAGCCAATTTTTAATAAGCAAATGGAAAAAATAATGGAACAAGTGCGAGAATTACTCGAGCACAGTGAGTTCTGCGCAAAAAATATATTAATTAGTAAATGTGATTTTTAAAAAAATCGTCGAAATACAGAAAGTTATATAGGCTTTAAAAGACGATGGCAGAATAGAACAAAACAGCATACGTCTGCCTCATTACCGATAATGTTTTTCGGAAATCATTATCAGCAATCAGTTTATCCTTCAGCGGCGAGAGGTACCTCGCGTGCCCTTTGCGCCCGCATCTTGCTGAGTTCTCATAAAGTGAAATATTTCGGCAAACAGTGTAACGGCAAAAATTTTCGTATAAGTTATGTGACTTCAAATATTCCCTATACTTTTCTGCTAGGTTTAAATAATCTTCCAGTATCCGTAATTTTTTTAATAATTTCAATCTCTGTAGTTTCGGAAATAAAGCGGGCGGGAACATATATTTTCATTATTTTATCTGCGCTATCCATAAAAATATAAGGGCCGCCCAAATAAAAGTAGATCCGCGATCTGAAGAGAAAGATTAAAGTGCATGCTCTTATAGTAAGCGCAGAGGCCATAGAATGCATGCGATATCGTCATATCCCGCCAGCTGCATGTATAATAGCATGGAAGCAGGTTAAAAAGCATCGTTCGCTTTATGGTTGCCTCCAAACGATGTCAACGCACAATCGTGCAATTGGCTTTACAATATGGCTATACAATATAGGGTGAGCATAAATTATTTAGCGCATTTCGAAGATCTATAAAACAAAAACAAATTATTGTACTAACCCGATTTACAAGCATATTTCAAACAGTTTTATTTTTATAAATCCATAAGTTGTACATGAGCTCCAGGCATTTGAAATATTTGTCCCTGTTGAATTTCATGCCACACGTTGTTGAGCCTCTCAGCCGTTATTATTCCTGAATAACCTCAGAGATTCCTCGTTTTAGTTCATTAATGTTGGGAACATTTGTTCCGTACACCCGGTTTTTGACAACCCCTTCCCCTCAAAAAAATGTGGGTGTTATGTTGAATGACCGTGGTGGACAAAGAATCGGTCCAGATCTACCAATCCACCCTCTGAGAAATTCTTTCTGCAGGTAATCTTTAACAATGGTACCCAATGTGATGGTGCGCCGTCTTGCTGGAAATAAACTTGTGGCTGAAAAACAAACTCCTTTACCGCTTCCGTGTTTTGCCTGTACCACGTGTTCAGGGCTCCCAAATGGTCCACAAACTGAACACCAGTATTTTTTAACAACAAAATTTCACAGTAGGTTTCTGCAACATTTGGGCTAAAATTAACCTCCGAAGGGGTTTTGAAGCAATTTGCAAGAAAAGTCTGAAACGAAATTTTTTCTAATAAAATATTGATGTCCAGTTGGCGGACCATTTGGGAGCCCTGTACGGGCAACATGTATTTGTCAATCACGATTTACTCGTGTCACCTATAGACATCCATACTCCAATCATAAATTTTAGTGTCACCAGCAACATTTTATTGTAAATTTCGGATTAATCCGAGTATTTTTCTGATTCAATTAGAAAAAAATTTCAATTAAAAAAAAATCGCCGAAAAACGATTAAAAGTTCTTTAAAAAATATAAGAAAAAATACACATTATTTGAAAGTTTTTTTTTCAAAAATATTGATCAGTTATTACTAGATCAGATAATTAAATCGTTCTCGCATTTGAACAAATGTAGCGATTGCTACATTCATGTGTTTTTGTTTTATAAAACTTTACAATACGTTCAATAATTTGTGCTCACCTTTTATTTTAAAACCCTAATTGTGTACATATGATACGCACCATAAATAATCGACTTTTAGCGCAAAATTTGAAATCTATTATTTTTTTCTTAGTATTTTTCCCATCAATAAACCAATAATATAGATTCCAATATATATATATACACTCACACTCACACACACACACACACACACACACACGCAGACAGAGCGATTTGTTATTTTATTAGTATAGATTTCATTAGTTTTTCATCGTAATTTTAAAATGAACTTTGCAGATTTTTTAATATGATGGAAAATAGCTGAAAAAGAGATTTTTTACTATTTTGCATTTGAAAATTGATAATGTTGATGTGAAGTATATAAATTACTGCTTATTTTAAATATGAAAAAATATCAGTATTCTTATTTATTTATTTATTTTCGACATTTCTAAAATGATTCCTTTTAACACCCCAATAAATATTTGCAATTTCAACATTGAGTAGCACTTGAAATAATTAATGTTTCAGCTTGTTTATCACAATAATTGACATAAAACTACACGTTTGCATATTTTTTCATGCTGTAGTTTTCTTAACACTATTTCTACCAATATCAAATCCCACCTTTTAACAAATTTCGATTCATTGTTTTTCTTTCTTTTTTTGTGATTTTTAGATTGAAATAGTTAAAAATATTTTACATAAATTGAAGAATTTTTTAAGCGTATTACATTCAAAAACTACTGTTAGCAAAAACAAAAAAAATAAAAAATTTTAAAATGTATCATTTGATAGCTGTAGAAATATTGTTAATATAAGAGTAGATTGAAAAAGTCAAAAGATTACTTCACATACATAAAAGAAAATAGGAGCATTTGCTACTTTTTTTTTTTTTTAATTTTTTATTTCATTTTTCAAATAGCATTAAAACTTATTGTACAATTTAGAATCGAAGTAGTTTGAATTTGTTTAGGTATTTATGTGTTGCAGCGATCTCTTGAAAATGGGTTGCCAAATTATAGAGCACATAAGACTTTGTAATAATATATATTACAATTATACGTTTCATAACATTTATGCTCATTTGCAGTCATCATATGTGAAGCATACCTACATGACTTGTGTTTAAGATGTATACGATGACAAAGATACATAAATATATCGAACATAAGACGTAAATATTACTTATATAAGGATGTTTGTGAGGCATGACAAGTGTTTGGAATGTATACATGAGAACGTGAGTTTTAAATTTTAAAAAACCGATTTTTTCTATCAATCTTTTCTATTAATGAACCTACATCGAAAAAAACATTATAATGTGCATAAAAAAAGTTTTATCGTGTATTTCTATCAATGTAAAACCACGCTTTATAATGAAAAATATTGGACACAGTTAGGTTTTTTCGCGATTTTCTATTTTTTTTTTTTTAAAGATAAGGCGAGCTTCGAAATTTACGTCCTCATATATACTATACGGTCTAAGCTTTGACCGTGTGGTATAGTCAGTCACCTAGGTGACTTCGCCGGTTTTACCTATGCCGGAAGTCTGCGATTTTTAACATTTTGTTAAATATGTAGAAAAATACACGAGGAATTATCCTGAAAATCTTAGTGTGTAAATATAACAGTATATGCCACGCATTTCCGTGAAGATTTTCATCAAACTCCACAGGAGGCTGTCAACAAATTGAAAAAGAAAGAACATCCTTTGGATTACCCTGTCAAAACTAATGCAGCAAAAGCGTTCAAAATATAGATTATAATTAAGTGGCTTATTGTAATAAACTGTCTTCATTTTTATGTGGCTAGCATGTATATTCGTAGAGAAATTGCGATTTTTATAAAAAGAGTCCCAAATTTTGACAAATTTTTTACTTATAATTTTCAGATTTCTGAATATAAAATAATGCACTTTTATGAAACTATGAGAAGAAACATTGTACACAATACCTTGTAATCAGAATTAAAAAAATAATAATAATTGTATGAAAAATAAATAGGTTTACTAAAAATTTTTTCACTGCGCATCTGTGAACACTATCAAAATTTTATTTGCATATTGTGTTAGCTATATGTATAGAGCAACTTTTGTGGAAGTCTCAAAAATATACCTTGAAAATTCTGAATGTGATTGTAGATAGAATAAGCTTAAAATCCGTTATTTTCAAAATAAAGTAAAAAGATGAGGGGCTCTATCCATATATACATTGATTAGTGCCAATATAGAATACACAATGTGGCACGCACTATTATATTTCGATACAACCCCCCATTTGTTTGCTTCATTTTAAGAACAATAGATTTTGAGCTTCGACGATCACTTTCAGAATTTTCAAGCTATGCTTTTGAGATTTTCAAAAAATTTGTTCTATACATTTATCTATCAAAATATGGAAGTGAAATTTTGATAGCGTTCACGCATGCGCAGTGAAAAATTATTTAGTAAACCTATTCATTATTTCATACAATTTTTATTATTTTTTAATTCTGATTACAAGGTATTATGTAAAATGTTATTTGTCATATTTTCTGGAAGGATTTTTTTATATATATATTAAGAACTCTGCAAATTATAAGCAAAAAAACGTGAAAAATTTGGATTTTTTTCTTTATAAAAACGCAATTTCTCTATGAATATACATGCTATCCACACAAAAAGGAGCACAGTTAATTACAATAAACCACTTAATCATAATCTACACTTTGAACACTTTTGCTACATTAGTTTTGACAGGGTTATCCAAAAGATATACGTTCTTTTTCGATTTGTTGACGGGTCCAAATTGAAAAAATGTTCATGGGGGGAAAGGGAAAAAATGTTCATGATAATATATGGTCTGTACTATTATGTTTACACACGCCTGCAGTTGCAGGGAAATTTTTCATGTTTTTTTTCTAGATATTTAACAAAATATCTAAAATCGCAAGTGGCCGGTCACCGTTCGCCATATAGAGTATATTTTTATATTATGCATATATATATTTCAAGATGATTTTGGCTACATCATAACTGCAACTTTGGTGTAAATCCCATTTTCTCTGTCCATCGTATCTGTATCAACTGCGTCTACTGTATTATAATCGCATGTATTATTTATAGTGAATAATACCATGCAATTAAAATGCATAAAATGTAAGTACTTAATATCGGTTTTCCTTTTTATATTTAATATTTTTTATAGTTGTTGTGTAATTAAATAATCACTAGTGACTTAGCGTTCAAAATGCGTATTAAAATACTAAATTAATTTAATTCAGTCACTAGTAATCAATAATCTTTCAATTCTATCATCAATAATCCTTATAATTTAAAGATTACAAAACATATACTATGTATAATGCAAGAATATATATATATTATGTAAATTTTATTTGATTATGTTTTGAACATTTAAGCAGAGATATTTCATTAGTAATTTTAACAAATATTGCTGTTAAATGTCATGTAATTTGATAAAAGAATAATTCTTTATTAATTTTAATACAATTATGTTAATTATTAAATAAATCACTTGTAATTTTTCCAACAGAATTAAAAGTATTTTGGCCTAGGTTTGAACCGGGATTTTTTATGAGAGCTGCCAATGCTCTACTAATTGAGCTATCGTGGATGAATCTGTCGGACATAATTCAGCCAAAGAACTAGAATTATACTAAATAAAGCTAACTAATGCCAGACTGGCAGCTTACGCTAAAAGTCCCTGGTTTGAATCCTGCCCTGGACGCTTTTTCACCCATCTGGTCAAATTATATTAAAGGAAAATTCTGCTTAAACGTTATTGTTAAAAATACTAGCTGTGGAGCCTTACATGTGCGATGATAACTTTGGAAGTTAAAGTGAGCAAAAGCTTTCAAAGAGAGTGCAAAAATATAATTAGCGCAAACGAAAAAAGTTTGTAATAATTTATTTTAAAAAGAAACAAAAAATATGGGTTTTTTTCACTCTGTACATCGCAACAAATGAAAAAAAATCACCATTTTATCAGTTATAAATACAGTTAAAATTATGCCATTTTCAGAATATGGAGAAAAAATCTATATGAGTTTCCAAAAAGAGGAAATTCTAAATAAATTGAAAATAACACAAGCTGCTACACTTGTAAGATGGTGTGAAAGAACTCTAACTTTTAACTTAATTTAAAAAAACAGTCTCCATATTGTCTATACTCAAATTATACATTCCTGTTCATAAATTATGAATGTATGATTTTCGGACTTCAAACCAACTCTAACAAAAAGATAACAGATTATAATTTAAGACTACCGTGTTTTTTGTAAATTAGGCATATTGTGATTTGTGGTCTTGTTTGTAAGTCAGTTAAAAAAAAAATAATAAACGCCAAGTATTACATGAGTTTGTTCTTTATGCAGTTTTGTTTCGTAACCATAAAAACATTATTTTTTTCACAATTTACATGTCAAAGCATAAAATAAAGCTATGTACACAAAAATCTGTGTATTTTAAAAATTACACAAAAGTGTGTGTTTTGCATGTTTCGCATGCATATGTGTAAGAACATAATATTAACACATAAATCTGCGTATTCTGCATATAACACAAAAATGTGTGTATGTTGTATATTACACAAGATTATGTGTATGTTCCTATTACACAAAATATGTGTAAAAGTAGAATATTACACAAATATATGTGTAAAAATATTGCACAGAAATATGCGTATTTCAGTGCAACTTACACTTTAAAGTGTGTATTTCAAGAGTTATCAGATAACTTTTACACATTTGGACTTATCATCAAATTACACATAAAAATGTGTATTTTGAAATTTACACATTTGGCGTATTTTACACACCAAATTACACACATAGACATGTCGTTTTTGTATCATCGATTTACACATTTTTGTGTGTAAATTTACACATTTATTTTTTACAGTGTAGTATAATATCATTAAATATTTCCAAACGAAACTAAATTTCAATAATCATCTATTTTCAATCCGAGATTAAAATAATTTATCAGTTTCGAAACTAAAACAATAAATTTCATAACGAAACCAAAACATTCTATTTATTTATTTTCAAACAATATTCCATGCAAATTTATAAATTAATAATCAAATTGGTCTTACCTCAATCTCTCGTGGCCGCGAATTTCAAACCCGTCAGATTCGCCAGATAAATTCTTTAAAAGCTGTATCTGCTCTCATTATTTCCAGAGAAATTTTTTTTTTCATATTCCTTAATGCGTGAAATGGCGTTTCATAAACAGCTATATTCTAGCATAAACGATCAGGTCTTGGGGCACCATGAAGAGAAAATTATTCCAATCTCAGAAGGTTTTCTTGTTCCATAATAAGTTTATTCAAAATATGATGAAATATTTACAAATATGTACAATACCAGACATTCTGGTATTTCCACTAATATTCAATTAATATAAAATTCCAAAGATCCATTAAATTCCATTACTCTCATAATAAACTAAACTAAAAACATTCCAAAACACTGGTCGTCAAGACAACGAAACTAGTTGCCACTTAGCATCATATAAATACATTATAAATACATCGCTCGCTCGCAGACGAGAAACAAACGTCACTTTCATCGGAGGAGATTTCGCAACAGTTCGAAATGAATTTTAACGGTGTTAACAATTTCCAAAAATGTGAAAAGTGCTTATGCATTCGTTTGTCAGTCCGTCTGTCCGTCTGTCGGTCTGTCCGCGCTCTAACTCCTGTAAAAACACTCAAATTGCCCTGAAAATTTTTCACGTTATTGATTTTTACCCTAGCACGAACTCTATTGAAAATGACATATCTACCATGATTAGTTTATTTACAGGGAGAGTCAAAGGTTTTCCATTACATTACGGCCTATGGGGAAAAATCGTTTCAGAGCCATTTTAGAGATGTTACACCCTGTCAAACATTTTAAAATTTATATACATTTAAGAGGTGCACTAAAATATGCAATCTATAAAATATGCGGTGAAAATATAGCTATTATTCATTTACAGGGTCACACAAAAAATTCCATTAGATAATATCACAGACGGAATAGTGTGCGACATGTTTTAAATATATTAAACTGTTTCATGTATAATAAAATTGATATATGTCACCGAGGCTTAATATAAATTATACGATACTGCCTTGCATAATATGAAGTACATTGCATTTATAGGGACACACAAAAAATTTCATATAGTGCATTTTTTCCGACGTACTGTATATGTTTCCGATCATGGTTGATGGATGGATGTAATGCATTTTAATTATTATATATGCGTTTAAGTTTCACTAAATCTTTGAAAATTATATGGTGTGTATAAATGTTATAGTTGATATACAGGGCTACCCAAAAGAGCTTGCCAACGTTACTGAGTATAAGCGTAAATTACCTAAGGTGGTTTTGTAATAAGCTATGTATTTTTGTGCTAACTGCATTCAATTTACAAAGAAATGCTTGCAAAATATGGATAAAATGATATACAGGGCCACGCAAAGAATGGGGGTACATGGAAGCCTATGAATGATAATTTATAAAAATGTGGTTTCAGTTGTTTTCAGAGTGTTTTGGTTAAAAATGAATTTTAACTTTTTACTGACGTGTAATAAAGGTACAAGGTAATCTAAAGGGCTGAACAAAAGTTTTCAAGTACGTTTCCATCAATTATTATAAATTGCTGTAAACAAAATTTCAAATTATTAGGCATTTTTTTGCTAAACTAAATTTTCCAATTATATTGTATGTATATCAACTGACAGATCAAATAGAGGACTGTTCAAAAGTATTGGAATACATATTTGGCTATATACCCTTATTTTTCTAATTAACGAAATTCTTTTAAAGATTTCATAAAGTGTTGGAAAGTGCTTCATAATCTATGCTTAACGCATGTTTTTTTTTTTTTTTACTTGTTTCTTCTTAAACTGACTTCTTAACTTCTTAAACATTTAAATCATGTATTATTCATCACGGTCATCATGTTTTTAATTATTATTATTATTATTATTATTATTATTATTATTATTATTATTATTAATTTATTTATTTATTTGCTTAAATTGACGTTTAAATCATGTAGCTATTTTAAAGGGGAACAGGAAGTTTTTTTTTTTTCATTTTGTTTTGTTTTCAAAATCTAGTTTTCAAACAGTGTTATGGAAATTACTTCTTGTAAAAATACGTTTTCCTTCATGATGGGTGTTTTCACCATTTCTTTAGTGTTATAAGCCAAGAAACGTAAAATATAAATTGTTGAAACTTGGAATATGTCCTGTTTGTTTGTTGCATTTTAATTTTGATTCAGCAAATTTGAAAATAATATATGTAGTTTTGAAAATATGATGTTTTTTAATTGCAAAATTTTTTACAATTTAAATATTTTTAATTTGTATTTAAATTAATATTTTTAATGCGCAATTAAAATTAACGCTATATATATTTCTGTTTATTTACATGAAAAAAAATTGCAATTCTACAGATAATATTTCGAGTTATAATGATTTTAAATTACATCACCTTTTTTGCAAATTTTAAATTTTTAAATTAAAAATATATTAAGTGATTTTGTTATAAATCACATGGTTAACCATCCCAGAAGTTTTCAGAATTTTAACGCAATAATGTGTTCCGAACTCGTTTAAGACATCAAGTTTGACAAATCAACATTTTCCAAAAAGTATTTCTTAATACAGGACTGCCAGAGACGACTATTTTTTTAATTCTAACTGACACCACTTTTTAGGTGAGTTCGTAATTATGTAAACACGTAGCCCCAATAGTTGATGTTCCGTCCGTCCATCTGTCCGCATGTAACAACGCAAAAACTATCCAACTGAATAGTTTGAAATTCAAAATATATAATTATTACATAATTTTGTCAAGTCATTTCAAATTTTATTAAAATCGGATGCATAGATCAATTACAGGGACAATCAAAAATATTCCGTTACGTTACGGCCAATGGGGAAAAATGTTTCAAATGCATTTTAATGGTGTTACACTCATTAGAACATAATAAAATTGATATGCATCTAAAAAATACATGTTATAATATACATTTTTCATAATCTGTGGTGCAAAGAATATTTGTTATTGATTTACAAGACACTCAAAAGTATTCCATTGCATGATGGTATAGAGAGGACATTGTTTGGTGCTCGTTTTAATTGTAATTAACTATTTGCAATTTTATGAGATTGATATATGAGAGTGATATTTTTAAAGCTTCGTTATCGTATAAACGCACCTCATTTGCTACGCTTCACGTGTAATTTCCAAACTTTTAAAAACAGAAACCCGTAAAAAACACTGGCAACATTTGCAAGAAAGATATACTTCAATATTTATATTAGAAAAATAGTGGTACGAAAGGAATATAAAAATAGTCACCTGTGGCAGCCCCGATAATAGTTCAAATTCTTGATGTTTATTTTTCCAGATACATTACAAAGATAAGTTTAAAAATATTTTAAATTTCTTATTTCCATAAGTTTCTTTTCCCAAGTTTTGAAAAAGTTAATATATAATTTTCCCAAAATTCAGCTCAGGAATAAAATATATTCAGCATGGCTCAGCAATTTTTTCACAATAGTAAGATTTGTCAGTATGTACATTATTCGACTTGCTATTCTAGTTCATTCAAAGTACTGCCTAGACATTTTTTGAAATACTGCAGCTTTGAATTCTTTGTCATGCTATACCGATTTCTTTCAAACTATTCTTAGCCTTATTTAAATAATACAGTTGAACAGCGTATTGAAATTGCATCTTGTTAACTTATTTTTAAAGGAAAAAAGTTTTGATTTTGAAAGGTTTACAAAACAAATATTTTTTTTTTAAGCAACACGCCATGAGATTTGTCAATCTTTACTACAGCTTGTTAATTTTGAAGAATTTAAAGGAAAAGAAAATGTAAAAAATTCATATTGTTTTGAATACCGTTTTAACTCAGAGCTGTATTTTCATGGAAATAAACCTATTAGGAGCTATTCCATCTCAATTCAGGCAGACAGTACTGATATCCGTCAATTCACCATCACAGATTTTTTTTCAAAAAAATTCAGTAGTTAGAACTAAGTGATATATAAAATTTCCTAAAAGGATTTTTCCCTAAAAAATTTATTTCTCTGATTACAGTACTTTAAAGTTCATGATAAAATTGACAGTTTTCAGAAAAACTGAAAAACGCTTCATTTTGAAATGAACACAATACCTAACATATTCAACATATGTAGTCAATTTATTTTTTATAAACAGTTATAAAACTGAATTTTATTTTAGTATAGTTTTAAAAAATATAGTGACACTTTTACTTAATTAAAAAAATAGTTTTTAAGTACAAAAAATACAATTATTAGTGAAATTAAGATTTTTTTTCAGAATGAAAAAAACTGCTTTAAAGCTAAACATTGATGGCAATCCAAAGACCTTTAATGGGAGTTTTACAGCAAATTTTATTTTAACTCTAAGGTGCTTACAACTTTTGTAAAACAATTTTAAATTATGCAAAATTTTGTAAAATCACTACTTTTGAAATGCAATTTCTCAAAAACACCATTTTTTAAAAATCTGATAATATGCTCAATTGATACCTTGTTAGTCTCTAAGAAATACCTTACAAGCAAATCGTGTGTTTTTGCTTAGAAAATTTTATATGATTTTTTAAAGTAACATGTTGTGTGTATTTTTCAACAGACCACAAAGTCAAGCTCTTCCTTATTTAATCGAACTTGTAATGTAATTAATATTTCAAACTAAAAAATACATCACTAGTACATAATTATTACTGTTAAATTATAGCTAATCGTTTGCTTAAATTTAAAATTGCGTAAAATACAGCCAATAATAAAATTAGTATTAATCATATGTCATTTCATTCCATACTCATAAATGTATTAAATTCATCTACAGTGTGTAAAATATTTTGTTATATAGTATGGATATAATATATTAATATGCAAATACATACATAACAGAAGAATTAGGTAGTGAAGGTTTCTTAAATTAACTTCAACTCCTTATCGTTGAAGGTATGAAGTCGCTCAGATTGTCCTATTGTAACTGGTTTTTCTGTTTCTAGAAGCACATTTTCCAATGGTAATGCACATTCATATTTTTTCTTTCCAGATTCTTTTGGCCACTGGAATGCTTTAGCTATGGACCATGTTGGGTATATGCATAATACTTTAATGTCATTTAGTTCTTGTGATTGATATACCATTGATTTGTCCTAGCCACCAATTATTTTTAAAATGCATTCAATGAAATCACCGATTTGGAAACTATGTATTGAATATTGTCTTTTCATTTGGCTGAAGGTTTCAACTTTTGTCAATTCATTTTTACTTGCTCGCTCCATATAATTTTCATTATTTACAATCAGCCTATAATGTTTAGATCTAATACCAACAATAGATTTTGTATTAGCATATTCTTTCTCATTATTAGTTCTATAGGATTGAATAATATTTCTGTCTGGATGGACTGAATGTTATTTTTTAGCAGAGAAGATAGTTCAGCAAAAAATGAGACAGAATCTTGAATAGCTTTTATTGGCTCTTTTTGGAGATTAAATTTTGTTGCATAGTGCTTGCCTCACTCCCCAATAGCATCACATGCACTTTTAACATGGGCAGTACCGGAAAATATCCACTACTTCAGTACAATTTTATTTTTGTGCAAATCATAAAACTGCTACTTGTTTTTAAAATGTGCTCCAGCTCCATCTGATATACATATCTGATATATATACACAGGTGATTCTAGCGTTTGTAATTGGTAGAACTTAAATAATTCTTTTTTTACTTTTTCTATGTCACAAACAGCATGAGCTGTATCATGAGTTAATCATCAGAAACTATGATAAAACTCTTTATTTTTTCTCTAAAATATGCTGTGCAGGTAAATAACGATATCTGAGTATTCTGCCAGTGGTAGCTTTGTACTTCATTTGGCAGTAGTAGTGAGTAGTTTTCAGCAAAGTCAAAATGCATCACAAGCACAGATTTTTTTTAAGGGGTTTGGCTTATTTAATTTTATGAATAGGAATTTTTGAAGATTAGCTTATATTTATCTGCCATAATAATGTGCATATTATTATTTTTTCATTAAAAAATAATATGATAAATTCAGAGAAATAAGAAAAAGCTTGATCTTCTGGTTTTCTGAAAAAAAAAAAACTGATTGGAAAAAACCTAAACTTGAAAAAAATCTAATTCAGCTGTAATGTATGTATTTGCATATTAATATATTATATCCATACTGCATAACAAAATATTTAACACACTGTAGATGAATTTAACACATTTATGAGTATGGAATGAAATGACATAATGATCAATACTAATTTTATTATTGGCTGTATTTTATGCAATTTTAAATTTAAGCAAATGATTAGCTATAATTTAACAGTAATAATTATGTACTAGTGATGTATTTTTTAGTTTGAAATATTAATTACATTACAAGTTCGGTTAAATAAGGAAGAGCTTGACTTTGTGGTCTGTTGAAAAATACACACAACATGTTATTTTCAAAAAATCATACAAAATTTTCTAAGAAAAAACACACGATTTGCTTGTAAGGTATTTATTAGAGACTAATAAGGTATGAATTGAACATATTATCAGAATTTTAAAAAATGGTGTTTTTGAGAAATTGCATGTCAAAAGTAGTGATTTTACAAAACTTTGCATAATTTAAAATTGAATTATAAAAGTTGTAAGCACCTTAGAGTTAAAATAAAATTTGCTGTAAAACTCCCATTAAAGGTCTTTAGATTGCCATCAATGTTTAGCTTTAAAATATATTTTTTTATACTGAAAAAAAATCTTAAATTCACTAATAATTACATTTTTTGTACTTAAAATCTAATTTTTTTTAATAAAGTAAAAATGTCACTATATTTTTTAAAACTATGCCAAAGTAAACTTCTGTTTAATAACTGTTTATAAAAAATAAATTGACTTAATATGTTGAATATGTTTGGTATTGTGTTCATTTCAATATGAAGCGTTTTTCAGTTTTCCTGAAAATTGCCAATTTTATCATGAACTTTAAAGTTCTGTAATCAGAGAAATAAATTTTTTAGGGGAAAATCCTTTTAGGAAATTTTATAAATCACTTAGTTCTAACTACTGAATTTTTTTGAAAAAAATCTGTGATGGTGAATTGACATGCCCTGCCTGAGCTGAGATGGAATTGCTCTTAGGTTAGAATAGGATTTTGAGGATTGTACTTATTAAATAAAATATAGGTTGAATAAAATAAAATTATGTATTTATTTCGGACAATTATCTACACTGTGGGATATAGGCTCTAAAGGGAGGGGTGCCCTCCGAGAGGGTCTTTCTAAGGGAACCTAACCCGTATTTACGCAAGGAAATCCAAGGTTCAAAGGAAACCACGGAAAACTTCGAACGGTTAGGCCGACAATCGCGATTGAGTTCGAACCCAGCACCTACCTTCTACCAGTTTGGAGGTTAGAACTTATCGGCTACTGCTGGGGCCTAATTTTACAACAAATCATCATTCATCCTTTTTTCTATTTGTTTTTTTATTTACTGGAGCTGTATTTTTTATGCAGATATGCTTATTAGGTTAAAATATCGTTTTGAAGAGTTCATTCATTGAATAAAATATTGGCGCATGAAAAATATATATACAGACTTCAAGAAGTAGTAGCGTATTTTGGAATAACCCATCATTTGTATTTTGTTTACTTACAGTGCATGGTACAGAAACTAAAGAGTTTAATTTTTTTGTAATGTGGTTAATTCCATGAAAAATTGTCATGTCTGTCACATGCAACGATTTTTTTGCTACCAGTATTATATAACGGAAAAATGCGACTTATTTTATTGGAGATATTTCATCAGTTGAAAAGGGCGAAGCAAACTTTTCGAAAATAACGGTAGGTAACAACCGTAGAGATTTTAGCTGTGTGACAGACATGACGAATTTTCATGGAAACCACCATGTGTGTTGTAAGCTTACAAATATATTAAATTTTTAAAGATGAAGGAAATTTCTTAACATTTTGACTGAAATCTTTATGTTGAGTCGCCATAAAAAATAAAATAGCCCATCCATTTTTATTACCAATTTTACTCAATAAATAATAATAAATATAATAAAAAATGAAAATAGCCATTCTACTGAAAAATAACGATTCTTCCGATTCTTGTTAAAATGAGTTAGCATAAACAATGTCTTCAAACAGGAATTTTATCAAAATCGGGAAAATGTCAATACAAACGCTAAAATTAAGCATAATATTTGCATTTTTTTGGCTAATTGTACCATAGGTTTGCCGGCTGTGCATATTAAACGCTATCACTTTAGGGGGGGGGGAGCGAGGGTCTGGCACACGATTTCGCAAGATATCTCTAGGGGGAGGGGTTGGTTTGTCTTTTGTTATCGATATCATTTTTCATCCAGTCAAAATTGTCTCTTTTTATTAGTAGTGTGGTCTTTGGTTCAAAATAGTATTTTACCTTCTTTTAGTCTGATATCTGATTTTATGAAGATACAAAATTATTATTAAAATCACTAAATATTAACTTAATAATTACTTATTAACAAATTAATTAATTCTAAATTATACAGTATCCCTATTGTCTGAGATTCCTATTCTTCTTCATATGTGTATGTATATATAATATGTATGTATATATAATGTGAAGTATATTTGAAATGAAGCTTGTGTTACTGATAAATAAAAGAGAAAAAGAAAGAGTGTTGGCCACTTAGTTTGTTGAAAATAATTTCTATCAGTGCCCCACCCTTCCTCAGGTGGAGGCAAGTGCAACAAGACTTTATTACGATTAATTCAATTATGTTTCAAAAAGCTATTATAAAATACTTTTTAATAGTAATTATTTTTTAAAGTGTTATTTGAAATAAAGTGATATTTTATTAACCCATTTTCGGCCAAAGGTTCGTATACGAAACATTTCGATAAATATTTTTTTTTTAACACTCTGACACATTTTTTTCAAGAATTTTATTTTTCTTCTATTTTTTAAGGCTTTTGAAGACATCCATAAAATATTAGTAATTCAATTGGAGTAAACACTTTCTCTTAAAAAATTTTCAAAATACGCTAGAGTTTTAATTTGAAACGCCTTTGACAAATTCGACTTTTTAAAAATATATTATTATTCCAATTGAAATGAATTATATGTTTTTAAAATAGATTAAAGTTGCAAATTCTGTATATGAAATAAGAATAAAACAAAAGTCATAAAAATATTATTCATATTCATATTATTCATTATAAGAAATAATATTTTATATTATTATATGAAATATTATTTCTTATGTAAAATATTATTTTTCATGCACGAATCTTTTTTTGTATCTTAATGTATGTAATTTAAGCATATTTCAATAAAAATAATGCTACATTTTATAAAATTTCTGTGCTTGGCCTAAAATGGGTTAACTTCTATTCATTTGAACCAATAAATCATGCGAAAAATAAATGTAACCAGCGTCTTTATTATTCCGAACTAGAAATGATAGAGAATGGGCTTAAAGATAAATAAATAAAATAAAATAAAATAAATTACAATTTGGTAACGAGTCATTACCGGGGGAGGGGGTGAGATATGATAACGAATTATAACAGAAGGGGGGGGAGGAAGTCCAGAATTACGGAAAAGAATAACATTATATTCCAGTTATTATTCCAGAATAATGTTATATTTGCATAGCCTCTTACGAAAAGTAAAATCACTCACTGATAAAATATATGCACTTTATTACTTTTACCAATTAACTAATTTAACCACTTTATTAACTTTCTTAAATGCATATTTTAATTTTGAAATTTAAAATTTAAAATTCCTGATGTTAGATTCAACATTATTCCTTTCAGTACCAGTCTTTTATTCCTGTTTTATTTAAATTCTATATTAATCCTTTCAGGACAAGCTTTTTTTATGCCTGATTTATTTCATTTATATCACATTTTTAAAAAGTTGCCTTTAATTAAATAATATTTAATTTCAAAAATATTGTTTGTTTTATTTTTAAAAAAAGCAAAAAGTTAATCTGTTACTATTAGCAAATATTTTTGTTAACTTAAAATGTATGGTTTCAGAAAAGTGTCTTTGTTTTACAGTTGGAGCATTCCTCGGTAGTTTTTTCGCTTGGTCATGGCCTTATGATTCTAATGGAGTTTTTCTTTTTTTCTTATCTTTTACTTTCTTTTTCAATTTGTTAGACTACATGTATTTAACATGTTCTCTATAATTATTTACTCTCTTAACCTTTTTCATTTATTAATAGTTACCTTTTAATTTTTTGCCTACCAGCCGCATTTAAACAATTTTTCTTTTAACGGCTCCCTAACGCCTCAGCAACACAACTTACCTCTACACTGGATGTAAAGTTGCCACGCAACTAGGTAGTCCAATAACCTGATCACATTGTTCCATTGCTCCATTTTCAAAAATATCCCAATTGTTTAAACTAAATATTACATTTCTTTATTACTAGAGCCATGATCAAATGTTGTAAATAAAGATGATTTCGAGTCAGATTCGATGTTGGATCACAAAGAGTTTATAACTGCAAACGAACTTCCATAACTGTAGCTTTTAAGCAAAAATTAAAATTTACTTAACAGAATTAGATCATATTTTAAATTCGCGTATTTGAAACTTTTGGAAATCGATGTTTGTTAAGAAAAATATGCATAGATTCCAATTCAAATTCATTTTGGAAAAATATGCTTTTTGAAATTAATTTTCGAAAGATAATGAATTGTAACCTATAAATTTTTCAACAGAAAATTTTATTTTGTCTAAAAGATTCCAATATACAAATTAAAAATATCATCTCATTCCGTCAAAAATAACATAATACATTTCATATTAGTTTCGAAAGTTTTAAATAGTAACGTGAATTACAACTTAAGAGTTTTTGTAACGGGATTTCAATTATACACGCGTCAGGTCTGAGGGACCTAAAGTGCGTATGGTTTTCACAATCAACACAACTATTTTTTAAATTAATCTTCAACTTATTTTACTGCAGAGTTTGTAAGAATCGTCTCCAACTAAATAAGACTATGATTTTTATTTGCATTTATTGGTAACAAAGTAAAAACCATTCATACTCTGGATATACGCACATTCTCCAGGGTTAAAATAAAATGCGAATATCGCAGCGCTTGCATCCTTTTTCTTGCATGTTTTCATTAGCTGTAGTATTATGTTTTTATATGTTATACAACATTTGCAGAGTTTTGCCAAGTTTTCCGCTTTCTGGATACCAGTATTTTAATAAGGGAAGGTGGTATACCTCGGATCTATTTTTAATTTTTAATTTTTGATTAAAAAAATTACCAAAATTGAAAAAGAAAAAGATTTTATAAAAATTTATGATGTTATACACAGCATATATTTGTCTGAAATTTTTACATAAATAATTTTCATGAAAATTTTTGAATTAAAAATAAAATGTAAATAGGACCGAAATACACCACTAATGGTGTATCTTGGTATCATTAATAAGAATGAAAAAAAAAATCTTGTTTGTAACGAATATAATCAACATTTTTTAATCAAGAAATCTACATAGATAAAATTTTGATATTCATTGTTTATTAAGTTTTAAAACCTTGGTTGGTGTACCTTGGACTCAGTCCAAGTTACACCAATTTTATTAGGTTCAAGGTACACCGCTTGACACTTAAAAACAAAACTACCTATCATGATGTTAAGGTTAGGTCTAACTTTATTTAAAGTACATGGTGTAGTAGCTAAAGCAATGCTTTATTATGCACAATCCTTATTAAAAAAATTGATATGTTTCAGGATAAAAATAAAATATAAATATCTAAGAAAAATTTTCTTGTGAAAGGTAGATTTTCTTTTTGTTTTTTAAATTGTTCAATTAGTTGAGCTTCTAAACAAATGCCAAGCAATTGAAGGAGACCTCTGGTGACAAATATTTAATATAAAAATATTCTTGTTTAATGATCTAAACAAGTTACGCTAAAATTAGCATAGGTCCGAGGTACGCATATGTCCAAGGTACACCTCTCTCTCCTACAGAATCTGTTGTTTTATTTAATTGGAACATTAGGGCAATTTTAAAGAATAACATTTTCTCTGAGATTTTAATGGTGTTTAAAAAGCCGGAGATATTGAAACACAGCATTTGTCCTTTTTTTCACAAAATGCGCATAAATTATCTACTTTAAATTATCTATCTCTAAATCCTACATTAACCATTTAACTATTTTTTTACATACATTAAATTGAAAATATGTCTAAACATTTCTGACAAAATGTACTATGAAAATGCAATTAAAAAATCTAATGATATCAATAAGCTTTAAATGAGAAATCAAGCAAACTCTTTTTACCTGTATGACGTACGGGCAAATCAGTGAATAAGGCACCATGTCAAGTTTGACAAATCGCCTTTTCCCCTAAAAATGTTACATAACAATTCAAATCATTGAACTTTATTTTTCCAGATACATTACAAAAATAAGTTTATAATTGCTTTAAATTTCTTATTCTGGATACTTTTTCCCCAAGCTTTGAAAAAGTTAACAAATAATTTTCCCGAAATTCAACTGAGAAATAAAATATATTCAGCATGGCTGAGCAATTTTTTTACAAAAGTAAGTTTAATCAGTTTGCTTATTATTCGACATGGTATTTTAGTTTATTCAAAATAATGTTTAGACATTTTTTGAAATACTGCAGCTTTGAATTCTTTGTCATGCTACAACGATTTTTCAGTCTATTCTAAATATAGCCTTCTTTAAATAATACAGTTTAACGTCGTTTTGAAATTACATTTTGTCAACTTATTTTAAAAGGAAAAAAGTTTTGATTTTCAACGGTTTACAAAACCAATATTTTTGTCTATAGAACATGTAATAAGATTTGTCAATTTTAAAAATATTTGTTACTTTTCATTTGTTTAGGAAAAAAAATGAAAAAGTTGATACACTTTAAACACAATTCTAACCTAAAGATATACTTTTATTTTGGTACGTTTATAAGTCTAAAATAATAGAGCCTAGAGCTATGTTTTTATTTTTAAAAGCTCATTTGGCTACAGTAATACTTTCTTTGAAAGTTATTATTATTATATAACATACAGAGTGATTAAAAAAAGAACTAAATTATAAGAAGTGGTATCATATTTTAGTAGAAAAACTAGAATTTGGATTTTTTGTTCATGTACTGTACATCGCTTACCAGCAGGAAAAGTGACGCATCTCGTCAAAGTAAATTGCACAGAGGCAAAAGAAAATTTACATGATTTTACTATAACATGAATTTATAGCATCTGTCATTGTTTGTAAGAGAAAAAATATGCATAAAAACATACCGTAAAATGGGGTGAATGGGAACAGCGGGGTGAATAGAAACGAAACTTCTCGGTCATACAAATAAATTCATTATAAATATATGTGATGATATTTTTAATTGCCAATTTTTTATAAGAAGGTTATAACATTAAGAGTTGCGAAAATCCGTTTTGCCATGTTGGCGCCACTACTGGGGCACATAAAAAAACTGCAAGTGGATCCTCTACAACCTCATTTTTACAACGTCTTCAAAACTGTACACTGTCTATCAATAAGTATTTGGACACTTTCAATTTTTGTCATTTTGTCAAATATTTATAAATATACTTGACGGATTCTTCTGGAACTTCAGGATTATAAAAATTATGTTTGACCTCATATTTAGCAACATCCATTTGATATACAGGGCAATTAGGTTGTCGTCAAAAAATCAAAGAGTAATAGAAATATTTGGGATCACCCTGTACATGAAAATGCACGAAACTATTTATCACTGCAAAATACAAATATGTGGATGCTATACTACATGTACAGTGATTTTTGTAAGAATAGCGTGCATATTCATGGAGAAAGAGCGATTTTTTTTGAAAAATTCAAAAAACTCTGGTAGTTTTTTGTTTATATCATGTAGGGTTTTTGACCAAACTTAACGCAAATTTCAGAAAAATTAGCAAAATGTAGTAAAAAATAGAACAATTGGAATATAGATATATTAAATATTTTATGAAATATGAGTAGATGTACGAAATAACTTTTAACTATGCGCGAACGATAAAAGCGATTTTTTACATAATTTAATAGTCAATTCTATGGTATAATTCATAATAATAATAATAAAAAATCCAATCAAATATCGTGAAAATTCAAAAAGATATCATTATTATAGTAAACTGTGTTTATTTAGCTCTCTAAAAACAACTGCATGATAAGGGATTCTCCACAAACTGACATTTTTAATTAACTGAATTGTAGGAAAATTTTAATATTTGATTAATTCACTATGTAATACAATATTGTTGCTAATAAGTATCTTGATACCTGTGATAGAAAAGAAAAAGAACTTTTAATGACATTCAGAACCAAAACTAAGAAAGTGGGGGAAGAAGGGTATGTGCACCGGGCGCCAAGGCGAAAAGATGTCATAATCCTTTTTTTTTTTTTTTTTTTTTTTTCCTCTCGAGGTAAACGTGGATTTTGGCGAACTCCCGCCCCCCCCACACACACACACTCCTCATTTTTAAAGTATATATACGAAGATAATTTCTCTAATTTATAAATAGCCGATTTATTTTAAAACTTAAAATATGTAATACTGAACAACGTAATCTGCATTGTTAAAAAACCTTAAAATCATGAAACCGTATCGAAAAAAAATCTCTTTTATACAGGACCTTTATGCTATCATCATTAGATTCTTCTATGTTTTGGCTTTCCTCAGATAGGAAGATTTTAACAATATCATGCTAAACATAGACGTGAAAAAAAATCTCCAAACAAATTTACACTTGGCACCCTTTCGCCCTGGTGCCCGAGGCACATTACTTCTTCCCCCTCTCTTAGTTTTGGCCCTGAATGTGAATAAAAGCTCTTTTTCTTTTCTATCACATGTGATAAGATAGTTATTAGCAGCAATATTGTATTAGATAGTGTATTCATTAAATATTAATTTTTTTTCTAAAAGTCAGTTAATTAAAAATGTCAATTTGTGGAGAATCCCTTATCATTCAGCTGTATTTAGAGAGAAAAGTAAAAACAGCTTACTATAATAATGATACCTTTTTGAATTTTCACGATATATGATTGGATTTTTTTCATGAGTTGCACCTTAGAATTGACTATTAAATTATGTAAAAAAAATCGTGTTTATAGTTCGCGCATGCGCAGATAAAAATTATTTCACACAACTACTCAAACTTCATAAAATATTTAATTTATCTATATTCCAATTGCGCTATATCTTTTCTACTATATTTTGCTAATTTTTCTGAAATTTGCGTTAAATTTGGTCAAAAACTCTGCATAATATAAACAAAAAATATACCAGAATTTTTTGAATTTTTCAAAAAAATCGCTCTTTCTCCATGAATATACGCTCTATTCTTACAAAAATCATTGTACAAGTTGTAGAGCATTCACATATTTGTATTCCGTAGTGATAAATCATTTCGTGCATTTTCATGTACAGGATTACCCCAAATATTTCTATTACTCTTTGATTTTTTGACGGCACCCTAATTCCCTAGGGATGTTGATAAATATCAGGTCAAACATAATTTTTATAATTCTGAAGTTCTAGAAGAATCCGTAAAGTATATTTTTAAATATTTGACAAAATGACAAAACTTGAAAGTATCCAAATACTTATTGGTAGATAGTGTATTTAACTGCAGTATTTTTCGTATTGTAAACCTAAGAGTAAGGGGCTTTAGTTAATGATAGACCTGTCAACGATATGCTGTATTAAATTCTATTTATTTCTAAACTACATAATGAAAAAGTGAAAAATAGCTTGCAACATCAGAGGTTTAAGATTTACGGGGTGAATCGGAACACGTTTTCTCTCATGGTTTATTTTTTTATACAATAATGGTTTCATGTAATATCTGAAAACATATGCATGAATATGCATTGTAATAATATTTTGTTTCTTCGAACTACTTGAAGAGTTCAAAAGTGCCAATAAATTACTTAATTAAACAAAAAAGTCAACGCCCAAGCCAATAGACATGGAACACACAACAAAAGAATTTAAAAATGGCAAATTACTAAGAAAAATTGCACATAATTATTTTCTGATACCCACAACATTACATAAACATCGCAAAATGGAAAACAAATTGAAAAGAGAGGGATGCAAACAGTACTAAGGGCGGGGGATGGAGGCGTACTAGTAGATGCTATTAATACATGCAGTGATTGGGACTATTCAATAGATTCACTTACCCAATGACTACTAGTGAAGGATAACAGAGAACAGGGCTGAATTTCTATTAAATCCCAACTTCTGCAATTCAAATTCAATTTCTTAGAATAAATTTTAATTTTTCTTGAGTTCAAAGTTATTTTCTAACTTTTAAAAAAGCATATCTTTACTTGTATGTAAAATAAAGGCTTGGTTTTATACTAATTACGTGCTCCTATTCCTCCCTTATCATTATTACATATTTTTATTAACCCTATTAAAGTATGAATCAAAATAAGTAAAGATTATAACATTTGTCGGAACACCATTATAAAAATAGAATATATATACAAAAACAGTAACAAATATTACGTTTTTTCTTAAAAAGTAAAGAACGAAGCAAGACCGAAGTTTTTAATAAAAAAATAAAAGAACTAATCAGTTGTTGCTTTTTTTTTAATGTTAAAGTTGAAAAGTGTTCCGATTCACCCCCATTTTACGGTAACCTCTTCTGTTTTGAAGATAAAATAAAAATAAAAATACTTTTTCATTATTTTCTTTCCCAAGAAAAATGACATTGTAAAAGTCAGAAAAAATATCTTTTGTGAAATTTATTCTTAGGCGCTTAGTAATTTAGGTTAAAAAATATGGATCTAAAACTGCAAAACCCCTTAAAACTTTCCCCAAAATATGTTACATAACAATTCAAAATCCTTGAAGCTTATTTTTCCAGATAAATTACAAAGACTTTAAAAATACTTTAAATTTCTTATTCCACATAATTTTGTTTTCACTAGCTTTGAAAAAGTTAACAAATACTTTTCACGAAATTCAACTGAGGAAGAAAATATATTCAACAATGCTCAGCAATTTTTTACAAAAGTTAGATTTATCTGTCTGTTCAATATTCGACTTGCTATTCAGTTTATTCAAATACTGCCTAGACATTTTTTGAAATACTGCAACTTTGAATTCCTTGTCATGCTATAACGATTTTTCAGACTGTTCTAAATATAGTGTTATTTAAATAATACAGTTTAACAACGGATTGAAATTACATTTTGTCAACTTATTTCAAAAGGAAAAAAGTTTTGATTTTGAAAGGTTTAGAAAACCAATACTGTTTACACAACACGTGATGAGATTTGTCATTATTAAAAAGATTTGTTACTTTTCATTTGTTTAGAGAAAGAAAAAAAATATGAAAACGCTGATACACTTTAAATACAGTTCTAACACAGAGAAATACTTTTATTTTGGCAATCTTATTCGTCAAAAATAATATTTTCTTCCAGGGTTATATGTATTATATAATGTACAGAGTGATTAAAAAAGCAGTAAACTATAAGAAGTAGCACCAGATGTTAGATGTAGATATGTTTCTGTAGAGAAATCCAGAATTTGGATTCTTTTGTTTATGTACTGTGTATTGATCAGCCCCAAGAAAAGGGACACATCTCGACGAAAATAAATTTGCGTGACTTTAACCCTAATGACCAGACCATTGAATGTTTATAAAAAAGTATTTTCCAAAATAATATTTTTACTTCCAATTTAATAATTGAGCAATTCATCGAAGACTAAGGCTTGTAAAAACGAATTAAATTTAAAATTTTCTAGGATCTATAATTTATTTGAATATGTTTCATTTATCCCATCCATTTTCCAAATTAATAGAAAAAGCGATTTAAAAAGCGATTTTTGTTAGTTAAAATGACGGAATTCGCTTGAAGAATATAGCTTCAATCTTGAAATTACAATTCTTTATCGCTCATTGACATGAAAAGTTAACAAATTAAGATTAGAAACGTCTCCTATACTAGTCATTGTCAGGTCTTTTAGACAATGTTTAGATAATAAAAACAACGAATTTAATATCAATTAAGTTACAAAAATACATTGAGAAATCAATATAAAGTCCTAAAAATATTGTTTAAATAATGGTTCCTAATTATTTTTCTTTTGGAAAAGAAAGAGAGCAAAACTTGTATATATTTTTTAATTTACTAGTTTTTTTTTTAGAGAATGAAAAAAATCTGCAAATTCTTCATTAGAGAGTTAAATATGCCCAGACAAATAAATGTTTGCAACAGAAAATTTTGTGAAAAAATACGAATGGACTTTATCGATGAATGGGAAAAGCCACGTCACAGTAGGTATGTATCCTCGTAAAAAGACTGTTTATTGGATGAAAGGAAAACAGCGTTAAAATGTTCTTTGCGCTTATGTAATTGAGCCAATACATTTATAATTCACTAGTTTTAGTTTTAATTTCATTTCATTAAAGAAAATTAGTAATTGAGCAATTCATTGAAGACTAAGGCTCATAAAAACGAACAAAACTTAAAATTTTGTAGAAACACATGGAATAAATTACACTTCTTTTGCGCTCACTGACGTGCAAAGTTATCAAAGTCAAAATCATCTTTTCAAGTCGTCTCAGGGGCTTTACTTCAAACTAATAGAAAATATTTTTGAGTGTATGAAAAATATTTCAGATTACAACAGTGGACATGGAATTAAAAAACATTTATGCATTAATGAGGCATGATGAAAATACTTATGTAATTGAGGGAATACATTTCTAATTCACAAGTTTTATTTTTAATTTAATTTATTAAAGGAAATTACTAATTGAGAAATTCATTGAAGACTAAGACTCGTAAGAACGGACAAAATCTTACATTTTCTAGGATCTATAATCTATTTCAATACGTTTCATTTATCCCATCCATTTTCCAAATGGATAGAAAAACGTATATCAAAATGCAATCTTCCGGAGTTAAAATGGTGGAATATGCTGCAAGGAAATCGCTTCAATCTTGAATGAATTACACCTCTTTTTAGCTCACTGACGTGCAAAATTATCAAATCCAAAATCCTTTCTTCAAATCATCTCAAGGGTTTTACTTCGAACTAATCCAAAATATTTTAGATAGTATGGAAAATATTTCCGACTAGAGTATGAAAGTAGTGAATATAGAATAAAAAATTCTTATGCATGATTGAATCATGATAAAAATGCGTATGTAACTGAAGGAATACATTTTTAATTCACAAGTGTTGTTTCTAGTTTAATTTAACTAAAGCAAATTACTAACTGATCATTTGAAGCCTTTGAGCATACACATTGAAGACTGAGACTCGTAAAAACGATCAAAATTTGAAATTTTCTAGGATCATGATTTATTTGAATGCATTCCATTTATTTTAATAACGGATAGAAAATATATATATCAAAACTCAATCCTTCGGAGTTAAAATGGCGGAATATGCTTCAAGGAAATCACTTCAATCTTGAATGAATTACACCTCTTTTTAGCTCACTGACGTGCAAAATTATCAAATCCAAAATCCTTTCTTCAAATCATCTCAAGGGTTTTACTTCGAACTAATCCAAAATATTTTAGATAGTATGGAAAATATTTCCGACTAGAGTATGAAAGTAGTGAATATAGAATAAAAAATTCTTATGCATGATTGAATCATGATAAAAATGCGTATGTAACTGAAGGAATACATTTTTAATTCACAAGTGTTGTTTCTAGTTTAATTTAACTAAAGCAAATTACTAACTGATCATTTGAAGCCTTTGAGCATACACATTGAAGACTGAGACTCGTAAAAACGATCAAAATTTGAAATTTTCTAGGATCATGATTTATTTGAATGCATTCCATTTATTTTAATAACGGATAGAAAATATATATATCAAAACTCAATCCTTCGGAGTTAAAATGGCGGAATATGCTTCAAGGAAATCACTTCAATCTTGAATGAATTACACCTCTTTTTAGCTCACTGACGTGCAAAATTATCAAATCCAAAATCCTTTCTTCAAATCATCTCAAGGGTTTTACTTCGAACTAATCCAAAATATTTTAGATAGTATGGAAAATATTTCCGACTAGAGTATGAAAGTAGTGAATATAGAATAAAAAATTCTTATGCATGATTGAGTCATAATAAAAATGCTTATGTAACTGAAGGAATACATTTTTAATTCACAAGTGTTGTTTCTAGTTTAATTTAACTAAAGCAAATTACTAACTGATCATTTGAAGCCTTTGAGCATACACATTGAAGACTGAGACTCGTAAAAACGATCAAAATTTGAAATTTTCTAGGATCATGATTTATTTGAATGCATTCCATTTATTTTAATAACGGATAGAAAATATATATATCAAAACTCAATCCTTCGGAGTTAAAATGGCGGAATATGCTTCAAGAAAATCACTTCAATCTTGAATAAATTACATTTATTTTTCGCTCACAAATACATCAAGTTCTAAATCCTTTCATCAAATCTTCTCAGGGGTTTTACTTCCGACAAATAGAAAAAAAAAATCCCTGCCGGCTTGGCCTATAGGCGGAGGTAGATTTCGAAGAGTGCTCATCTAGGCAACAAAAAATAAAATATGATTAGAAATAAAACCAGTTTAACAATTCTCTTTGGCCGCTTTTGAAAATTTTTTAATTTATTTTTATGTAAGAACTGGTTTTTATCAAAGTCATCTTAAGCGAAATTCGGCTCAAATACCCATTTTGACAACATATTTTGAAATATATTCTGACTTTATTATTAAAAAATCGACCAATACGCAAATTATATAGTTCCTAAATAACAAAAAAAACTGTCAATTGAATGCTTTTGAGAGCAAAATCGAATTTAAAAATGAGTCATAAAATAACCAATTTGTTATTTGAATACATCCTCAATTCTTAAATCATGATGGCTTTGGGAAATTTTGTCCGAAGTGCTCACTTTGACAGCTTTAAAAATACATATATTTAACCTTTATCAAAAAACTAACCAATGCGGCATATTACATAGTTCTTAAATAACAAATAACTGTCAATGGAATGCGTTTGAAAGCAAAATTGAATTTAAAAATCAGTTATAAAATAACCAATTTGTTATTTAAATACATCCTCAGTTCTTAAATCATGATCGTTTTGGGAAATTTTGTGCGAAATGCCTAATTTGACAGCTTTTTTTAAAAAAATATATATTTAACCTTTATCAAAAAATCGACGAATTCTCACGTTATGTAGTTCTTAAATAATAAAAAACTGTCAATTGAATGCGTTTGAGAGCAAAATTGAATTTAAAAATGAGTCATAAAATAACCAATTTGTTATTTAATTACATCCTCAAGTCTTTAATCATGATAGCTTTGGGAAATTTTGTGCGAAGTGCCCATTTTGGCAGCCTTTTTTGAAATATATTCTACTTTTATCAAAAAACGGGCAAATCCATCACATTATATAGTTCTTATATAAGAGGACCTGTAAATTGGATGCGTTTGAGAACAAAAATGGATTTAAAAATGAGTCAGAAAAAATGCAATTTCTTATACTTCCTCAATTTTTTCAATCACCATCACTTTGGGAAATTCTGTTCAAAATACCGTTTTTGGCAGTCTTTTTTGAAAAATATTCTGATTTTATCAAAAAACTGGCTAATACGTTATGTTATACAGTTCCTAAGTAAGAGGATCTGCCATTTTGATGCGTTTAAAATCAAAAGTGAATTTAAAAATGATTCAGAATATAAGCAGTTTGGATTTGAGTTTTTTCTCCAACTCCTATTTTTGTTTAATTTATTTTTGTTATAAGAATTGGTCCTATGAAAATCTTGTTAATATAAAAGTCGTAGATATTATTGAGAAGATGTAAAATAAAATTAATCAGATTTGACTGCTTAATAATTGAGTAAGTTATGGATTTTTCTCATTTTCCACCCCCCTTTTTCTTTTCGTTTTCAATTTTTTTCATCGGTAAAAGTTGTTCCTATCAAAAACTTGCAAATACAAAAGTTTTAGATAATTTTGAGAACATTTATAAAAAATTTAGTTGGATTTGATATCTAATAAATTGACGAAGTTATGATTTTTTTTCTCCCAAAAACCCTGTTTTTTTCGCCCCTTGAGCCCATTTTTAACTTTATCAAAAATTTTTCATGCATAAGCTTTTGGCCCATTCTTTAGAAGTAATATAAACTTTAAACTGATTCGATATCTATTTTAATTTAGAAGTTATCGCGTTTTTTCTATTTTCACAAAAACCCTCCTAACTTCACCTCTTTATTCCGATTTTGCCCATTAACGAACTTAACCGAGAATTTATGCCCCTTGATTTTAAGTAAAAGTTTGAAGAAGATCTGAGCATAATTATGGAAGTTATCGTGTCCAGAAGAAAGTGATATACACCGATAGATAGATAGATAGATAGATAGATAGATAAACTTTTTTACTAATGGTAGTTTTGGGGGTCTAAGGGTCGTTGTCGGTGTAGATCTGCAAAGATTTTTCAGAAATTCAAACATGGGAGTGATCGCAATAGGTAGTATTTCATACGAAATCTAACTAAAAATATTTCAATGTATGGAAAATATTCCAGAATAGAGTAATGGAAATACAAAATAGAACGTTTATGCATTACTGAGTATACATAAAAATACATATGTAGTTTAAGAAATACATTTCTAATTCACAAGTTTTATTTTTAATTTAACTAAAGGAAATTATTAATTGAGCAATTCATTGATGACTAATGCTCGTAAAAACGGACAAAATCTTAAGTTTTCTGGGATCTATAATTTATTTCAATGCGTTTCAATTTCCCAAACAAATAGAAAAATATATAACAAAACGCAATCCTTGGAATTAAAATAGCGAAATGCGCTTCATTTTGTTTTTAATTTAATTTAACTAAAGAAAATTACTAATTGAGGAATTCATTGAAGATTAAGGCTCGTAAGAACGAACAAAACTAAACATTCTCGGATCTATAATTAATTTATTTGAATACGTTTCTTTAATTTAAGCCATATTCCAAATGAAAATAAAAATGTATATCAAAATACAATTTTTCGGAGTTAAAATGGCGGAATATGCTTTGACAAAAACGAATTAAATCTTGTATAAATTACACTTCTTTTTCACTCACTGACGTGTAAAGTTTATCATATCCAAAATCCTTTCTTCAAATCATCTCAGAGGTTTTACTTCCAACTAATAAAAAATATTTTTGAAATTATATGAAATATTCTTGACTAGAGTAGTCGACATAGAATTAAAAAAAAAATAATGCATCATTCAGAAATTATAAAAACACTTACAGTTGGCAAAAAAAGTATTTGTACACTCTAAAATTTTTTATTTTTAACGAAATAAAAAACAGATATTTTGTCAAAAATAGTTTTAATACAGTTTGTTTACCGTGCGTTTTAAATTACACAACTGAAAATTTCGATAAAGATGCAAAATAATTTTTTAATAAGAAAAGTTTAAAAATTTCTTGCAAAAAAAGTATTTGTTACATTTCTCCATCCTGATATGTACTGTGTTTTATAGTGTTTATGGTTCAAAGGACTACTTTTACAAAAGCTGTTAATGATTTTTAAGTTCATATTATATTTGTCTGACATTTAATCTAAATTGCTCTTGAAGTAATTGAGTATAGAGCCTAAAACTAGAGAGGCACCTCTAGATATATGAAATCCTATGATTGAGCTTAATAAAAATTTAAATTCGCAACAAGAATTTGTAAAAGCTATTAAATTATCATTTGCAACTATTGGATGTATAGTGAGAAACTATGAATAAATTAAAAGCATCAAAATTCAATGAAAACCAGGACTTCTTAGCAAACTAACAATGAGGGAAAAAGGGAGTGTTGTTAAAAAAGCTTTAAAAAATCCTATGCGTTCGGTTCAAAAATTTGCTGGAGACCTTGCAACATCTTCTCGCATCAGAGTAATACCTCAAACAATAAAAAATATTCTTCTCAATGCAGATTTAAAAGGAAGAACCTCAAGGAAAAATCCATTCATCAGCGAAACAAATAGGCGAAAACGCATAGTATTCGCTTTCGCATACAGAAATAAATCATTGGATTTTTGGAAAACAGTAATTTTTTCTGATGAGGGAAAATTCGGAATTTTCTTACCATAAAGCATTCGAAAATATTGGCGTAAAAATAAAACTGTTCTAGATCCAAAACGTATACTTCAAACTATCAAGCACGTTTGGGGGGAATATTATAGTTTTTAGGTGTATAGCTTCTAATGGAGCAGGACATTTAAAATTTATTAACAATGGAAGGACAGGTTTAACATATATTGATGTGTTGCGCCATAATTTATTAAACTGTGCCAAGAAATTATGCATAGAGGAAGCTTTTCACTTTCTGCAGGATAACGACCAAAGCATACTGCTGTGATCACCCCCGGCACATTCTTACGACAATACTTGAAGACGACTGGTAACTCCTCTTAAATCTCTAGACTTAAATCCAATAGAAAATTTGCAGATGCTATTGGATGCAAAAATCCGAAAAAAATATGTATCAGTAAAAAACAGTTTTAAAGAAGCTCTTATTGTGTCATGGAATAACATTAACCCATCCGCTACAAAAAAGTTGGTGGAATCTATGTCACACCATCTAGAATTAGTCATAAATGCTAAATGAATTCGCACAAAATATTAATTTGTATTATTTTACTAAATTTTCATTAATTATATTACATTAATATAGTGTACAAATACTTTTTTTGCATTATATTTTGGTATATTTGTATATTATAATGTAAAAAATCGATTCGTTTAATTTTATTTTTGCTTCTATAATATTATAATGCATTAAATTAATGCATTAGAGTATTTTTTGCTTAAATATTTTGTTTAATTTCATTAAAATTTAAAAAAAAATGAAGTGTACAAATACTTTTTTTGCCAACTGTATGTAATTGAGGAAATACATTCCTAATTCACAAGTTTTATTTTTAATTTAGTTTAATTAAAGGAAATTTCTAACTGAGCAATTTATTTAAGACTAAGGCTCGTAAAAACTAACAAAATAACTGTCAAAGAAGATCTATAATTTATTAGAATATTTTTTACTTGTTCCATCCCTTTTCTGAAGGATAGAAAAATGTATATCAAAAAGCAATCGAAATCAATTGTATATCAAATACGATCGTAATCATGTAAATACCTAGCAATTATAGATGTTATTCAGTCAGTCTGTCGGTCCATCTGTCCGACTGTCTGTCTGTCCGCATATAACAACGAAAAAACTACCCAACTGAATGGTTTGAAATTTACAGTATATAACTATAATATAATTTTGTCGAGACATTTCAAATTTTATGAAAATCGCATCCATACTTCAATTACAGGGATAATCAAAAATATTTCGATATTCTATATTCAATGGGGAAAAAATATCAAGTGCATTTTAATGCTGTTACACTCTTTCAAACATAATAAAATTAATATGCAACTATGAAGTATATGTTATAATATACAGTTTGTACAATCTGTGGTGCAATGAATCTTGTTTTTTATTTACTAGGCAACACAAAATATTCCATTACATAATTGTATAGGGAGGACATTTTTGATATGTGTTTTAATTGTATTCAACATTTAACATTTTATGAAATTGATATATGCTGCAGAGGATTAACCTCTTCAGACCTGAGCATAAAATAATTGTACAAATATATATTTATTGCTTTTGCATGAACGAAATGACACCATAGATGACAGAAAGAGTCGTTTTTGTGAAATCAGTACTTTAGGGGACTGGTAATTTAGGTTTACAAATGTGGATATAAAAGTACTAATCCCCTTAAAACATCAGCTTAACTATCAGTAATATAAATTTACGCAATAACAAAATTAAGGTCTTTAAACAAGTGAATGATCAGCAAATACTCAAAAATTTTTATTGTAAAGCATTTATGTTAAATAATCATGAATATTTCTTACTTTCTTGGCCACAATGTCTTGAAAGTATTTTCGAAACTCGGATGAAAATAATGTTTATTTTATGAGGTAATATTCATCAGTGCTGACATTTATTGGTTTTGTTTTAAAGCAAAAAATATTCAGCTATATAGAAGTGAAGTAAAAATGCAAAAAAATCGAGCAGTTAATTTTTGAAAATTGAGTGTATAATTTAATGACAGAGACAATAAAAAGTACTCCATTACATTACGGTCAATTGGAAAAAATTGTTTCAAATGCATTTTAATGATCTTACACTCTTTCGAATGTAACATAATTGACTGAAATCTATGAAATATATACAGTCGACTCTCGTTAATTCGAAATCGGATAATTCGAATCTTTGCTTAATTCGAACTAAACATTAAGTCCCGAAATTTTCAATGGCAGAATAATGTTAAGAATTTTCCTTAATTCGAACTCATTTTCTCTTGACTTCGTTTAATACGAACTAACGAGAATTCTGATTTTTTATTTTTATTTTCATTCTCACGGATTTCAGATCATTTGAATAAATTTTTATCTTTGGTTTTATTGAAATTGTTCGGAATGAGTATACATATAATACAACTCATTTGATATCCACTTTATTAGAGCCCCATCTGTCCATAAGTGACACTTTAAATTTTTCTTCCATAGTGCTTGTTTCTAATCTTTTAATTTGTTTATATATTTATACATTCTAATTTAATACTAAGTCATTTTCTAATGATAACAGACGAAATTAATTTAAAAAGCACTATAACATTAATTCCTTTGTAATAGTATCATATTAAGCATGTTTTCCATAATTCGAACTTCGGATAATTCGAACATTTCTTGTGGTCCCGAAGAGTTCGAATTAACGAGAGTCGACTGTACTAAAATATGCATTCTATACAATGTGTGATGCAAAGGATATTTATTATTAATTTACAAGTCCACACAAAGATATTCTACCATATAATGGGATACGGGGAAACATTGTATGGGTGTGTTTTAATTATATTAACCTATTACACATTTTATGACGTTGATATACGTTGCTGAGTTTTAAAACAAATTATTTCTTGTATAATAGAAAGCAGATAGTATTTACAGTAAAACACAGAAGATTTCGATCACTATACTGAATCTGAAGTACTGTATACTATAACAACAAGAACTGAATATATTAAAAACTTCGTTATAGTATAAACGCACCTCATTTGCTATTGATTGCGACCGATTTTGATAAAATTCGGATTCCATACTCATTGGAAGATTTTTGAGGATATATGTTTCGATTTACACTTTTTATTTTAGAGCAATAGCAATTAAAAAAATCCACATTTTAGAATATATTTTTCTGAAATTAATTTTTTTAACTGTCAATCACGTATTATCTTATGTTTATACACCTCCACCAAAAACTGTTTATCAAAATCACCCGAGTATTTTAAGAATTAATGTAGTTTTCATCTGAAAAGTATATTATTTTTTGAGAGCTGAAAAAGTTAGATATTTCTTAGTTGTGTGAAATTCTTGCACAATATTATCAAACACATGAATTAAAGTCAAGACTGTCAACACTTGGATAAAATTTAGCTACATATAATAAATAGGTATAAAATGTTACATTAAAATTACTGTGAATAGGCATGGTGCACCATACCCGTCTTCTCTTAATTTGTTTAGTATCATAATGAATGACAACTCTTTTCGTAGCTGGCTTTTAGCTGAATACATCTCTTTTACTCGTGCCACATTCCAAAATGCATTATCAAATTCAGATGAATAGATTACACCAAACACACACTGATATCTGTCTGATTTGAGTGAAAAGTACTTTAATAAATGAATTGCAAAACTTATTCGACCATTGACTAATAAAGAGACTTTAAATCAAAAATTCATCAAGCATATTATTTCAAAATCAATGAATAATCACAATTGAAAGCACTGAATACATTTGAAGTTTGAGCAGTTTAGAGACAAACATTACACATATGTATTCATGAAATATGCTGAAGCATTTTCAGAGTTTGAGTACAATATCATCAATTACATATTTGTTAATTTTAAACACATTCTTTTTCTAAAATAAATAGATTTTAATTTATTAATTTGTATAAATTAATAAATATTTTACATTTAATATATAGGACCATATATGTTTATTAATATTAAATGAAAATGAATGCATTAGTATTTTTCCTGGGGTAATGGCGTCACGCGCGCCTTAACGCTCAAAAATATTTAGGGCTTAGCTTTAGATAAAAAAAAAAAAAATAAGATTTGATACAGCAATTTATTGACTGTCTATACAATAAAAAATATTTTAGCAGATATGCATTCATAAAATTTAATGTCGTGATTCCTTGACCAATGCTATTTGGTGTTTATACCCAAGAATATAGATAATAATAACACGCAATAAAAATCACAAAACAAGATGGAATAATGGAACTTAAATTGACTCTCATACAAAGTCTACAACCGTAGAAACGGACAAATTTCTTTTACTTACAATTAATTGCGATAGCAGGAGGATGCAGTAATAACTATTTAACATAAAAAAATTAACAGTACTTACTCCATACAGTTTTCTCTGTATCCTTTTTGGCTTTCGATAATGAGAATAATGCTTTTTCGCGTATAAAATAACAAATAAACCTTACTAAATAATAATAACTTACTTAATAAGCAAATTGACCCTATAGGACATGATAATCTTCCAGAGTCTTATGAAATACTTTATATTGCAGAAAAAGGTGATTAATATTATTACATAGGCATGACCGAGAGAAAGTTTGGAATTCAAAAAGGGTAAGTATAAATCCGATATCAAATATAATCGTACTAACACAGCTTTATCTAGATTATATTTATATGGGAGGATAAAAATTCTATTTAATAAAAGCAAATTATGTTTCGTATCAAATTGTTATCGTAAGTCCATTATATCAGAGTCCATTGAAATTTATACGCATAAAAATTTTGTTTGCAATGATACTGTTTCTTTTATTATTCCTAAGTTATGGCTAGAGTTAATGAATAATTTTCTCGTGAAAGCTTGAATGGGAGAAACCAAGTTGGAAATTAACTTTAGATCATGATCTATTTTATTTATTTATTTATTTATTTATTTTTACAACAGAGCACGTAGTTTTTATTCACATCTCATTTTCGCGTGTAATTTGTATTAACTGTGAGACGCTTTGTATTTGTATTATTATGGTTCTTATTACAATACAGCCGACACATTTCATTGTTATTTATTTTTAAATTTTGTAACACCTCTTTCAAGTAATATAAATTGTTTATTGTAAAAGTAATTAGATGTAGTTCTTGCACTGAAAAGAATCAGCCGGTGTGATAAAGACAATGGATGGTGTTATTATCCCAGTATACTTATTGCACAGTATATTTTAAACTTCAAATTACCTCCTACAAACACATACAAAATATTCCAAAACAATTAGAAAGTACTTGAAATATGTTTAACATTTATTTAATAAACAACGTATTTCATAACAAATACATAGTCTTTAGATCACGGAACTTACCTCACAAATTCCAGATTGGGCGTTTCTCATACGTGTTTCTTCTAGTGATAAGGTCTACAAGTGAAATATATTAACTTATAGCTGTGTTTTGCAATTCAGAGGACTCAGAACACATGAGCGCAGAACCCATAGGTACCACCTGTGGGATTCCATTCTAATTAGCGTAATATTAGCACTTGGCGTTATTAGTTAAGAACACCTTATATTGTAAATAGTAACTGTCACTAAACGCACAGTTTATCAATAATCGTGTAATTTTAAGTATTAGACTAAGAAGTGCGGAGCAAAAGTAGAGCTTTGTATAAAGGATCAAGCGGTATAAAGACTTTAAGATTGCAAATTCGCATTAACTGGGATACGGGAATTTGTAAGACACGAATAAATAAATAAATAAATAAAAATAAAAATTCTGACAGTGGAGGGATCACGTAATGCCATCGAGGAGTAACTTGCATATAGTTTTTGAACAAATTAAGAATACAATAAAAGGTACCGTGTGATTTCTATTTGTGAACCTATATAAATATAAATAAAAAGTTCCAAAACAAAAATATTGATCAAAATGGTGTGATGTAGTAGAATAACAAAATCTACAGCCTCTTAAAGTCAGTGTTTCAACTCTGAAATCATTAGGTAACAGCGGAACGCAGTCAAGATCTTTTATAAAGGCTCAAAGAAAAAAAAATTATGGTTCTAATGGTTTTTAAATCTTTATCCCAGCAATAATGCTTAATGCCCGGAATTCGCCATTTTGCGTATTTTGCATTGCAAGCGAGTAAATAGCAAAGCCGTACCCGCGCATGCGCTTATCTAAAGCTATTTGATTATTCCTTATTTGTGACTTTGAACATCACTCTACAATGTTTGCAGTTAACACTGTTTAAAATTTATAACTGTTACATTATTTTTTGGACACTCTGTATAGTCATTTTATTTCTGTCAGATTTATATTAAAGATTTTTTTTCTTTCAATACCAAGACAATGTCAGTGAAAATTAATAAGTCGAAACAGATTTAACCTCATCAGACCTGATATATTCTAAAGGATACACACCTTTACAGTGTTTTTTTCACTTACATAAATAATGTTAAAAAAAAGAGTAATTGGGGTAAATGGAGCCTAACGATAGCAGAACTAAATTAGCAATAGACAAACACTCGCGTAAAAAATTTGGTTCATTTCTATGAATAACATACAGTTTAAATTTCATACAGTTTCAGTGGTACAATATTGAAAATGGCACAAAAATCGCTATTTCAGCGTCCCCTTTATGTGGAATATTTTTAAATTGACGGCGGACCTACATGCCGCAGCCAAAAACAAAAACATTGTATGCAATTCTATGCATAACTTCATACTTTTTTCCATGGTACAATGGTGATATACGGACACAGAGACACACATTTTATATATGTTTTTTCGAATCTCTGAGTCTTAAAACGTGTTAAATCCGTCAAAAACGGGAAGTTGAAAAAATTTACTATTACAATACTTTTTTCTATTGAAGCTAAACGAAAGTAATAAAGTAGCAATTTGTTTATTATAACTTTTTTAGAGGGCTACCAATTATATTAAAATAGATTTGAGAAGAAATATTTGAAATGTACATGCGAATATAAAAAAAAATATATCAAAATTGCAGTACGCACAAAAAGTGAAAAAGTTCTTATTAAATGTTATATAATGCAATTTCTTTTGATACATTCTAATACAAAATATCCATAGAAACATATTCATGAGACATTGCATTTCTAATATAACATAACTAAAACAGTTAAAGGACTTAGAGTTTTAGATTGACATTTTCCTGACAAGTCACACTGTAATGTGTGCGAAGGAGAGTGCTTTTTGCTATGTTGTATAAATATCGTTTTCAAGTTTTTTTCTTTAATTTCTAATTAATATTTATACCTTATAAAACAAATATATGAGGAAGGTAACAAATTTTGCATTTTACAAATAATTTTTCTTAATTAAAATATGATTGTCACTGAAAATGAATGTCTTTTTTCTGGCCTGTATTTTAATTCTCAGATATAAATATGGAGCTGCAGAGCATTTCTTCTCATTTTAGACATAATTCAACTCAGTAGTTGTAAAATCATAATTAGAAGCAAAATCTTTTAGATATTTCTTTGAAAGTAATGTAAGTAAAATCTTTGTAAAAACTGAGCAGACTTTTATTAGGTCATTTTTCTGGTTTCCATAAATAAACAAATAAAACTAAATACTGCAAGTAATTTGAGCTCCTATGTTGAAAACATACTCCTTTAAACAAAATTAAAATGTTAGACCTAAAAAATAAAAAACAAGCATGTAAAAAATGTTTTAGAATGAAATTGTCATTATCATAGCATACATATGCGAAGAAGTGACATATTATTACACAAAAATTAACTTATTATTTAAGTTCTTCAAAATTTAACAATTTTTCATTAAAACTCCTTTTTTTCCTTCTATCTTCAATAAAAGAAAATATTGTATTTTTTTAAAAAGAAAATAAATTTATCTCTGGAAATTTTGAATCGTTTTCAATGAATACTTTTAATATCTTAGATGATCAAAATCTGGCAGTTCGTGATATTCATTCGTAAAAAAATTAAACATAAATAATTTTACTGCATGTTAAGATGCCATTTGTAGAATCCATTAGTAATAAGATAAATATTAAATACATATTTATTTTATGTTTCTCAATGTTTTTACCATGAAAAAAAAAAAAATACAGTATTAAAATCTCAAGAAATTATGAAAAAATGTACTTTTTGAAACTTTATGTATCATGAAATTTTATGCATAAAAAATAAATTTAATTTTTTCGCTGTTCAATCTTTCTTAGTTATCAGATTTTTAATATTAATCCATAACTGAAATTTAAAAACAAGCTCATAAATAATTCCAGGGATCTGAAAAGGATATTGTATTTAAATAAATAAAAAAGTGTATAATTTATCATGGTTTTTTAATCAAAGAAAGTTTTTATTTAAAGATTTTAGATAATCAAAAATTGAAATGTGCTCGAATGAACACACTTTTATAAGTAATTTAGCTTACTTATTTTACGTATTTGTAATTTAAGTAATCATGTCTCACTTACACCAATTATTTTCTAAATGGTATAAGAAATTTAGATGAAAACGTAATCGTGAATTAAAGTAAATAATGTGTGAATTAAAGTAATAGATTGTGCTTTTAATGAAAAACACTTGAAAAAAATCTAACATTTATTCTAATACTCATGTATAGGGCATACTAAAACCAAAGCAATAACTATTAAAACTTTATTAAGCGTATTAAATAAACTGAGGGAAGAATTTTACAAAAGTAATGAAACTAAATAGAAGTTAGGATAATTGAAAGATATAAAGATTGTTTTATAATAATAAAATACTATAAAAGTTACTTCAAGTGTTTTTCCTTTATGCGTAATTATTAGATTTATATGTTACATATATATAAGAATGGAGGATTTTCTTACGAACTTAAAGCAAAATAGGCGAAAATTTATGCTTTGACCTGATATATTTCATTTAAATGAATAATAACTGTCCATTTTATCATGTTTTTTCTTTTAAATGAAATAAAAATTTTGCCTAAGGTTTAAAATAATCTAAGGTGAAATATGTTCCAGTGAAGACAGTTTTATAAATAATTTCGATTATAAAATTTTTCATACCTTTAATTTAGTTAAATATGCTTCCCTTACTCCGAATATTTTCTGTATGAGGAACCCTGAAGCCAAGAAGAAAATTAAGAAATAAAAAGAATATTACCCAGTTAAACTGATGGCATTGAGCTCACAGGCTACGCATACTAATTGTACATTACAGCCTTGTATTTTTGTTAATTCCGTTCAAAAAAAAAAATTAAGAAGGGGAAACAGCTCTCCCATTTCTCCTTTTTTATACTTAATCATTGAACCTCCTAAACTATCAAGTACATGCTTTATCATATTAAAAAATCTATATCCAAAATTTAGAGCAAATCGGATAATTCTTAATAAAAACCCATTTAGCATTTATATAATTTAAGAGAAGTTATTCCCCTCTTTTATACTTAACCATTAAACTTCCAAAACTATTCGGAGATTTGAACGAAATCTGACAATTCTGATTGAAAAATCCATTTATACAAGTTAAGGGGAGGGGCATTAGAACCCCCGTTCCCCCTGTTTATACTTATTCAATGAACACCTAATAACAGCCACGGACTCGCCTCATCAGAATGATCCTATATCTAAATTGTGAACGAAAACTGTTAATTCGGCATGGAAATCCCGTTTATATCAATTAAGGGGAGGGGCATGAGCCCCCCATTCCCCCTGTTTATACTTACTCAATGAACACCTAATAACAGCCACGGTATCGCCTCATCAGAATGATCCTATATCTAAATTTTGAACGAAAACTGTTAATTCGGCATGAAAATCCCGTTTATATCAATTAAAGGGAGGGGCATAAGCCCCCCGTTCCGACTGTTCATACTTATTCAATGAACACCTAATAACAGCCACGGTATCGCCTCATCAGAATGATCCTATATCTAAAACTTGAACGAAAACTGTTAATTCTGCGTAATAATCCCGTTTATATCAATTAAAGGGGGGGAATGAGCCTCCCGTTCCCCCTGTTTATACTTATTCAATGAACACCTAATGACAGTCACATAATCGCCTCATCAGAATGATCCTATATCTAAATTTTGAACGAAAACTGTTAATTCTGCATGAAAATCTCGTTTATATCAATTAAGGGGAGGGGCATGAGCCCCCGTTCCCCCTCTTATACATATCGAATGAACTCCAAAAACTAATCAGGGAAGCGCCTTAGCAGGATATACCTATATACAAAATTTCAAGTGGATCCGATATTTTTATCATGAGTTATCGCGTTACGCACGAACGAACGTGCATACAGAACGGACGGGCACATAAGCTCTTAGGCTATGATAGCCTGTGAGCTAAAAAAGGAACTAAGTGCACAGACGACTTGGAAATATGTATTCTTTTTTATTATTATTTCAGGTGTTGAAATATAACCGATTTTCTAATTATGCACTGCGTTTAAATGATCAACCCCTTTTTCCGAATAATAGTCAATATTGATTAATTATAAATTTAAAGAAAATTTAACTCTGCTATTTTCACAGTTATTGAAATAAGAGTTCAAAAAACACATTGAAATAAGCGTCAATTTCCTATTTCAGTTCAGTCAATGATTAATGATGTACAAATTTAACATCAATTATCTTTAAACTCAACTTATTCCAAATCAAAATTTTGTCCCTTGTTCCCCTTGGGTTCTAAGGGCCTCATATGAGACAAAAAATGAAAATGATAAAAAGAATATTGTCCAGTTAAACTGATGGCATTGAGCTCACAGGCTACGCATACTAACTGTATATTGCAGACTTGTATTTTCGTTAATTCCGTTTGTAAAAAGAAATTAAGAAGGGGAAACAGCTCTCCCCTTTCTCCTTTTTTATACTTAATCATTGAACCTCCTAAACTATCAATTACATGCTTTATCATATAAAAAATGTATATTAAAAAATCAGAGCAAATCGGACAATCTCTATAAATAAAAGGAATAAAGAGGATAATTAATTAATTGAGGCACAGATAGGCTCTCAAACAGTGAATGCATTGCATTTGAGTGTCATATTTTTTTTCTTTATATTTTACACAGCTTAGGTAAACGCAGAAGAAATATAAAACAGATAATGTATTTATCACAAAAAATCGTCTGCTAAGAAAATCTTTTTTCATTTTGAACTCTATAAATAAAAGGAATAAAGCAGAAGAAATATAAAACAGATAATGTATTTATCACAAAAAATCGTCTGCTAAGAAAATCTTTTTTCATTTTGAACTTCTATAAATAAAAGGACAGATAGGCTCTCAAACAGTGAATCGTCGAATATAATTGAAGAACAAATGGAAGAACAAATGGAAGAACAAATGGAAGAACAAATGGAAGAACAAATGGAAGAACAGATGGAAGAACAGAAAGAAGAACAGATGGAAGAACAAATGGAAGACCTCTTCATTAACAATAAAAAAAGATATGCAAACGAAACCCCAGAACACCGAGAAGAAAGACTGGCGAAGAAAAGAGAGCAGAATAGAAAAAGAAGAGAAAATGAGACAGATTGAGAAATTGGTGGTGTCAGTGGGCGGTGGTGAGACAGTATGTATTATTCTATATAATGTTCTATATCCTTAATTATTTGGTAAGTAGTGGACAGACTGGAAAGCCAACCACATTAAAAAATGGGTGGGGCCTAATAGAGATCGCCTTCACGTGGTGGGTCCCGTCTTCGACTGAATGATCTCTCATTAATTATAATTTAAGAGTTTTCACTCCGATAACGGGCTATACCTAGTTCTTAATAAAAACCCATTTAGCATTCATATAATTTAAGAGGAGTTATTCCCCTCTTTTATACTTAACCATTAAACTTCCAAAACTATTCAGAGATTTGAACGAAATCTGACAATTCTGCTAGAAAAATCCATTCATACAAGTTAAGGGGAGGGGCATTAGAACCCCCGTTCCCCCAATTTATACTTATTCAATGAACACCTAATAACAGCCACGGACTCGCCTCATCAGAATGATCCTATATCTAAATTTTGAACGAAAACTGTTAATTCTACATGAAAATCCCGTTTATATCAATTAAGGGGATGGGCATGAGCCCCCCGTTCCCCCTGTTTATACTTATTCAATGAACACCTAATAACAGCCACGAACTCGCCTCATCAGAATGATCCTATATCTAAATTTTGAACGAAAACTGTTAATTCTGCATAGAGGGCATGAGCCCCCCGTTCCCCCTCTTATACATATCGAATGAACTCCAAAAACTAATCAGGGAAGCGCCTTATCAGAATATACCTATATACAAAATTTCAAGTGGATCCGATATTTTTATCATGAGTTATCGCGTTACGCACGAACGCACGTACATACAGAACGGACGGGCACATAAGCTCTCAGGCTATGATAGCCTGTGAGCTAAAAACGTACCGTGAAATGGGATGAATCGGAACACTTTTCAAATTTATCGTTCAATAAAAGCAACAACTGATTTTTTATTTATTTTTCTACTAGAAACTTCGGCCTTGTTTTGTTCTTTACTTTTTACGCAAAAAAGGAACATTTTTACTGTTTATATATAGGGGGAACTGGGGGACTTTGATACAGCTTTTTTCAGAAAAATTTTTTGGTGTCTAGAAAGCAGAAATTTCAAGTTATTTTTCTATGTGGTGTCAGCAAAATCTGTGTAGTGTGTTATAAAAATGTACAATCGTTGTTTTATACATTATTTTTGCATGTAATTTTAAAAAAAATCAAAAAAAGTAATTTGACACATCTGGGAAAAATGGAGACAAAATAACACCAATGCATATTTTTCATAGAAAAATAGTTAGCAAACCATTTTATATATATATATATAGCCATTAAAATCGAACACAATTTATTAGTAAGCGATATTAAAGCAATCAAAATGAAATGTATAATGACCTGATGTTCTGGCTGTTCCTTGTCTGTTTGCTGGCTGTGGTAACTTTGTCATATCTGGCACTTTAACCCCAGAATTATCTTCTTTCATAGGAAAGGTGAAAGAATTACCAGGTTTTCTGTTTATAAATCAGTTTACAAACAGAAGATAAAGTATAATTATATTAAAAATTATGTTTATAATATAATTATCTGGTACTGTTCTGCAGCTTGTTTCTCTTACTTAACATTTTTCATGTCGATAATATTTTTTTCTCTGGAGAATAGATATAAATTTGAGATTTGCGAGATTGCCGTCCATTTCTTTTGTTAATTCTACTAGCACTAGATATTGTGTAAGTTTGTACGTCTTCTGTTTGCAAAAATACTATAAAATGTTCTAATATAAAGAAATGAGAGCTATTTCACTTCAATAAAAACTAATAGTAGAAATTTTTGACGAAAAATGGTTGAATTAAGGAGTATATGGTAAAAAAATAAAATAAAAGGTAATGAAAAAATGAACTAGAAAAGGATTTAGGTTGTATCAATGTGACCCGACAAAGACTGTATCAATGTGCCCCATACAGCCATTTTGAATAAAATGAGTCTCAAATCCAACACTTCATAATTTATCTAATAATAAAGAATGAGGAACTGTTAAAGAGTAGCTTTACTTGCCAGGGAGGGTGTTCTTTTCGGTTGAAAATACTGGAACAGTTGTATAATACCATTTCAATTGTACAACTCAAATTTACTTTTGACCTACAAAAACAATTAATCACCCATCCCATTTCATCAAACTATTGAATCATTCCAAAACTTTCTGTATGTAGTTAATTTCACTAGTATCACCTTTTGGAGCTGTTGTGAAACTTCCTGTAATGACCATATGTGCTGTACAGGGGGTGTATCAATGTGCCCCAAGTATCAATGTGCCCCAAGTATCAATGTGCCCCAGTTCCCCCTATATTATTTATTTTTTAATGTTGTTCCGATTCACCTCGCAGATAGGGGTGAATCGGAACAAATGTTATAATCTTTATTCTGATTCAAGCTTTGATAGGGTAAATAAAAACAGGTAATAATAGTAAGGAAGGATTAGGAACACGTAGTTACGGTGAAACTAAGCCTTTATTTTATATACAAGTAAATATATGCCTTTTTAAAAATTAGAAAACAACTTTCAAATCAAGAAAAAATAAAATTTATTTTAAGGAATTATATTCGATTTGCAGAAGTAGAATTTAATACAAATTTAGCCCTGTTCTGTGTTATCCTTTACTAGTAGTCATTCGGTAAGTGAATCTATTCAGTAGCCCCAGTCGCTGCATGTATTAATACGATCTACTAATACGCCCTCATGCCCAGCCTTTAGTACTGTTTGTATTCCTATCTTTTTAATTGGCTTTTTATTTTGAGATGTTTGTGTAATTCTGTGCAGTTTTTCTAACTGATTTGCTATTTTTAAATTATTTTGTTGTGTGTTCCATGTCTGTTGGATGAGGCGTGGACTTTTTTGTTTAACCAAGTAATTTTTTGGCACCTTTAAACTCTTCAAGTAATTAGAACAAACAAAATATTCTTACAATACGTATTCATACCTATGTTTCCATATATTACATGAAACTATTACTGTATAGAAAAATAAACCATGAGAGAAAACGTGTTCCTGTTCACCCCGTTAATCTTAAACCTCTGATGTTACAAGCCATTTTTTATTTTTTCATTATGTAATTTAGAAAGAAGTAGAATTTAATACAGAATATCGTTTACATGTCTATCATTTATTAAAAATCCCCTCTCTTAGGTTTAGAATACGAAAAACACTGTAGTTACATACACAGTTTTTAAGACGTTGAAAAAATGAAAATTTTGAGGATCCTCTTGAAGATTTTTATATACCCCAGTAGTTGTGCAAACATGTCAAAACTGAATTTCCCAACTCTTAATGTTATTACCTTCTTGTAAAAAATTTGGCAACTAAAAATATCATCACATATATTTATAATGAATTCATTTGTATTACCGAGAAGTTTCGTTCCTATATTCACCCCGTTTTACGGTAATCAGTGTGAATTCAAATAATTGAATGAGATTTTAATAAAAATACACTCGAAATAATTCCAGTATTTGGTTCACAATTTGCGTATAATAAATATTGGAACAAAATCATTAGCATTAAACTTTATTAATCATATGACATGAAACTGACAGAAGTAATAAAACTACTCGAAGTTAGGATAGTTGAAAAATATAAGGATAGCTATGCACGAATGGCAAACTATAAAAGTTACTTAAGGATTTGAGTTTTCGTAATTATTGTATTTATGCATTGCATATGAGTAAATATGAAAGATTTTCATTCAATCTCAAAACAAAATTTAATAAATGTCTATTTTATGTCGAATAATAAATGTCTATTTTATGTCGAATAATAAATGTCTATTTTATCGAAATTGAAAAAATGAAATTGTTTAAGATTTTAAATAATCAAACATTGGAATACGTTCGAATGAACACACTTTTATAAATTAATCTAGATTAAGTACGTTTTCGTATTTCTACTTTAGATGAATATGCCTCACTTACTCCTATTATTTTCTAAATGGTATTGCAAATTCAGATGATAACTTGATCTGTGAATTGAAGTGAAAGAATGGGATTTTAATGGAAAGCATTCGAATAAATTTCAATATTTTGTTGAATACTGGCATAAAATTAAATTAAATTAACATCTTTGCTGTCAAAACTTTATTAAGCTAATTACATGAAACCGAGAGCAAAAGAAATGAACAGCTCTAATTTAGGATATTTGCGCAATATAAAATTAATTATGCTTTATTGAGAAACTATAAAAGTTAATTAAGTGTTTCTGTTTTCGAGATTATTTTATTTATACATTACATATGTGTAAAAATGAAGGATATTGTAGATAGCTCAAAACAAAGTAAGGCAAACATTATGTGTCGTAATACATACAGGGTGATTCTAATTTTTTTTTTTTTTTTTTTTTTTTTTTTTTTACAATAAAAGAGGAGTGGTAGTACACATCAAGACACACAATAATAAATAGGAGGCCAAGGGTCCCAAACGTTTTCCAAAGGAGATAGCCGCCATTAAAGTTTAGAGACCAAAATTTTAAATAAACATAAAAAACGGAAAAATCGGTCGATTGATTTGCGGTCTTCACTAAAATTATTCTTTATGTCGGCATTTTCTTGAAATTAAATTATAAAGATAAATTTTAAAAAAAACGATAGAGGGCGCTTTAGAATTTGGATTAACGAACAACTATTTTTTGCCAGTATTTTTTTGCATATCATTGAATGTTTTCGTAAGTTTAGACACAAACTTAAATTTTGAGCTTAAAATCTGAAAAGTTGGGAGTTATTAAGTAGCACAAATTGAACTGTGTTCAGAGGGTTCAAATTTCAAATGATTATAAAAAACGGAAAAACTGGTTCAATGATTTGCGGTTTTCACTAAAACTATTCTTTATGTTAGTATTTTCTTAAAAATAAAATATAAAGATTAATTTCAAAAATGTCGATAGAAGGCGCTTTAGACTTTGGAGTAACGAACAACTATTTTTTGTCGTATTTTTCTGCATCTCATTAAACGTTTTCGGAAGCTTAGACTTAAAGAGCTCAAAATCTGTATAGTAGGGAGTGGTTAAGTAGCATAAAATTAACTGTGTTTAAGGGGGGGGGGGGGGGGTTCAAATTTAAAATAATTATAGATAATGGAAAAACTGGTCGATTCGTTTGCGGTTTAAAATAAAACTATTCTTTAAGTCAGTATCTACTTGAAAATAAATTTTAAAGATAAATTTCAAAAACTTACGTTAGAGGGCGCCTTAAACTTCAGAGTAACCAACAATTCATTTTAACCATTATTTTTTGGTTATAATTAAATGCTAGCAAAAGCTTATTAAATGTTTTCGGAAGCTTAGATTTAAACTTAAATTTTTAGCTCAAATTCTGAATTGTTGGGAGGGGTTAAGAAGTGCAAACTGAAGTGTGTTCAGGAGTTGAAATTTAATCCTCCCTCCTCCTGGAACACAATCCTCCTTAAACACTCCCAACGATTCAGAATTTGAACCCAAAATTTAAATCTATGCATTTGAAAGCATTTAATGAGATTAAAAAAATAACAGTTAAAAATAGTTGTGCGAGACTCCAAAGTCTAAGGCGCCCTCTATCAGCATTTTCTGAAAATTATCTTTAAAATTTATTTTCAAGAAAATGCTGATTTAAAAATTAATTTTAGCGAAAACCGCAAACGAATCGACCAAGTTTTTCGTTTTTTATAATCATTTGAAATTTGACACCTCTGAACACAGTTCAGTTTGCCTACTTAACCACTCCGAACTATTCAGATTTTGAGCTCAAAATTTAAGTTTAAGTCTAAGCTTACGAAAGCATTTAATACGATGCAAAAAATAACGCCAAAAAAGAGTTGTTCGGTTACTCGAAAGTCTAAAGGGCCTTCTATCGGCATTTTTTTTAAATTTATCTTTCAAATTTATTTTCACGAAAATACCTACATATAGAATAGTTTTAGTGAAAACCGCAAATCAATCGACCAATTTTTCCGTTTTTAAAAACCATTTGCAATTTGAACCTTCTGAACTCAGCTCAGTTTGTGAAACTTAACCACTCCCAACTATTCAGATTTTGAGTTCAAAATTTAAGTTTGAGTCTAAGCTTACGAAAACATTTAATGAGATGCAAAAAATACCAGCAAAAAATAGTTGTTCGTTACTCCAAAGTCTAAAAGACCTCTATCGGCATTTTTTGAAATTTATCTTTGTAATTTAATTTCATGAAAACGCTGACATAAAGGATAATTTTAGTGAAAACTGTAAATCAATCGACCGATTTTTCCGTTTTTTATATTTATTTGAAATTTTGGTCCCTAAAATTTAATGGCGGCTATCTCCTTTGGAAAACGTTTGGGACCCTTGGTCTCCCATTTAATCTTGTTTGTCTTGATGTGTACTATCACCCCTCTTTTATTATAAAAAAATTTAGAATCTCCCTGTATATTGTATTTAAATGAATAATAAGTGTCAATTTTTTATTGTAGTTTTTTTTTAATCAAAAAAAGATTTTTTCTCTAATATTTTAAATAATCTAAGGTTAAATTACGCTCCAATGAAGATACTGTTATAAATAATTTCGATGATGTAATTTTTCGTATCTGTAATTTAGTTGAATATGCTTCACTTGCTTTTTACTTTTGTAATGCTGATTACTTTTATAATGGTAGAAGAAATTTAGATGAAAACGTAATCTGTGTGAATTGAAGTAATAGAATGAGTTTTTATTGAAATACAGTCAAATTAATTCCAATATTTAGCAGACTACTGGCTTAGAATAAAAATAAAATCAAACTTTTACCATTAAAACTTTATTAAACGTATTACATGAACTGAGAAAATAAGCTTTCAAAATTAATGAAACTCCTAGAACGTAGGATAGTTGAAAGGTATAAAGAAAGTTATGCATTAATGAGAAACTATAAAAGATATTTAAGTGTTTGAGTTTTCGTAATTGTTGTATTTATGCACTAGCTGATCTGCCATGCGTTGCCCGGGCATTAGTTTGTTATTTAGTTTTCAAATGTACTGTCTGTTTTTTAAATGATCATTAAATGAAACTCAAATGTGTATAATATTATATCTTTAAGTCCATTTTTTTTTCAAAAATTATATTTTTAAATGGGAAAATCACCAAAAGGCATTGAATTGAAAACATGTGCAGTTTGGAATTTTATTTTCTATGTTATTTGAGTTTTTGAAACCGCAACGAAACACTCACGTTTTCACTCATTTCGCAAAAATTTTCACATTTTTTTTTTTTTTTTTTTTTTTTTTTTTTTTGTAAAAGGTAATTTTATTCATCCGAACTTTTCCAAATTTTTGAAATGATGTAAAATGATTTATTGAAATGCTCTAAAACGATTGCGTTAAAATAAGGAAATTTAGTTAATTTAGCGCAGAAAAATATAAGCCGCAATGTGATTCGTGTTTGCCGGCATATTTGAAATGGTTAAATCTCATATTTTTTAAAACCAATTACACCATAGACTGTAAGAATGTTTCAGATATACGAATATATTTTTGGTTTGTCGGTACCTATAGCATTGTGACCTGCAAAGGCAAAACCGTAATGAAACGACCTGGTTTTTATTGATGTCGTCAAATTTTTCGCACATTTTATTTTGTTAAAAAGTATTTTTACCCCTCCGAACGTTTCGAAATATTTGTATGGATGTATGTCTGGTTTATTGAGATGCTTTTAAAAGATTGTGCTAAAATATGTGCGTTTAGATGCTTTTTCGCGTAAGAAAAATATTCTATTCATGAATCTCAAAGTGAACTTCTTTTGCCGGTGATTTTGAAAGGAATAAATCTCATATAATTTTTTTAACCATTTGCACACTAGATTATAAAAATGTTTTGCTTAAAGATTTTTTTTTTGTCTGTACCTATGGGATTGTGCCCGGAACCACAACGAAGCTATCTGGTTTTTATAAATTTCCTCAAACTTTTCACACTTTTTTTTTTTTTTTTGTAAAAATTATTTCTTTCCGTTCGAACGTTTCGAAATTTCTGTAGGGGGTTTAAATCTAGTTTGTTGAGATGCTTTTAAACGATTATGTTGAAATATGTACGCTTAATTTTTAAATAATAATTTTAGCGAAGAAAAGATATCCTCTCCTTGAGTCGCAAAGTAACCTCCTTTTGCCAATGTATTTGAAAAAGTGATAATCCATATTTTGAAAAACCAAATACATCATCGATTAAAAAATGTTTCGACAGTAAGATCATATTTTTGACTTTTTTCTATATCAAAAATTGCGTCCTGGAGTAGTGTTGAGAAAAGAGAAAAAATGGTTTTGGAAAAAAGACCCCTTTTTGAAATTTTTTACAAAGAGTTAACTGCAATGTTTTTTTAAATTGGTCATAGCATTTGAAACTTAAAAGTACGAACTTTCAAAATATGGCTTTCACGTTTAACTGCGCCGAGCAATTTGGTTGATTTGGACTTAAACAAAATGATCCAGAAAAAGAAATAAACTCGAAAAAATGTTTCTTCCTTCGTTTTACTGCGTAAATGTGTTTGCGCGCATTTGCAAGCGTTTCCGTTCCCCCAGAATTAAAAAAAGATGACTTTTCGATGAGAGTGAGTTGTGCTTCGTAATTAATATCTCGAAAACTAATCAAAAAATTAAAATTCTGACCTTCAGGCCCATCAGGAGAGACTTTCGACTACTTTACGCACACACACATACACACACAAAATTTTTTTTATACGAGTCGTAGATTTTGCTAGCCATAGCTGACACAAACAGATAGAGCGAATTGTTCTTTTATTAGTACATATTATATATGTGTAAAAATGAAGGATTTTCATTCAATCTCAAAATAAAATAAATTAAAATTTATATGTCGTAATAGATAAGGTGTTCTGGTGTAATAATGTCAAATACTAATTGTGGTATTTTATACTTTTACTTTTCAGGTTAAACGGTAGATGGCGCCCCTTGTCTATTCCATGGAATTATGTAAGGAACATAATGTATCTACGTTCCAGATAATTGTTCTGTGTTTACAATATGTGTATATGTCGTCTGTAGTGCCGTCAGTTTTATTAAATATGTTTGTGTGTAAAAAGTCGCCCACCTCGATTATTTTAGTACTGTTCATTGCCTTACATTTAAATGCTTAAAGATAGTATAATGGCGACGAGATGTTAAAAGTTTCTACCGTAAAAATTTTAAAGGAATAACGGCGCGCCCAAGAGAAATGGCTTCTTCTTTCGTTTTTGCGTTCGACAAACATACAAGGTAACAGCAGCTTTCCAGAAAATTTCAGCAGCTTTAAAACAAGGGGGTGGTAAGTACATTGAATTTTAAAGTACTTTTTTTTTCCTGTGTTATTGCATAAAGAATACGATGTTTTCATTCAAGGAATATGATGATAAAGTAGAAACATTTCAGGCTTATATTAAACGCCTGGAACAGAATTTTATTCTGAATGAATTAAAAGAGGAAAAAAAAGTTGCAGCCCTTTTATCTTGCATGGGCCCTAAGTTGTATAATTTACTGAGTAATTTATGTTTCCCTAAAGCATGTGAAACATTAAAATATTCGGAGATTGTTGATATATTGATAAAGCATCTAAGCCCCGCCCCAAACAAATTTATTGAAAGAATCAAATTTCGTAAGTGTTACCAAAATGAGTCGGAATCATTTCAAGATTTCGCTGCTAGATTAAAGAAAAATACAACTTTTTGTTGTTTTACGGGTGATACATTAAATGAAAATTTACTTGAACAATTTTTACGCGGTTTGAAAAGCGAAAGCATTCAAAATAAATTGATTACGCAAGTAGAGGATTTAACTTTTGAGAAAGCAGTGGAGAAAGCCTTATCCTTACACAATGTAGATATTGAAATTTCTGAAATTAAAAATAAAAATTTCAGTATTAATAAAATTTCCAGTTCAAAAAATGTACACCCAAAGAAATTTTCTAACGACTGTCAGAAGTCAAATGTCAACAATCATATAAATAATACAATTCCTGAAGCAAATAAAAGTAAATTAAAATGTTATAGATGCGGAAATACTTCCCATCTAGCCAATTCATGTAGATTTATTAATGCTACTTGTAAAATATGTAAGAAAAAAGGCCATATTGGAAAGGTTTGTAGAAGTAAAACTTTCCAAAAACACGTAAATTCGGTAGATACAGTAAATGTATTAACTATAAAAAATACAGGTGCCAATCCTATTAAATTATCTGTGTTAATTGAAAATAAAGCCAGAGCGGATATGGAATTGGACACCGGTTCGGGAATTTCTGCTGTTCCTTTAAAAAGATTTCGCAGAATTTTTCCTGATTATAAAATATTTCCTCCAGATGTTCAGTTAAAAACTGCAACTGGTGAAATTTTTAAACCTGTAGGTTATGTTGAAGTAAATGTTACTTATGAAAATAAAACAGAAAAGTTAAAATTATATTTGATAAAAGAAGATACTTTTCCATTATTATTTGGCCGCGATTGGGCCTCTGCATTCGATATTTTTCCACATAATTTAAGATCTGTTTATGTTAATGAGACTGTAAATTATTCTGATAAATTACAAGAATTGTTAAATGATTTTTCTGATTTATTTTCTGATAAAGTAGGGGAAATTAAAGGGTTAAAGGCAGAGCTTTACCTTGAAAAGGATGCTACACCCATATTTTGTAAAGCTAGGACTGTTACTTATGCACTACGTGCTGCAGTCAATGAGGAATTACAAAGATTAGAAGAAGCAGGTATAATTAAACCAGTTACAAATAGCAAGTGGGCAACCCCGATTGTTCCAGTGGTAAAATCTAATGGTAAAATACGCTTATGTGGAGACTTTAAAGTCACATTAAATAAATATCTGAAAGTAGAAAAATATCCCTTGCCTAAAATAGAGGATATGTTAGCTACTTTAAGTGGTGGTGTTCATTTTACAAAAATTGATTTAAATCAAGCATACCTCCAATTGCCCGTTGATGAGGAATCCCAGGAATTATTAACCATTAATACACCTAAAGGATTATTTCAGTTTCTAAAATTACCAATGGGTCTTAATAGTTCTCCTGCTATATGGCAAAGAAAAATCGAACAAATTTTAAGTGGAATTGAGGGAATTACAATTTTTATTGATGATATAGGAATAACTGGGGAAACGGACGAAATTCATTTGCAAAGGTTAAAGCAAGTATTAGAAAGGTTGAGAAATTATAATATTCGGATAAATAAGGAAAAATCATTCTTCATGGCAGATGAAATTACTTATTGTGGGTATAAAGTGGATAAACATGGTATTCATAAAACACCAGATAAAATAGAAGCAATTGTAAATGCCCCTAAGCCAGAAAATGTTTCCCAGGTAAAAGCATTTCTTGGTCTTGTAACTTATTATGCAAAATTTGTACCGAATTTATCGACAATTGCACATCCTTTGAATAATTTGCTTAAAAAGAATGTAAAGTTCAACTGGTCTTACAAATGTGATCAAGCGTTTAAAAAAATAAAAAGAGAAATTACTTCGGACAGAGTGCTGACGCATTTCAATCCTAAATTACCTTTAATCTTAGCTACGGATGCTTCTCCATATGGTATCTCTGCAGTTCTTTCGCATGTGATGCCAGACAAGACTGAAAAGCCTATTGGATTTGTATCCAGAACCTTGAATAATGCCGAAAAACGGTATAGTCAAGTAGATAAGGAGGCATTGGCAATAATATTTGGTGTTAAGAAATTTTTTCAATATTTGTACGGTAACAGATTCACTTTGTTTACTGATAGTAAACCATTAGTTTCAATTTTTTCACCTTCTAAAAGTATTCCGGTTTTATCAGCTGCTAGAATGCAAAGATATGCCATATATTTACAAGCGTTCCAGTATGACATCCGCTATAAGAAAACTACTGAACACGGTAATGTCGATGCACTCTCACGTCTTCCATTACGTAGTGAAGATTTGCCCCACGAATATAATTCAAATGAAGGACTTGATGAATCGGAAATCATTCAAATAAATCAACTTTCTGTTTTACCTTTAAATGCTAAATCTATTGCTTCAGCTACAAAAACCGATCCTCTTTTGCGACAAATTTTTCATCACCTCATTTCTGGTTCAGAAATTCCTAAGAATTTACTTTTTGGTGGTAAACAAGAAGAATTTACTCTTCAGCATGGTTGTATTTTAAAAGGTTGTAGGGTAGTTATCCCAGAAATCCATCGACAACAAATATTAAAGGAATTACATTTTGGTCATTTTGGTATAGTGAAAATGAAATCTTTAGCCCGTAGTTTTGTATGGTGGCCAGGAATAGACCATGATATAGAAGATATTGCAAGAAATTGCTCTATTTGTGTAAATTTGAAAAATAATCCTCCTAAAGTTGATACACATCATTGGGATTGGCCTACTGCTCCATGGCAGAGAATTCATATTGATTATTTTGGTCCTGTTAACGGAAAAATGCTTTTGTTAGTGGTTGATGCTTATAGTAAATGGCCAGAAGTATTTATAGTTCCTAGTACAACTTCAGAAAATACAATTATTTGTCTTTCTTCTCTCTTTGCACGATACGGTTTTCCTATTTCTTTGGTATCAGATAATGCTAGGCAGTTTACATCTGAAGAATTTGAAATGTTCTTAAAAAGTCATGGTGTAAAACATAAGTTTAGTGCACCGTACCATCCATCTACAAATGGACAGGCTGAGAGATATGTGCAAACGGTCAAACGTGGATTAAAAGCCTTAGCGTCTGAACCAGGTACTTTACAAATGAAGCTGAATAACTTTCTTATGCAGTACAGGAAGATGCCACATGTTACAACGGGGGAAAGTCCTGCATCTTTATTTCTAAAGCGTCACATAAGAACAAACATAGATTTGATCGTGCCAAATGTTGCAAATTTTGTTCATGAAAAGCAAACTGCAAGGAAATCTAAAGTTAAAGTAAAAGAATTTGAAGTCAACCAGAAAGTAGCTGTAAGAAATTATACTCCAGAAGCCAAATGGAAAATTGGTCGAATTGTAGCAAGAGAAGGAAAATTACATTACAGAGTTCAAGTTGGTTCGAATATTTGGAAAAGGCATGTGGATCAAATAACTAATGTAGGAGAAGATATTTCTTTAACCAATGATCCAAATTCAGAAGAAAATGTTACAGAAAATTTTAGAAGTGAAAATACAAGTGTGAAGCAAGATGATTTTCCACCCTTACAGTCAAGTTTCACAGATCCGCAACCAGTTGACTCTCATGTTCCAGTTGTTCCAGATCCTACTCCAACTGACTTTCATAATCCTGATTCTTCGAGTTCTAATTCAGCTAACTCTGATAATATTCACCAAAAACCGTCGGTTCCTACTAGTGCTACAGTTGATGCCCCTGAACATGTAAAAACTAATTCTTCTTCTTCTCCACAGGTACTTAGAAGGTCCAGAAGACATCGAAGAGCTCCTGACCGACTTCATTACTAAGTGGGGAAGAGCTGTGGTATTTTATACTTTTACTTTTCAGGTTAAACGGTAGATGGCGCCCCTTGTCTATTCCATGGAATTATGTAAGGAACATAATGTATCTACGTTCCAGATAATTGTTCTGTGTTTACAATATGTGTATATGTCGTCTGTAGTGCCGTCAGTTTTATTAAATATGTTTGTGTGTAAAAAGTCGCCCACCTCGATTATTTTAGTACTGTTCATTGCCTTACATTTAAATGCTTAAAGATAGTATACTAATATTATGCATAATTATGAAATAATCCGGTAAATGACACCCATTTGCTCTGCGCAGATGGGTTTTGAGTCAAATAAATCGAAAAAAAAAAAACAGCTTAAAGTTAATTTGTTTCATTTGTAGGTCTTATTGATTTTACAAGCAACTAAAATTAATGCTTGATCTAAAATTTGCGAGATAAGCTTTGTGATGTGAAGACTATATCCTTTATCCGGAAATAATATTTTACATAAATAAATTTGTAGTGCATTTCATGTACTTTCAAAGTGTTGAAGAAGATTTTGGATATCTTCTCGAGATAATTTGTGGTATAAAATGTACTGAGCAATAAATATACCGGGGTAATAACGCCAAGGATTGGCGTTATTACCCTAATTGATTCCTAACAGTGGCCGAACTACATCCAAAGGAGGTTTATTTATTAATGTGGGACCACATTATTCTTATTGCTGAAAAAGAAGAAGGGGAGGGGGGGGGAGGAGATCCGATATCTCTCTCTCTCTCTCTCTCTTTTTAATACTAATGTAAAAAGTAATTATAAACTCTTATAAATAAAACTATATCAAAATGTTTTCGATATTCTAATTCGAACATCCTCAAAATCAGGTTTATATTAAATTTTCACTGAATTGTTAATTGAGTTCTAAATTTTAACTGTCCGCTTTCTGAGCGTTCGGTTTTTCAAAATTTTACAAATTTCACCTTTTAACGAATGTGACAGAAATTGTAACGTAACTAATGTGAAGCGGTTTGTGAAACCTCAAGATTGAAAGATGAATAAAAGGCAGGAATAACTCACAGGATTTTGTTTTTGTACTAAACTTTTTATACAACACCGTTATACTTATTATTCATCTATTTAAAAGTCTCTAATGATAGTACTAAATTTCCAAATGAAACAAAATTTCGATAGTGTTTGTATTTAAACTGAAAATTATAAGTTAAACTATAAAAATAGAAAGAAAATCAGTGGTCTGTGAGACCGGTAACTTTAGTTAAAGGTTAAAAGGCGATCAATGATTAAAAATCATAGAATAATGTTCCTGCACTAAACTTTTTGAACAGAATTAATTTTAATTAAATTTAATCTTTTTAAATATTTCTAACAATAGTACGAGGACTCCAAACGAAAGAAAATATCAGTTGTAGCTATAGTTAAACAGGAAAATACAGGTCAAACTTTAAAATTTGGGGGGGGGGGGGGGGTAGCGTTCAGTGAGATTGCTAACATCAGTTAAAGGTTAATTTTGTTGCTAATATAGAGATAATGATATATAACCACATAAATCATGTATAAAATTTAATAAGAGATCTCATTGGGATAATACTTTTATCAAAAATCTTATTTAATTAATTTAAAATTTATTAAAGCATGTTTTATATAACGCCGACAATAACATATACTTTAGGTTTGGAAAATCCTCATTAGTGTGGAGTTATGGGTTAAAATCTATTTATAAGACTACTATAATGGTATTAACAAAAATATTTATTATATATATTTATTATATTATAACTCTAGTTATTATAAAATTTCATATGATTAAAATATTACATTATAAGTAGTTAAAACAAGGCAATGTTTCTTATAATTATATTTAAGCAGGACTTTTTAAGCAAAGAGAGGCACAGGGTGTTATATTTTGTTGAAGCTCTTTTTTTCTTTCACTTTCACAAAAAAATTGAATATTTTCTACCGCATAAAATGCATACATGAGAATATAAATACCGATTCAAATAGACACAGTTAAAACCGTACAATGTTTCTAATAATTCTATTTAAACGGTCCTTTTTAAGCAAAAAGTAGCTTTTAATCCGATATTCTTTTGCCTCCTCCTCCTCCCCCCCCCCACCATCACACCATTATTTTTCTTACACTTTCACAAAAAATTTAATATTTTCAGTCGCTTACAATGTAATTTTTTCCATTTCTATGGCTGTAGAGTTTGTATTTTTAGAATTGGGCAATCTACATGCCATTATTCCATTTTATTTTATAGTTTTTTTTTTGCATAGTGTTGGAAAGAAATAGACTTACTCCATTAAATGAGTAAAAAAAAAAATCATTAAATTAATTCCTTGTTATCATTTATACCTAGAGAACAATAATAATAATATTAAGATTAATGCTATTAAATAAACAGCAGTGATCATTTCTCTGGGAAAAGGTTGGAATTTTAATTAACTTCTTAAAAGAAAATAGAAATAATTTTGCGTTGTGTGATCTTTTTGAAGAACCTTTCCTTATGAGAATGTAGCATCTAATCCATTATTATTAGAAGATAAAATGAACTAAGCAATAAATTCAAAATAATAAATCCTAAATGTAAAACAAGAAATCAACACATTTGCTTTCTAAATAAAATAATTCTTCTACGCTATTAAACAATTAAAGAGAAATTTATTTACAAAATATTTACAAAACTTTACATTAAATGAACAAAATGCATTATGGTGAAAAGATCACCCAAAAAAATTACAATTTAAATTTCTCTAGAGTAACGTTGTTAAGAAGAAAAAAATAATAATAATAATGATATTTTGCAGAATTCCCATATTGCAGCTGACTTTAAATTCAAAACAAAAATTGGGGAATTATCATAGTAAAATATTTACTTGCCAAACAGTTGACTTTCATCGCGGTCATCTTCGGACGTCGGAGCATTTTTTGGGCATTCAGCTAGAGGGATACTCCATAAGATCCTTTTGGCATCAAGCACATGGAGAATTTTTTTCAACTGTCATCCGGCATCAACATCGCAGAGCAGAGGCAGGCAGGAGGAAAAGCCTCCCTTTTGTCAGCTGAGGGTGTACACACGTTGAAAGATTTTTAGCCAACTGACCCCTCGAAGAAAAATCTTTTCTTCCCCGATCTGTGGGAGTGACCAAGTTTTTTTTTTTTTAAACTATAATTGGAGAACAGAATAAGCTGGGTTTGCGATTATTGGGCGGTGGGCGTCCGCGCCTTCTTTATAGAGACATTGACGTAAGAGAAACTTTCTCATGTCCAGAAAGCTGTAGTAAATTTATTTTATGGCCCATTATAAATATTCTTGACGTTAAAAGTCAGTGTACAATGGTGGTGTCTTGGGTTCTCGGGCCTTAAAATTTTATTACTACGTGTGTTTCTTTGGACCACCCAGATGGGTAAAAATTGTTCCGTTGATTTTATTACCTTTTTGACTTATGCGTGATGGATATTTCCATCATTTTCCCCCTGTCATAGGAGAAAAAAAAGGAAAGGGACAGAGTTCATGTCCTTTTTTTTTGTTTGTATGTTTTTTACCTATCATTGTCATTAACTTTATCACTAAGTTCAACCAGCACATCGTGATGAAATACAATAGAGTCCCGACTTGTTTGTTCATCTTCCTAGGATATCTGTTATGCCTCAGGACAGAATTTAGCCTACTGGGTTGATTAATAAAACCAACTGTAACGAAAGTTCGTCGCATGCCGACGACACATTCTAATACGGTGTCTTTTCGAGATACCAACGCTGATTCGTTATGAAAAGTCCTATCGTTGCGACATCAGTCGCCATATGTCAAAACTATGTTGAATAGTAATCTGTGGAAGTCTGGCTGTACTATATTGTATCCCCCAATTTTGAATAAGTAAAAGTATTAAAATAGCCAAATAGATTTTCAAAGCAATGAATTCCGAATAACATAAATGAGAGAAAAAAAAAATTAAGAGCCAAAAAAAAAAAAAAAAAAAAAAAATCTAAAATAAAAGAAACTCTGGCATAAACTGTTACATAATATTGGCACTATTAAATAACATAAGCTATATTTATATAGATACACATAATAACACTCATTTATCATTTTATGGAAATGTATATAAACAATTTAACTGATACATCACAAAACTTGTATTTTCTCGATAAGTTATACAATTCATATATATAAAGCCTGTTCACAATTAGTAAATACATGTATCATATTTCTTTTTTTTTTATTATTATTATTATTTTGCTTTATATCATATAAAGAATCATATAAAAGGAATTATTTCCTCATATCTGATGCTGTTTATATATGTGGTATATGCACATCTGCGACTTACGACTCTCTGTTGTCTATTGTCATTGGTACGATAGACAGGCAAAAACTATTAATGTATATATATATTTAGACCGTAAGAAAAAATATAAGAATAAATTAAAACAGGAACTATATATATCTTATTAACACACTCATAACTTTATTAGAATATACTCTAGAAATGTCTCAAGAGTGCCATTTTGTTAGGTATACCTCCTCACATCCATAATAATTGATGCTTTTATTATTATTGTTATTCTTATTAGATACTCGTGAACGGGGAATATGACATGTTTTTGTTTATGTCTATCTTTACTCATAATTATTTGTCTAATATCTTCCATGTTATCTTATATTTAAATTAGCTGTTAATTTTCAAGTTAATCGGTATTTCGAAATTCTTTTATAAATTCGTTTGTAGATACTATTTAAAATTTGTTACAAGTCTTTCGAAAATTTCCGGCAGTCATGGTGCGCACTAATTCCGACCAGCAGAATTCACGACAGCTAGAAAATCGAATCCTGTATCAATTTTAATTAAGTAATTATCAAAATGAGGTAATGGTCTAAATTGGTAATTACCTATGATTTTATTTAAATTAAAGAATTATATTAAAAAAAATTACTCATTATTATTTATTTTTTTTATCATTGTTTATTTATTTATATGTCTAGAAACTATCAGGTCGCCTGTAATCAAATATTTTAAAATGAAATACCATATTGTAATCGTAAATTTAAAGATGAAAGTCTGCTATCGGAGAAAAGCTAATGTAAAAGCATGATACTTATTTAAGTTTGGAGAACAAAATATTATGTTGAATTTGTGTGAATTGGCCAAAAAAAAAAAAAAATCTTTATTTATTCATTTATTTATTTTTATTTATTTATTTGTTTATGTATTTTATTTTTATTTATTTATTTTAAACGGCTAAATAGCATTTTGAAGCCAATTATTAATATGGATGGCATTACCCTGAAATATCGCTCGCATAAAAGTGCATTATTATTATCGAAGAAGAAAATAAACATTTCCAATTATCAATATAACGCCATTCTGCGCCAGCCAAAAAAGAGGGAAAAAAAACTGATCTACACTCAATAGTCTCATCACTTTTTTTTTTTTTTTTTGTGTGTGTGTGTGTATGTGTGTGTGAGAGACAAGGAAAAAAAAAGAAAACAAGATTAATCCGCTAGAAAAAAAAGATATATAACATACTAAATATATTCGATATACCCGTGTTCTTTAACATCCATAAACGAAAATCTGTATATACATTTATATTTTTAATTGTATATATATTGACCGAAAAAACTCTCTTAAGCTGACTGAGCCTCGTCAGAGTTCGTTCGCTGACAGTTTTCATCTTCTACTGTCGTCGGGCTAAACAGTTTGTCTATGTGTCGCTTTATCGGGTTTCTCTGTGAATTCGTTAAATCCCTCAAATAATAATTATTGTTCCGTACTCTTTTAATAACTTCGAAAGGCCCTTCAAATTTTTTTTGAAGAGCTCCGGGGTTCCCAGCGACTTTTAAATAGCATGTTTGTCCTATTTTTAATGTTTTTACCTTTTTTAATGCTTCTTCATCGACATATTCTTTCATAATTCTCTCTTGATTTAAGAGAGCTTGTAACTTAACTTCTTGTATGTGTTGAAGTCTGTTTTTTACGTAAGTTTGAGTGCAAATGTCATTCGTCGGTAGATGAATTGAAAAGGGATTTCTAATTTCTCTCGCAAAGAATATCATGGATGGCGAAAAACCCGTTGCTCTATGAATCGAGCTGTTGTATGCTAATTTAAAAAAATCCAGTCGTGTGTCCCATTCTAGTGTATTTTTGCTCATAGCCACTATTGAGTTTTTTAACGTTCGATTTGAGACCTCTATCATGCCATTTGCATTAGGCCTACGAGCGCTGGAGAAATTTATTTCTATGTTCAAAGATTTCATATAATTTTTGAATAACTCTGATCTAAAATATCCAGCATTGTCTACCTGTATATGGCGACACATTCCATAGGCACTGAAATACTTGTTCAAAACATTTAGGATTGACTGAGATTCTACATTTCTGAGTGGTACCGCTTCCAAATACTTTGAAGTAGAATCGATAATAGATAGTATAAATTTGTTTTTTTTGAGAGATGTTGGTAATTTACCTATAATATCGCAATGCAGATAGGCACCCACTTCATGATTTTTTACTATCTTTTCGATAGGAGTTTTAATAGTAGGGTGCGGTTTGGTAGTGTTGCAGGGAACGCAATTATTGCAATATGTTTTTGTGTCCCTGTACATCCCATGCCAAAAAAATCTAGCCTTTATTATGTCATACGTTTTTTTGAAACCAAAATGAGGTCTATGCGCTTCTTCTAAAATAGCTATTTTGAGCGTATCGGGTGCTATTAATAATTCTTTATTATCAGAACCTGGTTTCAATATTAAAATTTCGTCTGCATTAAGTGCATATTTTTTTGTTGTTTTATTGTTCTTACCCGATTTAATTTTCGTGATAATTTTACTTAAATTTTCGTCTAAACCTTGCTGTTCCTTTACATTCGTATCTGAAATTGCCATATTCACTAAGAATAAATTATTCTGCATGTCAGTTGTTGTTGTTATATTATTTAAATTTCGGCTAAAAAAATCAGCAGGATTAGAGTCCCCTTCAATGTGCTCTATAGAAAAATCAAATTCTTGTAAATGTTCTATCCATCTCACGACTATGTCCGATTGTTTTTCTAATTTTAAACTTTGCGTTAAGGCTTTTGCATCTGTCAGTATATGAAATTTTCTACCCGCTAATATGTGTTTAAAATGCATAACAGAGTCATGCACAGCTAGCAGCTCAAATTTCCAACTGGGATATCTTTTTTCCGCCTCTTTTAATTTTCTTCCAAAAAATTCGATGGGTCGCATTTTTTCATCAATTTTTTGGGCTAAAATGCTTGAAATTGCTTTTTTTGATCCGTCAGTTATGAGATAAAAATCTTTATTGTAATCGGGAGGTTTTAATGTAGGGTTTTGGATAATTGCTTTTTGCAGTTGTTGAAAAGCAGACTCAGCTGCCTCATCCCATTTAAATTTTACTTTTTCTTTTGTTAAATCAATAAGGGGGTCCACTATACTTGAATAATTATGGACTAAAGATTTAAAATAATTCGTTAAACCCAATAAAGATTTTACTCCTTTTTTATTTCTTGGTCTTGTTAAACTTTGTATTTTATCCAAATTTCGTTTGGATAATGAATATCCATTTTCGTTTAAAGCGAAACCAAGAAATTCAATTTCGTTTTTACAAATTTGCATCTTACTTGGGTCAATAGTAAGATTATGTTCTATGAAAGTTTTTAGGACTCTGTCCAATAGGTTTAACATCTCATCAAGTGACGAAGCTGCCAACAAAACATCGTCGATGAAATATGCTACTTGATGCTTGTCAAAATGACCCAATACTTTGTCCATTAAATCTGCGAAAACCGGAGTTGATAATTTAGTACCAAAAGGTAGTCTTAAAAATGAATATCTCCCATTTTCCGTTATAAATGCTAATTTATAACTGTCTTCTGGGCGTACATTAATTTGAAAAAAAGCAGAATGTAAGTCTAGAACACAATAATATTTTTTTCCACCCATTGTTTGTAAAATTTCCTTTATATCAGGGATAGGATAAGGATAGGATTCTAGAATTTCGTTTAAGAGTCTAAAATCGACTGCCATTCTATATTTCATTTGAGTTTCGTTTTGTTTGTTATCATTATTTTTTTTCTTTACAAATATGACAGGAAAAGCATAGTGAGAGTCACTTTTTTGTATAATTTTAGCTTCTAACAATTTTTTTATTTCTGTTTTAGCATATTCTTTGATGTTTTGGGCCATTTTATAAGGTTTAGCTTGTATGGGGAACTCGTGCGCTAAATTAAATTTCGGAACAACTAGAGAGCATTGACCCAAAGTATTGTAACTCTTAGAAAATGCATGAGCATTAGCCAAAAGTAAGTCTCTTATTTTTTTCCTAATTGCTTCCTCTAAATGGTCTAATTTAAAATCGTCGGGTGATAATTCAGCCTCTCTAAGTTTCCGAGTTTCTGCGATACTCAAATTATTGATTTCATAAATTGCGCCCTTCTCGACATTGCTTGGCTCCATGTCCTTTGTTATGGTGAAATTTTTACTAAGTTTTCCTATTTTCGTGTTTCGGGGAAGAAATATTTTTCTATCCGACTCATTCCTAAGAATAATATTGATTTGCTTTGCTTTATTAATCTCATGAATAGAAAAATCATAAGTAATTTTTTTATCATGTGCATCAGTTGGGTCTAGTAAAATTAAGTCTTTTTCCTTAAAAATATCTGAGCACTGCAACTGCACTATTTTATCTTGTCCCGGTTTCAAATACACATGTTTCGATAATCTTGCCCACATAGAGTTTTTCTTATAAATACGATTATTTTGCCTTGATTTTTTAGATACAGTACTAACATCAATTTCTGTATTATTATTCTCATTCTTTGCACTTTGGGCTTCGTTTTCCTCCGTCTTTTCTGAAAATATTAGATTATTTAAAACACCTTGTAAATACTTTTCAGTAAATTGTAGCGTGATTTTTTTGTTTTTTATTTTCATAGTTTTGTCGTCGAAATTTAATATTATTTTGTTGGTTTTTAAACAGTCATAACCCAAAAGCATTTCGCAATCTCTTCCGAAATCTTGGTTAGTTACGTAAAATGTTCCAGTTGTAAATATGCCTTCCAGGCGAAAACTCAATTTTATGCACTTTTTAAAGTGTATAGAGGAATTTGCTAAAGTTTTTATTTGTACCTGATTTGCCAAATATTGGAATTTAATGTTAGCATCTTTTAGTTTGTTAAATAATGTCGGTGAAAGCAGGCTCACCGCAGCGCCAGAATCACATAAGGCGTTTATTTTAATATCTTTTATTTCAAAAAATATAATTGGTAAAGTATCACAATCTGGACTATTTACGCTCGCGATAATTTTATTCAAAACAGGAGACCCGCTTCTAGGAGACTTACGCGGGTGCGTATTTTGTGTATTGGTAAGTCCCCTATTTATTTTTTTGAACCACGTATTTGTTTGTGATTGGAATTTTGATATTCCTTGTTATTTTTTTTATCATTTTGTTGCTGATCTGTACGGTTTCTTTGTGAATTGTTCCTGGTATTATCATAACTAGTCTCAGCACTTTGGCCATAATTTTGTAACTGATGATTATGTGGCCAAGCATTAGAAAAATAATTTGGGGGTGGGGGGAAATATGGGGAAAATCCGTAGTACTCACCAGGCATGGCATAATTCTTAAATTGCATGTTTTGATTGGGGTTTGTATATCTAGGAGAAAAATTCGGTCTTTGTTGAAATTTATTGTTATAAAAATATCTATTTTTGGAATTTTGTCCGCTAGGATTTTCATTCCTTTGCTGGGAATTTTTTGTTGAATTTCTGAACCAACATGTTTCTATCGAATGGGATTTTCTTTTGCAGTATTCGCACCAGTTGTCTTTGTTTTCGATATTCTCTTTTGATTTTAATTTTAAATTGTTAAGTTCGGAAGTTAAAATTTTTATTTGTTCTGCACTTTCAATATTTAATTTTAGCAATTTATCGAAATTTTCATCATTGGATGATTTTTGAATCGTGTTTATTTCATTTAATGACACCTGATTGTAGGCTTCTTCCATTTGTTTTGCAAATTTGCACGCGTCATTGAAATTTGCTGGTGCCATTCTACGGACATCCAGACTTAAGTCCGGTCTCATGGATTCTAAGAATCTAGTAAATTTTATTGTTTCGAATAATTTGTTGTTTGAATTTTCAATTTTTTGACCACTCTTATCCGCGTATAATTTTGCGGCTGCATTAAATTCATAAATAAAATCCGTAATGGATTGTGTGGGTTTCTGTCTCAGAGCAAAAAAATTATTTTGAGCGGTAGAAAAATTCGTCTTTGCGCTAAAGATATCAATTAATTTTTCTTTGAACTTTGCGAAATCTTTCTCTGTATTTAGACTTTCATCGTTAGCTAATTTTTCTCTGGCTTGTCCTACTAATTTAGCTTTTAAGATAGCTAATTTCGACTTGTCATCCAAATCTACTTCCTCCATTAAATTGTTAAATTCACTAACAAAAAAATTTATGTTCGATTCTTTTTTTCCGTCAAAGACAGGAATAAAAGTTAATAGCGTATCTACGCTAGGTTTTGCCATTTTATTGTTGTTATTTTGATCGTTTTTTTTATTTTTTTATTTTCTGTCTCTGCCTCCTCGTTTTTATTCCGGAGGTATTTAGATCTACACTTTTCCTTTTATATCTGCGTTTATTTCCTGGCATTCCCTTCTAAACTATCATCTAGACCCATTTTTTATGTTTATTTCCTAGACATTGCTTTAATAGCTAATTCTACTATAATTTTAATTCAACTTCAGTAGCAAAGTGAAAATATAAAACGCATACATATACACATATATAAAATATTGATACCACATTAGCAAAGAAAGAAAGAAATAAAAACAAAAATATCATATATCAGATTCGAACAAAAAGAGTAATTTCCCCTTTTTTTTATGTCTATGCATATGTATCATTTACTAAGAAATATTTTATTCATATATCTTATTCATATATTTGCTTGATACGAAGATAAACAATGAAAGCACCAATTGGCTTGAATTTCAACAACACATAGATAACATTTCTTACACTCAAAATTCTCAAGTCGATTTACTCTTTTACTATGTTTCATTTATTTATTTATTTTTTATATATATATATATATCTAATCATCTACCATCTACTACAGTACATAACATTGCAAAATAATATAAACAAACAAACATTGAAAGTGCCATTTGCCAGACCTTCCTTTATTTTTTACCGAGTCAGTGTGCAATAGGGATATATCTGCGATTTGTTTATAATATCTGTTTTAAGAAAATTAATTTTACAAATCATTGTAATGTTTACACCATTTACTGTTAAATTTAATATCTTACATAAATCATAACATAATCTATATATAATCGGTTATTAAAAAAAATATAAATATCTATAATAACTCCAAGATCTTTATTTAAGTATTAAATATGACATCTCATAATTAATACAACTGGTCAAAGGCAACCATTTATTTTTGCAATCCTATGTTGGAAAGAAATAGACTTACTCCATTAAATGAGTAAAAAAAAAAAAAAATCATTAAATTAATTCCTTGTTATCATTTATACCTAGAGAACAATAATAATAATATTAAGATTAATGCTATTAAATAAACAGCAGTGATCGTTTCTCTGGGAAAAGGTTGGAATTTTAATTAACTTCTTAAAAGAAAATAGAAATAATTTTGCGTTGTGTGATCTTTTTGAAGAACCTTTCCTTATGAGAATGTAGCATCTAATCCATTATTATTAGAAGATAAAATGAACTAAGCAATAAATTCAAAATAATAAATCCTAAATGTAAAACAAGAAATCAACACATTTGCTTTCTAAATAAAATAATTCTTCTACGCTATTAAACAATTAAAGAGAAATTTATTTACAAAATATTTACAAAACTTTACATTAAATGAACAAAATGCATTATGGTGAAAAGATCACCCAAAAAAATTACAATTTAAATTTCTCTAGAGTAACGTTGTTAAGAAGAAAAAAATAATAATAATAATGATATTTTGAAGAATTCCCATATTGCAGCTGACTTTAAATTCAAAACAAAAATTGGGGAATTATCATAGTAAAATATTTACTTGCCAAACAGTTGACTTTCATCGCGGTCATCTTCGGACGTCGGAGCATTTTTTGGGCATTCAGCTAGAGGGATACTCCATAAGATCCTTTTGGCATCAAGCACATGGAGAATTTTTTTCAACTGTCATCCGGCATCAACATCGCAGAGCAGAGAGGCAGGCAGGAGGAAAAGCCTCCCTTTTGTCAGCTGAGGGTGTACACACGTTGAAAGATTTTTAGCCAACTGACCCCTCGAAGAAAAAATCTTTTCTTCCCCGATCTGTGGGAGTGACCAAGTTTTTTTTTAAAAAAACTATAATTGGAGAACAGAATAAGCTGGGTTTGCGATTATTGGGCGGTGGGCGTCCGCGCCTTCTTTATAGAGACATTGACGTAAGAGAAACTTTCTCATGTCCAGAAAGCTGTAGTAAATTTATTTTATGGCCCATTATAAATATTCTTGACGTTAAAAGTCAGTGTACAATGGTGGTGTCTTGGGTTCTCGGGCCTTAAAATTTTATTACTACGTGTGTTTCTTTGGACCACCCAGATGGGTAAAAATTGTTCCGCTGATTTTATTACCCTTTTGACTTATGCGTGATGGATATTTCCATCACATAGCGTTATTCCCCCACATAGGTTGGTAATAACGCAAAATAGCATTGGTCAAGAAATCACGCCTTTACATTTTATAAATACATTTTCTGTTAAATTATTTTTTTAACATAGATAGTCAATGAGTTGCTGTATCAAAGCCTATATTTGTTTGAAAAATACAATCTAAAACTAAGCTGTGAAAATTTGTAGAACCTTAACGTGGCGTTATTACCCCCAGGATACCTTATATTGCATTTAAATGAATAATAAGTGTCTATTTTATTGAATTTTAATATTTTCCACGATTTTAAATAATCAAAGGTTGAAATATGTTCGGATGAACTCACTTTTATGAATTAATCTTGGTTATATAGTTTTTGATATTTGTAATTTAGGTGAATATGCTTCCCTTACTCTGATTATTTTCTAAATGGTATAAGAAATTCAGTAGAAAACTTAATCTGTGAGTTGAAGTATTAGTTTAGATTTTAAATGAAAAAGACTCGAATAAATACAATATTCAGTCTACTGCTGATCTATAGTGAATATTAAAATCAAAACCTTTACCTTTAAAACTGTATTAAGTGTGTTACTTGAAACGGAATGAAGAAGTTTTCGAAACTAATGAAACTACTTGAAGTTAAAACAGTTGAAAGATAGTCAAGTATTTATACATGATGGAATAGCGATAAAATTTATTTTAAGAGTTTGAGCTTTTATTTATGCGTTATGCATGAACAAATATTTTGTAAAGTAAGAAGTAAGTAAATACTATTCCATAGGATTCAGAAATACATGCTATTATAATCATATTTCAAAGAAATATATAATATAAAGAAACAATAACGAAAAATCACGAATTATGCACGGATTCTCATACATTGTTCAACATATTCAGAAAATATAATGTAATGTAATCCTTAATTAGGTTTTCCTATCACACAGACCACATATTTATTCAGTTTCCATAGTTTAACGTGTAATTTAATTTTAGATACTAGTGATATTTTTTATGTTTGAAGTTCTAGTTCTAACGACAGAGACTTTTGATTATGTGAATTTTAATTATAATAATTATGTGATAATGTTTAGTACGGAAGCATTATCATATGAGTGAATCGAAGTTTCTATCCATTTTTTTCATCAAGAGATCCCAGAGACCACTCACAGTACTTATACGACAATTTTAATCACACAAGTTAAGGGTTAATAGATTACTTCAGTCACAAGAAGAAAGGAAACCTTTAATGTTAAGTCTATGGGAACGTTATTTTCAAATTTCCCGCTTTGATTTTAATACTTTCATTATCGGTTCTAACCGGTTTCGAAAGTCAAATTAACAATAACAACAAAAGAACCGACCCAAACGTTTTACTTTTTTTGCAATAAGTGCTTCTAAACAATGTGGAATCGAAGATATTTTGAATCTGCATGCGAGAATGATCATTCCAGATTTATTCAATTTTAACCTAAAACTTATCTATATCAGCCAGAAGAATTCATTACCAGCGAGATGCCGACCAACAAAATTCTTGAAGTGTTTAAAAGACGAAATATCTGGTAGGCAAGCAGAGGAAAAACTGAATCTGCTGCGCTAAAAGGAAACTTTTACTGTACTTTTCATTGTTTCTTTTACTTACCACTAATAGATAATCATACCAACACCAAGGCTATTTGCGTAATAGCACTGGTATTGATCATTAGCTGTTTTCAACGACTTCTTATAGCTCTCTATTTATATAGTTATATTAACAGTTCAGAGCGCATGCTCAGCCCATGTTTACTTTAAAATTCGAATACTGAGAATAAAACAAGTTATTTCGATTTGCTGTCAGCTTCAATTCATTGGCATAAGTCCTTCAAGGTGCTGCAATTTTTCGGAAATTAAAATGAAACTCTGTCTTTTCGTGAATACTTTTCCTTTAAAGTGTTTTCTTCTATGGCAAATTCGCTCTTTTTTTTTCTTTGAAAATTACTATGGTCGATAAAATGCTAATTATAGTAACTCTGGCAACGACTTGCTTAACAATACCATCAACTTTGACTGTAATGTAACATGAAAATTTATATGGTGAATAAAGTTTAATTATAATACATCTGGTATTGAGTTGCTTTACATTACAGTCTACTTTGACTGTGATAGACAGGCGGCATTGACCTATCTGGATAACTTTGGACCAAGAGAGAAAAAATATTAAATATGCTTTATCACTTGAGTTAACGGCAAAGTTTTAGCCTCAAAATAAAGGTAGCAGCACTAGTGTAAATTTGGCAGGTCAATGACTCGTCAAGATTCTACCAAGACAGGATTAATGAAAGTTTCGTAAAGTTTAAGCAAAGTTATCCTGATTTGACGTAAAGTTACATTGATTGACCTATTGTAGAAAACAAAACCTCATTATTGTGATAGATTTCTAAAATGTCATACTTATATTAAGTCATTATATGTTACTATGTTGAAATACTAATTTCAAAAAATTTCATTCGAAAACCCATTTATTTATTTGTTCCGCGATGTAAAAATTTTACTAAAAAAGGATTAAAAAACGTTAAAATTTGAAACCGATTGATTGATGCAGACCAAATGATATTTACACACTTTTGTCTAGGGCAGAAGGGCTTGTCCTCAGTGTTTCCCCCAGGAGAAGGGCGCACAGGCCTTCGGGGAAACGTCCACCGGTAAATGTTAGCAGAAGGTTTTTTCTTATTTAAATTCTTAAAGGTACAGAATTAATGCCAAAAATAAGGGGAACATTTCTTTTCAAAAATTTACTGGTGGAAGATCAAAAATTTACTGGTCGAAGGCCTGTGCGCCCTTGTCCTGGGGGAAACACTGTATAGAATTTTGTCTTTAACAAGAGACTAAAAAAGCTATTAAGTTGTAGGACTAAGAAGTCTGAGAATTTTAGATACACGATTTAAAAAGTATCACAGTAAAAATTTTAATAATAATTAAAACTAGTGCTTTTCTTTTCCTAGCTTATATTAAATTATAATCAAATGCCAGCTGTTATTCAGAAATTATTTTCAGTTGACTTCAACAAAAATAAAAGAATTTTGGATCCGAGCTTGGTCTGGTTTTATGATTCTCTAAGACTCTTGATTTTTTCTATGGAATGTAAAAACATGAGAATAACTAAATGGAAAAAGGATCACAAAAAAAGATGGTATTAAAAGGAAGCAATTTATTAACTATTTATATTCGCAGAAAATTCAAGGAACTTCGAAAAGGGCTCCAAGAGTCTAGATTCATAATTGTAAAATAGAAAAGGGAGAATAATTAAGTGTAAAAAGGTCCCTCAAAGCTAGGAAGATTGGATAAAACGGGGGTAAGTTATTAATAGTTTAATGCATAAAAACATAAAGGGGATCCGGAGTCCGTCCCTTAAAATCCAAATCTGAGTTCAGGTGCATCAGAATCTGTCTTATACTATCTACATCTAAATTTTCAGTCTTCTATGTGCAGTAGATTTCACTAATCATCGCACACACACCGACATACGTACGTACAGACAGGTAGAGCTATTTGTTCTCTTATTGTTATATACGTGTTAAATGCGCAAAAGGATATATTACAACATCTGAATAAAAATTTTATGTGTGAGTTGTTAAATCCGTATATTAAAAGGAAAAATATTCCATGTTTTTAAAAGTGATTCACATGAAATACTATTACAAACAAATTCCTAGTCTATTACCATTCCTTTTACCTTTAAATATTAACCCTTATTGAAAATAAAATCTTAAAAGTGTAAATAATTGCATTTTTTTTTTCGTTAAATCATGTTAAATTTTATTGGAACACCATTATCAGCTGATATACGAAAATAGTTTATGATTGATTTTGCTTAATTATCAAATTTCTCAATAAATTTCTTGCGGAAGTATATGTTTTTCCATTCGAAGATGTAAGAAATTATAGAAGATTCTTAAGAATTCGAAATACGGGAAATTAATAAAAAAAATGTAAAATGAAAGTTTAATAATAAGAAAATTTTTTACAAATTTTCTTTCATAGCTTATATTAAACTCCAATCAAACGCCAGCTGTTATTTAAAAATTATTTTCAGTTGGATTCCCCCAAATAGTAGAATTTCGATCGTTGCTTATTAAAATGCTTCATTTTCAATGTATTCTACTTTGATCACTGCGTCTGTATTAGTTCCTACAAACAGCTGGTATATGAAACAATGCTTAATTCAGAAGCTTGTTTAAGCTTTAAAGCATTTCTAGTTTATTTAAACGCTATGTCGAAATGCAAATACACGGACAAAATGAGAAGTTGTTAAACAAAAACATTTCTGACAATTTGACTCCTGTTAGTTATATTAATAATATTTTGTAATGAATTTTATTAGTTATTCGTTTTCTATTTACTTTTTAAAATAATGTGGTGTAAGAAAATTAATAGTAACTGACAGATAATCATTAACTAAAAAAAATTGAAGATGTTAAACGAAAATATTTCTGACAATTTAACTCCTGTTAGTTATTTTTTAAATATTTTGTAAAGAATTTATTTTAGGGTCAATCCATTTCAAGTGGTCCAGAAAATATTTTTTTGGTCGCTCGACCATTTTTAAAAAATCTGAAATTTTTTTTACAACAAACTTAACATGACGGAAGTTCGAAATGACCGTTATTTTAATTTTACTATTTTTTGTTTGTGCATGGCGGCCATCTTTGTTTCATCGTGTTCAGCGATTTTCTCAGATACTAGGATACACAAAATTGTAAATATCTCGTCTTTTATTTTACCAATTGAAATGGGGTTTGCAGCATTTTGTTCAGAATAAAATAGGCTAAATGTACAGTAACAGAATAATTTTGAAAAATAAATTTTAACCGGTGAAATATTAGCACAAAATTTAAGATTTTTTCCGAAATGTATCCATTTGCAAGAGGAAATTTTTTATGCAAGGAAAACTGTCAACCTTACAAAATTTTTTCTACAAATAGGTCAAAAGTGTGTATACTCATACACCAAGTCCCAGATCTGGGAGTTAATTTCTCTTTGTGGAAAAAAATTCCGAAATTCTTCAAAAATTTCAAAAATCGCACTTTTTAGGCTTTGATATCTCTGGTGGGGCACAAGATAAAAATTTGAAATTCTGGCCTTTGATAGTATTGTGTAGTAGTGTTATGTACAAAAAATTTCAAGAAGGAGATTTGACAACAAGTTGAGATATGACATGGACAATTTGTGAAAAATAATATTGTCAAACTATTGTAACGTACTATGTAATTGTTCCACAAGACTGTCAACCTTACACAATTTTTTCTACAAATAGGTCAAAAGTACGTGTACTTATACACCAAGTTCCAGATCTGGGAGTTGATTTCTCTTTGTGAAAAAAATTCCGAAATTCGTCAAAAATTTCAAAAATCGCACTTTTTAGGTTTTGATATCTCTGGTGGAGCAAGAGATAAAAATCTGAAATTCTGGCCTTTGATAGTATTGTGTAGTAGTGTTATGTGCAAAAAATTTCAAGAAGGAGATTTGACTACAAGCTGAGATATGACATGGACAATTTGTGAAAACAATACTGCCGAACTATTGCACCTTCTATGTAATTGTTCATACCTCCAAAATTTTAAATTAATTATTTATGGCACAGAGTTAAATGTTAATTACAAATATCGTCTTCAAATGCGTCTGTGTGATTTAAACAATTCAGAATGTATGCTAAGCCAATACACTATTTGTGCAGAGGAACAAACCTACTACAAATACTATTGCAACAATTTTACTCGGTACACATTTCAGGAAAAGTAAATTTCAGACAATGGGTTGCAACTGATCGAGTTGACATGGTTTCAGTTATTAAACCTAGAGAATTTTATTCATGTTAACAAGGGATGACAAGACTTGGATGGCTTTAAATAAAATTTTGAGAAAGAACAGCCTGATGGATTGACAAAGTAACTGGTCGAACTCGTAACATCTCTCGTAAATAGTGTTAAGCTCTTTGTTGAGCATATATAGTATCTTCGTAAATTAAACATTTATTATTAAACTGTTTTCAACAAACGATATTTTCTGTGTAAATATTGTAATAAATGAGACTAATCTCATTTCTCCTAATGTACTCATAATAGCATTTCTTAACAATTTTTAATTACCGTATCTCAGCTTATAATCAAATCTCCTTCTTGAAATTTTTTGTACATAACACTACTACACAATACTATCAAAGGTCAGAATTTCAGATTTTTATCTCGTGCTCCACCAGAGATATCAAAGCCTAAAAAGTGCGATTTTTGAAATTTTTGACGAATTTCAGAATTTTTTTCGCAAAGAGAAATCAACTCCCAGATCTGGGACTTGGTGTATGAGTACACGCACTTTTGACCTATTTTTCGAAAAAAAATTTGTAAGGTTGACAGTCTTGTTGAACAATTACGTAGTAGGTTAGAATAGTTTGGCAGTATTGTTTTCACATATTGTCCATCTCATATCTCCGCTTGTAGTCAAATCTCCTTCTTGAAATTTTTTGTACATAACACTACTACATAATACTATCAAAAGCCAGAATTTCAGATTTTTATCTCGTGCCCCACCAAAGATATCAAAGCCTAAAAAGTGCGATTTTGAAATTTTTGACGAATTTTGGAATTTTTTTCCCAAAGAGAAATTAACTGCTAGATATGGGACTTGGCGTATGAGTACATGCACTTTTGACCTATTTATAGAAAAAATTGCGTAAGTGTGACAGTTTTCCTTGTACGAAAAATTTCCTCTTGAAAACGGATAGATTTTGGAAAAAATCTTAAATTTTGTGCTAAAATTTCACTTGTAAAATTTTATTTTCCAAAATTATTCTACCACCATATATTTAGCCTATTTTATTCTGAACAAAATACTGCAAACCCCATTTCAATTGGGAAAATAAAAGACGAGATAGTTACAATTTTGTGTATCCTAGTATCTGAGAAAATCGCTGCACACGATGAAACAAAGATGGCCGCCATGCACAAACAAAAAATAGTAAAATTAAAATAATGGTCATTTTGAACTTCCATCATGTTAGAGTTGTTGTACAAAAAATTTCAGATTTTTTAAAAATGGTCGAGCGACCAGTGCTGGACCACTTGAAATGGATTGACCCTTTACTATTTATTGTTTACTATTTACTTTTTAAAATAATGTGGTGTAAGAACATTAATAGTATCAGACAGATAATCCTTAACTAAAAAAATTGCTAAATTGTCTTTTTTATCATCACGTTGAGTACCACATCAGTAAACGATGACTGAAAGTTTAAAATGTCATACAAAACCAAAAATATATATATGTTACAGGCCAAACCCGATTTTAGGCCAAACTAGATTGGCCTAGGCTAAACTAGTCTATCCTAATGCCCATCGGATAAACTAGTTTTTCCTAGGCCAAACTAGTCTATCCTAAGGCCCATAGGACAAACTAGTTCTTCCTAGGCCAATCTAGTTTGGCCTAACTCTTATAGGATAAATTAGTTTAGCCTGCTGTTTATTGGTCTGAACTAGTTTATCCTAGGCCAAATCAATTTGGCGTGATTTTATTTGATTCAATGACCGCCTCAGCGCCAAAATTCTAGTTTGTCCTAGGCTGATCTAGTTTATCCTAGGCCAATGTAATTTTACGTATTTTTAGCTCATGGCCGTCAAAGCCAAAGAAAAAATGGGCTCAACGCGATAACTCTTGGTAGAAATAATGTAATTTGACATGTTTTTATCTCATCAGCTACCAAAGCCTGAGAACTAATTTGCCCGTGAGTTCTCTATCTATTTATGTACGTAAGTAAGTAACGCAATAATTTTTGATAGAATTACTCGATTTTCATCAAACTTTCAATATAGGTTTATTCTTAAGAGGAGCTTTTCTGATTAATTTTGGGAGGTCATTGGAGAAGAATAAGGAGGTAAAGGACGAGAGGCTGATTCGCCCCTTCCCTTAATTCAAATAAATGGATTTCTATGGATTATTAGCATATTTTATTCAAATTTTAGATATAGGAGTATTCTCTTGAGGCGCCTTCATTAGTTGTGGGTATCAATTGTTTAAGTGTAAAGGGAGGGGAGAATAGGGGTAACGCCCCATAATATCTGTAAATGCTTTTTTCACGCAGAATTTACTGATTTACTTCAAATTTTAGAAATAGGTAAGGCGTTCCCTAATTGGTTTTGGGGATTAATTGAATAAGAACAAAGGGAAGAACGGGGGAATCCCGCCTAATTTTGTTAAATGGATTTTTCATGCAGAATTAACCGATTTCCTGCAAACCTTAGATTTGTTCATTCTGATAAAGCGTTTCACTGATTAATTTTGGTGGTTCTTTGGTTTTTGGTCTGAACCAGCAATTTATTTCCTTCCTTAAAATACATAAATTTGTTATATTACAGAATTATCCAATTTGCTTAAAATTTTGGACATGAATTCATTTGATCAGGTGCTTCTTTAATGAATTTGGGTCTTTTCTTATGGTTATGTATAATGGGTTAGTGGATGATTTATCGCCTTCCTTAAATTAGATAAATGGGTTTTTATGCAGTTTTATCCGATTTGCCGTAAATTTTGAATATAGCTTATAGTTTTTTCTTTAAAAGCGAATCCCTGAATTCTTTTGAGGGTTTGATGATTAAGTATAAAGGGAGGAATGTGGGATTACCCTCTCTAAATCAGATGAATAGTTTTTTGAGCAGAATTATCTGATTTGGTTCAAATTTTGGATAATTGTTTAATTTTATAAAGCGTATCTGCGATTAGTTTTGGGAGTTCAATGTTTAAATATAAGTGCGGGAAATGGGAAAAAGTAATCCAACATACTTTAGTTTTCGAGGGTGTTATTCTATAAAAAAATAAGGCTGAAATACACAATGACTGTAAACAGCCTATGAATGCAAAGCCATCAGTTTAATTGGGCAATATTCTTTTTAATATTGAACCCGACTACTGCTCCATTGCTAACCTTGTGCAAAGTGGTTTTGTCATCACCATTATAATGTATTTTATTCGATGCGTTGTAAAATACTGTTAGAGGTTTGCACGGGCCAGAATTTCGAGTTCCGGGCCCCGCCTTTCCCGAAGGAAAGTTATTTTGCTGTGACCCTGTGTAAAAATTAAAAGTTCAGCCTGAGCCTTGCCTCTACAAAAATATGTGAAAAAAGACTCAGTCCCGCTCAATCTGGCCCTACTCAATTTCTGCAAAAAAATCAGATTTTACTTAACATAAAATTAGGATTCCTTTAAAAAATACTGCATACATACATATTGGATAAATTTACAATGTATTTTTAAATTACGAGGTGTTCACAGAATGAAAAATACACAATGTATTATTGATTATTTAGTTTCTTAGACCTTTCAATATTGAAATGGGGATTCATTAAATAATTAATGTAGTTTATGACTCTCCTTTTTTTTTTTCTTTTGTTCTAAACATCATAAATAAACTGTTCAGTAAAAAGTAAATTTGTGAATATGTTTCTCTGTCATTCCTTAAGACTTTTCTCAAATCCAAAAGAGCTACATCCTAACACATTTAAGAATTAATTCATTTTCGGAAAGGCATAAGATTAACAGGCATTCTCACTCAGAAAATATGTAATCGAATGGCGCAAACCATTTTTACATAAAAGCGATGTACCTTTGAGAAGATACTATTAAAGCTACGTTTTGAATCGAATTTTCGGTTACGACTTCACGGAAAAGAAAAACTTGACGCCGTGACAAGAATAGCTTATATGTCGACAAGAAATTAATTTCTAAAAAATGGGAAAACTCTGTTCGATTCCAAATTATGTTCACCTCCAATCTGGCTCGAATATGCAATAATAATAATAATAATAAATGCAAGCCTGATCTCAGTTGGCACGAGTCTGCAGGAAAAAAAACACCATGTAAAATGCATTATGTCTTTAGGGTGGACTTGTGAAATTCCTATGTTGATGTTATAAGCAATTACTCTTGACACACATTTATACTTATTCTAGTGAAATACATGTTTTTTACCGGACAAGCCCGATTTCGAGCCAAATTAGATTAGCCTAGGCCAAACTATTTTATCCTAACGCCAGTTATATAAACTAGATTTCATACGCCAAACTTGTTTATCTATATGCCCGTAGGAAAAACTAGTTTTTACTAGGTAAGAGGGAAATCCGTCATTTTCCCTTCATACTTTACCATTAAGCCCACAAAACTATTCAGGGAATTGCCTTATCAGAAAGAACCTATAAGCAAAATTTGAAGCAAATCCGTAATTTCTGCGTTAAAAACTATTTATCTAAATTATGGGGGGGGGGTTCCTACATTGCCCTTTCTTTAACACTTAAACAATAAACATCCACAACTAATCCCAGTGGCGCCTTGTCAGAATAATCCTATATCTAACATTTTAAATGAAAACTGATAATTCTGCATGATAAATGCATTTCTCTAAATTAACGGTGGGGGATTAGACTCCCGTTCGCCCCCTTTATTCTTATTCAGTGAATTTCCAAAACTAATCAGAAAAGTATCTTATCAGAAGGAACCTACATCCAAAATTTGAAGCTAATCGGATATTTATATCAAGAGTTATAGCGTTACATACATTCGTACTTAGATACGTATATATGTTACAGGCCAAACCCGATTCTAGGCCAAACTAGATTGGCCTAGTCCAAACTAGTCTATCCTAACGCCCATCGGATAAACTAGTTTTTCCTAGGCCAAACTAGTCTATCCTAACGCCCATCGGATAAACTAGTTTTTCCTAGGCCAAACTAGTCTATCCGAACGCCCATCGGATAAACTAGTTTTTCCTAGGCCAAACTAGTCTATCCGAACACCCATCGGATAAACTAGATTTTCCTAGGCCAAACTAGTTTGGCCGAACGGTCATTAGGATGAACTAGTTTAGCCTGCTATTCATTGGTTTGAACTAGTTTATCCTAGGCCGAACTAGATTGTCCTAGGCCAATTCAATTTGGCGTGATTTTATTGAATTTAAAGACCGCCACGGCGCCAACTTTCTTGTTTTGATCTAATTTAGCCTAGGCCGATGCAATTCGACGCGATTTTAGCTCACAGACTATCAAAGCCTGAGAGCTAAAGTGCTCGAAGATTCTGTGTGTGTGTATGTAACCATGTACATACTTATGTACGTACGTATGTATGTATGTACGTACATACTTATGTATGTACGTACTAATATAACGGACTAATGTGTAACTAATATAACGCGAGCACTCTGGTGTTGGAATTTGGACGCGATTTAGTTCAAGCCTGCCGGCTTCGCCCGCTATCGGGCCCCTTCTTTTATATAAAATCTTGAAACGGACGTATGTTAAGGCGAGCGAACTGTGAAGTGAAAAAAAAACATGATGATAAATATTTAAGAAAAAGGATTTTGCATCGAAATACCACTATTTTCTAATAGTAATTTTTGTAAAAATGATATATTTTTGCTGGAACTTTTTGAAACTTTGTGATAGTTTATCGCATATGATATAATTTTATATAAAAAAAAGAGTTACATTTCGGCGTGAAAGAGGATGTGGTTGCGAACAAAATCAGGAAATATAACGGAAATTCTATTTTTTAAAGCACCGCGACCTCAAGTAACACATCTACTAATAGGTTGTTTAACGGAATTTCATTCAAATACAGTTTTGTTAATAATAGAGTACGCTCCCTGGTGTTGGAATGAGGAACAAATATAACGTGGCTTAGTTAAAACTTGCTGGCTTCGCCCGCTATCGGACTGGCGTGGGCAGCGGGGATATGGTTCGAATTTCGTTCGCTTCGAGGTTCTTTCGAAAAGGAGGGTTACATTCGGTGGTGCGTGCTCAGCATGCTTGCTACGATTTAAATTTTGTTCGCTTCGAAGTTCATTCGAAAAGGAAGAGCGCATTCCGCAGTACGCGTGCAGCACACCTGCTATACGCTGCCGCAGTCTGTGGGGACGCGGCTGAAGAAATAATGCACGAAATTTAATAAAAAATTATATTCAGGCAGTCTCTGATCTAAATTGATACTGATTAGTTTTTGGTGTAAATCGTTCATCAGGTGGAGTACTGTTTGGCATTTTTTACGATTTACGCATGAGCTTTATCTTAATAGCTAATACAATCAAATTTCCATCGAACTTTAGATACAGTTCGTCCATGATATGAGTTGGTGTTGTTTATATTTTGAAGTAAATCACTCAACATGGCTATGATATGCTGAATTTTTCACAATTTTCGCAATAGCTGTATCTCAAGAACTAATAGACGGAATTTAATAAAAATTTATATTCAGATAGTCCCTGATATAAATCGATACTGATTACTTTTTCATGTAAATAGTTCAACATATAGCGCTTCTAAAGTGCATTTTTACTGATTTGCATTAACACTATTTCAATAACTAATTTACGGATTTTCATCAAACTTCCGAATCAGTAAATCCGTGATATGAACTAAATCTTTTACGTATTCGTGTTAATTGCTCAACAGGTGGCGCTGTTGTGCTCAATTTTCCCGATTCCTGAAATAGTTTTGTTGCAAGAATTAATGCACGAATTTTCATCAAACTTTAGATTCAGTAAGTCCCTGATATAAATTAGTATTCTGTAGTTTTGGAGTGAATCTCTTGAAAGGTATCGCCGCTATACGGTATTATTCGTGATTATTGCAATAGCTCTATCTCAGGATCTAGTGCATGGATTTTCATGAAACTCCAGATTCTGTTAGTCCTTGATATAAAAAAGTACAAAAGTACTTTTTTAGTTTTTGGAGTAAATCGTGCAACAGGTGGCTCTGCTATGTGGCATTATTCATGATTATCGCAATATCTCGAGAAGAAATGCACAGATTTTCATCAAACTTCAAATTCAGTTAGTCCCTGATATAAATTAATATTCTTTTGTTTTTAGAGTAAATGGCTCAATAAGTAGCGCTTCTATCCAGTTTTTTTTATGACTTCTGCGATAATTCAAATATCTGAAATAGTACTAATACACAGATTTTCATCAAATTTCAGCTTGAATTAGAATTTGAAAGACGTTGTTACGGATTTTTCAAAAAGTTCCGGCAAGAATTTAACATTTTTACAAAAATTGCTATTAGAAAATAGTGGTATTTCGATGCGGAATCCTTTTTCTTAAGTATTTATCATCATGTTTCTTTCTTTTCGATTCAACATTCGTAAATACCTAAATCGCGTTGTATTAGTTCCAAATTCCAACACCAGGGTGCTCGCATTAGTTCCACATTCCATCACCAGGGAGCGTACCTTATTACTAACAAAACTGTATCTTAAGAAAACTCCGTTAAAGAATCTATCAGTAGATATGTTACTCGATGTCGCGCTGCTTCAAAACAAGAATTTGAGATTTCTGAAAAAATCACTATTCTTCAATAGTGGCATTAAATGCGAAATATATTTTTATAAATTTATATCATATGTCATAAACTATCTTAAAGTTTCAAATAGATCAACCTAGAATTTCCGTTATATTTCCTGATTTTGTGTGCCCCCCCCTCTTTCCCCTTCGTAATGGGACTTTTTATACAATTTTTTATCACATGTTATAAACTATCACAAAGTTTCAACAATTCCAACAAGAATTTAACATTTTTACAAAAATCACTAATAGAAAATAAAAATAATTTGACGCGGCATCTTTTTTCTTAAATATTTAACATCATGTTATATTATGTTTCAAAAAGTTTCACAAAATTGGTAATATTTAATTAGCAGCTAAAACTTAAAAAAAAAAAAAAAGCTGAGCTTTTTAAAAAAAAATCTAGCGTCCCCTTAGTCTACCTCCCCGCCGTATCCTAAATTTCAAGTATCATGCTTTATTTATCTTTTTCTTATTTTTAAAAGGATTCGGATATTTACTTTTTTATTACGAACAATTTCGCGAGAAGTGACGTGTGTGAAAACCAATATCTGTTACGAATTAAAAATCTTTTCATAAAACCAAAAGTTTCTATCCGATTGAAAAAATAATCCGCTCTATCATTATATTTAAACTCTGAACCCCCAAAATTAATCAGGTAAACCCCTTATCAGAAGAAACCTACATCCAAAATTTGAAACAAATCGGTAAATTATCCCTGAAAAATCTATTTACATAAATTAAGAGTGTTACCCCCCATTCCTCCTTTCTTTATATGTAAACAATGAACACCCACAACTAATCATGGATGTACCTTATCAAACTGATATTGTACCTAAATTTTTAATAAAATCTGATACTTTTCCATGAAAACTGACTTAACGAAATTAAGGTGTGGAGGGGGGGGTGCGGTTTAGCTTTTTGTTCCCCTTCCCTTATTCTTATCCAATGAACCCCTGAAACTAATCAGGAAAGGTCGTTATCAGGATAAATCTATGTCCAAATTTTGAAGCAAATTGGATATTTCTATCAGGAGTTATCGCATTACGTACATACGTACGTACATACGTACGTACATACATACGTACATAATTACATACACACACACAGAATTTGCTAGCACATTAGCTCTCATACTTTGATAGTCTGTGAGCTAAAATCGCGTCACACTGCATTGGCCTAGGACAATCTAGTTCGGCCTAGGATAAACTAGTTCAAACCAATGAATAGCAGCCTAAACTAGTTCATCCTAATGACCGTTCGGCCAAACTAGTTTGGCCTAGGAAAATCTAGTTTATCCGATGGGCGTTCGGATAGACTAGTTTGGCCTAGGAAAATCTAGTTTATCCGATGGGCGTTAGGATAGACTAGTTTGGCCTAGGAAAAACTAGTTTATCCGATGGGCGTTCGGATAGACTAGTTTGGACTAGGCCAATCTAGTTTGGCCTAAAATCGGGTTTGGCCTGTAACATATACATGCGTACATACATTCATACAGAACCTGTGAGCCCTTTACTTCGCTGGCTTTGACGCCCGTGAGTTAAAAACACGGATAATTACATTGGCCTAGGACAAACTAGATCAGCCTAGGAGAAACTAGAATGTTGGCGCTGAGGCAGTCATTGAATTCAATAAAATCACGCCAAATTGAATTGGCCTAGGATAAACTAGTTCAGACCAACAAACAGCAGGCTGAACTAGTTTATCCTATAAGAGTTAGGCCAAACTAGTTTGGCCTAGGAAAAACTAGTTTGTCCTATGGGCCTTAGGATAGACTAGTTTGGCCTAGGAAAAACTAGTCTATCCGAAGGGCGTTAGGATAAACCGGTTTGGCCTAGGAAAAACTAGTTTATCCGATGGGCGTTAGGATAGACTAGTTTGGCCTAGGCCAATCTAGTTTGGCCTAAAATCGGGTTTGGCCTGTAACATATACTTTTTTTAAGTAAATACTGAAAATTTATTTAAAATTTACTTTTACTTTAACTTATTACAGGATTACACTTTCGTAATAATTACTTAAAACAATATATTGTTTTTTTAGTTTATAGCATATTTTACACTGTCAGTCACCGTTGAAAGACTCGGCCTAAATGAAATGTTCAGGGTCAGTCGCCGTGGTATTCAGTGTCTTACAACAAAAAAATATTTTTTTTTCAAAATGTTGTTGATGTGAAATAGTACTAGAATAAGTATATTTTAAGTTTTTTGCTTTTTTTTTTACTGTGTTTTATTTAACTGAATTTATTTTTTGTATAATAAGATAGAATTTGTCTATCGAGTTTAACCCACTTCCTGATGCACTAGAATTCTAAAAATTGTGTAGAAATGTGTGTTTCCAATGATTGAAATTCGGGATCCCCCCCCCCCCTTCTAACCTATTTCCTGTGTAAAATTAATGTTGTAAAATTTATTCATTCCCTCTAGAATTTCTTGCAGTTAAAACTAATATATATTATGCTTTTAAAAGTTATTGATATGAAATACTATAAGTAAAAATATATCTATTATCTATTGCTATATGTTTTTATTTCTAAATCCCATCGCTTCTTTAAAACAAAAGCTTTAAAAATGCAAATAACTGCTTTTCTTTTTTTACTGATATTAACCCACAACTACTGTTAGCGATCTCAGAGACCGCTGAGTTTCTCAAGTTTCACAGATTAACTCGTAATTTTTAGTTTAACTATAGATACTGGTTAAATTTTGTTTTGTTTGGAGCCTTATTGCTACTTCTAGAAACTTTTGAATAGCTGAATTTAATTTTTAATAGTCTGGTATATAAAGTTTAATACATAAATGGTATTCTGAGAGTTAATGTAACATTTTATTCATCTTTAAATTAAGCGGTCTGACAGACCGCTGATAGTAGTTATGTGACAATTTTTGTCACCGCAGTTAAGGGTTAAATTTAATTCAAACACCACTAGCAACTAATATTACGAGAATAAAAAAAATGATTTATTTTACTAAAATATGAAATTTCTCAATAAAGTTCAATCAAAAATACATTTTTTTTTCTTTTTAAAGATGGAAATATGAAATTTAGTGAAGCTGCTTGAAATTAAGAAATGCACGATTTTTTTTTTTTTATGGCAAAATGAAATTTTTAAGATTAATAAAATCTGTTGGACTTTTTTTTATAACTTATATTAAATACCAATCAAATGCCAGCTGTTATTTAGAAATTATTTTCCGTTGAATTTTCCTAAATAGAATAACTTCGATCGTTTCTTATTAAAATTCTTCATTTTCATTTATTCAACTTTAATGACTGCGTCTGTATTAGTTCCTGCTAACGTCTGATATATGAGACAATGCTTTATTCAGAAGATTGTTTAAGCTTTAAGTTATTTCTAATTTATTTAAATCTATGTCGAAATGCAAATACTCGGTTTAAATTAGAAGTCGTTATTCAAAAACATTTCTGACAATTTGAGTCCTGTTAATTATTTGAGTAGTTTTCCGTATGGAATATATTTTACTAACTATTGGTTTTCTATTTTTTTTAACCCTTTTAGTGCCAAGGAGCGCCGTCGCGCTGCTCTGAAAAGTGCCAAGGAGCGCCGTCACTTCTCTGAGCAGCTCGCGCTGCTCTGTCGTCGTGCTCACAGTTTATCGTTTGCAATTAGAAAACTTCTTACATTTTGATATTTCTGTTGCTAGGCGACAATAAATTAAATAAAACTAATAGCACTTTATCAAACAGTGAGGGCCTCCGTGGCTGAGTGGTTAAGACATCACGCCGCTGATCGTGAGGTTGTGGGTTCGAATCCCACTGGCTCCATTGCACACACTCTTTGTGTGGAGCTCCTGGTTGTACTTCTCTTGTGTTGTAATATTTCCTTGTGTGCTATCTCGTCCCTGTATATTGACGATGGCTTATAAGCAGGCTTCATGTCGAGCACACCAGTCGGATGTATGTTGTTCAATAAACAAACAAACAATCAAACACTGCGCGCGCCAAAAGTGAACTGGCAAAAGGAGCGCTATCGCGACCCTGGCATTTTTCACAACTAGCGAGAGCAGCGCGATGGCGCTCCTTGGCACTAAAACGGTTAAAATATTGTGGTGTAGGAAAATTAATCGAAATGTAACTTGTTTATCTGATAGATAATCATTAACTAAAAAAAGGCTTTTTTTTTTTTTATTAAAACAAAAATGTATGATATTGCTAAAAGGACTTATTACACTGTTTTATAATAAATAAACAATAAATTCCGTTCCCCAATGTACATAATTGATATTAACAGCTTTAATTAAATTAACATACTACTTACAATACAAATGAGAATAATTTTTCAACACTTTAAGACAATAACACCTGTTCATCATCAGGGAAAACACTAAGATATGAAAAATCAACAAGTCACAATATCTATATATAGTACAATGTCAGTGAGTGATTGATTCAGCCAAATCGGGAAGTTCAGTGTCAGTCACTGTGGCATTCAATGTATTAAAATAGTTAAGCTTTTATAGTTGAACATTAATTAATTTACAATTATACTATGGTTTGTGCATGAATATGACTACAATGACATTCTTCCAATACGCTAATGCGTTGAGAAATTAATTAGTATAGTTTAATTTCTCTTTTCTGTTTCCTTTCATAAAAAAATAAACAGAACAAATATTATACATTTTTTAATAAACTACGGGACTCTGCGGCCCTACGAACTTTGCTCACGAGCCCCGTTCAGACAACCCAGATTTTAAAAGCACGCTAATTTTAGCGTCTTCAGAAATATTGAATTATTATTTAAAATAACAGTGAGGGATATCCCTGTAAATGAGCTTCCATTAATTTTTCTTTGATTTGACACTTTAAGGCCAAATCAGCCACTGTCGAGATACTATGTGGAATTTCTCATGTAAATAATTTTTTCAACTGTTGTTTTGTTTTAAACCTGACGTAATTTTCACCAAATATTTCTTTCTCTATTTAATATTTACCAGAAAACATTTTTGTTGATTGAAAGAAAATATTATTTGAGCTGTCTTAAAATTTGTGACCCAATGTGAATATGAAGTTTGATGAAAATCCACGCATTAGTTTTTAAGATAGAAGCATTATAGTACTCCAAAGTAAATATATTGGCTGGAAAATATAAGGGATGTTGTCAGGTTCTGAGACCACACCTGCTACAGATTGGAATTTCCGATATTTCTCTATCTTAATCTTTTGTGTATTGTGTAACTGTGAACTAGAATTTCCAAGGTGACATTCCTTCTTTGTTGAAGGGAGAAGTGACAGATAATCCTATGCAGGTGGTGTTGGGAGAAAGAAGAGATTGCAGACAGGCATGTTCATCTGTCAGTGATGTAGGTGAATGATGAGCAACAAGCAACATGTCACTAATCAAGAAAGGAATGTGGAATGTGCCCAATGAATGAGCTCCAAAGGGGGGTTTATGTTGGGGAAAGCAGTGATTTGAGAAGAGCAAGGCTTGTCTCAGATTAGTTCAGTTCGTACCTGCGGCTCGTACCTGCAGGTGTGTGTAGGACCGAGGTCCTGATAGAGTGTGCTCTGTGTTGTAGAGCGTAAGTAGTGCGTTTCTGGAAAGCAAAAGACACAGACGTCCTGGTGTTTAGTGCTCTAGGCCGAGAAGTGCAGGCCGAGTATACCTGTAGTGGGAGATTCGAGATTGATCTCCGATAAAGTGAATCTAACGTGCATTGAGTGTGAGGTGGAAGGGGTAATTTGAATAGTACACAGCCAACCTTTACTGTATTTAATTTAATGTTGAACCGGATCATCTATATCCGAGTTGTAATTGTATATAATTGTAAATAGCGTATTTGTTGTGTACATATATTCTAAATAAACAGTTAATTCAATTAATTGACAGCGTCAGAGAATTAAGGCAGATATTACAAACAAGTTGCATTTAAACGTACATTTTTTCCCTTATACGACGGTGTAAAAATTGAAAATGTGCGATGTTTAGAAGTTTAATAATTTGCAGTACCAAAGATATAAAACTGAAATTTCATTTAAAATTTGTTGAGGATTGGTCCAGGAATATTAATGTTTAATCTATAGCGTACGTAACATTTGACTCTGTTTTTATTGCGTAAGAAACGTTTTGATCATCATAAAAATGTTTTTTGTTATTATTTATTTATTTATTTTTTATTTTTTTACGAAATTCTTTACATTCAGAGAAATTTGTATTTGAATAGGGAATAAATATCATTGTTTATAAACAAGAAAGTAAAAAAGTTACAAAATGGATAGATGCAAATTATCAGATATGCAAAATATGATTCCAAAGGCGATGTATGGAAGATAGTCTTTTAAAGCAAAAAAAGTAGGTCTGATTACCGATCCCACACATTACGAAATGTTCGACGATCATGAAAAAGGAAACAATAAAATGTTGACCTAATTGATTGTAAAAAACCATTTTTTCAATACAGAATTTATTTATAAGTCTTATATTCTAATCTTTGAAAAAAATATTTTTCCAAATGATTATTGTAGTTTGTTAAATTAAATTTTTTATATAGTTACCTTATTTTATTCTATTTTTTATTTTTTTTTGGGGAGGGGGAGGGTATGAAGTTGGATAGTTCATATAAGATGCATTTTTTCCATTTTTGAATTTTGGGTGAAAAAAGTCCGGGCCAGGATTCGAACCAGGGATGTATTGGCTGAGGCCGCCAATGCTCTACCAACTGAGCTATCCCGGCCACGAAAACTGGAGGACTATTTCACCCAATTAACCTCAACGATCACTTTATCTGGTCTGATACTTTGGCTCAGCTCCACAGAATAAATCGAAGGTGAACACATGGAACTGCAGAAAATCGCTGCATTCGAAATTACATTAGATTAATTTTTAAACACGAATATTCAATCGGTAAATTTATTATAACAGATATAATTCTTCCATTTTTGACTTTTGGGTGAAAAAATGGAAAATGAAAAAATCCATTTTTGAATTTTTTCACCCAAAATTCAAAAATGGATTTTCTAAAACTCTAATGTGACAAAATAAACAATTTATGCAAATTTCAAGTGTTTTAGTGAACTAGAGACCAGTGATTCATGTATGAGATACGTTAAGATTCACCCATCAGCAAATAAATTCTGTTTCCATCAACCCCTATATTCGAATAATGATATTCCAATTGTAAAATCGCAAAATACTGATATTGAGTAAGGCACTACATTTTTCATTAAAGTAAACTAGTGAGGTAAATTTAAGGACGAGTCCAAAAATGCCAATTTTCAAGGAATTTTCAAGCGGTAATTTTCCTGCGAATATTCAAAAGGGAGCATTTCAATTCGAATAATTACTATCCCTGCATAACAGCTAGTTTATATAACATCTCATTCAGGTCACACATGGTCACAAGAATCACAGTCACGACGGCGAAACAAAAAATAGGAAATTCCATATGTCTCTTTTATGAGTCTCAAATGACTACTATACGTGTCTCCACTGACAGGTCACTGCAACTGCTGCTTTGTGTTGAGTCACCAGGTGACTTAACAATGTCGTTTTATTGAGATTCTCATGTGACTATCGTTTGGAGATTCAATTTCAAAGTCATTGTGAATGTTGCATCATGATAAATCACCAAATAAAATCACATTAAAGTCACATGGTGACTTTCTGTCACAAGACCGTGTCAAATAGTGACAGAGACCCTACTATGAAGTAACCACTGTGAAAAGTGGTGAAAAGTCATCATATGTCTTTAATGGGACATTATTTGGTAATTTATCATAATGCAACATTCACAATGACTTTGAAATTGAGTCTCCAGATGAGAGATCACACGAGAGTCTCAATAAAACGACATTGCAAAGTCACCTGGTGACTTGCCAAAAAGCAGCAGCCACAATGACCTGTCAGTGGAGTTACATATAATAGTCATTTAAGACTCATAAAAGAGACGTATTGAATTTCCTAGTTTTTGTTTCGCTATCGTGACTGTGACTCTTGTAACCATCTGTGGCCTAAATGAGATGTTATATGGACTAGCTGTTATGCAGAGACAGTAATTATTCGAAATTATTACTCCCTTTTGAATAATTCGCGCGAAATTATCGTTTGAAAATTCCTTGAAAATTGGCATTTTGGGACTCGTCCTTAAATTTTGCACACCAGTGTATCTGGAATATACTCTAATTATAGGTATTAAAAATAAATATAACTTTTTCAAAAAAATGTATAACCGACTCCAAAAAAAAAAGCGCTAAAAAGAATTAAATAATTCTATAAAATTCTCTAATGACAAATCGTTATCCAATACCCACACATTGACTATCATGTACCGGTATAAAACGGTTAATTTAATATATAGAATTTAATATCCACCAAACATAGGTTTTCCAGAGAATATTTTTTACAAGAGATTAATTTACATATTTTTGATTTAATTTTTGAATATATACATATAAAAAGTAAGGAATTACTTTTTGAAGTTGGTGCCAAACAATCATAATCGATAATGATTTCCCCATTTTATTTATGGTACTAGACTTAATATATCCACAATTATTACTATACTTAAGATAGTTTGGCACCAACTTCAAAAAGGAAGTCCTTACTTTTTATTTGTATATATTCAAAAATTAAATCAAAAATATGTAAATTAATCTCTTGTAAAAAATATTCTCTGGAAAACCTATGTTTGGTGGATGTTAAATTCTATATATTAAATTTAACCGTTTTATACCGGTACATGATAGTCAGTGTGTGGGTATTGGATAACGATTTGTCATTAGAGAATTTTATAGAATTATTTAATTCTTTTTAGCGCTTTTTTTGGAGTCGGTTATACATTTTTTTGAAAAAGTAAAATTTATTTCCTACTTTTTAGTTATTTATACCGTAATACATAATTATGTGTACTGACATATGATGGCTCTTTGCAACGCACTACTAATAAACACACTTTGCTGAGTTCTGATGTATCCGATTTACTTGTCACTGTTTGATTGTCAACTTTTCAAAAGACACTTACAATATCGGTTAGTATCGTTGTAAATCTTTAGGTTTTCTGGATGTGGTAACTTTTTCAGATCTGGCACGACGAAAAGCTATTCATGAAATCTTAAAGTCAACATCTAATCGTACGGACATCGGAAGTGGTTATCGAAAGGTGACAATGCCTCAAGTAAAGTGTCCTTACGGATAAGCGCGCGGCAAAGCGCTTCCATATATGAGTAAACAGCAAAATGACTCCATGTACCAATGAATAGTAAAATGCTTTTCTAGTGTAGTCAAAAGTACTCCCCCTTCAGTCAGAAAAAAGCAAAAAGAAAGATTTTAACAAAAATCGCTCTATGATTCAATAGATAAACAATCTAATTCCTATAAATGCAGTAAAGGCATCGGAAATGAGCGTTGATAATTCGACGAGGAATCCGAAAATCATAACCTGTACGTGGCTGCATCTATAAGAGAGTGACAGCATTCGATGCCCAAAGACTTTTTTCACGGACGCTTTTGGCCCAACTAAAAATTTGAAACTCACTCCACCGCTTTTATAGAAAACGATTATTTCAGCCTATCATGGAGCATTCTCATGGGTCAAAAGACAAATATTTTATAAAAGCGGGGGAGTGACGATGCAGCAAAACGCTAAAAATTTTTACAGTGTATTTTTGAGATATTCCATAAAAGGGATGGAGTGACGATGCAGCAAAAGTTAAACTTTTAACAATGTATCGCAATGCTAGGCATTTTCTATTATAAAGTTTGATGATGATTTCTCGGTAGAATTCGATTGTACGCCGAATGATCCTTTATTTCTACACAGACATAAATACACAATCCATATTATTTTACAAATTCGTGGACATACAAGGACAAGATAGCACAAGGAAATATTACGACACAAGAAAAGTACAACCGGGAGCTACACATAAAGAGTGTGTGCAACAAAACCAGTGGGATTCGAACCCACAATCTCCTACGCTCTCAAGAGATTAGTAACGTGGTGTCTTAACCCTTCGGCCACAAGGACCCCCTTGATGACTCATTTTTGTCCAGAATCTTTTCAATCAATCGTATACTGTGCTACATGTGTCGTCATATTCACATCGAGGAATCCTACATGAACAAAATCTGAAATCATTAAGGTGTCTAATCCGGTAATCAAATCTGAATCTAAAGATAATTTTGCTACACATATCTATGCACTTTATTTTGCATTGATATGTAGAGAGAATTTTTTCCTCCGGAGCAAAATATATACTAAAGGATTTTCATCTTTTCAACAACTTAAGGATGTTGATTGGTATCGATGTCTATTTCCGCTTTAGTGGATGCGAGAACTTGTCCATTCAAGCTTTAACATTTCGGAAAATTATCGCATCCAGCAAACTTTAAGGCCGCACACTAGGCACAGAAAAAGACCCGGATGATAATGTGAGTCTATGGGGGCGTTCTTTTTAAATTTAAAATTTTTACGTGATTTTTTTTTTCTACAGGATAGCTAAGGATATACCACTACACTAGTTTTTACTTTTTCAATTTTGGTTTCAGATTTCTTTTTAAATTATTTTAAATTTCAAAACCGGTTTAAACGGTTCTGAAATTGAAACTATTATTATATAAAACATACATAAACAAAATTGAAGAAGTAAAAACTAGGCCGGTTGTAGATCATCCTCGGCTATCCTATGCAAAAAAAATTATGTAAATATGGTAAAATTCTAGCGAGATATTTGAAAAGAAAATACCCATAGTCTTTACACTAAGATCCGGGTCTTTTTCTGAGACTAGTGTAGTGCCTTAAGGTCCACATTGAAATCTACAGACTTCGTAAATGGGCATTGAAAAGCTGACAATCCATCAGTATACGTTAAAATTATTGTGAAAAATTACCTTTGTTTTTAAAGACTATCTATTTTCTGACTAATGAGAGCGATCTAAAAACGTCTATGGAGCGTTTTCATTGGTCAGAAAATGGATAGTCTTTAAAAACAGAGGTAATTTTTCAAGATATTTTAAACAGGGTACACTGTTAAAAATTTGACCCTTTTGTTGCATCGTCCCTCCACCGCTAATATAGAAAACGATTACTTCAGCCTATTATGGAGCATTCTCATGGATCAAAAGTGAGATATTCTATAAAAGCGGGTTAGTGACGATGTAGCAAAAGGGTCAGATTTTTTACAGTTTAAAGTACGCGTACACAATCAGAGCGCGTCAAGTTGCTTCTATGATTCAATGCATAGCAAAGTAATTCTAAATGTTCGTATGTATTAAAATACCCTTTTCAGTCATAAAAACTAAAAAGGAAGACATTATCAAAATCACACCATGATTCAACATGCGTCTATATGAAAGTAGTAATATTTGAAGTTAAGAATGTTCTTTGATAAACGCGGTTTTCCAAAGTACAGAAAATTTAAGAATTTTTATTCCAGAACTTAGCGGTAGTCGCTTGAACGAGTTTGTTTTATGGGTGAAAGAAGTTAACTAGCTTAACTTTAATGGTAAGCTTATCAAAATTTTTCGTCATTTATATTTGTACAAACGTAAATCTAGCACATAGCAATGTACTTTAATCACTTTGTGAATCCGGCATAACAAGCACCCTGATACACAGACACTCTTGCTTTAACGTGTAAGGCTCTTTAGAGATGAATTTTCAGCTTTTCGATATCGAATTCTCATGTCTGGATAGATGTGGATCTTTCACTTTGGTGGATACGAGAATTGTTCCACCTAAGATTTCGTACTTTGATAAAAAACTAACATCTCTTCAACAGTGGTTAGGATACAGAAGGATTATTCGCTGTTAAGCAAAACAAGATTGACCAATCAAAAGCCTTTATTTTTGAGAACTTTTCATTGTTCGAAGGAGAGAGTCTGGAATACATGGAGTGAAAATCTGCTATCGACACTGTAAAAAAATTGACCCTTTTGCTGCATCGTTACTCCATCGCTTTTATAGAATTTCTTTGTTTTGACCAATGAGAATGCTCCATAATAGAGCGAAGTATTCATTTCCTATAAAAGTGGTGGAGTGACGGTGCAGCAAAAGGGTTCAATTTTTTACAATGCTTACAATACTTTATATACAATATACAATATATACAATATAATATACAATATACAATATATACCGGGTGATCCAGAAGTTTCGGGAGTTTTGAAAAGTTAATAATTAGGAAACTATGTATAATACAAAAGTTCTGTTTTCAGATATATGCTCAGAAACATGTGGGATTTTTGTTTAGAATGAATTTTTTTAAATATATATAGTTACCATTTTTAGCAACAGGTGGCGCTGTTGTATAAGACTGAATGTACCTATACCATGCGTTATATAGACACATGAGTTCACTGCGAAACTTCTTTTCTATGATATTGATGAGATTTCGTTTTAAGGGTGGTTTATGTTCAAACATTTTTTGTAAGGTAAATGAAATTGCATTGTAAGGGAAATTTGATACAAAATTTTATGAGTAACTGCAGTGTTTAGACATTGTCTAGACTATGTTTAGACACATCTTTGCAGGTCGCGTTGTTTTCATATCGTACAATACGTCAAGTTAAAAGTGCAAAAGAATCGATGGCCATTGCAAATGTGAAATGTATGGTAAGCAAGGTTTGAGAAAAAGGCTCATTGGAAGATCGTAATAGAAACAAGAGATCCCAAATGTCTGTTACAATCGTAAATTGGGAAGGATTCTATGCCAATACTCTGTAGAAATCATCAGTTCATGGTATGTGCAGTAAACTTGTAATATCACGATGAACTGAAATTTCTTCTGGAAACTCTTTCTGCTCTGAGGATACTGTGCACGCTGTTTTGCATCGGCTCATGGCGGTACTTATAAGCCATGAGCGTCATGATTAAACTTTGTAACCCTTGGACAATAATTCGTTCTTTTAAATGAGTTGTATCATACTATAAAAACAATACTATCAATTTTAGCGCCACCTGCTGTCAAAAAGTGCAACTAATATAATATGTTTTTTTCATCGAAAAAACAAATCCCACAAGTTTCTCAGCATTTCTGTGAAAACCGCATACTTCTATTGTTTATGGTTTTCTAATTATTAGCATTTCAAAAGTCCCGGGACTTCTGGATCACCCGGTACAATATAATATACAATATATAATATATATACAATATATTTATATACAATACAAGGATACAAATTTGTAATTTGTCCTTTAAAATTTGTCCTTTAAATGTGCAACGATGCTACTGAATTCCAAAGTGTCGATCACAGCGACATCTGCGGCATTTTCGTGATACATTATCTAGACTAGCAATAATTATTGCATTTTTAGAAAATGTCCTGCAGATGTCGCTTCTATCTTTAAATTTCATTAGCATTGTTGCACATTTAAAGAATAGAGCATTTTAGCGCTTTTTTTAAGTGTTACAGAGGGCGTGTTCAGCACAACTTACCGGTTACTTACCGCCCACTTACCGATTGTAGACAAGTACGAAATGAAAATCAAAGCGAAGTGTGATGTCAGCTACAATTCAACAGAATAGTTTTCATTGATGCGACAATTTGCTTTCGTACTGCCCTACAATCGGTCGGTAACATTGGTTACTTTTGTAAGTTGCTCTGAACACGCCCTGAGGTAGCCGATTTCCACACTATATCCCCTAGATGCTATATTTCCGGTTTCTTGCATAAGGGAACTTGTCCGGAATCCAGGTAGAATTTGCGCTGTTAGCGAAACCAGATTAACGAATCAGAAGCCTGAATTTTAGCAAATTTTTCAATGTTTGAAATAAATTTTCTTGTTAATAAATCTCGTTTCGCAAACAGCGCAAAATTTATGTGAATCCTGGCCCTCGTCCAGTTAGGATTTTGCACTTTGAACACTATTAAAAATTTGAAACTTTTACTTTATCGTCTATCCATCGCTTTTATAGAAAATGATTACTTCATTGTATTATGGTGAATTCTCATTGGTCAAAATAGAGATACTCCATAAAAGCGGTGGAGTGACGATGCATTAAAACTTCAAACTTTTAACAGTAAAAAGATCGTGTATCAGCGCGCAAAAGGAACATTTCTAATTGGTCGATTGCTTCAAAATAAATTTGAAATTTAAAGTTTTTATTTTTTAAAAAGTTCTAATTATCCGATTTTTATGAAATTCGAATGGGACCACAAGGACCTCATACGCTTTCAAACAAAAAAAGAAAGATAAAAATCGGTTCATATTTACAAAAGTTATGCGTGAACAACAAATACATACAGGTCGAAATCATAACCTCCTGTTTGAAGTCGGTTAAAAAAAACTAAAAGATTCATGCGATGTAGGATAAATGTCAAACTACATTGCGTTCTTCTGTAAATATAAAATTTTGACTTTTATACATTTGCCCTGTTATAAATTGTTTATTTTCTGAAAAATTATCTATTTTTTCATTCAGATTGGGATTTTTAAAACATTAATCCATGTAACAAACTAGTCGTTGGGGGGGGCCACCGTAATACTTACCCATCATGGATATGTATATGAAAATAAAACATGTGAAACTATTTATACAATGCATTGCAATTCATAAACAAAATTTAAATATTGTTAATATACATAGTAATGCTATATTAAAGAACTGCTGATGTACCAATTTTGACAAATTATATAAAACGCCAAACTACTCAAGTAGTACCAAACTGCGTAAAAGAAACATCCTTATAACTCCAAAAATAATAATTCTATTAACTAACACTTAACTGGGTCAGATTAAGCGTCTCATTTCCAATTAAAATCTACTTCTGAATTGAAATTTGAATGAAATACAGGGTCATGAAAATTCGAAGAATGTAGAAAACAAGATTACAAATATCTCGGCAACTAATAATCCGATCCACTTCGTTTTATATGCAAAATGTTTGTTATTTTATTGCCTTTTACGTCCATTCCTTAGAAAAAAAAATTCGAAAATTTTTATATACCTTTCATCAGAACGAATTTTTCGAGAGTCCGAAAAGAATAGTTCCGGATAACCGAGGTTGCTGATATTAAATAGGGTTCGTTCCATTCTTACATACTAACTACATACAAAATTTCAAGTCTCTATCTCAATTTGTTCGGGAGATATAGCGTTTACAGACAGACAGACAGACGGACAGACGGACGGCAAAATTTTTTTTCTAAAAATATGTTTTTCGGAATCTCCACTATCTAAAACGTGTAAATCCGTCAAAAAAATTTTCGATTATCAAAACGATTGCAAGACTTACCCTATACTACGTATGATGGGTAAGTAACAATACAATTTTTCTGAATAAAGGTCCATAATAATTTAGAAATTAACCTAAGTAACGGGTTTTATTTTGTCAGTTTTTTAATAGTTAACATTTTGAAACATTACAAGAATACCAGAAACATCGGTAAAATAATTCTAATTACGATAAAAGGTTTCGTAATTTTTTGAAAAATCATTCGGGATTTTACAAATGAAAAATATTTCACAATGCTCTGACGAAATTAAAAATAAATTACCTGAGTGGTATTAAAATTTAGAAATGGAAATATTAATCTTTAAGGGATTTACAATTAGTTGTGTTCTTTTTAAAACATTCGAATGTTTAAATCCTCGAAAAAAGATTTCTTTATTTTAAAAATGAGATACATGGGAACGAATGTGTCTTTTATATTAAAGAGACACATAATATTAAAAAAATGCTATTAACTATATCTTTTTGGATATAATTACGCATTTTGTAAAGTAAAATGTCATTAATTATTAGTGAATGTATTCTATTTTACTTTTTGTAAAATAGAAAGTAAGGTAAATTAATTCTGATAACACGTTTCGAAAGAAATTTTTAATACGTCTACGACTAAACATTTACATTAAATATTTATAAAACATAAAAGCACAATAAAGTAAGACTTTTTTTTTTTTTTTTTTTTTTTTGAAAAATGATTTATTAAATCTGAACAAACCCAAAATTTTAAAATTTGATTTAGTTTGGAATTTTTTTTTTCTATTTTTTTGTAAATTTGAACAAAATTTCTACTAAGATGCAATAAAATTACTCTATTTTTCTGGGAACAAACGCAAGGAAAAGGTATATAATTTAATAATCGTCTGCTATCTAAAATTGTGAGTAAATATCTTTATTTGGTTTTACTTAAATAACGATAATTAATTTTCATTATCATTTATATACGTATAATGTAGTAAGTATGTGTTCACATAATTTACTTCCACATTTATTAAAATTACTAAAAAATTTTAAGGCAAACGGAATCCCTATACTTGCCATGTTAAATTAATGCATCTTTTCTAGTAAACTCCCATAAGATATGGAATTGAAAAAAAAATTATGCATAAAATAAACAGTTCTTAATAATCTGAAGTTAAAGTTTTAACCCTTCACTGCGCGGTGTGCCATATATGGAACATGCCAATAAAACCCTTATATTTTTCTAAGGGTCTTAAATTTAGGTTATCTGAGCTTTGTGCTATATCTGGTACATTTAAACAATGAGCATTACACCCATTTCTTCTCACTTGATGACAGTAGCTCATTAAATCTATATTTTCAAAAAAAAAAAAAAAAAAAAAATCTAGTTTGAATTATACGAAACAGTAGAATTTGCTCCAACGTTTTCACCAAAAAATATTGAAATTATCGTAAGATGAAATTTAGACATTCGAGTGTGTCATATATTTGTAATTAAGGCTGATTAAAACTAAAATATTTCAGTACATCAACTTAAAATCTTGTTTCTGTGTTTGTGCCAGATATGGAACATAGAACATAAAGCTCATAAAACATCCGAATGAAAAATGGCCCACAAAGGGCTAATGCAAGATTAAATCAATGCAATATTATTTGCATCTAATACTGATGATGAGTTTTTTTTTTTTTTTTTTTTTTTTACTTTTTGATGCTAGATGGGAAGATTCAACATATAATCCAGCTAAAAATAGAGCTGAAAGTGCTATTTCTTCATCTGAATCAGACAATGATTGCACGATAAGAACAAGTGTGATCCAAAAAACAAAGAAAAATTCAACTACCCCTGGAGGTAAGTTTTCATATTAAATATTAAAGTAATTTAAAATTTTACTAAAAGTACTGCATAAAAGTTAAAAAGAAGAAGGAAAATTCAACAATATTGAATTCAGACTTTTTTCACAGGAGGGACATGGTTATGTGCCAGGAATGTGTGTGTGTGTGTGGGGGGGGGGGGGGGGGGTGATTGAACTTCTAAACTATACAGATTTATGGAGTAGTGTTACACAAATGTTTTACAGTGTTGACATTAATTGACGTTTTCTATATTTTGATGTAAATCGCGTATCGTGGTGTAAATCTCTGCATATTTTGCGATTTCCTCAATAACTTTATCTCAAGAATTACTGCATGGTTTTTCGTCAAATTTCCGATTCAGTTAGTCATTAATATGACATGGTGTGGTTTAAATTTTGATGTAAATAGCCCAACACGCGCCCAATTTTGCTGCATTTTTCACAGTTTCCGCAGTAGCTCTATCTCAAAACTAATGCAAAGATTTTCATCAAATTTCATATCAATTTAAATGTTGACATAAGTTGTTGTAGATTAGGTTTCGGTGTAAATCACCCAACAAGTAGCGTTGTTATGCTGCATTTTGATTGATTTTATACGATTTTAGTGATAATAATTTATCAAAAACTAAAACACGGAATTTCATATTACTAGAATCCCCACTCATAGTAAAAGGGAAAAAAACTACAAAACATGTTTTGTTGAGTACATTTTGGTTGCTTTAAGTGAATTTTTTAGCTAAAGTAAAAAATCGATTTTGTTGCTCTGTTTGTTTGTTTGTATTTATGTCGGCCAATTATCTACTTTGTGGGATATAGGCCCTGAGGGGTGGAATGCCCTCCGAGGGCGTCTTTCTAAGGGAACCTAACCCGTATTTACTCAAGGTTCGAAGAAAACCCCGGAATATTCTGAACGGTTATGCCGACGGTCGCGATTGTGTTCGAATGCAGCACCTACCGTCTACCAGTTTGAAGGTCAGAACCTCGCAGCCAGTGGAGGGGCTTTTGTTGCTCAGACAAAAAAATATTGTTAACAATCTTATAAAATTTTAACAAAATTTCATGAACTTTATTTGAGTCTTACAAGTCTTGTATTTTCAATTTGTAATTCTAACAAAATTTTGTTGTTTTTCAAATTTTCAAATTTTGTTCAGTAGCCATAAATCTCTCACATAATTTTGTTTAATTGACTTATATAGTTATAAAGGATGACCATAATTTTAGATTAGAAAAACTTTTGAAATTATCGACTGACACCGATAATTTACAAACGACTTTTTAAGAAATTGAGAATTCTTTAATTTAAGTTTTTATTGTAAAAGCGAGATTTTATTAAAATATTATTGGTGCCAATTGCATGTTTGGAATTAAAAATAGGTGTGTCCAGACCGGACAGACTGCGCCGAAAATTGATATTCAAAGAAAATTTCCATTGACCCATATTTAAATCAAAAGATTTGTTGGACCAAATAAATTTCTGTTAATTCAACAAAACTTTTTCTGAGTGCATAACAGACAAAGATTGCTGTTTAATTCTGGCACTGTAAGGGCGAATTTAGCATTTTTTTTATTTATTTATTTTGCCACTTTACAAAAAAAAATTCCTAATATAATTGTTTTAAAATGCTTTAGTATCGTCTGCGTAAATGATTTCACATAATAAGAATAAATTGTATATTTGAATTCTTAACACTGTAATTTTTTTTATAACTGAATATAAAAGAATGAATTTTCACAGATTTTAATTCATTAAAAACATGCTATAATTTTCATAAAAAAGATATTTTAAATTTTACATAAATGAAATAGTGAAACTATCACATGATTGAAAGGAATAAGTAACAAAATAATACGCCATTTATAATCAGTCTTAATAAAGTATTCAATTAAAATGTATATTTTCCTCTGAAATAACATACATTTTTAATGTAAGAAATTTTAATGTTTTTTTACGGTTTTAAGTAAATGATTGATCCTGCAGTTATTTACAATATATAAAATTCTTCGTCTTCGCAAATGCAGATATATAGGTTCCTTTCCTTATTTAAATATTTTTTAATGATGAAATTTTGATGCAATGATAATATTTCACGTACTTAATCATTCATGACTATTTATTTTTACTGACGCAATGATTTTTATTTACAGCAAGAAATATGCAAGTTTCATTACAGTTTATAAAATTAAATCCGTATAATGAAAAAAACATGCATTCAACAAAATAATAAAAAACATTTTCTTTTTTAAAATCATGCGACAAGAAAATAATATTGTCAGAATCTACAGTTCATATTTCATTTCCATCAATTCCAAAAATATTTATTTCCTTAATTAAATTAAAACAAGTTGGAAATTGCACGTGAAGTGTAGCAAATTAGGTGCGTTCGTACGATAACGAAGTTTTAAAAATATTACTTTCATATATCAATCTCATAAAATTTTAAATAGTGAATTACAATTAAAACGCTCATCAAACAATGTTCTCCCTATACCATTACGCAATGTAATACTTTTGTGTGGCCTTGTAAATCAATAACAAATGTTCTTTGCACCACAAATTATGTAAGATATATTATAATATGTACTTTATAGTTACATATAAATTTTATTAAGTTCGCATGAGTGTAACACGATTAAAATGCATTTGAAACATTTTTACCCATTGACCGTAATGTAACGGAATACTTTTGATTATCCCTGTAATTGAATATGCATCCGATTTTCATAAAATTTGAAATAACCCGACAAAATTATGTAATAATTATGTATTTTAAATTTCAAACGTATAGAATATATTTGAAACTTTTTCCCCATTGACCATAATGTAATTAAATACTTTTGATTGCCCCTGTAATTGAAGTATGCACACGATTATCAAAAAATTTGAAATAACTCGACAGAATTATGTAATAATTGCGTATTTTAAATTTCAAACGATTAAAATGCATTTGAAACTTTTTCCCCATTGACCGTAATGTAATGGAATACTTTTGATTGCCCCTGTAATTGATCTATGCATCCGATTTTCATAAAATTTGAAATAACCCGACAAAATTATGTAATAATTATGTATTTTAAATTTCAAACGTATAGAATATATTTGAAACTTTTTCCCCATTGACCATAATGTAATTGAATACTTTTGATTGCCCCTGTAATTGAAGTATGCACACGATTATCAAAAAATTTGAAATAACTCGACAGAATTATGTAATAATTGCGTATTTTAAATTTCAAACGATTAAAATGCATTTGAAACTTTTTCCCCATTGACCGTAATGTAATGGAATACTTTTGATTGCCCCTGTAATTGATCTATGCATCCGATTTTCATAAAATTTGAAATGGCTCGACAAAATTATGTAATAATTATGTATTTTAAATTTCAAACGATTCGGTTGGGTAGTTTTTGCGTTGTTATATGCGGACGGACAGACGGACGGACTGAACGACCACTATAGGTGCTACGTATTATATAATTACGAACGCACCTAAAAAAACAGTTTTAAAATATTTTGTCGGAATAGTGAAAATATACTTTATTTATTTAATTAATCAATTAGCATCGCCACGACGCAAAGACTCGAGTCGTGCCGCTGCTTTTATAGTAGACGGATGATTTCTTTCTGCCTGACGAAGAAAGACTCAGTTCTTTCGAAAGGCCTACCGTATTTTAGTATATTTTATGATGTTTTTAACAAGTTTTTATTAGTTCGATGTTCTAAATATGTTGGATAGTGTTTCATATTCTATGCGCATCATTTTTCGATCTTTTTTTTCCTTTAAACTGACAACTGATCGTATTCATAAATTCTCAGGGATTTCAAATAACTGTGCAAATTTTATAATCTGTCATTGAAAAGCTTTTTATTACATCATCTATTTTGGACACAGTGCATGGATAATCTTCTATAAACATTAAACTACTCGGTGAAACAATGTTTCAGTCTGGAACACGTTAAATACTTAAATTAGCAACATTGATTTCAGTGAGCATTTCATGCAATAATCGCACAGAAATGATAACTGATCCTGAACAAAATAATGTACTTGGATATCAAAACAAATAAACCAGCGATATCATATGAACATACATTAGAAATATATATTACAAAGTAAAATATTATCTAAATGCATATCATTAAAATGATGTCATTGCATATATTTTTAAATAATTTAGCGGAAAAATTCATATACTTAGTTAAATATATCGTCTAGTTCGACCGTATATTTTTAAGGGAAAAATATGCATCATTAAAGACATTAAAGATATAACAACATACATTTTTAAATTATTATAAAACTTCTCAAGAACGAAAAACGAAACCTTTTGTAATTTTGTCACAAAATATCACATAGCAATAACATGTATTATAGTTTGTTTGGCCGTAATGTAACGAAATACTTTTGATTGTCCCTGTAATTGATCTATAAATCCAATTTTCATAAAATTTGAAATGACTCTACAAAATTATGTAATAATTATATATTTTAAATTTCAAATAATTCAGTTGGGTAGTTTTTGCGTTGTTATATGCGCACAGACGGGCAGACGTACGGCCTGAACGACAACTATAGGGGCTAGGTATCTACATAATTATGAACGCACCTAATTATAGATATAATTTATAAATTTCGTAATTGGAACATATTTAATCTTGCAATTAATCTATATATTTAAAAGACTAGGCTGTTTTTTTAGTCATCAGCCTTGAGCTTTCTATTAAACCGATTTTAACATTTTTTTTTTTTTTTTTTTTTTTTTTTTAAGAAAGCTGTTCATTTGTAGTTGTGCCCATTCTAGCTATTTTTTATTTCCATTTTTATATTTTATTTTTAATTTTAAAAGCTTTTTTACTTTTTTTTTCTAATGGTGGCAATCCAGCTCAGCTTTTCTCTTTATAATAAACATTTATTTTGTTTTATCACTTTTCACCAATAAAAAGCTTGATTTTCATCAGTAAATATGTTATTGCATTTGAAAGAAAAAAAAATAAAGAGTTTCGTAAAAATTAAGCATAGTAAAATGATTGCGTATAATTATGCACCTAATGCGGTAGAACAAATATTATTTATGAAGAAATAATTCTAAGTATTCTATGTAAATAAAATTACAGAAAATAATCTGTGATAAAAAGTAATATCTAAAGCGAAACGAGGAAAGTTTCCAATGAGAATAATGATGTCATTCAGAAACCAGATAAATGAGAATTATTATATCTAGGCATGCCAATTTTCCGCGGAAACGCGGATTTTAGCGTTTTGCTTATTTTCAAAATCCGCGGATTTCCGCTTTTTTATTTATTTTCAAAACCCGCGGATTTCCACAATTTTTCTTATTTTTTCGGCCGCGCCGCCATTTTTCACCACGACGAAATTGGTCAAAAATGGCGGAAAAATCTCCGACGGCGAAAAATGATCGCGAAAATGACGCGTTTTTTGGCAAAAGATCCCGAAAAAAGACACGATTTTTCGTCAAAAGAATATGAATAAAAAGTGATTTGTGTCAAATGATTGCGAAAAAAGGCGTTACTTCTGCCAAAAGATCGCAGGAAAAAGCGCTATTTCATTCAAAACATCGTAAAAAGACGCGTTTTTCGTCAAAAAATTGGGGAATAAACGTGATTCCTGTCGACGGATCTCAAGAAAAACGTTATTTCCGTCAAAGAATCGCGAAAATGACACAGCCTCTGTCAAGGAATCGCGGAAAAGACGCGATTTTCTTCAAATGATCGTGGAAAAAACGTTATTTTTGTCAGAATTGCAGAGAAAATGCGATTTTTGTCAAAAGATCGTGAACAAAAGACACGATTTTTTTTTTCAAAAGATTGCTGATAATGCGTGATTTTTGTCAGAAGATGGCTTAAAAAAGCACTATTTCTGACAAAAGATCCCAAAAAGAGACGAGTTTTTTGTTAAAAAAATTGCAAAATAAACGCGAATCCTGTCGAAAGATCGCAAGAATAACGGTCTTTTACAAAGAATCGAAAAAAAGATGCGATTTTCGTCAAGTGATAGCGGAAAAAACGCAATTTTTTTCAGAATTGCCGAAAAAACGCGGCTTTTTGTCAAAGGAGTGAGGAAAAGACGCGACCTTTGTCAAAAGATCGCGGAAAAGACGCAATCTTGTCAAAGGATCGCGAAGAAGTCGCGAATTTTTTCTAAAAAATCACGAAAAGTCGCGAATTTTTGTCAGTTGATCGTGAAAAAGTCGCGATTTTTTGTCAGTTGATTGCGAAAAAGTCGAGAATTTTTGTTCAAGTATCGCGAAAAAGTCGTGAATTTTTGTCAAAGGATCGCGGAAAAGACGCGAATTTTTGTTAAATGATCGCAAAAATGCTATTTTTGGTCTAAGAATGCTATAGAGACGTGATTCCTGTCAAAAAATCTTGGAAAAAAGCGAATTTCGTCAAACGGTCGTGGAAAAACCGTGAATCATGCATGTGCTTATTGTTCACTCGTGAGGGGGGGGGGGGGCGGTGATTCAAAATATTTTCAGTCTTGGCAAAATTTCAAACTTGTACCCATGGTCAAATATAGGTGAAAATTGACAGTCACCACATGGCGATAAAAAAACGCGCCATTCGCCTAGCGAGGATTATAAATTCTGTTACCAATCGCCAAATGAAATGCAGCTTTTTTCAGGGAAATATGCACTTCTGCTTTGCTTAAATTCTAATTATACACTGATTAATTCTTTTCCCTACTGGATGCAAAAAGATTTAAGCCAAATTTGGAATTTTACGACTGTGCATAAGCTATTTTGAAGGTAGATTTTTAAGGGAATTTGCTTATAAAAGTTTTAAAGAATAATTGTGCATTTTTGAAATTTTTTCATATTGATATATTTTACATATCAAAATTATTGAATAAAATTTCATTACCCATTTTTATATTTGTGTTCTTATTTTATTTTAATGTATCTTTGAACCGTGTGTGGGTGCTTCAAATCAAGTAATGATAATCTTTATTTAATGTACCATTTTCACTTTGTTAACTTTTTTAAACGCATCGGTTTAAATTATTTTGTTCTATTTTTACTTTGCACGTTATATCAACTTTTTTTTTTGAATTTTTACCTCACGCATTATTTCAAAATTTTTGCTCAATTTTTACCTCAGGCGTAATTTCCTCTTTTTTGTTTTTTTCTCACTCTCATCCCTGTATATCATTACGGATGTTTTTTTTTTTTTTTTCATATTACTGTTAACAATAACTTAACAAAAAAACTTTTGAACAAAAAATGACGTTACTATGTAAAATAACGCATTTTTTTTTTTCATAATGCATTTGCATTTCGATATTTCTTTTCATTTCATGGAAATTGAGATTGAGATACTTCTTTCAGATGGCTTCAGTTGGTGAAAATGATGAAATAATGAAAATGAAATGAGAATTTTCTTTGACAAAACCATTCTCTTGCGAGTGCATCTAAAGGAAAATTTCTGGATTTCGCCAGTATTCGCATTACAACTTTAAGTAAAAAACCGCCAATGTTTTGAATGAAAATTGTAACTGGGAAACTTGACATCAAGTTTGGAAATAGATTTCTTAAATTTTGATGCAATATTGTAATTATTATTATTAATATTAATATTAATCAGCTGATCAGGGTCTTTTAAAAATTTTCATTCATCGAATTCGACGGGTCTCGATTCATGTGGTATTATTGATATTTTAATTAATATTTCCTGTCTTATTTTTTAATTTAGCAAGAATATGAAGTGAAAATTAAAAAAAATAATAATAATGAGTACTTACTTGATTTATATTTTCTTGGCTACTAAAACAACTTTCTATTTTCCAATTTCTATTTAATTCATAAATTTATTTTTATCAACTCCCCTCCCCCTCCCCAACGACTCTAATCTTGAACATTTTCAATATTATCAAAACTCTCTACCATGACTTTGCAGTAGTAAGTACTTTTCGAAGTACTTTGAAGTACTTTTCGAAGAAAGATTAGGTTTTTAATTCTCTTTCTAAGGCAATAACCATATTAATTTTCATCTTGATATAAGTGGTTACAATTCGAATAAAATTCGGTGACTTAGAGCTCATTGAGATTAAGTTTTTATCTTAATTTGTTTCACTGAATAAGTCAAGCACATAGAAACTTTATTCTAGATCTTTAAAAGTAAGTCGACGAAGTCATATCAAATTAAATAAAAAAAGATGCAAAGTTTATGCTAATGTTATATTTTTTATATGGTATGTGTTGAAAAATAAAAAATTATGGGAAATGTTTTCAGTTTAATGGAATAAGGTAAGTTTTCTGTTAAATTATTTTTAGATTTATAAAACTTTCAATGCGCTTTGTTTATATATTTTGGAAGCATATTTCTCTTTTTAATTTCAATATATACGTTAGTTGTTCTTTTAAAAATATCTAACTTTTCTTAATTCCGCTTAAACTCATCGAAATTATGAGGCCATGTATTTATGAAGTACTCGAAATAATTCAAGTATAGATATTTAATCTTTTGCTTATTTCAGAAATTAATTATGTCGAAATTGAGGCGGAAACTACATTAAATATAAGAAAATAAAAGCAAATTTAATGACGATATTTCATATTCCCTTAATGTATTTTAGAAAAAGAAAATTACTGAGCTATGAAAATTACTATATTTCTAATCAATAATCAAGATAAAATATATAAATTGATTAAAATATATAAATACATTTTTATAAATTGACTTCTAACATCTTCAAGGTGGACGTCATTTAATGAAATTTATATTTTTAATACCAATAATTCCGAACAGTATTTAGAAAAATTTTACATTTAAACAATAAAAAAATATCGACAAAAATATTCTGATACTGTACACTCAGGGATACAAGTACTGAACCATAAATGGCTGACACTAACCATTATTATTAACCATTGACATTAACTATTACTCCCTCTATCCCAAATTAGTTGCGACATTTGGATACTTTTGGACTGATTATTGATAATAATGATTTTATGGTTTTGATTGAACATTTTTCAGATACTTCAGGATGATATGCTATCAACGAATAACGTTTACTTACCAAACATTCCCTCCATCTTTTCTTAAATCAGTATCTAAATTAATACAAAGTTTGAGCTCTCTTAAGCCACGCCCAATTTTTAAGGATTCTCCCATCAGTAATCACACAGAACTATCTTCTATTAGGTAGATTTCGTATGAAATACTACCTATTGCATTGTCTCCCATGTTGGAATTTCTGAAAAATTTTTGCGGATCTACACGAATCATGACTCCTAGACCCCAAAACTACCATCAGTAAAAAAGTTTATATATCTATCTATCTATCTATCTATCTATCGGTGTATATCACTTTCTTCTAGACACGATAACTTCCATAATTATGCTCAGATCTTCATCAAACTTTTACATAAAATCAAGGGGCATAAAATCTCGGTTAAGTTCGTTAATGGGCAAAATCGGACCAAGGGGGTGGAAGTTAGGAGGGTTTTTGTGAAAACAGAAAAAACGCGATAACTTTTTAATTAAAATAGATATCGAATCAGTTTAAAGTTTATATTACTTCTAAAAAATGGGCAAAAAGTTTATGCTTGACAGATTTTTGATAAAGTTAAAAATGGGCTCAAGGGGCGAAAAAAACATGGTTTTTGGGAGAAAAAAATTCATAACTTAGTCAATTCTCAAGATATCAAATCCAACTAAATTTTATATAAATGTACTCAATATTATCTAAAACTTTTGCATTTACAAGTTTTTGATAGGACCAGTTTTTACCGATGAAAAAAATTAAAAACGAAAAGAAAAAGGGGGGAGGAAAAAGAAAAAAACCCATAACTTACTCAATTCTTAAGCAATTAAATCTAATTAAATTTATTTTACATCTTCACAATAATATCTACAACTTTTATATTGACAAGTTTTTCATAGAACCAATTCTTATAGCAAAAATAAATTAAACAAAAATAGGAGTTGGAGAAAAAACCTCAAATCCAAACTGCTTATATTCTGACTCATTTTAAAATTCATTTTTGATTTTAAACGCGTCCAAATGACAGATCCTCTTATTTAGCAACTATATAATGCGACGTATTGGCCAATTTTTTGATAAAGGCAGAATATATTTTTAAAAAGGCTGCCAAAAAAGGTATTTTGAACAGATTTCCCGAAGTTTTCATCATTAAAAAATTCATTAAGTATAACAAATTGCGTTTTTTATGAGTCATTTTTAAATTCATTTTTGTTCTCAAACCCATCCAATTTACAGGTCCTATTATTTAGGAACTATATAACTTAACGTATTGGCCAGTTTTTTAATAAAGGCAGAATATATTTTTTAAAAGGCTGCCAAAAAGGGTATTTTGAACAGAATTTCACGAAGTTGTGATTAAAATTTGAGGAAATTTAAGAAATTGCGTTTTTACCGAGTTCATTTTTAAATCTTTTTTTGTTCTCAAAGGCATCCAAATTACAGGTTCTCTTATTTAGGAACTATATAATGTGACGGAGTGGCCAGTTTTTTGATAAAGGCAGAATATATTTAAAAAAAGGCTGCCAAAATGGGCACTTCGCACAAAATTTCCCAAAGCGAGATGATTAATGAACTGTGGGTATTCAAATAACAAATTGGTTATTTTATGACTCATTTTTAAATCCAATTTTGCTCTGACACGCATTCAATTGACAGTTTTTTGTTACTTAGAAACTATATAATGTGCGTATTCGTCGATTTTTTGATAAAGGGTGAACATATATATTTTAAAAGCTGTCAAAGTAAGCACTTTGCAAAAAAATTTCCCAAAGCGATCATGATAAAAGAAATGAGGTTGTATTCAAATAACAAATTGTTTATTTTATGACTCATTTTTAAATTCAATTTTGCTCTCAAACGCATTCAATTGACAGTTATTTGTTATTTAGGAACTGTGTAATGTGCCGTATTGGTCAGATTTTTGATAAAGGCTAAATATATATTTTAAAAAATCTGTCAAAGTGGGCACTTCGCACAAAATTTCTCAAAGTGATCTTGATTAAAGAATTGTGGATGTATTAAAATAATAAATTGGTTATTTTATGACTCATTTTTAAATTCAATTTTGCTGTCAAACGAATTTAATTAACAGTTTTTTGTTATTTAGGAACTATATAATGAGCATATTGGTCAATTTTTCAAATAAAGTTAGAATATAATTCAAAATATATTGCCAAAATGGGCATTTGAGTAAAGATAGGATTTTTTTTTTTTTTTTTTTTTTTTTTTTGAGATGAAAACTTTTCGAAATCTACCTCCGCCTATAGGCCATGCCGAAAGGGATTTTTTAATGGATCGGGATTTCATTAGGAAGAAAATAACTTTTGGCTGATATAATGGCTGCGGAATCCGTGGAAAATGGCACATGGGTTAAAAGCGTGCGAACCCTGCAAATTTTCTTCGAAAATTTTGTCGGGAAAAAAATGTTCTTTTTGCAGAAATTAAAAAATGAGAATAAAAATACCAAGTTGTAATAATTTTAATCACAAATAAAACAAAATTTAAATCATATTTAAAGAATTTTGTGCACATAATATAGCTTCGGGATTACATACCAGGTTTCGCGGAAGAAGATTTTGACGAATTTCCTTGTTGAGATGGGTTATTTTGTACGAGTTGCCTCCACCTGAAATCATAATGTTTTCCATACACGTTTGTAGGGTTAAAAAAACATTATCAAGCTTTTCTACTTTTATGTTTTCAAAAGCAACTTTAACAGCATCAATTAAATTGTCAATATTGTTTACGGGCATCTGATGTTGCAATGATTGTATTGCGTTAAAAAAATCCAGATCAAGCACATTTAAATACGGACTATTTGGAGGTTGACACTGTAATTGTAATTTCCATCCATCTTTTAAGCATTCTTTTGTGATACTAGGATCATTTTCTGACAAATGGGGCTTGGCATTGACCTGTTGAATGTATATGGGACTCGATTTTCCGCATTGAATTAGAAATTTTTCACGTATTGCCGGCAAAACTTTTTCTATAATCATTTTTCGGGTTTCTTCCTTATTAACACATTAGACAACTTTTGTCACAACAGTTTTTTTTGCACGATTTTTAGAATTTCTTTTGGCATTTTCAGAGTAAACAAAAGGCCATATTCCAAATTTTCCACAAACATTTCGTTTCTATTTAGATCCCATCTTGGCCTTGTTACCGCTATCATAAACATTACTTTGGTAAGAAATCTTTTGCTTTTGCAATGCCTCAAAGGTTCGGTTTCATCCAGAGTGATGTAAAACGAATTACTAGTTTTCGTAATGTAAAATCATTTTTCATCGATATCTATACGATCCAACATTTCCGAAAAGTGTCCATTATTTTGAACATGTTGTAAACAAAATCGTATTCTGTCTAGCTTGTTTTTTTTTCTGTTAGACTAGGCTTGATTGCTGATGAAATACGCTTCAAAACGTTTCCATCTTTTACAATTCTGTGTAATGATGATTCAGGAATATGAACAGCATACGATAAACTTCGCAATGTGTTTCTTCTTCTAAGTGGGACATCTTTGATTCGACAGTTGTTGAGAAAAATTTTTTTTTTTTTTTTTCGTCCGCATTTACCAGTTTTTTGCGATTTTACATTGTAAATTTCATTTTCATTTATTTTTTATGTCTTTGCCAGCTTCCACAAACGGGAGATAGTGCTACGATGAACATTAAATTTGATCGCTGTAGCATTTATAGCACCATGACTTAATCGATCATTCTTCAAACATTGGAGTAAAAATTGCAAAACAGAGTTGCGTTCTTTATCAATTAGTTCCTTCTTTACGGCAATTTTTAAATTATTATTCATATTTACTGTCGTCATCACATCACTTTTTATTGCAAACTCTTCGTATCCCACTTCACATCGCATTAAACAACCAACGTGCCTCGTTATACTCATTGTAATAAAATTTTACTGGTGTATATGTATTAAACTGCATCGAAAGTTATTTATGACTCCGCCTACTTGAAATGTCGCAACTAATTTGGGACAAGATTTTCAACCTAAATGTCGCAACTAATTTGGGACAGAGGGAGTATTAGTTAATTTGTATTCTTTGCTTTCATAAGTCTGAGAAATCTTATTATTGAAAAAGTCGAAAAATACTGTTAACATTTTATGGTACCAATCAGTCATTTGTGGAGCACTGCTTGAAATTATGTAGAGACTAAAAACCATTCTGAACTTTTAGGAAACGTATGTCTGGCTAAGCGATAAATGTTCTAAAATTTCTATTGATTTCTAAAATTTTATGCGAGTTATTTCATAAAATATAGTTCATGTATGATCTAATAACATGATGTCACTAGACAATTATCAGATTTCAGGCGTATAGCTCGGATTTTAACTATCGTCGAAGAGTAAGCTAATTCATTGGATTGTGTTTGGAAAGTTAATACCCATTACAAAGGAGGGTAAATGGTAAATTCTCAAAAATGCGCTTCTAACACATATCGAAAATTTACTGTTCTTCCTTGATTATGACGTTTTCAGCTGTTGCTATGTTGAAAGTTTCTTTTAAACACGATTTATCGTTTTTCAATGAGTCAATAAATATGGGATGCGAAACATAGTTGTTATTTAAAATTTTGAAAATTTACCCCCTGAAACCACAACTTTGAAAGCTTAGTTGCTGTCTATCACATTTTTAAATACCATTTTTAAATTTTCCATATCATCAGTTTTAGTTTAGTTCCTTACATGGTGCACTGTTAGAGGTTTATATATCAGCATTCTCTAAGAGTCCAAATTACAGTGCACTAAATTGGGTACAAGTACACAGTTTCAATTTCATTGAATTTCCCGTAGCATTTCCAACAATAAAACTGGTAGAGCAACAACTATTAAAGTATTAAAGAAAATCATAAAACTTTGATATCCAATCTCAGTTGTTAAGATATCGGTCGCAGGAATATCCAAAATCAGTTTTAAAACTTTTCATATTTTCCAAAATAATGCAAATACAACATTGGGGAAAAAAAAAACGCATGAAAAATTTTTGAAAAAAAAAAAGTAAATAAAATGTGTTGTTTTCCAGCAGCGTGTTCGGAAAAAAAACCGTCATGAAAATAGTAAAAAAAAAAGTATGAAAATTAAAAGAATGTAAACGGAAAACACTATTGTCTTTGACTGATAGGAGCAAAGGAAAGCATATTCCAACAATACAATGGTTCTAAAATCTGATTACAAAGATGCCGAAGCAATGGTATTTTTCAGGAACGTTATCTGACATCTTATTGCATAAAAATTCCATTGAAGTAAAAGCTCGTGATTCAAAAAAGATAATGCCGTTTCTTGGTTCAATAGTACAGTCGAACCTCGTTAATATGAACCTTAAGGGGAAATAAAAAAAATTTCATGTTAACAGTAATTCATGTTATCAGTATTAAATCTGTGTATTCGTCTTTATAGGAGATTGTAAAAACAGTTCATGTTAAAAGTAATTCACGTTAAGCGTGTTCATGTTAACGAGGTTTGACTGTATTTCTTTACTTTGACAATGCTACCTTATTTGAAAAATAATACTTACTCAGATAAATGAGAAACGGATTCATTTCTTTGCTTCTTTTAATTGGAAGACATATTTACTGTTATATATTACGCTGTACTACATTATTTACAATAAAATTCTAAATGAGGACCCCAGAAGCCAAGGGATATAAGTGACAAAATTAAAAAAATTGAGTTAAGTGCACAGGGTATCTGGAAATATGCTTTTTCATTTCAGGTAAAGAAATATAGGTCATTTTCTGATTATTTGGGGAGTTATAGAGATAAACCACTTTTTTCGAAAAACAAACAATATTGATTAATTATACATTTAAAGAAAATTGTACTGTATTTTTTTTAACAGTTATTGAAATGAGAGTTCAAAGATTAGAATGCAACAAGCAGATGTTTCCTATTTCAATTTAGTCAATTGTTATTGATGTTCCAATTTAACATCAATTATCTTTAAACTCAATTTATTCCAAATCGACATTTTGTCACTTGTACCCCTTGGCTTCTGGGCTCCTCAAATATAATCTTACAATCATTCTATCAACACACCTGCGCATAAACACGGAAGAGGCAAGAGGGACAGCAACCCATCGTAAACAATGGGTCAAATTTAACCATTTATCGTTCAACTGGCGTTCACAAATCTCTTCATAACAACATTTTGAAGTGAACACAAATCACTTCATAATACCCAAATGTACTCGTGAAGGACATAATGATAAATAAACATAAACATATTCTTATGATAAACACTACTTAAAATCAAAACTCAAACAACAATTATAAAACATTACAATTAGACACGTGCAAATCGCGTCTTAAACATTTTAAAAAATGATTTGCTGTTTTAAATTACTATAAAAACATAAAATATAAATTTAAACTTCTATAAAATTTCTCGGCAAAACTGATTCTAAATCGCTAATTTTAAGTGTTCCACATTTAGAAAGTTTGAGCAAAAAAGTTTCATTCCCTAATTAAAATACTAATTAAATTTCTTTTGCTGTAAAAAGAATTCTTGAAGAAAATTTGCAAGAAAATTTCACTTGTAATTTTAAACCGCTTCCTAAAGTAACTTTGATGCATCGTATTCTCTTATTACAAAATAAAATAAAATAAAATGTAAACTTTATTATTCTTTACCCGACACAGAAAAAAAATTAAACATATTTTTATTAATACAATGCAAAGTGTGGGATAATTTAATTAAGATAAAATTTTAACTGTAATTAAAAGTAATTAATATTCATTTTTTTAATAAAAGTTCTTAGAGTAAACGGAAAAAATATTCAATGAACATATAGGGCGTCTCAATATGATTGAAAGGAGCTTCAATTTTTCACCTGCTAGATACAAATTGTAAGTTACAAGCATGTTCAAAATAATGAAGAAACCAATAGATAGGCTAAGAGATTGCAAAACTTTCAAACTGAAATCATTGAAATTATTTCTGTTTGCATTAATTTGTAAATAAATGCAATTTTTTAATCAAGTGATTTGTTTTAGTGAAATATGAGTGCACCATGCCAAAAACCTTTTAGCATTTCCGGGAAGGAGTCAGCACAGACAATTACCTCATCGAGTTTACGAATGAAAATCTAGGATTATTTAAATCTCGATTCGCATAATAAATCGCAATCGGTCTGCCAAGTCATATCTTGAAGGAAAACACCTAAAAATGCGATTTTAGCGGTTTACTTGTAGGTTTACATTGTGTTTTCATGCACCCCAAAGTATATAGACATTGAAGATTGGGAGAAAGAAAATATAACAGTAAACTTATAAATCAACCACTAAAATCGTGTTTCCAGGTGTTTTCAACCAAGATATGACTTGGCAGGCCAATTGCGTTTTGATATTCGAAACGACATTTAACTAATCCTATAACTTCATCCGTGAAGTCGGTAAATTGATTGTCTGTGCTGCCGCCTCCCGGTCTATTAATAACATATTCGTCGTTGTGTCTTTTATAAATGCACACATAAAATGTAAGTTGACATTAGAAATAATAATATGTATGGTGATACCTAAATTAAATGTATAGCGGGCAAAATTTCTTATGCAATCATATTTCATTCATAGTTGTACGTCACATGTTAGTCCAATTTAGTATACGATGTCAAGTGGTGCGGGTACAAAAATGTATCAAATGATACCTCATTTTTCGTTTTACGCTGCATATTAGTTACAAAAAAATTTTGTCCACAGAAATAATACAGATGAATAAAAATATATGAATGGAGTAGTCCTACCACTAATTCTAACAAGTTGGAAATTGCACGTTAAGTGAAAAAAATATAGTTATGTTCGTACAGTAAGGAGGTTTTTAAAATATTCAGATATTAGTGTAATAGTATGCAGTATTTCGGATGCAGCGGAGTATTCGAAATATTTTGTGTTCCTACAAACACAATTTGCTTTCTATTACACAGGAAGCGAGATGGAGTAAACTTCAGCAATATATATCAATTTCACAAAATGTGAAATAGTTTAGTATTATTAAAACGCGCCCCAAACAATGCTTCTCTTTATACAAATATGTAATGAAATAGTACGTTTGTATAGCCCTGTAAATTAATAACATATATTCTTTGCAGCAAAGATTGTATAGAATGTATATTTTAGTATATACTTCATAGATGCATATCAATTTTATCGAAAGAGTGTAACACCATTAAAATGCACTTGAAACATTTTTTCCTATTAGGCATAATGTAACGGAATAATTTTTATTGTGCTTGTAATTGAACTATACGTCTGAATTTCATTAAATTTGAAATGACTTGAAAAAATTGTGCAACATTTATATATTTTAAATTTCAAATGATTCGGTTTGGGTAATTTTTGCTCTGTTATACGTGGACAGACGAACAGACAGACGAACAGACAGATGGACGGACTGAACGACAACTATAGGTGCTACGAATTTACATAATAACGAACGCACCTAAAAAGATCACTTTAAGAATATTTATGAAGTTTTTATATTGTTTGAAGGACAGGTACAATAATTAAAAACGTTTTCTCTTTCGTGGCCTAGCAGGTATAATACAGTTTAACCAGGACAATGGTAATTATCCCAATTTTTAAAGTAATAGAGAAAAAAGAAAACAGCCATTTTATTAGAAATTATTTCTTTTTTGAAATTATTTTTTTAGACTGAATTTATATCAAAGGGCCTTATTCTCTTTTATAATTGTATCAAAATTTGAAATACAAACAGCAGCATATTTGAATTTTTAGTACTTTAATGTTAGCTGGGCGCGTATGATGAATGGCCAAATATTATAACAAATATTGCATTCATTAAACAAACAACTTTCAATCATTTTATTTAGTATTCATACAATTAAAATCATTGCCTTTTACTTATTTTATTTAAAATATACCTATCACTAATTTTATTTAAAATACAAAAAAGAAAGAGAAAAAGAATAAACGAAACCATAAAGCAAAACCTTTTATTATAAAATCTAAGAATTGGTCCCAATTTACACACCTGAAATGAAAAGGCTTTTGTAACGACCCCGAGTAACTGAGTTTGGCACGAAACTCCCGCCTATAATTTCGCAAGAAACGATCCTAACTATGTGCAACTGAATCCGAACTGTTTCTTCTGTGTTGGCCACACGGCGCTGATATGATAGTCTACTGATAGAAGAAAAAAGAAAACAGAGAGTGGAAGGAATGGGGGGGGGGGGCTCCGTGGCCGAGGGGTTAAGACGCCACTCTCCTAATCGCTGGCCAGCGTAGGAGGTTGTGGGTTCGAATCCCACTGGCTCCATTGCACACACACTTCGTGTGGAGCTCATGGTTGTATTTCTCTTGTGATGTAAATTTCCTTGTGCTATCTCGTCCTTGTATATTGACGATGACTTATAAGCAGGCTTTCATGTCGAGCATACAAGTCAGATGTACATTGTGGAAGGAATGGGTCAGTGACTGACGATGCGAGGGTTTTAAAACTTTATTATTTTTTTAAAATATTATAAGTGCAAAATTTTGTTTGTAAAGTTTTTAAAATGTATCTGTTACTTCAGTTGGTGAGATGAATAAATGATCATCTTGAAAATGATGTATCATGGTGCTCACTTACACTGGAACCTGAGGACGTAGCGAAATCGTTACACTGTTAATGGTGAACAAAAAATTGCTATTGGCAAGATTCACTCCCGTTTCATTGATGTCTCGAATCCGAAAAAATAATTTCAATCCAGATCCGAAGGCAACCAAGCAATTGCCGACAAAAATACTAACTAATTAAAATCGACACGAACTAACCAAGTAATAAAAACTAGTCGTTGGGGGTCACCATAGTGCTTACGCATCGTGGATATGCATTCTGTAAAATATGAAAATAAAAGAAGTGTAAACTATATAAAAAATTCTTCGAAATTCCAAAATAAAATTGAAACGTATTCTTAAATATTTAAATATATGGTAATGTTTTATTAAAGAATTGCGGGTATTACTTGAATATTCCGTCGACCCATTTCAACAAATTACATTAAATCACAAAATTACTCTTAAATTATACAAAAGGGCATAATGTTTATTTTAACTAACGAAAAAACAAGTAAGTGAAAAAAATAATAAAATACAAGTAAAAAGTCTAATTAAATATCACTTGATGACGTAATAAACACATGTAACGTGTTTAATGTCATGTAAATGTGACATTTATGATAATCCATTATTGGCATTTAATCTTGTAGTTTGACGGTAGTTTTTTGGTCGATGGCAAATTTAAATAGAAAGTACTGCTTAAAAGAAACATTCTTATAACTCCAAAAATAATAACCTTATTAACTAACAGTTTACTGCGTCGGTTTGAGCGTCTAATTTCCAATTTTATTATTTATAAAATATAATATCATAAAATATCATAAAATATATAATGTACATAAAATGTATAACATTACTTTTCAAATTTATATTATTTATATTTTATAAAATTTATATGAAGTACATGGTCATAGAAAAACCGAAGATTGTGGAAACTATGATTACAAACTTCTCGGCAACTAATTATTCGATTAATTTCATTCTTTATAAAAAATTTATGATTTTTATTGTCTTTTACATTCACTCCTAAAAAAATTTCGAACATTTTTGTAGACCTTTCATCAGAACTAATATTTAAAGAGCCCGAAAAAATTATTTCCTGATTATCGAGGTTACTGATATTCAGTATGTTTCTTTCCATATTTACATACTAAGTACACTCCAAATTTCAACTCTCTATCTCAATTTATTCGGGAGACAGAGCTTTTTTAGATACAGACAGAAAGACGGACGGCGATTTTTTTCCTAAAAAATTTTTTTTTCAGAATCTTCAGTGTCTAAAACGTGTAAATTCACCAAAGAAAAAAAATCGATTTTCAAAACGATTGCAAGACTTACCCTGTACTTCGTACGATGAGTAAAGTAATAATAAAATGTCACAAAAATAAATAAATGAAACACTGCTGCTTCATAATATTCTGATATAATTCTTGTTATCGAAGATTCCCAAGTACCTGAAACATAATCATACAATAGGCCACACGCCTACTTAAGTATTATCATAATTAAATTAATTTGTTAAATGAAATTATCAACGCAACAGTTATCATTCGTTAAAAACATAATTAATGCTGCTAACATAAAGATATAATTTTCACTAATAAAAAACTCATCCTTAAAAAAAGTAATATGCGATAAAATAATGAGCTATATAAAGCACCACCTTTCTGATTAATTATGTGGCTAGATTATAAAGATTAATTAATTTGATACACTTATACTTTTTCTTTCTAAAAATAATTAACAGACTGTCCCCAAACTCATTTGTTTATAAGAGGTGATAATTAATTTTCGCGACATTAATCTAGTAACGTAAGTAGCATTGTATATTTTTCTCTAAGGGACTTCAGGACTCATAAAATTAGAAAAAAAAAGGTAAAAAATAAAATAAAATACAAGTCAGAAATTGCACGTTAAGCGTAGCAAATGAGGTGCCTTGGTAATATAACAAAGTTTTTAAAATGTTCAGACCTTTGTGTAATAATACACAGTACTTCGTATACAGTATAGTACCCGAAATTTTCTGTGTGTCCCTGTAAATACGATCTGCTTTCTATTATGCAAAATGTAACTTTTATTTAATTTCAGCAATTTATATCGATATTATATATTTATATCGATGGGAAGTAGTTTTATGTTATTAAAACGCGCCCAAACAATGTTTACCTTTGTACCATTATGTAATGGAATACGATTGCGTGACCAGCCAATTCTTTTGTGAAAATTTATGTTTCTTAATGTTTTTTATATGCACTCCTTAAAATAAACATTTTCAAAAATTTTTATTTACCGTTAATCAGACTAATATTTCATAAGTCCGAAAAAAAAAAAAAAATAGTTTCGAAAAATCAAGATAACTGATATTCAGTAGACTTTTCCCCATTATTATATATTAAGTACACACCTAATTTCAAGTCTATATCTCAATTAATGTGGGAAATAGAGCGTTTACAGATACGCAGACGGATGGCATTTTTTAATATATTCTTCAGAATCTCTAGTATCTGAAATGACTAAAATATCGTTTTCTGTGGATTTTATCATTACAAATTCTTTTTTCTTTTATTGACTAATATAATAATGTTAAAAATTAAATATATCATGTATCAATGAATCTTGCAATATTTGCATCATCTTACTAATTGTAATTACACTGGTAGACCATAATCTTAATTTAACGTGTTGCTGGGATTTTGTTTCAAAATTAATTAACACTTTATTAGAAAACTCATTTGCTTGTCTTAGAACTTAATTAATTTCCGAAACATTTATCCAAAAATACCACAGCTTTTCATTGTTATTTTTTCATTCTGAACTTTCTTCACGATTTATATATTGCAAAGAATTAGTCTTTTCCTTAACCGCATTTTAATTTATTAACAGACGTAAAACTTTATATATGTAAGATACTTTATTTAAGTTTACCCAATAGATGTAACTGTGTTCTTTAACCTTTTACTATACGAAGATATATATATATATATATACTTTTTTGATGTAGTTTATTATTTAATGAGTTATTCCATATTTTGATGTTGAATTGTAGTATTGTACTAGCAAAAGCCATGCTTTGTTTGGATTCGCGAAGTATTATGCTATAAGATAAATATTCGAAAGTAATAATATATTTTTTAAATTACTTTTGCATCTTTATTAAGCAAAAATGTAATTTTATGTTTCGGCGCATTTTAATTTTAATATGTATTTCAACCAAATAACTAAGAATTTCCTCAGATTGTTTATTTATGATATAAGACTGATATAAATAAAAATATTTTTGAAGTAGAATTATGCAAGATATTAATTAATTTTATTTGTTTATAATTCTTTTATTGCCACATCACAAAAACATAATGTAATTCTTTTAAAATTCATAAATATCGTATGCTTAAATGATTTCACAAATAAGAATAAATTGTGTATTTGAATTCCTAACACAGAAAAATACTTTTATAATTGAATGTTAATAAGAGAATTTTCACAAATTTTAATTAATTAAAAATCTGCTATGTTTTTTCTAAAAAAAAAGTATTTTATAAATTTTATAAAATAAATCATGAAACTACATATAGTTAAAAGGAAAGAGCAGAGTTTGAAAATCTGAAAGCAGTTTTTGAGATATTTTGTCAGACTAATGAAAATATGTTTTATTTAATTAATGATGATTCTAGTTATAATTACTGACCCCATGATTTAAGTTTTTCTTCTGAAAACGTACGTGTTTCACTTTTTATTTGAAAAAATGCGTTCGTAATGGAAAAAACATGTAAAATAAATTAATTAAAATAATATTTTTTCGAAAAATATTTCTGTAAAAAAAATAATATTCTGCAAATCTATAGAACATAATTTATATTTGTGTTTAATTCCAAGTCAAAATACTGTGTAGTTTTTTTGTAAAGTGTACGACAAAATGTCATTTGAGTGGCCTAGTAGAGGATTCGCTTCGCTCATCCTAATAATGGTTACATATACCGGTTTCCTAAAAATGACTGATGGATTTTAAAATTCAATAACTTGCAAACGGTGACAGTTATTTAAAAATTTTTTGCAGCAGTGTTATGTACAATGTCAGGAGTTTTTTTACCGTAATTTTTTATTTTAGTTCGCAAATCAAACAATAGGTGGCGCTGACGGCGATTGAAGGCAAGGTCGACGCTTCACTCAGCACTGATCACCTGGCCTTCAGTCGCCGTCAACGCCACCTATTGTTTGATATGCGAACTAAAATAAAAAATTACGGTAAAAAAACTCCTGACATTATACATAACACTGCTGCAAAAAACTTTTAGAAAGCTGTCTCCGTTTGCAAGTTATTGAATTTTAAAATCTATCAGTCATTTTTGGGACACCCGGTATATATATATGTAATATATATGTGTGTGTGTGTGTGTGTGTCTGCGATGGCTAGCAAAATCTATGGGACGTACGAAGCTCAAAATTTTTATGAGAGTAGCCCAATATCTCTCCTGATGCACCTGAGCTTCAGAATTTCGAAATTCTATTTATTAACTGAGTAATTAATTAAATTCCAAAGATCACTCTCATAAAAAATCGCCTTTTTTCTTCTTTTTTTTCTCTTCATTTAGTTATGGTTGGTTGGTTGCATAAAATTTTCGCATAAATAATTTAAAAAGCTGGAACAGACCTTTAAAATTCATAGACTGGCAAACTGTCAGTTTAAATAATGATTTTTTATCACAGCGGTTGCAAACCATGGAGGAAAAAGATAGGTGGTGGTGAAGTAAACCGAAAAAAGAGTTGCAATATTAAACCATTTATCGCTCAAATATTAATGTCCCAAACAAAAGCATGTGGAAGGGATTTTGTATTAATAAGACGAATTGAAAGAATTGAATAACAGCTGAAGCGTATTTTATGAAGAAATAGTAATTTTTTAAAATGGTCTTTTTTCTATTATATTATTTATTTTTAAAAAATGTTTGCTTTTAAAATAATTGAAATTGATAAATTCGAAATAATTTAAATGTCAAAATAAAATTAAATAAAATATTGAAAACATTTGATTTGAACTAAAAATTGTATTACTAAAAGCTTTCTTTTTTTTTCAGAACTTTTTAATACTTTATAACGTAGATGAAAATATGTTTTTAATTTAACAACATATTAATAACTCTATGTCAATATATAAAATATATTTATGAAAACATTCTTTTAAAATCATGCGCGAAAACTTAAATAACAAATATTAGTCTAAAATATAGATTTCAGAGTGCAGACGATTTTAAGACATTAACGAAAGAATGTTAACTTTTCAAGCAAAATCTTAAATGATGCTTCTATATTGATATTTCAAAGTGACGGCTAGGTTACATTTATGTTATATTTAAGTTACGGTAGGGTAATGTTAAGTCGCAGTTAGGTTACAGACAGATTATGGTTATGGTACAAAAGTTTACGGTTAGGAATTTGTCCACAGAGTCAACATTACGCATGCTTTGATTAAAAATATACACTTTTGTTAAATGGCTCTGAAATTATAATACTATATACCAATCTTTTATCATCGCGTATCGATTCATTCACGGTATAGTCGGATTTAAGAATGATATAATTAGTTTGAAATTCAAAATTTTTCACTTGGGATTTCTATGCGAAAAAAATAATTAGTTACGTGATTTAACAGTGATTTTTACGGGTAAATATCAACACTTTAACACGAAACTAACGCAATCGTTGGATACATGTTCCCTCCCGTGTTTCTCATTGCTCATTTTAAGTATTTCTAGAGCTTAATATTAGTTGTTGTTTTTAAAACCGATTTTTCACAAAGTCAGCTGCGACGTATTTCAGACAATGCATTTCTGCATGCTTCCAGTTATTGATAAAATCATACAAATTTCAAGTTCGTTTAATATTGTTAATACGGACCCGGGCAACGCCGGGCGGGTCAGCTAGTCTATATTAATAAAATAACAAATCGCTCTGTCTGTGTGTGTGTGTGTGTGTGTCTGCGATAGTTAGCGAAAACTACGGTACGTACGAAGCTCAAAATTTTTCTGAGAGTAGCCCAATATCTCTCCTGATGCACCTGACGCTCAGAATTTCTAAATTCTATTTATTAACTGAGTAATTAATTAATTTCCAAACCTCACTCTCATAAAAAATCGCTTTTTTTTTTTTTACTTTTTTCCTTTTAATTCTCTTATGGTTGGTTGGTTGCATAAAATTTTCGCAGAAATAATTTTAAAAATTGAGACTGACCTTTAAAATTCAGATTGGCAAACTGTCAGTTTAAATGAGGATTTTTTTTTTATCACATCTGCTGTACGCCATGGAGGAAAAAGATAGGTGGTGGCGAAGTAAACCAAAAAAAAAAAAAAAAAAGGTTTGCAAGATTAAACCATTTATCGCTGAAATTTTAATGTTTAAAAATAAAGCACGAGGAAGAAATTTTGTATTAATAAGACGGATTGGAAGAAATGAATTACAGCTGAAGCATATTTTACGAAGAAATCGTAATGTTTTTAAATGTTTTTTTCTATTATATTATTTTTTAAAATAAATATTTGCTTTTAAAATAATTGAAATTGGAAAATTAAAAATAATTAAATGTCAAAACAAAATTAAATAAAATATTGAAAACATATGATTTGAAGTAAAAAATTGTATTACTAAAAGTTTTCTCTTTTTTTCAGAAATTTTTGATACTTTATAACGTAGATGAAAAATGTTTATGATTTAACAACATATTTATAATTCCATGTCAATATATAAACTATAGTGATGAAAAGATTCTTTTAAAATCATGCATGAACACTTAAATAATAATATTAATCTAAAATCTAGATTTCAGAGTGCAGACGATTTTAAGACATTAACGAAAGAATGTTGATTTTTCAAGCAAAGTCTTAAATGATGCTTCTATATTGATATTTCAAAGTCATACGATAAAAATAATCAAATAACTCTTGCCTATGATTGATCTAATTGTATCTTTCATGCATTCTGATCGTGTATTACAGGCAATAATGGTACAAAACGTTATTTTTTAAACGAAATTTTAGTCATCTATTCAATAACAATTTAAAAGGTAAAAAACAAAAACAAAGAAATACTGGTTTAAACCAGTTTGAATTGATCGGATGAGTCATTAGCTGTGTTCAGTAAAAAACATTACACAACACTTTTCTATGAGTTTATTTTTTTAATCATTGATTAAATTTAAATGTGTTCTATTCAATTTAAAATTGTAATATGGCTTTAATTTGTTTTTAAAACAAAAATAAAATAGCTGTTTGGCGTACAATTGTTTGTATCCGTAAACGATTCATTCACCATAATAAATTATCAAATAGCTAAGTAAATTATCTATCAGAAATAGCCATAAAAATAATAGTAACAAAACTGATTATAACCTTAATGTTTAGACTAATTTAAACATAACCCGATTCTAACCAGAAAAAAAACAACAGACCACACTCCGATTCATGATACACAAAATTTCCGTGAGTATAAACCCGACCCTGACCTAAAAATTCTGTTTGGGAAAAACTATGGATTTGATAACTGACCCGAACCAAATCTGAATCCCACAAAAATGTTCAAGTGAAGCATAACCCGATTCAAACAAGGAAAAATAATTTTCGTGGGCATGAAATCTGACCCGAACCTAAATATTTTCTTTAAAAAAACCCGAAATACGACTCGAACGAAATCTGAAACCGATAAAAATATTCCAGAGAACTATAACCCGATCCCAGCAAGACAAAATACTTTCCATGGTCATAAACCCGACTCAAACCTAAAAAACTTCGTTTGAAAAATCCTGAATTTTGACCCAAATCACATCTAAATGTGACCAAAGTATTCGAAAGAACCATAACCGGATTCGAGTAAGACAAAATAATTTCCGAGGACATGAACCCGATACGAACCTAAAACTCCCATTCAAAAAAAAAAAAACCTGAAATTTGAATCGAACCAAATCTGAATCTGGCAAAACTATTTCAAACAAACGCAACCGGATCCAAACAAGACAAAATATTTCCATGGACATGAACACAATCCGAACCCAAAAAATTTCTTTGAAAAAATCGCGAACTGAACGAAATCTGAACTTGGCAGAAATATTCCAGTGAAGCATGTCCTTATTCGAACAAAACATAATTATTTCCGTGAACATGCAAGAAGACCCGAACTCAACAGTTATATTTGAAGAAAAAACTCGAAATCTGAATTGAACCAAATCTGGACCTGACAAAAATATTCCAAAGAACTATAACCCAATCCAAGCAAGACGAAATAATTTCTATGGACATAAACCCAACTCGAACCTAAAAAATTCGATTTGAAAAAAACTGAAATTTGGCCCAAACCACATCTAAATTCGACCAAAATATTCGAAAGAATCATAACTGGATTCGAGTATGACAAAATAATTTCCGTGGACATGAACGAGATCCGAAACTAAAAATTCTATTTGAAAAAATACCTGAAATTTGAATCGAACCAAATCGGAACCTGATAAAAAATATTCCAAAGAATCGTAACCGGATCTGAATAAGACAAAAAATTTCCATTCACCTGAACCGAATCTGAACCTAAAAAAATTCTTTGGAAAAAATCACGAAATCTGAACTGAACCAAATCTGAACTTGAAAAAAATATTCCAGTGAAGCATGTTCTTATTCGAACAAAGCAGCATAATTTCCGTGAACACGCAAGAAAACCCGAACCCCAAAAATTCCATTTGAAGAAAAAGCCGAAATCTGAATTGAAACAAATCTGTTCCCGACAAAAATATTCCAAAGAACCATAATTGTATCCCAGCAAGGCAAAATAATTTCCATGGACATGAATACGACCCGAACATTATAACTCAATATCAAAAAATACTTAAAATCTGAACCCGACAAAAATGTTCTAATGAATCATAACCAGATCCGAACAAGACAAAACAATTTCCATGGACATGAAACCAATATATGGTTTGGTAACATTTAGGTTGCAATTACATTACGGTAAGAACTTTGATTATATTTAATATCCCGTTAGGTTACAGTTAGGTCACGGTTAAGTTAAAGTTAGGTTAAAGTTAAATAGCATTTGTTTTATGGTTAGAATAAGGATATGTTACAATAAAGTGAAAGCTAGGTTACATTTATGCTATATTTAATTTACGGTAAGGTACTGTTAAGTCAAAGTTAGGTTACAGGCAGGTTATGGTTACGGTAAAAAAGTTTACGGTTAGGAATTTATCCATAGAGTGGACATTATGCATGATTTGATTAAAAATAACACTTACTTTTGTTAAATGGCCCTGAAATTATAATACTACATACCAACACTTTAGCTACGAGCGAGTATCGATTTCATTCATGGTATAGACGGATTTAAGAGTGATATAATTACTTTGAAATTCAAAATATTTCACTTGGGATTTCTGTGTGAAAAAAAAAATAATTAGTTACGTGACTTAACAGTGATTTTTGATAAATATCAACACTTTAACACGAAAATTACGCAGTCGTTGGATACATATTCCCTCCCACATTTCTCATCGCTCATTTTGAGTATTTTTAGAGCTTAACATTAGCTGTTTTTTAAACCGATTTTTCACACAGTCAGTGGCCACGTATTTCAGACAATGCATTTCTGCATGTTTCGAGTTAATGATAAAATCATACAAATTTCAAATTCGTTTAATATTGTTAATACGGACCCGGGCAACGCCGGGCGGGTCAGCTAGTAAGAAATAAAACTTTGAAGTGAAAATTTATCTCAGTATCTCATGTTGACAATTCTAAGAACAATTAGGCTGACAACTGTTATGTTTGAAGACAGCAACAATAAATATAATCATCTTTTTTAAGCTGACAGTAAAGGTAATATTGATTCTCATTGGATGAGTAACTTTCACTTTTTGGAATGTTACAGATATACAACGAGGTGATATAAAGGATTAATTCATTTTATATAAGAGTTTACAAGCAGTAAAGAAATATTGAAAACATTTTTTTTATTATTAAAAAATAGTTTTAATAACACATTGAAGAAAATACATTTTTATTTGTGAAATTATACATTTAATCCACTAACTCTTAATGTATGATAAAATAAACAACGATCGTTAAGTGTTTATATCACACAGCACCGCATCTACTCTATTTTGCTTTTAATGTGAAAATTTTAATTCGTTTTTCAAGTATGTATCTGGTTTGCTGGATGTTTTTTTGCCAGAGCCATTATAAATCTAATACTATCATATATAGTATAAAGGATTACAATCTACAATTGAGTTCTTAAAACAATGTGGTGAAAATTTTATTTATATAAGTTTATTAAAAATCAGATAATGTTTTTGTATGTGACTCAATAAGAAAAGAATAATTAATACAATAGCAAACGGTTAACTAATTTTTAAAGTAAAAAAATACGTAAAAGAACTCAGATCATAGGTATAAAAATAGAACAACAAATTAGTTCATTATGATTATCACCAATATTTTATTTATAGGATTAGATGATAATTATAAAAAAAAAGAAATCCATTTTAATCATACCGTTTTCTAATAGCGCTTATGGTATATATATTTTGAAATTTATCTGTATAATATCAATCAAGATATAAAATACGGTACATTTCGGTTAATCGGACGCCAATATTATATATGCAATACACATGCATATATACATCTATACACATATTGTATCTATATATGCATGCAAACGTATAAATATATGCTTATATATGTAAACATAGTTTCATATGTATTTATATATTTATATCTGTATATATAACACTGGCGCCAAGCTAAATAAAAAGTACATAAAATAATAAAGCTATCCAGAATGAAAAGTAAGTAATGAAATACAATTATTACATTATTACAAAATTTTAAAAATTATGTTTGAAAACATTCTCTAAAAAGGCTTTTTTATTCAATAATTTAAATATCGTTAAATGTTTACTGATTACATAACCATTGATTGTGATGTTTTTTCATATACTTTTATAATTTATGAAACCATGATCTTAACCAGTTATTTTTAAAAAGGAAACACATCTAATTAAAACGCTATTGAAATCACAGTTTTCTAATCTTCTGATTAAAATTGTCACTAGGTAAATTATGTATTTCAATAAAATAAGCAACAAATTTATTAAACTAAATGAAGTTAATGAAATATTCAAATTTTAAAACATGTTTATAAGAAGTTAATTCAAATCTTTATAATTTAAAGAAAAACAAATAGCAAGAATAATTTCTTTCATACCTGCTTTTCACTGACATTCTTTATTGTTCGATTTTGTTGGAAAAGTAATAAATCCAATACATAAGCACAATAGCTAAGGCTGGAAGCATATACACCACGCCAAAGCCAGTGTATTTATCTCGGACTTAAATATTTTGTATAAAGTATGATCTTGGAAGAACAGATCAGCAATTCATTCATTGTTTAAATTACAAAATCCGTGTCAATACAGATCTATGTTGTCGAGAAAACTTTCTTGCATCCGTTCGAAAGCGTACTACATGTACTCTGTTTACTTTTATTCTACGGTTAGCCAGCCGCAGACGACTTTTTTTCCTAGCAGATGCAAAATGTGTTTTTAAAAACAAAACAGCGTTATAAGAGAAGAAAAAAAAATTCTTTATCTGTCATTTTTTATATTAATCTCCTGTTGAATAAACTGCTTGTGATCTAACTATTTTAAGACATTTCTGGAAAACAATAAATTAAAATTTGAAAAATTATGTTATCGTTGTAGAATAAATTGTGTACATTTATTTTACATTCAGAAAATGTTAAATCTATTTAAAATGTTTGTAAAAAGTGGCAAGCAAATTTTTAAAGAACAACTTAAAATCTTTAAACATTAACAGAAAAAAATATATACAACTATACTGTATACTAATATATACAACTATATGTATACAACTATTTTTTATAGTATTAAAGCAGCTTTTCATTACAAAACGCCTCCCAAATCTTTGCTTTTCTCAATTGGATATTATTTTCTGCTGTTTCGATATTAAGATAAATTTAATAAATCAGTACAAACTTACCGGATTATAAAAAAACAGAAGAAAAACATTTTTTTAAATTCAAAACTAATAGATTTTTTACATCAATTTTTTTTACTTATTTTATTATTCATATACAACACCAAAAAGCATTTTCATTCGAAAAAAATAAGTTATAAATTCAAAGTTTTGAAATTTAATAGCAATAGAAATACTTTCGTATTAACCAGATACCGAGGGTTAACAATAAACAAAATCACAAAATATTTTGCTATGTATAAGCAATTTCATTTTTTTTACATAATAATTTTAATAGCTTAAGCGCGAGGTTTGATTACATGTCTATTACAGCTACGTTTTATTTATATACTTTTTTATACAAGTTTATTTATATGCAAGTTTTCAGTTTCGTTGCAGAATATTTAGCCGGAAATAAATGCTGATTTTTTTTAATGGAAACATTTTAATCTTGTGTAATTGGACTGCATACAATAGTTTTAAAAAAAGAAACATGGTTTCAGATTATTTTTGAAACCATAAAAAACAAAAAATTGAGGCACGATAGAAAAAATTACATTTGAAGAAAAATTTCTTTTTCTATTTGATAGTGAAAAATTTTTAATTGTGCAACTGATAGAAGTTAAGAAAATCACAGTAAAAGTGAAATTTATTTATCAAGTGTTGCCACCGCCAAAGTCATATTACTGTTATTCACGAATGTGTTTTTCTTTATTATATAGATTTCTGTAAGTTTAACCAAATTTATTAATTTTTCATGGGATATAGAAAGCATTTGAAAAAATTCCATAATAATAATAATAATAATAATAATAATAATAATAATAATAATAATAATAATAAATTATTTCGTGGATTATATGCAAGATTATGTTTGCAGCATAATTTATATGCATATGGATTTAAATTGATGCATTTATATAGCATTTTTCTGTGTTAGAAAATAAATTAATGAATATAGGTTCATTTGCAATGATTGAAACAAAATACATTCATATTCAAATCCCACAAATGCATTAACACAATTCCGATAAAGTAAAAAAAAAATGTGTCCTCTTTTCAAATAGTACTTTTAAAATTCACGTTGTGACTTAACAGCATACTGATGGTCGTTTGATCACATATGTGATGTGACTCGCTGTAACGTCGAAAATTTTTTCAAATTTGTCATAAACGTATTTTTCACATTGAGTAACGTACTTTTTGCAATTTTTAAATGTTTCCAAACAATTCATATTTTACTTACAATGGGATTTTATGAGTGCAGACATTTTGGTTATAGATGGGACGTGACCATCGTGATTTGCAAAAATATGACAAAAACATCACTGTCACTATGGTTTTTATATGGGTAATGACTATGGATCGACCGAAATAAGTTTTTAAGACCGAAAACGTAACACGAACCAAATTTCGGTAAGCTTTCTATTTTCGGTTGAAAACGAAAAATTAATGATTAATTTTTTTTAAATTATTAATGCATAAATGAATGCACACAATTATTAATTAATTAAAGGTGTATTGAGGCACATTTTTATCAAAAATATAAACATGCATAAAAACTTATGAGTGTGTAGAAGCTTCAAACGAAAAAATGATATGAACGAAACTTTTATATTTTTTGACAACCAGTAATTATAAGCATTTAGAATAGTTAACTAACTAAGTAATTAATTGACCGTGAGGCATTAGCACAGATAATCATCCCATCTAGTTCACGGCTGAAATACCAGAATTACTAAAAACTCGATTCGCATATTAAAATGTAATCGGTCTGCCAAGTCTTGGAAAACGTCTAAACACCCGATTTCAGAATTTGACTCGTAGGTTTACTATTGCGTCTCCTGCTCTCAGTTCCCCATGTTTTTATACTTTTGGGTACGAAAAAACACAATGATAAACCTACGAGTCAACCGATAAAATCGGGTTTTCGGTCGGTTCCCACCAGGATATGAGTTAGTAGATCGATCCCGTTTTAATATGTGAATTGATTTTTAACTAATTCTGAATTTTCATCCGTGAACGCGATGAGGTGGTTGTCTGTGCTGCCTCCTCCCGGTCTATAACAATGGAGAACAGATACAATAAAGGGTATTTATTTTTTAAATATACATAACTTTTCAGTTATTTAATAATTCTCATTAAAATAAACTAAAATACTACTACTTAAAAGTACTACTTAAAAGGGTTTTTTTACGAAACTAACTCTAAATAAGTCGTAATAAAAAAAATAATCATTTTTCAATTTATAATTATTACTATTTTAGCAAAAATTTAAATATAGATGAGATGCATACTTAAATAAATATTTGCCTCTTCCTCCCAAAAAAACTTTGCCATGCCTTCGCCTCCCTGTGATTGTTCTGAAATAACGCCCTTGTTTGAAAAATCTATCCTCGGTGCAGAAGTTGGCTGGCATTCTGTGCCTTTGTCTAAAACTTTGTAATTTTCATATAAATTAAAATGTAATTATTTCATTAACGACATAGAATGATGAATCTTTCTGAAAGATCTTTCAAAACACTTCTGCGGTTTCAAACCAAATATTTTCTGCTACTGTTAGCTGTGCACAACTTTCAATGAGCAGCTGAAAAACACCATATGCGCTTGCATATTTGTTTTATAATTTGATCAAAGACTTTGAATCATACATGACCGAGAATTATAAACAGTGGAAGTTCATAGTAATAAATAACAAGTTGGAAATTGGACGTCAAACGTGGTAAATGAGGAGCGTTTGTACTATAAACAAATTTATGCAATAGCTGTTAAGTTATGTAAAATTTCTCTTATGCAAAAATGCATGATTACAAAATATGAAAAATTATGTATCAATTACAGAGCAATCCAACTATATTACGCAAGTTAGAGTACGGTCAGACAAATAAAATTCTTAAACATTTTCAACTATGTTTTAGAGTGTTAAAACGCCTACTAGATTGAAATTTGAATTTCAGAAATTTACACCCAATAGAGTGTAGCATATTTTAATTCTTTTGTGCAGCCGAGTCCTTTGTTTACAATCTTTACATAAGTATAATGCCACTATTCAGCTAAAATTTAAACATGCTTAAATCTAGTGAAATCACCAGAGATTATCTTCCATAGACAGCCATGTATCTAATACCTTGCGTGGCCCTGTATATAATTTTTCTACATTCTATAAACATATATTGGTTTAGTAAATACAGTTCAGCGTAAAAATACATAACTTATTTAAAAACCATATCTAAGTTATTATTTTCATATTCTGTAACTTGTACAATTTCAGTTGTGTTACCCTGTATATGATCTACAGCATTTATACATACAACGCAATCAGCAAACACTTTGTTAAATTTAAAAGCTCATATCACTACTAAAAATGCACTTCTTAGAAATCATCTCCAATATTCAGTATTTCGGTTGCAGTATAGTATCCGACATCTTTTGTGTGCCCCTATGATTACTGTGCACTTTCTATTATACAGGATGCAACTCACAGTAAACCTCGGCAACGTATATCAATTCCATTATATGTGAAAAAAATTAACATGGTTAAAATATGTCGGAGATAAAGTTTCACCTTATACTATTATGTAATGGAATTCTTTTGTGTGGCCCTGTAAATCAATAATAAACGTATTTTGCACCGCATATTGTAACAGAGTATATATTTTAGTACACCTCAGTAAATGCATATTAATTTCATTCATTAATTTCATTTTGTTTAAAAGGCAGTAATACCGTCAAAATGCACTTAAACATTTTTTTTTTTTTTTTGGAATTGGCCGTGATGTAACGGAAAAATTTTTGACCATCCCTGTAATTAAACTATACACCCGATTTTCACAAAGTTTGAAATGACTCGACAAAATTTTGCAATAATTATATACTTCAAATTTCAAAGCATTCTGTTGGGTAGATTTTACTCTATTATATGCGTATGGATAGACGGACAGATAGACAGATGGAAAACGGACTGAACGGCGACTACGTGTGCTACCTATTTATATAATTACGAACGCATCTAAAAAGCATATCATTTAAGCGGAAACAGTTCAAATCAAGAAGTCATGATGAAAATTTCCAAAGTAAGAACGAAGATTTCTAGAATTCAGACAGTTTTGGTCTAGCCGAATTTTCAGCAGCATTTTTGCCAAAAACGAATTTTCGTTGAAACTCGGATTTTTGGCCGAAAACGAAAACGAATTTTCGGTCTAGCTCTAGTAATGACAATAAATGCAACTAAGATAATTTTTACATTTTTAATTATATATAACACAAAAATTTGTGTAACTCCAAATATTTTATATAATTTACACATCTGTCTGAGTTTATAAAGCGGTAACAAATTGCATACTTGACTTCGTAAGTCATATACACATAAAAACAGCTAAATTTTTGTTCAAAGTGTGTAATTTTAGAAATTTACACACACGTTTGTGTACACATAAGTATGTTTAAAATAGAATAACTCATCAATTTGTGTAAATCTAACGATTTTTCTACATTTACACACTTATCTGTGTTTTTCAAGGGATAACAAATTACACACTTATTTTAGTATGCTAAATACACATAAAAACAGGTAAATTTCAGAAAAATGTGTGTAAATTTTACGACAGGTGTGTAATTTTATAAATTTACACATATATATGGGTAAAATTAGCTGATTTACACATTTATTTTTTAGAGTGTAGGAAATATTTTATTATATCGTTTTGAATATGGATCTGGAAAAAATAAAAAAGAAACGTATTTCCGTTCGAGGGAGTACAACGAAACTAGTTTCTAAAATTGAATCTATTTTGAAGAATAATGATATGGAAATTTCTTTGAAAATAGAAGAAATTAAAGATTGTCAGGAACAAATAAATGAAAAATTTTCGGAACTAAAAGAGCTAGATAAAGAAATTTTTGAGCTCACGGATATTAAAGAGGTTGAAAATGAAGTTTCGTGTTGTGAAGAATATATAGAAAAAATTGTTAAATATCGAGGTAGAATGACGCGTTTTATAAAAGAAAACGACATTAAATCTAATGATACTATATCTAAGAATAAGCCAGCGATATGTAACAATGATCTTTCACACGCGATCTTGCATAACGAAACCAGAACACTTAAATTGCCAAAATTGAATATAGTTAAGTTTTATGGGGACTGTAGTCAGTGGCTAGATTTTTGGAACTCATATGAGGTTGCTGTTCATAACAACGACTCATTGAGTAAAATCGAGAAATTCACTTATTTAAAGACGTATCTAGGTGGATTAGCATTAAGTGCTGTTTCTGGTTTTTCGCTAACGAATGAGAATTATGATTCATCAATTCAATTATTGAAAAGTAGATTTGGGAGATCGGATTTAATAATTAGTTCCCATATGAACAAGCTTTTGCTTACGGAACCTGTAAGGAATTCTTCAAATGTAGTAGGGTTAAGAAAAATGTATGACGCGATTGAAGTACAGATCCGATCACTGCAATCGCTTGATGTTGCAACTGAAACATACAGTAACTTGTTATGTCCGGTAATTTTACAGAAAATTCCCGAAGATTTAAGTTTGAGTTATAATAGGAATCGGGAAACGAGTGAATTATTTCATATTAAGAATTTAATGGAATTTTTGAGGAAGGAGGTAGAATGTCGGGAAACATCGTTATTGTTAGCTAATTCTAAGGGTGGGAATGCAAATGAATCAACATTCCGTAATAAGGAAATAATTCAAAACAGTAAAAATAAATATTATTTGGATCAGAAAAGAAATGATAACTCAAGGCTTTCTTCAGCCGCTGTCTTAACAACTGCTACGAATGAAACTTGCATTTTTTGTCTTGATAAGAATCACGCAAGTATGAACTGTCCTCTGACAATAAATGAAAGAAAAAATTCTCTTAAAAATAATGGTCGTTGTTTTATTTGCCTTAAACGAAAACACATCGCTAAATTTTGTTTTAAAAGGAATCAGTTATGCAAAGTTTGTAAATTGCGTCACAATGAATTAATTTGCGACAAATCGCTGACCTCCGTTAAAAATAATTCGGATGATCAAAACTCTGACTCGACGCCAGATATTGTGACGTCATTAGCTTCCACCAGATGTTTCAAAAATGAAAGGGAAAGAAAAGAATGTTCTCCTGTTTTGTTGCAGACACTCAGTGCAGTAGCAAAGGGAAACAAAAAATCTAAAATTGTACGTGTTTTGTTAGATGGGGGATCGAATCGGACTTTTGTTGAAAAACGGATTGTGGATTCGTTAGGTTTAAAGATCATAAAAAGAGAAACATTTCGAATTCATTCCTTTGCGGACAAACAAACAAAATCAAGTGAGTGTTATGATATAGTGGAAATTGAATTGGAAAATACAACAGACACTCATAAATGCATCAAAATACAAGCCGTGGTGATTGATAAAATTACGCATGGAAAAATTGAAATTCCTTCTCAATGGGTTAAGAATCTTAAACTACGTCAAGGAATTGAATTATCTGATAATGCAACTAGTAAAGATATACACATTTTGATCGGTTCAGACTATATATGGGAAGTTTTGTGGGATAAAATTGTTAGATTTAGTAGATGTTTGGTTGCAACAGAGAGTTTGTTCGGATTTGTAGTTCAAGGTAGGGAAGGAAATTCGGAATCTAGAGATATTTTGGTAAATCATGCGATTGTTATGAGGGAAGAGTTAGAATATGAGAGAGTTAAAAATTTATGGGAATTGGAGGCAATAGGAATAAAACCAGATAAGGAAATGTCGCGATCAGATTTAGACATTATCAATAAATTTGAACAAAATACCTTATATAAAAATAACAGATATGAAACTAGGCTGTAGTGGAAGGAAAATTTTAAGGAGCTTAAAAGTAATTATGAGATTGCAGAACGGCGTTTGATGAGCCTATGCAATAAATTTCGTCGCGATCCTGATTTGTACATTAAATATAAGGATATTATTGAGGAACAGCTAAAAGAGGGTATAATTGAACAAGTTGAATGTCAATCCGAACTTGATAAAGATAAGGGATATTTTATGCCTCACCATGCAGTAGTGCGCGAATCTAAAGAAAGTACTAAAGTTAGGATTGTATACGATGCGTCTTCCAAGGATAAACATGAACAATCTCTTAACGATTGTTTAGATAGTGGTCCCAATCTTAACCCAGATTTACTTAAAATTATTTTAAAATTTCGCTATCATCGAATTGCTTTTTGCGTGGACATACAAAGAGCCTTTCTTGAGGTCGGTATTGTAGAGGAAGATAGGAAATTTTTACAGTTTTTATGGTATAAGGGTGGGGCAGATCTAGATTTCTGTGGCCGTGATGTCAGAATTCTAAGATTCGCCAGAGCAGCCTTCGGTGTTAAATGTAGTCCATTCCTTTTGAGTGGTACTATTAGACTGCATTTGAAGAAATATAAAACTTCGAATCCAAAGGCATATAATATTCTGAAAGAACTATATGTCGACGACCTAATTAATGGAACGGACACTGTAGAAGAAGCCATTACGGTAACTAAAGATGCCGTATCTATTTTAAAGGAAGCCAACATGAATTTAAGGCGATGGACTTCTAATTCGCCAAATTTAACTGAACAATGGAAGAATAATAACCTAGAATGTCGTGAAGATCCTGTTGATTCTAATGTGTCCTTAAAGATTTTGGGTTTAATTTGGAATAATAATTCTGACACTCTTAAAATTGAATTGAGTCCATTATTGAAGATAATGAATACGACAGCAACAAAACGCCAGGTATTGAGCGTATGTGGTATGCTATTTGACCCTATAGGTCTGATAAATCCTTTCACAATACGAATTAAACTATTAATGCAAACGTTGTGGCAAAAGGGTATAAAATGGGACGAAAATATTTCATTAGATTTGGAAGTACAATTCAAGGAATACCTACATGAAATACCGGATTTGAGGCCACTTGAAATACCTAGGCCATATTTCGATGAATTAGAAATAGAAAAAATCGAAATCCACATATTTTCGGACGCAAGTCCTAAAGCCTACGGTTCTGTTGCATATTTTAAATGCCATTGTCAAGGGAAAACACTGACTAGTTTTATCATTTCTAAATCTCGAATCGCACCGCTCAAGAAAATAACGTGTCCTAGACTCGAATTATTGGGAACTTTGATTTCGGCAAGACTATCATCATATCTACGATCTACCTTTCCGACAGTACCTGAAAATAACATCTTTTTTTGGACTGATTCAGAAATATGTTTGTACTGGATCAAAGGTAAAGCCGATGACTACAAACAATTCATATGCAATCGAATTATAGAAATTCAAGAAAAAACAAATCCCTTGAATTGGAATTTTTGTGATGGAAAGTCAAATCCAGCGGATAAATTGACTCGTGGTGTAAGTGCTCGATCTTTAATTAATGACGAGATTTGGTGGAAGGGTCCTCCTTGGCTTCATGAAATTGATATGAATAGTTTTGATGGCAACTACATTGACAAGGACATTCCAGATTTTGAAAAGGAAAAGAGAAAAGGTTATCTTGTGCTGCAGGCGTTCGTAGAATTGACTGAACCGTTATTGAATCTGAACAGATATAGTAACTTAAATAATATTTTAAGAATTACAGCATACATTTTTCGATTTGTCCATAATTGCAAAAGGAAAAATGAAAATTTCACAGGAGTATTAACAACAACGGAACTGTTTAATGCTGAAGAATATTGGGTGCGATATATTCAACAGACCGAGTTTAAACATGAATATTGTCTTCTTAAGGCAGGGAGATCCATCACAACCGACTCAAGACTGCATTCTTTAAATCCTTTTTTGACTGAAAGTGGAATAATCTGCCTGGGTGGTAGACTGCAGCAATCAAATTTTCAATTTTACGAAAAACATCCTAAATTATTACCCGGCAAAGGAAGATTTACCGAACTTTTAATTATAAGAGAACATGAAAATCTGTTGCACTCTGGAGTGTCAGACACACTGACTCAGATACGTGAAAATTATTGGATCCTTAGATGTCGCCAAACGGTGAAATCTTGTCTAAATAAGTGCCTAATTTGTAAAAAATTTAAAGCTAAACCTGGCAGTCAAGTGATAGCTCCATTACCACTTAATAGAATCCATGAATCTAAACCGTTTGAAGTTACTGGTATCGACTTCGCAGGGCCTTTATATGTTAAAGACAAAGACAAGGTGTACATTGCACTTTTCACATGTGCTGTTACTCGCGCCATCCATTTGGAAATCGTTAGTAGTCTCCACACTGAACAATTCTTGATGGCGTTCAGAAGATTTGTCTCTCGAAGAGGGATATGCAGAACTGTTAACTGCGACAATGCCAAAACCTTCAAGGCAGCTGAAAAGGAACTAAAAACACTCTACGCGAACGTTGCAGATCCAAATGTCCAAAATTACTTTGGAAAAAAGGGCATAAAATTTACATATATTGTTGAAAGAGCAGCTTGGTGGGGTGGTTATTGGGAGAGGATGGTTAAGATGACTAAAATTATATTAAGGAAAATATTAGGGAGGGCTTTATTATCATTTGAAGAATTACAAACTATTCTGACCGAAATTTAGGCAATTTTGAATTCTCGGCCCATTACGTATGTATATAACGAGACTTCAGAACCATCACCTCTCACCCCATCACATTTTTTAATCGGGGAAAGGATAACATCCTTACCTCACCACCAGGCTGGTCGTAACAATGAGCAGATCTTCTCCAGCTCAAAAAGATTTTTATTGAAAAGATATTTGTATAGAGAAAAATTGTTGAACCAATTTTGGAAACGTTGGAAGGGAGAATATCTGCTCCAACTAAAAGGTATACATAATGTACATCCCATAATTGAAAATTGTGAATTTAATGTAAATGATGTAGTTTTAGTAGGTGATGACAAGGTCCCGAGACATTTATGGAAATTAGCTAAAATCACCGAACTTTTCAAGGGACGAGATGAAAAGGTCAGAAGTGTAATGTTGAAGACAGCATCAGGGTTTATAAAACGACCCATACAACTGATTTATAAGTTAGAACTTTAATTAATATATTATGATTTCTCTAAGTAAGTAAAATAATTGTATTTGTTATATATATTTACCTTTTTATTGTTCATTATTGTTTGCATTTAATTTTGATGAATGTATTCATCGGGGGGGAGGATGTTGCGAAATCTCCTCCGATGAAAGTGACGTTTGTTTCTCGTCTGCGAGCGAGCGATGTATTTATAATGTATTTATATGATGCTAAGTGGCAACTAGTTTCGTTGTCTTGACGACCAGTGTTTTGGAATGTTTTTAGTTTAGTTTATTATGAGAGTAATGGAATTTAATGGATCTTTGGAATTTTATATTAATTGAATAATAGTGGAAATACCAGAATGTCTGGTATTGTACATATTTGTAAATATTTCATCATATTTTGAATAAACTTATTATGGAACAAGAAAACCTTCTGAGATTGGAATAATTTTCTCTTCACGAACGATTTTTCCCCATAGGCCATAATGTAATGAAAAACTTTTGACTGTCCCTGTAAATAAATTAATCATGGTAAAAACTCCATATTCAATAGGGTTAGTGCTAGGGTAAACCTAAATAACGTCCAAAAATTTCATGGCAATCCGAGTATATTTACGAAAGTTAGAGCGCGGACAGACGGCCATCCGGCCAGACGGACAGACAAACCGAATGCATAAGCACTTTTCAATATTACTGGAAAGGGCTAAAAAGGGGGGAGGAATTTTTAATAGTACAAATATTTTTAGAAAATTTGAAGATTTTTGTAGCCTGGACTCCCTAATCCCTTCGCGACGGGATTCTTTTACGAAAATTTTAATATTTTTTCACCAGTTTTTTAAAAAAGAAATTTGTGCCTTTTTAAATCAACAAAAGGTTGAAATTATTTAAGGCATATTTTACAGTAAAATTTTTCTGGTGGGGATAAACAAGGATTCTTAAGCCTTTTTTGCTGCACGCAGTGGCGTAGCTATGTTTTTTGATGTTTTTTGGCGCCCGGGGCCATCAAGAAATTTTGCGCCCCCACCCCAATATAGATATATAACAATTTCTCTCAATTTGGCGCCCCTAGGCCTCGGCGCCCGGGGCGAACGCCCCCCTTGCCCCCCCTTAGCTACGCCACTGGCTGCACGTACACTTGTCGCTCATCTCCAAGGGGTTAATGTAGGATTTAAAGATCATTGAATGTAATATATGAAAATATAATGCAACTGCTAACGAAAATATACAATAACAGGGATGCAAGCACTGCGCCACGTATAGCTGATGTTCACCAATGTATTTTAACCCGGGAGACAGCGTGCATAACCAGAATATGAATGGTTTTTATTTTGTCCCCAATATGTGCAAATAATAATCATCATTTTAGTTTAGTCGAAAAAGTTGTTACAAATTCAGCTATTAAAATAAGTCGTAGATATTTTTTTAAACGCAGTTGTGACAATTGTAAAAGTCACGCGCACTCTGGGTCACTAAGACATGACGCGCGTACTCCTGTGTTAATAGTATTCTTTACTTTATTAAAGCTAAGAAACATTGTCATTAAATAAGGTGAGAAGACTGTAAACCCTTAACATTTGCAAATATTAAGTTTTACGAATGTCTAATTCCAGGTCGCAAAACTGCTATTTATAAATGTTATTTGCATAACTATTAAAAAAAATACATTTTGTATTATACATTTCTTGCAAATGTTGCAAATGCGTATGTAAAAGATTTTCTTTTTTTAAAAAAAGGTGCGAGTGTTGAAATGTTCTGAATTTTTTATTTCAAAATTCGCGAATGTTAAGGGATTACTCGCTTAACATTCGCGAGTTTTTATTATTCACGAAATAGAAAATGCAGACCATTTCAACATTCGCACCATTTTTTAAAAAGAAAAAGATTTTGCATGTGCGTTGAAAGCATTTAATATATATACTAGCGAGCTACGCCCGCTAGCTGGGCCACTTTTTTCAAACGAACCTCGATATTAAGCAGTATATAATAAGCACAAAAATTCATTTAATAAGCAAGTCTTGGTGTTCGAATCCTCAAGCACAAAAAAAAGTAAATTAAAGAGCTATGGTTGTTATGCGCCCATTATCCCGTTAAAACTATGTGATTTCGCACGGTGGGCGCTATGCGCACTTGAAAAAAAAAAGATTGTGGATCGGAGCAATGGTCGCATCGCGCCCATCGTCCCGTTAAAAATATTTGGTTTTGCACGGTTGGCGCTACGCGCCCATTAGACATTTTCTCGTATTTTTTGATTCATCAGAAGCAGACTTTTACGCAGATTCTGAATATATAATCAGTTTTTTTCGACTTTAAAAACTGTTTGACTGATGGTTTAAGAAAAAACGTGCAAAAAAGACGTTTCGGTATATTTCGGCCTGTTTTAGTTCAATATTTTAGCGAAAACTACGGTAAATAATCGACGGCAAGTCAAAAAAATTGATGCGGAACAAAGCTCTCTTTGTGCGGGAGAAAAAGAGGTTTTCGGCTGGTTCTTCTTTTTCCAAAGGGGAAAAGTTCTTGTCATTCACCGCAAAGTGGCGCAGTATAAGGCGAGAGAGCTCCTTTTGGGAAATGAAAAGTTTTGCGTTAAGTTTCCCGAACTTTTTTTAATTTTGGTCCCATGGTCTCGAAAATACCCGAAATGACTTTCCCGGAATTTTTCGAATCGAAAGACACCTCTCGCGACTTCCAACTCGCCCGCGTTGCGAACTGTAATCGGCTTCAAGCAGACAGACAGAGGCGCACGGATTTTATTAGTATAGATATATTATAAAGCTAATTTATGATACATTCAATAATGATTTTCCAAAAAAGAAAATTATAATCACGAATACTCACAGATAATCACGGATAAAAGGATTAAGAATCCTTGTTTACCCACACTAGTAAAATTTTAATTTAAAATTTACCTTATTTAATCAGGGCATTTTCTCGATTTAATAAGGCACAAATTTCTGTTTTCAAAGGTGTATTCGAAAAAAAGTTTCTTTTACCCTCAACAGTACACCCACAAAAAAAAGGCTTGAGAAAGCATTTTTGTCAGGAAAACACGTTTATGATATATGAAATAAACAGTACAGATATCTGCCACTAAAAAGAAATCACAGTAAAAATCACTCACAAACATTTCTGAAACACTGTGGCAACATTTAAAGCTTTTTTAAATATTTTTTTTATTTATTTTTTATTTTATTTTTTATATTACATAGGAAATGTATTGATTTTTAATTATATTAAACACTTCACTGATCAATATTTAAAAAAAATTCAATAATTTAAAGATAGAAAACCAACGGTTATAAATGCACAAATAATGTATGAAAACGTAGCAAACAGCTGTTTCGAATCTACTATCGAGATTTTTCATCAGTGCAAAACTCATTGACTAAGAAGTAAGAATTTTTAATAATGCAGTAAGCTTCCCAAAAATAATGTCTATTTTTTTCATGTGTCTTACAGAATTTTTGAACTTTTATTACCGGTTTTTTAAACCGCGATTTTTACCTAATTGAATCAGAAAATTACTCGCATAAAACAATGCAAAATTTACAATAAAAATTTATTGATGAGAATAATAAATGATAATTGGAAAATGGATGCTCTTACGTAGTACGGGCAAATCATGATTGGCAAAAATGACGTATGAACAAATCAGGGAAGCAATTAATAACATCACAGAGATTATCGTTTTCCTGGACAATGTCCGTAACCCACGAAAAGAGTATTTTCAATATTCAGACCGACTAATCGTTGCAAAAATGACGATTGAACCAATGAACCAATTCAGATGAATGAGAAGTGCCTACTGGAGTCTTCTTGCTGCAGTTTACCTTCCATCGAAGTCCATGAATCGAATATCAGGTTGCATAGATGTTGAGCAAGTAAAATGGAATTTCAAGAAATTCCGGAGCATTGGGATGGTCGAATGAGTCATGGGGTAAAGCGGTATAGAAAGGCCAAGAGCCATACATTTTTTTTAATCTAAATTAGATAAGATCCTAAAAAATTTTTAGGGAAATATCGAAAAAGATACAAAAATAGATAAAAATTAATTAAATCTAGTAAAAATAACTGATAAAAAATAATAAAAATATCATTAAATAAAAAAATTGCAAATAATTTCATAGAAAAAGCAAGGGGATACTGTGAAGAAGTTATCTTGATTTTCAATTTCTAAGTTTGGGGTTTTTCGAATGTCATTTTTCAATTTGTACATTATAATTTTCTGTTAATATTTTCCGGTACATCTATTACAGCAATTTGATTCTGAAAATTAAAAAATATCAAGCTGTAGCTTGATACTGAATAATGTGTTTCTGCAATAAACAACAGGTTCAGATTCCCTAAATTTTTAAGGAGACAGTGTACCCTAAACCCAAACATTCCAGTCACCACCAGGGCTTAATTTCTGAGAAAATTTGAGAAACAATGCAAAACAACGTACAAACAACGCGGATTCCATCAAAAGAACGCGGAAGAAAAGATATATATCTCAAAGAATCGCAAAAAAGCCCCAACTTTCGTCAAAGTATTGCTGAAAAATGCGATTTTCGTAAAACGATCGCAGAAACAACGCATTTTTGATTCTAGGCTCGGTAAAAAACAAGTTATTTTCATTAGAGGATCGGGGAAAAATGTGAAATTCTCGTCAGAAGGTTGTGTAAAAACGCGATTTTCATTAAATGATCGTGAAAAAAAAGGATAAAATTTACCAAAAGATGGCGAATGACGACGAAAATTAGTCGCTGCGTCAAAAAATGTAGTCCGACCGTGAATGTTGAAATTATACATGTAAGAGCAACATGTAAAAGTATATTTATAATAGATAAATTGTCTGCTGGACTAGATTCAAGATAGTCAAATGAAAGAGTAATTTGTTCCAAGCATATTCCATCATATTTTTGTGACTATTAGCAATTTTAACTAAACTACTGTTGAAGTCATTAAATCAAAGTTATTGGAGCGCACTAAATATCTTATGTAAAGTTTCTCTACAAACAAAAATCCCACAACGTGATACCCGGTGATCTAACCGCCCGTTCCCATAGTACAGAGAGGCAACAATGAACACAACATCATAGATATTCTAACTGCCAAAATTCCACAGAGAAAAAATTAAAAATAGCCGTTCAATTCGAAATTATATGCAGGGCTCCCACTTGGTCTGTTTTTTGAAACCATTTTTATTTAAAGAAAAATTTTATTTATAAATTTCTTAGAAACATACCAAATAATTTTCTTGGATTTATTGCGGAAACCTACCACATTTTTTTTTCAAAAAAATTACAGGTTTTCAAAACACTGACAGTGGGTGCCCTGTTATGTCTTATTTTTCAATTTGTGTTTACAAAATCGGCATGTCGTTTTCGTGCCTAAAATGTGCCAAACTCTGAAAGTGTCAATAAAAATACCTATTTTGATATCATATTTCCATTTATAGGTGCGTACGTGATTATTTAAATGCGAAGACCCTACAATTGTCATTCAGTCCGTCCGAATGCCTGTCTCTCCGTATATAACAACACCAAAACAACCCGTATTGAACGAAATTTAGTTATAATTTAAACAAACATAGAATTATACCAATTATCTTTAGTTGCAAGGCAAATAATAAAAAATTGCATATCCTGCAAAGATGATAAATCACATCTCATGCCGCATAAGGAAAAGATCTGAATTTTAAAACTCTCAATAGCCAAACCACTTACCTTTTGAAAAAAACTGACAAAATATAACTTCAAAACACACTTAGTCTATGTTATTTAAATGAAACAATCTTTAAAATATTTCGAGAAATCGTTGAAGAATGACAGGAAATTCAAACTTTCAATAGTAATTTAAAAATACATCAACTGTATTTTGAATAAACTGGAAGAGTTAACCGAGTAATGGGTATATCAAAAAATCAACTTTCATAAAATTTCAACAGATATACTTCTGTTTCCTTCCTGAAATAAGATTTCTGAAAATTATATGATAAGTTTCTGAAAAATTCAAAGAAAGTTATCAAGAATTTGAGATTTGAAATATTTGTAAATTTACTTTTCAGTACAACTAAACTAGAAAGATGAGTGATAAGCAATCTTTTTTTCGGCAAAACTGTGTAAAAGTTAAGCTATGATTTATAACAGGAAGTAACTGATAGTAATGATGCAATCTTTAAAATGTTTCGAGAAATCGTTGAAGAATAACAGGGAATTCGAACTTTCAACAGTAATTTTAAAATACATCGACTGTATTTTGAATAAACTGGAAGAGTTAACCGAGTAATGGGTATATCGACAAATCAACTTTCGTAAAATTTCAACAGTTATACTTCTGTTTCCTTCCTGAAATAAGATTTCTGAAAATTATATGATAAGTTTCTGAAAACTTCAGAGAAGAAAGTTATCAAGACTTTGAGATTTGAAATGTTTGTAAATTTACTTTTCAGTACAACTAAACTAGAAAGTTGAGTGATATGCAATCTTTTTTCGGTAAAACTGTGTAAAAGTTAAGCTATGATTTATAACAGGAAGTAACTGACAGTAAATTTCAGCAACGTATATCAATTTCATAAAATATGAAGTAGATTAATGTAATTAAAACGCGCCCCAAACATTGTCCCTCCCCCCCTTCGTAAGATTATACAATGGAATACTTTTGTGTGGACCAGTAAACTATTAGCAAATGCTATTTGGACCATAGATTGTACAGAATGTATATTATAGTATATACTTCACAGATGCATGTCAATTTTATTATGTTCGAAAAAATGTAACACCGTTAAATTGTACTTGAAACTATTTTTTCTCTTTGGCTATATTGTAATAAATTAGCTTTGATTGTCCCTCTAATTAAACTATTAATCTAATTAAACCCTTTTTATAACATTTAAAATGGCCCGATAAAGTTATGCAACAGTCATGTATTTTAAATTTCAAATTATTTTGCAGGGTAGTTTTTTACTGTTATATGCCGGCAGACGAACAGACGGATTTAAAAACGACTATATGTGCTACGTATTTATTAAATTACGAACGCACCTAAAAATACATATCCTTCAAAAATGATAGCATCTAATGTTGCATAAGAATAAATTCTAAATTTTAAGCCTATCTATAGCCCAAACCACTTTCTTTTGGCCGCAAACTGACAAAATATAAGCTCAAAACAGTTTTGGACTATGTTATTTAAATGAAGCAATCTTTAAATATTCCGAGAAATCGTTGAAGAATGACAGGGAATTCAAACTTTCAGTAGTAATTTTAAAATACATCAACTGTATTTTGAATAAACTAGAAACGTAAGCCAAGTAATGAGCATATTGAGGAATGGAGTTTCGTAAAATTTGAACAGATATACTTCTATTTTCATCTTGAACTTCGATTTTCTGAAAATTATATGATAAGTTTCTGAAAACTTTAGAAAAGAAAGTTATCTAGAATTTCACATTTGCAATATTTGTAAATTTACTTTTCAGCAGAACTGGAAAGATGAGTTTAAGGTAATTGGAATTGATACGGAATCTTATTTCGGAAATACTGCATAAAAGTTTAAGCTATGATTTTTAACAATGATACCTTACATAGGAAAAACAAGTTGAAAATTGCACAGCGAATTAGATGCGTTCCTACGATGACGAAGTTTTAAAAATATTCAAATCTTGATGTAATAGTGTACAGAATAATATCGGATATCTTTTGTGCGTCCCTCTAAATACTGTGCAATTTCTATTATATAGGAAGTAACTCATAGTAAACTTAATCAACATACACCACTTTCATAAAGGGATATACGTTGCGTAAATTAATTAATAATGTACGTAAATTAATATATAATCAAAATGAGTCCTAAACGATTTTACCCCGTATACCATTATGTAATGGAATACTTTTGTGTGGCCCTGTAAATTAATAAAACATATTCTTTGTACCGCGATTGTACAGAATCTATATTATAGTATATATTTCATAGAAACATGTAAGTTTTATTATGTTCGAAAGAGTGTAAAATCATTAAATTGCACTTGAAACCTTTTTTGCCCATTGGCTGTAATGTGACGGAATATTTTAATTGTCTCTGTAGTTGAACTATACATCCGATTTTTATAAAATTTGAATGACTCGACAAAATTATGTAATAATTATACATTTCAATTTTCGAATCATTTTATTGGGTTGTTTTTGCGTTGTTATATGCTGACAGATGCACGGACTGAACGACCTCTATAGGTGCTACGTTTTTACAAATGTACGAACTCACCTAAAAAATAAATATCGTTCAAAGATCATAAATCGCAATTGTGTTGCATAAATGCATAAGTAAACGTTCTGAGTATTAAAGCTCTCAATAACTAAATCACTTCTCCTTTGCCGCGAACTGACAAAATATAAGTTCCAAAACACTTTTTAACTATGTTATTAAAGTCACGCAAACTTTAAAATATTTCAAGAAATCGTTGAAGAATGACAGGGAATTTAAACTTTCAGTAGTAATTTTAAAATATTCCAACTATATTTTGAATAATCTGGAAACGCAAGCAAAATATTGAGGGTATCGAGGAATGAGCTTTTGTAAGATTTTTATAGATCTACTTCTATTTCCTTCCTGAACTAAAATTTTCTGAAAATTATATGATAAGTTTCTGAAAACTTCAGAAAAGAAAGTTATCTAGAATTTTACATTTGCAATATTTGTAAATTTACTTTTCAGTACATTTAGAAAGATGAGTTTAAGGTAATTGGAATTGATATGAAATCTTATTTCGAAAATACTGTATAAAAGTTAAGCTATGATTTTTAACAATGATACTTTACATAAGTAAAACAAGTTGGAAATTGCACGTCAAGCGTAACAAATAAAGTGTTCTCACTGTAACGAAATTTTAAAAATATTAGATATTGATGTAATAGTATATAGTATAATATCCAAAATCTTGTGTGCGTCCCTGTAAATACTATCGGATTTCTATTTTACAGGAAATAACTTATAGTAACGAGTAGTTGAGAGTAAACTTCAGCAACGTTTATCAATTTCAAAAAATGTGAATTAGATTAATGTAACTATAACGCGCCCCAAATATTATTCCCTCCCCCCACATACCATTACGAAGTAGAATACTTTTGTGGGGCTCTGTAAGTATTTTGAATTTCAAAAAACTCGGTTTGGTAGTTTTTGCTCCGTTATATGTGGTCAGACGTACGGACAGACGGATAACGTTGCTCACGAATTAAACAACGACTATAGATGCTACGTATTTACATAATTACGAACGCACATAAAAATACACAATTATTATTCTCTATTTTAAAGAAATATATACAGCACTTCTGAAGTTGAATTTCTAGCTATTATTAATTGTAAAACTGCCAAGTCACTCGCTTTTGGGATTACAGTAGTTCAATACAGAAAATATTGTTTAATTTAATTGGAACATTTCGGCGATTTAAAAGAACAAAAATTTCTCTAAATAATACTGGGGGTAAACAAACTAAAAACTTGGCAAAGCTGTGACTGATTTATTGATGAATCTCATTATTGCAACTTTCGAAGCGTTTGATGAAATTTTATTAAAACAACAAATTAGGTTTAAGTATTCATAATATTGTTCCATCTTCTTTGTTACATATTAAAATTCATAGACATTCACATCTACTACACGAGCACAGGCATTGTAACTATAAATTTTAAATAATGCATGTGTAAAATCTTTTGTTACATAGCTTTCTATTCAATGCTCTTCATAAATCAATAAGTAAATAATGTTCTTGCCTATTCAAATCAGCTTCAGTAGAATCAGGTTTGAGTTATATGTCTCGTAAAATCATTCATGCGAAATTTTACCCATTTGTGAAATGACACACAATTCAATTGCATTTTGAATATATCAAGTTAGGTTTAGAGCTGGAAACGACAGTATAAAGTATTTCCTCTTGGGAATTATTTTGAGACAATATGAATCAGTAACAAAAAAATGTCTCAAGTATGCAGATTGCACAAGAAATTATGTTTCGATTTTTTAGTTTACAACTATTTCCTAACTTTAACACTCGAATATAAATTTCTTATATCAAATTAACAATTTAACTGAGTCTTTTTTTTACGTACAATAAATTGAAAACATTGGATAAATACCACCTTTTTAAGCTAAAATAGTTCGTAATATTTAGTCTAAACATTTTTGTTATTAAATAATATGAAATTGTATTTAAAAAACTTAATAAAGTCAAAAAAGCTTCAAGTGATGGATTAGGCAAAATCTTCTTGCCCATACAATGTACGAACAAATCAGTCGCTTTAGGGGGGAGGAATTTCTAAAATCGCAGAAACGCGTGTTTAATTATTTTTTAGTTCATTTACTTTCTGTAATTTCACACTCATACCAAAATACACTCATAGCAAAATATTACCAAATTTTTTATCCCCCTCCCCCTCTTTTTAGGGGAGGGAAGTTTTCAAAAATCCTATCTTAATGCACGCTACCGTCATAAGAAGTATTTTCTCTCTTATTTTAATGCTTTTAAGCTCAATGTGTGGGCTTTGCGTTTATTATAAGTCAATCAGGACAAACTATTTTATATATAGGTGATTCTCAAAATAGGGGACAATTTATGTCTTTCAGCATACAAAAAAAATTGAGAGGTTTTCTGTCATGTTTTTATACTTAGATATGTTTGTCTTAATATTATTCATTATTTGCACTCGAGAATTACTCACTTTTTAGTTAAAAACACCTTAAAATAACAGAATAAATGTTCAAAATGTCATTAGCATGGATGTCCACAGCATCTGTGCCTTGTATATACTAGCTTTTTCAAGAGTTAATATCATGTTTATAAAATAAAACAAATGTTATTCTTTCTTTAAATTAATCAAGGAGAGGATTTATTCAATAAATTTCTTTTTAAAAATAAAATTATAGTATATAAAAAGAGAATTAAAGTTTGTCCTCCATATTCTGTTTTCAAAACAAGGTCATACTATAACAGCTGTTTATTAATCAAAATTTCATTTTACACATATGACAATACTTTGAAAATATAAAGTTTTTCCATGGCAACAAGTAGCCATTTTATTCCAGCCTGAAAATAGAAGCATGTATTGTATTTTAAGAATAGAAGTTGAATATTAGGCGAGTACATCAATTGTATGTCATTAGAATGGATAATAATTTTCATTTTTATTTTATAGTTAAAATTTTTATTTTACTTATTTGCATAGAACTTTTGTGTTTTAAAAAGCCCCAGAAAGGACTATTGCACTGTGATTATATTATGGCTCATAATCTTATTTAAATTAAAATTTGTCATTAGCTTGGACAATTATCAGTGTCATTAGCATGGTTTTTCTGTCCATGCTAAAGACTCCTATGTGCATAAATGTAACCAGTACTTATATTGTATCCTTTTTAAAGTTTAATTTTACATATAAATTTAGGTATTACATTTATTATCCCTAAAATATGCATTAAATCTGTCAGAAAATCACTAAGACAGCTTCTTACACTGTTAGTGTTAGAATGTTGTTCATGTAAACAAAATTTGCTCTTTGGTAATGTTTTTATTCTCCTTATATGTATGTATGTAAAAATGGAAACTATTTGTTGGAAAAGGAAGGCTAATAAACGTAAAAAAAAATATTTAAACAGGAAGAAAATAAAAATTTCTTAATATATTTATTCCATGCAATTTGTTTTGTCATTAGCATGGCTCAAAAAATACTAATTATTTTTTTTTAAGTTAATTTTTAAATATTTAGCTCTGCTGACTACATGTAAAGTATACCTAATACTATATTAACAACACATATTTTTTTCAGAAATTTTGCTAACAGTAATTTTTTTAAGATTTCATTTTTGAAATTGTCCCCTATTTTGAGAATCACCCATATGCATAGCTTAAAGAAGAAGTAAAATTCCTTTCATTCTGCTTTTCAGTTAAATCTATAACAACTAAAGATCACATTTAGCAGAAATTTTACACATATTTTTTGACTAACAGAAATTCCCAAGATTCCACAGCATTAAATTATTATGAATTCGAGAATAAAGAAGACGATCAAAAGATTTCGATAGTTATGATAGTGAAACAAAAGAAAACACAACTTCTCTCAATTTTGTTTAGTAGATATGCTGTATATGAATGTAAACGTAACTATCCGAATGATCAGAAATTCAATTCATCTTTGTTACGACAGTGTGAGGAAAACGATTCAGGAAGAACTGCACATATCAAAGATCTCAGCACGCTGAGTTCCTAGATTGTTCACTCATCGCAGTGTGGAGGGCTGTAAATTAAGTAATGGAAACATAGGTATAAATCAATTTATAATTAACTTACAAATACCATTGCATTACATTCCTTCTATGCAATCACCAGCAAAGCTTATAATCTTTTGACAAATGTCGGGAAGCCGTTGTAGACCGACGGCAAGGTGTTTATTGTTGATGGGAGCGACTGAGCGCCCTACTGCGTGGAGTAGAGATGAAACGTCATGAAATCGGTGACCCTCTAAGAATAATTCTCTGACAGTCAATCGGCGGTCTATAATAAGGAGACCACTCAGGTTTTCAATCTGCTCTTGAGGAATGGAGGCCCGACCTGTGCATTGCAAATCTGCAGTCTCATTCCGTCCCGAACGAAACGCTTGAACCCATCGCGCTACTGTCCTATACGGTAAAGCATTTGTGCCACAGACTACCACTAATCCTCGATAGCATTCTGTTACATGTTTGCGACGGGCAACCTCGGTTTTAAGCCATAACCGTTGATCACCTTTTGAAAACATGCTTTAGAGCGATGGAAACGAAACTCCTTACATTAACGCCACTCAACAACTACCCTTCTAAGTAGATCGACTGTTTTTTTTTCACTCTACACATCGGCAACAGGCCACCTCACCGCTCCCACATTCTATTTGCGCATGTCTGCCCTTCTGTGAATTTCAAGATTAAGTCGTCACTATTTAATTAACAACCCTTGTATAAGTAGAATGTTTTTTCACTAATCATTTCAAAAGTGTATTTAAGTATTCATCAGTAAAAAAAATTATTTCATTATGTACTTCGCTAAAACAATCTCTAAAACATTAATTTTAACTTGGCAAGCTCGTGTCTATCAATTTCAAGTAATACCTCGAAAGATTTTTGAGAAGTAACTTTCAACTCGTCTCTTCATAAATTAGTGAACCCTAAGTTTCTATTCGATTGAAAGGAGATCAACCTGAATCACTTTTGAATTTCTTTTCGTATCAACTAACTCATGCGAAATAACATCAATTTGTAAACTCGAATGACAAGTCAAGAGAATTTGAATAGATCAACTAATATCTCAAGTTTGGAAAGACAAGTATATTTTAAATGGAAATTGTTTCTGAAATATAAAAAATACTCAGAGTAGGATGTTTGAATAATGTATTCTTTTATTTTGAAGTTTGTAAGTTTTCCTCCATAAAAGAGAGAAAAAAAAAAGATTTAAACATTAACTTCTTGGCGACGGAAGCATTTTACGGAATTTTTAATGTTTTGTCACCGGTTATTAAAAATAGAAATATGTTCCATTTGAAATCGGGAAAATGCTCCGATTAAATAAGACAAATTTTACAGTAAAATTATACAGGTGGGGATAAACAATGATTCTTAAGGCCCCTGTCCTCGCTCAAGGAAACGCTCCCGAGCTAATGCTATTCCTATGGGGCAGCATTTTTCTAATAACTCTTTCGCATTTTGACATTTTTGAATAATTTTTTTGCATTGGATAGCTGAGGTGCATGCCGACAGCCCACCTTTTTTACTTTTTCGATTTTGGTTGCAGATATTTTTTAAAAAGCACTTTCAGTTTCGAAACCGGTTTTGAAAGTGAAACTAACTTTGTAAAAAATATCTGCAACCAAAATCGAAAAAGTAAAAAAGGTGCACTGTCGGCATGCACCTCAGCTATCCAATGCAAAAAAAAATATTCAAAAATGTCAAAATGCGAAAGAGTTATTAGAAAAATGCTTCCCCATAGGAATGGCATTAGCTCGCGAGCGTTTCCTCGAGCGAGGACAGGGGCCTTAAGCCTTTTTTGTGACACATATACGTGTCGCTCGTCCCCAAGGGGTTAAAGACTTGGCGGTTTTTTTCTTGAGAAGAAAACTCACAATTATGCATCTAAAAAAAATTAAATAAATAAAAAAGAAACTAACAAAAATAGTTTATTCTTATTCAAGTGTGGTAACTGGTATGGAATAATAGAAGATGCATTATTTGATTTATTTTACAAAAATTAATACTATATAATTTTACTCATAAAAATAAATATTGTGGAATTCTACATTTTTTTTTTCAGATTATTCTACATTATTTAAGATATATATATCGACACATAGATTTTTTTAAATAACATCTATGATAATCAGAGGTTAAATTAAGCAGAAATAATATACACATTTATTAACTAGATAAAAATAAAAATATGTTATTCTATGTCATTTTACACCACTAAATTAAAATGATTTATATGAGTAATAAAGGTGCAAAGGATTGGAACTTCAGGCATTCAAACTGAAGGAAAATTTGTTTCTCTCAATTCATTAATAAAAGTTATAGCCCTAAAAATAATAATTTTTTACCATTAATTATTTCTAAATATTTATAACATCTAAATTTTCAATAATATCTTAACATATTTCTTATATTTTAATTGTGTATCTTTGATCTACGCTTTCTTTTTTCTTGTTCTAAAAAACCTTAATCTGTTAAAAGCAACACTTTTCCTAAAATTCCATTACTTTATTTTATTGTTTCATTTGTTTCTAATAACTTTTATTTACAATACGGTTTAACAATTCATTCTATACTCCACAATTCCATGCGAGCACCATGCCAAGAGTTTGATTATAAAAGACATGCATCCGATCGACTGTGAGAACTTATTTATTTTTCGGCCCGTTTAATTTTCGTATTGTCCGTTTTTCGTTTTCTCAATAGTTTATTGGCAAGGCTAAACTTTGTTGTAAAATACTGTATTTGTGCACACTTTGTTATATAACGATACATTTTTTATTTGAGATCTAGAATTCTACATTTTTTTTTTTGTTGTTGTTGTTTGTACAATAGTCCATATCACCTGGAGAGTACTCTTCTCAATTATGTTAAAATTTTATGCTGTTTTCTATACATAATAAGGCTCAGAAATACGTCCAAAACTAGTGGAATGGTTTCCTTCTAGTTGGCAACAATAAATTGATAATCCCCTTGGGGATGCACGACCCTTATACATGACGCAAAAAGTGATTAGAATCCTTATTTATTCCCAGCAGTAAAATATACCTATAAAATTTCCCTTATTTAATCGGAGCATTTTCTCGATTTACTAATGCACAATTTTCTATTTTTAAAAGCCGGTGAGAAATCAATAAAAATTTCGTAAAAGGCTACCGTTGAGAATAGGTTAAAGCCCTATCTTGCTTCTTTCTTTCAAGAGGAGGTTCCTTATAAAATTTTAAAACATTACTCACACTCCAAAATCATGCTCTCGACTACCAATCGGGTTAATAAGGCCTATTCATCGCATTTCACTAGTCCTTATGCTGTGTGTTACTCATCCACCTCTTATCTTCTTTTATACGGAAGTGGCGTCTACGAAAATTAGATGCCTTTTGCGATGTTGTGGAGGAATTATAGTGGGTCTTCTAATTACATCCCGTGTGCAATTTTATGATTAAGTATCGTGAGTGGTCTCATTTTTTTCCTTCTGTATTGTAGACTAAGAAAAGCGGTGATGGACATCCGGGACCTGCGACTGGGGAGGGGGAGGGGAGGGGAGGATAAAGAGTCGAAAGGGGCAAGAAAAAAAATTATATTTCACAATAAAAAAGAAAAAAATATGTATAAATACTAATGTTTTAAGCATTCATAGAATGAGATAAACATTTGTGGACATCCGGGACCCGCGACTAGGGAGGGGAGGGGAGGGCAAGGGGTCAAAAGAGGCAAGAAAAAAATTCAATTTCACAATAAAAAAGAAAAATATAAAAGTCGATTTATATTTTTCTGCATTTTAGCAATTTCTAATAGCTAGTACGATACTTCATTTTAAAGAAACATAATTTTAAATTAAAGTTGAAATTAAAGTTTTTCTTGTATTTTTCTCTGTGTAATAAAGCGTTCTACACTGCTTCCCACACTGCGGCATAACTGTGTCCTTGTGTTTCTTTGAGCTTTTCACAGACAAAGCACTTCAATAGCTAAAATGTGGAAAAAATATGAATGACATCAGAAATTGCGGAAAAATGTATTTGCAAATAAGAAAAGCCAGACATTTCACATACATAACAAATAGAAAAATCATACTAAAATTCTGGTGTCAATGTTCATTTTGTATTAAAAATTTTGTAGTATCATATACAAACGTCTGTCAGTGAAAGGGTTAAAAAGACGTTTCCGTCCATGCTTTCCAATGAAATTGTGGTTCCAAGCGATGTTCTCTAACACCCTCAAAGTTTGTACACAAAGTTCTGGGACACCCTGTATATATAAATAAAATGACAACAGCTTAATTCATGACTATAATACCGTATTTTCGGGTGTATAGTCCGCGGCTTATGCAAGAAAAAAAAACCTCCCAAAAAGCCGCTGCGATTTATACACGGTGCGGGTTACACAAATATATATATATTTTTTTAATTGGAAATCGTGATATTTTTTCTACAATTTTTAAACCTTAAAAATTTGAAAAAACATCGAAATTTGTAAATTTTTTTCGCTATGCCTTGAAATTTAGAGAATTCTCCCATGTTTGTAAAGGCTTTTTTTTACTGCTTAAATACAGCTATTTCTGGATTTGGAAGAACTGTCGCAACTATCGCCAAGTATTTCACTGATAGATGTAAAATAGCCATTGTGTTTGTAGAGTACAAAATCCAAAATCCGGAACCCTTCCAATCTCGACAATTCTGAATTTAAGATCATTTTTAGTTTATTTTTCAAAAAAATTATCTACCGACCCTGTTGCAAAGGACAAAAAAAAGTGCGTGATTTATATAATTTCGGAACGATTCAGAGCAGTCGTTCTTTTTCGAAACGATTCCGAGGAATAGTTCCTTTACAGAGTTGTTTCATTTCGGAAGGATTTCAAGGAATCGAATTTTCCGGAGTCGTTTCATTTCAGATAGAGTTAGCGTTGCAAAGGTTAGAAAAAACCCGGTTTAAACCCGGGAATAAACCGGGTTTTTAGGAATAAACCTGGAAAAAACCCGGGATTTTTTGGAATAATTCGGTTTTTTGGGAATAAACCTGGGAATAAACCTGGTCTATTGGAAATAAACCCGGGAATAAACCGACTTTTTGCAACTCTAGATAGAGTCCGAGGAATCGTTCCTTTTAGGAGTTGGTGCATTTCGGATCGATTCCGAGGACTCGATCCTTTTGGGAACCAATGACCTAAGATACGTATACATTTTATGTCCGAAATTTTGAATTTATCACCGATTTTTTTTTTTAATTTTCGGAAAAATTTAAAAAAAATATCACCCTTCTTTAAAAAAAAAAATGCGCGTAAAAGCCGCATCGCTTGAAATTTTATCTTAAAACACGTAAACGCCGCGGCGTTTCTTCCGAAATTACGGTACTGATAATCTTAATTTTTTAGCCAAATTACTGTCGATATTATGCATCACAAAAAATTTGGTAAATTTGTGTTAAAAATTATGACTAATGGCTTCTAATTTTGAACCTTGGTCGAAATATACGTTCGTAAATGGTGTATAGCCCGCGGACTATACACCGATGCATCTCCGTGGGTTATACACGAACTTTTTTTACTGCACTGCTCCATTTAGGGGTGCGGGTTATACACAGGGTGCGAGATTTACACGCGAAAATACGGTACTTTGAATTAATACGCCTAAAAAGAGTTTTGTGAAAAAGTTTTCAACGCAATATTCTTCATAAATATTTGAGGGAATACGTTTCTTTTCGATTAAATACAGACAGATTTGAATTACTTTTGAGCTTCTTTGCATATAAAATTAATCATGTGAAATAGGATCCATTTTTAAAAGCGGATGACAAGAAAAGCGGATTTGATTATATCTAATAATATCTCAAACTGAAAAAGACAAGTATAAGATATTTCATAAAGATTTTTTATTTTCAAATACGAAACTTGTTTGAAATAGGATGTATGAATAATGGATCCTTTTACTTACCCATCATATGTAGTATAGGGTAAGTCTTCCAATCGTTTTATAAATCGAAAAAAAATTTTGACGGATTTACACGTTTCAGATAGTGGAGATTCCGAAAAACATATTTTTTGGGGGAAAATGCTGTCCGTCTGTCTGTCTGTGTGTCTGTAAACGAAATGTCTATCTCCCGAACAAATTGATATAGTGACTTGAAATTTTGTATGTACTTAGTATATAAGAATGGGACGAAGCCTATTTAATATCAGTAACCTCGATTATCCGGAACTATTTTTTTCGGACTCTCGAAAAATTCGTTCTGATGAAAGGTATATAAAAATTTTCCTTATATTTAATTTAAGGTGTGGACACAAAAGGCAATAAAATAACACAAATTTTGCATAAAGAATGAAGTCCATCGGATTATTATTTGTAATCCTGTTTTTCACATTTTTTGAATTTTCATGACCCTGTATTCATTCAAATTTCAATTCAGAGATATATTTTAATTGGGAATGAGATGCTTCATCCGATGTAGTAAACTGTTAGTTAATATGAGTATTATATTTTGAGTTATAAGGATATTTCTTTTACGAAATTCGGTACTACATGAGTATTTTTGCGTTTTATATAATTTATCAAACATGGTTCATCAACAATACATTAATAGAGTATTACTATGTATTAAAAATATTGAAATGTACGTTTAAATTTTATTTTGGAATCGCGATGCATTTTATAAATAGTTTACACATGTTTCGTTTTAATATTTTATATTATGCATATCCATGATGAGTAAGTACTGTGGTGCACCCCCCCCCCCCCCCAACGACTAGTTTAAACTTTCATTGCAAACGCAAATTTTTATTCAAATATTATTCTTGGTGCCGTTTGTGAGTTTGACATTAAAATTTAGGTAGTCGAGATCCCTGACCACTACATCGGAATGTGCAATACATAACTATCGACGTTCTTAAATGACAATACATGATTATTAAAAAAAACTAACAAGGAAGGTCTCCATACTTGGCATACTCAGAATATTTAAAAAATATATATGTTAATTAAAATACGTATTTAATAAAAGATCAGTCAAATTTATTGGCGGAATAATAGTAGAAACTTTGTAAAAAAATAAAATAGTTTCGAATATTTGGCGTAAAAAGAGGAAAACGTCACGCGGTTTGGCGAGCAGATTTTTTCCTAACCAAAAGCAAACGATTTTCATGCAACGAAAATTGTTTGTAAATAGATTTTTAAAATGCATGTAAAAGGTATTTGATGAATTTAAATTTAAACAATGAGAAAGTTTAATATATATATTATATTGTATTACACACATATATATTGCTTGTTGCAGCAATTATATAATTTTAATATCGTAAAAATATTTATGTATATAAAAAAATATTTTCACATTGAAAAATATATTTCCATATATTTAAACGTATTCCAAAATAAAGACCAGATGAAAAATGCTGCGTAATACATTTCAGTACAAAACTGCATATATATTAAGCGTTCCAAGATAATGCTGGAATCTGTCGTAAATTAACAAGCTGCGCCAGCTAGTGGCAGCGGTGCAAATGAATGCGCGGGTTTGACGTCATATATGCACATATGTTTATTATCTCCGATCTTTTGCTGACATTTTCTGAATTTTCTCTCAATCATGACAGATTAATCAAGTCTGCGGGATTTATTGTAAAATATTTTTGTTACAGTTTGTTTCGATAAAATCATGTACATTTTAAAAAATTGTCTCAATATCATTTTAATTTCGGGAGAAAAAGTTCTAACTAGTACTCATAAGTACCATATAATGCTACGAAAAATATTGACTTTTATCCTAAAATTAAAATGGCAATGCGATTTTCTTTAAATACACAGATTTTTTTTATTAAAAATACGCTTATTAAAAAAAGTCGCATTGTTTTTTTAGGGTAAAAGTCAATATTTTTCATAGCATTATATGGTACTTATGAGTACTAATTAGTACTTTTTCTCTCGAAATTAAAATGATTTTGTGACTATTTTTTTTATGTACATAATTTTATCGAAACAAACTATAACAAAAATATTTTGCAATAAATCTCGTAGACTTGATTAATCTCTCATGCTTGAGAGAATAGTTTGAAATTTATGATTGAATTTTTAATATGGATTCTCAAAATAACTTTGTCTGTTAAAAAAAAAAAAAAAAAAAAAAAAAAAAAAAAAAAAAAAAGATAGTCTAATTTACGATTTTAGGAAAATTATAGTCTAGAATGTTAAATATTTAAACAAATCAATTAACAATGTTTCTTTGTTTAAGAAAACAACATTTAATACATACACTTAAAATTAAAGTTATTCCGAATATACGTTTAATGAAATGGGTTTTTAAATTAAAATAATGAAATGTTTGCAAGTTAAATAATAAAAGCCGATACGACCAAGAAAACATTTCATTTTTATCGTCTGCAATTGGTAAATGAAAAATGGAGCTTAAGTTGGATGTTTCATTTAGTATTAAATTCTATACATTTCTAAATATTGATAAACATTATATTATCATAAGAAATACTACGATGTATACATTTTGTATAATTTAGCTCATCAAGAATTTAGTAAAATGTGACACTATTTCAAAATTCTTCATTAACATAACTACTACTTACGAAATTTGATGAGTCAGCTTTCATTACATTAAGAACATAATTAAAATCGACCATATTTGAATGAGCGATATTTGTATCGCATAGTTAGATGATATTTCATCTTAGTATATTTTATAATATTTAGTCGTACTACACTTATTTATTCTATATTTATTTACAACATTTCAAACCTAAAACTTATTCTACGCAATATTTTAATGTAACATTTTATAAGAACAAAAAAGTTTTGTTGCCATTCACACAAAAGAAACTCTAAATATACTTAATAATCCTCTAGTTATGCACCCCTGCCGCTAGATGGCATATGCCTTGACCCCGCCTTTAAACTTGCGGACACCTATTCCATAAGAGTTGGAACGCTTGAAATATATGCAGTTTTGTTTCAATATCGGATAAGTTTTGTTTCCATAGCAACGAAATTGAATAGACAGTCTCAATCGGACTTAATTTTGAGATTCATACAAAATTTAATTCATTTAATTTTCATTCTAATTCAGCAAATTTCATACCTAATTTTCATTATAAATATATATATATATGACAAAACTATAACAAACTACATCAAACTAAAACCGAAAAGAATAAAGTTATTTGAATAAATATTTTTAAATATAGTTAGTGTATGATACATTTTTACCTTAAAAGAATTTGACAAAAAAAAGTATTTTTTGAAATTTTATTTCGTCTCCAAACAGTGTTAAATCGTTAAATAAACGAAATGTTCATTATTTTTTTACGAACGTTCTATCGAGATTCCGCCAAAAAATTTTTATAAACGTATATATCCACATGAGAAGAACATTCTGCAATTTTTTCAGAATTTTTAGAATATGCCCGTATGAAGACCTTCCTTGTAAGTTAACCTTCGGAGAGTAGCTTATATATATTCAAGTGTGATAATTCAATAAGCAATAATTAAAGTGGTACCCTTTGACTTACTTTGCAAAATAAAATATTATATAATTTTACTCATAAAAAGAAATAATATGCAAGTGTTTTTTCTTAAATTATTTATTTCACATTATCTTACAACATTTAGTAGGAATAAAATTTATGTTTCTTTTTATTTTGGAATTATATCTATGATAGAAGTTAAATTTAGCAGACATTATGTATACATTTATTATTCTTTTAAAATGTCAGCCAAAAAATAACTCGAGTTGAGCCGAAATTCGCTCATCTCACGTTTTGAAAGGCAGCTTCTCATAAAGAGCTGAAACAACTCCAGTGAGTGAGTTGTTTCTAAACAGTTTAAATCAAGATGAGTTATTTAAATAAGCAATCTAAATTAGAATGAGTATAGCATTTAAAAAACAACTCATTCACGATTCAGTAAATTACAGCTCTTTCCTGAGAAGCCAATTTCACTCTTTCGTTTTAAGACTATAAGTAGAAAAACTAAAAACAAGTAATTATATCTGATTCTACAGTCTTAAATCAATATGCTTTGTATGAATAAGTAAGATTAAAAAAATATCAAGTATATTTTACGTAATACGCTTGAAAAGAGTGTTTCTGAAATAGCTTTTTAACTCCATGCTGTTCATAAATTACCAGGGAAATATTTTTGAAATTCAAAACAGATCAACTTAAATCTTCTTTGAGGTTTCTAACTTATCAAACTACCCATGTGATATAACATACATTTTTAAAAATTGGACGACAAAATAAGCGCATTTGAATATATCAAGTAATATCTCAAGCTTGGAAAGACAAGTTACTTCTAAAATATGGAAAATATCCAAATAAAGATGCTTGAATAATCCATTCTTTTAGTTTGTAGTTCGTAACTTTTCTTTCATAGAAGAGAAAAAAAAAGTTTTTAATTATTCAAGTATTGTAGGTTTTTTCCTTGGGAAGAATATTGCTGATTATAAAAAAACTAAGCTAAATTTCGGAAAATCGCTTATTGCTATACAAATTTGATAATTCAATATGCAATAATGTAAGTGATATCTTTCAATTTAATTTTCAAAATCTAATGTTATATCATTTTACTCATAAGAAAAAAATAATATACAAGTGTTTTATTTGAAAATTTTTTTGTCACATGACTCTACATTATTTAGAGATTATAAAATTTATATATATGCATAAATATATGTATATACATATGGGATTACCCTATGAAAATTAGAGGTTAAATTTAAGAAAAATTTCATACACATATATTAACCGCTTCCTTTATTTGCCCGAATGTCGTATGGGCAATGTGTATTTCATCATTTGTGATTTGCCCGTACCATGCACGGGCGCCCATATTCCAATCGTGATTTGTATGATCACCAAGGTAATTTCTATTGTAAATTTTGCATTATTTAAATCCGAGAATATTTCTGATTAATTAAGGCAAAACTTTCTGGTTTAAAAAACCGATGATGAAAATTAGAAATTCTGTAAAAGCGAAACAAAATTAGGCATTATTTGAAAGTTAGTATTAAAAAATATATTAATTAATTAAGTGGTAATTAGATAAAAATAAAAATATGTAATTATATGTGATAACACAATATTTAAATTAATACGATTTCTATGAAAAATAAGGTGAAAAGGCATTTTGAGATATTTTAGGCTTGACGCATTCAAAATTAAGGAAATGTTTTTCTTATTTCCTTAATAATACTCATACATTATATATATATATATATATATATGTGTAGAACCACGATCTCACGATCACGAAATGTTTTTCTTATTTCCTTAATAATACTTATATCCTAATACCCCTAAATATACTCCGCATATATATATATATATATATATATATGTATGTGTATGTATACCGGGTGTCCCAAGAATGACTGATGGATTTTAAAATTCAATAACTTGCAAACGGTGACAGCTATTTAAAATATTTTTGCAGGAGAGTTATGTATAATGTCAGGAGTTTTTTTACCGTAATTTTTTATTTTAGTTCGCATTTCAAAATATAGGTGACGCTGACGGAGATTGAAGGCCAGGTCGACGCTTCACTCAGCACTGATCACTTGGCCTTCAATCGCCGTCGGCGCCACCTATTGTTTGAGATTCGAACAAAAATAAAAAATTATGGTTAAAAAAAGATCCTGACATTATACAAAACAGTCCTGCAAGCTGTCACCGTTTGCAAGTTATTGAATTTTAAAATCCATCAGTCATTTTTCGAACACCCGGTATATATATAAAGAGAACCACGATCTCATAATTTATGCCTATAACACATTTGAATTAATACGACAAGAAAGAGTTTTGTGAAATAGCTTTTCAACTGAATACTTTTAATAAAACATTAAGGAAATATATATTTTTTTTCTATTTAATACAGATTAATTTGAATCACTTTTGAGCTTCTTTCCTTATGGAATTACCCATGTGAAATAAGATCCATTTATAAAAGCGGATGATAAGACAAGCGCATTTGATGTCATCAAGTAATATCTCAAACTGGGAAAGACAAGTATAAGATATTTTAAAGGAAAATTGTTTTTCAAATATGAAAAATGTTTAAAATAGGATATTTGAATAATATATTCCTTTTGTTTGGAGTTTGGAGTTTTTCTTCATAAAAGAGAAAAAGCGATTTTAACTCACAGGCGCAAAAAAATCCTGTTCGTAAAATGATAAAATATTTGACTGGTACCGGATTTCACAAAAGATTTTTTTAGAAATTAAAAATTCGTTATTTTAAACTTCATTATAGTGCGGGAAGCGGCAGCTCAGACAATCACCTCATTAAGTTCACGGATAAAAATCTCGGATTAGTTAAATTCATGGTCGTAACTAAGGGGGCGCTATGGGCGGCTCAGCTCCCCCCTATAATATTTTGAGCCCCCCCCCTGGAAAAGATTCCAATGTCACTCAATGAATTTCTGTACCGAAAATTCAAATGAAATTCTGTTCAAACATCTAATTCAGTTTTGAGACCCTTTCAGAGTTTTGCAGAAATACTAAATTGTATCTAAAATAAGTGTTTCAACACTCAGTCATCCTATTTGTACATATGAAGCTAACATGTTTAACTTTGCACCAGTTATACACTCAAAATTTTCATCATCATATAATTTTCTTAGCATAAAATGAAGTTCATACAACAGTGTAATAAATACCATAGTACCTACAATGCGAATACGCACTGATTTATCTTTCTATGTCAGAGAAAGAAAGAAAAAATTATGAGTTCCCCCTACGTTCTGTTGAGCCCCCCTCCCCTATTGTTCACATCTAGCTACAACCCTAATTAAATCTCAATTCCCAATCGGTCTGCCAACTCATGTCTTGGTAGAAAACACATAAAAACCCGATTTTTGAGGTTGACTCGTAGGTTTACGTTACCATTGAGCTTTACTGCACCCAAAAGTACCAAAACATGGAGGATTGGGAATCGGAAAACATAACAGTAAACGTATGAGCCATCTGCTAAAATCGGGTTTTTAGGTATTATTCATCAAGATATAACTTCGCAGACCGATTCCATTTTAATACGCAAATCAAGATTTAGCTTATCATACATTTCCATCCGTGAAGTCAATGAGGTGGTTGTCTGCGCTGCCACCCCCCGATGTTTTATAAAAGCAAATTTTTATCAAAATTTTTTTTTTTTTTTTTTTTTTTTTTTTTTTTGCTTTTTGTAAGTTTGGAATAAAAATAAGGTGGCCCCAATCTGCAACTATTTTGCTAGAAAAGGTTTAACATTTAATTTTCTATGTGCTTTTTTCTTGAGAAGAACAAATGTGATTAAAAAAAATTAAACTAACTTTCGAAGAATAGCTTTTTTCGTTTGAAGTATGATAGTTTGACATCTAACAATTGTGGAAGGTGGTATCATTCGATTTATTTCGCAACATAAAATGTTGTATAATTTTACTCAAAAAATGAATTTACATGCAATAATTTAATCGACATTATTTATTTCACGTTATCCTAAATAATTTAGTAGGAATGAATATTGTATTTCTTTTTTATTCTAGAATTAAATCTATGATAATTAGAGGTTTTATTTAGTAAAAATTATGTACACATTTGCTAACTAGAGAAAAATAAATGAACATAACTATATGTGACCCCACAGTCTTTATGAATTCGTACACTTTATGACTCCATAGTCAATATGATTTATATGAATGAGTTAGGTTCAAAGGTACGTCATTTATTTCATGTAATACGCCTGGAATGTGTTTTGTGTAATAGCTTTTCAACTCAATGTTCTTCATAAATCATTGAGGGGATAACTTTCCTTTCGATTCAAAACAGATCAACTTGAATAATTTTTGAGCTTCTTTCCTTATCAAACTACCCATGCGAGATAACATCCATTTTCAAAAGCGGATGACAGCTCAAGCGCATTTGAATATGTCAAGTAATATCTCAATCTTTGAAAGACAAGTATAAGATAATTCTAATGGAAGTTATTTCTAAAATATGGAAAATATCCAAAATAGGATGTTTGAATAATACAAGTTTTCCTTCATAGAAACGAGAAAAAGAAGATTTTAATCGCTACAGACTGTTATATATACACATATATACCGGGTGTCCCAAAAATGACTGATGGATTTTAAAATTCAATAACTTGCAAACGGTGACAGCTATTTAAAAAAATTTGCAGGAGGGTTATGTATAATGTCAGGAGTTTTTTTTTACTGTAATTTTTTATTTTAGTTCGCATCTCAAACAATATTTGGCGCTGACGGCGATTGAAGGCCAGGTGATCAGTGCCGAGTGAAGCGTCGACCTGGCCTTCAACTGCCGTCAGCGTCACCTATTGTTTGAGATGTGAACTAAAATAAAAAATTACGGTAAAAAAACTCCTGACATTATACATAACCCAAATGCAAAAATTTTTTAAATAGTATACCTAATACACCGTTTGCAAGTTATTGAATTTTAAAATCCATCAGTCATTTTTGGGACACCCGGTATATACACTGGTGTCCAAAATTTAAGCATAATTGGTAATTAAGTAATTATTGTTAAGTAATGAAAGAAATATGAATCGGAATGTAGTGAAACTCCAGGTGTGTAAACAAAATAGTACACGTCACATATTTTCGCGAAGAGTTTTCCCCGAAATCTAACAGGGGACCGTCAACAAATTGAAAAAGAACGAAGATCTTTTGGATAACCCTGTCAAAACTAATGTAGCAAAAACGTTCAAACTGCACATTATGATTAATTGGCTTATTGTAATGTACTGTGTTAATTTTTACAAGGATAGCATGTATACTCGTAGAGAAATTAAGGTTTTTATAAAAACAGTCCTAAGTTTTTTGCTTATAATTTGCAGAGTTCTTAATATAAAATAGTGTTCTTTTTTGAAAAAATAACAAACATCATTGTACACAATACCCTGTCATCAGAATTAAAAAATAATAAAAATTGTATGACAAATGAGCAAGTTTACTAAATACTTTTTTACTGCGCATGCGTGATCGCTATTAAAATTTCATTTGCATATTATGTTAGTTAAATGTATAGAGCAACTTTTGTGAAAGTCTCAAAAACATAGCTTAAAAATTCTGAAAATTATCGTCGATAGAATGAGATCAAAATCCTTTATTCCCTAAATGAAGCAAAAAGATGAGGGGCTGTATCCATATTCCATTGTTTAGTGCCTACACAATATTGCACGTACAACTATATTTAGGTAAAACCCCTGATTTTTTTGCTTCCTTTAGGAATAACGGATTTTGAGTTGATTCTATAGGCTCCCATTTTCAGAATTTTCAAGCTATGTTTTTGAAACTTTTACAGAAGTTGCTCTATACATTTAGCTAACACAATATGCAAATGACATTTTGATATCAATGAGGCATGCGCAATGAAAAATTATTTACTAAACATATTCATTTTTCATACAATTTTTATTATTTTTAAATTCTGATGACAGGGTATTGTGTACAATGATGTTTGTCATATTTTCAGAAAAGAACATTATTTTATAATAAGAAGTCTGCAAATTATAAGCAAAAAACTTGGAAAAATTTAGGACTGTTTTCATAAAAACCTTAATTTCTCTACGAGTATACATGCTATCCTTGTAAAAATTAACACAGTGCATTACAATAAAACAATTAATCATAATGTGCAGTTTGAAAGCTTTTGCTACATTAGTTTTGACAGGGTTATCCAAAAGATCTTCGTTCTTTTTCAATTTGTTGACGGTCCCCTGTTCGAATTCGGGGAAAACTCTTCGCGAAAATATGTGACGCGTACTATTTTGTTTACACACCTGGAGTTTCAGCACATTCCGATTCATATTTCTTTCGTTACTTAAAAATAATTTCTTAATTACCAATTATGCTTAAATTTTTTGACACCAGTGTATATATATATATATATATATATATATATATATATATATATATATATATATATATATATGAAATTTCATCTGAGAAAATTAGAGGTTAAATTTAGCAGAAAGTACTCAAACATTTGTTAACCCTTTCTGGCACGGGCAAAATCTGTAGTAAAATGAAAAATTATCGACTGACACCGGATTTCACAAACGACCTTTTTAAATATTTTGAATTTCTTAATTTCAGCTGCTATTGTAAAAACAAAATTTTACTTAGATATTATAGGTGCCGTGTGCAAGTTTGGAATTAAAATTAGGGATCCCAGACCGGGCACAGTGCGCCAGAAAGGGTTAACTAGATAAAAATAAAAAATATGTAATTATATATGATTTCAGGTTTTAAATAAATATGACTTCTATGATGAAATACAGTGCAAAGATTTGGAAATTTCCGACAATCGAACTGAAAAAATATCTTTCTCAATTCTTTTATAAAGTTTTTTCTCCTAAACATAATGTCTGTATAAATATAAATTTTATAAATATATACAGGACAGTTGCACCATAAAATTTAACTAATAAGAATGTATTTATTAAAACTCAACACATTGCTCAGTGGTGCACAAAACAAGAATTTTAATATACACTTGTATAATTAAAATAAAATATAAATATCAACGCTTCGCGCCGTCTTCTGTGGGCGTCTTCAGGAAATATGATAATGGAAGGACTAAGTTTTCATCTTGATCGAGAGATAATATTTCTAATAAATTAAAATCGAAATGAATTAAAAGTTTAAAAATGTTGCCACTTACACGTGAGTAAAAATTAAAATATTGCAACGAAATAAAAAAAATTAAGATTTTGTGATGTTATGCCATATTTTTAGTATATTGTAGGATAAATTATCATTGCATGGTTTATTTTCTCGTGCAATGATTTCGATAGATTCTCTTATTTTACCTTAAACTTGGTTATTGCACGGAACTATCATTTTGGCCTCATCAAAGTTAATACGGCAACCTTTGTTCGCCAAGTAGAAGCGAGAAAGAGCAGTATTCTGTTTATATTGTTTTATATCTCTGTGATGCTCTTTAATTCTAATTAAAAGTTTCCGCGTAGTCATGCCGATGTAGACTTTTTTAACATTATTAGATAAAGTGATGGGGATTTCATAAATACCAGATTTTCGATCTATTGGAATTTTGTCGATCTTATCTGTAAAGATATCAATGAGATATGGAGGTGGAATGGCGAAAAGTTTTATGTTATATTTTTGTGCGATCTTTTTTAGTTTTTCAAATACATAAGGGATATAATGAAATTTTCTGTAAACTACAAGCTTATCCTGTCGTTGGCCAGATGTGGGAGGAGTATTGTACTGTTGAACTATTTTATTTACAAATTTTGCAGGAAAATCATGGTCAAAAGCTATTTTCTGTATAAAATCAAATTCTTTATTTAATATGTCATACGAACAAATCATAAAAGCTCTTTTAATAAATGACCTGAAAGCAGATATTTTGTTTTCGAAAGGCATTTTGGCTGAAAACGGGAAAACTGTATTTTCTTTTATTGGTTTTCTGTAAACTGAAAATTTTAAACTTGAATTGCATCTATTAATTTGAACATCTAAAAATGGAAGGGAGGCGTTTTCATCGACTTCAAGGGTGAAATTAATACTATTGCTTAATTTATTGACATCTTCTAGAAAAACATATAATTCAGCCAATTTGTGCTTCCATAAGATGAAAACATCATCAACATAACGGAACCAACATTCAGGTTTCAAATTAAACGTATTAAAAATTTTTTGTTCTAGTGGTCTTAAAGCGAATTCAGCAAACAAACCGGATACTGGTGACCCCATCGACGCACCATGCATCTGTCGGTAAATATTCTTATTAAAAATGAAAATGTTGCTGAAAACTATTAGGTTTAGGCCAGATTTAAGGAAGGTTTTGATATCTTGAGATAGATTTGAATTTTTATCTATTATCAAATTAATATAATCTATGACTTCGTGCATATTGATGGAAGGATATAATGAAACTGCGTCTAAAGTAAGTTTATTTCTATCAAGGATAATGAAGTTTTTAAAAGATTTCCACAGAAGAAACTTAGTTTTGAGCTCCAATTCCTGAACCTATATATTAGAGACAAATTCGCATACGTCAACTTTTTATCAAATAAGGTTTTTCATCTTTATAGTGAATTTTTTGATAAAACCCCTGCTGATGTTTTCGACCATAAAATGCATATAATTTCCAGTTTGCTTCACATCCAACATACAGAGAAAACTAATATCCACACAAGGAAATTCCAACTACTTATGGACCGGAAGCTTCGTTCTTCGCCTCCTTCAATTGCTAAACCAGTTCCTTATGTTAATTATTCAAGTAAAGTCTTTTCTAATATTGAAGATAGTGCTCTTTCTCTTGGACCAAAATTTGTATTTGATAATAATAAAAACCGAAATAGTATTATTGCAGAATGTGAAAACATCATTCAAATCATCCCGGAAATTAATAGACATGAAGAGCGGGCAGCAATATACAGATTAGTAAGACAAATATCGTATAAACAGAATAAAGAACAGAGCGTAATTTTGAAGACATTAAAGAATTTAAAAAAGGATCCCAATATTAACATTATCAAGACAGACAAATCAAACAAAATAGCAGTTTTGGACAGATTAACTTACATTGATAAAATGAATGCGTGTATTGCTGATATGGACTGTGAAATTCTGCAGGAAGATTTAACCCATTAGCGCCTAGCGTCCCTTTTTAGGGACGCTTCAAAAGGTGCATTCAGCACTGTTTTTGACACCGGTAAAAAATAAAAGCAATAAATATTTTACTTAAATGATGCATTTTCGTGATTAATGAATTAAACTTAAGTCTTCTAAAAATAGTGGTGCAAACCAAATAAAACTTACGCAAAAGATGCTGGGCACGAATGGGTTAAACAAGAAAATTTTCCGTAAAGTTGAAGAGTTAGTTCGCACTGGAAAATGGCCAGATAACATGAAATCACTTATTAAGATCAATCATTCTGGTGTTACTCCAATGTTGACTGGGAGACTGAAAGATCATAAGCCAGGTTTACCATTGAGACCCATAGTTTCCCGTTGTATTGCCCCCACATACTTTTTAGAAAAGGCTTTCGTGATCTTCTTAAAGTCGATACTTCCTGTTTCAGAATTTGCAATTTTCTCAACAAGAGAATTTATTGATAAATTTAAAGTAATTCCGGTTAATACAAACACCATTATGGCAAGTTTAGACGTAGTTTCATTATATCCTTCCATCAATATGCACGAAGTCATAGATTATATTAATTTGATAATAGATAAAAATTCAAATCTATCTCAAGATATCAAACTCTCCCTTGAATCTGGCCTAAACCTAATAGTTTTCAGTAACATTTTCATTTTTAATAAGAATATTTGCCGACAGATGCATGGTGCGCCGATGGGGTTACCAGTATCCGGTTTGTTTGCTGAATTCGCGTTAAGACCACTAGAACAAAAATTTTTTAATACGTTTAATTTGAAACCTGAATGTTGGTTCCGTTATGTTGATGATGTTTTCATCTTATGGAACCACAGATTAGCTGAATTCTATGTTTTTCTACAAGATGTCAATAAATTAAGCAATAGTATTAATTTCACCCTTGAAGTCGAAGAAAACGCCTCCCTTCCATTTTTAGATGTTCAAATTAATAGATGCAATTCAAGTTTAAAATTTTCAGTTTATAGAAAACCAATAAAAGAAAATACAGTTATCCCGTTTTTAGCCAAAATGCCTTTCGAATACAAAATATCTGCATTCAGGTTATTTATTAAAAGAGCTTTTATGATTTGATCGGATGACATATTAAATAAAGAAATTGATTTTATACAGAAAATAGCTTTTGACCATGGTTTTCCTGCAAAATTTGTAAATAAAATAGTTCAACAGTACAATACTCCTCCCACATCTGGCCAACGACAGGATAAGCTTGTAGTTTATAGAAAATTTCATTATATCCCTTACATATTTGAAAAACTAAAAAAGATCGCACAAAAATATAACATGAAACTTGTCGCCATTCCAACTCCATATCTCATTGACATCATTACAGATAAGATCGACAAAATTCCAATAGATCAAAAATCTGGTATTTATGAAATCCCCATTACTTTATCTAATAATGTTAAAAAAAGTCTACATCGGCATGACAACGCGGAAACTTTTAATTAGAATTAAAGAGCATCGCCGAGATATAAAACAATAGAAACAGAATACTGCTCTTTCTCGCTTCTACTTGGCGAACAAAGGTTGCCGTATTAACTTTGATGAGGCCAAAATCATAGTTCCGTGCCCAGTTCAAGGTAAAATAAGATAATCTATCGAAATCATTGCACGAGAAAATAAACCATGCAATGATAATTACCTACAATATACCAAAAATATGGCATAACATCATAAAATCTTAAAATTTTTATTTCGTTGCAATATTTTAATTTTTACTCACGTGTAAGTGGCAACATTTTTAAACTTTTAATTCATTTCGATTTTAATTTATTAGAAATATTATCTCTCGATCAAGATGCAAACTTAGTCCTTCCATTATCATATTTCCTGAAGACGCCAGCAGAAGACGGCGCGAAACGTTGATATTTATATTTTATTTTAATTGTACAAGTGTATATTAAAATTTTTGTTTTGTGCACCACTGAGCGATGTATTGTGTTTTAATAAATACATTCTTATTAGATAAATTTTATAGTTCTTTCTATTTTCGAATTCAACTTATGATAATTAGAGGTGAAATTTAGCAGAGATTATGTACACATTTATCAATTATACAAAAATAAATGTACAAGTGTATGTGTTTATATGAATAAGTAAGAGTGAAGTTTGCGTCATTCATTTCACCTATACACCTAAAATGTATTTTGTGAAATAGCTTTTCAACTCAATGCTCTTCTTAAATCATTGTGGAAATAAGTTTCTATGGATTCAAAATAGATCAACTTGAATCATTTTTGAACTTTTTTCTTTATCAAATTACCCATGCGAGATAACATCCATTTTCAATTTCGGATGTCAGCTCAAGAGCATTTGAATATGTCAAGTAATATTTCAGTTATGAGAAGTCAAGTATGTGATATTTCAAGCGGAAATTGCGTCTAAAATATGAAAAATACCCAAAATGAATGTTTTGATATAATATATAATTTTAGTTATTATATTATTAGTATATTTAAGTTTTTCCTTCATAAAATAGAGATCGTACGCTTCAAATATTTTTAAGCACTTATTATCGGAAGTAGCATTTGCCTTATTTTAATGGATTTTTTTTTTTAAACTGTAGGTATAGAGAGGAGTACTTTACGAAATTTCTGGTGCTAAAATACCTAAGTCCTCTGAAACTTTTGATGCGTACGAAACAAGAAGAAAAGAAAGAACGGTTTTAAACATGTAACCCCTTGGGAACGAGCAATCCATATATGTGCAGCAAAATGTGCTCATAATCTTTGTTTAATCCCACCAGTAAAATTTACTGTAAAATTTGCATTATTTTACCGGATTTTTTTTTTTTTTTTTTTTTTTTTTTTTTTTTTTAACTTGTGGCAAAACTTTAAAATTTCGTTAACAGCTTCCGTCGCGAAGGGGATAAGTCTCGACGCATTGTTCCTAGAGGAATCACATGATTATAAAAACAATAAAGCTAACTTTTGGAGGACAGTTCATGTGTAATGATTCGTTATGCAATAATTGAAATTATATCATTTGACTTTGTTTGCAAAATAAAATATTATATAATTTTATTCATAAAAATAAATAACATGAATGTGTTATATCCGACATTTTTTATTTCTGAAATTTTAAATTTACCCCAGAAATTCAATATAGTATTGATATATATATTTAATGAAATTTGATTCATATTTAGGTTTTTAAAAATTATTCTATCAAAATTTCCGGTGTCAATTCGAATTTTTTTTTTTTTTTATTGAAAGTAGAGATCAATTTGGCATCCCAACTAAATGCAGAATTTGTGAAACGCTTCTAGAATTAAAAAAGGCGAAATATTCTATTAAAATTTGTGGTAAAAATGTACCTACATTGCAAATGTGTCTTATTTAAAAATGTTTATATTTTATAATAAAATAAAACACAGAAAATTAATAATTCTCTAAGTATCTGTATAGAACTACCTATAAAATAAATCGAATAAAATTTTTCACTAGCTTCACTCCATCAAACTCTAAACAAAGACGACCTTAAAAAGCATGTCTATAGAGCATTTGAAGTAATACGCTTAGAAAGAGTTTTATAAAATAGCTTTCAATTTAATGCTCTTCACAAAACACTGTAGAAATAGGTTTCTTTTCGATTCAAAATAAATCAACTTAAATCTCTCTCGAGCTTTCCTTATCAAATAACCTAAAATTCATTACTAGCTTCACTACATCAATCTATAAACAAAGACGACATTATAAAGCATGTTTGTAGTATATTTGAAATAATACGCCTAAAATGTGTTTTATAAAAAAGCTTTCAATTCAATGCTCTACACATGAAATTGTAGAAATCTGTTTCTTTTCGATTCAAAATATATACACTTGAAACACTATTGAGCTTTTCCCATCAAATAATCCAAAATTCCTCACTAGTAATACTACTTCATCAATCTTTAAACAAGGACAATCTTATAACGCATGTCTGTAGTACATTTGAAATAATATGTTTAGAAAGAGTTCTACATTTTTTAAAACGTAGTTCTACATTTATTAAATAGCTTTCAATTCAATTCTCTTCACAAAACATTGTAGAAATATGTTTCTTTTCGATTCAAAATAAATCAACTTGAATCACTTTTAAATTTTCTTTACCAAATAACCTAAAATTCATTAGTCACTTCATCAGTCTCTAAACAAAGACGACCTAGTAAAGGATGCCTATACTACATTGGAAGTAGTACATCTGGAAAGACTTTTTAAGAAATAGCTTTCAGTTCAATACTCTTCATAAAGCGTTGTAGAAATAGGTTATTTCCATTCAAAATTGATCAACTTGAATCACTTTTCAGTTTCCCTTATCAAATAACCTAAAATTCATTTGTCACTTCATCAATCTCTAAACAAAAACGACCTCATAAAGGATGAATGTAGTACATTGGAAGTAGAAGGTCTAGAAAGACTTTTAAGAAATAGCTTTCAACTCAATATTCTTCATAAATCATTGCAGAAATAGGTTTTTGATTAAAAATTGATGAACTTGAATCACTTTTAAGCTTCCCTTATCAAAGGACCCAAAATTCATTACGAGCTTCATTTATCAATCTCTAAACAAATACGACCATATAAAGTATGTCTAAAGTACATTTGAAGTAATATGTTTAGAAAGCATTTTACGAAATAGCTTTCAACTCAGTGCTCTTCATAAGTCATTGTAGAAATTGGTTTCTTTTGCATTAAAAATAGATCAGTGTGTACCCCATTTTTAACAAGTTCGCTGCTAATAACTCCGCCCTCTGTGTTAAGTGATTGAGAATTTCACGCGCTAGCGCGTGACCGGGAGCGAATGTGTTAAGCTTCTCTTATTAAAAGACCCAAAATTAATTACTAGCTTCACTTTATCAATCTCTAAAGAAAGACGATCTTATAAAGCATGTCTGTAGTACATTTTATGTAATACGCCTAGAAAGAGTTTGGTGAATTAGCTTTCAACTCAATGTTCTGCATAAATCACTGTAGAAATAGGGTTCTCTTCGGTTCAAAATTGATCAATTTGAATCACTTTTGAGCTTTCTTTATCAAATGACCGAAAAAGCATTACTAGTTTCACTTCATCAATCTCTAAGCAAAAGCAAGCGTATAAAGATGTCTGTAGTACATTTGAAGTAAAACGCCTAGAAAAAGCTTTATATAAAATATGCTTTAAAAAAATACTAACAGACTTAAAAAAAAAAAAAAAAAAAAAAGAAAAAAAAAAAGAAAAGAATCAAGCTTGGCGACAACTTGGCGCTAACGCATATGAATGCATAGTTTTAATCAAGGCTACCTTATCATAATAACAAGGCTTGTCATTCGCTAAGTTTCCTTTGACCGCTGTACATGTGGTCAGAAACCATATGATTTTCCCGTTGGTAGCGCCATCTAATGTGAGAAACTGAAATATTTTCCATTTTTTCCTATGAATTTGTGCATGGATTATTAGCAGTAGTATGCACAAGGTGGCGTTACTTATGAGACAAAGTCATATAATAAGTTGGCAACTATAGGGACAATTTAAACAATAGATTTTCTCCTGAATGCGAGGCCTTGTTATTATGATAAGGTGGCCTTGGTTTTAATATGTTTATCATTTGAAAACGGTTGCAACAATAAAAGATGATTCGCGACAAATCATTATTTTTTTTATCAAATCCATATTTTTTCATTAAAAATAATTCTAATCATCAGAATTTAATGAAATTAAAATGGGACCACATGGTTATCCTGTACTTTCAAACAAAAAAAGAATTATCAAAATCGGTTGATATTTAAAGAATTTATGAGTGAACAAGAACTACATACATGTCGAAATCATAACCTCCCCCTTGAAGTCGGTTAAAAATAGTTTTTAATTTAGTGCTCTTCATAAATGATTGTAGAAATAAGCTTTCTTCGATTCAAAATCGATCAACTCATTGAATCATTTTTGAGCTTCTCTTATCAGATAACCTATAATTATTTACTAACTTCACTTCAACAATCTCTAAATAAAGATGACCATATAAAGCTTGCCTGTAGTACTTTTGAAGTAAGATGCCTAATGAAATAAATTTCAATTTAATGCTCTTCATAAATCATTGTAGAAATAAATTACTTTTGGATTCAAAATTAATCACATTGAATCATTTTTTAGCTTTCCTGATCAAATAACCCAAAATGCATTACCAGCTTCACTTCATCAATCTCTAAACAAAAGAGACCGTATAAAGATGTCTGACGTAATTTGAAGTAAAACGCCTAAAAAAAGCTTTATAAAATAGCTTTCAAATCAATGCTCTTCATAAATCATTGTGGCAATAAGTTTCTTTTCAAAATCGATCAATTTGAATCATATTAGAGCTTCTCTTATCAAAACACTCAAAACACTACTAGCTTCACTTTATCAATATCTAAAGAAAGAACGACTTTATAAAGCAAGTCTGTAGTACATTCGAAGTGATACGCCTAGAAAGAATTTTGTGAAATAGCTTTCAACACAATGCTCTTCATAAATCATTGTATAAATAAGATTTTTTCGATTTATAGTCGATCAACTTGAGTCTTCTTTTGAGCTTTCCTGATCAAATAACCCAAAAAGTATTGCTAGTTTCACTTCATCAATCTCTAAATAAAAGGGACCGTATATAAAGATGTCTATAGTACATTTGAAGTAAAACGCCTAGAAAAGCTTTATAAAATAGTTTTCAATTCAATGTTCTTCATAAATCATTGTAGAAATAAGTTTCTTTTCGATTCAAAATCGATCAACTTGAATCATTTTTGAGCTTCTGTTATCAGATGACCCATAATTCTTTACTAGCTTCACGTCATCAATCTCTAAACAAGAGCGACCGTATAAAGATATCGGAAGTACATTTGAAGTAAAACGCAAAGAAAAAGCTTTATAAAATAGCTTTCAATTCAATGTTCTTCATAAATCATTGTAGAAATAAGTTTATTAACCGACTTCCGAAAAGGAGAGAAGGTTATCAATTCGACGCGTATGTATTTTTTTTTATGTATGTACACCGATTACTCCGAAACTATCCAACCAATTAACTTGATTTTGGTCTTAAATGAGAGAGCTTGCTCTCGAATTGGTACCACTTCCGTTTCATAGAAATTGGTTCAGTACTTTTTTAGTAATTAGGCAAAAACTAATAAAATTAGTGATTTCTCGCAAATCAGTAGTAATATGGATGTCGAATAAATATACCGATGCCAGAATGGCCGAGCGGTCTAAGGCGCTGGATTTAAGATCTGGTTTTCGAAAGGCAACGTGGGTTCGAACCCCGCTACTGACATACGAGTATACAATAATTTTTCCGTATTATAATTTTTAAATATATATTTAAAATGTTAAATACTAATTATGCTGTTAGGAATATTTTTGTATTTAACCATTACCACAGAGTATCAGAGATTTTTTATTAACTCAATACTTTATCAGTGAAAGAGTACTCAAAAAGGAGAATAGACTTGCAAAAAGTAACATGAGATTGAATAAGTTCCCTGAAGCGAATGTAGTCCGGACAGCCGAGCGGTCTAAGGCACCAGAATTTACCTCTGGTTTTGAAAGAGAGTGTCGGTTCGAACCTCACTCCTGACATATGTGTATAGTATACAAAAAAAAATTCCGTATTATATGTTTTTTTAAGTGACTTCATAAAAGGAGAGGATGTTATCAATTCGGCGCGAATGTATTTTTTTTCTATGTATGTTCACCGATTACTCCGAAACTATTCAACCGATTAATTTGTTTTTTGTGTTAAATGAAAGAGGCTACTCTTCCATTGGTACTTCTTCCATTTCATTGAAATTGGTTCAGTACTTTTTTTAGTATTTAAATAAAAACTAATAAAATTAGTGATTTCTCGCAAACTAAAAGTAACATGGACGATGACTAAGCTCGCCGAATGGAGTGCAGTCAGGTGGCTACAGCGATTTTTCCCGTATTATAATTTTTATTAACTAACTTCAAAAAATCGTTAACTTTTAACTAAAAAGAGAAAAATAAACTTTTCTACCAAAAATTGAACCGACTTCAAAAGCTACTGCAAAGGGAAAAATAATTTTTTTACAGAATAGTATTAAGAAATTAAATTAAGAGCGTAGTATTTATCATGCGTATTATTATATTTATGTAGATTAATTTGATTTTTTGAAGTCGGTGCCAGCCAAGCCAAGTTCAAAATTAAAATTAATTACCCAATGCAAATCATAAAAAAATAAAGTTAAATCTTTAACAAAATATTAAATCGTAAAAAAACTCGTAGATACTTTGATGCGTGTATATTGGAAAATTACATGTAACTTGGCTTGGCTGGCAACGACTTCAAAAAATCAAATTAATCTACATAAATATAATAATACGCATGATAAATACTACGCTCTTAATTTAATTTCTTAATACTATTCTGTAAAAAAATTATTTTTCCCTTTGCAGTAGCTTTTGAAGTCGGTTCATTTTTTGGTAGAAAAGTTTATTTTCGATTCAAAATCCATGAACTTGAATCATTTTTTAGCTTCTTTTGTCAGATGATCCATAATTATTTATTAGCTTTACTTCATCAATCTCTAAACAAAGATGACCATATAAAGCTTGTCTGTAGCACATTTAAAATAAGGTACCTAATGAAATTAATTTCAATTTAATGCTCTTCAAAAATCATTCTAGAAATAGATTACTTTTGGATTCAAAACTAATCACTTTGAATCCTTTTTGAGCCTTTCTGATCAAATAACCCAAAATGTATTACTAGCTTCACTTCACAAATCTCTAAAGCATAGCGACCGTATAAAATACCGTATGTCTAAAGTAGATTTAGACAGATTGATGAAGATTAGCCAAGAAAGGGTTTTATGAAAAACCTTATAGCTCAATGCTCTTTACAAATCATTGTGAAAATATGTTGCTTTTCGATTCTAAATCGATGAACTTGAATTAATTTTGATCTCCCCTTATCAAACGACCCCAAATCCGTTACTCGTTTCACTTCATCAATCTTTAAACAAAGACGACCTAATAAAGCATATCTATAATACATTTGATGTACATTTGAAGTAATATGCCCAGAAAGAGCTTTATTAAATAGCTTTCAATTCAATGCTCTTCATAAATCATTGTAGAAACAAGTTTCATTTCGATACAAAATAGATCGACTTGAATCACTATTGAGCTTCCTTTATCAAATGACCCATGCGAAATAAGATCCTCTTACAGAAGCGGAGGACAACTCAAGCTAAGTTAAGTATATCATGTAATGCCTCGAATTTAGTAAGACAAATATGAGATATTTCAAACGGAAATTGTTTCTAAGATATAAAAAATATCCAAACAGGACGTTTGTATAAAGTATTATTTGAGTTTGGAGTATAAAGGGTTATCCTTCGTACAACACTATAAACTAGTTGGATGTGTCAATCCCAAAACTTTCTTCTATCTCATAAGTACGTTTTAATATATATATATATATATTAAAAAAAAAAAAAAAAAAAAAAAAAAAAAAAAAAACGTGGTGACCCCAAAGTTACCCACTATCGAATTTCCTCGAACATTTGACCTAGCCTAATGAGATTCTGGTATCCGAAAAGCCTAAAACGCAAAATTTAATTAATATTCTGAGAAAATGAGCTTAGTAGTGCCTCGTTCGGTAATTTATACGAAAATCTAATAAGCATCTATTTATGTCAAGACCTAACAGAATCTGAAATTTCATGGAATTTCGTCCATTAGTTCTTGAGATATAGTTATAACAAAAAATTTGCAAAACGTAGCACAGCAACACCATATCTTGGACAATTTATGCAAAAACGTAAAAAAGCGTCTAATTATGTTATGATGTAAAAGAATCTGAAGTTTGATGAAATTCTGTGCATTAGTTCTTGAGATATAGCTAGTTAAAAAAAACCGTGTAAAATATAGCACAGTTGAAGGATTTATAACAAAACGTTATCATCGTGTAATTATGTTATATGTCATTTTGTAACAAAATCTGAAGTTTGATGAAATTCTGTGCGTTGGTTGTTGAGATATAGCTATCGGAAAAATCGTGCAAAATGCAGCTTAGCTGCACCACCTGTTGCAAGGTTAATACCAAAATGTAATCAGCGTCTAATTATGTTATATATTCTAGTGTAACAGAATCTAAAATTTGATGAAGTTCTCTGCATTTGTTCTTGAGATACAGCTATCGCAAAAATCGTGCAAAATGTAGCATAGCAGCGCCACCTAAAGGGCAGTTCACACCAAAACCTTATCAGTGGCTATGTATCTCATGGTATCGCAGAATCTGAAGTTTGGTGAAATTCTGTGCATTAGTTCTTGAGATATAGCTATCATGAAAATCATGAAAAGCGTGGCATAGCAGCGCCACCTGCTGGCCAATTTACACCAAAACTTAATCAGCGTCTATGTATATCAAGGGGTCACAGAATCTGAAGTTTGGTGAAATTCTGTGCATTAGTTCTCGAGATATAGCAATCTTGAAAATCCTGAAAAACGTAGTATAGCAGCGCCACCTGCAGGCCAATTTTCACCAAAAACCAATAGGCACTAATTCATATCAAGGTCTAACTGAATATAAAATTTTATTAAATTTCGAGCATTAGTTCTTGAGATAGAGCGCCCACAATTTTTTTGTCACATACAGACAGACAGACAGACAGACAGACGGACGGACAGACTCACAGACAGACATTTTCTAAAAATAGTCAAAACGTGTTCAGGACCTTCTGAAACGTATAAATCCGTCGAAAACCGGAAGTCGAAAATTTTCATGAATCCAATACTTTCTTCTTGTAAAGATAGAAGAAAGTAAAAATTTTCCCGTTAAAAAACGGAAATAGTTCTGGTAATCTAGACGCCAGTACTACTTCCGTTTTTTAACGAAAAAAAATTTCCATAAATTCCAGAAATAGTTCCGTTTTTTCACAAAATATTTCCGTTTTTTTAATATTTTTTCATGCAAAAATTTTCGTTTGAAAATTAAAAGAATTTTTCAAGGACAAACTAACACCTTTGTGATTTTTATTCTTTACTTTAGAAAGACACGTTAACATCAGGAACATATTGTATACATTTAATTTAAACAACAGTGAAGAAATGTGACTTACCTTCCATGGGGATCGAACCCGGGAGCTCTTCGGTCGTGGACAGCAGTGTAATACATTACACCAGGGTTACACAAAACACTTTTTCAAATATCTTTAGCTATTTCGGATGCATTTCATAAAGTAAAGACAAGATTTTGAAAAGCTGGTTTATTTTTGTAGAGTTTTTTTTTTTTTTTTTTTTTTTTTTTTTTTTTTTTTCGGATAGTTTAAAATCATGTTTTACAGATTTTCTTTCTATAATTTCTAATATTTAGCTTTTTAATTTTAGCTTTATTAAAAAAAAAGTTTAGCCTTTAAAATATTACATGCATGAATGAAAGTATTAAAACATTTTGTTTCCTAATTTTTTGTAAGAATTTTAAAGTTCTATTATAATATTATTCATATTCATTTATTTATTTTATAAAAGGATTCTAACACACTTTTTAAAAAAGCATGTATTTTAACAAATATTTTGTATGACGATCTATTAAAAACTCAATAAAAATAGTTACTATAGTAACTATTAATTATAGTAACTATTAATTTTAATACCCATATATGGGTTATTAAAATTAACTACATTTATTGATTATTATGACTTAGGTAATCGCCGAAATAATAATAATTTTGGTAATATATTTCGATGTATTTTAAATTTTATGTGCGAACTTTTTAATTTGAATAGATTAAAAAATATAAATATATTAAAATTAAAAGTAGATTTTTTTCTCACTAAAATATCCTGCACACTTTTTGTACTGTGATTAAATAAACATTATTTTAAAATGATACTGAAAAAAAAATAATTTTCCTTAACTTTATCAAACTTAAAAAGAATTAATAAATCTTATTATTACTATTGTAAATTTAATATTGTAAAAATATGCTATCTTTTTATTATTAAAACAGAAAAAAAAAGAGAAATGTTGCTATAACGTTTTTCTCTATTTTTCTCATACAGATGGCGCCACGACACATACCGGTTAAAAATACCAATAACATGTGCTGTTAAAAACGGAAGGTTTACTGTTTCGGAAAAATTAACGGAACAGTTCCGTATTTGTAACCGCAAAGTGGGAAATACGGAAATACTACTGTTTTCTCGGAAAAATAAAACTATTCCGTAAAATTTTACGTAAAAGTTTGTGTATATTAACGGATATTTTTTACAGTGAGAGAAAGAACGCTTTTGAATTTTAAAATCTGGATTTTTCTTTTGGAATCACGTGATTATAGAAAACATTTCAGCAAACTTTCGGAATATAGCTTATTTTTTTTCTAGTGTGACAGGTCGATGTCCAATAATTGAAGTAGTATATCATTCGAATTATTTTGCACAGTAAAATATTGTATAATTTTATTCATAAGAAAAAACATTATGAAAGTGTTTTATTTGACATTGAATTTTTCACATTATTTTATATTATTTAAAAGGAATAAAATTTATATTTCCTTCTTTTTTGGAAAGAAATCTATCATAATTAGAGATTAAATTTAACAGAATTATACACACATACAGGGTGTCCAGCAAATAACACCCTGATTTTAAAATTAAATTTCTCAAAAACAAAGATCGACAGAACTATGCGGTAAACGGTTTGTTTATTAGGTAAGCTGTCAAAATCTTATACAGAAGTTTCGATCGGTGAATATTTTGAAAAGATTGTGTTCTGATTGCAAAGAATGCTTTGATTTGACATTTTTCTTGCTTTAGATTGCTTGCAGAGATAGAGTTTTTCGGCTTACAGTGCTATAGTTTAAACGATTTTTCGAACTAAATTTCTTGAATTTCGAAATTTTAAAATTTTAATTCCAAAAATATTTAAACTATGGCAATTTAAGCCGAAAAACGCATTCTCCGCAAACAATCAAAAACAAGATAAATGTCAAATCGAAGCATTCTTTGCAATCAGAACATAATATTTTCCAAAGATTCACCGTTCGAAACTTCTATATAAGATTTTTACAGCTTACCTAATAAACAAATCGTTTACCGCATAGTTCTGTCGATCTTTGAATTTGAGAAATTTAATTTTAAAATCAGGGTGTTATTTGCTGGACACCCTGTATTAACAAGAAATTATGTCTATTATAATATATATTGATATCAATTAATTATATACACATTTATTAATTAGAAAAAATTAAAAATATTAATAGCATATGATTCCACTGCTTTAAATTAATCTGATTTCAATGAATAAGTAAGGTGCAAAGGTTTTATAGCTACATGTATTGAAACTAAAGGAAATGTTCACTTTTTCTATACTTTAAGTCGATTTATACCAATAAATATGCATGATATATATGTGTGCATTTTTATTTATAAAGTGAACGACGTTTTCGTTAAACATACCTACTGTTCACTTGAATAAATTCGCCTGAAGAGAGTTTGGTTAAATATCTCTTTATTTCAAATCTCTTCATAAATCACTGGGAAAATATGTTTCTTTTCGATTCAAAATAGATCACTTTGAATCACTTTTTAGCTTCCTTCTTTATCAAATTACTCATGCGAATTAATGTAAAAGCGGATGACAACTCAAGCGAATTTAAATGCATCAAATAATATATCGAGTTTGGAAAGACAAATATATTTTAAAGGAAATTGTTTTTAAAATGTGAAAAATATCCAAAAATAGAATGTTTGCATAATGTATTATTTTAGTTTGGAGGTTGAAAGTTTTTTTCCTTCGTTGAAGATAAAGAGGGTTTTCTGCAAATCAGGCAAAAAAGTGATGTTTTGATAGTTGTATTTTTTAATTGCCTTGATATTTTTTTCGTGTTGAAGTAAATCATATTTAATAAATAATCTGCAATTTTAAAGCCCTGAAAAATTTTTTTTCTTCCCTATAGAAAATGTCAAAGTTCAAGATTGTGAATGCTATTTTCATGAAAAATTAAATGCCAGTATGTTTGGAGTTTTATATCTCTGGCAAGTAACAACATCCCAATATTCTTTTGGCATAAACTATTAGTATAATACTATTTGCTTATTAAGATTTATTTGTTTCCATGGCGCATTCTTATTTTACACTGTTATGTTGCAACAAAGTATAATCAAAATGACGTTTTTGTCCATTTTCCGCTATTAATATCTTATTTAACTAATAGCATCCCAAACTTTTTCTTATAGAATATGAAACTGAATTACTAGGACAAGCTAAATAATATAGTACTGCACGTAGATATTGTTGCTGTTAGTAGATATAACTAGTTAAATATTCAAATTTTTCAAAATCTGTAACATTTAAAGTAGCATTATTTAAAAAAGGCGCCACAGTTGAATGAAACAAAATACATCATGCAATAGTTGCCTTATGTACAAAAAAATGGAAAAGAAAAAGAAATGGAATCTCGTAACATTTTTTAGCAAAAAAATTATAAAATTTATAAGAAAAGGAATGTCCATGATCACATTTTTCCCTAAAAGAAAATGAAATATCACATTTCCCTTTCGGAAGAGGTGACAAAAAAGGGACATTTGATTTTCTCATAGGGAAAAGACATAGAAATAGGATTTTTCTTTTTTTGAAAGGGAAGAAATGTCATAATCGACATTGTTTATTTGAAAATTTTTGTCATTTTTTAAAATAACAATATCAAATAACAATAACAATATCAATCTTTCTTTTTCTTTTCCATGTCTATGTACATACATTCAACTATTTCGTGCTGTATTTTTTTTTTCATCCAACTGTGGCACTTTTTAAAATAACACTACTTTAAATGTTGCAGATTTTGAATATTTTGAATATTTAACAGTTTATATTTACTAACAACAACAATATATCCGTGTAGTACTATATTATTTAGTTTTTCTTACTAGTGCACTCTCATATTCTGTAAGAAAAAGTTTGAGGTACTATTACTTAAAAAAGATATTAAGTGCGGAAAATCGGCAAAAACGTCAATTTGGTTATATTTTGTGGTAACACAAAAATGTAAAGTAACAATACCCCATGGAAACTAATAAATTTTAATAAGCAGGTAGTGTTATACTAACAGTTTCTGCCAACATAATTTTTAGATATTGTTGCTTGCGAGAGATATAGTTCTCCAAACATACTAGCATTTCACTTTTCATGAAAAATGGCATTCAGAATTTTGAACTTTGACATTTTCTATAGGATACAGAAAATTTTTTCAGGGTTCCAAAATTTTACGCTATTTATTAAATACGATCTACTTCAACGTATAAAAAATCAAGCAAATAATAAAAAAAAAATACAATTATCACACTTTGTCTGAGTTTAAAAATAATCGCTTTTAAACATGAAAGTCAAGACTTTTTTATCTTTTTTGTTAAGGAAATGCAGGAAATAAAAAAAAGTTCACACTAACTTTCGCAGAATATCTTATTTCAGTTCATGAGTAATAGTTGAACATGCATTAACTGAAGTGGTATCGTATATTACTTACAATACATTTGAATTAATTCGCGTGAAGAAGGTTTGGTGAAGTATCTCTTCAGTTCAAAGCTTTTCATAAATCACTGAGAAAATACGTATCTCTCAGATTCAAAATAGATCACCTTGAATCATTTTTGAGCTTCCTTCTTTATCAAATTACCCATGCGAAATAAAGTAAAAGCGAACGACAGCTCAAGCGAATTTAAATGCATTAACTAATATTTCGAGCATGGAAAGACAAGTATATGTCAAAAGAAATTGTTTCTAAAGTATGAAAAATATCCAAAATAGTATGTTTGCATTTGTATTATTTTAGTTTGGAGTTTGGAAGTTTTTCCCTTCGTAGAAGGGGAAAACTTCCAGTGAGCACTACAAACACTACAGTGAAACACTACAGGGCAAACAATACAGGGAAAAACACTACAGTGTAGAATTTTATTTTGTTTTTCGTTGAGGAAACACTGGATGATTAAAAAAAATTACAAACAAACTTTCACAGAATATCTCATTTCAGTTCATCGATAATAATTCCAGACCCATTAATTGAAGTGAATGTATGGTACTACAGTACATTTGACATACTACAGTACATTTGAATCAATTCGCCTACGGAGTGTTTGTTATAATAACTCTGTAATTCAAACCTCTTCCTAAATCACTCAAAAAAGAAGTTTCTTTTCTTTTCAAAATAGATCACCTTGAATCACTTTTGAGCTTCCTTCCTTATCAAATTACGCATGAAAAATAAAGTAAAAGCGAATGACAACTCAAGCAAATTTAAATATATAAAATAATATATCAAGCGTGGAAATACAAGTACATTTGAAAAGGAATTATTTCTAAAATATTCAAAATATTCAAAACAGAATGTTTGCATTTGCGTTATTTTAGTTTGGAGTTTGGAAGTTTTTTCCTCGTAGAAGAGGAAAAGCGTTTTAAACACTAAAGTCTAGACTTTAGTGTTTTGTTTTTCGTTGAGGAAACATTGGATGATTTTAAAAAATTACAAACTATGTTTAATAGAATATCTTATTTCAGTTCACCTATAAATATTCAAGACCCATTAATTGAAGTGGTATTGTACATTACCTACAGTTCATTTCAATTAATTCGCATACGGAGAGTTCGTTGCAATATCTCTTCAATTCAAAGCTTTTCCTAAAATACTCAGAGTGTAAGTTTCTTTTCGATTCAAAATAGATCACCTTGAATTATTTTTTAACTTCCTTCCTTATGAAATTACACATAAAAAATAAAGGAAAAGCGAAAGACAACTCAAGCAAATTTAAATATCTAAAATAATATATCAAGCATGGAAATGCAAGTACACTTCAAAAGGAATTATTTCTAAAATATTCAAAACAGAATGTTTGCATAATACATTAGTTTTGTTTGCAGTTTTGAAAATTTTCCCTTCGTAGAAGTAAAAGAGGGTTTCAAACATTAAAGTATAGACTTTTTGTTGTTGTTATTATTACTGATGCAATATGCAGAAAATCTGATTTCAGTTCTGTGTAATAATAAGTGGAAGCATTCGACTTCTTTTCCAAAATAAAATATTGTAATATGCCATAATATATGTAATAATTATATATGATACTTTTCAACGATATTGTATAAAAGATTATACACAAGATATTATCTATTTACATTTTACATATTACATATTCTAATATGTATGCATGTAATATAAGTATTATATTGAGCTTGGAAAGAAAAGTACATTTAAAAAGAAATATTTTTTTAAAGTCTGAAAAATATCCAAAATAGAATGTTTGCATAAATCATTATTTTAGTTTAGAATTGTGAAGTTTTTGCCTTTGTAGAAAAGAAAGATGGTTTAAACATTAAAATATAGACCTTTTTTCTTCTTTTTTTGAAAAAATGCTGGCCGGTTAAAAAAACTTCGACCGAACTTTCAGAGAATATATTTTTTCAGTTCATTTTAATAACTGAATATGCATTATTTGAAGTGGTATCATACATTATCTATACTACATTTGAATTAATTCGCCTAAAGAGCATTTGGTGAAAATGGCTCTTCAAATTAAAGATCTTAATAAATCAAGTTTAATTTCGATTCAAAGTATATCACCTTGAATTAATTTTGAGCTCTCTCTCTCACTCTTATCTCATTTTCCATGATACAGTTATGTAGTGTATATGGCGCGTTTTTGAGCTTTCTTCTTTATCAAATTTCTCATTCGAAATAAAGTTAAAGCGGATGACAAAACATGCGAATTTAAATGCATCAAGTTATGTATCGAGCTTAGAAAGACAAGTATATTCCAAAGGAAATTGTTTCTAAAACAAAAATAAATAAAAAAGAATATTGCCCAGTTAAACTGATGGCATTGAGCTCACAGGCTACGCATACTAATTGTACATTACAGCCTTGTATTTTTGTTAATTCCGTTCGAAAAAAAAATTAAGAAGGGGAAAGAAGGGGCCTTTCTAGTTTTTTATACTTAATCATTGAACCTCCTAAACTTTCAAGTACATGCTTTATAATATAAAAAAACCTATATCCAAAATTCAGAGCAAATCGGATAATTCTTAATAAAAACCCATTTAGCATTTATATAATTTAAGAGGAGTTATTCCCCTCTTTTATCCTTAACCATTAAACTTCCAAAACTATTCAGAGATTTGAACGAAATCTGACAATTCTAATTGAAAAATCCATTTATACAAGTTAAGGGGAGGGGCATTAGAACCCCCGTTCCCCGTGTTTTTACTTATTCAATGAACACCTAATAACAGCCACGGTCTCGCCTCATCAGAATGATCCTATATCTAAATTTGAACGAAAACTGTTAATTCTGCATGAAAATCCCGTTTATATCAATTAAGGGGAGGAGCATGAGCCCCCCGTTCCCCCTGTTTATACTTATTCTATGAACACCTAATAACAGCCACGGTATCGCCTCATCAGAATGATCCTATATCTAAATTTTGAACGAAAACTGTTAATTCTGCATGAAAATCCCGTTTATATCAATTAAGGGGGGGGGGGGGCATGAGCCCCCCGTTCCCCCTGTTTATACTTATTCAATGAACACCTAATGACAGTCACGGAATCGCCTCATCAGAATGATCCTATATCTAAATTTTAAACGAAAACTTAATTCTGCATGAAAATCCCGTTTATATCAATTAGGGGGGGGGGGGCATGAGCCCCCTGTTCCAACTGTTTATACTTATTCAATGAACACCTAATGACAGTCACGGAATCGCCTCATCAGAATGATCCTATATATAAATTTTGAACGAAAACTGTTAATTCTGCATGAAAATCCCGTTTATATCAATTAAGGGGGGGCGTGAGCCCCCCGTTCCCCCTGTTTATACTTATTCAATGAACACCTAATGACAGTCACGGAATCGCCTCATCAGAATGATCCTATATCTAAATTTTGAACGAAAACTTAATTCTGCATGAAAATCCCGTTTATATCAATTAGGGGGGGGGGTATGAGCCCCCCGTTCCAACTGTTTATACTTATTCAATGAACACCTAATGACAGTCACGGAATCGCCTCATCAGAATGATCCTATATCTAAATTTTGAACGAAAACTGTTAATTCTGCATGAAAATCCCGTTTATATCAATTAAGGAGGGGGGCATGAGCCCCCCGTTCCCCCTGTTTATGCTTATTCAATAAACACCTAATGACAGTCACGGAATCGCCTCATCAGAATGATCCTATATCTAAATTTTGAACGAAAACTGTAAATTCTGCATGAAAATCACGTTTATATCAATTAAGGGGAGGGGCATGAGCCCCGTTCCCCCTCTTATACACATCGAATGAACTCCAAAAACTAATCAGGGAAGCGCCTTATCAGGATATACCTATATACAAAATTTCAAGTGAATCCGATATTTTTATCATGAGTTATCACGTTACGCACGAACGAACATACGAACGTACGAACGTACATACAGAACGGGCGGGCACATAAGCTCTCAGGCTATGATAGCCTGTGAGCTAAAAATTTAAAGTAGAATGTTTGCATGATGTATTATTTTTGTTTGGAGTTTAGAATTTTTTTTATTTCAAAGAAAAGAAAAACTGTTCTAAACTTTAAAGTCTAGGATTTTTTTTCTTTTGAGGAAAAGATGGATGATTATAAAACTAGTTGGATTAGTCAATCCGAAAACATTCTTCTGTCCCATATGTACATTTTAATATTTTAAATAAATAATTACACGTGTTAATGCTTTAATAATTTTAGTTCAATGCTATATCGACTTTGATTTTTATCTTAAATTTCTGCTTTAGTCAATTAATTGGAGTAAAAACGAGTTTCCGTCTCTGCACTAGCCAAAGGGCAATAGAATGACAGAAAGGTTTTTTTTTTTTTCAAATTCAGTTAGGACCTTCTTGCCATACCTCAAAATAATCATACACAAAAACATTAAATCTGTTCTATGCATAACTTCATATACTTTGTGATGGTAAAATAAGGAAAACATCAGAGACATCGTGATTATAGTGCTCCCTTCCAGCGGATTTTTTTCAAATTCAAGGCGGATCTACTAGCCATAGCCAAAAACTTACACAAAAATTTGCTTCAATTCGATGCATAACTTAATACACTTTCAGTCGGTACAATGTTGAAAATGGCACAAAAATTGCTATTGCAGCGCCAACTTACGGAGGATTTATTTTTTTTCAAATTAAGGGCAGATCAACTAACCATTGCCAAACAATTGCACAAAATATTTGGTTCAATTCTATGCATAACCTCATACACTTTTAGGCGGTACAATATTGAACATGGCACAAAAATATTTCAAAATTGACGGAGGACATGCTTGCCACATCCAAAAACATTCACAAAAAATTTGGTTCAATTCTATGCATACCTTCATACAATTTTTGATGGTAGAATGGTGACATACGGAGAGACACACAGACACAGGGAGAGACAGACATTTTGTAAAAACATGTTTTTTTTAGAATCTCTTACCCCTATAACATGTAAATCCGTCGAAAACCGGAATTCGAAAAAAATTTTCAATTACAAATCTTTCTTCTATTGAAGAAAGATAGAAGGAACTAAAAAAAATTAACTAACTTTTAGAGAAAGTCCGCTTTCAGTTCTGTAACGATTGAAGTGCAGTAATTAAAATGGTATCGTTAGACTTCTTTCCCAAAATAAAATATTGTAATGTATCGTAATGTAATATATAAGCAATATGTAATAAGTTTGTATTATAAACTACATATATGTAATATATATACTACATATACGTATGTAAAATAAATGATATATTGGGCTTGAAAAGACAAATATATTTCAAAGGAAATTGCTTCTAAAATGTGAAAAATATTTCCAAAATAGATTGTTTGCATAGTGTATTATTATTTACTCATCATACGTAGTATAGAGTAAGACTTAGAATCGCTTTGAAAATAAAGAAAAAACGAAAGAAATGACGGATTTAATCTTTTTAGATACTAGAGATTCCGAAACCATATTTTTAGAAAAAAAATGCCATCCGTCCATCTGTGTGTCTGTCTGCCTGTCTGTGTGTCTGTAAACGCTCTAACTCCCGAACAAATTGAGATAGGAACTTGAAATTTTGTAAGTACTTGTAAGTACTTAGTATGTAAGAATGAAACGAAGTCTATTTAATATCAGTTTAATTAATATCTATTTAATCAATACCTATTTAATATCCAGAACTTTTTTTGGACTCTCGAAAAATTCATTCTGATGAAAGGTAGATAAAAATGTTCGAAGTTTTTATATTAAGGCATGAACATAAAAGGCAGTAACAAAGGCAATAAAATAACACAAATTTTGCATAAAGAACGGAGTCGATCGAATTATTAGTTGCCGAGATATTTGTAATCCTGTTCTTGACATTCTTCGATTTTTCATGACCTTGTATTTTAACAAAATTTCAATTCAATGATATATTTTTATTGGAAATGAGACGCTTAATCTGAAGCACTAAAATGTCAGTTAATATGATTATTATTTTTGGAGCTGTAAGGCTGTTTCTTTTACACAATTCTGTCTACTTGAGTTGTTTGGCGTTTTATACAATTTGTCAAAATTGGTTCATCATCAATTCCTAAATAGAACATTACTATAAATATTAAATATATTTAAATATACGTTTAAATTTTGTATTGGAATTGCAATGCATTTTATCATTAGTTTACAGATCTTTTATTTTCGTGTATTATACACTGCTCAAAACAATTAAAGGATATTGCAGTTTTAGGTGGATTTTGTATCTGGGAAACTTTTTAGCTGATTGATACATGGTCGATAGACATAGTAGGTTATATGAGAATAAATTACACATGTTTGGCAGAAAAAAAAAATGTATTTTATTGCGCATTTGTGTACAAAAGGAAAAAAAAACACAATTTGTGCATATGAGAAAAAAAGAATAAGAAAAGGTGTTTTCTTCAAAGAAAATCATTTTCAGTAGGGGGTATGGTTTCCATGGGCGGCCGGCAACGTTGAACACCTTTGAGGCATGGACTCAATGAGGCTATTAATGACGAGTTGGGGTATTCTGCCCCACTCTTCCAGAAGAGCTCTTTCCAGTTCTTGTAGAGTTTGTGGGGGTTGTTGGCGGCCAGAAATTCGTCTTCCTAGAGCGTCCCAAACGTGCTCGATTGGATTCATGTCTGGAGAACACGCTGGCCATTCCATTCGAACGATTCCTTCCTCGAAAAGGAAATCCTCCACCAGGTTTGCACGATGTGGCCTGCAGTTATCGTCCATTAAAATGAAGTTATCTCCGATTGCTGCAGCGTAAGGGACTACAATAGGTCTGAGGATCTCATCCTTATATCGGCGACCAGTCAGAGCTCCATCTCGAATGACGTAGAAGTCAGTGCGCCTGTCAATGGAAATGCCACCATACACCAACACTCCTCCACCGCCAAATCTGACACTTTCGTGCACGAACGCAGGATTATTCCTACTGCCACGGTCTTTCCAGATGAAAATACGCCTATTATCCGGATGCACAGAAAAACGGGACTCGTCAGAAAACAGAATATTGCTCCATTCATTTCTCCTTCAGTTGACATGCTCGGTTGCCCACTCTCTGCGGTCGCGACGATGCCTTGATATTAACCTAACACATACCATCGTTCGGCGAGCATACAGACTTACAGCATGGAGCCGGTTTCGGACAGTCTGAGTTGAAATCGTGGTGCCTGTAACCGAGCGAAGGTGTTGTTGGAGAAGAGTAGCGTTCATGTTTCGGTATCTCCGAGCTGTTAACGCTAAATATCAATCTTCATTGGGATTTGTTGCCCATCTACGACCTTCCCCTGGTCTTCGGCCTGCACATCCACTCTCCAAAAAACGGTTCCAGATCCTGGAAATGACACTTTGTGACACTCCAATGGCTTGCGCTACTTCGGCTTGAGTTTGGCCCCCTTCTAACCTACCAACAATTCTCCAAGCTTCTGAATCTGTCAAATGACTTCGCTGAGACATCGTACTCATCGAAACAAATCAATCACTGAATGCCGATCATCCTTGTCTTCATTCTCTTTTACCCAGTTGAAAGTCAAATTTCATTCGCTGCCGCTGAAGTGACGTTTTTGACGTCGAACTCAAAATTTGCATACTCCACAGTTTGAAAACCAGAAAAATTTGCATTTGTGATTCTCTTCTTCTATTTACGGCAAAAAAAATTTCGTTTATATCTTTATTTTATATAAAACTTCAAATATCCTTTAATTGTTTTGAGCAGTGTATTATGGATATGCATGATGGGTAAAGTCCCTAACGACTACTTTTTGCTTGGAGTTTGGAAGTTTTTCTTTCGTAGAAGAAAAAGAGGATTTTTAACATTAAACTCTGAACTCTTTTTTTCTTTTTTCTTTCTTTTTTTCTTTCCTTTATCTTTTTTGTTGAGGAAACGCTGGATGATGAAAAAAAATTTCAAACTAACTTTCACAGGATATCCTACTTCAGTTCATTAGTAATAATTTCAGTTGCATTAATTGAAGTGGAATCGTTTGACTTCTTTCCGAAAATAAATAATATTCCGAAATATTGTAATTTTTCGTAATATATGTAATATAATATAAGTAAATAAGTAATATAAAAATTATATCTAAAATAGACATTTTTTTAACCTTTTTTATTCATAAAATGCTGGATGAAAAAATAGATAAAACAAAATTTTAAAGACTATCTTATTTCAGTGCATGTATATAATATTTAAATATACATTATGATAAAAATTTTTTATTAAATCCAATAGATTTTTTAAATCACCAGATTTTAAAAGATTCACCTTTTATGTAAACATTTTAATAAAAATTTTATTTTACTTAAGAAAGGTGTTATAATAATTAAAAATAAATGTCATTTACTTTCAATTATTATAACACCTTTCTTAAGTAAAATAAAATTTTTATTAAAATGTTTTATTAAAATATACTTTAGTTCAAGTGGTATCGTTCGAGTCCTTTTATAAAATAAAATATTTTAATGTATAATAATACACACAGTGCAGTAATATTAATGTGACTATCTTGAAATTTTAGACGTTTTGTTAAATATCTAGACAAATTCAAGAGGAATTATCCTGAAACTCCAATTATGTAAATAAAATAATGCAGGTCATATATTTTTGCAAAGATGTTTTCCGGAAGTTTCATGAGGGAACGTCAACAAATTAAAAAAGAACGAATATCTTTTGGACAACCTTGTCAAAAGTAATGTAGCAAAAGCATTCAAACTCTAAATCATGATTAAGTGGCTTATTGTAATAAACTGTGTTCAGTTTTATGAAGATAGCATGTGTACACGTAAAAAAAGTAAGGTTTTTTTAAAAGTAGGGTAACATCCCCAGTAATTGGCACGCACCAATAACACTGATAAACAAGGTTTCTGTTTCTAACTAAGTATGTGGTGACTTTTATATTTTAGGTGGTGCTGTGAAAGAATATGCCATTAAAAAGTTTACATCACCCACAGATTTTTTAAAAATTCAATATCTTGAAAATCTGAATTTTGTAGCATTTATTCAAAACATATACCTTATGAAATTTATCATTTGTTTGTTTAGTAATGACAAACTTTTAAATAAACACTTATGAAGCTTAAGATTAATATTTAAAACACTGAAAGTATGCACTGTTTATAAAACTTCAGAAAAATATAGAAGAGTTTTTGTAAAAAGAAATGATATTACCGTAATTTCGGGTGTATAAGCCGCGGATCAAACAATTCTTTTTGGACCCAGAAATCTTATTTAGTGATTGCAGACAAATATTTACGGCGATCTAACAAATTATATTTGTTTCTTAAAAAATTCTGGATCGAAAAAGAATTGTTTGATCTGCGGTTTATACACCCGAAATTACGGTAATAAGAAATTTCATACTTTATGCAGCAGTAAATATCTTATCTGTGGCTGCTTTCTTACAGGCCATTGTTTCGAGTTATATTGACAACTTACAGTAGACATTAAGCCACTTATATCATTACAATAGCATAAATTATCTTTTCTTGAAAAAAATGTCCAATATTTCTTATGTCAATCTCGATAAATAGATATCTTTGTATTGTTTTTCAGGAGATTCCAACCTTGCAATCTTTATCGAAGTAATTCTGAGTTTTTCTTTGATAAATTTAAGTCTCTCACAAAATCATTTAATTCTTTTTGAGTAATTAGGTGTGGTTCTTCATTTATGCCAGGGGAATATTTCATATCAGATGTAGAGGAAGTTTCAGTTTCATCAATTTCCATTTCTACTGCTGCATCGTCATATGCAAAATTCTCTGGAGGTTTCGGTATTTGCAAATCATCATTATGTAATGCTGGTCACATTGCTGAATCTAAGTTCGGGTACATAATTTTATGTTTACTTCTTGCAAAGAATTCTTTAATTTTTGTAATACATTAGTAGCAGTCAGTTATATGATCCTTCGGCATGCACAATATCATGGGTACAGCAAAGGACATACGCTTTTTTTGTACCTTTCTTCCACGCCCGGAGGTTTGTAGTGCATCGTGTACAACAAAAATGAGGTGCCCATTTCTTATCTTGTTCACCTACTTTACATCCAAAGTACATGTGATAGGCAGTCTTTATTAATGGCGTGAAAACGCATCGATGCTTTTTCAAAGTTAGCTGCCCGCACACATAGCAAAAAGAATCGGGTTCATTAATGCTTCCTTTAGACATGTTTTACATATTGTAGAGGAAAATAGGATAATTATAATCAAAATTTAATTAAAAAGACTTACAGAACAAAGAAATAGTAGTACATTCGCCCCGAAAGTTACAGCTGTCATGGATTTGCGTTAAAGTCAAATATTGTGGGGGTGGCTAGAGCTTTCTGTTCAAGATCGCTAACATAAAATTTATTAGGGGGACATTTGTTTCTACTCTCTTGCTGTAACTTCTATCGTTGTAATAAGAAAAAGGAATGTTTGTGTGAATCAAATACATGAAAGAGAATATTGTAATATAATCATAATGCCTATACGATGCCTACATACTCCAAAACGTATAAATGAAATTTCTGAAAATTGGAGGGTGATAGAAAATTTTTACCAACACATTCTTTTTCAGCAGCTTGAAATCTATAAGAAACTCCCAACGTATATAGAGAAATCGAAAATTCGTTAAAATTTGTTTATCAGTGTAATTGGCACATTCTACAAACATGCCCTAAAATAAGATTTATATCCAGTCTATTAAAAATGCAAGACCATATACCAGTTATATGCTCATTTACGTTAACGTTATAATTTTGATTTATGCTACTAGATGACAGTAGTGCCTAGAAAAGAGAAACAATTATGGCTTGTCTCAAATTAGCCATTTTTGTTGCAAATGCTTCTTCTTTCGCTTAAGGAAGGCATACTTTTCAATTCATTATTATCTGATTTATAATATATTTTAAATTTTAATTGACAACAGTTTTGTTCAGTTAAAAAGGGTTACTTTAATTGTGTAAAAGTATTTTCGACACAAATACTTGGATTTCTGAATTAATGATAGATGCCAATTAATGGTGCTTCAATTTGGTAGTTCCAAGTAATTGGCACCTATTACAATTACAAGGAATTCGCTAGGAATTTGAGATTAAACCACTTATTTTGGAAATACTTTTAAAGTTATAGACTAATTTTGTTTATCATTTGCTTTTATATGAAAATATGAAATATTATCAGTAATTGGAATCCATTAAAGCTTCATATGACAATTACTGGGAAAAGCATGACAATTACTGGGTAATTATATAAGTATTTGTATTGTTTTAAAGTGTTCACATTTCAGACTAATATGCTGATTTCTTACTCTCAAAAACCTGAAATATGGCATCTTCATCTACAGTAAATTCATTTAAAGCGATTAAACTAAATACAAAATGTAAAATATTTTTTAATATAAACATGTGCCAATTACTGGATCACAAGGTGTCATGCATTGGTGCTCCAGGTGCCAGTTACTGGTGATTTTAACAACTTTTTATAAATATATATTAAAAAAACTACTTTTTCATTTTTTTTTTTTTTTTTTTTTGCTTTTAATGGGCAAAATACATGCACAAATATGCATTCTTTGATTTAAAGATATTTCCTAGTAATTATCTTATTTCTTTGTAATGAAAATTGAAGTAAGTTTAAAGACAAACTCTTAATGTGTCAATTACTGGGGATGTTACCCTAGTTCCAAATTTTGTCAAGTTTTTTGCTTATAATTTGCAGAATTCCTAAAATAAAAAAGTGCTTTTCAGAAAACATGATAAATAATATTGTAGACAAAACCCTGCAATCAGAATTAAAAAATATTAAAAATTGGATGGCTAATGAGCCGGTTTAATAAATAATGTTTCATTGCGCATGCGTGAAAGCAATAAAAATACAATTTGTACAATGTGTTAGATAAATGTATCGAGCAACATTCGTGGAAGCCTCAAAAACAAAGCTTGAAAATTCTAAAAATTATCGTCGATAGAATAAGTTCAAAGTCAGTTTTTCGAAAACAGAAGCAAAAAAGATGAGGTGCTGTATCCATATATCCATTGATATACGAATCAATACAGCATACATGGTATTGTACGTATTACTATATTTAGATATAGCATTCATCTTTTTGCATCATTCTGGGATCAACGGATTTTGAGCTTATTCTATCAACGATAATTTTAAGAATTTTCAAGGTATGTTTTTGAGATTTCCACAATAGTTGCTCTATGGATTTAGCTAAGACATTATGTAAATTATATTTTGATTGCTTTCATGCATGCACAATGAAACATTATTTAGAAAACCTGCTCATTATTCGTGCACTTTTTATTATTTTTTATTCTGATTACAGGGTTTTGTATATAATATTGTTTGTCATGTTTTCTGAAAAGAACTGTTTTTTATATAAAGAATTCAACAAATTATAAGGAAAAACTTGGCAAAATTTGGGACTGTTTTTATGAATACCATAATTTTTCTAAGTGTATATATTCTATCGTCAAAAAATGAACATTGTTTATTACATTACTCCATTTAATCATAATCTACTATTTGACCGCTTTTGCTACATTAGTTTTGACTGGGTTAGCCAAATGATATTCGTTTTTTTTTAATTTGTTGATGGTCCCCTATGGTAGTTCTAAAAAAATATTCGTGGAAATATATGACCTGCACTATTTTGTCTACATACCTAGTGTTTTAGGATAATTCCTCACGCATTTTTTTCAGATATTTAACGAAACGTCAAAAATCGCAAGAAGGTCACATTAATATGTACTGGACTTTGTATATAATAAAAGTAATATGTATATATTACATTCTACATAAAGTAATACGTATGTATGTAATATACACTGGTGTCCAAAAGTTAAGGATAATTGGTAATTAAGTAATTATTATTAAGTAATGAAAGAAATATGAATCGGAATGTGCTGAAACTCCAGGTGTGTAAACAAAATAGTACGCGTCACATATTTTCGCGAAGAGTTTTCCCCGAAATCGAACAGGGGACCGTCAACAAATTGAAAAAGAACGAAGATCTTTTGGATACCCTGTCAAAACTAATGTAGCAAAAGCGTTCAAACTGCACATTATAATTAATTGGCTTATTGTAATGTACTGTGTTAATTTTTACAAGGATAGCATGTATACTCGTAGAGAAATTAAGGTTTTTATAAAAACAGTCCTAAATTTTTCCAAGTTTTTTGCTTATAATTTGCAGAGTTCTTATTATAAAATAATGTTCTTTTCTGAAAATATGACAAACATCATTGTACACAATACGCTGTCATCAGAATTTAAAAATAATAAAAATTGTATGAAAAATGAGTATGTTTAGTAAATAATTTTTCCTTGCGCATGCGTCAATTATATCAAAATGTCATTTGCATATTGTGTTAGCTAAATGTATAGAGCAACTTCTGTAAAAGTTTCAAAAACATAGCTTGAAAATTCTGAAAATGGGAGCCTATAGAATCAACTCAAAATCCGTTATTCCTAAAGGAAGCAAAAAAATCAGGGGTTTTACCTAAATATAGTTGTACGTGCAATATTGTGTAGTCACTAAACAATGGAATATGGATACAGTCCCTCATCTTTTTGCTTCATTTAGGGAATAAAGGATTTTGATCTCATTCTATCAACGATAATTTTCAGAATTTTTAAGCTATATTTTTGAGACTTTCACAAAAGTTGCTCTATACATTTAACTAACATAATATGCAAATGAAATTTTAATAGCGTTCACGCATGCGCAGTAAAAAATTATTTAGTAAACCTGATCATTTGTCATACAATTTTTATTATTTTTTAATTCTGATGACAGGGTGTTGTGTACAATGATGTTTGTCATTTTTCAAAAAAGAACACTATTTTATATTAAGAACTCTGCAAATTATAAGCAAAAAATTTGGAAAAATTTAGGACTGTTTTTATAAAAACCTTAATTTCTCTACGAGTATACATGCTAACCTTGTAAAAATTAACACAGTACATTACAAAAAGCCAATTAATCATAATGTGCAGTTTGAACGCTTTTGCTACATTAGTTTTAACAGGGTTATCCAAAAGATCTTCGTTCTTTTTCAATTTGTTGACGGTCCCCTGTTCGATTTCGGGGAAAACTCTTCGCGAAAATATGTGACGTGTACTATTTTGTTTACACACCTGGAGTTTCAGCACATTCCGATTCATATTTCTTTCATTACTTAAAAATAATTACTTAATTACCAATTATGCTTAACTTTTGGACACCAGTGGATGTAATATACGTATGTATGTAATATATTGACCTGGGAAAAATAAATATATTTCAAAAGAAATTGCTTCTAAAATATGAAAAATATCCAAAATAGAATGTTTTCACAATGTATTTAGTTTGGAGCTAGAAAGTTTTTCCCTGTGTAGTACACTGGTTTCCAAAAATTAAGGAAAAATCACAAAAGTAGCGATAATTCAAAATATTACATGTAGATTTTAATGAAACTCAGCCACAATATGCAACGCATAGTTAGGTATAAAATAACATGAAAAGAAATTATCAGACAATTATGGTATTTCAAAAAATAGCATAATTATAAAATTAACAAAATCAGTTTGCCAGTTTGGTATAGGAAAAGTACCTTTAATATGCCGTATGATCACCCCTAGTTGCAATACAGCACATACAGGGATGTGTCATACTGTCAATTATGCGGTCGATGAGTTCGCTGGGAAGTAAGAGCCATTGCTCTTCCAAAGCAGTTGTATACGTGGAAAGGGTCAGAGGAGGGGGATTGAGAGCAGCGACACGTCTCTCTAAAGCATCCCAAACATGCTCGATGGGATTCAAGATCGGTGATCGAGCTCGCCATTCCATGCGCTGAATTGTCCGGTACTAAAGATAATCTTCCACGATGCGAGCCCTGTGCGGTCTAGCGTTGTCGTCCTCTAACAGGAAATCATTACCTATTGCAACGGCATAAGGTCGCACATAAGCATCAAGGATGTCATCTCTATAGTCGTGAGCATTCACGGTTCCATGTGGAACGACATGGAAGTCTGTGCGTCCACCCAAAGAGATACATCCCAAACGCAGACACTGCCTCCTCCGTATGAATCTCTTTTCACGAATGTTTGATGGATGATAGCGTGTTCCCTGTTCTCTCCAAATCAAACAACGCCTACTATCGCTTTGGAGGCTAAACCGGGACTCATCCGTGAAGAGAACACGCCTCCATTGATCAACCGTCCAGTGGACATGTTGACGTGCCCACATCAAACGTTCGCTCCGGTGACGTGAGGTGAGCGGCACACAAATTGCTGGTCGCCACGCGTAAAGCCCACCTTCGTGAAGCCTTCTACGCACAGTAGAGATTGACACCAACCTTCCAGTGGCTGCAGTAAGGCAGGATCTAAGGTGAGATGGGGTTGCGGTTCTATTCCTTCGTACACATAACCGCAAATATCGGTCACCGGCGCTTGTAGAAACCCTTGGACGTCCTTGGCTGAACCGTCTTGAACACGAACCAGTGGTTTGAAATTGTTGCTAAAGCCTATGAATCACCGAAAGACTCACATTTAGCCATCTAGCCACCTCTGCCTGACTTGGTCCTGCCTCCAATCTCCCAATAGCTGTAAATCGCAATTCTGCGGGCAAATGACGCCTCGAAGTCCGTGTAATGAATTAGCTATCCCAGATTTATAATATCACTAGCACAACGACAACTGTAGCCTTACTCTCTAACCTGCATTTTTATGTGCCTCGCGGATGACACAATGCGATTGCAGCGCCACTAATTTGCATTTGGTATTTTTATTCAGCATCTTTTATTTAACAATATATGCAAATTTCATAAGGATTGCTTTCTTTTTGATCGAGTTATCGCTATTTTTGTGATTTTTCCTTAATTTTTGGAAACCAGTGTAGTATATTTCAAAGGAAATTGTTTCTAAAATATGAAAAACATCCAAAATAGAATATTTGCATAATATAATATTTTAGTTTGGAGTTTGGAAGTTTGGAAGTTTTTTCCTTCGTAGAAGAGAAAAGGTTTGTAAACATTAAAGTCAAGACTTTTTTTTTCTTTTCTGTTGAGGAAAGATAGATGATGAAAAAAAATACTAATTAACTTTCAGAGAATATCTTATTTCAGTTCATGTGTAATAATTGAAGATGCACTAATTGAAGTAGTGTCGTCCGACTTCTTATCCAAAATAAAGTATTGTAACATTTTACTCATAAGTAGAAATAACATACTGATATTTTGTGCTATGTTATTCATTTAACTATAAAGAGCTTATTGTATAATAAATTAATCAGTTTTATAAAATAATCGGTTTTTGTAACACTTTATTTTGAAAGAACGTTTAAGAAAATATTGTATAGAGATTAAGAGATACATAAGAAAGTATTATAAGAAAATATTGGTACCGTAGGATTTCCTGATCAGGAAATTCCAGGATCCGTACGAGCCCTGATCCAGGAAAAAATAAAAAATCATGTTTCATTTTCCATAGTAAACACATTAGTGCCTAGCGTCCCATTTTTGGGACAGTTTCAAAAAATTCAAGAAAAAGTTAAAAAAGGTAAAAAGTTATTCTTGCTTTTAAAGTGGTGGGAAAATGCAAAATTCGAATTTTAACGAAGAAAATAATTCACGCAAAATGGGTTAAATTCAAAGACCGGGTGACCGTCAGGACGCAACAAAAAACAATCATCTCATCGAGTTCAAGGATAAAAATCTAGAATTAGTTAAATATCGATTCGCATATTAAAACGCAATCGGTCTGCTAAGTCGTATGTTAATGGAAAACGACTAAAAGCGGTTAACTCATAGGTTAACCAATATGATTTTTTGCTCCCAATTCCCAATGCTTTGATACGTTTGGGTGCAGGAAAGCACAATGATAAACCTAGTATTCAACCGCAAAAATTGAATTTTTAGTTGTTATCCACCAAGATATCAGTGAGCATACCGATTGCGTTTTAATATGTGCATCGAGTTTTAACTGATTCCAGATCTTCATCCGATAACTCGTTGTGGATGATTGTATGTGTGCCGCTGGTCTATCATATATCATAAGCGTATTGAAATCGAAAGCTATCGGGTTGTGGAAAAAGGGACAATAAATAGTGTTGGGGGGATGGGGACAGTTATATTTAAGAGATCTTGAAGATATTTTGAAAAGTTTTTCAAAAGTTGAAAATTTTTGTCAAGTTTAAGGTATGTCTCATGAATTGCCGATTTTGCAATTTGTAACTTTGTATTTATTATTTTAATGTTCAAACATTTGAAACTACAAAACTGCCTTGCGTTTGGTTTAGTGATCAATAGATCGCGGATCAGCGATTGATAGTTAGAAACAATGTTATAGTACAAAATATAAACCATCATATATAAATTTTTGTGCCATATTAAAATTTTAATATACAGTTTCTTAAAAACTATGTTTTTCATTTTGTTTACGGTTACAAGAAAATTGGTTCTTAAAAAGTTTTTAAGATATTGAAATAAAATTTGGTTACAAATTTCTGCTCATGTATTGCTATATTATGAAGCAAAGTACAGTTTTTGAGTATCTACAGGGTGTCCAGTAAATGACTGACCCATTTTAAAATTAAATAACAAAAAAACGGTTTGAGATAAAAATGCGCAGTTTGTGGTATTGTTATTAGAATATCAATAAATTTTTAACACCCACTTCCTTCACATAGTTCTAATTTCGGCCAAAAGATGGCACTGGCGGCATCAGACTGTGGAAATGCAGCGTGTTTTCTTGTTCTGAAGCTGATGATCTTTCCGGATCATTTTTCCGAGTCGAATCTGAGTCGAAATGTTGAATCGACTCTCCACTCAACTGCAGAAATAGGACTTGTTGATTGAAACGAGATTTAAAATAGCATTTAAGATTGAATTAGGTCTATTTTAACAACCTATATCTATTATAACCTTCTCAGACAAACATCACGGGAAATTATCAAAAATAGTTTAAAATTACAGTAAAACATCTCCAATGGCGTATCAATTTATGAAGAAATATTTATGACAAGAAAATATTTGTTAAAGAAACGTAGAAATATTTTAAAGAATTCTAGAAAATTTTAAGTTAATTTAAAGGACATTTTTTAGTCTTTCAAAATTCTCTTTGGAATATGTTATGTTAACCGCTTAACTGATACGCTTTTTTACGTACAATAAAATGAAAATATTGGATAAACGCCACTTTTTTAATTTCTAAAATAATCGTAATATTTAATTTAAATATTTCTTCTGTTAAATAGCATGAAATTGCATTTAAAATTTTTAGTCATGTCAGAAAGCTTTAAGTGATGGAAGAAGCAAACTATTATTGCCGGTACGTTGTACGGGCAAATCAGTTAAAAATTTAAAACAATGGTATGCAAATAGCGCTGCCAAGTCTCCTGTCTAAGAAAACTTATAAATCGGCACATTAAAATTTTCTAAATCTTACTATAAAGAAATCCGTCTACAACAAATCCTGTCTTAAACATAAAAATTTATTGATCCCGAAGTAGAAAAAACATACAAAACTACCTGCTAAGGAAAAACCTGCCTAAAACAAAATAAAATTAATTTTTCCGAAAGCCGAATTCATCCCTACTTTATATTCATATTTTGTCATTTAACGTACCCAAAAATTTTATTACGAAAGTCGCGAGAGATTTTAAGATGTCTTTTGTACACACTTCGCCTCTCCCCACCCACCCACGGCAGCAAACATACCTACGCTAAAATGGACGGATATTTAAAAAGAAAAAAAAGAAGACGTGTCTTTTTTTACAGCCTGTAAGTCATCCCTCTTCAAAACTTCATTACAAAAAGCATCATAGATCCTGAAATATATTTTTGCCCCCTCCCCCTATATAGGAGGGAAATATGTAATCTCGTTCTTTTCCCCGGGTATGAGGAAAAGAACGAGAAAAAAACATTCTGAAAATATCTCCTGTATCTGATTTGAAATAAGAAATATTATTAAAAATATGATTTTTTATCTTTTTAAAATTATGTATAAAAAAATACAAATGTTCAGTTTATTTTTCAATATTTATACTTATAAAATTGAAATAAAATAAGTAGACATTCATTTTTATCTAAAATATCTATGGCCTCACCAGTGGGTGATAGGTTCAGACGTCTCAACTGGCGTTTAAATCAGCATTGTAATAACCTCTTCTACTTATCGTCATTAGACGTCTTCTTTCAACGTCATTAGACGTCTTCTTCCAAAAATGTCTAACTTTTTGGATCAACGATAATTAGAAACAAAGTTATAGTCCAAAATGAAAACCATTATACATCGGCTTTTGTGCTACATTAAAAAACCTAATTTTTTTTTCGAAAAAAGTATGTTTTTGATTGTTCATTACAGTGTAGATGACGCAAAAGAAGACGTAGATCGTCATTACAGTGTAGATGACGCAAATCCCTCAAAATTTAAACTTGACATTGTGCTAAGAGCATCAATTTGATGTTTATTGCTTTTTTACTGTTATTCGGTATTGTGTTACACAAATATAGCTTCAAAAGTTGTAATCTAGGCTTTTAAAACCGATTCGTATTTTAACTCATCGAATCTAACAGGAGAAAAATGTAGAATCGGGAGATAGTAAATGAAAGAAAGGATCGGGATAGTGGATACTGCGTTGGCTTCTGAAATGTTTTCAACAGCTTTTGTCTCATGCAATATTAAAAAAAACTAAAAGAAGAAAAAACGAAACTTTATTTCAGTAAAAAGTTTCCGTAAAAATGTTTTGCCATAAAATTGCCTATAGATATTTTAGTTTGATTTGGTTATTTAATGTCGGCCGATTATGTGCAAGTGGGATATATGTGAGAAAGAGGTGGGATGCCCTGCGTGGGGGTCTTTCTAAGGGCACCTAACCCGTATTTACACAAGAAAATCCAAGGTTCGAAGAAAACCACGGAAAACTCCGAACGGTTATGCCGGCAGACGCGATTGGGCTCGAACTCAGCACTGCCGTGTACCAGTTGACACGTCAGAACCTATCACCCACTGGTGGGGCCATAGATATTCTAGATAAAATTGAATGTCTACTTATTTTAGCTCAATTTTATAAATATTAATATTGAAAAATAAATTGAACATTGGTATTCTTTTATACATAATTTAAAAAAGATAATAAATCATATTTACGTAAATTTGTTTATATATATACGTAAAAAAGAGTATCAATTAATCGGTTAAAATAACATATTCCTAAGAGAAATTTGAAACACTAAAGAAGATCCTTTAAATTAATTTAATTTTTTCTAGAATTGTTAAAAATATTTCTAGGTTTCTTTAACAAATGTTTGCTTGTCATAAATATTTATTCATAAATTGACACACCTTTGGAGATGTTTTACAGTAATTTTAAACTAGCTTTTGTAGCTCTCCGTGATATTTGTCTGAGGAGGTTAAAATAAACGTAGGTTGTTAGAACAGACCTCGTTCAATTTTAAATGTTAATTTAAAGCTCGTTCCAATCAACCTATTTCTACACTTGAGTGGAGAGTCGATTCAACATTTCGACTCAGATTCGACTCGAACAAGAAAAGAGGCTGTGTTTCTACAATCTGATGCCGCCAGCGCCATCTTTTGGCCGAAAATAGAACTATTTGAAGGAAGTGCCTATTAAAAATTTATTGATATTCTAATAACAATACCGCAAACCGCGCATTTTTATCTCAAACCGTGTTCTTGTTATTTAATTTTAAATTGGTCAGTCATTTTCTGGACACCCTGTATATATCAATTTCAATGTTTTTTCTAAATAACCATTCTTATTTTTCTAAATCATGTTTTGTTTATAAATTTTTGTATATGTTAATAAATTAAATTGCCGTTTTTGCAATTTTTTTTTAAAGTAAAGTTTAAAGATTTCGGATTCCAAAAATGTCAAACTTTTTGGATCAACGATAATTAGAAACAAAGTTATAGTCCAAAATAAAAACCATTATACATCGGCTTTTGTGCTACATTAAAAAACCTAATTTGTTTTTTAGAAAAAAATATGTTTTTCATTGTTTACGGTTACAAAAAACCTCATTTCTTAAAACGTTTTGAAGATAATGAAATAAAATTTGGTTACAAATTTCTGTTCATATGTTACGAAGCAAAGTTCAGCTTTTAAGTATCTATACAATAATTTGTGAGATATTTTTTTAAATACATTTTTTTTTTTATTTATGGTTTGTTTACAAAATTTGGTATATGTTAATAAATTTAAGAGGTATTTCAAATCTGTTGCTCCATAAAGCACGTAAGAGATTTTCTAATATATTGTTAAACTAGTTGTATATGGCAATCCAAAAACTTTCTGCTATCTCATGCATGTTAATACTTGAAAAATCGTTATGATAGTGGTATAAGGAAAAGACAATCTATGTCAAGCATTATGATTCGAATAACATTAAATTCCATGCATTACTTATTGAGATATGATTACGTAAATCATGCAAAATGCAGTAAAGTGGTGTCATTTATTGGGTGATATATATCGAATCCTAATATGCAATAATTTACGTCAACATCTAACTGATCAAGAAGCTTGATGAAAATCTGTACATTAGTCCTTCAGATAGAGCTCTTGCGGAAATCGTAAAAAATGCTGCTTAATTTCTTCAGACCTGAGGTACATAAATGTGTACCTCCATTCTTTTCATCATAAGAACTAAACTTTTCGAATTTTTTGCACTTTTACTTTACTTCTGTACAGCTGAATGTTTTTTGTTTTAAAACAAAACCAATAAATGTCAGCACTGATGAATATTACCTCATAAGAAAAATATTATTTTCATCCGAGTTTCGAAAATACCTTCAAGACTTTGTGGCTATAAAAGTAAGAACTAATCATGTTTATTTAACTTAAATGTTTATTATAAAAACTTTTGAGGATTTGATGATCATTTACTTGTTTAAAGACCTTAATTTTGTTATTGCTTAGATTCGTTTTACTGATTGATAAACTGATGTTTTAAGAGAATTAGTACTTTTATATCCACATTTGTAAACCTAAATTCCCAGTCCCCTAAAGTAATGATTTCATAAAAATGACTCTTTAAGTCATCTAGGGTGTCATTTCGATTATGCACAAGCAATAAATATATATTTGTAGAATTATTTTATGTTCAGGTCTAAAGAGGTTAAAAGCGGCACCTGTAATACAATTGATACAAAACAGTTAACGCCAACTCAGAATAATGACTAATCAAATCTCAAGTTTGAGGAAAACCCGTGCATTAATTCTTGACTAGAGTTATTGCGTTATAAATGCAGAAATCGTTATAAATGCAGTATAGCAGCAACATCTGTTGACCGATATACGACATATGTAGAAAACATCAAATTATGTCAAATACTAACTAAAACTGAATTTTGATGAAAATCCGTGCATTAGTTTAGCAGATTGAGCTAAAGCGAAATCTTGCAAATTGCAACATTACAGCGCCACTTTTTGTGCGATTTACACCGAAAATATCAGAATGAATTTATATCAGATACTAACTAAAAATATTTTTAAATTAAATTTTGTGTATTAGTTCTTGAGATAGAGCACCCAGAAAATTTATGTCACATACAGGTAGGCAGACTTACAGAGAGACATATTGTAAAAACGTATTTTTTTGGTATCTCATACCCCTAAAACGCGTAAATCCACCGAAAACCGGAAATCAGAAATTTTCAAGAATCCAATAATTTCTTCTTGTAAAGATAGAAGAAAGTAAAAACATTAAAATATATTGATTAGATTTCTTTATAGAAGATTTGCTATAAATGCAATTATTTGCTGAAATTTGACAAATTATTGCCTAAGTTTAATAAGATATTTAAAATTCCATTAAAACTTTATTTGAATTTATAGTTTTATTCTCTCTTTTAACTAAAAGCATATATGTTTAGTAAAATCTTTATATTTTTCAAAATTGTGCCTGGAAGGTAGGCACGTACCATAAACGATTTATGCTATTTCAAATTCTAAAAATTTCCAGCGTTTCCTGACTTTATAACGGACAAATACAATAAAATAAAACATTCCTTGTACAAAAAGTTTCACTCTATCACTTTTAGACCCCATATCTTTTATTTATGTAAGCGATTTATTTGAAAAATGTCATGTAATTTTATCTTGCTACCAGACATTTTGTGCTAATTTCTTATATAACACACAAGATGTTTTATTTACGTTAAAACTTTCCCTGTACTTCTTATGTAGTTCCGAGAATTTATCTAATTGCACTAACTTTCCTTGGATTTAATCTTTTATCCCGTAACCTGTCAACAAAATAATTCAATTAATCCCTCGATAGATTTTGTTTATTTTCCTTTTATCGCAATATTACATTAAAACATAGATATCTATATTAATAAAAGAACAAAACGCTCTGTCTCTCTGTGTGTGTGTGTGTGTGTCTGCGATGGCTAGCAAAATCTACAGCATATACGAGGCTCAAAATTTTTTTGAGAGTAGCCCCAAATGTCTCCTGATGCACCTGAGCTTCAGAATTTCGAAATTCTATTTATTAACTGAGTAATTAATTAAATTCCAAAGATCACTCTCATAAAAAATCGCCTTTTTTTCTTCTTTTTTTCCCTTCATTTAGTTATGGTTGGTTGGTTGCATAAAATTTTCGCATAAATAATTAAAAAAGCTGGAACAGACCTTTAATATTCATAGACTGGCAAACTGTCAGTTTAAATGATAATTTTTTATCACAGCGGTTGTAAACCATGGAGGAAAAAGATAGGTGGTGGTGAAGTACACCGAAAAAAGGGTTGCGATATTAAACCATTTATCGCTCAAATTTTAATGTCCCAAACAAAAGCATGTGGAAGAGATTTTGTATTAAGACGAATTGAAAGAAATGAATTATAGCTGAAGCATATTTTACGAAGAAATAGTAATTTTTTTAAAATGGTCTTTTTTCTATTCTATTACTTATTTTAATAAAATGTTTGCTTTTAAAATAATTGAAATTGATAAATTCGAAATAATTAAATGTCAAAATAAAATTAAATAAAATATTGAAAACATTTGATTTGAACTAAAAATTGTATTATTAAAAGTTTTCTTTTTTTTCAGAACTTTTAATTACTTTATAACGTAGATGAAAAATTTTTATGATTTAACAACATATTAATAATTTTATCCCAATATATAAAATATATTTATGAAAACATTCTTTTAAAATCATGCGCGGAAACTTAAATAACAAATATTAGTCTAAAATCTACATTTCAGAGTGCAGACGATTTTAAGACATTAACGAAAGAATGATAACTTTTCAAGCAAAATCTTAAATGATGCTTCTATATTGATATTTCAAAGTCATATGATAAAAATAATCATATAATTCTTGCCTATGATTGATATATTTGTATCTTTTATGCATTCCGATCGTGTATTACCGTCAATAATGTCTCAAAACATTATTTTACGGGTAAATATCAACACTTTAACACTAAACTAACTCAATCGTTGGATACATGTTCCCTCCCGTGTTTCTCATTGCTCATTTTAAGTATTTTTAGAGCTTAATATTAGTTGTTGCTTTTAAAACCGATTTTTCGCAAAGTCAGCTACGACATATGTCAGACAATGCATTTCTGCATGCTTCCAGTTAATAATAAAATCATACAAATTTCAAGGTCGTTTAATATTGTTAATACGGACCCGGGCAACGCCGGGCGGGTCAGCTAGTTACATAATATATTCGTAAACATTTATATTGCTTTTATGATTGAAGATTTTATACTGTAAGAATAAGATTTTCAACTTCAAAGTAGATATTTTGTAACTCATACCTTTGTATCATCATTTTTCACATCTACAACATACACAAAAATCATAAATATTACTTCTGTTCTGAACATCTTTTTTTTTATTATTATTATATACAGGGTGTTCATTCTCAACAATTTCCAATGGTTAATTCTGAAACCGTTAGACTTAGACACATAGTTCAAATAGCAAAAATATATGAAATGAAGTAATGAAATATTCTAAAAGTTCTTTGAGTCAACAAGAACAATTCTGTAAATAATACGGAATATTAATTCTTATACGGTTCCCCGATCCTACGAGTAAAATTAGTAAAATTATTCTACTCTATGAAGTAAAATGAAAACTGACCTTCTAATAGCTTTTTAATTTCTTCCATCTTTACAAGAAAAAAGTATTGGATTCATGAAAATCTTCAAATTTCAGTTTTTGTCGGATTTTCACGTTTTAGGTATCAGAGATACGAAAAAGCATGTTTTTCAAGAAATGTATGTCCGTGAGCCTGTGAGTCTGTGTGTGTATATGTGACATAAATTTTGTGGGTGAATATTGCCTGAAGAAAAAATGCACAAAATTTAATAAAAATTTAGGTACTACTAGGTTATCCCGTCGACCAAAAAATTATCGCCAAACTATAAGATTAAATGCCAATAATGGATGATCGTGAATGTCACATTCAATGACATTAAATACGATTCATGTATTTAAAATGTCATTAAGTGATTTTTATTTCGACTTTTTATTAATATTTTTATTAATATTCTACTAATTATTATTTTTTTTTGTTATTTAAAATAAAAATTATGTCAATGGGCATAATTTGGCTATTAGTTTGGCGATTTGTATAATTTGGCGAAATCGGTCGACGGGATAACAGAGTAGTACCAAAATTTATATTCAGTTACATTCTGATATAAGTAAGTGCTGATTAGTTTTTTGGTGTATATCGTTCAACAGCTGCCACTGCTATTCAGCATTTTTCATGATTTCCACAATAATTATACCCCAAGTACTAATGTGCGTATTTTCATCAAACTTGAAATTGAGTTATTCGTTAATATGAGTTGGTGTAAATCGGCCAACAGTAGCACGTTAACATGTATGTTTATTAGAATTTTCATATTTTCCGAAAACCATTCCTCGAAAATAGGCAAGCAACTAAAACGATTTATGATATTTTGAATTTTACGAATTTCCAGTGATTTGTAGCTTTATAACAAACGAATATAATAAAATAAAATATTCTTTATACAAAAAGTTTAACTCTTTCACGTTTAGACTCCATATCTTTTACTCAAGTAAACAATTTATTTGGAAAAATGTCATGTAGTTTTATTTTACTACGAAACATTCTGTAATAGTTTCTTATGTAACACACAAGATGTTTTATTTATGTTAAAACTTTTTGTATACTTCTTTATGTAGTTCCAAGAATTTATCAATTGCACTAACTTTTCTTTGATTTATTCTTTTATCCCGTAACATTTCAACAAAATAATTCAATTAATCCCTCGATAGATTTTGTTTATTTTCCTTTTATCGCAAAATCGCATTAAAACATAGTCATTACTTAATATATTCGTAAGCATTTGTTTTAGTTTTATGGTTGAAGATTTTATGCTCTAAAAATAAGATTTTTAGCTTCAAAGTAGATTTTTTCTAACTCATCCCTTTGAATCACCATTTTTTACATCTGAAAAAAAAATATTATTTCTGTTCTGAAAATCTTTTTTTCTGAAATTATATACAGGGTGTTCATTCTCAACAAAGTCCTATGGTTTGGTTAATTCCGAAACCGTTAGGCGTAGACATATAGTTCAAATTGCAAAAATGTTTGATATGAAGTCAAGAAGTATTCTAAAAGTTCTTTGGGTCAAAAAAGAACATTTTTTACGGAATTTAATTCTTATACGGTTCCTCGATACCATGAGTTACATTTAGTAAAATTATCCTACGCTGAAAAGTATAATGAAAGCTGGCCGAGTGATAGCTTTATACTTTCTTCTATCTTTACAAGAAAAAAGTATTGGATTCATGGAAATTGTTTAATTCCTGTTTTTGGCGGATTTACTTGTTTTAGGGGTCAGAGCTACCAAAAAGTATGTTTTTCACAAAATGTATGTCTATTAGTCTCTGACCCTGTCTGTCTGTAAGTAACACAAATTTTGTGGGCGTACTATCTGAAGAACAAATGCGCGAAATTTAATAAAAATTTGTATTCAGATCGATCGTGATATCAGCTTGTGACAACTTTTTGATTTAAATCATTAAATAGTTGCGCTGCTATGCGGCATTTTTCACGATTTCTTCAATAACTTTATCTCAAGTACTAAAACTCGCATTTTTATCAAACTTCAGATTCAGTTAGTCCTTAATATGATTTGGTGTTTTTACATTATGGTGTAAATCGCTCAACAGGTGGCACAGCTAACATATGTGTTTAGTAAAGTTTTCATATTTACCAAAAGATGTACTCACAGGAAGCACGTACAGGAATGCAAACGCTGCGACAGTAGTGACCGATTGGTACCACTTAATTTTAAGAGTATTTCTTGCTTTATTTCATGACAAAATCTCTGAGATTTAATAAACCAAACGATACTTGTAAATTTTAGTGGTTAAAATCACAACATTTTTGGAGCACCGCTTGCATCCCTGCACGTACCTTAAATGATTTATGATGTTTTGAATTCTGCGAATTTCCAGTGTTTTGTGGCTTTATAACGGACGAATGCAATAAAATAAAAAATAAAAAATCTTTATACAAAAAGTTTCACTCTATCACTTTTAGACCCCATATCTTTTATTTATGTAAGCGATTTATTTGGAAAAATGTCATGTAATTTTATCTTGCTACCAGACATTTTGTGCTAATTTCTTATAGAACACACAAGATGTTTTACTTACGTTAAAACTTTCCCTGTACTTCTTATGTAGTTCCGAGAATTTATCTAATTGCACTAACTTTCCTTGGATTTAATCTTTTATCCCGTAACATTTCAACAAAATAATTCAATTAATCCCTCCATAGATTTTGTTTATTTTCTTTCATCGCAATATCACATTAAAACATAGATATTACATAATATATTCGTAAACATTTATATTGCTTTTATGATTGAAGATTTTATACTGTAAGAATAAGATTTTCAACTTCAAAGAAGATATTTTGTAACTCATACCTTTGTATCATCATTTTTCACATCTACAACATACACAAAAATCATAAATATTACTTCTGTTCTGAACATCTTTTTTTATTATTATTATTATTATTATTATTATTATTATATACAGGGTGTTCATTCTCAACAATTTCCAATGGTTAACTCCGAAACCGTTAGACTTAGACATATAGTTCAAATAGCAAAAATATATGAAATGAAGTAATGAAATATTCTAAAAGTTCTTTGAGTCAACAAGAACAATTCTGTAAATAATACGGAATATTAATTCTTATACGATTCCCCGATCCTACGAGTAAAATTAGTAAAATTAGTAATAATTAGTAAAATTATTCTACTCTATGAAGTAAAATGAAAACTGACCTTCTAATAGCTTTTTAATTTCTTCCATCTTTACAAGAAAAAAGTATTGGATTCATGAAAATCTTCAAATTTTAGTTTTTGACGGATTTTCACGTTTTAGGTATCAGAGATACGAAAAAGCATGTTTTTCAAGAAATGTATGTCCGTGAGCCTGTGAGTCTGTGTGTGTGTATGTGACATAAATTTTGTGGGTGAATATTGCCTGAAGAAAAAATGCACAAAATTTAATAAAAATTTAGGTACTACTAGGTTATCCCGTCGACCAAAAAATTATCGCACAAACTATAAGATTAAATGCCAATAATGGATGATCGTGAATGTCACATTCAGTGACATTAAATACGATTCATGTATTTAAAATGTCATTAAGTGATTTTTATTTCGACTTTTTATTAATATTTTTATTAATATTCTACTAATTATTATTTTTTTTGTTATTTAAAATAAAAATTATGTCAATGGGCATAATTTGGCTATTAGTTTGGCGATTTGTATAATTTGGCGAAATCGGTCGACGGGATAACAGAGTAGTACCAAAATTTATATTCAGTTAGATTCTGATATAAGTAAGTGCTGATTAGTTTTTTGGTGTATATCGTTCAACAGCTGCCACTGCTATTCAGCATTTTTCATGATTTCCACAATAATTATACCCCAAGTACTAATGTGCGTATTTTCATCAAACTTGAAATTGAGTTTTTCGTTAATATGAGTTGGTGTAAATCGGCCAACAGTAGCACGCTAACATGTATGTTTATTAGAATTTTCATATTTGCCGAAAAACATTCCTCGAAAATAAGCAAGCAACTAAAACGATTTATGATATTTTGAATTTTACGAATTTCCAGTGATTTGTAGCTTTATAGCAAACGAATATAATAAAATAAAATATTCTTTATACAAAAAATTTAACTCTTTCACTTTTAGACTCCATATCTTTTACTCAAGTAAACAATTTATTTGGAAAAGTGTCATGTAGTTTTATTTTACTACGAAACATTCTGTAATAGTTTCTTATGTAACACACAAAATGTTTTATTTACGTTAAAACTTTTTGTATACTTCTTTATGTAGTTCCAAGAATTTATCAATTGCACTAACTTTTCTTTGATTTATTCTTTTATCCCGTAACATTTCAACAAAATAATTCAATTAATCCCTCGATAGATTTTGTTTATTTTCCTTTTATCGCAAAATCGCATTAAAACGTAGTCATTACTTAATAGATTCGTAAGCATTTGTTTTAGTTTTATGGTTGAAGATTTTATGCTCTAAAAATAAGATTTTTAGCTTCAAAGTAAATTTTTTCTAACTCATCCCTTTGTATCGCCATTTTTTACATCTGAAAAAAAAAATATTATTTCTGTTCTGAAAATCTTTTTTTCTGAAATTATATACAGGGTGTTCATTCTCAACAATGTCCTATGGTTTGGTTAATTCCGAAACCGTTAGGCGTAGACGTATAGTTCAAATTGCAAAAATGTTTGATATGAATAAGTCAAGAAGTATTCTAAAAGTTCTTTGGGTCAAAAAAGAACATTTTTTACGGAATTTAATTCTTATACGATTCCTCGAAACCATGAGTTACATTTAGTAAAATTATCCTACGCTGAAAAGTATTATGAAAGCTGGCCGAGTGATAGCTTTTTACTTTCTTCTATCTTTACAAGAAAAAAGTATTGGATTCATGGAAATTTTTTAATTCCTGTTTTTGGCGGATTTACTTGTTTGAGGGGTCAGAGCTACCAAAAAGTATGTTTTTCACAAAATGTATGTCTATTAGTCTGTGACCCTGTCTGTCTGTAAGTAACACAAATTTTGTAGGCGTACTATCTGAAGAACAAATGCGCGAAATTTAATAAAAATTTGTATTCAGATCGATCGTGATATCAGCTTGTGACAACTTTTTGATTTAAATCATTAAACAATTGCGCTGCTATGCGGCATTTTTCACGATTTCTTCAATAACTTTATCTCAAGTACTAAAACTCGCATTTTTATCAAACTTCAGATTCAGTCAGTCCTTAATATGATTTGGTGTTTTTACATTATGGTGTAAATCGCTCAACAGGTGGCACAGCTAACATATGTGTTTAGTAAAGTTTTCATATTTACCAAAAGATGTATTCAAAGGAAGCACGTACAGGAATGCAAGCGCTGCGCCAGTAGTGACCGATTGGTACCACTTAATTTCAAGAGTATTTCTTGCTTTATTTCATGACAAAATCTCTGAGATTTAATAAACCAAACGATACTTGTAAATTTTAGTGGTTAAAATCACAACATTTTTGGCGCACCGCTTGCATCCCTGCACGTACCTTAAATGATTTATGATGTTTTGAATTCTACGAATTTCCAGTGTTTTGTGGCTTTATAACGGACGAATGCAATAAAATAAAAAAAAATCTTTATACAAAAAGTTTAACTCTATCATTTTTAGACCTAATATCTTTTATTTTTTTAAGCAATTTCTTTGGAAAAATGTCATGAAATTTTATTTTGCTACCAAACATTTTGTACTAATTTCTTATGTAACACACAAGATGTTTTATTTACCTTAAAACTTTTCATGTACTTCTTTTTGTAGTTCCAAGAATCTATCTAATTGCACTAAATTTTTCTTTGATTTAATCTTTTATCCCGTAACCTTTCAACAAAATAATTTAATTAATCCCTCGATAGATTTTGCTTATTTTCCTTTAATCACAAAATCACATTATAACATAGACAGTATTTACTATCTTCAAAAAACTTTTGTATTACTTTTATCTTAGAGCATTTTATGCTATAGAAATATGATTTTTCAGTTTCAAAGTAGGTTTTTCGTAATTTAACCTTTTGTATCACCGTTTTGTGCATCTGCATCATACACAAAAAGCATATGTATTATTTATATTCTGATCATTTTCTTTCGAAAATAACATACAGGGTATTCAAGTTCCCTCTCAAAAATGTCCAATGGCTAGTTCCCAAACCGTTAGGCGTTGACATACAGTTCAAGATTCAAGAATGTTTTAAATGAAGTCAAGAAGTATTTTAAAAGTAATTTGGGTCAATAAAATCATTTATTTATAAAGCATGAAAGTTAAATTTTTGTACGGTCTCCCGAAGAGGGTGGCTAGTTGTCAGGGAAAAAACAGCAAAAAAAGTGGAAACTGACAGTATTTTCTTATAGATTTTTTTTCCAGTAATATAAAGGGATTAAAGAATGAGAATTTCTTTTTAACTAAATGCTGATATTTAACATTTTTTTTTTAATATGTTAACTTTTTCTTACTGTATTTTTTACTGTTTGTACCTTGACCATCCACCACCCTGTATAAGGTATATTTAGTAAAATTATTCCACGCAAATAAGCAAAATTGAAACTGACCGAGTAAAAGTTTTTAAAAGTTAAAACACCTTTTTTTTTTTTTTTTTTTTTTTTTTTTTTTTTTTTTTTTTTTGCCAAATAACGATTATTTATAAATTTGTTAGAAATATATGTAATTCTAAGACATAATAAAAAGTGGTAGTTCAGAGTATAATTAACATTACATTTTGAATTGTAAATCTGTTTCTATTCTGATATATTAAACAAAAAAATATTTCTTGTACTAAAAATATAAATAAGCATAACTAAATTTCCAATTAATTTTCAGCAGTGAAATTATTGAACATTAAACAAGAGATTTTTTTTCTTTACATAGGTAACTAAGTAAGTTAACAATGGAGAAAAATTCACAAATTATAATATTCTAAAAATATAAGTTAAGAAATAACAGAATTTTTGTTAAAGAATATGTTGAAAAGCAGTCGTCTAAATTCTTTACAAAATGATACAGATTTTGTAATAGTATTAGATTATCTATTATACGAGGGAGAGTCCAAAAATAAGTTTCCCCTGGCGACTGTGGACAGAGGTGTATGCAAGACAAAACATATAATGAAACATTAACCCCCTGACTGCCCAGCCAAAGGGTAATAATGTAATGTTGTTTTCTCTGTAATGTAATAAAAATATTAAAAAAAGATGTTTTTTCCAACCTGATACAAAATATGTTATTATATATAGGTGTATAATCTTTGAGAGTATTAATCCTAATTTAATTTTTCAAAACTGGGTTTTATTTATAGAATTGTATTAATTTAAATATTGCTTATGTTGCAGTGAAACCTGCAGCTTTGTGTGCGAAAAAATCCGGTAGCGACAGTCAGTAGGTTAAATTTAAGACGTAACTTTACTTTTCTACCTAAGTGCCAAGTGAGTTTTGAGACATTTGCCATACCCCTTTATAAGTTTCAAAAGAATCTTCCGGAAAAAAAAAAATCAGTGCTTTGTTCACTAAACAAGCGTTGAACCGCTTGTGGGATTTCGGCATTGCTTTCAAAGCTTCAGTCAAGCATTGCTTTTGTCTGTAATAGTCGTGCACGCCCGTCCAGGTCTCGGTCTGTCCAACAATTGTTGATGCCTCTCTGTGGAAGTCTATAGGTCAGATGCGATGTCGAAACGAAAGATGCGGAGATAGCGCCGCCAATTCAGTGAGGGGCATCATCAAGTGTATAATAACATAACTATATATTTAAAAAGTGTTGAATTCAGATACACTTCTCAGAGAAGCTTTAGTGCTTAGGACCACATTGCTTTCGCTACTGCATGCACATTAATGTGTATAATACGAGATATTTTTAAGGAAAATTTCGAATATCGAATTTCTAATTTACAAGATTATTACCAAACTAAATAATAAGAGGGTTTCGTCATACACGTTGTCGATTTAATTTCTGATATTGATAAATGTTGAAATTTAAATTCTGACTAACGTTTCTAAGAAAACTTTTCAAAACTTTGTTAGAATTTTTCTAGTTATAAAATTTGGATAAAAACGTTCTGCTTGAAACTTAAATAACTAAAAGTAATGCCCATCTTACTAATCACAGAAACTTTATCTACAGACTTTGCACACAGAATAATACGTATTTTATTGACTATTTCATAAATCTATAGCTATAAATCATTTGAACTCAATACTCTTCATTGTAGAAACAGGTTTCATTTCGAAACAAAGTACATCAACTTGAATCACTATTGAGATTCCTTTATCAATTAACCCGCGCGAAATAAAATCCTCTTTACAAAAGAGGATGACAACTCAAGCGAAGTTAAGTATATCATGTAATATCTCGAGTTTCGCATGACAAGTATGAGATACTTCAAACGGAAATTGTTCCCTAAAAAATAAAAAATATCCAAATAGGATGTTTGTATATAAAGAATTATTTAAATTTGTAGTATAAAAAAAAGAATACTACCCAGTTAAACTGAGGGCATTGAGCTCACAGGCTACGCATACTAATTGCACATTGCAGCCTTATATTTTGAAGGGTTATTTCCGATCGAAAAAAAATCAAAGGAGGGGAAACAGCTCCCTCTTTCTCCCTTTTATACTTAATCATTGAACCCCCTAAACTAATCAGGAAGATGCTTTATCATATAAAATATCTATATCCAAAATTCAGAGCAAATCGGAAAATCCTTAATAAAAACCCATTTATATAATTTAAGAGGAGTTAACCCCCTCTCTTTTATACTTAACCATTAAACTTCCAAAACTATTCAGAGATTTGAACGAAATCTGATTATTCTGCATGAAAAACCCCTTTATATCAATTAAGGGGAGGGGCATTAGAAGCCCCGTTCCCCCTGTTTACACTTATACAATGAACACCTAATACCAATCACTGAGGCGCCTCATTAGAATGATCTTATACCTAAATTTTGAACGAAAACTAATAATTCTGAATGAAAAACCCATTTATATCAATTAAGGGTAGGGGCATGAGCCCCCCGTTCCCCCTCTTATACTTATCGAATGAACTCCAAAAACTAATCAGGGAAGCGCCTTATCAGGATACACCTGTACACAAAATTTCTAGTGGATAGGATACTTTTACAGGGCTCCCAAATGGTCCGCGAAGTGAACATCAATATTTTTTAACAGAAAATTTCGTGATATGTTTCTACTGAATACGCGCCTGAATTTACTTCGAAAGGTGGTTTCTTGGCACTTCGCAAGAAAAATCTAAAAGGGAATTTTCTCTAAGAAAATTCTGATGTTCAGTTGGCGGACCATCTGGGAGCCCAGCTTTTATCATGAGTTATCGCGTTACGTACGTACGAACGTACGAAGTTACATACAGAACGGGCGGGCGCATAAGCTCTCAGGCTATGATAGCCTGTGAGCTAAAAAGTTATACTTCGTACAAGAGAAAGAACGATTTTGAATATTAAGGTCTGGACGGAATTTTTCTTTGGAAACACGTGATTATAGAAAAAAATTAAGCAAATTTTCGGAAAGTAGTTTATTTATTTTCCAATGTGACAATTCGATGTCCAATAATTGAAGTGGTATCATTTTGCAAAGTAAAATATTATATAATTTTGTTCATCAGAAAAAATATTATGAAAGTGTTTTATTTCACATTGTATTTTTAACATTATCTTATATTTTTTAAAGGAAATAATATTTAAATTTCTTTTCATTTTGGAGTTAAATCTATGATAATTAGGGATTAAATTTAACAGAAATAAACACACTTATTAACAAGAAACAATATCTATTGCAATACATATTGATATCTATTAACTATATACATATTTATTAATTAGAAAAATTTAAAAATATATGTAATAGTATATGATTCCGCAGCTTTAAATTAGTATGATTTAAACTAATAAGTAAGATGCAAAAGTTTTAAATATACAGGCATTGAAACGAAAGGAAGTTTTTCTATACTTTAAGTCGATTTATATCAATAAATTAATATGTATATATATACATTAGTGTGCAAAATTTAAGAACGAGTCCCAAAATGTCAATTTTTAAGGTATTTTCAAGCGATTATTTTCACGCGAATATTCAAAAGGAAGTAATATAATTCGAATAATTACTATTCCTGCATAACAGCTAGTCCATGTAACATCTCATTCAGGTTACACGTTGTCACAACAGTCACAGTCACTAGGGCGAAACAAAAAATAGGAAATTCCATACGTCTCTTTTATGAGTCTCAAATGACTACTATATGTGACTCCAGCTGCGACTGCTGCTTTGTGAAGAGTGACCAGATGACTTTACAATGTCGTTTTATTGAGACTCTCGTGTGACTGTTATTTCGAGGCTCAATTTCAAAGTCATTGTGAATGTTGCATTATTATAAATAACCAAATAATGACACATTAAAGTCACATGGTGACTTTCCGTCACAAGACTTTGTCAAAAGGTGACAGATACCCTACTGTGAAGTAACCACTGTGAAAAATGGTGAAAAGTCACCATGTGACTTTAATTGGACATTATATGGTAATTTATCATAATGCAACGTTCACAATGACTTTGAAATTGAGACTCTAGATGAGAGTTCACACGAGAGACTTAATGAAACGACATTGTAAAGTCATCTGGTGACTCGCAACAAAGAAGCAGTCGCAGTGACCTGTCAGTGGAGTCACATATAGCAGTCGTTTGGGACTCATAAAAGAGATGTATGGAATTTAATATTTTCTGTTTCGCCGTAGTGACTGTGACTCTTGTGACCATGTATGAACTGAATGAGATGTTATATGGACTAACTGTTATGCAGGGTTAGTAATTATTCGAATCATATTACTTCCTTTTGAATATTCACGTGAAAATTATTGCTTCAAAATTCCTTGAAAAATGGCATTTAGGGACTCGTCCTTAAATTTTGCACACCAGTGTATATACGTATATATACATTTTTATTTATAAATCAACGACGTCTTCGTTAAACAAACCTACTGTTCATTTGAATAAATTCGCCTGAAGAGAGTTTGGTAAAATGTCTCTTCACTTCAAAGATCGCCATAAATCACTGAGAAAATAAGTTTCTCTTCGATTTAAAATCGAACTCTTTGAATCATTTTTGAACTTACTTCCTCATGAAATTACCGATGCGAATTGAAGTGAAAGCAGATGACAACTCAAGCGAATTTAAATGCATCAAGTAATACACCGATCTTCGAAAGGAAAGTATATTTCAAAAGAAATAGTTTCTAAAATATAAAAAATATGTAAAACAGAATGTTAGCATAATGTATGATTTCAGTTTGTAAGTAGGAATTTTTTCACTTCAAAGAAAAGAAAGGGGGTTTTAAACATTAAAATCTAGATTTTTTTTTTTTTTGAGGAAATTTTGGATGATTAAAAAAATGAAATTAACTTTCAGAGAATATCTTATTTCAGTTCATGTATAATAATTCAAGATGCATTAATTGAAATGGTATTGTTCGACTTCTTTTCCAAAAAAAAAAAAAAAATCCCTGTTGGCATGGCCTGTAGGCGGAGGTAGATTTTGAAGAGTGCTCTTTTCAAGAACAAAAAATAAAGTATAATCAGAGATAAACGCAATTTAACAACTTTATTTGGCGTCTTTTGAAAAGTTTTAATTTCATTTTCCCTGTAACAACTGTTTTTTAATATTAGAATCATCTTAAGCGATATTTGGCTGAAACGCACATTTTTACGGCATATTTTGAAATATATTCTGACTTTATTAAAAAATTGACCAATACAGCACATTATATAATTCCTAAATAAGAAAAAAACTGTATATTGAATGCCTATAAGAGAAAAATTGAATTTAAAAAAGATTCATAAAATAAGCAATTTGTCATTTGAATACATCCTCAATTCTTCAATCACGATCGCTTTGGGAAATTTTGTTCGAAATGCCCCGTTTGACAGCTTTTTTTAAAAACATATTCTACTTTTATCAAAACACTGATCAATACGGCACATTATACAGCTCTTAAATAAGAGATCACGTCAAATGGATGCGTTTGAGAGCTAAATGGATTTAAAAATGAGTCAGAAAAATCAATTTGTTATTTGAATGCTTCCTCAATTTTTTAATCATGATCACTTAGACAAATTCTTATTTATTTTAATTAAGAAGTTATGGCTTTTTTTCGGTTTTCACAAAAACCCTCCCTACCCCCCCCCCCTTTGATTCGATTTGGCCCGTTAACGATATTGACCAAGATTTTATATCCCTTGATTTTATGTATCGATTTGGAGGAGATTTGAGCAGAATAATAGAAGTTAACCTATCCATGAAAAAGATATATGTTTATATATATATAAACTTTCTTACTGATGGTAGATTTGGGTTCTCGGAGTCATGATCAGCGTAGATCTGTTAAAAGTTTTCAGAAATTCCAACATAGGAGCGACCGCAATAGCTAGTATTTCAAACAAAATCTACCTAATAAAATATTGTAATATATCGTAATATACATGATGTAATTAATATGAATATGCATGTATTACGTATACAAGATATTTCAAACTTACAGACAGACATTTTGTAAAAAGTATTTTTGGTATCTCTTACCCCTAAAATACGTAAATCCACCGAAAACCGGAAATCGGAAAATTTCAAGAATCCAATAATTTTTTCTTATAAAGATAGAAGAAAGTAAAAACATTAAAGTATATTGAATAGATTCTATACTAATAAAATCCGTGCGCCTCTGTCTGTCTGTCTGTCTGCTTGAAGCCGATTACAGTTCGCAACGCGGGCGAGTTGGAAGTCGCAAGAGGTGTCTTTCGATTGGAAATATTCCGGGGAAGTCATTTCGAGCATTTTCGAGACCGTGGGACCAAAATTAAAAAAGTTATGAATTAAAAACCCCTTGGGAATCGGAACGAAAAATGTCTCAAATCCCAAACGGCGCTCAAACGGAGCTCCGAGGCAGAACACTGCGCTACCTTGCGGTGAAGAACCTGAACTTTTCCCCTTTGGCTAAAAGAAGAAACAGCCGAAAACCGCTTTTTCTACCGGCGCTAATTGCGTTTTTTTTAAAGCTATTGCATAGCTTTTATCGCGGGCTTTGAGCGCGGTGACCGAATCCAAAAATTCCGTAACGCGAAAAATCCTAACACATCGGTAACGAAAAAACCTAACACTCGACTAACGTCGTTTCCTTTCGGAAAACTTCGGAACGGTATCCTTCGGTAGACTTCGGCAGACATTGACGCGGTATTTTTTAGATATTAGAATATCAAGTCTCAAACTTATGTTTCTTTTGATCTAATTTTCATAGCGCGGCCAAAGTTTGTTTGGTAATTTATTATGAGACAGTGTTTATTTTGGTGGTCTTATTTATTTTGGTGACAAGAGACCAACCACCGTGAGGGTCGAAAAATTTAAAATGCTTATAACTCGCGATCTAACTTTCGTAGCGCGGCCAAACTTTGTTTGGTAATTTATTATGAGACATTGTTAATTTCTGGTGACAGGATACACCCCACGGTGAGGGTCGAAAAATTTAAAATGCTTATAACTCGCGATCTAATCTTCGTAGCGCGGCCAAACTTGTTTGGTAATTTATTAGGAGACAGTGTTAATGTTTGGTGACAGGAGACCCCAGACGGTGAGGATCGAAAAATTTAAAATGCTCATAACTCGCGATCTAATTTTCGTAGCGCGGCCAAATTTTGTTTGGTTATTTATTATGGGACAGTGTTGATTGTTGGTGACAGAAGACACCCCACGGTGAGGGTCGAAAAATTAAAAATGCTTATAACTCGCGATCTAATTTTGGTAGCTTGGCAAAATATTGTTTGGTAATTTATTATAAGACAGTGTTAATTTTTGGAGACAGGAGACCCCCCACGGTGAGGGTCGAAAATTTTAAAATGCTTATAACTCGCGATCTAATTTTCGTAGCGCGGCCAAATTTTATTTGGTAATTTATTATGGGACAGTGTTGATTTTTGGTGACAGGAGATCCTCCAAGGTGAGGGTCGAAAAATTTAAAATGCTTATAACTCGCGATCTAATTTTTGTAGCGCGGCCAAATTTTGTTTGGTAATTTATTATGAGGCAGTGTTAATTTTTGGGGAAATTAGACCCCCCCACGATGAGGGTCGAAAAATTTTAAATGCTTATAACTCACGATCTAATTTTCGTAGCGCGGCCAAATTTTGTTTGCTAATTTAATATGAGACTGTTAATTTTTGGTGACAGGAGAGCCCCCACGGTGAGGGTCGAAAAATTTAAAATGCTTGTAACTCACGATCTAATTTTCGTAGCGCGGCCAAATTTTGTTTGGTAATTTATTATGAGACAGTGTTAATTTTTGGTGACAGGAGACCCCCCATGGTGAGGGTCGAAAAATTTAAAATGCTTATAACTCACGATCTAATTTTCGTAGCGCGGCCAAATTTTGTTTATTCATTTATTATGAGTCAGTGTTAAGTTTTGGTGATAGGAGACCCTCACGGTGAGGGTCGAAAAATTTAAAATGCTTATAACTCGCGATCTAATTTTCGTAGCGCGGGCAAATTTTGTTTGGTAATTTTTTACGAGACATTGTTAATTGTTGGTGACAGAAGACCCCCCCCCCCCATGGTGAGGGTCGAAAAATTTAAAATGCTTATAACTCGCGATCTAATTTTCGTAGCGCGGCCAAATTTTGTTTGGTAATTTATTATGAGACATTGTTAATTTCTAGTGACAGGACACACCCCACGGTGAGGGTCGAAAAATTTGAAATGCTCATAACTCGCGATCTAATTTTCGTAGCGCGGCCAAATTTTGTTTGGTAATTTATTATGAGACATTGTTAATTGTTGGTGACAGAAGACACCCTACGGTGAGGGTCGAAAAATTAAAAATGCTTATAACTCGCGATCTAATTTTGGTAGCTTGGCAAAATATTGTTTGGTGATTTATTATGAGTCAGTGTTAAGTTTTGGTGACAGGAGACCCTCACGGTGAGGGTCGAAAAATTTAAAATGCTTATAACTCGCGATCTAATTTTCGTAGCGCGGCCAAATTTTGTTTGGTAATTTATTTTGAGACTGTTAATTTTTGGTGACAGGAGAACCCCCACGGTGAGGGTCGAAAAATTTAAAATACTTATAACTCACGATCTAATTTTCGTAGCGCGGCCAAATTTTGTTTGGTAATTTAATATGAGACTGTTAATTTTTGGTGACAGGAGACCCCCACGGTGAGGGTCGAAAAATTTGAAATGCGTATAACTCGCGATCTAATTTTCGTATCGCGGCCAAATTTTGTTTGGTAATTTATTATGAGACATTGTTAATTTCTGGTGACAGGAGACACCCCACGGTGAGGATCGAAAAATTTAAAATGATCATAACTCGCGATCTAATTTTCGTAGCGCGGCCAAATTTTGTTTGGTAATTTATTTTGAGACTGTTAATTTTTGGTGACAGGAGACCCCCCCACGGTGAGGGTCGAAAAATTTAAAATGCTTATAACTCACGATCTAATTTTCGTAGCGCGGCCAAATTTTGTTTATTCATTTATTATGAGTCAGTGTTAAGTTTTGGTGACAGGAGACCCTCACGGTGAGGGTCGAAAAATTTAAAATGCTTATAACTCACGATCTAATTTTCGTAGCGCGGCCGAATTTTGTTTGGTAATTTAATATGAGACTGTTAATTTTTGGTGACAGGAGACCCCCACGGTGAGGGTCGAAAATTTTGAAATGCGTATAACTGGCGATCTAATTTTCGTATCGCGGCCAAATTTTGTTTGGTAATTTATTATGAGACATTGTTAATTTCTGGTGACAGGAGACACCCCACGGTGAGGATCGAAAAATTTAAAATGCTCATAACTCGCGATCTAATTTTCGTAGCGCGGCCAAATTTTGTTTGGTAATTTATTATGAGACATTGTTAATTGTTGGTGACAGAAGACACCCCACGGCGAGGGTCGAAAAATTAAAAATGCTTATAACTCGCGATCTAATTTTGGTAGCTTGGCAAAATATTGTTTGGTAATTTATTATAAGACAGTGTTAATTTTTGGTAACAGGAGACCCCCACCACGGTGAGAGTCGAAAAATTTAAAATGCTTATAACTCGCGATCTAATTTTCGTAGCGCGGCCAAATTTTGTTTTGTAATTTATTATGAGATTTTGTTAATTTTTGGTGACAGGAGACCCCCACGGTGAGGGTCGAAAAATTTAAAATGTTTATAACTCGCGATCTAATTTTCGTAGCGCGGCCAAATTCTGTTTGGTAATTTTTTATGAGACAGTGTTAATTTTTGGTGACAGGAGACCCCCCCACCGTGAGGGTCGAAAATTTTAAAATGCTTATAACTCGCGATCTAATTTTCGTAGCGCGACCAAATTTTGTTTGGTAATTTATTATGCTATTGCATAGCTTTTATCGCAGGCTTTGAGCGCGGCGACCGAATTTAAGAATTCTGCAACGAGAAAAATTCCTAACAATCCGGCTAACGAAGTTTCAGTTTGGCAGACTTCGGGAAGGTATCCTTCGATAGACTTCAGCAGACATTGACGCGGTATTTTTGCATAAGTTGATAAAAAATGCTATGCAATAGCTTTACCGCGGCAGTCCCCGAGTGGCACACATATTTTTTTTTTTTTTTTTTTTTTTTTTTTTTTTTTTTGCGCTTAATTTCTTAAACCATCATGCAGACAGTTTTTAAAGTAGAAAAAACTGATTACATATTCAGAATCTGCGTAAAAATCTGCTTCTGATGAACTAAAAAATACGGAAAAATGTCTTAAGGGCGCGTAGTGCCCACCGTGCAAAACCAAATATTTTTAACGGGACTATGGGCGCGAAGCGACCATAGTTCCGATCCACAATCTTTTTTTTTTCAAGTGCACGTGGCCCACAGTGCGAAATCACATATTTTTAACGGGACCATGGCTCTTTAATTTACTTTTTTTTTGTGCTTGAGGATTCGAACACCAAGACTTGCTTATTTAATGAATTTTTTTGCTTATTATATACAGCTTAATACCGAGGTTCGTTTGGAAAAAGTGGCCCAGCTAGCGGGCGTAGCTCGCTAGTTCTTTATAGAAGATTTGCTATAAATGCAATTATTTGCTAAAATTTGACAAATTATTGACTAAGTTTAATAAGGTATTTAAAATTCCATTAAAAATTATTTGAATTTATAGTTTTATTCTCTCTTTTAACTAAAAGCATATATGTTTAGTAAAATTTTTATATTTTTCCGAAAATGTGCGTGGAAGGTAGGCACGTACCATAAACGATTTATGATATTTCAAATTCTACAAATTTCCAGCCTTTCCGGACTTTATAACGGACAAATACAATAAAATAAAACATTCTTTATATAAAAAGTTTAACTCTATCACTTTTAGACCCCATATCTTTTATTTATGTAAGCGATCTATTTGGGAAAATGTCATGTAATTTTATTTTGCTACCAGACATTTTGTGCTAGTTTTTTATGTAACACACAAGATATTTTATTTACGTTAAAACTTTTCCTGTACTTCTTTATGTAGTTCCGAGAATTTATCTAATAGTACTAACTTTCCTTGGATTTAATCTTTTATCCCGTAACCTGTCAACTAAATAATTCAATTAATCCCCCGATAGATTTCGTTTATTTTTCTCTTATTGCAAAATCGCATTAAAACATAGACATTACTTAATATCTTCGTAAGCATTTGTTTTAGTTTTATGGTTGAAGATTTTATACTCTAATAATAAGATATTTAGCTTCAAAGTAAATTTTTTGTAACTCATCCCTTTGTATTACCATTTTTTACAACTGAAGAAAAAAAATATTATTTCTGTTCTGAAAATCTTTTTTCTGAAATTATATACAGGGTGTTCATTTTCAACAATGTCCTATGGTTTGGTTAATTCCGAAACCGTTAGACGTAGACATATAGTTCAAATTGCAAAAATGTTTGATATGAAGTAAAGAAGTATTCTAAAAGTTCTTTGGGTCAAAAAAGAACATTTTTTATGGAATTTAATTCTTATACGGTTCATCGATACTGTTCCGTACCTAATAAGAAGCGCTGTATTAGAGCGCCATCTGTGAAAAAGAAGAACCGTGTGGGTTCGAGACTTTAGAACAGAGTTGTGTTTTGGTTTTGTGAGAAGTGGCGATATGAGATCGCATTATGAGTTTATGTAGTGAAATAAATAATATTTTTATGTGTGACAGTCCACTAAATGAGTGAGTTTGTGATTTCTTCAAGCTATCGTCGACATGTGGTCCAGTAGAAGCCGGAATAATTTCGCAATTTCGAAACCAATTGCCGTGGATGAGAATGCGTTTTCGTTTTTTCTTTTCTGGCATAAACAACAGATCGTTTGAATGGAACACCTGCAACATTTGAAAGAAATTAAGTAAGAGCATGAGTTTTTTTGGTTCATTTACCCCATAATATAGTAGTTTTTTATTTGTTATATATTTTATTGTTTTATTTTGAGTTAAAGTGTTAATTGTTTGGGTTTTATAAAATTGTTCTTAAAATGTTTAAAGACGCGCGTAAATCAGATTTGCTGATTGCTGCCGCGGAATTAGGAGAAAAAGTAAGCGATAAAGCTACGAAAGCAGAGTTAATTAATATTATAAAAAATACGGAGAAATTTAAAAGTGACTCTGAATTCGTAAGTAATTTAATAGACGGTATAATTGAGGAACGTAAAGAAGAATTTGAGCGGCTCGAGAAAAGTAAACAATTAGAATTGCAATTAGAGCAAATTAAATTGGAAAGAGCTAAAGCCGAATTAGAATTATCTCGTATGCAAACAAATTCTAAAACTAATGACAGCGATTCAGAAAGTAAAATTGATTCTCTGGACTCTTTAATAAAAAGTATAAAAACTCTAACAATTAGAATTCCGAGTCGCCCAGAAGGTTGGGGTCTTTTTTTTTGCTTCTTTGGAAAGATCATTTATAACAAAAAATGTACCCGATAAATTTAAAGCTGAGATTCTTTTGAATTTATTAGGGGAGAAAGCTTCAAATGTAATTTCTTACATAAGCGATAATGAGTTGGGTGATTATGATAAAGTAAAGAGAATTGTTCTTAGAGAATTTGAACCAACACCCCAATGTTGTCTTGAGCAATTCAGAAAAACTGTTAGGCAGTCGAATGAAACACATATGCAGTTTGCATCACGTTTAATAACTAGCTTTGATTATTATTTAAAATTGAGAGAAGTGTCCGATTTTGAGAAACTGAAACAATTAATTGTATCAGACAAATTATTTCAATGTTTAGATAAAGATACAGCAGCTCATATTGGTGTTAAACAAACGGATTCATGGTTCGATCCCGTGACGTTAGCGAAGGAAGCAGATTTGTTTTTTGTGTCACGCGGTAAATCATTAACTGAGAATAATAATCAAAAATCTATGAGAAATGTGTCTAAAGTATTTTTATCTGATTGTAAGAGTATAAAATGTATGCTTTGTTTTGAAAGCCACCCGATACATAAATGTAGGCGATATATGGCATTATCTGTTTCTGAAAGGATAGAGGTAATTAAGAAAAACAATTGTTGCTTTAATTGCTTAGGCAAACATTTAGTTAATAATTGTAAATCAAAATTTTCGTGCTCATTATGTAAGCGAGAAGGTAAAACCAAGAGACATCATTTTTCATTGCATTTTCCGAGAAATGAGATATTGCGCAATGCAAATGTGAATGGTGAAAATGGGGGGAAGCGCCTTTCCCCACCATAAGAGTAAGTGAATCAAATCTCTCGGCAGATTCGCCAATATTTGAACCTAATCAAAACAATAGAAATAATAATTCCGTACTTTCTACGCGAGTAATAAATCAAACAAAAACTGTTTTGTTAAGTACAGTAAATTGATTATTGAAAGATGAGGCGGGAAATTACTATAGAGTACGTGCGGTTTTGGATCAAGGGGCAATGAATAATTTTATGACGGTAGATTGTGCAAATAGCCTCAAATTAAAAAAGGAGAGAACTAATTTGGCAGTTTGTGGTATCGGTGATACATTCACAAAAATTAAATCTGTTGTTACCGCGACAATTTCAAATTTAGAAAGAAATTTTGAAAGAGAGTTGGATTTTTTGATTGTATCTAAAATTACGGATTTCATGCCATCAAAAATGTTTAATATTAATGTGCCAGAGTTAAAATATGTAAAACTAGCGGATGAAGACTTTAACAAACCAGGTCGCATAGATTTACTTTTAAGTGCTGAGATATTTTATGAACTGTTACGGCCAGGTCAAATTTGTCCGGTTAATAGTAATTGGATTTTTCAAAATACAGTTTTTGGTTATGTAGCAAGCGGAAGTGTTCCCATTCCAAGTCAGGGGAGGGTACACTGTGGTTTCATTCAGGACAATGCTCTTTTAAACGAAACCATAGAGAAATTTTGGAAACCAGAAGATGTTGAGATTGAGGTACCCAAAAATAAAGAAGCAATAATTTGCGAAGAACACTTTGAGAAAAATGTTAAAAGAGATAGTACAGGGAGATATATTGTTAAAATGCCGTTGAAAGAGGATCCGCTTTGCTTAGGAAAATCCAGAGATATTGCCCTTAAAAAGTTAAATTCGCTGTGGAATCGATTCTTAAAAGAACCTGAATATTTAACATTATATAGAGAATTTTTACGCGAATATGAAAGGTTGGGTCACATGACAGAGATTTCGGAAAGGGGGGAAGAAGTAGGAACGTATTATATACCGCATTTAGGAGTCTATCGCCCTGATAAGAGTACAACGAAACTTCGTGTAGTTTTTAACGCGTCTTCGAAAACAACCTTAGGAAACTCTCTTAATTCCTTACAGTATAACGGTGGGGTTATTCAGGAAGACCTTTTTAAAATAATGACAAGATTTCGTAAACATATTTATGCATTCGTAGCGGACATTAAACAAATGTATAGAATGATTTTAATTGATCCGAGTCAAACTAAACTTCAGAGAATTCTTTGGAAGGAGGGGGTGAATGAACCAGTTAAGACTTATGAGCTGAAAACTCTTACATATGGAACAGTGAGCGCCCCATATTTAGCTACTAGGGTTTTGCTTCAACTATCGATAGACGAGCAAAACAACTTTCCCTTAGCATCCCCAGTTTTAGAAAGAGATTTTTACATGGATGATGTGTTGAGCGGCGCAGCCACTCTAACCGAAGCTAAAGAGCTGCAGTCAGAGTTAGTAGAGGCTCTCAAGAGTGCAGGAATGCATCTGCACAAGTGGCATAGTAATAATTTAGAGTTAAAAACAGAACCTGACAGTGATTATAATTTTAGAGAAGAGACAAAAACGCTTGGTGTGATGTGGAATCCTAGTAGTGACAGCTTTACCTTTCAAATACAAGTAGAAAGTGTAGTTTCGCCAACGAAAAGAAACGTACTTTCAACAATCGCAAGAATTTTCGATCCACTCGGCCTCTTAGGGCCTGTTGTTACTAAAGCTAAAATTCTCATGCAAAACCTGTGGTGTTTGAATCTAAATTGGAGTGATCCACTTCCTGAAAGAGAAGCACAAGAATGGCAAAGCTTTATCGAGTCCCTGCCAGTGGTGAACAATGTGAGTGTTAAGAGGTGCATTCTAATTGAGAAACCTGTTAAGATCGAGCTTCATGGTTTTTCTGATGCATCCGAATCTGCTTATGGCTGTGTTATTTATTGCAAATCAACGTCAAGTGATGGAGCCTTTAAAGTAAATTTGGTTTGCAGCAAATCCCGAATAGCACCCCTTAAGCGTCTTACTATTCCAAGATTGGAGCTTTCTGCAGCCGTTCTCTTAGCAAAATTGATATCCAAAGTGAAAAGTGCCTTACAACTAGAGACTGCTGACATTTATTTATGGAGCGATTCGATGATCGTACTTTCCTGGTTACGAAAAGAACCATATCTTATGAAAACTTTCGTTGCCAACCGTGTAGCGGCAATACAGGACTTGACAAAAGTTCAACAGTGGCGTCATGTGTCTTCTGAGAACAATCCAGCAGATCTAATTTCGAGAGGAATGGATCCTGAGAAACTGGTTAAAAATGAACTGTGGTTCAAAGGTCCGAAGTTTTTGACTCAACGGGATTATCCTAATCGTAAAATTCCTACGTCCATCAATAGAGACGAATTTTCACAAGAACTAAAAAATTTAGATCAAGACTTATCTGTTTTTTGTGTAGCTTCCAATCCTTTTATTGAAGTGTTATTTAATATTACTAATTGTTATACTAAACTATTGCATGTTCTAAGTTATCTTTTCAGGTTTATTCACAATTTGAAGAATCCAACAGAAAAGAGGTTGGGTCCTTTGACAACTCAAGAAATATTAAAAAGTGAGATATTTATTATTAAAGAGGTCCAAAACAACGAGTTTTCTGAGGAAATTAAGTGCTTAATGCACCAAAAGAATGTACCAGATAAAAGTAAGATAAAATGTTTAAATCCTTTTTTAGATAGGGATGGAATAATAAGGGTAAATGGTAGAATAAAAAATTCTGATTTAAGTTTCAACAGTAAGTTTCCAATTATTCTACCTAAGAGTCATAAATTAACTAAGTTAATTTTAGAGGCATATCACAAGAGATATTTTCATTTAGGCCCTACTGCCCTATTACATTACGCAAGACAAAAGTTTTGGCCCGTTCAGGGTAAAGCAGCATGTAGAAAAGTCGTGCATGATTGCATTAAATGTTTTAGGTGTAAACCTGTAGGTGTTGAACAGTTAATGGGTGATTTACCAAAAGAGAGGGTAACTCCTGATTTTCCATTTAATTGTTCAGGGGTGGTTTTTGTGGGCCATTCCTTATTAAGTATAGAAATCAAAGAAAAGGAATTTTCCACAAAATATATGTGTGCATATTTGTATGCTTAGTCACAAAAGCCATTCATCTTGAAATTGTAACAGATTTAACATCGGAAGCCTTTGTGGCATGTTTAAAGAGATTTGTGGCTCGCAGAGGTTTGTGTTCGAAATTATATTCGGACAATGCCACAAACTTTATAGGAGCTAATAAAGAGCTTTCTAAATTACATAACTTAGTTTTAAATCTAGATGAGAGACTTTCAAATTATTTTTCAACTGAGGGAATTGACTGGAATTTCCTTCCTCCAAGAGCACCTAATTTTGGTGTCTCTGGGAAAGTGGTGTAAAGGCGTTTAAATATCATTTAAAAGAGTTTTAGGTGATTCTAGGTTGACATATGAAGAATTCTTGACGGTTATTACTCAAATAGAAGGAATTTTAAATTCCAGACCACTTGTACCTCTGTCATCAGATACTGATGTGTATGATGTGTTAACCCCTGCCCATTTCCTAATTGGCAGACCCTTAAATGCCATTGTTGAGCCAAATTTAACAGAGATTAAAGACAATCGGTTGTCTAACTGGAAAAAACTAACAAAAATAATTCAAATTTTTTGGAAGAAATGGCATATTCAGTATCTTAACAATTTGCAACAGAGGTCCAAGTGGATGGTAGAAAAAGATAATGTAAAAGTTAATGAGTTAGTGCTTCTTAAAGATGAAAATCTACCCCCTCAAAAATGGGCATTGGGTAGAATAATAGATGTTTATTTTGGTGAAGATAAACGGGTCAGAGTTGTTAAAATAAAAACTCAATCTGGAGTTTATAAAATACCAATATCAAAAATTTGTATTTTGCCTCTTAATCTGTAATCTTGTATATATTTTCTGTGTGTTTTTCTTGTAATTATATATTTTTTGTGTTTTGATATTATCAATATATTGTTACTATTTTATATTTGCATTTGTAAAGACTGTATAATTTAATGGTTGAATGTAACCATTGCAACGTGGGGCGGAATGTTCCGTACCTAATAAGAAGCGCTGTATTAGAGCGCCATCTGAGAAAAAGAAGAACCGTGTGGGTTCGAGACTTTAGAACAGAGTTGTGTTTTGGTTTTGTGAGAAGTGGCGATATGAGATCGCATTATGAGTTTATGTAGTGAAATAAATAATATTTTTATGTGTGACAGTCCACTAAATGAGTGAGTTTGTGATTTCTTCAAGCTATTGTCGACAGATACCATGAGTTACATTTAGTAAAATTATCCTATGCTGAAATGTATAATGAAAGCTGGCCGAGTAATAGCTTTTTACTTTCTTCTATCTTTACAAGAAAAAAGTATTGGATTCATGGAAATTTTTTAATTCCTGTTTTCGGTGGATTTACTTGTTTTAGGGGTCAGAGCTACCAAAAAGCCTGTTTTTCACCAAATGTATGTCTATTAGTCTGTGACTGTCTGTCTGTAAGTAACACAAATTTTGATAGAAAAATACTTTTTTCTCTTCATTAAAAACTTTTTTTTTGTTTCCAAAATATCGCGCCAGATGGCAGCACTATGAAACTCTTATCCTGAAACAAAATAGAATTCACCAAAAACATTTTTCCACTGACGTCACATTTTCTGCAGAACTATTTTTTCCCCCTCCCGAAATGTTTCTAAGTGGACGATGTTGACTTTTTCCTGAAACTGTAAAATCGGAAGCAAACATTTTCAGCTCCGATAATATTTCTTTTTAAAGAATTTTAAGATTCAACATTTAAGACTCTTCTTATTTTTGTATTTACGTATACTGTGCTGTGTTTTTTTTTTATTTGTGTTATTAAAGAAGACATCTTTCCCAAAACGGAAGTGTACATCCTAATTGTTCTAAAGAACACATCGAACATAATAATAATTTACTATTCTTTCAGCCACATTGAAGATTGCCCTGAGCAAAATAAGAAAATTATCATCCTTAAAGAAGACGCCTAGCAAGGCATAAATTTATGTATTTTTATTGAAATATCATTTAACTGAAACAGAACTCGCCCTTCAGATTATGATTCTGAAATGTTCTTCTCTGAAATGTTCTTAATTATCTAAGTAAAAAAAAAAAAAAAACTTGCCCATGATTCTATTATTTGAAAGTAATAAACTATAAACACTTTTGAAAATATATATAATTACGATTGTTGAATAAATGATTGATGTTGATTTGAATTAATATAATGGCTACAAGAGATATAGCCCTCATTGAAAAATTAAATGACCAAAATTACAGTAATTGGGCATTTAAGATAGAAAATCTTCTCCAGAAAGAAAATCTGTTTTCAGAAATTAAAGATCCCCCACCGGATCCCGTCACTGCACAATGGAATAAAGATAATATTAAAGCGAAATCTATTATTAATCTGTGTATAGAAGATTCACAAATTATTCATGTGAAACATTTGATAAATGCCAAAGAAATCTGGGAGGCTTTGAAAAATGTTCACTTAAGAAGTAGTCTTTCTTCCAAACTTTTTCTTTTAAGAAAACTTTACTCTTAAAAATTGAGTGAGGGGGGAGACATGATCTCCCATATCAACAACATTTTATCAATCAAAGATAAATTATTTGCTATTGTCGAGGAAATCCCTGACTCGCATATAAGTGCCCTGCTGCTATGTTCCCTCCCTAGATCTTATGACCCAATGGTTACCGCGTTAGAATCCAGCCAGACGGATCTAACTTTAAATTACGTAAAGAATAAATTGATCGATGAATATAAACATAGATGCGAAAACAGAGACGCGAGTTCCAACTCGCGAGATCCGGCTTACAAAGCAATAAATAAATCTGAGAATAGTGAAGCTGTTTCGAGCTCACGCGACTCAGCATATAAGGTAGTAAATAAAAATGCTAGAAATAAGAAATTTTGCACGTTTTGCAAACGAGACAACCATGTACGCGAAAATTGTTATCATTTAAAGAATAAAATGCAAAATGATAACCCGAGAAATAATCATAATCGAAATAAGTTTTATAATAATTCAAACTCTTTCAGAAAGAATTAAGGAAATTACAAAGGTAATCAAGGTAATGTAAGGGATACTTCCAACTTCTGTTTTAAAGGTAATGTTGACGTAGAAATAGGTACGAATAATTTTTCTACCTTAACGAATTCGGAAGAAAACATTTATAAGTTCTCCGAACAAAATTATCCCGCATGCGATTTAATGTCTGCTAATAGCGCACAAGAACTTAATGTAAATAAATTCGTTATTGATTCCGGCTGCACAAGACATGTAGCATTCGCAAAAGAAAATTTCATAAACTTTAAAACCGGAAATTTTCGTAGCATAATAATAGCGGATGGAAATAAACTAGATTCACATGGTATGGGGGATATTAAACTTTGTACAAATTCACTACATCAAATTATACTTAAAGATGTTCTTTACTGTCCTTAATTTATTATCGGTAAAGAGAGCAACAGAAAACGACTTTAAAGTCATTTTTGAAAAAGATTCTTCTAACTTTGTTAAAGACAATAACATAGTTTTAACAGCCGAGTTAAATAATAATCATATGAAATTTGTCCTAAAGATGAGTACGGATATGCTGTCAAAACACAAATGTTTTGTGATAATCCGAATTGTATTACAACTTGGCATAAACGCCTAGGACACAAAAATTTTGAATCAATCAAATATCTTGTGAATCATAAGTTAGCGGATGGTATAACTTTAAGTAAGTGTAAACATGATAATATATGTACTAAATGTATTGAAGGGAAAATGTCACAATTACCTTATCCAAAGGTAGCATCAAATAGATCTAACGAAGTCCTTTCACTAATCCATAGTGATATCTGCGGTCCCAAGAAGACGGAAACATTCTCAGGTAAAAGGTACTTTATTACTTTCATTGATGATTTTAGCAGGTTTACTATGGTTTATTTACTTTCACACAAATCGGAAGCCCTAGAAAAATTTAAAGATTTCTCTGCTCTAGTAAAAAATAAATTTGGTAAACAAATAAAAGCCTTTAGATCGGATAATGCAGGGGAATATCTTGGGGGAAATTTTGAAGATTATTTAACCCTTAACGGTATCGAACGCCAATTAAGTGTACCATTTTGCTCACCTCAAAATGGTGTTGCTGAAAGAAAAAACCGTACCCTTGTAGAAATGGCGCGCACAATGCTGTCAGACGCAAATCTACCAAAACAATTTTGGGGTGAAGCAATTCTCACTGCCACTTATTTAACAAATAGGCTGCCAACCAAAGCAAACAATAACATAACTCCATTTGAACTTTGGAATAATCGTAAACCAAATTTGTCACATATAAAAACATTTGGTTGCAAGGCATACGCCTATGTAGAAAAGCCTAAAAGGGCTAAATTCGATGAGAAAGCCATTGAAGGCATTTTCTTGGGATATGACCAAAGGAGCAAGGGATAGAGAATATACATTGGGGATAATAGAGTAACGATATCTAGATCAGTAAAATTTCTAGAAAACCTGAAAAATGACACTAAACAAGACCAAAATAACATTTCGACCCCAACCGAAGTTGTTCAAATTGAATTAAATGGTGATAAACATGACGCGGACGCAATTCCACATCAGAGTCAAATACAGCTTAGAAAATCGGGAAGAGAAAACAGGGGAGTACCTCCCGATATGTATGGAATTAGCGCAAACATGTGTCAGGTTGAGGAACCCAAAACTTGGGAAGATATAGAAAATATGAAAGACCCAAAAATTAAAAATAATTGGCTAGCAGCTACAGATGGGGAATTCAATTCACTTATGCAAAATAAAACTTGGGAATTAGTCGACCCACCTCCGGGAAAACATATTATAGGTTGTAAATGGACTTTTAAAAGAAAACGCAATGCACGCAGAGAAATAGAACGCTACAAGGCGAGACTTGTTGCGAAGGGTTATTCGCAAAAATTCGGGTGCGATTATGATGAAACTTACGCCCCTGTCGTGGCACACACCACAATAAAAAGTTTCCTAAATGCTGCTGTATATAAAAATTTAGATATAATTCATTTAGATGTAAAAACAGCATTTTTGCACGGAAACTTAGACGAGGAGGTATTCATGACACAACCCGAGGGATATATAGTAGAAGATCAAAAGTAAAAGGTGTGTAAACTAAATAAGGCTATTTATGGGCTAAAACAGGCTGCTAGAGCCTGGCACTTAAAAATTAATCAAACACTCAAAAACATGGGATTTAATCAGTGCACATCAGATTTATGCTTGTTCAAACGAAATAAAAACGGGAACTTGTCTTATATTATAGTATATGTCGACGACATTTTAGTAGCAGGAAAGAAACGGGATACAGAAGAGATATACAAAGAGTTATCAAGGGAATATGAAATAAAATCGTTAGGTAAAGTATCGCATTATTTGGGGATAAATATCAAACAAACAGAAGATGGAAGTCTAATGTTAGATCAAGAAAATAAAATTAACGAAATTGTTAGAAAATTTAACTTAGTAAATTCTAAACCAACTTATACTCCCATGAATACGGATTATTTTAATTTAGATGCTGATAGTAAACTAATGAGTAATAATACCCTTTATCGACAAGCAGTGGGGGCACTCTTATATATTTCCACCATCACTAGACCGGATATATAAGCCTGTGTGAACATATTAAAAGGTAGAAGAAATGAAAAACCACGAGAAGTTGATTGGCTAGCAGTTGAAAAGGTAATTCGCTATCTGAAAACAACTAAGGACCTTAAGCTAATAATTGATAAAAGAGCCCGTCTTAACAGCATATTGTGATGCTGATTGAGCATCAGATAAAACTGACAGGAAGTCCACTACCGGCAATATCTTCAAATTGGGCAACAACTTGTTAAGTTGGTCAAGTAGAAAACAGACCAGTGTCGCACTGTCCTCTACTGAGGCTGAATATATTTATGTCTCAAACACCTGTCAAGAAATGAAGTGGTTACTCGCATTGTTAACAGATTTGGACCTACCACAAACCTTACCGATCGCGATCTATGAAGACAGTATTCCATGCATAAAAATCTCAAAGAATGAGAAACATCTATCAAGGAGCAAACATGTAAGTGTCAAGTATTACAACGTAAAGACTATGATAGAAAACGGAACAATGTGTCTACACTATTGTCCTTCAAAGCAAATGATTGCTGACATCATGACAAAGCCCCTTGCGAAACCTCAGTTTGAAACTTTGAGATCTCAGTTGCAACTGAGGCTTGCACTTTGAAAACAAATGTGGGGGTGATAGAAAAAGACTTTTTTCTCTTCATTAAAAACTTTTTTTTTGTTTCCAAAGTATCGCGCCAGATGGCAGCACTATGAAACTCTTATCCTGAAACAAAATAGAATTCACCAAAAACATTTTTCCACTGACGTCACATTTTCTGCAGAACTGTTTTTTCCCCCTCCCGAAATGTTTCTAAGCGGACGATGTTGACTTTTTCCTAAAACTGTAAAATCGGAAGCAAACATTTTCAGCTCCGATAATATTTCTTTTTAAAGAACTTTAAGATTCAAGTTTTAAAATTCTTCTTATTTTGTATTTACGTATAATGTGCTGTGTTTTTTTTATTTGTGTTATTAAAGAAGACATCTTTCCCAAAACGGAAGTGTACATCCTAATTGTTCTAAAGAACACGTCGAACATAATAATAATTTACTATTCTTTCAGCCACATTGAAGATTGCCCTGAGTAAAATAAGAAAATTATCATCCTTAAAGAAGACGCCTAGCAAGGTAGGCATAAATTTATGTATTTTTATTGAAATATCATTTAACTGAAACAAAACTCACCCTTCAAATTTTGTGGGCGTACTATCTGAAGAACAAATGCACGAAATTTAATAAAAATTTATATTCAGATCGATCGTGATATCAGCTTGTGCTTAGTTTTTGATTTAAATCACAAAACAGTTGCGCTGCTCTGAAGCATTCTTCACGATTTCTTCAATAACTTTTTTTCAAGTATTAAAGCTCGCATTTTTATCAAACTTCAGATTCAGAACTTCTCGAACTTCTCGATATCAAACTTCTCGAAGGAAGCACGTACAGGAATGCAAGCGTTGCGCAGTAGTGACCGATTGATACCACTTAATTTTGAGAGTTTTTCTGGCTTTATTTAATGACAAAATCTCTGAGATTTAATAAAGCAAACGATACTTGTAAATTTTAGTGGTTAAAATCACAACATTTTTGGCGCAGCGCTTGCATCCCTGCACGTACCTTGATTTATGATGTTTTGAATTCTACGAATTTCCAGTGTTTTGTGGCTTTATAACGGACGAATGCAATAAAATAAAAAAAATCTTTATACAAAAAGTTTAACTCTATCATTTTTAGGCCTAATATCTTTTATTTTTGTAAGCAGTTTATTTGGAAAAATGTCACGTAATTTTATTTTGCTACCAAACATTTTGTACTAATTTCTTATGCAACACACAAGATGTTTTATTTATCTTAAAACTTTGCCTGTACTTCTTTATGTAGTTCTCAGAATCTATCTAATTGCACTAAATTTTTCTTTGATTTAATATTTTATCCCGTAACCTTTCAACAAAATAATTTAATTAATCCCTCGATAGATTTTGCTTATTTTCCTTTTATCGCAAAATCACATTAAAACATAGACAGTATTTACTATCTTCAAAAAACTTTTCTATTACTTTTATCTTAAGGCATTTTATACTATAGAAATAAGATTTTTCCGTTTCAAAGTAGGTTTTTCGTAATTTAACTCTTTGTATCATCGTTTTGCACATCTGCATCATATACAAAAAACATATATATTATTTATGGTCTGAACATCTTTCGCAAATAATATACAGGGTGTTCAAGTTCACTTTCAAAAATGTCCAATGGCTACTTCCGAAACCATTAGGCGTTGACAAATAGTTCCAGATGCAAGAATGTTTTAAATGAAGTCAAGAAGTATTTTAAAAGTAATTTGGGTCAATAAAAACATTTATTTATAAAACACGAAAGTTAAATTTTTATACGGTCTTGTGATCCTTTAACAGGTGACTAGTGATCAGAGAAAAACACAATAAAAAAGTGTAAACTAATAGCTTTTTCTTATACATAATTTTTCCAATAATATAAATGGATTAAAAAATGAGAATTTCTCTTTAACTAAATGCTGGTATTTAACATTTTTACTTTCTTCTACCGTGTGTCCCAAAAATGACTGATGGATTTTAAAATTCAGTAACTTTCAAACGGTGACAGCTATTAAAAAAGTTTTTGCAGGAGGGTTATGTATAATGACAGGAGTTTTTTTACCATAATTTTTTGTTTTAGTTCGCATCTCAAACAATAGGTGACGCTGACGGCGATTGAAGGTCAGGTGATCAGTGCTGAGCGAAGCGTTGACCTGGCCTTCAATCGCCGTCAGCGTCATCTATTGTTTGAGATGCGAACTAAAATAAAAAATTACGGTAAAAAAAACTCCTGACATTATACAAAACCCCCCTGCAAAAATTTTTTAAATAGCTGTCCCCGTTTGCAAGTTATTGAATTTTAAAATCCATCAGTCATTTTTGGGACACCCGGTATCTTGAATAGAAGAAAGTATTGCAACCGAACATTTTTTCGATTTCCGGTTTTCGACGGATTTACACATTTTAGGGGTCAGAGATTCCAAAAAACATGATTTTACAAAATATCTGTCTGTCTGTGTGTCTGTGTGTGTGTCCGTATGTCGCCATTCTACCATCAAAAAGTGTATGAAATTATGCATAGAAATGAACCAAATATTTTGTGAACTTTCTTGGCTGTGGCAAGCAGGTCTTCCTTCAATGTTGAAATATTCCACCTCAAAGGGGCACTGCAATCGCAATATTTGTGCTGTTTTCAATATTGTACCGACAAAAAGTATATAAAGCTATGCATCGAATTGAACCAAATTTTTTTTGTAAGTGTGTGACTATGGCTAGTTAGTCCTCCCTGAATTTGAAAAAAATCCGCTGGAAGGGGGCGCTGCAAACGCGATGTTTGTGCCATTTTCAATAATTTACCGATCAAAAGTATATGAAGTTATGCATCGAATTGAACCAAATTTTTTGTGTAAGTGTATGGCTAAGGCTAGTTAGTCCTAACTGAATTTGAAAAATATCCGCCGGAAGGGGGCGCTGCAATAGCGAATTTTATGCCATTTTCAACATTGCGTCACCATAAATGAATACACCAACAATAACTTGCACAGTGTGTGAAGTTTTATCTAGAACTGAACTAAATTTTTTGTATATGATTATTTTTTGGTACGACAAGTAGGTCCCCCCTGAATTTGAAGAAAAAAATCTGCCTGTCATTCTATTGTCCATCGGCTCGTGCAGAGGCGGAAATTCGTTTTTACTCCGATTAATTGACTGAAGCAGAAATTTAAGATGAAAATAAAAGTTGGTATGGTATTGAATTAAAATTATTAAAGCATTAAAATGAGAAACTTATTTTTTTAATATTATAATGTACGTATGATATAGAAGAAAGTTTTAGGATTGGCACATCCAACTAGTTTAAATATGTTACCTTTTTTTTAACTGCATTTTTTACTCTGTGTACCCTGACCATCCGTCACTCTTTATAAGTTATATTTAGTAAAAGTATTCACGCAAATAAGTAAAATTAAAACTGACTGTTTGAATTATAATTTTTAAAAGTTAAGACTTTTTTGTTTGTTATTTATTTTTATTTATTTTATTTTATTTTTTGCTGCTAAGTAAAGATAATTAATACTTACGTATTAACGCCACCGCAGAAGAGGTTGCGCTAAAGCGCCAATAAAGAACAATCTTGTTCGCACGTGCACTAAAATAATGGCGTCAAAAAAAGCAAAAAAAAATGCACTAAAACACTAAAAAATGGCATCAAAAATCAGCAAAAAAAACAAAGCAACAAAGAATCCAAAAGATAACTGCGGTGGCGTTAATACGTAAGTACCAGACAATTTATAAATTTGTTAGAAATGCAATCAATAGTCCGACATAATAAAAAGTGGTAGTTCAGAGTAAAATTAACATTACATTATAAATTATAAATCTATTTCTGCTCTGATATATTAAATACGAAAATTTCTTCTAGTACTAAAAATATAAATAAGTTTAATTATTTTCGTTTCAGCAGTGAAATTATTGAGTATTAAACAATTGAATTATTTTACATAGTTACAAACATGGTGTACACATTTTTTTACTATGTTAGTTAACAATGAGGAAATTTTCACAAATTATAATATTCTAAAAATACAAGTTAAAAATAACAGAATTTTTATTAAAGAATATTTTAAAAAGCAGCCTTTCAAAATCTTTACAAAATCATACAGATTTTTTCACTTGTAAATGATACAGATTTTGTATTAGATTATATTTGTACGAGGGAAAGCCCGAAAATAAGTTTTTCCTGGCGACTGTGGACAGAGGTTTGTATGCAAGACATAACATGTAATGTAACATTAAAGCTAAGACGTAACTTTACTTTTCTACATACAGGGTGTCCCAAAAATGACTAATGGATTTTAAAATTCAATAACTTGCAAACGGTGACAGCTATTTAAAAATTTTTTGCAGGAGGGTTATGTATAATATCAGGAGTTCTTTTATCGTAATTTTTTATTTTAGTTCCCATTTCAAACAATAGGTGGCGCTGACGGCGATTGAATGCCAGGTCGACGCTTCACTCACCACTGATCACCTGGCCTTCAATCGCCGTCAGCGCCACCTATTGTTTGAAATTCGAACTAAAATAAAAAATTACGGTAAAAAAAATCCTGACTTTATACATAACCTTCCTGCAAAATTTTTTTTAAATAGCTGTCACCCTTTGCAAGTTATTGAATTTTAAAATCCATCAATCATTTTTGGGACACCCGGTAAGTGCCAAGTGAGTTGAGACATTTGCCATGCCCCTTTATAAACTTCAAAACGGAAAAAAATCAGGGCTTTGCATACGAACGATGCGTTGAACCACTTCCAGCGTGGCGAGTGGTTAGATAAAAACACAGCCAATATAGATGATAAATACCAGTATTTTCTTAAAGAAAAATTCAGTTTATGTAATCACTTTATATTATTTGAAGTATTTTCTGTAAGAAATTACTGGTAGTTTTTCTCTTTGCTGGACTGCTTTTTTCCCGGTTTTCCCTGACCACTCGCCAACCTGGCTTGTGTGATTTCAGCATTGCTTCCAAATCCGAAGTTAAGCAATGCTTTAGTCTCTTGTAGTCGTCCAGGACGCGAAATTTTAAAATGGAGGGCCAAAATCACAGTCCGGTGAAATCCAAGCGCATTATTGGTCATTGAGCCGCGTCCTTTTCAGAGAATAATCTCTTAGCGGTAGGGAAAATGTCGCCTTACTCCTTTTCCCGAGAAAAAATCGTAGCGGCAATTTTGAAGTAAATCTGATCTGTTTTCATTTATAATCAAAATTTTTCACTCTCGTTCTATAAAATGTCATCAAAATATCTTAACTGAGTTAATTTCGATGGTTTATCGTAAATAAGAACAGACGGTAAACAATCGCTTGAAAATTACTTTACCCCTCCTTCTTTTTCAAATGGAGAAACAAATTCGTGATTTTCACCCTTTCCACACGACCAATGAGGTGTCTGGATTTTACTTGACTGTGAATTTGGCCTCCATTTTAAAATTTCGCGTCTTCGAAATTGCGCTGTCCAACACTCGTTGATGCCTCTCTGTGGAAGTCTATGGGCCAGATGTGATGTCGAAACGAAAAGTGCGGAGATAGTGCCACCAATTCAGAGAGGGACATCATCAAGTGTATAATATCCTAAATATACTTTTAAAAAATGTTGAATTCAGATACCCTAAGTTTTAGTGCTTAGGATCACATTGCATTCTGTACTGTATGCGCATTACCTTGTATAACATGAGATTTTGAAAGAAAATTTCGAATTTCTGATTTACAAAACTATTTCCAAACTAAATAATAAAGTCATACACGTTTTCGATTTAATTTTTGATATTGAGATATATTGAAATTTAAATTCTGAGTTCTCAAAGTTTCTCTGAAAACTTTTTAAAACTTTGTTAGAATTTTTCTAGTCATAAAATTTATATATAAACATTCTGCTTGAAACGTAAATTGCTAAAAGCTTCTTACTTATCACAGAATCCTTATCTACAAACTTTAAACACAGAATAGTACATATTTTATTGACTATTCCATGAATCTATAGCAATAAATCATTTGTTGTAGTACGAGACATAAAACAGGAAATTCGATTTGGATAGTTTCCAGGAAATGAAAGTTATATTGCCTTTATATATGCAAGCAGACTTAAATCGAAGAGAGAGTAAATCGATTACTTTTTCGTAGAAAAAATCCCTAAATATTTTACTGCCTTTTACAAATATAACTCTAATACACTTTTCATGTCAGTAAAAGATGAATGAGTTTTGATTGACATCTTCCATTTTTAGATTCAAAATTGTCTATTAAAATCTTAAAATTTTGTTATGTTCATGATATATTTTTATCTTTTAGTCTGGAGATAAGACAGTCTTAACCATATTCAGGTTAGAATACTGACCTTCATACGTAACAGATGTGTTATTTTTTTTCCGGCATGATTTCCAGCGGTCAGCCCGGAAGAATACATAGATCGGGAGGAACAAGCACGGACAATCAATTCATCCAGTTTACGACTGAAATTCCACAATTAGTTAACCACTTGAGGGCCCGTTGGATATATTTTATCCTGCCTAATTCAAACGAGATTTTCACCAGAAACTTTTAACGAAATTTTATTTTTTTAACTTTAGCGCCAAAATGTGGAAAAATTGCCTTTTCTTCTTTTGAAATTAAATCTTTCAATTTTTTCGGTGAGAATTCAATATTACGGAGACATTATTGCCTGTCCTTCAAGGAGTTAAAACTCCATTCGCATATCTAAACGCAGTCAGTCTGCAGAGTCATATTTTGAGTGAAAACACCTGAAAATCCAATTTTAGTGGTTAACATACAGGTTTGCCATTGTGTTTTCTGGCAGTGAAAGATATGAAGGAGGGCTGGGAACAGGAAAACACAATTTTAAAGTTACGAGTCAGTCGTTAAACTCAGGGTTTTAAGACGTTTTCAACCATGATATGCCTTGGAAGACCGATTTTTAATAGTATTCTTCGCTTTGTTAAATCTCAGAAGTTATGGTATTAAATAAGATCAGGAATATGTTTTTTTTTTTTAAATAGAGGTAGTAATCAGTCATTTGTTGCACAAATTCATCCCTGTATCCAGCTAAACATGATCATAGCAGTTTATTTTAGTGAAAGCTCTCTCATCAAAATATCAGTTTCAACATATTTAAAAAGTTCTTAAGAAGTCAGTTTGTCTGTCTGTGAGTCCATTTGTCTCAAACATGAGCGACCCATTGCGGCACGCAGCACACCACTAAAATTTTACACCAATCATCGCCTTATATAATCATCAAATTTCGATTGTTCAAGAAGTCAGGTTTTTCTAAAAAACTTAAGTGGTATCCTGCGGGCCCTGGTTTCACACCTTCGTATCTTCGTGCAATTTGATTTAAGATATTAATTATAGAGTAAGCTCTGCGTGAAAATTATTCATCCATTTAGATAAGCATGCAAAATATTTTTTTTACAGTACTGTCTAACTAATTTGTCTAACTAATTTACCCAATACCGTTTAACTAGTTTGTACAATAACTACTGGAAGTACATTTTCAGTTGCTGTACATGTTTTTAAATGCAATAATTTTTTTTACATATTTGTTTGTTATAAATAAATTCTACAAATCGCATATGCAGGACAGTACTAGAAATATGTATATTTTTTAATTTTTATTGATTATTTAGTTGAAGGGGGAATTTTGACTGTGGGGGAATCTTAACTGACCTAAATGTTTTGCGTACTACACAGTCTATAACCAGATAGCAAGCCCCTTAGCAGCAAATTTGATTTTGTTTTTTTATATTACCTTGGCACGATAAATCTGAATTGAAAAGTTTTCAGCGAATGTTCCACAAGGCAGATCATCACCAACTTGCATAAGTGGATTGTTGCGAAATTGATTTGAGACTTTTTCTAATTAACGAAATTGACGAAAGCAAAAACTCCTTCAGTTAAGAGAATAGAAAAAATTTGAGACGTCATCCTCTACACAAATTTTATTTGGATGCAACCATATTTTTTAAACACTTCTCTTATAGAATATAAGAAAAATGAAGACTGCAGTTTGCACGTTCAAATATCACCACTGTTTGTTAATGGTGATAAAAATTATACATGATTTGTTAGCAGTGTGTATGCATCAATAGACTTAAAAAGTTTACTCATATAATATGGCCATTGAAAAAGAAAGTGTGACATAACAAAATTACTACTTTGCAATGAATTTTGCAGATAAACAAAACTAAATTTTTTACTCCCTTGAAAAAAGTCAGTAGTACTTTAGTCATGACAGAACTACGTTTTCTACTTCTTTGACGTTAATTTACAATAAATTTCATACAACAAGATATTGACTTGCATAATAAATTAGCTGCAGATTCAAAGTGTGATAACTTCAGCGTTTACTTTATCTTGCTGCACTTTTGTTCTAAACTTCCAGTCTTATCATGCCGATCTTGCTGCAAATTTGCAGGTTTACAAAGAAAGATTGTTCCAATTTTCCGCAAACTAAAAATGCTATGTGGGTATGTAGTTATATATCCGAATGTTTGTGGTAACATCTGAAATGGCGAATGTATTATGCATTTAATAAATTGTTTTCTTAGTCATCATCTTTTATCTTATTAAATTGTGAAATTTTAAAGGAGAACGTGTTGAAAAATTTGAAACGCTTCATAACCTAGACTTGGTGCATGGTTTTTCTGTCTTGATTAACATTTTAAGGGGTAAGGTATCTCCATTCGCAAAATGCTAAGATGATGTTCAGGGACAATCAAAAGCATCTCGTTACATGATGCCCAATCGGAAAAAATTATTTCAATTGCATATTAAAGATGTTACACTTTTCCAATCATAGTAAAATTGATATGCATCTATGAAGTAAGTACTAACTTATAGATTTTATACAATCTTTGGTGTAAAGAATATTTGTTATTAATTTACAGAATCACACAAAAGTATTCCATTACATAACAGTATAGGGGTAAAAATTGTTTCAAGCGTTTTTCAATTGTTTTAAATTATTTCGCATTTTACGAAATTGATATACGTTGCTGAAGTTCACTACAAGTTCATTCCTGCATTATAGGAAACAAAAATTATCTACAGGTACACACAAAAGATTTCGGATACTATATTGTATTCGAAGTACTGCATACTATTACGCCCAGATCTGAATATTTTTTTAAAATTTGCTATAGTACGAACGCACCTCATTTGCTAAGCTTGACGAGCAATTTCCAATTTTTTTAAATGATCATCGTTTATTTTATTACTTTTAATATGATTGTATATTTATTTGAATTTCTTAATAGACTGCTGCCGGGAAACGCCTGGTGGATTTGCTAGTAAATTAATAAAATCAATGGATACGATTATATATGCTTTTTTAATTTTTATAAAAAAATATGTGAATTATGTTGTTACGGAATATATAGTATTTGTTTTTGTATAATAAAACATACTAACAACATTCATCGTAAGTGGAAAATTAAAATCTGAGATTTTGTTAATAATCCCTTCACATAGAGAAATAAAGAGATAATACATGACAGGGACGATAACAGACGGATAATAAAGGACTTAAAAGCAAAAACTTTCAGTGGGAAAACAATCTTTTATTCTGTTGTATCCAAGTAATCACGGAATACAAAATAAATTAGGGACAAAAAAAAAAAAAAAAAAAAAAAAAAAAAAAGGTGGTTTTAGGCCAACAGGGTCTTTTAAAGTTCTATATATAATCGTTAAATTATGGGCCACTTGACAAATAACATGTTAAATTGGACACCACATTTAAAAAGAAGTAAAAGAGTATATTTAAAACAGTTTCTGCTAATCGTAAATTACTCGGTTAGTTATTTATGTTGAAAATGAGTTCGGAATGTAGTTTTGTATGTCCTGATATTACAGAGGATACGATTTTGCAAACATGAAATATATATACAGGGTGTCCCAGAAATAATGGGACAAATTTTAAGGGGTGATATGGTGCATAACAAGAAATCAAATTTGTATAACAGTAGTCGGGAACATTTTTCTGGAGCTGTAGTTACTACAGAAAACACAAGAAAGAAACGACACAAACAGGGAGAGAAAACATGTTTATTATTTTTAGTGCTGCAAAAATTCTGAGATAACAAATGAAAGTGATGAGGAACTTGTTGCACGCGTCGTGGCAGCTACTAGGGAAGTTCAGGAAATTCATGGTATTTTCTAGAGGACATTAGATCTTCCATACACCAGAGATGCGATTTCATGCATCACGGTTCGGGATAGTAATTTCGAACACCTACTTTAATAATGATGATCGTTGTCTCTTTAATGCTCTATTTTCTTAGTTATGGTTAAGGTTATTAAAGATGTTTTTTCTCCTTATTCATGTCCTGTCTTTCTGTTTCTATTCATGTTTTGTCTTCACTACCGCGGCAGGAAAACTTTTCCGACCAAGGGTTACTATGCAAATCTGAATCCTTGTGATGTCCCCTACCTCCCCTTAAAATTTGTCCCATTATTTCTGGGACACCCTGTATATATACATACATATATACTTTAAATTCTATTTGCTTAAATTTAATACGCCCTTAATTTTCAGATTGGATAATAAGGACTTTTTCTAATATTCTTATCCATCAAATTGAATACTTAAATTTATATACAAGCTGATTTTTAATCATGTAGCAAATCTTGCTCAATCAATCATAAAAACAGGCATATGGTATCCGAAAGCGATGGATGTTGCCATGAGAACCTTTAAATTCCCCCTTTAAAAGGAAATCACAAACAACAAAATTACATAAGACCTCCCACGGGTTGTGAGAATATCCTTCAATATTCAATAATCAGGGTTTTTAAACAGGTCTTATTAGTGTGTTTTTAAATCCTGGAGATTTGGTAATGAGATGAAAGCATAAGTCTAGTAATCATAAAATTACTATAATTAATGTCAAAAGGAAGTAGAACCACAAAATGGTACACATTTGGAACTGTATAATAGGGTGGGCCAAAAAAAACTTTTTTTCGATTTTCGATTATGGCGGGTACGGAAAAGTGGCCACTGGTGGCACTCAGTTCACACAAAAAAATTGAGATTTTTTGGACGTTTCCTTACCCTGCCGCAAATGGCTTGAAAATTTGCAAAAATGCTGATTTTGAACTTTTTTAGGTAAAAAGTTAAAAATGTTAAATTAAATTTATTTTGGCTGTATTTGCTTGAAAAGGCATCTTTAACGTACCAAATGCTTAAATAAGATCTGATAATGCATTATTTAATTGCTAAGTGTATTTTAAATAAGCCGATTTTCATAGTTTTTTCACGTATAAGAGGCAAAATATGTATTGGTTTGAATCGTTCGTTAATTTCTCGCTTATTTATGTTCCTTGGTCTTTAAATTTTTTCTATGAGTCAAAGGTCATATATTTGGACAGCGGACAGCAGTATAACTCAAAATAAAACTGGAAGGTGAGAAGGGGGTGAAACAGGACACTAAGCGTGCGCAAATCCATCATCGTAATGTTGAAGGAGTGAAGGAAGATATAAAAGAGAAGAGAAAATTGCTATAAGGGATTATTATTATTTTACCATGCACAAAATCTGAGAAATTTTTTCTGTGTGGATGTGAAACCTTTTCCTAGAGAGATTCAGCACTTTTTGGATCATTTGACGTACCATTACAGTGTTTTGTGCGTTTTATTACGACGAGTTTGGAAATGGCTATTATGAAGGTCCATGGCAATGTAAAAGATACACGACAGAATGAAAAGTATCCTTTTTGGGCACCATGCTTGTTGAAAGACTTGCAATTGCCAACTTATACTGATATCATACGCCACTACTACTGGTTGCGAAGCGATATGGCAAAAAATCGAAAAATCCAATATTAGTCAATAGATGATGTTATTAAAATGGTAGATGAAAAAGTTACCGAAATCTGAATAAAATCCAGTGTTTACCCAACGATCAATTTAAAAAAAGATTAAAAACTATTAAAAGAAGCGTAGATCATTGGAGAAATCCTGAAATCGTATGGGCTTGAAAGTAAACACAACCCGCGAAGAATTAGTTCAAAATGTTGAATCCTTTTAGTAGTTTTTAATCTTTTTGTAAATTGATCGTTGCGAAAACACTGGTATGGAAGCTTTTTTTCAGATTTCGGTAACTTTTTTTCCAACCATTAAACTATTATTCTAAACTATCACACTTAAAATAATTGTAGATCATTGGGGAAATCCTGTAATCGTATGAGCTTGAAAGTAAAGACAACCCGCGAAGAATTCGTACGATATGGTGAAACCTTTTAGTAGTTTTTAATCATTTTTGTAAATTGATCGTTGGGAAAACACTGGTATGGAAGCTTTTTTCAGATTTCTTTTCCGACGCTTTTTTTCACCTACCATTTTAATAATAATCTGTTGACTAATATTGGATTTCTCGATTTGCTGCCATATCACTTCGCAACTAGTGGTAGTGGAGATTGATATCAGTATAAGTTGGCAATTGCAATTCTTTCAATAAGCACGGTGCCCCAAAAAGGATACTTTTCATGCTGTCGCGTGTCTTTTACATTGCCATGGACCTTCATACTAGCCATTTCTAAGCTCGTCGTAATAAAAACGCACAAAACACTGTAATGGTACGTCAAATTATCCAAAAAGTACTGCATCTCTCTAGGAAAAGGTTTCACGTCCACAGTGAACATATGTCGCAGGTTTTGAGCATAGTAAAATAATAACAATCTTTTATCGCAATTTTCTCTTCTCTTTTATTTCCTCCTTAACTCCCTCAACATTACGATGAGGCATTGCGTACTCTTTAAGTCCTGCTTCACTCCTTCTCACCTTCCAGCTTTGTTTTTGAGTTATACTGCTGTCCCCTGCCCAAATATATAACCTTTGACGCATAGAAAAAATTTAAAGACTAAGGACCACAAATAAGAGAGAAATTAACGAACGATTCAAACTAATACATATTTTGCCTGTTATACGTGAAAAAGCTATGAAAATCGGCTTATTTAAAATACACTTAGCAATTAAATAATGCATTATCAGAACTTACTTAAGCCTTTGGTACGTTAAAGTTGCCTTTTCAAGCAAATACGGCCAAAATAAATTTAATTTAACATTTTTAACTTTTTAGCTAAAAAAGTTCAAAAATCAGCATTTTTGCAAATTTTTAAGCCATTTGCGGCAGGGTAAGGAAAAGTCCAAAAAATCTCAAATTTCTTGTGTGAACTGAGTGCCACCAGTGGCCACTTTTCCGCACCCGCCATAATCGAAAATCGAAAAAAAGTTTTTTTCGGCCCACCCTACTGTATAAATTATAAATCATTTGCACAATTACAAGAGATTCTAGCTTCTGAATGATGACTTATTTTCCAATAGATATTTCATATTTATGTACCATTTCTAATGAGTTTTTAATGAAAAAAATCAAATCTAGATTGCAATTTTTGAATAATGTATAACTCTAGATATTAAGCTCATTTTATGTGCATTAATAATTTATATTATGTATATATGTATATTTAAAAGTATACATTGTGTATATGACTGCGATATGTCATGGGTTTTCATACATATAACTTTTAACATTTTATTTTTTATGCTTACAGATACTCATAAAAACTCGTTTGAATTAAAAATAAACTGATGGGCAAATTCATATTGCTTTTTAAAGTATTCATGCGTTTAGTATGTTATACACATAAAATAAATATTTTTTGGGGGGAGGAAGGGGGGGTCATCCGGAAAATTTTGGTTATTTTGGTAAATTTCAATAAAGAAGTACGAAAATTACGAAATTATTACTGCATCACATATGCGTCATTTTATTATATGACTTTTTGCCATCGGGCCGCAGGAAAATCCAATTTTATAAAGACATTAGATTTATTTATAAAAAAAAGTTATCAATGTGGTGTTTGATAGTTTCTAAAAAATGAACTTTCAGCTGTACAGAACATTTTTTTGTGTGTGTGTGTTATGAAAATGTGAAAATTTGAAGGAATCATGTTTAGTGAATGTGGTGCGTGATACAAAAAATCCCAGCCATGCTCAATATGGTGTTGTCGGACGTTCATCACAACGTGGAGACGAAAATTGTTATGTTAAACACAACACCTTGACAATTGATCAATTCTGGTCATTTTTCTTCAATTTTTGCTTTTAAAAGTAGCATTTACTAACAGTAGTTGTCTGAATTATTTGTCTGATTTGGAACCAAAAATGCATTATAAGAACTTCCTTGTACTCCTACCATACACTAGGCATATACTTTTTCTGTGATGTAGGTCTCTTCTCGATGTGACTTGGAAAGGTTCATTTGATTTGTCACATGATCTTTTCTTTATCATTAAAGTCTGGCACCATGATCAGGAACTGCAAAAAATAAGCAAGTATATATATATATATATATATATATACAGGGTGTCCGAAAAGTCTGGAAACGGTCGAATAACTCGAAAAATACATATGAGATTGAAAAACGTAAATATACGTGTTAAATATTTTTAAATAAGCTACTCAGTGATACCAAATTTGACCTACGTAACCGACCCCCTGGGGGTCAGAGGGGTCCAACTTTGAAATCTTAAATTATAACCCCCATTTTTTATTGCAGATTCGGATTCTACGGAGAAAAATACGTAACTTTTGTATTTGATGCTTATTTCAAATCTTCGTTTATCACGGTGTAATCGAGCATATTAAATCCATACATATTCCCGCTTTTCCAACGGGATTTTCCCTAATCGTAACTGATTGGGCAGAATTTTTGACGTCAAATTCCTCGTCTTTTGTAGGAATAGCGTTTCCTGAAAATCACCCGTGGCGATTATTTCAATCGTGCTACACTGTTAAAAATTTGACCCATTTGCTGCAGCGTCACTCCACAGCTATTATAGAATATCTCTTTTGTGACCAATGAGAATGCTCCATAACACAGTAAAGTAATCGTTTTCTATAAAAGCGGTGGAGTGACGATGCAGCAAAAGAGTCAATTTTTTACGGTGTACTTTACTGTGTTATGGAACATTCTCATTGGTCATGAAAGAGACATTCTATAAAAGCTGTGGAGTGACGCTACAGCAAATGGATCAAATTTTTAACTGTGTAGCACTACCGAAATAATCGGCACGGGTGATTTTTCATGAAACGCTATTATTGCAAAAGACGAGGAATTTGATGTCATAAATTCTCCCCAATTACACTGTTAAAAATCTGCTGCATTTTGCTGCAACGCACTCCCCTGCTTGTATAGAAAACGGTTACTTGGCCGTGAAATGGCGCTTTCTCATTGGTTGGAATAGAGATATTATATACAAGTGGTGGAGGGCGTTGCAGCAAAATGCAGCAGATTTTTAACAGTGTAGTTTGGATTAGGGAAAACCCCGTTGGAAAAGCCGAAGTATGTATCGATTTAATATGCTCAATTACACCGTGATAAACGAGGATTCGAAATAAACATCAAATACAAAAGTCACGTATTTTTGTCCGTAGAATCCGAATCTGCAATAAAAAATGGGGGTTATAATTTAAGATTTCAAAGTTGGACCCCCTCTGACCCCCAGGGGGTCGGTTACGAAGGTCAAATTTGGTATCACTGAGTAGCTTATTTAAAAATATTTAACACGTATATTTACGTTTTTCAATCTCATATGTATTTTTCGAGTTATTCGACCGTTTCCAGACTTTTCGGACACCCTGTATATATATATACAGTTGAATTCCGATCTATCGTTTTTCAAAGGATGCGGAGGAAAAAACGATGAATACGGATTAATTTCAAAATATGCAAAATGTGCAAATGTGTAATTTCAAATGTGCATTGCTAATGCATGCAATGTATAATGTACGCCAATAAATACTAATTTGTTGCTTACCAAACTGTAAAAAAATAAATCAAAATTACAGAAAACTGATATTTGTTTTAAAAAATAAATAATTTTGTTTTGATTTTCGTTCATCTTTTTAAAATAAAAAAAATAAATTTTCAATACAAAAAAACATTTTTCTGTTCATTATCTGTATTTTCATATGCACATATTGTACATACTGTTTCAAATGCCGTAATTGCATCAGACAGAATTGGCACTGGAGGCTCATCTTCATCCGCATGAACGTTATCCTCTGCTTTTTTCGCAATTATCATAATGTTTTGCATTATCACGCCTTTCTCTACGTTTAGGAAACCACATGTCGCAACATCTTGAAGAAAACATAATCACATTCTCTGCTATATACACTACATGGCCAAAAATGACCGTCCACTTGCGATTTTAGACATTTAGTTAAACATATAAAAAAATACATGATGGCTCATCCTGACACTTTAAGCATATCAACATAATAGTACAGGTAATACATTTCCATGAAGCTTTTTTCCCGAAATTCCATAGGGGACCGTCAACAAATTGAAAAAGAACGAATATCTTTTGGATAACCCTGCCAAAACTAATGTAGCTAAAGAGTTCAAACTGTAGATTATGATTAAGTAGTTTATTGTAATAAACTGTGTTCATTTTTATGCGGATAGCATGTATACATGTAGAGAAATTAAGGTTTTTATAAAAACAGTCAAAAAATTTTCCAAGTTTTTTCCTTACAACTTTCAGAGTTCTTAATATAAAATAGTGTTCCTTTCTGAAAATATGAAAAACAACATTGCACATAATACCCTGAAATGAGAATGAAATGATAATAAAAATTGTATGAAAAATGAGCACATATACTACATCATTTTTCATTGTGCATGCGTGAAAGCTATCAAAATTTCATTTTCATATTATGTTAGAAAAATGTATAGAGCAACTTTTGCGAAAGTTCCAAAAACATTGCTTGAAAGTTGTGAAAGTTTTCGTCAATCGAATAAGCTTAAAATCCGTTATTCCAAACATGAAGCAAAAAGATGAGGGGTTGTATCCATTTATGCATTATTTAGTGTCAATATAGAATACACAATATGGCACGTACTACTATATTTGGATACAACCCCTCAAGTTTCAGGATAATCCGTCATGTATTTTTTGAGATATTTAACAAAATGTCTAAAATTTTAAGTGGACGGTCATCTTTGGCCATGTAGTGTACAATCACTCTTCATCTGCATTATTGTCGTCTGGTGAACACAAACAGCACAAATGAGTTATTTTAGGATAAAATATATACTTTCAGTTTGTATGCTGTACGGATTCGCATCGCTTTCAATTTCATTTCGGCGAGGAGAAAATTTTACTACGATGAATGCGGGAAAACGATTTTTGAAGAAGATTTCTTGCGAGTTTCGTTAACATTATTTAACACTAGAACTACCGGTGTTTCATATATACCTAGTTTTACCGCATCCGTCAAATTGACGGATTTTTGATTACGGCTTTCATTGTAACTTTTGACTTAGTTAATGTAAATAAAAATATATAATTTAACGAAAACATCATTTAATATGATAATTTATTAAGTATTAATAAAAATTCAATAAAAAATACAGTTTCTATCTGTATTTATAGTACATTTGCTATGCATGAAATAACTATGAGGCATATATTTTATATGTTATCTTAGATAAACCCTTCAACGAACTTATTAAACTTAGTTAATGTAAATAAAACAATATAATTTAACAAAAACAATATTTAATATAATAATTCATTAATGCTAAATATATAGAAACGAAACAAAAACAGTTTATATTTCTATTTACAGTATAGCACATTTGATATGCATGAAATAATTGTAAGGCAGATATTTTACAAGTGTCTCTTATCTTAGATGAACACTTTTCACAAAGATATTTGACTTAGTTAATGTAAATAAAACATATATATATAATTTAACAAAAATAATATTTAATGTATTAATTCATTAATTATTAATAAAAAACAACCAGTTTCTATATGTATTTACAGTATAGCACATTTGATATAAATGAAATAATTATGAGGCACATATTTTACAAGTACATGTTATCTTAGATGAACACTTACCACAAACATATTTGTTTGTGGTAACACCACAAACAAACAAGTATAAATCGATTTGTTTTTGTTGCATAATCCAATTTGGCAAGATTTGCGATCATAAGCAATATTTTGTGAATTTTCTAGAGCACAATCCATTGATTTCCGTTCTTGTTTTGGGAGGAGGCTTCTTTTTCGCTGCACCTATATTCACTGGAGAGTTCTTCGGATAGTTGAAATAAAAATTGTTTTCTAGTTATATTTTTATCACAAGTCTCTTTATATAAAATCCACGCATTGATTGCTGCCAAGTCCAAATTATTATAAAATACCTGCAAAGGCCATCTACGTGATCTTGCTTTTATGCTGTATTTGCGGGTCATTTTGTCAACTACGTCTACCCCAAACTTAGTCTCATTGTAAAATGACACAGTTGCAGGAATTTGTTTTCGATTAGAAGCAATTTTTACAGATTTATGTTTTGAGCTAACAAGTGGTACTTTTTTACGAGGCTTACTTTTATAAACTGTTAAAATAATATCATTTGATTTGTAGAGTTTTGTGGAGAAAAAAGCCATGTTATCTTTTCTAACTTTAGCTATTTTCGGCAATTCTCTTTTGTTTGCTCGTATAGTTCCAACAAGACTTGTTTTTTTTTGCCAGTAGCTTCTTTGCGAGCTGCATACTTGTAAAAAAAAATATCCGTTGTTATATTCCTCCTAAAATTTACGTAGTTTTTTTACAAGATTCAAAACTACAATTCATTCAAAGGAACTCCTGATGGTCTAAGTTCGTCTTTGCCTAAATAGGGAAAGCCATTTATAAGATATTTACTTCGTACGTCTACAGCTAACCAAAATTTAATTCGGAATTTCTCTGGTTTTTTGGGCATATATTGCAGAAATCTGCATCTTGCCTTTGTGGGAAACAATTGTTCATCTATGCTTACATTCTGATCTTGTTTGTAACAAGCTTGGCTGTTATTAATAAAGGACTCCCAAATTTCGGAAGCTAATCCAAATTTGTCAGTTCATAAGCGAACACTCCTCTAACTTTTTTTCTCAAAACGAATAAATCTCATAATTTCTAAAAATCTATTTCTACTCATAGTTTCGAGAAAGAAAGGAGGTCCTCCTTTTTCTGACCACAAATAGGATAATTTCAAGTTTCTCGTTTCATAGGCTCCCCGAGCATACAAAATAGCTACAAACGCTTACAATTCTTCAATAGTAATTTTCCAATCGTTCTTCTGTAAAACATTTCTGGCCTCAAGCTCAGTGCAAGTTTTTATGTGCTTTATCATTCGATTATCAATTATAAATCTAAATGCACTGCTAACATTACCAAGCATAATGTTTCGCTTCGCATAACCAGTTGGGCCAGATGTATCTTTGAATATAGTGTGTGATAGGAGTCTACCAACACAACCATTCCCTATTTCTTCCCATTCAGTACCACCGAGAGCAATTTCTTTTTCCTGTCTTTTTTCAGTTTCTGTTTGGCTGTCCGATTCGGTATTTGAACTTATTCACAATCGCTTTCTGCGTTTGTGGCTCTTTTGGGGAATTTCATCTTCATTCCCTGAATCTTCACTTTCGTATTCTTCTTCTTCACTTTCTTCAGTACCTCGTACTTCAATTTCATCTCCAGAATTTTCAGAGTCATTATTATTATTTGAATTAGTGTCCGAACAGTCTTCATACTAATGAGTTCTTTGTATTCCCCGAATAATTTTTTGTCTTCCTCGACATCGTTTCATTTTTGACTAGAGTTTACAAAAGGTAAAAAATGTTATTTTTTTCATAAAAATATATTCATACTTTTCTCCGAGATTGGACTTTACACGGATTACACTATTCACAGACTGCACTTTTCACTAAGAACGTTATCACATTAGAAGTACAATTGTTAATGATCGTGTCCCAATTACATTTACCAGTTACTAATACGTTTGATATTAATCCTGGGGTGTACTGCGCATGGGCGAAAAGGGTTAGTCCATGTGGAAAATGGGGAAGTCCGCACCACTTCGGGATGAGTTTGTTAATTATTACCGAAGCCGTCAATTTGACGGGTCTTGGTATAAATAGGTATATGTCATACTGATTACGGAAATTAAAATGGGTGAGAGGAAATTGAATAGGAATATTTAAAGATCCTTATGTTTCATTAAAAGTCGTATCATAAAATTTTGGAACTCACCATAAATTATATCAAAATTTTAAGCATGAAATTTTAAAACCGTCAAAATGACGGTCTTGGTCGTTCTAGTGTTAAGTATAATTTGTGCAGGGACCATAGAAGTAAAACGATCAATCTGGGAAAAAGATAACTGCGGAAACGACAGATCAGGGTTTCACTGTATATATATACGGAGTCTGTAGAAAGAATATATGTATTGACGATAAAGCACGTTCGAGGAAATATTGAGGCTATTGTCTTGTAACACTTGTGCTAAATTTTTCATAATATATTTCTATTTCATGAACGGAAGTTTGTAGTACTTTTAAACTATATGTATTCTATTTACCGGGTGTCCCAAAAATGACTAATGGATTTTAAAATTCAATAACTTGCAAACGGGGACAGCTATTTAAAAAAATTTTGCAGGAGAGTTATGTATAATGTCAGGAGTTTTTTTACCGTAATTTTTTTTATTTTAGTTCGCATCTCAACCAATAGGTGGCGCTGACGGCGATTGAAGGCCAGGTCGACGCTTCACTCAGCACTGATCACCTGGCCTTCAATCGCCGTCAGCGCCACCTATTGTTTGATATGCGAACTAAAATAAAAAATTACGGTAAAAAAAATTCCTGACATTATACATATCCCTCCTGCAAAAAATTTTTAAATAGCTGTCACCGTTTGCAAGTTATTGAATTTTAAAATCCATCAGTCATTTTTGGGAAACATGAATGTGAAAAAATGCCAAGTTCGTTAAAGGTTTCGCTAATAAAAAAGTGAGATTTAACTGCAAACCAAGTTCTTTCGAAGATCCTTAAATCATAGCTCCTGTCATGCATAATATTCTTCAATTGCTTAAAATGATTTGGTATGTTACTTATTATTCAATAGAGCGACTTGGCAAGTTTTCAGCCACTAACTTTAATGTCTGAGTCAGAGTACAATTTAATCTAGAATCTGATTGGCAAAGATCTAGTCAATCAAAAGTTCGAATAAGTACATTGAAGTTAAGGTATTGATAAATTAATTAAGTGATCAACTTTAAGTTCTGATCAATTAAATAGAGAAATTTGAATGAGAAAAAACTTGCTAAGTCGCTCTGTTGAATAATAAGTAACATACCAAATCATTTTAAACAATTGAAGAATATTGTGCATGACAGGAGCTATGATTTAAAGAGCTTCGAAAGAACTTGGTTTGCAGTTAGATCCCACTCCGTTTATTAGTGAAACCATTAACGAACTTGGCATTCTTTCACATTCATGTTTTTGATAGTATCCACTTCATTGTAAAACAAAATCCGTTAAATTTGCGGCTAAAACTGCTGGCAGTAATGTTGATAGCAGTTTTTGCTGTAAAAATTGCAGTAAAATTAGATGTAATTTTTTTTATTGCTCGACTTGCGTAAAGAGCCTTGGATTTTCTTTAGTCATCAAAAAGGCGATTACTCTAATGATTTGAGCTTCACTTAACTTTAATACTCAAGCATCTCTGCATTTCCTCGATAGTTGCCAAACAAAGTAAGACTATATGCATACATTGGAGAACAATTTACAGCCATTTGGTGAACTTTTATTTGGTTTAAAGTATGTATTTCAGGAAGAAAGTACGTTTATTCATGTTACATGCAAAACAAAAACTTGGTTTACCTCTCAAAATATTATTTTTTTTTTTATTGGCTTGCTTGTATCCTTGATCTGAACCCAATCGAAAATATTTGTGGCATATCTCGTAAGGTTTACGCTAATATTTGACAATACTCCTTTTGAATTTTCTGTTAATGAACTGCGAACTACTGTTGAAGGTGTTTGGTACAAAATAGAAGCTTAAGTGATGCAGGATTTAGTTTTTTCGATGAAAAGTCACATTTGTTTTTCACTAATTGCAGACAATGTAGTTTCAGTTCGATTTTAATTTATGGTTATTTTTCCTGTAAATATCCAGATTGTCTATACTTTTACCACAATATTAATTTTTTTTCTTTCCTTACATATTATGTAAATTGTATAATTTAAAATTTATTGTTTGTGATTTAAGTCTAAGTTACAAGTAATATCTGACAGTTGAGTTAAAACAATTCGTTGCATATTTCTCAGTACAGATGCGTAATTTACTATTGTCTAAACTTTTGCTGATCACTGTAATTTTAAATCATCATTATTGTACGAACGTACCTTTTTTGCTACGTGTGATGTGCAATTTCCGACCTGTGCTTTTTGTTGTTGTTGTCAATTTTGTTACTGCAGATAGACATATTTATTCATACATTATATAGTTTTCGGGGTGAGGAGAATTACATCAATTAATATTATCTAGTGCAAAAATTTCTTATCTTAGCTAAATAATCTGTTGAAAATATGTCTTCTAAATTAAGTTATTGAAAACCGGTTGTTAAGTTATATATATATATATATATATACAGTATATATACAATATATAAAATATGCATGCAATATTTAAACTAGATCCACTATTCTACATTTTAATAAAACTCTACATTAAAATGTTTACATTATTTTTTTTACATTAGCCATACTTTAAAGTTTAAATAATTTAAATTTTAAGCTTTCACAAATGTCAAACTCTATTTTAGTATACAACTGTTAAAAGAAAAAAATGCAGTTTGAAGATGCTCTATACAGCGTATAAAACTAAAACGATTACATTACATTTTAGGCAATGCATTAAACATTTTAAATTATTTTTTGCCTTACTTTATACTACCTAATAAAGTTCATTTTCTAATAATCCAGTCAATATAATTGGTGAACTATAGTGATAAAAATAGTTGTTAAAGATAATAACAACAATTACTTTTATACTTCATCGAAAAGAATGAATATACCATCTAGACTAAAAGTAAGGCTTTAGTAATAAAGGACATTGTGTTTAAAGTCTAAAGTAACTTATTTCCGCAGTTTACCAAGACTATTACGTTTAAAATTAGAAAAAGTTTCTTTTTGTATCTAGTTTACAAAGAATAATTGGAATTATACTTTAGTCGTTTCGATAGTTTTCTTTCTTGAGAAAAAAAAAAAGATCAAATTCGATCAGAAAATAACACTCACATAGATTAAGGACATTCTAAAACATTCATAATTCCTTATAAGCGGAAATGCCGCTTTTGAATGCATTAGTTTGGGAATTTATGTTTAGAGCATTTCAAATTCTTTAAATGTTCGATTTTAAAATTTAAACTTTTATGATTTTTCATCAGTTTTCATGGTAGGTTTTCAGAGTAAAAGAACTTTTTATATTTAATCCGGGAGGATTAAATATAAAAAGTTAGTAGGATCCGGGAGGATTGGTAGGTTCTCTGCCATCGTATTGGTCACCTTCAATGCCCCGTCTCTCCTATACTTATGGGGTATTTTCTACCTACATCAGCACTGAGAATGCTATATGCTACCGAAAACGGTCTGCTGCTGATTTAATATATTTGGTGCCTTTTAACGTTGCTCACTTTTTATATTCCATTATATTGCACCAAGCTCTATCTCAATAATTATACAGGGTGATTCAGCTCGTCGGTGACAAACTTTAAGGATCGATAGAGCACACCTAGACGAACATTTTTGAATAGGGAATGTAGGGTCCCTGACGCGATGGTAAGGCGCTAGGCGCTTTCGAAAATTTGGGTGCCGAAATTCGAAACGTCATAAAAACTAGGGAAATGGTTAGATTTTCTTGCTTGTTGCGTCGAAATGATTCTGTTTGTTTAGACTTTCTTCAGTACCAATTTGATAGGCGTATCTCTTAAAACATGGATAGGGGGCGCTGCAGACTTTGGAGAGCTAGACAACAACTTTAAGCCCGTTATTTTGATAATTTAACACATGCTCGCCAAAGTTTATACTCTAACTTAAAGTTTGAACCCAAAAGTAGAGCCCTGCAAAAAGCGTAAGAGCCGGAATAAAATGTCAAAGTACAGGGTGGTCGAAACTCGAAAGCTCCTAAGAGATAAACAAACAGATTTCTTGACTTATGGCATGCATTTTCATGATTCTGTTTGCTGGGGCTCTCTGAAACTCAGTTGAACGGTACAAAAAGAAACATCGATAGGGGGCGCTTTGGGCAAAAAACATAATTCGTTGACATTTCGGACGCTAACTGGAAACGGGGCGCTACGATCAGTTAGAAACAAAACAAGAGAGTAATTTACTTATCATAAGAAGCTATTAAAACTGCAGTTTGTTTGTTTGTTTTAACAAACATAGCTGGTTTCAATCATGCACAATGCGCGCAATAAAATTTACATAAGGTGCTTTTTGCTGATTTATGCAAAAGATATCGTACCATATCGATATGCAAAAGACACGTAATGCGTAGACGACAACGCGAGATGACGTAGTTGTATGCGCAGACACGTCTTTTGAACGTGCGGTACCTACTTAAGCTTCGGGTTACTTGTCTGCAGATCGGTAGTAGGATGGAACGGTACACAAACTCTGAATTGGCTGACATGCATTTGGCGTATGGCGCTGCTGGTTGTAATGGACGAGCCGCTCACCGGTTGTACTCCGAGCGTTACCCCAACAGGCAAATCCCCTGCCATGCCTTCTTCGCTCGAGTACACCAGAGGTTATCCACAACGGGATCTTTCGACGGAGGCAGGCCTGAACGGGAGCGATCAGTGAGCACCCCCGACAACGAAGAGGCTGTGCTTAACCTGGTTGAGGACAACCCAGGTCTTAGCACGAGAGATATCGCCAGACATGTTGGCATTTCGCAAGCAACTGCGTGGCGCATCTTACGTTCCCGGAATCTGCACCCCTACCACATCCAGCGGGTGCAGTTGCTCAGAGAGCAGGATTTTGGCCCTCGAGTGGAATTCTCAAGATGGTACTTGGCGATGAGATCCAGGGATCCCCGTTTTGTAAACAGCATTTTGTTTACGGACGAGTCTATAACGATTATTTCGTTATATATTGGTTATTTTCTTAAATTATTCCTTTACCCCCCGTCTCTGTTCAATTCAAAATTAGTTTTAAGTTGTCCTTCATTCCTTTTCCATTTTCTTTGCTTATTAATTCTCTAACTGAAAAATCGGCAGCTGCTTAACTTTGTCTGTGAGAAATACATTCACATATTAATCAACCGTTTGAAGCTATTTCCAGATGTCTGCTATTTCCGATCGAGGCAATTCTGCATTACCGTATATGGACATCATCTCTGTTTCGCAGTTAAAATTTATGCTTACGCTTCTTTTCCTTTCTCGACAAAACCCTATAAAGAATTTAACATCTGCGCAGTAAAATCTGATATCCCTTTGGTGTGCCTCTTTATTAGACATAATAACACGTGTAACATTTTATCGTTTGGCAACCTTGCCTTTCCCATCCCAGCTTGGAAACCATATTGAATTCTTATCTTGCCGGCTGCATTTTAACTGTATTTGGCGTATACTATCCATTGTGCATGGGCGAACTTGTGTATGTTGGCGATTTTCTATCATGCCAAAAGTGGCGGTTTATTGCTATGTACGGGTCACTTGATTCTCTGCGCTTGTCTTGTCAACGTGCTAATTTTGGTTCGGAGATTTTCTCCGAGTACTGTATGTGTGCCCCCCTAGTAACATATGTATGAATAAAAAATAACTTAGCAATCATTTGTGGGGTTTTTTCGTACATCTGAACCTGGATACATGATCATTTCGTTCTTCTAAATGCCTTAACTAATATCTGCAACCACCAATCTCCCTTACAAATCTCTGGTGCCGTTTGACTCTCGTTTTTTTCCCCACATAAAAAAAAAAAAAAAAATATGGAGGGGGGTACAATCAGCTGCGACTTTACGGCGAATGTGATAATTTTGGTTCTTCTTTCTTCTCTGCATCCCCTGTAAAAAAAAAAAAAGCAACGGCTTGGAGTCTTGACTGGTATGTCTCAACAGAGGTGGAATTCCCCAGCTTCACCGGCGGTCGACGTCGAAATATGATTCCTTGCCTGGACACCCCCTTTTCTCTCCCCTGTGATCTCCATCCCAAGTGCTGCGGAGCGTCTCCCCTTGAAATTACATCTTCAAAACGAAACCTGCGCCCGATTGTCACCTCAGCGTTGGGCGCCCCCCGTTTTCATCTCCGTGCATTCTCTGTGTGATTGACGTGTTCATCGCCGCCAGATATCGAGGGCTGCATGTGCGCATTGTGTGCTTCTATACCAGTGGTGTTTTGTGGTGTGCTTCTATACCAGTGGTGTTTTGTGGTGTGCTTCTATACCAGTGGTATTTTGTGCCTTTAGTGAACGTAATCTAAAGAAAGTTCATTGTGTTATTATGCATCGTAAAGTCATACATCGTACAAAATAGTGATTCATTAATTGTGGTCGGCAAAAGAAAGTAAAAAAAAAAAAATCCACATATAATACATATGTCTTCAATTATGTGAAAATACATCAGAAATAATTCATCGTATGTATCAGTTAACAGTGCACAAAAAAAGTATTAAATAAATAACAGAATTCCAACTAAAGCTAAAAAAAAGATGTGTCACCACCTGTGATAAGTGATTACTAAAGTACCTGTTTACAATATAAAATTTCTGCTAGCCTTCAGTGATAAAAAAAAGAGAAAAAAGTGCACTACAACAAAAATTAACTTAAAAAAAATCTACATTTTGAATGTGGGAGCAGATCGAGCCCCATTTCCCTAAGTTTTTGTCTTATTAATTTAGTAATCATTTAATTATATATTTTTTTTAAACTAAATCTGTAAGTTACCCCAAGTATTTTCTTTACTTTATGTTCTGCTTCCACAGTCAGTTCATCATAATCAATATTGCAGTTTGGTGTTTTTAAATCATATTTTTTTTCAACATAACTATTATAATCCTGTTATTGTGTTTTTGCAAAGATGTTTTTAAATTGCGAAAGCACGGTAACTGTTGTCATTTCTAGTTATTATTTTTATGACATTTTATGCAGTTTTTATCAGTTATTTGCATTTATGTGCTATTGTTTCATATTTTACGTCCCACCCCTTTTTTTGACTTTTTTAATTTGTATTTAGATTCTCTAATATGCTTAAATGTGTTTAACCAGTTTTGAACTTTAATTACAAGGTTAAAATAAGAACATTCTTTTTCATCCAAAACATATAAATAAATCAGAAGGTTTTAAGTTACAAAAAAAGGAATTTTTTTTCCTTGAGTAAAGAAGTTAAAGGATTTTTTTTTTCTTGCTTGCTAACAGTTTTTGCGGTTTTCTATAGAGTTTTCTTTACTTTATTATCTAAAGTAAGTACTTTGTTAAAGTGAAGGAATATATAGATATATGTTTCAAAGTGTAATTATTTTGCCATTTTATTTAATTTATTTTCTAAATGAGTTACCTTTCTATGTCTCCCTTTGCTTTACTGTTATAAAAGGTTCAAATAAGTTATCTTTAAAGTGAGGTATATTTTAAGGTCTATTTATTTTGCTAGTTTACATATTTTTACTAGCTAGGAAATTTTCTTGTTTTCAATGTGCTTTAGGGTATAAATTCGGTCTGTGTAACAATTTCTCAAAACTTGTGAGCTTAAACAAAACAAAAAAAAAACTAATCATGGCGGCAAAACAAATTCCGATAAATATCATTCAATTTGATGGAGATCCAGATTTACTTAAATTTTTCTTTGATCAAATTCTCGTCTGTGCAGAAATTAATAAATACAACCCACAAACAACAATTGCAATCTTAAAGGGAAAGTTAGTTGGGCCTGCACAAAAATTTCTAGCCCAAAATCCCGACCTGCAAAAGATAACAGACCTTGATTTGCTGGAAAAGGAATTTGCGTCATTTTTCGCCCCCCCTAGTAAATGTGTTGCTTCTGTTGAATTGTCCAGTTTAGCACTTATGCCTTCTGAGACGATAAAAAACTTAGCTCATAGACTAAATGTTCTTGCGGCGACTGTTTATGCAGATATCAACGACGAAAGTGCACGCAACACTATTAAACTTATGAAATTTCTAGAAGCCCTTCCTTCAAATATTAGAATAAAATTACAGGAAGAAGGCATTAATGATTATAAAACAGCAGTCGAAAGAGCACAAACCCTTCATGAAATTTTAAGGAATGAGAAAATCTTACATTCCTTACCTTCGGTACACAGACCAGAAAATCTCATCGAATCGCAACTGAAAGAAATTTCCGAGAAAATAAATGCATTATCCTTTGCCCCTCCTGATACTAAAACCGAAACTGAGCAAAAAAATCTCCAGACTAGACCAAAACATTTCGCAGGTGTTTCACGCTTCAAAAAAAATTACAAAAATCGAAACTACACTAGGCGTTATTCCCCACACAAGTTTTCACAAAAAAAACCAGTTGTTTGTCAGTTATGTGGACGAAACAATCATGATGCTCTCTCTTGTTTTAAATGGAAAAGAGCAAACACTCAAAGAAAAAATAATTACACGAATTCCACTCCACAATTTCAGGAAAACTGAAACAGAGATACAATTTTTATGCTGATGGTGTTGTGTCTCAATCTAATACTTCTACATCAGCAACTTTTGTTTTTGACCCTGTATTACCTAAAATTTCAAGCTCGAGACTAGTTAATTCAGTAGCTTCCCAAACTTTTGACTCTATTAAGATAGCAAATAACATCAGTACACAAACAGAAAGTGATAATGTTCAGATAATTTGTAGTGTAAACACTATGTCACCATCCCTCCCTCTTGTTAAAGCCACTATAGCAAACCATGATATTACTTTATTGGCTGATTCTGGTAGTAGTATATCTTTACTTTCACAAAAATTATTCAACCAACTTAAACCGGTCTTAAAATATAAAAGACTGTCCACTGACGTCAATATTAAAACTGTCAATTCTGATGTTTCATTTTCCGCCTGCATCAGAACATCCATTAAGCTAAAACAAAAAGCGTTTTCACATCACTTTTATATTGTTGACATACCCGAGTCTTCCAGTTTTGAAGGCATTTTAGGTTTCGATTTCATAACTAGATACAATGTTGTCATCGATACTTTTAACAAGTGTCTCCACGTCAACAATAATTTCTCTGTTCCTTTAAAAACCAGTAAAGAATCTTCTGGAGAGAAACAATCAAAATCATGCAATTCTTTGAGTGATGTTGTATTGAATCAAGCGGTGTTCTTAACTCGTAAAATTATATTAGAACCCCAACAACAAATATGGTGCTCTGTTTACACTTCCAATAACATCAACAATAACAGAAATTATCTATTTGAATATTTGGCACAAACGAAAGAATTAATAGGAAATGATGCCATTATTCAAATGAACAAATTATCCAATAAAAGAAAGAAAACTTCACAAATACATCAGTTATTCTCAATAACACTTAAAAACACTTCTGAAAAGACCATTCATCTCCCTAAACACACAAAAATAGGTCAATTATCTGACATTGAGGAAATTCGGGACTATACCTCTGAAATGTCTGACAAGCAAAATAACTCAGAACAGCACTTTGTAAATTTTATTCAGGCGTCTAATGAAATCTTACAAAAAAGAAAGCAGGAGTTATCGGCTAATGATTTTAAACTTTCTCACTTAAAATCTGACGAAGCAAAGAACCTAACTAAATTGCTACTTAGTTATTATCCTGCCTTTTCCAAATCATTAGACACACTTGGTCATACTGATAAAATTGTACCTGATTTAAAATTCATTAATGACTACCCCATAAAGACACTCCCTTTCCCTCTTCCCCAAGCTGTGCAAAAGGATGTTTTGAATCAAATCAAACAGTTACTTGATGCCAAAATCATTGAACGTCATTGTTCCGAATGGGCCTGCCCCATGCTTCTTGTTAAAAAGAAACCAGACGGTACAGGTATACAGAAATATAGACTCGCATTAGATCTCAGAATGGTTAATACTATAATTCAAGGTTCGTCATATCCACTTCCTAAAATTCAAACCATTATTTCAAATCTTTCACAATATCGTTTTTTTTCTTCTCTTGACTTTCATCAGGCATATCATCAGATTGATTTGCCTGCAAAATTTCAAAATCAGCTCACATTCACTACAATGTTTGGTTCTTTTCGGTATAAGAGATTAGTATTCGGATTAAAATCTAGCGCCTCAATTTATCAAGCTTTAATGGACTCGTTACTTGATGAATTACAGGTAGAAGGTGTCTATACCTACCAAGATGATCTTATTGTTGGTGCCAATTCATATCAAGAAATGTGTGAGAAGTTGGATAAAATTCTTGCAATACTAGTAAAATAAAATTTAACGCTGTCCCCTAACAAATGCACTTTTCACAAAACCAGTTTAGATTATCTTGGATTTCACATAGAAAATCAAACTATTTCTCCTGTTCAGTCGAACATTGTAAAAATAACATCTTTTCCAACACCTACAACTAAACGTCAATTAAAAGCACTCATAGGCGTCATTACATTTTACAAATCTCTGGTTCCATCCTTTTCTGAACTTGTGCAGCCTCTCATAAACTTAACTACTCCAAAAGCCAAATTTAAGTGGACAAGCAAACATCAAAAAATTATGGACACCATACAGAAGATATTCTTTAATCCACCCATGGTTAGATTACCTGATTGGAACAAAAAGTTCTATTTAAATACTGATGCGTCAAATATTGCCATTTCTGGCGTCTTACTACAAGAACATGATAAACAACTATTACCTGTTGCATACTTTTCAAAATCTTTAAAAGCATCCGAAAAAAAATATCCTGCACTTAAATTAGAACTCATGGCAATTCATAAATCAGTTACTGCTTTCAAATATTATTTATACAACAGAGAATTTGTAATACTTTCAGATAGTAAACCATTAGAAAAATACAACAAAACTACAAATCCGGCTGATATTATCTCTCGCTGGCTCATGGATCTCTCAGAATACACATACAAATTTCAACATATTCCAGGTAAAAAGAATGTACTCGCTGACTATTTATCTCGCTGTAACTTTGAAAATAATCAACAGACTTTAGCTACAAACCCTGAACTTATTCATGACACTCAAACCTTACCTATTGTAGAATGTGATACTCCACACTCCAGCTCGAGTGATTCTAATATGCATGTTAACTGCCTTATTTCTGGTACACAAACAAATCCTGACCCTTTATTAGAAATTTCGAATGAAACATTTGCTACTGAACAACAAAATGACCTTACTTTGTCTGTTGTTTATAAAGAAATCTTAAAGAAAGGATCTTCTCAAAAATTTCCTAACTACTTCATTCATCCTGATTCGAAAGTATTAATGTTAAAGAAGGAAAATATTTTTAATAACACTTTTTCGTATCACATTATTGTTCCAAATTCACTTAAAACCAAAGTCTTAACAATTTCACACTTATCCCATTTTGGGTTTAATAAAACTTATGAATTCTTGTCAGGTAGATATTTTTGGAAGGGTATGTATGTAGACACTTTAAACTTTGTTGCATCCTGTATCAAATGTCTTCAAACTAAACATCACCAAACTCCACCTGCACCCTTACAGCCCACATACACTCCCAGGTACCCTGGTCACACTATTAGTACAGATCTCCTTGGACCGTTTGCTAATGGAAAATATGTTTTAACTATCACTGATCATTTTTCGAGACATATTGAACTCTTTCCACTTAATGACATATCTGCGAGTAAGGTTGTTAAATGCTTATTCTCTTACATAACCACCTTTGGGAGACCTTCGGTTGTCTTATCAGACTTAGGACCCCAGTACACGTCTCAGGTATATAACATTTTTAATGATACAATGGGCATTAAGGTATTACACAGTTCTGCCTCGAGACCACAATCAAATGCGATTGCAGAACGAATCAATAAGTCAATCAAATATTCAGTTAATATTCTTTTACAAGAAGGTCATTCTTTCGAAAATGCAGTATTTATACACAAATCACTTTATAATGGTTCGAAACATGCAACTACATTATATTCTCCTAATTTTCTTCATTTTGGACGTGAACTTTCTCTAATTTTTGACACTTTTGATCAGTCGTGCAACCAACCCTTTCTTGATAAACATATTGAAGTACACAAATTGCTTGTTGATTTGAGTAAGATATATCACAAAGCTTATAACAACATTAAATCTGCTCAAGATAAAAGATATAAATATTACGGTCAGAAAGCTAAATTAAGATCCATTTTCTTAAAAGACATTGTATATCTAAAATCAAATGACAAGTTTAAAACAAAGTATACTGGTCCATATATTGTCACTTGTTAACATTCCCCTGTGTCATTCTCAATTAAAAGGTTGTATACTCCTGATAACACAGCATTTCGGGTACATATTGATAGACTTTTATTAGCACCTCCTCGTTATGGACATTTATTTGATGCATCAAGTCATATAAACAACACTAACTTTAATACGTTTTATCAACCTCACACATACAATCTAAGAAAAAGAAGCTAATGTAAATCACTATTTATTATTTTTTTATGTCTTGTTTTATGATACCACATATCCAACCAAAGAGCTCATGGTTGTGTGTATGTTGTTGTTGACTGATCTTTAACAATATCATGGCTGGTCCATCAATATTGCTCTGAAGATCTCTTAAGAACAATATTAGGTATCATTGTTATCCTTTAACACTTAGATATGTCTTCATACTCACTAAAATTTTATTTACTTTTATTTTGTTTTCTTTTTGCAGGACACTTAAAATTTCTTTGACAATACTCATTAATTCAGTATTTTTCCACTAACCTCCCACTTAACATTTCTAGTACTATAAGTCAAACATATTATAGTTAGATAAACAGGTACTGTAGTCTAGAAAAGTAAACAAATGATTCATGTAGTTAAATAAAACACAGTTTTTATATATGACTTGTTCATCACCCCACTCGATTGTGACATATTTTTCGTCTCTCTTCACTCTAGGATTGTCTGCCCATATTAGTTATTATATGATATACATTTTTTTTTGTTTTTTTTTTCTTTTTGAATTCTTCCCTTTGAAGTCTTGTTCCCGTTCAAAATTAAGGCCCTAAGGGTTCAAGCTTCATTGTGTTGAGAGACAAAGTTTTGGAATTGGAGTTTCGATTCAAATTTTTGAATTGTGATTCCAATTCACAACAATTCAAATTTTTTCATGTAATTCGACGTGGGCTCCTTCAGAAGACCGCTAGTGCCTTCGGGGGAGCGTCACAATTCCCTCCTCATCTAAGGCTAGGCCCTAAGCCGATGCCATAATACTTGTGTTGTACACAAGAATCAGGGTGACGCATATTTTTTATGGGCGTGCTTGGAGCACCTCTTTTTTTTTGTCATCCTATGCTTCGGCATGAAACACTTTTTACAAAAAACATTTTTATTTTTATATACATCATTTTACTCTTTTTTAATTTTTGAAAAATATAGTGCTATTATGTTACTTTTGTGTATTGCCATTTTATATTCATTTAGTATTAGTTTCATGTTTTGTATATATATTTCAAAATTTTTACTTGTGTCATGATAACAATCAAAGCTGCAGTAATATTTTTGTACTGTCTGAGTCGACTCAACCTATGCATATAAAATACAGTACTACCTTGGATCCATGAAATACAAATATAAAAAAATATAGAGACTTTAGAACTGCTGACTGTTTTTGAATACAAAAGTCTCCATTATCATGACGTTAAATTTCTACATATATATATATATAAAAAAAAAAAAAACTTTTGCATTTATGTATGTTTTTATGTTATAATATTTTATGCTAGCCTATGCACATTGGACAGCAAAAGTTTTTTTTTTTGTGGTGCACCGGGTGATATATATAACGATTATTTCGTTATATATTGGTTATTTTCTTAAATTATTCCTTTACCCCCCGTCTCTGTTCAATTCAAAATTAGTTTTAAGTTGTCCTTCATTCCTTTTCCATTTTCTTTGCTTATTAATTCTCTAACTGAAAAATCGGCAGCTGCTTAACTTTGTCTGTGAGAAATACATTCACATATTAATCAACCATTTGAAGCTATTTCCAGATGTCTGCTATTTCCGATCGAGGCAATTCTGCATTACCGTATATGGACATCATCTCTGTTTCGCAGTTAAAATTTATGCTTACGCTTCTTTTCCTTTCTCGACAAAACCCTATAAAGAATTTAACATCTGCGCAGTAAAATCTGATATCCCTTTGGTGTGCCTCTTTATTAGACATAATAACACGTGTAACATTTTATCGTTTGGCAACCTTGCCTTTCCCATCCCAGCTTGGAAACCATATTGAATTCTTATCTTGCCGGCTGCATTTTAACTGTATTTGGCGTATACTATCCATTGTGCATGGGCGAACTTGTGTATGTTGGCGATTTTCTATCATGCCAAAAGTGGCGGTTTATTGCTATGTACGGGTCACTTGATTCTCTGCGCTTGTCTTGTCAACGTGCTAATTTTGGTTCGGAGATTTTCTCCGAGTACTGTATGTGTGCCCCCCTAGTAACATATGTATGAATAAAAAATAACTTAGCAATCATTTGTGGGGTTTTTTCGTACATCTGAACCTGGATACATGATCATTTCGTTCTTCTAAATGCCTTAACTAATATCTGCAACCACCAATCTCCCTTACAGAGTCCACCTTCAGCCGGGAGGGAATGTGGAACGCCCACAACAGTCATGTGTGGTGTGATGAAAATCCACATGAAACCAGAAGCCGAGCAGCCCAGGAGCGTTTCTCAGTAAATGTGTGGGCCGGCATTCTGGGGGATTGCCTCATTGGCCCTTATTTGTTACCTGAACGGCTGACAGGTGGAAATTACCTGATTTTCCTGGATCAAGTGCTGCCGCAGCTTCTGGAGGAGGCGCACGTACCCGAAGGTTCGCGTCGCCAGATGTGGTTCCAGCACGATGGAGCTCCGGCCCATTACACGAACGACGTGCGTCTCCATCTAAACGCAAGGTATGGCCAGCGGTGGATCGGGCGTGGGGGTCCAGTTCACTGGCCTGCCCGATCACCAGACCTCACCTGCTTGGATTTCTTCCTTTGGGGTTACCTGAAGGCCGAGGTATACCATACACCTGTCAGCAGTGCTGAAGAACTTGTGGCGCGCATTGTGGCAGCTGCAGGGCAGATCAGAGATACTCCTGGCATTGTTGGAAACACACACTCCTCAATGCGACGGAGGTGCGAAGCCTGCATCATGGCCCAAGGTCGAAATTTCGAGCATCTTCTGTAGTGTTATTTTTTGTAAATAAATTTCCAGTATCATTGATGTTTTTGGTCTAAATTTATTCAGAAGTGTTGAGCAGAGGTAGAAAATGTGTTTTTATTATTACTAACTGATCGTAGCGCCCCGTTTCCAGTTAGCGTCCGAAATGTCAACGAATTATGTTTTTTGCCCAAAGCGCCCCCTATCGATGTTTCTTTTTGTACCGTTCAACTGAGTTTCAGAGAGCCCCAGCAAACAGAATCATGAAAATGCATGCCATAAGTCAAGAAATCTGTTTGTTTATCTCTTAGGAGCCTTCGAGTTTCGACCACCCTGTACTTTGACATTTTATTCCGGCTCTTACGCTTTTTGCAGGGCTCTACTTTTGGGTTTAAACTTTAAGTTAGAGTATAAACTTTGGCGAGCATGTGTTAAATTATCAAAATAACGGGCTTAAAGTTGTTGTCTAGCTCTCCAAAGTCTGCAGCGCCCCCTATCCATGTTTTAAGAGATACGCTTATCAAATTGGTACTGAAGAAAGTCTAAACAAACAGAATCATTTCGACGCAACAAGCAAGAAAATCTAACCATTTCCCTAGTTTTTATGACGTTTCAAATTTCGGCACCCAAATTTTCGAAAGCGCCTAGCGCCTTACCATCGCGTCAGGGACCCTACATTCCCTATTCAAAAATGTTCGTCTAGGTGTGCTCTATCGATCCTTAAAGTTTGTCACCGACGAGCTGAATCACCCTGTATATAACGCCTATGACTCTACATTAATAAAGTACCATTAATTCTTACTTTTAATTCTTCATTTTCAGTGTATTTTTTACGTATATATTTTAGTGGAATTTGAAAAATATTTTTTATAATATTGTGAATAATATAGTTTGATTTTTACTATGCAATTAGAATATTACTAGTAATATGCACCAGGTGGCGATACTTAAGGTATAAAGTCGGTTTGTGAGTTCGCAACTATCCGGACATTTTCTCCCATACACTTTTTTCTGAATGTAAGGCCTATTATTATGATAAAGTGGCCTTGCTGAACAATATATTTGAGCGACAGAGGGCGCTAACAACGTGAATTTTGATCACATGTACTGTAGACAAAGGAAACTTAGGGAATGACAAGCCTTGTTATTATGATAAGTTAGCCTTGATTATGCTAATGCATTTTTGGCTTAAAATTGTATTTTTTGGCGACAAAAATAAATGAAAACCGTAAATAAACAAACAACACGCAGCTTCTCAGGGGCAGCTATTTTTACAATTATTTCGGGTGGTATTTTCTGAAAAACACTTAATGAGTGATTTAAATAAAAAATTCCATTTAATTAAAAAAAAATGTTACTCAGGTTTTATGTAATCAAAATTTTCTTATACCTTTTTTCTTAGCCTGCGGAAGATCATAAATCGCGAAATGTAAATTAAATTCTATCACGTTGAATTGCTTTCTAACCGTTATGAATATTTCGTTTCGTGTTTAAATTAAATATCTACATTTTATCAAATTACTGCTTTTTTTAATTCTTCTTTTTATTTTAAATAAAATAAGTCATTTTTTTCTTTTATTTTTCCAGGCGTATAGCCATTTTAATGCTTTCATCAATTATAATGAACACTACAAAATAACGTTGCCAAACTAACACAATTTTCCGTCATAATTCAATAACTATTCTACAAAAAACGATGCGTTATATACAAAAACCTTCCCTGAATTAATGTCTGCCTAACAGTATAAGTTCCACCAAAATCCCTTCAGTATACTTCAAATACTAACGGAAAGAAATTTCCGTTTGTATTATATATATATAAAAAGATAAAAGTTTCTTAAAAATAATTCAAAAGTTATTCGTATATTTTTCGTTTATAACGTGTAGACTTTCCAACCAAATGTAATACCACTTGCGAAAATTTTCTTAAGTTCGGAAGGAACAATATACTGAACTCAGAATATAAATGCATTTACCTGAAAAAATTAAAATGTCTGCGAAGTATATTTTTATTGCATTCGCGAATTAGAGTTAATAGCTACCGCTCAAGGAGGGGTTGTAGGAAATTTCTTTTCGTTTAGAGTGCTTATTAAAAGCAGAAGTTCAAAACAAATTCATTCTCACACATTAAAAATTATCTTAATAAATAAGAACTTCACTAAACCCGCGGTGTAGTAATCGCTTGAGGATCATAGCCTATTTTAAATAAAATAAGCTAGCCGCCTTTGGCGACCAGTTTGGTCTCCCTTAAATGCATACTAAGCATTAAATCATATTTCTTTTATTCATAATTTATTTTAATTGCTCGATTTTTTCCAAATTTGAAGATTCTGCTAATGAATCAGGCACAGATGTTATATACGCACCACATTGGAGCAATTGCAACAAAAAGGCAAATATATGCCTCACATGATAACCCGGCAATTGTTATTTATTCTTTGATAAACTATGCATTTACTTGTATTTTCTTTTTTAAAATGATATAAGTTTTTTTGTTCTATAATTATTTATTAAACTTTTTTTTAATTTATTATTTCCTTTTTAAAATGATAGAAAATAATTAAAATATATATAACTGGTATTGAAAACGAAGTTTCAGCCAAATTGGCATCAGGAAAAAAAAAGAATTTATGTGGTGCATGTATGACATCTTTGCCGATAAATCAAGCACTCGGTGTTTTAATGCTAACATGGCCCATCGCCATATATTGTACCCGTGGCAATTTTTTGTATTTCATAAATTTAATTTAAAATATATTTAATAATATAAGCCTTCCACTCATTTTATTTGAAACTGATATGGTTTAAAATTCATAATTTTTATTTATTTTTTAAGCAAATACAGTAAAAAAACTAACGAAATTTTGAAGCTCCATAATTGCAACGAAAAGAACAAAACGTAAATAAACCCCAATTTTTCATGGCCTAGATGTGTTCTATTTGGCCGTTGCCATTAAACAATTAACAAATAACCGCGATTTTTATGCCACATACGTTAGCGTAATATACAGGGTGTTTCTAAACTCATGGTACAAACTTTAAGGGTAGGTAGAGCTAGAGGTCTGCACGGGCCGGAATTTCCAGGCCCGGCCCGGCCCGTAGGAAAGTGATTTCGGCCCGGCCCGGCCCGTTGCAAAACTCAAAAGTTCGGCCCGGGCCCGGCCCGGCCCGTTATAATTTTTATATTTTAGGCCCGGCCCGGCCCGTACAAAAATCAGCGAAAACAGGCCCGGCCCGGCCCGGCCCGTTTTGGCCCGTTACAATTTTTACGATTTCTAAAAAATTCACATTTTTATCATATAACTAAGATTCTTTTAAAGAATACTGCATACATATCTATGGAATGATTTTACAGTATATTTTACAGCAAATACACATTAACAACCTTAATGATTACTTAGATTCTTAGGCTTTCAACATTCGAATAAAGATTCGTTAAAAAATTAATATGGCTTAGAATAAAAGAAAAAAGAAAGAAAGCTAAAAACATCGTTAATTTTGAAGCTGTTTAATAAAAGAAGATTTATAAATATATTTCTATATCATTTTATTATAGATTTCAAATCCAAATTCATTCTTAAATTCAGAGAAGCTCCTTTCTTATACATTTCTAAATTCATTTTTTTTTCTCAAAAACGCATAAGATTAGCAGATATCTTTATTCAGAAACTATATAATCGAATGGCGTTATCCATTTTTTGATACAAGCAATTTAAGAATACTGCAAACAAATAAAATACTGTCATAATTAGCGTTTTGAATAGAATTTCCGGAAGCAATAGCAAGGGAAGTAAGAAAAACCTGCAATCATTTGAGAAACTATTATAACTCAACAAAGTTATACAATTATTTTATTTACCAAAAATGAAAAACGCTATTCGATTCCAAATCCCTTTAATAGTTAGGTTTATCACTTTTATACTCTTACAATTTAAAATTAATCAGAAAATGTGTCAAACTTTCGCACTATTGAGAAATTAATTTAAAACTCATCAAGAAGTATATATCCAAAGACTATGCTAACATAAGTTCTTTATCGCTGTTAATTTTAAAAATCATGTTTTCTGCCAATAATTAAGTCTAGTACCGGTCCGGCCAGTCTATATGTAGAAAAATAATACAAGCGTGATCTCGGACCGGCATGAGTCAGCTAAAAAAATATTAAAACGGGTTACACATAATGTAATTCTCCGATGCCGATACACTGTACATTTTTATATTGATGTTGTCAAACTAGTATGGCCACATTTATACCTATTCCCGTTAAAACCATTTTCGTTGAAAATAGCTCATATTTTATCGTTCCTGCTTAAATCTTCAGAACGGGCCGGCAGGCCCGAAAATTTTTTTTTCGGCCCTGCCCGGCCCGTCTGGCCCGTTCAATTTTTTTGCCGGCCCGGCCCGGCCCGTTGAAAAAACTATTCTAAATCTGCCGGCCCGGCCCGGCACGTTAGAGAACTCGAAACGATTTCGCCGGGCCGGGTACGGGCCACGGGCCCGTGCAGACCTCTAGGTAGAGCACACAGTAATAATCATTTATTGTATCGGTATGTATGGGGCGAAGTGACGCATTAAGGTAAAAACAACAGGGGGACAATTAGGCCCCTTTTTTAATTTTCAAAATTTCTCATTCACACCAGAAAGTTTTTATGCTACCCTTTTCTTGACATTTCACAATTACTTAACAATAAAGTTCTTATTTGAAAATTATTGGTATGAAATCGAAATTTACGAATTAAAAAAAAGCGCAAAACTGGCAAACTTATCAAATGAAATACATGAATAAAAATAATTATGCGTTTATTTATAATGCAGTTTGCAAATAAATAATGATGCATATAATAATATTACAATAAGAGTTTAAAATTGCGCCTACCAACTGTGATACATGCTTAGCAGCGTCGCCAAAACGATTGGCATACACTTCTAAAGATGGCAAGCACTTCTAAAGATGCCCACACACGTGCAGCAGCTTCGAATCTTCAAGATACTAGATTTTCGTCTGAGTCAACTGGAGTCCCATAAACAAGACTCTTCAGATGTCCCCATAAAAAGAAATCAATGCTCTATAAATCGAGCAATCGCGATGGACAAGGAACTGGTCCACCACGCCCAATCCATCGCATCACAAATGTGACATTCAGGTAACTATGCACATCAGTGGTGAAGAGCGCGCGCGCTACATCATGTTGAAACCATATCCAGTTACGAATGGTGATCGGAATACATGTTACTACTAAACCCATTGGCAAAAGTTCAACCGCAGAAGATAGTTCTCTGGATTCACAGTTTGTACACGTTGAAAACAGATGGGATGAAATCGATTTTAATTTAACATTCTCCAAACGGTCGGATGACACACCTAAATTCTGTGCAACAGCTCTTGTACTTGATTTGGATCTTTCACTCACAAAATTCAAAATAATTTCTTCCAGGCTTGCATTTCGTACAGCCCTTTTTCGCCCAGTTTCCTGTCTGGTGATGTGGAAAGAACCTGTTTCAGAAAGATGACGGTGTAAACGCTGAAACATTCTATAATCACACATTCTTCTGCGAGGAAACTGTTCCTGATACATTCGTAGCGCAGCTCTGGCTTTGCCATATGCACGGCCATATATGAAATGCATGTCAGCTTTTCGGCATATGTAAAGTCTTCCAGGACGAACGGTAGCACAATTAAAAATGGCGATTTCTTCTATTTGAATGCATGGTATTAAACATTTACCAATCACTTACTGCTCTCTACTGCCAGTGGAATCAACCTATTTCTATTTCTATTTTCCATTCAAAAAACTTTGATTTCATAGTAAAAATTTTCAAAAAAGGATTTTATTACAGTGTTGCCAGATTGTCAAAAGCCAATTTCCCCAAAATTTCCGAAATTTTTCCCAAATCAGGGCTTTTTTCTGAAAAAGTCCCCAACGCAATTTTTACTCAAAAAGGCAAGTTCTCATTTTTCAATTTTCCGTTTTAAAATTTTTTTAACAAATTTTAACTCAAATTTTTCCCCAAATCAAGCATTTTTTTGAAAAAATTCCCCATTTATGGAAAAAAAAACATTTAATCTCAACAGAATTTTTCATGTATGTTATCTAAAAACAAAGCTAACATACAAAGCTAAAAACAAAAACAAAAAAAAGTTATGAAATTGTTTTTATTTTTGTTGTATAAATCTATACTATTAAATGGAATGTATTTCTGTGCTGGTGTTTCTGTCCGTATAGGGCAGTTGCAATCAGCTGATTTACTTTTCATCCACCAATCAAATGCTGGCGATTCACCTCCTGCCACACCCATAATCCTCTCAGCTACCAATCACAACGATTGTTTGACCTCCAACGGTCGATTTGTGACGTCTTATAAAACTGCCCTATTGACAGGAAAATCTGAATAACTTATCTGAAAATTCAGACGAGTGATAGCTCAGTGCAGATCATGATGAATCTGTAGTACATATAAACGGTGAGCACGACCGCGAGAATGATTCATATCTATTATTTCTGTATTTTATTTTCGTTTTTCAAACCAAAATCGAATTCGAGACAGATCCAGTATTGTTTAATGTCTGAAAGTAAAAACTAAAATTGTGATAACAATTCCCCAAGTTTTTCCCCAAATATGTTCATAGTCCCCAAACATGTCCCCAAGATTTACTTGGCCCCAAAAAATTCCCCAGGAAGTTCAAAATTCCCCAAAATGGGGACAAAATCCTCAATCTGGCAACACTGTTTTATTATTAAGTAATTATGAAATGTCAAGAAAAGTATAGCATAAAATTTTTATGGTATGAATGAGAAATTTCGAAAATTTCAAAAATGGGCCTAATTCCCCCCCTGGTGTTTTTACTTTAATGCGTCACTTGGTCCCATATATCCCTATACAATAAATGATTGTTACTTTGTGCTCTACCTACCCTTAAAGTTTGCATCATGAGTTTAGAAACACTCTGTATATATCGATGAATTTTCTTTCCTCAAATAATGAAAGGCAATTTTTAACAACTAGAAACACTCTTTTATTACCAAAATACCCCATTCCTTTTTATCTTAATTTTTTAATTAATTTAGCGAATTTATCCCTCTGCATCTTTAGAGGACACAATAATATAAACTTTAATTAATACAGATTTATTAATAACATAGAAGGAAAGAAAGATTAAGTCTATTGACAGCATTTTCGACCAAAAAAAAGAAAAGTTCTTCACTTTGAGTGGATAGGCGTTAACTTAATTACAAACTTGTTTTGGGCGTAACGGAGGATGGAGATAAATTATGTTTATTTGAAGAATATTTTTGAAAAAATGGCACTATGAATGGAAAAAAGGAGTAGAATTTACTAATTTTTATAGAATATAATATCTCACCAAGTAAAATTTATCCAAAATAGTTTTATCAAAAGCCATTTTCAAAGCAAATTTATATTTAAAGAGAAATAATTTTATTAATTCATAACTTAAACAAATCCCAATAGATGTTTTATGGCTGAGTTGTTCTTCAAAGATGTAACATTTATTTGTTTGTGTTGAAAATTTTCTGCCTAACAAGAAAATTAAATTTTTTTGCTTTATATTGTAACTTATTAATCGACAATAGTAAAGTCTTATTTCAATCCATATAAACAAAGGGCATTCCATAGAAACTGATTTTTTTTTAATTTATGGCAACATCGTGAAACTAAAAAATAAAACTGCAGATGATTTTTTTCAAACTTTTAACTGTACGTTTATAAATATTTGAAACAAAGCAGGCGGTCTTGTTTTCCCAGCTTCATGCTTGTCTACAGAATTGTTTTTATTTACCCTACAGAAATGGAAAGAAATGATACAGAGTTAAAAAATAAAATGCGTTATGTCATAAAATTTTGCTATCGTTTGGCAAAACAGCATCAGAAACATTTAAACTAATGAAAGAACGATGACAAACAAAGACAAATATTTAGTTGAGTCTACGAATTTTAGATGACATGATGATTTTTAAAAAAGGACATTTGTTATTCAGAACTGGCTTCTAAGTTTTCTAACCCTTACGTGCCGAGAAAAACTTACGAGATTCACTCCCCAGTGCCACAGTTAGAACTTAGTGGTCTTACAAAATGGGTTTGTGGCTTAAGAGCGTGCGAATTCTGTAAATAATCATTGAGAGATAGAAAATGTTCCATTCAATTCAATAGCAATGTGATAGAAAGGCGGAAAGTGAACGGCAAACCAAACAATATTTTCTCTAAAATAATAGTGGTGTACAAAAAGGGCGGAGCCTTGTCAAATATGGAAAAAAATTAGCTTGTATTTTCAAGTCACTAGCTCAGTGCGAGAGCCTTTATGAATGTAGTTCCTTCTACCCCTTCTCCTCTGAAATAGGCCAGTCTTTCAAAAACACCTTCAAAGTCTTTTTTCTTTTTCTTTTTTTTTTTATTCCAAAGCCGTGGGTGTGGTTTTACTGGTACAGCGTAGTATAAAGGGCAATATTTTGGACTGACGTCAGTGGCACTTAACGCATCGACTATGCGCGACGGACATATACGTCTGTGGCACTTAAGGGGCTAGGCCAGTTTCAGCCAGTTTAGGTAAGTTTTATGAATGATCGAAATGTTAATACTGTGAGGGTAATCTTGCAAAAATATCGGCGAATAATAGATGAGGAGAACTGAGTAATATTAACTATCATTTCGAAAACGTCCATATTTCTCATTCTCCGCAACAAGTTACAGTTTCTGCAACTTTGTTACAGTTGTGTCACTCATTACCTTACTAAAAAACAAACTTAAATAAGAATTCAAAAATGTTGTGAGTGGAAACAGATGTTTAAAAATGATACGATTTTTCCTAACTGTAATAACAGGTGATGAAACTTGGAAAAATCATTTTGATTCCCTCACCATTTTCTAAATAAGTGTGTGGAAACAGACTGATTCTTCGCCTCCAAATAAAGTCCGACAAACAAAATCTGCTGGAAAAAACCACGATGATTAATTTATTTCATCATAAAGGTGTAATCTATTAGCACGCCAAGCCTTCAAGAACTACTGTCAATGGTAAATATTAAGTACGAGATACCCTTCAAGCAGACGATTTCACACACCAGCAGACGATTGATCTCAGACCACACATAAATCCAATCAATGATAAATGATCCGCAGTATTTATTCTCATTCCAAAGCCAATGTAATTCGTCTTATATAGTTTCATTGTGGCGGGGGGGGGGGGGGAGACAAGAAAGGATTTCACAACAAACTTCTGATTTGCCAGTCAAATTTTGAGAACTCACCTTCTATCCGCCAAAACAAAAATTAGTTTTCTCAGACAACCGAATATGGTGTCGCTGGAATTCCATGTTCAAACAAAAACAACCGTAAGGGATGATGGGAAATTCGAAAGTTTTGAGAGAATGAATAATGGAATATTTTGTAACAGATACAATGGATTAAGCAATGGGATTTTCCTTTTAAGAAAACAAATGTTTTGAAAGATTAATGTTTTTTAGAATAAAATGAAATGAAAAGTGACTGTTTAGAATAAAGTGAAATAAAAAGTGACTTAAAAGTACGGAATTAAAAATAATATCTTAAAATATTATAAGAATAAGGGAAAAAGTTCAATGTTAAAGAATTTGGAAGTAATTAATTTAGGATTAAGGCGAAAAATTTTTATTATTATACATGTATACTTGTTACATGAAATATATATTTTCAAAGCATGGATTTCGCGAACTAATTTTAACACGAACAAAAGAAATTTTCCCGTGAGTATTCGAGTTAACGATGTTCGACTGTAATTCGTATTTTGAGAAATTCACACATCAGTGCTTTTTCAGACGCTTCTTTTGCTTTCTAATATAAATTTTTACCGGAAAACTACATGGTGTAAAAACGAAAAAAAATCTAAGTAAGCAGCAGTAGAAAGACTATGTTGAAATACATTTGCTAATATATAAATTATTTGTCCTCGTTTCTGCAATATAGAGCTATACAGGATTAACACAATTGAATGACCGGATTTTGAAAATTTATATTTTCCAAACTGTTACATGCATTGTAATAAGTGGTATATGAAAATAAGGAATATCATTCGAATTTTTTTTTCAGTTAGAAATGTGCGGTCTGCGAACCTGGAAACCAGATTTTAGTAGTTGACTCTATTTTACTATTGTTTTTCGCTGTACTCAAAGGTATGAAAACATGGAGAACTGGGAGAAGGAAAACACAATGGTAAAACTACGAGTCAACCGCTAAAATTGGATTTCCAGGAATTTTCCACCAAGATATGACCTGGCAGACCGAATGCCTTATGCTTCGGAATGTGTTTTAATGTATGAGTTTTAACTAAATCTGGAGTTTCAGTCGTGAACTCGATGAGGTGATTTTTCTGTGTTGCAATCTCCTAGTCATCGGTTAAATAATCAAAATCTGGGTTCAAAGCTGATTAAATTCACGTGGCACCGATAATTTATCCAAAGAACTTCTAGTTTATAAGATTGGAAGGTATTTTTGCTTTACCATGAAGGCTTTCGCTCGCTGGCTGACAAGGAGCATTCCGTTCTTAGCGATAGGTGCTTTAATTCGCAAAACTTAAAACTTTATACCTCGTTAATGGGGAGACGAGGGCAAGTAATGTATGCATCTAAAAACGTATTTCAACACTGCTAAAACTACAGGTTGGATATGGCACTCCTTTGGGCACTCCTTGGCATCCCTTGTCTCTTGAGTGACTTCCTTAGGAGAGCCAGAATTGCACCCCTAGGACACCCCATGGCATCCAAATTGCTCCTTAGGGCCCCCCTTGGCACCCACATAAAATCCTGTAGGGTGCCCTGGGGAGCCCTAGGGGAGCAATTCTGGCTTTGCTAGGAGGGTCGCTCACGAGACAAGTATTTCACTCCCAAGTTTGCCAGATGTAACCTATAGTTTTAACAGTGAATGTGCCTTTTGATTAATACTCATTTAGATTTTTTTTTATTACACTATTCTGGTAGTTTCCTTTTTAGAACAAATTATATGTTCAACATATGGTTACAAAATATCATTAATGTTATAAAAATTTAGTGAATTAACGTGCATTTTACTTTCTTCTGATATATTCGACACTTAACTTTTATATTTCGAAATTAATTTTAATGTATGTCTGAATCATGCAGAATTAATTTAACTGTGCACAAAAAGTAAACTTCTATTTAAATATACGTATAATGTTATGTAATACACTATATATATTGTTAATTTCGTTTCGAAAATAAATTAACATTTTTTTCCAAAATAAAAGTTTTTTTTATATTTTGTGAAAATGAAAGGTAATTTTTAATAACAATGATAAAGCAAAATGTGCTGTTTTCATTATAATGAAATCACTTATGGTAAATAGTTCTTTCTTAAGTGTTCACTTTTAATAAAATATCTCAAAAATTGAGATGACTTATGGATGATTCTCCTTAAAATATGCATAAAAAAATTAATATCATACTATAAATATCTACCAAACAAAGAAATATAATGTCTGTTGCCATTTTTTACCGAAAGAAAGAAAAGTCTTCATGTACAGCGAGGAGGCATTAACACAATTACTGGAATCTTTTGGGTTGTAAAGGATGCTAAACATTAATTGTGTTTATCTGAAGGCTTTGTGTAAGAAAACTGACATATTACAAAGCAAACCTGAACAATTTTCTATATTATTTTCTATACGTACAAAAGAATGTATCAAAAATTAAAAAAATATATTTAATTAAACTAAGTAAGAACTACAACTTTCATTGTTTCATATTTTTCCAATTAACATTAGCTTTTTTAATTCCTTGAAGGTCGATAGTTCATTTTTGGACTAGCTAATTTTAATTCTAAATTACCACATTGGCACCTGATTTTTGGACTGAAAAATTTCCTTTTATGAAACATTCAAATAAAAGCTTTTACTTATTTTCAAATAAATTTGTTTTTAAATTTTGGTGTCAATTAATGATTTTAGCATTTTATACACAACCTTTTCCCGGAAAGGGTTAATCGCATCCCTTAAAGAGCACCGGTATATTATATATACCACTTAATTTTAATTCCCATATGCCACATTGGAACCGGAATTTTAGTACTAAGTTTTGCTTGTAACAATGTAAGCGAAAAATAGCTTCTCCTTACCATCATATAAATTTGTTTTTGAATACCGGTGTCAATAAATCATTTGAACATTTTAGGAACAGAAGTGCTTTGCCCCTCAAGGGGTTAAATAAATTGAAATTTGAAATTATCAGTTCATTATAATACTAATAATTACATTAAATATGTAGAAATAATAAAGATATATTGTATTTTTTATAAATAGGTATTTCGTAATATGGAAATTAAATTATTCGTCTTTGTAAGTTATTTAAATATTGCATAAAGAATTTACTACTATAATAGTTAGTATAGTTTACCAAATAGTATATTATTCAGATACTTTTCTCATGTTGATGGTTTAAAAGTTTATGTATTCATACATCAATATCACCCAGATATGTAACATATTATAACATTACTTTGTTATAAAATAGACCTAAATAGAACTAAGAACAAAGCAGTAAGTATGGATTTACATATAATATATTAAATATTAAAATCTATACATATAATAAAACAGTAGGACCCGGTGTGTCTGTACATTGAAGATAATTGACAAAAATGGAGTCAGGGCGATAAAAGAAAACCAATGAAACACAAAAAAATTTTTTTTGAATTTTTTGTCTGTCTGTCTGTCTGTTTGTTCGAGGTTATCTTCGTAACTACTGAATGGATTTTTATGCGGTTTTCACTAATGAAGAATGCACACTCCCGGGCAGTGTATAGGCTTTGTTTCATCAAAATCGGACAACAGACAAAAAAGTAACAAAAAGAAACAAAAGAAACTATTAGGTGCGCTGCTCACGTTTTTTAGTACATAACGTTTTTTAGTACATATAAAATCCAATAGATGTCACTGTGCGATTTTAAAACGCGCTATCGTTATGTTTTCGCCAGTCTACTTAAGTATGAGAAAGTTTCAAGCTGGCTGTCGTTCCATGTGGTTTAGTCGGTAGAACGTCAGTGCGCCATACTGATGGCCCGGGTTCGATTCCCAGCATGGAATTTTTTTTCACTATGTTGGCATTAACGCCTATAAGCAATTAAAAGAATTTGAAATATTGTATTCAAGGCGAATTTTCTCTCTGGGAAAATTTCCTTGCATTAATATGTCAGTGTAATTTTTTTTTCGATTTAATTTTTTTTTTCGAAACTTTGTTTTTCTTAAAAAATTACAGTAAATATTTGATATTTCCCAACGTTTTTTGAATGATCGACTTGCTTTTTTTTTTTTTTTAATGTATGTCTGAACCTTATCTAACTACTTCTTCAAGATTTCTTTAGATAAACCGACCAGCGTAGCGGGCGAAGGCCGCTAGTAAAACAATAAATGTAATAAAATATAAATCCATGGTTCATTAATATCTCAGTTATCTTTTATTTAGTAACTCAATTAAATAAGTGCTGAATCAAAAATCTGAAGAAACCAATAAAAATGTAATAGTCGACTCTCATTAATTCGAAATCGGATATTTCGAATCTTCGCTTAATTCAAACTAAACCCGAAATTTTAAATGGTAGAATAACACTAAAAATTTCCATTCATTCGAACTCATTTTCTCTTGGCTTCGTTTAATTCGAACCAATTAGAATTCCGATTTTCCATTTTTCATTTCTTTCTCACGAATTTCAGATCATTTGTATAAATTTCTTTCTTTGATTTTTGTGAGAATTGTTCCGAACGAGTATACATATAATCCAATACATTTGATATCCACTTTCTTAGTGTCCCGTGTATCCATCAGTGATGCTTTAAATTTTTCTTCCGTTGTGCTTTTATCTAATCTTTTAATTAGTTTATGTATTTATACATACTAATTTAATATTAAGTCATATTCTAATGATAACAGACGAAAAAAGTTTAAAAAAAAACACTAGAACATTAATTCCTTTGTAAATGCACCATATTAAGCATGTTTTCACTTCATATTTTCCATAATTCGAAATTCGGATAATTTGAACATTTCTTCTTAGCCTGGTTCAATACAGGTCTAATACATAATTATACAGCTATAAGCAGAGACACTATAGCAACGCTGTGGAAGACGCCTGGAATAAAACTGTGTGTTGAATCTGAGAGACATCGAAGAGTCAGATTTTTGATGAAGACAGTTCTTTATTTAAACTTTAATCAATCATGTACACTTGTTTTTAAAATATCTTCATAACAGCTTTAAAAAGATTAGTATTCAGAGCAAACTTTGTTTAAAAAATGATTAAGAGAATCATAAAAAATATTTCTTTAAAAACAGTATTGAACTTCATTACACCTGGAGCTTTTTCAAAAACAACTTAAATTTAAATTATAAATAAAGTCGTTCATTTAAAACATCATAAACGAAAAATTAAATATCTTATTTGAACTTAAATTATAATATCTTAAATCATAACGAGAACTTGACGGGAAAAAAAAAAAGACATGAACTCGATCAGAGGACGGCATTTATACTATCTCAGAAACTGAACTGGACGATTCCACTTCTGAAAAAGGGTAGGTCTAAGACTAGCCGATTACGGAACACCTAATGCCATCTATCGAAGTCTCATGTTGATACTTTAGATAATTTATATTTTAGAAAGAACTAACATTATAATCCAGGTAATAAGGGTATTATTTTTAAAATAAGGAAGTCTTTTGAACTTTAAAATATAAAGAGCAAAGCTATTAAATTAATCAAAGTTCATGTAAGGTTTTAAACTCAAAATAGCCATATGTGAGAAGTAAAACAGGCTGATTAGCCAACATTTCTTATGGTGAAGAGTTTGAATTAACGAGAGCCGACTGTATTTTGAAAAAAATATAGATAATTGTAAAATTTTCTTTTCACATAATTGCAGAGAAGGACGATTGTTTTCATTTCATAAGAATTTAACGTATTGATAGGGTAAATTCCATAGTTAGGACTGTATTGATTTAACGAATTCTGTTTATCCTAAGTTTGGTATAATGTGGCTGTAAATATCTCACCATGTTTGACAGCTATTACTAATTATAACAGAGTTCAATATATCACAAATCGGACCAATCGCCGCCGGTAGGATTCGCTAAGCTGAGTTCTAAGAAAACCTAGTAGCCGGAAATTGGACCCTAGTCGGTATTTGGACCTTTGCCTCTAATTTATATAATTCTCTAATCATTCCTTTAATAAGTTTCCGCAACGCAGATAAAAATGTACCATTAATATAAAATCAAAGTACTCAATCGCACTTTACCTGATACAAGACGTTCGAAATATAGATATCTATTTAATTTTCTAATCAAATAAATGACAATTACAAATTAGTTTTAATAAATTACTATTGTAAATTACTTACCGTTCTACGATGCTTTTATTTCCCTATCGTTTATCCACGATTTATGGGAAACAGATTTAATGAATATAATTTATTTTCATTTCGTCATTATATTTGTAATTAAATACTTTCTACTTTTCTTAAATCTATCTATTTAGAAATATTTCAATAAATCCTTAATTATCGCTTTCAGAATTGTTTAAGCCAAGAAAATTAATTTGATAGTGAATGGGTTGTTCCTTCCAAGTTTTGAAATTGAATTATCATTACGTTAAATTTTCCGTATTAAACATTCTTTAAACGATATTTTAAACCCTTAACCCCCTTAACTGGCCCTTTCTTTTCCGTTCAAAGAAGTGAAAATAATGGATCTCACCACAATTTTTTAAATAAAATATTCGTAACATTTAGTCTAAACATTTCCGCCTTTAAGTAGTATGAAGTTATTTTTTAAAAAAGATTGTGGCATATAATATAAACATCACTTTAAAATATCAATTTAATTTAAATGCTTTAAGTGATAAATTAATTATTGATCTTTTCATGTTATTTTAATTTATCACTTAAAGCATTTAAATTAAATTAAGATTCTGGCGTCAAAAAACTTTAAATGATGAATTAAGCAAATTCGTCTTGCCTGAACGGGGTACGGACAAATCAGATATGAGGTTAAGGGTCAAACAATAATGTCTCTATAATATTGAATTCTCACCGGAAAAAATCGAAAAATTTTGCTTAAAAAATGAAAAAAGGCAATTTATCAGCATTTAACCGCCGAAGCTTTTTTAAAAAAAAAAAAAAAAAAAAAAAAAAAAAATATTCGTTAAAAATTACTGGGAAGAATTTCGTTTAAATTAGGTGGGACAAAATATTTCCCATTGCTTTTTAACCCTTTAACGTTCATTGGTTTCTCTACGAAACCACAAAACTTAATTCCGATATGTAGAAATGACACCGGAATTTTAATTAAAAAATATCCATTTCATTATGTATGTGAAAAATCCCTTTTTTGTTATTTACAAATATATTTGTTCGCAATTACCGGTGTCACTCATTTATTTTAACATTTCAGCAATGAAAATGCTTTGTCAGTTAAAGGGTTAACCCTTTGCGGCGCAAAAGAAATTCATTGCTTAAGTGTTGAAATTAATGACTGATACCAGAATTCGAAAAAAAAAAAAAAAAAACTTTATTTGAAAATAAAAAAAGAACTATATTTCACGCATTCAATAAACCGTTTTTTTTTTTTTTTTTTTTTTTTTTTTTTTTTAAACCAAAAATACAGTGTCAATGTGGCGTTTGGGAATTAAAATTAAATCGTTTCATAGATATACCACCGCGTCGCAAGGGTTTAAAGGGTTAAACAACATTTTTTAAACTAAATTTTTTATTTAAATGCATTAAAAAAATCTATAAGTCTGAAAGAATACTTTGTTTACGAAGCAAGAAATAAGCATATTTGTATTTGCTTTTATAAAATTTATCAAAATTGTGTACCACATGTGCATGATTTACGACATCGCTTTACTGTATCTCTTTCCACTTCATATAAAAAAAAATAAGAAAATGGTCAAATTATAATTCGTTATCGCAGCAAATAGTAAAATAATCTATATATTTTTTTATAATTAACAATTATTTCACTATTTTATGAAGCCTTTCCATTTGTCAGAATAATCATAAAATTACGGTTACTATACAATTTTCAGAAAATTGCTAAATAATTAAGATTTACCATCCGTTCAGCAAAATCTTCGCAAATTATAGATGATTTTACCTATTTCTAGATACTGTTAAAGTGAGTAAATGTATGGTAAATGAATAATTGTTTTATCAAAATTTTAAAAAATGCTCCCATTACCATATTGTTTAATTTTCAATAAAAAAAAAATCTCGCCTATCACCAAAAATCTTGTACTTCTATGTAAAGCATATTTTTTTTGAGCTTGTGAAAATTGCGCAGTGACTCTCCTAATGTACCAGAGCCTCTGACATAAAATTCTAATAATTAATTGAGAAATTCAAATCCCTAAATTAGAAGAATGGAAAAATATTCATACTTCTATAAAATGATAGATTTTCTCAAACCGCAGAACATTTCTTTGAAAACTAGATGAGACGGGAAAAGGATTAATGTAAATCGAGGCCTGGCCATGACGATAAATGTACTCGGCTTTTTTTTATATATAAAAGCCTATATTTTAAATTCTGCTGAGCCTAAAAAATAAAAAAATATACAGCTAAATTGAGAAAATTCTCTGTTAAGAAATTCAAAAAATTATTTTGATACTCTTGGAAATTGCTGAGAAATCCATTAAAAATGCATTTAAAAAATCTCATTTTATTTCCGTTCAAATAAACAGATTTTTGAGAAACCTTTCTTAAAAGTAGGTGTTTTGCAACGTAGAGAATTCGGCGCTAACGAGTAATGGCATTTATAGACGACCTGTAAATACAGTCAAGTCTCTCTATAACGAAACTCCATTCATCGAATTTCTCTATATAACGAATTTTTAGAGGAACGGTTCCCTTTTCGCATGATTACATTAAAAACAGCCTCTATATAGCGAAATATCGATCTCCATATAACGAATTTTTTCATAAATTGGTCTTAATTTACTCAGTTTTAAAAGACTTCGAAATCATAAGGAATCAATTTTCCATCACTTATTTTTGATTTATCATCAGTGCTGAGTTTATTTATATTACTTCTCTCCTTGTCATCGATAAAAACCAAGTCAGAAGAGAGAAATAGAAACTTGGAAAGAATATACAGGCAGAAGAAGTTATTGAAAGAAGGAAAATTAAAAGCATATATTTTGATCGTAGAAAGGATAACAATATATATTCAGAGGAAGAAAAATAAAAAGCAGCACCGTCGAGATAAAAGGCGAGGAACACATCACCATGTTGTTTGAATCTGGTAAGGAATACTTGTGTCATTTGATACCTCGTCAGTTCAGAAAAGTCTAATTTGTGGTGACTTGGAAGATTGTATAATGATTTTGCTATTTCTTTTCCGTGACCGGAACAAGGTATCAAGTGACCCGAGTATTCCTAACTAGGTTCAAACAACACCGTGATGTGTCCCTCGCCTTTCCTTCGACAGTGCCGCTTATTCTTTTTTCCTCTGAATATGCTTTTATCCTTTTTACCATCAAAAAATATGCTTTTAATTTTTCTTCTTTCAATAACTTCTTCTGCCTGTATCTTCTTTCCACGTTTCTACTTCTCTCTTCTGACTTTGTTTTTATCGATGACGAGTTTCGTATTCTCTGCTGTCGCAACTTCTACATGGTGAAGCAACCAGTATTAGTGGCGCATGATTATCAGCATAAGTTTGCAATTGCAATTCTTTCAATATGCATGATGCCCCCAAAGAGCTACTTTCCACACTATCGCGTGTCTTTGCATTGTCATAGCCCTTTATATTAGCCATTTCTAAGCTCTTTGTAATAAAACGCACAAAACACTATAATGGCACATTAAACGACCCAAAAGCACTGCATATCACCACAAAAGGGTTTCACGTAAACACTGAACAAATGTCGCAGGTAAATTAGCAAGGATAAATAATAAGAATCCTTTATCGCATTTTGGCTGTCAACTATTTCGTCCTTCACTCCCTGAGTATTAGACGAGTCATTGCGCTCGCTTAGAGTCCTGCTACACCATTTTCTCACCTTCCAGATTTGTTTTTGAAGTATACTGCTGTCTTTTCCCCAAATGTATGACGTTTGATACATAGAAAATATATAAAGAAGACCAAGGAACATAAATAATACAGAAGCTAACGATCAATTCAAACAAATACAACTTTTGCCTATTATACGCGAAAAAGCTATAAAAATAGCCTAAGTTATAATACACATAGATATTAAATAATGCATGATCAGATCTTATTTAAACATTTGGTACATTAAATACGAAATACGCCTTTTCAAGTAAATACAACAAAAATAAATTTAATTTAACATTTTTAAATTTTTTTCGAAAAAAGTTCAAAAATGAGCGTTTTTGCAAAACTTCAAGCCGTTTGCGGCAGGGTAAAGAAATGTCCAAAAAATCTTAAATTTTTTGTATGAACTGAGTGCCACCAGTGGCCACTTTTCCGCACCCGCCATAATCGAAAATCGAAAAAAAGTTTTTTTCGGCCCACCCTAATATATATTATCTGGATATGTGAAATTTACAATTCATGAGTTTGATATTCTACTGCACAAATACATGTGGAAATGTCTGAAACTCATATTTTAAAGCAATATTTATTTTGACTAATTTTGTTTAAAAATAAATAATGATATTCTAATAAAGGAATGCAAAACGTAATTACATTTGTAAAGGGATTCAACTCAAAAGATTTTGAAAGAAACATCATAATACATTACATATCATGATTATTATTTTGCACATTTTAAATTTGTTTCGAAAAACATGGATTAAGGATTCCATTTCGAAATGATTATTATTCCATTTTAATAACTGAAAATTTAAATTTTGTCTATTCAGTTTGCTTTTCTGAAACTAGTGAATTTTTAATGAAATATTTTTTATTTATTTTATATTAATAATACAATCATGAAGTGTTAGACATTACTTCGCATGAAATTTACTTTTATTATAAAAATAATTGTAACAACGTTCATCTAATCTAAACCTGTTTTTATAGTTGCAAACAAACAAAATTTAAAATGCTTATCTTTTGTGTAATTATTAAAATATGCAAAATTTGCAGGCAAATTGTTAACAAAATCCTTGTATTTACCCATCATACACTCTCAAAAAAATTTCCGTCATTTTACAGAAAATGTACTGGCAGCACTGCTGCCAGAAATTGTCTGTATATTGACGACTTTCCGTTTATTTTTTTCTCCGTCAAAAGAGGAAAAATATCCGTCACTTGAAAAAAGTTTGGAAAAATCAATGCGGAAGAGGTGGGGATCGAACCAAGGACCCCAGGATTACAAGACCAACGCGCATCCACGGCGCCAGGATTGCTTGTGAAGATTTTGCTTTAAATAGAAGTGTTCATTTCATATGGGTGTGTTTTGGTGTATTTCGTTAAAAAGCTTTTAATTTTGCAGTAAATCTCGGAAAGACTTCATCTTTAATTAAACTGTGGCTGGTTTTTTTTTTACTTTAATATTAATATAGTATAAAAATGTGAATTTTAAATATATTACGTAGATTGTTAGAGAAAAAACATGGATGTTTTATTTTTATTCGATAAGATTTTTTTTAATAATATCAATTTTTTTTGCATTTTATTTTTTAATTAAAATATTTTTTAAATGTGTTCATTTAAAGTATATTTTATATGCGAATATTTATTATAGAAATAACTTAGTATATTGAACTTTATTCAACTTATCCAACTTTGAATAACAGATTGTAAGAATTTTTGAACGAATAAATAAAGTAATTGTTATTTATTTTTAAATTCGAAAACATTTTTGTCTTTTAAAACTAAATTAGACATTTTAATCGATAGAATACTTTTGTTTTTCATTTAAAAAATAAATTCGAATTTATTACTAACAGACCCAATGCGCATGCGTGCTAGATATAAACGGAAACGTTTCCTCATTTTTCGACTTTCGGAATGAACTCACAGAACAAATACGTCTTTTGGGAAAACAGAAGTTATTTGTGAAAAAATAACGATAACTTAGTGTATTTTGACGAATTTTTCTGACAGTGTATACGTAATATAGGATAAATCTTGCAATCGTTTTGAAAATCGAGAAAAAGTTTTTGAAGGATTTACACGTTTCAGATACTGGAGATTCCGAAATACCTATTTTTAGAAAAAAAATTGCCCTCCGTCCGTCTGTGTGTTTGTCTATGTGTCTGTAAACACTTTATCTCCCGAAAAAATTGAGATAGAGTCGTAAGATTTTGTATGCATTTAGTATGTAAAAATGGGACGAAGTGTATTTAATATCAGTAACATCGATTATCTGGAACTATTTTTTTCGAACTCTCAAAATATTCGCTCAGATGAAAAAAAATATAAAAAATTTCGAACATTTTTATTTTAAAGAGTGGGCCTAAAAGGCAATAAAATAACAAAATTTTTTGATAAAGAACGAAGTCGATCATATTACTTACCCATCATACGTAGTATAGGGTAAGTCTTGCAATCGTTTTGAAAATCGAAAATTTTTTTTTGACGGATTTACATGTTTTAGATAGTGGAGATTCCGAAAAACATATTTTTAGAAAAAAAATTTTGCCGTCCGTCTGTCTGTCTGTCTGTCTGTCTGTAAACGCTCTATCTCCCGAACGAATTGAGATAGAGACTTGAAATTTTGTATGTAGTTAGTATGTAAGAATGGGACGTACCCTATTTAATATCAGCAACCTCGATTATCCGGAACTATTTTTTTCGGACTCTCGAAAAATTCGTTCTGATGAAAGGTATATAAAAATTTTCGAATTTTTTTGTTCTAAGGAATGGATGTAAAAGGCAATAAAATAACACACATTCTGCATATAGAACGAAGTCAATCGGATTATTAGTTGCCGAGATATTTGTAATCCTGTTTTCCACATTCTTCGATTTTTCATGACCCTGTATTTCATTCAAATTTCAATTCAGAGGTATATTTTAATTGGAAATGAGACCCTTAATCCGACGCAGTTAATTGTTAGTTAATGGAATTATTATTTTTGGAGTTATAAGGATGTTTCTTTTACACAATTTGGTACTACTTGAGTAGTTTGGCGTTTCATATAATTTGTCCAAATTGGTACATCAGCAGTTCTTTAATATAGCATTACTGTGTATATTAACAATATTTAAATTTTGTTTATGAATTGCAATGCATTGTATAAATAGTTTTCACATGTTTTATTTTCATATACATATCCATGATGGGTAAGTATTACGGTGGCCCCCCCAACGACTAGTTTTTATTTGCCGAGATATTTGTAATCCTGTTTTCTACATTCTTCGATTCTTCAAACCCTGTATTTCATTCCAATTTCTATTCAAAGGTATATTTTAATTGGAAATGAGTCGCTTAATCCGACGCAATAAACTGTTATTTTATGTCATTATTATTTTTGGAGTTATAAGGATGTTTCTTTTACACAGTTTGGTACTACTTGAGTAGTTTGGCGTTTCATATAATTTGTCCAAATTGGTACATCAGCAGTTCTTTAATATAGCATTACTGTGTATATTAACAATATTTAAATTTTGTTTAGGAATTGCAATGCATTGTATAAATAGTTTTCACATGTTTTATTTTCATATACATATCCATGATGGGTAAGTATTACGGTGGCCCCCCCAACGACTAGTTTTTATTTGCCGAGATATTTGTAATCCTGTTTTCTACATTCTTCGATTTTTCAAACCCTGTATTTCATTCCAATTTCTATTCAAAGGTATATTTTAATTGGAAATGAGTAGCTTAATCCGACGCAATAAACTGTTATTTTATGTCATTATTATTTTTGGAGTTATAAGGATGTTTCTTTTACACAGTTTGGTACTACTTGAGTAGTTTGGCGTTTCATATAATTTGTCCAAATTGGTACATCAGCAGTTCTTTAATATAGCATTACTGTGTATATTAACAATATTTAAATTTTGTTTAGGAATTGCAATGCATTGTATAAATAGTTTTCACATGTTTTATTTTCATATACATATCCATGATGGGTAAGTATTACGGTGGCCCCCCCAACGACTAGTTTTTATTTGCCGAGATATTTGTAATCCTGTTTTCTACATTCTTCGATTTTTCAAACCCTGTATTTCATTCCAATTTCTATTCAAAGGTATATTTTAATTGGAAATGAGTCGCTTAATTCGACGCAATAAACTGTTATTTTATGTCATTATTATTTTTGGAGTTATAAGGATGTTTCTTTTACACAGTTTGGTACTACTTGAGTAGTTTGGCGTTTCATATAATTTGTCCAAATTGGTACATCAGCAGTTTTTTAATATAGCATTACTGTGTATATTAACAATATTTAAATTTTGTTTAGGAATTGCAATGCATTGTATAAATAGTTTTCACATGTTTTATTTTCATATACATATCCATGATGGGTAAGTATTACGGTGGCCCCCCCAACGACTAGTTTTTATTTGCCGAGATATTTGTAATCCTGTTTTCTACATTCTTTGATTTTTCAAACCCTGTATTTCATTCCAATTTCTATTCAAAGGTATATTTTAATTGGAAATGAGTCGCTTAATCCGACGCAATAAACTGTTATTTTATGTCATTATTATTTTTGGAGTTATAAGGATGTTTCTTTTACACAGTTGGGTACTACTTGAGTAGTTTGGCGTTTCATATAATTTGTCCAAATTGGTACATCAGCAGTTCTTTAATATAGCATTACTGTGTATATTAACAATATTTAAATTTTGTTTAGGAATTGCAATGCATTGTATAAATAGTTTTCACATGTTTTATTTTCATATACATATCCATGATGGGTAAGTATTACGGTGGCCCCCCCAACGACTAGTTTTTATTTGCCGAGATATTTGTAATCCTGTTTTCTACATTCTTCGATTTTTCAAACCCTGTATTTCATTCCAATTTCTATTCAAAGGTATATTTTAATTGGAAATGAGTCGCTTAATCCGACGCAATAAACTGTTATTTTATGTCATTATTATTTTTGGAGTTATAAGGATGTTTCTTTTACACAGTTTGGTACTACTTGAGTAGTTTGGCGTTTCATATAATTTGTCCAAATTGGTACATCAGCAGTTCTTTAATATAGCATTACTGTGTATATTAACAATATTTAAATTTTGTTTAGGAATTGCAATGCATTGTATAAATAGTTTTCACATGTTTTATTTTCATATACATATCCATGATGGGTAAGTATTACGGTGGCCCCCCCCAACGACTAGTTTTTATTTGCCGAGATATTTGTAATCCTGTTTTCTACATTCTTCGATTTTTCAAACCCTGTATTTCATTCCAATTTCTATTCAAAGGTATATTTTAATTGGAAATGAGTCGCTTAATCCGACGCAATAAACTGTTATTTTATGTCATTATTATTTTTGGAGTTATAAGGATGTTTCTTTTACACAGTTTGGTACTACTTGAGTAGTTTGGCATTTCATATAATTTGTCCAAATTGGTACATCAGCAGTTCTTTAATATAGCATTACTGTGTATATTAACAATATTTAAATTTTGTTTAGGAATTGCAATGCATTGTATAAATAGTTTTCACATGTTTTATTTTCATATACATATCCATGATGGGTAAGTATTACGGTGGCCCCCCCAACGACTAGTTTTTATTTGCCGAGATATTTGTAATCCTGTTTTCTACATTCTTCGATTTTTCATGACCCTGTATTTCATTCCAATTTCTATTCAAAGGTATATTTTAATTGGAAATGAGTCGCTTAATCCGACGCAATAAACTGTTATTTTATGTCATTATTATTTTTGGAGTTATAAGAATGTTTCTTTTACGCAATTTGGTACCATTTGAGTAGTTTGGCTGCTGCGTAGTTTGAATACTATTAGTACTATTTGAGTAGTTTGAGCAGTTTGTCGAAACGGGTTCATCAGCAATTCATTAATTGAGCATTACTACGCATAATAAAAATATTTAAATATACGTTTAAATTTTGTTTTGGAATTGCAATGCATTTTATACATAGTTTACATATGTTTATTTTCATACTATTTTATATTATACATATCAATGATGGGTAAGTATTACGGTGGCCCCCAACGACTAGTTTAATATGTTTATTCAAAATAGCAGAATTGCTGTAGCATCTACAACAAAAAAAATGTCAAAAGGATAGTTTTAAGCGGGAGTCAATGACTATTACTCATATACATGAAAGGACTTAAAAAGTTAAATAAACAAGAAAGCACAAGCCTCATAAAAGCAGATAATTGATATATTGCCTTGTTTCTGGTACCAATTTTCTTGAAAATCTTCGTATGGTATAATAGATTTGCCAGCTATTTGCAACTATTTTTAATATTGGTACTTTTATTTTCTTCTATGTTCATAAGTAATGTCGTTTTTATGGAATAATTCTGTGTTCTCAAATACACTCTAAAACTGCTGGAGCAATGTTGCCAGCAGTTTTTACCGTAAAAATTGCAGCAGGTGTAATTTTTTTATTACATTTAAATTTTACTACAATTTTTACGGTAAAACTACTGGCAAAATTTAAAAACTACTGGCTACCAGCAGTTTTTGCCGTAAAGAGTATAGCCGGGTTTCTTAGTAAAATATGCCCTTGAGTCAACCACATCGAGTCCTACATGGATCGATAGCCCATAGAAAGAAATTCATTTCTCCCCAGTTTTAAGTTTGTATCTTAAGACCATGGGAGGTAATGGCCCTAAATGTCTGTTTTGGAAAAGAGTGCATTGTGACGACACTATCACGCAGATTCCAACGAAAAAAATAAGGGATGTAAAAAACCACCATACGAATGTTTGACAATTTTTTCAGATTTTTTTTAAACAAAAGAACAAGTTTTCTAACAGTTTTCCTGTTTTTAAATGTACATTTTAACTAAAAATTAAATGAAAATTCTGAGCGACCACCTTAATTTTTTTGCATGAAATACTATGAGATATGATGCACATTCACTATCAATTTCAACTTTCTACGTATGGTGCATCATATTAAAAAAAGGACAAAATCATATTCCGGCTGTAATGTGGGGCGTGTCTGGGACAAATTTCACGCCTTCCTTTAAAAATACTATGTGAATTAATATGTGAGATTTGAAAAGAAGGCGTGAAATTTGTCCGAGACACCCCCAACATTTCCACCGGAGTAAGATTTTTCCTTTTTTTTAATATGATGCACCATACGTAGAAAGTTGAAATTGATAGTGAATATTCATCTTGTCTCATAGTGTTTTATGTAAAAAAAATTAAGGTGGTCACTCAGAAATTTCATTTTATTTTTAATTAAAATGTTCATTTAAAAACAGGAAAAATGTTAGAAAGCTTGTTCTTTTGTTTAAAAAAATCTGAAAAAAATGTCAAACATTCGTATGGTAGTATTTTACATCCCTTATTTATTTCGTTGAAATCTGCTTAGTAGTCTCGTCACAATGCGCTCTTTTCCAAAACAGGCATTTAGGGCCATTACCCCCCATGGTCTTGAGATACAAACTTAAAACTGAGGAGAAATGAATTTCTATTTATGGGCTATCGATCCATGTAGGACTAGATGTGGTTGACTCAAGGGCATATTTTACTAGGAAACCCGGCTATACCCTTTAACGGATTTTTTTAACAATGTGTGAAAATATATGTTATAACAAGTATTAAAATATCGTTCAGTTTTCAGCTAACTTCTTAAACTTCTTATCAACTTAATTACCAGAGCTGCCAACTTCTACGCCTATTTAAATCACAAAAACATGATTGGAACCACAAAAAAGTTTTAGTAAAATGTATGACAAATGTATTCAATGTTATGTATTACATCCTATGTTGTTAATTATCTAATAAAATTTCTGTTTCTGGTATGTTTATTCGTCTTTAAATAGGCGTAGTAGTTGGCAGCCATGAATTACTGCTGGTGATTTTAAAGTTTCTTGAGATTGAAATTCTTCGTCTGTTGTAAAAATTTGTTCTTCGGAATTATTCTCAGCCAGCCTACTAGTAATTTAAATCGATGTGCTTTTAACTGTTTGCGATTAATCGAATTTTTTTTAAATCTAAAAACAGATTTTATTTCTTTTCTTACTGATAGAAGTTTGAAGATCTTTTTTTTTTGTTGTTGTTTTTTTTCTGGTTATTGCTGGCTAGTTGGTAAAATTTTTTTGATTCAGTTTTACTTATTTAAATACTGTCTCATATATATTATTTGTTTTGTTTTGATTTGGGATAAGATTATTAGGAAATATTAATTTCCTGCAAAATGAAAGTGATGAGTACTTTTGGTATTGTTTTTTAAAAGCAAGGTTTTTGAGTAAGAGAAGTTTATGATTATTTTTTTTATCTGTGCACAGCGTACATTAAAAAAAAAACTGATTTCAATAAATTTTATTATTTCGTATATTTCGTATCATTTTATTATTTCGTATATTTTTCGTCGTTTATATTTTAAATGCAAAGTAAAAGCTTTTTTTTTTATTTTTCCAGTTGCTTTTATATTTAAATGTGCATGAAAATTATTTTTTGCTTTCAATTACAGTAGAACCCCGCAAATCCGGACCCCGTTAATCCGGATCTCCGGATAATCCGGATCGATTTGGTGGATTTTTTTTTTTTCAAATTTCAGGAGTGATTGGCAAATTTTTATAAAAAAAATTATTTCAGCCTCATATTCTGAATAAATAAGTATTTTCTGAAATCTTTTCGGAAGAATATCTTAAGATTTCTTATTTAAACTTTTTAATGTTATCTAGGAAAATAACAACTGTACATCATTTAAGCTTTGCCAATTCCAGTTTTCACAGCTTTCTATTTAATCCATATGGAAATGTCATCATAAACTGACTACTTAATGGAGTTTTACTCAGCATAAGCAAGATAAAATAGTCATTATAGACACACTGACTGATAAGGACGCGATCCGGTCTTTGTCAACCAGTCCATAGGTCCTCTATCTATCAAGTAATTCGTTTCTTTGTCTTCGTGCCAAAACCCTTCTACAAATCACTTGCGAAAAATTGAAATAAAAGGACGAATAAACGAGAATGCTCAAAAGAATGCGTGAACATGCGGCCCGCAAAAATAGTAGAATATGACAAATTTTATAGTTACAAAGTAAGCATTTTTACTGTCTGTAAATATTGAATATGTTCAATATAAAGGTGATTTTGTTTGATTATTATACTTTATTTTATTTCATTCGTTCACATTCTCCGGATAATCCGGATTTTCGATAATCCGGATTGGACCTGGTCCCAATTAATCCGAATTATCGGGGTTCTACTGTATTTTAGAATTTTAAACTTTTTGCAACAATCTCTTTTCATGATTTTCTTATATATATGCTATTTTAGATGTGTTGATTTAGGCATTGCCCGGGCAGTAAATTAATTCTGAAATGAACATGAAATTAGTACTGTTTAATCTAATAAATATTCCCAAACTCTTACTGAACGAAGCTCGAACCAGGTCCCTGCTGCCTACACCTCTAAATTCTAGTTTTAATAGCAAATATATTAATCTTTTGTAATTGAGTTCCATGCGATAGTGAAAAATTAAAATAAAAAGAATATTGCCCAGTTAAACTGATGGCATTGAGCTCACAGGCTACGCATGCTAATTGTACATTATAGTCTTATATTTTCAAGGGTTAATCCCGTTCGAAAAAAAATTAACAAGGGGAAACAGCTCTCCCCTTTCCCCTTTTTTATACTTAATCATTGAATCTCCTAAATTATCAAGGACATGCTTTATCATATAAAAAAATCTATATCCAAAATTCATAGCAAATCGGATAATTCTTAATAAAACCCATTTAGCATTTATATGATTAAGAGGAGTTGTCCCCCTCTTTTATATTTTACCATTAAACTTCCGAAGCTATTCAGAGATTTGAACGAAATCTGACAATTCTGCTTGAAAAATCCATTTATATAAATTAAGGGGAGGGGCATTAGAACCCCCGCTCCCCCTGTTTATACTTATTCAATGAACACCTAATAACAGTCACGGAATCGCCTCATCAGAATCATCCTATATCTAAATTTTGAACGAAAACTTAATTCTGCATGAAAAACCCACTTTTTTCTATTAATGGGAGGGGCATGAGCCCCCCGTTCCCCCTCTTATACATATCGAATGAGCTCCAAAAACTAATCAGGGAAGCGCCTTGTCAGGATATACCTATATACAAAATTTCAAGTGGATCGGATATTTTTATCATGAGTTATCGCGTTACGCACGAACGAACATACATACAGAATGGGCGGGCACATAAGCTCTCAGGCTATGATAGTCTGTGAGCTAAAAATATTACATGCTTAAAAATTCGTTTTAAAGCCATAGAAAAACTATAAATTGTCCGATTACATGTATGCTAAATTTCAACTTTTGTTAAATGTTACTCTTTTTTTTTCCATTTATAGAGGAATATTTAATTTCTCTATGGATATTAGTTATAAATAAATGCTGAACAATTTTTAGTGATTATTCTACAAAATGTTAATTATTAATATCTAATGGAGTTGGAACGTGATGGAGTTAAATTAGAAAAAGCCATGCCTGAAAATTATTTTAAAAACATAATAAATCAGCCAGTTAAGATACGGCTTTCGATCAAATTGTATTGAAAATTGTGTTTTCTTTTTATACGACGCCGATGCAAAAAATAAAAATGCACGGTTGTTAGAGTATTAAAACATTTCAGTACCGAAAATTGCAAACCCAAAGTTTGATCGTGAATTGTTGCCAGTCGCAAAATGATGTGATCGTAATGCACAGATATGTTTATCTTTTATAATATAGATAAATGATGTATTTCATTTAAAACAGAAAAAACCACTAGATAACAAACGACATTCAATTTGAAATACAACAGTAGGGTAACATACAAAGTAATTCGCATGCACCAATGATTGGCACATCCTACAAACATGTCCTAAAATAAGATTTATATCCAGTCTTTTAAAAATGCAAGACCATATGTCAGTTATATGCTCATTTACGTTAAATATTATAACTTTGATTTATGCTACTAGATGACAATAGTGCCTAGGAAAGATAAACAGTTATGGCTTGTATCAAATTAGCCATTTTTGTTGCAAATGCTTCTTCTTTGACTTAAGGAAGGCATGCTTTTCAATTCATTATTATCTGATTTATAATATATTTTAAATTTTAATTGACAACAGTTTTGTTTAGCTAAAAAGGGTTACTTTAATTGTGTAAAAGTATTTTCGACACAAATATTTGGATTTCTGAATTAATGATAGATGCCAATTAATGGTGCATCAATTTTGCTAGTTCCAAGTAATTGGCACCTATTCCAATTATAAGGAATTTGCAAGGATTTTGAGATTAAACCACTTATTTTGGAAGTATTTTTAAAGTTATAGAGTAATTTTGTTTATAATTTGTTTTTATTTGAAAATATGAAATATTATCAGTAATTGGAATCCATTAAAGATTCATATGACAATTACTGGGGACAGTATGACAATTACTGGGTATTAATATAAGTATATTGTATTGTTTTAAAGTGTTCACATTTCAGACTAATATACTGATTTCTTACTCTCAAAAACCTGACATATGGCATCTTCATCTACAGTAAATTTATTTAAAGCGATTAAACCCAATGCAAAATGTAAAGATTTTTTTAAAAATATAAACATGTGCCAATTACTGGATCACAAGTTGTCATACATTGGTGCTCTAGGTGCCAATTACTGGTGATTTCAGCAACTTTTTATAAATATATTTTTATAAAAATACTTTTTAACTTTTTTTGCTTTTAGTGGCAAAATAGATGCACAGATATGCATTCTTTGATTTAAAAATATTACCAAATAAATATCTTATATCTTTGTAATGAAGATTTAAGTAAGTTCAAAGACAAATTCTTAATGTGCCAATTACTGGGGATGTTACCCTATAAAAGGAAATTTTTTAGATGACGTTTCATGCACTAAAAAGCAAAATCACATCTTTTTCAGAAAGCCAAGATTTAGAAAGATTTTCTTGTACAAAATAAAATACAAGAATAACTGTTTCTTTTAAAGTTCAAATGAAGAACTCCAAACTTAATTTCAAACTTATACTAATACCCAGGGAATGACACTGAGTTTGAAATCCTAAAATAACTATAGTTTCCTCCGTTTTCTGAGAGATTAACGTTGAATTTTAGCAGAAAATTGCTTTTCCAATCTACAGAATTAGACAAAAGGACATCGATTTAGAACTATCTTGATCTTTTATATGTATAGAAAATAAAATTAAATTCTCTTGTAAAAAACAATTCAGGCTGTTACTTTAAATTTCCATTTTTGGAAATTATTTTGCCAAATTCCCGCAGTATGGTAGATATATGTCTATACACATTTAAAAGTAAAATATTTATATACTTATCTCAATATGCATGTATACAGAATTCAAATACAATGTGGGATATAATACTTCCGTCCATTTGAAAAATAATAATTTAAACTTTTTTATTTATATAATATCCTTATATTTAGGAGTATTATGAAAAGCAATATGAATTCGTCCATCAGTACGTTTACATTTTTTTACATATTTTCTTATTTCAATTATTTTGTCTCAAATTCTGTTTGTCTGTCTGTTTGTCATGTTATATATGTTAATGAGGGTAACTATACCATATTCGCTATTGTAAACGAAGTATGTAGCATTTATAATTCATTTACCAGGACTTTCAAACGAATTCTATTACATTAGAGTATAAGGGGGAAAATCTTTTGTGGCGTATTTTAATGATGTTACACCATCGTTTTGCTCTGTTGTATGCCAGTAGACGGACAGATGGACAGACAGACGCACGGATTGAACAACGACTATAGGAGCTACTTATTTACATAATTACTAAGACACTTAAAAAGACGATGAAAGAAAAATAAATTAAAAAACTAGTTGGATGTGCCAATTGCAAATCTTGCCTCTATCTCATGTATGAAAACACTTAAAATGCACCTGCGCAGTGCAAAATTAAATAGCAATTTATGCCCATTATTAGGATTCTAAAATCTGTCATTAATCTTCGAAATGGGAATATCACTAAAATCATATGAATCTTGCAGAATCCAACACAGCAGCGCCGCCTATTAGACGAGTTTCGCGAAAACCTAAACAGTAACAACTTGTGTCAATGTCTAATTGAATGTGAGTTAGATGAAAATTCATTCATTAGTTCTTCAGTTAGAACTATGGCAGAAATCGTAAAAAATGCAGCATAGTAGCGCAACCTGTTGATCGATTTACACGAAAACTAATCTGCACAAATTCACATCAAGGATGAACTGAATCTGATGATCTGATGATCAATAAAAATCTGTGCATTAGTTTTTAAGGTAGAGATATTTCGAATTTCATGAAAAATGCATCATGGCAGTGCCACAAGTTGGGAGATACAGATAAAAAACAAATTTGCATCAGCTTATATGAAATTCAAATTGAATCTAATGTTTTGTGAAATTTTATGCATTAGTTCTTGAGATAGAATGCCCATATCGTTTTTTGTCGCATACAGACGTTTTCTAAAAACCATCAAATCATGTTAGGGACCTTCTAAAACATACAAATTTATCAAAATTGGAAATCGAAAATTTTTAGGAATCCAATACATTTTTCTTGTAAAGATAGATAAAAATAATAACAATTCTATTATATTAATAGGAATTCAGAAAAAGCCATTTCTATATTTCCAGAATATCTAGAATCATTACCTAACTTTATCAAAATATTCGAGATAATATAATAAGGAATTGTTGTTTCTTACTACATAATAATTCAAAAATTGTAAAATTGATAATTTCATCTTGTTTGCTTATAATATGAAACTAGGCAAAACATCTTTATATCTCTGTCCGCTTAACACTTTCCGGCGCAGTGTGTCTAGTCTGAACAATCTTAATTTTTATTCCAAACTTGCAACTGGCACCAATAATATTTTAATAAAATCTTGCTTTTGGAATAAAAGCTTAAATTACGGAATTCTTGATTTCTTAAAAAGTCATTTATGAATTCCGGTGTCAGTCGATAATTTCTCATTTTACTAACAGAATTTATCCGCGCCGGAAAGGGTTAATATAGTTTTTAATGCTTCAACATAACATTATAGGCTAGTTCCATGGGTTTTGTAGTGTAAGTCACATTACCTTATAATTGCTATGCTTGTTTGCCACCGTTATTTTCAAAAAGTCTGCTTGGCCATTTTCAATTAATGAGAATGTGTCGATAAAAGAAATCACATTTTTTCGTACTAAAATACTGGTAGCCAAAAATCGTAGCCTGTGACTTACACTACAAGTACTTATGGAAATAGCCTATACAGGGTGATTCAGCTCGTCGGTGACAAACTTTAAGGATCGATAGAGCACACCTAGACGAACATTTTTGAATAGGGAATGTAGGGTCCCTGACGCGATGGTAAGGCGCTAGGCGCTTTCGAAAATTTGGGTGCCGAAATTTGAAACGTCATAAAAACTAGGGAAATGGTTAGATTTTCTTGCTTGTTGCGTCGAAATGATTCTGTTTGTTTAGACTTTCTTCAGTACCAATTTGATAAGCGTATCTCTTAAAACATGGATAGAGGGCGCTGCAGACTTTGGAGAGCTAGACAACAACTTTAAGCCCGTTATTTTGATAATTTAACACATGCTCGCCAAAGTTTATACTCTAACTTAAAGTTTGAACCCAAAAGTAGAGCCCTGCAAAAAGCGTAAGAGCCGGAATAAAATGTCAAAGTACAGGGTGGTCGAAACTCGAAGGCTCCTAAGAGATAAACAAACAGATTTCTTGACTTATGGCATGCATTTTCATGATTCTGTTTGCTGGGGCTCTCTGAAACTCAGTTGAACGGTACAAAAAGAAACATCGATAGGGGGCGCTTTGGGCAAAAAACATAATTCGTTGACATTTCGGACGCTAACTGGAAACGGGGCGCTACGATCAGTTAGTAATAATGAAAACACATTTTCTACCTCTGCTCAACACTTCTGAATAAATTTAGACCAAAAACATCAATGATACTGGAAATTTATTTACAAAAAATAACACTACAGAAGATGCTCGAAATTTCGACCTTGGGCCATGATGCAGGCTTCGCACCTCCGTCGCATTGAGGAGTGTGTGTTTCCAGCAATGCCGGGAGTATCTCTGATCTGCCCTGCAGCTGCCACAATGCGCGCCACAAGTTTTTCAGCACTGCTGACAGGTGTATGGTATACCTCGGCCTTCAGGTAACCCCAAAGGAAGAAATCCAAGCAGGTGAGGTCTGGTGATCGGGCAGGCCAGTGAACTGGACCCCCACGCCCGATCCACCGCTGGCCATACCTTGCGTTTAGATGGAGACGCACGTCGTTCGTGTAATGGGCCGGAGCTCCATCGTGCTGGAACCACATCTGGCGACGCGAACCTTCGGGTACGTGCGCCTCCTCCAGAAGCTGCGGCAGCACTTGATCCAGGAAAATCAGGTAATTTCCACCTGTCAGCCGTTCAGGTAACAAATAAGGGCCAATGAGGCAATCCCCCAGAATGCCGGCCCACACATTTACTGAGAAACGCTCCTGGGCTGCTCGGCTTCTGGTTTCATGTGGATTTTCATCACACCACACATGACTGTTGTGGGCGTTCCACATTCCCTCCCGGCTGAAGGTGGACTCGTCCGTAAACAAAATGCTGTTTACAAAACGGGGATCCCTGGATCTCATCGCCAAGTACCATCTTGAGAATTCCACTCGAGGGCCAAAATCCTGCTCTCTGAGCAACTGCACCCGCTGGATGTGGTAGGGGTGCAGATTCCGGGAACGTAAGATGCGCCACGCAGTTGCTTGCGAAATGCCAACATGTCTGGCGATATCTCTCGTGCTAAGACCTGGGTTGTCCTCAACCAGGTTAAGCACAGCCTCTTCGTTGTGTGGGGTGCTCACTGATCGCTCCCGTTCAGGCCTGCCTCCGTCGAAAGATCCCGTTGTGGACAACCTCTGGTGTACTCGAGCGAAGAAGGCATGGCAGGGGATTTGCCTGTTGGGGTAACGCTCGGCGTACAACCGCTGAGCGGCTCGTCCATTACAACCAGCAGCGCCATACGCCAAATGCATGTCAGCCAATTCAGAGTTTGTGTACCGTTCCATCCTACTACCGATCTGCAGACAAGTAACCCGAAGCTTAAGTAGGTACCGCACGTTCAAAAGACGTGTCTGCGCATACAACTACGTTATCTCGCGTTGTCGTCTACGCATTACGTATCTTTTGCATATCGATATGGTACGATATCTTTTGCATAAATCAGCAAAAAGCACCTTATGTAAATTTTATTGCGCGCATTGTGCATGATTGAAACCAGCTATGTTTGTTAAAACAAACAAACAAACTGCAGTTTTAATAGCTTCTTATGATAAGTAAATTACTCTCTTGTTTTGTTTCTAACTGATCGTAGCGCCCCGTTTCCAGTTAGCGTCCGAAATGTCAACGAATTATGTTTTTTGCCCAAAGCGCCCCCTATCGATGTTTCTTTTTGTACCGTTCAACTGAGTTTCAGAGAGCCCCAGCAAACAGAATCATGAAAATGCATGCCATAAGTCAAGAAATCTGTTTGTTTATCTCTCAGGAGCCTTCGAGTTTCGACCACCCTGTACTTTGACATTTTATTCCGGCTCTTACGCTTTTTGCAGGGCTCTACTTTTGGGTTCAAACTTTAAGTTAGAGTATAAACTTTGGCGAGCATGTGTTAAATTATCAAAATAACGGGCTTAAAGTTGTTGTCTAGCTCTCCAAAGTCTACAGCGCCCCCTATCCATGTTTTAAGAGATACGCTTATCAAATTGGTACTGAAGAAAGTCTAAACAAACAGAATCATTTCGACGCAACAAGCAAGAAAATCTAACCATTTCCCTAGTTTTTATGACGTTTCGAATTTCGGCACCCAAATTTTCGAAAGCGCCTAGCGCCTTACCATCGCGTCAGGGACCCTACATTCCCTATTCAAAAATGTTCGTCTAGGTGTGCTCTATCGATCCTTAAAGTTTGTCACCGACGAGCTGAATCACCCTGTATAGTTATTACATAATTTTGTCGAGTAATTTCAAATTTTATGAAAATAGGATACATAGATCAATTACAGAGACAATCAAAAGTATTCCATTACATTATAGTCAATGAGGAAAAAAGTTTCAAATACATTTTATTTGTTTGAAATTTAAAACTATTGTATTCCAATTTGTATAACAAAAATATTACATAATTTTGCCGAGTCTTTTCAAATTTTATGAAAATCGGATGAATAGATCAATTACACTGACAATGAAAATTATTCCGTTACATTACGGTCAATGGGGAAAAATTTAAATGCGTTTTAATGGTGTTACACTCATTCGAACATAATAAAATTGATATGAATCTATGAAGTGCATATTATAATATACATTTTGCACAAACTGTGGTGCAAAGAACATTTGTTATTGATTTACAAGGCCACACAAATGTATTCCATTACATAATGGTATAGGGAGAAAATTGTTTGGTGCGGGTTTAAATTACCTTAAACTGTTTCACATTTTATGAATATGATGTACGTTGCTGAGGTGCAATAAGAGTTACTATTCCTGTATATTTACAGGAAAACAAAAAAAGATTTCGACCACTACACTGTATCCGACGTACTGTCTATTATTATGTATCTGAATATTTTTAAAACTCGTGTCGTACGTTATCGTACGAACGCACCTCATTTGCTGCGCGTTACGTGCGATTTCCAACCTGTTACTATATTTCTCTTGCACATGATGTCAAAGTGTTTGCGTTTAGAAAATGGTGTGAGATAGAATTAATTATCTGTAGAACTACCGTGTGCCGTCATTTTGATGGCTACCATATGAATATTTTCCTGTTCAAACTAGAATTTTGATTATAAAATAATAGTCCAAGGAGAAAAAACACTTTTTTTGTGGTACAGTAGTAATAAGGGACTCTAATCATCCTTGTCTGCTGGAAGCGAAGTGTTGCATAGGCCAAAAATGAATATCACAAGTGGTTGATTCGTAGGTTTAGCGTTGTGTTTGTCCTACAATGAAAAGTATGAAAACTTGGAAAACTGGGTGCAGGAAAACACAATGTTTGGAAAACTGGGTGCAGGAAAACACAGTGTTAAGCCAACGAGTCAACCACTACTGGTATTCTTTTTTAGCACATACCAACAAAGTTGAAAGTGCTTATGCATTGGGCTTGTCTGGCCGTCTGTCCGCACTCTAACTCTCGTAAATATACTCCGACTGTCATGAAACTTTTGGCCGTTAATGACGTTTACTCGAGCACGAACCCTATTGAAAAAATGTTTTTGCCATGATTAGTTTATTTACAGGAACTATCAAAAGTTTTCCATTACATTACGGCTTATGTGGAAAAATTGTTTCAAATGAATTTTCAAGATTTTACACCCTGTCAAACATCTTAAAATTTATATGCATGTGCAAAGAGCACTTAAATATGCATTTTGTAAAGTATGCAGCGAAAAGAATAATTATTATTCATTTACTGGCAAACACAAAAGAATTCCAATACATAAAAATAAAAGGGGAATTGTTTGCGACGTATTTTAATTATGGTAAACGATTTCATATGTAATCAAATTGATATACTTTTTTGAGGATTAATATGAGTTATTTCATGAATAATACGTAGTGCACAGCATTTACAGGGACACACAAAAGATTTCAAATAGTATATATTCTATCCGAATTTCTTATATATTATGGAAGGTGGCTGTTAGATGGATGAAATGCATTTTTAATTATGGTATACGCTTGTAAGCTTCATTAGATGCATGCATATTATATGGTTTATAAAAATGGTAATTGTTACACGATTTAGATATATAGGGTTACACAAAAGATCTTGGAAAGGTTACTGAATATGAGCGTAATTTACTTTAAGGTGGTTTTTAAATGTGTTATGCCTTTTCACCAAGAACTGCATTTAGTTTACTAAGAAATGTTTGTATAATATAGATAAAATTATATACAGGTCACGCAAAGAACTGGAAACATAGTCCCCTTTGGATGATAATTTCTGGGAATTTGATTTAAGTAGTTTAAAGAGAATTTATTTTTAAACTAAACTTTAGCAAAATACTTTCGCTTATTAAAGTTATTATGTATTTTACAGGGCTAAACAAAAGTATTCAAGTATGTTTCCATCGGTTATTATAAATTGCTGAAAAGAGAATTTCAACCAGTTAGGCGTTTTCTTGCCAAACTAAATTTTACCATTATATAGTCTGTATATTAATCGACAGATCAAATACAGGGCTTTTCAAAGGTATTGGAATACATAATTGGATATGAACAATAATACGTTATTTCTCTGGATAACGAAGTTTTGTTAACGATTTCAAGAAGTATTGGAAAGTGCTTCATAATCTATGCTTAACGCATGATTTTTTTTTACTTGTTGGCTTATGCAACACTTCACCTCCGCCAGACAGGGATGATTAGATTCTCCTATTACTGCTCTTCATAAAACAAAGGTTTCTTTTTATTTGTGCTCGAGAACATAGTGTTTTGCGCTGTCGGCTCATAATATAAATTAAAAGGCTATAAATTAAAGTGGGCTATAAATTTAAAAGATACAATGAAGAGAATCATTAAAATACAAAGTTAAACTGTTATAAATAAAAATTCTGGTGTGAAATATCTTTATAAAACTTGACTCAATTTTCCGGAGTTCTATTCTTAATACAGGGTTCGCACAGCTCCACCACTAAAATTTTACAGTATATTCAATGTATTTCACTGCAGAAAAATAGTGCGTAAATTGCAAATCAAGGAGGTGGTTGCGAATTCTGTTTCTTAAAAATGAAATATAAATTTTCTTATCATTAATAGTGGTGTCGGAGTCCTTACAAAATGTAAGGAGTGTGCGAACCCTATAATATCTGTTGCAGCCTTAAATGTAGCGTGTTACTTACTTATGCAGTTTTTAAACAATCGTTAATTTCGGCAGATTTTTTTTTTTTTTTAATTTAAACTATTTTTAGTTAAATATCATGTAAAAAGATTAATTTTCGTAAACTAATATTATTTTCTCTCGAACAATCGTTTAAAAAAGCGCAGTCGAAATATTTAATTTTAAATCGCAGTAGAAATATTCAAATAAGTCAAAGAAAAATCTTATTTTTTTTACCTTTGAAATAGTAAACATTAGAAAAGCTAAAACATATTTTTTAACTAAAACACATTTCTGAAAATGTTTCATTTTAAATATGTTTATTTATATATTTATTTTTTTTTTTATATATATGCAATACTGCTGTTATATTTATTTGGTTCAGCAATTATGATTGATGAGAAAAAAAAATTGTTTTTATTTTTGGTTACAAAAAAGGAAATAATTTATTTCTATTTTATGGATATAAAAGAAACACGATACATTCTGCTTGAAAAACTATTTTTTCTTAATGAGTGACAGTCCATAAAATTGTTTGTTTTAATTTTCTTTTTTAATATTTAATTGCTTCGTAATGCAAAATGCGTTAACATTATTTCGTTATGTTTACTCAAATGAATAATTTCTAACATGTGTTGATGACAAAAGAGATAAAAAACTTTTGTATTTGGAACTAAACATAAAAAAATGTACACTGTTTCTCTTTCATTTTTATTTTTTAGATAAAAATGCACTGGCACTTTGCGTTATAATAAGTTACGTCTCATTCAACAAATACATTTCAAAAAAATATTTATTTGCACAATTCTAATGTTTAAATAATCGTGAATAATATATTTACTAACAAACAAAAAAAATGTATTTTGGAAGAAAAATATGTGATGTATATATAAGAATGCTAAAAATGGTAATTCTCAATATAAGTATTGTGTTTAGGTGCGTTCGTTGCTATGAAAATATGTAGGAGACTGTTCAAATATAACGTTATCAACTTTTTGTTAGCTGTAGAAGCCTTCCCCCCTTTCGATATCATACGTCATCAACCCTCGAACTCTCCCCCGCCCTCCGGCAATAGTATCGTTATCAAAATGATTTTTCTTTTTTTTTAGCAATATACTAAAATGGTTAATTTATATTTCGCATACTTTATTGATTCAAATGAAAAGAAATCAATAACCCGTAAGACATGGTGACGTCACTGCAACGTCGTTGTGAAGTCACATTGTGACTTTGTGACCATCAATTGTCGATGTGACGTCACGTGACGTCGATGTGAAGTCACAGTGACTAAAATGTGAAGTCGTTATGGCCGTTTTAGAGCTTTTTTGTGACGTCACATTGTGACCAATTTGTGACGTCACAATGTGACCAATTTGGGAAAAGTGTGTCATTTGTGACTACTTTGACATTAACATTGTGACGAACTGTGAAAAATTTTTTAGAAAGTCACATCTTAGTCACATTGTGACGTCACTGAGTGGTGGCATTTTCGTCACAGATGTGATGTGACCAAAGTGACTCACAGTGACGTCATTGTGACGTCACTGTGAACATGCATGCTATGAGGGAAAATATCGCTTAAAAGAAGTAGTTACTATTTAAAAATATTTTATAATAGCTTTTAGTTAAATAATGCATTTAACAGTAATAAAGTCTAGTTGTATTTGCCCCGAACGATTCAAAAATGATAGGGGTAGATAGAATTTCTTATCAACAAAACAAATGGACAACATTCTTTCTCTTTTATTTATTACTAAATACAAGCTTCATTTCAAATATAATTCATGTATGGTTTCTTGAACTATGATTACGTATACACTATCTACCAAAAAGTATTTGTACACTTTCAGTTTTTGACATTTTGTCAAATATTTAAAAATATACTGGTCGGATTCTTCTGGAACTTCAGAAATATAAAGATTATGTTTCACTTTATATTTATTTACATTCATTTGTTAAGCGGGTAATTAGGGGGCCGGCAAAAAAACAAAGAATAATAGAAATATTTGGGATCGCCCTGTACATGAAAATGCACGAAACGACTTATCGCTTTAGAATACAAATATATAAATACAGTAGAATATGTACACTAATTTTTGTGAGAATAGCATGTATATTTATGGCGATAGAGCGATTTTTTTGAAAAATTCAAAAAATTCTGGTATGTTTTTTGTTTATATCATGCTGGGTTTTTGACCAAATTTAACGCAAATTTCAGAAAAATTGGCAAAATGCAGTAGAAAAAATGTAGCGCAATTGGAATATAAATATATTACATATTTTATGAAATATGAGTAGTTGTATAAAATAATTTTTATCTGCGCATGCGCGAACTAGAAAAACATTTTTTTTACATCATTTAATAGTCAATTCTATGGAGTGACTTATAAAAAAAATCCAATCAAATATCGTGAAAATTCAAAAAGATATCATTATTTTAGTGAGATGTTTTTACTCTGCTCTCTAAAAACGGCTGAATCTTAAGGGATTCTCCACAAATTGACATTTTTTAATAACTGACCTTAAAAAAAAACTAGTATTGAATTAATACAATATCTAATACAATATTGCTGCTAATAAGTACTTGACAATTGTGATAGAAAAGAAAAAGAGCTTTATTCACATTCAGGGCCAAAACTAAGAGAGGGTTGGGGGAAAAGGGCATGTGCCCCGGGCGCTAGGATGAAAGTGTCCCAAATGTACATTTTGTTTGGCGATTTTTTCCATGTTTATGTTTAGCATGATATTGTCAAAATCGTCCCATTCAAAGCATTTCTCCTATACCAAAGCATAGAAGAATCTAATGATGATGGCATAAAGATCCCGCATAAAGCAGATTTTTTTTTTCGTTTTGATTCGGTTTCACGATTTTAAGGTATCATTTTTTTTTAAACAAAGCAGACTACTTTAATCAATATTACATATTTTAAGTTTTAAAATAAGTCGGCTATTAATAAGTTAGAAAATTTTTCTTTGCAAATACTTTTGCAGATGCTTTGCAAAGAAGAAAAGGGAAGGGGGGGGGTTGAGTTCACCAAAATTCATTGAAATATAAATAATTAAATATTTTCTAAAATGTTCTATGTCATGCAATATTTTCAACCAAATATAAAGCCACATTCAGAAAAATTCGCAAAATGTAGTAGAAAGAATAAGGTGCTATTGAAATATAAATATATTAAAAGTTTTCTAAAATATGAGTATTTGTATGAAATATTTTTTAATCAGCGTATGCGTGAACGATAAAATTTATCATTTTACATAATTTAATATTCAACTCTATGGAGCTACCCATAAAAAAATCCGATCGAATTTCGTGGAAATTCAGAAAGTTATTGTGGATAGGAGTGAACTGATTTTCAATTGGTCTCTGAAAGCAGTTGAATGACGTCAGATTTTACGCAAATTGCCAAATCTCCATTTACGTTTTTTACTGGTGATTTACTTCTTTTCTTAGATAATTACCAGAACGAACCTATTTCAGGATAAAAATAATTATAAAAAATCGAAGCATTTGTGTCAAATCTACCCATTGATACATAATTGATAATGGCTCTTATGAAAATGCCGATATCTGCGATCCTGAAATACGTCAAGTTCTCCACTGTTAAATGTGGTGTCGAAAACAACACTGACATCAATCGCATGCATGATGCCAAGAAGAACAGAGCTGTCTGATTTTGAGAAAGGTGTGATCATCGGGTACCACCGAAATGGCCGATCTTTAATCGACATACTACCATCGAGCTTAATTACCCCAAAACGACTGTGGCTTATGTGATTAGAAAATGGAAGCTGAATGGTGATTGTCAGAATGTGGCCAGAGTAGGCAGACCGACGAAACTGGGAGATAGAGACCGACGGGTTCTGTCTAGAGAAATTCGGAAGAACCGCAACCAACCAATGTTTCACATACGCCAAGAATTTCAACAAGCTTCAGGATGTGTTGTTTCCATGAATACCATCCGTAAGGAAGCTCATCTGCTTAATTTTTATGGCCATGCTGCCGCCCATAAGCCTTTAATCACCAAGTCCAACCGCGCAGCTCGGTTAAGTTGGTGCAAAACACGCCAGCAATGGACTGTACAGCAATGGAAATAGGTTCTCTGGAGTGATGAATCAAGGTTCACCCTCTACCGTTCTGATGGTAGGGTCTGGGTTTGGAGTCTGCCTGGAGAACGCCTCCTACCAGAATGTATTGTGCCCACAGTTAAATTTGGCGGAGGGGGAATTATGTTCTGGGGTTGTTTTTCCTGGTTCGGACTAGGACCCTTGGTGCCAATTCATGGTAAGCTCAATGCCGATGCCTACTGTAATATACTGGGCAACAGTGTACTTCCTACGTTGTGGCAATACTATGGATTGGACCCACGTTATTTCCAGGATGACAACGCAAGCTGCCATGTAGCGAGGTCCAGCATGGATTGGTATGCTGATAATGGAGTGTATCGACTCGAGTGGCCTGCCCAGAGCCCAGACCTGAACCCAATAGAGAAACTCTGGGACGAGTTGGATCGTCGAATTAAGGCGGGTGACACACGCCCAAAATCAGTAAAAGAGCTTACCTGCCTTGTGCAAACAGAGTGGAATAAAATACCATTAAATGTAATACAAGGACTAGTTGAGAGCATGCCCAGGAGAGTCGCAGCTGTAATTGCCTCTCGAGGAGGATCTACAAATTATTAAATGTGAACAGGGCCAAAACCAGTCTTTTTTTCGCGAGGCAAACGTGGATTTTGAAGGTACCCCTTTCCCCCTCCTTCGCAAAGCATATTTACAAAGAAAATTTCTCCAATTTATTAATAGCCGACTTATTTTAAAACTTAAATTATGTAATATAAAATAACGTATTCTGCTTTATTAAAATACTCCAATTTGATACTTTAAACCGAATCAAAAACTAGTCGTTGGGGGCCACCGTAATACTTACCCATCATGGATATGTATATGAAAATAAAACATGTGAAACTATTTATACAATGCATTGCAATTCATAAACAAAATTTAAATATTGTTAATATACATAGTAATGCTATATTAAAGAACTGCTGATGTACCAATTTCGACAAATTATGTAAAACGCCAAACTACTCAAGTAGTACCGAACTGCGTAAAAGAAACATCCTTATAACTCCAAAAATAATAATTCTATTAACTAACAATTAACTGCGTCGGATTAAGCGTCTCATTTCCAATTAAAATATACTTCTGAATTGAAATTTGAATGAAATACAGGGTCATGAAAAATCGAAGAATGTGGAAAACAAGATTACAAATATCTCGGCAACTAATAATCCGATCGATTTCGTTCTATATGCAAAATGTGTGTTATTTTATTGCCTTTTACGTCCATTCCTTAGAACAAAAATATTCGAAAATTTTTATGTACCTTTCATCAGAACGAATTTTTCGAGAGTCCGAAAAAAATAGTTCCGGATAATCGAGGTTGTTGATATTAAATAGGGTTCGTCCCATTCTTACATACTAACTACATACAAAATTTCAAGTCTCTATCTCAGTTTGTTCGGGAGATAGAGCGTTTACAGGCAGACAGACAGACAGACAGACAGACAGACAGACAGACAGACAGACGGACGGCAAAATTTTTTTTCTAAAAATATGTTTTTCGGAATCTCTACTATCTAAAACGTGTAAATCCGTCAAAATTTTTTTTTCGATTTTCAAAACGATTGCAAGACTTACCCTATACTACGTATGATGGGTAAGTAAAATTCTACTTTCAACAGGATCTTTAAGGCCCTTGTTTCTGCCCGCGAAGACACTGCTGAGCTAATGCTATTCCTGTAGGGAGGCATTTTTCTAATAACTCTTTCGCATTTTGAAATTTTCAATTTTTTTTTTTCTTTTTGCATTGGATAGCGGAAGTCCCTCTCAAAATCGCTCCTTGACTACTTTTTCGATTTGAGTCATAGATATTTTTTATAAAGTTAGTTTCACTTTCAGAACCGCTTTTGGAAGTGAAAGAAACATTATAAAAATATCTACGCCAAAATTGAAAAAGTAATCACGGAGTGATCTTGAAAAGGACTTCCGCTATCCAATGCAAAACATATTATTTAAAAATGTCCAAATGCAAAAGAGTTAGAAAAATGCATCCCCATAGGAATAGCATTAGCTCGTGAGCATCTTCGCGGGTAGGGGCAGGGACCTTAAGCCATCATCATTAGATTTTTTTATGCTTTAGCATAGCCCAGATATAATAATTTTAACAATATAATGCTAAACATAGCCATGAAAAAAATCGCCAAACGAAAGATACATTTGGAACACTTTCATCCTAGCGCCCGGAGCACATGCCCTTCTCCCCCCCCCTCTCTTAGTTTTGGCCCTGAATGCGAATAAAGCTCTTTTTCTTTTCTATCACAATTGTCAAGTACTTATTAGCAGCAATATTGTATTAGATATTGTATTAATTCATTACTAGTTTTTTTTTAAAGTCAGTTATTAAAAAATGTCAATTTGTGGAGAATCCCTTAAGATTCAGCCGTTTTTAGAGAGCAGAGTAAAAACATCTCACTAAAATAATGATATCTTTTTGAATTTTCACGATATTTGATTGGATTTTTTTTATAAGTCACTCCCTAGAATTGACTATTAAATGATGTATAAAAAATGTTTTTCTAGTTCGCGCATGCGCAGATAAAAATTATTTTATACAACTACTCATATTTCATAAAATATTTAATATATTTATATTCCAATTGCGCTACATTTTTTCTACTGCATTTTGCCAATTTTTCTGAAATTTGCGTTAAATTTGGTCAAAAACCCAGCATGATATAAACAAAAAACATACCAGAATTTTTTGAATTTTTCAAAAAAATCGCTCTATCGCCATAAATATACATGCTATTCTCACAAAAATTAGTGTACATATTCTACTGTATTCATATATTTGTATTCTAAAGCGACAAGTCGTTTAGTGCATTTTCATGTACAGGGCGATCCCAAATATTTCTATTATTCTTTGTTTTTTTGCCGGCCCCCTAATTACCCGCTTAACAAATGAATGTAAATAAATATAAAGTGAAACATAATCTTTATATTTCTGAAGTTCCAGAAGAATCCGACCAGTATATTTTTAAGTATTTGACAAAATGTCAAAAACTGAAAGTGTACAAATACTTTTTGGTAGATAGTGTACATACACATATGGAGATGAGTAGAAATATCAAAGGTTGGGGTTTACTATATTGTATAATTAGATAATTTCATAATAATTTTGTGATTTTAATAATAACTTTGTATTTTCATAAAAGTAAATAACAGACTAAAAAAAGATAATGCATTTTTTTGAACCAAATACCATGCTACAAATCAAAAGAGGCAATTTTGATTGGACCAAAAATGATATCGATATTTCCCTCCCCCTACAGATAGCTTTTGACGTCATGTGTCAGACTCCCACCCCCCGCTTTCTCCCTAAAATAGTAATGTTATTTATGCACAGCCCCTAGCACTTATAGTCATCGTTCAGTCCGTCCGTCCGTCAGTCCTCATATAACAGAGCAAGCAAAAACTACCCAGTTGAATTTTTTGAAATTTAAAATGGATAATTGTTGCATAATTTTGTCTTGTCATTTCAAATTTTATGAAAATCGGATTTATAGTTTAATTACATTTACAATTAAAAGTATTCCGTTGCAATAGGGCCAATGGAAAAAAATATCTTCAAGTGCATTTTAATCATGTCACACTCCTCCGTACATAATAAAATTCATAAGAATCTATGAAGTATATACAGAAATATACATTCAGAACAATCTGTGGCTCAAAGAATATATGCTATTAATTTACACAAAAGTATTCCATTGCATAATGTTATAGAGGGAAACATTGTTTGAGGAATGTTTTAATAAGGTGCTCTGGTGTAATAACGCCAGGCGGGGTAATAACGCCAAGAGCTAATATTATGCATAATTATTAAATAATCCGGTAAATGACACCCACGTACTCTGCGCAGAAGTTTTTGAGACACATAAATCGCAAAAAACAGCTTAATTTGTTCCATTTGTAGGTCGTATTGTTATTACAAGCAACTAAAATTAATGCTTGATCTAAAATTGGAGAGAGAAGTTTTGAGATGTGAAGACTATATTTTTTATCCGGAAATACTTTGTTTATTACATAAATTTGTAGTGCATTTTATGTACTTTCAAAATATTGTAGAAGATTTTGGATAACTTCTCGAGCTAACTTTTAGCTTGAAAAATACTGCGAAATAAGTATATCGGGGTAATACGGCCAATCCTTGCCATTAATAACCTGGTTGATTCCCAACAGTGGCCAAACTACATCCGAAGATGGTTTATTAATTAATATGGGACAGCATTATTAACGCTGTTGAAATGGTCAGATTAAGGGGCGGGGGAGTCCAATATCCATAACTAATCTCGCTATTTCTTTTATACTAATGTAAAAAATAATTTTAAACCCTTATAAATAAAACTATATTAAAATGTTTTCGATATTACAGTTCGAACATATCAAAATTTTACAAATTTAACCTTTAAACGATGTGACAGAAATTGTAATGTAACGAATGTGAAGCGGTTTGTGAGACCGCAAAATTGAAAGGTCAATAAAAATCGGGAATAACTCATAGGATTGTGTTTTTTTACTAAACTTGTTATACAAGAATATTATCCTTAATATTCACCTATTTAAAAGCCTCTAGTGATAGTACTAAAGTTTCAAATGAAACAAAATTTCGGTAGTGTTTGTAGTTAAATTGAAAATTACAAGTTAAACTATAAAAATTAAGAGAAAAACAGTCGTCTATGAGACCGGTAATATTAGTTAAAGGTTAAAAGGTAATCAATGGTTAAAAATCATAGAATACTGTTTCCGCACTAAACTTTTTGTACAGAGTTAATTCTAATTAAATTTAATCTATTCAAATATTTCTAACAATTGTACGAGGACTCCAAACGAAAGAAAATTTCAGTTGTAGCTATGTTAAGCTGGAAAATACAAGTTAAACTCTAAAATTTGGGATGGGGGGCAGCTTTCAATGAGCTTGCTAACAGCAGTTAAAGGTTAATTTTGTTGCTAATACAATATCTACCAATAAGTATTTGAAAAATTTCGATTTTTAACATTTTCTTAAATATTTAAAAATATACTTGTCGGATTCTTCTGAAACTTCAGGATTATGAAGATTATGTCTGACCTCATATTTACCAACAACCATTTGATAAGCAGGGTAATTAATGGGCCAACAAAAAATTAAAGAATAACAGAAATATTTGGGATCACCCTGTACATGAAAATGCACGAAACGATTTATCGCTGCAGAATAAAAATATGTGGATACTGCACAACATGTACACTGATTTTTGTAAGAATAGTTGTATATTCATGGAAAAAGAGTGATTTTTTTTTTAATTCAAAAATTCTGGTATGTTTTTTGTTTATATCATGCAGGGTTTTTGACCAAATTTAACGCAAATTTCAGAAATATTGGCAAAATCTATTAGAAAAAATACAGCGCAATTGGAATATAAATATATTAAATATTTTATGAAATATGAGTAGTTTTATGAAATAATTTTTATCTGCTCATGCGCGAACAATAAAAACGATTCTTTTACATCATTTAATAGCCAATTCTATAAAGTAACTTATAAAAAAATCCAATCAAATATCATGAAAATTCAAAAAGATATCATTGTAATAAGTAAGCTGTTTTTACATTGCTGTCTAAAAACGGCTGAATGATAAGGGATTCTCCACAAATTGACATTTTTTATTAACTGACTTTTAGGAAAAAATTGGTACTATTTAATGAATACAATACTGCTGCTAATAAGTATCTTGACACCTGTGATAGAAAAGGAAAAGAGCTTTTATTCTTTTCTATCACAGATGTCAAGATACTTATTAACAGAAATATTGTATCAGATATTGTATACATTAAATACTAATTTTTCCTCATTCTACATGTATAAAAAAAGGCATTCGATTTCCCCCACCCCCCAAAGAAAAACATCTTTTTGCATGGTTTCATTTGACTTTATTTTAGCCACGATGAACATGCGTTCTTGGAAAAGATTGAAACATTTGCTTGCTAGTGGGGCAATTTACAACTATCACAAAGCATCCTAAAAGATAAAACTATTCCATTGTTGTCTTGAAAATGGTGTTTGTTTCTTGGTTTGCATAGTAAGACAGGAATAAGGAAGGGATAAGTTGGAATTGCAGAAAAGTTCGTTTTTCATCTACCTAAATTATCTCTCATTACTTTTAGAGTTTAGAGAGGATGTTCATTGTTTGTGGCGACTCGGAGCATTTTTTGTTGTGAGAGATCATTGGAATGAAGAATTGTTACTAAATGTCATCTTTGCGGTGTTATCTTCTACTGCATTTGCATAAAATTGCTTCTAGTTTAAACATAACCCTCTCTGATAAAGTTATAATTTTTAAATAATCAATAAGACACTGGGAAAAAAAAGAAAGTGTCGTGGCGAAAATGTTTGAGATTCTGAAAAAAATTCCGTTAAATATTTCAAAAACTTAATTAAACACCTCAAAAACAATTCTTTTTCAAAATTTAAACATTAAATGAAATTTTTTTTGTAATTATCTATTCAACGAATTTTTCTATATAACAAATTTTTTTTTGTCTGAACGATGGATTTCGCTATATAGAGACTCGACTACATATACATATATTTATATTTACATTTTCTGCAGTTTTAACTATTTACTGTATCTTAATTTATGCTTAAATTAACATAATTTAAGAATTTATTGAGAAAAAAGACTTCTGAAAAAAATCTTTAATAGCTCTTTTTAGCTTTATTCAAAACACTTTAATATCTATACTAATAAAATAACAAATCGCTCTGTCTGCGTGTGTGTGTGTGTGTGTGTGTGTGTCTGCGATGGCTAGCAAAATCTATGGGACGTACGAAGCTCAAAATTTTTATGAGATTAGTCCAATATCTCTCCTGATGCACCTGAGCTTCAGAATTTCGAAATTCTATTTATTAACTGAGTAATTAATTAAATTCCAAAGATCACTCTCATAAAAAATCGCCTTTTTTCTTCTTTTTTTCTCTTCATTCAGTTATGGTTGGTTGGTTGCATAAAATTTTCGCATAAATAATTAAAAAAGCTGGGAATAGACCTTTAAAATTCATAGACTGGCAAACTGTCAGTTTAAATGATGATTTTTTATCACAGCGGTTGTAAACCATGGAGGAAAAAGATAGGTGGTGGTGAAGTGAACCGAAAAAAGGGTTGCAATATTAAATCATTTATCGCTCAAATTTTAATGTCCCAAACAAAAGCATGTGGAAGTGATTTTGTATTAATAAGACGAATTGAAAGAAATGAATTACAGCCGAAGCGTATTTTATGAAGAAATAGTAATTTTTTAAAATGGTCTTTTTTCTATTATATTATTTATTTTTAAAAAAATGTTTGCTTTTAAAATAATTGAAATTGATAAATTCGAAATAATTAAATGTCAAAATAAAATAAAATAAAATATTGAAAACATTTGATTTGAACTAAAAATTGTATTACTAAAAGGTTTCTTTTTTTTCAGAACTTTTTAATACTTTATAACGTAGATGAAAATATGGTTTTAATATAACAACATATTAATAACTCTATATCAATATATAAAATATATTTATGAAAACATTCTTTTAAAATCATGGGTGAAAACTTAAATAACAAATATTAGTCTAAAATCTAGATTTCAGAGTGCAGACGATTTTAAGACATTAACGAAAGAATGCTAACTTTTCAAGCAAAATCTTAAATGATGCTTCTATATTGATATTTCAAAGTGACGGCTAGGTTACATTTATGTTATATTTAAGTTACGGTAGGGTAATGTTAAGTCGCAGTTAGGTTACAGACAGATTATGGTTATGGTACAAAAGTTTACGGTTAGGAATTTGTCCACAGAGTCAACATTACGCATGCTTTGATTAAAAATATACACTTTTGTTAAATGGCTCTGAAATTATAATACTATATACCAATCTTTTATCATCGCGTATCGATTCATTCAAGGTATAGTCGGATTTAAGAATGATATAATTAGTTTGAAATTCAAAATATTTCACTTGGGATTTCTATGGGAAAAAAATAATTAGTTACGTGATTTAACAGTGATTTTTACGGGTAAATATCAACACTTTAACACGAAACTAACGCAATCGTTGGATACATGTTCCCTCCCGTGTTTCTCATTGCTCATTTTAAGTATTTTTAGAGCTTAATATTAGTTGTTGTTTTTAAAACCGATTTTTCACAAAGTCAGCTGCAACGTATTTCAGACAATGCATTTCTGCATGCTTCCAGTTATTGATAAAATCATACAAATTTCAAGTTCGTTTAATATTGTTAATACGGACCCGGGCAACGCCGGGCGGGTCAGCTAGTGATTATATAAAAGAAAAGCTATACAGCTAGTGAAAATTTTACAAAAAACTTTAAAGGTGAAAAATGAAAAATGAATGTAATATAACTGATTTAAAGTTAGATAAAACTTTTTCTAAAGTTTTGATTTTTTATAGCATACTTAGGATTTTCCACAGAGAATACGCAAATAATATTTTTTACATTTATAGTTTTATCTTTAATTTAATTTTTCCAAACTTCTCTGTTTTTGCACAAAAATTAAAAAAAAAACTTTTTTTTCTTAATTTCTTTGAGAAAAAAAAAGTTCTAAAACTGATTTCTTAAATAAAACTTTTGTTCTTTTATATTTTTACTATCTGATCCCCCCGGCGATGCCCAGGACCATAGATGTATCACCATTCATACTAAAATAGAAAAAAATTTATTTCAAGAACATTTTAAATTTTATCTGAGTGAATATATGTTTGTATTTCTGTTACGAAGACTATGTTTTGGAACGATAAAGAAATATAGTCGTTGATTTTAGCTGTTTTGAACCACAACAAAAATGCGATAATTGAATTATTTTAACATTCTTTCTAGAATGAGACTTACTCGATGCAAAATCTTCTGTGAAAAGCAGTAATTAAATCCCATATTTACTGCCTGGTCTCATTGGCTGGCTGCTTCGTTTCCTTGGATTGGTGGAAAGCTGCAAATATCCTCTCATAGAGTAAGTTTTAATTTAAAAAATCTAAGTTGAAATTTAAAAATCCAGCTGCGAAGTGCACTTTGCGGTGTTAACATCCACACATGAAAAAAATTTAAGAGACCTGAGTGATACTATTTCGGCTTTTTCCGCGTTCAGGCAGACATCTCTTAATTTATATGTATAGATAAAAAGTGTTCATTACACTGTTAAATGTTTGCAGCAAAGTGTCCCTTTTTTTTATCGTCTTTAGAGATAACGGTTATATATTCGTAATTTAATTCTATTCTGGCAATAATATGGTCAGGGTAGTTTTTAATCATTTATGCATATATTTTTTTCACTTTTTTAGTTTGACAATGATTATCTTTTAACTGATAAACATTCTTGCAAAATACAATCATCACCAACATTTTTACTTTAACTGCTTCCATGATTGGCCCGTACGTCATACGGGCAACATATTTTTGCCAATCATGATCTATTATTCTCACCAGTAATTTCTTTATTGTAAAATTTGCATTATTTAGCACGAGAACATTTCAGGTTTCATTAGGCAAAAATTTCAGTTTTTTAAAAACGGTTATAAAATATTAAAAACTCTGTAAAAAGCACAAAAAACAGGCAATATTTGAAAGTTTTTTTTTTTCAAATATATGAATCGGTTAAGTGTTAATGCAGTTTTAATAAAAAACAAGGATCACATCTCACAAAATAAATGCATAAATTGATTCGTTGGGGAATTAGCTTATCGTTAGATGGAGAAGCACTTAATTTTTAAATGTTCGCAACAGATTTACTGAAGTTATTACATTTAAAAAAATAGTTTTCAAAAATATTAGTTAAGTGTTTTTAAAATATTGTGTATAATTAAGATAAACATAAGTTTTAACAAATTCGTATATTACATATAAAATAAAAAAGATTTATAAAACTAGTGTACTTGCATAAGTTAATATCATTAAAAGTCATTTAAATGAATCTAATAATTCAACTCTTATGTAAACACTCACTAATAGAGTTCAGTTATTAAAAAATATTTTTCGCTCCTTCTCAAAGTAAGCACATTTTAATTATGCATTTAAAATCTTCTATAAGCCATTGCAAAGAAAATTCAATACGTTATTATTAATTAAATACAAATTCCATTAACTTAAGCACTTAAGGGCTTCTTTAGGATGTTTTAATTAAAATATTTATAATTCGTCATCATTTGTTGTTACAAAATAAATACGAATTTCGTTAGAATAAAGCACTTAAGAGAATACATGACTGGGATGCCACACTCAAGCACATTTATTTTACTCTTACGTTTTATGCTAAATTTATTTTATGCAGCTAAATTTTATCCAAGTGTTTGTACTTTAATTTTTTGTGATTAATTAAATGTGTGCAAGAATTCATACAAGTTATAAATGGGAGGCGGCAGCACAGACAATGATCTCATCGAGTTCACGGATTAAATTCCAGAATTAGTTAACCCTTAACTGCTGTGACAAAAACTGTCGCATAACTACTGTGAGCGGTCTCTCAGACAGCTTAATCTAAAGACGAATAAAATGTTAAATTAACTATCAGAAGACTGTTGTTGCATTAAACTGTATACACAGGACCATTATAAATAAAATTCAGCTCTTCAAAAGTCTCCAGAGATAGTAATAGGGCTCCAAACGAAACAAAATTGAACCAGTATCTATAGTTAAACTAAATATGACGAGTTAAACTCCGAAACTTGAAAAACACCCTTAACTAACAGTAGTTAAGGATTAAATCTCCATTCGGACATTAAAATGCAATCGGTTTGCCATGACATATCTTACAAGGAAGGTTTCCATACGGGCATACTCAGAAAATTTTGAAAAAATTACAGAATGTTCTTCTCATGTGGTTATATATGTTTATAAAAAAATTTCGTCGGAATCCCGATGGAACATTTATAAAAAAATAATGAACATTTCGTTTATTTGGCGATTTATCATCGTTTGGCGACAAAATAAAATTTCAAAAAATACTTTTTTAATGCAAATACTTTTTAAGGTAAAAATGTTTCACATTGAACTTGTTTAAAGAACTTTTATTTAAATAACTTTAATTCTTCCAATTTTAATTTGTGTTAACTATAGTTTTGTCACAATATATTTATAATGAAAATTAACTATAAAATTTTATGAATTACAACATAATTTAAATTAATTAAAATTGTTTCAACCTCGAAATTAAGTTCAATCCAGCTGCGCACTGTTGATTCTATTTCGTTGCTATGGAAACAAAAACTTCTCCAATATTGAAAAACTTTACTGCATCATTCTTCATCTGGGCTTTATTTTGTCATACGCTTAAATATATGAAGATATATTTTTCATTTTTTATGTATGAAGTTGTTTTTAAAGTGATAAAATTAAATAACTACTGCTAAAGCAACATAAATATGCAATACAAAATGCATGTAAGTATCAAACTCTCTCATTGTTCAAATTTAAATTCATTTCTATTTACACACGTTTTAAAAATTAATTGACAAGATATTTTCAGATGCATTAAAATCGTTTGGTTTTGGCGAGGGAAAGAGCTCCTCGCCAAATCCCGCAATGCTTTCATCTTTTCGCGCCAAATACTCGAAAATATTTTATTTTTTTACATAGTTAGTACTGTAATTCCGCCGCTAAATTTTACTGATCCTTTATTAGATACATGAGTAGTTTGTAATTTTTTCAAAAAATTCTGAGTATGCCCAGTATGGAGACCTTCCTTGTTACTGGAAAACACCTAAAAACCGATTTTAATGGTTGACTCATAGGTTTACCATTATGATTTCCTGCTTCCAATCCTCATGTTTACATACTTTTGGGTGCAGGAATTCACAGTAGTAAACCTGCTAATCAACCGCTAAAATCGATTTATGCTTTTTCCATCAAGATATGACTTGTCAGGGCGATTGTGTTTTAATATTGAATCGAGGTTTTAGATTTTCATCCATGAATTCGTTGAGGTGATCGTCTGTGCTGCTGCCTCCCGGTCTATAGCTTTTTTGCAGGATAATTTATTGCAGAGCTAGTAGGGATGTTTTTCTTCTTATTTTTTTTCGATGACTGTACCTGATCTACATAGTCGTTTTCTATAGTGACACATACTTTTCAGCATTTATGTTAGATGACCAGACTAGTCGACAAAAAATAGCTTTTTTTTATATCGCAAATAATTTTATGTGATTCATGTTTTGTGTGCTAGAAGTACTGTAGAAGGTCAAATAAAACATTTCTATCACGTCACAATTTTATGATACATCAATATTTATTTATTTTTTTCGTTTATTACAAGTTTTAATCTTAAACTAATTTATTTCGGATTAAAAAAAATCTTCCTTTTTCTTTTTTTTTCTTTTTCTTTTTCTTTTTTTTCTTTTTTTTTTTTTTTTGTTTGATTGTCGATAATACTTTGCGGTTGAGGTTTCCCTAATTACTAACCAGACTAGTCTGCCAACATCGCAGGTTTCCATTTTCCTTGATATCGTTTTTCAACAACAGGTGATATCGCTTGCCGTATCCATTACGCATAGTTCATATATTTTCGGGGAAAAAATCTGAGTGCGAATCCGAAAAATGTATTTTCAAAGACATATTACAAATCATTTTATGAAAAGCTTGTAACATTTTCTCAACAAGGTTAATATATTGCGGGGATTTTTGATTCTCTAAAAAGTTTTCAGTGACTGCAACGAACTATGTCCAGGCTTCCTTTTATACATCATTTAAGCATGAAGTGAATGTTGGATCTTTTATTATAATAAACATGGAGCCCTGCGATGTCGGCAGACTACTGTTGGTTGGTAATTAGGAAAACCTCAACCGCAGAGTGCCATCGACAAACAAAAAAATAAATAAAAAGGAAGCTTTTTTATCCGAAATAAATTACTTTTAAATCAAAATTTGTAAAAAATAAATATTGATATATCATAAAATTGTGACATGATAGAAATGTTTTATTTGACTTTCTACACTACTTCGAGCACACAAAACAAGACTCACATAAAATTATTTGCGATATAAAAAAAGTTATTTTTTTTGTTGACTAGTGTTATCATTATTATTTATTTATTATTATACTAGTAGGTTTACCATTGTGCTTTCTTGCACTCAAAAACATGAAAATATGGAGGACTAGTAACAGTAAAACACAATGGTAATCTATGAGTCAACATCTAAAATCGTGTTTTAAGATGTTTCCACCAAGATATGACTTGATAGACCGATTACGTTTTAATATACGAATCGAGATTTAATCCGTGAATTTGATGCGGTGATTGTCTGTGCTGCCGCCTCCCGGTCCATTAGAGATTTCTAGCTTTTTTAACTCTCTTAAAAATTGTACTTTTAAGCTAAAAACCTCATCAACACTTAACGTAGTCGAGTGGTTTCAATAGAAAAAGGTAGTAAAGTGTAAACACAAGATAGTTATGTGTAAGACAATTAAAAAACTACTGGATACGTGGAATCGTAGATGGCAAAGAGGATTTTGTTTAAAATCTCTTTCAAAACAACTTATCCTTTAATTAATAAAACAAAATTGTTAACTTATAGTTATTAAATTCTTACACAGATGGAAGCATAAAAAAATAAGATTTTTAAATAATTGTAAAAAAAAGTTATTTATTTTAAGCAAATTAAAAATGTTCAAATCAAACTATTTAAATAAAATCCCAAATTAAATAAATTTAGCGAAAACATAAACATAATTTAATTTTTTTTAAAGAAAAAATTGTTTAAACGAAATATAAAACACTGAATCATTAATAATTTGCAATACTTTTTAAAATATAAAGATAATGGAAACAACAACAACAAAAAATATTATTAATGTCACATTAACGAAACCCTAATAATATAAACCCTTAAATTGGCAAAAAATACGAAATTTCTTTCTATTAAATCCATCTTAAAATGAAAATTTCACTTTGCAGCACCAGTTCTAACTAAGAATCTTCTATTTACTAGCGAGACACTTTACCTCCAAGATATGATGCCTACACAGAAAACGTTCAAATTAAGGTTCTCTTTGAAAATGCAAACGAATGGATAACACTGAAAAAATTACTTTAATTGAAATAATATTCTTTTTCAAAATTTTATTATTTGTCGTACTACACAAGGCATTCAGTTGTAAGTACACAAAATTTGGAGTCTCTGATTTGCGCAGTTTTTGTGTACGAAATTTTTGTGAGGTCAGAGACAAATAGGGTTTCGTCAGATGAACAACCCTAATTAATTATATTGTAATACGAATAATATATATTCTAAAATAAAAAATAAGAATCTATATTATAAATAAATATATTGCTTATAAAACATTGTATAAAAACATATAAAATACATTAAAAAATCTTTATTTACATGTTTCAACTCTTTTAATCGAGTCATCTTCAGAATGTAAATAGAAAAATAAAATTACAAATACAATAAACGTGAAAACCGGAATAAATAATTATTGAAAATAAATTGCATGTATCACGTGCTTTTTAATTTGGATATTGTCCGTGGTCTAGTTAAATAATTATCGTGTAAATTGTCTAACCCAGGGCTGTCCAACCTTTCAGTGACCAGGAGCGCACCTTGTCTCTCGGAACTCAATAAAGGGCGCCATTATTTACGTGACTGAAAATATGTGGCAATATTATCGCATAGTATTAGTACACACGCACGTCTTAACATAATGAGATGAATGTGCGGTAAACAAAAGACCCCAGTTCGTTCTCGAGTTATACGTATTAAATTTGGAATTATACATTTATTTTATGAGAAGCCTATATAAAAATGTTATAGGATAAGACACCAGAAACTTTAATCGCATCTAAAACGGCAATAATAACAAATAAATAAATATGAAAATCAGAGACATTGCTAGGTTTCTTTATATGAAAATACGGTTTCATTTATTTTGAAGGTGTGGAATAGTTTTATGAACAATACGAAAACAGACAAGCTTGATAGTGATCAGACTTTGTGGTGGTTTCACATGGATAGTCTAGAAATGCTTTTATAGATGGAAATCATTCTGCACTGTTTATTATTTTTCTTAAACAAAATTATAGAAAATAAATAAATTAAAAAAAAACACTCTAAAATTTCAAAATTCAAGAAAGAAAAATTGATTCTCTTATTCTTCATATAAAACAGCCAATGGGCCATTGTGAAAACATAAAACGAAAAAAGCTAACCTTTCATGCACATGTATCTTCAAAAGGGATGGGGGGGGGGGGGGGCAGGTGAAAACGTTAATTTTTCTCTGTCTTCTTAAGTATAAAAAAGAGCTATTTCCAAATATTAAGAAATTTAACTATCATAATTACACTATATAAACAATAACGAAATATTGTAAAAATATGCATGATTAAATTTTTAAAGTATGTTTATGATGTTTAATGTACAACGGCAATCAACCGCATGCCAAACACAAGTTTTAAAAATATCTCGGATAAAATATTAATGATTTTTAAGAAATGATTCATTAAAATGGAATTTTACTTCTAAAATATTTAATAACAAAAAATCTTCAAAAGGGCGCCATGGCGCCCGCGGGCGCCGCGTTGGACAGCCCTGGTCTAACCATTCAATCCATATATTTGGGATGCGAAATGATAATGTATCGTTACAAAAAAATAAATAAATAAATAAATGTTTTATACAACGTCTTATAAGCAATATTTTTATTTATAATATAGATTCTTATTTTTTATTGTAGAATATATATTAGTAGTATTACGATATAGTTATTAATGGACGTAATCAAGACTTACTAGTGATATTTTTCACATTGATACCTAATTAATTAGATTCAGAAAAGATGAATCTGACAAATTATCATTGATCTAAAATAAAAAGTTTTAGCCACATAAAAAATCTTATGCCATAAGTCTTGAGCATATTCCACTGAATATGGATTCAAAACTTTATCAAAATCGGTCAGGTAGTTTCTTAGGAAACGGGGTTTAAAGCTCGCATATTTCCCATAGGATTGCACCCAGTTTTGTCTTCCCTTAAGTATTTTTAGGACATTTTAAGTAGAATATTCAAACTTAGAAATGGTTTACTGTTTCTGTTTCATGAATTCGTATATATTCTTCATTATGTGTTAATAATAAGTTGATGTTCTACTTTTTAAAATAAGTTATATACATTATCAGTTCTGAAACCGAATTGTTTATGTCTCTCTCTGTAAATGAACAACAAAAACTACGAACTCAATAACTTATACAAAACCTGGTACAAATTAATTTTCAGTGTTCCTAAAAATAAAATTTTATTTTAAATAAGGTAGCATCACTGAAATACATTACCAAAAGTTATTCCTTGTATTTCATAATGCAACAAAATGTAATACATGGTGTCGTTGATTTTGTAAGTGGAACATGTGCATTTTTATTATTGCTTTTACGGTGAAAGTTTGAATGAAGGCTTTTTTAATTTCTAAAAAAGTCGTTTATAAATTCTGGTGTCATTCAATAATTTCTCATTTTGCGAACAGAATTTGCCCGTGTCGAAAAGGGTTAAGCTATTTTCTCTCATACTCTGCAAACCTTACAAATTATTTCTATTACCTTGTATATGATCTACAGCATTTATTCATTCAACGTACCATGCAAAAATTTGGTTAATTTTAAACACTCTAATCGAAACTAGAAATACACTTCTAACAATCATCTGTAATATACAGTATTTGGGGTACAGTATAGTATCCGAAATCTTTTGCGTGTTCCTGTAAATACAATGCAATTTTTATTATACAGAAAATTACTAACCCTCAGCAATATACATAAGTTTCATTATATTCGAACTAATTTAAAATGATTAAAATACGCCGAAAACAATGTTTCCACCTATATCATTATGTTATGGAATTATTTAGTGTGGCCCTGCGAATGAATAATAAACATTTTTTGCACCGCATGTTGTATAAAATGTATATTTTAATGTACTTCATAGATTCATATCAATTTTATGTTCGGAAGAGTATGACATTGTTAAAATGCACTTGAAACAGTTTTGTTCCATTGCTCGAAATTTAACGGAATAGTTTTTGCTATCGTTGAAATTGAACTATAAATCCGACTTTTATAAAATTTGAAATGGCTCGACGAAATTCTGCAAAAAGATATATTTAAAATTTCAAAGCATTTTGTTGAGTAGTTTTTTCTGTTTTATGCAAATGGACGGACTGACAGATAGATGAACGGATGGATTGAAAGAAGATTGTAGGCGTTACGTATTTATATAAGTACGAACGCGCCTAAAAATAACTAATTTATCTAATATAAATTACGTTTCATAAAAATGTGATTTGAAAACAAAATTGCAATTTAATTCTTTGAATTGAAGTTAATTGAAATCTAATATCATCGGTCACAAAAATATATGCTTTGTTACAAAGAAAATATAAAAATCTATTCAAAAATATTTGTGACATTGAAAAAAAAATGTATATGAGCAATTAATAAGAAAATTCCTTTAAAAAATGTTTAAGTAAAAAATACAAAACTGAATAATTCTTTAATATTAAATATTCATCATCAATATTTTCTTAGTCTCAAATTGTAAAATAATACCAATTTCTCAAAAGAAAAATATTAAAATAACATATTATCACTTAGAGAACATTTAAAAAAAATCCTTTTCCTGAAGTGAAAAAAGTTTATTTTCTTTTGTGAATCAGGAAGCTGTATAAATCAACTCAATGATGTTTTTATCAGTCTGGAGATACTTCTCCAGTGAATTTATTCAGCTTGTGCACTTTCTTTTAAGACTTATGAAACATCTTTATGATGAAAAGAAGACTTAGAAAATTAATTCAGAAATAAATTCAGTTCTTTTAAAGCTTTTAAAAGCCTTTTCCACAATTTCAATTTAATGTTCAATTGTAATGTTGATGCATTTTTTTGCTTGTAAGATTTCTGAAACAAAGCTGTATTTTATAGAATTCGTATACTTCAACCACGGTGTCTGATGATAATAATGATAATAATATTAATAATAATTAGTGTCCTGTAAATAAACCATTCATCGCAATACATCATATTCAACACCAAACAAGCTTTAGTGACCCTAAATAAGCTTTATCAATTGCATGAAAATCCGAGTACATATTTACAGAAGTTAGAGTGGGGATAGCTAGACAGACAAACCCAATGCACAAGCACTTTTCAACTTTGTTGGAAAGTTCTAACAAAAATCGACCAATTCATCTATTATAAACTATGTTTTATAAAAAATAATTTAAAACCGAAATTGCATTTTAATTCTTTTATTTGAAGTTAGTAAAAATCTCATACCATCAGACAAAAAAACAATTGCTTTGTTACAAGGAGAATATAATAAAGTATCGAAAATTCTTTATTATATTGAAAAATCGTATATGAGAATTTATTAAGAAAATTTGCTTGAAAAATGTTTTAGCAAAAAATGTAAAATCGGAAAATTATTTTATAGGTCTTTTAACGTTAAGTATGCTTCATCAATATGTTCTCAGTTTCGAATTACAAAATAATATTTTCTAAAAAGAATAAAAATGAACTCACGTGTTATCACTTAGAGACAATTTAAGAAAAAAAATCCATTTCCTGAAGTGAAAAAAGGGAAAAAATTTATTTTCTTTTGTGAATCAGGAAGCTGTATAAATCTGCTAAATCATTTTTTTATGAGTCTGGAGCTCCTTCCCCAATGAATGTATTCAGCTCGCGTACTTTCTTTTAAGATTATTAAACATCTTTATAATGAAAAGAGTATTTAGAAAATAAATTCAGAAGTTCTTTTTAAACTTTTAAAAGCCTTTTCTCCAATTCAACGTAATATTCTGTTGATAAATTCTTTTGCTTGTAAGATTTCACTAACAAGAGTGTATTTTATGCAATTCATACTCTTAAACCATAGTGTCTGGTAATAATAATAATAATAATAATAATAATAATAACAATAATGATAATAACATTTTGTAACACGGTATTTATGCTTAAAGGAATATTTAATATGCTTTATCAATATTCTTATATATTATCAATATTATAATATATGCTTTATCAATGCGTTCTCTATCTCTAACTACAAAATAATACTAATTTCTGAAAAGAAAAACATTAAAATCACACATTACGCAGAGAACAATTTTTTAGATAAAAACATTTTCCAAAAACGATTTTTTTTTCTGTGAGTCAGGAAGTTCTACAAATCTTCTCAATGATGTTTTTATCAGTTTGAAGTTACTTCCCCACTGAATTTATTCAGCTTGCGTACTTTCTTTTAAGACAGAAAGAAGAAGATTTGAAAAGAAGATTTAGAAAATATTTTCAAGAATTCTTTTCAAACATTTAAAAGCCTCCATCAACCGTTTCAACTTAATGTTCTGCTTATAAATTCTTTTGCTTGTAAGATTTCTTTAACAAAGTTCTATTTTATAGAAATCGCATACTTCAACCAGGGTATCTAATAATAATAATAATATTTAGTGACCCTTTAAATGAACCATTCAATGTACATACTTCATATTCAATATCAAACAAGCTTTTGTGACCCTAAATAAGCTTTATCAATTACCTGAAAATCCGAGTATATTTATAGGAGTTAGAGTGTGTATAGCCAGGCAGAAAAACCGAATGCACAAGCACTTTTCAACTTTGTTGGAAAGTGCTAACAAAAAACGACCAGTTCATCTTTTATAAACTATGTTTTATAAAAAGTAATTTGAAATCAAAATTGCAATTTAATTCTTTGATCTGGAGTTAATTAAAATCTCATAGCATCAGTCACAAAAACAAGTGCTTTGTTACAAGGAGAATATAATAAAATATTAAAAATTCTTTATTATATTGAAAAATCGTATATTTTAGCAAAAAATAAAAATACATAAATTCTTTTATAGGTCTTTTAACATTAAGTATGCTTCATCAATATGTTCTCAATCTCGAATTACAAAATAATACTTTTTAAAAAGACTGAAACTGAACTCACATGTTATCACTTAGAGACATTTTAAGAAAAAAAAAATCAATTTCCTGAAGTGAAAAAAGGGAAATAAGTTTATTTTCTTTTCTAATATTTCTTTAACAAAGTTGTATTTTATAGAATCTGTATTTTATAGAATATAATACTTCAACCACGGTGTCCGACAATAATAACAATAATAATAATATTTAGTATCCCTGGTAAATGAGCCCTTCATCGTACATACTTCATATTCAATAACAAACAAGCTTTGGTGACAGTAAATAACCTTTATGAAAATCCTAGTATATTTACAGGAGTTAGAGTGTGGATAGGCAGACAGACAAACTAAATGTACAAGCACTTTTCAAATTTGCTGGAAAGCGCTAACAAAAAAAAGACCAATCCATCTATTATAAACTATGTTTTATAAGAAGTAATTTGAAAAAAAAAATGTTATTTAATTCTTTGATCAAACGTTAATAAAAATCTCATAGCGTCAGCCACAAAAACAAATGCTGTGATACAAGGAGAATATTATAAACTATTAAAAATTCCTAATTATATTGAAAAATAGTGCATGGGCACCTGCTAAGAAAATTCCCTTGAAAAATGTTTTAGTTTAAAATGCAAAATCGAATAATTCTTTTAATATAAAATATGCCTTATTAATATGTTCTCGATTTCAAATAACAAAACAATATTAGTTTCTAAAAATAATATCATTGAAATCACATATTATCACTTACAGATTTTTTTTGGAAAAAAATCAATTTCCTGAAGTGAAAAAAGAAAAAAAAAAGTTTATATCCCGAAGTGAACCAGGAAGCTGTATAAAATCTTCTCAACGATGTTTTTATCAGTTTGAAGTTACTTCCCCAGTGATTTTTTTTTTCAGCTCTCGTAATTTCTTTTAAGACTGTGAAACATCTTTATAATGAAAAGAAGATTTAGAAAATAAATTCAGTTCTTTACTAACGTTTAAAAGTCTTTTTCACAGTTTCAATTTAATGTTCTGTTGATAAATTCTTTTGCTTGTAAGATTTTTCTAACAAAGCTGTATTTTATATAGTTGATATACTTCAACTAAGCGTTCAATAATAATAATAATAATAATAATAATAATAATAATATTAATAATAATAATAATAATAATAATAATAATAATAATATTAATAATAATAATAATAATAATAATAATAATAATAATAATAATAATAATAATATTTTATAATTATATTTTGAAACTTAAAGGTATCTTTATGCGCCTATATTCATTAAAAATTCTAAACTGAGTTTAAGTATTTTAGGTCATATAATTTTTCAACTGCAATTTACTTTTTAGTGGTTTTTTTTTCGTATAACTTTAAGGTAGAGGGGGATGTTTTAGTACCTCTGAATAAATTCTAAATTAAGATGAGCGAAATAACTATTTCCTTTTAGAGAAACTATATATTTTTTAGTACATTCATAAACCAAAATTACAGTATGGCATTTCACAATAAAATTCGGTACATTCAAATCACATGTTATCAATATGAGAAATTAATAAAAATGTTTTATGAAATATAAAACAATCAATAATACTTTTATTTTAAATAAAATGATTTTTGAATTCAGATTGTAATATGATATTTTGCCATGGATGTCAATATTTAGACTTTCTTCTGGAGTATCACTGAAGCGAAATATCTGTTATACTGTTAAAAATACATAATGAGTTAAGTGTCTTTTTTTCTTTTTGGTTCTCAGTGGATTTTATTTTTTAATATTAAATATGCTTCATCAATATATTCTCAATCTCAAATTGCAAAAGAATACTAATTTCTGAAAAAGAATATCATTGAAAAAACATGCCACACTTTAGAGAACATTTTTTCTGAAAAAATCCTTCTCCTGAAGTGAAAAAAAAAGAAAAACTAATTTTTTTTTTCTGAATCAGGAAGTTGTATAAATCTGCTAAATAATGTTTTCATCAGTCTTGAGTTACTTCCCCAGTGAATTTATTCAGCTTGTGCACTTTCTTTTAAGACTATTAAACATTTTTATAATCCACAGAAGATTTAGAAAATAAATTCAGAAGTTCTTTTTAATCTTTACAAAGCCTTTTTCACAATTTCAACTTAATGTTCTGTTGTAACGTTGATAAATTCTTTTGCTTGTAAGATTTCTACAGCAAAGCTGTATTTTATAGAACTCGTATAATTCAGACATTAGTGTCTCATAATAATAATAATAATAATAACATTTTGTAATAATGTATTGACGCCTACAGAAATATTTAATTTGCTTTATCAATATGTTCTCAATATCATATTACAACAAAAATACTAAATTCTGAAAAGAAAAACTTTCAAATCACAGATTATAACTTAGAGAACGTTATATTTTTTAAAGAAAAAAATCTTTTTCCTGAAGTGATAAAAAGAAAACAAAAAGATTTTTTTTTCTCAGGCAAATCAGGAAGCTATATAAATCTCTTAATGTTGTTTTCATCAGTCTGGAGTTGCTTGTAAAATTTCTCCAACAATGCTGTATTTTATATAATTTGTACTTCAACCATAGCTAACTACTCTAATAATAGTAATAATAATAATATTAATATTTTACAATAATTTATTAACGGCTAAAGGAACCTTTATGCCCCACACATTAATGACTCTAAACGGAGTTTAAAAATGTGAGATCACATAATTTTTCAAGTGGCATCTATTTAATTTAATCTTTAGTGTTTTATTACGTAAAAATGTAAAAAAAAAAAGTTTTATTACAGTTCAAAAGTAAGATGAGCGAAAACAACAACTATGTATATTATAAAAGGCAAATGTGTCAGTCGTTAATGCATTTTGAAAAATAGTATATCCAAAGCTGCCACAGGCAACTATTTTTTAATTATATTTTACACCACTTTTTCAAAACAGAAATATTTTACATACGCTTTAAAAACATTTGTAAAAGAAATATTCCACAAAATGTATTTCTTAAAATAGCACATGCACAGAATATAAAAGTAGTCGACTGTGGCAGCCCTGTATATGAGCATTTATTAAGAAAATTCCCTTGAAAAAAGTTTTAGCAAAAAGTACAAAACCGAATAATTCTTTTAATTCTTTTAATACTTAATATGCTTCATTAATATATTCTCAGTCACAAATTGCAACTAATTTCTAAAAAGAATAACATTGAACTCACATGTTATCACTTAGAGATTTAAAAAAAAATCTTTTTCCTGAAGTGAAAAAAGGGAATTTTTTTTTTCTTTTATGAATCAGGAAGCTGTATAAATCTGCTAAATGATGTTTTGATCAGTCTGGAGTTCCTTCCCCAGTGAATGTATTCAGCTCGCGTACTTTCTTTTAAGAATGTGAGATATCTTTATAATGAAAAGAAGATTTAGAAAATAAATTCCGAAGTTCTTTTCAAACTTTTAAAAGCCTCTTTTACCATTTCAACTTAATGTCTGTTGTAATGTCAATAAATTCTTTTCCTTCTAAGATATCTCCAACAAAGCTGTATTTTATATAATTCGTATATTTCATTCATAGTTCAATCTATTATTATTATTATTATTATTATTATTATTATTATTATTATTATTATTATTCTATAATAATATATTGAAGGCTAAAAAACCTTTATGCATCAACACGTTAATATTTCTAAATTGATTTTAAAAATCTGAGATCGTTCTTTCCAATTTCTTATCCAATATGATGGAGATAACGATCGGCCTCTTCGCATATCATGAACGGACGAGACACATTTCATCTTAACTGGTAACGTCAATGCCCCCCACGATCCCCCGACCTCACTCCTATGGATTTCAGTTTCTGGAGATATCTAAAATCTAGAGTGTGCATGTGCAATTAGCAAACTTTGCCGGATTTGAAAGATTCTATCAAACGTGAGATTGCAAACATCCCTCATGCAATATAACGTTCGGCTGTATTGCCCACAGTCGCCACCATGCAATTTCTAATTGCTTGTGATTGCACCCATGTGGAAAATGTGTAATCAAAACAAAATTTTTCTTTTCTCGGATCCGTGTTGTAATCAGAGATTAGTGTACTGACTCTGTGCCATATGCAAATTCACTCTTTGCGTCCCAATATTGTTATTTAATGGGGGAGGGAGTATTCGCAGAGCAGTTTTTTGTGCGTGCATAACGTGTCCGTTTCTTGCTATACACGTACGGTTCCAACGCTCTTTAAGGTTTTCGCATGCGCTGAGCATTTTGTGATGAAAAAAAATGGGTGTTGCCACTGGAAATTTTTGAGTTTCTATAACTATAACCGCAACCGTAAGCGCCATTTTGTTGCCGTTCACAGAATCTCGAGCTCATACCACTGAATAGCTATATCTGAAATTTCACCTCGATTGGTTGAACGGACTGGCCGCTAGAGCTTCATATATCGGCAAAGTTTTTTATGACCACCCTGTATATATATATATACCGGGTGATTATAATTAAAGTCCCGATTTTAAAAATCGATAATTTTAAAACTACTGGTCAGAATGACTTGATATTTTAGCAGAACAATCGTAAAGCAATGGAATTTTGTTTGGTGAAGGAAAAAAATAGTTCCAAAATGTGCCGATAGATGGCGCTGTCAGTGTTCACATTGTCTAGATATATGCAAATTACTAATACGTGACATGCGCACATGAGACTTAGCTGCCATAAAAAAGCAGAGCACCAGCTCTTTGCCTAAATGCTTTAACATGACTCTGACTATGAAGGATCGCGCTCTACTCTTGAAGCTTTTTTATAAGAACAATGACTGTGCACTTACAGCTATTAGGAAGTTTCGGACATTAAAATCCATTAAATTGGGTCCAATAACCACAAAAGGTCTGCGAAAAATGATTGCTAAATTCGAAGAGACCGGTTCATTTGACGTTAAACGGGGTAGAGGAAGGAAACCAATTTCGGCTGCGGCAGTGGAAGATGTGGCTACAGCATTACAAGAACAGACTAACAGTGATGTTGGAATCAGCAGTGTACGGGGAATTGGCCGAATGCTGGATATGCCGAACAGCACGGGGCGTAAAATCCTACGGAAGATCTTGAGCTGTTATCCGTATAAGATAATTCATGTGCAGGAGTTGCTACCTGCTGACCTGGAACTACGTCAATCTTTTGCACTGCAATTTCTTGCCCGGATGGAAGTAGACAACGGATGGCCATGGAGCATTCTGTGGTCTGACGAAGCCCACTTTCATTTGCAAGGTTCTGTAAATACGCAAAATTGCAGGATATGGGAGACCGAGAATTCGTCCCAGCTACAGCCATTACCTCTTCAGTCTGAAAAGCTTACTGTGTGGTGCGGAATAACGGCAGCGTTTATCGTTGGTCCGTTTTTCTTCGAGGAGATCAGACCTGCGGGTCCGGTTACCTTCACCGTTACTGGCAAGCGGTATGAAACACTTTTGTGTAACCATGTCCTTCCGGCACTTCAGCAGCGTCAGTGTGTGGATCGCAGAATATCCATGCTCCTCCGCACATTGCTACTCCTGTGAAGCAGCTACGGAGTGCTAATTTCGGAGATGACAGGATCATAAGCCGTCATTTTCCAACAACGTGGCCGCCACGTTCCCCCGACTTAAACCCGTGTGATGTCTGGCTTTGGGGGTACCTGAAGAATGTTGTTTACAGCGGGAGGATTCAGATTCTAGCCAACTTGAAGGCAAGCATCACACACCACATCCATTGCATCAGTACAGATACCCTCCGATCTGTTGTGGAGCATGACGTTTTGCGCTTCCAATTAGTAGCGGAACAAGGCGGAGGGCATATCGAACAACTTATGCTTTAATCATCAGCAAGGTGTTGATTCCATGAAGCTCTTTTTTTGTCATAATCGCTGTTGTCGCTGTATTCTGGTCTTTTCGCTAATAAATCTTTAGTAAATCCCTTAACTCATTTTTTTTTCTTTTGGCTAACAACATTTCTGTGTTTAACGAATACATTTTTGGTCTTTCCTCCTGATATTACCCGGACAGCGCCATCTATCGGCACATTTTGGAACTATTTTTTTTCCTTTGCCAAACAAAATTCCATTGCCTTACAATTGTTCTGCTAAAATATCAAGTCATTCTGACCAGTAGTTTTAAAATTATCGATTTTTAAAATCGGGACTTTAATTATAATCACCCGGTATATATACAGGGTGATTCAGCTCGTCGGTGACAAACTTTAAGGATCGATAGAGCACACCTAGACGAACATTTTTGAATAGGGAATGTAGGGTCCCTGACGCGATGGTAAGGCGCTAGGCGCTTTCGAAAATTTGGGTGCCGAAATTCGAAACGTCATAAAAACTAGGGAAATGGTTAGATTTTCTTGCTTGTTGCGTCGAAATGATTCTGTTTGTTTAGACTTTCTTCAGTACCAATTTGATAAGCGTATCTCTTAAAACATGGATAGGGGGCGCTGCAGACTTTGGAGAGCTAGACAACAACTTTAAGCCCGTTATTTTGATAATTTAACACATGCTCGCCAAAGTTTATACTCTAACTTAAAGTTTGAACCCAAAAGTAGAGCCCTGCAAAAAGCGTAAGAGCCGGAATAAAATGTCAAAGTACAGGGTGGTCGAAACTCGAAGGCTCCTAAGAGATAAACAAACAGATTTCTTGACTTATGGCATGCATTTTCATGATTCTGTTTGCTGGGGCTCTCTGAAACTCAGTTGAACGGTACAAAAAGAAACATCGATAGGGGGCGCTTTGGGCAAAAAACATAATTCGTTGACATTTCGGACGCTAACTGGAAACGGGGCGCTACGATCAGTTAGTAATAATGAAAACACATTTTCTACCTCTGCTCAACACTTCTGAATAAATTTAGACCAAAAACATCAATGATACTGGAAATTTATTTACAAAAAATAACACTACAGAAGATGCTCGAAATTTCGACCTTGGGCAATGATGCAGGCTTCGCACCTCCGTCGCATTGAGGAGTGTGTGTTTCCAACAATGCCAGGAGTATCTCTGATCTGCCCTGCAGCTGCCACAATGCGCGCCACAAGTTCTTCAGCACTGCTGACAGGTGTATGGTATACCTCGGCCTTCAGGTAACCCCAAAGGAAGAAATCCAAGCAGGTGAGGTCTGGTGATCGGGCAGGCCAGTGAACTGGACCCCCACGCCCGATCCACCGCTGGCCATACCTTGCGTTTAGATGGAGACGCACGTCGTTCGTGTAATGGGCCGGAGCTCCATCGTGCTGGAACCACATCTGGCGACGCGAACCTTCGGGTACGTGAGCCTCCTCCAGAAGCTGCGGCAGCACTTGATCCAGGAAAATCAGGTAATTTCCACCTGTTAGCCGTTCAGGTAACAAATAAGGGCCAATGAGGCAATCCCCCAGAATGCCGGCCCACACATTTACTGAGAAACGCTCCTGGGCTGCTCGGCTTCTGGTTTCATGTGGATTTTCATCACACCACACATGACTGTTGTGGGCGTTCCACATTCCCTCCCGGCTGAAGGTGGACTCGTCCGTAAACAAAATGCTGTTTACAAAACGGGGATCCCTGGATCTAATCGCCAAGTACCATCTTGAGAATTCCACTCGAGGGCCAAAATCCTGCTCTCTGAGCAACTGCACCCGCTGGATGTGGTAGGGGTGCAGATTCCGGGAACGTAAGATGCGCCACGCAGTTGCTTGCGAAATGCCAACATGTCTGGCGATATCTCTCGTGCTAAGACCTGGGTTGTCCTCAACCAGGTTAAGCACAGCCTCTTCGTTGTCGGGGGTGCTCACTGATCGCTCCCGTTCAGGCCTGCCTCCGTCGAAAGATCCCGTTGTGGACAACCTCTGGTGTACTCGAGCGAAGAAGGCATGGCAGGGGATTTGCCTGTTGGGGTAACGCTCGGCGTACAACCGCTGAGCGGCTCGTCCATTACAACCAGCAGCGCCATACGCCAAATGCATGTCAGCCAATTCAGAGTTTGTGTACTGTTCCATCCTACTACCGATCTGCAGACAAGTAACCCGAAGCTTAAGTAGGTACCGCACGTTCAAAAGACGTGTCTGCGCATACAACTACGTCATCTCGCGTTGTCGTCTACGCATTACGTATCTTTTGCATATCGATATGGTACGATATCTTTTGCATAAATCAGCAAAAAGCACCTTATGTAAATTTTATTTCGCGCATTGTGCATGATTGAAACCAGCTATGTTTGTTAAAAAAAACGAACAAACTGCAGTTTTAATAGCTTCTTATGATAAGTAAATTACTCTCTTGTTTTGTTTCTAACTGATCGTAGCGCCCCGTTTCCAGTTAGCGTCCGAAATGTCAACGAATTATGTTTTTTGCCCAAAGCGCCCCCTATCGATGTTTCTTTTTGTACCGTTCAACTGAGTTTCAGAGAGCCCCAGCAAACAGAATCATGAAAATGCATGCCATAAGTTAAGAAATCTGTTTGTTTATCTCTTAGGAGCCTTCGAGTTTCGACCACCCTGTACTTTGACATTTTATTCCGGCTCTTACGCTTTTTGCAGGGCTCTACTTTTGGGTTCAAACTTTAAGTTAGAGTATAAACTTTGGCGAGCATGTGTTAAATTATCAAAATAACGGGCTTAAAGTTGTTGTCTAGCTCTCCAAAGTCTGCAGCGCCCCCTATCCATGTTTTAAGAGATACGCTTATCAAATTGGTACTGAAGAAAGTCTAAACAAACAGAATCATTTCGACGCAACAAGCAAGAAAATCTAACCATTTCCCTAGTTTTTATGACGTTTCGAATTTCGGCACCCAAATTTTCGAAAGCGCCTAGCGCCTTACCATCGCGTCAGGGACCCTACATTCCCTATTCAAAAATGTTCGTCTAGGTGTGCTCTATCGATCCTTAAAGTTTGTCACCGACGAGCTGAATCACCCTGTATATATACATATATATATATATACATATATATATATATATATATACATATATATATATTTGTTGTTACGTGCATGCTTATTAGCCTTGAAAATATCAACCATAACTTAATTTCTTAAAACTGGATTATATTTGTAGGATTATACTAAAATAAAGAAATCTTCAACTGTAGTGAAAAGTGCAGCCTAGTGAATGAATACGTATAGCCGGTCGCGGCGGGCGTGGGAAGGATAAGCGACAAAAATCGCGTTTGTTTTTTCGTTTCTAAGCATTTCATTGTCTGCTACAGAAAAATCCGTACCATTGTCAGATTTCAAAGTATTTGATTGGTTTTTACTGGCGACTCGCTTCGTACCAGGCGTCAAAGACGCTTCAAAACAAAATAATCACTCGTATTCCGAATGAGTCCCCTGGAGTCATACGATAATATGGAGATGCTTGGCATTTGAAGTGACTTTGACCCCTCGTGTAATAGCACTTTAAGTAAGATACAGGATATCGTAAAAATGTGATTCTTGCCAAATTTTAGATCACATGCCCAACTGGAAGATGATGGTGGATTTAAATAACATTTTAACATTATATTTAATTATTTTAATACATATTAATTTTAGCTATTATCTTCGTAAAGAGGCTATTTTTCTGTAATAATTTGATTTTTACCATATTTTGGTATTTTTGAAGAACTATATTTTCTATTTATTGGTAAACATTTCAGCAAATGTGCGACCAGAAGATACAAATCGATTTTATTTTATTTTTTCAACCCAATTTTTAATCTAAAAAAAATCTTTAATTTTCCACGGTATTACGACTTGAAAAACAATTTTTGCATTTATTTCGGCCCAACCACACTGTAAAAAAAATTTCAAGAGGTTACTAAAAATTTTTTAGTAAATTTGTATTCCACAGGATTTTTTAGTAACCATTACAAACCTTTTTTTTGCAAGTGAAACAAACATTTTTTTGTAAACTGAACAAAAGAATTTTTTGTATAACTAACTTAAAACTTTTTAGTATGAGCCACCAAGCAAATTTTAGTAATAGCTCCAAAATTATTTTTAGTAACCATTACGTGTGCGCGAAGTGCAGTAGTTTTCTTCGAGCTGCATCCAGTGGGTAAAAAGACAGACTTCTGAAGCGGAAGATTTTCGGCAAAGCCGCAACAGATGGCAGCACCAAACATTGCTACCTGCTCTATTTTGACATATTTCTAAAGGGGAGGGAACGTCCAGAGATAATTACCCATGGTAACTGCTACGACAGGATTTCCATAATCCCTTTGTTTAACGAGTACTTACATTGCATACATTCGGTGCATATTTGGTGGCGTCCAGCATCGAACCTGGGTACCTTCAGCCTGGAGTTCGGTGCTATGACCACTAGGCTATCACGGCCACACCAAATGAGTTTTAGTAAAAGCTATTAAAAATGTAAAACTATTAACTCTATTCGTTGCTAGGTTTTTTTTCTAGTAATTCTTACAGATTCCTTGTAACCGAGTAAGATTACAAAAAGTTTTTTAGTAATTACAAGGATCACTAAAATTTTTTTAGTAGATCGACCCTTTTTTTACAGTGCAGCTACGTTATGAATTAAGTGTTTTCTTTTCTTTGTGGTGCCCCATGGATTCTAATTTTTAAATAAAATTGCTGTTTTTAAATATGTTTGAATTAAGTCAAATCTGTAATATAATCTTTACTTTGAATTTGTTACTTTAAATTTTTAATTATAAGTTATAATATACTAACCTAAAATATAAATATAACAATGAATTAAGTTTTTTTGTTGTATTAAATATAGTAGACGAGCCCTTATAGAAAAATTTCTTTTGAAATCGATTAAAAAATATAAAATAAAACAGAAACGAAAAATTCATATTTTATAACTATGTTTAATAAAAAATTGCCTTATTTAAAAATTTCGATATCATACTTTATTCAATCAGTTAATTCAATTCAATCTCTTCAGCCAGTTAATAATATAAAAATCTTAGATTAGTTGCAAAAACAAAAACATAATTTCAAAAAATATAATAATGAAATAAAAACTTTTTGTTGCATTAAATATATTAGATAAACACTTATAACTATAATTCATTGGAAAATATTTTGCGTTAAAAATCCAAATTAGAAATAAGTAATTCATCTTTTATAAGCTATGTTTAATAAAATTGACCTTTATCCATATCTCTAATATAATCCTTTATTCTGAAATTAATTACGCAAAAATTATCAGTAACAATAACAAGTACTCAGGTACTATGAAAATACAAAAATGAATTAAAAAGTCTTTGTTACATAATAATATCAGATGAGCTCTTATGAAAAAATTCTTTGAGAAAAGATTAAGCAATAGAAAATAAAACAAAAACAGCCGAGTCATCTATTATAAAATTTGATTCTGAAAAAAATGGATTTAAAATTGAATATAATTTTTGTTCTGAAGTTAATTAACATTTTATAACACCAGTTACAAAAACAGTACTGTGTATCAAGAAAAATATAATAAAGGATTAAAAATTGCTTGTCCTATAAAAAATAATACATGAAGACTTATTAAGTAAATTCCATTGAAAAATATTATAGCTATAAAATACAAAAAACGAAAAATTCTACTAATTTTAAGTATGCTTAATCAATATGTTCTCTGTATGAAATTTAAAGGCAATACTATTTTTTTTTTTCAAATTAACACTAAAATCGCATGTATCGCAAAGAGATTTGTTTTTAACATTATTTTTGTTTAATGTAAAAAAGCAAGAAAAAAAGTTCTGTTTTTGTGTGTGTGTGGGTGTGAATCAGGAAGTCTTATCAATGATATTTTGGTGAGTTTAACGTTCCTTCCCCGATGAATTTATTCGGCTCGCGTACGTTCTTTAAGACTATGTGACTCTTCATAATGAAAAGAAGATTTACAGAATAAATTTCGGAGTTCTTTTCAAACTTTTAAAAGCTCCTTTTACAATTTTGACTTAATGTTCTGTTGATAAATTATTTTACTTCTAAGATTTCTCCAACAAAGCTGTGTTTTATAGAATTCGTATGCTTATAAGCATAGTGTTTAACAATAATAGCAAAATAACATTAAAACATGTATGAATGGTGTTACCGAGCCAATAGTTGATCAAATACGGTCAGTAATACGGGGTTTTTATTATATTTACTCTGTTTTAGGTTTTAAAACCAAACTAACATGACTGCTACAACCCGTAAGGAACATCTTATCATAAACAAAAATTAAATAGCAACAAAGTTACAAGCAAATAGTTTTTTTAACCCTCTCACTGGTTAATTGTTTTATCAAATATTGCCTATTTACAGAATTTTTAAGCTTTCATCATCAGGTTTCCAAAACAGTAATTTTTGTCTAATTTATTTGGGAAAATACTTTGATTAAACAAGGAAAATTTTACAATAAAAATAACTGATAGGGATAATTATAGAGGATTAATTAGAATGAAAAATGCATCTCCGCAGGATAATCAGCGAGAAGGTTCATTGTTAATTTCTTAGTCGCTGATCAATCAAAAAAATCAGCGGAAAATTACAAAACATTTTTTTTAAATATCATGCGTAAACTGTGATTAACAATAATTCATATAAAACTATTAGTTGAGATAAGCAAAATAGAAGTGGAATATTTTAACTTACTGTAATTGTCTCCAATTAATCAAAAACTAAATTATTATATTTTTAATTAAAAAAATCATTAAACAGCTTCTCTCATAGCAGGCAGCTGAAAACAAGCGCTGCATGCATAACTTAATTACAGGCACAATGAAAAATATTCCATTACATTACGGCCACAGGGAAAATATAGTTTCACGTGCATTTTAATGGTGTTACACAATTTTGAACATAATAAAATTAATATGCCTCTATGAAGTATATACTAAAATTACATTATGTGCAATCTGAGATGCAAAGAATAATTTGCAGGGCTTTACAAAATTATTCCATTGGATAAGAGTATAAAAAGAAACATTTTTTCGAAACAAGTTTTTTCGTAAAATAAGTAAATTGTAGATGATTTCGAATTTTATAAAGGAAGCTGATAAATATACTACAAAATATTAGTTAAAAATTATAGACATTTCTGGTAATTAAATACATTAGCATATTTTCGTAAATACTAAATACACATTTTTAGTCAATTACAAGTCAATAAAAGTTACATTTTGTGCCTAAGATACATACCTCAGATCAAAACTAAGTAATAATAAAAAAAATTAAAAACTACTTTTATCGTTCGTATGGAAAGAATGTACCCATGTATCTTATACTTTTCCTTTTTATTTTGGAATTAGTTTTTTATATGCACTATTCCAACAAAAAATTTACATGCTGGTCTTTTCGCTGCATCATTAAAAAAAAGTTACATACTGCGATAAAAAAAGTACATTCGCTTCCTCGCTTACTTATATTTTAAAATTAATAAAAATGCTCTCTCTATAGACAAATAAAAAAAAGAAACTTACATATTTTACAACATGATGGAATTGTGTAAATGATACAACCGAATATAAATTACACTTTTTTAAAAAATCTCATTTCCTTATTAATACTTACTGTTGCCTGAAACTATACTTGTTAATATCAGTTCTGCAGTATTGTTGAAAAAAAAACTAGTAAAATTAAGATTTAAAAATGTTTTACTCTAATATAAGAGCTAATGTAAAAAAATACATTTGCCTATCTTGCCCGCATTTTAAAATCCTTAAAATTTCTATACTTCTAAATATAACTTGAAAAATAGAAAGCATTAAAATTTTTAATTCATTTTAAAAAATATATTTTTTTTATCAAAATTATTCTACCATTTTTTCATAGTTATTTAATGCATTTAAAGTAAAGTAGAAAAAAAAAGTAATAAGGGACTAAAAGATTCTTAAGAGGAGAAATAAACTAAATTTTCTTACTTATGTGAGAAAAATATACATAATTTTTTTTTTTTTGGGGGGGGGGGGGAAGTTTAGACGTGAAAGTATTATTTATAATTATAGTAGTATAAAAAGTGTGCATTCAACTACATATTTAGATTTGTATTAAGTCTTCATCCTTACATTCATTTGTAACTTTGCATAAATATAAACTTGAATCAGTTAGAAAAAAACATTAGAATAAGAATAAGATAGTTTTCTACTATAGTCAATTTTTGTCCTTTTTTTTTTTTTTTTTTTTTTTTTTTTTTTTTTCTAAGCTTGGGCAACGAAATCTTTAGAAACTAAGATTTATTTCGAAATGATATAAGCTGCTATGGAAACAAATATAATAATTTTTTATGCTTATTTATATATCTATTGTAAACATTTTTATGCATATCTTAATTTCGTTTTGTATATAAAAATTATATTTGTTTGTACAAAAAAAAATAGGCAAATGATTTCTTTATATTAAAAAAGTCCTTCCGGCAATGCCGGGAGGAAGAGGTAGCTTTCATATACTTATATATTTATTTATTTATTTTAAAGTAAGTTACATTGTTCAAAAATACTAAGCTCAAATTAGTGGCCATAATCTTATAAAATTAGTGATTTTATAAGATTGAATACTAGTTTTTGTCAAGACTGAATATTAATAGGAATTTTTAGAAACTAGTCATATTTTATTCAACCTGGTTTTATTTTAAGCGATTTAGAGAGTCACCAAATTCCACGATATCATAAAGTGTATGCCATTTTAAAGCAACATTGTGGATCGTTCAGATCAGACCGTTTCAAAAGTCAGCCATAAGCAAGATTCAAAGTGCTATAATTCAATCATTTTTTAAGATATAGACAAAATAAAAAGTGTTCTGGAATTGTTGTTTTAAGTTCTAACACGTAAAAGAAAAATATTTTTCGACTTTTAATTTTTTCGAATTTAATTTTAAATTTTAAATTTTTTTAAAAAATTAAAATGGCCACCATTTTGAAACAAAATGATGGATGATGCTGGCCAACGAACTCGGTCGAGACATTTGTATGTACTATGTACATACAAAGTTTCATTGAAATCGGTTCATAAATACGCGTGTTATCACGTGACAAAAATCAGATCGTTTCAAATGTCAGCCATAAGAAAAATTCAAAGTGCTATAACTCAATCATTTTGTAAGATATAGACAAAATAAAAAGTGTTCTGGAATCTTTGTTTTAAGTTCTAGCACGTAAAAGAAAAATATTTTTCAACTTTTAATTTTTTCGCATTTAATTTTAAATTTTAAATTTTTTAAAAAATTTAAAATGGCCGCCATTTTGAAACAAAATGGCGGATGATGCTGACCAACGAATTCGATCGAGACATTTGTATGTACTATGTACATACCAAGTTTCATTGAAATCGGTTCATAAATACGCGTGTTATCACGTGACAAAAATCAGATCGTTTCAAAATGTCAGCCATAAGAAAAATTCAAAGTGCTATAACTCAATCATTTTTTAAGATATAGACAAAATAAAAAGTGTTCTGGAATCTTTGTTTTATGTTCTAGCACGTAAAAGAAAATATTTTTCAACTTTTAATTTTTTCGCATTTAATTTTATATTTTTAATTTTTTTAAAAATTTAAAATGGCCGCCATTTTGAAACAAAATGGCGGATGATGCTGACCAACGAACTCGGTCGAGACATTTGTATGTACTATGTAAATACCAAGTTTCATTCAAATCGGTTCATAAATACGTTAGTTATCGCATGACAAAAATCAGATATATATATATATATATATATATATATATATATATGGTTATATATATATATATATATATATATGTCAACATTTGAACGGAGGGTGGTTTTGGGGTCTGGGGGTCATGATCGGTGAAAATATACCAAAATTTTCCGGAAGTGCTTTCCTCCGGACGGCTGCAATAGGTAGCTTTTTACTTTTTGTAATGAAAGCTACCTAAAAGTGTATAAGCATTGAAAAAGTTGCTTCTGTATATAAAACAAGGAATAGATTGACAAAAAATAAATAAAAATAAAAATAAAAATAAATAAATAAAAATGCTCTGTTTACTTATACTGTACCTACCTATACAAGTTAACATTTGATATTTTCTTTTAATTTTCAAAAAGTTTATTTTGAACGTTAAATTATTTTTTTCAAAATTTGTACAGTTCATTTTTTAATTTCGAAGGTTTTGTTTACTTGCACTGTACCTACCTATATAAGCTAACGTTTTACATTTTATTTTAATTTTCAAAAAGCTTATTTTAAACATTAAATTAATTTTTCAAAATTTATGTTATTTATTATAAAATTAGGATGGTTTTGTTTACTTCTACTATGCCTAAGTATATACAATAACATTTGATATTTTCTTTTAATTTTCAAAAAGTTTATTTTGACCATAAATTAATTTTTCAAAATTTTTACTATTAATTTTAAAATTTGTAAGGTTTTGTTTATTTATAATGTACCTACTTATATAAGCTAACATTTGATATTTTCTTTTAATTTTCAAATAGTTTATTTTGAATATTAAACAATTTTTTCAAAATTTTTCCTATTATTATTAAAATTTGCAAAGTTTTGCTTACTTATTCTGTACTTACCTATGTGAACTAGCATTTGACATTTTCTTTTAATTTTCAAAAAGTTTATTTTGAACATTAAAGTAATTTCTCAAAATTTGTGCTATTCATTTTAAAATTTCGAAGTATATGTTTATTTATACAGTACCTACATATGTAAACTAGCATTTGATATTTTCTTTTAACTTTCAAAAAGTTTCTTTAATACCTGCTTTGGTATTATAATGTTTCAAATTTATGTGGCTAGAAATAAATTGTGGATGCATTAAGGGAAAAAGTAACTGTGCTGTGATGAGACTAATACATGAGCATTTGGTGAAATAAATAATTTTATTTAGGATTCCACATATTCTTTAAGTTTGAAAATTACATGTAAATGTAAATTATCTCCTTAACATTCATTGCAATAATTCCAAGTCTAATTAATTTTTGAAAAGCTTTTTTATAACATACATTAAATACAACATGTGGTTGCAGTTTCTGTAAAAATGTAAAAATTTATACATATCTGTAAAAATTCTGTAAATGTATTCTGTAAAAATTATACATATCAAGATTTATAATTTAATTTCAAATTTAATAGTTTTGGTAAAGAGAAATAAACTTTTACATATTTCTCTTAATTGAATTGGTACAGAGGACCAAAACATTTTTACTGAAAAGGTTTACAAAGGTTTACTGTTTACAAAGATCTTCAATGCAATATATATATATATATATATATATATGTTACAGGCCAAACCCGATTTTAGGCCAAACTAGTTTATCCTAACGCCCATCGGATAGACTAGTTTTTCCTAGGCCAAACCGGTCTATCCTAACGCCCATCGGATAAACTAGTTTTTCCTAGGCCAAACCGGTCTATCCTAACGCCCATCGGATAAACTAGTTTTTCCTAGGAAAAACTAGTCTATCCTAAGGCCCATAGGACGATCTAGTTTTTCCTAGGCCAAACTAGTTTGGCCTAACTCTTATAGGATAAACTAGTTTAGCCTGCTGTTTATTGGTCTGAACTAGTTTCTCCCAGGCCGATCTAGTTTATCCTAGGCCAATTCAATTTGGCGTGATTTTATTGAATTTAATGACCGCCACAGCGCCAACATTCTAGTTTGTCCTAGGCTGATCTAGTTTATCCTAGGCCAATTTAATTTTACGTGTATTTTGCTCGCAGGCATCAAAGCCTGAGAACTAATGGGCTCGCAGGTTCTGTATGTATGAATGCACGTATGTATGTACGAATGTATGTACGTATGTACGTGCGTATGTACGTAACGCGATAACTCGTGATAAAAATATCCGATTTGCTTCAAATTTTGGATGTACGTTCATTGATATAAGGTACTTTTCTGATTAATTTTCCGAATTCATTGAATAAGAATAAAGAGGAGCGAACCGGAGGATAATTCCCCACTGTTAATTTAGAGAAATCGATTTTTCATGCAGAATTATCAGTTTTCATTTAAAATTTTAGATATAGGATCATTCTGACAAGGCGCTTCCATGATTAGTTCTGGATGTTTATTGTCTAAGTGTAATAAAAGGGCAATGTAGGTTACACCCCCCCCCCCATAATTTAGATAAATGGTTTTTGGCGTAGAATTTACGGATATGCTTCACATTTGTATATAGGTTCTTTCTGATAAGGCGATTCCCTAAATAGTTTTGGGGGTTCAATAATTAAGTATGAAGGGAAAAATGAACGATTATCCTCTTACATAGAAAAAACTAGTTTATCCTATGGGCATTTAGGTAAACAAGTTTGCTGTAGAGAAAACTAGTTTATCCAATTGTCATAAGGATAAAATAGTTTGGCCGAGGCTAATCTAATTTAGCTCGAAAACGGGTTTGGCCAGTAAAAAACATATCTTTCACTAGAAAAAGTATAAATGTGTGTTAAGAGTCTTTACATATAACACCAATACAGAAATTTAACATGTTCACCTTAGAGTTTTGTACAGGCAGAGCTCTGTCTGTACAAAAATCAGTGAAAATAGACTCAGTCCGGCTCGATCTGGCCCTACTCAATTTCTGCAAAAGAATTCAGGTTTTACTTCACATACAATTAAGATTCCTTTAAAAATTACTGCTTATATACTTATTGGATAAATTTACAATGTATTTTTAAATTATGATGTGTTCACAGAATGGAAAATACACAATTTATTAATGATTATCTAGATTCTTAGAGTTTCAATATTCAAATACGGATTTATTAAGTAATCAATGTAGTTTAGAACAAAAGAAAAAATATGAGAGTTATAAATATCATAAATTTTGAATCCGTTCAGTAAAAAAGTAGATTTGTGAATATATTTCTCTGTCATTTCTTAAGGCTTTTCTCAAATCCTAAACAACTACATCCTAAGACATTTATGAACTACTTCTTTTTCCGAAATGCATAAGGTTAACAGATTCAGATAATATGTAATCGAATGACGTAAACCATTTTTTCATAAAAGCGATGTATCTTTGACAAAAATATGAAGCTACGTTTTGAATCGAATTTCCGGTTACGGCTTCACGAAAAAAAATTGACGCCGTGACAAGAATGGCTTATATGTCGGCAGGTAATTAATTTCTCAAAAATGGAAAACGCTGTTCGATTCCAAATTATGTTCAGCTTCAATCTGGCTCGAATATGCAATAATAATAATAATAATAATAATAATAATAATAATAATAATAATAATAGTAATAATAATAATAATAATAATAATAATAATAATAATAATAATAATAATAATAATAATGCAAGTCCTTTCCTCAGTTCCTCCTTATCCTCAGTCGGCACGAGTGTGCAGAAAAAAAAGCAAACACCATGTCCAATGCATCATGTCTCTAAAGTGAGCATGTTAAATTTCTGTATTGGTGTTATAAGCAATGACTCTTGACACACATTTATACTTTTTCTAGTGAAAGATATGTTTTTTACTGGCCAAACCCGTTTTCGAGCTAAATTAGATTAGCCTCGGCCAAACTATTTTATCCTTATGCCAATTGGATAAACTAGTTTTTTCTACACCAAACTTGTTTATCTAAATGCCCATAGGATAAACTATTTTTTCTATGTAAGAGATGTAATTGTTCATTTTTCCCTTCATACTTAACCATTAAACCCCCAAAACTATTCAGGGAATCGCCATATCAGAAAGAACCTATATACAAATGTGAAGTAAATCCGTAAATTCTGCATCAAAAACCATTTATCTAAATTATGGGGGGGGGGGTGACCTACATTGCCCTTTTTTTACACTTAAACAATAAACATCCAGAGCTAATCATGGAGGCGCATTGTCAGAATGATCCTATATCTAAAATTTAAATGAAAACTGACAATTATGCATCAAAAATCCATTTCTCTAAATTAACGGTGGGGGACAAGCCTCCCGTTCGCTCCCCTTTATTCTTATCCAATGAATTCACAAAATTAATCAGAAAAGTACCTTATATCAATGAACGTGCATCCAAAATTTGAAGCAAATCGGATATTTCTATCGCGAGTTATCGCATTGCGTGCATACGCACGTACATACGTATGTACATTCGTACATACATACGTACATTCGTACATACAGAACCTCCGAGCCCATTATTTCTCAGGTTGTGACGCCTGTGAGCTAAAAACACGTAAAACTAAATTGGCCTAGGATAAACTAGATCAGCCTAGGACAAACTAGAATGTTGGCGCTGTGGCGGTCATTGAATTCAATAAAATCATGCCAAATTGAATTGGCCTAGAATAAACTAGATCGGCCTAGGAGAAATTAGTTCAGACCAATAAACAGCAGGCTAAACTAGTTTATCCTATAAGAGTTAGGCCAAACAAGTTTGGCCTAGGAAAAACTAGATCGTCCTATGGGCCTTAGGATAGACTAGTTTGGCCTAGGAAAAACTAGTTTATCCGATGGGCGTGAGGATAGACCGGTTTGGCCTAGGAAAATCTAGTTTATCCGATGGGCGTTAGGATAGACCGGTTTGGCCTAGGAAAAACTAGTCTATCCGATGGGCGTTAGGATAAACTAGTTTGGCCTAAAATCGGGTTTGGCCTGTAACATATATATATATAGTATATATATAATCATTATACAATACTACTATTCAAAATCTACAATAAATGTAACCCATTATAAAACAAACTTAAACAAGACAAGAAGAGTTAGCAATATAGGAACAAATACGAATATTATTGGAAATGTATATATATGTAATAAAAAAAATTGCGCCATTTTTGTTCTCTCTTAGCTTCAATTCTAAATTTGTGGAACATATTTCAATCTTAGTTTCGTAACTTGTAACAGCTAAAATTCTTTTTCTTAGTTTAGTTATTAATAAATTATTGCTTGCTTCTCAAAACGGCGGGAGGTATTTCGTAACCTTTTTACTTTCTGGAATATTCCTGGGATTTTAATTTTATTTTTTATTTTAACATCGCGTGACAGGTGTTAATACGCGTTGCTAAAGGGCTTGTTACTTCCGAGGAAAAAATATAGTTCTTGCCAAGGATCGCCTGCTAAGAACAATCAGAATTGATCATTTTTGTCTGCTGAGGCTCGAGTTCATCCTAATTGGATTTTTAAAATGATTGACGCGGAGTAGGAGGGAGCTAGTTTGTCGTGGAAATGTCCCATATTCATTTGGTTTTTAGGAGGTTAGAATGCGATTGCCCTTCAAACTATCAAGATGCACGTTTCATTTCTCCGCTGAATTAGAATATCAGATGATGTGGACTAGATAACAGAAGTTGTAGTGTCGATGTGTGTTAAGGTGATTGCGGGGAAGTTTTATCTATTTTATGAGTTCATCAATAAAGAACTTGAAGACTGATGGTGTCTGTTTTTATAATGGGGAAATACCCCAATGAAATTCTTCTACTGCTCGCCAACTGTCGGAGCGACTACTCTGCCCGTGCTGCTAAGAATACCTAGAGTTTGTGCAACATAGTTTATTTTCGTCGAGTTCAACATATATTTATTACATTTTAGCCGGCAGGATTAATGAGCTGGCGTGGATCTCTGGGGAAATATTAAACTAGTATGGTTTGCCAACTGCAGACTGTTCCTGTCAGAGAAACCTACAGCGATGAGTGTGTGCTCGCCATGTTCTAGGAAGAAATGTGTTTGTCTTACATTTCCCGTTCCAACTGCATCAAGAGCTTTTTCAAGACTGCCATTTTCGCCGAATACGCTGATTCTTCATGTGCATAAATGATAAACACTTCAGCTGGGAAACGGATCGTCTTATGAAGTTTTGTGTGATTCTGTCTAGCATCTGCATTTACAAATTTTTAAGTGTGAGATATGCCTGCAGTATTTTTTTTCTTGACAGCGACGAAAACGTGTGCTGATTATTTAATCTTCAACTGCTGATTATTTAAATTTCAAAATCATCTGGTTTTATTTTTTTTTATAACAGTCCTGCAACAGTTTGAATTAACTTTCGCGAGTTATTATTATTTTGTTTTTGTTTTTAAAATAAAATCTAGGAATGAGATCCAGTTCATCGAGGTGTCTGTAAGTTATTATTTTTTATTTTATTTGTTTATTGTTTAAGAAATTTTAATAATAATTTCTTTGCTTAAATTATTGATTTTTTTTCTTTTATTACAGATATTAAAAAATAAATTTGTTCTTAATTTATAATTAATTGAAATTTTCTGCTCATAGAAATTTTATTTAGTTTTAAAGGTGTTTTTAGTACGAAAGATGGATTCTTTTGTTCTTAAAAAGTTCTCTGTTGCTAAATTTATTATCAATACGTAAAGAAAAGTATTTTTGTTCTTAAAATTATTTGTTATTTCCCATGTATGGAAAACCGATATTTATTATTTTATTTATGTATTACTTATTTATTTATTATTTATTTATTTCACATGAATTCAAACACAGAATTGATTGATTTATTATTTATTATTTATTATTTTTATTGTTATTTATTGAAGTATTTGAAGTATAGTAATTGAATTTTAGTAATTGAAGTATAGCATTTAAATATTTTCCATATGAATTATCCTTCTTTCATGTTATTAAGATCCGGATTAGTAAAGGAAGAAAAAATGTCAGAAAATAAACTTCATATTGTACCTTTTGATTTTGAGTCAGGCATGGATATTTTTAAGTGGTTTAAACACTTTGATAATGAGTGTTTTGGAGAAAAAAAAGATAATCAGTGGAAAAAACAAAATATTTCAAAATATTTAAAGGGAGAAGCGCTAAAAGCTTATATAAATGATTGTTTGGAATGTGCTACTTATGAGGAAATTGTCGAGATTTTAACAGAAAAATTCATTCAGGTTAGAGTTCCAAAATTTTCTGAGTTTACCTCCTTAAAGTTGAATGATCTAAGTGATTTGGATTCTTATTTTAGAAAGAAAGTTGAGATTGAAAGACAACTTCAGCTTGGGGAAAATTTAATTATCCAGGGATTAACTGATGGACTTCAGCCGGAGTATCAAAATTGTTTGATGGTTAACCCTCCTTCCAATACTCGCGAATGATTTCGCATTGCTAAAGAATTAGCAGCTATTCCAACTCATACCCCTAATAACAGCAATAGAAATTTTCAACAAACTAGACCTATGCACAATCCCAATCCTCAGCCCAGACATTGGACTCGACCTACTCCAAACAACCCATCCCAAAATTTTCAGCCTAGGTTTTACACTCCTAGAATGCCTATGACTCATTATCAAAATAACTACCCAAGTCGTCCGTGCAGAATATGTTTAAACAGAGGCATAGAAAATGCATATCATTGGGAGAGGGTTGTATATTTAACACAAATTCCTTTCAATCTCAAACTCCTGCTCATATTCAACCACCCCCTACTAATAATATTTGACAATTATTAATCCCTGGATATGTGGACAATAACAAAGTGTATTGTGTGGTTGACAATGGATCAACTGTCTCAATTTTATCCCTCAAATTTTTTCGATATTTAAATGGTAATTTACATAATGTTACCCCTATTACTATTAGACAGGCACAAGGAACTCTTACAATTAATAAATCTTGTCGATTATGTATTAAATTTGGTAATATAAAGAGATATGTTAATTTTTTAGTAAGTAAACTAGATTTGGACTATGCTATTTTTGGTTTACCTGATTGTGCCAAATTTAAATTGAAAATTGATTGTGCAAAAAGCCAGGTGCTACAAGACAATATTTCGTTAAACCAATATGTCAACATATCCAGTGATAACTTAGAATTGCTTCATTTTGATATTATAAAAAATGATACTACTGTGCAACCCGATTATGGAAATACCATAACTCCTCAATCCTTGCCGAGAACTAATAATGATGATTATAATCTATTGGGGGATCTGAATGCTACTCAAAATAAAAATGTAAGGGAACTTTTAAGGGATTATTTAGATATTTTTGCAAAAAATAAATATGATATAGGGAGAATTATTATTGAACCTTAGCGTATTTATCTTAAATCTGACCTACCAATATCTTTGAGGCCATATCGTACATCCACTGCTGATGAAAAAGAAATATCTCAGCAAATCCAATCCTTATTAGCTGCTGGGTTAATTAAAGAAAGTTATAGCCCATATTCTTCTTCAGTGACGTTAGTAAATAAACGAGATGAAGGCAAAAAAACCCGAATGTGTGTTGATTACCGAAAATTAAATTCTATTATGAAAAATGACGCTGAACCTTTGCCCCGAATAGATGAAATTTTAGACAAATTAAGTGGTGCCCAATATTTCTCTACACTAGATTTAGCCTCAGGCTATTGGCACATACTTATTCACCCAGCCAATTCCGAAAAGTTAGCCTTTACTACTAATTGTGGGCTCTGGGAATTGAATGTTCTCCCCTTTGGTGTAAAGGTAGGCCCCCCCAATTTTCAATAAAACAATTAGAAGAATTCCTACAAAATATAAAATAGACTTTGCTTGTTATTATTTTGATGATCTAAAATCTAAATCTAAATCAATAGATGAACATATACAGCATCTCATCCAAATTTTTGATTTATGCCGAATAGAAAATATTAAATTAAAATTATCTAAATGTACTATTGCTCAAAAAGAAATTAATTTTCTAGGGTATGAAATCCAAAATGGAACTTTAACTCCAGCTATTACTAATATAGAAACAATTAAAAAATTAAAACCTCCTACTAATACTGAAGAATTACAAAGATTTCTTGGTTCTATAAATGTGTATCATAAATTTATTGACAAATATGCTGAAATTAGACACCAACTAAATAAATTACTTAAGAAAGATACTATTTGGGAATGGAATATTGAATGTCAAAACTCTTTTCAAAAATTAAAAGATGCCCTCATTGCTAAACCAATTTTAAAGATTTATGACCCAAAATTACCCCTACACATGTTTGTTGACGCTTCTCAGGTGGCGGTAGGTGCAGTTCTTAAACAACCCGACCATAATAACTTTTTACATCCAATTGCTTATTTTTCTAGAGGATTGAGAAGTTATGAGAAAAATTATTTCATTGCCGAATTAGAGTGTCTTGCTATCATTGATATTTTAGATAAATTTTATCATTACTTTCACGGTGTACAATTTACCAGACATACTGATCATGCATCTCTTGTTTTGTTAAAAAATGTCAAACATTTAAGAGGTCGATTGTTTAGGTGGTCATTGAAGTTAAGTATGTTCGATTACGAAATAGAGTACTTAAAGGAATCTACAAATGTCGAAGCCGACATGTTGTCCCGAAAACCTATTTCTCATTTTTGTAAACCCCTTACTTTTCTTCTTGACGTTAAAGAGATTATTGAGATGCAAGAAAAAGAAAATGTTTGTGGATCAAATTATATTAATGACAATGGACTGATTATAGTTAAAAGAAAAGGTTTTCGTAAAGTGGTAGTTCCCATGTCCCTAAGAAAAAAAATTGCTTAGTGTTGCTCATGAACAGTTTGGTCACTCTGGTGTTCAAAAAATGCAAAATTTAATTTCTCCTAACTATTATTGGCCAGATATGACCCAAGACATTAGTTACTTTGTTAAATGCTGTGATATTTGCCACAAAAATAAAAAACCTAGACAGAAAAAATTTGGCTTATTACAAGCTATGCCCACTACAGATCAACCTTTTGACTGTCTGTCTGTTGATACTGTAGGAGGGTTCAATTATTATAATTCTACAAAAAAATTTCTCCATATTATAATAGACCATGCCACAAGATATGTTTGGGCATTTCCTTCCAAAAGTGTCACTACAGAAACTTATACAAATTGTCTGAAACAAATCTTCAATATCAAAATCCCTCAACAATTATTCTGTTTTAGTAAGATTTCAAGTGTACAGTCCCCTCAAAAAATACTAAGTGACAGGAATGCTGCTTTTACTTCTTCAAGATTCAAAAAATTCCTGCGAAATCATATTGTTAAACAACGTTTGACCACTGCCCACAATCCACAAACGAATGGGAAATGTGAAAGAGTAAATCAGACAATAGTAACTAGATTAAAATGTAAAGTAAACTCCACTACCTCTAAAATTCCCTGGACTAAGCTTTTAACTGAGGTAATTAATGAATATAATAATACACCCCATTCTATTACTAAATTTCCACCTGCTTACTTGCTTTTCGGCCAATTACTCTATGACTTTTCTTACAACAAAATTATTATCCCCCTGTTCATGAAGCACTTAAAATTGCTAAAGCAAGAACTGATGAATTTCATTTAAAAAATAAAAGATATTATGATAAAGATTATATCGAACCAAAATTTAAAATAGGAGATCTAGTTATCTATGAAGAATTTCAGTACCCTAATACTAGAAAGTTATCACAAGTATTTAGTGGCCCTTATAAAATTCTTAACAAATTATCCGAAGTAAATTTTGAAATTGATAGGCAAAACCAGTTCAAAAGTTCAGAAATAGTACATGTATCTAAATTAAGGCCTTATTATTCCCCTGATAAAATTAAATTAAGTCATGAGCAACAACCGCCTAATCAATAACAACAAACTCAAGTAAAAACTGTAGCTTAGACTATATCTTTAGTTTATCATTTTATAATTTTCTTTTTTTTTTCTCTTAAAAAGTAAATTTCTTTCCATATTTTAATTCAGATAATATCCTGTAATTCTTACAGAATGGCAATGATATCTCTTGCCTGCAGCGAGAGTGTAACTTGTCTGGAAATTTTTATATTTGTTTGTTTATGCCGGCATAGACGAACAAAGTGGAAATTTCTTATTCTGTACTGAATTACTCTAGTTATAACTTAGAATAATATAATAACAAGTAAATATTTTAAAAAAAAATTTCAACTGAGCCTATTTGTAATATTAAATTTAAGCTATTAATTAATAAATTAATTATTTGCCAAGTAACAAAATTTTTATCACTTTATTTTAATTTTTCTCTCTCTCTCTCTCTTTGCTACATTCCAGTCCAAAGACAAGTCAATTAGAATTTAATTTTGTTTCTTTTTCTCGTTCCTACTTATCTTGCAATGTTTTATCACACCGAGAGAATATTTATTGCGTAATTATTTGACATGAATTGACATTAATAATCTTGTCTTTTATTTTTATTATTTATTAATATTTCTTTTAAAGAATCTTAGTAGTTTGAAGGTCACGTGCATTCTCAAAAATGAAATGAATTTTTATTTATTTTTATTTTATATTATTTTATCATATTATATTTTAATTTTTTTTACATATTCCTACTTAATCCTGTACTCGATTTGCAAGATTAAGTAAATGATTAAATAATTGATTATATTCTTTATTCCATTCCACTTTCCTGTATATTTCATCTCAAAAATACCTGAGATGAGATAAACGAGATTTAGTATATAATTTAGAATTTAAAGAATGTCTTTTGAAATATTTACTTTTACTTACTGAAAGATTTATTATTACCCATTATGAGAGTAACTTATATTTATTATGATATTTATTATTAGTGATATTTTTTTCTTTATTATGTTTCTTTATTGTCTTGTTTGTTTATTACATTGTTAATATTTATTTTTGCAATATTAATATACTATAAAATGTGTTACTATATTGAATTACAAGTATAAAGTATTTTCACAAAGATACCCAAATATGGAACTGTTATAAAGGTGCAAGGACTCAGTCACATGAAAACTGAACTGTTGTTATAATATTAACTAATGAAAATTAGACAATTAATAAAGATATAATTAGACTCCTTGAAAAAAGAGGTATGAACTATACCACTCTAATTCTGAGCCGTAGAGGATTTTTTGAAATGAACTCTCGAAATTTATGTCTAGAGCTTTCTAGTGAATTTCTTCATTTTTGGATTTGTCATTATCATGAATGTATTCAACGTTATTTTATTTTTATTTTTCATGTTAGCATATTAAGATTAGTTGTTTATATTTTCAACTTACTTCCTGTTATGTACTGCTAAACAACATCATATCTTGTATTTTTATTGATGCCTACATTATTGTATGTAAATATGAAGTCATTCCACGCATCACCTTAGTGTTCCTAAATTTGCATTCTATATTTATAAAAAAAATAATTTAATTTAATTTTTTCTTTTATTTAGTATCTAATTATTATTACTTATATCAACAACTTCGTGAGCTAAGTCTGCATCATCTCCCTTTCTGTGAAATTGCAGGTCTCAGACCTACTTTTTCACCCGTCTTTCTGGGAGGGGGGATTTGTAATTAAAAAAAAATTGCGCCATTTTTGTTCTCTCTTAGCTTCAATTCTAAATTTGTGCAACATATTTCAATCTTAGTTTCGTAACTTGTAACAGCTAAAATTCGTTTTCTTACTTTAGTTATTAATAAATTATTGCTTGCTTCTCAAAACGGCGGGAGGTATTTCGTAACCTTTTTACTTTCTGGAAAATTCCTGGGATTTTAATTTTATTTTTTATTTTAACATCGCGTGACAGGTGTTAATACGCGTTGCTAAAGGGCTTGTTACTTCCGAAAAAAAATATATAGTTCTTGCCAAGGACCGCCTGCTAAGACCAATCAGAATTGATCATTTTTGTCCGTTAAGGCTCGAGTTCATCCTAATTGGATTTTTAAAATGATTGACGCGGAGTTGGAGGGAGCTAGTTTGTCGTGGAAATGTCACATATTCATTTGGTTTTTTAGGAGGTTAGAATGCGATTGCCCTTCAAACTATCAAGACGCACGTTTCATTTCTCCGCTGAATTAGAATATCAGATGATGTGGACTAGATAACAGAAGTTGTAGTGTCGATGTGTGTTAAGGTGATTGCGGGGAAGATTTTATCTATTTTATGAGTTCATCAATAAAGAACTTGAAGACTGATGGTGTCTGTTTTTATAATGGGGAAATACCCCAATTAAATTCTTCTACTGCTCGCCAACTGTCGGAGCGACTACTCTGCCCGTGTTGCCAAGAATACTAGAGTTTATGCAACATAGTTAATTTTCGTCGAGTTCAACATATATTTATTACATATATAATGGTTTGATATTCAGAAAAAGAAATTGAAGCACAAACAGTCTGATCATTTTGATTTTGGTTTTTTATACACTGAGAAAAAAAAATATACCTCCTTCACGTAGAATGAATAGTCAGCCACTTTCTGAATACTCAAACTAGAACTACAGATGACCGAACTATGCGAATAGATTGATCAACTATGTTGAATAGACGCAATGACCTGACATTTCTAGTCTAGTGTTTTCTAGGTGACGAAACGATATTGAATCGTTTCAGTAACGAGAAATTATCGCTTGATTTTGGGAATGGTTTCATATACTATAATTCTAGTTACCAAATTAAACCTCTTGTGTTCGCATCTATTTGCAGAGATTTTTAAATAGATTTGACAACGAGAATATAAGAAAACGCTCTTGAATTCTATTAGGGAACTCCAGAACTCTCTGGCATAGGGAACTAGAATTTATAAGGATGACATGGAACTATATTTTCAAGAGCCACAATTTAGATTCTAGATGCTGGGACTATATTTTTTTCTCAATGTAAAAACATTTATAATTTGTAATTTTTTATTATATGAATATTTACAAATTATAATTTTATGCATTTCCAAATTTCACTGTTCTTAGGTTTACAGTCAAAGTGTTATGAAATATCATTCGGAATTTCCATATTTTCGTTGATGTTTCATGTCGAATTGTTTCTTTTAATAACATTTAAAGAAAAATGTGATTTACATAGAAATAATAAACAAAAAGACTTTTTAGATATTTTACATACAAACTTGACTTCTTATGAAAACTTTAAAAAAATATAAATATTTCGTAACAATTAAAAAAAAAAGAAATTTATTGATATATTCGATTCTAATAGCATTTCTTCATATCATTTTTCAAGATTATATTAACAACAACAAAAAAAAAATCAAAAGATAAAAATTATTTTATAGTTCAGTTTCATTCACTACTCATTAATAAGTTTTAAACAACAAAGACAGAGAAATTGTAATTAAATGAGCGGCAAATTTTTCTAGAAATTGCAAAGACAAAAGATTCAGGTAATGTCACTCATCTGAAAGACAGTTACATTCTTTCTAAAAGTTTTTAATTTCTTAAAATGCCTAAAAACTTTTTTTTTCCAAAAGACTTTGCAAAAAAGGTTTTTTTTTCTATTCACTTACGAGTAGCTAAATTTAACTTTAGATTTAAAGTGTCTTTCTTGGGTATCTTTGACAATTATAACATATTCATAAAAGTAGCTTTTTAAAATAAAATACATTTTAAAAGAGTTCTTAAAATATGCAACCATTGTTATCGGCTTATGTACGAGTATATGTGTCTATGTGTGTATGTACGAGTGTGCCTGTATTCATGCAGTTATATATATATATATATTGTATATTATTCCATGAAGTCTGAGAGAGTTTAAAGTATAATAATTTAAAAATATCATTCCAATGATAAATTGTATTTCAGGTTTCGGACTCCTCTTGGAAATTTACAGACCAGAAACTTCTTAGGCATCTATGTTTTCTCATGAAAAACTCTTCTAAACAAAAGTCGACATTTTACACATTTAACTTGGATTTCTTTTCTATAAAAATACTAGTAACATGCCTGGAAAATAGGCTGATCCGTATGAACCTTGAATGTAGTATTTTTCTGAAAAAAATATATATATATAAACAGGTATGACCTATCAAATTGTCGTCTTAAATATATAAACAAGAACGAAAAATCATGCAAGATTATAAAACATTTTCGTACACTTATAGAGCACATCGCCAAATCTTGACTGTTTAATAAGGTGAATGTTGATGTCTAAATCAATTGGAAAATACATAACAAGGTTGAAAACCCTTTATCAGGAATTATGATCGCACTGGAATATTTAGGTTTGGTAATCATTGGCTCCTAGCCTGACACCTTAAAAAATTAAAGAGAAATAGAAATATTTTATAATGATTCTTTAAAATATATATAGTCATTTATATATTTTGTTCTAATGTCCATTCATCATATAAATTTTGAAGATAAAAGTAGTTTTATCCTTCAGTTTCACTCACTACTCATTAATAAGTTTTAAACAGCAAAGACATGGAAATTGTAATTAACTGAGTGACAAATTTTTCTAAAAAATTGCGAAAACAAAAGATTCCGGTAATTACCCATCTGAAAGACAGTTACATTCTTATTAGAAGTTTTTAGTTTCTTGAAAGGCTTAAAAACTTTCTTTTACAAAAAGATTTTATAAAAAAGTTTCTTTTTTTTCAAATAATTTAGGAGTAGTTTCTATTCACCTTAGATTTAAAGCGTCTTTCTTGAATATCTATGATAATTATACTCATAACGTAGTCATAAAAGTAATTAAAATAAAATACATTTTAAAAGAATTATGTAAAAGTACAACCTTTGTTATCGGTTAATATAGGACGAGTTGTATCTTTTTAAGTATGTATGTATATGTATATGTACAGGTGCGAGTAGGCTTGCATTTCTCTCAACAATCAATAATGGAATTTGAATGGAACATTTAACACTACAATTTTAATACGCCAGAATATGTTTAAAGATAAAGAAATATATTCTATGGAGTATAAATTTTTGTTAGTGACCCACAAATGAAGAAAAAAAACTGATTTTCTACTTTAAGTGCACATGTTTGATATAAAATTCCTCATAATTAATTGTATGGTGGCAGGTGGCACACGAGTGAAAAGAATTGATATATGGAAAGGAACTTGCCCAAAAGCTTTGAAAACTTGTCACTATACCTAAGCATGCTTGTTGAATAAAAAATTGTCATGTTTTCTAATGTTCTAAATTCAACCAATAATGGGTTTTTTTCTCAATCTTATTTCTTAATTATGGAAACTGGTATTCTACAAATTTCAGGAGAGGGTTTTCCGGAATATAAACACATTTATTTATTTTTGTCACCTAATTAAAACCCCCTGACTGCCCGGCAAAAGGGTAAAATTGTAATGTTGTTTTCTCTGTAATTTATTAAAAATATTAAAAAAAGATTTTTTTTACAACCTCATACAAAATATGTTATTATGTATAGCTGTATAATCTTTGAAAGTATTAATCCTAACTTAATTTTTCAAAACTAGGTTTTATTTTTAGAATTATATTAATTTAAATATTGCTTATGCTACAGTGAAACCTGCAGGTTAGTGTGCGAAAAAATCAGCCAGCGGCAATCAGGAGGTTAACAACATAATAGTATGTTGTGAATCAAAATACTTCATATATAAATCATGTTCTGTGTTACGGGTGTGTTATTAATATGTTGTGAAATTGTTTCTGTCTAGAAATATGTTTTTAATAGGTGTGAAATGTGTAATTATACAGAAAAGTTATCTAAAAATAGCGTTGTTAATTGTGTTAAAACAGTGTTGTAAATAGCGTTGATAAAAATATGTTCTTACAATAATGCTGTGTTTCACAGCCCTTTCTCACTCCATTAAAAACACATTGTAAAAACCACAGAATTTAGAACACTATAAAACAACACACGTAAACACTTTAAAAACACTTTCCACAAAGTGGCTTTAAAATTACATAATTTTAAAAATGAAATAAGATACAGTTTTGTTATAGAAAAAACTTGCAGGAGATTACTGTGTGATTTGACTAATTTGTATTAATAAGTAACAATAACTGCATTTTTGGAGAAATTATGTAATTTTTCACAACACATTTTGCACAATTTTTTACCTGATACAATACATTTTCAAAACATTCACAACACAATCGATAAAGATTTTAGTATGAAGTTTGAATTATTAAGTTTAGTTAGTGTAGTAAATTTTCAGTGAGTATTTGGACATTAACTTTCACTATGTAGTCTATCCGTTTGTCACCATTATTCCATTTATAAAATAATTCTACTTTAAACAAAACAGATTAAATTGAATGATTATAACAAAAAAGGATTGCAACAAAAAAATCTGTGCGGTGCTATTCTTTTTAAAATACGCCAAATGCCGCTCAATAAGTAAATAAAAATATAGGCTGAGTTATTTGAGTTATAGGCTGAGTTATTTGAATTGTTTAATAACATGAGCCATTTTTACATAAAGTCAGCATCAAATCAGAAGTGAATATAAAGGCACTTGAAATAGTCATAATTCTTTCATTTAAAGATTATTTGCTATTATTTTAGAAAAAATATAGGGTAAGTGTACCAGTAGTGGGCCACCAGTTTTTAAAGTTGAAAAACAATTTTTCTAGTCACCCTTGTCAGATAATTGCTGATTGGCTGGAACCCTTATCTGTTATCAGGCAACGGGACAACTTCATTATTCACATATTTTTTGAGCTTGAATAATGTTTTTACAGACTATACTAAAAAACTAAAGAAAAACTAAAATTATTTTACGAAATCATAAAAACTTCTAAATATGATTTCATTATTGTGTATATTTAAGTGTACAAATGTAAAAAAGAAAATTATAACTTCTCTACAGTATGTATTAAACTCAAGAATGGAGTGACCCACGTCTAGGGGGGGGGGGGGCTACTGAAGCATAAGAAAGCTACTAGGGCCCACTACTGGAGCATAGAGGAAGGTAACATTTTTTATTTTTCATTTTTTCTAGAGAATATATTTTAAAAATTTGAATGTTTATTCTTATCCATAAAGGAAAGGACTAGGCTGAAATATATATATATATATATATTTAAAATTCACTAGTACTTTAATAATAATTAGATAAATGTCCTTAAGTTGCCCACTACTGGTGCATTTACCTTAATAGAAAATATTTTATATAATTACACATCGAGCATTTATTGGAGTTAGACTATCTGTGATTTATTCTACTAAGCTGATTCAAACATCAGTCCAGATGCACAGATAATTACTTTTAGTTGGGTTAATTAGATCTTCTTTATCCAAGAGCTGTGCATAACATATTCGGCAATAAAACTCTTGTAGAGCACCTCCGTTTTATGAAGAGTACACTGCAAACGTATGAAACATTTTTGCAACTTTATTTTAACATACAAATCAACACTTCTGACAAAATTTATTATACGATTAATTATCACATATTAATTAATTTGTAAATAGTTTTAATATTAATTTTGTATATCGTCCTCAGCTATCCTATGCAAAAAAATAAATAAAGAAAGAAAAAGAAAAAGAAAAAAATTAATAAAATTTCAGAGAGATATTGGAAAATGATGCATCCGTAGAATTAACATTATCTTCTGAGTCTTTTTAAGTGACTAGTGTGGGCTCTTAAGGCCCCACACTTGACACTGAAAAAGACCAGGATGATAATGTGAAGTCTATGGGAACGTTCTTTTCAAATATCTCGCTCAAATTATATTTTTTTTTTCTTTTTGCATAGGATGGCTGAGGATGATCTACAACGGCCAAGTTTTTACTTTTTCGATTTTGCTTGTATATTTTTTATATTAGGATAGTTTCAATTTCAGAACCGGTTTAAACCGGTTTTAAAATTTAAAGTAATTAAAATAAATCTAAACCAAAATTGAAAAAGAAAAAACTAGGTCAGTGGTGGATTGTCCTAAGCTATTCTATGCTAAAAAATCATGTAAAAATATTAAAATTTGTGCGAGATATTTGAAAAAAACGCTCCCATAGACTTCACATTACCATCCTGGTATTTTTCTGTGACTAGTGTTGCGCCTTAATACAGATGAATATCAGTAATTCCTATGAAACTGGATCTTATCTTAGAAAGTGTTGTAGAAATGCACATAAATCGCTACGGGAGAATTGAATTAGGTTATTTGCAGAATGAAGTTAGGAATAAAGAGTATGGTGTATAGACTGCAGAGTCCACCAGTGGTAAGTAAAGTAACTGACGCATGGAACTAATTATAAAATGGAACTGATATATCTCTAAAATAGTGAAACTTCAACTGTAACCGCTTTCGCAGGGGTTGATTACCACTGAGTCAAACTTTCCACAGTAAATTTCAATAGAAATTTTCTCCTTATTTAAACGTCTTTTTAACGCAAAGATTCAGTAGTAAATAATAACAAAAATAAATATCCATTTTTACTGGAGGAAAATTATTTCAGCAATAGTCAGGCGCCGTCTTTCCTCCGTATTGTGAGAAGCTAGGAGATTTCCTGCCAATATGAGGGGGAAAGATCACAATATGTGGCAAACCGCAACCAGTTAAAATAAAGAGAATGTTTAAACATATTTGTAGGAGAAATTTTTCATGAAAACGTCCGCTAAAATAAGATAAATTTTCTCAGTCCAAATAAGACAAATTTACAGCTAAAATACTTTTATTTTAACACAATCTGATTGGTAAAGTTATGATACGAACTGAATAGGCTATCTGAGCGAAAAATCCCAACCGGTTATCGCCCGGTTAGCTCAACAGGTAAAGCATTGGCCTTGTAAGCTAAGTAACCTGGTTCGATTCCCGGCCTGTGCAATTTTTTGCTCAGTTGGAATTATTCAGTTCGTATTACAGGTGGAAGGTTGCTTTAAGTGTGTCAAAATCGGTTGATGAGATATAAAAACAAATCAGCCGCCATCTTATGACAGTCTCCTCAGTTTCTTCATTCGCAACTGGTGGACACTGGACTGAATTTTCTTTGACTCCTCTTTTTTTTAAAACTTCATTAACCAATTAACTGAGCAATTAAAAAAAAAATTTCAACTAATGCCTATTTTTTTCACGCTTTTTTACAGAATTTTTAATCTTTTATCACCGGTTTTTCAAAACAAATATTTTTGCCTAGTTGAATTAGAAAAATGATCGGTTTAAATGATGCAAAATTTACAATAAGAAATTACTGGTGAGAATAATAAGTCATGATTGGAATACGTGGGGATTGGATGCCCATACGTGGTACGGGCAAATCATGATTGGCAAAAACATGTTGCACGTATAACGTATGAGCAAATCAAAGAAGCGGTTAACTGAGAAAATTGTCGTAAGGTGATGGTAGATTTTGTACATTGGATTAACAGTTTATGATGACCGCCGAGGCGAATTCACACCGGTAAATTTTAAATAGAAAATTTTGCCTCATTTTTGAGGCTTATTCATGCAAAATTTGTGTCACAATTATCATAAAATTTTCTGTTTGTTTTTACTGGTGAAAGTTGGCCCGGGTATTATAATCTATAACACTGTTTTAGAGAGGAGTGACAAAGTAATTCAAGAATCTTAAAGTTCTGTAATATAAAATTGCTATTTTTTGTACAAAGACTTCCCAGCACACAATGCACACTGTATGTTGCGGCTCTTCTACTAAGACACGCTAAATTTTTGTAATGCATTGCGCTTTATCAGTGTGTGATTTCGATTACATTATTTTTGAAAGTGAAATACTTTCACCTATGAAGTATTTCAAAGCAGCTGCCGTCTAAATTACACACTTCTACAAAATATATTTCAGTGTTAACTAAAATACACGCTTTTTCATAATAAAATAATGTCATTTGTATCCGCTAAAACATGTGTTTTACGATCCATTCCTAAACTTCGTCTGTAGATTAGTCTACAGAAGATGTCAATATCGTGGAATAGTACACAAATCAAACAAAAAATTACGTTGTCTTTTAAGAAGTCATTAGGCATCAAACAATTCATATGCCTTCGTTTTTTTGTTTATAATAGCTTCATGTTTTATCGGAAATTATTCATTTATATTTCTTCAAAATTGATTCTATCAAAAATGATTTTACATACAGATTACTAAATTTGCATTATTTCAACTATTTTATACGAATTAAATAAAAGCAGAGAAAATAAGTCACACAACTATTCTTTTATATACATTTTTGTAAAGAGTGAATCGAGTCTAAAGTAAGTTTGTCATAAACTAAAAATCATTTAATTGATAAGTAAAAACTTTGAATTAAAACTAAATTCGTTGCGTTTTAAAACAGACGATATTCTTCACATCGCCCGCACTTAAATTACATTTTTTAGTTTTTTATGAGAAAATGGCAACAAAAAGATACAGTAATCAGTTTTTTTCATTTACTTTTAACATAAACGGAGTACTAGATTACTTCTGTTGACACGATTATAAAAAAAATATTAAATGCTACAAAAAAAATAATATCTAAAAAATAAATTAAGATACAGTTTTCAAACAAATTGCATTTTAAACTACATTTTTTTCCTGCATACGATGGGTAAAATTGAAACTGTGCGATGCTTAATAGTTTAAAAATTTACAATAGCAAAAATTGTAAATCCAAAACTTCATTTCAAGTCTCAAAGTGATGCCATTCGCGAAATGACGTATACTTTACGCACAGATACGTATGGCTTTTATAATAGATAGAAAACAATTATATATATATATATATATATATATATATATATATATATATATATATATATATATATATATATATATATATATATATATATATATATATATATATATATATATATATATATAGAACTGGAATTTTAAAACTAAATTTTCGTCAAATTGGCTTCAGAAATAAAACCACGCCAATGTGGTGCGTATATTACATCTGTGTCAAAAGTTGAAGTGTGTAGCCCAGAATTATTCATGATAGTCACATTATTCAGGTTTTTATTATATAGATAATTGCAGAATCCAACCATTAAATAAGGCAAAGATTACTGTTAGAACATTGTAAAATTTTAAAATTCAGACTTTCTACGCTGTTTGTTCTGGACTTTGACATTTCAATAAATGGCTAACTTTAAAGCATGTATTTCAAATCTCCGAAAGAAATATGGAAGTTTTCATAAAACAAATTTAATTATTTTTATTTTATATTTGTTATACAGTATATGATTTTTTTAAAAATAGTTTTTTTTTTAAATAAAACATGGTAGAATATTTTTTCATATATATATTTTTTTTAATTAAAACTGACATTAAACAGTAATTTTAATAATATTCATTTTAAAATCCCAAATTATATAAAAACATAATATTTAAGAAACAAAAATTTAAAACGAATTTTCTGAGACGTTATTTGTAAATAAAATTTTATCTTATATATATTCAAAGAATATTTAAATTTATGAAATTATCATTATACAGATATGTATTTTATACACAATTTTAACACTTAAAGATATTTATACAAAAATTCTCAGAAATTTCTTTCCCTAAGATTTACAAGAAGGCGAGAATAAAATCCTTTAAATTTACTAAAAAACCTTTTACGTGACTTTCGAAAATTCAAACCAACACGAATATGACTTGTCGTATTTTTGAAACTTAATTAACTCTTGTCTATTGTGTATAAAACTTTAGAATTAAGTAGTTCAATATATTCAGCTTAGATAGCATTATTTAAAATTTAATTTATTTTGATAGGACATGCAAGTTTCTATAATACGTTAAAATTGTAAAGAAGATACTTCCTAGATACATAAAACTACGTAATATAAAATTATGGTTTGAAATCTTAGTCAAACATAGTCTCTTGTGAATATTATAATTTATTTTTTTCGATGAGTATTTTTTAAGGAATTGTGACAGACATTAAAGTGACTTTTTAAAATTTGACGTCGTTTATATGGAACATTATACACATTCCCGTGAAACTAAAAACCACCTAAAGACCCTTAACCCGTCAGAACTCGCGCCGGGCCTGACAGACCCATGGTGAATACACTTTTTACAATTTCCACCACTATTTTTATGAAAGAATCTTCGATTTACTTTTTCGGAGGAATTTTAAGAATTGCCTCCAATAAGATAGAATGACAAATATTATTTATATTTATTGGTGACAAACTAAAAACTATTCATACCCTATATATGCGCGAGTTCTCCGGGTTAAATGATATATTTAGGAACCGTCGTTAGGTGAGTAACGAAGATTATATTTATGCAATACCATTTAAAAGTAGTTATTTGCTTCTTATTAATTGTAGAATCCTAGGATTAAATAAGACAAAGATTACTGCACTTTAAAGTATCGCCTTTAAAGATTGTGGCACTTTAAAGTATCTCCTCTCTACGCTGTTTGGTATGGATTTTGACTTTTCAATAAATTGGTAACTTTAGAACATGTTTTTCAAATCTCTAAAAGAAGTATGACAGTTTTCATAAAAAAATAATTATTTATATTTTATTTTTCCTATAAAGTATTTGATTTTTCCACACATAGTTTTTATTTTTTTAAAATCTGATAGAATTTTTTTTTCATAGTTTTTTTTTCTAATATATTTTATAAAAATTAACATTGAACAGCAATTTTAATAAAAATTATTTTAAAATTCGAACTTATTTAAAAACGTAATATTTATGAAACAATAATTTACAAAGAATTTACTAAGATGTTATTTGTAAGTAAAATCACATCATGTGTATATTAAAAGCATATCTAAATTTACGAAATTTTCTATATAAAGGTATGTATTTTAAACATACTTTTGTCGCTGAAAAATATTTATACAAAAGTTCTCAGAAATGCCTTTTGCAAGAATAAGAAAAAGACGGTATAACGTAATGTAGTAAAAACCTTTTACGTAACTTCTGGAAAGTCAAGTCAACATATTTATGAAGTGTCGTATTTTGGACATCTTAATTAACTCCTGTCTCCTGCGAATAACACTTTAGAATAAAGTAGATGAATAATTTTAGCTTAGATAGCATTCTTTTAAATTTAACTTATTTTGAAAGGACGTGTAAGCTTCTATAATGCGTTAAAATTGTAAAGAAGATACTTTCTAAAATCATAAAACTACGTAATGTGAAATTATCATGTCTTGGCATCTTATTTAAACATAGTCTTTTGTGGATATTATAATTTATTTTTTCGACGAGTAATTTTTAAGGAACTATGACAGACATTAAAGTGACTTTTCTTAAACTGCACTAAGTCGTTTATATGGAACGTTATACGCTTTCTTGCGAAACAAAAAATCACCTAAAAGTTAAAATTATTTGTGCTGAAATTTTCACATTGAGCTTTTATAATTTCGGTGTCGCAAAAAAAAACATTTAAATTGTATCAGATATTTCTGTACTTTAGCTTCTAAATGTACAAGTACAGGGTGTTTCACAAAGGACCCCTAACTTTAAAAATCTATAACTCGGAAACGGTGATAGATAGAAATATGAAACAAGTGGTGTGTTTATTAAAAAAAATCGCAAGAATGTTTTACATAAATTAGGAAATTTAGTTAAAAATAGTGCTCATAGATAGCGCTGAAAGCGATAGGCGCTCTGTAGAGGCTGATATTGACACACTTAGCACTGATGCGAATTAAGGATTTTTATGCGGAGTGGGTCTTGTTCGAAAATGCACTTTTGCTTTTACGACCCGATTTTGAGTTCAATCCATATAATTTTGCTTTTGTGGGCGTCAGCACAATAATAGACAAAAATAGTGTTTCCATAGGAACGACTCCTTTAAAATTGAAATGCGAGAAACAACATTCGAAATACCGTCTTTTATATAGGTTGTTGTTTCTCATATCTCACCCCACTAAAAAAAATCTAAAGAAAATCTATAGCTTTTTGGCCCAAAATCTGTGTGAAATCCGAAGGTATTTGGCCCATTATGCAGATATTTTTAAGAATATCTTAAAAAATTCTGCAGATATTTTAAAGATAAAGCTAAGTCAGCAAATTTTCTTCACATTTCTGTAGAATTTCTGTAGAAAGTGGTGATTTCTTCAGATAATCTTAAGATTATTTTTAGTGGGGCAGTTTGAAAGGAGTCGTTCCTATGTAAACACTATTTTTGTCTATTATTGTGCTGACGCCAACAAAATCAAAATTATATGAACTGAATTCAAAATCGGGTCGTAAAAGTAAAAGTGCATTTTCGAAGAAAACTCACTCCGCATAAAACGCCTTAATTCGCATCAGTACTTAGTGTGTCAATATCAGCCTCAACAGAGCATCTATCGCTCTCAGCGCCATCTATGAGCGCTATTTTTAACTAAATTTTTTCATTTATGTATAAGATTCTTACGATTTTTTTAATAACCACACCACTGGTTTCACGTTTCTGTCTATCACCGTTTCCGAGTTATAGATTTTAAAAGTTAGGGGTCCTTTGTGAAACACCCATTTATATGTTTATATTTATAGCTGCTAAATCTACTTTTTAAGCAACTTTTAAAAAATAGGTTTTTGATTTTAGTCGTTAGGTATGTCTGTATGCATGCCTGGGTATGTCTTATTTTCTTAACGAACACTGATATAAAGTATTTCATTTTGCCAAACATAGTTTTTATTTTTTGAAACCCGATGAAATTTTTCGTCATAGACTTTTTATTTATTACAACTAACATTAAACAGTAATTTAAAAAAAAGTTACTTTAAAATCCGAAATTTTTTAAAAATAAATTATGTATGAAACAATAAGTTATTAAATATTTTCTGAGACGTGATTTGTAAGTAAATTTATATCATGCGTACATTCAAAGCTTATTTAAATTTACGAAATCTTCATTATAAAGGTACGTGTTTTAAACATAATTTTATCGTTTAAAGATATTTATACAAAACTTTTCAGAAATACCTTCTTTAAGGTTAAAAAGAGGACGGGACTGATATCATATAAATTTAGTAAAAAAACTTCTTACGTGACTTGCGAAAAATCAAGCCAACATGAATATGAAGTGTCATATTTTTGACATTTTAATTAACTCCTGTCTCTTGTGAATAGCATTTTAGAACTAAGTAGATGAATATTTTCAGCTTAGATAGTATTCTTTTAAATTTAATTTATTTTTAAACGACATGTAAATTTCCATAATGCGTTAAAATTGTAAGGAAGATGATTACTAGAATCTTAAAACTACGTAATGTAAAATTACTCTATTTTTTGTCATCTTAGTTAAACATGATCATTGTAATTTATTTTTTTTCACGAGTATTTTTTTAAATTACGACAGAAATTAAATTGACTTCTTAAATTCTTTAAATTGTTTACATGGAATATTATACACATTCCCGTGAAACAAAAAATCAACTAACAGTTATAATTGTTTATGCTAAAATTTCCAAATTGAGACATTATAATTTCTGTGTCTCACACAAAAAATTTAAATTGTATCAGATATTTATGTACTTCAGCCTCTAAATGTACAAGTATATATTTATTCATATATATATATACAGTCGACTCTCGTTAATTCGAACTCTTCGGAACCACAAGAAATGTTCGAATTATCCGAAGTTCGAATTATGGAAAACATGCTTAATATGGTACTATTACAAAGGAATTAATGTTATAGTGTTTTTTAAATTAATTTCGTCTGTTATCACTAGAATATGACTTAGTATTAAATTAGAATGTATAAATACATATAAACAAATTAAAAGATTAGAAACAAGAACTACGGAAGAAAAATGTAAAGTGCCACTTATGGACAGATGGGGCTCTAATAAAGTGGATATCAAATGAATTGTATTATATGTATACTCATTCGGAACATTTAAAAAAAAACCAAAGATAAAAATTTATTCAAATGATCTGAAATTAGTGAGAAAGAAAAGAAAAATGAAAATCGGAATTCTCGTTAGTTCGTATTAAACGAAGTCAAGAGAAAATGAGTTCGAATTAATGAAAATTTTTAACATTATTCTGCCATTGAAAATTTCGGGACTTAATGTTTAGTTCGAATTAAGCGAAGACTCGAATTATCCGATTTCGAATTAACGAGAGTCGACTGTATATATATATATATATACTAGCAGGAGTGACCGAGCTCAGCTCGGTCAAAAATAACTTTTTGTTCAACGCGATTTTCACTTTATCAGTCTCTCTGTATTATTACTATAAAACATGTCGTTTATAATAGTATTATTTACAAAAACAATCAATAAGACAATTATGTATGTATGCACTTTTTCATATTATTTTAAAATTTACAACAAAAGGACATTGATCCAAATCACTTTTTTAGCTCGACTCTGATTGGTTTAACCGTGCAATTCGAATTCTATTAAGAATGTATACAAATTTCTTCACATTCTAAAAGGCAATTTTTTTGCCAGATTTAGCCAAATTTGGCGACATTCTCTCATTTGTTGCCAAATACGTGTTTTGGTTAATGTAATCTTTAGTTATCTTAATAGTCGATTTTTCAACCAAATGCCGCCAATATTTTGTCAAAAGTCGCCAACTTATTGGCTGTTGCCATATTCTCGTGACCCTGATCCGTATTGCCCAAAATGACCCACTAATCAAATTTGATCAAATGTGACTTAGCTCAATTGTCTTGATGTAATCAAAAACAGTAGAATATAAAATTGAATCAAAATCGTTTAAGCCATTTCTTAGGCAAAATTAGCTTGACAGCATTCCTCAATGAAGCCGAAATGATCCACTAATATAAAAATATATTTTAATATGCGATTCAGCCCATTGGACTTCTCGTGGAAAAAAAGTTCCTTTACAAAATTTAGATAAAATTGATTGTGTATTTGTTACATATAGTTAGAATGACCCAGACCCATTATGACCCACTAATCGAATTCATGCGAGCTAGTGTTCTAGCCCAATGGTTTTATCTTGCCGGGAAACGATATACTGCAAAGTATAATCAAAATGGTGAGAGCCATTTTCTAGATGAAATTAGGTTGATCCATCATAACCCACGAATAACCCTCATAATCGAAATCTCTCGAACGTGTGACCTAGCCCATTCGTTTTTGCGCGCCGAAAAACGGTTGGATACAAAATTTAGATAAAATCGATTAAGCCGTTTTTTTAGATGTAATTAACTTGACCTTAACCCATTATGATAGAAAATTACCCATTAATTAATTTTTCTCGAACATCTGAGCCAACCCAATGATACTCTCGTGCCCGAAAACGATAGAATTGAAAATTTAGTCAAAATTGCGCGAGATATTATCTAGATAAAATTAGCATGATCCACAATTATCCACTAATTGAATTCTGTCTAACACATGACTTTACACAATAATCTTCTTGAAATTCAAAACGTACAAACCTTGGTCAATGTCATTAGAGCCATTTTTTATGTAAAATCGGTTTAACCAAAAATGACCCAAAAAGTAATCCACTAACCGAAATTTCTCGAACATGCGACCGAGCCCAATGGTTTTCTTGTGCAGAAAAAATTTAATATATATAATTTCCTTAAAATTGTTCCACCTGTTCTTTAGATATAGCTTGATCATGACTCATTATGACCCATCATGACCCCAAAATTATCCTTATAATCGAAATCTCTCGAATATGTGACTTATCCCATTAGTTTTCTCGTGTCTAAAAACTTTTACATACAAAGTTTCGTTAAAATCGATCCTGCCGTTCTTTAAATATAAATAGCTAGGCCCAGGCCCTTTATGACCCAAAATAACCAATCGAAATTTCTCGAACATGTGACCAAGCCAATAGTTTTCTCGTGCCAAAAAATGTTGTATACAAAATTTCGTTAAAATCGATCCACCCGTTCTTTAGATACAGCTTTATTATGATATATTATGTCCCGACCCATCATGACCCACAAATGCAACTTACAATCGAAATCTCTCGAACATGTGACCTAGCCCATTGGTTTTCTCGTGTCAAAAAACTGTTACATACAAAATTTTGTTAAAATCGATCACGCCGTTCTTTAAATATAAATAGCTTGACCCAGACACTTAATAACCCAATATGACCCATTGAAATTTTTCTCGAACATGTAACCTAGCCTATGTTGGCCCATTAGTTTTCTCGTGTCTAAAAAATGTTACGTACAAAATTTCGTTAAAATCGATCCAGCCGTTCTTTAAATATAAATATTTTGACCCAGACCATTTATGACCCTTTATGACCCATTAATCGAAATTTCTCGAATGTGTGACCTAGCCCCATGATTTTCTCGTTGCAAAAAAATTTTATTTACAAAATTTCGTTAAAATCAATCCACCTGTTTTTTAGATATAGCTTGACATGATCCATTATGACCCATTATGACCCACAAATTACCCTTATAGTCGAAATTTCTCAACATCTGATTTAGCCTAATAGTTTTCTAATGTCGAAAAACTGTTACGTACAAAATTTCGTTATAATCGATCCCGCCGTTCTTTAAATATAAATAGCTTGACCCAGACCCTTAATGACCCTATATGACCCATTAAAATTTTTTCTCGAATGTGTAACCTAGCCCAATGTTTTTCTCGTGCCCGAAAACCATAGAATGCAATTTTTTAGTCAAAATTGCGTGAGAAAATCTCTAGATAAAAATAGCATGACCCACAATGACCCCAAAAATGACCCACTAACCGAATTTTCTCGAACATGTTGCCTAACCCAATGGTCTTCTTGTAATCCAAAACGATAAAATATAAAATTTGGTCAAAATCGTTAGAGCCGTTTTTTAGATAAAAATGGCTTGACCCATAATGACCCAAAAATGACCCACTAATCGAAATTTTTCGAACATGTGACGCAGCTCAATACTTTTCTCATACCAAAAAATGATTGGGTACAAAATTTCCTTAAAATCGATCCAGCCGTTCTATAGATATAAATAGCTTTATCCTGACCCATTATGACCCAAAATGACCCAGTAATCGAATTTTCCCGAACATGGGACCTAGTCCAATGGTCTTCTCGTGCCCGAAAATGGTAAAATCCAAATTTTTGTGAAAATCGTTAGAGCCATTTTTGAGATAAAATTTACCCACACAGACACACACACACAATTTTTGCTCGCATTATAGTATAAGATTATACTAGCAGGGATGACCGAGCTCAGCTCGGTCAAAATTAACTTTGTGTTCAACTCGATATAGTATTATTGCTGTAAAACATGTTATTAATAATAGTATTATTTAGAAAAACAGTCAATAAGAAAACTATGTTTGTATGCACATGTTCATAAATTTTACTTTATTTTAAAATTTACAACGAAAGGACATCAATCCAAATCACTTTTTTAGCTCGACTCTGATTAGTTTAACTATGCATCTCGAAGACTATTAAGAATGTATAAGAAATTTCTTCACATTCTGAAATACAATATTTTTTGCCAGATATAACCAAATTTGGACACATTCTTTCATTTGGCGCCAAATATGTGTTTTGGTTTCGTAACCTTAATAGTCGATTTTTCGGCCAAATTTCGCCAGTATTTTGTCAAATATCGCCAACTTATTGGCTTTTGCCATAGTCTCGTGATCCTGACCCTTATTACCCAAATGATCCACTAATCACATGTGATCAAACATGTGACTTTGCTCAATGGTCTTCAGGTAATCAAAAACAGTAGAGTATAAAATGAATCAAAATCGTTTAAGCCATTTCTTAAGTAAAATTAGCTTGACAGCATTCAGCAATGAAGCGATATGACCCACTAATATAATTTTGTTTAATATGCAACTCAGCTCAATAGTCTTCTCGTGATAAAAGACGTTCCGCTGCAAAATTTAGGTAAAATTGACTGAGTCGCTGTTATATATAATTAGAATGACCCGAACCCATTAAGACCTAAAACGACCCACTAATTGAATTGTTTCGTGCATGTGTCCCATCTCAATGGTTTTCTTTTGCCCGAAAACGATATAATAGAAAATATATTCAAAATGGTGAGAACAATTTTCTAGATAAAATTAGCATGACCTACAAATGACCCTTATATCGAAATCTCTCGAAAATGTGACTTAGTTCATTAATTTTTGCGTGCCGAAAAACGTTAAATACAAAATTTAGATAAAATCGATTGAGCCAATTTTTAGGTATAAATAGTTTGACCTTGACCCATTATGACCCAAAATGACTCATTAATCGACTTTTCTCAAACATCTGACCTAACCCAATGATTGTGAGACATTGTCTAGATAAAATTAGAATAACCCAAAAGTGACCCACTGATCGAAATTTCTCGAACATGTGACATAGCCCAATGATTTTCTCGTGCCAAAAAAATGCTGTATACAAAATTTCGTTAAAATCGATTCACCCGTTCTTTAGATATAGCTTGACCATGACCCATCATGACCCACAAATGACCCTTATAATCGAAATCTTTCGAACATGTGACTTAGCCCATTAGTTTTCTCGTGTATAAATATTGTTACACTCAAAATTTCGTTAAACTCTATCCTGCCGTTTTTTAAATATAAATAACTTGACCCAGACCCTTTATGACCCAAAATGACCCATTAATCGAAATTTCTCGATCATGTGACCTAGCCCAATGATTTTCTCGTGCCAAAAAATTTGTACACAAAATTTCGTTAAAACTGATCCACATGTTCTTTAGATATAGCTTGACATGACCCGTTATGACCCATTATGACCCATAAATGGCTCTTATAATCGAAATCTCTCAAACATGTGAGATAGCCCATTAATTTTCTCGTGTCAAAAAACTTACATACAAAATTTCATTAAATTTGATACTGTTGTACTTTATATATAAATAGCTTGACCCAGACCTTTTATGACCCAAAATGACCCAGTAATCGAAATTTCTCGAACTGAGACCTAGCCCAATAGTTTTCTCGTGCCAAAAAAATGTTGCATACAAAATTTCGTTAAAATCGATCCACCTAGCTATAGCTTGACCATGACCCATTATGACCCATCATGACCCACAAATGACTCTTATAATCGAAATCTCTCGATCGTGTGACTTAGCCCATTAGCTTTCTCGTGTCAAAAAACTATTACAGGCAAAATTTCGATGAAATTGATTCTGCGGTTCTTTAAATATAAATAGATTGACCCAGACCCTTAATGACCCAGTATGACCCATTAAAATTTTTTTCGAACATGTAACCTAGCCCAATGTTTTTCTCATGGCCGAAAACCATAGAATGTAAATTTTAGTCAAAATTGCGTGAGAAAATCTCTAGATAAAAATAGCATGACCCACAATGACCCCAAAAATGACCCACTAACCGAATTTTCTCGAACATATTACCTAACCCAATGGTCTTCTTGTAATCCAAAACGATAAAATATAAAATTTGGTCGAAATCGTTAGAGCCGTTTTTTAAATAAAAATGGCTTGACCCACAATGACCCAAAAATGACCCACTAATCAAAATTTTTCGAACATGTGACCCAGCTCAATTGTTTTCTCGTGCCAAAAAACGTTTGGATGCAAAATTTCTTTAAAATCGATCCAGCCGTTCTCTAGATATAAATAGCTTGATCCTGACCCATTATGACCCAAAATGACCCAATAATCGAATTTTCTCGAACATGTGACCTAGCCCAATGGTCTTCTCGTGCCCGAAAATGGTAAAATCCAAATTTTTGCGAAAATCGTTAGAGCCGTTTTTGAGATAAAATTTACCCACACAGACACACACACACACACACACACACAATTTTTGCTCGCATTATAGTATAAGATATATATATATATATATATATATTAAGTGTACTTTTTAAGCAATTTAAAAAAAATTAGGTTTTTGATATTTTGTCGCTATGTATGCGTCTATGCATGCCTGTGTATACCTTATTATCTTAACTGCCACAGAATTGATTTGCATGTAGCTTTTAGTCTGGTATACAATTAGGTTATAAGATAAGCGTATTAATCATATTATATATATATTTTTTCAGAGCACGTGAAATATTTTAATAAACGGTGTGTGTCCACAAAGTTTCAATACTGATCTCAGAATATAAAATTTGTTAAACATTTTTCTACAGCAAACTAACATTCTTCGAAATAAAAGGCTTTTGCATCAACACAACATCACCAGCGTTTTTAGGTGCGTTCGTAATTATATAATACGTAGCACCTATAGTGGTCGTTCAGTCCGTCCGTCCGTCTGTCCGTCCGTCTGTCCGTCCATCCGTCTGTCCGTCCGTCTGTCTGTCCGTCCGTCTGTCCGCATATAACAACGGAAAAACTACCCAACCGAATCGTTTGAAATTTAAAATACATAATTATTACATAATTTTGTCGAGTCATTTCAATTTTTATGAAACTCGGATGCATAGGTCAATTACAGGGGCAATCAAAAGTATTCCATTACATTACGGTCAATGGGGAAAAAAGTTTCAAATGCATTTTAATCGTTTGAAATTTAAAATACGCAATTATTACATAATTCTGTCTAGTTATTTCAAATTTTTTGATAATCGTGTGCATAGATCAATTACAGGGGCAATCAAAAGTATTCAATTACATTATGGTCAATGCGGAAAAAGTTTCAAATATATTCTATACGTTTGAAATTTAAAATACATAATTATTACATAATTTTGTCGAGTTATTTCAAATTTTATGAAAATCGGATGCATAGATCAAATACAGGGATAATCAAAAGTATTACGTTACATTACGGTCAATGGGTAAAAATGTTTCAAATGCATTTTAATCGTGTTACACGCATGCGAACTTAATAAAATTTATATGTAACTATAAAGTACATATTATAATATACATCTTACATAATTTGTGGTGCAAAGAACATTTGATGTTGATTTACAAGGCCACACAAAAGTATTCCATTACGTAAGGATATAGGGAGAACATTGTATGATGAGCGTTTCAATTGTAATTCACTATTTACAATTTTATGAGATTGATATATGAAAGTACAGTAGAACCCCGATCCATCGTTTTTCAAGGGGTGCGGAGAAAAAAACGATGAATGCGGGAAAACGATGAATACGGGTTAGCATCAAAATAGGAAAAAACACAATATTTATGCCTTACTAATGCATGCAATGTATACAGTGTACTAATAAATATTAATTTGTTGCGTACTAGACTGTAAAATAAATCAATCGAAGTTACAGAAAATTGATATTTATTTTAAAAAATCAATATATTTTTTTGGTTTTCTGTTCATTTTTTTTAAGTCAAAAAATAAATTTTCAAGATATACAATCTTTTCTGGTCATTTTCTGTAATTTCATATGCGTATATAAAAGTTCATACAGTTTCAAAAGTCGTAATTGCATCAGACAGAGTTAGAACTATGATGTTTCAGCTTTATCGGCATGAGCGTTACCCTCTGCTTCTTCGCAATTATTTTGATTTTTTTCATTATCAAACATTTCTCCTAAGTTTAGGACACCACATGTCGCAAAATCTTGATCAGTGGAAACATAATCGCATCCTCTGCTATATACAACCACTCTTCATCTGCATTATTGTCGCCATTATCAACACAAACAACTCAAATGACTTATTTTAGGATAAAAAAAAGTAATTCAAGTTTGTGTTTCATAGGAATTCGCATGACTTTCAATTTCATTTCGGTGAGGAGAAAAATTTTACAACGATGAATGCGGGAAAATGACTTTTTAAAGAACGATGAATGCGGGTTTTGTTAACATTATTTAAGTATAATTTGTGCAGGGACCGTAAAAATAAAACGATCAATGCGGGAAAACGATGGATGCGGGAACGATAGATCGGGGTTTTACTGTAATATTTTTAAAACTTCGTTATCGTACGAACGCACCTAATTTGCTACGCTTCACGTGCAATTTCCAACTTGTTTTTTTTTTTCATTGTTTTTATTTATAATCTTACTCGAAGTCATCGCGTGCAAGGGTATTAAGAAACCTCGTCAAATCACTGTTTGGATCACAGATATTATGTCAAATAGCTTCTCGTTCAAGTCTTTCGTGATCCAAGTGAAAAAAATCTGTGGGAGCGAGGTCGATTATGTAGGAGACTTGCTGCAGAAAAATGCGCATGTTAAATTTAGCCAAAACTTCGGTGGTGGCGAGCGGCGTGTGAGAGGTCACATTGCCGTGGTTTACAATATAAGAGGGTTTCTCACTCCGCAGATTGACATTTCGTTGCAGAATCATACTGATAGACCGATGTCTTATCACTATTAACAAATATATCCAAAAAATTGGATCAGTCTTGCAAGTGACTCAACCAATTTTGACAAATGCCACTGACATGCACTCCCTCCATTGGCGATCTACGAAGTATTGCAGGCACCTGGCACGCATGTACTCCGTTAGCAAGGATGTAGTGGAGGGTATACGGGGGTATGCGCCGTATACCTTCTGGATTTTTTAAAGGAACACCGTAGACCCTCTGTTTCTCAAGAAAGCTATAGTATACCCTCTGTTAAGAACGTATACCCTCTACTTAGACAGTATATCCTTTGTTATTTTTATGACTACATCCCTGTCGGTTAGATGACACTCCTCACTACCTCACCCTGTCGATAGAATGGGTATGCGCGCGCATCTGTACTCAAGTCTTGAAACTTCGTGAACACACTCTGTATGTTTGTTTATTTCTTTTTAAACTGGAGTAGTGAGCAAAAATAATGTGAGCGAGATCAATTACGAGAAATAAAGTTTTATTGGTAAAAAAAAATTCACGGCACAAGTTTTGAAATGAATAACTAGAGTACCTTCATAAATAAGAAAGTGGCGACATAGCATTAATGAAATTCGATTGGTGGTCAGGATTTTCACCAGATAATGTTTGGGGACATTTATGATTCGTTCAACCGAATTTTTCCTAAGAAATGTCTTCTGGAAGATTAAGAAGTTGTGAATAAGATGAAGTAATTTCTATAAAAAACGTTTCATGTGACTTCTGAAATATCAAGTCAACATGAGCATGAATTCGGATATTTTTGAAATCTTAAATAACCTCTGTCTCATGTGAATAAAATTTTAGCGTTTAGTAGATGAATTTTTCAGCTTGGATAGCATTCTTTTAGTTTTAATTTTTCTTGAACGAGCATGTATGTTCCTGTAATGCTTTAATACTGTAAAGGAGATTCTTAGTAGAAGCTTAAAATTACGTAATACAAAATTATTGTGTTTTGTCATCATAGTTAAGCATAGTCTCTTAGGAATACCACGATTTACTTTTTGGATGATATTTTTTAAGGTATTGTGATAGAAACTTAAATATTTTTTTTAAATTCAACGAAGTACCTAGTATTTGTTTATATGGAAAATTATATACAATTCCATTAAATAATAAATCACCTAAAAACTTACAATCGTTTATGATAAAATTTTCAGGTTGAGTCTTACTAATTTCTGTACATCAAATAAAAATTAAATACATAAATAATAAATATTTATGCATTTAAAATGTAAATTTATCAAATATATATTAATTTCTTAAATTTCGCAGTGCCATGAACTGATATATCCATCCAAGAAGTTGAAGGTTTTACTGCAATAGAAGCATTATTTAATTAGTATAAAGTGGCAGTCGAAAGTTTCTTGCCAGCATAACAGTTTTCGTTTATTTTTAAGTAACCTGGTGAGAAGAGGAATCTCAAAGTAATACTTATACATTTTATCAACATAATAGTTAGGAACTTACTTATGAAATAACAAATAAATTTCAAAAAGTTTAATTGACAAAACAAGTAAGAAAAACAAGAGAAAAAATTGTAGTTTAACAAATTACAACGATTATTTGGAAAGTAATATTTTCAAAGACTATTATTTTAGACTTATAAATGATTTCTATATTTAAAAAACAATAATAACATCATTTTTATGATGATCAAAACGTAGCTTACGTAATAACAGAGTCATATTAATATACCGAGTCACGTTAATATTCTTAGACCAATCATAAACAAATATTAAATAAAATTTAAGTTTAACAGTTTTCGGTACTCTAAATTTTTAAACATCTAACCATCGCTCATTTTCAATTTGTACATCGTCGTATAAAGAAAAAAAATTACTTTGAAATACAACTTGTTTGAAATCTTTATCTAAATTTGTTTTTGGGTTATTATTATTATTATTAGTATTTTTTGTAGTTTTTAATATTTTTTTGTCATTGTGGCAACAGGAGTATCCCATTTCTAGACATGAAGCATGGACCAATCAGAAAACGAATAAAATAACAAACAGAAGTATTCCAGTTCTAGACATTAAGCATGGACCAATAACAAAACGAACAGAAGAAAAATAGTTGCGGAATTCAACAAATAAAAAGATTCAGATATATTTCAGATTTCCCATTTCTCTACTGAGGACAAAAACTATTTTCCAAATAGTAAAAAAACCGTGTTCACAAAAGTTTCTGGCCACCTCGACAAGTTTGAAAAAATGGCATTATAGAAAAGAACAGTGATCAAGAATATTTACAATTAGTATTTGATAACCATACATTTAGTAATAAATACTGCGGCTGGCAATAAGTGTTATATAAATAGAGCACAGATAGCAGAAATATTTCAAAAAAGAAAGTTTTTAAAAAATTTATTTGAGCTTTTGCTACAGGACGGAATGACAATAAAAATTAAGTGAATATTTTTCTAAGTTTTAAAAATGCCATAAAAGTCTGTAATGTTTTTCTTGTGCAGTGTTCCGCATTGTTATTGGAGGAAGTACAATAAAAGTTTTGCAGATATTTTTAAAATTTTAAATAATGCCATAAATACCTGTAAAATTTTTCTCAAAATATTTTTACTACTACTCAGAGATGATTATTTATAAGAAACAGCTAATAAGTAAACATGCAAAAACACTGAAATTAGAAAAAAAATTTCTGAGATTAATAATAAACAACGAATATAAACACCACACTGCAGAAATTGTTTGCTTCTAATTTTTTCAAGTAAGTAACGATTATTCATAATGTTCCATCTTTCAACGTAAAAATTGCAGTTACTTTAAGGGTCATTAACTTGAAAGATTATATAAAAAAGAATCCCTAGATGTCTGAACGACAAAAAATCTACTTTATAAAATGCTGTATTTCCAAAAACATCATAAATCTTTGATTACTGCCGCCATGAAGAAATTAAATTATCTGTGAAAAAGGGAAGAAAATACAGTATTATTGCATATTTCTACATATTAAATCGTGAATGACGCTTATATACAATAATAATATTCGAAAATTTTCTTAAACTTTATATTTTCTATTTATAAAAAAGAAATGACAAAAGAAAACTCCACACAATATAATCTGGTGCTGATTATTTTCTTAAGTTTTAAATAATGACATAATTCTCTGAAATGTTTTCTTTTAAATACTTTTAATATTATTCAGATATGATTATTTATCAGAAATAGCTAATAAGTAAACAAACAAAATATCTGAAATTACAAACATTATTTTCTCAGATAAATAATAAACAACAAATACAAACACCGCACTGTAGGAATTGTTTGCTTCTAATTTCCAGGTAAGAAACGTTTATTTATGATGTTTCATCTTTCAACGTAATAGCTGCAGTTGCTAATAGATTATTAACTTGAAAGATTATCATAATTTACAATGAAGAGTCCCTAGAATCCTTAACTACACAAAAATTTAATTTATGAAATGGCGTATTTCCCAAAACATCATAAATATTTTTACAACTACTCAGAGATTATTGTTTATGAGAATAAGCTAATAAGTAAACAAACAAAAAAGCTGAAATTACAAACATTATTTTCTCAGATAAAAAATAAACAACGAATAGAAACATCACACTGCAAGAATTATTTGCTTCTAATTTCTAGGTATATAACGTTTTTTAATAATGTTCCATCTTTCAACGTTAAAACTGCAGTTGCTTTAAGTGTCATTAACTTGAAAGATTCTGAAACTTTGCAATAAAGAGTCCCTAGATCAAAAAATTTAATTTATGAAATGTTGTATTTCCCGAAACATCATAAATCTTTGATTACTGCCGCCATGAAGAAATTAAATTATCTGTAAAAAAGGGAAGAAAATACTGTTAATGCATATTTCTTCATATTAAATTGTGAAGGACGTTTGCGCATAATCAAAAACTTCAAAAATTTTTTAACCATAACATTCTCTATTTATAAAAGGAAATGTGAAAAGAAAGTTTTACACTATGTATTAGAGGTCTTGTTCATCCCATTTTCACTTCCCCATCATACAAACTAGAGGGCTTTCATTCAAATTTCAGTTAAGAGATGTATTTTAATTGGAAATGTGACGCTGAATCTGACGCAGCAAACTGTTCGTTATCATTTTTGATTTATAAAAAAGTTTATTTTGTGCAATTTAATAGTAGAGCCTTTAAAGTTTTGAAAAGATATTCATCCCATCGTTATATTGCTTTTACATTCGTTTTAAATGTTCCCTAACATTGCTGAAGTGTTTTTCCTTATATTAAAAGACATACTTTTTTTAAATTCTTAATATTCTTCCATTTTTTTCTCTTAAGTCAATTGAAGCAAAAATATTACTTAATAATTTGATATCGAATAAATAGATCATAAATAGCAAAAGCATTTTAAAAAAAATAATTTTATTTTAGCTTTTGTGGAAAAAACGACGTTAAAAATTTAGCGAATATTTTTCAAAAATTTCAAAATTTCATAAAAATTTGAAATGTTTTTTAAACAGTGTTCCGCGCTGTTATTGTATGGAACGTAAATAAAGATTCTGTGCTTTTTTTTTTAAATAATGCCATAAATGCCTGAAATATTTTTCTCAAAATATTTTTGCTACTACTCAGAGATGATTATTCATAAGAAACAGCTAACAAGTAAACAAACATAAAAACTGAAATTACAAATATTATTTTCTCTTATATATAAAAAAAAAACGAATACAAACACCACACTACAGAAATTATTTGCATCTAATTTGTAGGTAAGTAACGCTTATTCATAATGTTCCATCTTTCAACGTAAAAATTGCAGTTACGTATTGCAGTTGTCTTGCAAAAAAGTGTCCCTAGATGTCTGAACTACAAAAAATCTAATTTATGAAATGGTGTATTTCCCAAAACATCATAAATCTTTGATTACTGCCGCCATGAAGAAATTAAATTATCTGTGAAAAAGGGGAAAAAATACAGTATTAATGCATATTTTTACATATTAAATCATGAATGACGTTTGTGTGTTATCATAAACTTTTAAAATTCCTTAAATATAACATTCTCTAATTATAAATAGAAACATGTAAAGAAAGTTCCACACAATATATTCGAGGTCTGGTACGTCCCATTTTTATTACTCACCATATATAGTATAGGGCTTTCATTCAAATTTCAGTTGAAAATACAGTAGAACCCCGCAAATCCGGACCCCGATAATCCGGATCTCTGGATAATCCGGATCGATTTGGCCGGGTTTTTTTCCAAGCTTGAGAAACATTTTTGCTGATTTCTATAACACTAACTTGTTTCATCGCCATATTTTGAATAAAAAAACTTTTTCTGAAATCTTTTCGACTTTTTTACTACAAAGTAATTATTTTTCTGTCTGTAAATATTCAATAAGTTTAACATAAAAGTGATTTTCCGTAAGTATGATTAATTTTATTTCATTTTTTTCTAAGTCTCCGGATAATCCGGATTGGGTTTGGTCCCAATTAATCCGAATTATCGGGGTTTTACTGTATTTATTTGTGTACATTTAGTAAAATATACATTTAGATAATGGGAATTTTATTCACAATAAATTACGTTCATTTTCGTTTCAAAACTTTGCATGGCTTCTTAAGAGATACAAAGACGAAAAACTTTGAATAGTAAAATTAATTGTTTAAAATCAAATTCTGGTGTGAAATATTTTTAAACAACTTAACTAAAATTTCCGGAAGTTTTAATGTTAACTATGTTTAGAATTTCAGCCAAGAACTCAATAAGGTGATTGTCTGAGCTAACGCCTCCTGTTCTGTTAGGAATTATTTAATCACAAAAAAGAAGCCCCTTTATACTTTGAAAAGTTACTGGTATTAGAATTCAAACGACTGTTCAAATGACAAAATGAATCCGTAAAGCCACATTTTTTTGTTTCAGCTTGTGGGTATAGCATTCAGGAAGCTGAAGTCAGAGATAAAAAGAACTATATATCAAAAGGAACATTATAATAAAATCTGATTATAAATACAACTACTGTATTCCATGAATATCATTTCATGGCTGCCAATTTTTGTTCTCTACGCTTACCATTTTTTACTCACACCTCTTATTTAATCACTTAAAGTTTGTGATTGAATGAGATCAAGTTTTACGTTCGAAAAGTGTGGTAAAAGGAAAATATAAAAATTTGTAATTTTTTTAAAGAATAATTTGATTTTTTCATTTTTTCATTTTTTAAATTTAATTAATTAATTTTTCAATTTTATATTTATTATTATTATGAAAATCAGTTATTCTTCCATAAGCTTCTAAACATCAACATGTAACGGTTGAAAAATCATTTAACGATTCTTTCGAGATATACCTCTTTTTGAATGAAAAAAAATCTACGTAATGTATTTAATCATCTACCATATTAAATGTTTATTTTACGCAAAATATACCATTAACTTCTTATCAGCATATAATCAAAAATAAATACCCACTCCTTGATCATTAATAATGATTTTTTATAACTTTACATAAAGCAACCCCAGTAAATATTTAAGATTTCATAATGCAGATTTAAAGATTCCTATTATTTAATTTTCCCTTATTAATTCCCGATGATTAAATGCATTTGCTTTAGCTAATAAATTATAGAGATTTTGTTCATTAATTTATTATGTTTACGAAAAGATAATCGCAAAACTTTAGTGACATATGCGTATTAGTAATATTAATGTATGTTGAAATGTAAATGATTCGCAGTTTTTAAAATAAATATTTAAGCTCAAAATCCTTTAGATAACCGTCTAAATTTTGCTAAAAGCATCATCTTTTGAAAAGCAGATTAATTTAACATTTGCTCATTAAAAATTTATCTCAAACTATTGTTTTTTAACTCTTTCGGATCCGATTTTTTTTTCTTTTTTTAGAAAAAAATTACTTTTTTGGTAATAACATTAACACTAGCTATCCAAATAGATTAATTAAATTTTAACGAATATTAAAGCATTGTTGGGAATATAACGAATGTTTTTGTTATTCGTATGATTCAATTAATATTCATATTAAAATTAGCTAAAGATGAATATTTGGAGATGTTTAGAAAATATTGCGTTACAATAATATTTAACTTATATTACAACTTCCTAAGACTTTTTGCGTTTTATTACACATGACTCTTTCAGAAAAGTAACTTTTATCTTAATTTAAAGAGTGAAATATATGTTTAAAATAAAAGAATCGCAAACGGCGCAAAGAGAATTAAGGAAATAATAATAATTATTATTATTACTAAATGCCTAAAAATAAATGAAATTATATAATAAATTCATAGACTTATACTAACATTACTACATGTAAGTAGTAGCAAAAATATTTCTTAAAACAAAGTAATACCCCATTAAAAGACATTTACTAATAATAATACAGAAGACCCGAAAGGATTAATATTTTAAAATTGTAAAAAGTATAATTTCAGTTTTTTAATAAAAAACTTTAATAATTTAATTTTCCGAAACCTATAGGGAGCTTTTTGTATGTATGGTGTTTTGGGGCAATAATGGCGAGGTAGGTAACAAAGCTACTATTATTACGCATAATTATGATGAAATTAGCGAAATAACACCTATTGGTTCTGCTCAGAAGGGCTATGACTCATCGTAATAAAAATATATCGCTAAAAGTTAATTTGTTCCATTTCTAGACGTTATAGCTGGAAGAAGCAATAAGAGTCAAAGCCTGGTCTAAACTTTATGATGTAGATTTTTTTTATCTAAAAACTGTATATTTATTAATAAATACTTTTTTTCTTACATAAATTGTAATGTATTTCATGTACTTTCAAAATGTTGTGTAAGATTTTAGATGTGTTTGCGAGATAATTTGTAAGTTAAAATACACTGCGCAATAAGTATATCTGGGTAATAACTTCATCAACTGACGTTATTACTCCGGTTGGTTCTCTTCAGTGCTGAAACTCCACCCGAAGAGGTTTTATTTTTATTTTATGCACGAAAGATCATTATTGTCATTGTCGAAATTCATTATTATTATTTTTATTATTATCATTATTTGCAATATATCTGATTAAATGGCACGATATTTTGATTTCACACGATTTATTAGAATGAATTTTCTTTTTATTAACTCTTTCCGGCGCGAACAAATTCTGTTATTAAAATGAGAAATTATGGACTGATGCCGGAATTTACAAACAAATTTTTACGAAATCAAGAACTCCTTAATTTAAGCTTTCATTGTAAAAGTAAGATTTTATTAAAATATTATTAGTGCCAATTGCAAGTTTAGAATAAAAATTAGGTGTGTCCAAACCGGACATACTGCGCCGGAAAGGGTTAAAGTTTTCTAAAATTAATATTACAAATTCTAATATTAAAATCAGTTATTCATCCTTAAACTTCTAAACATTAACATGTAACGGTTTTAAAATAATTTAAAGCTTCTTATAAGATATAACTTTTTCTGCATGGAAAAAAAAATTCGTAAAGTATTTAATCATCTACCATATTAAATACGTTTATCTTACTCAAAATAGGACATTAACTTCTTATCGGCATATAAACAAAAACTAGTCGTTGGAGGCCACCGTAATACTTACCCATCATGGATATGCATAGTACAATGTATGAAAACATAACGTATGTAAACCATTTATAAAATGCATTACAATTCCAAAACAAAATATAAACGTATATTTAAATCTTTTTAACACATAATCATGCTCTATTAATGAATTTCTGATGAACCAATTTCGACAAATTATATGAAACGCCAAACTATTCAAGTAGCACTGAATTGCGTAAAAGAAACATCCTTATAACTCCAAAAATAATAATCATATTCACTAACGGTTTCTTGCATCGAATTAAGTATCTCATTTCCAATTAAAAGATATCTTTGAATTGAAATTTGAATGAAATACAGGGTCATGAAAAATCAAAGAATGTGGAAAATAGAATTAGAAATATCTCAACAACTAATAATCCGATTGACTTCGTTTTTTATGCAAAAATTGTGTTATTTTATTGTTTTTTACTTCCACTCTTTAAAATAAAAGAATTCGAAAATTTTTATATACCTTTCATCAGAACGAATTTTTCGAGAGTCCGAAAGAAATAGTTCCGGATAATCGAGGTTACTCATATTAAATAGGCTTCGTCCCATTCTTATATACTAAGCACATACAAAATTTCAAATCTCTATCTCAATTTGTGCGGGAGATAGAGTGGTTACAGACAGACACACAGACGGACGGACGGCAAATTTTTTTTTCTAAAAATATGTTTTTCGGAATCTCCAGTGTCCGAAACGTGTAAATCCGTCAAAAATTTTTTTTCGATTTTCAAAACGATTGCAAGACTTACCCTATACTACGTATGATGAGTAAGTAATACTTACTTAATCCTTGATCATTAATAGAGTTTTTATTTTATACCTTTAAACAAAGCAACCTAGGTAAATATTTAAAATTTCACAATTCCGATTTAATGATTCCTTTTATTTAAATTTTCTTCATTAATACACGATGATTAAATGTATTTACATTAGATAATGAATTGCAGAAGTCTTGTTCCATTAATTTATTATGTTTACGAAAAGGATAATTCCAAATGTTTAATGACAGAGACATATTAGTGATATTAATGTATGTTGTAATGCTTTTAAAAGATTTGCATTTTTTAAAATAAATATTTAAGCTAAAAATTCTTTAGATAACCGCCTAAATATCTCTAAAAACTTCATCTTTTCATAAGCATATTAATTTAACCTCATTAAAATTTATTACAAACTATTGTTTTTTAACGTTTTTGAATCTGATTTCTTTTTCAATTTTTAGAAAAAATTACTTTTACGTTAATATCATTAACATTAGTTATCCAAGTCAATTAATTAGACTTAAACGAATATTACACTGTCCGAAATGTAACGATTGTTGTTATTTTGCTTATTATTCAATAGTAGTAGGAAAACAACTGTACGGGGACAGCAGGAGGCACGGGAGCACCGTGCCTCCAACGCAGCATGCAGCAACTGTCCCTGCGGTGCCCCCTGCTCCCACCGTGCCCCCTGCTCACCCAGTGCGTGGAATCATACTATAAGATGAAGATTAAATTTATATTTGAATTTTGAACAACCATAATTTTAATGAGTATTATTAATTAAGTGAAACACTGGAAAATCTCAGTTTTTAACCATTTTATTTAGATTTCTTCAACTACAAGATGAGATTATCAATTTAAGACAAGAAAGTTAAACATACATTTGAATTTTGCTTGATAGACACCTTAATTAGTAGTATTAATTAAGTAAAAACAATAGAAAATATCAAGTTTTATAGAAAAAGACTGATTTCTTGCGATTTTTATCAACTTAAGAGAGAAAACTTAAACGCACATTTCAGTTTTAAGTGGTTATCATCTTAATGAGTATTTTTAATTAAGCAAAACAGTGAAAAATATAAATTTTTATTTGATTTCTTACGATTTTTATCAACTACAAGATCAATGTTTCGACTTAAAAGTTGAAAGTTAAACATGCATCCTAGTTTTTCAACAGCTATAACCTTAATGAGTATCGTTAATTAAGTAAAAAACAATGGAAAATATCAAGTTTTTTTGGAAAAAAAAACAGATTTCTTACGATTTTTTCAACTCAAACTTCAGAATATCAATTTGAGAGAAAGAAACTTAAGCATGTATTCCAGTTTTGAACAACCATTTCCTTCATGAGCATTTTTAATTAAGTAAAACAACGGAAAATATTGAAATTAACCGATTTCTTAAGAATTTTTTAACTATAATATCAACTTAAGAAAGGAAACTTAAACATTTATCTTAGTTTTTGAACAGCAATCCCCTTAATGAACATTTTTAATTAAGCAAAAAAATGGAAAATATAAATTTTTAACCGATTTCTTCATATATATATATTAATATAAAATCAGAATAAACATCTTCAAAATACACTTAACTTTTGCTCTAAATGGAAATTTTATGATACTTTTATACACCAACTAAGTAGAATTTTAATCCATAAATTAATCACTTAAAGAAATATTCAACACACACGCACATTTGAACCTACAGAGCATTTCTTATTATGTCATATCCAAACTAAAACTTTTTCTCGCATCCTCTCCACCCATGCATTCCAGGTAGGGGAAAATAACACTAGAGTTCTGACGTCACAAGCAAACTGTAAATGTTTATCTTCAAGAATAAGTATCACTTAGAGAAAAAAATGAAGGATTTAGTCTACCTTAGTAAGGAAAATAATCATACTATATGAACATTAAATCTGGTTTTCAACAACTATCACATTAGTGATTATAATTAATTAAGCAAAACAATACAAAATATTAATTTTAAGAGGAAAAAGACGAATTTAAACAAATTTTATTAGTTTTACACTAGTTTAATAATAATTTTAAGAGGAAAAAGACGACTTTAAACAAATTTTATTAGTTTTACACTATTTTTTCTGATCTCCAACACGGATATATCAATTTTAACAGAAGAATTAAACGTATATTTTAGTTTTAACAACAAAAAAGTAATAAGTATCATTAATTAAACAAAAATAAATATCGATTTTCAAGAAAAGACAATTTTTTACACAAATTTTCAACTTTGAAATGCATTTGTGTACATATATTGTTACAATATACTATTAAACTTAAACTTTTTTTAAAAATTTTAAATGTCTTTACAAAGGGTTCATATTTATATTTTTCACGTCTTGACTACAATCGACATCTTACAACCAATAGTATACATTTTTTTTAATTCTAGAAACTGAAAAAGCCACTTCTTACAGCTGCAGACACTTGACATGTGAAAACTTCTCTGTGTTATTCGATTCACATTTTTAATCAGATTGACATGTTTCACCTCACCTTGTTTGAAATTCCCATATTATCAAACATCAAATTATTTAAAATATAAATACTGTGCTTAGTGTTTAGATAGTATACATGACTAATTCTACTCATTCCTTTTCGTATTATTAATCAAATTAGCAATTTATTATAAAACTTATTTGTACGCATGCGCGAGTTGTCACGTGACATAAACGATTAACAGTCATATGAATTTTCGAATACCAATGCAACATTCCTCATTTCTGCAGTTAGACTTGTGTGGGAAGGTATTTCGAAAAGCAGCACAGCATTTTACATTCCCACTGTTAGACTTGAGAGGGAAGGTGACTGGTGCACAACTCTGATTAATTTCCAGATTTTAATACAAGTGAAAACCGTTTCCTTCGTTGATGAATAAAGTAAGTTTTATTATATTATTGCAATATATATCAATAAAAATATATATCAATAAAAATAAATTAAATGAAATAAAAAAAAGATTTTTTTATCTATTAAGCATTTATTAAGTATATAAATATACTTCTTTTATTACACAGATGTTTCAGCAAGAGGAATCAAAACAGCAGCAAATTTCCGAAATGTATGATCCGACTGATTCGTCCTTAACACATACAAAGTTAAAGAATAATATATATGTAAGTTACTTACATGTTAAATACTAGAATTCATACACTATATATAATTAGGTTAAATTTACATTAAGATGTTTTGTCCTATATTCAATAATAAGCATTTTTATTTGTAATATTAGAGTGATATCTAACTGTTTACATAAATTTCCCTTACAAAATTGCTCTTTTTATGATAAAAACTTTTCATCTAAATGGAATTTAAAAGAACATATACAGATCCATACCAATGAAAAACCATTTACTTGTGAGGACTGCGAAAAACTGTTTTCAAGAAAGTGCGAATTAAAAAAGCAAATGATGATGTATGATACTCTATCACCTGCTATATGTGAAATTTGCAAATTATCTTTTACTAGGAAATGTACTCTGATAACTCATATGAAAACACATCCAAACAGAAAATTGTTTAAGCATGAAAAGTGTGAGAAATCCTTCAACTATCATTATAGATTAAATAAACACAAGATTATTCACAATAGACCACAATTAAATTGTTATGTATGTGGGAAATCATTTTCATGTGAAAATAAGCTGAATCACCATTTAAAAATTCATCAAGTCCAACATCGTCCACTGTTAAAGTGTGAAAAGTGTGAGAAATCCTTCAGCTATCGTTATAGATAAAATCAGCATATGCATATTCATAATAGACCACAATTACATTGTTATGAATGTGGGAAATCGTTTTCAAGTGAAAATAAGCTGAATCACCATTTAAAAATTCATCAAGTCCAACATCGTCCACTGTTTAAGCGTGAAAAGTGTGAGAAATCCTTCAACTATCGTTATAGATTAAATCAGCATATATACAGGGTGTTTCGCTACCAGACCAACAAACTTTGAGGGATGATAGTAGACATGAAAACAAACATTATTAAATAGGGAACCATGGGGAGCAAACGTCTTCTGTAGGAGCTAAACGCCATTAAAGTTTGAGGTCCAAAATTTCAAACGATGATAAAAAACGGAAAAAAGGGTCGATTCGTTTGCGGTTTTCACTAAAACATTCTTTATATCACGTTTTTCTTAGAAAAAAATTTCAAAGGTTATGTTCAAAAGTTGTCGATAGAGGGCGCTTTAGTAAAAGTAACGAGCAGTTACTTTTTACCGCTATTTTGTGTATGGGGTTGAAATTATTCTAAAGTTTAGACTTTAACTTAAATTTTAAGCCCAAAATCGGAAACATTGGGATTAGGTAACTAGCGAAAATTAAACTGTGAACAGAGGGGGAAATTTTAAACGCTCATAAATATTGGACAAACAAATCGATTTTGTTGCAATTTGCGTGTAAGTCATTCCCCTGGTAATTATTTTATTCAAAATGACGTACAGCTTTGGTGCCCTCATATTTTGATAGAGGGCGCTTCCGACACATCTCTGACATTTCAGTGGCATTACTCCTGTGTGTTTTACTACCAGACCATCATACTTCCAGGAAGTGTTAGGGATACAAAGACGACTTGGTATCACATAGGAATGTAACGTTGGAAATGCATTTTTTGCAAGTTATGGCTAAAGGAAGCAGAGAAAAGAGTAACAGAAACAGCAGAGAAAGAACGACACGTTAATGTGACAGAAAACAGTTTATTTAAAGGTTTTTCGAGAAAAGGTGTTCAAAATTACAACCAGAATTAGTCTGGTATGCTTGAAAGCGGCGTCACGTGGAATTCCTCACGCTTTGAAAGTTTCCTGGCATCTCTGATAGTTTTCTGGCAGCTACAGAAATACCAGCTGCGAGGTCTTCAACGTGGTACGGGAGTCTCATACACCCAATTTTCTATTTGACCCCAGCAAAAGAAGTCCATACATGATAGATCCGGCGATCTGGCAGGCCAATGAACCGGGCTACCACGACCTATCCACCACTGTCCATATGTTACTTTGAATTGTCGGTAAACGTCATTAGTAAAATGTGGAGGATCCCTATCGTGCTGTTCATCGTTCAAATACTTCATTCTGTTACGTTTGGAACCGGTTCGCGAATGATCACTTCAAAGTCATCTTTGCGCAGGCGCATTACCGTTTAGCGCCATCTACCGTCGTTGTCAAACTTGCCGGACTACTTCTGGTCGTAATTTCAAACACCTTTTCTAGTAAAACCTTTAAATAAACTGGTTTCTGTGACATTAACGTGTCGCTCTTCTCGCATTAACGTATCTCTCTATTTCGGTTACTTTTTTCTTTGCTTCCTTTAACCGTAACTTGCAAAAAATGCAATTCCAACGTTACATTTCTATGTGATTCCAAGTCATCTTTGTATCCCTAACACTTCCTGGAAGTATGATGGTCTGGTATTAAAACATCCAAGAGCCTTTGAAATGTCAGAGATGTGTCGGAAGCGCCCTCTATCAAAAAATGAGGGCACCAAAGCTGTACATCATTTTGAATAAAATAATTACCAAGTTAATGACTTACACGTAAACTGCAACAAAATCGATTTGTTTGTCCAATATTTATGAGCGTTTAAAATTTCCCCCTCTGTTCACAGTTTAATTTTCGCTAGTTACCCGATCCCAATGTTTCCGATTTTGGGTTTAAAATTTAAGTTAAAGTCTAAACTTTAAAAAAATTTCAATCCCATACACAAAATAACGGCAAAAAGTAGTTGTTCGTTACTCTAAAGTATAAAGCACCCTCTATCGACAATTTTTGAACGTAACCTTTAAAATTTTTTTCTAAAAAAATCGTGATATAAAGAATGATTTTAGTAAAAACCGCAAACGAATCGATCCTTTTTTCCGTTTTTTATCATCGTTTGAAATTTCGGACCTTAATTTTTAATGGCCCCTAACTCCTACCGAAGACATTTGCGCCTCATGGTTTCCTATTTAATAATGTTTGTATTCGTGTCTACTATCATCCCTCAAAGTTTGTCGATCTGGTAGCGAAACACCCTGTATATATTCACAATAGACCCCAATTACATTGTTATGAATGTAGGAAATCGTTTTCATGTGAAAATAAGTTGAATCAATATTTAAAAATTCATCAAATCCAACATCGTCCACTGTTTAAGTGTGAAAAGTGTGAGATCTTCAGCTATCGTTATAGATTAAATCAGCATATGCATATTCACAATCGACCTCAATTCAATTGTAATGAATGCAAGGAAACATTTTCAAATGAAAATAGACTAAACCGTCATTTGAAAGTGCACCAAAACCTACAGTATATATGTGATCAGTGTAAACATAAATTTAGTAATAAATTAAATTTAAATCAACATTTACGTACACACCATACTAAAAAACGTCTTGTTCCTGTTGACAGTGAAATGCCTTTACCCATTGTAGATTTAAAAAGAATAAAACATGAAGTACTAGCTTTCGGAGTGTTTAAAACTTTTCATCCTGAGAAAAATGAAGAAGGTTGCTTAGTCACAATGATGGATATTAAAAAATTAACCAATCATTTGAAGAATTTAACAGTCAAGGATCAGATTGGAGACTTCGAAAAATTGAATGTTTAGAACTGAATATTTCAAAGTATGGCACCTTATCAAGAAATTGATTTTACATCATGTAAATATGTATTCTTTTTATGTGTCGAATTAAATTATGTAATTATGAAATTTATATATTTAGGATAGTTACTTAATCTAATTGCGCAAGAGTTCAATTTATTACAAGATAATCAAAAAATAAAATTTGGGAAACATGCATATTGTTGTAAGAACTTTTTTTTTTCTTTAGACAACCATAGATTTTGTCACCGTGATTTTATAATTGATAGGAATGTATATTACTAACAGTGTATTGTAAAAATAGCAGTAATAAATAAATAAACATAGTCTTGAGTTAGTCCTTTCATATTATTAATCAAATTATGTTTAGTCTTACATTTTAGCGCTTTCGGAATTAACATCCACTAAGTTGCTTAAAATATAAATACTATCTTTATAGTTTCAATGGTACATAGCATACATGGTTTATTTTGAGTTAGACCTTCCATAGTATTAATCAAATTATATGTTCCATCTTACACTTCCGAATTATCGTCCATCTAGTTGTAAAATATTAATAAAATGTTTATAGTTTTAGACTATACATAGTATGTATAAATACAATCTTTAATTTTTAACTGTTCATATTTCAAATAACCTATTTTCGAAACCAAACTATGTGAATTTTACCGCGATGCTTGTCATCATAAAAAGTTTTGTGTTTCATACTTTTTCTAAAAATTATCAGATATGTACTCCTCAGAGGAATTTCTATCATAAGAATAAATGAAAAAAAAAATAATTTATATTAAACGTACACGAAATTTCATTGCAATATACATGTATTTAATAAAAATAAATAAATAAGCGATTATTTATACATTAAACCTTTACTAAATATACATTTCTTGCATTATACAGATGTTTCAACAAGATGAACCAAAACAGCAGCTAAATTCAGAAATTAATGATCTGAATAATTCATCTCTATCACATGTAGCGTTAATGAATAATGCATATGTAAGTACTTATATGAGAAATACTAGAATTCGTATATGAAACGTAATAAGAGTAAATATAAAATGATATGTCTTACTGCCTACACTTTAACAAATGCCTTTTTGCCTATATTGTTGAAGAGAAGCCTAATTGTTTGCATTTATTTCTATTACAGATGTGTTCTATTTGCTACAAACACTTCTTACGTAAATGGAATTTAACAGAACATAGAAAAATCCATACAGGTGAAAAACCTTTCACTTGGGAAGATTACCAAACGCTGTTTTCAAGAAGACGTGAATCAAAAATGCGCACATCATCATATAAAGCATCGTCAGTTATATGTAAACTTAGTGAAGATATTCAAAAATTAGTCAGACGTTTGAAGAATTTAGAAATAAAGGAGGATATTTAGACTATTTATCCATCATATTTTCATAACAGTTACCACAATATCTCAAACTTAAAATTTGGAAGACATAAGCGCAGCTGAAAAGAAATTTTGTTACCCGTGATTCTTCTGACCAACATGAATGGATAGATATTATTTTGCAATGTATTCTTTAAATGCTCACATTAAATATTCTTTTATATACATTTATCGTTGTGTTTATTTTTCTAAAACCTATTACATTAATAGAATACATAACATTTTAAGTGAAACAACACTTTCACAACTTTGCATAAGAACATGCAAAATAAGCAGATGTATGAAAAAATATGCAAGTTTACAGAATAATTTCAAAGTTTTCTAGAAATACTAACCAAAAATATTTAAAATATAAAAAAAATGCAAAAGTGAAAAAAAACACAAATGTAAAACAAAAAATCACAAAGTAAAAAACTCGCAACAAAGTTTTTGAAAAAAAAAAATTACAACAAAAATTTTTTTGCGATAACCAAAACTTCAAAAAATATTTTTACAAAAAAAATGTTTTTCAAAAACATTTTTTACAAAAAATTTTTTTTTCAAAATAAGTTTTTACAAAAGTAAAAAAAAAAAAAAAAGATCACAACGTTACAAAAATGAAAAATTTTTGTTAAAAAAAGTGTAAAGAAAATTGAAAAGAAAATTGCAAAAATTTCAAAAAAAGTTATGAAAAAAGTATCAAAAATTTTGTTATTTTTAACAGACTTCCAAAAAGGAGAGGAGGTTATCAATTCAACGCGTATGTATTTTTTTTATGTATGTTCACCGATTACTCCGAAACTATCCAACCAATTAACTTGGTTTTGGTGTTGTATGAGAGAGCTTGTTCTCGAATTGGTACCACTGCTGTTTCATAAAAATGTATTCAGTACTTTTTTAGTAATTAGGAAAAACTAATAAAATTAGTGATTTCTCGCAAATCAGTAGTAATATGGATGTCGAATAAATTTACCGATGTCAGGATGGCCGAGCGGTCTAAGGCGCTTGATTTAAAATCTGGTTTTCGAAAAGCAGCATGGGTTCGAGCCCCACTCCTGACGTACGTGTATACAATAATCTTTTCCGTATTATAATTTTTAAATATATATTTAACAAGTTAAATACTAATTATGTGCTATTAGGAATATTTTGTATTTAACCGTTACCACAGAGTATCGGAGATTTTTTATTAACTCAACCTTTATCAGTGAAAGAGTACTCAAAAAGAGAATAGACTTGCGAAAAGTAACATAACATTGAATAAGTTCTCTCAAGAGAATGAAGTCTGGACAGCCGAGCGGTCTAAGGCACAGACCTAATTTCTGGTTTTGAAAGGGAGTGTCGGTTCGAACCTCACTCCTGACATATGTGTATTAGTATACAAAAAAATTTTCCGTGTTACATATTTTTTTAAGTGACTTCAAAAAAAGGAGAGGATGTTATCAATTCGGCGTGAATGTATTTTTTTTATGTACGTTCACCGATTACTCCGAAACTATTCAACCGATTAATTTGTTTTTTGTGTTAAATGAACTCTTCTTCGCTTCCAGGCTACTCTTCCATTCGTACATCTTCCATTCATTGAAATTGGTTCAGTACTTTTTTAGTAATTCAGTAAAAACTAATAAGATTAGTGATTTCTTGCAAACTAAAAGTAACATGGACGATGACTAAGCTCGCTGAATGGAGTGCAGTCAGATGGCTGAGCGGTGTAAGACAGCAGATTTGATTTTTGGTTCTTGAAAGAGATCGTGAGTTCGAACCCCACTCCTGACATACGTGTATGGTTTACAGTGATTTTTCTCGTATTATAATTTTTATTAACTGACTTCAAAAAATCGTTAACTTTTAACTAAAAAGAGAAAAATAAACTTTTCTATCAAAAATTGAACCGACTTCAAAAGCTACTGCAAAGTGAAAAATAATTTTTTTACAGAATAGTATTAAAAAATTAAATTAAGAGCGTAGTATTTATCATGCGTATTATTATATTTATGTAGATTAAATTGATTTTTTGAAGTCGGTGCCAGCCAAGCCAAGTTCAAAATTAAAATTAATTATCCAATGCAAATCTTAAAATCATAAAGTTAATTTTTTAACTAAATATTAAATCGTAAAAAAACGCGTAGATACTTGGATGCGTGTCTATTGGAAAATTACATGTGACTTGGTTTGGCTGGCACCGACTTCAAAAAATCAAAATAATCTACATAAATATAATAATACGCATGATAAATACTACGCTCTTAATTTAATTTTTTAATACTATTCTGTAAAAAAATTATTTTTCACTTTGCAGTAGCTTTTGAAGTCGGTTCAATTTTTGGTAGAAAAGTTTATTAATACAGTATGCAATGGCGAAACCATTGTATTTGCTATTAAAAATAACAAAATTTTTGATACTTTTTTCATAACTTTTTTGAAATTTTTGCACCTTTTTTTGCAATTTTTTTTTTTTTTTTTTTTTTTTTTTACACTTTGTTTAACAAAAATTTTTCATTTTTTTAACATTATGATTTTTTTTTTTTTTTTTTACTTTTATAAAACTTATTTTGAAGAAAAATTTTTTTGTAAAAAATATTTTTGAAAAAAAATTTTTTTGAAAAAATAGTTTTTGAAGTTTTGTTTTTTGTAAAAAAAATTTTGTTGTAAATTTTTTTTTCAAAAACTTTATTGTGAGTTTTTTACTTTGCGATTTTTTGTTTTACATTTGTGTTTTTTCTTTTCACTTTTGTAATTTTTTATATTGTAAATATCTTTTGTTAGTATTTCTAGAAAACTGTGAAATTATTCTGTAAACTTGCATATTTTTTCATACATCTGCTTATTTTGTATGTTTTTATGCATTTTTTAAGTTGTGAAAGTGTTGTTTCACTTAAAATGTTATGTATTCTATTAATGTAATAGGTTTTAGAAAAATAAACACAACGATAAATGTATATAAAAGAATATTTAATGTGAGCATTTAAAAAATACATTGCAAAATAATATCTATACATTCACGCTGGTAAGAAGAATCACGGGTAACAAAATTTCTTTTCAGCTATGTGTATGTCTTCCAAGTTTTAAGTTTGAGATATTGTGGTAACTATAATGAAAATATGATGGATAAATAGTCTAAATATCCTCCTTTATTTCTAAATTCTTCAAACGTCTGACTAATTTTTGAATATCTTCACTAAGTTTACATATAACTGACGATGCTTTATATGATGATGTGCGCATTTTTGATTCACGTCTTCTTGAAAATAGCATTTGGTAATCTTCCCAAGTGAAAGGTTTTTCACCTGTATGGATTTTTCTATGTTCTGTTAAATTCCATTTACGTAAGAAGTGTTTGTAGCAAATAGAACACATCTGTAATAGAAATAAATGCAAACAATTAGGCTTCTCTTCAACAATATAGGCAAAAAGGCATTTGTTAAAGTGTAGGCAGTAAGACATATCATTTTATATTTACTCTTATTACGTTTCATATACGAATTCTAGTATTTCTCATATAAGTACTTACATATGCATTATTCATTAACGCTACTTGTGCTAGAGATGAATCATTCAGATCATTAATTACTGAAGTTTGCTGCTGTTTTGGTTCATCTTGTTGAAACATCTGTATAATGCAAGAAATATATATTTAGTAAAGGTTTAATGCATAAATAATCGCTTATTTATTTATTTTTATTAAATACATGAATATTTCAATCAAATTTCTGTACGTTTAATATAAATTATTTTTTTTTTCATTTATTCATATGATAGAAATTCCTCTGAGGAGTACATATCTGATAATTTTTAGAAAAAGTATAAAACACAAATCTTTGTATGATGACAAGCATTGTAGTAAAATTCACATAGTTTGGTTTCGAAAATAGGTTATTTGAAATATGAACTGTTAAAAATTAAAGATTGTATTCATACATACTATGTATAATCAAAAACTATAAAAATTTTATTAATATTTTAAACAACTAGATGGACGATAATTCGAAAGTGTACGATCGAACATATAATTTGATTAATACTATGGAAGATCTAACTCCAGATAAACCATGTATACTATGTACCATTGAAACTATAAACATAGTATTTATATTTTAAGAAATTTGGTGGATGTTAATTCAGAAAGCGCTGAAATGTAAGACTAAACATAATTTGATTAATAATATGAAAGGACTAACTCAAGACTATATTTATTTATTTATTCATTTATTACTGCTATTTATACAATACACTGCTAGTAATATACATTCCTATCAATTATAAAATCACGGTGACAAAATCTATGGTTGCCTAAAAAAAAATTTCTTACAACAATATGCATGATTCCCAAATTTTCTTTTTTGATTATCTTGTAATAAATTGAACTCTTTTGCAATTAGATTAAGTAACTATCCTAAATACATAAATTTCATAATTATATAATTTAATTCGACACTTAAAAAGAATACATATTTACATGTTGTAAAATGAATTTCTAGATTATGTGCCATACTTTGAAATATTCAGTTCTAAACATTCAATTTTTCGAAGTCTCCAATCTGATCCTTGACTGTTAAATTCTTCAAATGATTGGTTAATTTTTGAATATCCATCATTGGGACTAAGCAACCTTCTTCATTTTTCTCAGGATGAAAATTTAGAGTTTTAAACACTACGAAAGCTGGTACTTCATGTTTTATTCTTTTAAATTGTACAATGGGTAAAGGCATTTCACTGTTAACAGGAACAAGACGTTTTTTAGTATGGTGTGTACGTAAATGTTGATTTAAATTTAATTTATTACTAAATTTATGTTTACACTGATCACATGTATACTGTAGGTTTTGGTGCACTTTCAAATGACGGTTTAGTTTATTTTCATTTGAAAATGTTTCCTTGCATTCATTACAATTGAATTGAGGTCGATTGCGAATATGCATATGCTGATTTAATCTACAACGATAGCTGAAGATCTCACACTTTTCACATTTAAACAGTGGACGATGTTGGACTTGATGAACTTTTGAATGGTGATTCAGCTTATTTTCACTTGAAAACGATTTCCCACATTCATAACAATGTAATTTTGGTCTATTGTGAATATGCATATGCTGATTTTATCTATAACGATAGTTGAAGGATTTCTCACACTTTTCACGCTTAAACAGTGGACGATGTTGGACTTGATGAACTTTTAAATGGTGATTCAGCTTATTTTCACTTGAAAACGATTTCCCACATTCATAACAATGTAATTGTGGTCTATTGTGAATATGCATATGCTGCTTAATCTATAACGATAGCTAAAGGATTTCTCACACTTTTCACACTTAAACAGTGGGCGATGTTGGACTTGATGAATTTTTAAATGGTGATTCAGCTTATTTCCACTTGAAAAGGATTTCCCACATTCATAACAATTTAATTGTGGTCTATAGTGAATAATCTTGTGTTTATTTAATCTATAACGATAGTTGAAGGATTTCTCACACTTTTCACGCTTAAACAATTTTCTGTTTGGATGTGTTTTCATATGAGTAATTAGAGCACATTTCCTAGTAAAAGATAATTTGCTAATTTCACATATAGCAGGTGATAGAACATCATACATCATCATATGCTTTTTTAATTCGCGCTTTCTTGAAAACAGTTTTTCGCAGTCCTCATAAGTAAACGGTTTTTCATTTGTATGAATCTGTATATGTTCTTTTAAATTCCATTTAGATGAAAAGTTTTTATCACAAAAAGAGCAATTCTGTAAGGGAAATTAATGTAAACAGTTAGATATCACTCTAATATTAAAAATAAAAATACTTCTTATTAAATATAGGACAAAATATCTTAATGTAAATTTAATCTAATTATATATAGTGTATGGATTCTAGTATTTAACATATAAATAACTTACATATGTATTATTCTTTAACTTTGTGTGTGTTGAGGACGAATCAGTCGGATCATACATTTCGGAAATTTGCTGCCGTTTTTATTCCTCTTGCTGAAACATCTGTATAATAAAAGAAGTATATTTCTAATCATAATAAATGCTTAATATATATAAAAAAATTTATTCAGTTAATTTATTTTTATGGATACATATATATTGCAATGATATAATAAAACTTACTTTATTCGTTAACGAAGAAAACTTTTTTCATTTGTATTAAAATCTGGAAATTAATCAGAATTGTGTACCAATCACCTTCCCTCACAAGTTTAACAGAGGGAATGTAGAATGCTGTGCTGCTTTTCGAAATACCTTCCCACACAAGTCTAACTGCAGAAATGAGGAATGTTGCATTGGTATTCGAAAATTCATATTACTGTTAATCGTTTATGTCACGTGACAACTCGCGCATGCCTACAAATAAGTTTTATAATAAATTGCTAATTTGATTAATAATACGAAAAGGAATAAGTAGAATTAGACATGTATACTATCTAAACACTAAGCACAGTATTTATATTTTAAATAATTTGATGTTTGATAATATGGGAATTTCTAAAAGGTGAGGTGAAACATGTCAATTTGATTAAAAATGTGAATCGAATAACACAGAGAAGTTTTCACATGTCAAGTGTCTGAAGCAGTAAAAAGTGGCTTTTTCAGTTTCTAGAATAAAAAATAAATGTATACTATTGGTTGTAAGATGTCTATTGTAGTCAATACGTGAAAAATATAAATATGAACCCTTTGTAAAGACATATAAACTTTAAAAAAGTTTAAGTTTAATAATATATTGTAACAATATATGTAAACAAATGCATTTAAAAGTTGAAAATTTGTGTAAAAAATTGTCTTTTCTTGAAAATCGATATTCATTTTTGTTTAATTAATGATACTTATTACTTTTTTGTTGTTAAAACTAAAATATACCTTTAATTCTTCTGTTAAAATTGATATATCCGTGTTGGAGATGAGAAAAAATAGTGTAAAACTAATAAAATTTGTTTAAAGTCGTCTTTTTCCTCTTAAAATTATTATTAAATTATTGCAAAACTAATAAAATTTGTTTAAATTCGTCTTTTTCCTCTTAAAATTAATATTTTCTATTGTTTTGCTTAATTAATTATAATCACTAATGTGATAGTTGTTCATAACTATATTTAATGTTCATATAGTATGATGATTTTCCTCACTAAGGTAGACTAAATCCTTCATTTTTCTCTCTAGGTGATACTTTTTCTTAAAGATAAACATTTTCAGTTTGCTTGTGACGTCAGAACTCTATTGTTATTTTCCCCTACCTTGAATGCATGGGTGGAGGGGATGCGGAAAAAAGTTTCAATTTAAATATGACGTATGAAAAAACGCTCTGTAGATTCAAATGTGCGTGTGTGTTGAATATTTCTTTAAGTGATTAATTTATGTATTAAAATTATACTTAGTTGGTGTATAAAAGTTTGATGAAATTTCCATTTTTAGCAAAAGTTAAGTGTATTTTTAAGATGTTTAGTGTGATTTTATATTAAAAAAATATATATGTATGAAGAAATCGGTTAAAAATTTATATTTTTCATTGTTTTTTGCTTAATTAACAATGTTCATTAAGGGGATTGCTGTTCAAAAACTAAGATAGATGTTTAAGTTTCCTTTCTTATGTTGATATTATAGTTGAAAAATTCTAAAGAAATCGGTTAATTTTAATATTTTCCGTTGTTTTACTTAATTAAAAATGCTCATGAAGGAAATAATTGTTTAAAACTGGAATACATGCTTAAGTTTCTTTCTCTCAAATTTATATTCTGAAGTTTGAGTTGAAAAAATCGTAAGAAATCTAGTTTTTTCCAAAAAAAAACTTCATATTTTCCATTGTTTTTTACTTAATTAACGATACTCATTAAGGTTATACCTGTTGAAAAACTAGGATGCATGTTTAACTTTCAACTTTTAAGTCGATACATTGATCTTGTAATTGATAAAATCGTAAGAAATCAGTCTTTTTCTATAAAACTTGATATTTCCATTGTTTTTTACTTAATTGTCAATACTCATTAAGGTTATAGCTGTTGAAAAACTGGGATGTATGTTTAACTTTCAACTTTTAAGTCGATACACTTATCATGTAAGTGATAAAAATCTTAAGAAATCAAATAAAAATTTATATTTTTCACTGTTTTGCTTAATTAAAAATACTCATTAAGATGATAACCACTTAAAACTGAAATGTACGTTTAAGTTTTCTCGCTTAAGTTGATAAAAATCGTAAGAAATCAGTCTTTTTCTATAAAACTTGATATTTTCTATTGTTTTTACTTAATTAATGCTACTCTTTAAGATGTCTATCAAGCAAAATTCAAATAGATGCTTAACTTTCTTGTGTTAAATTGATAATCTCATCTTGTAATTGAAGAAATCTAAATAAAATGGTTAAAAGCTAAGATTTTCCAGTGTTTCGCTTAATTAATAATACTCATTAAAATTATGGTTGTTCAAAATTCAAATATACTTTTAATCTTCATCTTATAGTATGATTCCGCGCACTGGGTGAGCAGGGGGCACGGTGGGAGCAGGGGGCACCGCAGGGACGGTTGCTGCGTGCTGCGTAGGAGGCACGTTGCCCCCGTTCCTCCTGCTGTCCCCGTACTGTTTTTTTTTCTATTACTTTCAATTATATTCATATGACAATAGGCTAAGGAAGAATTCTTTGTAGATGTACCCTTTTTTGCATGGAAAAATTCTCATACTTACTAATACTTATTAATTTTTACTTAATTAATACTACTCATTAAGATGTCTATCAAGCAAAATTCTAATATATGTTTAACTTTCTTGTGTTAAATTGATAATCTCATCTTGTAGTTGAAGAAATCTAAATAAAAAGGTTAAAAACTAAGATTTTCCACTGTTTCGCTTAATTAATAATACTCATTAAAATTAGGGTTGTTCAAAATTCAAATATAAATTTAATCTTCATCTTATAGTATGATTCCGCGCACTGGGAGAGCAGGGGGCACGGTGGGAGCAGGGGCACCGCAGGCACGGTTGCTGCGTGCTGCGTAGGAGGCATGGTGCCCCTGTGCCTCCTTCTGTCCCCGTACTGTTTTTTCTACTACTTTCAATTACATTCATATGACAATAAGCTAAGGAAGAATTCTTTGTAGATGTACCCTTTTTTGCATGGCAAAATTCTCATAAAGTATTTAATCTAACATATTAAATATGTTTATCTTATGTAAAATATACGATTAACTTCTTATCATCCAATAAGCAAAAATACTTTCTCACTATTTTATGATTGATAATAATTTCTGTCGTATCTTTAGACAAAGCAACCCCAATAAATATTTAAAAATTTATCATTCGGGTTTAATAATTCTTTTTAATACCCGTTGATTAAATGCGTTAGATAATAAATTTCAACATTCTACGAGCAAATTACTTTAACATTTGTTTTTAGCTCACAGGCTATCATAGCCTAAGAGCTTATGTGCCCGTCCGTTCTGTATGTATGTTCGTACGTTCGTACATTTGTGCGTAACGCGATAACTCATGATAAAAATATCCGATTCACTTGAAATTTTGTATGTAGCTATATCCTGACAAGGGCTTCCCTGATTAGTTTTTGGAGTTCATTCGATATGTATAAGAGGGGAAACGGAAGCTGATGCCCCTCCCCTTAGTTGATGTAAATGGGATTTTCATGCAGAATTAAGTTTTCGTTCAAAATTTAGATTAGGATCATTCTGATGAGGCGATTCTGTGACTGTTATTAGGTGTTCATTGAATAAGTATAATTAGGGGGAACAGGGGTTGAAATATATGTCTAAAATAAAAAAATCGCAAACAGCGCAAAGAGAATCAAGCAAATAATAATAATTATTGTTATTAAGAAATGCCTAAACATAAATGAAATTATATAGTAAATGCATAATCATATACTAACACTACAATATGTAAATAGTTAGCAAAATATATTTCATAAAACAAAATTATACCCCATCACAAAACATGTGCTTATTAATAGTAAACCAGACCCGAAAAGTTTAATACTTTAAAACTGTACAAAAGAATCATTTCACGTAAATAATATGTTTTTTGGTACCTCTGACCCCTAAAACGTGTAAATCCGTCGAAAACTGGAAGCCGAAAATTTTCCCTAATCCAATACTTTCTTCTTGTAAAGATAGAAGAGAGTAAAAATATTGCTTGGATAGAAATTATCTATCTTAAAAAAGAAAAAAACATCTAATATACAGTGGCCATTTTCTCTTCATTAATCCTTTTCACTTTAGCGTCTCTTTAGTCCTTCGGGAGTTCAATTTTAGTATGAAATTGCAACATATCTTGCTTCTGTTTTTTAATGTCATAAACTGTCGACAACGATTCAATTCGGTAATTAGCACATAACGTCTTCTAAATTCCTACCTAATTTCCTTAGCAAGCGAGCTTTTTCTGAGATTTAGTAGCTTTATTTAGAAAATCCATTACTGGATTTACAAAAAGACTTCGTACTATCTTTAGGAAATAAAAAAAAAAAAAAAATCCAAAACTTGAGAAAAAAAATACATTTTTTCACTTTTCAATATTTTTTCTTCTGTAAGTTGCAAGTGTAAAAAAAAAAAGTAGGAAAATAATGATTTTAACGCCGCATTTTTTAAGCTGCCGGTTTTCTGAATGCCGGAACTTTTGAATCTGCGCTGCAAAAACTCAAAACACATAAATACATGTCGGAACACTTTTGTCTTCAAATTCACAACACTTTATTGTGTTGTGAAACGTCTTTTGGTTTGTGATTGTGTTCTTAATATATTGCAAAAGTGTTGCTTTCTAGAAATATATTCTTAATATGTTGCAAAAGTATTGCTGTCCAGAAATGTCTTCAAAAACTAGTGTTGTCAATTGTGTTCAAACAGTGTTGTGAATACTATTAATATTAATAATAAATTTACACGTGAAAAATTATTAAAATAACATATACATATACATATATATATATATATATGTATGTACGTGCATTTGTTTGTAACAACATTTCAAAAAGAACAAGCATGGGGGAGAAGCATGCAATTGAAAATTAAAATATGCTTTCATGTTTTCCGTTCTTATTTTAATTGAAAGAAAAATATTTAAAATTATTTGAATTAAAATTCTCTATTCATGGCAGTTAAATTTAAAAATGAAACCTTTTTCCAAACTTCAGAACTTCCGAAGAAAGAATATTTTGCTTATTAAACATTGAAACAATGTAACTACATCGTAAAACTCAACATTCTATTAAAGTTTTTAAATTTTACAATGTTTTATTTTGCATAACGCTTATTAATCTTAAAACCAAAAGAAATTTTTGCGTCCTAGTTGCAATTTTTGTTGAACTTGTAATTTACACAAAAATATTTTTAAAGATATTTTTAATAAAAAAGAATTTGCTTTTATCAGCACTTTTAATACTAACATTTTAAGAAAAAATTATTGTTGTATTCATAACACGTGTCTTTAATATTTTCTTTTTTTTTCAAATTCTCAATAAAAAGCTAATTATAAACTACGTTTTGAAATGTGTAAAGTTTTATTTTCACATTTTGTTTGTTGCTAAGTAATTTCATTCCTTTTAGATGAGTTCGTGTAAACATGTAGTAATTATGTAAACGAGATGAAACCCATCGAAAGTAAATGTTTGGAAAGAGCTGTTTCATTGATTTATAATAAACCCACAAAATTAGCTACTGTAAAACATGCATCTCAGATTCGTCAGTCTAACTCTCAAACAAATATTATTTTAAGCTAAACAAATAAAAAGAAAAACTAGTCGTTGGGGGCCACCGTAATACTTACCCATCATGGATATATATATGAAAATAAAACATGTGAAAACTATTTATACAATGCATTGCAATTCATAAACAAAATTTAAATGTTGTTAATATACATAGTAATGCTATATTAAAGAACTGCTGATGCACCAATTTCGACAAATTATATAAAACGCCAAACTACTCAAGTAGTACCGAACTGCGTAAAAGAAACATCCTTATAACTCCAAAAATAATAATTCTATTAACTAACAATTAACTGCGTCGGATTAAGCGTCTCATTTCCAATTAAAATATACTTCTGAATTGAAATTTGAATGAAATACAGGGTCATGAAAAATCGAAGAATGTGAAAAACAGCATTACAAATATCTCGGCAACTAATAATCCGATCGATTTCGTTTTATATGCAAAATGTGTGTTATTTTATTGCCTTTTACGTCCATTCCTTAGAACAAAAAAGTTCGAAAACTTTTATATACCTTTCATCAGAACGAATTTTTTGCGAGTCCGAAAAAAATAGTTCCGGATAATCGAGGTTGCTGATATTCAATAGGCTTCGTCCCATTCTTACATACTAACTACATACAAAATTTCAAGCCTCTATCTCAATTTGTTCGAGAGATAGAGCGTTTACAGACAGACAGACTGACTGACAGACAGACAGACAGACAGACAGACGGACGGACGGCAATTTTTTTTTTAAATATGTTTTTCGGAATCTCCACTATCTAAAATGTGTAAATCCGTCAAAAAAATTTTTTTCAATTTTCAAAACGATTGCAAGACTTACCCTATACTACGTATGATGGGTAAGTAAAAATTCTATAAAACTCAGTTGTCCAAATTTTTTTAAATTAAAATTTAATCGCATATGTAATCAGTAGAGTATAACAAAGGTCAGTTATTATGATGTTAAGTGTGATAGTTACCTTATCACTTGAGGCTCTTATGTTTGGTATAAAGCGAATGAAAAAAAAAAATATTTCTGATGGACATGATCATAGAATTCCCATCTGAAGTCTAAACCCGTCATTATTTTCATCGTCTCAAAGTTTACATACGCACTTCTCATAGTATTTTAATTTGATCATTTTAAAACCACTTGCTTTTTTTACATAAAAAAAATATTTGTATCCGCTAAAAGCATTCCATTTTTACAGATCCATTCTTGAACAACATTTATAGAAAAGTATGCATATGACGTCATTAACAATCGACAAAACAAATCAGAATATCTGTTGATTCACAAATCTTCACTTCTTTATTTATAATAGCTCCATATTTTATCAGAAATCATTTATTTATATACTTTTTTTATATTGAAAAATTTCATTACATACACAACATTTCATTAGATAAAATTGCTCTCGTTTTGCTTTCCGATACGAACTGAGTAAATGCGGCGAAGTCAATCGAATATTATTTAAAATACATTTTTGCAGAGATAATGTGTTGTATCATTTGTAAATTAAGTTTGCAATAAACTAAAGAAAATTAATTGATGAAAAAAAAAGCAATAACACGAAAATTCATCGGATTTTATATCAGACGATTTCTTTTGACATAATATTTTTATTTCAGTTTTTATCAATTTTAAGAGAAAATGGCGTATTTCTGTTGCCACAATTACAAATTTCGTACTAAAAACTATAAAAAAAATTAATAACTCAAAGATAAATTGAGATACAGCTTTCAAATAAATTGCATTTAAAAGTACATTTTTTTTTCTCAATACGACGGTGTAAAAATCGAAAATGTGCGATATTTAGAAGTATAAAATTTGTTGTACCGAAAATTGCAAAACCGAATTGCAAACGAAAGTGTAGCCATTCACAAAAGACGTATGCTTTACGCACAGATATGTTTGGCCTTTATAATATAGATGCGTAGCACATAGTCGTCATTTAGTCCGTCTGTCCGCATATAACAGATCAAAAACTACACAACCGCATTGTTTGAAATTTAAAATGCATAATTGTTGCATAATTTTGTTCGGTCATTTAAAATTTTATGAAAATCTGATGCATAGTTAAATTACAGACAATCAAAAGTATTTCATTACATTACGGCCAATGAGCAAAATAGTTTTAAGTGCATTTTAAGGATGTTACACACTTTGGAATATAAATAGGATGAGCGAAGCGAATCCTCTACTAGGCAACTCAAATAACATTTTGTCGTACACTTTACAAAAAAAACTATACAGTATTTTGACTCTAAATTAAACACAAATATAAATTATGATCTGTAGATTTGCAGAATATTATTTTTTTTTTTTTTACAGAAATACTTTTCAAAAAATTATTATTTTAATTAATTTATTTTACATGTTTTTCCATTACGAACGCATTTTTTCAAATAAGAAGTGAAACACGTACGTTTTCAGAAGAAAACTTAAATCATGGGGTCAGTAATTATAGCTAGAATCATCATTAAATAAATAAATAAATAAAATATATTTTCATTATTCTGATAAAATATCTCAAAAACTGCTTTCAGATTTTCAAACTATGCTCATTCCTTTTAACTATGTATAGTTTCACGATTTTTTTTATAAAATTTATAAAATACTTTTTTTTAGAAAAATTACAGCATATTTTTAATTAATTAAAATTTGCGAAAATTCTCTTATTAGCATTCAATTATAAAAGTAATTTTCTGTGTTAGGAATTCAAATACACAATTTATTCTTATTTTTTGAAATCATTTAAGCAGACGATATTTATGAATTTTAAAAGAATTACATTATGTTTTTGTGAAGTGGCAATAAAAGAATTGTAAACAAATAAAATTGATTAATATTTTGTGTAATTCTACTTCGAAAATATTTTTATTTATACCAGTCTTATTACATATAAACAATCTGAGGAAATTCTTAGTTATTTGGTTGAAATACATTTTAAAATTAAAATGCGCCGAAACATAAAATTACATTTTTGCTTAATAAAGATGCAAAAGTAATTTAAAAAATATATTATTACTTTGAAATATTTATCTTATAGAATAATTCTTCGCGAATCCAAACAAAGCATGGCTTTTGCTAGTAAAATTGATATGCATCTATGGAATATATACTAAAATATACATTCTATATAATCTGCAGTGCAAAGAATATTTGTTATTAATTTACAGATCCACGCAAAAGTATTCCATTGCATAATGATATCGGGGAAACATTGTTTGGGGCATGTTTTAATTATATTAAACTATTTCACTTTTTGTGAAATTGGGGGGGGGGGGGTTTATATATTACTGGGGTTTAATACAAGTCACTTTTTGTATAAACACAAACAATTTCGACCACTATACTGTATAAAAAGTACTGTATTCTGTAACAGCAAGATCTGGATATTTTTAAAACTTCGTTTTAGTACGAACGCACTTCATTTGCTAAATTTGATGTGCAATTTTAAACTTGTTTAGATATTATGTTATATTTCAAAAAATGCTTTAAAACCGTTTAGAGGTCCTCCATTAATCAGGTACAGAGATGGAAGGGGCGGGACTCAACATGGTATGACAGCAGGGCTTAATTTCTAACAAAAAAAAGTACAGGATCTCTAATATTTTGTAGTATAGTAACTACAGAAGCATATTTCTCCATCTTTTTGCCGTAGACCTTTTGCATTTCATACTTTATTTGCAGAGCTGTAAAAAAAAACGGCTCTAATTGGACTTAAAAAAAATAATTAAATATTTCAAAAATTACAAATTTAGACCTAATTCATAGATTGTTAGTATGTATAATAATCTTTGTTACCAATCATAAAAATCTTTCTGAAAGATCAGATTTAAAGTTATTACATATTTTGATCATTTAAAACAAAAAAACGGCCTCTATTGGACTATTTTTTTAATAGAAAAAAAAAACAATTATACTGCCAAGCTATTTATAAATTATTATACTTGCAAAAAATTCTTTAATAAATATCAAAGGAAACATAATGCGACATAGTTCAAAGAAATTAGTAAAATAATTAAAAAAATTACAAATTCACACTCAATCTAGACATTATTTGGGTTTTGGATCATAATTCTCATTAAGAATTATTTTATTCAGATTTTAAAATTGTATATATTTCACCCATTTTTTGTTGCCGAGGGAAAGGGGTGAATTCAAAGAAAAAATCCATTTACATATACCAGCAAATTTATTAATAAATAATCAACTGAAAAAAAATGTGTCATAGTTTAAGGAAAAAGAAATGTGTTTTAAAATTATAAGGGGAAAAAATATAATTTTAAAGTGTAAATATATTGTAAATTAGTCGAAGTAAAATATTTCTTTTAAATTGATTTCTTCATTAATCAAAATAAAAGCATTCACTTTTCATAAATCAATTATTTAATTTGTAATGTTAAAATGTTCAAACATTCATTGTGTACATACACAAATAAAGTTGTAATTAAGAGAAACATGATAAAAAAAACTGATTTTTTTTTTTTTTTAAATACTGATTTTTAAAATAAGTCAAAAGAATACAGTCCCTTCTTTGGCCTGGCTAAAATCTGGCAGTCCTCATTATTTGCAAAAAACAAGGTATAAATATATATAGATGGGGGGGGGGGAGCCACATTTGAACAAGCTATTTCCTTTCTTTAAAATTAATGTTTGTCTGCACTTATACTTGAATTTTAATTATGTTTATATATATTAACCAATTTTACTATAATTATCAGCTGTCAATCCAGGTTTTATTTTTTGGTACCCATTTTCATGAATAACATGTATAAAACTATCAGATTAACAAAAGTCAGTATATTTTATATTCAATGATAGAAATGTTGTATTGAATTAAATTAAACCCAGCAATCTGATATACTAAAATTAAAAAAATAATAATAAATAAATAAATAAAAACTTGAAAAGGGGCTTATAAACGGCCTTAATTCTTACCTGGACAGACATACACCCATGAACATAGATTTTTTAAATTCTGGCGGTATTCAGCTTTTTGTCACCGTCGTTCGGAAACCATTGAGTCAATACTTGGGGAAGGATACTAGATGCTCTTAGATATGCAATACGTTACTACGCTAATACGTCACAAACGTTGTTTTGGGAGGCAATAACGCGAAGTTTTAAGAAATGGGAGGAAAATGAAAACATAATTTAGGCTTCGGCTTTTCGGAAGCGCTGTTCCGAGGGCTCCGCAGCGCAATATTTATGAGCTCCGGTGAATTCTGAAAATATTTAAATATCCACCAAAAACAAAAAGTACCGGAGCTGAGCTCCGGTGAGCTCCGGCGCAAATTAAGCACTGTATGGCAGAGGAAAGAGTGTGGGTTATCATATCGTGATATCATATTAAAAATATGGAAACAATCAGTTAAGCAGTATTTGCAAAAAATAATAATAAATTTCTTAATAAAATAAATGTTTTAACCCTTTGAGGGCCAAGTTTCTTTTTACCTGACTTTTTACCGGAAAGATTGAAAAATTTTGCTTTGACCATTTTGCCGACAAAGTTAACTAGTTGCATGTGCTAATCCAAAACTTTCTTCTATCTCAAAGGTACATTTTAATATTTGAAAAAAAGTTACTCATTTTAATTCTTTAATAATTTTAATGCTTCAATACTATACCAACTTAGAGTTTTCATCTTAAATTTCTGCTTCAGTCAATGAATCGGAATAAAAACGAGTTCCGTCTCTCACGAGCCGATGGACAATAAAATGATAGGCAGATTTTTTTTCGAATTCAGGGAGGACCTACTTACCATACCAAAAAACAATCATACACCAAAAATTTTAGTTCAGTTCTTACTTCAAACACTTTTAGGTGGTGCAATATTGAAAATGGCATAAAAATCACTATTGTAGCGCCCCCTTCCGGTGGATTTCTTTTTACACTCAGGGGAGACCAATTAGCCATAACCAAACACATACATAAAAAATTTGGTTCAATTCTATGCATAACTTCATACACTTTTAGGTGGTACAATATTGAAAATGACACAGAAATTGCTATTGCAGCGCCCCCTTCCAGCGTATATATTTCAAATTCAGGGAGGACCAACTAGCCATCGCCATACACATAGACAAAAAATTTGATTCAGTTTAATACATAACTTCATACACTTTTAATCGGTGCAATATTGAAAATGCCACAAAAATCGCGATTGCAGCGCCCCCTTCTGGCGGATATTTTTCAAATTCAGGGAGGACCAACTAGCCATAGTCATACACTTACACAAAAAATTTGGTTCAATTCGATGCATAACTTCATACACTTTTGCTCGGTACAATATTGAAAATGGCACAAAAATTTGCGATTGCGGCACCCCCTTCCGGCGGAATACTTCAAAATTGAAGGAGGACCTGCTTGCCACAGCCAAAAATATTAATAAAAAATTGGTTCAATTCTATCCATTTCTTCTTACACTTTTTGATATTAGAATGGCAACATACGGACACACAGACACACAGACACACGGACAGACAGATATTTTGTAAAAACATGTTTTTTGGAATCTCTGACCTCTGAAACATGTAAATCCGTCGAAAACTGGAATTTGAAAACAATCCGATCTCAATACTTTCTTCTATTGAGGATAGAAGATAGAATTTCCTTAATAGTTTCTGATGAAAATCTGGTTTAAATTAAGTGGGATAAAGTATTCCACTGACTCACAAGGAATTAATGCAAAAAAATAAATAAATAAATAAAATAAAAAATTAATAAATAAATAAATAAATAAATAAATAAAATAAATTATTGGGTTATTTTCCCCTTATTCTGTGAAATGTACACGGGGTTTAAATGTTTGATGAACATGATTTTGATTCATCATTTTATGGTGTTATTCAGTATTGTAGATTTTTAGCAATAAATAGAATGTTTTTTAATAAAAACTAGTTATCATGACAAAAACTTATAAAGTAAACTATAAATTATGAAAATAAATTATCAATATTTTTCCTACCTTTATTTGTACGGCAAATTGAATGTTAAACCTACGAGTAAATCACTAGTTTTCACTTTCTTCTATCTTTACAAGAAAGTATTGGATTCATAAAAATTTTCGACTTCCGGTTTTCGACGGATTTATACGTTTTAGAAGGTCCTGAACACGTTTTGACTATTTTTTGAAAATGTCTGTCTGTGAGTCTGTATGTCTGTATGTGGCAAGAAATTTGTGGGTGCTCTATCTCATGAACTAATGCTCGAAATTTAATAAAATTTTATATTCAGTTAGACCTTGATATGAATTAGTGCCTATTGGTTTATGGTGAAAATAGGTCTGCAGGTGGCGCTGCTATACTACGTTTTTCAAGATTGCTGTATCTCAAGAACTAATGCATAGAATTTCACCAAACTTCGGATTCTGTGACCCTTTGATATACATAGCCACTGATAAGGTTTTGGTGTGAACTGCCCTATAGGTGGCGCTGCTATGCTACATTTTGCACGATTTTTGCGATAGCTATATCTGAAGAATTAATGCAGAGAACTTCATCAAATTTTAGATTCTGTTACACTAGAATATATAACATAATTAGACGCTGATTACATTTTGGTATTAACCTTGAAACAGGTGGTGTAGCTATGCTGCATTTTGCGCGATTTTTCCGATAGCTATATCTCAACAACCAACGCACAGAATTTCATCAAACTTCAGATTTTGTTACAAAATGACATATAACATAATTACACGATGATTACGTTTTGTTATAAATCCTTCAACTGATGGTGCTGCTGTGCTATATTTTACACGGTTTTTTTAAAACTAGCTAAATCTAAAGAACTAATGCACAGAATTTCATCAAACTTCAGATTCTTTTACATCATAACATAATTAGACGCTTTTTTACTTTTTGGCATAAATTGTCCAAGATATGGTGTTGCTGTGCTACATTTTGCAAATTTTTTGTTATAACTATATCTCAAGAACTAACGGACGAAATTCCATCAAATTTCAGATTCTGTTAGGTCTGGACATAAATAGATACTTATTAGGTTTTAGTATAAATTACCCAACATGAGGCACTACTAAGCTCATTTTCTCAGAATATTAATTAAATTTTGCGTTTTAGGCTTTTCAGTTACCAGAATCTCATTAGGCTAGGTCAAATGTTCAAGGAAATCCGATAGTGGGTAACTTTGGGGTCACCACTTTTTTTTTTTTTAATATTAAAATGTACTTATGAGATAGAAGAAAGTTTTGGGATTGACACATCCAACTAGTTGACTTATGCACCACTTCATATCCAGCAGACATAGGTCATTAGATTCCCCTATTGTTACTCTCCCAAAAAAATAATTTTTTTTTTCTGTGCTCAATACCTAGAATTTTTATGCTGTCGGTTCTTGGACTAAAAGAACTCCAAAAAAAGTTTTAGTAAACAAAATTTAGTTTTGTACTTTAATTTTTCGAAATGTTCAATAAAAAGATTACATAAATTCTGGGTAACGTTTATACGCATTTTCTCTGTTTCCATATCCCACATTATTATTTTAAGATTATTGTTGAACTAGAGTCATATAAGAGAGAAAATGATCCTAAATTATTATATGGCTATCAAAATTAAGAATAATAACGATAAAAGTAATAAAAAATGAATTTTTAACCTAGTTCAAAGTTTCCCATTCATTTGGGGTAACTTTGCACCATATAATAAATACCATCTGAAATTAATGATCATAAAACAAAGTATTATAGTTCGACCAACTTTCAACACAAAAAAGTTTGCAGACAGGGTCGGACTGGCCCGCCGGCCTATCGGCCCGAGGGCCGGTGCGCCCTCATCCGGGAGAAACTTTGCGCCCCTAAGTGCTTAAGCCATTTAAATATATTTTTTCTCGTAGTACCATGCATTTTTGACTAATGTACTAATTTTCGAGAATTCGTTTAGGGAATAATCCTCAGTCAACAGACAGACATCACAAGAAGTATTTTTTAAGTAAGAAAGAGATTAAAGATATATCTAAACAATTTTAGGATCGGAAACAGGGACATACGAAGAGAAAACTGCGCCCGGGGCAAAGTTTCAATTTGATCCCCCCCCCCCCCAACTTTTTCTTATATAAGGCCGAAAATGACATTCGTAGTATAAATTTGGCGCCCCGTAAATTTTTCTGCCCGGGCCGACCGCCCCCTTTCACAAGACGCTGATCAGAAAGCAAAGTAAGCATCTTTACATACGATCGAGAGAGAACACGTGCACTTAGGGAGAGCAGTGGCCACGGTGCCCTGGGCTGCAATTTTTTATAATAGCTTCTTTGATTGACATCTTTTAAATTTTCCCCAAATATTTTGCATATTTTCAGTCTTTAACCTTTTACTATTATGTCCCTCCTTGATCCTTTAAAGCCGGACATGAATGCACTATAATTAAAACCGTGTTTTATGAAAATAATTTGTGAAAAGGAATATATAAATATCAGAAGGCAAAAAACATTTTCTCGGGATTCTGTTGTTAGTTGAAAAACACGATTTTTTTTTTTGCAAGGAATGCACACTTAATGACATTTTTGGATTACAATCCTTCAAGCTGTGAAATTCAACTGCCATCATTTTTTATTCACAAAATTATAACATAATTTTCAGTTAGTGATCGTTACTTTATTTAATGACATTTTCGAAGTAAAACGAAATTTTAGTATGTATTTTACATTAAAAAATGTTTAATTTAATCATGGATAAATCTATTATTAAATAAAACAATAATATTGAGTAATTCTAATATTTTTTACTAAAAAATAATAATAATAATAATAATAATAATAATAATAATAAAACGATAATATTGAGTAACTCTAATATTTTTTACTAAAAAAAAAAAAAAAAAAAAAAAAATCTCTGGTCACAAAATCTTTTAACTTTGAGGAATAAAATCCCTGATGTATTCCTCTCGACTGTCGAAATTTAAAATTTTCCCTTGATCTCTAGTTATAAGAATTTTGCAAATCATGGGAAGAGAATGCTAAGAAAAGTAAATTTAATTAATTATTTTAGTGAAAATAGGCTAATAAAGCGGAATTTGTGAAGCATTTTTTGAAGAAATCTTGTAACAGTCGAGTATACATTTAGCATTTTATGGATAAATAAAATAATTGTTTAAGGATACAAAATGCCTCTTTTTACAAGATATCTGACTCGCAAAAGTAATTGCTGTCAAATTGTAGCAGAAGTTAAATTTATGTCATTTTTAATTAACTTATAACTAATTCTTATTACTTTAAAGTAATATACTTAAAAAAAAAGACTGAAGCTCTTCGCAGCACGGCAGCAACTCTATTTGGCAACCAGAGAAAAAAAAAAATCTTCTTGGTTTTTCTATAAACTTTCAGTGCATCAACGGTGATAAATGGAATGAAATTGGTTACAGACAGGATATACTGTCAGTTATTGTTGTGTATATGTTATGCTTTAAAAAAACATCTATATTTAAAAAAATGTACCAACTTTGAATTTTCAGACTATAACACCATTTTTTAAATATTTTTGTGGAGTTTCTTAGATTCAAACGGCCAGGAAATGGCATTGTTTATTCATGTTATTTTAAATCTTGATGGAGTTGGAAGAGTATGGATTTGAGGATGATAAAGTTAAACCCATCTAAAAAACATTGATTTATGTCTCATTAAAAGTCATCTGATTCTACATTGAATACTTGAATACACCTAAAAAATTTTTGAATAGAGAAAAAAGCTCGTAAAGCTTTTTTCTCTATTCAAAAATTTTTTTTAGATCTTAAAACTATTAATAATTTTTTTGTAGGATCTTCTTCAATGAAAAATAAATGTATTTTAAATTTCAAATTATCATATAATTTTACTGGTGAATAATTGAATTTTTTTCGACAATTTTTCTTCAATATTTTCATTTTATTTTTTGAAATTTATTGATAAACTCTTAACAGTGTTTGTTTTATAATTGTATTTAGTTTTAAGAAATTTATCTAAACTATATCCTTTTCTTGGCTGGCAAGGATTCAAATAAGATTTCAAAAATGGAAAATTAAAAATTTCAAAAATCAATTTTCGTGCATTTATTAAAACATAGACAAGAAAAAGAAAATTCATAAATCAAAAGAGAAAGAAAATTTATAAATCGAATTTAATAGTCGTATAACAATCATTTGGTACCTATGTCTTTTTATATGATAATTTGCAGAATAATTGGAAGGGGGAGATAAATGTTCTAATTGCTGGAACATTTAGATATTATATGATTTATTTTAAAAAATTGCTTAAGATTCTGTAGATTTTATGGAACTTTAAATATGCGCGGGGTATGAAGCAAAGCTATAATTTTAAGCTATTTATTGTTGCTGCGCCAGTGTGTTAAATCTTGTTAAACTAAATACAATACCAGCAAATAAAATTGATGTGAGTTTGTTGTTTAGTTTTGCGCCCTCTGAACATCCAAGGTCTGCGCCCTTTTCCCTGATCCAGTCCGACCCTGTTTGCAGATATGTAAAGACTTCTGTTTTACATTTCCGAACCTCACAAGATTTGCATAATTTATGATATTACAACAAATATTATGCATAAGAAAAAAGAAGAATACAAGCATCAATATTTAGAAATAAAAAAGAACGGTTTATTGTTCATATAAAGCATAAAAATGCAGTGAATAACATTTTTCAATATTTTAACTTTAATAAAATATCCATATTTACAGTAACACATAAAAGCACTAATATTATTCAAACAAGGATAAAAAAAAATGTCAAATGTACGAAATGTCAAATTTCAATAGCTCCGCCCCGAATAATGCCTCTAAATGAATTTTATGTATTTTACACTTATTTGTAAAAATATTTACTTGCCATTATATCTAATGCAGATTTTCGGCATAAAATATGCGGGGAAATATGGGGAATTTTTGACAATAGCACCTATAATCAATAAAAACATCAGTATACACTGAAAATGGTGTAAAATAGCAGTGCCTTCTCATTTTCCATTTTATTAACTATTAATGAATAAAAAGGACAAATAAATGCAAGTTTTGGTGTAGTTTTGATTTTTGGTTCCTTTTATGTTTTTTGGGTCGCTGAACACGAATCTGGCACTATCCAACAAACTTTCTCCCCGGAAACACGTTTTTTTTTTGGCAAAAAACATGCAAAAAACGTGGCTTTTTTTTTCGTTTTTTCTAAATAACTTCAAAATTATGCATTTTACATAAAAGTCATCCATACATAAATTAAAGAGCACAAAATTTCCTACATTTTATGTATTAAAAGTTTTTTTCTCTGATCAATAGTTTAGCCAATCTGATCAATAGTTCTGATCAATAGTGAGAGAGCCGCAAAAATGGGTGTGAAATGCAAAAAATTCTGAAAACCGTGAATTACAGTAGCAGGGGTCGCACTCAGTAGGGAAATTTTTATTGTTCCTACCACTATTTTGATAATAATTTTTTATTGTAATATTCTATAGCATATTTTAAGTAAAATGTTCATGAAGATTACTGATTAATAATTCTGGTAAGAAAATAAAATTTTCCCTATAGAATGCGACACCTGCAGTAGTTACGTAGATGAAACATGAAAAAGAACCATTTTACGCAAATTTTCCCTACTTAATGATACTAAATAAATTACTATTGACTATATTTTATTAATCTGATGTTCATTGTTTCTTTCATAACTAAAAAATAAATAAAAATGAGCATATCTGTGATGAAAATCTTTGCTATTACAAAAAAATAAAAGTAATAATTTCTTAATTTGACTTTTAAATAATGTAAATAAAATAATTAAAACAGACTTTAACATATAAAAGCTGACACGGATTCCAGTTCTTAACGTTCTCGAAGTTGAAAATGTGGGTGTGAAAATAAAAAAAATAAAAATCTGGAAAATAGGAATTATGGCACTGTACATTAGATTTAACATGAAAACTGACAATTTTCCGCAAAGATTGACTTTAAATTATTCTGATGATATTATGATCGACTATATTTTACAATGAAGTTCCTAACAATAAAAACGAGGACTCATTATGAATTATTATTTAATTATAAATAATTATGTACATTAATAAGTACATTTACTTAAAAAAACAAAGTACTATTTCCACTTTATTTATTATTTGAGGGTCCCTGCTTTTCACCGGCATCTACAAAATAGAAAATAGACGAATGAAATTAGTGGGTGTTTTTATAACTATCAATATCATAAATATATTTTTTTAATAGTAAATATTTGATACCTTGCGGCATGACTATTTCCCTTTCCATTAGGTCCTCTGATTCATTGTGTGGGCAATCCATTTCCAGATCGGCTTCAAAGTCTTACTCATCTTCTTCGTCTTGACACACAACTGCGATGTTATTGCAGTTTCCCGAAGGAAATCTTCTATTTCATATCTTCGCAAATAACTTTTGCTACTGCTTCAACCACTCGCAGCCTCTCATCTCGATCAGATTTACATGTTTGCTGATACCAGGCATTAGTCAGTATCTTCCCTCCTATATTCTTGAAACACACAATGGACTTTTTTTTCTGATTCTTTGTGATCAGTATTCGTCTCCATATCTCTCAATGAGGTTAAACTTTACAGTTCTCATATCAGGTTGATAACTCCCTATAACCTGTTTCATTAGCTCTTCCATGGAAAATTGACACTCGTCTTCATGAGTTTAAGGTAATCGTATATACTTTGCATTGCTCTGTCGATTGCCTCGGCAAATGGACCACGTTTCTTCTGTTCTTAGATCTTCGGCCTCCCATTAATATATTTAAAACATTTGATGTGGTATTGAACATCTGCTGCGATCAAATAATCCATTGGCTCGATGCGCTGAATTATAGCTTGCCCATAATCATCATTGCCAGCTCTTCCTGCTTTCAGAATTGTACTTTTGAATCCCATGTGTCGCACACTGTATACAGTATTGCGTTCGCTTGGTGGATTTTTCACTTGTGTTTCAATAAACTCTTCCGAAATGCACAGTCCGCATATAAAACAATTAGTTCGAAAATTAAACTGAGGAGTTGATGATCTTAAAATTTGAGAAGTGCAGCACTTTGTCCCTCAATCTTCTTCACATAAGCAGTAATCATCGGTTCATTTACCTATACTTTTCTACACTTAACATGCACATCTACTGAGGTTTTCCCCTTTAGGAAAACTGCCTTTCCATCCTTTCTTTCTGTACTTGCTTTGATTAACGCTGCAATACCTCGACTAGACTAACTTCCATTGACGGCTCCTCTTCTAAAGGAGAGTCAAAAATAAAACACAGCGACATCGCGCAAAATCCTTTTAGATGTTCACTATATTCACAAAGACACAAACAGTGAATTACTAAATTATAAGTAAGCAGTTACATATGGAAACTGAGAGGAATGTCTCCTTCTGATAAGTTAGTGATCTGTGCGATGCATATTTCTAACAGAGGCGAGAATAGGATAGGGGGTGGGGTAGTATTCCTCTGAACGTGGACATGGGATGCAGAGGTGGGCGCTTGACCAACGTTATTTCACACTTGCACCCGTTCAATCAAGCGGAAAAGTGCAGATGGGATCAGTTAAAGCCTGTTTTAGTTATTTTATTTACATTATTTAAAAGTCAAATGAAGAAATTATTACTATTATTATTTTGTAATAGCAAATGAAGATTTTGATCACAGATATGCTCATTTTTATTTATTTTTTTGTTATGAAAGAAACAATGATCATCAGATTAATAAAATATAGTCAATAATAATATATTTAGTATTATTAAGTGGGAAAAATTTGCGTAAAATGGTTGTTTTTCATGTTTCATTGACGTACGGTTCTGTGATTCACGTTTCTCAGAATTTTTTGCTTTTCACACCCATTTTTGCGGCTCTTTCACGGCTAAACTATTAATCAGAGAAAAAAAACTTTTAATATATAAAATGTAGGAAATTTTGTGCTCTTTAATTTATGTATGGAAGACTTTTATGTAAAATGCATAATTTTGAAGTTATTTAGAAAAAAAGGAAAAAAAGACACGTTTTTTGCGAAAAACGTGTTTTCGGGGAGAAATTATTATTACTATCATTATTATTATTTTGAGCTGGACTATAAATAAAGAAAATGTGAGACATGAAGATTGAAATCACTGATATTCTCTGTTTGTTTACGGGAATTCATATTTGAGATGAAAAAATAGATTAAATATCCTTCTATAGTAAAAGAAAACTAGCTTTAAACAAATCTCCAGGAATGACTCCTGGAATGATGCTGATGTGTAAGGTTTCCGGAAATAACGTTTCCGGGTGGACCACACCTTCCATGAGTCGAATAGACCAATCAGGAAAGGGCTCCGTCTATGCTTCGACCAATGAGGAGAGGGGTTGCTCCTTTCAGTACTATCGTGCAGGTCCGGGTGGACCACACCTTCCATGAGTCAAATACACCAATCAGGAAAGGGCTCCGTCTATGCTTCGACCAATGAGGAGAGAGATTGTTCCTTTCAGTACTATCGTGCATAGAAACGATCCATGTGCATTGATACGAATTATATATATCTTCTAAAGATAATTCTATTGTATAATTCTAAAAGTATATTGTGCTGTATGTAAATATACAGGGTTTCCGAAAAGTCTGGAAACGGCCGAATAACTCGAGAAATACATATGATATTGAAAAACGTAAATAAGCGTGTTAAATATTCTTAAATAAGCTACTCAGTGATACCAAATTTGACTTTCACAACCGACCCCCTGGGGGTCAGAGGGGGTCCATCTTTGAAATCTTAAATTATAACCCCCATTTTTTTATTGCAGATTCGGATTCTACGGACAAAAATACGTAACTTTTGTGTTTGATGTTTATTTCGAATCCTCGTTTATCACGGTGTAATCGAGCATATTAAATCGATACATATTTCGGCTTTTCCAACGGGATTTTCCCTAATCGAAACTAATTAGGGAGAATTTTTGACATCAAATTCCTCGTCTTTTGCAGGAATAGCGTTTCCTGAAAATCACCCGGGCCGATTATTTCCATAGTGCTACACAGTTAAAAATTTGACCCATTTGCTGTAGCGTCACTCCACAGCTTTTATAGAATATCTCTTTCATGACCAATGAGAATGTTCCATAACACAGTGAAGTAACCGTTTTCTATAAAAGCAGTGGAGTGACACTGTAGCAAATGAGTCAAATTTTTTACAGTGCAATTGGTTTTTTTATATTTTACTCCAGAAAAATTCATTGAAATATATTAATTTAGTTTTCTATTTGGATTTTTATTTTATCCAGTAAATGGTTTCTAAAATACGACCTACTTGTTTTGATGTTTAAATGTGTAAATAAGAGCCTCCCCTCCCGAATAGAAAAAGTATATCTTCAGTTTTTGGGGGCGGGTATGTAAATATTTTGCGTTTCGATAAGTTCTGCTTTTTTTTTTAGCCTCCGAGGCTATTTCTTTCAGACAAGCTAAAAATGTCGTGTCATCAGCCCTGAATTTTCTAGTCAACCGATTTTGATAATTATTTTTTTAAATGAAAGCTATTTATTTGTAGTTGTGCCCATTTTAATTATTTTTTAATTTATTTCCATTTTTATATTTTATTTTTAATTTTAAAAGCTTTTTCACGACATATTTCTTCAAAATGGTGGCAACACAGTTTAGCTTTTCTCTCGATAATAAAAATTTATTTTCTAAAATGATTGCGTATAATTATGCACTAATTGAGTTAAAAAAATACATATTTACTGAGAAATAATAGTAATAATGTAAATAAAATGACAGAAAATAATTTATGATAAAAATTAATGTCTAAATCAAAATAAGAGAAATTTCAAATGAGGAAAATTATGTCATTCAGCAACCAGATAAAAGGGAATTACAATATTATTATGGAGGCCTTTTTCATAAACAGTAACTTTTAAAGAACATTTGAAGAGAAAATGACGTCACTATTTAAAACATCGTATTTTTACTCATAACGATATTAGGTACTACTCTGTTATCCCGTCGACCAATTTCGCCAAATTATGCATATTGACATAATTTTTATTTTAAATAACGAAAAAATAAATAATCAGTAGAATATTAATAAAAATATTAATAAAAAGTCGAAATAAAAATCACTTAATGACATTTTAAACACATGAATTGTATTTAATGTCATTGAATGTGACATTCACGACCATCCATTATTGGCATTTAATCTTATAGTTTGGCGATAATTTTTTGGTCGATGGGATAACCTAGTAGTACCCGATAATACTTTTTTTTTTTTTTTAATAAAGCTATTTTTCTGTGAGTGCATATAAAATAAAATTTCTGGATTTCGCCGGCACTCATATTACAATTTTAACTGTACTTATGCGAATATTTGCATGCAAAATTGTAACTGGCAAATTTGACATTTACTTTGTAAATATATTTATTATATATTGATTCAATAATGTAATTACTTTTGCTTTTTTTTTAAACCAAATCGATCGGGTCTTTTAAACATTTCATTCGTCGAATTCGATGGGATTCCATTCGTTTTATTGTTAAATTGCATTTCCTTTTACTCAGAGTCTATAAAAAAGCGTTTAAACTAAAGAAAAAATCCGTTTTTGATGAATCTATTCAATGAAGAAGTAGCACGTCAAATTGTATCTCTTTATTATTCCGCAATTCCTAAGTCTCAGAGAAAAATTGCTATTCAATTGGGTATTTCACGCCGTTCTGTTTGCTATTATATTGATAAACACAAGAAAAATGAAGTTAGCTCATTGCAATCTAAACGGGGTCGCCCTTCTAAAAAACTTCTATCGATTTTTTTTTTTTTTTTTTTTTTTTCTAATCGGAGGCGAAACTGAATTCTGCAATGGTAGAATCTACATTCATCTTGTCTTTTTTTTTTTAAATCATTTAATTCAGTGGGACGGATGGGCGTGCATGGAGAATTACATGTAAGGCAAATTGACCTGCGTGTTTTGATCTTTTAACGAATAAATATGCACCTCCTCTAAGAAATAGAAAAAGGATAATTTTCATTATTTGATGGCGGAATGTGTGTATATTATGCGTTTCCATGGATTCTGTTGTTTCTTAAAAAATCATCTAATACGCTGATGTTGGTGTATGTTTTTTTTATTATTATTACTACAGAAAAATATAGGACAAAATATTAAAAAATAAAGTTATAAAACATTTTTTGTGCTGACTGTGCAACGGATGAAAAAGTATCGTAAATTCGTGGTACTTACGGAATCCGTTATTTTCCAAGTGAAATATCAGTATTTTCCTTATAAAATAAATAAAGCTTCTATAAACACTCGTAATTTTGTCTTCTTTAACAAGTGATTTTCATTAAGAAAATATTCGTACTTACTATTTCTTATTGAAATGAAATTGAAATGCAATCTTATTGAAATTATTTCCTATTCTAGAAATTCCAGGATCCTTAGGAATTCCCCTTAGGAAATTTTAGTTTGGGGGGGGGGGGGGTTATAGGTTTTCATAACTGAATAATTACTGCAAGAACAAAATAATAAGGCAGGGAATTTTTAGACAATTTTTGCTGATATATCATGATTATTTGTAAATTAATATGCATTTTGTTCCATTTAAAATTGTTTCTCATAAATTTAACCGCTTAACGGATCAATATTTCTGGTAAAAATTTTCAAATAATGTCTAATTGAGCATATCTTTTACAGAATTTTTAATCTTTTATCACCTGTTATTTCAAAGAGAAATTTTTGCCTAATTGAATCAGAAAAATGCTCGGATCAAATAATACAATATTTAAAATTAAATTTTACTGGTGAGACAAATAATTTATGATTGTTTTTTAAGCGTTTTTTTTTTTCGGATTTTCGAAGATCTCGATTGTAATCGAACAAAATACATCAGATACATATTTTATTTTCTCATACAGATTTTGCCAACACAAAATTTAATAGGCCAACTTTCTTCACCAAAGTAGTCGCATTAGCGGACACATGTTTGTTGAAAAAATCATTAACGGTACTTTCGATAACAGAAGTGTTTTATGCTTCTGCCATAGAAATTAATAAAAATATATTAAATTATTTTTCCATTTGTGCTTTTATTTTATCCAATCAATCAATTTTAAATATTAACCAATTATAAATAATTTTAATAAATGCAATGCATTAGTAGTCTAAAAATATACCTATATTATAAAGAGGTAAAATTACTTTATTTGTAAAGGAAAATCTGCGGAACTACCGAACTGATTTCAAAAGGAATTATACTAAAAGGATGGTGTTTCCCCCGTATCAAATATAGACTATCTCTTATGTCTATACCACGAACTCAAGGGGAGCGCAGGGAAAAAAACTTTCTAAAAATGCAATTTTGTGATATTGAAAGGCCTAGAAAAATGAAATTTGACGTGTTAACCGTAATTTTTCCTGTCATGATTTGCCGGGCATCCATGCTTCAATCATAATTTATTTGTCTCACCAGTAAAATTTAATTTTAAATATTGCATTATTTAATCCGACCATTTTTCTGATTCAATAAGGCAAAAGTTTCCCTTTGAAATAACCCGTCATAAAAGATTAAAAATTGTGTAACAAAAAATGCTAAATTAGACATTATTTGAAAATATTTCCCAGAAATATCGATCCGTTAAGCGGTTAAATTAATGAAAAACACTTTTAAATTGAACAAAATACATATTAATTTACAAAAAAATCATGATACATCAACAAAAATTGTCGAAAAATTCCCTGGCCTATTATTTTGTTGTTGCATTAATTAGCCAATTATGAAAACGTATAATCCTCCCCCAAACTAAAATTTCAGGGTTCCTAAGGATCCTGCAATTTCTAGAATAGGAAACAATTTCAATAAGATTGCCTTTCAAATTCATTTCAGTAAGAAATGCCAACTACGAATATTTTCTTATTGAAAATCACTTGTTAAAGAAGGAAAAATAACGAATGTTTATAGTAGCTTTATTTATTTGATAAAGAAAACACTGATATTTCACTTGGAAAATAACGGGTTCCGTAAGTACAATGAATTTACGATTCTTCTTCAGCCGTTGCACAGCCAAAAAATATTTTATATCTTTATTTCTTAATATTTTGTCCTATATTTTTCTGTAATAATAATAATAATAATAATAATAATAATAACATACACCCACATCAGCCGTATTAGATGTTTTTTTTTAAAAAACAACAGAATACATGGAAACGCATAATATACACACATCCCACTTTCAAATTATGAATTTTTTTTTTCTATTTCTTAGGGGAGGTGCATATTTATATGATAAAAGATTGAAACACGCAGGTCAGTTTGCCTTACATTTTATTATACATTGTAAAAATTATTTAAAAAACACCATGCACGCCCATTTGCCCGCCTGAATTAAATGATTAAAAAAAAGCAGAACTCATCGAAACGCAGAATATTTACATACTCCGCCCCCCAAAACTGAAGATATACCTTTTCTATTCGGGAGGTTAAGTTCATATTTACACATTAGAACATCAAAACAAGTAGATCGTATTTTAGAAACCATTTACTGGATAAAATAAAAATCCAAATAAAAAACTAAATTAATATATTTCAGTGAATTTTTCTAGGGAAAAGCATAAAAACCCCTATACACTGTAAAGTATTTGACACATTTGCTACAGTGTCACTCCACCGCTTTTATAGAAAACGGTTACTTTACTGTGTTATGGATCATTCTCATTGGTCATGAAAGAGATATTCTATAAAAGCTGTGGAGTGACGCTGCAGCAAATTGGTCAAATTTTTAACAGTGTAGCACTATCGAAATAATCGCCACGGGTGATTTTCAGAAAACGCTATTCCTGCAAAAGACGAAGAATTTGACGTCAAAAATTCTGCCCAATCAGTTTCGATTAGGGAAAATCCTGTTGAAAAGCCGAAATATGTATCGATTTAATATGCTCGATTACACCGTAATAAACGAGGATTCGAAATAAACATCAAATACAAAAGTTACGTATTTTTGTCCGTAGAATCCGAATCTGCAATAAAAAATGGGGATCATAATTTAAGATTTCAAAGTTGGACCCTTTCTGACCCCCAGAGGGTCGGTTGCGAAGGTCGAATTTGGTATCACTGAGTAGCTTATTTAAAAATATTTAACACGTATATTTACGTTTTTCAATATCATATGTATTTCTCGAGTTATTCGGCCGTTTCCAGACTTTTCGGACACCCTGTATATTTTTTTATGTTTATTTAAAAAAGGCATTTTTTAATGTCACATATTATGTAATTTTATCGGATGAAATAGGATCCTAGGTAAGTAAAGAATTCTCTTTGTTTTTGATGACAGATGTTCCATTCAGATTTTGTTTTACTTGGTAATAGTAAACTAACTTGGTAACCCGGCATCTTAATCTTAATAATAATAATAAAAAAAAAACTATTCAATCAATTTTTTCAAACTGATATTACTGACATACTTCATGTATTGCATGACATTTGTTTTATGTTCCGTTCACATTTTGATTTACATCTTGGTGGTTCTGTTAAGTTTTATAAATCGTACATGTAATCCTTTTCTGGTAATAAATTGAATATTGTCAATTGGTGTGTAAATTCATAAAATCATACTGCAATAAATGCTAATTCATCATTTAGTGAACTTGTTGAATGGAATAATATGTACATGAAAAATATAGTAATCTTCATTACTTAAATATATGAATTATTTGTATGACGGGGATATCATACAATATTTACTCATGATTATTTATATTTTAATAAACCATTTTTAAATGAAAAGAAAAAAAACAGTTTTTAAATTTTCCCCCCTTCCCCCCTCCCCAAAAAAAGATGAAAAAATTGAGTTTTAAGGCAGTCAAGTTTCATTCTTCATTAAAACTTAAAAAAAAAAAAAAAAAAAAACAATTCTTTCAAATTGGTATTACTGACATACTTCATGTATAGCATGACATTTGTTTTATGTTCCGTTCACATTTTGATTTACTTCTTGGTGGCTCGGCATTTCTTAATGCCAGATATTATGTCATTTTATCGGATTGAAATGAAATAGGATCCTGGGTAAGTAAAGAATTTTCTTTGTTTTTGATGACAAATGTTCCATTCAGATTTTGTTTTAATAAACCATTTTCAAATGAAAAGAAAAAAAAATGTTTTTAAATTCTCCCCCCCCCCCTTCCCACCTCTCCAAAAAAAGATGAAAAAAATGAGTTTTAAGACAGACAAGCTTCATTCTTCATTAAAATTTTAATGATAAAATCGTTATATATAAAAAATGAGAAAAATAAGGCTGAGAATTAAAAATACTCATTTTTTTGTACTAAAAAATGCAAAAAAAAAAAAAAGGAAGATGTTTTTTATGATGCAAACACAAAGAAACACCACGTTCACTGTCTTTATGTATGTAAGAAGCTCCGAATGAAATCGCCAAGCGATTACGCGGGGGGGGAGGGGGTTGGCGAGCGTAGCCAGCAGGCAGGCAGAGCTACCTAGTCTAAATAAAAACAATGAAACACGAAATTGTTTCTTCGTAATACTTTTTAACCCTTTAAAGATCATAGCATTTTCATTGCTAAGATGTCGAAATAAATGAATGACACCCGTAATTAAGAACAAATATATTTCTAAATAAGAAAACGTGATTTTTCACATACAAAATAAAAGGGATATTTTTAGATAAAAATACCGATGTCAGTGTTGCGTATCGGAATTAAAATTTTGTGGTTTCGTGGCGAAACCAATGAACGTTAAAGGGTTAAACCTATTTTTTCTATTGTTTTTATTTTTATTTTTTTTTTAAGATTAACTTTTAAATACTAAATAATGTAAAATACTTAAATGGATTGTGTAACTTAAGAATTAGATAGTATTTATTTGCCATTCGGCGCCAATTCGATTATCCAATATCATTGATAAATAGGACGTCACGAAAGGACGTCCACATATATGAGTATTTCAAGTGTGAAAAGAATAGTACACGCTGACAAAATTTATGTAACATATCTATGTGCTTTGTAGATGACAATATTTACTAAGATAAATGCATAATTATGTTTTTTAATTATTATAGTTATATTTTCTGTAGTATTGTACTTTTATGGTTTAAATGAAATTATAATACAAAATCGAGTGTTTTACTATAGTAGAATTTTACCGCGATTGCTCTAAAAACATTTTACAAGCAATTTAAAAATACATTGAATCCAGTAAAACTTATTTTTTTTTTAATAAATTATATCAGTTCTGCTAACGCTGTCATCGGATAGTAAATATGCCACTGTTCAAGTATCACAAGTATTTTTACTTGTGCATAGTAACATAATACATAAACTCTGAAATGCATAATACCACAGAGTACGGAACAGAGAATCAACTTTCATACACTGTAATGGCAACTTGTTTAACATGGGATTACGCATAGACAGTAGCGATACGAGCGGATGACTCTGAAACTACGATCATAACATAAGTTGGTTGCTAATTTGGAGAAATATCGCTTCCTTGGCGACAAATGATAAGGGAAAAAAGAAAAAAAAAATACAGCGACGGCTTGCTGCTTCTTGTTTTGAAATTTATGAAAGAATTATTTTAATATGAAATAACTTTGACGTATTCGTCTTGCAAACAATATATGTGTCTCTTCTTAACATAAAGACCTAATTAATCTAAACTTGAAAATTCAAGAACAATAACAGTAATAATTACGAATCAATATAAGCGCGGAAATCTAAGATCAAATAGCATAAGCACGTGTGCAAAGATAATCAAATCAGCATTCAGCAAGAAGTGCCAAGCCAGAATATGGTTACAGTTAAACAGAAATCACGAGGATAAAAATCGCCAACGCGATGGTTTAGTTTTTAAGTGATCCACTGAGGGCGTTCTTTTCAAGCCGAGTTGAGGCTCTGTCCGTACTCTGTGCATAATATAACTCGGGATAAACATGACATTTTTGGGGTATTTGAATCTTACTATTGGTCTCTCGATAAACTATAGCGGAGTGCAGAATAATAGGAACGATATAGAAACAAAGAAATTAGGTCATGTTTGTTATGCGAATGCACATAACCGTTTGTGTTAAAATTAAATACATGGTACTATAATTAATACTAAAGTTCAGTCAAAGTTCTAAAGTTGGGGCCAAAGGTTGTATGGTTTATGGAATATTGCAGATTATAGAGCATTATGTATTACGCGTCATTTAATTATTCCTAACTGGTGTTTTAATTCTATAATCAGTATAATATAAAAAAAATAAATGTGAAATCTAAAAATTAATTTAATATGTTAACTCAAAAAATGCCTTTTTTAAATCATTTTATTAAAACATTTATGGGCATTTAAATAAAAATAATTACATAGGTTCTGCAACACAGTTTGTTTTTACTGTTAATAAAATAAAATAGTTATATTAAAAATGTTTTATTATGATTTTTTTTATTTTTGTATTACCTTTTTTTAAAAAAATCGTGTTTGGATCACTCATTTGTAAATCTTCTTAACGGTTTATTTCATTATTTACATTGGTAAAGTAACGCGAATGACAGAAAATTGCGGATGAAGGGTGTTCGGAATATAGAAATGACTGTAATCGTTTACAAAAATTAAATGTAAATTTTTTAATCTTTTTAAAATGCAGTAGAACCTCCATAAGTTGACCACCCAAGTGACTGTAACTAAGTGGTCAATGTATGGAAGTGGTCAACTTAGAGAATTTTTAGAAAATCATTAGTACAATATTAGAAAAAATTTAGTAAGCTTTTTTAGTATTTTTAAGGAAAAATTTAGAAAAAAATTAGCACTTACTCATTTTTATTTTTACTGAAGGTGCAGCATATTTTTATAATTTTTGAAAAATTAATTTAATTTTTGTTTCAGTCCTCTTTTAGTTCTTTAAGTAACTACAAAAAACCCTTTCACAGTTTACGATTCCATTAAGCATGCTTGTGCATTTTTTTTTTCAGTGAAATTTTTAAGTTGCTCCATCATGACCTTTACATCCTCTTCCTTCAGAGTTGGGTACTTTTCAATTTCGTCGTCACTTGGATCATCATCTTCTTCGAGGTCAGTTCCTTGTACCTTAGAGTCCTCGCTGTGTTTAGTTTTAGAGAGTATTTCATTAAAGATTGTCTCCTGGTCTGGTACAGCAGATGTTGCTAACTCATCATCCATAATAACATAATCTTCAAAATCTACTCCATCAAAAACTGAAAAGGGAAATAGAGAAAGCTCATCCTCTTGTATCGATGTTGTAGCTGCAACAAATCCAGCTTATTTAAAACAGTTCTAAATTGTGATTTGCATAACTTTATTCCAAATAGAATTAGTCCAATGAACAGTATTCAAAGGATTTACTGATGCAGCTGTTGATAATGCCAATGCAAAAGGACCACAGGTTTGAACTTTCCCAATCACCCATTCCAGAAGTTGAGCTCTGTAGTGCACTTTGAAGGGCTGAATAATGCCTTGATCTAAAGGTTGTGTTTTCGAAGTTGTGTTTGGGGGTAAAAATTTTAGATTCATATTTGTGAGATTATTCACTTCCGGGTGGTACCAGCAGTTGTCCACGAAAAGTGTATCGTACTGGAAATGAACAATGAATGGAGCACCACAAGGGGGTGTGGTAAGGGACTGACAAGGTGGTCGAATATTGCTCAGATAAGCCGAATGACTGATAAAGAAATTCCTGAAAATCGGATGGAGAAGAAACCGAGAAAAAGCAAATTTAAGAAATCATAAGTGGTCAAGTTACAGAGTGTAGAACACAGTGGTCAACATACAACTTATGGAGGTGGTCAACATACAACTTATGGAGGTGGTCTACATAGAGAGGTAAATCTCCATTGAAAATGCATTGCGACTATTCAAACTAATAAATTTCGGTCAACATAGAGAGGTAGTCAACTTTGGAGGTTTTACTGTATGTACTTTGTTAGATTTACGCAGTAGCAAAATGATAAGAACGCAGTAAATATTTACAAAATAGCGGAACGTGACTGACGTATATTGCCACATATCATTTAACCCGGGAGAACGCGCGCTTACTCAGGGTATGAATGATTTTAACTTTGCCACCAATAAAATAAAATTATAACAGTCACTTTATTAAGGAGATAATTCTTACAATTTTTGCGATAAAAGAAGTTGAAGATTACTTAAAAAAATTAGTGGTTACAATTGTAAAAACCGTACGCACTCCGGGTCTTTTAGGCTCTGCGCGCGTCCTCCCGGGTTAAAAGCACATTTACACGAAATTCTGAACACATTCGTTTAGTTCACAAAACTTAAGGATAACAAGGTGAATTAGACCTGCATACTAACTTTAGGGAAAATTCTAGCTTAAAACACCACCAGAAAGTAATTTGAAAGAATTGCTGATTAAATTAAAATTTCAATGACTGTCATTTTTAATTTTTTACAGAATCCAACTATTTATGTTACTACAAAATCTACAGGGAGGCCAAAAATGCTTTCGAAACGATCTCAAAGTTTGATTATTCATACGGTACCAAATAAAATAACAACAAAAGGTTTTGGAAATCAGATAAAGTTATCAGCATCAATCTCTACCATACAAAGAAAAATAAAATTGTCGGGAGTTCCTTACACGTGAATGTTCGCGTTTAGCATCCGACAGTAAAAATGCCCGCTTCTTCTTTGCTGTGAAACACTTGAAAAAACAAACAAGTTGGTCTAAGCAGACAAATATCTCCAGTGCTGAAAAAAAGCTCAATTTCGATATTTCACGTAGTACTCATCCAAGTTTTCAAGGTTTTCAAAATAAAAAAACACATATTTTCGACGTGCCAATTAAGTGAAGGCTGTTTAACCACTTAATCGTCGCGCCTGAGACATTCACAGCTTTTATTCATAATTGTTATATTCCCACCAGTTTTATAACATAGTGTAACTGGATTTATTTTAGTATCATTTTACTTGTCATTAAATAAAATGCATATTTCTTTTTCAAAAAAGTGGTGGCAATAAAATGAATGAATGTTTAAAAATGAATTTAATTTGAATTTATAACCGTAATTTAATGCGACCATTAAGTGGTTAATCATCTGGGCTACATTTAATTGGTAGTTAAGATTTTATTCGTTTTTCTAAATAAATAAACATATTTTTATTCGCTTGGTAAAATACCATTTCTCGGACCTGACGGGAAAAATTACCACATTTTACGAAATTTTCAACATGACAATGCCTAAATTCACTCAGATAATTACACAAAAAGTGATTTGAAATAAATAAAACTCAAACTTGATTGCCAGTCAATAGTCCAAATCTAAATCACACGAACAATGTTTGGGGTTTCATAATTGTTATAAATAATTTTTCAATCAAATCATTAATCAAATCAAATTTTTAATTTAATTAATGTTTCATAATTGTTGTTTGCGCAATTTATAATGTAAGATGATAAAGTTGTGCAGTATAACGCAGAAGCAGAATTAAAATCTGAAATTTGGAACATATAACCTGTTTTGTGTCACCTCAAAAAATTTAAAACTCTGTAACCTCTATGCTACAGTGTTGCATTGAAATTATCAAACATAAAAGAATCCCAATTGACATGTAATATTTCTATAATTTAGAAAAATTGGCTTCATTCTTATCATTTTGCCCCCTCCCCCCCCCGTGTATATCGAGTAAAAATGCAATATATTATATTACATAAATAACAATCATTTTAGAATGTTTTCTTTAAGTTTATATTGACTACTTAGTATGATACGATAAATTTGTATGGTTTATATGAAGATTATTATATTTTTTATTTAGGCAATTACATGATCGTTCCTATCATTTTGCATCCCGATATACCGGGTGTCCCAAAAATGACTGATGGATTTTAAAATTTAATAACTTGCAAACGGTGACAGTTATTTAAAAATTTTTTGTAAGAGGGTTATGTACAGTGTTCTCGCTGACATTTGAAGAACGTTAGCAATTTGGCTAATTAAAAATAAAAAACATTCGCCAAATGAAAAAAGTATTAGCAAAATAGATTCGCTTTGTAGCAAAACAAAAAACAAAAACAAAAAAAAAAACTTTTAATGTACCCCCCTTTTTTTAACTGCGACAACGAATGTTATTAATCTAATTAGTACTATCCGCTACAAATATATTAAAAATATGTATGTATGCATATGTATGAAAAAGGAAAAAGGAAAGAAAGGAAAAGCAAAAATTGAGCACTAGCAATTTGGCGAATCTAATCGCTTGTTTACTCGCCAAATGAAGAATTTAGTCGCAATTTGGCGCATTGGCGAGCGACAGCGAGAACACTGGTTATGTATAATGTCAGGAGATTTTTTACCGTAATTTTTTTATTTTAGTTCGCATCTCAAAAAATAGGTGGCGCTGACGGCGATCGAAGTCCAGGTGATCAGTGCTGAGTGAAGCATCGACCTGGCCTTCAAAACGCCGTCAGCGCCACCTATTATTTGAGATGAGAACTAAAATAAAAAATTTCGATAAAAAAACTCCTGACATTATACATAACCCTCCTGCAAAAATTTTTTAAATAGCTGTCACCGTTTGCAAGTTATTGAACTTTAAAATCCATCAGTCATTTTTGGGACACCCGGTAAATAGTGTTACTTAATTTGTGATAGCATGCATTCAAGATCGTGAAGACTGTTTTTGTTCTGATTTGTTACCACAATGAGATTATAACATTTTATGTTGATACTGCTTGACATGTGCTCGAGTTGAGTTTTTTTTCTGTCTTTATAAATGAGTATTTAATAATTCTGCAAACTATTAAAAACATTGCAAAAATTATTATACCGTTGAATTGTTGTTATTGTATAGTGTAAACACTTTAAAGTAAATATGTATTTTAGAGTTATCATCTTTCGAGAAATTTTTCTCAGTTAATTCAGGAGCGAAATTATGACATATGGTGTTCAAGAGAAACAAAAATCCATTTTTTTCACAATTTTTCTAATAGAAAATTATCAAAAACAGAATTAAATATGATTTTTTCAAACAAACAAAAAAATCATGCACATTTACTTTTTTTTTTTTTTTTTTTTTTTTTTTTTGCAGGAGAAATATTTTTTTAATTCCACGATTATTCCAAATTATGAAAAATTTTTTTTAATGGGACTTCAAATAGGTAATAAAGCAGATAATAGATAATAGATAATTCAAATAGGGTATATGAAAAAAGCTAAGGTGCTGTTTTAAAAAGCACAACATCACATTTTGACGAACTTTTGAGCATCACTAAAATGTTAACCTATGTAAAATTTATGAACTACATTATAAACTTATAGCTTATTACATTTTTATATTTGTTATATTTAAATTTATGAGTTATTAAACTTTAATGTCATGTAAACTTTTATGAAATAACCTCTATTTTTATAATAGCTCCAACTTTCTACGAAGATTAACGTAAAAAATTCAATGGACTATGTGTCACTTCTGTTTCAAAGTTTGGCGTCATAACCATTAATCCGAAACTGTATGTGAAAATAAATCATATGCATACATTAATTTTTGCGAAGTACAGTTTCATATTTGCTTATAATCCATTTATTTTAAGTAAAACATTTCATTTATATTAAACATTTATTTCGCAATATCAAATTAAACCAAAATTTGTATATATGCGTCAGAATGATTTACTGTTTACTAAAGCTCCAAACATAGGGCACACAAAATATAATTCTGTATTTGACATTTGATTTCGGACATATAAATAAGCTATTGATCAACACTAGAAAATTAATTACCAAAGTTATTCAGCATAAAACGAATTTCAGCTAGCGATTTTAGAAATAGTGATACTGCACAGATATGAAATTTCAATTATAACTGGTGTTTGACATAATTAGTTTATACGACAAAGATATAAAATTCATTTTAAGGTAAAAATAAAGTGGTACACTTGATTTAGATGAAAATCACTATGTCAGTTAAACCTTTAGAATTATTTTTAGAATTCAGAAAAAAAAATTCCTCCCATATTAAAAAAAAAAAAAACATTAATCTTTGAGTTGAAAAAAATTACGCATGTATAACTCTAAACTCGCCCCGAAAATTTGGAAAAAAATTAATTAAAAATAAAAAAAATACAAATTCACGATTTGCTCGAACATTAATAACTAAAGTTACTCTACATAAACTAATTTCAGCAAGCGATTTTATAAAAAGTGATACTGCAGAGACATGAAATTTCACTTATAACAGGTGTTTGGCAAAACTAGTCTGCACGGCAAAAAATTATAAGATTCCTTTTACAGTAAAAGCAAAATTGTAAACTTGATTAAAATGAAAATCATAATGTGAGATATGCCTTTAGAATTAATTTTAGAAGCCAGGTGCAAAAATTCCTCTTATTTTAAAAATACATTAAAAAAAGTTAAGCTTCCCTTTTTTAAGGGCGTTTGTCTTATTATTGCAATTTTTTATGAAACACCCAGAAATTTTATCAAAATTATACTTTCTGAGACACAAACTAATGTTAAACTTTCAGTATGCTTTCCGATACTTCATTATCAAAGCTCGACGACATTACTATAATACAGAAACTACTCGCATATGTTTAAAACTATCAAACGCATTCTAAAACTCTCGTGCAAAGCACAGTTCCATATCTTCGTACAAAATATTTATTTTATTTGATACTTTCCATATAAATAAACATTCATTTCACAATATCAAATTACATCAAAATTTGCATATATGCGTCAGAATGATTTACTTTTCATGACATATTTACTAAAGTTCCAAACATTGAGCACACAAAATATAATTCTGTATTTGACATTTAAGAAGGTGGGCTAATAAGGGCCATTTTTCGTCCATCAGCACCTACATGCGACATACATTTTTTTTCAATAGTATACCTCATAACAAGTAAGAAAATAATAATATCTTGAATAAAAGTTTAGTAATTGATGGAAAAATAAAATATAGATTTAAGGAAATATTATGTGCATTAATGAACATAAACAGAATTGTCATTAGTTTTAATCCATATAATCAATAGTAAATACAACAATAATTCAAAATTTAAGATGAATGGAGCTTACTAAGATTATTGTTACAATATATGAAATATCGGAAATAATCAATAAATAATAATAATAATAATCATAATCATACAGTTTCAGACTTTTTAGACAATGTGTTTTAGATTAATTTCCTTAATGATTGCTTCACCAGAATCGCTAATGGACCATCCAATGGCCTCTCTTGTATAGTATATGAACATATTCAATATTTGGTTTTTAAATTTTGATTGAGCTATGGCACATTACAGTAGTATTGTAAGCCAGAAACCATAATATGAAAACATGCAACCAGCACTCTACGACACTTTCGCGTATTTTACACTGACAGCACCATTATGTTATGATGTTTCGCTGTGTTTTTATCCAAATATTATAGGTTTTAGATATTGTGCGCCGAAAAATCAAATTTTGGTTATGAGAGGTATCCCTTAGTCTCCTCTGTAGAAAACTGTTTCTGCTTATTTAAGAATCTTGGTATTTCATGTTCAATATTCATTTCGTTCCAAACAATCCCGGTAAAATCTATCAATACTCCCAACATCATTTGGCTTCAGCCACTCTTTGATATTATATGAATATTTTTTAATGTGTTGGTAAGTATGTTAGCGTAATTGTTCTTTGTTTCTGCGAAGTAAGGAATGAAGACATCCAAAATGTAATTTGAAGTAGTGACGAATACCATATGCTTAACAAAAGGTCTTCCTTTGTATATCCAGAAGGAATGCCTCTGAAAGGTATAGTTCACACTCTTTTGGATATAAATGTACGTGCTACCGAAAGAAATAATCACAGTATCATTGTCGTCATCCGGAATAAACAATCTTCCTGCTGAAGGCCTCATATATTTTTCAATAACTTGTATTCTGGTGATGTGTTCCATTCTACGGTGCTTTGGAACAACGTTCTCAATCAAAGCCTGGTTTTCATATTTTACAGAAGATATTATTATTTTTATTATACTGAATAAAGCAGACAGAACCATATAATAGAAAGAAAGACCAATTCTTTGTTTTATAAGTAACACTGCAAAGCAAGTACAAGATGACCGCTTTTTTGAGGAACGTATTTTGGACTTTACAAGTTTAAAGATATAGTTAAAATCAGACATAAATATACACATGAGATTATAATAATAGATTTCGAAAAAGTGTCCCGGTGCATCAAAGTCGAGGCCTTCTTTGCAACATTTCTGATATTGTTTTAAATATTTTCATGCATCGTATTTCATACATCGACGTATTCTCACTTACAGGACTTAAATCTTGCAGAGTCGATTTACCGATCAAGTAATGTGAGTTTTACAGCATCGTTTATGCGACGAAATATCGATTCTAATTTCTATAAAGGCTTGAGTTTCAATAGCTTTTGCTACAATAACGAGGCAGTTCTTACCTTTACATATTATACAACAAGTATTAGAGTTGTGTAAATGAGATATTGATAAATGTATATTAGGTTTCTTATTTGTGATCTCATCAACATTAACCGTTGACGCATAATCTCTTATTGTTACATCAGAAGAAGAAATAGAAGTATTTAGAGCCTGGAGAGCACGAAATACATATTATTTGGATGCAGAGCACTATTTAGAACCACTCTGTAAATCTCAGTTTTTCTAACATCTAAGTATCTATATAACTTTTCTGTTAGAACATATACGAAAAGTTTTCTGCGAGACTTTACAACAATGACATTGGTATCCAAGCATTATTTATTAGCAATTTTTTTTATAAATATTTACGAAAACAATTTTAGAAAACAACATTGGCGTTTGAACAACGTTAATATTTTTTTAAGCACGGCAAAAGAAGTCTGAACACTCTCCGATAGTAGTGCATTTGATTCTCTCACATGATACATTTTTTCCTTTTACAGGTAGAAGCGCACACTGAACCCAAATACAATAATGCTCATATAAAAGCTTATAAAGAGTAGAATCATTGCATGTCAAAATTAATTGGGTTCATCGAGCGCTTCTTAATAAAAAATTAATTCAAAGACACAAAAAACGTGAAAAATGTAGAAAAAAGCCAAAAACACTACTTTCGGGCTATAATTTCCATGACTTACTATTTTATTTATCACGTAAAACTTATACAAAAATACATATCTTTAACTATACAAAGCCACAGAACAATCATCTGAATTCGAAACTTTTTTTCCGGGTGTATGATGGGCGAAAAATAACCCTTATTGACTCACCTCCTCTCGGACTCTTAAATAAGCTATTGATCGATACTTGAAAATTAAATACTAAAGTTACTCTACATAAACTAATTTCAGCTAGTGACTTCAGAAATAGCGATATTGCATAGACATGATATCTTACCTAAAACTGGTGTTTGACAAAATTAGTCTGTACGACATAAAAGTTATACATTTTATTAAAGTGATTTATTTTACAGTAACAATAAAATTGTAAACTTGATTAAAATGAAAACGACTATGTTAGATATACCTACTGAATTATTTTTAGAAGCGAGATACAAAAATTCCTCTCATATTAAAAATACATTAAAGAAAATTCAGCTTACCTTTTTAAAGGGCGTTTGTAATTTTGTGACTACGAAATACCTATAGTTGTCATCGCCGCGTTAACAAAAGTTTTCTTATTATTATTACATCTTATTATTACTTATTGTATTATTATTATTATTATTACATTTTCTTAATATTACAATTTTTTATGAAACACCCTGAATTTTTATCAAAATTACAATTGTGTACACAAACTAACGTTAAGCTTTGAGCACACTTCTCGGTACTTCATTATCAAAGTTCGACGATATTACTATAATTCAGAAACTACTCGTGTATGTTGAAAGCTATCAACCGCATTCAAAAACTTTCGTACAAAATACAGTTCCATATCTTCGTACAAATCATTTATTTTATTTGATACTTTCAATTTAAATCAAACATTTATTTCACAATATCAGATTACATCAAAATTTGCATATATGCGTCAGAATGATTTACTATTCATGACATATTTACTAAAATTCCAAACATTGGGCACCAAAATGTAATTCTGTAATTGGCATTTAATTTCGGACTCATAAATGAGCTATTGGTCAATACTTGAAAATTAATTACTAAAGTTACTCCACGTAAATGAATTTCGGCTAGCTATTTTAGAAATAGTGATATTGTAGTATACACAAAAAATCTCATCTATAACTGGTGTTGGACAAAATAAGTCTGTACGATATAATAGTTATAGATATGTCATGTAGATATATGTTAGATATATCTTTAGAATTATTTTTAGAAGCCAGATATAAATATTCCTCTTATATTAAAAACACATTAAAGAAAATTCAACTTCCTTTTTTTAAGTGTGTTCGCAATTTTGTGAATACAAAATACTTATAGTCGTCATCGTCTGATCCGTCCGTCGGTCTGTCCGTTTATCTGCATATAACAGCGAAAAAACTACTCTGCGAAGTGGTTTGAAATCTAATAAATATAATATTCGCAGTTTTTTTTAATGATTTAAATTTTTATGAAGATCCAGTCAAAACTTAAAAATATTTTTAAAAAGTTTTCCTCTTATTACGTCTTCTTATTACTTCTTATATTCTTCTTATAATTACATTTTCTTAATATTGCAATTTTTTTATGAAACACCCTGAATTTTTATCAAAATTACAATTCTGAATACAGACTAATGTTAAACTTTCAGTACGCTTCCTGATACTTTATTGTCATAGTTAGACCAGATTACTATAATTCAAAAACTACTTGTATATGTTTAAAACTATCAAACGCATTCAAAAACTCATGTACAAAGTACAGTTCCATATCTTCGTACAAAATATTTATTTTATTTGATACTTTCCATTTAAATCACGAAATCAAATTAAATCAAAATTTGCAAACATGCGTCAGAACAATTTACTTGTTCATAACATATTTACTAAAATTCCAAACATTGGACACACAAAATGTAATTCTGTATTTGACATTTTATATCGGACTCATAAATAAGCTATTGATTAATACTCGAAAATTAATTACTAAAGTTACTTTATATAAACGAGTAGCAGCTAGCGATTTTAGAAAAATTGTAATACTGTATAGATATGAAATTTCACCTATAACTTCTGTTTGACATAACTAATCTATGCGACATAAAAGTTATAGGATTTATTTTACTAAAGTAAACGTGATTTAAATCAAAATCATTATGTCAGATAAACCCTTGGAATTATTTTTAGAATTCAGATACAGGAATTTCTCCCATATTAAAAGCACGTTAATTTTTTGAGGTGTATACAATTGCATTTATGTAATTCTGAACTCTCCCCGGGAATTTGGAAGAAAAAATTCAAAATAAGGTTTTCAGGCCGACGACTTTACTGTAACTTGGTAACCAGTTTGTCCCCTACTTTCAATTTAAAGCTTCGAATTCAAATCAGAAATTTGAAATAATTTTTTTTATTCTAGGTAATCACCACAGATTTATCATTAAATAAAGAAAATAAAATCATAAATAATTTCTGGTGTGAACATAAAATTTCAGATTTAAAATTTTATAAAAGAGACCAAATCTGACAACCCAGTACTGTAATTCAGAAACTACTCGTATATATTTAAAACAATGAAATGCATTCAAAAAATCTTGTACAAAGTACAGTTCCATATCTTCGTACAAATCATTTATTTTATGGTATAATTTCCATTTAAATCATAAATTTAATTCACGAAATCAAATTAAATCAAAATTTGCAAATATGCGTCAGAACGATTTACTGTTCATAACAAATTTACTAAAGTTCCAAAAATTGGACACCAAAATGTAATTCTGTATTTGACATTTAATATCGGACTCATAAATAAGCTATTGATCAATACTCGAAAATTAATTGCTAAAGTTACTATACATAAACGAGTTACAGCTAGCGATTTTCGAAATAGTTATACTGCATAGACATGAAATCTCACTCTCAATGGGTATTTGACGAAATTAGTCTGTATTGTAGAAATGTTATAGGATTCATTTTATGGTAAAAGTGAAATTGCACACTTAATTAAAATGTAAATATCTGTGGTATATATTCATTTAGAATTATTTTTAGAAGCTAGATACAGAAATTCCTCCCATATTAAACTACATTAACATAGCGGCCAACTTTTAAGCATTTTTGCTACCACTAAAATTGTATGGAAATTTTCTATTTGTTTAATCATAAAATTTCGACGATTAAATAAGACATTATCTATTATAAAATTTTTGTGGTAGGAAAAATGCTTAAAAGTTGGCAGCTATGCATTAATCTTTTGAGCGGCAAGTAATTCTGTTTGTCTAATTGTGAACTCTTATCGGATATTTTGGGAAAATTTATTCAAAATTAGGAAAAGCAATTTTACAATTTGCTCGAAAATTAATTGATAAAGATACTCTACATAAACGAATTTCAGCTAGTGATTTAAAAAATAGTGTTATTGCTGTAATAGTGTTTATGAAATCTCACCTATAACGAGTGTTTAACAAAATTATTCTTTTCGACTGAAAAGTTATAAGATTCATTTTACAGTAAATCTAAAATTGTAATCTTGATTTAAATATAAATCACTATGTTAGGTATACCTTTAGAATAATTTTTTGAAGCCAGAAACAAAAATTCCTCCCATATTAAAAACACATTTCACTTTTTGCGGAGCAAGGAATTGCGTTTGTAAAATTCAGAACTCTCACCAGAAATTTGGAAAAAATAAATATTTTAAAATAAGGAAAAACAATTTCGTCGTTTACTCGTTAATTAATTACAAAAGTTACTCAACATAAACGAATTTCAACTAGTGATTGTAGAAACAGTGATACTGCATAAACATGAAGTCTCACCTTTAAAGGCTGTTGCACAAGTTTAATCAGTACGGGAGAAAAGGTTATATTTATATATAGGATATATTTTACGTTAAAAGTAAAATTGTAAACTTGATTAAAATGAAAATCACTATGTTAGATATACCTTTAGAATTATTTTTAGAATCTAGACACAAAAATTCCTCCAATAATAAAAACCCATTAAAGAAAGTTCAGCTTCCCTTTTTAAGTGCGTTCGTAATGTTGTGAATACGAAGTTCCTACTGTCGTCGTGGTCTGTTCAGACAGACAATCGGACCGATGTCTGTCCATTTATCTGCACGTAGGGGAAAAATTATATCAAATGGTTTGAAATCTAATAATTATAATCTTCGGAGTTTTTTTTTTTTTTTTTTTTTTTTTTTTTTTGAGTTTAACTTTTATTAAGATCAAGTCAAAACTTAAAAAGATTGTAACAAAAGTTTTACTCTTATTATTACCCCTTAAATTCTTAATACCATTACATTTTTCTATAATTACATTTTTTTTTATGAAACACTCTGAATTTTTATCATAATTACAACACTATACACAAACCAAAATTAAACTTTTAGCACGCTTCGCATTACTTCATTATCAAAATCCGACGACATTACCGTAAGTCAGAAGCTACTCGTATATGTTTAAAAATATCAAACGCATTAAAATACTCCTGCACAAAGTACAGTTCCATATTTTCGTAAAATCCATTTGATTTATATATTTTCCATTTAAATCAAACATTTATTTCACGATATCAAATTAAATCAAATTTTGCATATATGCGATAGAATGATTTACTGTTCATAACATATTTATTAAAATTCCAAACTTAGGGCACAGAAAATCTAATTCTGTATTTGACATTTAATTTCTGACTCATAAATAAGCTATTGATCAACACACGAAAATTAATTACTAAAGTTACTCCACGTAAATGAATTTCAGCTAGCGATTTTAGAAATAGTAATACTGCAAAGCCCTGAAATTTCACCTATAATGGGTGTTTGACAAAATTAGTCTGTATGACATTAAAGTAATAAGACTCATTTTACAGTCAAAATAAAATCTTAAACTTCAATAAAATGTTAATCACTACGTTTGATATACAGTTAGAATTACAGTAAAACCCCGATAATACGGATTAATTGAGACCGGACCCAATCCGGATTATCGAAAATCCGGACTATCCGGAGAATTAGAAAAAAAATGAAATAAAATAAAACATACTTACAGATAATCACCTTTATATGAAACTTACTGAATATTTACTGACAGTAAAAATGTTTACTTTGCTTAATTCTTCCGAAAAAAATTCAGAAAATGTTTTTTAAAATTCAGAATACGACGATGAAACAAGTCAATGTTATTGAAATTAGCCAATTGCTTCTCAAACTTGGAAAAAAAATTTACCAAACCGATACGAATTATCCGGAGATCCGGATTTGCGGGGTTCTACTGTACTTTTAGAATCCAAATGCGAAAATTCCTCAAATATTAAAACTTATTAACGTTTCGGGGGGAAGAAATTACGAATGTGTAATTCTGAACTTCTACTGGAAATTAAGAAAAACATCCTTTCAAAATACAGAAAAACAATTTCATGTTCTTCCCTCTCCCCATGAAATGTACAAAAACAAAATTTAGTAATTCTTTCTGGTGTAAATCTTCATTATTTATAACTGAGATATAATATATTCCACTGCCCCTCAAGGGGAAAAAATCAGCTTTCCTTTTTAAATACGTTCGAAATTTTGTGAATACGAAATACTTATATTCATCGTCGTCTGGTCCGTCCACCTGTCTGTTCATTTATCTGCATATAATAGCGAAAAAACTTCCCTGCCAAAACACTTGAAATTTAATAATTGTAATCTTCGCAGAGTTTTAAGAGTCATTTAATTGTTTGAAAACCCAACAAACTTAAAAAGATATTAACAAATCTATTCTAAATCAAAAATAAATTTTATCATGCGTGATTAATTCAATGGTATTCCATGATAGGTAATGATTATAGATTGCCATGGTAATGATGTTCTGATTTAAAAGGATAGACTGTAGAATTGCATTTCATTATGTTATAAAAAAAACTTTTCTATTCATTTTCGACTAAAAATCATGATATTATTTCAAGGATTAAACAAAATGAAAACTATACGCATTACCGAGTGTACGAAAACTCTCTTTCTCAGACATTAAGAATACGTTGCATTTATATTTCATTTTCAGAAACGCAGAAAAAAATTCTGATACGCTATAAATCACTTTGTGAGGAAGTGTTCTTTGTAATAAAGGCACTCTAGTATTTTAGTGAGATCGTGACGTCAATGTTTTAACATGTGTGGCGCGGAAGCGACATCTATCCTTTATTGAACTTTAACTTTCCAGAGTGTATGTGGCACCCACGAATCTACAGTTAGTTGCGGCTAGGAAGTAATATGCAAATTTATAGTGCCGTCTTCAGTTTGCAACGTATAAAAGCTGTGAGTTGGAGTGTGTTGTGAGTGGTGAGAAGGTGAAGCAAGCAGGTGTGTGGTGAGGCGGCAGTAGTCCGCAAAGTGAGTTAGATTGGTGTTCTATAGTGAGATAGAACACCAATGTCCAGTCCAATGAGTCAGTCAGCATTGTGAGCCGAGTTAGTTTGTAGTGAGCTGAGTTACCCAAGAAGAATGCCAGTGGGTAAGAAATAATTCAATAAGTTGGATATTTTTGAGAATAAAGAGTGTTTGCAGTCACGGGTTGTCTTATAATGGAGTTAAACTAGCTTTTAGCCGCAATCTGAACGTGAAGCTGTTGTGAAGTGCCCCGAACTGAGCTTAAGCCGTGGTCTTGAGTATAGCTTATGATTTAATCTCCTAGTATTGTGCTCAGTGACTTAAATCTTGAACTATCGCTCCACTTTCCCATGTTCCAGAGGTTTAAATAAACTGTTTGATTTTATCTTATACTTAGAATTATGTTATCATTCAACCAGCACATCACCAGACACGTCACAAATGACCCCCAACGTGTGTTCCACCACGTTACAACTTATGATGCATTTAATAATGTTGTAATACTTCAAACATATTGCAATTAAAAAGAATCACTGATATAAATAACACATGTTTTCTACAGATTCAGGAAAACTTATTTTTCTCTTCTTTTACGCAGCCATACAAAAGAATTCAATTACTAGATGGCTCATAATCTATTACATTGAATGAAAAAATAAAATTAGTTACTACTAAAAGGGCCTCTTGCACTATATTATAATAAAAAAATAATAAGTTCGGCTCATCTGTGTATATAATATTTTAAAAAAAATCTGTAATTAAAATCGCATACTACTTATTATAATAAAATACAAATATCCCACCAGATTCGTATAATAAAACTTGTTCATCATCACTAAATATTAAGAGAAAATCCAACACATTACAATGTATTCATTCCACAATTTAAAAAAAAACAAAACTCTGTTTTTGAAAATGTTTTTGCATATTCAAAACAAATCGACATATTTTGGAGAAAGGTTATTGGTGCATAATCAAATCTATTCTTATTTTAATGTTAAAACTGTTGTTAGTTTTCGTTTTTTCAAAAACTAAAACAAAATCACTTCACCTTTTTTCATTCACGTATAAAAACATTTCATATTTATTTACTTAGAAGGTGTCACAAATAAAAATTAAATTAAAGAGTTGACATGTTTCGGTTCATTAATAAGAACCGTATTCATAACATATAAAATCAGTAGAAAATTAAATGACACTGGATATAAATATAATTTAAAAATCAAAACAAAACATTGCGCCCGCTATGATCGTGAATATAGCCATTGCCAACGCGGCATATAAATATAATAAATTTTGACCATATATTAAATTTAAAAAGTAAAAAAATTAAAATTAAAAAAGTAGAAAAACTCAATGACTCTGGATATAAAGGTAATTTAAAACCCCAAAACATAAAATATTGCGCCCTCTATGATCGTGAATAGCCAATGCCATCGCGGTTCCTCCTATTAGACTCATCCTTTAAATATTTATTAAGTAATTCTAACCACAAACTCGGAATGTCAAAAGAATAAGAATCATTACAAACTCTATCCCTCCTAGAATATATCTCTATGGATTCACGGATGATTAATTTTCGGAATAAACTGGAAATGAACACTAATCTACTATCTTTAAAACAAATTTTAACCCCCCTCTTTAAGACTGCGTTATCAAGATTGTTTTTAAAGAGGGGGGTTAAAATTTGTTTTAAAGATAGTAGATTAGTGTTCATTTCCAGTTTATTCCGAAAATTAATCATCCGTGAATCCATAGAGATATATTCTAGGAGGGATAGAGTTTGTAATGATTCTTATTCTTTTGACATTCCGAGTTTGTGGTTAGAATTACTTAATAAATATTTAAAGGATGAGTCTAATAGGAGGAACCGCGATGGCATTGGCTATTCACGATCATAGAGGGCGCAATATTTTATGTTTTGGGGTTTTAAATTACCTTTATATCCAGAGTCATTGAGTTTTTCTACTTTTTTAATTTTAATTTTTTTACTTTTTAAATTTAATATATGGTCAAAATTTATTATATTTATATGCCGCGTTGGCAATGGCTATATTCACGATCATAGCGGGCGCAATGTTTTGTTTTGATTTTTAAATTATATTTATATCCAGTGTCATTTAATTTTCTACTGATTTTATATGTTATGAATACGGTTCTTATTAATGAACCGAAACATGTCAACTCTTTAATTTAATTTTTATTTGTGACACCTTCTAAGTAAATAAATATGAAATGTTTTTATATTCTTATTTTGTTTGCTATACAGTTATTCGACTTACAGAAAATCTTTGTCTAGCTAAATGGAATATTCCAGAAAATTAATGTATTAATTTATAATAAAATTGTTAAAATATGAGAATGTTGTGTTGTTATGGTAACTTAAAAACACCACTATAAACAATTTGTATCATCTCTCTAAGCTTACGAGAAATAGGTTAAAATCGATTGACAAATTTTATATTTACACTAGTATATAATCCCGTCAAAAATGACGGAATTTTCACTTGCATTTCATCTTTTTAATACTTCATGCAAACAAACAGAATGCAGATTTTATTTTTGAAGAGTTTGTATTGTAAAAAAGCACATTTTAAAAATAGCAATAAATTTCTACAAATACAAATGATTTTTTTTTTACTTGATATTTAGTTTTTGAACAAATTTTAATTTCAAAACAAAGAACAGTATTTATTACAATAATAATGATAATTGGCAAAATAAAACTCAATTTCTGAAGATTTCACAAAACATTTAAATTAAATATTGAAGTTCTAAAAATTTTAAAATACATTCTTTATTATGATTCGGCAGCGATTTTAGTCGTGGGTATATGATAGATTCTTAGTTCGATGCTTTTAGGCATCGATTATGAAGCTTTGAGTTTTCTTTTTAAATTTAGATTTGGTGCAATCTATATGCAGTTAATATACACAAAACAACTTTTTTTAAAAAAAAATCTTAGTTTCTTATAGAAAATACTGCTATTTTCTATAGTAGGAGGCATTGATTTAAATCAAAATCAATTTTAAAAACTTCAGCTTGAAACTTTAAAAATTCAATCCGTAACTTATGAAAACCAAAATTATTATTATTGGTTTTTTTTGTAAAATTTTAAATTAAATCTACCAGTTTTTAAAGCTTAGATTATATCCATTCAAAATTTGCTTACATTGTAAACGAAATTTGTATTTTTTATCAAATGCCATTTAAATATAAGGAATATATAATATCATAAACTAAATAAAAATCATCAAATTTTAATTTAAGAGCAATTTTGATTTATTTGCATGCATTGCATCAAAGCAGATAAAGTTTTAATTTAAGACCATGTGAAAAAATAATTTTCAGTGCCATATCTTTTTTAATGCAGTCATGATGATATCTTATATATCCATAACAACTTGAAGGAAAAAAAGAACTTATTTATTTAAATAGATAACAAAATTTAAAAAAATTAACCGGATAAATGCTAGTATTTAAAAAATAATAATAATAAAACTAAATTTAAATTCATCTAAAACTAAATTTATTTTTTTTTCTATATATTCCCAAAAAGGCTTCTAAAATAGCTCATAGATGGCAGCACTAAAGTTGTGAGAGATGGTGCTAGAGTGATAAATAAAATACGATCATACTCAGATAGTAAAAAACTTTTCCATTTCCACTGTTATCTTTATGTATTATAATTGGGTTTGATATACATATTTTATATGAAAATATGCTGAAAAAACATTATTTCGAGTGGAAGAAATTTTAAAAGCATCATTTTAGCATCTGTTTTCAACTAAGTCTAACGTGGCGTCTAGCAACGGTTGAATCCAGATAGGAGTGGCACAACCTGGAACCGTTATACACAAATTTTCGGACGCATTTTATTATAAGTAGATATAAAACATGTTTTAGTTAATCAAAGTAATTTAAAAAAGTACTTGTTGCATGAATGAATAAAAAAGAGGAAAAATATATTTTTTTTTATTAAACGCATTTTTTAACATAATTAACATTGGTATCGCAGATACAATAATGAGCAAGTAATAATTTAAAAAAAATCGAAACTAATAGAATACATAATTTATAGAGTAAGAATAAAAGATACACGAAAACATGTAATTTAAAACTAAATGGAGCATGCAATTAGGCATGGGATGTAAATGTCTTATTAATGCGATTTTAATGACTAGTTTAAAAAAGTTTTATCTTTTTTTTTCAAAATTTGTATATTTTTATCAACATCTACAAATATTTTAAACTTAATAATATTTTCCTAGGTAAGACACATTCGTAATGTCATGTAGTAAAGATATGATATTTTTACGTACATGTCACAACATTTTTTCAAAACTTCAGATATATAATAACGAAAGTTATCAGCAAATGAAAGTTCGTTAGAAAATAACTATGCACTGCTATATTATCCTTTAAATTAAAAAATGATCTCGCCTTAGCAAAATAACATGACATGTGTTTTCTGCACTCTCTTAACTTGTTACTTTAACTCTACTGCAAATTTGGCCTAGAATCGGGTTTGACCGGTAACATATATAAGGAAAATCTTTTTATTATTATTATTATTATTATTATTATTATTATTATTATTATTATTATTATTATTATTATTACTCTTAATTTTCCTAAAATTCTTTGCTTTTCTGAATTCTTTATTTAAAAAAATAATTTATTTCTTTTTAAGCAAAAGAGAACATGTAATCAAGATGAAATAATCAATAAAGTCTCTATTTATCATCTTTAGAATCCAGAAATGAAATATCACTGTAAATTACGTCATTTCGACACCAACAGATCATTTTTTCTCTTTACATGTCAAAAGGTAAAAATGCATTTTAAACTAACAAGGAAGGTCTCCATACTGAGCATACTCAGAATTTTATGAAAAAAAAATAGCTAATTAATGTACTTATGTATGTAATAAAAGATCAGCCAAAATTAGCGGCGAAATCACAGTAGAAAGTATGCAAAAAAATAAAATATTTTCGAATATTTGGCGTGAAAAGACGAAAGAGTCACTCGATTTGGCGAGCAGCCCTTTTCCTCGCCAAAAGCAAACGATTATAATGCAACTCAAACTGTTGCATATTTAGAATGCGTGTAAATGGTATTTAATGAATTTAAACATAAACAATGAGAGACTTTAATATATTATGTACATATATATACATATTGTGTTGCAAATACATATATATCACTTGTTGAAGTAGTTATTTAATTAATCACTGGAAAAAATGTTTCCAAAGATTAAAAAAATAATATTGAGAAAATTTATCTTCATACATTTAAGCGTATTCAAAAATAAAAGCCAGATGTTTCGATAGCAACAAAATCTAATCGACAATTCTCAATTGGACTTTGAACTTGAAACAAATTTAATTAATTTAAATTACGAATTTCGTTTTAAATCTCAAATTTTATAGATTAAATTTCAATATAAATACATATCAATATATAAAAAAAGTTATCTTAAAAGAATTTAAAACTTACAAAACTAAAGTTATTTAAATTAAATTTATCAAAACAAGATCAACATGAAACTTTTTTTTCTTGGAGTGTATTTGACATAGAGTAAATTTTGAAATTACATTCCATCGCAACCGGCGATAAATTGCGAAATAACGAAATTTTCATTATTTTTTAACGGATACTGGATGGGGATTCCGCCGAAATTTTTTTACAAACGTATATATCTACACGAGAAGAACATTCTGTAATTTTTTCAGCTATTTTGTGATATGCCCGTGTGGAGACCTTTCTTGTAAGCATGTGGCCACTTTCAACGAATTTTTTTTTTTTTTTTTTTTTTTTTTACACGTACTTTATACACGTATTTTTATGCTTAATCAACAGGTATTCAAACAAAGACGTAATTTCTATTTCCATGTAATTAAAAAGTGGAATGAATAAAATTGTACATAACATGCATAAAGATAAAATAAACCCAATAAGCAATATTCTCGTGACGACAAAATAAATATGAATTTGCTTATCAAAATAAATTACATGTGTATAAATATTTTTACCGAAATTTAACTCACAAATTAAAAAATACATTAACAAAGACACGTGTTTGAGTATTTTTCATTATTTTTCTTTTCACTACAACAATAGAGTAATCCGATTGCCGCTGTCTTCAAGAAATTTCATAAAAAAGCTATTAAAAATAAAATATGAACATGGATATAAATAAAAAATATAGCTAGAATAGGCACATCTACATATGAACAGGTTTCATGTAAAAAAAAAAAAAAAAAAAAAAAAAAAAATCAAAATTTGTTGGAGTCGAAAGTTTAGAGTTGAAAACTAGAAAAACAACCTGGTTTTTTAAATATATAGATTATTTATTTTTTCACTTGTGCGGTTATTAACAAACAAAACATCAAAATTTCCTTATGTGCATTAATTTGCACACGTGAATATGCAAAAATAATTATGCTACGTGTTTTAGGTGTTAATTAGCTCTTAAATCTTTCTATAATGAACAATTAATTTTTTGCAAATTGCTTTCTTAATGTGTTTATAACTACACTCGATTGAAGTAACATTTTTACCGTTAATTATTAACCGTTAATTATTTACCGGTAATCATTTACCGTTAATTATGTACCGAATATTAACAAATTATTATTTTTAAAGACATATTTAACTTCATAATTTCCAATGCTTTGAAATGGTTAATGTAATAGCTTATCATGTGAAGAAAACTCTATACAGTGAAAATTAGATGTTGTTTTTGAATTTTCTCTTATTTTGTGTTAACATTTAATTGTAGTTTATAATTAAACATTCTATGTTAAATTTCTCTTTAAAAATTTAGTGGAATTTAAAATAAGTAACATTATTTAACGAATCTGTATACATCTACCAACTAGTCGTTGGGGGGGGGGGGGGCACCGTAATACTTATCCATCATGGATATGCATAACATAAAATATGAAAATAAAACATGTGTAAACTATTTACAAAATGCATCGGAAATCCAAAATAAAATGATGTAAACGTATATTTAAATATTTTTAACAGGTAGTAATGCTCTATTAATGAATTTCTGATGAACCCATTTCAACAAATTATATAAAATGCCAAATTACTCAAGGAGTATCGAATTGCGTAAAAGAAACAGCCTTATAACTCCAAAAATAATAATAATATTGGCTAACTATTTATTACGCCGAATTAAGAGTCTAATTTACAATTAAAAATATCTTTGAATTGAAATTTGAATGAAATACAAGGTCATGAAAAATCGAAGAATTTGGAAAACAGGAATAGAAATATTTTGCCAACTAATAATTTGATTGACTTCATTCTTTATGCAAAATTTGTATTATTTTATTTTTTTTTACGCCCACTTCTTTAAAAAAAAAAAAAAAAAAAAAAAAAAAAAAAAAAAAAAAAATCGAAATATTTTATGTATTTTTTATCAGAACGAATTTTTCGAGAGTCCGAAAACAACAGTTCCAGATAATCGAGGTTACTGATGTTAAATATCCTTCGTCCCATTCTTACATAATAAGTACGTACCAAATTTCAAGTCTTTATCTCAATTTGTTCGGGAGATAGAGCGTTTACAGACAGACAGACGGACGGACGGACAGACTGACACACAGAGAGACGGACGGCAAAAAAATTTCTAAAAATATGTTTTTCGTAATCTCTAGTATCTAAAACATGTAAATCCGTCAAAAAAAAAAAATTTCGATTTTCAAAATGATTGCAAGGTTTACCCTTTATTGCGTATGATAGGTAAGTAAAAATGATGGATATCTGGTAAATTATAAGTTTGGTCGGTAAACCTTAAAATTTACTAGAAAAAATACCAAACCCGTAGACAGCAGCACTCATAATCATCTCATTGAGTTCACGGCTGGAATTCCAGTATTATTTAAATTTCGATTCGCATTTTAAAACGCAATCGATCTGTCAAGTCCTATTTCTATGAAAAGCACTGTTGATAAAAATAGGATTTCCATAAAATATAAAAAATAAATATACAATTAAGCCTTTTGATTTCAAATCTGCGCATTGAAATGGAATGGTAGAAAATAAAGATATCATTTAGGTATTTTAAAAAGTATTTGCTTGAAGATTTGCATAACCAAAAGCTAGATTAACAGTAAAAAGAAGAAAAATAGAAAATCCGGTCTTTTTGAAGCAATTGAAAAATATTTTTTCTTCAATTACCCTCATTCATTCCGCCCGTATAAGTGCAACAATTCAATTGACACTTTTGTTTTCAGACACACAATTGTTTTGGAAAGGATGTTTAAAGGTGTGTGGGAGGGGGGGGGGAGAATAAATTCGTTGGACTTAAAGAATAAAGAGATTCAAAGAGAGAAGTAAGATAAAAGACACAGCACTGACGATAAATTAAGAACAAGTAATGGATATTTTATTCTATGTGATTTCAAAGTTTTTTTTTTAAATTGAATAAATATTGAACATTTTATGAAAATATTCGTTATATGGAGATAGATATTTCGTTATATAGAGATTTTTTAATGTAATTATGGGAAAAAGGGACCGTTCCTACTAAAAATTCGTTATATAGAGAAATTCGATGTATGGAGTTTCGTTATAGAGCGACTCGACTATTTACTATCCCTGCACAACAGCTAGTCCATATAACATCTCATTCAGGTCACACATTGTTACAAGAGTCACAGTAACTACGGCGAAACAAAAAATAGGAAATTCCATACGTCTCTTTATGAGTCTCAAATGACTACATATGACTCCACTGACAGGTCATTGTGACTGTTGCTTTGTGGCGAGTCACCAGGTGACTTTGCAATATCGTTTTATAAGACTCTAGTGTGACTTCTCATCTGGAGACTGAATTTCAAAGTCATCATGAATGTTGCATTATAATAAATTGCCAAATAATGTCTTATTAAAGTCACATGGTGATTTTTCACCACTTTTCACAGTGATTACTTCACAGTAGGGTCCCTGTCACCATTTCACAAAGTCTTGTAACAGAAAGTCACCATGTGACTTTAATGTGACATTATTTGATGATTTATCATAATGCAACATTCACAATGACTTTGAAATTGAGTCTCCAGATGAGAGGTCACAAGAGAGTCTTAATGAAACGACGTTGTAAATTCATCTGGTGACTCTCCACAAAATAGCAGTCACAATGACCTGCCAGTGGAGTCACATATGTAGTCATTTGAGACTCATAAAAGAGACGTGTGGAATTTCCTATTTTTCGTTTTGCCGTAGTGACTGTGACTCTTGTGACCACGTGTGACCTGGATGAGATGTTGTATGGACTATGCAGGGATACTAAATATTCGAATTCTATTACTTCCTTTTGAATATTTGCGTGAGAATTATCGCTTGAAAATCCCTTGAAAATTGGCATTTTGGGATTCGTCCTTAAATTTTGCACACCAGTGTATTCAGTTCAATTACGATCTAAAATGGGGAAGGGGGAAAGGGGATTTATAACTCATTGGATTGTTTCATTTATTCTTTTTTAAAAGCTTATATATTTCGTACCGAAATTATTATTTTAAAATAAAATTATTCAAAAGTCACTTCTTCAGCTTCAAAATTGTCTTATCTTAATCCTGCAGACTACAGTTTTCTGCTTTGAAAATACAATTTTCTTCTCTGAATATTTTTATGAGCGTATAGTAAGTTATAGAAGCAGTTTCAGCAAGTCCCCCCTCCCTCATTTTCTTTTCCTTCTTTTACTTTCCTTAATTCTTGTGCAACTTTGTCATTTGTATTTGTTGAATTAAACACTTAACTGATTCTTTTTAGGTGCGTTCGTATCCATATGTAAATACGTAGCACCTATAGTCGTCGTTCAGTCCGTCCGTCTGTCTCCATATAACAGAACAAAAGTTACTCAACCGAATTTCTCAACCGTTTGAAATTTAAAATATATAATTGTTGCCTAATTTTGTCAAGTCAATCATTTCAAATTTTATGAAAATCAGATAAATAGTTTAAGTACAAGGACAATCAAAAGAATTCCGTTACATTACATCCAATGGAAAAAAAATAGTTTCAAGTGCACTTTAAGGATGTCACACGCTTCCGAACATAATAAAACTGATATGAATCTATAAAGCATATACTGAAGTATACATTCTGCACAATCTGTGGTGCAAACAGTATTTGTTATTAATTTACAAGTCCACACAAAAGTATTCCAACACGTAATGATATAGGGAATAATATTTTTTTGGAGGGCGGGGTGTTTTAATTATATTAAACTATTTCACATTTTAGGAAATACATAGATACGTTGCTAAGGTTTACGACAAGTACTTCCTGTATAATAGAAAGCAGATAATATTTGCAAAAGTATACAAAAAATTTCAGCTATTATACTGTATCCAAAGTACTGTATACTATTACATCACGATCTGAGTGTTTTTAAAACTTCGTTATAGTACGAACGCACCTCATTTGCTACGCTTGGCGAACAATTTCCAACTTTCATAGTGAAAAAAAATAGTTAATGTCCTGTAATTTTGTTTGTGAAGGGGCACAATATGCATACACAGAATTTCGGCTATTATACTGTATCCGAAGTACTGTATATTATTATACCACGATCTAAGTGTTTTTTAAAAAAATCATAGTCGGAACGCACCACATTTACCACGCTTGACGTGCAATTTCCGGCTAATTTTTTATTTACTAAAAATTGAAATTACGGTATAAATACCATTTTTTTAAAGCGAAAATATTCGTAGGATTTAGTCTAAACATTTGCGTCATTACATACTATGGCATTGTAATTGTTAAAATAGTAGTAACGAAAAACTATCAGGTAAACTCTTTCTGCTGATACAATGTAGGGGCAAATCAGTTAAGTGGTTTAAAGGCAGTGTAAAGCTTCGAAGTATCACGATCAATTTATTATAAAAGAAATGTTGGGCAATATACAGGGTGTCCAGTAAATAACACCCTGATTTCAAATTTAAATTTCTCAAAAACAAAAATCGATAGAACTATGCGGTAAACGGTTTCTTTATTAGGAAATCTGTAAAAATGTTATACAGAAGTTTCGAAGGGTGGATATATTGAAAAGATTATGTTCTGATTGCAATGAATACTTGACTTAACATTTCTCTTGCTTTAAATTGCTTGGTTTGGATGAGATTTTGGGCGGACAACGCCATATTTTAAAGTTTTTTGGAACAAAATATTTGGAATTTCAGAAATTTCAAAAATTTAGTTCTAAAAATATGGCTAAGTACCCCGAAAAACTCGTTCTCTACAAGCAATCTAAAGTAAGAAAAACGTCAAGTCGAGCATGCTTTGCAATCAGAACACAATCTTTTCAAAATATTCACCGTTCGAAACTTTAGTATAACATTTTTACAGCTTACCTAATAAAGAAACCGCTTACCGCATAGTTCTATCGATTTTTGTTTTTGAGAAATTTAAATTTGAAATCAGGGTGTTATTTGCTGGACACCCTGTACTACACTCCTGATAAAATCCTTTATATAGTTTAATTTCATAACGAGGAACTGTCTTTTACATACGTTCCTAGCTATATAAATATTTATCACTTAAAGTCGTCATCTGGTCTGTCCGTCGGATTATCCGATTATTCGCCACTACCTAAATGAATGGTTTGAAATTTAAAATATTTAACCGTTACAGAATTTTGTCATTTCAAATTTTATGAAAATCGAATCAGACATAAAAATATATTAATATAAGTCTTCGTTTTTTAAAATCCTTTCATAAGGAATTAATTCAGTTGTATTCCATCATAGTTAAATTAATTTTAGTTTTCATAGTGATTTCGCCAGATTTCCGATGGAGTGATATTATTTCTATATTACTCAATTTAATATAGGTCAAAACCACCAGTGATGGTATGGTTCAGGACATACTTTTAGATTTTAGCATATAAATACTACGCCAAGTAAAATTTTCCAGGGATGTAGTGGAGGGTATACGCAGTCATATGCTGTATACTTTCTGAAATTATTTAGAAGAGACTTATACTGTCAGTTTGTCAAAAGAATCTATAGCGTATACTCGATGCATAATGTTAATTACTTTAGCATATACCCTCTGCCTCTAGAGTGTACCTTCTGATTTTTTACGACACAACACTGACTATGACGATGATCAAAATCACACGATGATCACACATGACGATGATCAAAATATAAAAAGCAAGGGTCTAAAAATACTACACGAAAATCAAGAAAAAAAGAATACATTAATTTGAATGTTTTATTTAGGAAAATAGTCTAAAAACATAAACTATACCCTTCCTCAAACCAATAATTGTCCACCACTAAAACAAGGATTGTCCACCAATAGCAACCCAAAAAGCAAGCATCTAAAAATACTTTATAGACATGAAAATCAAGAAAATAAGAATATATTAATTTGTATGATTTATTTTGGAAAATAGTCTAAAAACACATACTATAGCCTTCCTCAAGCCGATAATTGTCTGCAGCTAAAACAAAGATGGTCCATTGATATCAACCCTTTGTTTGTGATAATTTTTGACAGTCTTTGACTCGACCATTAATTAGCATTATTAGCTTCCTTTTCGGACTTCTAGGTACTTTTTAGTATCCATTTTTCAATCATTTTTTCTGGTTTGCGTTTTTTACGAACATTTTGTTACATCCGATCGTTAGAATTTTGCAGCTCGTGCCATCTTTGCTATGTCAGGTGTAAAGGTATTCATATTTTATAATATGATATATTATGATATAATATGATATATATATATATATATATATATTATATCCCTTTCCTTATAGGAATCCCCAGCAATTCAAAGCAGTGTTGCCAGATTGTCAAAAGCCAATTTCCCCAAAATTTCTGAAATTTTCCCCGAATCAGGGCTTTTTACAGAAAAAGTCCCCATCACAAATTCTCAAAAAGCCAATGTCTCAATTATTAATTTTCCGTCATAATTTTTTTAACAAATTTAAACTCAGTTTTTTTCCCCTAAATCAAGCATTTGTTTTTTGAAAAAAATCCCCATTTACAAAAAATAAAATAAAATAAATAAATAAATAAATAATAAATATAAAATAAAATAAATAAACATTGCAGGTCTTCAATTGCAAATATCTCTACTCACATTCCATGAAACAAAAATTAACCATCATGAAACAACAACAAAAAAACTATAAAATTGTTTTTATTTTTGTTGTATAAAAATCTATAGGGGGAACTGGGGGACATTGATACAGCTTTTTTCTAAGAATTTTTTTGGTGTCCAGAAAGCCGAAATTTAAAGTTATTTTTCCATGTGGTATCAGCAAAACTTGTGTAGCGTGCTATAAAAATGTACAATCATTGTTTTATATATTATTTTTGCAAGTAATTTTAAAAAAATCAAAAAAAGTCATTTGTATCAATGTGCCCCATCCTCGAGGCAGATTGATACACCTCATGGGACACTTTGATACGCCTGGTAAAATGGAAACAAAATAACACCAATGCATATTTTTCATAGAAAAATAGTTAGCAAACCATTTTATATATATTTATAGACATTAAAATCGAACACAATTTATTTGTAAGCGATATTAAAGCAATCAAAATGAAATGTATAATGACCTGATGTTCTGGCTGTTCCTTGTATGTTTGTTGGCTGTGGTAACTTTGTCATATCTGGCACTTTAACCCCAGAATTATCTTCTTTCTTAGGAAAGGTGAAAGAATTACCAGGTTTTCTGCTTATAAATCGATTTACAAACAGAAAATAAAGGATAATTATATTAAAAATTATGTTTAAAATATAATTATCCTGTACTGTTCTGCAGCTTGTTTCTCTTACTTAACATTTCTCATGTCGATAATACTTTTTTCTCTGCAGAACCGATATAAATTTGAGATTTGCCAGGCTGCCGTCCATTTCTTTGTTAATTCTACTAGCACTAGGTATTGTGTAAGTGTGTAGGTCTTCTGTTTGCAAAAATATTAAGTTCTAATATAAATAAATTAGAGCTATTTCACTTCAATAAAAACTAATAGTAGAAATTTTTGAAGAAAAATGGTTGAATTAAGGAGTGCATGGTAAAAAAAATAAAAGGTAATGAAAAAATGAACTAGAAAAGGATTTAGGTTGTATCAATGTGCCCCGACAAAGACTGTATCAATGTGCCCCATATAGCTATTTTGAATAAAATGAGTCGCAAATCCAACACATCATAATTTATCTAACAATAAAGAATGAGGAACTGATAAAGAGTAACTTTACTTGCCAGGGAGTGTATTCTTTTCGGCTGAAAATACTGGAACAGTTGTACAATACCATTTCAATTGTACAACTCAAATTTACTTTTGACCTACTAAAACAATTAATTACCCATCCCATTTCATCAAACTATTGAATCATTCCAAAACTTTCTGTATGTAGTTAATTTCACTAGTATCACCTTTTGGAGCTGTTGAGAAACTTCCTGTAATGACCCTGTGTGCTGTACAAGGGGTGTATCAATGTGCCCCAAGTATCAATGTGCCCCAGTTCCCCCTACTATTAAATGAAATGTATTTCTGAGCTTGTGTTTCTGTCCACTATGATAGAAAAATGAGCTTCACTTATTTTTCTTAAAATTCAGGTGGGCTATAATCCGAGGCAGATTGTAATGAATCTGTAGTTCATGTAGACTGTGAGCGCGACAACGAGAATAACGATTTATAATGTTATTTGTGTATTTTATTTTCGTTTTCCATATCAAAATCGAATTCGAGGCAGATCCAGCATTGGCAAATGTCTGAAAGTAAAAATTGAATTCGTGACAACAGTTCCCCATGTTTTTTTGGCCAAAAATTTTCATAGTCCCTAAACATGTCCCCAAGAAATACTTGTCTCCCGAAAATTCCCCTGAGGATCAAAATTCCCCAAAATGGGGACAAAATCCCCAATCTGGCAACACTGATTCAAAGATTTACCCATCAGTAAAATTATGATCAAATATTTAAGGTTGTTTTGTTTTGATTACTTTAAAACAAACTTCTTTAGCTTTTCAGTGTCTTTGACTTGTATAATTTTCCTTTTAAATCTATCCGGTATAAAATGTCTCCATTTTTTCCTCATTCCTCTAGAGCAGTGGTTCCCAACGTGGGGTGCATGTGGGGGGCAATTTGAGAATTCTATGAAATTCGGTCATCCTTTAATGATCCTAAAAAAATAGCTAAATACTTTTGTCTTACTAGCATAAAACAACAAATAATTTTAAAAATTATTTTACAATATAAATTTTCCGGTTTGAAACTTAAAAAGAATATATTTCAAAATTATTTTCGATAGAATAAAAAATAAAGCCACTATCGCCAAACACTGGATATATGATCAACCAATTAAAACGCGTCTTATTAGAGATTTTGATTTTAGGATCCTACAGTGAATATCTTAAACTGGTTGATAGTTAATGATAGAAAATTTTAGCCGTTCTAGGAAACCAGGCAGACCAGTTGCATTTCTTGCCAGGCAGACCAGTTGCATTTTAATATACGAATCGAGTTTTGTCTAATGCTGAAACTTCAACAATCAACTCTATGAGGTGATGGTTTGTGCAACCGCTTTCTGGTCTATATTATTAACGATTGCTTCCTGAATACATTTCTTTCGTTTATGTTCATTTTTTCATGACCTGCCTTTTACATGTTTACGTTTTCTTTTCCATTCCGTTTTTAAATGACTTTTTTTTACTTCTTTAAATGGAAATACAGCTCAATTTTTATGTAATAAGAATTATTTTTCAGAGAGAGGAGAAGGGGGGGGGGGGTCATCAGGGTTTTAAATATGATTTGGTGGGGCATGGCCTGAAAAAGGTTGGGAAACACTGCTCTAGAGAGTTGGATATTCGGGACGTAGCTAGGGACCTTCGGACACCTTGAGGTGTAGAGGGAGAAGAGCATGAATTTTCGGGACTCTAAAAACTCCCTTCTTCGGACTTTTTCGTATAATGCCGAATAAATTTCAAATTCACATAAATATTTTCGATGTCGCCGTTTACTGAAGCTCGTACTTAGTATGAATGTTGTGATGCTCAATGGATATGGGTCATATACTTACGTTGTGTTCGTTGCCATTTTCGTAAGTCTAATTTAAATTTTTTCGTCTGTCTCCAGACGCTGAAAACATGACATAAACCTTTCACTCTTGACTTGGTGGTTGTTGAGTATTTATACTATTTTCTTCACCACATTCTCAGCGACGACATTGTAGAATACTTCAAACGATAAGTTTTGCTGATTTCGCAGTATTTGAAGACTTATTACAGATAGTAAAAATTCAAACATTATTATCGATCTTATCCTTGCTCTTTGAACAGCCTACATTGTTGTGAATCGAGTGTATAAAGTCCCGTTGCTTTTATTAGATAGTCATGTGATATCTAACGCGAATTTTAGGATGGAACTATGCACAATTTAGTTACAACGTGGATGTTTTTTGTATTAGCGGGGAGAGGCCTTGTAAATATTAGTTTTTAATTGTCGACAATCAGCATCGTCACATATTTGAAATATGGGGATAGCAAAGCTATAAAATGGTAAGAATTATGCTTATTGGTTTCTACAGTTCTCTTATTTAACTATTAAAATACGTATTGTCCCCGTTCACAAACAAAATTACCGGAAGTTGACCATCGTTCCTCGCTAGAAAAAAAATGAAGACATATCCAATCTTTTATGTTTTTGCAATTTTTGAGAGGCCGCTGCCATTATTAATGCCCTTGATGGCAGAGCTCTGATAATTACTTATGTAGGAATAATTTCATATTTTTAAATGAAAAAAAGTTCCTTTGTGTTTCCAGAAACCAAAAATGTAAATTTGACAGTTATAGAAAACGTGAAGATAGCTTGCTCGATTTAACAAACGCTCCTTGTGTTCATTTTTACCAAAACCCAGGATATTTGAGGTCAAAAATTGAATATATCAAGTTGTCAATGTTGAAAACTCTCATTAGATCAAGTAAAGCTGTAATTTTTTATTTCTAAAACAATTTAGTGATGTCGTAAAACAATTTACGAATGTCTTTTTCACTGATTTTCCCACTAGCATTAGACTTAACAAAGATTTATGTTGATTGCGGTGCAATCTCAAGGCATCGGCTCAGAACAAAGGCAATTTTCTATGGTCAATTTAATGAAAATGATGTCACTATCAACATACTAGCTCATTGGCTAGTAAAAAGCTGCAGCCGAGAGAATTTTGAGAACGGTACAAGACACAAAATAAAAATTACAGTTCTCCATCAATATTTCACACATGAAAATAAGCTCTTTCGAAAAAGTGCAACATTTAGTAATTAAAATTGAAAACGGAAGAGATTAAAATTTTAACTTTGTTAAAACTTGTTTGTATTTCTGGTTATTTCGGTAGAAGTGGCTTGAAGCTGCCAAGAACATCGTGCGAACGACAGGGAAAACCTTTATTTTTCCTGAATGATTTAATCCTTGATCCCATACACGAGACAGTTGGAGAACAAACAGTGAGCACGACCATTCGCGTGAGTTGGGAAAGGTCAAACAAATGTAAAGACGTAACGAAATTGACTCAACTTCTACTCATCGGTATACTTGGTAAGCCGTATGATCATTGAGATTCGTCGTGTCTATGAAAAGTATAAGCATTTATTATTTGCTTACCGAAGATTAAAACCATAAATATTTTTAACTGTTCTTTCTTTCCTAAGCATTTTGCTGTCATCATCAAAAGAATTCGGATTATGAAAGAGAGAAGAGAAAAATGTGGACAATTCATTGGTGATCTCTGACATCTAGACATTGCATGAAAGTTTAGGATTAGTTAAATCTCGATTCGCATACTAAAACGCAATCGGTCTGCCAAGTCATATTTTGGTGGAAAACACCTAAAAACCCGATTTGAACAGTCGATTCGTAAATTTACCATTGTACTTTCTTGCACCCGAATGTATGAAACCATGGAGGATTGGGAGCAGGAAAACATAGGGATAAACTTATAAGCCAACCACTAAAATCGGTTTATTTTTGTAATTTAATGGAAAATTTGAAAATATTCTTAATAAATGATTTCAATAAAAATATTTTCATTGGTTAAACTGTTACATCCTCTTGAGGCTAGATATTTAAAATGTTGTTAAATGACTCATTGTCTAAATAAAGACGACAAGATGCATTCAAAGTTGTTTTAGTTTTCAAATCATACAATTACGGAACACTAGAAAAATCGTAAATGAATTTAAGCATTTTCAAAAGATCAAATAATTTATTAAGATATTTCGATAAAACTTTTCTCGTAACTTAAGAAATAAATGCCATATAACTGCATTTAAATTTGCTAAATCGTCTTCATTATGTCTTTTGAAAACTCGTAACTGCATAATTAAATGTCTGATACGTTTGACTTCTTAATTAACCCTAAACAGTTGTGAATAGAACCTTTAATTTAGGTGAATGAATAGCTTTCGCTTAAGCGGCATTCTTTCATGTAAATTTTGTAGAACTCAAATGCAGCTGGAATCATTTAATATGCGTAAATGTCATGAAGGGATATTTAATTTTTCTTAGATAATTTTGAAAATATTCAAGAAAAAGAAATAATATAAAAAACATTGTGATATTTTAATTACGGACATTTTAATCAAGAATATGGATATTTGTTTTGAAAAGCGTAGTTTTCAGACATAACTTGGCGGACTTGGGATATCGGGTTCAAAATGGTTTCGGATACGGGCTCAACGTAAAATAATATCCATTCACAGAGCAGCCACAGGCAACTATTTTTATATTCAATTCGCACCGATATTTTTCTAAAAAATTTTGAAGTATGTTTTTTTTGCACGACGATAAAAGGAATTTTTCTCCGAAGAGCCTGGGACATATGCCCCACACCTCCGGTGACAGATCAGCTAGTGTAACTGACTCAGTTTGGACTAGTGGATCCAAACAGCAATAGCTCCCTACGAAGACTATCACAGCGCATGCGCTATCCCGATTCGTAAAATCCGGAGCTAAAATGCTGTATAAGTGGAAAAAAATCCCGAGCTAAAAATGTCGTGTAAATTGAAAAATCCGGAGCTAAAAATTTTATATAAATCAACACTCGATTCGCCTGTGTACTTGTCAATTATTTTTAAAGCTATACTGCCAATCCTGATTACCACTTTAGCACTAAATGAGCATGCACAGTAAACTCCATAGGGAGCTATCGCTGTTTCGATCCGTCTGTCTCAGTTTGGTTCCTTTGACAGTAATGAAAATAATATCGATGCGGAGGGGGACGACATGAGTTGAAAAAGGTAAGTAAAGATAAAAAAAGAAAAAAATCTAACATTTACGGGTCGGCTAATGCAGTGGCACAAGTCCCGCGTGTTACCGGCATATGTCTATCGGAAAACCGATCTTGAAAAAGGCCCCTTGGCTCTACCAAACGAAGATTTCTGTGCTCACTTCGAGAGCAATATTTCTTGCAAACATTGTCAAAGTGTGTGTTAAAGATTTCTATTTAGGGAAACTGGTATCAGTCAAAATTAAAAAAAATAGCTGCTTGTGGCAGCCCTGCATTCACAAATTGGAGAAAAAGAAATCGTGCTGGTTGAGAAAGAAGAACGCAGTGTTAAGTTCCTTAGCTTATTTTACAGTCGCCTAGTCTAAAATTCCGTTTAGAAAAGAATTGAACTGTTTTTGATGAATTATAAAATGAAATATCTAAATTTGAATTTTTAGCACATTAATCGTTAATAACATTAAGAAATCGTAGTAGTTCTCTTGTCAATCTTTTCTAAAATTACTGTTGAACACAATCGATATATTTCTGCCATAATTGTACAATGATATTACGAAAGAATAAGAATAGTAACTTTTGGAAATTTCTGATAGTGGTTGGGTGTAAATAACTAATTTGATACAGTCGTCCGGGTGGTAAAATATCTGGCGTCCCATGGGTACGAGAACCCTAGCTTTCCAAGTGTGAGATTCATTTAGCGGTTTACGGTAGTGCATAATCGTCTTTTGGTGGTTCGCCCTTCACAATTACGTGATAACCACCGAAAACGTTTCTGAGCATTTTCATTTATTATTCTCACGGAGAGCATCAATCTCGAGAGGTCTTCGCAGACTTCTCCCCATTGGATTGAACGAGTTGCTGAGCCTTGGCGGGGCCACCCGGCTCCCTTAGCGGAGAAACCGTCTAGGGGTCTAATCAGTCTCGTTCGCCTGGTTTTTACTTTGTGAGTTCCAGGTAGCCAGAAGGTACCGGTAGGGTAGACTGGTAAATTAAAGGTACACAACTATGGCAGGCTCTAGTCAAAGAGCTAGCAGTTTAGACGACTCAGTAATAGATGAGTCTTTAGATCCTCGGATCAAGGCAAAAGCGTTGATTGACCGGATGAAAACGGTCCTTATAACTGGCACTGCTAAAACGCAGAAAGAAAAGCTGGAATTGAGTGCAGTCGTCTCTCAGTTGGACGATGTTTATGAAATGTTCGTAGAACAAGCGCTGGCTTTGGCAGCAGCCAGGAGTGAGAATGAGATTCTGAAACAACAGGTGGCAGAGAGAGACCAGCGAATGACCACCTTCGCAGACGCCACTCGGCAGTCGGTTCCGGAGGTGAAGGAGGGAGCGCCTCCGCGTCCTAGTGGAGGAAGAGGGAAGATCCGTTCCAGAGGCCCGGCCACAGATCACGTGATTCTCATCTATCCCAAGGATAGAAAGGAGGGAGTCAAGAGTGTGGAACAGAGAGTTAAAAGGGTCATAAAGCCCGATGAGCTCAAAGTAGAAGTCATCGGACAAAGACATACTAACTCAGGAGGCCTCTTGGTTCGCCTCGGATCCCGCAGGGATGTGGAGGCGCTCGAACAAGCAGTGAAAGAGGCTGGAGAGCTGAAGGATACCGTGCAATGCAAGGTGCCTCAGCTTCGAAAGCCGCGTGTAATTATCTTTGATATTCCGAATGAGTATTCGGGCGAGGAGGTTCTGAAGGCAGTCTCGGAGCAAACGAATGTGGAGGTGGAGTCAATGTCTATCAAGTTTCCCATCAAAGGAAAAGACTTGACGAATTGGGTGATAGAGTGTACACCAGCCACCTTCCACAGATTACTTGGTCAGAAAAGGGTTACCATTGGCTGGTCGAGAGTGAAGATCGGAGAGCACTTGAGAGCAACGCAATGTTATAAGTGTGGTCGCTACGGTCACATTGGTGGGACGTGCCCTAACGAAGACAAATGTCTTGAATGTGGTGGTGATAAGCACAAGAGTAAGCAAGCAAAGAAGTCTTGCAAGTTCAGTTGTTTGAACTGTCGTGAAGTTAACAAACTTTACCCACCACATATGAGGGTGAATATAAATCATTCAGCCCTCGACCCCAAATGTCCATCGCGAGCTTTAGAGGTGAGTCGTTTGAAACGACGCGTCGATTATGGCGACTAAACTAGTAAGAGGACAGCAAAATGTGGGCAAGTCGCTAACGACAATGAATGCGATGCAGCTCGACCTCATGGTCTACGATATATTGTGCCTTCAGGAGCCTTACATCTCTCATGGGAAAATCGGTGGAATCCCAAATGACATTGTGACATTCTGTTCGAAGACGCGGTGTCGAGCCGCTGTCGCTGTGTTGAACAACTCACTTCCAGTAATGGAGGTTCTCACAGCTAGCAACATTGTCGCAGTCTCAATAGATGTGAGCCCTGAGATTAAAATCGTGGTCGCTTCGATCTACCTTCAGCCTGAGGGGGAGGTCGACGCAGAGCTGAATTTGTTGCGGGACTTGCTCCATAAGTACAAGGACAGCAGTGTTCTATTGGTTGGAGACTTTAACGCTAAAAGCTCGCTTTGGGGTAATCCTCTGCACACCGCCGATGTACGTGGTGACCAGGTAATATAATTTATAGAGGAATGTGAATTGCAGCTCTTGAATGATCCTTCTAGTGAGGAAACGTCTTGGAATGCCAATGAAAAATCCTGGATCGACCTTGCTCTGGGGCGATTCAAGCCTCCCACAAGGGCAGTTGGATGGGAGATGGAGCCTCGTGAGACGGGCACCCAGCATAGACGTATAAGGACGGTTCTCAGTACGAAGATACCTGTCCCTCGGCCCCGTTACAGGGTGAGAGCGAAGGATCTGAACCTCGAGAAACTCCGAGTGGCCCGGTCTCGTGAGATAGGGAGCATGTCTTTGGACTGGCTGGAAGGGAAGTCAGTCAATGTGTGTGTCAAGTCCTTGACAGAGATCGTTCAACGACTCTGTAATGAATCCATCAAAAGGAAGGGAAGTAGGAAGAGGAAGGTCCCGTGGTGGAGTACCTCCCTAACGATCGAGCGAAAAGGGGTACAGGCAGCAAGGCGCCATGCCCAAAGATGTAGCAATGAACTGCAGCGAAAGGAGTACGAATTAATTTATCGTAAGCTCAAAAGTAAATTTAGAAGATCGGTCCGTCGGGCCAAGTGGGTTCATTATCGGTCAATTCTCGAGGAGATAAATCCGAATAATCCCTTTGGCCCTCATTTCGACTGGATCAGAGGCCGATCTACGGGTCGCCTCAAGCTCAGTTCAATAACCGATCGGGGGGGTAACAAAACCGCGGACTTCTCCTCAACTATAGAAGAACTGCTAAATTATCACTTCCCAGTAGTTAAAGGTGAAAATAACCGCCCTGTTCAGTTCGATACAGAGGACTTGATGCACGAACTCGCTGACGACGACCCGGAATTCACTCTGAAGGAGATTGAAGGGGTTTTCAGGTCTTTGAATAGAGGCAAGGCACCTGGAATGGACGGATTACCTCTCGAGATAGTCGAGATGCTCTTCAGGGCAAATAAACCCCTATTTAGAGGGATCTTGAACCGATGCCTGCAGGAAGGTGTTTTCCCAGATTCGTGGAAAACGGCAGAACTGGTTCTTTTCAATAAGTGCGACAGGGATCGTTCGGCTGCCAGCTCGTATAGGCCCATTTGTTTGTTGCCTGCTTGGAGTAAAATCCTCGATAGGCTGGTGACTAATAGGTTAGCTTACCATGCCAGACAGTCAGGTTTTCTTCACGAAAACCAATTCGGGTTTACTCCTGGTGTAGGCACGGAGAATGCACTCCATGAAGTGCGAAAGACAGTAGATGACTGTCATAGGAGAGATAACGATTGTTGCATGATAATGTTAGACATAAGGGGAGCATTTAACAACTTGTGGTGGCCGTCGATCTTTGAAGCATTAGCAAAAATGGGGTGCCCTCGTAACCTTTTCCAACTGGTGAAGAGTTTTCTGTCCGAGAGGAAGGTACTTTACCGAACTGAAATCTTTTCCATGGTGCATGAGTATAATGTGGGTTGCCCGCAGGGTTCTAACTCCGGACCTTTCTTCTGGAACTTGGTCGCAAACTCACTCCTAGAGCTGGAGTTGGGGAGGTTTGCACGGCTGATTGCGTATGCGGATGACTTTGCACTACTCATTGAAGGTCCGAACGCATACCAATGCGGGAGAAGAGCAGAACAAGCATTAAGTAGAATTGCAGCATGGGCAAAAGCACACAAGCTCGCTTTCTCTCCGGAGAAAACCACTTCCATCTATTTCCGCCTGATGAGACGGATGGGACAGAAGAGGAACCCCTCTACTGCTCCACATATACGATTTTTGGGACGAAATGTTCAGTCAGTTCAGTCTGCCAGATACCTCGGTGTTATGGTAGACGCAAAACTCAATGGAATGGCACATGTGGCGTACATTAAGGCAACGATTGCGAACTACACTAGATCCTTACGCTACCTCAGTCAGAGGGACTGGGGCTTGAGCGGGTGTGTTCTGAAGCGATTGTACAAACTGGGAATCGAGAGGATAGCAACGTATGCAAGTAGTTTCTGGTGGACAGATACACAACGCATGAGGGAGAAACTGGTCTCCGCGCAGAGACCAGCCCTCTTGTCAATAACCAGGTGCTTTCGTACTACAAACACGGAAGCCACACAAGTCCTGGCTGGGTGCCTTCCACTGGATCTACAATGCGAGAAGGAGTGCATTCTCGCTCGCATCCTCTGATTAGATTGTGATTTGGATTACAGTCCGATTCACTTTAGAGCAGACGAAGTAGAAAGGAAAGTGTCACATTTCAGATACCACCGGCGAGGGCTCCGTCTATCGACTGGAGGGAGGCTTCTTTACAAAGTGAGGATCTGGACCAGGGGACATCGGTGTATACTGATGGGTCCAAAACCGAATCAGGTGTCGGTTCGGTGTTCGCAGTCTATGAAAATGGGGCACTGGTGGTGGAGAGGTCTTACAGCCTCCCACCGTACGCCACGGTCTTTCAGGCGGAACTTACTGCAATAATTAAGGCAATCGAGCTGTGTGGTACACTATACGAGAGCTTCTCAATTTACACGGACTCAATGTCGTCTCTGTATGCGCTTTCGCTCGCAAATCCTCAGAATCCACTTGTGGTACAAATACACGAGCTGAGGGAGGGTCTGGAGATTAAGTGGTTTTGGATTAAGGCGCACGTTGGCGTCAGGGGTAACGAAGCTGCAGATAAACTTGCAAAAGCAGGGACTGAGCTTGATGTTACCGACACCCATGTTTGCCTTTTACCGAGTGTTGTGAAACACTATGTACACCAGGAATTTATTAGAACCTGGCAAGACCGGTGGGAAGGCGAGGCTCTGGGCAGAAGCGTCTTCGAAATCTTACCGCGAGTTTCAGAAAGACGCGCCTGGACATCTCCACTTATAAACTGGGTGGTTACCGGCCACGGCCCTTTTCCGGCTTACTACAGACGTTTCCGGATCAAGCCCTTGCCTCGTTCGTGCCCGTTCTGTTCATCTCCTACTCCGGCATCCAGTCGTCATATTCTGTTGGAGTGTGTGGGAACTCAGCCACTGAGGGATCGTCATTGTCCGAGACTCTCATTACTCTCAGTGCGGAACTACTTCGTGGTTCCAAAGCTCAGGAAGGCTCTAGAGGCTTTCTTGAAGGAGGTAGAGCCTCACCTCTGGTAGGCCTACCTTTTCCCTCGTGGAGGAATCTCATAGTTGAAGGTCGTCTTTCTGGGGGTGTTCTGTGCTCAATGGAATGGTTTAAGTGTTGGCAAAAGAGGGCAAGTACCTTATTGTAAATATGTAAATAGTTTCACCATATTCATTATTCATTCATTCCTATTTTAGTCTAACATGCGCATACCGGTGTGGAGACACCAATTATTCTAGATGTAAACCGCTCCCGCGGTTCCACCCTGATCAACAGTTCTCTGTATTGTAGTTTTATTAATAAAGGGAGTTTTGAAATAATGTGTGAGTTGTCTTTATTTCAGGGAACATAGCCCATGTTGAGGGAGGGGTCGACGGGGCTTGGCGGGCCCTCCTGCTCATGAAGAGTCTTGATAACGCACCCGGAATTCCATCTCAAACCTAGGAGCACGAGCGGCAGTGGCGATGTTGTGCCAAGTGTGAGGTGATAGAAGAACAAACGCAGGGCCAGATTTCAGACCCCCCGCGGAAGTTCTAAGTTGACTGAGTGTAGGTAAGGAATTTTCAAGCTGAAGTCGATCCACTTCAACTCGATGAGAACCAACGTCGTTGGCTTTTCTAGGGGAGGTCGCGACCCCTTGTTGAAGTGATCTGATGGTTTGGAGTTCGCCTCTCACGGTCCGTGAGCTTCAGCATATGTGCATATCTGATAGACGGCCAAAGGGGGGCTCTTGAGCGCCGTGGCGGCCCCGATCATTGATAGACGGCCAAAGTGGGACTCTTGAGCGCCGTGGCGGCCCCGATCAGAGCACGGTGTGATGACCAGTAATGGTCGCGTACACCTATCCAATTGCTTTACTCTTTTATAGCGAACCTCTGGAATCTTAAGATTCGGTTATAACGAACTTTTTTCCTAGTCGAGCATGATTTTTTTTTCTCTTTTTTCTTTTCTGCTGATGTGAAAAAAGGTTTTCGACCCTAATTTTATAAGAAAATGCATGCTGGCTAATAAAACATGGTGCAAATTAACTATATCTCTTTATTAAAGAGTAGTAAGGCCTGCATTCTTTCTCTTTTATGGTAGCCATTCTGCAGGTGTGATCACGCCCATCCGTCAGTTATTTTCCATTACTCCTGTCATTGCAAATCAGTAACGCATTTAAGCTAACTTATTTAACTAATGTATTTTTAAGAATAATTCGAGACATGACAGCATTGAAAAGAACATCTTTAAAGCAAGCAATAATAAAAAGCCTTTTTCCTTGAATTATACTCTCTGAAGTTCACAAGATGATGAAAAAAAGGAAAATTTAAATGAAAAAACAGTAAACAAACAAAATAAAAATAAAACGATTTTTAACGCGCCAATAATTAGTGTTACTCATCCTAAGTGTGAATAAAGTGTAAAGATTTTACTGTAGTCAGGATCATTCTTTAAATTGTCTGCTCATTTATCCCAACATTTATCCGAACAAGGGTTGGTCTCGAATGTTTTGATAATCGGCGCTTTACTTTATTTCTATTTGTCTTCCTTTTTAGTTAATTTATTTAGTATCGTGCCAGTTTAACATTATCAATTTTAGACAATTTAATTCATTAATGATCTTATCTAAATGAATTTACTTTTTTTTTTTCTTAATACATGATTATTGAACATATAGGCATCAGGTAATTATATACATATTTTGTAAACTCTAACTTATTTTTAGCGGTTCGGATCTAGCGAACAAAAACTTCGGTCCCTTGAAGTTCGTTATAACGGGGTTCAACTGTATTTTAATCAGATTTTCAAGGACATAAAGAACACGAAACATTTTTAAAGATTAATACTTATTTCTGTGCAAGAAGAAATTTTAAAATGAGAATATTGTCTTGAGACAATTTTAGAATAATATTGGCAATTTTTTAACGATTTATTCTGGTAACGTCTTGGCCTCCGAAAAAAAGATCCCAAACATATTTTACAGGGCTACTACTGGCAATTATATTTAAATTCTATCTCGCCCAACTTTCTGAAAAGAAAATTTTATCTCCTTCACTTAATTTGTGCAAGTGAAATACAATATAAAATTTATTTAAAGGAAAATAATGGTACAAATTAAAAATAAAAATAGTTGCCAGTTGCCAGTTGCAGCCCTCTCTTTTAGAATTTTCTATCTACTATTTATTATTAATATTAATATTATTATTTTTTCCCAAACGTAATTATTTTTATAAAATTGAATTCTAATCAAAATTGTTTGAGTCATTATTTAATATAAAACACATAATTTCCTTACAGCTTTTTTAAAATAAGACGTATATTCTTTATCTGAAATTTGTACGACTTTTTTATAAAGAAAAAAGGATTTTCCATGATTTTTGTCGTGAATTGAAAAACATGACGTGCATATTCAAAATATTTCATTTTTGCAGACGTATAATTATAGAAAAACCGAAAATGTATATTTTAATTTAAATATTTTACAAAGGTAAAATTTTTTTTTTTAACGATTTAGGAAAAACTTTGGCTTTAGAATAACGAGAAAATGTCAGAAAAGTATAAACAGTTTCGATAAATGGTTCTTTTCATGACTGCTGAAAACTGAAAACTCATCATATTTTCTGATAGTCTTTGTTTGATATAAAAACACAAGATTTTTTCACAGATTATTATAAATAAAATATATTCAAATTATCTGAAATTTTAGACTTGTGTGGTTGTTTGAAGGGTTTTCCATGATTGTTTTCGTGAGATAGAAAACATGACGTATATGTCCTTAGTATTTCATTCAAAATATTTCAATTTTTAAGACGCATAATTATAGAAAAATGTACAATCTAAAATTGGTTTCAAACATTTAACAAAGCTCATTTTTTTAAAACGATTTAGGGAAAACGTTGTTCTTAGATTAACAAGAAAATGCCAAAAAGGTACAAAGAATGTAGTTAAATTGTTCTTTGCATGCATGCTGAAAATTCAAAATTCATCATATTTTCTGATAGATTCACTGTTTGATTTAGAAATACAAAATATGCTTAAATATTTTTTTAAATAATATGTAAGCCCATTATGTAAAATTATTGACTCACATGACTTTCTTGAGAAAAAAAGGGATTTTTAATGATTTTTTTTTTCAGAAGTAAGAATACATGACGTATACGGACACTAACATTCAGAAATTTTGCGGCAATTCGAGCAAACTTTCATAAATAATCCCAATTATTTTATTAAAAAATAAAATAAAGTTAAAAATTGATAGAACCAGTTAAATATCACTATTAGGTTAGATACATCTAATTTGTAATAAGAAGCATTTTACTTTAAATATTAAATCAATTTTCTTTTTTATTCTCGTGACACTATGGTCATAATAGTCCAAGAGACGACCGCACAAAAACGTAAGTCATCGAGCCCAAGAAAAAATCCTTTATATTATGGAAGAGTAGTCATAGGGGAATCTATTGTTGCAGCGTATATAGGTTCTTTTGATCTTATGGTTAGACAACTTCAAACTCTTGTCTCTTAGAAAAGAAGAAAATAATTTATTTACAGATCTTCAGAACAACAGAGTCTTCGAAACTCACAAATATTATTAGATATTCAAAAATAACTGTTCAAATGTAGTGTACAAGTGCAGATATAGGTCCCAGAGACTCTTTATACAACGTCTCAACACTAAAATCACATTCAAAATAACTTAGATAAAACTCAAGCAAACTTGCTTAACAATCGCCTCGTTGTTCACTCAATGACTGACTGACAAATAATAATTACAACAGCTCGTATTGCTCTCCTTATATAGGCTCGCAGCATGCGCTAGAAATTTCCATAGGCTTCTCGAATATTCCAGAAAACCACGGAATAACATTCAATGTATCAGTAGACCTAAGGGGGGTTACCATAGAGAGGGAAGGGTTACCATCGCCAACAATCACCAAGTTTGTCGCCAACTTGGCGATATGTAGCCAAATTTGGTGACCAAAATTAGTCGTCAAAACTGACGCCAACTTGGCGAGATCTATAATATTTCGCCAAGCTGCCATACACATTCACTGCAAAATAATAGACAAGTTTGCTTGATAACAGAGACAATGTAACAAAAACTAATATTAGTAAAGGAATGGAGCTTAATAAGATTATTTACATTATTTTACGGTACAAACACTAATTATTTACAAAATTCGTAACACTATAATGATCCATGTCTGCCGGAAGTAAAGTAGTGAATAAGCCAAAAATTAATACCACTAGTGGCTCACTCGTAGGTCTATCATTGTGTTTGCCATACAATCAACAGTATAAAAACAAGAAAAATTGGGTGCAAGAATGCATAATGCTAAGTCTACGAGTCAACCACTAGTGGTATCAATTTTTGGTTTATGCACAACTTCACTTTCGGCAGACATGGATCATTAGATTTCCCTATGACTACTCTTCCATAACATAAAGGATTTTTACTTGTACTCGATAACTTAGGGTTTTGTGCGGTCGGCTCTTGAACTATAAGAGTAACAAAATTTTGCTTTATCATATAGAAAAGCAAAATATATTTTGTAACAAATTAGGTAGTATATTATACGAGAGTAAATCAAGTGTTTAACTGGTTATATCAACTTTCATCTTAATAATATTTTTTAATAAAATAATTGGAATCATTTATGAAAATTTAATCGAACAGTGAAAATAGTAATGGTGGTCATTGCCATATGACTTATGTATTTTATTTAAAATATTAAAGTTTTTGTAAACGTATAGTTAAAGGAAAATCAAGGGTCAGAGCATATAGGACAAATATTATAGTTGTTACCAGTACTTTTTATGAATAATTTTCTTTATATATTCCTATTGCATATAGTATAAGAATGACTCTTAAAGATTATTCATTAAAGATACTGGTGATAGCAATAAAATTTGCCCTATATGCTCCGACCTCTGAAAAATGTAAAATCTCGAATTGATCTTAATCGTTTTACAAAGGTCAAAAATTTCTTAAAATAGTTTACAGAAAACCTTATTCATAGAATAAGAAGAAAATCTCAGAAAATACAAACAATTGTGCTAAATGGTTTTTTCTGTGACAGCTGAAAACTCAAAACTCATCAAGTAACGTGATATTCTTGTCAATTTTATTAAGACCAATTCTCTTGTGAGTAGAACTTACATAATTTAACTGGATAACTATTTTCAGTGTAGGCGGATTCTTTCTGAGTTAATTAGCCGTGGATGTGTAAATAAAAGCAAGGAATGCATGTTGACCTCTTACAAAGAGTAAGTGCTATGGAAAGGTATTATTCTAAGCCAGATTAAAATGGTGAGGTGAAAATGCTACAACATCTTTATATTTTAATTAAATTTATTTCCTTTAATGATAAAGCTTTAGTTTTCTCAGAAAAAAGTTTCAGATTTTCTATAAAATATTTTTTTTAATTTTATTGTTTAATTGTACAATTATAGAAAAATATAAAATATACAGTTGGTTTTAAGCGTTTTAAAAGGTCAAAAATTTCCTATAACGGTTTAAAGAAAACTTTATTCATAAAATAACGAGAAAATGTCAGAAACTACAAATAATTGTGCTTAATGGTTCTTTCCGTGTCTGCGGAAAACTAAATATGCATCAGGTAGCGTGATATTTTTGGCATCCTAATTAAAACCAATCTCTTGTGAGTAGAACTTGGATAGTTTAGCTGGATTAATGTTTTCAGCATAGACAGATTCTTTCACACATAATTAGCCATTGATGTGTAAAGAATAGTAAGGAATGCATGTCGAGCTATTAGAAAGAGTAAGTGTTAGGTAAATGTATTATTTTTATATGGCTTAAAATGGTAAACTGAAAATGCCACAAGGTCTTTTACTTAAATTAAAGTCATATCCTTAAGATTTTTTTTATATAATATGTATGCTCCTTACCTGAAATTATTGATTAATGTGACATTCTTGTAAAAAAAGGTGTTTTTAATAATCTTTTCTTCAGAAGTTAGAATATATGACGTATATGGGAGCTCCCATAAAGAAATTTTGTGACAATTGGAGCACATTTTCATAAATAATCACAATGTTTTTTATTAAAAAATATAATAATGATAAAAGTTAATATAATAAATTAAATACCACTCTGTTCCACTTACGTTACATACACATAATTTGTAACAAAAAGCATTTTATTTGTTTATATAGTAAATGAATTTTTTCTACTCATGTGGCACTCTGGTCATAAAAGTAACAAAATTTTGATTTATTATAAAGACAAACAAAATACACTTTGTAACAAATTAAATGTATTTTATGAGAGTAGACCACAATGGTATCTGACAAGTTACATCAATGTTTATCTTAATTATATTTTTTGATAAAATAATTTGCATTATTTATGAAAATTTGCTCGAACGGTCACAAGAGTAACAGTGGTCCTTCCCATATGAATTATGTATTGTATTCAAACAATTTCAATTTTTGTAATAGTACAATTATAGAAAAATATAAAATGTACAATTGGTTTTAAGCATTTTACAAAGGTCAAAATTTTCCTATAATGGTTTAAAGAAAACTTTGTTCATAAAATAACGAGAAAATGTCAGAAACTACAAATAATTGTGCTAAATGGTTCTTTCCGTGCCTGTTGAAAACTAAAAACACAACAAATAGAGTGATATTTTTGGCATCTTAATTAAGAACAATCTCTTGTGAGTAGAATTTGGATAGTTTAGCTCGATGAAGGTTTTCAGCGTAGGCAGATAACTTCACACTTAATTAGCCGTGAATTTGTAAAGAAAAGTAAGAAATGCATGTCGAGCTGTTAGAAAGAGTAAGTGCTAGGTAAATGCATTATTTATAAACTTCTTAAAATGGTAAACTGAAAATGTCACAAGGTCTATTGCTTAAATTAAAATCATATCCTTAAGAATTTATTTTTCTATATAATATGTATGCTCCTTACCTGAAATTATTGACTCATATGACATTCTTGTGAACAAAAAAGATGTTTTTAATGATCTTTTTTTCAGAAGATAGAACACATGACGTATATGGGAGCTCCCATTCTGAAATTTTGTGACCATTGGAGCAAATTTTAATAAATAATTCCAAATTTTTTATTAAAAAATATAATGATGATAAAAGTTAATATAATAAATTAATCCTTTCCGGCGCAGTGTGTCCGGTCTGGACACACCTAATTTTAATTCCAAACATGCAATTGGCACCAATAATATATTAATAAAATCTTGCTTTTACAAAAAAAGGCTTAAATTAAGGAGTTCTTGATTTCATAAAAAGTCGTTTGTAAATTCCGGTGTCAGTCGGTAATTTCTCATTTTACTAATGGAATTTGACCGCGCCGGAAAGGATTTAATATCACTGCGTTCCACTTACGTTACATACATATAATAGGTAACAAAAATCATTTTACTTGTTTATAATTAAATCGATTTTTTTTTTACTCATGTGACACTCTGGTCATAAAAGTAACAAAATTTTTATTTATTATAAAGACAAACAAAATACACTTTGTAACAAATTAGATGTATTTTATGAGAGTAGACCACAATGGTATGTGACTCGTTACATCAATGTTTATCTTAATTATATTTTTTAATAAAATAACTGGGATTATTTATGAAAATTTGCTCGAACGGTCACAAGAGTAACAGTGGTCATTCCCATATGAATTCGTATTTTATTCAAAATATTTATTTTTTTGTAAAAGTACAATTACAGGAAAGCATAAAATATACAATTGGCTTTAAGCGTTTTACGAACTTCAAAAATTTCCTATAACGGTTTGAAGAAAACTTTGTTCATAAAAGTACGAGAAAATGTCAGAAATTACAAACGATTGTGCTAAAATGGTACTTTCCGTGTCTGCTGAAAACTAAATACGCATCAAGTAGCGTGATATTTTTGGCATCTTAATTAAGACCAATCTCTTGTAAGTAGAATTTGGATAGTTTTGCTGGATTAATGTTTTCAGTGTAGGCAGATTCTTTCACACTTAATTAGCTGTGAATTTGTAAAGAATAGTAAGGAATGCATGTCGAGATGTTAGAAAGAAGAGTAAGTGCTAGGTAAATGCAGTATTTATAAGTATCTTATAATGGTAAACTGAAAATGCCACAAGGTCTGTTACTTTAATTAAAGTTATTGCCTTAAGGATAAAGTTCTAGTTTTCCTAGTAAAAAGTTTTAGCTTCTCTATGACATATTTTTAGTTTTATTTATATAAATGGCTAATGGCTAACTCAGAAGGTGGGGTTCACTGTTGCTAGTCTTACCAAATAGTAATTTACGTTTTATTTAATTACAGAACTTTGTGATTAAATAAGCCAACAAATACTATCCGGTAAAACTTATATATTTTTTTAATGCATTAAATTTTTTACGACTCTGTGTAATACAGTTTACTTAGAAAAGCAATATTACATTTTATTTTAACATTCATATCATATAAAAGTGTATTTTGGCTCTACGTTTCACCAGTTTAACAGCAGAAATTTTTTAAAAACAGTAGAATAGAATAAATAAATATATATGTTTGGGGCTGAACATATATAACGTTCTCAAATAAGGAAGGAGCAGTAGTCTACCATTTGATATCGTAAGATACCTCTAGGAGGGGGGGGGGATACGTCTTTTGATATGGCTACAACCTTTGATCAAATTCAGAGCAACCTCTTGTGGATAAAACTTAGTGTTTAACGGGATGAATATTTTGAGTGTAGGCGGATTCTTTCTGAATTAATTAGCCATGGGCGTGCAAAGAAAAGCAAGGAATGTATGTCGACTTCTTACAAACAGTAAGTGCTATGGAAAGGTATTATTCTTAAATAGGTTAAAATGGTGAGGTGAAAATGTGACACCGTCACATTTTCACGAACTTTTTATTTTAATATAATTTATATTCTTACAAAGTGTTTTTAGCCTTGTATTAGCCGTGAATTTGTAAATAATAGTAAAGAATGCATGTCGAGCTATTAGAAAGAGTAAGTGCTAGGTAAATGTAGTATTTATAAACAGCTTAAAATGATAAACTGAAAATGCCTCAAGGTCTGTTACTTTAATTAAAGTTATTGCCTTAAGGATAAAGTTCTAGTTTTCTTAGAAAATAGCGTCAGCTTCTCTATGACATATTTTTAGTTTTATTTATGTAAATGTCTAATGGCGTACTCAGAAGATTGGGTTCACTGTTGCCAGTCTTACCAAAGAGTAATTTAATTTTTATTTAATTACAGAAATTTATGATTAAATAAGCCAACAAATAATATTCGGTAAAACTGATATATTGATTTTTTTAATGCATTAAACCTTTAACAATTCTGTGTTTTATATACTGATTACTTAGAAAAATAATATAACATTTTATTTTAACTTTTAAATCATATAAAAATGTATTCTGGATCTACATTTCACTAGTTTAGCAGCAGAAAAATTTTAAAAACAATGAAATAGAATGAATAAATTTGTACAGTCAAACCTCGTTAACATGAACACGCTTAATATGAATTACTTGTAACATGGATTGTTTTCACAGTCTCCTATAAAAAAGAATACAAAGATTTGATACTGATAACATGAATTACTGTTAACATGAACAAAATTTTGATTCCCCTTGAGGTTCATGCTAACGAGGTTCGACTGTATTATGTTTGAGGCTGTACATATACAACATTCTCAAATTAGGAAGGAGCTTTAGTCTACCATTTTATAATTGTAAAATACCTCTTGGAGGGGGGATACATCTTTTAATTAATTATGACCAATCTTTTGTGGACAGAACTTAGATAGTTTAACTAGATGAATATTTTCAGCGTAGGCGGATTCTTTCTGATTTAATTAGCCGTGGATGTGTAAAGAAAAGCAAGGAATGCATGTGAACCTCTTACAAAGAGTAAGTGCTATGGGAAGGTATTATTCTAAAGCAGTTTAAAATAGCGAGATGAAAATGAGACAATATCTTTATATTTTAATTAATGTTATTTCCTTAACGATAAAGCTTTAGTTTTCTCAGAGAATAGTTTCAGATTTTCTATAACATATTTTTAATTTTATTGTTTAATTGTCTACATTTACAGAAAAATAAAAAAATATATACAATTGGTTTTAAGCATTTTACAAATGTCAAAAATTTCCTATAACGGTTTAACCCTCTGGATCCCAAACCGTCCAAGACCACATGAATTATTTTAAAATATTTTAATTTGTATGTCTCAATTCCCACCAGAAAATTAAAACAGCAATATTTGCTTTAACTAATAACAGAAAATTCCGTTTTTAAATAAAACGAAATTAGCTGTTGATTTTTTCTAGAGTAAAATTAGATTTTCCGAACTAAATAACTTCTAGAACGTGTTCTATCATGGCATTTAAAGGATTAAAGAAAACTTTGCTCAAAAAAATAACGAGAAAATGTCAGAAACTTCAAATAATTGTGCTAAATGGTTCTTTCCGTGTCTGCTGAAAACTAAAACTAGTCGTTGGGGGCCACCGTAATACTTACTTATCATGGATATGCAAATAAAACATGTGAAAACTACTTATACAGTGCATTGCAATTCATAAACAAAATTTAAATATTGTTAATATACATAGTAATGCTCTATTAAAGAATTGCTGATGTACCAATTTCAACAAATTATATAAAACGCCAAACTACTCAAGTAGTACCGAACTGCGTAAAAGAAACATCCTTATAACTCCAAAAACAATAATTCTATTAACTAACAATTAACTGCGTCGGATTAAGCGTCTCATTTCCAATTAAAATATACCCTTGAATTGAAATTTGAATGAAATACAGGGTCATGAAAAATCGAAGAATGTGGAAAACAGGATTACAAATATCTCGGCAACTAATAATCCGATCGACTTCGTTCTATATGCAAAATGTGTGTTATTTTATTCCCTTTTACGTCCATTCCTTAGAACAAAAAAAATTCGAAACATTTTACATACCTTTCATCCGAACGAATTTTTCGAGAGTCCGAAAAAAATAGTTCCGGATAATCGAGGTTGCTGATATTAAATAGGTTGTGCCCCATTGTTACATACTAACTACATACAAAATTTCAAGTATCTATCTCAATTTGTTCGGGAGATAGAGCGTTTACAAACAGACAGACAGACGGACGGCAAATTTTTTTTCTAAAAATATGTTTTTCGGAATCTCCACAATCTAAAACGTGTAAATCCGTCAAAAAAATTTTTCCGATTTTCAAAACGATTGCAAGATTTACCCTATACTACTTATGATGGGTAAGTAAAATCAAGTCGCGTGATTTTTTTTGCCATATTAATTGGACCAATCTCTTGTGATTAGAATTTGGATAATTTAGGTGGATTAATGTTTTCAGCGTAAACAGATTCTTTCACACTTAATTAGCCGTGAATTTGTAAAGAATAGTAAGGAATGGAAGTCGAGCAGTGAGAAAGAGTAAGTGCTAGGTAAATGTGTTATATAAGCAACTTAAATGGTAAACTGAGAATGACACAAGGTCTGTTACTTTAATTAAAATCATATCCTTAAGATTTTTTTATATAATATGTATGCTCCTTACCTGAAATTATTGGCTCTAATGACTTTCTTATGAAATTAAAGAGGTTTATAATGATCTTATCTTCAGAAGTTAGAATACATGACGCATATAGCAGCTCCCATTCGGAAATTTTGAGACAATTCGAGCAAATTTTCATATATAATGCCATTTTTTTAATTTAAAAATATAATAATGATAAAAGTTAATAAATTAAATAAATTAATAATAAATTAAATACCACTGTGTTCCACTTATGTTACATATATCTAATTTGTAACAAAAAGCACTTTACTTGTTTATATATTAAATCATTTTTTTTTACTCATGTGATACTCTGTCATAAGAGTAACAAAATTTTGATTTATTATATAGAAAAAACATAATACATTTTGTAATAAATTACATGTGTTTTATAAGAATAGACACCAAAGGCATGTAGTCGATAGTTAATTTTATCAATTTTTATCTTAGTAATTGTTTAATAAAATAATTGGGATTATTTATGCTCGAACGGTCACAAGAGTAACAGTTGTCATTCCTATATGAATTATATGTATTTTATTCGAACTATTTCAGTTTTTTAAAAGTACAGTTTTAGAATAATATAAAATACACAATTCGTTTTAAGCATTTTTCAAAGGTAAAAAATTTCCTATAAGGGTTTAAAGAAAACTTTGTTTATAAAATAACGAGAAAATGTCAGAAATTACAAACAGTTGTGCTAAATGGCTCTTCCCGTGTGTCTGCTGAAAACTAAAAAAGCATCAAGTAGCGTGATATTTTCGGCATCTTAATTAAGACCAATCTCTTGTGAGTGAAGCTTAGATAGCTTAACAGGATGAATATTTTAAGTGTAAGCGGATTCCTTCTGAGTTAATTAGCCTTGGATGTCTAAGAAAATCAAGGAATGTATGTTGACCTCTAACAAAGAGTAAGTTCTATGGAAAGGTATTATTCCAGAGCAAGGGAAAATGCAACAAGATCTTTATATTTTAATTAAAGTTATATTTCCTTAAGGATCAAACTTTAGTTTTCTCAATAGTTTCAGATTTTCTATAACATATTTTTAATTTAATTGTACAGTTATAGAAAAATATAAAATATACAATTGATTTTAAGCATTTTACAAAGGTTAAAATTTTCTACAACGGTTTAACCCTCTGGGACCAAAACCGCCCAAGACCACTCGCGATATTTTAAGATATTTTAATTCGTATATCTCAATTCCCACCAAATAATTAGAACAGCAATATTTGCTTTAACTAATAAGAGTAAATTCAGTATTTAAATAAAACGAAATTAGATATTGATTTTTTCTGGTGTCAAATCAGAAATTCTGAACTACATAATTTCTAGAGCCTGTTCTATCATGGCATTTAAAGGATTAAAGAAAACTTTATTCATAAAATAACGAGAAAATGTCAGAAACTACAAACAATTGTGCTAAATGGTTCTTTCCGTGTCTGCTGAAAACTAAAAATGCATCAAGTACCGTGATATTTTTGGTATTTTAATTAACACCAATCTCTTGAGAGTAGAACTTGGATTGTTTAGATGGATTAATGTTTTCAGCGTAGGCAGATTCTTTCACACTTAATTAGCCGTGAATTTGTAAATAGTAAGGAATGCATCTCGAGCTGTTAGAAAGAGTAAGTACTAGGTAAATGTAGTATTTATAAAAAGCTTAAAATGGTAAACTAAAAATGTCACAAGGTCTTTTACTTAAATTGAAGTCATATCCTTGAGATTTTTTTTTATATAATATGTATGCTCTTTACCTGAAATTATTTACTCATATGACTTTCTTGTAAAAAACAGAGATGTTTAATGATCTTTTCTTCAGAAGTTAGAATACATGACGTATATGGGAGCTCCCATTCAGAAATTTTGTGACCGTTCGAGCAAACTTTCATAAATAATCCCATTTTTTTATTAAAAAATGTAATAATAATAAAAGTTAATATAATAAATTAAATACCACTGTGTTCCACTCTCGTTACATACATCTAATTTGTAACAAAAACATTTTACTTGTTTATACATTAAAGCAATTTTCTTTTTTACTTATGTGGCACTCTGGTCATAAGAGTAACAAAATTTTTATTTATTATGTAGACAAACAAAATACATTTTATAACAAATTAGTTGTATTTTATGAGAGTAGATCAGAATGGTATGTAACTCGTTACATCAATGTTTATCTTAATTGTATTTTTTAATAAAATAATTGGGATTATTTATGAAAATTTGCTCGAACGGTCACAAGAGTAACAGCGGTCATTCCCATATGAATTATGTATTTTATTCAAACTATTTCAGTTTTTGTAAAAGTACAGTTATAGAAAAATATAAAATATACAATTGGTTTTAAGCATTTTACAAAGGTCAAAATTTTCCTATAACGGTTTAAAGAAATTTTTATTTATAAAATAACGAGAAAATGTCAGAAACTATAAACGATTGCGCTAAATGGTTCTCTCCATGTCTACTGAAAACTAAAAATCCAAGCTAAACGCTCTAATTAATTTAAACCTACAAAAATATTTTTTATCGAACTACATCCGAAATATGTTCCCGGCCCCCTGGGTCTCAGTACAGGGCCCAATGAAGTTTTTGTACCATAAATTGTTGTTAAACTTCCCTCACTTAATCTAATCTTCATTTTTGGCACTTGTTTTCCACTAAGTTATTCTACGTTCGTACGTTCAATTTATGGCGTGGGACTCCCTATGGTCCCGTAGCACCAAGGTTAAAGGGCCCTTGAAATTTTTGTTCGCCATGCATATTTCACCCACAGAGTTTCCTACCTTCTCAGTGCATAATTTTAAAGTTGAGTTTTGGACATTTCTTTTAGGACCTACACCTTAATTTTTTTAATGGGGTCTTGGCGCCTTCTTTAAAGCATTTACTCAATTTTTATGTATTTCTTTAAAATATTATTCTAACGAATAATTCATAGCCTATGGTTAATTTTACTTAATTGTAGATCTAAAGTTTTAAATGTTTTTTAAGGTTATCATAACGGGTTCTGGGCAACGCCGGGCGGGTCAGCTAGTCGAAAAATATAAAATATACAATTTGTTTTAAGCATTTTACAAAGGTCAAACATTTCCTACAATGGTTTAAAGAAAACGTTATTCATAAAATAACGAGAAAATGTCAGGAAATACAAACAATTGTGCTAATTGGTTCTTTCCGTGTCTGCTGAAAACTAAAAACGCATCAAGTAGCGTGATATTTTAGGCATCTTAATTAAGACCAATCTCTTGTGAGTAGAACTTGGATAGTTTAGGTGCATTAATGTTTTCAGCGTAGGCAGATTCTTTCACACTTAATTAGCCCTGAATTTGTAAAGAATAGTAAGGAATGCATGTCGAGCTGTTAGAAAGAGTAAGTGCTAGGTAATTGTATTACTTATAAGCAACTTAAAATGGTAAACTGAAAATGCCACAAGGTCTGTTACTTTAATTAAAGTTATTGTCTTAAGGATAAATTTCTATTTTTCTTAGAAAATAGTTTCAGCTTCTGTATGACATATTTTTAGTTTTATTTATATAAATACCTAATTTCGTACTCAGAATGTTGGGTTGACTGTTGCCAGTCTTACCAAATATTATTTTGCTTTTTATTTAATAACAAAACTTTATGATTAAATAAGCCAACAAATACTATTCGGTAAAACTAATATCTTTTTTTTTAAATACATTAAATTTTTTACGAATCTGTTGTAATACACTTTACTTAGAAATACAATATTGCATTTTATTTTAACATTTAAATCATACAAAAATATATTTTGGCTCTACGTTTCACCAGTTTAACATCAGAAAAAATTTAAAAACAATGAAATAGAATAAATAAATATGTATTATGTTTGGGGCTGAACTTATACATCTTTCTCAAATTAGGAAGGAACTGTAGTCTACAAATTGATATCGTAAGATACCTCTAGCAGTGGGAGATATTTTTTTATATGGATACAACCTTTGATTTAATTAAGACCAATCTCTTGTGGATAAAACTTAGATAGTTTAATTGGATGAATATTTTCAGTGTAAGCGGATTCTTTCTGATTTAATTAGCCGTGAATTTGTAAATATGAGCAAGGAATGTATGTTGACCTCTTACAAAGAGTAAGTTCTTTGAAAAAGTACTATTCTCAAGCATGTTAAAGTAATGTGCTGAAAATGCGACAAGATCTTTATATTTTAATTAAAGTTATTTCCTTAAGGATAAAGCTTTAATATTCTCAGAAAATAGTTGCAGCTTTTCTAAACATATTTTTAATTTTATTTACACCAGCATACATAATAGCGTACTCATAATGTTGGGTTCACTCTACCAGTTTTACAGAATAACAATTTACTTCCTTTTTAACTACAAAGTATTCCGGCTAAATAAATAATAATTACCGTTTGGTAAAACTGATATCTTTGTTTTTTAAAAATTGTATTGAAGCTTTAACAATTCCATTAAAAAACAGAAAATTAAAAAAATTTTATTTTACCAGTTAAATCCCATAAAAATGTATTTCAATTCTAAGATACCGCGTATTAAACAGCAGAAAACATTTAAGTGTGGAATAGATAAAATTATATTCCATTTGGAACTGTACATATATAAATTTCTCAGTTTAAAGGGGGAAGGCTGCCACTTAATATCGTAAGATATCTTAAAGGGGATGGGGGGTGGTTCTCTTTTGATATAGTTATTATTTTTTTATCCGACCAAAATGTTATCCTTTTTTTAAATTTTTTTCCTTTACATCGATATAGTCTGTTATTTATTTTTTATTTTTTACCATGTTATGTATTCTTATGAAAACAGAGAATTATTAATTCTCTATTCCTATTATTCTATCATCCCCCAGGGGGATACCTTCTTTAGGTATTCACGGGCTTCACAACCCCGGGCACCTGAGTGATCTTTCTCCTTTCGTTTTCCTCTTACTCCTCTGGTCTTCCTTTCCTCTTTGTTTCACTCTCATTGTGGTTTCCTCTTTCTGAGGTGAGAGCAATTCTGCATGGGCCGATACATCCTGTTTATCGACTCATGGAGAATTGTAAACCACCCACGTGTTGGCCGTGCGTGGCGACCCGCGTCCTTGGAAAGGGGGATCCTGGCAGTTGAGGGAAACCAACACACTGCTTTGGCCTCTGCTTCAGGTAGACGGGAGGTGCATATTGGTCCCGTATGCATCAATCGGCTGGTCAGCTGGCTTTTGTCACTGGCTTTAGGGATCAAGCGAGCGAGCAATTACTAGTCATCTCGTTAAGGGTGGAGACTGACATAGGATTGTCTTGTGACCGTATAGGCCCTGGCTAGCACTGGTGCACGAATGTGCATCCCCTTGTTGGGCTCGGTAGTGGGTGGTGCAGCCGGGGCCCGAATTGACCTTTTCTACCATGGATGGAAAAGCTTCACTTCCTCCTACTTCTCTCCCTCCCGGAGAGCAACAAATTGTGCAGAATACTTCATTTACTCGTTTTTTTATAATTAAATGCACCGATAGCCTCTCAGATAGTTCTTTCAAGAGAACCTCACCATTTCTTATCGCAAAAACATTCCAGTCTGTTTTTGGCGACGGTCATATTCTTAAAAAACTGCAGTCTGGGGATTTATTGGTTGAGGTTTGTTCAGCCAGCCAATCACAGCTTCTGGACAATTGCACTACAATAGGTACTTTTGCTGTTTCTGTTAAAGCCCATCCAACTCTTAATACTTGTCGCGGTGTAATATCTGAACCAGATCTTTTATATTCCTCAAAAGAAGAGCTTCTCTCAAATTTAAAAGAAGAAGATGTAATAGATGCACACCGCATTACTATCCGAAAGAATGGACAAGTTATTCGGACAAAACACATAATACTAACTTTCAATAGCCATAATTTACCTTCTAGAATTAAAGCTGGATACCTAAGCTGTCCAGTCCGGCCTTATATCCCTAACCCTTACGATGTTTCAAATGCCAGCGTTTTGGTCATACTAACACTAACTGTCGTGGCAATGTTACCTGTCCTCGTTGTGCAGAAGTCGGCCATGATGGTAAATTGTGTGAAAAACCAGAACGCTGTGCGAATTGTAAAGGTAACCATACGTCATACTCTCGCTCCTGTCCAATTTGGAACCGGGAAAAAGAAATTCTTGCAGTAAAAACCAGTCAAAATTTTTCATACCCAGAAGCTCGAAAACTTGTTGAAACCAGAACCCCATCTATAGGTCTTTCTTATTCTAGTTTACTCAAACAGCAATCAAAATCTGTAAGACATATAAGCACCCAGACAGAATCACCTAATCCACCTAGTACCCCAAAGAAACACACACGAGACGTCAGTTGCCATACTAAATGTTCTGCTAGCCCTAAATTAGAGCGTTGGTTACCATCTTCAGAGCCTGTTACAATAGTCCATCAACCTATTCACCCACAAAAACTGAAAAAGTCCACTGAACCCCAGATAAGAACTAATACATTTGCATCTACATCTAAAAAAAATCCTAATCTCCCTGCATCAAATTGCCAGAAACCTAATGCTAGTCAAAAGATTAAAGCAATTACACCCATTAAAAATACCGTTGATCATTCTGCTCAAGCCGTTAAACCAAACCAAAAGACAAAAGAAAATAATGCGCTTCGTAATTCTCACCAATGTCAAACTGTAACAAAAAAACAGCGAAAATCAAATAATGACCCATCTGTTGCTTATTTGAAAGATCCCAAAAAGCTAAAGAACTACATGGAAGAGGCTATGGAAGAATCATGTGAGTCAAGTGAAGACGAAGGGAACATTGTTTATGAGGAGTATGTGCCCGACTGATATTACCACTTACCTTTTTTAACTTCTGTGTTTTTTAAATGTTGTCGTCATTGTTTTTACGTTTTACTATTTCTTATCATGTATTAATAGTTTACTGTTCGTATTGATTGTTCAGTTTTTACCCAGTCATATTTTCTTTTCTTAAAACCTTCCTCTTCACTCTTTGTTTGGTTATAAGTATTTTTTACTCACATGTGTTACCAACATTGCATCCTTGTTTTTTCAAACCTGTTTTTATGTCAACTTATACAACTGTTTGTATTTTAACTTTTTACTATCAATTTTTATGGTTTTTAATTGACATAATTGTTTTTTTAGCTATGAATTTTAGCTTTTAATTGCATGTTTTATTTACCTATTATTACTGACTAGCGGCCTTCGCCCGCTACGCTGGTCGGTTTATCTAAAGAAATCTTGAAGAAGTAGTTAGATAAGGTTCAGACATACATTAAAAAAAAAAAAAAGCAAGTCGATCATTCAAAAAACGTTGGGAAATATCAAATATTTACTGTAATTTTTTAAGAAAAACAAAGTTTCGAAAAAAAAAATTAAATCGAAAAAAAAAATTACACTGACATATTAATGCAAGGAAATTTTCCCAGAGAGAAAATTCGCCTTGAATACAATATTTCAAATTCTTTTAATTGCTTATAGGCGTTAATGCCAACATAGTGAAAAAAAATTCCATGCTGGGAATCGAACCCGGGCCATCAGTATGGCGCACTGACGTTCTACCGACTAAACCACATGGAACGACAGCCAGCTTGAAACTTTCTCATACTTAAGTAGACTGGCGAAAACATAACGATAGCGCGTTTTAAAATCGCACAGTGACATCTATTGGATTTTATATGTACTAAAAAACGTTATGTACTAAAAAACGTGAGCAGCGCACCTAATAGTTTCTTTTGTTTCTTTTTGTTACTTTTTTGTCTGTTGTCCGATTTTGATGAAACAAAGCCTATACACTGCCCGGGAGTGTGCATTCTTCATTAGTGAAAACCGCATAAAAATCCATTCAGTAGTTACGAAGATAACCTCGAACAAACAGACAGACAGACAGACAGACAGACAGACAAAAAATTCAAAAAAATTTTTTTTGTGTTTCATTGGTTTTCTTTTATCGCCCTGACTCCATTTTTGTCAATTATCTTCAATGTACAGACACACCGGGTCCTACTGTTTTATTATATGTATAGATTTGATTGGTCGTTAACACTATATAGTTATAGATGTGTTTTCTTTTTGACATTGTCTTGGCGCAGCATGTCCCAAGGGGGACCTTGCGCCATTAAAACCAAATCAACCAACCAACCTATAATTCTATCATATATATAATTCGCTGTTAGAAAAACCTGGTTCAAAACTATACTGATGTATACAAGTAAAAATGAGAAAATGTTGTCCACATGCTTTGTTTATAATAATTTATGCTTACCTCTTTTCAGGGGATAAATGGAAGAAGACAATATTGATTTTGAATGCATTATGAAATAAAACACTGTTATTGAATGCTTTTACGGAATAAGTATCCCTTAATGTTGTTTCATACATAATAGTAATGTTGTATTAACGTCTTCTCATCTAAATTAGTAAGTATGCGAATTATACATGCATAACACACCCCACATTATTGTAAATCATTCTCAGCATATCATTCAAAGAAAAAATACAAACATAAAAATGTTTTTAGACATTGATAACTTCATAATTATGGGAAGACGGTGGGGAGAGTAATGATAACGTATGATAACGTAAGGGTTGATGGTGTCTAAAATTCCAAAATGTTGATAACTTTATATATCTATAATACCTTTGTGAATTTAACAAGAAAGAAAAAAATCATGCGTCAAGCATAAATTATGAAGCACTTCCTAACATATTCAGAATAATATAACAAAACGGTACGGTTTAAAAAATTAAAATATTACGTCTCATTTCACTATATGAAAATTTATAAAGCATGTCAAAACCGAATTTCAGCTGTTCCTATCTATAGTCGGAAAATTATCCAAATTTTTTAGCAATCCTGTATATGATATAGAGATGTGTATCTATTAACAGCATGCATTCCAAAATTTAGTTGATTTAAGAGATACAAATATTTCAGTTGAAAATTCGCCTTCAGCAATGTCTTCGCTTGAGAATGGTCTGAGAATACTTTTGTGCAGTCCTGTATATGATATATAGAATTTATGTATAAAGAATAATCAGTATAAAACTAATTATATTTAAAAGCTCATACCGAATTTTAAAGCGTAAACTCCAGCATTATTACGCAAAAACAGTACTGTAACTGATTTTTTTTTTTTTTTTTTTTTTTTTTTTTTTTTTTTTTTTTGTATGTTCTTGTTAATAAAAAAAAAAACTATGAATGCAATGTTTTAACATGGCAGTATTGAAATTCAGTGATTTGTATTGCTTGCAATACATTTGAAATAGCGTAATGCCATTAAAATACCTTCCAAACGATTTTCCCCATAGGTTATAATGTAATCAAATTCTTTTGAGTGTTCATGTAAATGTACCATTAATCTTACATACTTCATATGCGGTGCCAAACATGCTTTGGTTACCCTAACTAAGCTTTATCAACTGCATAAAAATCTGAGTCTATTTACGGGAGTTAGAACGTGGAAAGTCGGGAAGATGGACTGACGGACATCAACGGATTTCTACTTTGTTGAAAAGTGCTAATAAAAATCGCTCTTTCAAGACATTGGAGAATAAAAAATATCTTAGTAATTAAATGGAAGAAAGTTTGTCACCCGATTTGATTTCTTTTCCTGTAGAAACTGTACAAGTAATTTTTATTAATACTTTAAAAAATAGAATCGCAGTTTCTATTGTTCTATTGTTGTTAACGCAGTTTCTAAATTTAAAGCGTTTCTATTTTTTAGAAACTGCGTTTCCAAAAAATAGAAACGCAGATGTACTTTCTTGTCTTCTTTTTAATTCTTCAACTTGTTATACGTATAACCTTTTAAAGAATGTATATTTCAATTTTACACAATTTTCAATGCAGCAAAACATTATTTGATTATTTTTTGCGATTTTATGTTTTTTTTTTTTCCTCAATCATTTTCAAATCACAGATCCCTATTTTTCGCAAAACAATTTCGAAAAATATTACAAAAGATTTTCAGCTTGTAAAAGTATCTGTAATTATACTTCAGAGTCCCGTGCTTACACTGGACATAAAAAGAAATTTTTTTATTAATAACGCTTTTATCTTTTAAAAAGAAAATTATATCTCACTTATGTAAATATTTCAAAAATGCAGCGATGTAACACAAAAGATAAAGTATATTTTTTCAACAAAACAAAGATAAAGTTTAAACATTGCAACTTACATTGTATACTGCATACTATATATCAGAAAAATATTGAGAAAAACAATCACTTCAGGCGAAATTGTTCACCTTCAAATTTTGTAAAAAATGATTTTAAAGTTCTCTTTTTGAAAATATTTAATATTTAATGACTGTTAAGAGTATCGTTAATTTTATGTTGGTTCAAGTGGTTCTTAACCTTTTGATTACGGGCTAGAACGATGACTATTTTTAAATTTATTCAAACCAAAATTTTTAGAAAAAATTCTTTGTCATAGATTTCTCTTAAAATTATTCTGGTATATGTCTATGAAATAGAATAGTTTTCAAAAAGTGGTGCTAATAGATTAAAGTAATATTCTCTGGGACGACATATGTCCCAAGCCCGTAATCAAAGGGTTAATGGGTTCTGCACACATTGTAAAACAATTTTTATTTATTGAGTTAAAGCTTTGCTTTTTATCGTGATGATTAACCATATTATTTGTAATAAATACCAGATGATAAAACTTCTCGTAATTCTTTTTTTTTTAAATAAAATTTTAAATTTATTAAAAAAGCCAGCTAAAATCGTTATAACACAAAATATTGTTTGTAGAATTACAATTTTTTACATTTAAATAGACAAAAATATCTGAATTTTAATTTTGATTCAGCATTTTTTAAAATTTTAACTAAAAGAAAATTAAAAAATTTTTGAATAAAATTTGGAAAAAAAGATGTAACATTTATTTAAAAAATCATATTTTCAAAAGTACTATTGCTTTTCAAATTTGGTGAATCTAAATTAAAGCAAATCAATCACAAAATTACATGTTCCAAGTTTGAAGCAATTATATTGAATGATTCTGGAGTTATAACAATTTAAATCCAAGAAATTGTGTAAAGACTCATCATGAAGAAAAACGCATTTTTACAAGAGATCATTTCCATTACAACCATTGTTGGAAGGCTAAATTTTGAAAACAAACCAAAACGAAAAAATTAATATTTCCTCTTCTGATTAAGAGATTAAGATAGAAACATGATTAAAACGTCAGTTTAAGCATTAAAAAAAGAATGTTTTAATGCTAAAAGATTTTTTCTGTTCCGGATTCCTTTAAATGACTGTTTTACAATGCATATATTTAATGCTTTTTTTTAGGGTTTTAAAAACCTTAGATTCAGAGAAATTATACTCACATTTATTATTTATAACACGTTCCAATTTTGTTGAAAAGTATTTATGTATTCGTATTTTTGTCTATTTGCCATCTGTCTGTGCCCCACCAGTGGCCGCGAGGTTCTGACCTCCAAACTGGTAGACGGTAGGTGCTGGGTTCGAATCCAATCGCGACCGTCAGCCTAACCGCTCGCAGTTTTCCGTGGTTTTCTTCGAACCTTGCGTAAATACGGGTTAGGTTCCCTCAGAAAGACCCCCACAGAGGGCATCCCACACTATAGGGCCCATATCCCATAGCGTAAATAATTGGCCGACATAAATACAAACAAACAAACAAAGCCATCTGTCTGTATGTCCGTGCTTTCACACGCGCAAATATAATCGGATTGCCATGCAATTAACATAGGTTATTTGAGGTTTATTATGGGATATTTGATATAGAAAATGAAATACCCGACGATTATAATATAAGTACAGTAAAGTCTCTCTACAACGACCACTTTCCGTTCCAATGAAAATTGCTCGTTCTAGGAGGTGGTTTATTAATTAGGGTCAGGCTTAGATCTAGATTTTAATTATTAAAAAAGGGGTAATAATTAATATTACTAAACATTTGTTTTTCACATTAGGAAAAATTATAATAATTTAAATATCAAAACAAAAGTAAATTATATAAGTTAATTATAACAGACTAAAAAATGAACACATTGAAGTTTGTTTTGACTTTACGGTTTTTTATAACTTTTATTTCCAAGTCCTTTCGAAGTTCAGTAACTAAATACTTTTTTGTGAGGGGAGAGGGGGGACCAATAATAGTGATTTCATTACTTCACCTATTTCATTGAGAACTCCCCGACAGATTAGGGCAGGGGAATTTATAATCATTCTTAATTAATTATCAGAGTTAAATTCATTACCTTAAAATTCACAAAAGAGCGTAAACTCATAAAAGTTAAAAGTTACTAGAGCTTACACTTTAAAGAGACCGGAATAGAAAAAAAATCTAAATTTAGTTTAGAAATGTGATGAATAATGAGCTCTCCGGAATTTTTTTTTCAATAAATTCTTCTTCAAACGAGACAGAAAAAACGGAATTTGTTTCATTTTCTTCAAAGAAATTGGTCACTCTTCGAGGGAACTCAACTGGGGTGGTCTCTGAATGGAGATAAAATTAATATTGAGCCTATAAAAATAAATTTCGATCCATGAAAAAATGCTCGTTCAGGGAGTTGGTCGCTTAATAGGAGTGGTCGCACAGGAAAATTTCACTGCATTCTCAAAAAAACTTTCTTTCATTTAACGGATATCCGTTTATTTTTTTCCCGTTCCAAGAGGTAAAATATCCGCCAATTCAAGAAAGTTTGGAAAAGGTAAAGATGGCAGAAGCGGGGATCGAACAATTCTCGTTGAAAAAGCGAACGCGCTAGCACTGGACTACAGTTGTACAAGAAGCAACCGCTTTGAAATAAATGCGTTCGTTTCATATGGGTGTGTTTTGATCAATTTCATTAAAAAGTTTTTTAATTTTGAAGTTTATTTCGGGAAGATTTCGTCTTTAATGAGATTGCGGCTGGCGTTTTTATACGATAGTCTTAATATAAAATAAAAATGTGAATTTTAAATATATTTACATAAATTACTGGAGGTAAAATATGGCTGTTCTATTTTTATTTGATAGAATTATTTTGAAGTAATATCGATTTTTTTGCATTTAATTTTTTAATTAAAATATCTTTTAAATTATGTTCAATTAAAGGTTATTTTAAATGCAAATATTTATTTATAAATAACTTTGTAAAATCAATTTCATTAAACGTATACAACTTTAAATAATAAATTGTGAGTTCTTTTGAATGAATGAAGAAATTAATTGTTATTTATTTCTAAAAATTCGAATACATTTTTGTCTTTTTAAATTAAATTAATCATGTTAATCTATAGAAATTTTTGTTTTTCATTTTAAAAATAAATTTGAATCTATTACTAATAGATCCCATGAGCATGCGTGCTAGGAATAAGCGGAATCGCTTCCTCTTTTTTAGACGTTCAGAATGAATTCACGGATCAAATATGTTTTCTAGGTGTACGGAAATTATTAGTGAAAAAATAGGGATAATTTAGTGTATATTGACGACTTTTTCCGACATTGTATATCTCTGTTTGTAGCAATCCGTAGCTTGAAAGATAAACTCGAATTAAAACAAAATCGAGGCTTTTACTATATGAGAAGGTGAAGAACAATGCAAAAAAATAGTAGCAATTACCGCCAAAAGGTAGCACTGGCTGTCTTGTCCAGGCTTTGTTTGTTTGTATTTATGTCGGCCGATTATCTACGCTATGGGATATAGGCCCTATGGGGTGGGATGCCCTCCGTGGGGGGATCTTTCTAAGGGAACCTAACCCGTATTTACGCAAGGTTCGAAGAAAACCACAGAAAACTCCGAACGGTTAGGCCGACGGTCGCGATTGGGTTCGAACCCAGCACCTACCGTCTACCAGTTTGAAGTCTGAACCTCGCGGCCACTGGTGGGGCGTCTTGTTCAGGCAATCGTCGTAGTAATTATCAGCAAAATCAAGAAGCGGTCAATATTTATGACAGTTATACGAGTTTACCTGTTATGTCAGTTTAAAGTTATAAGAAATGCCTCACAATTTTTGACATCGCGCTTTAATTTTAAAACTATTCTTCATGCTGAAAAAAATTTCCAGCAGAAGTAACCCCGCTGTTAAAAAAATTTCTGTGAATTTACAGAAAAATATGCAGGTAATACATTATCTCAAATCTTAATTAAAATAACAGATAAGAAAAACAGAGATTCTGTTCGATTATAGAGAAGTTATTCGGTAAATTTAAAATAAACTCTGCAAATTAACCTCGTTAAAAGTACCCAAGACAATGTAAATTAATTTTTAGCTGTTGTTAGTGAGAACAAAATATTCTTTTATGATAATTATGTGATTGTTGATTTTAAAAAATCACTAATTCCGAGGAAATCATTTTTACCTTCTGAATTAGGAGTAAGAAAAATTTATATATATATTTCTCATAAAATTTCAGAGGAGTTTTAAAAATGTTTATTTTAAATTACAAATTTTAAGAAAAATAAAATCTTTAAAATTAAATATATGGAAATCCTTACAATGAATGCGATATAACATAAGGTAAATGTCTATAAAATGATGACCAAGAAACTCTATCAAACATATTTAAGAAAGGGTTAGTGTAAATTTACCTTGAGCCTCGATTTTTTTCTGTGTTTTTGCAGAAATTTTTAACAGTGCACTTATTGATTTTGCTTGTGATTACAACGGTGTTTGCATCGACAAGCCCCGCAGCACCATTTGTTGGCAATAATTCCAAATATATATATATATATATAATTATAATTCATTCATTCTCCTCCCCCTTTCTCGAATAGTACGTGGACCAATTTTGATTCATTAAAGTTGTTCCTTCAAGTTGGAGACAGCTTATAATGGAGATACTTATATTGTAACTATCCTCTATGTAGCATGTTCATTTAATCCGGCGTCATGAATGAATGACTAAAAAGGGTAACTTGGACATAGTGGGTGGATCTCACAGTACCGTTTATTAAGAGGCAGATTTTATCAGATCTAGATTATATCAAGGTCTCACAGAATCTAAAGTTTTGTGAAATTCAAGTGCATTAGTTCTTGAGATAGAGCGCCCACAAAAATTTTGTCACATACACACAAAAAGAATGATTCAGAGACAGACATTTTCTAAAAACACGTTTTTCGAGTTTTCTGGCTCCTAAAACGTGTAAATGATTCGAAAACCAGATTTCGAAATTTTTCGCGAATCCAATACTTTTCTCTAATAAAGATAGAAGAACGTAAAAAATGAGGCATATATAGTGAATAAGTTATAGTCTAGTGTAAAATTAAGTCTATGTTTTGTTAACATATTTTCCATTTCCACAATGGCTTGAAGTAAGCCGTATGTGTTCGCATGGCCATTAGCCAAAATTCTGTCAAAAGTCTGTAGAAGGGTAGGTTTCATACTATAAAATACAGTTATCAAGTTTCACTTTGACCCAAAAAGACTTTTTTTTCTTTTATTCGATACAAAATTAGCTATTACTTACCCATCATACGTAGTATAGGGTAAGTCTTGCAATCGTTTTGAAAATCGAAAAAAAAATTTTGACGGATTTACACGTTTTAGATAGTGGAGATTCCGAAAAACACATTTTTAGAAAAAAAATTTGCCGTCCGTCTGTCTGTCTGTCTGTCTGTAAACGCTCTATCTCCCGAACAAATTGAGATAAAGACTTGAAATTTTGTATGTAGTTAGTTTGTAAGAATGGGACGAACCCTATTTAATATCAGCAACCTCGATTATTCGGAACTATTTTTTTCGGACTCTCGAAAAATTCGTTCTGATGAAAGGTATATAAAAATTTTCGAATTTTTTTGTTCTAAGGAATGTACGTAAAAGGCAATAAAATAACACACATTTTGCATATAGAACGTAGTCAATCGGATTATTAGTTGCCGAGATATTTGTAATCTTGTTTTCCACATTCTTCGATTTTTCATGACCCTGTATTTCATTCAAATTTCAATTCAGAAGTATATTTTAATTGAAATTGAGACATTTAATCCGACGCAGTTAATTGTTAGTTAATAGAATTATTATTTTTGGAGTTATAAGGATGTTTCTTTTACGCAGTTCGGTACTACTTGAGTAGTTTGACGTTTTATATAATTTGTCGAAATTGGTACATCAGCAGTTCTTTAATATAGCATTACTATGTATATTAACAATATTTAAATTTTGTTTATGAATTGCAATGCATTGTATAAATAGTTTCACTAACTAATATAATCAGTTAGTTATTTTCATATACATATCCATGATGGGTAAGTATTACGGTGGCCCCCAACGACTAGTTTTTCGGCAGCAATGAGGGCGAGCCATGCAACTAATGAGCTAATTCAGTTAATAGATAGTAGTACTACACAAGCTAACCCCCCAAAACTGTGGCTGAACATCAGGTCTATGAGGTCTCAAATATAGACCTCATAGACTTTTCACTTTTCACTTTTCGCGACAAAGTTTGACGAACCATTCCGGGTGTCACTGAAGGTCAGCCATGAAATTTGCAAAATAATTCAATTTAGCTACTAAATTTAATGTTGTAATCACAAAAATAACTTTGGCTGATGCTCAGAGCAGTGAGATAATAGAATACAGAAAAATGTCGATTCGAAAAAAATACTGGGTAGTGACCCGCTTTAGAAATTTTTGTGCGTCACAAAATATTTTTTGGGGGGAAAAACAAAATATACATATCTTTTAAAATCATTAGCAGAAACCACCTAAAAAATCATAAATGGTGTGCATAATGGCCTGCCTAACTCTTATAAAATCTGCCTCTTAATTATAAATTATTATAGAACTTTATTAATAAAAAAGATTAAATCTGTTTGGGATTACTTTTTACTACATACCTCCAGCTACTGAGAAGACCGGCAACATCGTATGGTACCCGTAAAACATGGTGACGTCACTGCAACCTCGTTGTGAAGTCACATTGTGACTTTGTGACCAGCGATTGTCAATGTGACGTCACGTGACGTCGATGTGAAGTCACAGTGACTAAAATGTGAAGTCGTTATGGCCGTTTTAGAGCTTTTTTGTGACGTCACATTGTGACCAATTTGTGAAAAGTGTGTCATTTGTGACTACTTTGACATTAACATTGTGACGAACTGTGAAAAATTTTTTAGAAAGTCACATCTTAGTCACAATGTGACGTCACTGAGTGGTGGCATTTTCGTCACAGATGTGATGTGACCAAAGTGACTCACAGTGACGTCATTGTGACGTCACTGTGACCATGCATGCTATGAGGGTAGTTGCCGAGATTCAAGCAAAATAAATGTGTCGGGTCTCAGAGACACAACCCCCCGTGACGCCGAGTTAAGGTGCAAACACACGAAATTTCTAATTGTTATCAGGATCCACTGATAAAAATTTCTGTAAAATCACAGAAAAAAAGTTATTCTGTGTAATTTTATACTAGTACATTTATCTTATCTTACATACAATTCCCTGTAGGGATTTCCATCTCTTTATTTAAAGAGATTTTTATCTTTGTAAAAAATTATAATTCAAAATTTCCACTTACAAAATTATTTTGCTTTTTTATTATAAATATTAAAACATAAAATTTAGTTTAATTTTACTTTTAATTTTTGTTAGAATAATTTTTGTTAGAATAAAAGAATCATCTCCTAGGTGTTAATGGGGATTTTTATCGATTTTCCCCCGCTGAACCATAAAAGACATATTTTGAACAAAGTAACAAAAGCTCATATAGCTCACTCTGTAGGGTGTTCATCCATTTTTAGAAAGTCTTGGATTAAACCTTAGCCAGAAACAAATTGCGTAAAAAAATAAATAATACATCTGTTCAAAAATACTCGAAAAATTCAACTTCTTTCAGGCTCACTGAATATGAAGTGAATTATTCATTTTTAAAACAAAATTAAATTACAATAGAAAACCGATATAACGCGGTTGTTGGGAGGTATGTTTCACACCCGTGTTGTAACGTAACCGCGGTATATCTGAATGGTTTTTAAAAAATGGTGCAAAATGATGAAAACACTTACTCGCTTTGTGAAATGTAATTAACATCATTATTCATTGACGACAGAGTTAATCTTACGCTATCTTCAAAAAGTCCATAAGTGTTGTTTGATGAACTGAAGTGTTTATTTGAGGCATATTGTTTCACACTAGCAAGGTAAGTAGATGAACACAATCTGAATCATCTTGCCTCTCTATCCACGAAATTACATTCATTAAGAATGAAATACTTCACTAACATTTGGAACGTCGTCTTTCATTGCCACATCATTTTCAATTTCATCATCATCATCTTGCTTACTGCAATTTCTATGCGTTACTGCATCAATGATATCCTGTTCAATTACGACTTCTGAAATTGGTTCGCTGCTGTCGATTTCCATCTAGTCATTGAAATCGTCAACAAAGATACCGAAATGCATAGCACTGGCCGCAGACTGTAAGTCCCTCGTTGAATTTTACCGATATTTTAAACGCAAAATTTATTTTAAAATTGATAATATTTTTTTGAACAACATACTTTTCCCTGCGTTAAATCCGGATTCGCGATATATCGGACGTGTTATTTCGTGCTTCTACTGTATTACCGTTAAAAATAAATTTCCACAGTCTCGTGCATTTCAACGACGTTAATTTACAGAGTCTATTGTAAATTTACGTAATAATTTCTCTGTTATTTAACAGAATCTCGATTTTTCTAATCTCTGTAATTTTACATAAGACTTCAGATAATGAATTATAGATTTTCTGTAATTTCAAAGGAAATTTTTTAACAATGTCGGCTTTTTTATTGTGGCAACACGGTGTTTTTGATTTTTAAAAACTTTTATGGCAAAGAGACTGATGACCGGCAAAACAGGAACCTTTCCCTTAAGTAGGGTTGAGCTCCTTATCTCATGAGCTATTCTAGATTCCCCCTCATTCTATTGTGTATAAACCGCAGAAGGGTCCTATGCAAAAGATTTCGTAGAATTCAGTTGAAGGAGGGTGAAATAAGCGTGTGTCTGCAGCTAGGACACTCAAAATAGCTCCGTGATCCTGTGGGGAGAAAGGAAATCGTTTTTAAAATTATGGTACAATTTTTTCACATGTTCAATAAATTTAGCACGGAAAGGACCAACAGACTTTGTCTCAATAGGTCAAAAAAATGACTTTGCAACTACTTCAATTTGAACTTTCTTTAGTCACCAATATCGATCATCTCCAAGTCAATTTAAAAATTTTCATTTCATCTTTCAACAGACTTGTCTCATAATCATATATTTGTGAATAAACTTTTGCACTTGTCTCAAACAGAATGTTCGTTCATAATATGCGGTACATATATCTGATTATGAAATAGCATCTTGCACTCTTTCATAAATCTCTCTCTCTCTTTTTATATGTACATATTATATATACATATATGTACCATTAGTTGTAAAACAATATATAAACTATTGAATTTAATACAAAATTATTAATTTAAAGCCTCGAAAAAAATTATTTAAAATGAATACTACCGAAATTTGCAGAACAAGATTGCGAAATTTGCCAAATTTGCTAATATGCTATTCCAAATTTGCTAATTTGCCAGATCCTCAGGAACTACAAATAAAGTGTGGCGTTTCATCTTCGTATTAGTCATGAAAAAGCAAAATAATACGAATTTGAAATCACCAACACACATAAAACCAAAGTAAATGGAGAAAAATATTAAAAATAAATCATAAAAACATTATTGAAATCAATAGAAAAGGAAAAACATACCAGATACTATAGTTACCCCTAAAATTATATAACAAAAAATCGTTTAATTTGACGATACTAACCTAACCTCGATATCTTAATATAAGATAAAGAAATAATATAATAGATGACTAATATATGCCTTTTGTACACTTATAAATATATGAATATTTTTGTCTTTCATAATAAATCTCCCATTTGTGTTTTAACTCTAATTATTTTCATTTTGACTGACATGTGACCTTTAGAAGCTATATTTTAATATACATTTTTTTAAGTGACTGGAAAGTAAGTGATTTACTATGTAAGATTATTCAAAACACATTTTGTAACACATATTAACATTTTGAAACTATCCCAATAGATGTCTGATAAATATCCCGATGTATCTTAAAAGCTACACTTTTTTAACACTTTCCAACAAAGTTTAAAAGTGCATATGGTTTCGGTTATGTCTGGCCGTCTGGTCGTCTGGCCGACTGTCCGTCTGTAGAGCTCTAACTCTCGTATATATACTCGGATTGCCCTGAAATTTGTGCAACTTATTGACATTTATCCTTGCACAAAACCTATTGAAAATGAAGTTTCTAACATAATTACTATATTTACAGGGACAGTCAAAATTTTTCCGTTACATTACAGCCTATGGGAATAAATCATTTCAAATGAAATTTAAAGATGTTACACTTATCTATTCAAACACAAATCTATTAAAATTTATAGCATTTACGATGAGCACTAGCATATGAATTCAGTAAAGTATGCGGTGAAAATAATAGTTATTATTTGTTTACAGGGCAGCACAGAAGAATTCAATTACATAATGATAAAGGGAGGAATGGTTTGCAACATATTTTAATTATATTAATCTATTGTATGTATAATAAGATTTATATACGTAACTGTGGCTTAATATAAGTTATTTCTCGAATAATATGAAGTGCATAGCATTTACAGGGACACACAAAAGATTTCAAATAGTATATTATATCCGAATTACTGTATATTATCGATGATGGCTGATGTTTGGATGAAATGCATTTTTTAAATAATGATATGGGCTTTTAAGTTTCACTAAATGTATGCATAACATATGATGTGTATAAATGTTATAGTTGATATACAAAGCTACACAAAAGATCTCGTTAAGTTTTGTGAATATCAATGTAATTTACTTAAAGGTGGTTTTTAAATAAATTATGCATTTTTACGATGAACTGCATTCAGTATATTAAGAAGTGTTTGTAAAATACAGATAAAATGACACACAGATCAGGCAAAGGATTGGATACATGATCGATAATTTCTGGAATTGTGATTTAAGTAGTTTTAAGAGTGTTTTAGTTTTCACTAAATTTTAGCTAAATACTGGCATGTAATAAAAGTACAAGGTGAACAACAGGGCTCAACAAAGAATTCGTGTATGTTTCTATATATTAATATAAATTGCTGAAAGAGGAATTCCAACCTGTTAGGCGTTTTTCGCTAAACTATATTCTCGCAACATAAAGTATACATATCAGTCGACAGATTGATAGTATACTTTACTATCAATCAACTACAGTTCAACTACAACAACTAACCACTATAGTATCAACTACAGTTGTTACTCCAAGTAACAACTAATATCCCTCAATAACGAAGTTTTGTTAAAGATTTCATGAAGTGTTGGTAAGTATTTCATAATTTATGCTTAACGTATTATTTTTCTTATTTGTTATTTTTCTGAAATGAACATCCAAATTTAACACACACGAGTTGTGAATTAAACAATTTCTTAATATTTGAATAAAGTAATGAAAACACTCTTTCTCTTATTCAGGTTTGTAGCAGTTTCGGGTAGCGAAACTCAAAACCCAACTGCATCAGAGTATTTTTGTGTCACATATTTCACTCTAAACGTATCCTTTTGGTCGCAAACTAGATTTTAAAATTTCATAAAGCAATTTCTCTCCGAAAAATGTTTAATTTCTAAAAATAATAAAATCGTTTATCCATTCATTTTTTTTTATTTATAAATTGTTAGAACGGTTGATTTTCGGGTTTGTATTATTTACATAACATATTTTTTTTAATTCCTGCAAAAGAAACTTCTATTTGCATTCAATTGGTTTAACTTTTATACTATAACCATGATTTAAATTAAAACTCTCTGAAAAATGTCATATTTATATGCAAAAAAAGAAAAAAAGAAAAAGGAAAAGTAGCAAAAAAGGATTTTTTCACTTTAGTTCTTATCTTACGATTTTAATCGATAAGCAAGATTAATCAACGGCTTCTTTTGTGTTGAGAACAACTCTTTAATTATGTTAACGTCTTTTGGCTCCTTTTTGGTTGAAGAACATTTCTTTCATCTAATGAAGATCAAGACAATCGTCATTGTCTCACAGTCTTTGATTGAAGATAATAATTTCGCGTTAATTAACTTTTTATCGTTGCATATTTTAATTATACTCGTGAAATAAATCATCGTAATTACTGGGTACTGAATGAGAGTACTTAGCACTTCAATTACGTGATATTTATTGCTGTTTTGAGAGAGCATTTGTAAGAATATGTTTTTTGCAAGGCAATAAAATCTATTCCTATTTTTAATTTACATATGGTTTGAAAGGCTGAATTTTACATTCATTTTATTTATTTTTTAAAGTTTTCATTCCAGTAAAAGAAACTTTTTGCAATCGATTACCTTAACTTTCATAATATGATTGATTTAAATTAAAATTCTCAGAAAAATGTCATTTAATGTGCAAAAAGAAAAGGAAAATAACAAGTTTTTTTTTTCATTTTGTTCTTATTTTACAAATTTTCTTAATAAATAAGATTAATCTGTGGCTTCTTTTCAGTTCTGACACAACTCGTTAATTATTTTAACGTCTTTTGGCTCATTACGCTGAAGAACATTTCTTTCATCTAATGAAGATCATGACAGTCGTCATTGTCCTTGATTGATGTTGATAAGTTCACGTTCATTAACTTTTTGTCATTGCATATTTTAATCATACTCGTGAATTAAATCTTCGCATATACTAAGGTGCTGAATGAGAGCACTTAATTTTTCAGTTCTACGAAAATTATTGCTGTTTTCATGTAAAAAATAATTTCTTTTTTGCAAGGCAATAAAATCGATTATCCGTTCATTTTTTAAAAAATTTATATATAGGGGAGACGGGGGCACCTTTGAACATTTTTTTAGAAAATCAATAGAATTCTTACTTGAATTATATTTGCGTTTTAAATATTACTACATAATAAAAACACTGCATTTCTTCATCATATGAACTAGAAATTAAAAATTTTCCAAATAAATTAAATAAGGTATGAGGATTTAAAAAGTTGAAAGATTTCTGTTCAAACCTGTCCCACGTAGGGGTACCTTTAAACAAGCAAGGGGCACCTTTGAACAAGCAAGGGACACCTTTGAACAAGCAAGGGGCACCTTAGAACAAGCAAGGGGCACCTTTGAACAAATGAATAAAATGTAAGAATTTTGAAAGTTTAAAAAAAAATTTGCTTATGATATATAAAATAATATGAATAAAATTAAATAATTACATTACATTGAAATTACTAATTTTTTATTATTTAACCGAAGTTAATTCCATCAAAAATTTATGTCAAAACTCATTGTTGAAACATCACAAAGTGTCCCTCCTGTTATGTTTGGTTGTGAAAACGTTTTTACAGTATCCTTTAAATACACCAATGTAATATCAGATGCTTCTGGAAAATTAAAATTTTTCATTCCCTCTTTTTATGAAGAAACCTGATATAAAATTTGGCAAAACTGCTAAATCATGGTTTATTATTGCGTATTCAGTATTTCAATTATTCAATAAATGAATGCCAACATCAATTTAAATTTTAAATTTCCCATCACTGATACATCCAGAGGTTGGAATCTATGAGTACAGTAAGGGGGTGGGGGGATTGCTAAGAGTATAAGACATTTTTAATTAATCTCTTTTCACATACAAAATTCCAAAAATAATAACATTTAGATCATTAAATAACTCTGTACTTCATAGTTTTAAATGTTCTCTTTAAATAGTTTTAATTACTATTTATCTCTAGTTTATTCGGGTGTTTTTTCGCTGTTCAAAAGTACCCCAACTTTTTTGTTCAAAAATGGAGTTTAAGCTGGAGTTTAACATACAGCCCTTTACTAAATTCGGGTGAAGAATTAGAATAAAACAAAGCTTATAAACTAAAGCTAATATCTTTATTTAAATATTGAACAATAAATTAAAATTTTAGGGATATAAAATTGTGAGTTTATTTCCTTAAGTTTAGATTCAAGAGGGAGAAAAATACATACCTTGCTTAGACAGTATTGTTCATACAAAATGGTGAAGCTTTGTATACTTATATCATTGAAGCAGTAGTAATATATTGCCATATAATTTTTTAAAAAATAATCTATTTGAAAGAAAATATTTCGACTGTTCAAAGGTGCCCCCAGTTCAAAGGTGCCCCCAGTTCAAAGGTGCCCCCCTCTCCCCTAATTAGAAACACTGAATTTTGAATTTATATTATTTACTTTTTGAAGGTTTCATATCAGTAAAAGAAACTTCTTTTTGAAATCGATTAATGTAACTTTTATAATATGATCATTATTTAAATTAAAACTCTCAAAACAAATATCATTTTTATGTGCAAAAAGAAAGGGAAAATAAAAGTATTACCACTTTTACTCTTATCTTAGGATATTTCTTGATAAACAAGATTAATCGGCAACTCTTGTTCTATAATGAAAAAATCAGTAATTGTTATACATTTTATGTCTCAGTAATTATGTTACATTTTTTGGCTCCTTCTCTGAAGACCATTTCTTTCATCTAATGAAGATCGTGACAGTCGTCTTGTCTCGCAGTCCTTGATTGAAGATGATAATTTCGAATTCATTAACTTTTTCTCGTTGCATACTTTAATTATACTCGTGAGATAAATCTTCATATTTACTGGGTACTGAATGAGATTAGTTAATATTCCAGTTACACGAAAGTGATTGCTGCTTTGAGCTAAGTAAGAATTTGTTTCTTGCAAGGCAATAAAATCAGTAATCCGCTCATTTTTTTAATTTATGTATGATTAGAAAAGCTGATTTTATTTATTCATTTTTTTTCTAAGTTTCCATTCCAGTAAAAGAAGTTTCTTTTTACAATCAATTAATTTAACTTTTATAATATAATCATGATTTAAATTAAATCCTAAAAAAAAACCTCTTTTTGTGGAAAAAGAAAAAGAAAATAATAAGGATTTTTTTACTTTTGTTTTTATCTTACGAATTTTCTTCATAAACAAGATTAATTTGTGGCTTCTTTTGTGTTCTGAACAACTCATTAATTACCTTAACGTCTTTTGGCTCTTTCCCTTAAGAATATTACTTTCATCTAATGAAGATCGTGACAGTCGTCATTGTCTAACAGTTCTTGATTGAAGATGATAATTCAGCGTTCATTAACTTTTTCTCATTGCATATTTTAATTACACTCTTGAATGAAATCTTTGCGTTTGCTGAGTACTAAATGAGTGCAGTTAATATTCTAGTTAGATGAAAATGAGTGCTGTTTTGAGCTAGATAAGAACTTTTTTTTTAATATATATATATATGTATGTTTTTGTGTTTCTGTTTTCATTTATAAAAGTGAAAAACTAATTATAAATTACACAATGATTAATTTGTACATTTGGAAAGTTTTTGATAATGTTTTTAGCAATCCAAATAATATTTCTTAAACTAAAAATAATGTTAAAATGCCATTTGTTGTATCAAGATTCTACTTTATATAAGATTAGATTTTAAACATTTTCGTAAGGAAGTCTTACATTGTAAAAAAAAAAAAAAAAAAAAGATCTATTAAGTTGCTAAATTTTTATAAATTGTTACACCTGTATCAATATATTTTTGTGTCACAGATTTCACTTTAAATATATCCTTTTGGTCGTAGAGGAGATTTTAAAGTTGCATTAAACAATTTCTCACCAACAAGTATTTAAATATGAAAATAATAAAATCAGTGGTCCATTAATATTTTTAATCTATCTGTTGTTAGATTTTTTTTTAACTTGGATTTATATAATTTATTTTTAAAACATTTTTTATTCCAACAAAGAAAACTTCTTTCTGTACTTGAATAATTTAACTTTTATATTATCACTGTTATTTAAACTCTCTGAAAAATACATATTTATGTAAAAAAAAGGAACATAAAAAATAACGAAAAAGGTTTTTTCACTTTTGCTGTTAGCTTACGGATTTTCTTGATAAATAATATAAAACTGCGGCTTCATTTCTATTTTGAACAGCTCATTTATTATGTTAATGCCTTTCGGATCCTTCTCTGAAGAATATTTCTTCCATCTAATGAAGATCGTGACAGTCGTCATTGTCTCGATGTGCTATATTAAAGGTGATACTCTCGTGTTCATTAACTTATTCTTGTTGCATATTTTAATTATACTCGTGAATTAAATCTTCGCATTTATTGAGTACTAATTGAGAGCAATTAATATTGTTACACGAAAATGATTGCTGTTTTGAGCTAAATATTTATTTATTTATTTATTTATTGCGCCAGACTATGAAATCAGTTATCCATTCATATTTATTATTTATATATGATTAGAAATGTTGATTTTGCAATCTCGTCATTATCTCGCTGCCCTTGATTGGTGATCATAACTTCCATTCATTAACTTTTTCTCGTTGTATATTTTAATCATACACGTGAATGAAATATTCGCATTTACTAGATACTGAATGAGAGCAGTTACACGTATATTCCTGTTACACGAAAATTGCTGTTTGAGCTAAATGATTGCTGTTTTGAGCTAAATAATAATTTGTTTATTGCAAAACGATAAACTAAGTAATATATATGCATATATAGTAGTATATATATACATATATATATTACATATGTTTTATTTATATAATTAGAAAGGCTGATTTTTGAATTATTATTATTTATTTTGTAAAGTTTTCATTCCAGTAAAAGAAACATTTTTTTGCAATTGATTAATTTATCTTTTATAATATGATCATGATTTAAATTAAAACTTATAGATAAATATCATTTTATGCGCAAAAAGACAAGAAAAAAAATAAGTTTTTTTTTCACTTTTGCTATTATCTTACAAATTTTCTTGATAAACCGCTTCTTTTCTTTTCTGAAAAAATCTGTAATTATGTTAACGCTTTTGGCTCCTTACGCTAAAGAATATAATTTTCATCTAAAGAAGATCGTGGCAGTTGTCATTGTCTCTCTGTATTTGATTGAAGATGATAATTTCGGGTTCATTCACTTTTTCTCCTTGCATATTTTAACTATCCTCTAAAATTAAATCTTCGCATTAACAGGGTACACAATAAGAGTGGTTAATATTCCAGTTATATGAAAATAATTGCTGCTTCAAACTTTATAAAAAAAAGTAATATTGACGTGAGAACGTCTTGTAAATTGGTTTGCCGGGAGACACTTCAAGAAACTGCGTTACGTTACGTTACGCTCCGCTCACGATACGCGCTCACTTTTCTCTTAACTTTTTCCGGTCACTTGTGGGACCATTTTCTGAACGTGAATGTGAATTCGCTGCAAGGAAGGGGCGGTGCTTAATAGGAATTTTAGATAGTATCAAACTAAGACGAAATACGTTATGTATTAGTTATTAGTATAAAGTACAAAGAAAATAAGTGTAGTTTATTTCGTAATTCGGTGGTATATTATGGAAAACTAATGATATGTGATTAGTGAAAGCCATTTTACTTTAGTTATATTCTGCTCATTGAAAAATTCTTTAATATGCTGTTTACAAAATTCAACATTTGACATCAATAAACATGAAGTAAAATGTGTTTAACAAACACAGTGTATTGCAAGTTATTGTATGTATATTTGTATATAAATACGTATGTATGTGTAAAGGTAAAAATAAAATTTTGTTAATATGAAATTCAGTGCGAGATTCTTTGTATAAATTAATGTTTTAAATATAATTCTTTGTATAAATAAATGTTTTAAATTGTTACTATTATTTCATCCTTCTTCCTACTATACGAATGAATATTCACATTAAAATTATTTTACAACTCAAAGTCGTTGTCACGTAAAACTTTCGCCCGTATACCGACTTTACAGGCAACCAATTTTTTTTTTCTTTTTAAAGGGAAAAAATCGGTTATCTGTTTATATTTTTAATTTATGTATGATTAGAAACGCTGATTTTTGGATTTATATAAATTTTTTTAAGTTTTCGAATAAGAAACTTTTTTTTTTTTTTTTGCAATCCATTAATTTAACTTTTATAACACGATCATATTTTATATTAAAACTGTTTAGAAAACTATCATCTTATGTGCAAAAAGAAAAGGAAAATAATAAGGTTTTTTAAAACTCTTATCTTAAAGCCCCTGTCCTCGCTCGAGGAAACGCTCGCGAGCTAATGCTATTTCTATGGGGAAGCATTTTTCTAATAACTCTTTCGCATTTTGACATTTTTGAATATTTTTTTTTGCATTGGATAGCTGAGGTGCATTCCGACAGCGCACCTTTTTTACTTTTTCGATTTTGGTTGCTGATATTTTTTACAAAGTTAGCTTCACTTTCAAAACCGGTTTCGAAACTGAAAGTACTTTTAAAAAAATATATCTGCAACCAAAATCGAAAAAGTAAAAAAGGTGCGCTGTCGGCATGCACCCCAGCTATCCAATGCAAAAATTTAAAAATGTCAAAATGCGAAAAAGTTATTAGAAAAATGCTTCCCCATAGGAATAGCATTAGCTCGCGAGCGTTTCCTCGAGCGAGGACAGGGGCCTTAAGAACTTTCTTGATAGACAAAATTAATCTGTACTTCTTCTCTGTTCTGAACAATTCACTAAATATGTTAATGTCTTTTGGCTCCTTATTCTGATGAACAATTCCTTCATCTAATGAAGATCGTGACAGTCGTCACTGTCTCACTGTCCTTGATTGAAGATGATAATTTCGCGTTCATTAGCTTTTTCACGTTGCATATTTTAATTATACTCTTGAATTAAACCTTCGCATTAACAGGGTATTGAATGAGAGAAGTTAATATTCCAGCTACACGGAAATTATTGATGTTTTGAGCTAAATAAGAAATTGTATTTTGCTTTAATATGTACAGTTATGTGTTGTTGTTGTTGTTTTCGTTTATAAACATTAAAAAGTAATTATAAATAAATAAAAAATAATTGATTAGAATATTTGCGATGATTTTAATAATCTTTTTAGCAATCCAAATAATATTTCGTAAACTAAAAATAAAAATAAAAAATTGTTAAAGTGACAGTCGTTTTAACATGATTCTACTGCATATAAGATTAAACTTTAAATGATAAAATAATTTCTGTGAGGAAGTCTCACATTGTAAAAAAAAGATCTGTAAAGTTACTAAAATTTTCTTAGGAAACTGGGATTCCTAGAACCTTTTAACGTAATGAGGACAACAAAAATTTATGTTTTAAATACACGTTTTCCCTGTAAAGAAAAATCCTGTAAGGTTTCTAAGATTTTTTAGGAAACTTTTATGTAATTGCAACCCAGATTACAGGCAAAATTTTAGTAAAATTGATAAAATTTTAATAGATAATCTACAGATGTAAATCTACAGATTTCTGTAGCTTTACATAAACTAGGTTTGTAGGTTTACATGTTATTTTGTTCAGCGTATAGATAAAATTACAGTAATTATAGAGTTTTTTTTTAATATTGCATCTATGGAATTAAAGTTTTCTTTTCCAGTGTACTTTGTATATTATTTTGAGCAATATTTTGAAAATTTTGCACGTTTTATGCGGCTGTCAAAAAAAAAAAAAAAAAAAAAAATCTGCTTATTTTTCAAAAAATAATGCAAAACATACAAAAATAAACATTATTTTCAATACTTCATCAAATTTATTTTATAGACATTCCAATTATATGTTGAAGAATGATGACATCGATACACATTTTCTTTTTCTGGAGAAATGCTATTTTTTTATATTAGCATTCTCCAAAGTTAGAAGTAATAAACATTTTCCGGTAATTATTAAATAGGAAGTAATAAAAAACTTAGGATAGTGCATTGCTGGATAAATTTTTACAGTATAATTTAGAAATAAACAGTTAAAAATATAGACATTTTTATAGTTAGAATCCATTTATATGGACGAATAATGCTTTAGTTTTTAATAATAATTTATAGTTACTAAGAATGTATTTGTTAAAAATACATAGCCTTGTTCAATGGTGCATAAAAACCAGAACTTCTGTATGAACTTGTACAATTAAAAATAAAATGTAAAATCAACGTTTTAAGCCATCTTTTGCACCCGTCTTCAAGAAAATATAATGGTGAAATGATTAAAAGTTCAGAGATTAATGCTTTCTGCGTGAGAGACATTTCTCTATAGCTCCAATTCTCAAGGATGCCTTGGTAGTGTTATCGCCCCAAGTCCAACCCTTCAAATTTCAATTTCTTTAATTTAGGCAATTTTCCTTTTAAATTAGTTAGGTATCTATTTCTCAGGGGTTTTTCTCCATTCCTCTAGGGAGCCGGATATTTGAGTCGAACGTAGGGTCGCAGACGAAAGTTGGCCGCTCCTGCAGTGGTTAAAACACTATCTCTCACGCAGGAAGCATTCATCTCTGAACTTTTAGTCATTTCACCATCATATTTTCCTGAAGACGGCTGCAGAAGATAGATCGAAACGTTGATTTCATATTTAACTTATTTTTAATCGTACAAGTTCATATTAAACTTCTAGATCTATCAAAGTTCTATTCAACATCTGCCTACTGTCACCTGCCAATGTTATCAGCACAAAAACACTAAACCAAGATTGCCAATAAAAAAAATTGTAGTGTAACTAAAAATTTGGCCACACGTTGTAATTTACAAAGTAAGTGAGTGAGGGGGAGAGGAGGCTTTGTTTGTTTGTATTTATGTCGGCCAATTATCTACGCTATGGGATATAGGCCCTATGGGGTGGAATGCCCTCCGTGGGGGTCTTTCTAAGGGAGCCTAACCTGTATTTACACAAGGTTCGAAGAAAACCACGAAAAACTTCGAACGGTTAGACCGACGGTCGCGATTGGGTTCGAACCCAGCACCTACCGTCTACCAGTTTGGAGGTCAGAACCTCGTGGTCACTGGTGGGGCGGGGGGGGAGGCATTAATATTTTACAAATGCTTTGATGGGAACCAATAAAAGGTTGGGAACAACTAATCTATATTAATCTTGTGCATTTACCATTCTGAAATGCTCTCGAACACCATCATTAGAAAAAATATTTTAATAGTAATAATAATAATAATGATAATAATAATAATAATAATGAAGGTGTTCCAGAACTTTCTCGCCAAATTAATATGTTTTTGTCTAAACTATTATAGGCATTCTTCTTTTCAAATTTATAAAATATATGTAGAAAAATGTTTTCTAAAATATAAAAACAAGTAATGATAAGTTTTTTTTTTTTTTTTTTTTTTTTTTTTTTTTTTTTTTCTCACGAAATCAGAAAACCGGATAAAGTTTCCTTTTAGTGTTTTGCTTTATCAGCAGTTGCTTTTGACATTATCCCGTTCATGTCGCCTTTTCCAAAATTTACAAGAGAATTTTATACAGTAAATAAGATTTAAAAAATAAATTCAGATGTTCTTTTCAAACTTTTCAGAGCGTTGTAAGACATTTTTCTTATTTTGTAAAACTCGTCCACATGAATTGCATTTTATTCACTTTATATGCATATTCCGTTACACAATACTAGTTCATTTTGTAACACTGTTATATTTTAATGATTTTTCTTTTCTTGTCTGCATGCCAACGTATAAAATTAAAATTAGTTTAAAATTGATTTTATTTTTTTCCAACTCCGTATTTATTTGATAGGATCAATCAACTATTTCTTGCACCTATTCTTGTCCCTCATAAATAATATACAGGGTAAATCCTTACTAATATTATAAATCGGAAAGTGAGTTTGTTTGTTTGTTTGTTTGTTCCGCTTTCACGCCGTAACTACTGAACCGATTGCTTTGAAATTTTGCAGACGTAAAGTTAGAAGTCCGGATTAAATAATAGGGTAATTTTTATTTATTTTATTCAAATATTTTCCTTAATAATTCAAAATTTAATTATTTTTCATACAAAATCAATAGGCATTTTTCAGATAAAATTTAACCATTTTCCTTTCCTGTTGCCAAGAAAATAAAAAACTGGAATAATAATTTTTCAGCGGCAATGAATTTTTAATAGAAAACTTCCACGCGAAAAACTATAATAAAATAATTTAAATGAAAATAAATATGACGTCATGTTTGAAATAAAAATAAAAGGTGTATTTTTTATAATACATTTAACAAGGATATTTGTTTAGTTAATGGGAATTTTTGTGTAAAATATGGTGACATAAATTAAAAGTAAAAAGAATGAAAAAGAATTATATTTTTAATAAAATGGTTCACTCATGAAAATGTGACGTCATAGTTGAAATAAAACAGGTACTTTATAGCAGTCGTTAAAAATACAAGGGGTATGAATATCAGTAGCTAATGGAGCGAGATAAATAATGACGTCATATTTAAAATGAATCAGAAATATTTTTTACTTATACTAATTAATAAGTTATAAGTTACATACAAATGAATATTTTTATTCAAAACTCATAATTATCAATGAAAGAAATTTTTTGTGGGGAAAAGGTGGAAAATAAAATCACTGATTACTATATTTTTGGCTCGATTTTTTAACACTTTCGAACAAAGTTGAAAAGTTATTATGCTTTCGGTTTGTCTGTCTGTCTGGTCGCTTTCCAACTTTCGTAAATATACTCCGATTTCCATGAAATTTTTGGACATTATTAACGTTTACCTAGCACGAATACCTATTGAAAATGAAGTTTCTACAGGGAAGAAGTTTATTTACAGGGATAGTAAAAAAATTTCCTTATATTACGGCATTATGGGGAAAAATCGTTTTAATTAAATTTAACGATGTTACAGCCTGTAGAACATATTCAAATTTATATGCATTTACAAAGTGCACAAAAATATGCATTTTGTAAAGTATGTAGTGAAAAGGGCACTTACTATTCATTTACAGGGTCAGACAGAAGAATTCCATTGCATAGGAATAAAGGGAGGAACAGTTTCCGACATATTTTAATTATGGTAAACGATTTCATGTATAATCAAATTGATATATGTTGCTGAGGCTTAATGTAAGTTATTTCATACATAATACGAAGTGCATAGCATTTACAGGGACAGACAAAAAATTTCAAATATTATATATTCTATCCGAAGTACTGTATATCATGGATGATGACTGTTGCATGAATGAAATGCATTTTGAATTATGATATGTGCTTTTAAGTTTCGCTAAATGTATGCATATTAAATGGAGAGTATAAATGGTAATAGTATAAATAGTTAAATTTAGATATACAAGGTTACACAAAAGATCTCGGAAAGGTTACTGAATATGAGCGTAATTTACTTAAAGGTGGTTTTTAAATAAAATATGCATTTTTATTTTGAACTGCATTTAGTAAACTAAGAAATGTTTGTAGTATATATATATAAAATGATAAACAGGGTCCCGCAAAGAACTGGATACAAGGTTGTCTTCGGATGATAATTTCTGAAAATGTAATTTAGGTAGTAATAAGAAATATTTTTGTTTGAAATAAATTTTAGAAAGATACTTTCGTGTATTAAAGGTACTTGGAAAACTACAGGGCTGAACAAAAGAATTCAAGAATGTTTCTATCTATTAGTATTAATCGCTGAAAGGAAAATTTTGACCAGCAAACAAATTAGCAACTAGGGATTATCAGAAGTTTTTTTACCATAAATTCGCGATAAAAAGTTAATTACACATGGTTTTCATCATCGAAATTTTTTGCTTGATTGATCAATTATGTCTTCTTTAAATGTTATGTGAACGAAGTCACGGGTAACTGCTAGTCAATGTATAAAATTGAAGCTGGTGTTATACACAATTGAAGTGAAAAAACTTCTTTAAACACCATAAAATAAGTTAACTGCGCAAGGCCTTTCGAAAGAACTTAGTCTTTCTTCGTCAGGCGCAAAAAAGACGTGCGTCTACAATGAATGTAGCGGCACGACTGAAGGGGAATGCGGGAGGGAGAGGGGGCAAGCAGAAGGAACAGCCAATAGGAAAGTAGAAGGCAACAGCCAATCACGGAAGAGCATAAACTAAACTAGATAAACAATGAAGGAGAGGAAAGAAAGAAGGGGGGGAAGGGAAATGGGAAAAAAGCGGGGTAAATTAAAAAATTAACTAAAAGGAGAGATTAAAATGAAATAAAATGTACGCAAAAAATATATAAATTAGTAATAATAATAAATAAGGAAAAAAAATTAAAAATAAAAATACATAACAATAAAAAAATTGTTTACAATTATAAACACACATATATAAACCTGAAACCTTACTTTACTGTGTCAGGGAGCATTCTCATTGGTCATAAAAGTGATATTCTATAAAAGCTGTGGAGTGACGCTACAGCAAATGGATCAGATTTTTAACAGCGTAGCATTAACGAAATAATCGCCACGGGTGATTTTCAAGAAACGCTATTCCTGCAAAAGACGAGGAATTTGACGTCAAAAATTCTGGCCATTCAGGCAAAACCTGGTTGGGAAAACCGAAATATGTATCGATTTAATATGCTCAATTACACAGTGATAAACGAGGATTCAAAATAAACATCAAATGCAAAAGTTGCGTATTTTTGTCCGTAGAATCCGAATCTGCAATAAAAAATTGGGGTTATAATTTAAGATTTCAAAATTGGACCCCCTCTGACCCCCAGGCGGTCGGTTGCGAAGGTCAAATTTGGCATCACTGAGTAGCTTATTTAAAAATATTTAACATGTATATTTTCGTTTTTCAATCTCATATGTATTTCCTGAGTTATTCGACCGCTTCCAGACTTTTCGGACACCCTGTATATAAAACAATTTCTAAGTGTGGTCGCAGATCTCACAAAGGATATCTTTTAATGTTTCTTTTAAACCAACTTATACTTCAATTCATAAATCCAAATCAGAAATTCAATCATTACATAAATCCAAATTCATAAATCCAATTTATAATTAATAAATTCTTACATAGATGGTAGCATGGATAAATTTAATTTCAAAATAATTATAAAAGGAAATTCTTTATTTTAATAAATTTGAAAAAGTTCAAATCAAATTATAAATCGAATTCAAAATTACGAATTTTTCGAAAATCCAAAATGAAATAAAATTAGAGGAGCTATAAGAAAAATTTTAAATTTCTAAAAACTAAAAGATTGTTTAAACTAAATTTAAAATGTTGAATCATTAATAAATCACAATAGTTTTTAAAAATAGATAGAAAATGGAATTAAAAAAATATTATGAACGTCAGATGAACGAAATCCTTATAATATAAATTCTTAAACAGGAAAAAAGTCCGAAATTTGTTTTAATTAAATTCATCTTAATATGAAATTTTCAACTTGCAGCACTAATAGTCAAACTAACAATCTGCTGTTTACTACCCAGATGCTTTACATTCAAGCTACGATGATTACAAGCAAAATGTTGAAATTAAGGTTCTCTTTTAAAATTTAAATTGTAAAATTGAACGAATGACACTGAGAAAATTGACTTAATTAAAATAAATGGCTTTTCAAAATTTTATGATTTTACATGTGACATGAGATATTCTGCTGCGAATACACAAAATTTGAAGTGTCTGACTTATACAATTTTTGTGTATGGACTCTATGATAGACGAACAGGCAGAGGACAGAGAAGAATAGGGTTTTGTCAGATGAACAAAACCCCAATTATTCAAAATGTACTAAATGTTGCTTTTGTAAATGCACAGAAGAATCAAACTTATTAACTCTTTAGAGGCAAGACTTTTGTATACGCAACGCATAAAATGATCAGAAACCTTGATTCTTTCGTTTTTCCACTGTAAAAAGTGACAGATATTTCTTAATCTGTGAAAATATACAAAAATCACAAAAACAAGCATGTAATCACCTATGCCGAGTCACCCAAGATTTCGGAAAGTATTTCTTCATCTTTAGAAGTTTCAGAAAACAATTTTTTTTTTCGAAATTTAATGAAGAATTTGCAAAAAAAATAAGTTTTTATTAGCAGCCCATAATTTTAGATCGTGTTGGTGGTCGCGCATGCACTTGAGTTCTTGCGTATCTTATTCCAAAGGATTTTCGAACGCATTTCTCTAACACAGCAGTTCCCAAACTATGGGTCACGACCCACTGGTAGGTCATGGAGAGAATTTTGGTGGGTCGCGAAATAATCGAGGTCAGCCACAAAAATTTGTCTTTTATTTCATCTGATTAAAAATTAAAACAAATACGATAATTTACTACTTTAATAATCATAAAAGCTATTAGCTTAAACTAAATCTTTGCGAGAAAGTAGTGTTTTCTTAAGTAATTAGTCAATATTATGTTGAGGAGAGAGTTTATTGGGCACTGGTGGTATTTGAATTACGTATCTCTTGATCAGGAGACGAGAACTTTAACGTCGAGCAAAAGTCCAAACCAATTACTCTAAGCTAGTTATTGACTTTACACTGATCAAATGTGGTAATATCGCTTCACACCCAAACGCCAGTGAGAAAGACGTATTGCTGACATCTGACGAGCAATATGCACTCGTGAATGATGTTGTCGCACGCATGTATGATGCGTGGACTACAGGTTCTGTTCTGTGGGTGTTTCACAGGCTTTTTGTGCAAGAGATGATTTTTTTAGTGCCGACATCAATTAAAGAAGAGATGATTGCGGTAGCGTGATCCTCACCTTTTTTCTTCATTTTCGAAACAACGGATCTTGAGCTTATACTATCGACGATAGTTTTCAAAATTTTCAAACTATGTTTTGAGACTTTCATAAAAGATTCTTTTTACATTTAGCAAGCTTATTATTATATTTTGATTACATTCGCACACGCGCAATAAAATATTATTTAAAAAACCTGTTCATTTTGTACAGAATTTTTATAAATTTATAATTCCGATTACAGGATGTTGTGTATCATGTTTGTCATATTTTCTGAAAAGAACACTTTTTTATATTAAGAACTCTGCAAATTAGAATCAAGAAACTTGGCAAAATTTGGTAATGTTTTTTTTAAAAAAAAAAACCTCAGCTTTTCTACATGTATACAGGGTGTTTCGCTACCAGACCGACAAACTTTGAGGGGTGATAGTAGACATGAAGACAAACATTATTAAACAGGAAACCATGGGGCGCAAACGTCTTCTGTAGGAGCTAGAGGCCATTAAAGTTTAAGGTCCAAAACTTCAAACGATTATAAAAAACGGAAAAAAGGATGGATTCGTTTGCGGTTTTCGCTAAAATCATTCTTTATATCACGATTTGTTTGTAAAAAATTAATTAACGGTTACGTTCAAAAATTGTCGATAGAAGGCGCTTTAGACTTTAGAATAACGAACAACTTCTTTTTACCCTTATTTTGTGCATGGGGTTGAAATTATTTTAAAGTTTAGACTTTAACTTAAATTTTAATCCCAAAATCGGAAACATTGGGATCGGGTAACTAGCGAAAATTGAAATGTGAACAGAGGGGGGGATTTTGAACACTCATAAACATTATAAAAACTATTCGATTTTGTTGCAGTTTGCGTGTAGATCATTCCCTTGGTAATTATTTTATTCAAAATGATTTACAGCTCTTGTTTCTCCATTTTTTGATAGAGGGCGCTTCCGACAAATCTCCGACATTTCAGTGGCATTACTCCTGGGTGTTTTACTATCAGACCAACTTACTTCCAGGAAGTGTTAGGAATGCAAAGCGACTCGGAATCACATAGGAATGTAACGTTGAAAATGCCTTTTTAGCGAGTTGTGGTTAAAAGAAGCAGGTGAAAAGCAACAGAAACAGGTAGTGAAACAGCAACACGTTAATGTGGTAGAAAACAATTTATTTAAAGGTTTTTACTACAAAAGGTGTCCGAAATTGCGATCAGAAGTAGTCGAGTATGCTTGACAGCAGCATCGCATGCAATTCCTCACGCTTTGAAAGGTTCCTGGTATCGCGTATAGCTTTCTGGCAGCTACAGAATTTCGAGTTGAGGGGTCTTCCACTGACGGTACGGGAGTCTCATACATTCAACATTTCATTTGACCCCAGCAGAAGAAGTCCATACAGATTCAGATTCAGATTGAGCCAGGTGGGGGGGGGGGGCTACCAATTGGTTTGAGCTCAATTAGCCACAGACAGCAATGTTTATTTAAAAAATACAGAACAATTATACAGTAATAAAATAAAAGTAGGTAACAAAAAGTAATTGATATAATGAAGTAGGCGCGACGATCTGGCAGGCCAACGAACCGGGCCACCATTACCTTTCCACCGCTCTGTCCATATGTTACGTTGAGGTGTCTGCGCACATCATTGGTAAAATGCGGAGGAGCCCCAACGTGCTATAGAGTGGCGCAACGAAAGAGGAACGTGTGCTTTTACCAAAATTTTGAAAGAACGTGTTGTAGAAATATCAAGGTTCTTTTTTCTCTACTTCTTTTAACCCTAACTCGTAAAAAAAGCATTTTCGACGTTACATTATAATATGATCTCGAGTCATCTTTGCATCCCTAATACTTCCTGGAAGTATGTTGGTCTGGTAGTAAAACACCCAGGAGTAATGCCATTGAAATTTCGGAGATGTTGTGGAAGCGCCCTCTATGAAAAAATGAGGACACCAATGCTGTACGTCATTTTGAATAAAATTATTACCAAGGGAATGACCTACACGCAAACCGCAACAAAATTGATTAGTTTGTCAAATGTTTATGAGCATTCAAAATCCCCTCCTCTGTTCACAGTCCAATTTTCGCTAGTTACCCAATAACAATGTTTCCAATTTTGGGCTTAAATTTTAAGTTAAAGTCGAAACTTTAAGATAATTTCAACCCCGTGCTCAAAATAAGGGTAAAAAGTAGTTGTTTTTACTCTAAAGTCTAAAGCGCTCTCTATCGACAATTTTTGAACGTAACCGTTAAAATTTTTTTACAAACAAATCGTGATATAAAGACTGATTTTAGCGAAAACCGAAAACAAATTCATCCTTTTTTCCGTTTTTTTATAATCGTTTGAAATTTTGGATTTTTAAATTTAATGGCCCGAGCTCCTACGGAAAACATTTGCGCCGCATGGTTTCCTATTTAATAATGATTGTCTTCATGTCTACTATCACCCCTCAAAATTTGTCGGTCTGGTAGCGAAACACCCTGTATATGCTATCCACATAAAAATGAACACAGTTTATAACAATAAGCCACTTCATCAAAATCTATAGCTTGAAAGCTTTTGCTACATTAGTTTTGATAGAGTTATCCAAAAGATATTTTTTCTTTTTCAATTAATCGATGGTTCCTTATGTGGTTTCGGAAATTTTTTTTAATAGAAATGTATAATATGTACTATTATGTTTACACGCATAGAGTTTTAGAAAAATTCCTCATTCATTTCTCTAAATATTTAACAAAAAGTCTAAAATCAGAAGTGGTCGGACATCTTTGCCCATATAATATACATTTATTGAATTTCAGTAAATAACGCAAGAAATAACCTTTTAGAAAATCATATATTTTGGCATTCAGACAGCTTAAAATTTTTAGTATTTTTTTTTAAACCTAAAAATAGAATTTCTAAAAAAAGTAAATAAATAAACAAAAAACGTAAAATTGCACACGAAAAGGGTAAAGAGTTATTAATATCAAAGTATATAAGTTATAATTAATTAACTGCATGTTAATTCTTCAACAAAAAATATCTTTCAGTCTGATCATTGAAGAAATATGTTTATATCACAACTTATATAATATCTCTCTAAAGTATAAAAGCGAAGCAAAAATAAATCCTATTCTTGTGTAAATCAGAAAACTGGATAAACTTTCTCTTGGGTATTTTTCTTATATGCAGTTGTTTCTCAACTCATCCTTCTTTTGTACAGTTATAAAAAAATTGTTTGCAGTAAGAAAATCTGAACAATAATTTTTTTCAGCCTTTACAAAATTTTCAAAGAAATTTATTTATTTGGAAATCTCTTCAACAAAAGTGGAATATTTCCGCTTTATATACGTATACATTACTATTCTTAGCTCACATATAAAAGGAAGGAGAACTTCATTTCTGTTGATGATTGTGTATTTTTTAAAGAAATATAACATTTTTCTTCATTATTTAAGCTTAAGCCAATGTGTTAAAAAATGCAATATTTATGTTTTGTAGACTTATATATCAATTTTATTAATAATTATAATAATTAATTACTGGCATAAAATGCGTAAAGATATTTATTATAAAGGTTGTTAATTTTGTATGTGTTCAGATCATACAATAAAATTGAATACGTACTTTATTTTTGTCTTGAATATATTAAAAGCTATTGTTTTTTAGCACTTTCCAACAAAGTTGAAAATGCTTATGCATTCGGTTTGTCTGTCCAACTCTCGTAAACATACTCGAATTTTCATGCAATCGATAAGGCTTATTTAGAGTCACCAAAGAATGTTGGGCATTACATATGAAGTATGTATGATTAATGGCTCATTTACAGGGACACTCAAAAGAATTTGATAACATTATGAAGAAAGATCTTCGGAGAGTCCTTTAATGACATTAAATAACTGAATTTCATTACGATCAAGTTAAAACAGAGCATTCGCGGCATTTTTAAAATTAATTTACAGAGAATTAATCATTCCTGAAGATTAAGCTTCAATATTCGGTACGCGCTTTTAACTTTAATTTTTTTTTTTTTCATATTTGTAATTCATATAAAATTTTGAAATCTAAACATAATTTTTCTAAATAAATTAAGCAAATTTTTTTAAAAATTGCGCAGGAAAGGGGTTAAAATTATTAATATTAAATTATATAACTTATGAATAATTAACTAAATGTTAATTCTTCAAAAAAATATCTTTGAGTCTAAATCATTAGAAAAATGTGTTTATCTCACAACTATGTAATATATCGCTAAAGTATTAAAAAACGAAGCAAAAATAAATCTCTTTCTCTGTAAATCAGAAAACTCGATAAACTTTCTCCCGGGTATTTTCCTTACATGCACTTGTTTCTGACTTCATCCCTCTTTTGTACTGTTATAAAAAAAATGTTTGCAATGAGAACATTTGAACAATAAATTTTTTCACAAAATTTTCAAAGTTGTTTATTTATTTGGAAATCTCTTCAACAAAAATGGAATATTTCCGCTTTATGTACTTGTACATTACCGTTCTTAACTCACATATAAATAAGAAGAACTTTATTTCAGGTGACGTTTTTCTCCTTTTTAAAGCATTTTAACACATTTCTTCATTGTTTAGACTATTATGTTAAAAAAATGCAGTATTTAAGCTTTATATACTCATATAATATTTTTCTTAACTCGCATAAAATGAGTAAAGATATTCATTTTAAATGATGTTCATTTGCTGTCTTGTGTATATGCCCAGATCATGCCATAAAATTGAATTTGTACCTTATTTTTGTCTTCAATATATTAAAAGCTATTATTTTTAGCACTTTCATACAAAGTTGACAAGTATGCATTCAGTTTGTCTGACAGTCTGTCCATGCTCTAATTCCCGTAAATATACTCCGATTTTCACTCAATTGATAGAGCTTATTTAGGATCACCAAATGATATTTGGTATTGCATATGAAGCATATACGATGAATTGTTCATTTATAGGGACACTCAAAAGAATTCGATTACATTATTGTATATGAAAAAAAATCTTTTGGGGAGTATTTTAATGACATTGCGCGACTTCAAATGTAAGGAAATTGATATAAATCATTGAATGTCACTACTATAACGTTAAAACAGAGCATTCAAGCATCGTTTTATTAATTTACAGGGACACACATAAAAAATCGGTTACAGTACTGTTTTTGCGTAATAATTGCTGGAGAGTACGTTTCAAAATTCGGTACGCACTTTTGAATTTAATTAGTGTTTTGTATGTTATTCTTTATATATAAATTCTGTACCTCATATAGAGGGCTACACAAAAGTACTCGCATAATATTCTCTTTATTAGAAGAAATTTTTGAAGGGAATAATTAATTGAAATTCATGTATCGCTTAAATGTACTAAATTTTGAAATGCATTTTTAAATAGATTCAAATCTCTATATGATATACAGGGCTGCTAAGAAACTCGAATAATATTCCGATTGTTGATGGGAATAGCTAAAATTCGGTTTGAAATGCGTTATAGAATTCTATATGGTGAAATCAGACGTAATATTTTAATTTTTTAGCGGTATGGTTGTGTTATATTAATTTGAATGCGTTGGAAGGGCTTCATAATCTGTGCTCGACGCATGGTTTTTAGCTCACAGGCTATCATAGCCTGAGAGTTTATGTGCCCGTCCGTTCTGTATGTACGTGCGTTCGTGCGTAACGCGATAACTCATGATAAAAATATCGGATCCACTTGAAATTTTGTATATAGGTATATCCTGATAAGGCGCTTCCCTGATTAGTTTTTGGAGTTCATCAAGTTTTGGAGAGTATAAGAGGGGGAACGGGGGGCTCATGCCCCTCCCCTTAATGGATATAAATGGGTTTTTCATGCAGAATTAACAGTTTTTGTCCAAAATTTAGATATAGGATCATTCTGATGAGGCGATTCCGTGACTGTTATTATGTGTTCATTGAATAAGTATAAACAGGGGGAACGGGGGATCATCCCCCCCCTTAATTGATATAAACGGGATTTTCATGCAGAATTAACAGTTTTCGTTCAAAATTTAGATATAGGATCATTCTGATGAGGCGAGTCCGTGGCTGTTATTAGGTGTTCATTGAGTAAGTATAAACAGGGGGAACGGGGGTTCTAATGCCCCTCCCCTTAACTTGCATAAATGGATTTTTCAATCAGAATTGTCAGATTTCGTTCAAATCTCTGAATAGTTTTGGAAGTTTAATGGTTAAGTATAAAAGAGGGAATAACTCCTCTTAAATTATATAAATGCTAAATGGGTTTTTATTAAGAATTATCCGATTTGCTCTGAATTTTGGATATAGAATTTTTAATATGATAAAGCATGTACTTGATAGTTTAGGAAGTTCAATGATTAAGTATAAAAAAGGAAAAAGGGAAGAGCTGTTTCCCCTTCTTAATTTTTTTTTTTTTCGAACGGAATTAACGAAAATACAAGGCTGTAATGTACAATTAGTATGCGTAGCCTGTGAGCTCAATGCCATCAGTTTAACTGGGCAATATTCTTTTTATTTCTTTCTTGTTTCTTTATGAGAAAATAAAATACAGAGCGCTGAATATACTTACGGGTGGGATCGAGGCAGATCACGTAAATGAAAAATCCGGATAATTGAACAACGTTAAAAACCGCTATGGCAATCTTTTAGGTAACTTCCCTTCACTCTTTTTCTAGGCTTAGGACTGCCAATTGTTTTAGTGCACATTTTAATGTATTAAAATGGCATGTTTAACCGAAAAAAAAATTCCATTGTCTCCAATATGGGTCAATGAAAATTTTATTTAAATAAACAAAAAAATATTTTTTTTTTCAATTTTCCGTCTACAATTTTCATCCGAAATGCATAATCACGTAATAATAACGTCATTAATCTGTCTCAATTTGAAAAGTTTTTATTATCCAAAAATTATGTTAAACCTTTATAGTTATATAAGTCAATTAAGCAAAATTACATGAGAGAGTTATGGCTACTGCACACCAATTTAAATTTTGAAAAACATCAAAATTTTGTTGGAAGTAAGACTCAAATAAAATTGATGAAATTTAGTTAAAATTTTATAAGAGTGTTAACAATATATATATATATATTGTTAACAATCTTATAAAATGCCCAGAAGCCAAGGGGTATAAGTGACAAAATTGAAAAAAAATGAGTTAATTGCACAGACTATCTGGAAATAAGTCTATTTATTTGTAGATAAGAAGTTATGAGTGATTTTTTTAATTATCTACTGCGTTTTAGGGGTCAGTTACTTAACTTCTTTCCCAAAACTGTGAAACGCGTGGAGGCCAAAGGGTATAAGTGCAATTGTATCCATTAACGTCTACAGCAGAAGCGCGACCAACGACATACAAGGCCATTTATTTTTTTACACATTAAATAAATGCATTTTAACTTTTAACATGTAAAAAAATAGTGCTTTAAGTGTAGATTATGAAACACTTTCCAACACTCTCTGAAATCTTTAAAAATCTTTGCTATTTAGGGTAATACAGTGTTACTAACCATAGCCAAATTTGTATTCTAATAATTTTGAGCAGCCCTATGTTTTATATGTCGGTTGATATATACTGCATAATGGGGAAAAGTTTAGAAGAAAACGCATAACAGTTTGAAATTTCTGTTTCAGCAGTTTTTACTAACAGATGGAAACGCACTTGTATACTTTTGTTTATCCTGTAGTTTACCTTGAACCTTTATTATACGCTAGTATTTAGCTAAAATTTAGTTCAAATTAAAACACTCTTAAGACTACTGAAATCACATTTCCAGAAATTATCATCCATGATGGCCATATATAAAATTTTGTGCGTGACCCTGTATATCATTTTATATATATTTTACTAGCATTTCTTAGTAAATTGAATGCAGTTCAGCATAGAAATATATGACTTATTTAAAAGCAATCTTTAAGTAAATTACGCTCATATTCAGTAACCTTTACGAAATCTTTTGTATGACAATGTATATGAATTATAGTATATATATTAATATGTATAAATTTAGTGAAGCTTAAAAGCGCAAATCATAATTAAAAAGGCATTTTGTCCATCTGTCAATCATCTCGATAATATACAGTACTTCAGATAGAATATACTATTTGAAATCTTTTTTGTGTCCCTGTAAATACTGAGTTCTTCGTTTTATGTGCAAAATAACTTATATTAAGCCTCAGTAATGTATATCAATTTTATTATACATGAAAATTGTAATATAATTAAAATATGTTGTAAAAAAGTCCCTCTTTATCATTAGGTAATGTAAATCTTTTGTGTAGCCCTGTAAATAAAAAATATCTATTCTTTTAACCTCATATTTTACAGAATGTTTATTTTAATACAATTCGTAAATGCATATAAATTTTAATATGTTTGACAGGTTATAACATCTTTAAAATTCATTTGAAACGATTTTTCCCATAACCCGTAATTTAACGGAAAACGTTTGATTGTCCTGTAAATAAACTAATCGTGTTAGAAACTTCATTTGCAATAGGTTTGTGTTGAAGTAAACATGAATAATTCACAAAAATTTCAGGAATACGAATATATTTACGACAGTTAGAGCACGGACAGACAAAGTAAAATCATATTCACTTTTCAATTTTGTTGGAAAGTGTTAAAAAATATAAATTTTCAATGTTTCAAAATTTATAATAAAATTTTTAAACTTTTATTAGAACAAAGAATTTTCCTTTCATTCATTTATATCAACATCGTTCATATTTTTTTTTTCGTAAAGTCATTTTTTATTTCTTAATTTTTCCGTTTTTAGAATTTATATTAAAACAAAATTTTGTCCTTTCATTTATTTGTATCAACATTGTTCTTAATTTCTTCATAAATACAATTTTTTATTTCATAATTTTTCATTTCTTGTGCTCATTTGACACATGTACCCTTTAGCTTTCAAGCACTTTTCATTACTGCTTGGAAGCCAAGGGATACAAGTGCCGAATGATGATAAACATTGCTTAGTTATAAATAAAAAGAAAAATTGTATTCCACTTTTTTAAAAACAGTTATTGAAATAAGGGTTCAAAAATCATTAAGATATAAGCAAAAGTTTCGTATCTCAATTCATTGAATTACAATTGATGTTTATCTTTGAACTCAATTTACTCGAAATCTAAATTTTGTCACTTGTACCCCTTGGCTTCTGGGGTCCTCATATATATTTTATCTGAGCAACAAAACGATTTTTTACTTTTAATTAATAAATTCGCCTAAAACAAACAAAATGTTCTCAACAAAACATGTTTTGTAGTTTTAATCATTTCCTTTTTCTGAGTGTACTACATTAAATTGGCGGCAGCCTTTCTGCCACCAATTTTATGAAGTAAAATTTTTTTTCACATATACAATGGTGTAATTTAAACTTATTTACTGGAGAAACATTACGTATTAGTGTAATGCTACACCAGTTATATCGGTTATGCCACCAATTTTATGAAGTAAAGTTGCACAAATGTTTTACAGTGTATAGCGCACCGAAATTCGATAAACAGAACTACTCGTAATGATATACAGCCCAGCACTTCTGTCTGTCATATGATGGCAAGTCTACAAATGCAGCACAAGATGTAATATTTCTTTAATAACTTGTATCCCTTAAAGAATCACATCAGATGGGCTAATAAAGGTGTGGGATGAGTTACCGTTCCACCATGATATCGTTCGTGTTTCTAGAGAGCCTCACATTGGATACTTATAACAATATTGTATTTAAACATTCCGTTGTTAGTTTCCTATTAAAGTTAACAACTAGACTGTACTTTTTAGAAGATATGTTCGTAATGATGAAAATACGTAGAACCTGTAGTTGTCGTTCAGTTTGTCCGTCTGTCTTTCTGTTCCTCCGTCCATTTGCCGGTTTTTCGGTCTGTCTGTATATCCGCTTATCACAACACAAAAATTACCCAACTGAATAATTTGAAAATTAAAGTACATAAATTTTGCACACTTAAGTTGATTCATTTCAAATTTTATGAAAATCGAATGTATAGTTTAATTACAGGGACAATCGAAAGAGTTCGATTACATTACGGCCAATGGAAAAAAAAAATAGTTCAAGTGCATTTTAATGATGTTGCACTCTTTAAACATAGTAAAATTAATATGCATCCTTGAAGTATGTACTAAAATATACATTCTATACAATCTGTGGGCAAGGAATATTTGTTATTAAATTACACTCAAATCGGCCACACAAAAGTATTCCATTACAGAATGGTATTTGGAAACATTGTTTGTTGCGTGTTTTAATTATATTAAAATATGTCATATTTTATGAAATTTTTATTTTTATTATGAAATTTATATTGCTATTATTTTATGAAATTGATTTTATGATACTGTTTTGAGATTGATATCAGTTACTTCCTGTATAATAGAAAGTGGATAATATTTACATGGACACAAAAAATATTTCAATTACTATACTGTTCCGAAGTATTATATACTTTATAATCACCCTGTAATCTCTATTCTGAACTATCGTTTCATCAGCTGATAAAATTTATAAGAAAATTGAATGTTTGCATATTCAAATGAGATTACTATTGAAATCAGGCATTGAGACCGTTCAAATCATTCTGCCGTAAGCTGAACTACCATTACCAACCACTGATAGAGATTAGATCTGTCGTTTTAAACTATTGCTCATACATTATGTATGCAGGTTTAAAAGCGCTTTGTGGAGTAATTATGAAAGCTTAATGTGCAATCTCTCTTCTTTTCACATGCTTTAGTAATTTTCATATGGAATAAATAAGATAATATTGCAAGAAAAATTTTACCTGTAGAAATATTCTTCAGCGTAATATTCTGGAACTAAACTTTGATAGGAAAATAATTATTTAAATTTTCAAAACACCATTCGTATTTGTTCTGTTCAATTTTAAAGCAAGAACGTTTAAAATTTTCGTCTTCCAGACGTATCTGAAGAAATAGCTTGCCAATATAAATTTAGATGATTTAATAATTTTCGTAGCATAATTCATTAGAAAGATTTAATTAAAGTTATTTAATATTTACAATTTACATCAAAGTTGTACTTTTTTCTTTTTGTTTAATAGCCCTGTAAATTTAAAATATTTATTTATAATCAACCTGCATTCTCTGTTCTAAACTATCGATTTATCAGCAGATTAAATATCTAACAAAATCGAATATTTGCATATTCAAATGAGATTACTATTGAAATCAGGCATTAAGATCGTTCAAATCAGTCTACCATAAGCAAAACTGCCGTTGCCAAGAACTAATGGAGATTGGACTTGTCGTTTTAAAGTAGTGCTCATACATTATGCATGCAGATTTAAAAGCGCTTGCGAAATAATTATGAAATCTTAATGTGCAATCTCTCTTACTTTCACATGCTTTAGTAATTTCCATATGGAGTCAATAGGATAAAATTTTACCTATAGAAATATTCTTCAGTATAATGATCTGGAATTAAACTTTGATGCGAAAATATTTATTTGAATTAGTTTCTTCTCTCCAACACGTATCTAAATTTTTGGTTTGCCAACATAAATTTAGATTATTTAATAGTTTTTAGCATAATTCATTAAAAACGTTTAATTAAAATTATTTAACATATACCATTAACAACAATGTTGTCCTTTTTTTTTAGTAGTCCTGCAAATTTCTGATATTCATCTATAATCGACCTATGTTCTCTATTCTAAACTATCGATTCATCAGCAGATGAATTATCTAAGAAAATAGAACATTTGCATATTCCAATGAGATTACTATTGAAGTCAGGCATTCAGAACGTTCAAATCAGTCTACAGTAAGCTGAACTACCATTACCAAGCACTAATAGAGATTCGATTATTCGTTTTAAAGTAGTTCTCATACATTATACATGCAGGTTTAAAAGCGCTTTGCGTTGTAATTATGAAAGCTTAATGTGCAATCTCTCTTTCTTTCACATGTTTTAGTATTATCCATATGGAATAAATAGGATAATATTTTACCTATATAAATATTCTTTAGTATTTCTAAAACTAAATTTTGATACGAAAATATTTATTTGAATTTTCCAAACATCATTCATAATGGTTCTGTTCATTTTTAAAGCAAGAACGTTTCAAATTAGTTTCTTCTGTCAAAAATATCTAAAGTTTTGATTTGCCAACATAAATTTAGATGATTTAATATTTTTCTTAGCATAATTCATTATAAACATTTCATTAAAATTATTTAACATTTATAATTAACAATGATGTTGTACTTTTTTACTTCTTTTAGTAGTCCTGCCAATTTCGTATATTCATTTATAATCAACATCTGTTCTCTATTCTAAACTATCGATTTATCAGCAGATTAAATATCTAAGAAAATCGAATATTTGCATATTCAAATGAGATTACTATTTAAATCAGGCATTAAGATCGTTCAAATCAGTCTACCATAAGCAAAACTGCCGTTGCCAAGAACTAATGGAGATTGGACTTGTCGTTTTAAAGTAGTGCTCATACATTATGTATGCAGATTTAAAAGCGCTTGCGGAATGATTATGAAATCTTAATGTGCAATCTCTCTTACTTATGCTTTAGTAATTTCCATATGGAGTCAATAGGATAAAATTTTACCTATAGAAACATTCTTCAGTATAATGATCTGGAACTAAACTTTGATGCGAAAATATTTTTTTGAATTTTCTAAACACCATTCTTATTTGTTATGGGGATTTTTAAAGCAAGAACATTTCAAATTAGTGCTGAAGCCGCGACTCGAGTCCGCATCATTAGTATGGCGCATTCACGTTCTAGCAACAGAACTACTGATAACGATATCCAGCCCAGCACTTCTCACATTCATATGTTAATAAGTCTATAACCGCAGCACAAGGTGAAGTATTTCTTTAATAAAATTGTTTTAACTCTTTCGAGTCCGATTTTTTTTTTCACTTTTTAGAGAGAATTACTTTTATGTTAATAACATTAACGCTAGCTATCCAAATAGATTTATTAGTGTTTAACGAACATTTCATTGTCTGAAAGACAACGAATGCCGTTGTTTTGCTTACTATTCAATTCATATTCATATGAAAAAGGGCCAAGGAAGAGTTTTTGGAGATGTTTAAAGAATATTACATTACAACAAGATTTAAATGATAATTTAACTTTTTAAAACTTTTTTTACTTTATTACATAGGATTCTTTCAGGAAGGTAACTTTTATTTTAAATTTACACAATGAAATATGTGTTTAAAATAAAAGAATCGTAAACGGCTCAAAGATAATTAAGTAAACATTTGTTATTATTATTATTACTAATTGTCTAATCAAAAATGAAGTCATAAACTGAATGCATAGACATATAATAACATTACTATCTGTAAATAGTAGCAAAAGTATTTGTTAAAACAAAGTAATACCCCATTAAAAGACATGTACTATTAATAGTACACCAGACCCGAAAGGGTTAAATATACAACAAAGACAAGATACAATCCACAAAATGAAGCACAATGTCACATTGTGTACTTTACGTACTTTACGCTTTATGTATTTTATATGAAGTAAATGCACATTTTGTATAATACACAGTAAAAAAATTTTAGAAACGTTTCTGACTATATGGGGCAGCTACGGTGCATGTAATTTTCAAAAACGTTCCTGAGTATTTAGGAAAACTTTTTCTGGAATATTCAGAAACATTGTTCACTATTTTAGAAATTTTAATGTTTGTCTAAAATTTCTAAAATAGACAATGACGTTTCTGAATATTGCAGAAAGACATTTTCGAAATACTTAGGAGAGTTTTTGAAAATTACATGCACCGTAGCTGCCTCATATATTCAGAAACGTTCCTAAAATTTTTTACAGTGTATGAGATGCAAAGAATATTTGTTTTTAATTTTCAGAGCCACACAAATGTATTCCCCCACAGAATGGTATGGGGGGGGACGTGTTTGGAGCGTGCTTTAATTATATTAAAATGTTTCATATTTGATGAAATTGATATACGTTGCTGAGGCTAATTGAATTTATTTCCTGTATAATAGAAAGCTGTTAATATTTACAGTGACACACAAAAGATTTCGCGGCACTATAATTTAACTGAAGTATTGTATATTATTACATCTAGATCTAATATTTAAAAAACTTTTGCTACGTTTGAATTGCAATTTTCGACACACTGTATAATATTACATCTAGATGTGAATATTTTTAAAACTTTGTTATAGTATGAATGTACGAATTTCCAACTTGTTTTCTTTTCTTTAATTGTTCTGTAAAATTTTGATATTCCTTTATATTCAACCTGTGTTCTCTATTCTAAACAATCGATTTATCAGCAGATTAAATATCTAAGAAAATGGAATATTAGCATATTCCAATGAGATTACTATTGAATTCGGGAATTCAGACCATTCAAATCAGTCTACCATACGTAGAACTGCCGTTACCAAGCGCTAACGGGGATTGGATTTTGTCGTTTTAAAGATGTGCTCATACATTATGTATGCAGGTTTAAAAGCGCTTGCGAAATAATTATGAAAGCTTAACGTGCAATCTCTCTTCCTTTCAAACTGTATTTTAATTTCCATATACAATAAATAAGATAAAATTTTACCTATAGAAATATTCTTCAGCGTAATATTCCGAGACTAAATTTTGATAGGAAAATATTTATTTGAATTTTCAAAACACCATTCATATTTGCTCTGTTCAATTTTAAAGCAAGAACTTTCAAATTTTCGTTTCTCAGACGTATCTGAATATATAGTTTGCCAAATAAATTTCAATGATTTAATAGATTTCGAGGTTTAGTAAAAACATTTAATTAAAATTATTTAATAAGGTATTTGTACCCTATATGTACAGGGCTCCCAATATGAACACACCTAATATTTTTAAAGATAATAATTTTAATCGAGAGATGGCTCAACATTTTCGCGAAGAAAAGCAGTTGAAAAGATAATTAAGGCTGGAAAGTGTAAAAAAGCGCGCTGTTCGCCATTTAGGAGGAAACTAGTTGTTTCGAGATGTGCTGATCTTAATTACTTGTAAGTTTAAATTCTTATTAGACATTTTAAAATTACATTAAATGTTGAAAGGTGTAGTATTTTAGAAAGCTAATAAAACATATTTTCGATTGCTATTGCATATTTTGCTTAAAAATATTTTCCTTATTCATTTGTTGTAAAATTTAGTAAAACTACGGCCGGTTCCCAATATGGACAGCTTATGTCCCCATCGACTACAACTGTAAGAAAGAAGAAAATTCAACGTTGCCAAGCAATAAATTGAAAAGGCATCAAAGTGGTAAAATCTTTGTTTAACAGGATGCCATTTGAGCAATCCCCCCAAAACCTTAATCCAAAAAAACCTTGCAGAAAAATAAAAAGAAGCCCCCCCCCCGCCAGTAGGATATCTGTTGGCAAAATCGTAGGTAACAATGGTATGACTTCCTCAACAAAGGAGAGCTGGTACTGCTTCTTTTGCAGTATTGATGCTTTTTCAAACATGCGGCCATGCATCACATGAGGCAGATATGTTCATGAGGATTATGTGGGACTTACTGCCCATGGTGAAAAAGTTTCTGTTTGTCCATGCTGTGAGGAGTGAGTAATAACAGATGTAAATTCGCAGACAGATGCTATAAAGCTAAGCAAAACCAACAATATTATTTCATAATATTTACTAGTAACTAAGGGGCTTTGCATGGGTCTTCGAAGGGTAAAAACCGAGAATGACCCCCCCCCCTTTCTAAAATGCATGTTCTGAAGATATTTACTGTCCCCCCTCTTCCTCCGAATACTTTAGGATACATTTTTTTATTCCCTCTCCTCTAAAATCCCCTGGAAAAGTGGCTCTTCCATACACACTGTGTAGAAAGTCAATAAGGAAACACCTGTCCATAATAGGGACAGGTAGTTTTTTATATGGAAACTTGTAAACATTTTTTTTGTTTTTATCATTTAAATTAAACCAGAATAATTACAAGGTCGCTATGATAGTCAATAGTCCAAGGATAGTGGACACATATTTTTGGAGTCTTATGACTTGTACATGGGGGTGAAAAAAATACATTTTCCTTAGGGTGTCCATATTGGGTACAGGTACCTTATTTAAAATTAACATCAAAGTTGTACTTTTTTTTGCTTATTGTTTGATAGTCCTGTAAATTTAAGATATTCCTTTATAATCAACCTGTATTCTCTTTTCTAATCTATCGATTTATCAGCAGATTAAATATCTAAGAAAATTGAATATTTGCGTAACAAAATGAGATTACTGTTGAAGTCAGATATTCACATTGTTCAAATCAGGTGATTGGATTTGTCGTTTTAACGTAGTGCTCATACATTAAGTATGCAGGTTTAACAGCGCTTTGCTGAGTATTTGTGAAAACTTAATGTGCAATCTCTCTTCCTTTCACATTGTTTTTTGATTTCCAATGGAATAAATAAGATAAAATTTTTCCTATAGAAATATTCTTCAGCGTAATATTCTGGAACTAAACTTTGATGCGAAAATATTTATTTGAATTTTCTAAACACCATTCATATTTGTTCTGTTCAGTTTTAAAGCAAGAACGTTTCAAATTTTCGTCTCTCAGGTGTATCTGAACATACAGCTCGTCAACATAAATTTAGATGATTTAATAATTTTCGTAGCACAATTCATTAACAACATTTCATTAAAATCTTTTAATGTTTACAATTAACAATAAAGTTGTAACAGACGTAAATTTGTATTTAAAATTAATCTAAAACAAAGTTGTACTTTTTTTTCTTTTTGTTTAATAGTCCTGTAAATTTAAAATATTCATATATAATCAACCTGTATTCTCTATTCTAAACTATCGATTTATCAGCAGATTAAAAATTTGAGAAAATTGAATATTACTGTGATATTATTGTGCTTATTCAAATGAGATTACTGTTGAAGCCAGATATTCACACTGTTCAAATCATACTACCATAAGCAGAACCGCCGTTACCAAGCACTAATGGAGAGTAGATTTTTTTCATTTTAATGTAGTGCTCATACATTATGTATGCAAGTTTAAAAGCGCCTTCGAAGTATTTGTGATAGCTTAATGTGCAATTTCTATTTCTTTCATATGCTTTAGTAATTTCCATATGGAGTAAATAGGATGAAATTTTGCTTACAGAAATATTCTTCAGTATAATATTCTCGAACTAAACTTTAAAGTGATAATATTTATTTGAATTTTCTTAACACCATTCTTATTTGTTTTGTCGATTTTTAAAGCAAGAACATCTCAAATTAGTTTCTTCTCACAAACGTATCTAAATTTTTGTTTCGCCAACATAAATTTAGATGATTTAATAGTTTTCTTAGCATAATTCATTAAAAAATTTATTAAAATTATTTAATATTTACAGTTACCAACAATGTTTTTATTTCTCTTCTTTTTCTTCAGTAGTCTTCTAAATTTAAGATGTTCCTTCATAATCAACCTAAGTTCTCTATACTAATCTATCGATTTATCAGCAGATTAATTATATAAGAAAATTGAATATTTGCATATTCAAATGAGATTACTATTGAAATCAGGCATTCAGACTACCGTACCAAATCAGTCTACCAATCAGAGTACTACCAAATCAGTCTACCGTAAGGTGAACTACCGTCACCAAGCTCTAATCTAGATTAAATTTGTCTTTTAAAAGTAATGCTCATACATTATGTATGCAAGTTTATAAGCGCTTTGCGGAGTAATTATGAATGTTTAAAGTGCAATCTCTCTTCCCTTCACATTGCTTAGTAATTTCCATATGGAATAAATAAGATAATATTTTACCTATAGAAATATTCTTCAATATATCTAAAACTAAATTTTGATACGAAAATATTTATTTGAGTTTTCCAAACATCATTCATAATAGTCCTGTTCATTTTTAAAGCAAGAACGTTTCAAATTAATTTTACTTCCCTCAAACGTATCTATATATTCAGCTTGCTGACATAAATTTAGATGAGTTAAAAGTTTTCTTATCATAATTCGTTAAAAACGTTTAAAATTATTTAATATTTTCTTATAAAACAATATTAGATTCATGTTGCTTTCATTTAATTAATAATGTTTATATAATAATATTGGTAAAAGTGCTATAAAATATTACTCCTACAGAAGAAGTTTAGATTTTGAATTTCTGTACGGGAACGGAGTAAAGACACACTTCATCATTCAGTTTCTTATATTCAAGGGGCTACTTTAGTCAAATGAAAAGACCCGTTCGCTAATGTTAATCCCATAAAAAACTGCTAAATTTATAAAGATATCTCAGTTGCATTTCAATATTTTTATTTTATTTTTATTTTATTATTATTATTATTATCATTATTATTATTATTATTATTATTATTATTATTATTATTATTATTATTATTATTATTATTATTGCATAGCTGAGATTGATCTGAATGCAGGCTGTTATTTTACTTTTTCGATTTAAGTTGCAGATATTTTTTATGAGGATGCTTTCGTTTTCCGAACCGGTTCCAAATATTAAAGCGTCCTCATAAAAAATATATGTAAACAAAATCAAAAAAGTAAAAAACGGCCTGCATTCAGATCAATCTCCGTTATCCAATGAAAAACAAAATCATTTAAAAGGATTGAAATGCAACCGAGATATCTTTATAAATTTCTTCCATAGGATTAATATTAGCGAACGGGTCTTTTTATTGAATGGAGGGTTGGAATGAAGTTGCCTCTTAACAAGCAGATCAAAAGTTTTTCGAATACTATTGATTCAAATAAATGAAGAATGAAAACGATTGCTATGATTAGAAATGGCAATAACATTATTTCAAATTTTAATTGCTTTAAAGGCATACAGGCAACAGAGTATAAAGGGGAAGTAGCCATGACTCGAACCCGCAAAATTAGTATGGCACACCCATGTTTTACTAACAGAACGACTTGTAACGATACCCATCATAGCACTTCTCATTGTCATATGTTAACAAGCCTACAACTGCAGCACAATATGATATATTTCTTTAATATATTTGTTTTATATATTATAATTATTATGATTTCGTAGACCACGCCCCCACCTACCAAGATATGCGTAGTTTAAAGAATCTTGTATCTGGCCGCGGGGCGAAAGCCATTTAATCGCCTGATGAAGAGATCTACCTGATTGTACCTTGGCTTCTGTAGCTGTATCTCTACTTATTTTTTATCATATTACTTGCTGAAGCCATATGGTAGGCTTCTCTACCTAGTTGAACTTGAACTTATCATATTACCTATCATCATGCGTAGTATAGGGTAAATCTTGCAATCATTTTGAAAATCAAAAAAAAAAAAAAAAAAAAAAATTGACGGTTTCGTATTCCCCTTTAAGTCCACAAAACTTTGAAGAATAACCCTTTACTTTAGTATGCTGCCACCACCGATATAATTACGTGATATCGGACACGCATGAGAAACTAACTCTTTCAATTAAACTTAACAAATTATTTACATAATATTTACAAACAATAAGACAATATTTATGATTACGAACTCAAATATAGGAGATCCGGCTCAACATTAAATTAAATACAGAACACCCGTTATGTGCACTGTTTAGCTACTCTATACCTCTCTTAAGCACATAAATCAAATCTTAATCTCTGCACACTTTTAGGCTCAGTTTCCTAAGAGCCTCGTCCAACGCACTCTTTCCTTTGGACCAGAGCTCTTTTCTGACCAACCTTATTCTTCTTTCCCTCGGTCTAGACTAAAATCTCAGTTCTCTCTCTCTAGAGAACCAACGGCAAACGGGGTTTCTCCCATACCCGCATGGATTCTGTCCTCTAAAAGGAAGGTCATTCTTTCTTAAGACATATCTTTTTCTTCACCCCTCTTCGCATGCCTTATCTATGAATTTTGATTGACAAGCGAAAGGTCATCTTATTGCATGCAGTCTTTTTTCAACCAGAATTATGTCACTCCAATACTTGGATTAATATTTCAGATAAAGAAGAAATGCTATTTTAGAGCTTACAGTATACAGAATATATTAGCAACTAAAAGAATAGTATAACATAAGAATAGTTTTAGATGATGATCGTTTATCCAAACCTGACAGACGGATTTACACGTTTTAGACACTGAAGATTACGAAAAACATATTTTTAGAGAAAAATTGCAGTTCGTCTGTCTGTAAATGCTCTATCTCCCGAACAAACTGAAATAGAAGCTTGAAAATTCGTATGATCTTAGTATGTAATAATTGAAAGAAGCTTATGGGATATCAGCAACCTCGATAATCCGGAACTATTTTTTTCGGACTCTCAAAGTATTCGCCCTAATAAAAGTTACATGATTTTTTTTTTTTTTTTTTTTTTTTTTTTTTTTTTTTTTAAGAGTAGATGTAAAAACCAATTAAATTACACAAATTTTGAATAAAGAATAAAATCGATCGTATACTTAGTTGCCGAGATATTTGTAATCCCATTTTCCACACTCTTCGATATTGCATGACCCTATATATGATTCAAATTTCAATTGAAAGATGTATATTTTAATTAGAAATGAGACCTTAAACCGACGCAATAAATTATTACTTAATATGATTATTATTTTTGGAGTTACAAGGATGTTCCTTCAACGCAATTCGGTACTACTTGAGTAGTTTGCCGTTTTACATAATTTGTCAAAATTGGTTCATCAGCAATTCTATAATAGATCATTACTATATGTTAAAATACACTGGTGGACAAAATTAAGAGATGGAAGGCATTTTCCCAAATATCTCGAGAAATACTGGATAAAAATTAATGAAAGTTGGTATGGATATAACTTATAGTATGACAATAATATGTGCAAAGCAAAAATTAAAGTGCCATTCATTGGCAAGAGTTATTGCCAACAGTCCAATGTGACCTGAAATTCATGATGAAAGTTGGCAATGAAAGTGAGGCTTGTATGGTGTGTGGTCGCCTCTAGTATGGTGTGTGGTCACCTCTGACAGAGAGACAGCTTGCACAACGAGTATGCATGCTGTTAATAAGAGAGTTAAGGATTGCTCGTGGAAGACTCTCCCACTCTTCCACCAGAGCAGTTTTTAACTCAGCAATGGTTCTGGGTGGGGGTTGGTGTGTCACAATAGCCCTTCCAAGAGCATCCCAAGCATGTTCAATGGGGTTAAGGTCAGGAGATTCGGGTGGCCAATCCATTCCATGAATATCCTGGCTTTCCAGATACTCCTCAACGGACGTCTACAGCGACACAACTGTCTAGGGACCTTGATGCTGCCACGGGAATATTAATTTCAAGTTAGACTGTTGCCAGGAGGTTCGGTGAAAGAGGGTTGTATGCCAGGAAGCCCGCCATTTGCATCCCACTTACTCCCTTCTACAAAAGAGAGCATAAACAATGGTGCAGACAGCTCCAATGGGCTAATTTTCTGTTCACAGATGAGTCCAGATTCAATCTTCAACCTGATTCTCGGCGAATATTCATATGGAGGGAAACTGGGACCCGATACCATTTCAGTGACATCATGGAAAGGGACCATTATGCTGATGGAGGACTGAAGGTTTGGGCAGGGATCATGCAAGATACCCTCACACCGCTCCATATGTTTGACACTGGTTCCGTGAATGCCCAGAGGTACAGGCAAGAGATCCTACAATCCTACGCGCGTCTTTTCAGGGGTGCTGTTGGCCTTGAATTCGTTTTTATGGACGACAATACCAGACCATATAGGGCTCGCCTGATTGAGGAGTATCTAAAAAGCGAGGATATTCATCGAATGGATTGGCCAGCCAAATCTCTTGACCTTAACCCCATTGAACATGCTTGGGATGCTCTTGGAAGGGCTATTGCGAGACGCCAACCCCCCACTCAGAACCATTTCGGAATTAAAAACTGCTCTGGTGGAAGAGTGGGAGAGTCTCCCACAAGCAATCCTTAACTCTCTTATTAACAGCATGCATACTCGTTGTGCATGCTGTCTATCTGTTGGAGGTGACCACACACCGTGCTAAAGGCGACCACACACCATGCTAGAGGTGACCACACAACATACAAGCCTCATTTTCATTGCCATCTTTCATCATGAATTTCAGCCCACATTGGACTGTTGGCAATAACTCTTGCCAATGAATGGCACTTTAGTTTTTGCTTTGCACATATTATTGTCATACTATAAGTTATATCCATACCAATTTTCATTTATTTTTATCCAGTATTTCTCGAGATAGTTGGGAAAATGCCTTCCATCTCTTAATTTTGCCCACCAGTGTATTTAAATGTACTTTAAAACTTTATTTTGGAATGTGCAATGCATTTAATAAATAGTTTACACATGTTTTATTTTCATTTTTTATATCACGCATATCCACGATGGATAAGTATTACAGTGCCCCTACCCCCAACGACTCATTTGATATATGCGGACAGACGGACGGACTGAGCGACGACTATAGGTGCTACGTATTTGTATAATTACGAACGCACCTAAAAAACGAATTTATTCCAATACAAATAATTAATTGGAAAGCATGCACATAAATGCTGTACAAAACTTTTCTTGCAGTAATATAGAACAATGAAGTGCATTTTATTTTGAAGTGCATTTTCTAATGAACTCAAAACTACACAACAAAGAGCTGTGATATATTTTCATCCTAATTATCTCCTGTGCCTTTTTAATAGAGCTATGTAATAAGCTGCATGAATTTTTAAACTGAAATAGCGTTCTTTCAGATTAAATTTGGTTCCCGTGTTTATGCAAGTTTCTTTAATGAAAAAAATTCTATAAAATAAATTTTACTTTTTTAAGCTTTCGAGAGCTTAATATGACATGATATAAAGTTGAATATATTTAGACATTTATTAAAATAAATGTGGTTGGAAATTTCTTAATACAAAATTTAGATAAACTATTGTTTTTATACTAGAATTCTCTCAAAGGGATTAGTCTGAGCGATGTTGCTGCGAAAAAGATTAAATAACTTGCGATAAGTAAAGAAAATGAGCTACTAACTTTAATTAGCCATATATTGCACTGAAATGATAAAAAAATAAGCGAATTGAATCTTAGAATTACAAAATCTTATATATAAATTCGTATACACTGTTTTTTTTTAAAAAAAAAGGAAACAAGCCATGCTTGGATATTAAATTGGAAGTACGCAGTACATTAAAAATAATAGAGAAAATAAACCACCTAATTGTCTTATGTTGGAATTTTAAATCTTTGAATTGATGTCAAAAGCATAAACAGACGTTTCGAGACAATTTTTGTAACTCTAAATAACAAAAAATATTATGCTTGAAGAGAATGGACTGTATTTTACATGTTGTGAGATCTCTCCGAATAGTTTATATTATTGAATATCTGTTTTCTACGGTTCGATAAGAGTTAAGGACTTTTTTTCTTTTTAGAATTCACTCTAAACGAGTATTTACATCGTCTCAGTTATTACGATGCTTAAGTTATAGTTTCTAACTCCAACAATCATCCCAGAAATTGTAATATTCCAAATAAATCGTGATTTTAAAACTTTCTACAAAGTTTTATGCTTATTTTTCAAATTAAACTTTCAAATATTTTAGAAATCGTTCATAACGAGTATTATATCTTAAAAGTAATCAGCACAACAAATTTCAAGTTTCTAGTTTCAGTCAATATCAGAGAAATCGCAATTTTAGTACTTTTTTGCTCCTGCATCTATGGAAGTTGCTGTACCGACATAAATTTTATTCTATTTTTTAGAGATCGTTACCAACATTTTTTACCTCTATTATTTTTTAAATCGGCAAGATAGTCTCAATGATAACACCTCAAAAACACTCAACAACATCTCAAAAACGTTACTTCTTTATAAGATTAGCATGGAAGAACAGAATCAGAAGCCATTTATCTCGTATTATATGCACACAATTTTTCTAATTAGTGTTAGCAGATGCAATTTCAAATATACATAGACCAGTATAATACGTGATTTCTATTTTCATATTCACTTACATCATTCGCAGAAATTAATATATGTTATTGAAGTTTACTATGGCATGTTTATTATTAAAATTGAAGTGTGTAGCATTTATAATTTATCTGCAGGGATAGTCATAAGTTATCTCGTTACATTACAATCTATGGTGAAAATCATTTGCTGTATATTTTAATGATATTACATTATTTTAAGCATATTGAAATTGATAGATATCACTGAGGTGTACTACAAAGCTCCTATAATAGAATATGGTGTGCGTAAAATTTGTATTTCATTTATAGGGATCAAAAGAAAAAAAACAATTATTGAACTATTAAACCTACAAACAATAAATACTGGAAGTACGTTTTGAGATGTGATATGCGTTTCTAAATTTAACTTTTAGTTTAATTTTATTTGTATTCATGAATTCGCTAAATCATATAAAGTGCCGCAAAAAAATTTCTTTATAAGGTCCGCTTATTTGCGGAAATTCCTGAATGATAATTTTCAAATGTGCTGTGCTTTTAATGGAAAAAACTTTTAGCATACTATGTAGTATTCGTACATATTTATGGATCCTCTTTAGGTCTGTATACATATATATATGTTTTAAAAAATTATATTTATCCGTGTATTTAGGGTAATGGCAGATTTGATTAAGTATACAGTAGAACTACGATCCATCGCTTTTCAAGGGGTGCGGGGAAAAAAAATCGATGAATGCGCGAAAACGATGGATGCGGACGACAGATCGGGGTTTCACTGTATCTTTATTAAATTGTTTTACTCTAAAATAATATTCCATGTAAATCTTAAAATATATACATAATTACTAAAAAGGCGCTGAAAATGATGCCTTTTAAGTAATTATGGGCATATTTAAAGATTTACATTAATAATAAGGTGTAAAATCCATCAACACACTGGTATTAATACTGTGATTTGACTCATTAAAAATTTCTTTCAAATTGATATGAAAAAAATTTAGCGCCAGTGGAAAACCGTTTAATTTACAGAAAAAATCTGCAATTGCTCATTAAAACAGTTTTCTCTGTTGAAAATACAAGTTAAAGTCCGTCGAATTTCGACGGAAGAAAATGTTTAAGAAGGAATTGTTTCATTGATTTATAAACAACCTACAAAATTGGTTATAGTAAAAAATGAAACTTATATTGGAACGTCTAACTCTTAAACAAATGATATTTAACCCAACGTTAACAAAATACTACTTTTATAAAAGCCAGTTATAGATATTGATAAAATTAAGCTTTATTCGTACATGTAAGCAGTAGAAAAATAATAAAGAAGTGTTATTATGATAAAGTTATCAATTAAAGCTCGTATGTTGATATTCAAAAACAAAAAAAAAGCTAAATTTTTTCCACTTTGATTCAATCATAGAATTTTTTTCCCGTCAAATCTGAATGCGACATCATCTTCATCTTATCAAAATTTACATATGCACTTTTCATATCTGTATTCAATATTTTTTTCATTGGTATGTTAATTTGATCATTTTCAAATCCCTTTAATTCAAAATTTGAAGTTTCGATGCTATATAAGCTGAAACAAATACTAAACTATTTATATTCTTTATGTGTAAATGAAATTTTGTAAATGAAACCGAAAATTCATCAAGTTTTATAACTAACAATATTCTTGACAAAGCACGTATTTTAATTTCAACTTTTCTCACTTTTAATGAAAAACAGAAGGCAACATAAAGATACAGTAATCTGTTTTTTTCAGCTACTTTTCCTATTTTCCCTTTACTTTTTATAAAAATGGAGTATTTCTGTTGCCACAATTAGAAAAACAGTGTTAAAAACTACAAAATAATAATAATAATTCAAAAATAATTTAAGGTACAATTTTCAAAAAACTGCATTTAAAACTGCATTACATTTTTTTTCTATACGACAGTGTAAAAATTTAAAATGTGCGATGTTTAGAAGTTTAAAAATTTTCAATAGCAAAAATTGCAAAACCGAAATTGCATCTCAAATATCAAAGTTTTCCGTTCGCAAAATGACGTATGCGTCACGCACAGATACCTTTTGCCTTTATAATATAGACAGATTTTATTCTGTAAAAAATACGAAATCACTTTTTTACAGAGGAAAGCTGTTTTTCTTTAAAACAGTTTTTTTTCTGTAAAAAATTACAACTTTAACTAATAATAACACATTGCTCAGTGGTGCACAAAACAGGAATTTTAATATACATTAGTACATATTAAAATAAAATAAAATTTTCAAAGTTTCGCGCCGTCTTCTGCGGGCGTCTTCAGGAAAATATGAAATGGAAGGACTACGTTTGCATCTTGTTCGAGAGATATTTCTACTAAATTAAAAATTAAAAAAAATTAATTAAAATAAATTAAAAATTTTATTAAAAATTTTATTAAAAAATTAAAATAATTTTTAATTTTTAATTTAGTAGAAATATCTCTCGAACAAGATGCAAACGTAGTCCTTCCATTTCATATTTTCCTGAAGACGCCCGCAGAAGACGGCGCGAAACGTTGAAAATTTTATTTTATTTTAATATGTACTAATGTATATTAAAATTCCTGTTTTGTGCACCACTGAGCAATGTGTTATTATTAGTTAAAGTTTATGGTGCAACTGTCCTATATATATTTAATTACAACTTTTTTCTGCAAAAATTACAAAATCTTTTTAAAGCGTAGTAATCACCTTTCATCTTAGTAAACTCTGAAGTTTTGTTATAGCATTGAGAATATGTTGGAAAATGTTTCATTATCTATGTTGTATGCATGTTTTTAGGTTCGTTCGTAATTATGTAAATACATAACACCTATTATTGTCGCTCAGTCCGTCCGTCTGTCCGTCTGTCCGTCTGTCTGTCCGTCTGTCTGTCTGTCTGTCCGTCTGTCTGTCCGTCTGTCCGTCCGCATATAACAACGCAAAAACTACCCAACCGAATCGTGTGAAATTTAAAATACATAATTATTACATAATTTTGTCGAGTCATTTCAAATTTTATGAAAATTGAATGGATAGATCAATTACAAGGACAATCAAAAGGATTCCGTTACATTACGGTCAATGGGGAAAAAGTTTCAAACGCATTTTAATCGTTTGAAATTTAAAACGTATATTTATTACATAATTTTGTCGAGTCATTTCAAATGTTATGAAAATCGGATGCATAGATCAATTACAGGGACAATCAAAAGTATTCCGTTACATTACGGTCAATGGGGAAAAAGTTCCAAATGCATTTTAATGGTGTTACACTCATTTGAACATAACAGAATTGACATGAATCTATGAAATATGTACTAAAAATACATTTTGTACAATCTGTGATGCAAAGAATATTTATTATTAAATTACAGGGCCACACAAATGTATTCCACTAAACAATGTTATACAGGGAAACTTTGTTTGAGGGGAGTTTTAAATATATTAAACTACTTCACATTTTATCAATAAGATATACGTTAATGAAGTAGAATAAAAATTACTCCCTGCATATTTATAGGAACACAAAGATTTCGACCACTATACTGTATCCAAAGTACGCTCTACTATATCAGCAAGATCTGAATATTTTAAAACTTCGTTATCGTACGAACGCACCTCATTTGCTACGCTTCACGTGTAATTTCCAACTTGTTTTTTCATATTATACTTTCTAATGAATCATATCCGTTATTAAGATTTTTATATAGCCAAACGCTTTTTTCCTTTCAATTCAAATCCCAGATCATGCGTTCTCCAATAACGACATTATTGTAATACTACATTATTTTCATTTTATTTTTTAACGCTGTGATTAAAACTGGTGGGAAGCAGGTATGACTTTTGTCGAACTATGCTAAAGCGCTAGACACTGAATACCTTAGAATCGTGTTGATAGCTTATACGATTCCACTGATTAAAAAACAATGTACTGCAGTACTCAGATTTTCCCAAAGAGATTTACAAATGACACAAATAAACTAAATCTGCTAGAAATTTTGTTAAAATCTTTAATTCTGTGAAAGACATGAATGTACGCTAATGTGTTTTGCTTAATGTATCAACTGTCATGTGATGTCTGTTATGTTATGAATTGATATGTTGATGTCTTAATTTTCTTTTCGGAGGTATGTTCCATAATGTCTTCTTTAAATAGAATATTTTATTCGCAAAAGAAATTTTCATCTTAAAATTATTCTCAACGGGTAAAAATTTAAAAAATATATTTATCAATAAAATTTGTGCCTGGCATTAAAATCTAAATCTCAAAGTCACAATAAAATTCCATAGTGGAAATATAATGCATTTCGCCTTAATGTCATAAGAAAACATTATTCATTGTGCATATTTTTAAATTTTTAAAACGGTTTAATCAGCTTTAAAGAACTTTTTTATTACATTTCTTACCTGTAAATGAATCTCTCAATTGGAAAGTCACGCCAATTTGGTGTAATATTTAATGATGGAATAATGACACAGCAAAAATCATTTTTCCCTTTAAAAAAAAAAAGTTTGATCAAATTTTACTAACGCTTTATATTCTGCTAATATAACTTTAAACATCTTAAATGGACAGTTTATGAAAATTTTAGGTAATATAAAACAGAATAGATATAATAGAATACAAAGCAGATTATGTTTATATTTAAGTATGTTGAACAATCTAAATTTTCTTGCCTAACATAGCCACGAAAAACATGTCATAGATTGATAGATCCATAAGGAAGAATGTTATCGCTCGTGAAAAAAATTCAAACATTGTTATGCAGTATCATGATTCTGGAAATTTTCACAAACAAAGAAAAAGACATTCAGGTCTAAAAATAGATGAGAATCAGATGTCCAGACTTTGGATTGTAGAATGGATGAAAAAAAACTAAACAAATGGTGGCTCATTACAGTCATTAATATATATAATCCATTACAATGTGTAATGCCCATCCGAACGGCACATTCACACATGATTTGTATAACTTATACTTCCATAAACTGATGCGAATTTCAGCTGCTAGCACAATCAATGCATTCCGACACTGAAAGACTGAAATTCACCCTTCTGCCGCAGTGAATGTTTCAGTTTCCTTTGCACTGTTGCCAACTTTAATGGTGTTGTACTAATTTCAACTATGAGTGTGTTATTCATATTCGTTACCTCACTCTGGAAATTATAGATTATCTGCAGTGTAACTTGCAATTGGAATTTATTCAACAGAAATTCTTCGTATTTGTTTTTGACAATTTTAATTGCATGTGAAAAACCTTTTCAAGCAACCTTGACAAGTAAAAGAAAATGCTAAACTTGTTACAACTTACTACCTTTTTAGTAAAATTTCTCATGGATTTTTTATGCTTAATTAATAAACTTTTTTTTTTTTGAAGTTTGAAATTTTACAATATGAATTAATCTGTAATTTGAAACGAAGAAAATACTTTTTAGCTCAGAGGCTATCAAAGCCTGAGAGCTTATGTGCCCGCCCGTTCTGTATGTGTGTACGTGCGTACGTACGTACGTACGTAACGCGACAACTCATGATAAAGATATCCAATTTACATAAAATTTTGGATGTAGGCTTATTATGATAAGAAGCTTCCCTGATTAGTTTAGAGAGTTCATTCGATAAGTATAAGAAGGGGAACGGGGGCTATTGCCCCCTCCCTTAATATATACAAATGGGTTTTTCATGCAGAATTAGTAGATTTCGTTGAAATCTTAGATGTAGGATCATTTTAATGAAGTGCCTCCGTGATTAGTATTGGGTGTTCATTGGATAAGTTTAAAGCGGGGGAATTGGGGGGGGGGTGATCCCCCGTCTTAATTTAGGTTTTTCACGAAAAATTTGCCGATTTGCTAGGTTTATTCTGAAAAGGCGCTTCCCTGATTTGTTTTTGGAATTCACTGGATAACTATAAAGGTAGCATAGAAGAAACTACCCCTCATATTTCATATAAATGGTCTTTCATGCAGAATTAATCGATTTGTTTCAATTTTTGGATGCAGGTTCATAGTAATAAGAAGCTTCGCTCATTTGTTGTGGTGTTCTTTGGTTAATTATAAAGGGGGGTACGGGCGATTACCTCCCACTTAAGTTAGATAAATATAGTTTATGCGGATTATCCGATTTGCTTTAAATTTTGGATGTAGGTTCCTTCTGATAAGTTGAATTTCTGAACAGTTTTGGAGGTTTAATGGTTAATTATAAAGGAGGGACAACGTTTATTAAAACACATAAATGGGTTTGCATTCAAAATTATTCGACTTGCTTCGAATTTTGGATACAGGTTTATTATATGATAAGGCGTATCCCTGATTAGTTTTGGGCTTCAATGATTAACTATAAAGAAAGGAAATGGGGGGAAGTACTTCCTTCTTTATTATTTTTCGAAAGGCATTATTATATAAGGCTGTAATATACAATTAGTCTGCATAACCTGTGAGCTCTATGCCATCACTTTAACTGGGCATCATTATTTTTATTAGTCTTTTTATTATTTGTTTTCTTAATTTTATTTAAAGAAAAGTTAAAACAAAAAGGTATTTTGCATTAAAATTTCAAAGAACTTTACAAATCTTTACTTATAACAATTGTTTATAAAATATTAACTACAGAAAAAATAGCCATTAAGACATTACGTAATGTATTTAGAACAATTTCTTTTATAAAAATAAGAAATAAGAGAAAATTTGAAAAAATTAAGTTAAATTTATCCATTCTATAAAATTTAACTGCATTCATACGAAAGTTTTAACAAACTTTTCCAATAAAACAGCTGGAAAATATAAGATACGCGTAATTAATTTCCCTAAACTGTTCTTTTGATGTTTTCTTAAGATACAAAACAACTTGACTAGAAGCTGTCATATTTTTGACGTCTTAATTAATTCTAGAGCCTTTGGAGAGGAGCTTTATATGCTACTGGATGAACATTTTCCTCATGAATGCTATTCTTTTGGATTAAATTTAGCGTTAATATGCATAAAATTTGCTATAAAGTATAAGTAGTATGAAAGACAGATTTTTTTTATTATTGTAATGTTAGATGATATAAAAATTCTTTAAATTCTGATATTTTAATAAATATAAATCTCCTTTGAATAAATTTTATACGTTTTAGAAGAGTTCTTAATAATGCGTATATTTTAATTTTCTAGTATATTTTATACGATACTGCATATTTTTACTTTCTTCTATCTTTAAAAGAAGAAAGTATTGGATTCGTGTGGTATGTAGTCAATGTAACATCGGTACGATTTGCTGCGTATGTGTCACGATCTTAATTTGAACTTTATAAGAGTATTATTTTCTTTTAGGTACTGCAGATGAATTGTGTTGTCTTCATTCATCATTTCAGCTAGATAAAAGACATCTTGAGATAACTGATAAGAGCCGGTAAAAAAGAATTTTTAAATCGTTTTCTGTCATTTTCGGAAAATCAAGAACATTCGTGGATGTAAAGTTTGCAAATGAAAATATTATTAAAACAGGTATATCAGGTATACCAAAAATTATAAAAATCAGGTATTAAAACCTGATTCATTGACTTGAGATACCAGTGTGTTGCACTTTGATGCCGTTCCATTTACTGAATAATTTCTTCTTTCAAGTTAACGTCTGAATTCAGGCGTTTTCTAAATCTGTTCACTAAAAAGCAGGCTATTCGGAATAGTAAACGAATTTATGGAAGTAGTTTATTATCGTCTGGTGATGTAGCCAGCGGAATTTTTGACCTATTATGCCATGGGTTGCCTTTACAACCCAATGAATTTTGGTTACACGATGCAAGTTGTTCGCTTCATTTGTAGTAAGCTGTTTACGATTATCTTTTAATGCAGGCATTAAAACTTTCTAAATCTTGTTTCGCGTCCCTGAATCAAGGATTTGCGAAAAAAAAAGCTTTGTTTGCTCATTATTATCTTGCAACATGATTTTTAGTATATGTGCATCATTGAAATTTGCATTATAAGGATATAACATTTCTATAATGAAGCCAGTAGTAGTACAAATAGTGAAAGGCTTACATAGCAGTAACTTCTTCTGCCCGGAATACGATTTTCCTTGGTATTCATTATTTGATTCATTATTTCATTACTTTTCCACGGCGAATGTACGTTCCATCGAATATTAATGCAAGATTATTTACAATACTGTGCAGTTTTTTAGCTCTTATTAATGTTTTATTTTCAATAAGGTTCCCTCTATCACGAGCAAAAAATCCGAAATGAGTAGGCAAGATATCTCTTTCAAAAGAGTTCATTACGGAATCACATATATCGGATATTACCTGTTCCAATCCAAAAACAGAAGCAATAATAGCATTTGAATTTCTAGTGCGTAGTTTAAACAGAAAGATTACAATAGTTATGATGACATTCCTTGTACTTGAGTTATTCATTGCCACCATAAGTTTCTTCAGTACCTCAATATTTTACGAAGTTAACCCAGCCGTTGCTTTAAGACGTTCTGGTAAAAGAGCGAAATAACGTTATTTCCACACTTAGTGATGATTGAGTCATGTCGGTCATCCATTCTAGATACTGCTTTACTTACGCAGGTTCAATCTTATTGGCGTTAGAATGTGCACATAATCCTATCAAATCTTCTTCGTTCAGAATATTTTTTTAAAAACATGCGTTTTACAAAATCTGTTGCTATCTGGTACAAACAATTTTCTTTTAATAAACACTTTTTTTCGAAGTTTGAGTGAAACTTTTATAAGATTTTGTCTCTATCCATAAATGCAATAGTATCCATGTGATGAAATCACTCATTTCAAAGGCAATTTAACAGGTTCAGGCTGCTCGACAGGTTTAAAAACCTGCGGCGTATATAAACGATCATTTGCGGAAGAATAATTAGACTCAATAGACTCGTCAGATAATGACAAAATCGAACAATGAGCTTTGTCTAGTTTTTGGTCTACCATTGACTGGAACAATCTTTCTGTATTAGTAGAAGACGAATCCGGCTTGGATTCATCGTCTATTTCCTCAATTTTGGGACGATAAACTAGCAAACGGTATTTGGAACATAACACATTACTAACGGCGATAGGTTTTTCAAGCATGCTAGCCCAATTTTTTTTTCATATTCTGATGAAATTACTTTTCTATGTTTCTCGGTTTTTCGAAGAAACTGCAAACATCCAACACAGCGACTTAAAGGTATTTCTGCAAACGAACAAACGCAAATATATAGTATATCACATGTCCACAGGATATCTCTAAACTTAATAAATTAAATTAATTAAATATAACTCAGGAATTAAATTATATCACTTACTAACTTTTTAAACGTTAATCAACAACAGTATTATGTCAAACTGTGCCAAAAACTATAGTAAAAAAATGAATCGTCAACTAATAGAACACAGTGCTTATTTTCTATCGTAACACAGAATGCAACTTGCGAACTGACTAAACTATAAATATGATTAGAATGGTGTTGGTTGGTTGCATAGGTTTTTTTTATCTCATAGAATCTGACGTAGATGTACTTAGATTGATTAATTACGTAAGTTTTTTAACTCGCAGAATCTGATGTACTTAGGACATAACAATATAGGGAGTTTCTCTCTCATATCAGATTATTTACAACTAGCTAAGTTTTGCTTATTACTTAACCCTTTCCGGCGGGGAAAAATTCTTATCGTAAAATGAGAAATTGTTGACCAACACCGCAATTTACAAAAGACTTTTTTAGAAATAAAGAATTCCCTGTTTTAAGCTGTCATTGAAAAAATAAAATTTTACTAAAATACTATTGGTGCCGTTTGTAAGTTTGGAATTAAAATTAGGTGTTGCCGGAGTGGTAACACTGCGCCGGAAAGGGTTAACACCATTTAGGTCGGATGTTAGAAATTAAATTGAAAATTCGTAGTTTTTAAGTCTTCGTGTTTTAGTACTTTGGATTAAATTAAAGTATTTTTTTTTCATTTGTTACGAAATCCTTTTTTAGAACGCATATCATTAATTTAGATTAAAAAACTTAACATTCAAAAAACAACTATGTTCTGAAGAAATTAGAATCATGATTTCTGAAAGAAAATTTTAATCTCTTAGCCAAATAAAGGCTGGCTAATAGCGTGTAATGATTAGTTTTACAATTTATTTTGGTAGTTTCTATTCTTCAGATGATTAGCACAAACAACATAGCTTCATTCTTAAACTGTACATAGTATTGTACATACATTCACTTGCAGTAACACACGTACTAGTAACACCCCCTTCCTCATTGAATAAGTTTATAATAATTTTTTATGGTGTATCCAGTATAGAAAATTGAAACTCTCATTAAACGTACATATTCATTGACAGCGAAAAAGATAGATTGCTAATTGTTTTCTAAAAACAGTGAAAATAATCAATATTTGCTTCTTTTTACATTAAAAAAAGTTTTCTTGTAGTTAACCATAACAATTAGCTATGAATTCAATGATTAATATATTCTGCAATATTCTATGCAAGCTGCAATGTCTTGAAACTAGTATCAAATGCACTTAATTTATAAATAAATTGGTCCCCGCCTATATACAAATAAAGAATTTGTCCCCGCCGGAAAGGGTTAAGTAATAAGCAAAACTTAGCTAGTTGTAAATAATCTGATATGAGAGAGAAACTCCGCCCCCCCCCCCCCCCGGTATAAGTTTTTAATTTTTTTTCTATGTTGCACCAAACGGAGGAAGTTGAAACTGATACAAAATATGGATCGTATCTCGTAGTATAGAAAAAAAAATGAAGGTGGCCAATCAAATATTTTAATGGATTCTTAATTAAAATATTCATTTAAAAAGAAGAAAATTTTCATAGAACTCGTACTTTTGTTGAAAGAATTCTGAAAAATTATCCAGTACTCATATAATAATATTATACATCCATTTTTTTCGTTTAAATCCGACAAGGAGTTTCGGCACAATGTGACCTTTTTCAAAACGGGCATTAAGGTTCATAACCCCCCCCCCATGGACTTGAGATATAAGCTTGAAAGTGGCGAGAAATACATTTCTTTTTAAGAACTATCAATTCATACAGGACTCGATGCGGTTGACTCAACTATTTTACTAAGATTTTACTAAGACACCCGGCTTATATCCTTTCGCCCAATCCAAAGTTGCGGGCGTGACATTTACACAACTTAATTTAGTCACCAGCAAAAAAATTTTTGAGCATTGGTTTCAATTTGTATGAATTTCAATGTAGACCACTTACACATATATCTATCCAAATCTAAAAATTGTCCGATGTATCATTTATTTATAAAAAAAAAAATAATTTCCGCCTGTTGCGGGTGTGACATAAAAAGGACATGCATTTTTATCTTTCAGAGCAAAAATGCAAAACTCTGTGAATTATGACAACTGAGTGAATTGATATTTTTATATATTAGACAGTAATACTTAAATAATTATTCTATGAAAAAATTAAATTACTTACTCAATTCTTGCTTTTGTGGAAAATATTCAAAATTTTCGTTGCGGGTGTGACTTGTATAGCCAATAAAATAATGACATACAGAAAAATTTCCAAGGCAGATTTTTTTAATTAAAGAATTAGTCAATATTACAATTATAGTATCTTGAGAGGAATATATAAAAAAAAAAAAAAAATTCATTTCCAATCTTGAATTTATAATTTCTGGTGGTGGTAGCTTTTTTTTAAAAAAATGCTCTTTTTTTTTTCTAGGATGCATCTGCCTGACTGGGCCAAATATGTACGTTTTCTTAAATTTTTTTCAAACATTCTAATTCTATATCGTCACTATCCATTTGTCTTATTTGTCCATCAAAGTTTTCACTTTTTTAATGTCGAGAATAAAACAACTTCTACAAAATCTCCAACTGCACATTCAACGTTGGATATTATATCCTTGTCAAAGTATGGATACATCTAACTGACTGAGCCAAATATACGCATTTTCTTTATTTTTATTCCGATACTCTTATTCTATAATATCCCCATTCATTTGTCTTATTTGTCCATCAAAATTTTCACTTTTTTTTATGTGGAGAATAAAACAACTTCTACAAAATCTCCAACTGCACTCTTATCATTGGATATTATATTTTTGACAAAATATGGTAACAAACAAATTCTCTTGTGATCACTTTCTGAAATTATTGCTACATTAATTGTTCCTATGTCAATAAAAACAACATGATTTATCGATTGAATATTGAGTTCCGATTGTGCTTGGTGCCAGCATTCATGAAGCATTTTCACAATATCTTCTAAAATTTAACATTGAGCAAAGTTCTTTTATATTTTTTAGGACTTTTTCTACACACATGGCAAAATCTGAAGTTGAATTTATAGTTGCAGAGCGTTGCTAGTGTTACCATTTTCTTGGCAGCTGCACCAACCCCATCGACAACTCCTTTACCATGAGATGAAATGCAAAAGGATTGCCATCCTTTACCATGATTTTTTAAAATAGTCTCTTCTTTTCTCTCCTTGCTTTGTCTCTTTCCTTCTCTTGTTGTAGATATGCTTCATATTTAAAAGGGTTTTCCTTAATCTTTTTTCAATGATATCGTGATCTTTCTGTACTCTTCATTCTCTGCAAAAGAGAAGAAATTAATGTGTAAACTGAATAAATATAGCACTTCCAGTCCAAAAATAAAAGCTTAACAAATTTTTAATAGTTATCCCTTGAAATTTGTAATCTTACATAAAGTTAATTATGTTAAATTTTGGTTAATTTCAAACTGACTACATACATTTTATGCTAACTTAATAAACATTTTAACAGTTTCTATTATTCTTACTTCTACTTTTTATTTAATTTGAATTAAAAGAGAAAAAGAAATCTTCCCCTAATATTGATTTACTTATTTTAAAAAATTAAATATATATATATATTAGATAAATACTATCAAATAACAAAATTAAAAAAATGTCAAAAAATGTATAAAAAACAAAAAAAAATTAACAAATTTAAAGAAAATTGCTAAAATATTGTTTCGTAATTTTCTTTTTTTAATTTCTATAAAAATCTTACCTTTTAAATTAATATCTTAATCATATATCACTAATAAAATTATTTTCTTGCAGTAAAGAAACAATTTTATCAATCCAAACTGAATAAATCAACTGCACACAGTGTCACATGCTCAGATGATGCAAATTTTTATATATTGACTGGAATTCCCTCTATTAAATCAAAGGATATAGTTAAAGCTGCCAAGTACATGTTTTCCAGCATATTATTCTTTTCTAAATTTACATACAATTTGTTCAAATATGCATTTGTAATCAATTTTAAAAGACGTTGCGGGTGTGACTTTAATTAAATGTCACACCTGCAACAGGGACATGTCACGCCCGCAACGCTCAATAATTATAATTAAAATATTAATTAATTTCTTTTGTGTCTGTAATTCAAAGTATCTTAATAAACTATTTTTAAATATAAAGTTTCATAACTTTAAATCAAAAATATTTTTCTGCAGAGATATAAACGTAACTTTTTGTTGCGGGTGTGACACAATAATTAAGAGTAATTAAATATGCTTACCTTTTGTAATGAAGATTAGTGAACACTTCTCTGCAGACAAAAACTCTCAATAATATCTGTCTGATCATATATATCCAAGTTTGGAGATTTTCAGAATGTTTGTTCAGCTGTAAGAGACCATGAAATGTAAAGATTTTTGCCACAGTCTATTTTACAAAGTCATAGTGTCACTTTATTAATTAAAATAAGTATGTTAATCACAAAAACTTAATTCTTTTTTGATAAAATATGAAATAGTACACTCTTAACAGTTAATATGCAAAATTTCAATCATATTTAAAGAAATTTAAATTTTCATCCTCATGTCCATTTTTTCGTGGATTGGGCGCTTTATATCTTTTACAAGAATAATTTTCTTAATAATGAATACATTTTTTGTTACTTTTATATTGCATACTAGCTGACCTGCCCGGCGTCTCCCGGGTTTCGTGATGTTATTCAGTTTTCAAGTGTGTTATCTGTTTTCTAAATGACACTTTAATGAAACTCAAACTTGAATGATTTTATATCTTTAAGTCCATTTTGTCAGAATTTATTTGTTTAAATGGAAAAATCGCGGAGAAATATTGAATTGAAAGTATACGCTCTTTGGTATTTCATTTTCTATGTAATTTGATTTTTGAAATTCATGCGTATCGAAAGTGAATGACACCGCGACGGAACACTTTGGTTTTCACTGATTTCGTAAAAAAGTTAACATATTTTATTTTATGAAAAATAATTAGATCCATCGCACAGTGTGGTATTTCACTCAAAAAGCTGGTCAAAAGTCAAAATTTTAAATTTTGCATTAACGTGATTGTTTACTGGTTGGTATAAGAGGACGATCCTGTGCATATGATAACGGGTTCATTTCTTTCTGTAGACTCTCCAACTGCCTGGTATTTTACTTGAAAGTCATGGTTTTTGCATTTCTCATTTTATGTTTCTGATTTATGCATCATTTTATCGGACGTCTGAAAAACTATTTTAAGTCGAACTTCAGAAACATTTTACAGTTTCTAACGACAAAGGTATATACTCTCTTTTTATAAATATTTTTGTAAATGCAGTACATGTTCATTATGATATTCGAGTTTGAAACCATAGATTTTTTTGGGTTAAATATTTTAGATAAAATTATAATTTTAATAGGGAGTTAACTGAGTTCAGCAAGAACTCTTATGTTTTCATAATGTATAGGCCTTCTAATTAAAAGGTATGAAATAAAATTTGCCCCGATTTGCCCCCCATTTTTTAATAAGTAAAACAAAATTTCAAAAAAATGTTTCTGAAAAGCAGTTTTTTACTTTATTAAACTTTTAAAATTAACTGTTTACATTTAATATATACTGTAGTTTTTTTATTCCTATTGAATAACCTTTGGTGTGCAGATGATAAATCTGCAGATTGAAGAGGGAAAATCCATCCTTTTTTTAAGTAGTTGAATGTTTCTTTTTTTTTTTTTTTTCTTTAAGTAAAATGTTTTTTAATCGTACATCCATAACAAGGACTAAATGAATTTTTGAAAAGAATGTAACATTTTGGTTTTGTACCAAGAGTTTGTAATATGTGAATTATCTGTTATCTTTTTTAATAATATATTTTAAATCAACCATAAGGAATTGCGTTCTTTACTCACTAACGAGGAAAGAAAGTTTTTTATTATTAAGAACAAGTTTACTAGACATTCATATATATATACATATTTTTATTCTATTGAATAAATAAATTAGTAGAAATATAAAAAAATATGTATGAATGATGTAATAAAAGTATTGTGACACAGAAAAATGAACGAGTTAAAGTTTCTAAAAGAGAAACTTATCGAAAGTGCGAATGTTTATAAAATTAAATACAATTGATTACTTCTAAAAATAAAATCTTTCACACCTAGTTATAAACAAAAATGAATTTCTTTGGGATTCACTCAACAATGTTTTTGTGAAAACAATGAGGAATGATTCAAAGGAACGCTTTATTTATTTTTTTTTTTTATAAGGATAGTAGAGAAACTGAGTCACCCAGAAAAATAGTTTAAAAATTGCATTGGCAGAATAAAGAGATATAAAATTGAACAATTAAAATCTGAAATTAGCCGAGAACAATTGCAGTTCAACTCAGAAAAAAAGCTGCAAGGCATACAGATGTTTCACAACTTATTAAAGACATTGCATTCAGGCCAACAAGGGCAGCAAAGTATCGAAAAAAGTTTAATTCTTTGTCGTAGACCTCAAACCTAAGTACATTGAAGTTATTGCCGACTGAGGCTTTGGCCATGTTTGTTGCAGCAGATTTTGCATACAATCTTTTTAATATCACCCGAACATTTATTAAATATGTATGTCCTCGTTATATACTTCTTCAGAGAACTAAAGAACAATTTTCTCAAAAAGATAACTTCATTCCTGATGGCGGAAGTAAAACTTTAAAATCTTTTAGATCACTTTACTCAAAGACTGTGTAAATACATAAAAAATGTTTTCACAACAGCAAGTGAAGCAGAATTGATAAGTCTAAAACTCCACTGCAAATGGGGTTGTGACAGATCTCCACAATAAATATCTAAACAAAATTCTAAAAATTCCTTTGACTCAAACTTGACTTATACATTTCAATGACCCAAACACTTTTCAAAACTCTTTAGCTTCTTTGAGATTAATAAGCAAATAAATGGATTTCCAAAGTATGGTGGCAGAACACTGTATCTTCATATCCATGCTTTTGCTTTCTCATACTAATAATATTTATTCATGAAAATAATGACATGATCCAAGAGGAAGTAAAATACATTTAACAGCAAGCATAAAATTTAATAAATACAGAGATCCTCACAACTTATGGTTTATTAAAAATTCAATTCAGATTAGTGCTGACTAGTGTCGATGCTAAAGTTTGCAATGTTATTACTGGCAATCAATTCATCGATGCAATCCTATAATTGCAAACAATCATCAAAAAGATTTTAAAAAGCTAAAAATAATTAAAGACATTGATTCTGATTCTTTGAAATTCGATCTTTCAATATTCCATGTTAGAACCAGATTTTTCGAGTTAATTTTACATCTTGCTTGTAATTAAAAAGCTTCCAATTAAAAAAATGGTTAGTAAGAAGCAAAAATGAGAAAGACTGTCAACAAAAGAAAAAAAACTAATGCAAGCTACTTTTAAACTGAGATGCGATACTGCACACACTGCAAAATCTGGTTTCAGAAATACCTCAAAAAAAAAAGTTTTCTCAGACGGAGAAACATCAGCTTAAATTACAGGAATTGAGATAAAAATTAATGCACTATTAAAAAGCTTTTCTAGAAGTGCTATCTAGTAATTATAAAATAGATACTAACAAATTTCAAGAAATTGCGAATAACACTTCTAACATTTGAGTAAATCTTTCCATTTGGAACCCAGTGTCACACACATTGCACAAAATTTTGATTCACGGAGCTGCTATTAAAGAACATGCATACCACCCGATTCGGCAGCTTTCAGAGATGGCGGCTAAAGCCCGCAGCATGCATTTTCGTTGATATAGTCAAAACTTTTAAAGAAAAGACTTGCTCATATACTGCAATGAAAATGTACTCAATGACTTACTTTTTTGTTTCGTTCTTTATTGCCAGAATCTAGTTTTCGAATGATTCTGAAGAGTTGGCAGATTATGCTCCAAAGAATGGTGGGTAGTAGGACACTAATTTGCGTAAATTATTCGAAAATTGATTTGTTTCTAGCATAATAATATATTTTAAGCTTTCTTAAAGCATTTTATCTGCTATAGAATGCACAAAATATTTTTAATAATTTTGGCCAGGTTTTTCAGCAAAATACCACACTGTGCATCGGAACGTTTCAAAATTTTGTAAGTGATGTAAATCTGATTTTTTTTAAATGCTCTTAAAATATGGACATTTAGTTAATTTAGCGATGAAAAAATGTACTCTCCATGACTCGTCAAGTGATTCGTGTTTGCCTGTGTATTTGAAAAGTTTAAATTTTATATTTTAAAAAATTTACTGCATCATAGATTATAAGAGTACAATTTTGTACTGTGAATGATGTTGTATCATTACATATGAAAATTTTACGTCTTGGAATCTCTATTGATTCTTTTATAGCGGATGGTTAATATTATTTGCCGGTGAAAATTATTTTACTTTTGTCGAAGTTTATATAGATAAATTCTTTTTGAGGTAACTTTCCTAGACCTGTGAATTTTCTATTATAGTTAATATCAGCGACATGCACATTTTCCTGTACTTAGTTACAAATTTTCACACTGGTCATTCCAATATAGTAATTCTTGATCCGTCTGCTCTAATTAAAATTATAATTAACAATAGAGATTCTAACACGTAAAAATTCTATATGTATGAATAAAACATCTTTCATCTTACCAAAATTGTGGCACGAGATACTCAGTGGTTTCGAAAATAGAAATAAACATCCAGGTAAAGTTTAAAGAAATTGCTCGTTCCACATGAAAAACTGAATGATGGTGTTTCGGTTCAATGCACCAGTGACCGTACAATTTCAGAATATCATTTTTATTTATTTATTTCACTTAATTTTATTTATTTATTTATTTAACTACTGAAAAAGACTCGGTAAGAGTTGAAACATATCAAAAGTTAAATAAACCTATTTTACTGTTTTTAAAATGTTAATCTTACACCTTTTTAGCAATTAGAAAGAATGTTTAATGTCATTAAATCTAAATTATATAAATGCTATTAAGTCTTACTGCAATTTTATATTAGATTTCAATTGTTATTTTTTAAAAAGCTATGAAATTTATATCTTAAAAAGTTAAATAAAGCACTTGTTTTGCATCCATTGGCAGTCCAATGCGGACTTTTACAAAAAAACATATTCATACAATTATGTATTTTTTTTTTAATGTTTAAAGATTCTCTCGCTTCTAGGTTATGCTTTTATGTGTTACTGTGTTCAGTGTTTCCTTTTGGCAAACATTACAGGAAAAGGCAATTTACTTTGAGTCATTAATGCTTTCTTTAATTTGTATTTCATGTAAGTTGCCCAAAACTTTCTTAGAGGTGTCAAAAAATTAAAATCGTGTGTTTTCACGAGCATTGTTAAGTGACAAGAAGTTTTCTAAAAAAAGATTGCAATTCAAAATGCAATCTTTAATTTTCTCATCGTATTTAAAGCGTATACATAATAAATATTTAAAAATCTTTATTCTGTGTATGGTTTCAAGTCTCACTGTAGTTGGTAGTTTTACATTAGATTTCAATTGTTATTTAAAAAAAAGCAATGATATTTATGTCTTAAAAGGGTAAATAAAGCAATCAAGTTAACTTCATAGGCAATCTAATGCGGACTTTCAAAAGAAACATATTCATGCAATTATGTTACTTTTTCGAACTGTTTCAAGTTGTAAAATTTTCTCGCATCTAGTTACACTTTTCATGACTTACTGTTTCGAATGTTTCTTTTTGGCAAACAGTACACGGAAAGACAATTTACTTTGCCACATTGATGTTTTCTTTAATTTGTATTTCATATAAGTTCTCCAAAACTTTGTTAGAGATGTCAGAAAATTAAAAAAGTGAGTTTTCACAAACATTGTTAATAAAAGGAAGTTTTCTATAAAATAATCATTGAATAAAATTCAAAATGAAAGCAATAATTTTGTCATCTGTCATATAAAAGAAACACATTTAAAAAAAAAGCTGAATGCGCATTTTTTAATGCAAATTTCAACGTTTTTAATTGTACAGTGGAACATCCCTTTAGCGATGTCTCTATTTAACAAAGTTTTCTACTTAACTAAATTTTCTTGGTCCCCACCAGAGATCGAGAATTTATGGCCTCGAAACTGGTAGAAGAGAAGTGCTGGATTCGAAACCAATCGTGCCCGTCGGCCTAATCGTTCGGAGTGTACCGTGGTTTTCTTCGAATCTTGGGTTTTTTGAGTAAATACAGGTTAGGTTCACTTAAAAAATCCTCATTAAAGGAACTTACTCTAGAGCGAATGTTCTTCTGCAGATCCGTCATAAACGCAACCAACCATCGAAATTTTCTGCAGAACCTTCACAGGAAATGCGCGAAACATATTTGCAACATTAACTGAACATAGAAATCAACACTTCTGACTAAAATCTTTTTCGAATGTGTTGTGAAAGTATTGCAAATGTGTTGTACCAAATAAAAAGATTGTGCAAAAAATGTTGTGCAATATTACAAGAGGAAAAAATCTGTTTGCAAATGATTCATTTTTAAAATTGTGTAATTTTAAATGCACCATGTAGAAAATATTTGAAAGTGATTTGTATATCTTATTTTATAGCATTTTAAATTATGTGTTGTTTAAAATGCGTTGTTATTTCGTGCACAAAGTTTTGTGCAGCACTGCACTATTTTAAGAAACTATTTTCATCAACATTATTTACAATACTATTTCAACACAATTAACAACACTATTTTACAACACATTTCTAGATCGCAATACTTTCGCAATATATTAAGAACACATTTCTAGAGAGCAACACTTTTGCAACATATTAAAAACACAATCACAACACAAAAAAATATTTCACAACACATTAATGTGTTCTGAATTTCGAGTCAAAAATTTTGCGATATGTGTTTATTTTTATGTTTGGGAATTTACAGTGTTAACTTTGAACACCATTATTATTTAAAAACAAAATCTGCGTATTGTTAAAAAAATTTCTACATAATGAGGTTTATTCCACTCCTGTGCGTGCTCAGCATTCAAACAGAGTGTTTGCCGCTGTGTGTGAATTTATTTCCGAAGATTCTATTAACATGAAATTATTTATTCATTTATTTATTTAATAATTTCTATTATTCGTCAAGAAGACAATTTTTGATTATAAACATTTGCTATCGTCACTTTCTATCACAGACAATCTGGAAATGGCAGAGGGGTGGGAAGCGGAAGCCTTAAAAACAATAAGAAGGTGATTCTGATTTAATGAAAATGTAATAAATGAACATTCGGAATGAAGATAATGTTCGGATACGCAAAAATTTTAATAAACAGTAGGGTAACATATCCAGTAATTGGCACATTAAGAATTTTTCTTTAAACTTACTTCAATTTTCATTACGAAGAAATAAGATATTTACTTGGAAATATTTTTAAATCAAAGAATACATATCTGTACATCTATTTTGCCCACTAAGAGCAAACATTTTCGAAAACGTATTTTTTTAAAAATACATTTATAAAAAGTAGCTGTAATCACCAGTAATTGGCACCTAAGGCACCAATGTATGACACTTTGTGATGCAGTAATTGGCACATGTTTGTAAATATATATATATATATATATATATATATATATATATATATATAAACTTTATATTTTGCATTGGATTTAATCGCTTTAAATGAATTTACTGTAGATGAAGATGCCATATTTCAGGTTTTTGAGAGAAAGAAATCAGCATATTAGTCTGAAATGTGAACATTTTAAAACAATACAATATATTTATATTAATACCCAGAAATTGTCATGCTGTCCCCAGTGATTGAAATACAAAGCTTTAATGGCTTCCAGTTACTGATAATATTTCAGATCGTCAAATAAAAACAACTGATAAATAAATTTAGTCTAAAACTTTCAAAGTACTGCCAAAATAAGTGGTTTAATCTCAAGTCTTGCGATTTCCTAGTAATTGGAATAGGTGCCAATTACTTGGAACTAGCAAAATTGAAGCACCATTAATTGGCATCTACCATTAATTCAGAAATCCAAATATCTGTGTAAAAAATACTTTTATACAATTAAAGTAACCCTTTTTATCTAAACAAAACTGTTGTTGATTAAAATTTAAAGTATATTACAAATCAGATAATAATGAATTGAAAAGCATACCTTTCTTAAGCCATAAAAGAAGCATTTGCAACAAAAATGGCTAATTTGAGAAAACCATAATTGTTTCTCTTTTCTAAGCATTATTGTCATCTAGTAGCATAAATCAAAGTTATAATCTTTAAAGTAAATGAGTATATAACTGGTATATGGTCTTACATTTTTAAAAGACTCGATATAAATCTTATTTTTAGGCATGTTTTTATTATGTACCAATCATTGGTAGCATACCAATTACTGGGGATGTTACACTAGGGTTTTTTTTTTTGTATAAGAAACTGTACAATTAATATAATAGAATTTTTCAAAGTAAAAAATCTGTAATACTGAGAGGGAAAAAAGAAAAAAATGTACGCTACGCTTCAATTTTTGTTTACTTCTCTATATTAGTATGTGGTTGTTCTTTTAGAGATTATTATAGTTCAGTTTTTTATATGGCTATATTACATTAAAAAAATACTACATGAATTAAAATACGTTTTTCCAATATTTCCAATTTTCGTGTATTTTTTATGTTATGTGTATTTTAATATAGAAATTTCATGAAAATAAATTGATTTCTGTTCAGCGAAATTTCTTCATAACGAAGTTTTTAGCTGTAACAGTGAGAGTTCGTTAAATGGAAGTTTCATTGTAAATATTACTATTAGTTTCTAAAAACGTTATGTTATTTTTAATTATTTAACTGAATGATGGCGTTTCAGTTCAATGCAACATCGAACACGCAATGTCAGATTATCATATAGTAGCGTATATAAGGGTTCTTACCTTATGATGTGTCAAGTTCCAAAATCTACAGTATCTTAAAAAATGGAAAGTAATTTATTAACAAATCTTCACAGATACAGAGTCTTTTAAGTCACAAATATTGCTAGATTTTCCGAAATAACTGAGCAAATCTAACGTACAAGTACAGCTGTATGTCACAGAGACTCTTTACACAACGTCTCAACACTTTATCAAATGCAAAACAGCGTAGATAAATCACAATAGTCAAGCAAACCTGCTTAAACAATCGCCTATAGCTCACTCGATGACTGACTGACTAATAATAACATCCCGCTCTGCAACGCTCTCCTATATATAGGCACGGGGCATGCACTAGAAATTTCTACATGTTTCGAGAAAAATCCTGAAAACACCGGAACATCATTTAATGTATCTGTATAAGGGGGGGTTACAATAGAGAGGAAGAAACCATCGCCAAAAATCGTCCAGTTTACCATCCAGTTTGGCGATATATCGCCAAATTTGGCGACCAAAATTAGTCGTCAAAAATAATGCCAACTTGGCGATAACTGCAATATTTCGCCATATTACCATTGATATTTATTGAAAATCAATAGACAGGTTTGCCTGGTGACAAGTTAACAAATAGGGACAGTGTAACAAAAACTAATATTAACAAAGGGAATAGAGCCTAACAAGATTATTTACATTATTTAGGAGTACAAATAATTATTTACAAAATTCGTAACAATATTTATTCGTCTCGGAAAATAACTCGGTGAAGAGTTGAAGCATGTCAACAGTTAAATAAAACTATTTTACTGTTTTCAAAATAATAATCTTGCAGCATTATAACAATTAGAAAAAGTGTTTAAATTTGTTAACCCTCTACCTACCGAATTATGAATCCATGAAAATTTTACATTATAAAGCATTTTACGTAAATTGTTTAAACTAAATTAAAATATTTACATAATCTTTTAATACATTTTTGAAGGATTTTAAAGGGATTGAAGGCTTAATTAAATTTGAATTTACAGGGATTTTGTGCAATATTTATAATCCCACTCAAATCATTTACTTTAAACTGTTTTCTTAGTATTTTGTAGAATTATATATAATGTACAAATATGATGTTCTTACAATATAAATATAGAAACATTTCCAAAATGAAAAATCCCCATCCCCCTCTCTCTCGCCAAGAAAGCTGAAAATATACAAAGGCAAAAGAAATAATTCTTTTAACAATAATTTTCTTTTGTGTAACTAATAGTGCTTTTGGAGCAAAATAAAATAATAGATCTCAAACTCATTCTAAACAGTATTACAACTAATGGACATATTAAAAGTATTTTATAATAAGAAATTTTAATGATACTTAAAAGTACCGTCGTTAGATAAAGGATTAAATCTTTATTATGTATACACTTTCAAATTTCACAGTAGTTTTTCATTAAATTTCAATTGTTGTTTAAAAAAAAAATGATATTTATATCTTAAAAGGTTAAATAAAGCAATTGAGTTCAGTTCATTGGTAATCCAATGCGGACTTTTTAAAGAAATGTATTCATACAATCCAATTACTTTTTTCAAATGTTTCAAGTTGTCAGATTTTCTCGCTTCTGGGTGCTTTCATGTCTTACTGCGTGGATATTTCCTTTTACGGAATATTTTCTTTCGCAAACATTAAACGAAAAGGCAATTTACTTTGCTCCACTGGTGTTTTTTTTTAATTTGTATTTCATGTAACCACAAAAACTTTCACCAAAACTTTCTTAGAGTTGTCAGAAAATTAAAAAAAGAGTGTTTTAAAATTGTTGTTAGAAAATTTTTAAACAAATTTTATTAAGAGAAATTCAAAATGCAATCTTTCATTTTGTCATCTCTCATATAAAAGAAATATGTTTTAAAAAAATTAAATGCGCATTTTTATATTTTATGCAAATTTGAGCGTTCTTAATTGTACAGTGGAGCCTCCCTTTAGCGAAATCTATATGTAACGAATTTTTCTACTTTACGAATTTTTCTAACGAATCACCAATAGTGGCCGAGAGGTTCTGCCATCAAAACTGGTAGACGGGAAATGCTATGTTCGTACCCATTCGGGCCAATCAGATTAATCGTTCGGAGTTTGCCATTGTTTTCTTTGAACCTTGAATTTCCTTGCATAAATAAGGGGTTCAGTTCCCTTAGAAAGACTCGCCATGAAGGGCACTCCCTCTAGAGCCTATATTCTTCGTGAGTAACAGGAGAAGTAGAGTTCTGAGGTCACAGGTGGGATGACAGGATGAGCAATGAACAATCGAGAGCAATACTTGATTGATCAGACTCACCTTCCTTCTTATCGCAATACTCAATTATCTCACATCGCTGTTATATCTAATAGTTTACTATAAAGGTGCATACATATTATCTAGAATAAAAGTGTGAAAACAGTTTCATATCTAAAAACTTGTTTACTCTAGCTCATTTTTGTTGTTTTCTCAGACATATTTTAAAAAGATGTTAATACAAGTAAGCTTTTAAAAATTATATATATCTCTCATTATAATTAATATGATTGTTTGGATATATGCGTGTGTTATTATGTGTGCATGTTAGTAGACCATACGTCTCTCCCACGTTATATATACAGGGTGTATCTAAACTACTGGGCAAAACTTAAAGGGGTGATAGTACACATCAAGACAAATAATATTAAATGGGTAACTAAGGGTCCCAAACGTCTTCCGAAGGAGATAGGCGCCATCAAAGTTTAGGGTCCAAAATTTGAAATCATTATAAAAAACGGAAAAATTGGTCGATTCGTTTGCTGTTTTCACGAAAACTAGTCTTTATGTCAGTATTGTCTTGAAAATAAATTATAAAGATAGATTTCAAAAAATGCCGATAGAGGGCGTTTTAGACTTTGGAGTAACGAACAACTATTTTTTACCGTTATTTTTTGCATCTCATTAATTTTTTTTTTAGAAGTTTAGACATAAACTTAAAATTTGAGCTCAAAATCTGTGGCTAAGTAGCGCAAACTAAACTGTGTTCAATGGGAGTGGGTAGGTTTAAATTTCAAATGATTATAAAAAACACAATAATTGGTCAATTGATTTGCGTTTTTCACTAAAACTATTCTTTATATCAGTATTGTCTTGAAAATAAATTATAAACATAAATTTCAAAAAATCTCGACAGAGGGCGCTGTGAACTTTGGAGTGACGTACAACTATTTTTTACCGTTATTTTTTTCATCTCATTAAATTTTTTTGAAGCTTAGACATAAACATAAATTTTGTGCTGAAAATCTGAATCGTTGAGAGTGGTTATGTAGCGCTAACTGAACTGTGTTAAATGGGGGTGGGAAGGTTCAAATTTCAAATGATTATACAAAACGGAAAATTTGGTCGATTCGTTTGCAGTTTTCTCTAAAACCATTCTTTATATCACTATTTTCTTGAAAATATATTTTAAAGATAAATTTAAAAAAATTCCGTTAGAGAGCGCCTTAGTCTTTAGAGTAGCCAACAACAATTTTTAACTGTTATTTTTTGTATCCAATTAAATGCTTGCAAAAGCTTAGACATATATTTTGAACTCAAATTCTGAATAGTTAGGAGGGGTTAAGAAGCGCAAACTGAACTGTATTCAGGAGTTGAAATGTTACCCTGCCCACCCTACGAACACAATTCAATTTTTCGCTACTTAATTACTCACAACGATTCAGATTTTGAGCTCAAAATTTAAGCCTAAGCTTTTAAAACATTTATTTAGATTTAAAAAAATAACGGTTAAAAATAGTTGTTGGTTACTCTAAAGTTTAAGTCGCCCTCTAACGGAATTTTTGAAATTTATCTTTAAAATTTATTTTCAAGGAAATACTGACATAATGAATGGTTTTCGAGAAAACCGCAAACGAATCGACCATTTTTCCGTTTTTTATAATCATTTGAAATTTAAAACTCCCCACCCCCATTGAACACAGTTCAATTTGCGCTACTTAACCACTCTCAACGATTCGGATATTCAGCTCAAAATGTAAGTTTATGTCTAAGCTTCTAAAAAAATTTAATGAGATGCAAAAAATAACGGTAAAAAATAGTTTCATGTTACTCCAAAGTTTACAGCGCCCTCTATCGACATTTTTTGAAATTTATGTTTATAATTTATTTTTAAGACAATACTGACATAAAGAATAGTTTTAGTGAAAACCGCAAATCAATAGACCAGTTTTTCTGTTTTTTATAATCATTTGAATTTTGAACCTACCCTCTCCCATTGAACACAGCTCAGTTTGCGCTACTTAACCACAGATTTTGAGCTCAAAATTTAAGTTTATCTAAACTTCTAAAAAATTTTAATGAGATGCAAAAAATAACGGTAAAAAATAGTTGTTCGTTACTCCAAAGCCTAAAGCGCCCTCTATCGGCATTTTTTTTTAAATTTATCTTTATAATTTATTTTCAAGACAATGCTGACATAAAGAATAGTTCTCGTGAAAACCGCAAACGAATCGTCCAAATTTTCAGTTTTTTATAATCATTTCAAATTTTGGACCCTAAACTTTGATGGCGCCTACCTCCTTCGGAAGACGTTTGGGACCCTTAGTTTCCCATTTAATATTATTTGTTTTGATGTGTACTATCACCCCTTAAAGTTTTGCCCAGTAGTTTAGATACACCCTGTATATGTTTAAGCATTAGCAGACATATGTGTATTGTAATGTTGTTTTCTCGGTAATTTGTTTGAAATGTTCAAAAAATATGTTTTTTTAACATTTAAAAAAATACTTAAATACAAATATAAATGTAATACTTGAGAGTTTTAACCATTCTAAATTGTACTGAAAATTCATGAAATCCATAGAGTTATATTATCTTAAATATTACTTATATTGCGATGAAGCCAGGAGCTTAGGGAACGGAATATTACGTTCCAAACACTTAGAGGATTATATACATGTATAAGTGCTTATATACATGTTCATGCAAAAATAAAATTTATTAGTTGAAAAAAATGCAAAATTTAATTTAAAAAAGTTTTAGAAAATTAAAAAAAAATATTTTAACAAAATTTAAAAAAAAATCTTTAACAAAAAGTTATAACAAAAAAAATTACTAATGAGTCTTCAAAATTAAAAAAAAAAAAAAAACTATGTATAAAAAAAAAAAGTTTTAACCAAAAAAAAATGTTTTAACAAAAGAAAAAAGGTTTAACAAAAAAAAAAAGTTTAAAAAAAGTTTTAACAAAAATTTTACAAAATTTAAAAAAATACGATTTATCAAAAAATGAGTTTATCTATTTATCTATTTATATGTGTATGTAAGGAACGAGTATGTTACTTCTAATATATTATCTTACTACCAACATTACATTATATTCTTAGTTAATCATCCTTCGGAAGACGTTGCAATTGTATAAAAGCAGTAGATCAATATACTCTCTTGTTTTATTAAAATAACTTTATAAAAAAGTTTTTTAAATCTAAAAAGCAAAAATAAAAATAATACTATTAAGTCTTCAAACATAAAGTCAATAAGAAAATATTTTTTTGAAAATCAAAATTTAAAAAAAAGTACGTCTAACAAAATTAATTATAAGTGAGCATGGTTATTTATGTATATATTGTATGCGTATACAGTCGCATAAAAAAAAAAAAAATCTTGACATTTGCGATTTCAGACGTTTTGTTAAATATCTAGAAATATACAAGAGGAATGACTCTGAAACTCCAGATGTATGAACAAAATTGTATAGGTCATATATTTTCGAAAAGATTTTTTTCCAAAATCCAACAGGGGACCATAAAAAATTTGAAAAAGAACGAATATCTTTTCAATAACCCTGTCAAAACTAATGTAGTAAAATCTTTCAAAGTTCAGATTATGGTTAAGTGGCTTATGGTTATAAACTGTGTTCATTTTTATACGGATAGCATGTATATTCTTAGAGAAATTAAGATTTTTTTTAATGGTCCCAAATTCTTTGCTTAAAATTTGCAGATGAGTTCTTAATAAAAAACAATGTTGCTTTCCGAAAATATGAGAAATGACATACGTAATACGCTATAATCAAAATTGAAAAATATTAATAATTGTATGAAAAATGGGCAGGTGTACTAAATAAATGTTCACTGCGCATGCGTCAACCTTATAAAAAAATTCATTTGCATTTTGTGTTAGCTAAATGTATAGAGCAACTTTTGTTAAAGTTTCAAAATCCTAGCTTGAAAATTCTGAAAATTATCGTCGAAAGAATAAGATCAAAATCCGATATTCAAAATGAAACAAAAAAATGAGGGGCTGTATCTATATTGCATTGATTAATGTCTGCTAAATACTGCAAGTACTACTATATTTCGATACAGCTCCTCATCTCTTTGTCTCATTTTGGGAATAACGGATTTTGATCTTATTCTATCGACGATAATTTTCAGAATTTTCAAGGTATGATTTTGAAACTTTAACAAAAGTTGCTCTATACATTTAGCTAACACAATATGCAAATGAAATTTTTATGAAGTTGACGCATGCGCAGAGAAATTTTATTTAGTAAACCTGCTCATTTTTCATACAATTATTAATATTTTTTTAATTTTGATTACAGGGTATTATGTACAATGTTATTTCTCATATTTTCTGAAAGGAAAATTGTTTCTTTTATTAAGAACTCTGCAAATTATCAGCAAAAAACTTGGCAAAATTTGGGACCTTTTTATAAAACCTTAATTTTGCTACAAGTATACATGCTATTCGCATAAAAATGAACACAGTTTATTATCATAAACCACTTAAATATAATCTGCAGTTTGAACGCTTTTGATACATTAGTTTTGACAAAGTTATTCAAAAGATATTGGTTCTTTTTCAATTTCTTGACGGTTCCCCATTGGATTTTGAAAAAAATTCTTCTCAAAAATATATGACCTGTACTATTTTGTTTATGTATCTCGAGATTCAGTCATTCCTCATGTATATTAATTAATATTCGATAATACGTCTGAAATCGCGAATGTAAAGTTTTTTTTTTTTGCTGCGACTGTGTACGTGAGTGTATGTGAGTGTATTAAAAATAAATGCACATATTTAACAATCTATTAAAAAGTATTATCTATATGTTTTAAAAAGTCCTCATATATAAAATAAAAAATTTTTTTATCAAAAACAAAACAATTTACCGGAAAAATATATTTACAAGAAAAGATTATTTACAGAACACTATTATCTTGATAATTCTTCATTAAATTAGCGAAAATTTCCATTTATTAGAATCTTGAACAAATAGCTTCCTTGGCGACAAGTTTGGTCTCTCTTGAATGTATACTATGCATTAAATCATATTCCTTTTAGTCATAATTTATTTTAATTGCTCATTTTTTGCCAAATTAGAAAATTCTGCTAGAGAAATAGACACAGATGCCATATGCTTACCACATTGGCGCGACTGCAACAAAATGTCAATATTATGTGCCTCACATGGTAACAAGGCTATTGTTATTTATTTATTAATAAACTGTTTGTTTACTTTTATTTTCTTTTTTAAAATTATATAAATTGTTTTATTCTATAGTTATTAACTAAACTTTTTTAAATTATTATTTCCTTTTTAAAATAATAGGAATTAATTTTAAAATATGTATATAACTTTTGTTTGAAAACGGAATTTTCTTCGAATTGGCGTCAGAAAAATAACGCGCCAATGTGGTGCATATATGACATCTGTGTTGAGAAATCAAGAACTCAGTATTTTATATCAAGCCCGGCGCAGATAATAAATCTGCCAAACATTGTATCCGTGGCATTTTTTCGTATTTCATTGATTATTTAAAATATAATAATATATTCCTTCCACTCATTTCATTTATAAAGTATAACTTTAATTTGAAACTGAAAAGTTTAAAAAGCATGACTTTTATTTATTTTTTAAGTAAAAAGAATAGAAAAAAATAAAAATAATGATATTTTGAAGCTCCATAATTGCAGGAAGAAACAAAACATAAATAAATCCAGTTTACCACAGCCTAAATCTTACCAAAGGACTTTTGCATAGTAACCCATAATATGTGTTTCATTTGGATGTTGCCATTAAACAACTAACAAATAATTGTGATTTTTGTGCCACATACGTTAGCGTAATACATATATAGATTTGACAATGTCCATGGGCAATGCTGTTGGTACCGTTTTTAAGCAAATAACGTTTATCATCAAACGGTGACAAAAACTTTTTGTTCTGACTTAATGTAAATAAGTTATGACCATCTTGCCCAATAATCCTAGGTATTTATAAATCTTATTAAATCAAATATAATGTATAAATTTATTCATAATATTTAATATTTATGTTAGATTTATAGGAAAAGCATAATGTACAGCGATGTGTGTTTGCATCCTATATTTATCAATAAAGCATGTTCAAAATAACTATGGACACGAAGTTTTTTAGAGATGTCCAATTTCCGGTTATTCTTACAATAACAGGATGTGCCTGGAAAAAAGTTTTAATTTTGATGTCTAGTTTTGTTGTATCTACCATGCATATAAAATAAAACAACAAATATATTTTTTACTTTTGATAGAGGAGTCGTTTGGGTAAGTCATTCCACTAAATATTCTTTGCAAATTTGTTTACTTTGTTTTATGTGTGGAAGCTGTTATATTTAATCTAAATATTCACAGGCCATAGATATAGAGATTTATCTACTTTAAGAAAAGAAATAGCATTTAAAACATTTTAGTATGTAAAATTTTATGAATATATTTTTTGTCTTCATTTAGAAATGACATTTTAAGTACAATGTTGCCACCGTATTTACTTGCATAATTTTCGTGCTACTTTTTATAACATTTCCTTTAAATAGTAAGATACACAAAAAATATTTTAAAAAAATATGTAACAAGTTAACATTTGATATTAATACATTCTTTCGAATTGCTCAAAAAACAATGAATGATGATGTTTCAGTTCAATGCACCATAAATCGTACAACTTTAGAATATTATTTTTATTTGTTTTGAAAATGACTCGGTGAAGAGTTGAAACATATCAACAGTTCTATTTTTTAAATATTTTTCTTACTTCTTTTAAGCAATTAGAAAAAAATGTATTAATTTTTCTTAAATTAATATTAGTGGTAACTCTATTTACTTCCATACCATGCTCATTCTTAGGGTTTTGTACTTATAAAGTGAAAAAGGAATTATTATAAGATCACTCCGGTGTCTGTCTGTCGTCCGTCAGTCACAGTCATTTTACTCATAAACTATGTAACACAGAAATTTCTAATTGGGGACAGTAATAAAGACATATATACAGATTATTAAATATTAATAAATATATTTAGGACTTAGGGGTAGAGGGGCTAATCAAATTAGTTGAAAAAAAATCTTTTCTTTGTGTAGGATATAGAGTAAAAGGTTTCGTAAAGCTGAACTCTAAAATAAATTTGTTTTAATTTTAGGTAGTGTGTTTATGGAGATCTCGTCGAAAATGTACTGTAAAAATATGTCCCCCTCCCGAATTTAATTTCCGAATTTACTCAAATTAAAATTATGAAAAAGTGAGAGCTAGTGGAAATTAATTTACACCTTGTAGGAAAACTATAGCGAATAGCCTAAATCTCACAGTTTTTTTAGAAAAGTATATTTTTCCGTTACATAAATTTAGATTTTCGGTCATTCAGAAAAGGTATCGACATACGCTGAGCGTATACCGACCCGTAGCAGAAGTTATACCAGCATTTTTGATATTTTTTTCGAAAAAAATTATTGGTAATTAGCCGAGATATTGACCCTGAAAAACACGGACGGTTTTGACATGCACAATAACAGGGGAAGCGCACTCTATGTATCATAGGTTTTTAAAGCCCATATAACACTTTTTAATGATATATTTATATAATTTAATATCCAATATCAGTATAAAAGCAATAAATGTCAAATTGCAAAAAACTTTCTGTTTTAATTAGAATTAATTACATGAATACTATGGGATTCGTGATTTGTTTGCATTGAGCAGACCTCTCAATTCGCCTCCAGTGTCTTTAAAAATTAATTAAAATCCTACTTGGATAAACATGGCGCGAACTTTCTAACCTCCTTTTGAATCGCGCTAATCAAAATGCTATTTTTTAACTTTGAACAAGGATTTTGTTCTTGCTGTATTGTAAAAAGAAAAGATTATTACTAAGCTGAATTTAATTTTGTGAAATACTAAATGAAGTTTAAGGGATGAAGCATCTTTAAAAGTGACCAAAAAATATTTTCTTTATTGTTATTTTATAGTCTACAATAAAAAAAAATTCTTAAGGGATATTTTAAAAGAAATCCCATGAAAAACTTTGCTTTAGAAGGGAAGTTATGACGAAAACAGTTTGAGCTCTTTTTATATTATCAAGGTACAATCGCATCTGTAACTTCTCGAGGAGCGATGGGACATAATTTATCTATACTAATAAAAGAACAAAACGCTCTGTCTGTCTCTGTGTGTGTCTGCAATGGCTAGCAAAATCTACAGCATGTACAAGTCTCAAATTTTCTTTGAGAGTAGCCCCAAATTTCTCCTGATGCACCTGAGCATCAGAATTTCTAAATTCCAATTATTAACTGAATAATTAATTAAAATTTGAAGCTCACTCTCATAAAAAATATGACTTTTCCCCCCTTTTTTCATCGCCTTTTCTTAATGCCCATTTTCGGTTGGTTGGTTCATACAGAGTCACTAATAAAAATACGTTTATTTTTTCCGCTTGCTTTCGCTTGATTAGTTGTATAAAACTTTCGCAAAAATAATTAAAAAAGCTAGAACAGGAATAAATAAACGAATTTGAGTGTTTAATCTTTAAAAGTGGTTGTTTTTTCACCTAAACTTTACATTTTAGCACGGAGTTAAAAAACTTGCTTTGAAAACGCTGATAATAATAATGAGTGTTTAAGAGAATAGATTAGTTCAAATGACATCAGAACCTAACAATGAATTTCACAACCTGGAATTCATGTTGTTCGTCTTTCTGTTTTTTCGTCACCTTTTATTGGTTGAGCGGTAATAATTGCGTAGTTGAAACTGATCTGTTTAAATAGCAAGACATGGTTTTAAATGTTAAATAAATGATCAGAAAAGATCTTACTGACAATTTTACCACTAAAAATTAGAAATTGAGAAAAATAATTCCATGAATTTGAATGCTTTATGTTGCTGTTGCGAGTAGAAATATTTTCAATATAATTTAAATTATCATTTTCGATAATGTTGATGATATATTTTCTTTTATTCTCAGAAGTGTTTTTTAGCACAAAGTTGAAAAGCACTTATGCATTCGGCTTATCTGTTCGTCTGTCCACACTGTAACTCCCGTAAATATACTCAATTGATAAAACTTATTTAGGATCCCTAAAGCATGTTTGGTATATTGCATATGAAATATGTACGAATATTGGTTCATTTGCAAAGACACTCAAAAGAAATCGATTAGATTACGGTATATGCGGAAAAATTGTTTGGCCAGTGTTTTAATTAGATCACGCTATTTCAAATATATTGAAATGGATATAAATCACCTGCATTCACTACGATTATATTGAACACACAAATTATAGCAATTTTTATTAATTTACAGGGACGCATAAAAGAAATCAGCTACAGTACTGTATTTGCGTAATAATTGCTGGAGAGTACGTTTTAAAATTCGGTATGTACTTTTAAATTTAATTAGTTTTTTGTATTTTTGCTCTTTGTATATAAAATCTATATTTGATATACAGGACTGCACAAAAGTATGCGCCTACCACTTTCTTTGTTAGAGGAAATTGTTAAAGGCTAATTTTCCGAAATATATGTACCACTTAAATGAATTAAATTTTTAAATGCATATTGCTACTATATATAAATCTCTATATAATATACAGGGTTGCTAAAAATATCGGATAATTTTCCGAATGTAAATGGGAACAATTGAAATACGGTTTTGAAATGCTTTATATATTAAACTGTAAATGGAAAATAAATTGTTTTCGGATATTTCTAAAGATAAAGGAGCATTGGGTGACTTGGAAGCGGTTATCGAGTTTTTTTACATCGTGATTATACTGGAGATCTGTACTTTAAAGTATATTGTTGGCCAGGTTCTTTTAAACAAATGCATTCGCTAGAGTTGTAGGCTGTGATCTATTATAATACAATAAATGCTTTTTAATAACTTTGTTTATTTGAAGTAGAGTTATAAAAATTAAATCATTTCTTACAGAAAATAGTTAGGGATGGTGCCTGAACGCATATTATTAAGAAAACAGTCTTCACATGACTGCTTCGTGAAGCGAGAGGGAGGCAATTAATTCCTCATTCACAATTCACACATTGGCATTACAGGATTGGCGAAAAGGAGCATATGAAAAGTGAATGATATCATATCCATAAAATTTTCTGTTACGCTTTAAACAATTAAGATGATTTTGAATTTAATGCAGGGCAACCAGAAATGGGCAGTCCTAAAAAAATACGCCAAAAAGAATTCGCGCCAAATTCGTACATTATGAGCATATTTTGAGAAAATGTTCTCAAAAGACACAACAATTATCATGTACATCAAAAGACTTGCAACGAATAAGTTAGACTTAAAATTACGCAGAGAGGAAAATGAAATTTCACTGACCGCAAACATGTTCGATCTTTACTCTTTTTTTTATTTGTTTTTAGCAAGGGAGAAATACGCATCTTAATGAATTCTCTTTATCTGACAGCCGTTTATTAGTAATAAAGCAGATGCTAGATGTTTTTCTTTCTTTTCTTTTGAACGGAAAGTTATTGTGGGATTGAAATAAAACGTTAAGATGAAGTAGCTATTTAATTAGAGATTAGTTTTAACTGTAATTTAGAAAAATGTAAAATTTAAGAATACTATATGTGATTCTACATCACATATATCACCCCTTTCACAGACGAAAAAAATCTATACATGTCTATGAAGGGAGAGAAATCAATTTTCATATGCTCTTACAAATAGTAATGTGTAAAATGTTCATGAAAAAATTCTAAATAAAGTAAAAAGTAACTGAATATCTTTCTAAGTAGGCAACCATCCCAAATAAAAGTATAAATATCATGATATAAATATATTGGTACCATAAATTTTGTCATACAAATGACATCATATATTGTTTCTACTTAGAAACAGCTGCAGCTTCATTAATAAAATTTGTGATCACTTTTCAATTTGTCTTATTTAGACAAGGACCTGTATAAAAAATGTGCACATACAAATAAAACAAAATATCAGGTATAAGTCTACAGGTCACTTACCAATTGGCAATAAATTCCAAAATGTTTGTAATAAGAAACATTAAATATGTGTATTGATCAATACAATAATAATAGCAAAATACTGGAGTAATGTAATGCAATTAAACACAAAACATAATACACAAATAAACAAAAAAATATTGTAAATAGAAGGATTAAAAATGTCCATAATAATGAATAATATGAAATTTTGAAATTTCCACTATTTTTTTTAAAGTTTACAAGATAAATTTTACTACAAACTTATATCTGAGATGAGAGTTCAAGAAATGCTAGACAAGCAACATATGGAAAAAATTTTTGAAACACTGTCGTTGACCATTTACTTCCATGTGAAAACAATGTTCCTAAATGTCTATCTTCTAATTTTTTTGTCCTTTTTTTTAATACCTAAACTGATGAATTTTTTTTTTATTAAGTTAAATCTGAAATTTAAAATCAATGTTGCATTATATTGACATCTAAAACGGTATTTTAGTGTAACATGAGAGAAGAAATCTCCGTAAAGAATTCGGTATCTTCCCAAAAATACTTTTATTCAAAAATAATTACTGTTAAGTGGGAGAGACTGAACTTTCATGCAAAAGTGTAAAAAGTTTAGAACTGTGGGAAAGATGTGTGGAAATGTAACATGGAGACCTATAAAGTAACTTCAATTTAAGATACAACTGGTATAAAGACCAATAAAAGACATGTATTAACAAGTAAAGCAAACGTATGACAGCCTCTTTGCTTATAAAAATTACAATTTATCTTCACTTCATATCCTTTGAACCAGAAGTGTGAAAACATTGACAGGTATGCAATTTTAAATACCACCTTGACTGTCGTATACCACTCATCGTTATTTACAAAATGACTAAAGTGCATTTTTTTATGTGGAAGTACTGTTTACAAATTATAAAAGGATGAGTATTGAATTTAAAGTGAATAAGTGTGTGAATTTTAGTCTATATATAAAATTTTGCATCTTGCTAGTATTTTTAATAAAAAAGGAGTAAGCTCCGCTACATGTGTAAGTATTCATTGACTGAAAACTAATTTTTAATGGTCGTAAATATAGTGTAAAGTACTACTGTATATCATGTATACCCAAATGAAAATAAAGAAATGTGGAGAAGCGAATATAAATGATATTTAATTACGAACAAATGTTATGCAAAAAAAGTGTCTATATCTATCTAAATTACGCCTAAAGAGTAATGAAATTCACGTGTGTAAACGGGAAAACATGGAATAGTGCAAATGGGAAGGTAAAAATTACTGGATTAAATCATCCATAACCAAAACAAAAAAAATGTAAAGAAATGACTTATGTATTAAAGATAATAATCAATATGTTCTAAAAAAACTTCACAGAGGACCGATAATTAAACAATTGCATATGTAAATGTATATGTATGTGAATAACTTCCTCTGCAAAGCAAGCAGCAAAATATATATACCTTTGTAAACTGCCATTGTAAAAAAACTTTGTATAAAAACATTGTAATTGCTGCATGCAAAGAGAAGTTGTATGAAAAGTGAGTCAGTTGCAAATATCCACAAGTATATCAAAAGAAAAAGAACTTTGTAAAACTTTCACCACTGTAATATTGATACACTAGTGAACATTCGCACTAACACTGTGTGTAAAGAAAAGTGCAATTGATAATTACACAGACCTACTAAAAATAGAGTAGCTACATCGAATTAAGACAAAATAGATGTGCAATTTTTTATCTATCGCGAAAGATACAAATAAAGAAAAATAAATTGTGTAAACAAACATTTAAGATTCACCGCAGAAGTCTTACTGATAATTAGGGCTTAACCACCAGAAGAAAACTATCAATAAATCAAAAATGTGAAATTTTGAATCATTCATCTATTCCTGAGCTCACGAAACAGTTGAATGAAAGAGAATCAGAGATATGAACAATGCCCGAAAAATGTAAATCATGAAATGATTGAAAGTAATCTTTAAATAACAATGTATTAAAATGTGTACACCATATGAAAAAAATATATCTACGAAAGAATAGTGTATGAAAAAAAAATAATTATTAATGCTTTATGTTTGTGTTATGAATAAAAAGGTTAACAATGTAAAAAAATACTGTGTAAAGGAGCGGAGAAATCCAAGTATCACATGAAGGTGAATAACAAAATATGTAAATAACTAAATATACTTGAAATAGCATACCTGAAGAAGTGTTGAATATTTACGTTATATTTTAGAGTGAATGAAAGCTTGTTTTTGCTTGAAATAAAATTTAAATGTATTACAGCAAGTGGAAAAAGCAGGGTGATTTATGTCGAAAAACTTCTTGTAAGCACGGTTATGTGCGATGCAGTTAATGCAACTTGAAGCATTTTTACAATTATCTGAAGTGTGTGATCTACCACAATTAGCACATGCCAAATCATATGCACAAAATTTTGCCAGGTGGCCTATTTGTTGGCAACGGAAGCAACGTTTTATGTTAATAAATGGCCTGACAGTGTAGTCAACAGAATTAATATTTAATTTTCCATGTTGAGTTAAGAGATCCGCTATCCATGATGTAACACTAATTGTCCAGTTATATTTTAATCCCTGTCTTAATTTATGCTTTCTTTCAAAGTTAATAGAAGGAATGGTACTGCCAATCTTTTCATTTATAGACATCATAATATCTGGTATACCTATATTGTCATCAAGATCCAACAGAATTATTTTAGTGCAGTCAGATAAATCTCTAACTTGATTTTTGAGCTCACATAAATTTAGGATGTAATTCGGTATTGAAATAAGATCAGTATTCTTGTTTTTTGATAATTTAGAGTTATTTGTACCAGAATTTATGTGTGTTTCAGATTCAACTTTATCCAGAAATTTGGCCAAATCTTTCCCACTAGAATTACATTCCTTATCTTTAATAACATTAAGGGGTTCATCCAATTTAGATTCATTAATGTCGCATTGAATAGCTATCTCATGCATAGACTGTTTGGACGAGTTCAGTGTTCTTACTTTTTCGAACAACAGCTCATTTAACCTATGTAACTGGTCGTTATTTTTTTGTAAAACAGTCCACTCAGATTGAACACTATTCACCAAATCACATAAAATATTAAACTTTAATTCAATTTCTTTTTGATAGGAATTAAATTTTGCCATGAGTTCTGGGTTATTGTCATTTGAAATAGGATCAATTAATTTCTGAACATCCGAAACAACAGATTTAGAATATCTATTAATAGATTCCTTTAAACTACTCAAACATGAAATCTCAAAAGAATTAGAATCTAAGCCAATTGTTTCAGAATCCATATTAGTTTTAGAAGACATTACCTGTTTTGCATCAGGTCTTAACTTAAAATTAAACACAACAGATGGATCTTGTGTCAATTTACGTGACTTTCTTTTAGTCATTATAAACAAGTTATATCCTAAATTATAAAAATACGAAAATAAACAAACGAGCACAGTATCAGATTATTAAAAAAATGGACCTATCTACAATGCAATATAATAAAAGCAGCTATATGTGAGAATATTTTTAAATAGATGCTAAAAATTTAAAATAAATGTCTATCCATAAACTAATCAAACTTGTTTTACATTTATAAAAGTGAAAAAGCATGAAAAAAAATCTCAATATTTATTTAAATATTAGAAAACTGGACCCTCTCTAACGAAATATTTTTGCAAGTGGGAGCAAATAGGAAAAACAAACACTGGAAATATATGTATAAAAAGTCTTAAAATAAATTAGAAGGGGGAAAATTAGTCACTTTAGTTAAGACGATATTTTGTTTTAATGCACTGTTTATATCCTACATGAAATGCATAAGAAATATCATAATAAATATTAAGAAATTTATCGAATTTTTTTTTTTTTTTTTTTTTTTTTTTTGCAGACTAGAGTGTAAAAATAATTCTACTCGAACAGATATAAACAATGCACACACTTTAAGAATGTTAAGATGTTAGATAGGTTTAATCATGCAAATAAGAACATGGCTAGTCTTTGCACAAATAAAACAATCTCCCAATAAAATTACTGTACAAACAATATAAAGCACAACTTACCTTTAAAGTGAAAAAAAATCAGGAAAGAAAAGTAGGATAAACTGTAATAATATATTTTTTGATACATGAATTTATAATTCGATTATGCATGCATCATTATTATTATTTATGTCATGTGCACATGGCATGTGATTCAAACGATAAAATTTTATTTATCTGAAAATGAGCCCACTGTCAATAATATATGAAGGTGCATACATCCTTATTGTATAACCAGTATTCACATGCATCTTTCTCTGTATTGTTTCTTTTATCTAAACCTCATATTAAAAATAATAGTTGCAACCCGACAACATCATGCCTTATTTTTTATAGGAAAAAGAGATGCACCATTAACTTACCTAGAACTTTTTCATCGACATGGAAATATAATATAAAATTTATGAAAAAGAAAAAGGAATCTACGTCAATTTATAACACTTCAAAAATAACTGTATTAAAAAAATAAACAAAATATCTAGTCATTAATTAATGATGGAAATTATAAAAATACTTTCTTTAAAAATAATAAACTGTCTTGATATTTCTCAAACGACTTTCAGCAAAAAAATGCACAGCAATAAGTACTTAGATATTTGAAAAATATAATTTTATCATACTATCGTTTGTACCATAGTTTTTGAATAGCACTTGTAAAACTGTGGAATGTTTCAAGACAATCTAAAATCATTTATAATTGTTCTTATTTAAAGAAATTCAATTAGAGCACAGAAAAACTAATACATAATAAACTAAAAATTGGTTAAAAATTACTCAACAAAAAATTTTTTTTAAATAAAAATGCAATGTAAAAAAAAATGGAAATTGCTATTTAACACTTATTAAACATGAAATACATACACTTTCTCATATTCGCAATTTATGCTGTAAATATTTATCAATGAATGTCTTCTTCACTCATTTTTTTTAACTTTCAACTACTACAAATAAACTTGTAACAGTATTATCGTAAAAAAAAAATAAACGTCTAATAGCGCACAAAATTACAGACACAAAATTGATCAATGCTGTAGTTTTAAGGGTTTTTTTTAATAGTATAGCGCATGTAATTATTTTTGTGAAAAACATCAGTGTCAGCATCCAAAAATTTAAAGAATAAATCCAATGTGAAGATCATATTATCGACGAATGACGAAGAATTTAAACGTCAAAACGAAATTCTGTGTCACTTTAGTCGAAAGCATATGGAATCGTCACTGAAGTACACCGCTAAGATGAAATAAAAACATTATGTCAGTGAGCGTGATATTGTTGATTTAACGGAGGTGAAATAAGAGTCACAAATCGTCAGTCGTAGATTCTTAGGCCTACATCGGCAGGGGAAAATTTAACGAGCGGAAGCGAAGCACCGATCATCACGAAACGTCCCGATCAGAAGAATCACTCGCTCAAATAAAAGAGAACTTGTCACTATAAGCCAACTCCATAATGAGGTCCAGCAAGAAAAAATCCGGCAGTAATAATTCACATGAGCATAGGCATTTCACACAACAATCTGTGAACTAGGGGAGAACTTATGTAATGATTCACAAACATAAGCAGGACTTATCTGACGAGGAAATAGTCGTTCGAAAATACTTGAAGACTGACGTTAATAGTTCACATTTATAGTATTCAGGCAAATAAATAGTCCGGAAAAATCTGGCAGGCAAATAAAAAGCTGGGTAAATAACAGCAGGCACCATCCCTCGATGTTTGAAAAAGTTGCGAACGCCTGGTGTAAGGCACCAAGTTTCTATACTGGAGATCTGTACTTTAAAGTATATTGTTGGCCAGGTTCTTTTAAACAAATGCATTCGCTAGAGTTGTAGGCTGTGATCTATTATAATACAATAAATGCTTTTTAATAACTTTGTTTATTTGAAGTAGAGTTATAAAAATTAAATCATTTCTTACAGAAAATAGTTAGGGATGGTGCCTGAACGCATATTATTAAGAAAACAGTCTTCACATGACTGCTTCGTGAAGCGAGAGGGAGGCAATTAATTCCTCATTCACAATTCACACATTGGCATTACAGGATTGGCGAAAAGGAGCATATGAAAAGTGAATGATATCATATCCATAAAATTTTCTGTTACGCTTTAAACAATTAAGATGATTTTGAATTTAATGCAGGGCAACCAGAAATGGGCAGTCCTAAAAAAATACGCCAAAAAGAATTCGCGCCAAATTCGTACATTATGAGCATATTTTGAGAAAATGTTCTCAAAAGACACAACAATTATCATGTACATCAAAAGACTTGCAACGAATAAGTTAGACTTAAAATTACGCAGAGAGGAAAATGAAATTTCACTGACCGCAAACATGTTCGATCTTTACTCTTTTTTTTATTTGTTTTTAGCAAGGGAGAAATACGCATCTTAATGAATTCTCTTTATCTGACAGCCGTTTATCAGTAATAAAGCAGATGCTAGATGTTTTTCTTTCTTTTCTTTTGAACGGAAAGTTATTGTGGGATTGAAATAAAACGTTAAGATGAAGTAGCTATTTAATTAGAGATTAGTTTTAACTGTAATTTAGAAAAATGTAAAATTTAAGAATACTATATGTGATTCTACATCACAGTGATTATAGTAAATTATTGTAGTTTAAGAAACGTCTGTCTTTTTAGCACTTTTCAAGAAAAAATTTAAAAGTGCTTGGTTTGTCGGTCCGTCTATCCACGCTCTAACTCCCGCATTTAGTGAACCTAAATAAGCCTTATCAATTGCATGAAAATCCGACTAGGGTAACATCCCTAGTAATTGGCAAATTGGGAATTTGTTTTTAAACTTATTTCAATTTTCATTGCCAAGAAATAAAATATTTACTTGCAAATATTTTTAAATCAAAAAATGCATATCTGTGCATGTATTTTGCCCACTAAAAGCAAAAATTTTTCAAAAAGTATTTTTATAAAAATAAATTTATAAAAAGTTGCTGTAGTCACCAGTAATTGGCACCTAGAGCACCAATGTCTCACATCTTGTGATCCAGTAATTGGCACATGTTTATATTTTAAAAAAATTATAATTTGCATTGGTTTTAATCGCTTTAAATGAATTTACTGTAGATGAAAATATCATATTTCAAGTTTTTGAAAGAAAGAAATCAGCATATTAGTCTTAAATGTGAACACTTTAAAAAAATACAATATATTTACGTTAATACCCAGTAATTGTCATGCTGTGCCTAGTAATTGTATATAAAGCTTTAATGGATTAAAACTACTGATAATATTTCATATTTTCAAATAAAAACAACTAATAAACAAAATTAGTCTATAATTAACTTAATGTACTGCCAAAATATGTGGCTTAATCTCAACTCTTGCGATACCCTTGTAATTGGAATAGGTGCCAATTACTTGGAACTATCAAAATTGAAGCACCATGAATTGGCATCTATCATCAATTCAGAAATACAAATATTTGTGTCAAAAATACTTTTACACAATTAAAGTAACCCTTTCCAACTAAACAAAACTGTTGTCAATTAAAATTTAAAATATATTAGAAATCAGATAATAATGAATTGAAAAGCATGCCTTTCTTAAGCCAGAGAAGAAACATTTGCAACAAAATAGCTAATTTGATACAAACCATAATTGTTTCTCTTTCCTAGGCACTGTTGTCATCTAGTAGCATAAACCGAAGGTATAATCTTTAAAGTAAATGAGCATGTAACTGGTATATGGTCTTGCATTTTTAAAAGACTGGATATAAATCTTATTTTAGGGCATGTTTATAGGATGTGCCAATCATTAGTGCATGCCAATTACTGGGGATGTTACCCTATTATATTTATAGTCGGTTTTTCATGCAATTGATAAAATTTATTTAGAGTCACCGAAGCATGTTTGGTATTCCATATGAAATATGTATGACAAATGATTCCTTTACAGGGACATTCAAAAGAGTTCGATTACATTATGGTATATGGGTAAAAATCGTTTGGAGCATACCTTAATGACATTCCGCTATTTCTAATGTATTCAAACTAATATAAATCAATGAGTTTAACTACGGATACATTAAAACCAGAGCGTTTATAGCATTTTTAAATAAATTTACAGGGACACACAAAAGAAATGGTTACAGCACTGTCTTTGCTTAATAATTGCTGGAGAATACGTTTTAAAATTCGGTATGCGCTTTTAAATTTAATTACTTTTTTTCCACATTACCCTTTACATATAAATTCTATACATCATATACAGGGCAGCACAAAAGTATTCTTATAGTACCATTATATACAGTACCAGTATAGTACCATTCTTCTCATTAGAGGATATTGCTGAAGGGGAAATTTCAATTCAAATATGTGTATCTCTTAAATGAATTAAATTTTGGAATGGATGTTGTTAATATGTACCTATCGATGTATCATGTACAGGGCTGCTAAAAATTTCGGATCATTTTCCGAATGTTGATGGGAACAGCTGAAATTGGGTTTTGAAATGCTTAATATATTTTCACATGGTGAAATGAGACGTAATATTTTAATTTTTTAAACGGTGCAATTTTTTACATTATTCTGAATGTGTTGGATAGTGTTTCATAATCTGTACTTGATGCATGCCTTTCTATTGTTAAAGATATTTTAAAACACATTTCTTCATTGGTTTTTTTTCGCTTTTAAATACTAAAAATTGTTCCGAGTTTAACGCATACCTGCCATACAGTGCTGCAGGTAGTGGGAATCTGTGTAGGATATTTGTACAGAACATATTTCATCCTTAATTTATAAATAGTGGTTATTTCCGAACAATCATTTCACAATTTTTTTTTAAATTCTTATTGGATTTTGACACCCTCTCGATTAATATATGTACGAATAAGCTTAATACTGGAGTTTCCTTCGGATATAGGTTTATTAAGGAATTAGTGAGCTCCTCGAGGTGAAAAGTAGAACTAACATATTTTATAGAGCATGCAACAGGAGATTCTTATTGATTAATATTGGACTTTTAATTGCATGGTGGTTATCATTATTTCTGAATAGAAATTTCAACAAATTTCAAAAATTGCTATTTGTATCCCCATCCCGTTGAGTAATATATCTACGAAAAGAATGAAAATCGAATTATCGTTCGGATTTACTTTTGTTTACGAAAAAATGTTCATTTTGATGATGAAAAATGGAACTGTAGCATTCTGAAAATCGTGCATTGCACGCCTATTATATCAGATCGCAGGTGGCGATGACCCATATCGGATTTTCATACAAAACATACTGCGCCCCGTAGCGGTGAAATGTGGAACGAAAGTACTTTGTAGCACGTACGCGGTTAGAATTGTTAGTTTATAGTTAGTGTTAATTTTAGAATTTGGCTACGGTTAGGTAACAGTTAGGTTACATTTGGGTTATAGTTAGTTTGCAGTTAGGTTATGATTAAGTTACAGTTAGGTTAAGGTAAGTTGCAGTTAGGTTACGGTCAGAAAACGGATAAGTTGTGATAAGGTGACGGTTAGGTTACATTTATGATACATTTAAGTTTGGCTCAGGTTAAGTTGCAGTTAGGTTACAGATAGGTTACGATTACAGTACAATTAGGTACGGTTAGGATTTTATCCACAAGTTGAACATTACACACGTTTTGATTCAAATATATTTAATTTTGTTCTATGGTTCTGAAACTACATTACTATAAATTAATCTTTTACCTAATCACTGGTTATCGATTTTAATCAAGGTATAGGTCGGATCTAGGAGTGATATAATTTGTTTGAAAATCAAAATGTTACACTTAGGATTTCGATATGAAAAAAATAAAAAATTACGCGACTGAAAAGTGATATTTACGGATAAAAATCAGCATTTTAACACGAAAATTGCGCAATTGTTGAACACATATTTCCTCCTCATTTTTCCATTGAAGTCCTTTTAAATATTTGTTACTTTAAATTTAGTTGTTTATTTTTTAAAACCGATTTTACTCACAGTCAGTGACCACATATTTCGAATTAGAGATAAAATCACAAATTTCAGGTTCGTTTGATATTATTATCACGGACCCGGGCAACGCCGGGCGGGTCAGCTAGTATTTAAATAAAATTCTCACCAGAAACTTTTAACAAAATGTTATATTTTTAATTTTGGGGACAAATTGTTGAAAAAAATGCTTTTTCTTATTTTAAATTAAGAAAAATTTATTATTTTTTATTTTATATTCCGGTGAGAATTTAATATTGCAGTGACATTTTGCTTGTCCCTTTAAGGCGCTAAAGTCAAATTTCTCCAAAGGTTGATTTGAGTCCCTACGCGCATGATTTCTAACAAAAATCTGGATAGAATTTCATGAAATTTTAAATGAAAGTTTATATATTATACATACACAAAATGACCTACTATTATATTTATCAAGTAAGAAATATAAAAATTGTGACTATTTTTATTTTAAAAAATCAAAATTTTTACATTTTTGATTATACATTGTTTTTCTCAAATACTTATCATTATATTTTCTCCAGTGCAGGTCTTTTTAAACGCATATTATACAGTAGACTCTCTCATATCCTCAACCCTAAATTCCACAACTCTCAAAAATCCGAAACCCTAAATTATGCAACTCTCAAAAATCCGCACATAATTTATGGGTATAAACAATGAAACATTCACTTCAGATATAGGGACAAAATTTCCTTTTTTTAAATCAATTCCACATACATTTTAATTTGTAATTTTTGTTAATATTACTGAATTCATATATTTTACATGAAGAAAGAATAAATTTATATATGCAAAAATTCAAGATTTTGCTGATATCATTGGTAATCACAACCTTCTTACCAAATATATTTATGTCTAATAAAGATTTTTGGTTATTAAGTCTGGCTAAACCTGAAAAAATGTTCCTTATTTTATGATTTTGTAGTGTATTAGTAAAGTACCTTTATGAGGCAAGTTTTATTGAATAATTTAGAGAAAGTACATTTCATCTTATAATGAATATTTAGTCATACATTATTGATTATTACGTTTAACTTTGTTTTTAATATTTCAATCATTTACAAAATTATCTAAATTTTTATTATATTAATTTATTATTTATTTTATTATTTTATTATATTATCATTCATTATAGTTTCAATTGCATTAATAATTACATTCAAATTGCTGTTTAAAAAATGTAAGCAAAGCAATGACCAGAAAACCGTAAAATTCTAAAATCCGCACAACCTCTGGTCACAAGCTGTACGGATTTGAGGGAGTCTACTGTATCTCTACTCAATAAAAAATTTGAAGAGAAATTATTAATTTCAATTTATGAGAAAAATGCGCACAAGCTATATAAGGTGAATCCGTTTAATAAAAAACATTAATTATCAGATGAAAAGAAAAAAAACTTTGTAGATATCAAGAAATGTGAGTTTAAAATTGCAATTCCAAAAGTTACTCACAGCCGGAGTTATAGCGAACGATATCTTATTTCATGCAACGTATCATCTTCAAAGGTACTTGACCCCTTAAATGTGCACTATTTTTATTTTCATTACCGATAGACAATCAGATAACCAATGAAACAGCATATATACTCTGTTCATAAATACAACAGATTAGAAAAAGATTAAATAAAGTTATATAGAATAGCAATATTTGATATTATTTAGGCGTTATGTCTATTTGAACTTTTATGGTACACTCACTCATAATTTTCCAGACTACACAAGAAATAAAAGTCTCTAATTTGTTTGTGCTCAACCTTATCTTACTACCTTATGTTGTATAGATTTTACAAAGCCCTATTATTCTTTTAGCAACAAGTATTTTAATAATTCGGTTAATAATTCATATATTTACTGTACGGAGCCCTCTGAGCGCAAGTAATGCTCGTACTTGACGGCTTATTTCCCCATTTCATTGATTTTAAAACTAACGGGGGTTAAAACAGAGAGTTATGTATAGGATTCTATCGTTAGAAATACCACATTGAATGCTATGACCCAAAAATATATGAGCTAGATATATTTCCCTTGTCACTGTATCATACAAATATCAGTTAAGGATATTTTCATTGAATTTAATTTATTGTTATGATGCGAGACTATTAATATTTTATTACCATTTACCCTAACAAAGATCCCATGGCTCCCCAGCCTTGTTGAACAATTTCAGTTTGGCGTTCAACGTGTAAAAATAACAAAATTTCCCCTTTTTGAATTAAAAATGCATAAAATTTGTACTTTGTATAAACATAACAAACATCGTCGCATATGGGAATTGTCAATTCATTCGATAAACACTTAAACCCGTTTTTAAATTTCTGCCAAAAAAAAATTCGTTGCTTATAAATGGGCCTTTTTTTATGTTTCAAACCATTAGAACACATTAACAGTTTTTGTAAGATGTATTTACCAGATTTGCAGGCGTCAAATTCACTTTTGGCACCATACACACTTTTAATTATTTGTCTTACCGGATCTACGCTAGCATCAAATAAGTATTTCATTATAAAATAATAAACTTAAATTAAAAATATCACCATGATATAAAAGCAATGCATAAGACGCGTTGCATAGAGCTAATGATATTAACAGCTCGTTATCAGCAAAAGCAAACCGTATCCATAAGGGGACATGGTCAAAAGTGAACTGATTTCATGTTCTTCAGTTCAATTTTTACCTTGTTTCCTTACGGATAAGTGTCTCCTTCCTGATCACGCGTGCCCTTGGCAGCATTCATTTTAGTTTTAGTATGAAATATGTTTCTTAATTAAGGTATGTGCTTACTCTCAAATCGTTGATTTTGCGAAAATTCTCTATTTTATTTATTATTATTATTACTTTAAATTAAAGCTGAAACATTTGGAATTACAGAGGGGTTTTACTTTTGGTTCAGCAATAATCAGAAGCAAAGTTATAGCCTAAAATATAAACCGGAAATGAACTTTCTGAAACCAGAAGTAACTGTTTATAGAGTCGCAAGAAGGTAAACAACACATTTTAATACACAAATATGTAATATATAATGTATACAAAAACATATAGATGTCTACAAATATAGTGGATTTTAAAGTTGTAAACTTTATTCATAATTTTTTGCGCTGTATCAAAATTTTTGTAGCGGCGGTGCGTTTTAACGTAATTACAAAACTCGCATGCTTTAATGGACTGTACATACTTTATTTTTAAGATATTGCGTGGCGTTGCTTGCCCTTCTGGCGAAACAAAACAACAACTAGGAAACACAGACAATTTGCGTTTCTATAGTTACATCCATTAGCGAACAAGTATGATGCCAGATTCCAAACATAAATTACACATAACTCTAACATACCCCCCCCCCCCGACATTGAAGGGTCAACTTCAATAAATTATACAATACAAATGCTTAAGTAATATGATAGAATACAACAATTTTCTTTTAACACTGAAAAATATATTTATGAATATACAACAATAAAAAAACTAAAAAAAAAATTCATAACGAAACTTTTTTTTTTACATTTTGTAATTAATTTTCTGAAACTTGTTGTGGCAATAACGCAATTTTTTAAATACTTCTTTTAAGTATTCCCCTAGCTGTTTTAACCTTTACAACCCTAATCTTACCATCTGCACCTGGGAAAATTTTTATAATACATCCTAGTAAATATTTATTTGTTGGAAGGTCATCTTCCTAAGAAGAGAGAGCCATGCCACCAAAGCTCACAATCAATTAATTTGTCGAAGGTTAGTCCTCGAGATACAAAGTCTGCTGGGTTGTCCTCTAAGCGTATATGTTTCCATTGAAATGTCTGGGTTAACTCTTGAATTTTGTAAACTCTGTTGCCACAAAAGTTTTAAGTAGATGAGGAGGAGTCTGAATGCACGCTAAGACGATGGTTGAATCACATCATAATATTATTTTACTAATGTTCAACTTTAGTAAATTCATCATCTTAGATACGAGTTGAGACAATAAGGCAGCTGTGGATAATTCCAATTGTGGGATTGTCAAAGATTTCAATGGTGTAACCCTAGACTTGCTGCACAGTAAATTCAAAGACGTATTAAAGTTTGTGAAACAGCGTAGATAAATGGCTGCTCCATATGCGAGCTCGGATGCGTCGGAGAAGCCGTACAGCTCAACTTCCGAGTATCCTTCGTTTAAAACAAAACGATTTATTTTAAAATTATTTAGATTTTGAAGCGTTCTGATAAAGCGTCGCCATTCATCCTTAATGTCATCTGGGAATGGATCGTTCCAATCTAACTTTAACAGCCAGAGTCTTTGTATGAATATCTTAGCCTTAGCTATTCCAGGACCGAATAATCCCAGTGGATCGTGAATTCGCGCTATGTCGGATAAAACAGTTCTTTTTGAGTATACAACTGGTTCCTTAACTGATGAATTAAACGGAAAGCAGTCACAAACTGGATTCCATAACAATCCTAGAGTTTTAGTGCTCTGGTTTTCGTCACGATCATTGAATGTATACTTTTGATTGCTAGTTGAGATTTTTAAGAGTTTGGGGTGATTAGCACACCATCGGTGCAACTTCATGCCACCACGTTCAAGCAATGCAATTAATTGTGCTTGCACTTGTTGAGCATTATTTAAAGTGCTAGCTCCTGTTAATACGTCATCCACATAGAAATCTTGAAGAACTACTCGTGATGCTAGCGGAAAATCGTCCTTTTCATCAATTGCAAGCTGATTCAAAATCCGCGTGGCAAGATAAGGCGCATTCGATGTACCGTATGTAATCGTTTTTAACTTAAATATTTTGACTTCTTCTTCTTCACCAGCTTTCCACAATAAGCGAAGCAAATCTCCCTGATTTTCCGAAATTAGTATTTGGCGATACATCTTTATGATGTCAGCAGTAAAGACGTAATTGTGAGTTCGAAATCGACAAATGATATCGAAGAGCTCGTCTTGGACTAATCCTCCGTTTAATAAAATATCATTTAAAGAAACACCACTGTTAGTAGCTGCACTAGTATCGAAGACGACCCTTAATTTCGTGCTGGGTTTCTCGGGTTTGTATGCCCCATGATGCGGCAAATAATATGAAAATTCGGGTTTATTTTCCAACAAGATTTCTTCTGAATGTCCCAAATTATTATATTCGTTAATAAATTCTTCGTATAACAATTTCATGGCTGGATTGTGCGTAAATCGCTTAAGTAAGTGATTTAATCTTTAAAGTGTGTTTTTCCTTTGATTCTCCTAAACCTGCAAGCCCAACAGTTTTAATTGGCATTTCCACAATATATCTACCATCTTTTCTTCTAGTATGTGTACGCAGGAAATGTTCCTCACAATACTGCTCTTCTTTACTTTTTAATGGTTTTGTATCATGAATCGCTTCAATTTCCTAAACTTTTTGCATAGTGTTGGATAAATCATCCACAGATCAAACAAGACCACAATAATTATTAAAATTTTGTTCTGGCATAGACGTAGAACCATTGGCAACAAACAGTTTCTTGAAAAACCAAATTTTGCATATTTATTTTATTTTGTTCAATTAATTAAAAAAGTACCGGGTGATCCAGAAGTCCCGGGACTTTTGAAATGCTAATAATTAGAAAACCATAAACAATAGAAGTATGTGGTTTTCACAGAAATGCTGAGAAACTTGTGGGATTTGTTTTTTCGATGAAAAAAACATATTATGTTAGTTGCACTTTTTGACAGCAGGTGGCGCTAAAATTGATAGTATTGTTTTTATAGTATGATACATCTCATTTAAAAGAACGAATTAGTGTCCAAGGGTTACAAAGTTTAATCATGACGCTCATGGCTTATAAGTACCGCCGTGAGCCGATGCAAAACAGCGTGCACAGTATCCTCAGAGCAGAAAGAAATTCCAGAAGAAATTTCAGTTCATCGTGATATCACAAGTTTAAGGCACTCACCATGAACTGGTGATTTCTACAGAGTATTGGCATATAATCCTACCTAATTTACGATTGTAACAGACATTTGGGATCTCTTGTTTCTATTACGATCTTCCAATGAGCCTTTTTCTCAAACCTTGCTTACCATAGCATTTCACATTTGCAATGGTCATCGATTCTTTTGCAGTTTTAATTTGACGTATTGTACGATATGAAAACAACGCGACATGCAAAGGTGTGTCTAAACATAGTCTAGACAATGTCTAAACACTGCAGTTGCTCATGAAATTTTGTATCAAATTTCCCTTACAATGCAATTTCATTTATCTTACAAAAAATGTTTGAACATAAACCACCCTTAAAACGAAATCGCATCAATGTCATAGAAAAAAGTTTCGCAATGAACTCATGTGTCTATATAACGCATGGTATAGGTACATTCAATCTTATACAACAGCGCCACCTGTTGCTAAAAATGGTAACTATATATATTTAAAAAAATTCATTCTAAACAAAAATCCCACATGTGTCTGAGCATATATCTGAAAACAGAACCTTTGTATTATACATAGTTTCCGAATTATTAACTTTTCAAAACTCCCGAAACTTCTGGATCACCCGGTACTTCGTTTGATAATAAAACATGTATTGTACCTGGTTTATCACATGTGGATCCGCTAACTGAAAAGTTTGTAACTGCGTAATAGGCATGATATTTGGATATGTAGCTGGTGTTAAGCGCGTAATTTTAGGAACAACAAAAAATTTCAATGTTTCATTAAAACTCCTGTTTTTATTTTCTATGGTTGTTATAACACTTTCCTTTATATTCATAACTGAACCATTTAGCCCTGAAACTGATGCGTTTATTTTCCTTCCTTTCCAGAACAATAACTCGGAACATTCCTTCGTTATAAAGTTATTTTGCGATCCTGAATCTAACAATGCTCTAAGAGGAACAAATTCTCGTCTAGCGTTTTGTATATATATTTTCGCAGTTGAAAGCAGTATTTGTTTACTAGAAGAAGACGTCATACTCATTACAGTATTGTTAATAGTTGAATGCGTGTTATCAAATTAATGTGTATTTTCCCCCAAAGTAGTAACAGACATCTGATTATTTGTGTAACTATGAGGAGTAAATGCATTTGCGGTTGGCGATAAATTACTACTAATAGTATTTTCATCTTGAATTTGTATTGTCTAATTAGTATCAATATTTTCCTCACCGCGTTCCAGGTGGATCAATGTGTGGTGACGTTTGTTGCATTTTCAGAATGTACTTGAACTTTTGCACTGGCTAATATTATGATCTGTTGATAAATAGTTGAAGCATATTTTTTTCATTTTAACATTATTAAACCTTTTTTTTTTTTTTTTTTTTATTGCAGGTAAATTTAAGAATTGGGAACATCTCATTAAAATGTGATCACCTTTGCACATTGAACAAATGTGTAGACCTTCTGCTAACAAAGTCAATGACTTAGAATTAAATGAACGTTTCTTATCCTTACTGAAAGGTTTAACAGACGTGACTTTATGGATATTTTCCAAAAATTGAGATCGTTTTTCTAAAAATAAAAGTAATTCATCTAACTTCGGAACTTCTTTTGAACTTATCGTCATTTCATAATTTTTTCGAGTATCTCTATCTAATTTTCGGAGAATGATGTTCAATATTAAAGCATCTGAAAGATTGTTTCTGTTATAGTTCAAAATCTTCGAGACACGAATGCTTTTTTTTTACATTATCAACTAGATTTCGAAGATCTTTAGCGGAAGGCTGGGTAAGTTTATCTGCGTTTAAGAGTGATTTGATGTGTATTTCTGTTACTACTCTATCATTTTCGTATCTGTCTTTTAATGCTTGAAATAAAGATGAAAAAGTATCTTCTGTGCTAATTCCATGTGTATCTTCTGTGTAACCATGACTGAATATATACAGTATATATATATATATTTTTTTCATAGCATATGATAATTAAAAGTAGAAAAAAATTAAACTGTGTTATAATGCAATCAGATGTTAACTAACATGAATTTCATTAGTTATGCTTCATACACTGTGAAAAAAAAAAAAAAAAAAGTTACTAAATTTGCAACCCGGATTACAGATAAAATTTTAGTTCGGTTACTGTAATTTTCGTAGAGTTTTTTGTAAAGCTACAACAAATACAAATACGAAACAAGTTTGCGATACAAATTTGTAAAGCTACTACTACAGAAATCTGTAGCTTTACAAAAACTGTTTTTTAGATTTAGATATTTTTTGTACAGTGTACAGATAAACTTTATGAAAGAATAATGACCTTCTGTAACTTTAAATCTGAAGAACTACAGATTTTTTTTATTACAGTATATCTAAAATCTTTACATCTTTATTACGAAATCATTTTTGTCAATTTAGCAGATTTGGGCCACTATTTTCCCATACCAATCTTGAATTTACTTATTCGTAAAATTATGAAATTAAATACAGCCCAGATTCGGAAATAGTGACATTCAATATTCTGCTAAATTAAAAAAAAACTACACATACTAAAATTTACACATATATATTTCAATAGTATTTATAATGAAAATATTTTAAGAAAATATAATGAATGCTTGTTTTGAATGCAAGATGGGCGGGTATTCAGAAATCTGCAAGAGTTAAACAATAAAAGAGAGGGGCATGTGAATAGTCTTCTGTCCTCCCTCCGAGGAAGAACATACTTCCTTATAGCCTGTGTTTTATATTTATTTTGTTTGTTCTTTAATTTCATAATTAAACGTTATACATTTGGATATACACTTTTTCTTCGAATTTAAAACTGTGTTTGCATTTGTATACTGATGAAACATATATATTAAAACCTATTATTGTGCCATGTTTTAGTAACTTTCTTCACTATTGTTTTTCATATTGTTTTTAGGACACTGTCTCCACACAATAAGCAGTACAATCGAATTTCTAACAAGTTCTCCTCTGATCTCGTTCCTATCATGTCATCAACGATTGGAGAATTACGAGGAATTAAAGATGGCATGGAAGTAGAGTGGATAATCAGCGATTTTTTTAAATTCGCAGACGTGAGTGATGGGAGATACAACAGCCCTCCTTTTCTTTTTGCTGGCGCATCATGGTATTTGCGGATCTATCCGAATGGTCGCACAACAAAGAACACCGCTGGAGAAGTGGAATACTATCTCTTAAAATGTGAGTCTGATTCTTCTATAACGGTGACCTACAAAATAGGACTGAAGAACAGAAATGGCGACATGGATGATGAGTGCAGTTATACTAATAAGACATTTGAAGAGAAAGAATTTGGATATGGTTGCAGTGGTAGAATTTCCAAAGCTCGACTGATTGCGAGAAAATCTGATCTGGCACCTAATAATGTTGTAATTCTCGTATGTAGAATGGCACGAGATGAATTTAACATTGTTTCAAGTAAGTAATATAATATCGCATGATGAATATTTTCTTAAGGGGCAGTTTACCTCAATATTAATCAAAATATCGATTTTTATATATTGTACTAGCGGCCTTCGCCCGCTACGCTGATCGGTTTAGACGGACAGACGGGCATTAAATAGTTTAATAGTTTATTAATTACGGGCAATATATAATTTAATTGTTAGTATTAAACAATTATATATTATTAAAATGCATACCAAACAATGTATGAATATATAAGTATGCAATGGAATACTTTTGTGTGGACCAGTAAATAAATAAGAAAGATTATTTGAACCACAGATTGCACAGAATGTATATTATAGTAGGGGGAACTGGGGCACATTGATACACCCCCTGTACTTCACACAGGGTCATTAAAGGAAGTTTCACAGCAGATCGAAAAGGTGATACCAGTGCACTCAACTACATACAGAAAGTCTTGGAATGATGAAATGGGACGGGTGATTAATTGTTTTTGTAGGTCAAAAATAAATTTGAGTTGTACAATTGAAATGATATTATACAACTGTTCCAGTATTTTCAACTGAAAAGAATACTCTCCCTGGCAAGTAAATCTACTCTTTATCAGTTTTTTATTCGTTATTGTTAGATAAATTATGAAGTGTCGGATTTGAGACTCATTTTATTCAAAATGGCTGCATGGGGCACATTGATACAGTCTATGTCGGGGCACATTGATACAGTCTATGTCGGGGCACATTGATACAACCTAAATCCTTTTGTAGTTCATTTTTTCATTACCTTTTATTATTTTTTTACCATACACTCCTTAATCCAACCATTTGTCGCCAAAAATTTCTAACATTAGTTTTTATTGAAGTGAAACACCTCTAATTTCTTTATATTAGAACATTTTATAGTATTTTTGCAAACAGAAGGCGTACGAACCTTCCCAAAATCTTGTACTAGTAGAATTAACAAAAGAAAAGGATTGCAGCCTGGAAAATCTGAAATATATATCGATTCTTCAGAAAAAAAAGTATTTTCGACATGAAAAATGTTAAGTAAGAGAAAAAAGCTGCAGAACAGCACAGGAAAATTATATTATAAATAGAAATTTTAATATAATTATCCTTTATTTTCTGTTTATAAACCGATTTATAAACAGAAAACCTGGTGATTTTTCCACTTTTCCTAAGGAAGAAGATAATGCTGGGGTTGAAGCGCCAGATATGAAAAGTTACCACAGCCAACAATCAGGCCAGGAACAGCCAGAATATCAGGTCATTATACATTTCATTTTGATTGCTTTAACGTTGCTTACAAATAAATTGTGGGCGATTTGTATTTCTATAAATAAATATAAAATGGTTTGCTAACTATTTTTCTATGAAAAATATGCATTGGTGTTATTTTGTCTCCATTTTCCCAGACGTATCAAAGTGTCCTATGAGGTGTATCAATCTGCCCCGGGGATGGGGCACATTGATAAAAATGACTTTTTTATTTTTTTTAAATTTACATGCAAAAATAATGTATAAAACACCAATTGTACATTTTTATAACACACTACATACGTTTTGCTGACACCGCATGGAAAAATAACTTGAAATTTCTGCTTTCTGGACACCAAAAAAATTCTTAGAAAAAAGCTGTATCAATGTACCCCATTTCCTCCTATATACTTCATAGATACATGTCAACTTTATTATGTTCGAAAAAATGTAATACCGTTAAATTTCTCATTAAAGTTTTTCCCCATTGACCGTAATGTATCGGAACTCTTTTGATTGTCCCTGTAATTGAACTATGCATCCGATTTTCATAAATTTTTAAATGATTCGACAAAATTATCTAATAATTATATATTTTAAGTTTCAAAAGATTCGGTTGGGAAGTTTTTGAGTTGTTATATGCGGACAGAAGGATTGATGGACGGACAGACAGACTAATGGGCAACTCGGAATCCCAGGATTTTTTCCCTTCAGTTCAAAACAAACGCGACGATACTCCGTTTTCGGGATCGGAGGAGATAGCGTCACATGCATACAACATACATACGTTCGGATTTTAGTAGTGTAGATAAAAATTGTCTATTCACTTAACTGATTTTTGCCCATACGACATAGTGCAAGAAAAGCTTGCTTGATCCATTACTAAAAACGTTCTGATACCACCAATATTTTAATTGCAATTTCATACTAGTACATGGCTGAAATGTTCAGACTAAATATTACGACTATTTTAGCTTTTAAAAAGTTGTATTTATCCTATATTTTCAATTTATTGTATGTAAAAAAAGAATCAATTAAGAGGTTAATATTGAATATTTTGACACATCATTTTTACTCATACGGCAATTATATCGTGAGATAGTGTAAATTTTGTTAATACTCCATGCGCAATTTCCCACACAAATGAAAACTATGAATATATTTTTCTTCATGTCAATTAGGGTGGAGCGAAAAAAATTATTTTTTAAAAATCAAAAACGGGTTGGTGCCAAAAGTTGCTTTTATATTAGTACATCAATTGTGTGAAATTTTACCGCTGAAAAAAAATGGCTTGAGTCTGCGCTTTTGCTCCAAAAATCGAAATTTTGGGTAAAATTTGTCATTTTTTGACATTTTTCCAAAAAAATTAAAAAATTCCTACAGAGCTGGTTATTATTTAACAGTGTTACTTAAACCTTTATATTTATCTGCTTAACATATTTAAACTATAAAACAATACCTTTATTCCGTATAGCTGGAGAAAGACAGACAACTTTTGGTAAGAAAACGGCATTACCACTCTATTGGGACATACAATGAATTGTTGTTTTTAATACAGCTCTTCTTTTCAAAACTATCTGGGACATACGTCGTGAAGGTGGCTATATTTCATACACCATCCGTCCCAACTATTCAATCATCTTAGTACAGTTTTTTATTTATGTATTGATTTGTGATTTTTTTTATCAAAATTTGGCATGTTTTCGATGCATCTACCTAAGTTTATCTGTTCTTTGTATCCACAGGCTGCTGTGACTATCTTAATGTATATTTTTACAGATTACACAAAAAAAATGACAAGCAGAGTAATATACGGGAATATTATTAAAGGGATCTATTCGGCCATCTATTTTCTTTATCAAATTTACATCCAGTTGAAGAAAATGATTGGAAGTTCTGTTACAACAACATTTTTTCAGTGAATTATATTTTTTTACGTAATGAATGTATTCAAAGATGATTTCAGGTATTTCAACTATAAGTATGCCATCATTTATTCTGCTTTTGATTTTTTTATATGTTGAGGAGCGAGCTGTTTAATGTGATTTCTGGTGATCGTCCGAGAGAATTGTAATAGGAATTTGTCACGCACGTGCAGAGCAACGGTTGTTGTAAATAAGTTTTTTTAGGTGAGTTCATAATTATGTAAATACGTAGCACCTATTGTTGTCGCTCAGTCCGTCCGTCCGTCTGTCTGTCCGTCTGTCCGTCTGTCCGTCTGTCCGCATATAACAACGCAAAAACTACCAACCGAATCGTTTGAAATTTAAAATACATAATTATAACAAAATTTTGACTAGTCATTTCAAATGTTATGAAAATCGGATGGATAGATCAATTACAGGGACATTCAAAAGGATTCCGTTACATTACGGTCAGTAGGGAAAAAAGTTTTAAATGCATTTTAATCGTTTGAAATTTAAAACATATAATTATTGCGTAATTTTGTCGAGTCATTTCAAATGTTATGAAAATCGGATGTATAGATCAATTACAGGGACAATCAAAAGGATTCCGCTACATTACGGTCAATGGGGAAAAAGTTTCAAATGCATTTTAATGGTGTTACACTCATTCGAACATAATAGAATTGGCATGAATCTATGAAATATATACTAAAATATGCATTCTGTACAATCTGTGATGCAAAAAATTTTTATTATTAAATTACAGGGCCACACAAAAGTATTCCACTATATAATGCTATACGGGGAAACATGGTTTGTTACGTGTTTTAATTATATTCAACTATTTCACATTTTATGATAAGATATACGTTGCTGAGGTGTAATAAAAATTACTTCCTGCATATTTACAGAAATGTAAAGATTTCGACTACTATACTGTATCCGGAGTACGCTCTACTATATCAGCAAGATCTGAATATTTTTAAAACTTCGTTATCGTACGAACGCACCTCATTTGCTACGTTCACGTGCAATTTCCAACTTGTTTTTTTTTTTGCATTAGTTTTATGCCGTTTTCTAAGTGTTTTCGTAGCCAGGTAATTTCCCATTATCTTTTAGATCCCCATCATATAAGTGAACAATATTTGATGGTGAACTGTCCTGGGCATAAACTTATAATGCATAGTACTTTTTGAGAGAATGTACAGACTCTAATCGACTATAAGTACTCATTTAAATTTAGGAGAATTCTATTTGTCGCTGTGAACCATTTTGCGTTGGGTAAACTTAGAATTGAGTATAATAATGGATCATATGCTACTTCAACTCCAGTGAATTTCCTCTGCGTCAATTATTAGAAAAGTCGATGCAAAACATTATAATCTACATGGATTCACTGGATGAATAAGAAAATCTTTGTCTACATACTATTCACTTCCTATTGCAATTTTTTATAAAATAGATAATAATTTTGAAATTTTTTTCTCAAATTAATTAAAAGATACTCGGAACAGACTAGAAATTTCTGTCGGAGATTACAAAGCTAATTCATAAGGAAATCTATTTCTCAGAAGAAATAGGAATTTAAAAAACACCTCGCACAAAAAAAAAAAGCCCATAAAGCGAATAAAATTTTCTGCTTTATATAAGCACAGATTGGCAATCAGAGTCCATAGATTCACTTACAAAAAATATAATTAAAGTTTATACCGCTGGATATTTTATACCAAATGTAATATACATCTAAAGAATAGGTCTAAAAACTTATTAGAAATTACTCGACTACGAAACAACACAGACAACGACATGAAACAAATACTAAGACTTCTTTCGAAATATTGTAGCTTTACTCGCAAATTTTGTTTGTAATCCTCTGTGACGATCGTCATAATATTAAACTGCTAGCTTCGCAAATTATATTCAATGTAATAGGTACAGTAAATGATGACATACTAGAAATTGAATTCAAACAATCAATTTTTAGGCATATCATTATATATATAATGTAATTGATTGAAAAAATGTTGTGGTAACAGAAATTCCAATCATAATGTATTAATTGTATGAAAATTTAATGAAGATAATAGATTGCTGAATAGGTTCAATTAAGAACATACCTAATGCATTACTCAGCTTCCTCTTCTGTTGTACAAGGTATAAAAATATACCTGAAGCAGGTCACACCAGTAGCATCCAATGTCAGTGAAAACAAAGAAGAGGTAAACTACTTTGATACATAGAAAACTTATACCCTTCTTCGGGAAAAAAATAACAATTCTATGCAAAAATAAAGCACTGGGCCTAGATTACTGGGTGGCTGAGACGGATGGGATATGAAACGTAGCCACATCTACGAGTTATATACAGAATAGTTTTGAAAGCAGATAGGTAAGAAATGCATTCAAAACAACATTTCTTTGTATGCTCCAATAGAGAAGTAACGCTGGTTTTTATCAAAAGTTGTCACATTTGCTCCAATTATACAGACTACAGATATTGTTTTATAGTTTAAATATGTTAAGCAGATAAATATAAAGGTTTAAGTAACACTTTTAAATAATAACTAACTCTGTAGGAATTTTTAAATTTTTTTGAAAAAATGTCAAAAAATGACAAATTTTACCCAAAATTTCGATTTTTGGAGCAAAAGTGCTGACTCAAGCAATTTTTTTCAGCAGTAAAATTTCACGCAGTTGATGTACTAGTAAAAAGGCAACTTTTGGCACCTACCCGTTTTTGATTTTTAAAAAATAATTTTTTTCTCTCCACCCTAATGGCCATATTTTCTTCACTTTCATGTTTTAAAAATGCTATTTTTTTTTTTTTTTTTTTTTTTTTTTTTTGCATTTGAGATAGAGATTTAAACCTCTTTGCACATTTTCTTTATTATATATGTAACAAGTCTGTATATGGAATTAGCCTTCAATTTTTGCTATTTTATTAAGTACTAGCTGACCCGCCCGGCGTTGCCCGGGTCCGTATTAACAATATTAAACGGACTTGAAATTTGTATGATTTTATCATTAACTGGTTACATGCAGAAATGCATTGTCTGAAATACGTAGCCACTGACTGTGTGAAAAATCGGTTTTAAAAACAACAACTAATATTAAGCTCTAAAAATACTCAAAATGCGCAATGAAAAACGCGGGAGGGAATATGTAACCAACAATTGCATGATTTTCGTGTTAAAAAGTTGATATTTACCCGTAAAAATCACTGTTATGTCACGTAACTAATTATTATTTTTTCATACAAATCCCAAGTGAAATACTTTGAATTTCAAACTAATTACTAATTAGTATACCACTCTTAAATCCGACTATACCATGAATGAAATCGATACACGATGGTAGCAAAAAGATTGGTATATAGTATTATAATTTCAGAGCTATTTAACAAAAGTAAGTGTTATTTTTAATCAAATCTTGCGTAATGTTCACTCCGTGTATAAATTCCTTACCTTAAACTTTTGTACCGTAACCAGAACCTGTGTGTAACCTAACAGCGACTTAACAGTACCCTACCGTAAATTAAATATAACAGAAATGTAACCTAGCCTTCACTTTATTGTAACATATCCTTATTCTAACCATAACATAAATGCAATTTAACTTTAACTTAACTTTAACCTAAATAATCTAATAGAAAAAAAACATTTTAAAAAATTATTATTTCTTCGTAAAATATGCTTCAGCTGTAATTCGTTTCTTTCAATTCGTTTTATTAATACAAAATTCCTTCCTCGTGCTTTTGTTTGACACATTAAAATTTCAGCGATAAATGGTTTAATATTGCAAACCTGTTTTTCGATTTACTTCGCCTCCACCTATCTTTTTCTCCGTGGTGTACAGCAGCTGTGATTTAAAAAAAAATCCTCATTTAAACTGACAGTTTGCCAGTCTATGAATTTTAAAGGTCTGTCCCAGCTTTTTTAATTATTTATGCGAAAATTTTATGCAACCAATCAACCATAAGAAAATGAAAGGGAAAAAAAGCGAAAAAAGGCGATTTTTATGAGAGTGAGCTTTGGAATTTAATTAATTACTCAGTTAATAAATAGAATTTTGAAATTCTGAGCTTTAGGTGCATCAGGAGAGACATTGGGCTACTCTCAAAAAAATTTTGAGCTTCGTACGTGCTGTAGATTTAGCTAGCCATCGCAGACACACAGACACACAGACACACACACAGACAGACAGAGCGTTTTCTTCTTTTATTAGTATATAGATATGAAGATGCGTTACATTTCATCGTTTTACACTATATGTGAGGCGTTCAGAATTGAAATGTATAGGTTCTGAAATGTTTCTCGGTAACCATATCACTTCTATAGACTTGATCCAGATAGGATCTGAAAAAAAACTAAAGCAGTTCAAGGAAATAATCATCCGAATTTAGACCATGTCCCGAATTAGTTTACTTTTGTGCGGAACGCTTCATATATCAGTAAAAAAATTACATTAAATGTCATATTTGATGCATCTAAAAGTTCATGCGCAGTCTTGTGTGATACACATTGTAAAATCTTTAAAAAATTGGGAATAAATATCAATATTTAAAAAAACTTATAAAAATTTTAAAAATTTTAAATTTTTTAAAACATTTTTTTTAACTTTAATTAAATATGCAGTTTTTTTTTTTTTTTTTTTTTTTTTTCAAAATGTACTTTTAATCGAACATTGAAATGCAGTGAATTAATCAATTGGACTATATTTTTAAAAATTAAAAAAAATGAAAAGATAAACAGTTCTCTTAAGGTAACCTACCTTTAAAATGCAATTTTCGGTCAAAAATGCGATTTTCTATATTTGGTTTAATATTAAACTCTGATATTTTAGCTTTCTAAATCAGTTTGAATTGTGTTTCTATCTTGTTTAGAACTCGAGTTACAGGCATTTTAACATTAGTCATTTAATAGGTAAAATCTGGTTTTTAATTACATTTTGTGCTTTTTCTCAAAATGAGATTTTGCACATTTGCTTTATCGCAAAACATCATAACTCAAAAAATCATGATTGTAACATTATGAAACTTTTCAAAAATACTCTTAAGGAATTTATTTAGGTTTTGTGCCTTTACTATTATGATAGTTAATTATTTTTTCATATTTTAGTTGATACAAGTTATGAATTGTCATATATTTTCTTGATTTTTCTGTGTGTAAAAACTTCAATTTCTATAATTTTTTAAATAACTTAGTTATAGTTATGAAAATGCTTCAGTACCTCAAGAAAGTTTTATTAATCATAATAAAATTTACAGAATAAAAATATCATCATTTAAACTTGAGTTTTGATGTTTTGCAAAAGTGCCATTTTATAGCAATTTTTATGTATGTTTTGAACCTAAAAATCAAAACATTTAATAATATAAATAATTTTTACATGTTATTCATAATTTTCAGCTATATTCTATAATATAATGCACAGAAGTAGGCAATTTTTCAAATATTAAAAAAAAAATCCCTTCTGAAGGTAGGCAGGCACCTTAAGGGGGGCAAACAGGAGCTCAAAAATTCTGGAACATCTTTCTATATCTCAGCAGCCGTTTAAGGTAGCAGTGAAGTTCCAGAAAATAAATCTACTAAAAAAAAATTAAACACATATTTCAGCGATTTGCTCCCTGGGGGAGTTAAAATGGGGATTGAATAATTTAGAACATTTTGCACATCTCAGTAATTGTATCAAGCAGAAACGTGCGGCAGAAAATAAATCTATTAAAAAAATTTAAAAATGTGTTTCAGTGATCTTAAAATTTCCGCCCCCAACAGGGTTAAAGAGGGGGGATCAAAAATTCCAAGCTTTTTTTGGACCCGTCATGTGACATATCATCAAAAAGCTCTCGGACCGCTCTTTCATATTAGGCACTATTCTTCCCAAACCCCAATTCCCCAGCTCCCCCTCTTTCTCGGGGACCAATTTTCAAAATTTTTTGAAATTGTAGCATTTTATCATTACATATAGGATTTTTTAAGGGGCCCTCTGACAAATATTTGCTATAATATTTGAACATTTCAAAGAGAGGAGAAGGATTTATACCGGGAGACGTGATAATTGGAACTCTGGGGCAATTCTTTAAATTTGGGTTACACTTCTCATATTGTATATCATTGGAAAGCTCTCTGACCATTATTTGAAATTATACACCTCCAGCGTCTCTGAGATATTTTGCCATATCTCAGCAGCCTTTTTAGGTAGAAGCGGGAAATTCAAGAAAATTACTAAAAAAATAGTTAAGGTTAAGTATTTCATTCATTTTTGACCTATTTTGTCTATTATGCCGTCAACATTGACTTTGAACAGGATAATGTAAAATTATATGAATAAGATAATAATTATTGATGTTTGATTGGGTATTAAGGTTTTTAAAAAAATCTTTGCTAGATGTAATTTGTTTGATTCAAAATTCCTTTATTGAAACCGACCAACGTAGCGGGCGAAGACTGCTAGTTATTACATACGGACGTTTCAAGAATACTCCGATTCCCTTCTTCAGTGAAATATATATATATATATATGAAATAGGTTTAAAAGAATTTTTCGCCTATAGCCGCGAGAACTGGCTGAATGAATTGATGGAACTGGTGAAAACAGGGTTTTAAATATCCTAAAGGAATGAAGCAACTGATAGAAAATAACTGAAAAAAGGAATCACTGCGCAGAATCCCTCCATAGTGCCGAAAGAAATGGGGTGTTGGTCATATCGTTAACTAAATAAGAAATATGCTTATGAATATTGTAAGCTTCATAAAAATTTAGATCCAAAACTGAGCTACAATTTTGAGTAATTTTACCTTCTTTATTATTGGTTTAGTCAGGGTTGAATTTCCAACCGTGTTTAGCTATTGTATATTTTTCTAATTCCTGCTTCATAACATAATTCTGATGTTCTTTTAGCCCAATTTTTTTTCACTAAAGAAGGAGATTAGAGTATTCTTGAAACGGCCGTATGTAATAATTAGGGGGGGGGGGTTACTTCTAAGTATTTGTGCGTTATAACGTTGTTTAATAATTTTTACTTTATACATTTTGAATTATGTATTTTTAAATTATTTTTCGTTGCTTTTATGGATACACTAATGTTTTCTATTATTTTTTTAAAGGTCCTGTACTTCAGAGACTCAATCAACTCTCTGATAACTTAAGAAGCTTGATGGTAACTGGAAATGATAGCGACTTGACCGTTAGATTAAAAGAAAAAGAATTTAAATTGCATAAAAATATTCTTAGAATTCGGTCACCTGCTTTTACTACTACGGTCATACAGCACATGGAAGAGAATATGCTGGACGTCGTAGACATTTATGACTGCGAAGAGACTGTGTTCAAGATGTTCTTGGAGTATGTTTATACTGGGACAGTGAAAGATCTTTCGGAAAATAATGTTTGTCAATTGTATAAGATAGCAGTAAAGTATGATGTTGCCGAATTAAAAGAAGACTGCTTAAAGTACATAAAAGATACGCTATCTATTAATACGTTTTTTGATGTCATCGAAGTTGCAGAAAAGTATGACGAAAAAGAACTTTTATCACTGACTTCAAATTTTTGCTCTAACAACCTTAAAGATTTAGTTCAAAACACGCATTGGTTACCATTCATGCAAGAAAATACGAATAAAGCATATGAGCTGCTTACTACTGCTCTTAAAAGCTATGTGAAAGCATAAGTAAAGAAAAATTGTGAATTTTGTATTAAAAATGTCTTTTTCTAATCCTTCTGCAAGAGCGTTTTAAAAACCGGAATACAAAAAATTATACAATTAAATATAAAAAGTATATTCGTCATAATTTTATGATATATTAGAAACCGGTCATAACGGATGATAGATACAGTGTGTCCACTCTCAACGGTGGCAAATGGCTAATTTCCGAACCGTTAGTCATAGACATACAGTTCCATTTACAAAAATGCTTTTAAAAAGTAAAGAATTGTTTTTTAAGCGATTTAGGTCAGAAACAAATTTTTATTGAAAAATTACGAAAATTTAATTTTTATCCGGTCCCCAGATACTATAAGTGATAGTCCCAATCTTCTGCGATTAAAACTGACCTGTAATAGCTGTTTAAAGATGAAGCATCTTTTTTACTGAAAAATAGGGGTCAGTCACTAATTTACTGGAAATAAAATTTATCAGTTATAAAATTTATCATTTAACATTGAGAATAAAATGATTTTTAATGTTATTTTAAAATTTATGTTGATGTTAAATATAAGTAAAAAAAAAAACAGAAATTTTGTTACGGCGCAATACTAGTTACAGAAAAAGACCCGGATGATAATGTAAAGTCTATGGGAGCGTTCTTTTCAAATATCTCGCTCACATTTTAATATTTTTACATGATTTTTTTTTTTTTTTTTTTTTTTTTTTTTTTTTTTTTTTTTTGCATAGGATAGCTGAGGATGATATACAACCGGCCTAGTTTCTACTCTTTCGATTTTGCACTTATATATTTTTTATATTATGATAGTTTCAATTTCAGAACCAGTTTAAACCGGTTTTGAAATTTTAAGTATTTTTTTAATCTGAAACTAAAATTGAAAAGTAAAAACTAGGCTGGTTGTGGATCGTCCTCAGCTATCCTGTGCAAAATATCATGTAAAAATACTAAAATTTGAGCGATATATTTGAAAAGAATTTTCCCATAGAATTTACATTATCATCCGGGTCTTTTTCTGTGACTAGTGTTGCGCCTTAAAATAAATTATCAAAAGCAACATTCACAATTCGTTACGAAATTATATATATTTAAAATTCTATTAGATTATTTAACCTAACAGAATTTAGTGTAATCCTATAAAATAAATAGATGGAAAACCTAAAATCGTATTAATACTACATTGTCATTAGACAAAAATAAGTATGCGAATTGAATCTCGATCAGATATTTGGAAGTGAGTTAAAATTTGAATACAAATTTTGAACTAGGAAGAGATACATACGAACGTTTAAAGTAAAATAAAAGCTTATCAACATAACACACATTTTTGTAATAAAATCTTGAAAAGAAACAGCTTCATTTCCTTACAAAATAAAACATGTAAAAATGCAGGTTGTGAATTTCAAAACTCGCCTTATCACTTTTGTTTTCTCAATCAGTCTATACCAATCTGCACTAATGTAACACTATAATCTTCATTTTTATAATGAAAACCAATGGACGCATTTAAAGGTTGTTCGCGATTTCACAAAATTTGATTTTCTCGATAAAGAGAATTTTGAAACTTACGTCTTCAATTATTTTAACCAATCCAGAAGTTAATTAAAATTAACACTACCGTAATCTTTATACGGTGGCAGCACTTTCAGTTAATTCGTTTTAAAAATATTTCTTTACCTCATTTAAAACATTTTTGTAACTGAAACTATATGTCTATTTGCTATATTTGTTTTATTATTGACGAATCACAGTCATGGATACAATATTGATGCTTTATATTAGATAGGTGCTTCAGTAGGCGTGAAAAAAATTGAAAATCATGTTTTATGGCATATGTCAGATAAAAGCAGATAATGCCAACATCATCTCACATTCAAACCCCAATTAATTAGAGATTGTCTAAACCTTGAAAAAAGTTATAGATGTAAAAAGCATAAACTGAGATAATGTAATGATAGGTCCGCATCATTGACTGGCAACAATTTAAATAGCTAGTATAAACGAGCTAATCGTTGTAAAATGTATTTCTTATCCTCGAAAATTAGTATGAATATACATGCAAAATCCTGTTGAGTTTAAAGGTTTGTTTTTTATAAATGGAGATTTTTTTTAATGCTTGATTTAGGGGGGGGGGGGGGGGAATTGAGTTAAAATTTGTTAAAAAAATTTATAACGGAAAATTGAAAATTGAAAACTTACCTTTTTGTTCAGAAATTGAGTTGGGGACTTTTTTCTGAAAAAAGGTCTGATTTGGGAAAATTTTCAGAAATTTTGGGGAAAATGTCTATTGACAATCTGGCAACACTGGACTTTTAAAAATTATAGATTTTTTAAATGAAATTCTTCATAATTCTTAATTAGCTTATTACTTCATTTTTCTCTTTCCCTAATAGCTCATAATAACATAAAACATCGCAATATTACATTGTATTTTAAGCTGATTGTAGGTAGGAAACTCCACAATGCTGCTAAACTGTTCTGCACTGTTCTTAACTTATCAAATATTACATTACGCTTATATAACATCTGAAAACTTATTTGCTATCAAAGATTAACTCATTTTCTCTAACACTTTTTATTTCAGAAAAATGTTCAAATTTAATAAATAAACATATCAAGTCACAATTTCTTCTATAGATAATCAAAAGTTTCTGCATATTAAAGTATATATAAACTAATAAAATTTATGCATGTGTTTATTCGTATGGTGAATGCATTTACAACAAAATGCTTTTGCAGCATTTATACTAAGAAATAATATTAATGAAACTAATTTTTATCAAAATTCAACATTACCATAAGTAATTTTGTATAAATTTGTTTGATGTATATTTGTTTGTTGTATTAAAAAGGTGTTCAAAATTATTAAATAAACATATCAAATCGCAATTCATTCCATAGAAAATCAAAATTCCTGTACATAAAAGTGTAGGGGGAACTGGGGGACATTGATACAGCTTTTTTCCAAAAAATATTTTGGTGTCTAGAAAGCAGAAATTTCAAGTTATTTTTTATGGGATGTTAGCAAAACCTGTGTAGTGTATTATAAAAATATACAATCGTTGTTTTATATATTCTTTTTGCATGTAATTTAAAAAAAATAAAAAAAGTAATTTGTATCAATGTGCCCCATCCCCGGGGCAGATTGATACACTTTGACACGTCTGGGAAAAATGGAGACAAAATAACACCAATGCATATTTTTCATAGAAAAATAGTTAGCAAACCATTTTATATATATTTATAGACATTAAAATCGCACACAATTTATTTGTAAGCCATATTAAAGCAATCAAAATAAAAAAATAATGAATGTATAATGACCTGATGTTCTGGCTGTTCCTTGTCTGTTTGTTAGCTGTGGTAACTTTGTCATATCTGGCACTTTAACCCCAGAATTATCTTCTTTCTTAAGGAAGGTGAATGAATTACTAGGTTTTCTGTTTATAAATCGGTTTACAAACAGAAAATAAAGGATACTTATATTAAAAATTATGTTTTTAATATAATTATCCTGTACTGTTCTGCAGCTTGTTTCTCTTACTTAACATTTCTCATGTCGATAATACTTTTTTCTCTGGACAATCGATATAAATTTGAGATTTGCCAGGCTGTCGTCCATTTCTTTTGTTAATTCTGCTAGCACTAGATATTGTGTAAGTTTGTAGGTCTTCTGTTTGAAAAAATTCTATAAAATGTTCTAATAAAAAGAAATTAGAGCTATTTCACTTAACTAATCACTTTAATAAAAAGTAATAGTAGAAATTTTCGACGAAAAATGGTTGGATTGAGGAGTGCATTGTAAAAAAAATAATAAAAGGTAATGAAAAAATGAACTAGAAAAGGATTTAGGTTGTATCAATGTGCCCCAACAAAGACTGTATCAATGTGCCCCATACAGTCATTTTGAATAAAATGAGTCGCAAATCCAACACTTCATAATTTATCTAATAATAAAGAATGAGGAACTGCTAAAGAGTAGCTTTACTTGTCAGGGAGGTTATTCTTTACGGTTGAAAATACTGGAACAGTTGTATAATACCATTTCAATTGTACAACTCAAATTTACTTTTGACCTACAAAAACAATTAATCACTCATCCCATTTCATCACACTATTGAATCATTCCAAAACTTTCTGTATGTAGTTAATTTCACTAGTATCACCTTTTGGAGCTGTTGTGAAACTTCCTGTAATGACCCTATGTGCTGTACAGGGGGTGTATCAATGTGCCCCAGTTCCCCCTATTTATGCCAATAAAATTTATATGTGTGTTTATTCGTATAATGAATGTATTCGCAACAAACTAGCTTGCCAGTATACATGCTAAAATATAATATTAATGAGACTAACTTTTATCAAAATTCAACATCATTACCATAAGTCATTTTGTATAAATTTGTTTGATGCTTTCACAAATGCAAATTGGAATTAGATGGCCGCACGCGATTCATTTATTTCAATTCATTGCTAAAGTTATTGATTGATTTCTCAACATCAAAGGATTTTGAAATTTCTTTCTGTTGCGATTTCCAATCCATATCCGAGAGGATATTGTACTATTCATTGAACATTTACTGGAATTATTGATTTTGAACAAGCAAATCTAATTTTATAAGAGAAAAAGAGTTTAGAAATTCATAAATGTATTATTCATCAGTGTTTATAATTTATGAAGATACTAAACACAGGCTGATAAAATTTTTGGTTTCTAGAGATTTACGGTAAATATAAATGCCATATAGTCCCATCCACTCTGATACATAAAATATGCGGAGTATTCTATTTGAAAGTGCTGTGTATACATCTTTATTTTTTGAAGTTGCAGCAAGACAGAATAGCATTAAATTGTTTATCGTACAAATAGTAACTAATTTTATGCAATTTATGCTTCTATATTGTCTAAAAGTCTATAGCAATTTTAAAAAAATATTTTTTTCTTTTTTTTTTTACATTTTATCGTTAAAAACATTAATGTTTTGTATTAGATTACAAATATTACTAATACTACATTATATTACTATGTAGTATATGAAACTATATTTACAATCAAACAAATAATTTTTAGATTATTTGTTTCAGTGGAATAGTACTGCAATAAACAAATAAATAAAATTTAATAAAATCATTTCTTTTATAAATTATCAAAATTCTTCTTGATAAAAGTGCACGCATGAAAATAAAAATGTATTTATATGTATATATTATGGATGTATTCATCACAAAAGCTTCCAACCCAAATATTAAAATAAACCTTCCATGATACTTTTTTGTATGTTATTATCAAGATTAGACACGATTACCATAAGTCAAAAGGAATTTGATGCATTTACATATTCAAAGCATAGTCATGTTTTTGCACGCGATCCATTTATTTTACATTATTATTCAATTTAAAACTATGGAATGATTCCATTAAATGAAAGAAATTTAAAACTACCATATTTTTATCCAATATCCCGTTTTATTATTTATAAAATACTTATGAAAGTTTAAATTTTGGATATAAAACTGTAATTCTAAATTAGTAAGGTGCTCCGGATATTCATTTTGCTGAATCAAAGAAATTTGAAACTTTCATATCCGCATCCGAGAGCTAGTTTTAGTATTCATGAACTTTTTATTTGTAAAATATTTATATAAATTTATTTTTTAAATCCTGATCACAGTATAGTAAATTGGAAATACATTTTTCGTGAACATCTGAATTTTTCCTTTTAGATGCTATAAACAAAAAAAAGTGCCCAGTAAAACTGACGACATTGAACTCACAGGCTAGGCACACTAAGTTACATGTATGTCTATTGTTCATAAAATAGAATTCACTCTTTTCGATCAAAACCGTAAATAATCAGGGAAGCGGTTTTATTAGACTATATAGATTTACCAAATTTGGAGAAAATTGGATAATTCTAGATTAAAAACTCATTATCTAAATTAAGGAGAACATTAGCCTCCGCTGTCCCTTTATGCTAACTAATAAACCCCCAAAACACATCAAGGAACACCTTACCGAAATTAACCTATTTACAAAATTTCAAGCCAATCAGACTTTTCTATCAAAAGTTATCGCATTACGTACAGACATACGTACTTATATACGTATATACACACATACAGAACCTGCAGGTACATAAGATCTCAAGATTTGATAACCTGTGAGCTAAAAAACTGATTTAAACTATTGTCATTCGAGAGCAGTAGATGTATGTATACGAGCCCATTAACAAATGTTAATATGTATGTTATTTTTTAAAGTGTGAAATAAAAAAATTGTTGGCAGCAAGGAAGAACGTCGCTATTTTTTATTTGCGCATGTTAAAACATTCAATGCGTAGATTTGTTTCAATAATATCTTAAGATTTTTAAAAATAATTAGCAATTTATAGTTTTAATGTTATCAGATTTTTTTTTTCTTTTTTCCAAATAATGAAGCATTCAATGGTGTATCTTCTATAATGTCTGAAAATGGCTGACAATTAGAATGCAACTAATGGGTTTTCAGTATCAGTAGAGTATTAATTATTTTATTTTATAATTACTAGTGCATTTTTATACAAATATTTGAAAATATTAAATACGTAATAATAGCCTAATAACAGCTTATCACAAAGGTAATCAAATTATGACTTATACAACAATAAACTGCAGAATTTTTGTATCATCTTTAATGTATAGCAATCAAAGAGCAACTATTTCTTGTTTTTTAACATATTTTATTAAAAAATAAAAAATGAAATATTATTTAAATAATAATAAATAAAATATTATAAAATGTAATACATAAAAAGGTAATAAAAGTTCCTATGTATGAAAGCGCACTTATATATGTTACAGGCCAAACCCGATTTTAGGCCAAACTAGATTGGCCTAGTCCAAACTAGTCTATCCTAACGCCCATCGGATAAACTAGTTTTTCCTAGGCCAAACTAGTCTATCCTAACGCCCATCGGATAAACTAGTTTTTCCTAGGCCAAACTAGTCTATCCGAACGCCCATCGGATAAACTAGTTTTTCCTAGGCCAAACTAGTCTATCCGAACGCCCATCGGATAAACTAGATTTTCCTAGGCCAAACTAGTTTGGCCGAACGGTCATTAGGATGAACTAGTTTACCCTGCTATTCATTGGTTTGAATTAGTTTATCCTAGGCCGAACTAGATTGTCCTAGGCCAATACAATTTGGCGTGATTTTTTTTTTAATCTAAAGACCGCCACGGCGCCAACTTTCTAGTTTTGATCTAATTTAGCCTAGGCCAATACAGTGTGACGCGATTTTAGCCCACAGACTATCAAAGTATGAGAGCTAATGTTCTCGCAGATTCTGTGTGTATGTATGTAACCATGTACGTATGTATGTACGTATGTACGTAATGCGATAACTCCTGATAGAAATATCCAATTTGCTTCAAAATTTGGACATAGATTTATCCTGATAACGAACTTTTCTGATTAGTTTCAGGGGTTCATTGGATAAGAATAAGGAAAGGGGAACAAAAAGCTAAACCGCACCCCCCCCCCCTCCACTCCTTAATTTCGTTAAGTCAGTTTTCATGCAAAAGTATCAGATTTTATTAAAAATTTAGGTACAATATCAGTTTGATAAGGTACATCCATGATTAGTTGTGGGTGTTCATTGTTTACATATAAAGAAAGGAGGAATGGGGTGTAACACTCTTAATTTATGTAAATAGATTTTTCAGGGATAATTTACTGATTTGTTTCAAATTTTGGATGTAGGTTTCTTCTGATAAGGCGTTTACCTGATTAATTTTGGGGGTTCTGAGTTTAAATATAAAGATAGAGCGGATTATTTTTTCAATCGGATAGAAACTTTTGGTTTTATGAAAAGATTTTTAATTCATGACAGATATTGGTTTTCACACACATCACTTCACGCGAAATTGTTCGTATTAAAAAAGTAAACATCCGAATCCTTTTAAAAATAAGAAAAAGATTAAATAAAGCATGACACTTGAAATTTAGGATACGGCGGGGAGGTAGAGTAAGGGGACGCTAGATTTTTTTTAAAAAGCTCAGCGTTTTTTTTAAGTTTTAGCTGCTAATTAAATATTACCAATTTTGTGAAACTTTTTGAAACATAATATAACATGATGTTAAATATTTAAGAAAAAAGATGCCGCGTCAAATACCACTATTTTCTCTTAGTAATTTTTGTAAAAGTGTTAAATTCTTGTTGGAATTGTTGAAACTTTGTGATAGTTTATAACATGTGATAAAAAATTGTATAAAAAGTCCCATTACGAAAGGGAAAGAGGGGGGGGGGGGCAAACAAAATCAGGAAATATAATGGAAATTCTAGGTTGATCTATTTGAAACTTTCAGATAGTTTATGACATATGATATAAATTTATAAATATATATTTCGCATTTAATGCCACTATCGAAGAATAGTGATTTTTTCAAAAATCTCAAATTCTTGTTTTGAAGCACCGCGACATCCAGTAACATATCTACTGATAGATTCTTTAAAGGAGTTTTCTTAAGATACAGTTTTGTTAGTAATAAGGTACGCTCCCTGGTGATGGAATGTGGAACTAATGCGAGCACCCTGGTGTTGGAATTTGGAACAAATACAACGCGATTTAGGTACTTACGAATGTTGAATAGAAAAGAAAGAAACATGATGATAAATACTTAAGAAAAAGGATTCCGCATCGAAATACCACTATTTTCTAATAGCAATTTTTGTAAAAAATGTTAAATTCTTGCCGGAACTTTTTGAAAAATCCGTAACAACGTCTTTCAAATTCTAATTCAAGCTCAAATTTGATGAAAATCTGTGTATTAGTACTATTTCAGATAGTTGAATTATCGCAGAAGTCATAAAAAAACTGGATAGAAGCGCTACTTATTGAGCCATTTACTCTAAAAACAAAAGAATATTAATTTATATCAGGGACTAACTGAATTTGAAGTTTGATGAAAATCCGTGCATTTCTTCTTGAGATATTGCTATAATCATGAATAATGCCGCATAGCAGCGCCACCTGTTGCACGATTTACTCCAAAAACTAAAAAGTACTTTTGTACTTTTTTATATCAAGGACTAACAGAATCTGGAATTTCATGAAAATCCATGCATTAGATCCTGAGATAGAGCTATTGCAATAATCACGAATAATACCGTATAGCGGCGCTACCTTTCAAGAGATTTACTCCAAAACTACAGAATACTAATTTATATCAGGGACTTACTTAATCTAAAGTTTGATGAAAATTCGTGCATTAATTCTTGCAACAAAACTATTTCAGGAATCGGGAAAATTGAGCACAACAGCGTCACCTACTGAGCAATTAACACGAATACGTAAAAAGATTTAATTCATATCACGGATTTACTGATTCGGAAGTTTATGAAAATCCGTAAATTAGTTATTGAAATAGTGTTAATGCAAATCAGTAAAAACGCACCTTAGAAGCGCCATATGTTGAACTATTTAAATGAAAAAGTAATCAGTATCGATTTATATCAGGGACTATCTGAATATAAATTTTTATTAAATTCCGTCTATTAGTTCTTGAGATACAGCTATTGTGAAAATTGTGAAAAATGCAGCATATCATAGCCATGTTGAGTGATTTACTTCAAAATATAAATAACACCAACTCATGTCATGGACGAACTGTATCTAAAGTTCGATGGAAATTTGATTGTATTAGCTATTAAGATAAAGCTCATGTGTAAATCGTAAAAATGCCAAACAGTACTCCACATGATGAACGATTTACACCAAAAACTAATCAGCATCAATTTAGATCAGGGACTGCCTGAATATAATTTTTTATTAAATTCCGTGCATTAGTTCTTCAGCCGCGTCCCTACAGACTGCGGCAGCGTATAGCAGGTGTGCTGCACGCGTACTGCCGAATGCGCTCTTCCTTTTGGAATGAACTTCGAAGCGAACAAAATTTTAATCTTAGCAAGCATGCTGAGCACGCACCACCGAATGTAACCCTCTTTTTCGAAAGAACCTCGAAGCGAACGAAATTCGAGCCATATCCCCGCTGCCCACGCCAGTCCGATAGTGGGCGAAGCCAGCAAGTTTTAACTAAGCCACGTTATATTTGTTCCTCATTCCAACACCTGGGAGCGTACTCTATTATTAACAAAACTGTATTTGAATGAAACTCCGTTAAAGAACCTATTAGTAGATGTGTTACTTGAGGTCGCGGTGCTTTAAAACATAGAATTTTCGTTATATTTCCTGATTTTGTTCGCAACCACATCCTCTTTCACGCCGAAATGTAACTCTTTTTTTTATATAAAATTATATCATATGCGATAAACTATCACAAAGTTTCAAAAAGTTCCAGCAAAAATATAACATTTTTACAAAAATTACTATTTGAAAATAGTGGTATTTCGATGCAAAATCCTTTTTCTTAAATATTTATCATCATGTTTTTTTCACTTCACAGTTCGTTCGCCTCAACATACGTCCGTTTCAAGATTTTATATAAAAGAAGGGGCGAAGCCGGCTGGCTTGAACTAAACCGCGTCCAAATTCCAACACCAGAGTGCTCGCGTTATATTAGTTACACATTAGTCCGTTATATTAGTACGCACATAAGTATGTACATACGTAAATACATGGTTACATACACACACACAAAATCTGCGAGCACATTATCTCTTAGTCTTTGATAGTCTGTGAGCTAAAATCGCGTCGAATTGCATCGGCCTAGGCTAAATTAGATCAAAACAAGAAAGTTGGCGCCGTGGCGGTCTTTAAATTCAATAAAATCATGCCAAATTGAATTGACCTAGGACAATCTAGATCGGCCTAGGATAAACTAATTCAAACCAATGAATAGCAGGCTAAACTAGTTCATCCTAATGACCGTTCGGCCAAACTAGTTTGGCCTAGGAAAATCTAGTTTATCCGATGAGCGTTCGGATAGACTAGTTTGGCCTAGGAAAAACTAGTTTATCCGATGGGCGTTCGGATAGACTAGTTTGGCCTAGGAAAAACTAGTTTATCCGATGGGCGTTAGGATAGACTAGTTTGGACTAGGCCAATCTAGTTTGGCCTAAAATCGGGTTTGGCCTGTAACATATACATAAAAACGTGCAAAATTACATTTATAACTCATTAATATAAAATAATAAATGAACTCATCGTAAAAACATACATAGCTTAAATACTAAAATTGAATTTTTATGGCATTTTGTAATAACTCAATAAGTCGGAAGCTTTTTACATAAAAACAACATTACTGTTTCAAACATTATGGAATAAGAAATTAGAGTTGTGTGTTTCAAATGATATCCATTTATTTAACATCTTTTTTCAATTTTAAATTATTCATTGATTTCACTGTAACAAAATAATTTAAAATCTTCATATCCGTATACAAGGGTCTGCTTTACTTCATTTAAAATAATTACTGAAGTTATAAATTACGAACATACAAAAGTAATTTATATCTTGGAAGAGTGTTTATCAATTCGCTAATAAAATATTGATAAATACTTGATATTTTATATTATTTCATAAGATATTTTTCTTGATATTTTATATTATTTCATAAGATATTTTTCTTGATATTTTATATTATGCTTTTATATTATCCAAAGGTATATCTATAATGAGTGAGTAGTTTTTTTTTCTCTTTTAAAGTGTAAGAGTATTTGAAAGATATGAATATATAATTGAAATTTTCTGTAAAATATTTCATTTCTGTGTGATCAAAATTCTTGCATGTAAAAGTGCATGCATGCAAATGCAAATACAGTTTAATACGTAAGGGTAATCGATATAATCATCGGAAGAACTTTAAGTAGCCTTAATGGTAAAACTTATTATGCATCACACTTTATGGTGTCCTATTACCAAGTTTCGACATCATTATCATAAGTTGGATGTTTGTTGTTCAAACATTTTTTGATACATTTACGAATGCGAAGTGGAGTTGGATATTTGCACGAGATTCATTTATTTCACATAATTCTTCAATTTAAAGTCACTGATTAATTTCACTACCGGAAAGAAATTTGAAATTCCTATATCAGACTGCGAGATCCCGCTTTACGAATCATAAATATTTATTGAAGTTTTGAACTTTGGACATACAAATGTAATTCAGAATGCGTAATGAAGTTTGGCACTACATAAGAAAATTATAGATTAATATATAAAACTCACAAACACTCACAAACTTATGTGAACAGGATACCATTTTTAAAAGTGCGATATGAAAATTTTACAAGGATATAATCAGAAGACTATAATATAATGAGTTATTTCTATTATGAAATACTAATATTTTGAATGGAAAATTATGTTTCTACACTGTAGAAAATTTAAAAAAAAATACTAAAAATTTTTTAGGAACTTTGATTTCTAGAACTTTTTATGTAATGGCAAAAACAAAACTGCATATAACAGATATATGTTTGCACTGTAAATAAAAAAATCTTTAAGATTCTAAAAAAATTGTAGAAAACTTGCAATGACTAGAACTGTTTATGAAATTCCATCACGAGTTGCAGAAAAGATTTTAATAAAATTACTGTAATTTTAATAGATTTTATTGTAAAGCTGCAAATTTTTCTGTAGCTTTACAAATTTATTATTCTTGTAGATTTACAACTTTTTTGTACAGTATACAGATAAAACTTTAGTAGGTATACAGATTTTTGTAACTTTTCATCTGTAGTATGGCAATTTTTTTTTCCAGTATATAGTATCTTATTGTGCATTTCAAGCAAAAAGTAACAACAGTAAAGTCGCGATTATCTGCAGAATCGAGTGGTGCAGCTATCGCGGATAATCCACATATTTATGAAAAAATGGAACTAATCAACATAAATATACACTTGAAAAATTTGCATGCACCATAGGTAACATAAACTTCCTTATTAATTAACACTCTTATTATTGATTCCAGTTTGTATATTTTCTTCTTTCAGAAAATCTTCAAAAGTTTCTTTTATTCCTTTTTTTTTCTATCTTTCCTTTTTTCTCCTTTTTTGTATTGAAATACTTCTTCTTTATTTGAAATTGAAATCTTTAGAACTACTTTATCACAAAGTGACGCGTCATCTTCTTTCTCTAAATACTGTATATAGCCTTCAAAGTAACCTAATGCAACATTGTGGCTCACTTTCTTTTGTTTCTTGCTATCTTCATCAATTACATGCTCGAAACCTGTATCTTATCCTCATTAAATCAACTTTAATTCATCCTGAATTGTTGGTACAACTCTTTTTCTTTTTTGTGACATTTTTCAAAAATTCAAATTCAGACTCGCGAATAATCTACAAAGCGGATAATCTGCTTGCGGATAATTGGGACTTTATTGTATCTATTTTTAATTTTCTTCCCTGTAAAATAGATTAAAAAAATTAATGCAATTAATGAAACATGTTTCTATAGATATTTGAATACTTAACATGATTAAAATCATCTTACGATTTTTATCTTTTCAGCATTAACTATCATTATTACTGATTTCAATTAATCCAATATTAACTATTTTATTTTACAGATATTAATGCATCTGACAATCTAATGCAGCCAAAATATCTTATACTTGATATGCTACATTATGTTTATATATTGATTACAAGTTTATTCACGATGAAACAATAATTCTTTTGTCTTTTTTTTTCATCAAACTTGTGCAAAAAGTAAACTATTTTATCATATACTTGATTTAAAGGTAAATAAAATATTTGTAAGTAAACATGAAAGAAAATAAACAAAATCTATATTTATATGTATATGATTTATCATGGAGTTCCTACTTAGCATAAATACCAAGATATAATGTGCAAGAGATTTGTAACTCTCCGCTATCAAAATTCAACATCATTATCATAAGCCGGAAGCTTTTTGTATAGAACTGATTCATTCACAAAAGAAAAATGTAGTTCAATATTTGGACTCGATGCATTTATTTCGTATCTTTCATTGTAAAATTTCAACCGATTTCACAACATTAAAGAAACATTTAAATTTCATACATCTGTATTCGAGAATTTAATTTTATTCCAAACCCGAAAGTCTATTTTGCTTTTCATAAAATAGTTACTTGTATTATAAATTTTTAACATGGAAATGTACTATGTATTGAGAGCAAGCAGGGTTTAGAAATTCAGAAATAAGTTATTTATCAACAACTGAAATATTCTTTGAAATTTAGACTCACGGATAATTCGTTTGCAGATAATTGGGAATTTATTGTATCTACTATTTTTAATTTTCTTCCCTGTAAAATAGATTTAAAAAAAAACTAATGCAATTAATGAAACATGTTTCTATAGATGTACGAATATTCATCATGATTAAAATCAAATAACGGTTTTTATCTTTTCGGTCTTAACTATCATATTACTAATTTCAAATAATTCAATATTAATTATTTTATTTTACAGGTACCAATGCGTCCAACAATCTTATGCAATATATTCACAATAAAACAATAATTCTTTTCACTTTTTTTTAACAAACATGAAACGAACAAATAAATAAACAATTATATCATATATTATAATTAAAGGTAGCTAAAATATTTATGCGTAAACGTGAAAAAAAAGTAAAGAATAAATATATTTATATGAAAATGATTTATCATGGAGTCCCTACTTAGCACAAATACCAAGCTATAATATACAAGAGATTTTATAACTCTCCATCATCAAAATTCAACATCATTATCATAATCCGGAAGCTTTTTGTATAGAATTGATTCATTCACAAAAGAAAAATGCAAAATTTGTCAAATGTTAAAAATTGGTAAAATGTGTGATCCGATGAATCTAATATTGAGGTAATTAATTTAACTCTTTTTTTTATAATGAAAAATAACCATCATTCGATCAGAGTCGGTTTTTAAAATAAAAATGTGAATTTTTTAAGATAAATCTCTTTTATTTCATTTCCATGTATTTGAAACAGTCGACTTGAACTTTTTGAGGCGATTTATCAACAAACAGTATTATCCAGACTGCGTGGAGTCAGCTATAATCGAGGCTGTAATACACAAAGACGGCAGTATTATGATCAGGGGCTGCATTGCTGCTGATGGCGTTGGAGAAATGTTCATTTGCGAAGGTCCCATGAACAATCAGAGATATATATAAATATGCTGAAAATTTAACTAATAACGTCATTAACTTTTTTACACCAGTTTACGTGACATGGAGTTTCAACAAGATAGTGTTCCTTGTCATAAATATGCCACTACAAAGCACTGGTTTAAAGACAGTACATTGTGTTGCTGGACTGGCCAGCGCAGTCCCCTGACTTAAACCCAATCGAGCAACTTTGGAGCGTATAAAAACGTAAAATCAAGAAACACACCATAACATCAAAAGCGTCTCTAAAAAATTATGTTATTCAAGAGTGGGATGCCATAAGTGCAGAAAAATATGCAAGCCATTTAAGCGCATGCCATAAAGATTTGCTGCTCTTATTAACATCAAGGGTGGACCAACTAAATATTGTTATTTTTTGTAATTTTATACTAATATAACCATTTATAAAATAAAAATACTTTTATTTTTTACCTTAAAAGCAAAATTATATTAAAAGGGAAAGTGCCTAATAGTTTTGGCCAAGGCTGTATTATAATATATATTTAATTTAAAAGTAGTTAAAATACTTATACGTTAACATGAAAGAAAGTAAATAAAATCTATATTTATACACAAATGATTTATCATGGAGCTCCTACTAAGCATAAGTACCAAGATATGCAAGAGATTCGTAATTCTCCATCATCAAAATTCAACATCATTACCATAAGCCGGAAGCTTTTTGTATAGAACCGATTCATTCACAAAAGAAAATTGTAGTTCGATATTTGGACACGATGCATTTATTTCGTATCTTTCTTTCATTGTAAAATATTTCAATGCATCAAAAAAATTTTATTCATGTCTGTATTTGGGAAGTTAATTTTATTTCAAATTCGAAAGATTACTTTGCTGTTCCTAAAATAGTCACTTGTGTTATAAATTTTTAACATGGAAATGTACTTTGTATTGAGAGTAGAGTTTAGAAATTCAGAAATAAATTACTTATCAATAACTGAAATATTATTTGAAATTTAGACTCACGGATAATTTACTTGCGTATAATTAGGATTTTAATGTATCTATTTTTAATTTTCTTCCCCGTAAAATAGATTTAAAAAATTAATGCCATTAATGAAAAATGTTTCTATAGGTTTATAAATACATAATTAAAATCAACTAACCATTTTTATCTTTTCAGCATTACTATTATTATTACTATTAATTCAAAATTAACTATTTTATTTTACAGATATCAATACATCTAACAACCTAATGCAGCAAAATACCTTATACTTGATATGCTACATTATGTTTATGTATTAATTGCAAGTTTATTCACAATGAAACAGTAATTCTTTTCTCTATTTTTTTAACAAACATGTAACTAAAAAATAAATAAACTATTATATCATATACTATATACAATTAATTCGGCTCATCAGTGTATAATAGATTTACAAATTTAATCAAAAATTATGTACTACTTACAACATAAATTAGAATTAATTTCCTGCAGTTTCGAACAATACAACTTGTTCATTATCAAGGAGCATTAAGAGACAAAACTAACATGTCATAAAGTTTACATGATACAGTACTGAAAGCACAATCCCGCTGTACTGTATTATGTAAACTTTATAACGTGTTAGTTTTGTCTCTTAATGTTCCCTGATGATGAACAAGTTGTATTGTTCGAAATTATAGGAAATAAATTCTACTTTATATTGTAAATAGTACATAATTTTTAATTAAATTTGTAACATCTATTACACACAGATGAGCCGAATTTATTGCATGTTGTATTATCAAACAGTGTAATTGGTCCTTTTATAATATTATATCATATATTTTATTTAAAGGTAGCTAAAATATTTTTACGTAAACATGAAAGAAAATAAATAAAATCTATACTTATATATATATGATTTATCATGGAGTTCCTACTTAGCATAAATACCAAGATATAATATTCAAGAGATTTGTAACTCTCTATCGTCAAAATTCAGCATCATTATTATAAGCCGTAAGCTTTTTGTATAGAACTGATTCATTCATAAAAGAAAAATGTAACTCAATATTTGGACTCGATGCATTTATTTCGTATCTTTCTTTCATTGTAAAATTTCAACTTATTTCCATATATCAAAGAATATTTTAAATTATACATCTATAATCGAGAAGTTAATTTTATTTCAAATCCTAAAGTTAAATTCGCTGTTCCTAAAATTGTTATTTATGATATAAATTTTTAACATGTAAATGTACTTTGTATTGAAAATAGAGTTTGGAAATTCAGAATTCGATTTTTGTTCATATGATTTTCCGCCGTTTTTTAAAGCCCGTATCAGCTTTACTATTTCAGGTAAGAAATTAGGAAAATAACCTGATTAATTAAAATATTTTCTTCTCTACTACGATGTGATTTGTTTCTAAAAATTACAAACTCTAGCCCCTAACTCTGAGATTGTTTTACGTATTTCTAAACTACATTAACCATAACGATCTAGATAGCTAAATGCCGAAAATGGGAGTAAATGAAAATAAAATGTAGATGTCGCTGCTGTTTTTGCATCTCCCTCTTGTGAAACGAAGTGAAATCCCTTCTGTGTACAAGTAAACCACTTGAGTGTGTGATAGTAATTTAAGCTTCGCAATGAAGATAAAGTGAAATTATGATCTAATGTAATTAAATGAAAGAGAGATCCTCATAATATTTGGAAATATGGCGACAAAAGTCTTAAAAAAAATCTTATCAAATTTATTTTAAAGCTGAATGATTTGAATAAATACTAATCGAAATACAATCACCCGGTCTTGGAAAGAATCCAAAAGGATTATGAAAGTACATTTCTAGGTCTATTTTGTTACTATTAAAAGTTGTAATCAAGGGACTGAGATACGCCAGCCTATTCAACTATTAGCGAATAAAAAAATAATGTATTAACTGTAGTAATTCAGTAATTTATTGATGAGGAATGGCATTTAACAAAGTTTTACCGAAGACAAATTAAAACTATGTCAAAGAGAAACCAAATTAAATTATGTTTGTTTACAAATGTTTTAAAAATGCCAGTAAACATAGCTGCCAACTTTTACGCATTTTTCTACCACTAAAGTTGTACGGAGAATTTCCATTTGTTTAATTATAAGATTTCGACGATTAACCCTTAAATGCATACTGTATCATTTTCGATACCATAAGTTTAATGTTCCCAATTTATTGGGGGTTTTATTCACATATTCCGTATTTTCACCAGAAATTTAAAAAAGCAATTTTCACTTTACGTAATAACAGACCATTCGTAATTAAATAATGAAAAATTAACTATTTAGATTTTTCTGGTATGAATTCTGATTCTTTGAACTGCGCAGTTTTTGGAACGCGTTCTATCCTATGCATTTAAGGATTAAATTGGACAATATTTACAATAAATTTTTTGTGGTGGGAAAAATGCGCAAAAGTTGGCAGCTATGCTAAATTTAATGGCTGGACTTATAAGATTTTAGTTAGATGAAAGTTATTTCATAAAATTAATAAACACAAAACAAGAAATTTCGTAAAATTAATAAACACAAAAACTTTAAATCCTGTTATATTTGCATTTTTACGTTTAAAAAAGTTTCTTTATTACCATTTATCTGCATTCTGGATGTCAAACTTTCTTCCCATTTGTAGCAATCAACAAAAGAAAGACATTAAACAACAAATTGTGTCGTTGTGTGAACTAAGTGTACATATGATCTGGAAATATGCTTTTTTTTTTCCGGTAATGAAATATAAGAGATTTTCTATTTATATGCTGCGGTCTAGAGATAAACCACTTTTGCCGAATAATAATCAATATTTATTAATTATGAATTTTAGGAAAACTGTACAGTAATTTTTATAGTCATTTAAATAAGATTAAAGTAGCAAATAAAGCATTTGTGCAAAAATATGTAAAGATAGAAAACTAACATTTAGAAATGCACATTGATTTTGAACTTTGCACAAAGGTTGCTACCTTTCCATGCATTATTTATGAATTTCTAAACGTCGGTTTTCTATCTTTATACATTGAAATAAGAACTCAAAGACTACAATGAAACAAACGGCAGATTCCTATTTGAATTTAGTCAAATATTATTGATGTTCAAATTTAATGTCAATTATTTTCAAACTCAATTTACTCCAAATCGAATTTTTGTCACTTGTAGCCCTTGGATTCTGATCTCGTCATTTAAAACTGAATATTAAAATTTACCTACAGTAAAACCCGATAATTCGGATTAATTCGGACCAGACCCAATCCAGATTATCGAAAATCCGGATTATTCGGAGAATTAGAAAAAAAACTGAAGTAAAATAAAAAATGCTTACAGAAAATCACCTTTATGTTAAACTTACTGGATATTTACAGACAGTAAAAATGTTTACCTTGTAATAAAAAAGTTTGTAATTTTCTCCTGTGCCAGTTTTCCATCTTTTTTTTTTTTTTTTTTTTTTTTTTTTTTGCGAGCCGTACGGTCATACTTTCGTTTGAGCATGTACTATAGGCTAACAAAGGTCGAAATACGATCCTTATCAGACAATGGGTCTTATAGAGACCATTTCACCTTGCTTTCTTCCAATGCTTTAAATAAAAATTTAATGTTCAATGATTTTTTATGACAATCCTAAGAAGTTTAAATAGAAATTTAGGAAAATCGGGACTGCCAAACTTAGTGATGCATTGTTGTCTCTTAGAAAGATAAAATCAAAGAGTTTAAATAAGAAAGCTTATTCTTCCGAAAATATTTCAGAAAAAGTTTTTATATTCAGAATACGACGTTGAAACAAGTTGATGTTATGTAAATTAGCCAATCGCTTCTCAAACTCGAAAAAAAAATTGCCAAACTGATCCGGATTAACGGGGTCCGAATAAACGAGGTTCTACTGTACATGTATATTTTAAATCGCATAAAAATAAACTATTCTGCAAACAAATGTTGTAATTAGTAAAAAAATCTGTAATGAGTGTGTAATTACATTCAAATTAGATTTTAATGTAACCAAAATGATGTTTTGAAACTAATTTCACTCACTCAAATTAATAACTACTCTTTACAAACAAATTCATTTGAAAAATAATGAAAAAAGTAGTTAATGCTAGTAATTAAGTAATAAATGGTCGTTAAAAAATTTTCTTACTAATTGTATTAAATTATGTAGGAAAAGAAATTGGACACTACATTTTTACAGATAAATTTATTGCGTCAATTTTTCTTTAAAGTAAATGTTGTGCTTATAATTTTTTAATTGCACTGTAAAAAAAATACAAATGTTTATTAAGTGTAGAAAAATATAGCATAAATAAAAACAAAATTTACCATTTAATGTTCCGAGTTACAATTGATTACAAAATACATTATTCGTATAATTAAGTTCCTTCTATCTCATACATATTAGTGCTTTAAAATTCGCTGCCACAGTGCCAAAATTAAAAGACGATCTATGAATATCATGAAGATTCTAAGGGATGAAACTCCGTGCATTAGTTCTTAAAACAAGACTGTTGAGGATAATGCATCATAAAAGCACCACCTGCTGGGTGATTTACATCAAAATATAATCAGCAATAATATTTATCGAGGTATACCTGAATCTGAAGGTTGATAAAATTTCGTGCATTGATTTTAGGGATAAAGCTATTCCAGGAATTGGGGAAAATTTAGCATAGCAGTGTCATCTGTAAATCGATTGATATCAAAAAGTAAACACAGCAAGCTCATATCAAAGATTAAACCGTTCGTGACGGCAGCCTTTTACGAAATTTTTAATGCTTTGTCACCGGATTTTAAAAACATAAATTTGTGTGTTATTGAATCGAGAAAATGTTCCGATTAAACAAAGTAAATTTTGCAGTATAATTTTACTGGTGGGATTAAAGAAGGATTCTTAAGAATTTTTGCGGCACGTATACGTGTCGCTCTTCTCCAAAGGGTTAACTCAATCTAAAGTTGGATGAAAATCCGTACATTATTTCTTGAGATAGAGCTATTGTGAAAATCGCGAAAAATACTGCATAGCAGCACCACCTGTTGATTGAGTTACTCCAAAATGTAGACAACATTAATTCATCTCAAGGACTAGCCAACTATGCAGTTTGATCGAAATCCGTACATTAGTTCTTGAGATTGATCTATTGCGGAAATCTTGAAAAATGCAGCATAGCACCGCCACCTATTGAGCGAATTACACCAAAATGTAGGCAACATTAAATTATGTCAAAGACTAACTGAATCTGAAGAGTGATCGAAATCCGTGCATTAGTTTTCGATATATAGCTGTTGCATAAATCGTAAAAAATGCAGCACAGCAGCACCACCTGTTCACCTATTTACACCGAAAACAAATCAGTATTAATTTATACGAGTGACTACTTGAGAATAAATTCTTATCGATTTCCGTGCGTTAGTTCAGGAAATAGAGTGCCCAAAAATTTTATGTCACAGACAGCCATAGAGATGGACAGACTCACAGACAGACATTTTTTATAAACATGCTTTTCGGGTTCTCTAACTCTTAAAACATGTAAATCCGTCAAAAACCGGTATTCTAAAATTTTCACGAATCCAATACATTCTTCTTGTAAAAATAGAAGAAAGTTAAAAAAATAAATAAATAAATAAATAAAATTCGAGAAAAAGGCATAAGAACTACATACACTACACACCCACAATGCTTCAATTACATTATTCTAAACCATTACAGCTCCATAACCTTTTAGGTTCATATTTATATAGCACCATAATACTTTAACTCTTATTTTTTAGGCCGATCATTAAAAACCGAAAAAATTAAACCATTTTATTTTCTGTGCGCTCTTAAGCCATTCACAATTTATCTAACTATAAACGTGCGTAGTTAATAACCAACGAATGAATGCAAAACTTCACGATTAGAATGAAAATTTTAGACAATTTTAACCGCCTTCCTGTCTTTGCCAATTATGATTTGTACGTACCATGTACGGGAGACCAAACTCCAATCATAATTAATTATTCTTACCAGAAAAATTTTCTTGTAAATTTCTATTATTTAATCCGAGCATTTTTTCTGATTCAGTTAGGTAAAAAATAAATAAAAACCGGTGATAAAAGATTAAAAATTCTATAAAATACATGAAATAATTGACAATATTTGAAAGTTTCTTCAAAAATATTGTTCAGTTAAGTGGTTTAAAAAGGGAAAAAGATTAATTTATATATTTTTACGAATTCAGTAGTATTATTTTAAATTTTTTTATAAGCATTAAATTTCTTTATTTAAACTATTATTTAAAACTTGGATATTGAAATGTACTCATAGGCATATTTTTAAAAGAGCCAAAATGAAATTACATTCAGTTATCAGTTTCTAATAGCACAAATGACCTACTAATGAGAGAATAATTAGTTGAAAATTAGTTTCTTAATGCGTTCATAATGCTCTTTTGAAAATAATTTCATTTTACCATAAACAACAGAAATTATCGAACTGTTCACATTAAAACGGTAAAATATTAACTCATTATTTCTAATTATCCGATATTATTAATTATAAGATAATTGACAATTAGATAGGGCAGATATAAATTACCACAGATCTGTGTATAACAAAAAAGCATCATATTTTATTTCTAAGTATCAAACAGTTAATCATAATATATATATATATATATATATATATACAGTAAAACCCCAATAATTCGGACAAATTAGGACCAGAGTCATTCCGGATTATCGAAAACCCGGAATAACCGGAGAATGAGAAAAAATTAAATAAAATAAAAGAATTGCTAATATCGCTAAACCAATTGCTAATATCGCTGATATCAACATCTATGCGATCATCAGTTTTTTCTTTTCTTAACATGTTCATAAAATTTTCAGGTGTAATTTCTCTTTTATTCTCACTTGGAGGGGAAAAAATCGACCAAAACAAACCGAATTAGCCGGAGATCCGTATTAACGAGGTCTGAATTAGCGGGGTTCTACTGTATAGGTTAAAACTAGGACTTCCCTCAGAGGGATTAGTCTGAGCGATATTGCTGAGAATAAACATTTAATAACTTGCGATAAGTAAAGAAAATGAGATGTTATCTTTAATTGGTCATTCATTGTGATAAAATATGATGAAAATAAGCATATTGAATCATAGAATTACAAAATCTTATATATAAAGTTGCATATACTATTTTTATAAAAGAAAAGCAAACCATGCATGGATATAAAATTGGAAATATGCAAAATGTTAAAAGTAATACAGAAAATAAAACACCAAATTTTCCTATATTGGAAATATAACTCTTTGAAATGATGTCATGAGCATAAACAGGAGCTTTGCACCGATTTGAGAAACTATAAATGATATAAATTATAATGTTTGAAGAGAATGGAGTGTATTTTATATGGTGTGAAACCCGTCCGAATAGTTTATAATGTTGAATATCTGTTTTCCACGGATGCAATGAGGTTGTCGATAAGAGTTAAGGAATATCCTTTTTTAAAAATTTGTGCAAAACGAGCACTTACATCTTATAAGTTACTGTGATGCCAAAGTTATAGTTTCTGACCCCAACAGTATCCTGGAAATTGCAATATTCTCAATAAATTGGGTGTAAAACTTTTTCTAGAAAAAAAAATTTAATTTGTGAAATCAAATTGTCGAATGTTTTAGAAATCGTTCATAACGAGAATATTATATCCTAAAAGTTGCCACCAAAAAAAAAAAAAAAAAAAAAAAAAAAAAAAAAAAGATTTTAAATTTTTAGTCATATTGACATCGAAGAATTCTCAATTTTAGAACTTTTTTTGCTCGTGCATTGATGGTGATTGTTGTTCCTACGCAAAATATGGTATAACCAACATTTTTTGCCCACATTATTTTTTAAATCGGCTAGGTACTCCCAATGATAACGAAAAACACACAAACGTTAATGCTTTAAAGCATAGAAATACAGAATCAAAAGCTATTTATCTCTTATTATATACACATAAATTATCTAAATAGTGCTAGCAGATGCATTTTTAAATATACATAGATCAATATAACGCTTCCATTTCTTTTATTAGTATTTCTTAGTATTCATTTTTCATTTATTTGTATTATTCAGTAAAATACTCACTTTCTTAAGCCCGAACTACGTCAAACTTTTTATAAAAGCGCCTAAGTCCATATAACAGCGAAGTATTGTGAAGAGTATTAAATACAAAGCAGTAAGAAATTTAGCCAAACGCAGGTAATAAATCGCCAAATATTGTTCTTTTCGTCCTCTCTCGAAATGTATTTTTTTCGTACATTTAAAAAACACGATTTTGAGTCATCTTATTTAAAATTCAAATAAATAAATAAGAGGAAGCAATAATAGTATAAGTCAAAACATTTTATTTCAGCATCAAGGAATTGTATCGTAGTTACACATGTGGAAAAAAGCTGCTTTTGGCCAAAAAACGTTGTCTTCACTAAATTTGAATCCGATTAAAAAAAGTACCGTGATTAATTAAAATGTTATAGGCAGAGCTGCCAAGTCTCCGGCATTTTGGATACCGGTATTTTAATACAGAAAATGTTTTATTAAATTGGAACATTCTGCGGATTTAAAAAATAACTTTTCCTATAAGAAAATTCTGCTATGCAATAAGCGGGGGCTTGGCATCTCTGTATAGGAATATTTCGTAACCGCCTTTTTAACCGTAAAAAAAGCAACGACCATTTTTCGGTTACAAAAAGTATTGCTAATTGTTCCATTTTGCATACAAAGTACTGATTGTAATATTGATACATCTATGGTGATAAATTTCTAATAATTTTTCAAATCTCATTTATTTCATTAAAAATATAAATCTTTTATTCATTTAGTTTAAAATAAATGGTTTTTAACTAATTTCATAATACTTTTGAAATATCACTTTTCATTGGCCATCTTTTTAAAGCATTTAGAAAATATTTTCAGTCAAATATAGACTTTAGTCTGTCCGCATTTTATTTTATTATTATTATTATTTATAAATGGTGGAGAAATATTCATACTTAATCCATAAGGTACATAATATATGACTCTGTTATTACATAAGTCACCTTTTTATTATCATAAAAATTATGTTTTTACTGATTTTTATTAACTCAATAGGAAAAATTTTGTGCTTTGAGCAATAGATGTCCGCATTTCATTTATTTATTTATTTTGACAAAATTCTTTGTATTTAGAAGAATTTTTATTTAAATAGGAAATCCAAATGTCGCTGTTAATAAAGAAGAAAGTTACAAAAAAGTTACAAAACGAGTAGACGCATACTATCAAATATGGAAAAACGACGAATCCAAAAAAGACGTCTTATGAAATATCATCCTCGAAAGCAAAAAAACGAGGTCTGATTATCGAGCCTACTGATTACAAAATGTGCATTACATAAAAAAAAACTGCAAATATATATATATTTTTTTTCTTTTGTGCAGTTTTGGCTTCGGAAGGTGCGCTATGTTGCAAAAAGATATAAGCGACTATGAAAACACACTTGGTAAACGTTCATGCTCAGTTTTACAAATAAATATGGCACATATATGCCCTATACACACCGAGGTACCTAATTGGTGTCAAAATGGCGTTCAGTTGCCTAACATGCTGGTTATCATATAAATCTATACATATAATAAAACAGTAGGACCCGGTGTGTCTGTACATTGAAGATAATTGACAAAAATGGAGTCAGGGCGATAAAAGAAAACCAATGAAACACAAAAAAAATTTTTTTGAATTTTTTGTCTGTCTGTCTGTCTGTCTGTTTGTTCGAGGTTATCTTCGTAACTACTGAATGGATTTTTATGCGGTTTTCACTAATGAAGAATGCACACTCCCGGGCAGTGTATAGGCTTTGTTTCATCAAAATCGGACAACAGACAAAAAAGTAACAAAAAGAAACAAAAGAAACTATTAGGTGCGCTGCTCACGTTTTTTAGTACATAACGTTTTTTAGTACATATAAAATCCAATAGATGTCACTGTGCGATTTTAAAACGCGCTATCGTTATGTTTTCGCCAGTCTACTTAAGTATGAGAAAGTTTCAAGCTGGCTGTCGTTCCATGTGGTTTAGTCGGTAGAACGTCAGTGCGCCATACTGATGGCCCGGGTTCGATTCCCAGCATGGAATTTTTTTTCGCTATGTTGGCATTAACGCCTATAAGCAATTAAAAGAATTTGAAATATTGTATTCAAGGCGAATTTTCTCTCTGGGAAAATTTCCTTGCATTAATATGTCAGTGTAATTTTTTTTTCGATTTAATTTTTTTTTTCGAAACTTTGTTTTTCTTAAAAAATTACAGTAAATATTTGATATTTCCCAACGTTTTTTGAATGATCGACTTGCTTTTTTTTTTTAATGTATGTCTGAACCTTATCTAACTACTTCTTCAAGATTTCTTTAGATAAACCGACCAGCGTAGCGGGCGAAGGCCGCTAGTGTTATAATAAATTGTTTGTTCTAAAAATGTTATCATTTATTGATTGTTATTGCTATGTGTTGTATTTGGGGAATCGCTATCCCAGCAATATTTGGCAGCCAGAACTTGTGGGAACGAACAAGCCGGCCCATATAATAATATTACCGGTAAACAACTCCTCAAATACAACTAGCAGCTCGCGACGTAAAGAGCAGACATTGCGTTGTAAGAAGAGTTTAATTTAACGTAAAGAGATGGATTCTATATCATTAATAAAATTTAAATTAGAGAAAAAATATTAGCTGAAAAGGAAAAATTAAAAATTCACTCACCATACTTGATTACACAATGAAAACTCAGAATTTATCAGATTAACCTTTTTATTATTCATGATCATCTCAAAAAAATCGTCTGTGGCCACAGAGCTAAAAGAAGTATAAAATCATTACATAATACATGATGATCAGGCTACGACGATTCATTCTTTGCTGCCAAAGGAAGACGTAAACAGTTCCATAAAATCTAGTCCATAATTGTTAACAGTTCGTATTATACAGTTTTTAGATCACTAATTTGCAGGAAGGCATATCGTCATTTTCTTGGTAAAATCCGCCAGATTGTACATTAAGGTATCATTCGACGAGACAGCAACAGATTTCCGGCCCACGAATCGAAGATGTGCTGCGGTCAATTCCTGCAGTAATCCGATCCCAAGCACCAGACTTTAGAAAACTCACTCCAGGGATGTGCTGACCAGCGGAGAATCAAAGTGAAGACCAGTGACACTCGGCCCAAGAATCGGCCATGAGCTGCGGATCGGCCCCTGCTGCAGAACAGCACGCTGCGGATCGGCCCCCACTGTAGAACAATAGCACTTGTTAAACCTTCATCATATCTGATTTGTGGAACCGTCAAGTTGATGTAACAAACTCGTTCTTGGCAGATGAGCAATAAGCTAGATGATTACCACTTCAAAGTTCTTTAAAAAAAAAAATGAGAGTCCCACACCTATAGCTGCCGATATGCAAAAAGTACGCGTTTTCTTTCTTAGCTCAAGACTCCGACTGCCCTGACCGAAAAATCGGCCAGGGAGCCCCACGTCCTTCTTGTACGAGCTCTCCCTAAAAAAGTCCCCCAAAAAAATCACACAAACTTGCCCGCTTAAACGTCCGCCTTCGGCATTCAGCCAATCAGAGATCAGTACGTTTGGAAGGATCTGGAATGTTCCCGAGAGAGGGGGTGAATCATCGCAGATGCGCGCCGAAAACAGGCGGGAAAAACCTTCTGGAACAATCTGGATCACGATGAATCATCCATGAAGGGACGCGAAGGGGCAGGTTTGTAAATGGCGAACTTGAAATTGAGAAAAAGCCAGTTTTGATAATAAAAATAAGTGATCGCGCCAAAATTTAAAAATGCATAAATTACAAACTAACGGTTTAAAGAATTGGGTAATAATGTAAAAATGATTTATATTTGAAAATAAAATCGATTAATATAGTTTTAGGAGTTAATAGTTAATAATAAAATAATTTAGAAAAAAATTTTTTAGTTTGTTCCAATTACGTTATGACAGAGAGCTCCGATGTTTAAACTGAAAAATATTAAAATTATTTGATTTATTAATAAAATTCCAGAGAATTAAAATTGCTTTTTTTTTTGAATAGATTGATATTTAATTAAATTTACTTAAGATAATAATCAGAATTTTTTAGATTGCCTGAAAATATTTACACATCCTAACAGTTATTTCTTTTTTTTTTTTTTTTTTAATAACAGAAAATGTTTCGTTTATTCCTTTTTTTCGTTTTGAAATAAATAAATAACGTGTTATTATAGCATGCTATATGTATCTGGTAATCAAAACGATGTTTTCGCCTAATTGGCATAAAATATCTCGCCAAACCCGGTGCTTATATCTCTAGTATATTATCTCAAGTATTTTATTTATGTATACCATAATTGTTTTTACATTCCACTTACTACTTCTTGTATATAAAAATAGGTAAGTGGCTCCTTTATGCAGTATAAATCTTTAAAAAATAGCCCCCGTTGCCCCTTTTTGGATCGAATTTAAAAAAAATCAATGTCTAATTCCAGTATTGCTCCCAGATATGCATACATATTCCAAATTTCAAAGTTGTATGCCAACAGGAAATGGATGAAAAATGGGAAAAGATGTCACATATGCACCAGGGTACGTAATTGGCGTCAAAACGGCATTATTTTACCTGAGATGGTAACCCGGCTTTATTTATTTATTATTTGTTTATTTACTCATAAAATGTTTATTTACTTCCATTTCCTTTTTTTAATTATATAAAACATTTCTTTTTATAGTTATTAATTATTATTATTATTTTATTTACTGTAAGTTCTTTTTGAAAATAGAAAATTATTTGAAAATGTGTATGTAAGCGTTATTTGAAAACGGAGTTTTCGCCAAATGGGCTTTGAAAAAAATTACGCCAAATCTGATGCGCTTGTGGTATCCGTGCCGAAAAATTAGTAACCAAAATTGACTTCCACACACAAACAAAATATAAGTTAAAAGAAAACATGCAATAAAAATAAATATAAAGGGAAAATGATGTCATAAAAAAAAATTTTATTTAAAAACGTAATTGTTTCTAATTTTTACACGCGAAATATATAAAACATTCTTTTAGCGATCAAAAAAATGCTATTAAGAGATTATCACAAAATCTCAAAATCAAAGTTTTTATGACCTTTTTTTTAATATAAAAAAATAAGTTTTATTTTCCTGCATGATTAAATTTTAAAATGTTTTATTGCATTCAATATTTTTGAGTGCGTTAATGATTACTATTTACTCCATGTACTGATTCGGTTATTTACGAAAATATCCAGCTGGTGAAAATCACGCACACCAAATTTCTGTGACGTATGCAAATAAATTGTGCTTTTTTATCAGTTTTTTTAATATAACTTTTAAACTATTTGGAACTAATTTTTCGTATGTAGTGCATTCACCAGATTACCTTCATAGGTACCTATTGGTACAAACAGAATCAAAATCCGACAAGTATTTTTTGAGATTTGCTTGACGAAAGAATTTTTTTGACTTTTAATATCGTTACGTATCTCTGAGTATAAAGACTTCGCTTCGCTCAGACAATTAGCTTTAGATACACACATCTAATTCTGTAGATATATCATTACTTAGTTGCGCACTGCTCACAAACTTGCACTGTATGGTAATTCGTCGACGGATACTTTCAATTTTAGACATTTTGTCTTATATTTAAAAATATATTTGTCCGATTCTTCTGGAATTTAGATTATGAAGATTCTGTTTGATCTCATATTTATCAATGACAATTCGATCAGGAGAACAAACAGGGGACAACAAAAACATTTATGCATATTGGGAAGAATTGATAGTGCTCTGTAATTCAGATTCCGATATCCGTTTCCTGTTGGAAATTGGAAATTGCTCATGAGGAATTTACAACTGTATTTTTTGCTTTTCAACTGAATGTTAGTATAGTACGTAGTGCACATACAAACTTATTTTCCAACAATTGATGGTAATTTTTTTAATTGCGTTTTCAAATGCGTTATGCATTTTACAAATTTTTATATTTTTAACCAGAAGTGTAGAGAAGGATATACGGGTCTACACGCAGTATATACCGTCCGGATTTTTATAAATAGCGCCGTATATGCTTTGTTTCTCAAATAAACCCATAGCGTGTTATCGAGGCATGAGATTAATTACTTTAGCGTTTACCCTAGCCTCCATACACTCTATCTTTTTATTTTATTTTTATTTTATTTTTTTATGACCCTTTCCCTTATTAAATAGTGAAAATAAAATATTTTATAAGTGTAACAAAGTGCTTCCTGACCTATGCTTGGCGCATTGTTTTTCATTCTTGTTTTTTATTGAATAAGATGATAGCTTTATTTTAAATGTTATAATGTTAGAAACAATTCACAAAATTTTTTAAAAAGTCATAAATTTTTACCATGATAAATGGGTAATATGAGATAAAGTAAAAATAATATAAAGGCTAATCAATAAGAAAAATATGCATTTGACATTATAAAAAAAACAAGGTACTTTAAATTAACGTACTGGTAAAAGTAAACTTAATTTGTAACGCCAAATTAATACCCTTATAACAAAATAATCATTTAATTAAAAAGACCTTCTGACCTTTAATTCAAACTGACGATTTCAATATGCTCGCATTCATTTAAGCTATCAAATGACTTAATGCATTCAGAAACTAATAAGAGGTATTATACTAATAAAAGCCATTAAAAATATTTATAAATCTCATCTTAAAAGTACTCTTCTTTCTTCTTAAATTAATACATATATGGAAATTATAATTACAGAAAATAATTGCTGTATTTTTCTTTATTTAGTAATTTAAAGTTCAGAAACTATACTGATATAGGCTTTTCTAATGTAATTATGTTTATTTAAAGTACTTCATTTCGTTGATAAATCAGGTACAAAGGAAACAGATTTCATAAACTAATGAGTTTTCATTGAAATACAGTAAATGAATATATACTTACAAATAATAAAGTGTAAAATGTGATAATTTATCTGTGGTTTTAAAAATTACATATTTTGAATCATAATTAGCGTGTTATTACTTTCTTCTATCTTCAATAGAAGAAAGTATATATGCATAATATGCGTAGATTAGAATATTATCATTGATGGCTGATGCATTTTTAAATATGATATGCACTTTTAAGTTTCACTAAATGTATGCATATTATATGGTGTGTATAAATGCTACAGTTGACACGCAGGGCTACACAAAACAGATCGCAAAGTTACTGAATATGAGCGTAATTTATTTAAAGGTGGTTTTAAATTAAGTTGCGCAATTTTACATTGAACTGCATTCCGTTCACAAAGAAATGTTTGCATAATATAGATAAAATGATAACAGGGTCACACAATGAATTGTATATATGGTTGCCTATGAATGATAATTTTTGGAAAGGTTAATTAAGTAGTTTTAGGAGTGCTTTAGTTTGAACTAAATTTTAGCTAAATACTAGCGTGTAATAAAGGTATTGTGAAAACTACAAAGCTGAACAAAAGTACTCAATATGTTTCCATCTATTAATATACATTGTGGAAAGGGAAAACTCAACCTGGTATGCGTTTTCCTGATAAACTAAATTTCCTTTACTATATAGTATATACATCAAAGGACAGATCAAATACAGGGATGTTCAAAAGTAATTTAATACACATTTTGTTATAGACAGTAACACCTTATTTCCCTAACTAAGGAAGTTTAAAAGATTTCAGGGCATATTGGAAAGTGTTTCATAATCTACGTTTAATTCATGATTTTTCAAACTTGTTTTCATAGTGTAAGGAACAATTCTTGAGTAATCAGATTTATAAAAGTTAAAGATTATATTTACAAATATAGTTCTAAGGTAAACGTTTTATCACGAAATATTTCTTCATAAATATATCCAACTTGTCTTCGATTCTTTTGACATCAATATAGCAATATATCTAAAAACCATTCATCAAATTATCAATAAGTCTCTACTAAGTTTAATATATCAAAAGTGGCATTTATCTTCTTGCTTCATCATGTGGGTGCTATATAAAATTTTTGCTGCTATCAAGTTCTAAAAAAATTGCATTTTGATAAATTTTCATAAAAATCAGGATAAAAAGTTGGCTTTTTATTCCCCATGTCTCTCTATAAATCACAACAGTTTAGTTTCGCTTAAATTATTTTCCTTCTCAGCTAATCATTAACCCTTTATCTACCAACTGTACTTATAAGTACCATTAAAATAATTTATCATAAAATTCTTTTAATACGTCAGTTAGTTGTAATACTGTTTAGAAATAAATTACATATACATTATTTTATCTTGTTCTAAAAACATTATTGGTTTCACAAAACAAAAATATTTTTAAAAGGAGTATTTCTTCTGCCTTTGTATCTTTCTCAACTTCCTTGGCGCTGAGGGAAGGGGATGGGGATTTTTCAATTCGGAAATATGTCTATATTTATATTGTAAGAACATCGTATTTATACATTTTATATTTCTACAAAATACTAAGAAAACAATTTAAAATAAAAGCTTTGAGTGGGGTTATAAATATTGCGCAAAATTCCTGTAAATTCATATTTAATTAATCCTTCTAAATCCTACAATCCTTCTAAAATCCTTTAAATATTTAATTAATGATTGTGTAAATCTTTTAATTTAGTTTAAACAATTTGCGTAAAGTGATTTATAACGTAAAATTTTCATGAATTCGAGATTTCATGAATGCGGTAGGTAAAGTGTTAAACTATTTATACAATATATGCATATAAAAAGATTTCAATTTAAAATGTACCCTAATTTCCTGCCTATAATCCGCGGATCAAACAATTCTTTTTCGACCAAGAAATTTTATTTCGTAAATGAAGGCAAATATTTACGGTGATCTGAAAAGTTATATTTTATTTAATAAAATTTCTGGGTCGAAAAATGATTGTTTGATCCGCGGATTATACGCAGGAAATTAGGGTAGTCGAACCTTGTTAACCCTTTCCGGCGCAGAATTATTCTGTTCGTAAAATGAGACATTGTTAACTGACACCGGAATTTACAAAAGACTTTTTTAGAAATTAAGAATTCCCTGGTTTAAGCTGTCATTGTAAAAGTACAATTTTACTAAAATATTACTGGTGCCGTTTGTAAGTTTGGAATTAAATTTAGGTGTTGCCGGAGTGGTAACACTGCGCCGGAAAGGGTTAACAGAAACACGCTTTACGTGAATTACTTTTAATACGAACTGCCTCGTCAAGTTGTCTAGAGATTTACAGTTTAGTCTTTTTAAGGATATCTTTGAAACCATTTCTTCAATTTTGAATAATATTGTAACGTTTGTGGTGGCACAATTATTAATACTAAAAGATCTTTATATATATATAAAACATTATATTTAAATTTACTTCTTTTTACTTACTCATCATCGAAATATTTTTAACGGTTTTACACGTTTTAGACACTGAATTCCAAAATACATATTAAAAAAAAAAATCCGTCCTTCTGTCTGTGTGTACCTGTCTGTCCGCCTGTTGTAAACACTCTATCTCCCGAAAAAATTGGGATAGGGATTTAAAAGTTAGTGTGTGCTTAGTATGTAATAATGAAAAGAAGCCTATTGATTACCAATGACCTCGATTATCCGGAAATATTTTTTTCGAACTCTCGAAACATTCATTCTGATGAAAGTTATATAAATATTTTCACTTTTTTTTATTTTAAGTAGTGGCTGTAAACGACAATAAAAAATATAAATTTTGTATAAATAATGAAACTGGTCGGTTATTAATGGTCGAGATATTTATAACCGTATTTTCCACACCCTTCGATTTTTCTTGAACCTTTGTTTCTTTCAAATTTCAAATACAATATATATTTTAATTGGAAAGACACTTCATCCAAGTCAGTAGTTAATAGGTTTATCTTTTTTAAGCTATAAGGATGTTTCTTTAACCACATGATTATTACGTTGACCAAAAAACTGTCACCAAACTATAAGATTAAATGCTTAATTTAATGGATTGAATTGATGGCTTATCGTAAATGTCACATGCAATGTACATTAAATACTTGTTATATGCATTTTTACATCATATCTGATTTTTAATTTGATGTTTTATTTGTATTTTTATTAATCTTTGTTCTTTCGTTATTAAAAAAAAAATATTTCAATTTGTATAATTTACGAGCAGTTTGACCATTTATATAATTTGTCGATAATCAAGTAGTATCCACAATTTCGTAATAGAGCATTACGCTTTTTACTAAAAATTAATAAATATACGTTTAAATTTTATTTTGGAATGGCAAAGCATTTTAAAAATATTTTACGCGCATATATGTATATGATCGGATTCATAAGTAATGAGCCTCACTTTCTTTTGACGCTACCGTACATCGCGCGCGCACCTGTCGCTCAGGACAATGGTGGGAAGTGTTGACTACTTGTAAGTGATAAAAAGGCTGAAAAAATGAGACATTCAAGATTAGCCGGAAGATTGGATGGAAGATTCACCATAATAACACGCCCAGCCACACCTCCTTCATCGTGAGCACTTACCTGGCTCGGCTGAATGTTCCAATTGTTCCACATCCTCCCAATAGTCCAGACTTGTCACCCTCTGACTTCTTGTTTGAAAGGTAAACGCTTCAACTCGATCGAATACATCCAAGAAAATGTCAAGACAGCCCTTCAAGCCATCACGGAACAGACCTACGCGGACGCCTTCGAGTCATCGAAACGCTGCATACAAAAGTGCATTGATGAAGGAGGTACCTATTTTGAAGAATACTAGGCAATTGCACCGATTTGCTCAATAAATCTGTCCCTTTGAACAAAGACTCATTACTTGTGAATCCGACCATGTATGTTAAAAATATTTAAACGTACGTTTAAATTTTATTTCGGAATTGCAATGCATTTCATAAGTAGTTCACACTGTATTATTTTTACATTTTATAGTATGCATATCCATGATATGTAAATATTGGGATGGGCCCCAACGACTAGTTTTGTATAGTGTACTGATAAAATTTTAGTAAGCTTACAGATTTCTGTAACTTTACATCTGTTACTGATTTTTTGCAGTGCATAAAAGTATTTTAAGCTGAAAGTTTCTTGTCTTGAATGCATAAAAAAAATCAGAATTATCAAAGGAAAATTCCATATTCATATACATCTATCATATTCAAGATTTTTTTTTCGGCATTAAAATTTTCTCTAAGACCGGCAAATATTTCTGAGCTATTCCTGCCTCTTATGACTTCAATAATTTTTATAAAGACCATCCATCAAATTTTTGGCAGTTTCCGCCGACCTTTAATAAATTGCAAGTATTATTTTTTTTTTCTTGGTTTTATTAAGAATGAAATATAAAGGAATGCAGATCTTAGACAAATTCTCACAATGGGATTCCTTCTTTGTATGATAAATGTAGAGTTTTAAAATATTCACAATTTTTATTTAAGTTACAAAATCATAAAGTTTAAAAAAATCACAACGTAGCGTTTATTTAAAATACATATATATATATTCAATTCAAAACATATTTCTGTGAAATTCACGCATATGAACATGAACAAGTTGGGATATTTCTTAGCTTTATACGATTTTCTTAAAATTTGTAATGACTCGACAAAATTATGCAAGAATTGCATTTTTTAAATTTCAAATAATACGGTTAGTAGTTTTTGCTCTGTTATATGCGGACAGGCGGACGGACTGAACGACGAATATACGTGCTATGTATTTACATAATGACGAAAACATCTAAAAAATCGGAACTATCAAAGGAAATTTCCATTTTGTATAAGGTACCCTGGGATAATAACGCCACGTTAAGGTTCTAGCAATTTTCACGGCTCAGTTTTAGATTGTATTTTTCAAACAAATATATGATTTGATACAGCAACTCATTGACTATCTATATAAAAAAAATTATTTAACAGATATGTATTCATGAAATGTAATGGTATGATTTCTTGACCAATGCTATATTGCGTTATTACCCACCTATATGGGTAATAACGCCATGCAAACAAATCTATGAAATAAGATGGAATAATTGCATGTAGATTGCCCAATTCTAAAAATACGAACTCTACAAACTTAGAAATTGACAAATTGCATTCTAAGCTATTGAAAATGTTCAATTTTTTGTGAAAGTGTAAAAAAAATAAAGTTGTGGTGTGTGTGTGGGGGGGGGGGGGAGGATGAGGCAAAAGAATATCAGACCGTGAGCTTCTTTTTGCTTAAAAAAGACCGCTTAAATAGAACTATTAGAAACATTGCACAGTTCTAACTGTGTTTATTTGGATCAGTATTTAGGATGTAGCTCAGCCACTGTAAGGATTCAACCGGGGTATTAATGCCAAGTATTGGCGTTATTACCCCGTTATAGTTATTGCGCTGTACATTTTAAATTACAAATTATCTCGAGAAGATATCCAAAATCATCAACAACATTTTGAAATTTCATGAAATGTACTACAAATTTATGTAATTAACAAAGTATTTCCGGATTAAAAAAAAATAGTCTTCACATCACAAAACGTATCTCGTAAATTTTAGATCAAGCGTTAATTTTAATTGCTTGTAAAAACAATAAGACCTAAAAATGAAACAAATTAACTTGAAGCTGTTTTTTGCGATTTATATGACTCAAAACCCTTCTGCACTGAGCTCATTGGTGTCATTTAACAGATTGTTTCATAATTATGCATAATATTAACACTTGGCTTTATTACCCCGCCTGGCGTTATTACACCAGACCACCTTATCTCCATCTTATTCAGGATTTTTTTCTTCGGAGTTAAAATTTTCTCTGAGGCCGGCAAATATTTTTGAGCAATTCCTGTCTCTTATGACTTCCATAACTTTTATTGAGACCATCCATCAAATTTTTGGCAGTTCTCGCCGAGCTTCAATAAATCACAAATAATATTCCTTTTTCTTGGTTTTATTAAGTATGAAACATTGAAATATATATATATAGATTTTAGACAAATTCTCACAATGGAATTACTTCTCTGTTTGATAAATGTAGAGTTTTAAAATATTGACAGTTTTTATTAAAGTTACAAAGTCATAATGTTATATATATATATAAATTATGTATATTTATATATAACAGATAAGATTTACTTCAAAACTGCCGCTACGATTTTTTCTCGGAAAAAGGAGTATGACAACATTTACCCAACTGCTAAGAGATTGTTCCCTGAAAAGGACGCGGCTCAATGACCAATGAGGTGTTTGGATTTCACCGGACTGTGATTTTGGCCCTCCATTTTAAAATTTCGCTATCAATTGAAACAGGTTTAAACCTGTATTTTTTTTCTCTCGTTTTTAAAAAAAGAACTAATTTATCGCTTCACCGGTAAAAATTTATTAGTTATTTTATCATATGTGTTTTAAATATCAATATAGAAAATTATTTTAACGTTTTGCTTGAAAATATAACATTATTTTGTTAGTACATTAAAATCGTCTGCAGTCAGAAATTTATATTTTAGATTAATATTTATTACTTAAGTTTTCATACATGATTTTAAAAGAATGTTTTCATCATTATATTTGTCGCGAAAAGAAGAAAACCCACAAAGCCACTTTTTGTTTGTTGCGAATGGCAACGGCAGGTTTGTTGTGATAGAATGTCTTGGAATGTTGTTGTTCGAAGAATTGAAAACGGTAGCAATGAAGTTAAAGCTACTGTTTATTTTGATATTTAATGTTAAAAGAATGATTATGAAACGAAATTACTTTAATGTATATATGTAAATATTATGCGCGTTTATGCTGCGTGTGATTTGTAATATATGAAAGTAAAACCATGAAAAAGAAATTTCCGGCGTCTGTCTCGATTGCAGCGAAGTCACTCATTAATTTTATATCTTAGTCTCCACATTTACTGGCGCCCCCGGGTGGGCGATTTCGTTGTTTTCTGACAGATTTAAGGAAATTATTGAAGATTGAAGGTAAGAACAAAAATTTTCCATTTTGAAGTTATGTATTTGATATTTGTTAGAATATAAGATTTATCATTATTAAGATAGTAGAAATGGAAAATTTAAAAAGAAATAAAACTACTCAGCGTTCAGCTTTTACTAAAGCATATAATAAATTGGAAAATATATTGAATGACGCGAATGCCAAACATGAGGAAATCGAAATTCTTTTCCATTTATTTAAGCAGAAATCTGATGCGCTAGAAATTATTCATAAAAATTATTTAGATAGTTTGAAAGATGACGCAGAATTTGAAGCAGAATTTGATTCTGTTGAAGAATATAGAGAAAAGTCTTTAAGAATTCAGTTAAAAGCGCAACGTTTGTTAGATAATTTTAAGACAAAATTAAGTCAAAATTTAATTCGAAATGAAAATAATTCGACTGATAAATTTGAAACAGAAAGTGATAAAATAAAAACTTTATGTCAGCGACTCCCTGAAGTTGAATTGTATAAGTTTGGGGGTGACTTGAAGGACTGGCTCACGTTTTGGAATCAATTTAAAAATATACATGAAAATGTGAATTTAACGAATGTGGATAAATTCCACTATTTAATTCAGTCAATGAAAATTAAATCAGAATCAAGGGAATTAGTAGAATCATTCCCAGTAACAAATGAAAATTATTCTTTAGCTGTTGAAAGTTTAACAGAAAGATATGGTAGAACCGATCTGTTAATTGATTTTTATGTGCGAGAATTATTGAAACTTGTGTTGAATAATGCGACAAAAAAGAAAATTGATTCTTTGAGTAGTTTATATAATAAACTTTCCACCTAAATCAGGGCTTTGGGTTCTTTAGGTGTTACTACCGAAATGTGTGGTGTCATACTGTATCCTTTAGTTGAAAGTGCATTACCGGTTAATATTTTACGTTCTTTCGAAAGACAGAGAAAAAGTATAGAAAGCGAACAAAAGTTATCCAGTCTTGATGCCATAATTTTGTTTCTTAAAAACGAGGTACAATCAGAAGAAAAAATAAAATTGAGTAGATCAGAAATTTGCGGTTTTGTTCCAGAAAGAAAAAACTTGACAACAAGCCAGAATTTTAAAGGCGGCAATTTTTCTGCTGCAGAATTGATTTCTCACAATTCTAATGATGTTTCTTGCGTATTTTGTTTAAAAGATCACGAATCGCGTTTTTGCAAAAAGGCATTTTTTATGCCTCTGTCTGAAAAACTTTCGATTATCAAAAGTAAAGGTTTGTGCCGTATCTGCTTTACTAAAGGCCACCTTGCTGTTTGTTGTACAAGATCGAACATTAGATGTCAAAATTGTTCGAAAAGACATGTAAAATTTATGTGTCCTAATTTAGACTGTAATAAATCTAAAGAGATATCAAAATCACATAACGATGAAGCCAAAGAAAAAAATGTTGATACACTTTTTACGCATAACCACAACATGAATAAGAAATTTTCTTCTACCAATGAAGTTTCATTACAAACGTTAGTTGTAAACCTAAAAGGGAAATGTTCAACCCGTAAGGCAAGAATAATAATCGATACAGGTTCCCAGAAATCTTACATTTTGCGATCCACTGCAAAAGAACTAGGTTTTGATTTTCAAAGAGAAGAAGAGTTTTCCCATTCATTATTTGGAGGTAGAAAAACAAAAATGCTTAAGCACAAATGTTACAAAATTTATTTAAGTAGCCTTGATGGTAATTATATTTGTAATTTGGATGCTTTAGATCAAGATGTCATATGTAATGCTATTTCTGCGATTAAATATGGCTTTTGGATACGCGAGCTAAAAGATAAAGGAATACGCTTAAGTGATACTCGAGAATCAGGGCCTATTGAGGTACTTTTAGGAGCAGATGTTGCTGGTAAGCTATTCACAGGAAGAAAAGAACAACTAAATTGCGGTTTGGTGGCTATGGAAACTAAATTAGGTTGGACTTTAATGGGCAAGATCCCTCAGGTTGATAGTCAGAAAGATGTAAATATGACTGTAGTCAGTATGCTATCACAAGAAGATGTACCTGTTTCAGCATTATGGGATTTAGAACTTCTTGGTATTCGAGATTCTATTGAACAAAATAGTAAAGAAGATTCGGAAAGGGCTGTCATGATACATTTTGAAGATACAGTTCAACAAAAGAATGATGGAAGATATGAAGTCCATTTGCCCTGGAAAAAGGATCATTCTTTCCTACCTACTAATTATGATCTAGCTTTAAGAAGACTTGAATCCACTACTAAGAAATTAGAGAAAACTGGCTATCGCGAGAAATACAATGAAATTTTCGAAGAATGGATTCACGAAGGAGTAATTGAAGAAGTTCCTGAAAATGAGTTATCATTATCCATCACACATTATCTTCCTCATCGTCCTGTAATCAAAGAAACGTCCTCCCTATCTTCAATGAAAGTAAGGCCTGTCTTTGATGCTTCGGCTAAGATGACAAATTTTCCCTCCTTGAATGATTGTCTAGAGACTGGAATTAATTTTATAGAAACTATTCCTTTGATTTTGACCAGATTTCGTCTTCATGAAATTGGTGTTATTTCTGATATAAGAAGAGCTTTTTTGCAGATATCTCTACATAAGGATGACAGAAATTTTTTACGATTTTTTTGGTACAATGACGATGGTTCTATAAGAGTTCTTCGACATACTCGTTGTGTTTTTGGGGTTACAAGTAGCCCGTTTCTTCTTATGGCAGTAATTCATCATCATTTGTCAAAAGAATTATTGAAAGGAGAATTTTCTAACGAAATACTTGTTAAATTGCGCAACAGTTTTTATGTAGACAATTGTGTGACAAGTGTTCACAATACTTCAGAGCTAGATAATTTTATAAGAACCTCTACAGAAGTAATGAAAAGAGCAAAGTTTGACCTCAGAGGTTGGGAAAATACTATATACAATAACTGCGATACTATTCCTCAAGAAAATTCTGAAACGTCTGTATTAGGCTTAATATGGGATAAGAGTTCTGATACTCTTAAAATCGATACTGAACTTTTAAATTTTGATGAATCAGAAAAATTAACTAAACGAAAAATTTTGTCCCTTATCAGCCGAGTCTTCGATCCCATAGGATTTATTTCCCCTGCATTAATACAACCTAAACTTTTGCTTCAAACTATTTGGAAAACAAAGGAACCATGGGATGCAGAACTAAACGAAGATACTAAAAGAAAATTTTTAAAGTGGTTTAAAGATTTACATCTTTTGAAGTCTATTGAAATTCCAAGATGGAGCGGTGCCACAGAAGCATCTAGTTTGAGTTTACACACTTTTGTTGATGCAAGTCAAGATGCTTACTCAGCCTGTATTTTTCTCAGATCCGAGTCCCCTGATGGTACAGTGAACGTCAATTTACTGCAAGCCAAATCACGCATAAAGCCTTTGAAAAAGATAACGATACCAAGGTTAGAATTAATGGCGGCTACTATTGGAGCAAGATTGTTTAAATTCATAAAAGGTGCTCTAGAAGTCGAAATTGCTGATGAATACTTTTGGACTGATTCTTCAACAGTTCTTAGTTGGATTAAACGACAGGAACAATGGTCAGTTTTTGTCTCTAATCGAGTGAAAGAAATACGACAGCTCACGGATCCTGAAAATTGGTTTCATATTTCTGGTGAGTTGAATCCTGCTGATCTTCCGTCTAGAGGATGTGGAGTTAAGCAACTTCTGAAGTCCCAATGGTGGCTAGGACCTAAATGGTTGAAAAATCCAAAAGAACAATGGCCCAAATCTGTTGTCAATGTTAACGAAGACGAAGTTGAAAAGGAAAAACGAAAAACTGTTGTTTCTGCTTGCAATGTCGAATTTAAAACTATTGTTTCTGAATTAGCTGACAGAATCTCGAAATTTTCCAAAATAGTCAAAGTGATAGCTTGGATTAGGGGAGACCGGGGATGGTTGACTAACTTTTTACTAAATCATACATATTTTTTGTGTTTTTATCCATACAGACAATAAAATCGCATTAATGGATAGAAGAACTATTAAACTAATAAAAAACAACAAAACACAGTTAATTATTCAATACCATCATCATGTTCAAATGCATTTTACAGAACATCAACTCTTAGTCAATCTACCCCGGAACCGGGGTAGATTGACTATATGCCCGGGGTAAGTAGACCTACGTATCAATAAGCAACAAATTATGAGAAGAGTCAAGTAATAAAACGCTATTTTCAATTTAATTGAACTCTTTATTAAAAAATCATTTTAATCAGGTATAGACATTCTTTATAAGTCTTTATAAAAACTATCAACTCTTAGTATTTAAAGTGTTTAAACTAAAATCTTCTTCAGTTTCATTTTAAATCACACACAAATCTTTCTATAACTTCTTATGAATGTAACATATTAATTCTTATTAATGTAACAATTTAGAATTTTTTTACGCCACAAATTAAGTGCACATTTTGCATTTCTCTACATAAAAAATAGTAACTGTTAAATACTTGTATTTAATATTTAAACTTTTATAAACTAAACTCTTCTTCAGTCTCATTTTAAATCACATATAAATCTTTGTATACTTAAAAATATAAAAAAACAGACAAGTTATCAATCTCCATTATCAGAAATACAGTGTTTGCATTCAAAAAACATTAGATTACCTCTTACACATTTGACATGAGCCCATAACTTACAAGTTATGCACTGAATCCATTGTTCGCCAGAGACACTATCGGCGTAGGATTCAGTGCATTCTAAACAAATCGTGCTCTCGTCATCTGAATCCACAGCATCGTCATTTCCATCGACGGTGTCATCAGCAACATTCATCTCATTTACTTTATCCGTTCCTTTTCCTTTGCCCGTTCCTTTTCCCTTACCCATTCCTTTTCCTTTGCCCTTCCATTTTCCTTTACCCTTACCTTTGGTCGTTTCTTTATCTTTTTCTATTCTGTTTTTTGTATCTTTTCTTCTTTTCTTCAAAGTTTCTCTATTCTTTTTCATATCTATAAGATTTTGTTTTTCAGGGGTGTCTGTATATATAGTACTTTTACGTTTCCGAATATTTCTTCTATTATCTAAACGTGGCGCCGTTTTAGGAAAGGGTCTTATTTCTTCAAGTGTTGCTAATAAAGTTGAGGGCAGGTTCACATTGTATAAAGATGGGGGCACATTTGTTCTGCAGCTTGCACGTTTTCTGGGGTTTTGAGAGTTTCTCTTAAATCCGCTTCAAATACAGAATTTAATGTTTCGTCAAAAAGTGAAGGTGACTCACATTCAGTACTCAAAGATCTTGTAGGAGAGGGCATTGTGGTAGTAATATATTCCGTATTTACAGATGAACACTGCGGTGCCAGAGTGTGACTTTCGATTTCAGTATTGTGATCAGGAATTGGAACCTCTTTGACAATAGACAAAGTGTTAGATGCATCAGAAGTCGATGGAACAGTAACTGTGCTCACATCACATGCTGAAGAATTACCACTGTCATGGGAATTGGGCATCGGCCTATCTGTCACATAAGAACCACTAAACTCGGAGTCAGGAAAAATGTTTTCATTCAACGGTGAAATCCCGGATACTCTGAATCCTGATTGAATGTTTTCAATTGTAGCAGCCAATGGTAGTGACGTTTTAACTAGCTCCGGTATGTCATAAATAGTTATAGTTTTTCCCGGATTACTAGCTAGCCAGTTGTCACATGCTCGATTGAAATACTTTTTCAATGGTCCGTACACAGATCTATCAAGAGGTTGTAGCTTGTGGCTACAATGTGGAGGGAATGATAAAACTCTCACCCCATTCGCTTTAAAGTAATCCAACGCTTCGATAGATACATAGATAGATCAACGCTTCGATTTTTCTTTACTGGGCTTAACATGTTGCACGAAGTGTTTGGCGTACTTTATGAAGTTCTCTTCTTTCATCCAGCCAGACGAATTAGCATCACCTTTGCAACCTATAGGGCCACCTCTAATAAAATGGGACTTGTAATGTACGCGTGGAAATACAAAAAATGGCGGTACCATATTTCCAAGAGCTGAAGCACCTGCTGCAACTGTCACCAGTGTAACCCTCTCAGCTGATGTCATTTTACACAGACTTTTAATACCTCGTCGAGCTATTATTCTATTAGGTACTTGCACGGTTGTAATACCTGTTTCATCAACGTTCCAGATATCACCAGGACTTAGATTCAAACGTTGGTAAACAGTGGTTAAATTTGCGTAGAACATACTGACGTTGTGTTTGTTGAATGATGTAGCTCTAGAAAGACTTGTTGCTTGTTGTGTCCTGATGGATAAAGAAGGATGGCGTTTAAGAAAAGAGCCTAACAAATCTTCGCCAGCTAACAATTTGGTTCTCCAAGAATCAGGCATAGCTTTGTCATTTTTTAAGGCAAATTGATATGCTAATTTTCGAGTCTCATATGGCGTTAACCCATAATAAATATCCGCGGCTCTTCTTAAATAACTTGCAAAAGCTTCTTCTTCTGCGTCAGTGAAAACTTGCCTATTTTTGATATATCCCACTGAGTCCAAGGTTATTTCGGCTTTTGTCAAGTTCGGATTACGTTCCAATTTCTCCTTTAGTTTCGCCACATAACGATGTAATGTCTTATAGGGAATATCATATTGTTTTGCAGTTGCATTAACACTTTCATTGTCAAAAATGACTCGATGACAAGCTCTTTCTACGACATCCTTCGGTGTATCCGCTCGTTCAGTCGTTCTTTTATAGGTCCTCATCGTGCTGTAGCAAAAAAAAAGAATATACTTATTAAGAATCGAATAAAAAGATAATTTTAAAGATATTTTAAACTCAAAATGTTATTGGGGTTGGTTGACTAATTATTCAATCAGCCCCGAAAGAAATTAGTCTACCAACCCCAAACGACATTTTAAGTTTCGATGGCATAGATAACCTAAACACTGCCACCTAATTAAGAAATAACACATAAAATAATATCAATATGGACTCATAAAACACTCTGACGAATAGGCAAACGGTTAACATAAAATGTGTAGATACTAGATCAAAAAATGTGCAACACGAAAATATTACTTACATGATATGAAAACAAATCACGGGTCACTGCTCGAAAACGGCGTGTGCCGGCGACGCAGCGCTACCGACGACTAAGCGGGGGGCGGAGAGTGATGCGCAGCTGCGCTGGGATGACGCAATATTCATATCATTGGCGAGTTTTTGGCGGTTAGTCTACCTACCCCTATAGTCAACCATCCCCGGTCTCCCCTATGCGTTTCCACCCTAAAGCTCGGGATTTGAGAAGACATACAGAACTTACAAAAGAAGAAATATTGAATGCACAAAAGATACTTTTCCGTTCTGTGCAGACAGAATACTTTTCTAACGAAAATGGCAGAAAATCTCTTGCTAATTTTCAAGCTTTTAAAGATGAAGATGGATTATTACGATTGAAATCAAGACTTACTAATGAAGATGAACCATATGATTTTATCGCTCCAGTGATTCTGCCTTCGAAACATGCAGTAGTGAAAAGAATTGTTGAGCAAGAACATATTCTGAATAAGCATGCTGGAACATCTATACTCTTGACCATTCTACGAGAAAGATTCTGGATTTTAAAAGGAAAAAGAACCATCCGAAGTATAATCAACGATTGTATTATCTGCAAGAAGCAAAAGGTAAAACATATTGAAGTGCCATTTCCCCCTCTCCCTACAGATAGAACTAAAGTAGCAGCAGTTTTTCAAGTTTCAGGAGTAGATTTGGCCGGTCCGTTGCTGACAAAATCTGGAGAAAAGGTCTGGATTGTCTTGTTCTCTTGTGCTGTATTCCGAGCAGTCCATCTGGAATTAATTCCGTCTCTGAGTACCAATGCCATGATTCAAGCTCTGCGACGATTTATAGCAAGGAGAGGGCGGATATCTGTGTTGTATTCTGACAATGGAACAAATTTTACAGGTTTAAACAAAGCACTGAAAGATCTAGACTGGGCACTGATTCAACGAACATTTGAAGTTCATGAAATTCGTTGGAAGTTTAACCCACCCTCCGCCCCATGGTGGGGAGGGTTTTGGGAAAGGCTAATTGGAATTCTTAAAGACCTGCTTAGAAAAAATTTAGGACATTCGTCTCTGACCTATGAAGAATTATTAACTCTTGTCTGCGAATGTGAATCAGTAATGAACAACCGACCACTAAGCTATATATCAGAAGAATCTGACTTAAGAGCTCTAACCCCAGCATCATTTCTACAAGATATTCGCACAAGCGAAGTTCCAGATTTAGACCAAATTGAAAGGACTAATATTTTGAAAAGATGGCGACACATTCAAAGAGTAAGAGATAATCTGAAACACAGATTTAAAAAGGAGTACTTAGGTTTCCTGCGATCTTCCATTTCTAAAAAGCATGATAATATTAAAGTTGGAGATGTAGTTTTGATTGGCCGAGATGATAAGAAGAGACTGTTTTGGCCTTTGGCAAAGGTTATAGAACTTTTCCCAGGTAAAGATGGAGTAGTCAGACTTGTTAAGTTGAAAACAGCTAAAGGAACATTTTTGAGACCAGTACAAAGACTTTACCCTCTTGAGATCACACAGGAAGACTGTGAACCTCTTTTGTTTGATCCAGCACCAATCACAGCTGATACGATTGACGAACAGTCAAAAGATAGTAAACCTATTGAAAAGATTGATACTCAGACTCGTTCTGGTCGAAGAGTAAATCCTCCTAAAAGACTTGATTTGTAAATTCTGAACATTTCAGTTGAACTTTCACCATTGAACTTTCATTTTTGAATATGAACATTCATTTATTGACTCTAAAACCTGAACTTTAAAGTTTGAAAAATATTTTCATTATTTCTATTTTCTTTGTGATTGTATGTATCTGTATTTTTAATGTTTATTTTAATTTTTTGCTTTATATTTGTGTGTATATGATATTTTAGTATTTTTCAGCCTCTCTTTGCTGAGTTTTTTCCAAAACTCAGGTGGGGAGGATGTCGCGAAAAGAAGAAAACCCACAAAGCCACTTTTTGTTTGTTGCGAATGGCAACGGCAGGTTTGTTGTGATAGAATGTCTTGGAATGTTGTTGTTCGAAGAATTGAAAACGGTAGCAATGAAGTTAAAGCTACTGTTTATTTTGATATTTAATGTTAAAAGAATGATTATGAAACGAAATTACTTTAATGTATATATGTAAATATTATGCGCGTTTATGCTGCGTGTGATTTGTAATATATGAAAGTAAAACCATGAAAAAGAAATTTCCGGCGTCTGTCTCGATTGCAGCGAAGTCACTCATTAATTTTATATCTTAGTCTCCACAATATTTTAAATATTTATTTACATGCAATTATTAAGTCATAAACATTTTTCATCTACGTTATAAAGTATTGAAAATTACATTAATGAAGGAAACTTTTAGTTATACAATTTTTAATTCGTATCAAATGTTTTCAATATCTTATTTAATTTTAATTTGATATTTAATTATTGCTAATTTTCCAATTTCCTTCATTTTAAAAGCAAATATTTGTTCTAATAAATAATAATAGAACGAAGACCATTTTAAAAATTTGCTATTTCCTCTTGAAATATGCTTCAACTGTAATTCATTTCTTTCAATTCGTCTTATAATAGAAAATCTCTTCCACGTCCTTTTGTTTGCCACATTAAATTTGAGCGATAAATGGTTTCATATCGCAAATCTTTTTTGAGCTTACTTCACCTCCACTTATCTTATTCCTCCATGGGTTTCTTTAATTCTGTCTCAGCTTTCTTATCACTTCTGCGAAAATTTTTACACAACCAACCAACCGTAAACAAATGAAAGAGAAAAAAATTGGGAAAAAGATGATTTTTTATGAGAGTGATCTCTTGATTTTAATTAATTACTCAGTTAATAATTGTAATTTTGAAATTCTGAAGCTCAGGTGCATCAGGAGAGATATTGGGCTACTCTCAAAAAAATTTTGAGCTTTGTACGTGCTGTAGATTTTGCTAGCCATCGCAGACACACACACAGACAGACAGAGCGTTTTGTTCTTTTATTAGTATAGATTGTTATTATTACTAGACAAAATTTTAACATAGGATCCATTTTTAATTTGGTAAGTGCAGTGTTTAAAAGTACTTAATTTGTCAGTGATATAATGCTTTCTCTTTTTTAAAATTAATTGTTACAAATGTAGAAAAAAATTAACAATAAAGATCAATAATCTGAGGTATACAAAAAAAATTTATCAATACTTACATATATATAGCTTATTTAAGCTTTCTTACTTTTGTTAAGAAATTTTCTCTCCATCTGGCGAATAAATGGAAGCTATTCCAATAACTCATGACCTCAACAATGCTTATGGAGACTATACATCAATTTTTTGACAGCTCTCATTTAATTCCAATGTTACTCAGACTTTTTTTCGTGATTGTGTCCTATGTGAGATATAAACATTTTTCTTTTAGACAAATTTACAAAATTGGATCCATTTTTAATTTATTAAATGTAGTGTTTAAAAGTACAAAATTATTTTGTAAGTAATAAAACGTCTTCTCATTTTTAAAAATTAATTGTTACAATTGTAGATTAAATTTAATAACAAAAATCAATAACCAGAGGAATAAAAAGAAAAATCCACGGATCTTATTCAAGCTTTCTTACTTTTGTTAAGAAATTTTCTCACCATCTGGCGAATAACTGGAAGCTATTCCAATACCTCATGACACCAACAATGCTTATAGAGACTATTCATGCAAATTTTTGACACTTCTCGTCTAACTCCAATGTTACTCAAATAGGCTTTTTTTAATGATTTCATCCTATGTGAAATATAAACATTTTTTTAGACAAATTATTAAAATTGGATCCATTTTTAATTTGGTAAATATAGTGTTCAGAAGTACATAATTAATTTGTAAGTGATAAAACGTCTTCTCATTAAAAAAAAATAATAATAATAGTTACAATTGTAGATTAAATTTAATAACAAAAACCAATAATATGAGGTATACAAAGAAAAATGTATCACCATATATACGAATCTTATTCAAGCTTTCTTATTTTTGCTAAGAAATTTTCTCTCCATCTGACGAATATCTCGATGATATTCCAATCATATGTCACATCAACAATACTTATAGAGACTAAACATCAATTTTTTGACAGTTCTCGCCTAACTCTGATATTATCTTATATTTTCGTGATTACCTCATGTGTAGGATATAAACATCTTTAAAAACAAATAATAAACACAGGAATATTTTTAACTGGGTAAATGTAGTATTTAAAAGTACTTAATTAATTTGTTGATGATAAAATGTCTCCACTTTTTTAAAATTTAATTGTTAGAATTGTTGATTAAATTTAATAACAGAAATCAATAATCTGAGGCATACAAAGAAAAATTTATCACCACATATACGAATCTTATTCAAGCTTTCTTACTTTTGTTAAGAAATTTTCTCTCCATCTGGCGAATAACTCGAAGCTATTCCAATACCTCATGACACCAACAATGCTTATAGAGGCTATTCATCAATTTTTTGACAGTTCTCATCAAACTCTAATATTACTCAGATATTTTTGTGATTTTATCATATGCGGGATGTAAACATTTTTTTAAGAAAAATTATGAAGCTAGGAACCTTTTTAATTTAGTAAATGTAGTATTTAAAAGTACTTATTTAGCTTGTTAATGATAAATAGTAATAAAAAATCTTCTGTTTTAAAAAAATTAATTGTGACAAATATAGATTAAATTTAATAACAACAAGTTGGAAATTGCACGTGAAGCGTTGCCAATGAGGTGCGTTCGTACGATAACGATGTTTTAAAAACGTCACTCTCATATATCAATCTCATAAAATTGTAAATAATTAATTACAATTAAAATGCGCACCAAACAATGTTCTCACTATACCATTATGAAATGGAATACTTTTGTGAGGCCTTGTTAATCAATAGCAGATGTTCTTTGCACCACAGATTATGCAAAATGTATATTATAATATGTACTTTGTAGATGCATATCAATTTTAATATGTTCGAATGAGTATAACACCATTAAAATGCATTTGAAACATTGTTCCCCATTGACCATAATGTAACGGAGTACTTTTGATTGTCTCTGTAATTGATCTATGTATCCGATTTTCATAAAATTTGAAATGACTCGACAAAATTATGTAATAATTATGTATTTTAAATTTCAAACGATTAAAATGCATTTGAAAATTTTTTCCCTATTGACCATAATGTAATGGAATCCTTTTGATTGTCCCTGTAATTGAACTATGCCTCCGATTTTTATAAAATTTGAAATGACTCGACAAAATTATCTAATAATTATATATTTTAAGTTTGAAATGATTCGATTGGGTAGTTTTTGAGTTGTTATATGCGGATGGATAGACACACGGACAGACAGACGAACAGACGGACGGGCTGAACGGCAACTATAGGTGCTACATATTTACATAATTTCGAACGCACCTAAAAATCAATAATCAGAGGCATAAAAAGAAAAATCCATCACTACACATATGGATCTTATTCAAGCTTTTTTACTTTTGTTAAGAACTTTTCTCTCCATCTGGCGAGTAACCGGAAGCTATTCCAATACCTCATGACACCAACAATGGTTATAGAGACTATTCATCAATTTTTTGACAGTTCGCGTCTAACTCCAATATTAGTCAGACTTTTATTCGTGATTTCATCATGTGTGAGATACAAAAAAATATATTATTCTTATTTTTATTGCTTTAGACAAATTTTCAAAATCGGATCCATTCTGAGTTTGGTATATGTAGTGTTTAAAAAAATTAATTTGTTTGTTTGAAATAAAATGCGTTCTCTTTTTTTTTATCTAGTTGTAAAAATGTAGATTAAATTTAATAAAATAATCAATACTGAAAATTAAATTTTGATAGACATTTGAGAAGTTCTACTTCTAATTCTGTTTTCCTTATTTCTAATCATTCCGGCACGGTTAAAAAATGCTTATCTTTTCAGTTCATTTGCCATGTAAAACAGACAAATGTTTCTTAATTTGCAAAACCATAACCTTCAATTGTACTTTACCAAATCCTACTGTAAATGATCAACTAAAAGATTAGGTCCTTAACAGCCTAAATTTTATCTGATGCATTAGAAAATACATTTAAATGAATGTTCCAGGTTCAATGCTATGATATAACAGTTTAATTTTGACTATTTACAATAAATTATACATCAAATTGAACGTGAACTGATTTTGTAATAAATTGAATGTTAACCTACGTTCAATATATGCATCTTTAGTTATATAAAGTACACATTTAATCTAAAGTGCAGATAGTCTCACACTTCGATTAGCATCTCCAGAAAAATGGAAGCAATTCGCTTTTCAATGTTATGTTTCAACTTTGGCAAATTATTAACCCATTAGAGACTGATGTAGTGTTTTCGCAACATTATGATTGTAATTTTTTCGATTTTATTTTGAATATATATTTTTTTAAAATTTACTATCAACATTTTTTACATAACTTTTATTTTTAAGAGAAAAAATATTAATTTACGCGAGTTGTGTAAAAAAATAGAAAATTGTCTTTAAAATTGCGATTGATAAATTTCGTTTTATTTCATAGATGCAGCATAAAGAATGAATACAAATCTAGCAATTGATACAGATGTTATAGTAAAGCAACTTTAACTAAGTGTTGTAACTGTTATATACAACCTCTGACAATAAAGTTCGGTGTATAGACCTGTAACATTAATGTAGATGAAATATTAACGAAAGTTACCATACCATCCTTCGAAATAATCATCTCCCATAAGTAGGCGCTGCTAAGATCTGCTATACATGTCCTGGTAAATTCGCAAGAAGTCTTCTTTTGGAATGGAGTTCAAAAGCTTCGTCACGTTTCGTTGGATGTCAGCAATAGGGTCAAATCTGTTACAAAGAGAGACTGAGTTGCGGAAATAGGAAGAAGCCTGGAGGATTGAGATCTGGCGAGTATGGTACATTATATATACTTTTGGAATTATAATAATCTATGAAATTCATAAATTATTTATGATACTATTTGTATCTAATCCTTGAATTATTAATAAATCCTGCAATTTATTATAATTAATATACAACGCTCTGTTGGTATGACACAATACAGCCTCTACAAATTATGATTCAATGTGATTTGAGGAACATTCGTTGTAATTAAGCATTTTCTAAAATATTTAATTTCGAAAAATATTTTATGGTTCATATACACTGTTAAAACTAATGGTGACATATTGCACCTTTTAGGGGTGAAAGGCTTGTCTGGTAACACCCCTAAAAGAGCCAGAATGGCACCTTTAATTAGGGTAAAAAGATGGCACCCTTAATCCAGAGTGTCCAATAATAAAAAATTTAAAAATATACAAACCGACTTTTGGCCGTCGAAGTATTCGAACTCACAACGTTTGATTATAAGCTCAGCGTTCTAACCACTCGGCCATCGAGCTCACCTTCATTCACTCATAGCCATAGATTTTACTTACCGTCACAGAAAACAGAAAGACACACGTCACAGCGCATGCGCATGTTTCTAGTCACCCGATGAGGTGCCACATTGCTGCCAATACGAAGTGATTGGCACCTTATTTAGCTCCAATCACCCAGTAAGAGACCTGTCGGCACTGCAATCACATGTCCAAGCCCCTATGGCACCCTAGGGTTCCAAATGGCACCGGTTTGTCACCTTCACTTTTAACAGTGTATCTGTAGATACAAATCACATTAAACAAATTCAAATGTAAATAAATCTGTATAATATCAGTATAAAGAAGTCGGAAATTGCACTTCAAACGTAGGAAATGAGTTGCGTTCGTTGAGTTGCGAAGTTTTTCAAATATACCATATTTCGAATAGAATGAAATATCCGAAACCTTTTGCATGTTCCTATAAGTATTACATATGTTTTCTATTATGCAGTAATTAACTTGTAGTAAACCTCAGCAACGTATATCAATATCAAAAAATGTGAAACAGATTAATATTATTAACCCCTTGAGCTCTGCTAATAGAATTTTCTACCGCATAATTTTAATTCCGAAATGTCACAATGGCACCAGAAAACTCGACCAAATTTATTTCAAAAAGGTTTAATGCATTTTTTCGTGTTTATCGTTAACCGGTTTTTAGATGCGTTCGTAATTATGTAAATACGTAGCACCTATTCTTGTCGCTCATCCGTCTGTCTGTCTGTCTGTCCGTCTGTCCGCATATAACAACGCAAAAACTACCCAACCGAATCGTTTGAAATTTAAAATACATAATTATAACATAATTTTGTCGAGTCATTTCAAATTTTATGAAAATCGGATGGATAGATCAATTACAGGGACATTCAAAAGGATTCCGTTACATTACAGTCAATAGGAAAAAAAAGTTTTAAATGCATTTTAATCGTTTGAAATTTAAAACATATAATTATTGCGTAATTTTGTCGAGTCATTTAAAATGTTATGAAAATCGGATGCATTAATCAATTACAGGGACAATCAAAAGGATTCCGTTACATTACGGTCAATGGAGGAAAAAGTTTCAAATGCATTTTAATGATGTTACATTCATTCGAACATAATAGAATTGGCATGAATCTATGAAATATATACTAAAATATGCATTCTGTACAATCTGTGATGCAAAGAATTTTTATTATTAAATTACAGGGCCACACAAAAGTATTCCACTATATAATGCTATACGGGGAAACATGGTTTGGTACGTGTTTTAATTATATTCAACTATTTCACATTTTATGAATAAGATATACGTTGCTGAGGTGTGATAAAAATTACTTCCTGCATATTTACAGAAACGTAAAGATTTCGACTACTATACAGTATCCGGAGTACGCTCTACTATATCAGCAAGATCTGAATATTTTTAAAACTTCGTTATCGTACGAACGCACCTCATTTGCTACGTTCACGTGCAACTTCCAACTTGTTTTCTTTACAAAATACTGGTGCCAATGTGACATTTGGAATTTTGAAGAAATTTACACCCCAGAGCTCAAAGGGTTAAAACGCGCCTCAAACTGTTTCCCCCTTTATTATCATGTAACGGAATACATTTGTGTAGCCCTGTGAATTAATTAATAAAAAATACTCTTTGCAGCACAGTTAGTATAGAATGTATATTTTAGTATATACTCCATAGATGCATACCAATTTTATTATGTTCGAAAGCATGTAACACAATGGTGTTAAACTTGAAACTATTTTTTCTCGTTAGCCGTAATATAACGGTTTATTTTTTATTGCGCCTGTAATTGAATTGTACATCCAATTTTCATAAAATTTGTAACAACTAGACAAAATTATGTAATAATTATGTATTTTAAATTTCAAACGATTCGATTGGGTAGTTTTTGCGTTGTTATATGCGGACAGACGGACGGATTGAACGATAGACGGATTGACTATAGGTATTACGTATTTACATAATTACGAATACGCTTATAAAGGACGAACCAAAATGGAAGCGGTATTACAGTGTCCTCGTTGAAACGTACAACGTAGTTTATAACTACAGTAACCGGTTAAAGAAACCGGTTTTAGAAAAGGTTATTATTTCAAGTTGTTGCTCATTTGTTAAAACAGCACAAAGAATAATATTTTTTTCAACAAGCCGAAACGAAAAAAATAATATTTTTTATGACAATTAAAACAGAAATATGATTTAAACGACATTTTAAGTAGAAGAACAAAGAATTTTTTAATTCAATAAACAGGTTTTTTTTTTTTTTTTTTAATATAGAGATTTTTGTATCCTTGTCCCCTTTAAATCTTATATATGTATAGTTAATAATACACTAATCTGATATCACTTCAAATGATTTTAACATGATTTAATTTTTCATAGTAATTATACTTAAAGACAGTATAAATACTGATTTCATTGGCTTATTGTCATGGTAATATCTGAGTTACTTTGGCTTTATTTGTAAAAGTATTTATATATTCAACTTCCATAATGAGATAATGCATAAGCGCAATCATTAAGGGATAGTTTTATGTTTTATGTTATTTATGTTAATTATATTATGGTACGGTAACATGATTTCTTGCAGCTATTTAGTACACTATTCCATTTTGAGCCCATTTTGGCATAAATTAACTTTATTTAAAATTTTTAAAATACATTATTTTACTGCTGCGTAGCGTATGAAATGATGTATTTATTCAATTCGTTATTCTTGCTGCATTTTTTTTTTTTTTTTACTTTTTATTGTATCTACCATTGTTATAACATCGGATCTACCAAAATTGGATTTTAGTTAGTATTGTTTATGATATATACTTATTGAAGTATTTAGTTAATAATATACTAATCTGATATCACTTTAAATGATTTTAACAGGATTTCATTTTTCATGTTAATTAGATTTAAAGACAGTAGGGTAACACCCCCAGTAATTGGCACATTAAGAATTTGTTGTTAAACTTACTTAAATTTTCATTACAAAGAAATAAGCTATTTACTTGGAAATATTTTTAAATCAAAGAATGTACATCTGTGCATCTATTTTGCCCACTAAAAGCAAAAAGAAAAAATTGAAAAAGTATTTTTATAAAAATATATTTATAAAAAGTTGCTGAAATCACCAGTAATTGGCACCTAGAGCACCAATGTATGACACCTTGTGATCCAGTAATTGGCATATGTTTATATTTAAAAAAAAACTTTACATTTTGCATTGGGTTTAATCGCTTTAAATGAATTTATTGTAGATGAAGATGCCATATTTCAGGTTTTTGAGAGTAAGAAATCAGCATATTAGTCTGAAATGTGAACACTTTAAAACAATACAATATACTTACATTAATACCCAGTAATTGTCATGTTGTCCCCAGTAATTGTCATATGAAGCTTTAATGGATTCTAATTACTGATAAAATTTATATTTTCAAATAAAAACAAATGATAAACAAAATTAGTCTATAATTTTAAAAGTACTTCCAAAATAAATGGTTTAATCTCAAATTCCTTGCGAATTCCTTTTAACTGGAATAGGTGCCAATTACTTGGAACTAGCAAAATTGAAGCACCATTAATTGTCATCTACCATTAATTCAGAAATCCAAATATTTGTGTCGAAAATACTTTTACACAATTAAAGTAACCCTTTTTAACTAAGCAAAACTGTTGTCAATTAAAATTTAAAATATATTATAAATCGGATAATAATGAATTGAAAAGCATGCCTTCCTTAAGCGAAAGAAGAAGAATTTGCAACAAAAATGGCTAATTTGATACATGCCATAATTGTTTCTCTTTCCTAGGCTGTCCTATATCCCTATCGTAGATAATCGGACTACAAAAATAAATAAACTTTCCTAGGCTCTATTGTCATCTTGTAAAATAAATCAAAGTAAATCAAAGTTATAATCTTTAACGTAAATGAGCATATAACTGATATATGGTCTTGAATTTTTAAAAGACTGGATCTTATTTTAGGACATGTTTGTAAAATGTGCCAATCACTGGTGCATGCCAATTACTGGGGGTGTTACCCTATAAATACAGGTTTCATTGGCTTGTTATGGTAATATCTGAGTTACTTTGATTTTATTTGTAAAAGCATTTGTATATATATATATTTCAAGAATGGCAAAGAAATTATGAATTGCTGTCTTTAACTTCATTACTATTTTTTATTTTTACTTATCTACTTACTATTGAGATAACACAATAAATATGAGAATAATTTTCGTAGAACACAAATTGGTCAAATTTATTTGTAGAAAATAAATCCAAAACCAGAAAAAGAATACATTTTCATAATTTTTAACAAGATATAAAAAATAAAAAAAATCATCAGTAAGTAACGATCTTCAATTTATTATGTGAGTGATGATTATAGCATCTCTTGAACTCTTGAGTGATTAACCTTATTACTGAAGAACTAGCATTTATTTTGTAGCTACCGTGTTTGTGATATTCATTATACTTTTTAAGTTATTTAACTTATTTTTTATCTTTATCAACTCAAGCAGAAATCACTTATTGATGCAATAAAATACAAAGTGATTCTAAATTGTTTTTACAAAAAAAAAAAAAAAAAAAAAAAAAAGAGGGATGATAGAACACATCAAGACAAACAATATTAAATGCGAAACCAAGGGACCTAAACGTTTTCACAAGGAGATAGCCGCCATTAAAGTTTAGGGTCCAAAATTTCAAATGAACATAAAAAAAGGAAAAATTGGTCGATTGATTTGCGGTTTTCACTAAAACTATTCTTTATGTCAATATTTTCTTGAAAATAAATTATAAAGATAAATTTTTAAAAATGCCGATAGAGAGCGCTTTAGACTTTGGAGTAACGAACAACTAATTTTGCCGTTATTTTTTGCATCTCATTAAATGTTTTCGAAAACTTTTGCACTACTTGATGTGTACTATCACCTCTTCTTTTTTATAAAAACAATTTAGAATTATCCTGTATATTTAATTATTATTGCCTTTACTATGACATGTTGTTTCATCTAAATATTTTGGTATTGTTTTCATTACTTTTATATAAAAATATGTACGCGAAACAGTATTCGGCTTTTCACAATTTTCACACCATACTGAAAATTATCCCAATTTTTTCATTTATTTTTACCTAGCTTTATAACAATGATTTTTTGTCTGTTTTTACTTATTTATGTACTATTGAGACAATGCAATAAATATGAGCATATTTTTCGTAGCATACAAATTGGTTAACTTTATCTGTAGAAAAAATCCAAAATCAGAAAAAGAATACATTTTCATAAATATATACAGGACAGTTGCACCATAAAATTTAACTAATACGAATGTATTTATTAAAATGCAACACATTGCTCAGTGATGCACAAAACAAGAATTTTAATATACATTTGTACAATTAAAATAAAATAAAACTATGTGATGATTCGACAAAATTAAATAATAATTATATATTTTAAATTTCAAACGATTCGGTTGGGTAGTTATTGTGTTGTTATATGCGGACAGATGGACGGGCTGAACGACAACTATAGGTTCTACGTATTTACATAATTACGAACGTACCTAAAAGGTTTGTTCAGGAAGGTGGTCGCACAGATAGATTTCACTGTACGTATAACAGCAGTAAAAACGATACCAAAAACTTTAAATGAACGAACTTGTCACAGTAAAGGCAATAATAAAAAATATATTTTATTGCACCCATAAATGATTTCTGCTTGAGTTGATAAAGAGAAAAAATAAGTTGAATAACTTCACAAAATATAACGAAAGCTGAAACATAGTAGTTACAAAATAGATGATAGTTCTTTAGTAATAAGGTTAATCACTGAAGAGTTCAACAGAAGCTATAATCATCACTCACATAATAAATTGGAGATACAATTACTTACTGATGATTTTTTTCTTTTTTTTTTCTTTTTTTCTTTTTTTTTTTTTTTTTTTTTTTTTTGTATTTTATTAAAAAGCTAAAAAAATCTATCTTCTTTTTCTAATTTTGGATTTATTTTCTATAAATAAAGTTGACCAATTTGTATTCTACGAAAAATATATTCATTTTAATTGCGTTGTCTCAATAGTACATAAATACGTAAAAATAGACAAATAATCATTGTTATAAAGCTAGGTAAAAATAAAAATAAAAATAAAAAATTGGGAAAATTTTCAATATGGTACGAAAATAGCAAAAATCCGAATAATGTTTCGCGTACATTTTTTTATATAAAAGTAATGAAAACAATACCAAAATATTTAGATAAAACAACTTGTCACAGTAAAGCAATCATGATTAAATATATTTTATTGCACCATTGAATGATTTCTACTTGAGTTGATACACAGAAAGAATAAGTTTAATAACTTATCAAAGTATAACGAATGTCACAAACATGGTAGTTACAAAATAAATGATAGTTCTTTAGTAACAAGGTTAATCACTGAAGAGTTCAGGAGATGATATAATCATCACTCTCATAATAAATTGGAGATCGTTACTTACAGTTTTTTTTTTTTTTTTTGTATCTTATTAAGGGGCTACAAAAAAGTTTTTTTTTTTTAAAATTTTGGTTTTATTTTCTATAGATAAAGTTAACCAATTTGTGTTCTACGAAAATTATACTCATTTTAATTTTGTTATCTCAACAGTGCGTAGAAAAGTAAAAATAAACATGTCAGAAATTGCACGTCAAGCGTAGAAAATGAGGTGCGTTCGTACTATAACGAAGTTTTAAAAATATTCAGATCCTGGTGTAATAATATGCAGTATAGTATCCAAAATATTTTGTGCATCCCTGTAATGTATGTGCGATGTCAGTGACAATCAAAAGTATTCCGTTATATTACGGTCAATGGGGAAAAACTTTCAAATGCATTTTAATGGGGTTACACTCATTCGAACACAATAAAATTGTTATACATCTATAAAGTACATATTATAATATACATTTTGCACAATCTGTGGTGCAAAAATACACTTTTTTATTGATTTACAACGCCACACAAAAGTATTCCATTACATAATAGTAAAGGGAGAACATTTTTTGGTGCGCGTTTTAATTGTAATTGATTATTTAACATTTTATGAGATTGGTATACGTTGCTAAGGAATATTACAAGTTATTTCCTGTATAAAAGAAAGCAGATAATATAGCGTATGATATTCGTTGCTGAGGTGTAATAAAAGTTACTACCTGTATATTTACAGGAACACAAAAACAATTTCGACCACTATACTGTATCCAAAGAACCATCTACTACAACAGCAAGATCTGAATATATTTAAAATTTCGTTATCGTACGAACGCACCTCATTTGCTACGCTTCAAGTGCAAGTCCCATCTTGTTTGTTGTTGTTGTTGTTGTTGTTGTTGTTGTTGTTGTTGTTTTTCTTGAACGAAATTTATTCCCAAAGGTTAATACTAATTTTACCTCCATTCAGAGTCCAGTATAACTGAATTTCTTCCATAAGCGACCAATTTCTTTGAAAAATTTAGAGGAATTCTGTTTTTTCCTGGTCGCTTGAAGAAAGTTTTATTATAAAAATAATACTGGGGCGTACATCATTCATCAAACTTCTAAATTAAGTTCAAATTTTTTTTCCTGGTAAGTTTTAATTATTTAAATCATTTTATTTTTGTTTAGGCAATGAATTTAATTCTGATGACGAATTGAGAATGATGGTCATTAACCTCTCCTGCTCTATTTTGTCAAGAAATTGTCAAAGAAATAGATAAAGCAATGAAATTGCCACTGTTTGTTTCCGGTCAAAACAAATTGCATACATTTATAGAACTTTGAAATAACTTGGAACTAAAAGTTATAAAAGATAAAACCGGAAAGTCAAGTAAGATGTCAAGTATTAATTTTTTAACTCTACAGTAATTAACTAATGCAATTAACTTTTATTTGATGCTTAAATTTTTATATTTTTTCCTAATGTGGAAATAAATTTTAGTAACATTATTTTTGCCTTTTTTTCAACAATTGAAATCTTAATATGATCTCCATTAAGAAATCACTTCTCGGAGCGATCCAACTTTTATTGGAATGGAATGCTTTATGGTCGCTTTAGGGAAATTTTACTGTTATTATTATTGTCTTTACTGTGACAAGTTGTTTCAACTAAACATTTTGATATTGTTTTCATTACTATTATACATATAAAAAATTGTAAGCGAAACAATTTTTAGAATTTTACTATTGTCTTAGCATATTGAAAATGTATCCCAATTTTTTATCATTTATTTTTACGTAGCCAATATAACAATGATTACTTATAAAATGAATCTGTATAACAAATACCAATTAGAACAAATGCTATTCGATACGTATTTTTAATTTTTTAAATTCGAATTGTTACAAACGACAGTCTCCGCTAGCTCTGGCTACAGGCGGAGGCAAATTTCGAAGTTAGGCAGAAATCTCACAAACAAAAATTAAATCAAGGTTAAAGATAAACCCAGTTTCATCACTAACAATGAGCTCTTGGGAACTAAATCTTTTGTGAAAACTCTAATATACACGAATATATATTTGGAATAGATTTAAAAATTGGAAAAAAAAATAATCAGAGAGTTTTAAATTGTTAAAAAATGATAATATTTCTGTAGTCTGATTTTAATCATTTTTCAATACGTTTTTACAAACTCATATGACGTTACATATTCACCTATTTTCCGTCCATTCTATTTCCAATATGATATATTGTGTATGATATTTGCTTTTTTACAAAAATTCGTCAAGTTCATTATTTAATTTTCCGTTTCCATGTGTAAATCTTGTTACAGAAAAATGATGACGTAATATGCAATTTTTCTTAAATTCATCAAACTATTTTTTTTTTCTCATTTTTCATGTAAAAATCTTGCAATACTAAAATAATTGCTGTAGTAAGAATTTTTTTTTTTATTATTATTATTATTTATTTGTTTGTTCATTTTTTTTCAAAGGCTATAACGAAAAATGTTTATTTTTTCCTATCATATTTCTACAAGAGCTGATTTTTTCAGAGCCATGTTAAAGCGGTATTCAATTTTTGAATGTTTCCCATTTCCATCCCCTTGGGCCAATTTTGCTTATTTGCAATCTCCGCCGAGATACTAACCATCTCGGTGCATTTGGACAATTTGAAGACGATAAGTGCGAATTTTATCGTGATGACAAAATTTAGTACATATATGCATGTAATCTTTTAAATATGGTGGTTTTGGGGTTCCTTGGGTCATATATTTAAAAGTTATGAAGAAATTTTTCAAAATTCGTAGCTTGGTAACGATTGCAATAGGTAATATCTCTTACGAAATCTGACTAATTACAGTGACAAATATAAATCTATTACTATTTGCTGCTAAACAAACGTTAAAAGATTTTCTACAAAACATTTTTTTTCCCCTTTTTTCTGACAATATTTATTATTCCTCTTTAAGGGGGGTCAAAGCTTGAAAACTTTTCAAAAAAATCTATTTTTTATGATCTATTTTGATTATACAATTAATTCTCAACTCAGTGCAAAAAACCGCATAAAAATATTTGCATTTTTAACGGAGTTATAAACATTTATGTATCAACACTTTCAAAGCCGCACCATAGAATTTCAACTTTAAGTCGCGTTTTCTCAGAACTTGATTTTTGACGACTAACACCAAGATTTAAAAAAAAAAAACTATTTGATAGAATGGCTTTTTTTTTTTTTTTTTTTTTTTTTTTTTTTTTTTTTTTTTTTTTTTTTTTTGTCAAGCGTATAACATTATTATCTGTAGAATAAATTAATAAATTTTATGTAGTTTAATATTTTCAGTATTTTTAATGAAAAAAAAAGTTGTATTTTTTTAGAAGTTTTTTAAATTTTCAAATTTGAGAATTTTTTTTTTTTTTTTTTTTTTTTTTTTTTTGAGTGATAGTTATATCCTTAATTCATTCTATAGAGTAAAGTTTCCTGATCATTTTAAAGCAAAAATTAGGTTTTTATGTCAATTCAACGTTAAGATATCTTGCGGTTTGTGATATAACACATATATATATTTTTTTTGTGGTTTTATAAGACTACAAACATACCTTAAAAATATCTGAAAGTTTAAATTAATTACACTGAATACCTCCGTTTTTATATGGACTCGAAGCGAGAGCTTTGTTTACATGTTTTTCCGTATCGATCAAGCCCTGAGCCCCCTTAAGACATTCATATGTAAATGAATCACCAGAATTAGCTCATAAAGGATATAATTTTCATATTATATTAAAAACGTTTTCATTCAAATTAAAAAAATTGCATGGAAAAATATTGACAATTTTTTCTCAAGAAAAGTTTAATATAATGCTTTAGTTTTGTATGTTTTAATTTCCCTGTCTTAATTAACTAAAATTTATATATAATCTTTTGATACAGATTTATGGATTATGGTATAGAATTTTTTAGTATAACTGGTAAACAAGTTTGTGTGTTAGTACATCAACAAAAAACTTTCTAAAATAAATTTGTAATGCGGAAACTTCATTATAAAATTATTTATAAATATACTTTAAATGAAAAAATTTTAATTATTTTATAAATTATTCAATAATCAAATATTTTTATGTTAAGTGCACTTATTTAAAAAAAATTCATTCCGTTTAAAAATAGAAAATTTTCTTGTGTAATATATCCAACTCATCTTATAATTAACATTTCCTTCACATTTCAATTTCTGCGCCTTAATTAATTCAGAAGTTTAAAGAATCTTTGGACACTGCTTCAATTTTCGACCGTCTAATTAAATTTTACCAAAGATTTTTTTTTTAAAGTAAAAATACGAAATTGTCCTTTGTCATCAAACAGAATGTAAAAGGTCAGATGGCTTTCAAATAAGTTTGTATATACATGCTAATATGAAATCTACAGGGTAATTCAAAAAAACGTGGACAAATTAATATGACAAATCAGGCATACGACAAGGATAAAAAATCACATTGGAACATAGGGCCGCAAATCACTTATTGAGTCACAAATACAGGGTGTTTCATCCTAACTCAATTTGGGTTGATGGTAACAAATTTCAGGAAACTGGAGTATATTAAAATGAAACATTTAACACACATTCTCACCTTTGTTTTAAATGTGATAACACCAAACAAAAGTGGTAGAGATGCGCGCCAGCAATATGTACTTGGCACCTGACATTTTGGACTGTGATAATCAGTTTATACGGTATCATCGATTGCTTGAGCAATATGTTTTTCCAGATCTTTTCGTAACGTTATCACATTTCGCACAAAATAAGGTACACATCGTGGCATTTTCAGTACAATATTTTTATTTTCCTCGAAATTATTACTTTCAAACTGGGTGTAGCTATAGTGAAACACCCTGCATTTATGACTCGATAAGTGTTTGGCGCCACTATGTTCCTATGTGATTTTGTATCCTTGTTTTATGCTTGATTTGTCATATCATTTTGTCCACGTTTTTTTTTTAATCACCCTGTATATGCACTTAATGTTCTGAAACTAATTACAGCTTTAAACCTTTAGAATTTAAATTTAACAAATGCATTCTTTTAGGTGCTTAAGTGTTAAAAAAAGCTTAAATATTCATTTACTGCTCGGACTACACCACCTAATGCATAAGCTTTATTGTAAAATTATTTTTAATCGCACTTCAAGTCATACTTTTTTTTATAAATTAATAATTTAGTAATTAAACATTTTTATTTTAAGTGACGTGCTTTAAAATAACTTCAATTTCATTAAAAAGCACAAAATTGTTTAAATGTAATATAACCTACTCATCTTTTAATTAACTTTTCCTTTATATTTCAATTTCTACGTATTAATTAATTCAGAAGTTTATAGTATCTTTGGACACTGCTGCACTTTTAGAATCTTTTAATTAAATTTTATCAAAGAATATTTTTAAATAAAAATACAAATTAGTATTTTGTCTCTCAACAGAATGTCAAAGATGAGATAGCTTTCAAATAAGTATATATGTAAAGGAAATCTATATTCGCTTAATATTCTGTAACTAATTACAGCTTTAAATCTTTTCAATTTAAATGTAATAAAGGAATTATTTTAAGTTCTTAAGGCACAACACTAGTCACAAAAAAAGAACCGGATGATAATGTAAATGGGAGCATTTTTTTCAAATATCTCGCTGAAATTGTAATATTTTTTAATGATTTTTTTTCATAGGATAGCTGGGGACGATCCACAAACGGACTAGTTTTTACTTTTTCAATTTTAGTTTCAGATTTTTTTTTTAATTATTTTAAATTTCAAAAGCGATTCAAACCGGTTCTGAAATTGAAACTATCATAATATAAAAAATATATAAGCAAAATCGAAAAAGGTAAAAACTAGGCCGGTTGTAGATCGTCCCAAGCTATGCTATGCAAAAAAAAAATATGTAAAAATTTTAAAATTTGAGCGAGATATTTGAAAAGAATGCTCCCATAAACTTTACATTTAGAATGTTGCGCCAAAAGTGTTTTAAAAAAAGCTTAAGTGTTCATGGACTGCTTGTACTATCCTACCTAATGCATAAATTTTATTGTATAATTATTTTTAAACATACTTCAAGCCATACTTTTTTTACAAATTGATAATTTAGTAATTAAATATTTTTATCTTAGTGCCTAGCTTTAAAATAACTTTAATTTCATTTAAAGCAGAAAATCGTTTTAATGTAATATAACCAACTCATATTTAAATTAACTTTTCCTTTATATTTCATTTTCTGCGTCTTAATTCATTGAGAAGTTTAACTCTTTATCTATCGATGGTACTTATAAGTACCATTAAAATTACTTATTATAAAATTCTTTTGATACGTCAATTAGTTGTAATACTGCTTAGAATGAATTACAGATACATTATTTATTTTGTTTAAAAGGTTTTGTTTCATTATTGGTTACACAAAACAAAAATTATGCTTAAAAGGATGATTTCTTTTGCCTTTGTATCTTTTCAGCTTTCTCGGCGCTGAGGGAGGAGGTGAGAATTTTTCAATTCGGAAGTATTTCTACATTTATATAGTAAAAACATTATATTTTTACATTTTATAATTCTACAAAATACCAATAAAACTATTTAAAATAAAAGATTTGAGTGGGGTTATAAATATTGCACAAAATCCCTGTAAATTTAAATTTAATTAATCCTTGGATCCTTCTAAAATCCTTCAAAAATTTATTAAATAATTACGTGAATCTTTTAATTTAGTTTAAACAATTTAGGTAAAATGCTTTAGAATGTAAAATTTCCATGAATTCATAATTCGGTAGATAAAGGGTTAAAGAATCTTTGGACACTGCTGCACTTTTAGAACCTTTTAATCAAATTTTATCAAAGAATATTTTAAAGTAAAAATACAAAATAGTCTTTTGTCTTTTAACGAAATGCGAAAGATGAAATAGCTTTCAAGTAATTTTATATATATATATGCTAGTAGGAAATCTATATGCACTTTATGTTCTGGAATTAATTTCATCTTTAAATCTTTCCACTTTAAACTTAATAGAGAAATTCTTTTTAAAATCAGTATGAAGTATTTAAAATCAATATTAGAATTTGAAATCGCTTCAAGTGACTTTGAGCATTAACTACTAACAGCAAACATAATTTCTAAATATTGGTGGTTTAATTAAAGATTATGATCATTAAATTAAGTTTATTTTAAGATGTAGCATTTTTGCTTTGAGTATTTGATCAAAGCTTTATTCTTTTTACAAGACAAAATCGCAGTAGGGACTTTTAAAATCCAATAATTCATTAATTGTGTAATTAATTAAGAGAGGAAACAAGTCACATATGCGAAGTGTTGCGCGAAAATTTTATTTAGAATAACTTTGAAATTTTATGTTTCAATGATCGTTGAAAACATAAGATTTTATTAACAGTATGTATTCATTTTGTTCATATGTAATTTATATGAACCAAATGAATATATGTTGTTTATAAATGAATAATATGCGCTTCATTATTATCCAAATAAACTGGATAATAAATGAATACATATAACAGATTTGTGTTAAAAATTTGATTAAAGACTTTATTTTAATAAAATAAAATATCAAAACGTAAAATCATAAAATTTTAAGTTTTTACTTTACTTATATTGTCGTTAAAAACATAAAATTTTATGAACAATATATATTCATTTATTTTCTATGTAAACCACTGAGCTCCACCAAAAATTTTGATATCCAACTCATCGATTCACTCTCTGCTGGCACCGAATCAAACTTTCAATGCGCGCAAGTAATAATTCCTTCCTATTTTGCTTTCTTCTGTTGTAACAATAAAAAAGTGTTGGATTCGTGAAAATTCCTGCTTTTGACGGGTTTATACGTTTTAGGGGTCAGAGATTCCAAAAATTATGTTTTCACAAAATCTCTCTCTGTCAATCTGTCTGTCTGTCCGTCTACGTGTATGCGACATAAATATTGATGGGCTCCTCACTAATGCACGTAATTTAACAAAATTTTAGATTCAGTTAGACCTTGATATAAAATGTATCTTATTAGTTTTTGGTGTAAATCGCCCGACAGATGGCACTGCTATGCTGCCTTTTTCACGATTTCTATAACAGTTATATCTCAATATCAAATTGACAGATTTTTATAAAACTTCAGCTTTCGTCCTTGATATAATAGGGATCTTATTACATTTTGGCGTAAACTGTGCAACAGGTATCGCTGCTATGCGGTGTTAATTGTGGTTACCGCACGCCCAATCCACGAAAAAATGGACATGAGGATGAAAATTTAAATTTCTTTAAATATGATTGAAATTTTGCATATTAACTGTTAAGAGTATACTTTTTCATATTTTATCAAAAAAGAATTAAATTTTTGTCATTAACATAATCATTTTAATTAATAAAATGACACTATGACTTTGTAAATTAGACTGCGGCAAAAATCTTTACATTTCATGGTCTCGTACAGCTGAACAAACATTCTGAAAATCTCCAAACTTGGATATATATGATCTGATAGCTATTATTGAGAGTTTTTGTCGTCAGAGAAGTGTTCTCTAATCTTCATTACAAAAGGTAAGCATATTTAATTACTCTTAATTATTGTGTCACACCCGCAACGAAAAGTTACATTTATATCTCTGCAGAAGAATATTTTTGATTTAAAGTTATGAAACTTTATATTCAAAAATAGTTTATTAAGATACTTTGAATTACAGACACAAAAGAAATTAATTAATATTTTAATTATAATTATTGAGCGTTGCGGGCGTGACATGTCCCTGTTGCGAGTGTGACTTTTAATTAAAGTCTCACCCGCAACGTCTTTTAAAATTGATTACAAATGCATATTTGAACAAATTATATGTAAATTTATAAAAGAAAAATATGCTGGAAAACATGTACTTGGCAAATTTAACTATACCCTTTGATTTAATAGAGGGAATTCCAGTTAATAAATAAAAATTTGCGTCATCTGAGCATGTGACACTGTGTGCAGTTGATTTATTCAGTTTGGATTCATAAAATTGTTGCTTTACTGCAAGAAAATAATTTTATTAGTGATATATGATTAAGAAATTAATTTAAAAGGTAAGATTTTTATAGAAATTAAAAAAAGAAAATTACGAAACAATATTTTAGCAATTTTCTTTAAATTTGTTAATTTTGTTTTGTTTTTTATATACATTTTTTTTTATTTTGTTATTTGATAGTATTTATCTAATATATATTTTTTTAGTTTTTTAAAATAAGTAAATCAATATTAGGGGAAGGTTTTTTTTCTCTTTTAATTCAATTTAAATAAAAAGTAGAAGTAAGAATAATAGAAACTGTTAAAATGTTTATTAAGTTAGCATAAAATGTATATAGTAAGTTTGAAATTAACCAAAATTTAACATAATTAACTTTATGTAAGATTAGAAATTTCAAGGGATAACTATTAAAAATTTGTTAAGCTTATATTTTTGGACTGGAAGTGCTATATTTGTTCAGTTTACACATTAATTTCTTCTCTTTTGCAGAGAATGAAGAGTACAAAGCGATCACGATATCATTGAAAAAAAGATTAAGGAAAACCCTTTTAAATATGAAACATATCTACAACAAGAGAAGGAAAGAGGCAAAGCAAGGAGAGAAAAGAAGAGACTATTTTAAAAAATCATGGTAAAGGATGGCAATCCTTTTGCATTTCATCTCATGGTAAAGGAGTTGTCGATGGGGTTGGTGCAATTGCCAAGAAAATGATAACACTAGCAATGCTCTGCAACTATAAATTCAGCTTCAGATTTTGCCATGTGTGTAGAAAAAGTCCTAAAAAATATAAAAGAACTTTGCTGAATGTGAAATTTTAGAAGATATTGAGAAAATGCTTCATGAATGCTGGCACCAAGCACAATCGGAGCTCAACATTCAATCGATACATCATGTTGTTTTTATTGACGTAGGAACAATTAATGTAGCAATAACTTCAGAAAGTGATCACAAGAGAATTTTTTTGTTACCATATTTTGTCAAAAATATAATATCCAATGATAACAGTGCAGTTGCAGATTTTGTAAAAGTTGTTTTATTCTCCACATTAAAAAAAAAAAGTGAAAACTTTGATGGACAAATAAGACAAATGAATGGGGATATTATATAATAAGAGTATCGGAATAAAAATCAAGAAAATGTGTATATTTGGCTCAGTCAGTTAGATGTGTCCATACTTTGACAAGGATATAATATCCAACGATGAATGTGCAGTTGGAGATTTTGTAGAAGTTGTTTTATTCTCGACATTAAAAAAGTGAAAACTTTGATGGTCAAATAAGACAAATGGATGGTGACGATATAGAATTAGAATGTTTGAAAAAAATTTAAGAAAACGTGCATATTTGGCCCAGTCAGTCAGATGCATCTTAGGGAAAAAAATAGCATTTTTGTAAAAAAAAAAGGCTACCACCACCAGAAATTATAAATTCAAGATTGGAAATGAAAATTTTTTTATTTTTTTCCTCTCTAGATATTATAATTGTAATATTGATTAATTCTTTAATTAAAAACATCTGCCTTGAAAATATTTGTGTATGTCATTATTTTATTGGCTATACAAGTCACACCCGCAACAGGGCGTCACACCCACAACAAAAATTTTGAATATTTTCCACAAAAGCAAGAATTGAGTAAGTAATTTAATTTTTTCATAGAATAATTATTTAAGTATTACTGTCTAATATATAAAAATATCAATTTACTCAGTTGTCATAATTCACAGAATTTTGCATTTTTGCACTGAAAGATGAAAACGCATGTCTTTTTTATGTCACACCCGCAACAGGCGAAAATTATTTTTTTTTATAAATAAATGATACATCGGGCAATTATCAGATTTGGATAAATGTATGTGTAAGTGGTCTACATTGAAATTCATACAAATTGAAACCAATGCTCAAAAATGTTTTTGCTGGTGACTAAATTAAGTTGTGTAAATGTCACACCCGAAACTTTGGATTGGGCGCGCAATAGATCTATCTCAAAAACTACTGCACGAATTTTCCTCAAACTTCAGATTCAGTTAGTTCCTGATATAAATGAGTATTTTATCATTTTTGGGGTAAACCTCTCAACAGGTGGCGCTACGGTGCAATATTATTCAAGATTATCGCAATAATTGTATCTCAGGAACTAATACACGGATTTCCATCAAATTTCAGATTTAGATACAACTTGAAATAAATTGTTACAGTGATTTTGGTGTAAATTACTCAAACTGTGACACTGCTATGTTTCACATTTTTGGAAATATTAATGTGTATCAGATAGAAGAAAATTTTGGGATTGCTGCATCCGACTAGTTTTTACTATTATAAGAATTTTTTTTTTCAAACTTTTTCGCAAACTTTTTATTTTTTCTACACCTTTTTGATATTTTTATGAGCAGTACTTAACAATAGTTTAATTTTTTTTGTTGTTGTTGTTGAGTTTAATTAAAATTTCATTTTTAACAAATATCAAATTAAAAATTTGGGATAAATTTAAATAAAATCAGTAGATTTTTAATAAAGAATATATATCAGACAAAATTGTAGCAATTTCGTCATAATCTGAAAAAAAATCTAATTTGAACCCCCACACTATCCTATGGAAGGAAATCTATGTTTTGTCAACAGCTTTCGTCGGAAAAAATTTGGCATTGCATTCATGGGCCGACCACTGGATTCAATGTATCAGAATAGGATGTTAGACCTCCGTATTATTGTAGAGCTCAGTGAAGAAAACTGGATTATAAATGAGTACATATATCCGTTTTGAGTTACAAATTTGATTTAAAAAAATTACTTTAATAAAAAACAAATTCAAAATAGTGTGATAATTTATATTTATCACAGTGTGATATATTATTAGTAGTAATTTATCATAGTGTGATAATTTAGATTTATCACATCCAGCGCCTAGCTGACGAAGGCACCCAGCCGCTAAGAGAAACCCAGCGCCTAGCTGACGAAGGCACCCAGCCATAACCGGAGATACAACGCCTAACCGACGAAAGGCCACCCAGCCGCAACCTGCCCGTAGCACCCAACACCCTCCGACGGAAAGATGCCCCAAGAGAGATGCAGACGACGGAAATAGGTAAGTTCATTCATTCTAAATTTTGAGTGGCTCTGTTTCATAATTATTGCACAAAATTAAATTCAGTAAGGAAATTTATGTACTATGTTTCTATACTTTTATTATTTTAATCTAAAATTAAGAAATTAGTAAAGAGTATTGCAAAAAAAAAAAAAAAAAAAAAAAAAATTCCTCCTTTTTTTTTAATGATAAAAACATTAAATGTTAAATCCATTTTTTTTCCGGACAAAACGGAACAAATTAGAAAGTTTTGAAAGAAAAAAAAAAGAGTGTACAACTCTTGTAAAATTGTAAACTCTTGTAAAACTTTTTTTTAGCAGCATAAATGTTATGAGGTTAGTCATAAATTTAAATTTTCTTTAAAGGCTTCTAAACAGAAAGGGATATTGTTACCTGTTGATCTAAAATTATTTATGTTTACATTTTTAAAGTGTAGTTTTCGAAAAATCTGAATGCTAAAACTGGCAATGTTTTTCTAGAATTAGAAATAAGTACAGGTACTTGTATTGTGGTCGATTGAAAAAAAAAGTGTTGAATCGGTAAATTGTGTACTTTTCATGTATATACTTTTCATTTCATTCTCATTTACTGTGTTTAAATTGTGTAGTAAAGTGTATGTATAAAATTAACATTGCATATATGCTAGGGTAATTTTATAGGTTGTTAGGAAATAAATAGAAATTTCGGTTAGGGCAACTCAGTCTAAAAATGACAGTCATTACTGATTTAAAGCAATGTAGAAAAATCGATTTGCAAATGTTAGCAGACGAGTTGGGAATTGATATTGATAAGAGTGACAAAATAGCTGTAATTATACAGAAAATTGAATCAGCGGCAGATTATGATAAAGATCTTACTTTATCGCAGGCTAATTATATTGTACAAGATAGGGAGGCTAACACAGCCGCACAAAAGGAACAGGAAAAATTAGAGGCAAATTTTCCCATAAAATCAGAAAAACCGAGACTCGGAGATAAACCGCGTGTTGAGAAATCGGCCGAAACTAAAACGAATTGGAGAGACAAGGATCCCGATAAAGAAAGAAACCGTGTTTTTGAGCAAAAGAGAGCAAACAAATGTTTTATTTGCGGAAGTTTTTCGCACTATCGTGCCCAGTGCCCGGAAAAACACAAGAGGGAAAATAACGCCACGTCTGTAGGGCATTTAAATAAAAATCAAGAATTTGAAAAAGGTTTTTCGCCATATTTAAGTAAGGCTCGTATTAACGGGGAGGAAATTACGGTATTACGAGATTCTGGTACGTGTGTCGATGTCATTTCCAGTAAATTTATAAACCACAGTCAATTAGATGGGGAATTTATGTGGATAAAACAACCACTCTTAAATGATGTTCGCTGTTTGCCCACCGCTAATATAACGCTTGAAATTCACGAAATAGGAAGTATCTCGACGAAGGCTATAGTAACTGATAGAGACGTAGATATGTCCTATTATATACTAGGGAATGATACGCAGAAGCTCATCGACGAGAGAAAAAAACGCGAAATCAAAACATTGAACGCAGTAATGACGCGCGCGCAGGCGAAAAAAAGCGAAACTAGCTCTGGGAGTGACGGAGGCGAACAAGAAACCGAAACTAACTCAAGGGAAGGGGAAAACGATTTTACGGAACAGGCAGATCCGGAAAGGTCAGATAACGAGTTTTTACCGATAGCAGGGGAAGACTCAGGGACCGGCTTGTCGAGAATTAAAAGGGCAGAATTCATAACCGAACAAGAGACGGATTCCTCGCTACGAGACATTCGCGAAAAAGCAAAACAAAAGAAATCAAATTTCGAAATTAAAGAGAATTTAGTAATGAGGAAAGTAACGGATCATCACGGATTCGAAAGAAAACAGTTAGTTGTCCCAACTAAGTACAGGGAAGCGATACTTAGTGCTTGTCACGAAGGTATAGCGGCTCACATGGGCCAATCAAAAACAAAAGATAAAATATTGAGATATTTTTTCTGGCCTAATATTATTAGGGAAATCGAGGATTTTGTCAAGTCATGCCATGCTTGCCAGGTAGTGGGAAAAGCGGGGGAAACTAAGAAAGCCCCATTAAAATTAGTTCCCATAATTTCAGAAGTATTTTCAAAATTATCGTGCGATCTAGTAGGTCCCTAACCGACGTCAAAAAAAGGGAATAAATATTTACTCACAGCAATATGTGTTTATTCACGTTATCCAGAAGCAATACCGATACCAGATATGCTCTCGGAAACGATCATTGAAGCGATGATCATGATTTTTAGTAGACTTGGTTACCCGTCTAGCATACAAACGGACCTTGGGAGGAGTTTCACTTCGAATTTAACGACAGCCTTCCTAAAAAGGTTTGGGGTAAAACTAAACCATTCAAGTGTATGTCACCCCTCCTCAAACGTTATCGAGAGATGGCACAGGTCAGTAAAAAGGCTTTTTAAAGTGCTATGCGTGGAAAACGGTAGTGACTGGGAAGCTAATCTGCCCCATGCGCTTTTAACTCTTAGGACGGTAACGCATGATTCTACAGGTTTTAGCCCAGCAGAGCTAGTTCATGGGAGAAATCTCCGTACCCCGGAAACCCTACTTTTCGAACAATGGACGGGAGAAAATGAGGAGCATGAATTAGTTACTGAGTACGTCTTCAAACTTATCAACCGACTGAAACGCTGTCAGGAGCTAGCGGTCGAAAACATGACAATTACTAGAGATAAACGGAAAATGTGGTATGATAGAAATGCTAAAGAACGAAAATTTCAACCAGGAGACGAAGTGTTAGTTTTAGCAACTAACAAGAAAAACAAAATGTCTGTAGGTTGGATAGGCCCCGGTAGAGTAGAGTCTAAAATTTCTGATACGAATTATATTGTGAGTATACCAGGGAGAAGAGAAAAATCGCAAATCTATCATGTAAATCTTTTAAAACCCTACATCACAAGGGTAGGTAAAATAAATATTCTGACAAAAGAATTTAATGAGACAGATGAATCTCAGGATTTGGAGATAGCTTTCCCATTAGCAGATTCAAATAGTTATGACTTTGACGAAGTTATCAAACAAAGTGCATTAAACGAGCGGTGCACAGCAGGGGAAATTCAAATGTTAAAACAGGTATTAGACGAATACAGGGAAGTTTTTTCGAATGACCCGGGCTTAACGGACCTGACTATTCATGATATTGAGCTAACTGAGGAAAAACCGGTGAGAAGTAGACCGTATAGGGTATCTCCTAGACAGAATGAAATACTGAAAAAAGAGATAAAGCGCATGCTTGAATTAAATATAATTAAGGAAGGGGAGTCTGATTATAATTCTCCCATGATTTTAGTCGAAACTCCGGAGAGGGAACCTCGGCCCTGCATTGATTATCGCCGTTTGAATGCGATAACAAAAACAGAATTTTTTCCGCTTCCGAATATTGAACAAAGGGTCGAAAAGGTGGCGGCGGCAAAATATATTTCTGTATTAGACCTGACCAAAGGATACTGGCAGATACCCATGACACCAAAAGCACAAAAATTAGCTGCTTTTGTCACAAGCTTTGGTAGCTTCTTACCAATGGCAATGCCTTTCGGATTGTCCAACGCTAGCTATAGGTTTTCCAAATTTATGTCTAAACTACTAAATGGGTTGGAAGAATTTTGTCTTCCATACTTAGATGACATGGCCGTTTTTTCAGATAGCTGGGAAGACCATATTCAGCATCTAAACACGGTACTAAGTCGAATTAAAGAGGCGAAACTTACCGTTAAAATTTCGAAATGCAGATTCGCACAAAAAACGGTTAAATATCTGGGACACATAGTAGGGGAAGGAAAAAGGAAGCCTGCAGAAGCGAAAATCCGCGCCATAACGGAACTCCCAGACCCTAAAAATAAAACGGAAATTAGAAGATGCCTCGGAATGGCAGGGTATTACTCCCGTTATATAGAAAATTATGCGACCATCGTAGAACCGCTCACACGAGCATTAAAAGGAAAAAACAAAAAAGAAAAAATCGTATGGACCGATGAAATGAAAGAGGCTTTCGAAACCTTAAAATCTAAACTCACCCAAAAACCCATCCTATATGCGCCAAATTATAATCTAGAATTTGTGGTTCAGACGGACGCGTCAGATAAAGGGATAGGGGTAGTTTTAGCACAAAGACAGGGCTCAGAAGAGCATCCCATTATTTATTTGAGCAGAAAATTTTCGGAGCAAGAGAAATGTTATAGCGCCACAGAGAAAGAATGTGCATCTATAATTTTTGCCATAAAAAAATTACGTCACTACATTGATGGACAAGAGTTCAGTATCGAAACCGATCACAATCCTTTAGTGTTCCTGAAAAACAATGCAGGTAACAATCCCACGTTGTTAAGATGGTCCTTATCACTGCAACCGTTCCTGTATGCCATAAAACACAGAGCGGGCAAGGATATACCGCACGTTGATTGTCTGAGCAGGGCAATAAAAAAAAAAAAAAAAAAAAAAAAAGCTCAAATTTTTTTTTCTCTCTCACATTTGTAAATAGTTTTCTTTTATTGTATATATAAGGTTTTCTTAATGTGTTTATTCTGGTTTCAACACCATTAAATTATTAAAGTTCTCCAAACAAAGCAAAGTCGTTAAAAGAGTTTGAAAATGTTTTTTAAAGTGTCTTTTTAGAATTGTTAAAATTTTATTTTGAGTGCAAAGAGCCACCCAAAATGAATGAGCTAACCATGTTCTTCTTTTTAGATTTCACGCCTTTCAGACGTTAAATCATCTTAGAGGTGGGGGTAGTTGTGATAATTTAGATTTATCACAGGCTTTTAAAGACATTTTTTCTGAAAAGAGATTTCACTATGGAACTGAAAACACAAAATGGCTTTCATTCTCAAGCTGAAAAGATCGGCGATTTAAAAGGATCGCTAAATCATCATCGATCAGCTGAAAAGACAGGCGGGCGACACTAACGTGAATAGGGGACCACACGAGTCGCACCTTTGATAGTACGCCGACGCAAAAATGAAAGCACAGAGGATCAGAGACCAGACATATTGTCGCCATAGGCGTGTATTTTCAGGTACGAATGATAAGACGATGTTACGAATCTTTTAATGAGAAAAGATCATTAAGGTTGATGATTGGTTCGTGACCTTTAGGGGAGGTCTTGGCTGAGAAGAAAAAGAGGAAGCCAAGGTTTTGCAGGATTATTTTGATCTCGGAGTGAGAAGAGGAGAGAACAGAGCTCGGAGCTCGGATTTGTTCTCTGAGAAAAGTGGATCAGCTCGGATCGGGAGCTGCAGAGGGTGACGTCACCCAAGTGAGCCGGAGGAAGAGGACTCTCGCTAGGAGAGTGCCGGTGACAAGTCTCATCTTCGGTGTTTAGAGAACGCCGTGTTGCTGAATTGTAGAAACTTTACGTGATTTATAAACTGAACATTCTGTGGACTGAAATAGAACTTTGGACTTGGAGTTGGTGGATTAAGATCCTACGAGTTCTAAAATGATTTATGCTATATATAAAATTTAATACAGAGAACCTTTTTTATTGTTACAAATAAATAATTGATTCTCCATTAAATTGCCTGGATTATTTGCCGAGCGGCACTTACGCTACCAACCACTTAGCTTTAATCTATAAGAGGCAAAGTTATTACAATAGGTACAGTTTAATTTTAAAATTCAATAATTCATAATTAATTCCGTGAAATATTCAGCAAGTTTGTTGTCCCTAATGTTGTTCTTTAATTTTGTTTACAATATATTTAGGTGCGTTCCTAATTATGTAAATACATAACACCTGCAGTCGTCGTTCAGTCCGTCCATCTGTCCGCATATAACAACGCAAAAACTACCCAACCGAATCATTTGAAATCTAAAATATATAATTGTCGCACAATTTTGTCGTGTCATTTCAAATTTTATGAAAATCGGATGTATAGTTTAATCAAGTCCTTATTACCGGATGGGCAAATCGGGACTTTTCCTATGGGCCCCAGACAGTGTTCTCGCTGTCGCTCGCCAATGCGCCAAATTGCGAATAAATTCTTCATTTGGCGAGTAAACAAGCGATTCGATTCGCCAAATTGCCAGTGCTCAAATTTTGCTTTTTCGTTTTTCATACATATTCATATATATATAATATACATACATAATATGTATGCATAATATACATATTAATATATACATATTTTTTATATTTGTAGCAGATAGTTGAAATTAGATTAATAACAATCACTGTTACAGTTATAAAAATTTAGGTTATTTTAGAACATATTAAAAAGGGGGTACATTAAAAGGTTAAAGATAACTTTATTTTATGTTACATGGCGAATCTATTTGGCTAATACTTTTTTCATTTGGCGAATGTTTTTCATTTTTAATTAGCCAAATTACTAACGTTAGTCAAATGTCAGCGAGAACACTGGCCCCAGACCTTAAGGGGCTCCCAAATCCATACATTAAATTTTAAAAAAAATACTTTCTTTCTCCAATTCCAACTCTTCTATATGTTGAAATTATTAAATTCATCTTAAAATATTATAACAAATTGCTAAAGTTATATAAAAGAGTTGTTCTGTACTAAAGAAAAAAAGTGTATTTTTATTAATTAAGGCATCTAATTTGGAATTGACGATGCTAAGAATGTTCTTCTGTTTATATCCAAGGTGTGGAAATATGTTTATGTATTACACATACAGATATGAGTGACCATGAGCTCTATTTGAATGACGTTGCAATGATTTGAAAGGGGCCCCCTAATTTTTCTTTGCCCAGGGCCCTAGTTTGCCATAATCGGAGCCTTAGTTTAATTACACAGACAATCCAAAGTATTCCGTCGCATTACGGCTAATCGGAAAATATAGTTTCAAATGCATTTTATGATGCACATTATTTCGAATATAGTAAAATTGATATAAACGTATGCAGTATGTGTTAAAATATACATTCTGTACAATCTGCGATAGAAAGAACAGTTATTATTAATTTACAGAACCATACAAAAGTATTCCATTACATAATAGTACGGGGGAAAACTGTTTGGAGAGCGCTTTAATTATATTGAATTATTTTACATTTTATGAAATTGATATATGTTGCTGAGATTTACTACAAGTTTGTTTCCCGTCGAATAAAAACAAATAGTATTTACAAGGACACACATAAGATTTCGGATGCTATACTGTATAAGAAGTACTATATATTATTACACCAAAATCTGAATATTTAAAAAATTTCTTTATAGTACAAGCGCACCTCATTTACTCTGCTTGACACGCAATTTCCCAGATAACACAATTAAAAGAAGTATAATTTTCGTAGAATACAAATTGGTTAACTTTATATATTGAAATTGAGAAAAATAAAATACATTTTCTTAGCCATTTTATAAGATACAAAAAAGAAAAAAAAATCATCAGTAAGTAATGATATCTCCAATTTATTATGTAAATGATGATTACAGCAACTTCTGAACTCTTCAGTGATTAGCCTTATTGCCAAAGAACTATCATTTATTTTATAACTACTATTTTTGTGACATTCGTTATATATAATTTGACATGCGTTATAGTAAGTTATTCAACTTATTACTTACCCATCATACGTAGTATAGGGTAAGTCTTGCAATCGTTTTGAAAATCGAAAAATTTTTTTTGACGGATTTACATGTTTTAGATAGTGGAGATTCCGAAAAACATATTTTTAGAAAAAAAATGCCGTCCGTCTGTCTGTCTGTCTGTAAACGCTCTATCTCCCGAACAAATTTAGATAGAGACTTGAAATTTTGTATGTTGTTAGTATGTAAGATTGGGATGAAGCCTATTTAATATCAGGAACCTCGATTATCCGGAACTATTTTTTTCGGACTCTCGAAAAATTCGTTCTGATGAAAGGTATATAAAATTTTTCGATTTTTTTTTTTTTTTCTGTTCTAAGGAATGGATGTAAAAGATAATAAAATAACACATATTTTGCATATAGAACGAAGTTGATCGGATTATTAGTTGCCGAGATATTTGTAATCCTGTTTTCCACATTCTTCGATTTTTCATGACCCTGTATTTCATTCAAATTTCAATTCAGAGGTATATTTTAATTGGAAATGAGAAGCTTAATACGACGCAGTTAATTGTTAGCTAATAGAATTATTATTTTTGGAGTTGTAAGGATGCTTCTTTTATGCAGTTCGGTACTCTTGAGTAGTTTGGCGTTTTATATAATTTGTGGAAATTGGTAATCAGCAGTTCTTTAATATAGCATTACTATGTATATTAACAATACTTAAATTTTGTTTATGAATTGTAATGCATTGTATAAAAAGTTTTCACATGTTTTACTTTCATATACCCTAATTTCCTGCGTATAATCCGCGGATCAAACAATCATTTTTCGACCCAGAAATTTTATTAAATAAAATATAACTTTTCAGATAGCCGTAAATATTTGCCTTCATTTACGAAATAAAATTTCTGGGTCAAAAAAGAATTGTTCGATCCGCGGATTATAGGCAGGAAATTAGGGTACATATCCATGATGGGTAAGTATTACGGTGGCCCCCAACGACTAGTTTTTTCTCTGCATCAACTCAAGCAGAAATCATTTATTGGTGCAAAAAAATATATTTAATTATGATTGCCTTTACTGTGACAAGTTGTTTTAACTAGAAATTAAATTTCGGCAATTCATTAATTATAATAAATCCAAAAGTGAAACAAGAAAGAAAAATCGTGCGTCAAACCCAGATAATGAAAGCACTTTCGGAATACTTCATCAAAACTTAAATCTTTAAAATTTTAAGCGTACTTTTGTAAAAAATGTGGAGTAGGCAGCTTTTTACTTTTTGTAATGAAAACTACCGAAAACGCATAATGCTTTTGAAAAGTAGAATTACGTAATTATTGTTCATAACTAAGAAGATACTCAAATATTTTTGTTCATCCCTGTATATGATCTATAGATTTGTATATATTCTACACTGTATTCCAAAACTCAGTTTCGTGAGTAGAATCGTAACACAATCAAGCATTAATCTTCAGTAATTTCTGACTGCAGATGAAATTTTACTGGAATTTTTTTGTTAAGCCGTGTATATTACTAAATATTTTTATACATGCCGCACATTAAGATAAAATTTTATTTATGAAAATAAAATGTATAACACTATTAAAAACACATTTCAGGAATTTTCATCTATTGATGGCAATGTATCTACACTGTAAAAAAAAGGGTCGATCTACTAAAAAAACTTAAGTGATCAGTTTAATTACTAAAAAATTTTTAGTAATCTTAGTCGGTTACAAGAAAATCTGTAAGAATTACTATAAAAAAGTTAGCAACGAAGAGAGTTAATAGTTTTATATTTTCAATAACTACTACTTAAATTCACTTGGTGTGGCCTTGATAGCATAGTGGTTATAGTAACGGACTCCAGACTAAAAGGTCCCGGGTTCGATACTGGCCACCGCGAAAGACGCCCCGAATGTATGTAGTGTAAGTACTCGTTAGTAAAGGGATTGTGAAAATCCTGTCGGAGCAGTTAGCAATGTTTGGTGCTGCCATCTATTGCTGTTTTGCCGAAAATCTTCCGCTTCAGAAGTCTGGATGCAGCTCGAAGGAACCTGCTGCCCTGGCGCACGTAATGGTATTAAAAATAATTTTGGAGCTATTACTAAAATTTGCTTGGTGGCTCATACTAAAAATTTTTAAGTTAGTTATACAAAAAATTCTTTTGTTCAGTTTACAAAAGAAATGCTTGTTTCACTTGCAAAAAAAAGTTTGTAATGGTTACTAAAAAATTCTGTGGAATACAAATTTACTGAAAAATTTTTAGTAACCTCTTGAATTTTTTTTTTACAGTGTAGTTCTTTGCTAACCTTGTCAATGAATTTATTTTTATTCTACAAACATATCTTAAGGGAGTCCGGGATATGTTATAAAATAATTTTTATTTATTGAATTCAAATTTTGTAATTTTTTGTGATGGGTAACCAGTGTTCTCGCTGACATTTGACCAACGTTAGTATTTGGCTAATTAAAAATAAAAAACATTCGCGAAATGAAAAAAGTATTAGCAATATAGATTCGCCGTGTAGCACTAAAAAAATTATCTTTAATCCTTTAATGTACGTAATTTTTTTTTCAAAATATTCTAAAATAATTCTAAAATAAGTTTTTATAACTGCGACAACAAATGCTAATCTAAAGCCAACTATCCGTTACAAATATATTAAAAATGTATATATTCTAAATATCAAAGGAAAAAACTCTTAAACCGATTTAACTCATTAAAATGTTATGAAATAAAACTTCCTAGGTTAATTCAGAATTTTATCATATTACACATAATGAATCTGAAAAATCAAATTGTTGCAGATCGTTTTTATAGATGAGGTCTATGGTATATGCTAAATTTGTTGTTCTGCAACGAGAGCTTAAGAAACTTTTAAATAAATTCCATTTTGACAGTATGGTGCAATTGAACATGACAAGCAACAAGAACACGCATACATAAAAAAAAAGAAAAAGAAAAGAGATAAAAATCAAAAATTGAGTACTAGCAATTTGGTGAATCTAATCGCTTGTTTACTCGCCAAATAATAAATTTAGTCGCAATTTGGCGCATTTGCGAGCGACAGTGAGAACACTATAGTTAACCATATCATTTGTAAACAAAATAATATGATAAAACTTCTCGTAATTTAATATATATATATATATATATTAAAATTTTATTAATTTACATTTATTTCCTATATTACGATATCAAAATATATATCCAACAATGATTTTGTCATTTATAGTGCCATAAAAAACAGACATTATGAATTATCTCAATTTATTTTAGATTAATATCCTAGCTATTCTTTGGTAGCTATATAAAAAGAAAATTATGATCAGTAAATTTGAAACATTTTAATTATTTTTTTTTTATAAATAAACTAGAAATTGGGCTGGAAACAAAAAAAGAGGCAAAAAAGATTGATAAAAAGTTTATTTATCCCTATATTTAATATAACTTTTTGTGTTGATAAAAAAATCAAATTGAATAAAAGAAAAAATAGCTCTTTCATTATAGTCTCAAACTTTTAAGAATTTTTTTCCCTGCCTCTGTGATTAATTTAGGCAGGAGTTTTTGGCAGCGTGTATTTAAAAAATAATTAGAAGTATTTAAGAAAACCTTTTTGTGAGTTTCTCATAATTAAAAGGGCCGCTGAAAGATTTTGAAATGCTTTGAAGTTATTCAAAGAAGAGATACTATTAATTCTATTTTTGAAAGAATGGTTGTCATCTATACATATAATAAAACAGTAGGACCCGGTGTGTCTGTACATTGAAGATAATTGACAAAAATGGAGTCAGGGCGATAAAAGAAAACCAATGAAACACAAAAAAAAATTTTTTGAATTTTTTGTCTGTCTGTCTGTCTGTCTGTCTGTCTGTTTGTTCGAGGTTATCTTCGTAACTACTGAATGGATTTTTATGCGGTTTTCACTAATGAAGAATGCACACTCCCGGGCAGTGTATAGGCTTTGTTTCATCAAAATCGGACAACAGACAAAAAAGTAACAAAAAGAAACAAAAGAAACTATTAGGTGCGCTGCTCACGTTTTTTAGTACATAACGTTTTTTAGTACATATAAAATCCAATAGATGTCACTGTGCGATTTTAAAACGCGCTATCGTTATGTTTTCGCCAGTCTACTTAAGTATGAGAAAGTTTCAAGCTGGCTGTCGTTCCATGTGGTTTAGTCGGTAGAACGTCAGTGCACCATACTGATGGCCCGGGTTCGATTCCCAGCATGGAATTTTTGTTTCACTATGTTGGCATTAACGCCTATAAGCAATTAAAAGAATTTGAAATATTGTATTCAAGGCGAATTTTCTCTCTGGGAAAATTTCCTTGCATTAATATGTCAGTGTAATTTTTTTTTCGATTTAATTTTTTTTTTCGAAACTTTGTTTTTCTTAAAAAATTACAGTAAATATTTGATATTTCCCAACGTTTTTTGAATGATCGACTTGCTTTTTTTTTTTTTAATGTATGTCTGAACCTTATCTAACTACTTCTTCAAGATTTCTTTAGATAAACCGACCAGCGTAGCGGGAGAAGGCCGCTAGTAAAAAAATAATTTAAGGTTAAATGTGAGAACTGCAATATTTCCTTTAAAGGGGTTCGGGACACATTTTAAAGTAATTTTTATTTATTGATTAAAATTTAAACATTTTTTGTGATGGTTAAGGATGTTATTTGTAAAAAAAAATCACATAATAAAACTTCTCACTTTTTTTTTTTTTTTTTTTTTTTTTTTTTTTTTTGCAAAAATTTAAAATTTAAAATTTATTTAAAAATTAGCATGATTTAAAATCGTTATAACTCAAAATAGTATTTAATTTTAATTAATTTTTCCATTAATTAACGTTTATATCTTATTACGTGAATTTTCCCTCTGCTAACTAAGTGTAGAGCTAACTTACTGAAAAATGTCGAAGCCGGGGATCGAACCCGGAACAGCGCTCCAAGTGCTCTACCACAGTGGTTCCCAAACTTTCTTGGTACGCGACCCACCTTTGAATAAAAAAAAAAAATTCGGGACCCACTCAAGATAAAGTTTTGTATCAGTATAGCAATTTCTGTACGATCTCTATACGGATACGCACGGCTATTCTATCCTACGAAAAACGCAAATTTTTGTACGGAAGATACATTATCAACAAAAACAAGAATCGGTAATCTCAAAGTGTGTAAGTGAATTGTAATTAAAACAATGCACAAATTACAAAGATAATTAAAAATACGTTTAATTATTATGAAAACTTAACTTTATAAACAATGAGATTTCTGGCACTGGTGCTTACCAATGTGGGGATATATATTAATAGGCAATTTATCACACTGCTTGGCTTTCAAAAACAACCAAGTAGAAGAAGCATGTTCTCATAAGCACGAAGCGTTGAATTTCATCGAAGACCTCAAAGCTGATTTAAATATTTCTGGATATTCTGTTCATAGAAGGAAATTAAGAATTTCCCCTTGAAATATTATTTTCTGTTGAAATTGTCATTTCTTTTTAAACAGATGAAATAAAAGATATATTTTGATGACAAACATCGATTGTTCCCGACCTACCAAAACAACTGCCACGACCCATCAGTGGATCGCGATCCATAGACTGGGAACCGCTGCTCTCAAATATAAACTACGAGAACGATGGTCCATCGTAGCATTTCTCACTTCATATGTTGGTTATGACAGTTACCAAGTGAGAAATGCTAAGTTAATCATCGTTCTCGTAGCTTAAATGGTAGAGAACTTGGAGCGCTCTTCCAAAGGTTCCGGGTTCGATCCCTGGCTTCGACATTTTTCACTAAGTTGGTTCTACGGTTAGTTAGCAGTGTGAAAATCCATGTATTAAGATATTCAAAAGATTATTTATAGAACTTCATTTTTTTACATTTAAATAAACAGAAATACATAAATTTTAATTTTGATTCGTAATTTATCTTAAATGTTAATTTTTGAAAAATATTAAAAATATACAAAGTAAAAATTTTTAAAAAGTAATTCCTTTTAAAGCCATATTTTCAAAAGTAAACATTTTTTCTGAATCAGAATTAAAATCAAAAAATCAAAAAAGACATGTTCCAAGTTTGAAGAATCAAATTGATATGCATCTATGAAGGAGTTTATTAATTTTATTATTATTATGTTATTATTATGTTATTATTAATTTATATTATGTTATTACTTTACAGGGCAACAGAAAAGTATTCTACCAAAATCTGAATATTTATAAAACTTTGTTATACATAGCTGCCAACTCTTCTGATTTTCAAGCCCGGAAAAATTTAACAGAGATTTTTGCTTTATTTAATTGGCAGATACCGGTAATTCGAAATGGTAAAAGTTACTATAAAATTTTTCCGGGCTGAAAAAGCGGAAGATGTTGACAGCTATGGTTATAGTACAAACGCATCTCAATTGCTACATTGACTTACAATTTCTGACTTGTTTTCACTAGTCTAACATACTCAGAATATAATTATCCAACATCCTAAATTGAATCCAGAGGAGATATATTCAGTGCTGGAGATAAAACTGCAAAAAATAGATGCTGAATATTTTCAACATTCAGCTTCTATTCTATTATTAGTAAGTTATGAACATCAACACTCGTTTAATCAATTAACTGATTCTTTTTTTATGTCTAATAAATTGAAAATATGATATAAACACCATTTTTTGTAAGCTAAAATATTCGCAACATTTAATCTAAACATTTCTGCTTTTAAATAGTATGACATTGTATTAAAAAAAAAAAAAAATAGTGATAAAGCTTATTAGTGAAAGCTTTAAGGGATGGATCAAGAAACCTTTTCTTGCACGTACGACGTACGGGCAAATCAGTTAGAAGTTAGACTTCATTTTTCAGAATTTGGAAATATCGAGTCACACTTCTTAATGAAATATTAAAAACTTTAACAGTTTGCCTAATAGATCGTTCGTTAATTCATACAGCTTCCAAATCATTTCTTATAACATTCTTCGGTGTGTTTAACCTGTTCAGTTTTTCTTTGGTAATTACACATGTTTTCTGTAAAAAAAAGTAATTAATTTATCAAACGGTATAAAATAGCAGGAATTTTACGAAACAATGTTACGGGTTTATTTGGCTCACTGAGCCAACTTGTCCGTGTATTCAATGTGCCTATTTCCGGGGGTGAATGTGCCCCCGGGCCACCCCCTGAATTCAACACTGATCAATGAAACTTCTACCATTCACGCCTGCTTCCATTGTGCTTGTACCTAATCCTTTAATTGGTTTGCGTAGTTATATCTTCTAATTTAATACTAAGTTATATTCTAATGATAATAGCCGAAGTAAATTTTAAAAATTCGATAACATTAATTCCTTTGTTATAGTATCCTTTAAACATATTGTTGCAGCGTTCTTTTGATCTTATGATTAGACAACTTCAAACACTTGTCTCTTAGAAAAGTAGAAAATAATTTATTTACAGATCTTCAGAACAACAGAGTCTTCGAAACTCACAAATATTACTAGATATTGAAAAATAACTGTTCAAATCTATCATACAAGTACAGATATAGATCCCAGAGACTCTTTACACAATGTCTCAACGCTAAATCACATTCAAAACAACGTAGAGAAAACTCAAGCAAACTTGCTTAAACAATCGCAGCTCACTCAATGACTGACTGATAAATAATAACAACAACAGCTCGTATTGCTCTCCTTATATAGGCTCGCAGCATGCGCTAGAAATTTCCACAGGCTTCTCGAATATTCCAGAAAACCACGGAATAGTATTCAATGTATCAGCATATCTAAAGGGGGGTTACCATAGAGAGGGAAGGGTTACCATCGCCAAGTTTGTCACCAACTTGGAGACCAAAATTAGTCGTCAAAAGTGACGCCATCTTGGCGATATCTTTAATATTTCGCCAATCTGCCGTAGACATACACTGAAAAATATTAGACAAGTTTGCTTGAGAACAGAGACAATGTAACAAAAATTAATATTAGTAAAGGAATGGAGCTTAATAAGATTATTTACATTATTTTACAGTACAAACACTGACTATTTACAAAATTCGTAACAATATTTTCCTTTCGTACTTTCCATAATTCGAAATCTGGATAATTCGAATATTTCTTATGTTTCCGACGAGTTCCAATTAACGAAAGCCAATTGCACATCATTTGATAAAAATGCTTTTTTTATTTTCTCAAATTCATTCATTTCTCATCACTTTTAAGGCCCCACACTAGTCACAGAAAACTACCCGGATGATAATGTAAAGTCTATGGGAGCGTTCTTTTCAAATATCTCGCTCAAAATTTAATATTTTTACATGATTTTTTTTTTTTTTTTCGTAAGATACCTGAGGCCTAGTTTTTACTTTTTCAATTTTGGTTTCAAATTTTTTTTTTAATTACTTTAAATTTCGAAAGCGGTTTCAACCGGTTCTGAAATTGAAACTTACATAATATAAAACATATACAGGCAAAATCGAAAAAGTAAAAAGTAAAAACTAGGCCGGTTGTAGATCGTCCTCGGCTATACTATGGAAAAAAAAAAAATCATGTAAAAATATTAAAATTTGAGCGAGATATTTGAATAGAACGCTCCCATAGACTTCACATCATTATCCGGGTCTTTTTCAGTGACTGGTGTGGGGCCATAGGGCCCCACATTATTACCCCGCACAGATCGTTTTCTGATATCATAAAATGATATTTATTTTTCTGTTTAATTTCATTATTTCATTCTTCGCTTTATATATGACCCCTAAAAGTCAGCTAAAATTTTTAGTTGAAATAACCTTCGTTGGTGATAACCCGATTTCACGATATTGGCTAAAGGTGGTATTGCCGTAAAAAAAGTGCATTGATTTTCATTAACATTGAATAATTTAAAATAGGTATATAATATAATCATAATATAAAATTATAATATGAAAAGATTGCTTTACATAACAAAAATTTTAAATTTTAAGATTTTATTTTCATTAAGATGAAGGTTTTAAAATGAGCAAAAACGATTAAAGTTGCAAAAATAAATTAATACTTTTACCAAATAAACGTTAATGTAAAATAATAAAATTCGATTTATACACAAACAGAGTCACGATGATACTCTGATTTAAAAAAAAAAAAAAAAATAAAAATAAAAAAAAAAAAAAAAACTAAATCAATTTTTGATTTTCTTTTTAATTTTACATGAAAACATTGTGTCATTTTAGAGATTAAAAAAAACTTGGTGAAACTTTCTCTTTGTTTCGTGGACATAGCTGCCAACTTTTAAGCATTTTTCTTACCACAAAAAATTTATAGTAAATATTGTCTTATTTAATCGACGATATCTTATGATTGAAGAAATAGAAAATATTTGTATAATTTTAGTGGTAGCAAAAATGCATAAAAGTTGGCTGCTATGCGTGGAAAGTATTAAAAGTGTAATTTGTTTACGTGCGAGACAGCCCTCTATGTGTAATTCTCTTGAACTGTGCTTTGACGTTCTAGTTATGACAGAAGTCTATCATTGATTAACCCGCGAGGACGCGCGCCTGGCCTAAAATACCAAATAAGCGTTTTTTTACAATTTTTTCCATTATTTTTTTTTAAAGTATTCTACAACTTATCTTATCGCAGAATTTTTAAAAATTGACTCCGAATAAATAAGGTGACTATTATTAAATGTTTTTATTGGTGTCAAAGTCAAAACCATTCGAACCCCGATTACGCGCGCGTTCTCCCCGGTTCAGAATAACAATTACTTTAGAAAAGAGCTGCACTTAATATTTTGATGACTATTATTGAGGAAAAAGTGTTTTGACTTAAAATAAAACATTGATTGAAATAAAATAGGTGCACTATATAATCATCATATAAAATTATAGTAATATCATAAGATGAAAGGATTAATTTATGGAATATGAATCTATAATTTTAAGTTTTTATTATCATAACAATAGAGATTTTAAAAATGAAGTTAAACGATTGTATTTGTAAAAATAAATAAATATTTTTACCAAATTTATGTCATTGAAAAATAAAGAAATTCGATTTATTACAGAAGCAGAGTCGTGGTGATGTTCTAATGAAACTAAACCGATTCTTGATTTCTTTTTTAGTTTTAGATTAAAACATTGTGACATTTCAGAGATCAAGAAAGCTTGGTGAAACTTTTTCTTTGTTCCGCGGAAAGTACTAAAAGTTTAATTAGTTTACGTGCGAGAGAGCACTTAAACCTGTAATTCTATTGAAGCACGCTTTGATGCTCTAGTTACGACAGAAGTCTTCTTATTCAGAACTTTTCCATTCAAGATCCAATTTCGAGGGAAAACTTTTGATTGAGAATTACAATTACTTTTAATAAAAGCTGTACTTGATATTTGGATGAATATTATTGAGGTGAAAAAAAGTTTTATAATTTGACATAAAACATTGAATGTAGTAAAATATGTGCAACAATAAAATCATCATATAAAATTATAAAAAAAAAAATCACAAGTTAAAAGAATTAATTTATGAATATAAATTTATAATTTTAAGTTTCATAATTACAAAATTTTTAAAAATGAGCAAAAAACGACTTAATTTGTAAGAATAAGTTAATATTTTTATCAAAAAAGTCATTGAAGAATAATAAAATTCGATTTATGACAGAAGCAGAGATGCTCTGATGATTCTCTGATGAAGCTAAGCCGATTCTTGATTTCCTTTTTAGTTTTAGTTGAAAACATTGTGACACTTCAGAAATCAAGGAAACTTGATGAAACTCTCTCTTTGTTACGTGGAAAGTAGTAAAAGATTAATTAGTTTGCGCGCGAGACAGCAGCTACACTGTTAAAATTAAAGGTGACAAACCAGCATTTGGTTGCATTTGGCATCCAGGGATGAAAAGGTGTTGCCATTTGACACTCGCGGGTTTGAAAATGTGTTTGGGGCGCCGTTTGATCTCTCAGTGGGTGATTCACGCTAAATAGGAGGTCGCGCAATGCATACCGTTGGAAAATTTTCATCCCTTAATCATTTGCGCATGCTCTGTGACATGCATCTTTTCCCTTCAACTCGCCGTCACTGGTGTATGAAAACAGCAATTTCTCCCTACGATGACTATACCCGCGCATGCCCTATTCCAATTTCGTTTAGAGTTTCGGATGGCTAACTTTTGGCAAGTTTTTTTATATAAAGCAACCTTTGAATTTCAGGACATTTGAACATTTCAGGGAAACTTTGAAGGTAAGCTTGATGGCCGAACGGTTAGAGCGTTGAGCTTGCAATCAGACGTTGAAGGTTTGAATCCTTCGTGGATCAAATGTTGTTTTTTTTTTTTTTTTTTTTTTTTTACGCTTTGGATCAGGGGTGTCATCTTTTCACCCTAATTAAGGGTGCCATTCTGGCTTCCCTAGGGGTGTCATCAGTGAGACATGCCTTTCACCCCTAAAAGATGCAATATGTCACCTTTAGTTTTAACAGTGTAAAAGTGCACTTCTATTGAAGCACGCTATGACGCTGTAATAATGACAGAAGTCTTTTTCATTTCGAACTCTCATAAACAAGAACTAATTTCGAGCGAACACGTTTGAATAATAATTACAATTACTTTAGAAAAGAGCTGCATTGAATATTTTTATGAATATTATTCAGGGTAAAAAAGTGTTATGACTTGAACTATAACATTGAATGAAATAAAATATGTGAAATGTAATCATAATAAAATCATAATATAAAGTGATTAATTTGTGAACTACATATTTATTGTTTTAAATTTTTATTTAACACGTTCGCTGCCAATAACTCCGCCCTCTGTGTTAAATGAGTGAGCGTTTCACGCGCTAGCTCGTGACCGACAGCGGATGTGTTTTAATAGATAATATAGAATTTAAAAATGAGCAAAACCGATTTTTTTTGTAAAAATAAATTAGTAACTTTAGACAAATAAACGTCATAGAAAATTAATACAATTCGATTTATGCCACAAACGGATTCATGAGTATACTCTGATGAAACTAAATCCTTATTTCATTTTTCGTTTTTGATGAAAAACATTATGAAAGTTCAAATATCTTGGAAGCTATAGGAAGATTTCTCTTTGTTCCGTGGAAAGTACTAAAAGTTTAATTAGATTATGTTTGAGAGAGCACCCAAAACTGGAATTCTGTTGAAGCATGCATTGATGCTCTAGTTACGACATAAGTCTGTATTCAATAACTAATTTCGAGGGTAAAACTTTTGATTAAGAATTATAATTATTTTTGGAAAAGAGCTGCACTTGATATTTCGATGAATATTATTGAGGTAAAAAAAAAGTTGTATGACTTGAATTGAATGCAATAAAATATGTGCGTGATATAATCATCATATAAAATCATAATAAAATCATAATACGAAATGATTAATTTTTTATGTTTAATTTATTGTTTTAAGTTTTCATTTTCATGATGATAGAGATTTTAAAAATTAGCAGGACGGGTTAAATTTGTAAAAATAACTCTGTAATTTTACCAAATAAACACTACTGAAAAATAATCGTAAAGTTAGATTTATTATGCAAACAGAGTCAAATGGTGATGCTCTTCTAAAACCACACCGATTTTTGATTTCCTTTTTAGTTTTAGATGAAAAACATTAGGAAACTTCAGAAATCAAAAGGAAACTTGGTGAAACTCTGTCTTTGTTGCGTGGAAAATACTAAATGTATAATTAAATTATGTGCCAGTTAGCACATAAAACTGCAATTCTATTGAAGCATGCTTTGACGCTCTAGTTATGACAGACATACTTAAAATTTTCGTATTTAAGAACCAATTTCGAGGGAAAACTTTTAAATAAGAATTACATTTACTTTAAAAAAGAGCTGCGTTCGATATTTGGATGATATTATTGAGATTAAAAAAAGTGTTATGAGTATGACTTGAAATGAAACATTAATGATATAAAATATGCGCATGATCTAATTTAACCATAATAAAATCATAATATAAAATGATTAATTTGTGGACCAAGATAGTTATTATTTTTTATTTTCATGATAATACAGATTTTAAAAATGAGCAAAACTGATTTATTTTTTTTAAATTAAGTTTATACTTTAAAAAAAAAAAAAAAAAAAAAAAAAAAAAAAGTAATTGAAAAGTAATAAAATTCGAATGATACAAACAGAGTCATGATGCAGTTCTGCTGAAACTAAAATGATTCCTAATTTCCTTTTTTGTTTTAGATGAAAAACATCTAAAACTTCAAATGTGAAGAAAGCTTTAAGAGGCTTTCTCTTTGTTTGTGGAAAGTACTAAAAGTTTAATTAGTTTACCTGAAAGAGAACACCTAAATCCGAAATTCTATTGAAGCATGTTTTGACGCTCTAGTTACGATAGAAGTCTTCTTATTTAGAAATTCCCCATTCAAGAACTAATTTCGATCGAAAACTTTTGATTAAGAATTACAATTACTTTCGAAAAGAGCTGCACTTGATATATGGATGAGTAATATTGGGGTAAAAGAAGTGTTATGACGTAAAATAAAACATAGATTGAAATAAAATATGTGCATCATATAATCATCATATAAAATTAAAATAAAATCATAGTATGAAAGGATTAATTTATGGAATGTAAATCTATAATTTTAAGTTTTTATTTTCATAACAATAGAGATTTTAAAAATGAAGTAAAACGATTGAATTTGTAAAAATAAATAAACATTTTTACCAAATATACGTCAATGAAAAATAACGAAATTCGATTTATGAGAGACACATAGTAATGGTGATGCTCTGATGAAACTAAAACGATTCTTGATTTCTTTTTCAGTTTTAGATGAAAACATTGTGACACTTCAGATATCAAGAAAGCTTGGTGAAACTTTTTCTTTGTTCCATGGAAAGTACTAAAAGTCTAATTAGTTTACGTGCGAGAGAGCAAACCTGCAATGATACTATTGAAACATGCTTTGACGCTCTAGCTATGACAGACAGGGTCGTACTGGCCCACCGGGCAACGAGGCAAATGCCCGGTGCGCCCCTAGTCGAGGGTTTTATTATTATTATTATTATTATTATTATTATTATTATTATTATTATTATTATTATTATTATTATTTATGTAAGTGCATTTGAAATAATGTTTTCTGAGCGGCAAAAAAAGAAAAGTGACATTTTCAAAACATCTCAACGATTAATGCTTTCTAAGAAAACTAATGAAAACTATTAATTATTCTTTATGTGTTATATTTACCGTGTGTTGTGCATTTAAGTACTTGCGACTCGAATTGTTGCCCGCTATTCTGGTTTTTCTACATATTGCTTAAGTTAACTATCAAAAACGTGGAATGCGAATTCAAGAAAAGCAAATTTTCATTTTTATTGTATCGATTTTGACAAGAGGCGACATGGCGCCCTCGGTCAGATTTTTTTTTTTTTCAGCTATAATTTTTTTAGGTGGCTTTGGCCTTATTGGCGCCCTCGAACAGATATTTTTTCAGCTATATCAGTAGGTGGCTTTGGCCTTCTTTGCGCCCTCGGACAGATTTTTTTTCAGCTATATCAGTAGGTGGCTTTGGCCTTCTTTGCGCCCTCGGACAGATCTTTTCCAGCTATATCAGTAGGTGGCTTTGGCCTTCACGATGCCCTCGGACAGTTTTTTTTCAGCTATATCAGTAGGTGGCTTTGAACTTGGCGCCCTCGGACAGATTTTTTTTTCAGCTAAATCAGTAGTTAGCTTTGGCCTTCTTGGCGCCCTCGGACAGATCTTTTTTCAGCTATATCAGTAGGTGGCTTTGGCCTTCGTGACGCCCTCGGACAGATTTTTTTCAACTATATCAGTAGGTGGCTTTGGCCTTCTTGACGCCCTCGGACGGATTTTTTTTTCAGCTATATCAGTAGGTGGCTTTGGCCTTCTTGACGCCCTCGGACAGATTTTTTTTCAGCTATATCATTAGGTGGTCTTGGCCTTCTTGCACCCTCGGACAGATTTTTTTTTCAGCTATATCAGTAGGTGGCTTTGGTCTTCTTAACGCCCTCGGACAGTTTTTTTCAGCTATATGAGTAAGTGGCTTTGGCCTTCTTGGCGCCCTCGGACAGATTTTTTTTCAGCTATATTGGCTTTGGCCTTTTTAGCGCCCTCGGACAGATTTTTTTTCAGCTATATCAATAGGTGGCTTTGGCCTTCTTGGCGCCTTCGGACAGATTTTTTTTTCAGCTATATTGGCTTTGGCATTTTTGGCGCCCTCGGACAGATTTTTTCAGCTATATCAGTAGGTGGCTTTGGCCTTCTTGGCGCCCTCGGACAGATTTTTTTTTCAGCTATATCAGTAGGTGGCTTTGGCCTTCTTGGTGCCCTAGGACAGATTTTTTTTTTCTTTTAAGCGCCCTTACAAACGATGTCTTCTAAAAAACTTATATTAAGAATTATTCAAGCATTTGAATTGTCCGCTTCGTATGGTTGCCCGGTACTTTGAAATTTCTACTTATTGAGCTAATGGAAGCGATAAAACAGGGTTGAATGCCTTAAAAATCATCTTATTCTACCTATTGATATAGGCGGCTTTGGCCGTCATGGCGCACTAAGACAGATTTTTTTTTCTCTTAGGCGACCTTACAAATGAAGTCTTCTAAAAAACTGATATTAAGAATTACTCACATCTGTAGAATATTTTCTTCATTTAAGAAATGTCCGCTTCGTATGGTTCCCCGGTACTTTGGAATTTTTACTTACTGAGCTAATGAAAACGATAAAACAGGATTCAGTGCCTTAAAAATCATTTTATTCGTTCCATTGACAGATGCGGCTTTGGTTGGCATGGCGCCCTTGCTATTTTTACCTACCCATCATAGGTAGTATAGGATGGGTAAATCTTGAAATCGTTTTGAAAATTGAAAAAAAAAAATTTGACGGATTTACACGTTTTAGATACTGGAGATTCCGAAAAATATGTTTTTAGAAAAAAAATTGCTGTCCGTCCGTCTGTGTGTCAACCATTTCCGAATAGTAATATTTGCCTTATTTAATCTGTCATTCGGTAAGCCAAATACTGCTATTAAAAATTAGCAACATAAAATATCTATATAATTTTTTTATAAAAAAAATGTCAACCCACGATTTAACAGATTTCTTTTTTTTAAGTGCAATGTTTTTATGGAATGTTTTTTAGAGTCGAAATTTCTTATGGCTTGTTTATACAATGTCGAAATTTATAAATTTTGATGAAAAAACAACAATATATATATATATATATATATTATTTAACCGTACATTTAAATGTTATTTAACGCTTCTGTCGTTTATTGAATGTTATATATACATCTTTAAAAATATTAGTGTTATGTATTGTGCATTAAGGATGTTCTTAAATAAAAAAGGGCAACTTTGTGACACATGCTTTAATTTATTTTTCTTCGGAAATGCATGAAAATAGCAGGTGTTCTTATACAGAAACTGTCTAATTGCACTCAATTTTCTGTATTTTGAAAAACACAATAGATTTTTTATAACAAGCCTTCAAAGTTGACACTTTTGAGCAGATTTCCCGACGAAAGCAGTAAAACCGGTCGAAAAGCAAGAGAAAAACGGGTGATCACGTCATCGAAATAGCTTATAACTCGATAGATAATTTAATTATCATAAAATGGAAAGATAAGTTCGATTCGAAATCGCTTCTATAGTCAGACATTCAAATTTTATATCTTTCGGTTAAAAAAATGAATTTGTAAATGTGTCAAAACGTTTTGCGCTTATTGAGCTGAGCAGTTAAGAACACCCTTAAAATAAAATCGTTTTCTTACTGTTGTTATTTTTAAAAATGTATTGTCTATATTTTTAAATCGAGATTAAAAGGTGGTCATGAAATCCATCCACTTTCTTTTAATTATGCGAAGGGATACAGGCTTTCCTAGTTTATTAAATGTTTAAAAAAACAATATATTAATGAATTCAATTTTAGAAAGTAAGGCGGTAAAATTTAAACCTATTTTAGTTATTTTTTTTTCCAAACAAATTGAAAAGAATTGCACAAAAAAGTTAAGTTTACTTGCTGTTTCATCCCCAGTAATGAGATACTACGGTACTTCCGGAGAACTGGTACTTGTTCAGATGCTTAGAATATTTTTACTTGAAATTTTCTAAACGAAAACTATCCCACAATTAGCTTTTAAACGGACCTTTTAAAAAGATCTTTGTATGCCACGTGGATGGTTTTCCTCAAACGACAATTAACAACAGCAGTTTAGCATTTGCGATTAAAAGGAGTCCGTTTTTAAACACATTATGGACCATCAATCGAGACCCACACCTGTTGGTTGCAGAAGAATCGTTTTAGAGCCTATCCCCGCTTCCCCTAAGATCTTCTTTCATCATTCAAGCTGTCAATTATATCTTGATTAGTTACCAAGAATTATCTCTTTTCGGCAAAAGGAAAAAAAACCCGTCAAGTATTAGACAATTTAAATTCGGACATCATGTATAGTTTATTCTGAAGTAACTCTTTTTTGAATTCTGTTTGTTTTCTTTTCTCAAATCTGATTCTTCGTTTTTCGAATACAAAAATAACAAAATGTAAACAGACAGGGAGCCTGGAAAGAACTGGAATATTTTATAATCTTTACCAAGCACAATCACACAGATAGTAAATTATTGATTCCATTTGGAGATGATACGTTCGATTCAAGAGAATTGTAAGTAATTTTAAAAGATTGAGTTTTTACTAATAATATGTTGTTAATTATATGGTGTGTTTATGTTATGTCTTAAAATTTTCATAAGTGTTATATATATTTTAGGTATCAATATGCTTCTGATTTCTTTTGTGTAACGGGATGAAACAAGGGCGTCCACAATAGGGTAGGGGGAGACAGAAGAGAGCAATTACCTCTCTCTGAATTTTTGGAAAAACAACAAAGATTGTTCCTTTGAAATCATTTATAATAAATAAACATTAAGAAAAAAAGATAAAAAGGATAAATTGTTTGTCCTCCTCTAATCCCTTTAAAAGTTATTTTCAGCTCTGATTTTTATTTACATTTATGCATTCAAAGTTATCTCAATTCGTGGTTTGGAAGAAGTAAATAAACTGGGAGAAAAAAAGAATAATAAACTATTTTTGTTTTTCTTATGCATCTTATTTTTTACATTTCTTATTTTTTTAATGTTGGTATTATTTGAAATTGTCTTATGCATTATTCTTGCCAAAGAAAAGTTTTGGCGGTGTATTACAAGCACATATTTGTTTCCCTTCTTGGATTTTGCTGTGTGCGTGTCCATGGGATGAAACCAAATTTACATAAATTTTTCGAGGTATCTAAAATAGTTCTCTCCCCTCCCGCAAAGTTAAGATTCATATTTTGCTAAATATTGGCAATATTTTTTCAATGTGTGTGTAATCTTTATAAAATTTGCACCAACATTAAAAAAAATTACAAATTCAACATTTTGACACTTTCCAATATAGTTGAAAAGTGTATGATTTCGATTAGTCTGTCAATCAAATGTAAATAAATTCCGATTCCCATGTCGCTTAAATATATGGTTTACTATAGAAGGTTTCTTAATCCCAGTGTTGAATTCAGACACTTTTCTCCTGGAGGGAATTCTGTGTCTCTCGAGGGGGGGGGGGGGCATTATAGAGTTCCGCGGGGGGGTTTGCACTTTTTGACATTGAAGACGCAAAATCTCAAATTTTCCAGGGGGGACATCTCAATACTCCCGGGGGAATGTTCCCCCTGGGCCACCCCCTGAATTCAACGCTGCAATCCATTTAATGTCGAAGAGAAATGAAACAAAACAATCATGCAATATTTTTATTATGATATTAAAGGTAAGGCAAACAATGATATAAGAACAAAAAAATCTGAAATAAATCAGTAAGTTTTTTAAGGAAGATAATACTAAATGATAAGTCTTAGTACTCAATATTTTATGCACAGATTTTAACTCATATTATCAATTTTAGTATACTTGGTTAAAAAAAAAAAAATACTTTCTTAAATAGATTTTAAAAAACGATAATGTAATTACTTTCATGATCTGTTGATAAGTAGTTTACAACTGATACTAAATCACAAGAAAATATGATTACCCACATTTTCATTAATTTAAAAATAGTAGTATATCCTCATCGAAAATTAAAGAATTTTAGAAATTATTTCGAATTTTTTTATAGGGTGTCTAAAAAAATTACTGTACTGAAATGAATGTGGCGGCTTTAAATGTGTTAAGAGACTACTTCAGTCAAGCCAAGCGAAAAGATACATTCATTAATGTTAATCCTATGGAAGAAATTTATGAAGATATCTCGGTTGCATTTCAATAGTTTAAAATGATTTTTTTTTCTTTCTTCTATTTTACAAGAAGAAAAAATTGGATTAGGGAAAATTTCCAATTTCCTGTTTGCGACGGAGTTAGACGTTTTAAGGGTTAGATATCGAAAAACATATTTTTACAAAATGTCTGCCTGTGAACCCTCTGACTTTGCCTGCATGCATGTATGTGACAAAAATAATGTGTGCACTCTATATCAAGAACTTATGCACGGAATTTAATAAAAAGTTATAGTCAGGGGGTTTCAGAAGTAAATTAAGGCTGATTAGTTTTTGATGTAAATCGTCCAACAGGTGGCGCTGCTATACTGAATTTTTTACAATTTCAGCTATAGCTTTATAGCAAGAGCTAATGCACAGATTTTCATCAAACCTCCAGTTCAGTTAGTCCTTCATATGAATTGCTGCTGATTATGCTTTGATGTACATCTCTCAACAGGTAACGCTGCTATGCCGGATTTCCCCCCCCCCTCCCCCGATTTTTGTAATACCTCAATCTCAAAAACTAATGCATGGATTTTTACCAAACTTAGAATTCAGTTAGACGTTGTTTCTAATTAGGTTTTGGTGTAAATTATCCAATAAGTGAACTGCTATGGTGCATTTTACTGAATTTACACGATTTCTGTAATAGTCATATCTCAAGAATTAATACGCGGAATTCCTTAAGGGACACTTCCATTTTTGGAACCGGTTGAAATGCAACCGAGATCTTTATAAATTTCTTCCTTGGGAATAGTATTAGCAAGTTGACTGAAGTAGCCTGTTAATGAAAATGGAGTGTCTAGCAGTTTACTGGAATACACAAAACTAATCTGTTTAATTATGTCACATGAGGAAAAAATGTTTGTAGTGTATTTTAATACCTCCCAATGCTTCAAATAAAATTAAATCGATATATATTACTGTGGTACACTACAAAGAATACGAATTGAAAAATTTTTATTGTTTATCTACAGGGATACACAAAAGGATCTAATTGTATTATTATCCTCAGTATAGAGTAATTGTTTGAAATCACTTTTTAAATTGAAACAATTGATTTTTGTGAAAATTTTTCCCCCACAACTACACCATTGTTTATATTTATATATTTATGTATTTAAAAAAAGCACCGAAAACCAGTACATATTGTTTACTTTAAACCCTTGAAATGATAATTTGATTTCATACTTTTTTTTTTTTTTTTCCCGGTCATGAGAGGCGTTCAATCTTTGCAAATGGCCGTGTTTCAGTATCATTAAGTTACTCTGTTTTCATGTCTTTCTGTTTCTCGCTTTCTTTTTCTTTAAATTACATTCTAGGCTTTAATATTCGTAAAAATTGAGATTGACTAACCTTTATAAAATTTTAATATGCTGTTAAGGCTGTAAAAAACATTTTCGCAATTGGATATTATTTACCTTCACGTTTCGGAATATGGTTTCTGGTACTCTGTGGCGCAACATTTTTTCGATCGACTTTTTTTTTTTTTTTTTTTTTTTTTTACAGTGGAGTTTAATCAATATCTGATATAATCACCAAAAAATAGCAAAATTCAGATTCAGTTGCATTAAGACCTGCATTGGACCTCATTCCTCTTCATTCAAATTTTCAGATGTTTCATGCGGAAAATTTTCTTAGCCATTTTTTCCCCTCGCATACATATACTGAGAGAGATAAACGCTTTTCTGTTATTAATATAAATATTTTTCAAAAAAAAATTGCAATAAAAAACTTAAAAAAAAAAAAAAAAAAAAAAAAAAAGTTTAAAGTATTTCAAAATAGTAATTGCCGCCCTTTTGATTAGAAGTTGGCGCCCTGTTAATACAAGTTGCCACCGCCCTTTTTGTCATGCCAGTACGCCCCTGATGACAGAAGTCTTCTTATTTAGAACTTTTCTATTGAAGGACTAATTTCGAGCGAAAACTTTTGATTAAGAATTACAATTATTTTCTTACTTGCTCATTTGCTCACCTCCAAACACTGATATATAATTTTTTTTCTTAAATATAATAAAGCATGAAAAGTGTTATCCTTTTTCCCCCACTTAAAAATGCTAATATTTTCTAATATACCACACTATCACCTAATTTTATTTATGCAGAAACGCCTGCAAAGAATTAAAAAAAAAAAAAAAATCCTTTACCTTTAAAAATGTTTTATTTTAAATAAATACAATTGCTACCTTAAAATATTTTCTTGGTTATCTAGCGCCAAGTGTCTTAAAAATGTAAACATTGAGATTATCTTTTTTTATATTCATTGCTTTTATGAAAAAATAGAAAATTCTGAGCAGATACTAAGTATCTGTTGGTATCTGAACATTTATAAATACATGAAATTTCATGCATTTACGAATGAAAATTAATTTAGGTGTGTGTCAGAAAATACCCATTTTTAATTTAAAATATAAAAATTGGCTCATGAAGGCACTCCTTTTCTTCCTCCATTAGAAAAAAATATATATATATGACCCCGCCTGCTTTTTAAATAGAGGGCGGAATCCGTCTCTAGTCTCTACCTCTAGTCATTCAAATAGTAAAAATGGGTGGTCCTTCAGAACTTTCCTTTCACTTCGGTCAAGATTAAAAACCTTGTCGTATATGCTGCATATAGATAGCAAGCTTGAAAAGCCCTAAAATTATACATTGATTTTATGTATGTTAAGTAACATCTTTGAATGTTTTAAAAGTAAATACCATTTTTGCGACATTGGCCAACGGGCACCAGATATTAAAAAATAGGGTATTAAATATCAAGTTTCTTAAAAACTGCAAACTGCAATTGCGTTTTTTAAAAAATGCAATTCCTGCATTAAGAGCTTCAAAGTAATATAAACAACTCTTTTAAGTGCTCTTTTAAAACTAATTTTAAATTGTATCACTGAATATCGGCAGATGTAAATCTGATGTCGACATACGGCCGCATTCGAAATATAGGCTAATATTGAGGATATATATTTGTGATAACTGAGAAAAAGAAATATTTAGCTCGACCTGATTGCTAATACATAATAATTTAATATTTATTCTTTTTTTGCGTGTGTGTGTGCAAAATAAAATTCACCAAAAAAAGAAAAATAGGTACTTGGTTTGTAATTTATCAAGTATTCAACTTCATAAATTCTTAATTTTTATTGCAAATTTCATTGCTATTTTAAAGGAAAATGCAATATGATGTTTTTATTAATAACCTTGTGATGTACACATCATTTGAAAAAAAAAATAGTTTGAATGCAGAAGTTAGATTGAATGAAACACTTGCACATCATATATATATAAATATACATGAATATTTCAGAAACAAAATGGATCGTCTATAGAATCGTATCGAGATATATTTATGAATAAACTTGCATGTATTTCTTTAAGCCTTATTATAGAGTAGCTTAATTTGTTGCTCAAATTTTAAACTTAGTTTGTTATGCATATTGTTGTCTACAGAGCAAGAATTCAAATTAAGTTAGATTCAAAGAAAATTCGGATTTAATCAGCGAGTATTTTGAACACTTGATCTACGTTTTGCTATTATTTAGCGATATTAACAGACTGGCGAACGGCAATTGTGTATAAAATCTTGGTTTTAAAACTGTGGTAGCTGCACCTATTTCTGAAAGTTTTCCCCAAATATATTTCTAGATAAGTTTCTCTACTCACCGCGTCGGCAAATATCTTGCGATGAAAGTTGTAATATAAAATGCTTTACCTGAAAAAAAAAAAAAAATATATATATATATATATATATATATATATATATATATATATATGGATTCTATGACATAAATTCATTATTTATATGGTAAAAGGCGTGGCTTAATCAAGATTGTTTCCTTAAAATAACACAAGAATATTCGTTTAGGATCGCCAATGTGCTAAAGTGCATCAATGCAAAAGGTACTGCTTAATTTTAAGTCTCACACCATAAAAATAATGGGATTACATTTTAAATAAATTTAAATGTATGATTACCTACCGTTACACACCTCATTTATCCAGTCTGATGCCATCACATCCCGGCCTATGGGTGTAAGCTGATGGTGTTACCTTAAAATAATCTCAGGAACAAGGGAAAGGGAAATTGAAATTCAAGTTTATTCGAAGATTTTGGGAATTCTTTATCAATTCTAGAGAATTTTTAGAAGACTGATAATACTTTTTCAAAATCTAGGTGGTGGATTTTTTGGTGATTTTTTTTTTTTTTTTTTGTCTTCTGTGATTTTCTGAGAATGAACATGAGAAAGTGATAAATGTGACTTGTGTGATGAATACACATGGAAAGAGGAAGTAAAAGGATGGGTGAAATTGTTTTCTGCATCTCTTTGGTTAACAGTAGGAAGTAAATGTGTGTTGTGGGGAGGGCGAGGGGAGAAGGTTCGAAAATAGTAATCTCGCACCTCCATTTCTTTTCTCGGTTTCCTCTAAGGCTAATGAATGATCACCTTCTGGACCTACAGGTATTAACTGCTCCAGCTAAGGGCATTGCTTATTTCGCCAACCAGCCTCTTAGAATAAAATTATCGTTTGCAGATTTCAGTATCCGAATTGGAATCACTTGAAATTGTTTTAAGTGAAAATATCTCTCATATGGTCTTTCATTTGGAGAAACTGGAGAAAGAGGATTCATTCGAAGATTTGGGGAAGCATGAATACAAAAGGTACGGCTAAATTTTAAGTCTTACACCATAAAAATAATAAAGTAATAGTTTTAAGTAATTTAAATCTAATAGTCATTACTGTTGCATACCTCATCTATCCAGTCCGATGCCATCACATCCCGGCCCATGGGTGTAAGTTGATGGTGTTATTTTTTTAAAAATAAAAAACAAAAAAACATTTGTAATGATAAAGGCTGTGCTTATCAAAGCCATTGAATGCACATTCAATGGCTTTGATGGTAATGTTTATGTTTAGGAAGCAGCATAGTTTACTTACCCTGATAGTTACTTACCCGATAAAGCTTATGCTATGTTTAGAAAGTAGTGTTCTCAAATCTAGGAAAGATCCCAAGATCTAGGGACATTTAAGTTTTTTCGAAAATTTAGGGAATTCTTTCTCAATTCTAGGAAATTTCAGAAGGCTTTTTCAAAATGTAGGGAAATATAGAATTTTTTATTTATTTATTTATTTTAATTCTTCCGTGTTTTTCTGAGATTGAACATAATAAAGTGATAAATGTGACTTGTGTGATGAATGAACATGGAAGGAGGAAGTAAAAGTATAAGTGAAAATGCTTTCTAGCAAATCCTAGGTTAACGGGCGAAAGTAAATATGGGTGTGGAGGGGTGAAACGTTCAAAAATAGTTATCTCGAACCTCCATTTCGTTCTCGGTTTCCTCTAAGGCTAATAAATGATTACTATCTGGACCGAGAGTTATTTATTGCTCCAGCTAAGGGCATTGCTTATTTCTCACCCAGCCTCTCAGAATAAAATAATCGTTTGCAGATGGAATCACTAGTCACTTGGAATCTCAGTTTTTAAAGTGAAACTACCCAGTGGCGGATCAAAGAGGGGTCATGGGGGTCATGACCCCCCTCTGAACGAAGAAAATTTTTATAGAAAATTTAAAATATGAAATATATATTTAAAAAATTTCAAGTTATCCCTTGCTTAACAATCAAAATCTTTCTGACTCTTTAAAATCGGTATTTAAACCCAAAGTGGATAATTTCTGACATATTCATAAAGTATTTTTTTTTTTTTATAAATCCTCGATGCAAGATGTATTTATTCAAAGCAAATGTAATTGATTAGGGTTTTCCATTTTTTTAATAAAGGCAAAGAATCTTTCGCGGAATCACCGTAAACTGTAGAATTTTAAACTGAATTTCAGGCCATGACAGCCAATTGCTCCCTCATGACGGCTTTTTGTGACTGTCATGTCCTAAAAATTTGCATAAAATGCTCAATTTCTTGAATTATTGTTGGATTTTGTATGAAAACCGAAAAAATCTTCAATTTCTTGGCATTTAATAAAATGTATATATTATTAAATGTATAAAATGAATAGAATATATATATTTATATTTTTACGAATATTTATGCAACTTTTTTGTTACAAATGAAATTAACTTCCCGAAAGTATCAGAAAGTTAGCTATTTTGGATGTGGGGACAATCTTCAATATAAAAATTGCTTATTAAGAGACATGACTCCGCCCCCATTCTCAAAAAAAGGAGCCATGACTCCTCCCCCCCCCCCCCCCTCTAAAAGGAGGGCTGGATCCGCCATTGAAACTACCTCACATGGTCTTTCATTTGGAGAAAGTGGGGAAAGAGGGCTTGAGGTTATATCAGGTTTTTCTTTCTTCCTCGAGTATTTTCAAGTAAACGAAATAAATCATCCACCTGATTTGCTTCTGTTAGAAAACCCCGTATTACATGCATAGGGAGAATTTGTTGTAATTATACCCGTTATGAAGTATTGTGCTATGTATGAAACTTGTAAAACAGAAGAATGTTAAATGAAAAGATCTGCTAAAAAATTAGACACTCTGATATTATAAAGAGATTTTATTCCATAGCTTTTAAGTATAAGTCATAAGAATCGTGAGCAATTCCTTAAAATTATGCAAATTGTCACTTTATTCCTTTTTTTTTTAAGGATTTTTAGTATTATTACCATAGATTCTTATCGCAAATAATTTTGAAAGGGGTTTACAGCAGTAAATGACCATTTGAGAATAAGGTACTACTCTGTCATCCCGTCGACCAAAATACTATCGCCTAATTATAAGATTAAATGCCAATAGTTGATGATCGTAAATGTCAATTCAATGACATTAAATACGATACACGTGTTTAAAAAGGCATTAAGTGATATTTATTTCGACTTTTTATTTGTATTTTTATTAATATTCTACTAATTATTAATTTTTTTTATTATTATTATTATTTAAAATAAAAATTACATCAATATGTATAATTTGGCTGTTAGTTTGGCGATTTGTATAATTTGGAGAAATCGGTCGACGGGACAACAGAGTAGTACCGAGAATAATAAAGGACGCTGTCGGATAAGAACGTTAAAATTTTGTTTAAAGCATATTTATGCTTTTTAATTAAATTTGCTGATTTAGTAATATCAGAAATAACTCTTTAGCGAACAATAAATTTCTCAAAATATCAAGCTATGAGTATTAATTTACGGATTAAAAGCCAGAAACCTATTAATATAGTTTTATATAGTTTAATATAGTTTTATATCTCTACTCCGCCCTCGCTGTTTTTGTATTTAAACTCCGCCTATCGTCATTATGATATGTATTTCTTCAATAAAAAAACACAGTGCAGAAAATCTAGTTATATAATATAGGCGGAGCAGCATCTGCAACATAAGAAAGAAATATTGGCCCGGTTCGGCCCGGCCCGAAAGTTAAAATTTCGGCCTGAGCTCGGCCTTGCCCGGAAAAAAGTTTAAAATTCCGCTCGAACTCGGTCCGACTCGGGTAAATTTCAACAGAACATTGATTTTTACTTTAACAGAAGAGTTCAAACCCAAAAAACTTATCTAAATGTTTTTTTTTTTTTTTTTTTTATGTTTATAATCTCTATATATATGCAGAAGTGCCATAGGCTGCGATGTTTAAGCTTTTAATGAACCTTTGCTTGTTGTATGTAAATGCTTCAGTTATCATTAGTATTATTAATACATAAAAAAATAATCTAAAAAATGGTATTTGGTAAAAGTAAAATCTTCTAAGACATTGGTAAGAAAAAAATACGTTTCATTCTTAGCAGATGTAAATGTTTAATATATTTTTCTTCTCGCGTGTTGTTGTATTCATTTTGCACGAATGAAAAGTTTTAAAAAAATTTGCAGTTTTCAGTTTAAACAATAATTCCGTCATAATCATGTTTTTTTTTTTTTTTTTAAATTCTATTTTAAGACGCCTGAATAAATCCTAATATTTAATTGTAGAATAATGACAACTTAAAAGTATATGCCTATTTTGCAAAAATTTTTGGACCAAGTCAAACTTTACTGATTTATGAACAGACTTTTCCACGTCGAGAAAAGAATTTTCATACGGGAAGATTCAACAGGAACTGATTATTTTCGTCCGTGAAGACTAGGAAGAACGAAATCACTCTAGGCTTCGTACGGAAAAAAAAGTTAGGCTCAGCCCGGCCCGATACTCCAGGGAAAAAAATTAAGGCCCGAGCCCGGCCCGAATGCTGTTAATGGAAATCGGCTCGAACCCGGTCCCGCGGGCCGGGCTCGGGCTTCGGGCCGAGGCCCGGCCTCTACTGCAACGTACGATTGGATGTAAAGATCAGATGTAAACTGCATAATATTATTTTAGAAAAATAACTACTTTTTGAATATTACAAAATGCCTATTTTCTTAAAAAGTCATTATTCCGCATTTCATAAATTTAAAATATGTTTTAAAAGAATACTAAAAAATTATAATTTGGTAGTTAAGAACTTTAAAATTTTGTTTAAAGCATATTTATGCCTTTTAATTAAATTTGCTGATTTTGTATTATCAGAAATTACCCTTTAGTGAACAAGAAATTTCCCAAAGTATCAAGCTATGAGTATTAATTTACGGATTAAAAGCCAGAAATCTATTAATATGTTTTTATATCTCTACTCCATCCTCGCTGTTTTTTGTATTTAAACGTATAACAGTTCCGTTTTTTACTTTTTAAGAACGGAACCCTAAAAAATAATAAAAATACATAACCAAAAATATGCACAATTTTTTATTTTATTTTTATTTTTTGTTTATTTATCTATTTATTTATTTAGCTTTAAATTTAATTATCTCAAAGTTGATCGACTTGCCATAATTCATAGCTTTCTGCAGCGGATATATTAAAGTAACAAAATGCAGTTTACGTTCTTTTTTTTTTTTTTTTTTTTTTGTAAATGAAGCTTTTATATCTCAGGATTAGTTATAAATAAGGATTAGTTATTTTCGGACTACAATATCTGATTATTTATATGTATGACAAATATAAATAAGAATATGTTTCTAGGCTCATTAATACACATTTATCTATTTGCAAAAAGTAAGCGAGTTTCATTGAAACTCTACGGATATAAAGAAAAGTTTTAAAAAATCTTATGCTATATATACGTATTTCTTTTACATTCGACATCCTTGGATTTTTGTAAATTATTTATATTTATTTTACAATAATTTACATATATTTTAAAATTACGTACAGTTATTTTACATTATTTACATTCAATTCAATACTATGTATTTAAAAATTAAATGCGTGCTATTACAAGTGACGTTTTGAAGCTTCTCCAAGAGGAGTCTTTTACAGAATAACTTTTTTTATTTTAATTAATAAAGAACACAACGTCTAATTACCGAAAAAGTTTAAAAACAAACTACCGGACTTATTCGCTCTGCAGCAGGTGATTGACTGCTGAAAGAATAATCATTATAAACCCTCGCTGTTTATTTTCTATACTGTACTAACAAGCTTGTTTTGCTTAACAATAACCTGCAAAACTACGTGATAAAATGTAAGAATGAATAAAATTAAAATTTTGTCGACTGAATAATTCTGTTTATTTTTCTTCATTCAATCCATAAAACTGCACTCTCTCTGTAAATAAATAAGTATATATATATATGTGTATGTGTGTGTGCATGCGTGCTGAAGTATGTTCTTATTTATATTTGTCATACGTATAAATAATCAGATATTGTAGTCCGAAAATAACTAATCCTTATTTTGTCTGTGAAAAGAAAAAAATTACTTGGACGGGATTTTAACCCGCAGAGAGCCGAGGAGCAAGAAAAGTAAATATCTGGCGTCTAGCCAACTGCACAATCCAGCCCTCGCTAAGGAGTTCAATTAGTTTGCGTGAATAATGGGTGAACTTTGGGGGTCGTTTTTTAATCCCCCCCTGAATATTGCACTTTATCCTGGAGATATGTTTATATACTAACTAAACACTATCAATACCCAAAGGATCGCTGGATTCCGTGACACAAGCCTCGTGTCCTCTCCTTGTTAGAAAGAACTTAAAACATTGAAATAATTGATAGAGAAAATTTAAACTCACACCACAAAAGATATTGAAGAAAGTGTTTATGGTACTGAAATGCATTTGACCATTTATGGTCGCCCTACACGCAATGTTGCCAGATTGTCGAAAGACTTTCCCCAAAATTTCTGAAAATTTCCCCAAATCAGGCCTTTTTTCAGAAAAAGTCCCCAACGCAATTTGTGCTCAAAAAGGCAAGTTTTCAATTTTCAATTTTCCGTTATAAATTTTTTTTAACAAAGTTAAAGTCAATTTTTTCCCCAAATCAAGCATTTTTTTTTCAAAAAAATTCCCCATTTACAAGGAAAAAAAGAAAAAGGTTCAGCATTTAAACTTAACAGAATTCTGCATGTATATTCAAAGCTAATTGACCAGAACAAGAAATACATTTTACAACGACATAAACTCGTTTTACAAATGTTATTTAAATTGTTGCGAGACGATGATGCTGGCCTATCTTTACATTAGCTCAATCTACGCTTAATCTTTTATACCAATAACTTTTTCAAGGTTTTGACCATCTCTAGTTGAGGTTTGAATGAATCAAAGATGATGTTGACATTAGGTACATTTATCAGACTTAGCTATAACACATGATTTTCAATTTTCGTCATTCCTTCTGAAGCACTTAAAGTATCTATATTGTATTAATCGCTGTGATTTCGTCAATAATAAAAGAAATATAGCTGCTTTTAATATTTTTAAAAAGCACATCAAATGAACGTTTCGGGCACGTCCTGAAGATTTAGTGATGTAAAGGTCTAAGTCTTTTTAGACCGCAGACAGGGCCGTAACTACCGCCGGGGCACTGCCCCGGGGCCTCCAAGCCTAAGGGGCCCCAAACTGATGGTTAAAAAAACAAATGATTTTAGTTTCTAGTCTAACTTCCAATAAAATGCCCAGCACCTAGCGAAAAGTTAGTAATTAAAAAAAATCAAAGTGCATGAGTAAATGTTTTTGCGTGTCCGTCAATACACTCCTTACGCTTCGCATGCAAAAGCAGTTCTAGAGCAGACAGCAGAATTCGAGTTGAATGTGTCATGTCGCACCAGCATGTTTGTTGACCCCATCGAAGTGGGGTAAGGAAGAAAATATATATTATGATATATAAAGTCCATATAAGGAAGAAAATATGGACTTTTGATCGGTTAAATAATATAAAAGCATCTAAAAAATTCTAGAAAATCTTTCTTCTTATCTATACTAATAAGATAACAAAATGTTCTGTTTGAGTGTGCCTGCGTATGTGTGTGTGAGTGTGTGTCTACGATGGCTAGCAAAATCTACCACACGTAGAAGTCTGAAATTTTGGGTAAAGATAGTCCAAGACAAGTCCTGATGCACCTGAGGCTCAGATTTTTAATATTTTAAGGGCCAGGGGCCCTGGGCCCCTTACAATTTTTATGCGCCAAATTGTTAATAGCTTGACTCCTTTTTATCTAATCTTCTTCGTTTTGGGGCACCTTTCTGCTTTTAGATATTCTCGCTTTTTTACTTTTCAGTCATGACCCTGGACCCTTGGGGCCGGTTTTAGGGCCCCTTTAAGTTTTGTGATAATAACTTGTTAATAAATTGCTTTCATTTAATTCGATCTTCATTTTTGGGATACCCTGGGGCCCTTTTTTAACGCTTACCCAAACAATTGCTGCATTTTTAACTTTATATTTAGTAAACTTTATATTTAGTATATTTTAGTTGTTAATACAGGTATTAAAAAAATTTTATAGATAAAAAACTTTGGTTTTTTTCTTAATCCATCTTGAATTGCTGCATTTTTTAAAAATATTACTCTTGTGAAAAATTCATACTCTATGCTTAGTTTTAACTAATTAAAGATCTAAAGCGCTACCTACTAAAACATTTTAACATGTTTTCATGTTAGTGTCTTGGTTGTATTTGTCAGTGTGCCCCTATGGGGCCCTCTATCATAGCTCCCTTAAAAATAATCGGATTCACTATCTTTTTTTTCTAACAACATTTTAGGTCCTCCAACAACAACATGAACAACAAAAAAATTTCTTAGACTTCAGCTAGCACTATGAATATTAATCGCTTTCCTGGGGCCATTGGAGCAGCTTCTTTAAAAATGATCCAAATTGCTTTCAATTTTATTCAATATAGTTTTAGCGTATTCCCATTATTTTAATAAATACAAAAATATTTTTATACCCAACTACATGCGAAATAAATTCCTGGCCCTTTGGTGCCCGGTATAGGCCCCCTTGAAGCTTTTGTAATAATAAATTGTTAATAAATTGCTTCATTTTAATCTGATCTTCATTTTTAGGATTCTTTATTCATATAGATATTTTAATGTTTTGACATTCCATACAAGACACTATGTGTTCCCCTGTGGAGTCATAGGGCCCAGCTCAGGGCCCCTGAAATTTTTGCGATATAAACATATTTCCCTTCCTATATTTCTGATCTTCTTAGTGCAAAATTTTAAAGTTGCCTGGGACTCTTTTTTCACGACCAATCCAGAAAACCTGATGTTTTAGGACCCTAGGGCCCCTTTTTAAACATTTACCCAACCACTTGGTACATTAAAAAAACATATTATTCCAACGAATAGTTCCTACTATATGCTTAATTTTGACTAATTAAAGATCTAAAGAGCTATGTACTAAATTATTTTAACATGTTTTCATATTAGGGCCCTGGTTTTAACTGTCAGTTGGTCCCTACGGGCCCCCATATTATAGCTCCCTTAAAAATGGTCCAATTCACTAGCTTTTTTTTCTAACAACTTTTTATGTCCTCTAGCTATTACATGAACGACAAACAAATTTCTCAGACTTCAGCTACCATTAATTTTGTTTATCAATTGCTTTCTTGAATCCCTTGGTGCAGCTTCTTTAAAAATTAACCAAATTGCTTTCAATTTTACACTGTTAAAACTACAGGTGACACATTGCACCTTTTAGGGGTGAAAGGCTTGTCTCACAGGTGACACCCCTATGGGAGCCAGAATGGCACCCTTAATTAGGGTGAAAAGATGGCACCCCTAATACAAAGTGCTAAATAATAAAAAGAAATTATAAAACGACTTTTCGCCCGCGAAGGATACGAACCCACAAAGTCTGATTGCAAGCTCAACGCTGTAACCATTCGGCCATCGAGCTCAGCACCTTCAAAATCTCCCTGAAATGTTGAAATGTTCTGAAATTCAAAGGTTGTTTTAGATAAAAACCTCGCCAAAAGTTAGCCACCCGAAGGGATAAACGAAATTGGAATAGCACGCGCGCGGTGATAGTCTTCCTAGGGAGAAATAGCTGTTTTGATCCACCAGTGACGGCGAGTTGAAGAGGAAGGACACACGTCACAGAGTATGAGCAAATGACTAAGGGGTGAAAATCTTCCAACGGTATGTATTGCGCGGCACCTTAATTAGCGTGAATTACCCAGTGAGGGCACAAACGGCACGCCAAACACATTTTCAAGCCTACGGGTGTCAAATAGTAACACCTTTTCACCCCTGGGCGCCAAATGCAACTGGTTTGTCATCTTTTTTTTAACAGTGTATTTAACATACTTATAGCGTCTTCCCATCATTTTAATAACGACAAAAAATATCTTTATACCTAACTACATGCAAAATAAATTCCTGGCCCCTTGGGGCCCATTGAAGTTTTTGTAATAATAAATAGTTAATAAATTGCTTCCTTTTAATAAGATCTTCATTTTTAGGATTCTTTATTCATTTAGATATTTTAATGTTTTGACATTCCATATAAGACACTTTGGCCCCTATAGGGCTCAGTCCAGGTCCCAGGAATATTTTGTGAGGCAATATAGTTCACTCCTTAAATTTCTCCTCTTCTCAGTGCAAATTGTTTAAATTTGAGTCTTGGACTCCTCTTTCAGGAAGAAGATTCTCATATTTTCATCTGCGCCTAGGACCCTTTTTTTAAACATTTTCCGAATCAATTTGTGCATTTCGATAAAATATTATTCAAATGAATAATTCATACCCTATGTTTAATTTTGACTAATTGTAGACCGATAGTACTAAGATACTTTAAACATATTTTCCTGTTAGGGCCCTCTTTTTAACTGTCAGTTGGCCTTTTTTGGACCTTATTATAAATCCCTTTAAAATGGTTGAATTAACTCGCTTTTTTTTAAACAACTTCTTAAATCCATCAACTGCTAAGAAACCGTCATAGTCTAGCAACCACCAATTTTGAATATTAATCGCATTCTTGGATCCGTTGGTGCAATTTCTTTAAAAATGATCCGGATTGCTTGCAATTTTCTTTAACATAGCTTTAGCGTCCTCCCATTACTTTAATAACTACAAAAAATATTCTACATCCAACTACATGCGAAATAAGTTCCTGGCCCTTGAAGATTTTGTACCATAAATTTTTATTAAACTGCCCTCTCTTAAACCAATCTTCATTTTTGGAACTATTTTTTCACTTAGTTATTCCCATGTTCTTATACTCCATTTAAAAGCCTGAGACTCCCTATGGTCCTGGCTCAGGGACCTTGAAATTTTTGTTCTCCATGCATATTTCACCCACTCATTATCGCACCTTCTCAATGCATAATTTTAAAGTTGAGTTTTGGACTCTTCTTTCAGGACCTACATCCTGATATTTTTATTGAGGTCTAAGGGCCTTTTTAAAAGCATTTACTCATTTTTTATGCATTTCTTTAAAATATTATTCTAACGAATAATTCATATCCTATGCTTAATTTTGAGTAATTGTAGATTTAATGTGTTAATTGTTTGTTTAAGGTTATCATAAAGGGTCCCGGGCAACGCCGGATGGGTCAGCTAGTCTATTAATAAATACATAAAATCGAAAAAAAAAATTATCACAATCCATCCTTCAAACGGTTTTTAAAAAGAAATGAATGATTAAGTTACATATACTCAAAAATGAGACAAATAAAACGCTCTTTAAAGTATTCAACCAATCAGAAGTCCGTATTTTCTTCCCTCTAGCTTCAGTGCAATCGGAATAAATGGCGTCGCCGCCAAGTGCCTGCCGAGTAGAGTTGCCCAATTCTACGTTTTTTAGTCATTTTTGGGTTTATCATACTATGTACGTTTAAACAGCGGTGTACGGGGCAAAAATTCAATTTGCCCTCTCTGCCCCCCCCCCCCCCGGAGATTTTGCCCCGGGGCCTTCAAGTTTATAGTTACGGCCCTGACCGCAGAGTTTTCATTCAAGTTTCTTATAAAAAGTTCTAGAAGAGCTGTTGCAATAGTATGCAATTGGAAGTCTTGCAATTGCAAATATCTCTATTGGCATTCCACGAAACACAAATTACACAAGCATTAACCAACAACAACAACAAAAAAAGGTTATAAAATTGTTTTTATTTTTGTTGTATAAAATCTATACTATTAAATGAAATGTATTTCTGTGCTTCTGTGTCCGATCACGATGACAGGAAAGTCTGTCTCACTAACTTATCTGAAAATTCAGGTGGAGGATAGTCCAAGGCAGATCGTGATGAATCACTAGTACATGTAAACGGTAAGAAAGACCATGAAAAATAATGATTTATATCTGTTATTTCTGTATTTTATTTTCGTTTTCTAAATCAAAATCGAATTTGAGACAGATCCAGTACTGGAAAACGTCTGAAAGTAAAAACTGAAATTGGGAAAACAATTCCCCAAGTTTTTCCCCAAAAATGTTCATTGTCCCCAAACATGTCCCCAAGAATTACTTGTCCCCCCAAAATTCCCCTGGAGGTTCAAAATTCCCCAAATTGGAGACAAAATCCCCAATCTGGCAACACTGCCTATATGGGCCATTTTCAAATTTCGCTAAAGGGGTACAATTCGAAATTCGAAAGTCGAACAATGCGTCAACTGTAAGGATCTCCTAGCTGCTAGCGCATTACGTCGCGTGGGTGACAAATTCTCCTCGAATCACTCGTTTCAATAGTATTTTGTATGCTATTCTGCGTGGAGTTTTTTTTTTTTTTTTTTTTTTTTTTTTTAATGATTTTATATATTTCTTTATCAGACTTAAAAAAAAAAACCTTGTGAATGCGCTACCCTCAATCCTTAATAACTCCTGAAAAATCGTCTTTAAAGAAGAAAAACACTAGTGAATACGCTTATTCTTGCAAAATCGCAACGAAGAACATTAAAATTACAAAGCAGAAAATTTACTAAATTAGGCTGCAATTTTAAAACCGAATTCCTTTTACGAATGTCAAAAAATTTCTGCAGTACGCAAAAGTCTCTAAAAACTGCCTAAAAGAATCGTTAGAAATTCGAAATAAACTTTAATAAAAGGGAAAGAAAAAAAGAAGAAAACAGCATTTACTTTGTAGGACTAAAATATTAAACCAGATTTCTTTCTCAAATGCCGACAAAATGCCACAAAATAAAGAAAAAACTAGTTGGATGTGTCAATCCCGAAACTTTCTTCTATCTCATAAGTACATTTTAACATTAAAAAGAAAAAAGAAAAAAAAAACAAAAACGTAGTAACTCCAAAGTTACCCACTATCGAATTTCCTCGAACATTTGACCTAGCCTAATGAGATTTTGGTATCCGAAAAGCCTAAAACGCAAAATTTAATTAATATTCTGAGAAAATGAGCTTAGTAGTGCCTCATGTTGGGTAATTTATACTAAAACCTAATAGGCATCTATTGATGTCAAGACCTAGCAGAATCTGAAATTTGATGGAATTTCGTCAATTAGTTCTTGAGATATAGTTATAACAAAAAATTTGCAAAACGTAGCACAGCAACACCATATCTTGGACAATGTATACCAAAACGTAAAAAAGCGTCTAATTATGTTATGGTGTAAAAGAATCTGAAGTTTGATGAAATTCTGTGCATTAGTTCTTGAGATATAGCTTGTTTAAAAAAACCGTGTAAAATATAGCACAGCAGCACCATCAGTTGAAGGATTTATAACAAAACGTAATCATCGTGTAATTATGTTATATGTCATTTTGTAACAAAATGTGAAGTTTGATGAAATTATGTGCGTTGGTTGTTGAGATATAGCTATCGGAAAAATCGTGCAAAATGCAGCATAGCTGCACCACCTGTTGTAAGTTTAATACCAAAATGTAATCAGCATCTAATTATATTACATATTCTAGTGTAACAGAATCTAAAATTTGATGAAGTTCTCTGCATTAATTCTTGAGATATAGCTATCGCAAAAATTGTGCAAAATGTAGCATAGCAGCGCCACCTATAGGGCAGTTCACACCAACACCTTATCAGCGGCTATGTATCTCAAGGTATCGCGGAATCTGAAGTTTGGTGAAATTCTGTGCATTAGTTCTTGAGATATAGCTATCATGAAAATCATGAAAAACGTGGCATAGCAGCACCACCTGCTGGCCAATTTACACCAAAACTTAATCAGCGTCTATGTATATCAAGGGGTCACAGAATCTGAAATTTGGTGAAATTCTGTGCATTAGTTCTTGAGATATAGCAATCTTGAAAATCATGAAAAACGTGGCATAGCAGCGCCACCTGCTGGCCAATTTACATCAAAACTTAATCAGCGTCTATGTATATCAAGGGATCACAGAATCTGAAGTTTGGTAAAATTCTGTGCATTAGTTCTTGAGATATAGCAATCTTGAAAATCATGAAAAACGTAGTATAGCAGCGCCACCTGCAGGCCAATTTTCACTTTAAAACAATAGGCACTAATTCATATCAAGGTCTAACTGAATATAAAATTTTATTAAATTTTGAGCATTAGTTCTTGAGATAGAGCGTCCACAAATTTTTTGTCACATACAGACAGACAAGGTGAAAATTTTTTTTTAAAGAATATATATGCCTTTTAATTAAATTTGCTTAGTTTGTATTATCAGAAATTACTCTTTAGTAAACAATAAATTTTCCACCCATTTACCCAATAAACCCCCTTAAACAATACCCCTTCCCCCCATTTACCCCCTTAAACAATAAATTTTCTCAAGCTATGTGTATTAATTTACGGATTGAACGCCAAAAACCTATTAATATATGTTTACATCTGTACTCCGCCCTTTCTGTTTTTTGTATTTTCACTCCGCCCATTGCCATAATGATACGTATTCTTTCAGTTAAAAAAAAAAAAAAAAAAAAAAAAAAAAAGTACAGAAAATCTAGTTATATAAAGTAGGCAGAGCATCGTCTGCGACGTACGATTTGATGTAAAGATCAGACGCGAATTGCATTATTATTTTAGAAAAATATCCAATTTTCGATTATATTACAAAAAGCGTATTTTCTTAAAAATCATTACTCCGTATTTCATGAATTTAAAATATGTTTTAAAAGGATAAGAGAAAAATATATAATTTTGTAGTTTTTTTTTTTTTTTTTTTTTTTTTTTTTTTTACAATTTTTTTAGTGAAAAATTGCGTAAAAATGGATGTTATATATAGTTAAAAAGTTAAAACATATCCAATATTTATTTTGTAAAAGCAGTCTTTATTTTTCTTTGGTTAAATTTTTACACATATTTATTTGCCTTAAATATTTCTTATAGTTGATCATGTCATACAGACTTATTTACCTCCAAGTTGTGCGATGGGTTTTAAACGTTAAATATTTACAAATATATATATTTATATAAAATACTAAAAAAAAAGAAAAAGGGGAATGGATTCTAGGCGGAGCAACAAGTTATTTCGATTTTCTCCCAATCTCTATAAATTAAATCAATTACTAAAGTTTTTCATTGATATGCATAATTTTTTTTTCTTTTGTCTTAATTTATATAACAATAGAGAAATTCGATTTTTTTAATTTTCAGATTTTTCTTGCAGTTACATTTAAATTATTTACAAACAAAACTCTTCAATTTATTGCTAATCGTCCAATAAAATATGCTTAATCTAAATAAATCAAGTTATATAAGAATAATATATATATATATATATATATATATATATATATATATATATATATTATTCATTATATTAATCTTCGAATACATTATTTTTTACTTATATAAGAAAAAACTTTCAAATATTCTTAATTGTTTATTTATACTATTTATTTTCCTTAAAACATATGCTATTTTTTTAAATGTTTAAAAGAGGAGAGTGGAATAATATAGGAAATAATATAGTTAGAAATTTTTCCGTCAGAGGGCAATACCGGAGAATTTCTTACGAGGGGGAAAATGAGAGTGATGTGGTAAATTTTGAGGGAAAATTTGGCTGAACGATTTTACTGCCCACCCACATCGAGAAAGATTCCGAGAAAAGTTTTTCTCCCCCGATAAACTGTAACTACAAAAACACAACACTAAGAGACAATGCCTTAAATCCACTATATATTTTTTCTAATTTAAAAAAAAAAAATAATAATAATAATAATTACAAACGCATGAGCAAAGGCAGAACTGTTAAAATGCTCGAAAATGCAATTATGTCCTAATCATGGATTTAAACTATATAGCTTTGCTTCATGATAGAAGTTATAGCTCCTATATTGCTTTATGATCCTTATGTATGCCATGGTTTGACCACGGCCAGAATGCATGCATTTGAACTGCAAAGAGACCTTACATTTAATTAGTGGGCTTTTCAAAAGATTAAGGAATATATAACCATTAGAGATGGGCATTATTTAACATAACAGGATAAATATTCGTAATATTAACCAAAAACTTATTATTCAATAACAGATTACCAAAAAGTCCTTGTTAATTTTGGAACGCCTCGTGTGATAAGCATTTTAAAAAGAAGAAACAAATAGTAAGGCTGAAAATTATTTTAGGAATACATATTTATAAATTAATAAAAGCTTAGTTATATAAAAGAAATTCCAACTTATAAATCTATTTGAATTTTGAGGCAAAGAATTTCTATTACTGCAGAAAACAAAAATCCCCAACTGCATTAAAACGCTTTTGAGACAGAGAGAGAGAAAAAAAATTCGACGCACACACACAAAAAAAAAAAACCTATGAAACTTTTTTTTTGACGCGTCACTGTCGATCTACAATTCCAAGACATTAAAAATGCTTTTGGTCTAATCAAGGAAGTCAATCATAGGAACCATTTTCCTTTTGCATTGTCCAAGAGATTAAAAATCTTTTTGGTCTAATCAAGAAAGCCAATCATAGGAAACCTTGTCCTTTTGCTATCTCAAAAGTTCACGTGATAAAATCTCTCAAAAGCTATCGTTGTTGATTATTCTATGAATATTTAAAACATCTGGCTTCGATTATTCACAGAATATATTTTATCGTTTGAATTTTTTATAACGCTCACAGTTACAAAGATTAAAGCAATAGAATAAGTTTTTAGAATAACGAAAACAACATTTATTGAAAAAAACAGCTGGAATAATGAAAACTTGTTAGAATACTGAAAATGAAATGGGGGAAAAATGTGTTATTATTCTAGAGTACGTGAAGTTAGTGACGCTTGCAGATTATTAAAAAGCAAGGAGGTAATGTTGGCCATCTTTGGTCATATTTTTAATGGGAAGGAATCTCTGTTTGAAAAATAGAATTAAAGAGATTTACGGATTTAATTGTTGATAGAAAACCGTTTTATCGCTCGGGCACGGGACATAATCTTTCGTTGATGTAGTTAGATGGGTAAAACGGTGGCAATCTTTGAGTTTGAACATTTAAAAGGGATATTACTATGTACTCATGGTATTTGGGGAAGGGGGGGGGGTATTCTGGCGCTATGATTTTTATTTAATAAAATGTTTATTACTGTTTTTTTATCATTATTATTTTGTCAGTATTGCGTCGTTAGAAAATATGAACTGGAAAACATTACTTTTGTAATTGTATTTTCCTGAAAAAAAAAGGAAGAAAATAGCCTGGTGAGGACACAGCCGTTCGAAAAGGGATGGGAAGGGGGGGAGGTCCCGACGGACGCGGAAACTTATAGGGCGCCAACGTCATGCTACGAACGTCATTTTTTGGCCTGTCACAAGTTTTGGGGAGGGGATTTTAAATATGTACTTGCACATACGAAATTTGTGGGATGAATGACATTTGATTAAAAATATACAAGTAATGTTTCGTGCTCTTGTGGGATAAGCTTTGAATATGCATTGACAGATATTGATTCGGGGATGTCAAAATTCGAACTTCAATTCAAGGTGCTAACAAATAAAGATTTTTTTTTTTTTTTTTTTTTTTTTTTTTTTTTTTTATAACAAATCGCATTGTTAAAACGGTGTTGTTTTTATGGAGGATATTTCTGATCGTTTAGAAAAAAAATAATTTCTAAACCGTCAGTTTTGGAGTCATTGTAACAATTGCAAAAATGCTTTAAACTTTCTTCTGCATCATATAAATATTAATTTACATTAAAATAATTATTTTTTAAATTGTTAAGAAACTACATATTTTAGTGTGTTTGTACATATTTACAGTGTTCAGTAAGTTTCCTATAACTTTTATTTAGAAAAAGTTTTTATGTGTTTTAACAAATAAATCAGCAAAAAAAAAAAAAAAAAAAAAAAATGAAAATTTACTGAGTTATGATACGTATCAATTTTCAACGAGGAAAAATGAATTTTTAGTGCAAGAAAACGATAATAATACGTGAAATGTAAAGTATCACAACTAATTAAGTTTTTGTCTTGCAAAAATTAAAATTTTAACTATGTTGATTTTAAAGGCGCAGGTTTATCTGAACTAAAACAGCGTCTATACTTATGTATCAAAATTATTCAAGATACCCTAATTAACGGCCCTCTAATTAAAATGTCTGTTGACATTTAAATTTATTCTTAAGCGAAAATTGAATAACAGAATAATAATGAAATAAATAACTAGAAGAATGAAAATTGCGTACGCTAAAATTCAAAACTATTGGGTGGGCTCGGTCCCTACGTGCCCATATAAGTTGGCGCCATTGCACAGGGCGGAAGTAAATGGCGTCACCCCTCCTCCCTTCCGATCCATCATATTTTTTGAATCACAATTCTACGTTATTATACCAAATGACCAACCCATTCCTTATTTATCTTTTGTCCTCCTGCATACAAAAAAAAAAAAAAAAAAAAAAAAAGGACGATTTATAACTCTACCCATACTCCGCATAAGTCAATGCGGTGTCTATATGTCGAAGAAAATTCTTTCTTTTAAAATTTTATTTTGCTACGCACTCGTTGGATAGGTAGGTTTTTGTTTGTTGGTGCATGTCTTATTATTTAGATACATCATTCTACATCAAATTTCACATTATTAAAGAAAAGAAAATTAACTCTATTGCGTAGTGGGCTACAAATTTCATTTTATTTCAGAATTCTTTTTCAAAATCGTATAAGGTTATCTGCATATATTCGCAAATAAAAATTGGGCATACACTCCTTAGAGGGTGTCACCCGGAGTGGACCACCTCCCGTTAACTACGCCACCGTATTTTATATTCCAGATAATTAAGAAAGACTGTTCAACAAGCATCTTTCTTTAAATACCTGCGGGTTTTTTTTTTTATTATTATTAGTTTCATAATATTCTACTGTAAAATGCTTATTACAAAAAGTTGATTTTTACTCCACAATAGATTTTATTGAAATATTTTTTTTCTCATTTCTCTTGTAAATCCACGGTATTGGGAAATTCATGGATATAAATTTTATCTTCACCCTTTTCCCTACTAGAAGATTTACAATACGATACACAACAGTTAACTATGATGAAAATAAAAGAGTCCTGAAAACTTTAAGAGCTACAAAAAATAACGAATGCAGAAACTATGTCTACCTATATTTCAGTATTCCCTGAAAAGCACTACAAAGCAGTAGCGTAGCTAGCGGGAGAGGCGGAAGGGACGTTCCACCCCGGGTGACACCCAATCTTTATTTGCAAATATATATATATATATATATATATATATATATATATATATATATATATATACTAGCGGACCCGACAGACGTTGTCCTGTCACCGATAGACGTTGTCCTTCGTGGCACCGACACCAGAAAATCAAATAAATGTACTTAAATATAGTAATATGCACGATAAACACTACGCTCTTAATCTAATTTCTTATTACAATTATGTAAGGAAATTATTTTTCATTCTTCAGTATTTTTTGAATTCGGTTCAATTTTTGATAGAAAAGTTTATTTTTCCCTTTTTTGTTAAAAGTTAACGAATCTCTGAAGTGAGTTAATCAAAATTATAATACTGGCTATATTACTGGAAAGCATACACTTTGACAGGAGCGGGGTTCGAACACGCGATCTCTTTCTTCGAGAAGCAGAGCTTGGCGATCGAGATCTGGCGCCTTAGATCGTTCGGGAATTCCGTCCGCACTCTATTCATCGAACTTATTCAACACTTTTAATTAGCGAAAAATCATTAACTATTAGTTTTTGCCTAGTTACTAAAAAATTACTGAATCAATTTCGATGAAATATGAATCTAAACCATTCTCGAATCCACTGGAACGCACACACAAAATTTCATCAAAATCGGTCCAGTCGTTTAGGAGGAGTTCAATTACATACACACGCACAGAAGATTTTTATATATAAAGATGCACTATCTACCAATAAGTATTTGGACACTTTCAATTTTTGACATTTTGTCAAATATATAAAAATATACTTGTCAGATTCTTCTGGAACTTCAGGATTATAAAGATTATGTCGGATTTCATATTTATCAACATCCATTTGATATGCAGGGCAATTAGGGGGCCGTCAAAAAATCAAAGAGTAATAGAAATATTTGGGATCACCATGTACATGAAAATACACCAAACGATTTACCATTGCAGAATACAAATATGTGAATACTATACAACATATACACTGATTTGTGTAAGAATAGTATGTATATTCATGGATAATGAGTGATTTTTTTGAAAAATTCAAAAAATTCTATTATGTTTTTTGTTTAGAGGAGAGTGGGGATACTTGAGCATAGGGGATACTTGAGCCACCCCTATTATCTCTACAGTTGGTTAATTTTTCTTTCTAAAATTTGCAATAAGGTAACACATTTATAGATCTTAACATGTAAAAAAGAAATCACACACCTCGGTACCATTTTGAAAGTATAGTGATTAAAAGTTGTTTTTTTCCCTATCTGAAGTAAATATTTAGGTGCATGGTTTTTTAATTTTTTTTTTGTGATCAAAGTTTTGTTTAAAGTTGCAACTATATACATAAATTTAATAAGTATAATTTCAATTGTATTTTGAACCTAAAATAGTTCTAATAGCTGCATGCATTATTTAGTAAAACTCTGATAAACAAAAATAATGGTAGTGGGGATACTTGAGCCAGTGAGATTGGAGATACTTGAGCCATGGCTCAACCTTCCCCACTAGGTAATTAGACATGGGTGAAACAAACAAAAAGTAAAATTACATCCTTATATTCACAAAAAGATTTTTTTTATTGATAAAAGGGAGAATAATTTTTCATTTTATTATTTTTTTTTTCTTTGAAAAAATAACGACCTAAAAATGTTTAAAAATGTATATTTTTTAAATGAAAATATCCATTTTATTTTTCATTTTGACTAACAAAATAGCCTATCTAGATAAATGTAAACATAGTTTTCAATTTAATTTTTATTAAATTAAAATAACTTCTTAAAACTGTTTTACAGGCTACAATCCCTAATACTTTAATTAGTTAGGTCCAACATATTAAAATATTTATTTTTTAATATAATATATTACGATTAATATTTTATATTGAAACTAACCTCTGTTGCTGTAACCTCTTTTTTCAACTAAGAAAATTGAAGAAGAATTGGTAAAAAGAGCGCACAAAAAACAAGAAAAGCAATAAAAATCACTTATTTGCATGGAGCCAAAAGGGAAGACAGAATCTTTTCCTGTGAAATCAAAAAAGTGTTTGAAATAGTAGAATGATACATCTGGCTTAGATTCCGACAGCTACTCAATTAAAAGCATGAGTTCGACAATATCATTAGAGGAAAATTCTGACAATGATGGTGATGATATGAAAAGAAAACCTTCTATTGATGATTGGTTACTAATAAAATATGCCAGAGAGAAAACTGTAAAAAGTTTTGTTGGACAAGTGCTTAATATATTGAAAATGAAATTTGCCTGAAGAATTACAGATTCCAAATTTAAATGGCTCAGAACTGAGGATGTTTCTACCATCGACATAGCTCAAATTGAAATGATCCTTCGACCACCAGTTCTAACGACAAAAAATGATCGTATTACTACCTTTGTTTTCTCAATTGGTTTTGAAGGACTTTACATATCATAACTTATCATTCTGTAAAATGTTTGTGCAAAAATAAAGCGAAAAAAATTACTTTTGTAGGTATTTTTCCGTACCGGCTCAAGTATCCCTTCACCATGGCTCAAGTATCCCTCTCATGGGGATACTTGAGCCACGATGTAAAACAAAAAGTAAAAATTTATTAGACATAGAAAAATAGTTCAAAATTAATTGAAAGTAGTTTTCAGTTCAAGAGAAAATAAATTTTCAATATTTTATTTTATTCTAAGAAATTATAAAAAATTAAAATTAAAAAAATGGCTCAAGTATCCCCATCTTCCCCTATATAATGCAGGGTTTTTGATCAAATTTAACGCAAACTTGAGAACAAGTAGCAAAATGTAGTAAAGGAAAAATATAGCACAATTGGAATATAGGTATATTAAATATTTTATGAAATATGAGTAGTTGTATGAAATATTTATCTGCGCATGCGTGAACAATAAAAACGATTTTTTTACATCATTTAATAGTAAATTCTGTGGTGTAACTCCTAACAAAAATCCAATCAAATATCGTGAAAAATCAAACGGATAGCATTATTATAGTAAGCTGTTTTTACTTTGCTCTCTAAAAGCAACTGAATGATAAGGAATTCTCCACAAATTGACATTTTCCATTAACTGACTTTTAGGAAAAAATTAGTAGTTAATGAATAAAATATTTAATACAATATTGCTACTAACAAGTAACTTGACATCTGTGATAGAAAAAAAAAACTTTAAATCACATTCAGGGCCAAAACTAAGAAAGGTGAAGAAGAAGGGCATGTGCCCCGGGCGCCAGGGCGAAATGGTGTCATCTTTTTTTTTTTTTTTTTTTTTTTTTTTTTCCTCGAGGCAAACGTGGATTTTGGCGTAACCCCCCTCACCTCCTCCTTTGCAAAGTATATTTACGAAGATAATTTCTCTAATGTATTAATAGCCGACTTATATTAAAACTTAAAATATGTAATACTGAACAACGTAATCTGCTTTGTTAAAAAAACCTTAAAATCGTAAAACCGAATCGGGAAAAAAAAATACTTTATACAGGATATTTATGCCATCATCATTAGGTTTTTCTATGTTTTGACATACCTTAGATAGGAAGACTTTAACAATATCATGCTAAACATAGACACGAAAAAAAAAAAAAAAAGTCGCCAAACAAATCTGCATTTGGCACCCTTTCGCCCTGGCACCGGGTCACATGCCCTTCTTCCCCCCTCTCTTAGTTTTGACCCTGAATGTGAATAAAAGCTCTTTTTCTATTACATGTGTTAAGATACTTATTAGCAGCAATATTATATTAGATAGTATATTCATTAAATATTAATTTTTTTCTAAAAGTCAGTAATTTAAAAGTGTCAATTTGTGGAGAATCCCTTATCATTCAGCTGTTTTTATAGAGCAAAGTAAAAACTGCTTACTATAATAATGATATCTTTTTGAATTTTCACGATATTTGATTGGATTTTTTTTATGAGTTACACCATAGAATTGACTATTAAATGATGTAAAAAAATCGTTTTTATCGTTCGCGCATGCGCAGATAAAAATTATTTCATACAAGTACTTATATTTCATAAAATATTTAATATATATATATTCTAATTTTGCTATATTTTTTCTACTACATTTTGTTAATTGTTCTGAAATTTGCGTTAAATTTGGTCAAAAACCCTGCATAATATAAACACATCATACCAGAATTTTTTTAATTTTTCAAAAAAAATCGCTTTTTTTCCATGAATATGCATGGTATTCTCACAAAAATCAGTGTACATGTTGTATAGTATTCACATATTTGTATTCTGCAACGATAAATCGTTTCGTGCATTTTCATGTACAGGGTGATCCCAAATATTTCTATTACTCTTTGATTTTTTGATGGCCCCCGAATTACCCGGTATATGAAATGGATGCTGATAAATATGAAGTCAAACATACAGTGAAGCATCGTTTATACGACGATCACTTATACGATGTTTACATTTATACGACGTTTTAATGTGGTCCCGATTCATTTCTATTCATTTTAATGTAAAAATATATCTTTTATACGACGCTCAAAATCGTTTATACGTCGAGTTTTCATTTTTGTATAGGTTTATTTTTGTTTATTTTTCTTGTGTATTTTATGAACGAACGGAATTTGTCAGCTATGAATGACACCAAAGAGCGTGTTTAAATAAACTCTAAATTATAAAAATGTAGGCTGGGGTTCAAAGTTCGATCAGTCTGAAAAATTAGCTTAAGTGTAACAGATTACACTGTGGGAGAGATCATTCTTTTTTCGGGGATGGTCAGCTTTCCCGACCTGTTTTAAATTGCAAATAGACTATCCTTCTAACTGTTATCAGTATTGGCGACTTTTAGTTGGCCACGCAGAGTTTTTGATCGTTGACTTTAAGGGTGTATTTTGATTCAAACTGCTTATTTTCCGGTTTATTTTTGAATTCATTTTTGCTCTCAAATACACCAAACCTTTAAAATATTTTATTTGGAAAGTACACAAGATGCCGTGATTGCCGATTCTTTGATAAATGCAGAAAATATTGCAATAAAAGCAATAAAAAAAACGGCATTTCGAACTGATTTTTCCCAAGCGGGAATTTTGGGAATTAAAAAAAGGGTCATATTGATAAGGTAATTGTTTATAACTCAAATTCTAATGAATTGAGCTTAAAAAGGCCTCACACGGCACCTCATACGTCCCTTCAAGAATCCCCTCAGCAAGTTTCATGTTTCTATTTTTAAAAATGTATCTGAAATTGAAAATTTCTGATACAGTTTCAGATACCTTTTTAAAAATAGAAACATGAAGCTTGCTGAGGGGATTCTTGAAGGGACGTATGAGGTGCCGAAAGATGTCTTTTTACGTTCAATTCATTGGAATTTGAGTAATAAACAATTATCTTATCAATATGACCCCCTTTTTCGTTCTCAGAAGTCCCGCTTGGGAAAAATCAGTTCGAAATGCTGTTTTTGATTGCTTTTTTTGCAATATCGAAGAATCGTCAATTACGCATCTTGTGTACTTTCCGAATAAGAGATTTCGAAAGTTTGGTGTATTTGAGAGCAAAAATGAATTAAAAAAATAAATCGGAAAATAAGCAGTTTGAATCGAAATACACCCTTAAATGGAAAGGAAAGGATGTACGGCAAATGAGGAACCTTTCGGTGAAACATAAATAAAGGTACGCATATTTAAATCGCTTACTAATTCCCCCTTCCCCCGTTTTTTGGTTATTTGTTTATTTTGGTTTGTTTAATTTACAAATTCATGCAAATCATCACGTTAAACATTAAAATTAAGTGAAAACAAAATTAATTCTAGTTTTGGAAGTGAAAATCGATTATACGTCGTTATCGTTTATACGACGTTTTCCGGTAGTCCTTTCGGCGTCGTATAAATGATGCTCTACTGTAATCTTTATAATCCTGAAGATCCAGTAGAATCCGTCAAGTATATTTTTAAATATTTGATAAAATGACAAAAATTGAAAGTGTCCGAATACTTATTGGTAAATAGTGTATAATCTTATAAGATTTCGGAAAAAACCTGAAATTTCTAGCACACTGCGCAATAGAGTTAATTTTCTTTTCTTTGAGAATATGAAATTTTATACAGAATGGTGGGTCTAAATAAGACATGCACCAGGGAACAAAAACCAATCAATCTAATGACTGGGTAGCAAAAGCAAACTTTAAAAGAAAAAAAGAATTTCTTCTACATATAGACAGTACGTTGACTTATTAGGAACTATGGGTAATAATAAATTAGGAGGATGCGGTTCGCCCTGGGTGTGATCCTCAAAGGGACGACACCCAATCTCTTTTTACAAATGTATATAATCTTCTAAGATTTTGGAAAAAAATTCTGAAATAAAAGGAAAATTCTAGCGCACTAAGCAACAGAGTTAATTTTCTTTTCTTAGAGAATGCGAAATTATTCTGTATAAGGTATGCACCAGAAAACAAAAACATATCTATCCAATGAGTGGGTAGTAAAAGCAAACTTTAAAAGAAAGAATAATCTCCTACATATAGACACCACATCGACTCATGCGGATTATGGATTGAGTGATAAGCCGCTCCTGCGATTTTTATTATGTAGGAAGACAAAAGATAAATAAGGAATGGTAGGGTCATTTGATGTAATAACAGGATTGTGATTGAAAAAATAGGACTGTGGTGGTGGTGGGGGATGACACCATTTACTTCCACCCCGGGTGTCACCTATCCTAGCTACGCCACTGGATGTAGTGGATGGCATACGATGGAGATATACGCTTCTTTATTTTTTAAAGGAGCACCGCATACCTTCTGTTTCTCAAGAAAGCTTATAATATACATACTCTAGGATATACCCCCAGCCTTGAGCGTATGCCCTCATCTTAAAGCGTATATTCTCTGTTATTTTTACGACTACAACCCTGTACAAGTACATAAGTGCCCAATGTCATGCAGTTCATGGAATTGGTTTAAAAAAAAATCGCGAATAAAAAAATACAGTTTTTGCGAATGTTTGAAATGTTCCACATTTTTTATTTCGTGAATAATCAAAACTCGAGAATGATAAATCCCCGAATGTTAAGGGATTACTGTATCCTATTACCAGGCCCTGATTACCGAATAGGCACGAGAAGCACGTGCTTCCTCTAGAAAAATTTTGAAGGGGCCCGAAATTGAGAAAACAGGGGGCCCCAAATCTTATGTTGAATTAATTCCATATGAAAGTTTTACCTTTTTTCTTTTTAACTAATTCATGTATATGGATTTTGAAAAGTTTTTCATAAAAAGTATGTTTAGCAAATAACTTTTTTATCATCCTTCTATATTTTGCCCGACCAATCAAAGCCCTCAATTTATCAAGTAGTATTATCATTCAACCAATCAAAATCGAAAGAATCTAGTCGGCAATCATAATGCCCACCAGATTGTGAAGTTAGTTGCTAAGGTGTGACGTCTGTTGACACTGATTCACTGTCTCGTTGCGATGAATTTGCCATGCGATTTGCAAGTAGAATTTGATAAAGCAGTAATGAAATCTCTCAACTTTTAGATCTGTGAAATATTTACATTCAACACCGCTCGCGCTGTGTTTATCATTAACACGTGCGTTGTATGGCTATTTTATTACTCTTTTACATTATAGTTGAATTTTTGCAGAATTTTATTTTGTTTAACTTAATTATTCAGTATGGCTAAAACTAAGCCTCAAAGTCTTTCAGGATGTAGTAAACGAAAAAAAAGAGCAAAAAGACTTGCTTGTAACAAACGATTAAGCGTGGCAATGAACCAATTTGTTTTAAAAACAGAGGACAATAGGGGCGATTCAGAAAACTTACCTGGTGCAAAAATATCTACACCTGCAAAAGAAGAAGAAATTGAAGTTGAATCCACATCCGAGACTGAAAAAAAAATTTCATCTTTTCCCGTTCCTGAAGTTGAAATCCAAGATAGTGATTTTGATGCAAATTTCCAAATCGTAGCTTCTGTTCCTGATGAAGAGATTCCAAATAACTTAGATTCAAATTTTGAAGTTTTGACTTCTGTTCCTCAAAAGTGCGAGCTTAAGAAACAAAACAAATCTCAATGTGAAAATCAGCCAACTTTCACGGAAAAGATTTTTACAAATTTGGAATGTCACCCGTTTGTTTCTAAAGTAGAAACTAACGAAAAGGAATTAGAATGCATAGGTAAAAATTCAACATTAAAACAAAATGCTTGTGATTTGAATTCTAATGATTTCCTTTCAGTTCCACCTGAAAAGGAAAGTAATACAGAAGTTGAGACTACATTGGAAACAAATCTTGTGCAAAACTTTATAAATTATAGTGATCCTGCTTTGTGGCCTCCCATAACTGATTCTATTAGGGAATATTTTACTAACATAAAACTGGAACAAAACATAAGTTATCTTAGCAACTCCAAAAAAGTAATTGGAGGAATTGAGTGGACATGTTCAAAAAACAATTTCTTTAGATATAAAAAAAAATGGAGAATTAGTCAGTCGAGAATGGTTGGTTTATTCACCCAGTGTAAAGGCTGTTTTTTGCTATGTATGCAAGTTGTATGGTGGTTCAAATGATCAAGCGTTATGTAAAGATGGATTTTCAGATTGGAGAAACACTGTAAAAAGGCTCCAATCGCATGAAAACTCAGAATTTCATCGAAGATGCATGTTTTCCTTCTCATCACGATCAAAATCCTCTAATCGTATTGATAACAATCTTGTGGAGCAATTTGAAAATGAATGTGAGTACTGGCGGAAAATCTATTCAGAGTTGTTGCTGTTATAAAATATATATCGCTACGTGGACTATCTTGTTTTGGAGATGATGAAACTTTTGGATCTGTACATAATGGAAATTTTTTAGGTATATTGGAATTATTAGCCTCATTTGATTCTTTTTTGGCAGATCATATTTATTATTATGGTAATAAGGGTAAAGGCAATGTTAACTACCTATCATCAACAATTGTTACTGAATTCATAGAGATAATGCCAGACAGAGTTCTGAAAGAAATAGTAAAACAAATCCAACAGGCAAAGTATTTTGGACTTATTGTGGATTCCACACCTGATATTAGCCATATTGACCAACTTGCTATTGTCTTACGTTATGTAAATCAAGATGAACCAGTTGAGCGATTTTTAAAGTTTATTCCTATTCACAGCCACAGTTCAGAACATTTGCATGAAGTCGTTATAAATTTTCTTCAAAGTTTGAATATTGAGTTGAAATATTGCCGAGGTCAATCATTTGATAACGCTAGCAATATGTCTGGTAAGTACTCAGGTCTTCAAACGAGGTTAAAAAAAAGATTTTCCCTTAATTCATTATGTTCCATGTGCAGCACATTCCCTAAATCTTATTGGCACAAGTGCTGCTGAATGTTGTCATACAGCAGTATCATTTTTTGGAGTTGTTCAAAGCTTGTACAATTTTTTTTCGGCATCCACACACAGATGGGAGTTAATGAATGAAGAGTCATTATTTGATGCAAGCAATTTGACACTTAAGTCATTATCAGGAACCAGATGGTCAGCTAATGCTGATACAGTGAAAGTCTTGAAGAAAAAATACATGATTATTTTCAAAGTTCTGGATGCTATTTCAAGCAATGAAAATGAAACAGCTACAACTAGACATGATGCTAAACGTTTACATTCCAAAATGTCAAAATTTGAGTTTGCATTAATGAGTGTTATTTGGGACAGCATTCTTCAAAGAATGAACAAAGCTAGCAAGACCATTCAGTCTGAAAATTGCAAAATGTCTACAATTGTACCATTGTACAATTCATTGATTAAATTTGTTCAGCATGTGCGAAATCATTTTGATGATTGGGAAAATCAGGCAGAGACTTTGACCGGCAACAGAAGTTACACTGAATCTCGACCAAAGAAAGTGACGAAAAGTAGAATGCTGGATAAAACATCTAGCAAAAATGTTGAAATTTCCTGCAGACAAAATTTTTTATTTCAAACGCACTATGTAATATGTGACTCCCTTATCAGTGCATTGGAAAAACGAAAGTGTGCATATGTTTCTCTAGAGTCGATATTTGGTTTTATGTGCAACGAAAATCTGTCCGAGCTGAACATTAAAGAAAGCGCTAAAAAGTTTCACGATATTTACTCTGAAGATATAGAAGAAGAATTTCCTGATGAATTTTTGCAGTTTAATGAGTTTGTAACAAAAGACTTGCAACCTATACAAAAATTGAAACTTATTAAATCATTAAACATAGAACAGACTTTTCCTAATGTTGAAGTAGCATAGAGAATAATGCTTTCAATTCCCATTTCAAACTGTTCTAGTGAACGGTCATTTTCTGTTCTAAAAAGGATAAAAAATCGCATGAGATGATCACTTTCTCAAAATAAAGTAAGTGGCTTATCCTTACTAGCAATAGAAAGCGACATAACTACTAAATTAGATTTTAATAACATAATTGATGAATTTGCTAGGCGTAAATCAAGGAAGAAGGCAATATAATAAAATATAACAGGTAAAAGTGTTATATTAACTGTTATCTCCAATTTTGTTAAACTGTTATTGTCAACTGTTATTTTCAATTTTGCTTTTATATTTTTAACTTCTTGTATATATTATAATTTTGCACTATTTTTTACACTTAAACAAATCAGTAATCAGAAAATATTTCTAAGTTTACATTTTTCAGTGAAAATCTTAATGATCATGCTTAGAGCTGGCTTCATATAATAAATTTATATATTCTTTATTTTCTTGCAAAATTTTAAACTTTGTTTTGGTTGCAGTAGAAAACTTTGAATTTTATGTGCTTAGTAATTTATAAAATTTCATTTAAGTTTTTGAGAAGGGTGTCCATAATTGCGATTATTGTCATTTTCCATCAATAAACACTCCATTTAAACATTGCTTAAAATGGAATTTTTGTAATGTTTGTAGTACATAAAATGTTTTGATGTAATTTAAAACTTAAATAATAAAATTTAATTTTTAAATTGCACTTGCCAAAATGTAGTAACACCAAAACTTTTATAAATAGCTTCTTTCGCTCCAAACATCATTTCTACAGTTTTATTTTGAAATTATTTTATTTAATATTTTCAATGTCTAACTCTAAGTATCACTTCTTTCACATTTGTAATATCTGTTACTTACAAGCAATCTGTAGACGTTTGTTGGAAATAATTAGACGAAATTATGCACTAATACTTTAAAACTTTTATTACTGTTGACCTCCCCTAGTGTTTCAATAAATTTGACAGTAGTAATTACCTGATCTCCCCCCCCCCCCTCCTAGCATTTTAAACTATTCATCTAAAATAATTAGGTGTCCATTACTAGAATTTTATGTGTTTTGGAAAATTTTTGTGTACTATTAAATTTTGATTCATATTTGGTTGCTTAAATGTTGTTTACAGATTAAAAAACAAAAAATATTTATTATTATTACTTTTAAGATTCCTTGTTTGTCCATTAAACTTGCACATCTGACCTAATATAAAAGGCAGCATATTTTTAACTTGTATTAGTTATATCATTGTTAAAACTGATTTTATTAAATTTTCATTAAAAGCAGTTTAGTTTAAAACAGTTGATTCAAGCTACATAGAAATAAATATTTAAAGATAACAATTTATCAAAAAAAAACTATGAATAAGTAAAAACTTTGTTTATTTTATTTATGATTTGTATAATGTGTATAAACTTATTATTTATTTTTTGCTTTTTAAAAACTTATAATAACTAAGCTCTTAACCATTTAGTTTTGGTCTAATGGCTTATTAGAACGGTTTCAAAATTATTCATTGCTGATCATTCAAAAAGATTTTGGCACAGATGTCATATACACATTTTTTTCCCCTTGCCAATTTGGGGAAATTTTTGTTTTTCAATATAAATTACATACAATGACAGCAGGTGATTTTTTATTGCAATGTAAAAATAAAATAACGTGAAACAGAGAAAGGACTCTAGTATTTTAAAAAATAAAATTAAAATAAGAAAATGATAGTTTGAAAAATAATTTAAAGAATTAAAATAAAATATAACAGTAAAAAGGCATGAATTTAAATAAGAAACTTAATACGTTACTAAAACAGTAAATATAATTTTCACAATAAATCTTAAATATTAACACTTGTAGCTATATTGAATGCATGCAGCTATATCATTTATTATTTCTTATAATCATATCAGAAGAACATTTATAACATATAAATCCATATTTAAGCAAAATTTGTTAACATATAAAGATGTAAAACAAAATATAAAATGCTAAATGCATTAGGCGAGATATCAACTAACTCGTTTTACAATAAGAAACAAAAATACCGGGTTACAATGTTTGGCGTAAAATCGCCAATTTTAAAAATATGTGCAAATGTGGTGCGTATATGATATCTGTGCCAAGATTTTAATTAAATGTACTATCAGGAAAAAAACTTTATTTTAATAATGAATGAGGGATAATTTACTTTCTCCTTTAATAATTGTTTTAATGTTCCAAATATTCTAGATATTCTCTCATGTTCCATTTTTTAAGTTTGAATTTTCCATTTTATTAAATTATCCATTTCATGAATTATAGCTATTATCTATAAGATTTTGAATGTTTCATTTTATGTTTTTACTGTATCAGATTGTGGATGTTGTTTCTGTTCGATGTAATAAATTAAATATATATATATATATATGTATTGTTATTACTGCATTCCACTATTTATTTTCCACTATTTATATATCATTTGTTTAATGAAATATATGTGAAGTCAGCTGAGCCACCATAATATGGCGAGATTTTGGGTACGTAAAACTTAGAAAGGTCTTCTCGAAGCCACTGTGTTTCCCATAGCTTCAGAGGTTAATCGGGCCCTGCCTATTACTAAAACTGTGGGATTTGAGAAAGAATAATAAGGCGGCCTTTCGGCAGACAGCCGTCTCAACTGTTTCCTTAAAATGCATTGAGATTTTAATAATTCCATAGGTCGTCAGGCCGTGGTTTGGCAGTTTAAAATAGTGCCTCTGTGCTTAGTTTTAAAAATCTTCATTTTGAAATTCATGGTGCTGCCATCTACACATTTTTTAAGAAACTAAAAGAGCTTCAAAGTATTGCAGCAAAAGCAAAACCTTCAAATATGGTACATTTTGGGTGCATATATAGCAGGAAATTGTTCGTATTGTGACGAATTCTCAAAATTCCAAGTAACTGCTTAATTTTTTATTAATTTTACTCAATTAAATGTTTAAGATCTATATAAAAAAAAAAATGCATTAAAATCGGGTGGCAATTGCTGTTCTAGTCAGCCCATCTTTTTTCTTCCCCATAAATAAACAAAATATGCATCGAAATTCTTGTAGGAAAAATAACTGTAAATCTTGCAAACTAACTACAAAAAAATGTCGTGATTGTTTATCTTAGATTATTCAGTTTAACGGGATTTTTTTTTTAAATTGTTATAAGAAGAAAGTGTCGGATTCGTGAAAATCGCAGTTTTCGGCAAATTTACCCGTTTTAAGGATCAGGGATCCCGAAAAATGTGTTTTTACAAAATGTCTGTCTGTGATCTTATTTGTATGAGACAGAAAAAAAAAATTGTTGGCACTTTATCTCAAGAACTATTGCACGGGACTCAATAAAAATTTATATTCAGTGTTGTGTAGCTGTATCGTGAATGTACAGGTATTCAAACTTCAGATTTAATTAGGCATAAGTTGTTGCCGTTAACCCCTTGGGGCGAGCGACAAGTATACGTGCTGCAAAGAGGCTTAAAAAACCTTGTTTAGTCCCACCGGTTAAATTATACTGTAAAATTTGTGTTATTCAATCGGAGCATTTTCTCGATATAGAAAGGAAGAAATTTATGTTTATTAAAACCGGTGACAAAACATTAAAAATTTCGTAAAAGGCTCCCGTCGCGAAGGGGTTAAGTTTTTTATGGATCAGTAAACATGTACACTTTTGAATAAAAGAAAATGGTCGAATTTACGGGGATTGTAACTGGAAATCGAAACGTAGTATACTTCACTTTTTTTAACGAAACATTTTTTCGTAAATTTTCCTTTTATTCGGAAAAAAACTAAAATTTAGAATTTGCGGTAATTTTTTCATTAAAAACCAGTGAATTGTATTGGCGTCCCAATTGGCAGTTATCTCCGTAAAATCTTTAACAGTGTAGAGCTGCTACGCTGAATTTTGCATGATTTAACAGATTTTAAATAGTCCTATTTCAAGAAATAATGTACGTAATTTCATATTTTTAGAATTCTCATGATGTGGCGTAGATTGCCATTTAATTATCACACTGCTCTAGCGAATTTTGAAACATTAACATGAGACAAAGTTTTGGGGATTAGCACATCGGCTAATTTTTAAGGTGTCAAAATATTTCTAAAATACTTAATTTATAAATTTATGTATTAGAGTCTTGGCGAAACAGACTAAAACTTTAGCACTTCAGATAAGAAATATATTTTACAAAAAATTACAAAGATTAAAGACACGTTCAGATAGATTAAGGTGTAATAAATTAAAAATCTTTTTCGGGGGAGATTTTAAAAATTAGAATAAATCACGCAAACCAAATTTATCACACCAACCAGCAATCTGAAGGCTCCTAAAAAATATAACTTAGAATTGTAGATAGATATGTATATTACTTAACCACCATAGCACAGAACAAGTCTTGCAGTCGTTTTGGAAATTTAAACTAGTTTGATGTGCCAATCCCAAAACTTTCTTCTATCTCATATATACATTTTAATATAAAAAAATACTTACTCATTTTAATGCTTTAATAATTTTAATTCAATACCTTACCAACTTTGATTTTCATCCTAAATTTCTGCTTCAATCAATTAATCGGAGTAAAAACGAATTTCCGTCTCTGCACGAGCCGATGACAATAGAAAGATAAGCAGATTTTTTTTTCAAATTCAGGGAGGACCTACTTGTCTTACCAAAAAATAATCATATACAAAATGTTTAGTTAAGTTCTAGAACTAACTTCATACACTTTTATGTGGTGCAATATTGAAAATGGCATAAAATTCGGTATTGCAGCGCCCCCTTCCGGCGGATTTTTTTCAGATTCAGGGCGATCCAACTAGCCATAGCCATACACTTACACAAAAAATTTCGTTCAATTCGATGCATAACTTCATGTACTTTCGGTCGGTACAATATTGAAAATGGCACAAAAATCGCGATTGCAGCGCCCCCTTCCGACGGATGTTTTTCAAATTCAGGGAGGACCAACTAGCCATAGTCATACACATACACAAAAAATTTGGTTCAATTCGATATATAACTTCATATACTTTTGGTCGGTACAATATTGAAAATGGCACATAAATCGCGATTGCAGCGCCCCCATCTGGCGGGTTTTTTTCAAATTCAGGGAGGACTAACTAGCTATAGTCATACATATACATAAAAAAATTGGTTCGATTCGATGCATAACTTCATATACTTTTGGTCGGTACAATATTGAAAATGGCACAAAAATGGCGATTGCAGCGCCCCCTTCCGGCGGATTTTATTCAAATTCAGGGAGGACCAACTAGCTATAGTCATACACATAAAATTTGGTTCAATTCGATGCATAACTTCATATACTTTTGGTCGGTACAATATTGAAAATGGCACAAAAATCGCGATAGCAGCGCCCCCTTCCGGCGGAATATTTCAAAACTGTAGGAGGACCTGCTTGCCACAGCCAAAAGCATTCACAAAAAATTTGGTTCAATTCTATGCATAACTTCATACACTTTTTGATGGTAGAATGGCGACATACATACAGACAGACATTTTGTAAAAACATGTTTTTTGGAATCTCTGACCCCTAAAACGTGTAAATCCGTCGAAAACCGGAAGTCGAAAAAATTTCGATTACAATACTTTCTTCTATTGAAGATAGAAGAAAGTAAAAAGACGGATTTACGAGTTTCAGACACAAGAGATACCGAAAACAAATTTTAGAAAAAAAAAAAAAAATACCGTCCGTCTGTCTATAAACACTATCTCTCTAACAATTTGAGATACAGAGTTAAAATTCGGTGTGTACTTAGTATATAATAATGGGAAGAAGCCTATTGAACATGAGTAACCTCGATTATCAGGAACTAATTTTTTCAGACCCTCAAAATAAAAGTTTCGATGTAAGGGTATAAAAAAATTGATTTTTTAATTTTACGCAGTGGCTGTAAAAAACAATATTATATATATATATATATATATATATATATATATATATAAATTGCGCATAAAGAATGAAATCTATCGAATAATGAGTCGTCGAAATATTTATAATCCTAATTTCCACATTCTTCGACTTTTCATGACCCTGTATTTCATTCAAATTTCAATATTTTATTATTTGGAAATTAGACTCTTCATCAGAGTCAATAAATTGTTAATAGATTTATCATTTTTATAAGGGTGTTTCTTTTATTACTTGATTATGAAGTCGACCCAAAATCTATCGTCAAACTACAACATTAAATGCCAATAAGTGTTTATCGTAAACTGTTTTTTAATTCGATGTTTAATTTGTATCTTTTTAATGTTTTACTATTTTATTTGTTCTTTGGTTATTTAAAATAAAAATTATGCCAATTTGTATAATTTTTCGAATAGTTTGGCGATTTATATAATTTGGCGATATAGGTTAACGGGATAATCAAGTGGTACCTGCAATAGAGCATTAGTATGTATTAAAATATTTAAATATACGTTTAAATTTTGTTTTGGAATTGCAATGCTTTTTATAAATAGTTCACACGTGTTTTATTTTTAAAGTACAGTAGAACCCCGCAAATTCGGACCCCGCTAATCCGGATCTCCGGATAATCCGGATCGGTTTGGTCATTTTTTTTTTCAAATTTGAGAATCAACTGGCCATACGGCTTGCAAAAGGCGTAAAAAACTGGCACAACAGAAATTTACAAACTTTTTTATTACAAAGAAAACATTTTTACTGTCTGTAAATATTCAGTAAGTTTAACATAAAGGTGATTTTCTGCAAGTATGTTTCATTTTATTGTATTTTTCACTAATTCTCCGGATAATCCGGATTTTCGATAATCCGGATTGGGTCTGGTCCCAATTAATCCGAATTATCGGGGTTCTACTGTATGCATATCCATGATGGGTAAGTATTACGGTGGCCCCCCAAAGACTAGCTTGCCTTTAGGAATAGTTTCTCATCCTCTACTAGAAACATGTTTAAGAATGTCGATATAAATGTCAGCTTACATGGTTTCATCAAAATCGCATCATAAAATATTATGTTATATCGAACTGATTACAGTAAATCCTATTGTTATTACAGCCTTTTCAGTATGATTTCACTCATGAATTTTTTTGGAAATTGACTCCAAACAACTGGTAACCATGTTTCATATTTCATTAAGTATAAACCGTAGAAAATGTTACTACTACATATAACTTATTAAATCACGTTGGTGTGAGAAATAGCTAGAAAGAATGGACCACTAGCATTTCTGGCATCAAAGAACGTCACGATGGATTCTAGCTAATCAGCTTCTCAATTTATCCCACAAGCGTTCACAAAAAGCCAATCGAATACCTCAATGCTTGTGGGGAAACATTGCAAGCTCCTCCCCGTGCGTGTGGTCAATTCCATAACTTGATTTTTTTTGTGTGTTAATAATGAATTTATGCGATTGCCTTTGGGGTTGCTTTTTTGCTACTGAAATGGACTTCAGCTATTTTTTGGTGGGGGGGGGGGGGCATTTAGTAATTTTCGGATTCGTTTAAATTTCACATATAAATATGAGAAATATAAAAATACATATATAAGTATATAGTATTTATTTATAGATGTATATATTATGTATATCGCTATATATTATCAATATATGTAGAAAAATATCTAAAATGCATATACTTAAAAATACTTGCATAAACATCTTATATTTTTTTTAACATGTGACATAACGTTTAAATATTTATAAATTATTTAAAAATCAGGCTTTTCCACCATTTTGAGAAATCTGATAAGTTGTTAAAATTTCTTTTTGTCGCCAGTTTTGATTATTTCGTCAATCGCGCCAACCAGAACAGGATATGAAACTGTTCTCAAAAAGCTTTAAAATAGAACTAGAATATAGAAAGATAAAATAAAAAATCATAGCAACCGTTTGTTTGGAATCTGATTCCAAGCGAAACGCCATGATTGACGTCATAATTGAAAGATCTATTAAATATTTTTTCCAAAATGACTACCGAAATATTACATAATATAAAATGACGACGGCCCTGCTGATGTGTTCATCATACAGATATAATCAAATATAACACTATAAAAATGACTATGGGGCCGTCCACAAATGACATCACGCTTAAAGATGGGACGAGGGTTCCTGAAAGTGCGACAAGGGAATGGGAGGGGGTAAGAAGAAATGAGACATCACATTTTGGCTAAAAAGACAATCATTAAAAATCAGTAAATTAAATTTGGAAGTTACTTTGAAATTTGAGTAATTTCTGTTCACAAAGAAAAGATAATATTTAAAGCCAAATATATTAAATTCCATTTAAAATTATAAAACAGTTTTCAATTGCTCTTTTATATTAATATTTATTATTGTATATTATGTTTTCTTCCTCCTTCCCCTTTTTTGTAAACTTTGATCTTATTTCATAAAAAAATAAGTACACGGATGATTTTCATTGCTAAGCTCATATAGTTAAAGTTTAAAAATGAAATTTGAAATATGAGTAATTTAACGTTTTGTTTCTGAACTACAAATATACGTTTACTTAATATAGCGTGACATGTGACAAGAGGAGGAGGGAGAATATGGTGAAGTGCGACACATAAGGAGGGGGAGGGGAGTCAAAAATATTAAAAAATGAGACATTTATGATCTGTCCCTATAGTAAAAGAAAGAACATAGACTAATTGTTTATGTAATCTTTATTGTGCACTTTATAAAAATTCGTAATATATATCTTTTAAAAGGGCTAATTTCAAATAACAAAAAACACACTTGTTTTACATTTAGCAATTGTACATTCAATTTCCATAGTATTCTATTTAAAAAAGCTTAAGATGATACTCAGACAAAATCAATATTCAAAGCGAGAAAACAGATCTTTGAAATCTTGCACTTTTAAAAATTTTGCGATAGATTGAACCAATTTTTGGTGCTCTGATAGCAACAACCATAAGACGGTGAAATCAAAATCAAACATTTGGAACTATGGTTCAATCGGAACTCCATATCTTGGAATGAGATTTCAGCATCGTACGGTTGCAGTTACTGCAGCTCTAAAACTTCTTTCAACTTAATGCAAGTTTTAACCCTCTCATCACCAAATTATAAAAGTAGAGAAAAATCTAACTTTTAATACAGCTAAAACAACCACTATAAATCCATGTGTAGGAGTTTTTTTTTTTTGGGGGGGGGGAGGGTAATGTTGCTGTATTTAATTTTGTTTGTGCCTAAAAACAAGAGGCCCAAATTTTTAAAGGAATCAAAAAATTAGTTCATTTTCCTTCTAAAATAATAATGCGACAATTGTAAATAATGCTAGAAATTATGTAGTACTGATATCCAAGTACAATTTATGAAACTATTTAGAAGCCTATGCATTCTAAATGGTCTTACTAAGTGAAGAAAAAAAATCTTTCAAATATTGCAATTCGAAATAGAAGCCTCATGAGGTTCAGGGTGACGAGAGGGTTAAATAAAATGCATTGTTGCCAGCGAGTTACTTTTAAAAATTCATTTTTTAATTGGTACTTTTTTTCCCTTCTGTGTTGAAATTTTATGTTACACCTCATTTTTGCCTTATTCAATCTGTTATAAAATTAAGCGAATTTTACCATTTTATGAAACTGGTGACAATCAAGAAATATTTTTTTAAAAGAAGCAATTCCCTTTCAACACTGGTAGAGTAAAAGTAATCTAAGTATATAACATTTTTGCATTATTTGGTGCATTTATTGCTCTGTTAAGTTATCTGAAGAGTTTTCATAAAATATTTTTTGGTTATTCCGCTATTATGTCCATTATAGATATGCCGAAAATGTGCATGGCAATATTCTGTTATTCCGGCGCGTGTTCCAAGCTCATGGCATCACAAATAGACCACAAGGCGGCAGCACAGGCAATCATCTCATCGAGTTCACGGTTGAAAATCTGAATTAGTTAAATTTCGATTTGCATATTAAAACGCAGTCGGTCTGCCAAATCTTATCTGGTGCGAAACACCTAAACCCAATTTTAACGTGGGTTTACTGTTGTTTTTTACTGCATCCAAAAGAATGAAAACATGCAAAATTGAGAGCATGAAACAATATTGGTAAACCTATGTGTCAATCACTAAAATTGGGGTTTAAGATGTTTTTCACCGAGATATAACTTACAAGGAAGGTCTCCATACTGGGCATACCCAGAATTTTATGAAAAAAATACCAATTAAAGTACTTATGTATGTAATAAAGGATCGGTCAAAATTAGCGGCGGAATCACATTAGATATTGTGTAAAAAAATATATATATGTTACAGGCCAAACCCGATTTTAGGCCAAACTAGATTGGCCTAGGACAGACTAGTTTATCCTATCGCCCATCGGATAGACTAGTTTTTCCTAGGCCAAACCGGTCTATCCTAACGCCCACCGGATAAACTAGTTTTTCCTAGGCCAAACCGGTCTATCCTATCACCTATCGGATAAACTAGTTTTTCCTAGGCCAAACTAGTCTATCCTAAGGCCCGTAGGACAATCTACTTTTTCCTAGGAAAAACTAGTTTGGCCTAACTCTTATAGGATAAACTAGTTTAGCCTGCTGTTTATTGGTCTGAACTAGTTTCTCCTAGGCCGATCTAGTTTAACTTAGGCCAATTCAATTTGGCGTGATTTTATTGAATTCAATGACCGCCACAGCGCCAACATTCTAGTTTGTCCTAGGCTGATCTAGTTCATTCTAGGCCAATGTAATTTTACGTGTTTTTAGCTCACAGGAGTCAAAGCCTGAGAAATAATGGAACTCGCAAGTTCTGTATGTATGTATGTACGCATGTATGTACGTATGTACGTGCATACGTAGTAACGTGATAACTCGTGATAGAAATATCCGATTTGCTTTAAATTTTGGATGTACGTTCATTGATATAAGGTACTTTTCTGATCATTGGATAAGAATAAAGGGGAGCAAACGGGAGGCTAATCCCCCACCGTTAATTTAGAGAAAGGGATTTTTCATGCAGAATTATCAGTTTTCATGTAAAATTTTAGATATAGGATCATTCTGTCAAGGCGCCTCCATGATTAGTTGTGGATGTTTATTTTTAAGTGTAAAAAAAGGGCAATGAAAGTTACCCCCCCCCCATAATTTAGATAAATGATTTTTAACGCAGAACTTACGGATTTTCTTCAAATTTGTATATAGATTCTTTCTGATAAGGGGATTCCCTAAATAGTTTTGGGGGTTTAATGGTTGAGTATGAAAGGAAAAATGAAGGATTGCCCTCGTAGCTAGAAAAAACTAGTTTATCCTATGGGCATTTAGATAAACTAGTTTGGCATAGGAAACACTAGTTTATCCAATTGGCGTTAGGATAAAATAGTTTGGCATAGGCTAATCTAATTTGGCTTGAAATCGGGTTTGGCCGGTCAAAAACATATCTATCACAAGAAAGATATGTTTTATACCGGCCAAAACCGTTTTCGAGCCAAATTAGATTAGTCTCGGCCAAACTATTTTATCCTAACCTAATGACAATTGGATAAACTAGTTTCTTTACACCAAACTTGTTTATCTAAATGTTCATACGATAAACTAGTTTTTTCTAGGTAAGAGGGTAATCGTTCATTTTTCCCTTCATACTTAACCATTAAAACCCTAAACCTATTCAGGGAATCGCCTTATCAGAAGGAACCTAAATATAAAATTTCAAGGAAATCCGTAAATTCTTGGTCGAAAACCATTTATCTAATTTATGGGGGGTTACCTATATTGCCCTATCCTTTACACTTAAACAATAAACATCCACAACTAATCACGGAGGCGCCTTGTAAAAATGATCCTATATCTAAAATTTTAAATGAAAACTGATAATTCTGCATGAAAAATCCATTTTTCTAAATTATCGGTGGGGGATTAGCCTTCCGTTCGCCCCCCTTTATTCTTATCAAACTAATTCCCAAAACTAATTAGAAAAGTACCTTATCGGAATGAACCTACACCGAAAATTTGAAGCAAATCGGATATTTCTATCACGAGTTATCGCGTTATGTATATACGCACGTACATACGTACGTACATTCGTACATACATACGTACATTCATACATATAGAACCTGGGAGCCCATTATTTCTCAGGCTTTGACGCTTGTGAGCTAAAAACACGTAAAATTAAATTGGAAAAGGATGAACTAGATCAACCTAGGACAAACTAGAATGTTGGCGCTGTGGCGGTCATTGAATTCAATAAAATCACGCCAAATTGAATTGGCCTAGATTAAACTAGATCGGCCTAGGAGAAACTAGTTCAGACCAATAAACAGCAGGCTAAACTAGTTTATCCTATAAGAGTTAGGCCATACTAGTTTGGCCTAGGAAGAATTAGATTGTCCTATGGGCCTTAGGATAGACTAGTTTGGCCTAGGAAAAACTAGTTCATCCGATGGGCGTTAGGATAGACCGGTTTGGCCTAGGAAAAACTAGTCTATCCGATGGGCGATAGGATAAACTAGTCTGGCCTAGGCCAATCTAGTTTGGCCTAAAATCGGGTTTGGCCTGTAACATATATATTTTTTCGAATATTTGGCGTGAAAAGTCTAAAGAGTCCCTCGATTTGGCGAGCAGCCCATTTCCTCGCCAAAAGCAAACGATTATAATGAAACTCAAAACTGTTTGATATTTAGTTTGCATGTAAATGGTATTTAATGAATTTAAACATAAACAATGAGAGATTTTAATATATTATATACATATTGTGTTATATGTATGTATATGTATGTATATATATATATATATATATATATATATATATATATATATATATATATATATATATATATATATATATATATATATATATATATATATATATATATATTACTCGTTGAAGTAGTTAATAGCTGGAAAAAATGTTTTCATAGATAAAAAAAAATCAGAAAAATTATCTTCATACATTTAAGCGTATTAAAAAATAAACGTCATATGTTTCCATAGCAACAAAATCTAATCGACAATTCTCAATTGGACTTTGAGCTTGAAACAAATTTAATTAAATTTAAATTATGAATTTCGTTTTAAATCTCAAATTTTGATGATTAAATTTGAATATAAATACATATAAATTTCGATATAACAAAATTATACTTAAAACTTACAAAACTAAAGTTATTTGAATTAAACTTATCAAAAGAAGTTCAACATGAATTTTTTTTTTTTCCTTTAAGTATATTTGATAAAGTATTTTTAATTAAATTACATTCCATTGCCAACCGGCGATAAATCGCCAAATAACGAAAATTTCATTCTTTTTACGGTTACTGAATGGAGATTCGGCCGAAATTTTTTTTTTATAAACGTATATATCCATACGAGAAGAACATTCTGTAATTTTTTCAGATTTTTCGGGGTATGCCCGTATGGAGACCTTCCTTGTTAGCAGCGTTTTAATATGCGAATCGGGATTTAACTAATCCTAGATTTTCATCCGTGTATTCGATGAGGTGATTGTATTGTCACCTCCCGGTAGTAGAAAGTATTTACGAACAAATTTTGATAAACATGACACATTAAACGAAAAAAGAAATTCAGATTTTTTTGAAATCTTAGAAAATAGTGATAAAAAAAATAAAACTGCCCCACATTAATTTAAGCAATTATTTTCTGGCGATAGATTTGTTTAGCATTTACAGGATTTCCAATTAATTTTTTTTCTATTGAGTTGTTTTTACTATGTTCTTAATTAACCTGGGAAAAAAACCTGTGCGATAGTGCTGTGTAAACCTGATGCACTGTGTCTTGTAGCCAATGACATCATAAAAAATTAAAATCTACTGACAAACAGTTTTTCATAAACATGACAATCTGCCTCGAACGAAAAAAAGAAATTTATAATTTTGAAATCCTAAGAAAAACTCCCGTCCACATTATTTTAGGTATTTATTGCTCCGATTGTGCTTTTATTATCATCTACTGGTTTTTAGTCAACTATTTTTAACATTGGGTTATTTTTACTATGTCTGTAATACATCTGCAGAAAATTTGCGTGGCAATACTCTGCAAATTCGATTTCACTGTATCTTAGACAAGTTAGTGACATCTATCATACAAGGTATCTACGGACAAATAATTTTTCATAAATAGGACACATTGAACGAAAATAACTCATATTTGAAATCTTAGAAAATAATCAACAGTTGTAAAAACAGACATTTTAGGGATTGGTGCTTTGATAAGTTTGTTAGCATCTACTGGGTTATCAATTAAATATTTTTGCTATTGGATTGTTTTTACAATAACCTTAATACATTTGCAGAAAAACTGTGTGGCAATACTCTACAGATCAGATTCACTGTGCCAGAAAGACAAGCCAATGTCATTACAGAAAGTATCAGCGCACAAAGAATTTTTCACAACCACGACGCATTTTTTTTTTTTTTTTTTTTTTTTTTTTTGAACAAACAACAAAGTCACATTTTTGAAATTTTAGGAAGTAATAATTTTGAAAGCAGCACACAATTTAGGCATTTATTGCTTTGATAAACTAACATTTATTGTATTCTTAAATATCTTTGACATTGGGTTGTTTTTACTGTACTTTCTTTAGGGTCTTCATACATTTTTAGATATGATTTCAAGACAAACTAATGACATCACAGAAGGTATCTACGGACAAAAAAAAAAAAAAAAAAAAAATATAAACACGACACATTGCTCGAAAAAAGAAATTAACATTTCTGAAATGTTAGAAAGTATTCAATAGAGATAAAAACTCTTCCACATTATTTTAGGCATCTAATGCTTTGATGATAAGTTCATTAGCATCTATTGGATTTTCAGTTAAATATTTTTGCCACTGGGTTGTTTTTACGATGTCCTTAATGCACCTGCAGAAAAATTGCGTGGCAGTACTCTGCAGATCCGATTCATTGTGTCTTATAGACAAGCCAATAACATCACAGAAGGTATCTACGGACAAAGAATTTTTCATAAACACGACGCAGTCTGTCTTGAGGTCGTCTACTTGATATTTATCCGCAGCATAATACAAAACCACAACATTTGCTGAAGAGATATCAGCTTTTCCAGAGTACAGGTACTGCAGAAAGGCTTTGAATCCAGCAGTTGAGCAATCGGAAATGTCTACTTCGCCTGTCGTTTTCTCTACCATATCGTGTTGAAACATGGCGGCAAAAACAGGGGAACGTGCACCAAGAATCAACCTGTGTGCACGAAATTCATGATCGGTACTCTTCAGAACGACGTCGCTGCCCCATTCATTGTGCAACAAACTCTCCAAGTTCTGTATCAATCTATCAGCACCTAAGAAAAGACAATGATAATAAAAACAGGTGAAAATAAAATTCGGAAGAAGTATTGTAAATGCGGGTAACTTCTAACTAACTTATCTTTATTAATTTTATGTAAAACATGTAATGAAAATCTACATTTTCATGGGCAGATTTTAGTTCAACACCAAAGAGCGATATTTCATGGATTCTGGGATTAACCTCCCCTCAGTCCTAAGACAAATATGACGAGGGACCAGGAAAAAAAAGTTTAAAATTAATATGAAATATTTCCAAACATGCAGAAGTCTATATCAATACTTATATCCACGCATTTATTAGAAATGTCTAGAAGTAATTTTAGCAATTCTAGAAGGATTCAAATTAAAAGTGTGTTCTTTAGTGTCTTCTACAGGCAACATTAGGATTGAGAATATCAGGGCTAGAGAAAAGAAGGGCTAGTTCATCGGACCTCAGAGTGAAACAGGAAGTTACCCGTGATGACGTAGTTATTTTCACGCTGGCTGAAGGAGACAGTACAAAGAAATGGGATTTAAACGTATTGCGTTTATTTTGCATAAAAATATTAAAATGGCACTTGTAATGTTTATGTTTGTCACTATTCTGAACCGTTTCTGAAAGTGAAAGTAACTTTATAAAAAATACTTGCCACCAAAATCGAAAAAGTAATTAAGAAGCGATCTTGAGCGGGACCTCAGCTATCAAATGAAAAAAAAATAAAAATGTAAAAATGCGAAAGTGTTAATAAAAAAATGCCTCCCCATAGGAATAGCATTAGCTCGCGAGCGTCTTCGCGGGCAGAGTCAGGACGGGACCCTTGAACAGCAATATCCAAGGCAGGTTAACGTGGTACTTCCTAAAGCAGGAAACAGAGTTTAGTTACCTAACTAGTTTGGTACTTAGCCTATCAATCCCGAAGACAAAGAAATCGGTGAACTTTGCCCGACCGGGAGTTCAATTTTTAACCTATAGCGTGACAAAACTAGTTTTGTAAAGCGTATTTGAAAATATTTTAAAACTGCTTTGACCTAGCTACCGAGATAAAAACGTACCAACATCAGGTGTTTCTTAATTACGAAATCGCATAGCTTTAGATCTATTATTATTCCTTGACAAACTAATTTATAATTAAAAATACTTCAATTAAATCAGACACACAAGTTTAAATTATGTAAATATGCAATTAAAAATGCAGACACTTGGGCTAGCCCGAAACGTTGGGCTTTTTAACAGTACATTTATATGATTTTTACTTGCTTATCTGATTAACTAATATTTTTTTAATTTAAATGTCAGACGTTAGAAAGTGTGTAGCTATTTTAAGTCTATAACTTAGCTGTTAAAACTATGTGGAAAAACTATAAAAATCTCCAAAGTATTGAGTGTAGTAAGAAGTTTTAAAGCGAATTTCGTCCCGCGTTTACTGCGAAATAGCACAGCAATCAGTAGACCGCGTTTGTGTCATGTGATAAGAACCAGTTCAGCTTTTCCTAATCGATGCAGAAGATGGCAGAAAAGTGAAAATAAAGTTGAAATTTCGAAGATAAACGATGCCATACGATAAAATCATTTATTCGTGACCAAGTAAAAAAAGTTCGGCAGAAGAATATCGATCGATCTTTTCTATTCTTGGAGAGAAAATCTTATCAAAAAGCACATGTGAATTTTGGTTACGACGTTTTAACCCCTTCGGAACGGGAGCCTTTTACGAAATTAATATTTCGTCACCGGTTTTTAAAAACAGAAATTTGGGCCTCTTTAAATCGAGAAAATGTTCCGATTAAATAAGGCAAAATTTACAGTAAAATTTTACCTATGAGAATAAACACGGGTTTTTAAGCCTTTTTTGCGGCCCGTCGGGCTATCACTTGTTTCAGTCGATGCAGAATGTCTTGCCTTCTGTACACTTCCGGGCAGTGGACGAAATGCGAAACTGTGTAGAGGACTTCATCGCGTCAAAAAATAAGTCTTTCTATACTGTTGCACACGTAAACACACCGACTGATGGAGGAAGGTATTTGATAATGAAGGAGATTATTTTGAAAAATAAATCAATAATTCTCAGATCTTAAATTGCATATTTTTTTCTCTAAAAAACGCTTTAAAGCCCTTTAGCTGATATGCCCGAACGGCATTCGGGCAAATCAGCCTAATTCATCATTTAACCCTTTCCGGCAAGGGCAAAATTTGTTAGTAAAATGAGAAATTATCCATTGACACCGGAATTAACAAACGAATTTCTTAGCTATTTTGAAATCCTTAATTGGCAAGTTTGGCATAAAAATTAAGTATCCCAGACCAGGCACAGTGTGCCGGGAAGGGTTAAAACTTTTTGACACCACTATTTTTGTTAAAAAATAATTTCATAATATTTGAAGGCGGAAATTTTTATACTAAATGTTATAAATATTTTATTTAAAAATTGTGTGAATACGTTATTTTCAATTTATTGAACGGAAAAGAAATAACCAGTTAACGGGTTAAACTTATTACTGCATCCAGTAGTTCTTGAGGAAAAGTTAATAACAGCTGTTTTACATGCGATTTCGAAACTTGTTACCTTCTTAGTGAATTCTATAATGTAAATTAGTGGAACATTTTTCTTGAAAAAAATGTGATAATCTGATTGGGACCAGAAACATTCCCATTGTCCTGAGCTCAACATTCTTATGATCCTGCTCTGAAAATTATGTGCTAGTACGCCAAAAGGGAGTAGGGCTCGGATTAAGTATGAAAACTTAATTTTTAAGTTTACTTCAATTTGCATCAAACTTTTAACATGACTGTAGTTTAAAATTTAATTTGAAAAGGGTAAAATATGTAACGAGGAGTTGAAATTTCCTTGAAATATACAGCATAGTATAAAAGTAATATATATTCCCACATTTTTAATACACGTTGAAAAAGAAATATACCTTTAGAAATAAGTTAACGCGCTCGAAAGGCATCCCTAGACTATCGCACCCGCTCGTCGAAGTTTTAAATTTATTGAATTTAAAAACTTAACTTTTAATTCATTCTGATTTTCACGATTAACCTACTATTATTTTGCATAACACAAAAACTAAAGTTTCCCGTAAAACAATTAGAATTCACACTACGAATTATTTATAAAACAAGTGGTTAAGTGTCATCGTAGAGAGTTCCGCTTAATATTTCTTTCAAAACAACTTATGCTTTAACGAATAAATCCAAATTGTTAATTTATAATTATTAAATTCTTACACAGATAATAGCATCAATAAATTTAATTTCAAAATAATTATGAAAGGAGGTTATTTTAATCAAATTAAAAATATTCAAATTATTTAAATGAAATCCAAAATTTTGGAAATTCGAAATAAAAAAAAAAAAGAAAAATTAGCGGTGATATGATATATTTTATTTCTAAAAACGAAAGAAAAATAATGCTGGTTTAATGATTTAAATGCTGAATCATTAATAAAACACAATAATTTTAAAAATAGCATGTTAGTTCAATAAAAAAAAATATTATGAATAACAGTGATTAAAAAACATGCATGTACATAAGTCTTTAAATCGGCAAAATATGAAATTGTTATTTAAATCCATTTTAACCACTTAACCGGCGACGGGTATGGGGAAACAGTGCTTTAACCCCCGATTTATCTCGGGGTAGCCGTTGAAGTGGTTAACATAAAAATTTCAATTTCCAGAGCCGGGGCTCAAACTAACAATGTCCTGTTTGCTAGCTAGATGTTTTCCCTCCAAGCTATGATGTCTAAATTCCAAACGTTCAATTTAAGGTTCTCTTTAAATGTAAATCGCAAAAATGAACGAGTGGAATTGATAGAATTAAAATAGACATAAAATTTTACGATTTGTCGTGTGACGAATATTCAGCTGTAAATGCTTAACATTTGAAGTCTGACTTGTGCAGTTTTCGCTTGAGGATTTTATGACTGACGAATAGAAGAAAAAAGTTTAATAAGGGTTTTGTCAGATAAACAAAATACTGAAAAAGGTGTTTTATAAAAATCGCAGTATTCAGTAAAACTTGTATTGTTAATTTGTTTTTTTTTTCTCCTCAAACTAAGAACTTAATAAAAAAAGAATACTGCCCAGTTAAACTGATGGCATTGAGCTCACAGGCTACAAATACTAATTGTACATCAAAGCCTTATATTTTCAAGGGTTAATTCCGTTCGAAAAAAAATTAAGAAGGGGAAACAGCTCTCCCCTTTCCTCTTTTTTTATACTTGATCATTGAACCTCCTATACTATCAAACACATGCTTTATCATATAAAAAATCTATATCCAAAATTCAGAGCAAATGAGATAATTCTTAATAAAAACCCATTTAGCATCTATATATTTAAAAGGAGTTATCCACCTCTTTTATACTTAACCATTAAACTTCCAAAACTATTCAGAGATTTGAACGAAATCTGAAAATTCTGCTTGGAAAACCCGTTTATATAAATTAAGGGGGGGGAATTAGAACCCCTGTTCCCCCAATTTATATTTATTCAATGAACACCTAATAACAGTCACGGAATCGCCTCATCAGAATGATCCTAATCTAAATTAGGATTTAAAACTTAATTCTGCATGAAAATCCCATTTATATCAACTAAGGGGAGGGGCATCAGCCCCCCTTTCCCCCTCTTATACACATCGAATGAACTCCAAAAACTAATCAGGGAAGCGCCTTGTCAGGATATACCTACATACAAAATTTCAAGTGGATCGGATATTTTTATCATGAGTTATCGCGTTACGCACGAACGTACATACAGAACAGACGGGCACATAAGCTCTCAGGCTATGATAGCCTGTGAGCTAAAAACTCATCATGTCAAACATTTTTCCAGCTATCATTTTAAATACATTATCAACAAAAACAAATATGTGACAATCTGAATGTGTTAAGTGGAATATTTAAAACAAAACACAAGCTACAAAGATAATTCAAAATAAAAGTAATTATGAAAATGAGGTAAAACCCGTCGAATTTCGACGAAATAATGTTTAATGTAATAACTATTTTATTGATTAATAAACCTACGGTGTTAGTAACAAAAAATATGCACCTTATACTGATAAATCTAACTCTTGAACAGATTATGTTTAACCTAAAGTTAACAAAATACTATTTCTATTAAACGCAATCTAAGAAATTTTAAATCGTATATGTAAGCAGTTAAATATAACAAAGATCAATGATTATTGTACAGTTATCAATTAAGACTTACGCTGAGTAATCCACAATAAAAATCAGTAAAATTTAATCCACTCTGACTCACTCATGGAACTTTTACCCCCGTGAAATCTGAAACAGACATTTTCACAATCTTGTACATCTCGTATCCATATTCATTTTCTTAAAGAATCGGTATTTTAATTTAATTGTTTTAATTCAGAATTTGAAATCTCGATCGTTTTTAGCTGCAAACAAACACTAAAATATTTATATTCTATTAAATGTAATTAAAATTTTGGTATAATCTACATGCAATAAAGCCTTAATGCGATAGACATTCCTGTAACGTCATATAAGGTGATCATCCTCATCATCCTCTACCGAAGAAAAATATTTAAAAATATTAATTATTACTGATTTATAAGTATTTAGAATGTAGAAGTATTTTGAATTTTTATAACATATCACATTTGCTAACGTATTTAAATCTTAAAATTTTCCCCTTGTTATGAGAAAACAACAACAAGAAAAAAAATGCAGAAATCCGAATTTTTTCTTTACTTTTAACAGAAATGGAATACTTCTGCTGCCACAATCACAAAAATGGTATTCAAAACTACAAAAAATATTAATATCTCAACAATGCATTAAGATACAGTTTTCAAACAAATTGGATTTAAAAGTACATTTTTTTCTCTATACATCGATGTAAAAATTAAAAATATTCGATGTTTAGAAGTATAAATAATTGTAGCTGCAAAAATTGCAAAACCGAAATTTCATTTCAAATTTAAAAGTGTTGCCATTCTCAAAATGACGTATGCGTTACGCACAGATACGTTTGGCCTTTATTATATAGATACTAGCAAAAGCCATGCTTTGTTTGGATTCGCGAAGTATTATACTATATGATAAATATTTCAAAGTAATAATATTTTTAAAATTACTTTTGCATCTTTATTAAGCAAAAATGTAATTTTATGTTTCGGCGCATTTTAATTTTAAAATGTATTTCAACCAAATAACTAAATTTCCTCAGATTGTTTATTTATGATATAAGACTGGTATAAATAAAAATATTTTCGAAGTAGAATTATACAAAATATTAATTTTATTTGTTTACAATTCTTTTATTGCCACCCCACAAAAACATAATGCAATTCTTTTAAAATTCATAAAAATAGTCTGCTTAAATGATTTCACAAAATAAGAACAAATTGTGTATTTGAATTCCTAACACAGAAAAATACTTTTATAACTGAACGTTAAGAGAATTTCCACAAATTTTAATTCATTAAAAATATGCTATAATTTTTCTAAAAAAAGTATTTTATAAATTTTATAAAAGAAATCGTGAAACTATACATAGTTAAAAGGAATGAGCATAGTTTGAAAATCTGAAAGCAGTTTGAGATATTTTATCAGAATAATGAAAATATATTTTATTTATTTAATGATGATTCTAACTAATTACTGACCCCATGATTTAAGTTTTTCTTCTGAAAACGTACGTGTTTCACTTTTTATTTGAAAAAATGCGTTTGTAATGGAAAAACATGTAAAATAAATTAATTAAAATAATTTTTGAAAAGTATTTCTGTAAAAAAATATTCTGCAAATCTACAGATCATAATTTATACAGGGTGACAAGAAATAACTTGGACACATGATACATTATAACTTTAATGCTAATGAAAATATTACGACCAAACTTCAAAATAAATATGAATACATTATTTCGTCTAATATATTTACAAATTTTCAAAGTGGCTACCTTTGGCCTTAATACAGAGCTTTAAACGTGTCACAAAATTTTCGGCTATGGGCCGCAACTCACTTTGATATTTTATCCCATTCCTTGCATAAGGATTTCTTCAGGGATGCTAAAGTTTTATAAGGTTTAGCACACACCCTTGTCTCCAAGATGGACCAAACAGAATAATCCATTGAGTTCAAATCTGGGGAATACGGTGGCCATTCTTGAGCTCCAATGAAGTCAGGAAAATGTGTCTTGCACCAATCTTGAGTGCCTTTAGCTCTGTGTGCAGGTGCGGAATCCTGTTGGAAGGTCCATCTTTTGTTTCCAAAGAACTTTTGTGACCAAGGTAAGACAACATCTTCCAAAATGAGTTTGCGATATGTTTGTTGATTAATCTTTATCCCTTGATCAACAAAAACAAGTGGCGTTTTTCCCACTAGCACATATCCAACCCCAAACCATTACAGATTTGGGTCGTTGACGCCGTTCAACAATGCAAGAAGGTCCAGGTGCTTCTGCTGACCAAACTATCATTATGGCTATTGTGTGCTTGTTCAATCGAAAACAGTTTCTCATCTGTGAAGACAAATGTTTGCCATCGATCACCTGCGGCCCGCTTTAACAGTTCTTTACACCTTTGAAGTCTTATGAGTTTGTTCTCTGCTGTTAGCTTTTGAGCCTCTTTCATTTTGTAAGGGTGAAGACCAAGCTCTACTCTTGCCATCAAACGTGTGGTTTCTCTGTTGATCTTCATCTCTCTAGCAACCTTTCTCATTGAAATCCTAGGATTTCGGTGAACTCGCTTTTTGATAACTGCACGGTTTCTTGATGTGTTAAGCGTGCGCTTTCTTCCTCTTCCTGGCCTGTCACCATTATGTCCGAGTTCTTTAAACCTTTTGATTGTGTATGAAACCGTCTGCTTAGGCACTTTCAATCGTTGAACAATTTCACATTGTTTCATCCCTTGCTTATGTAATTCAAGTATGGCAGATCGTTTGTTAACCATAATGGTTATCACAACTAACTTCCTTACACCTGTTTATTAGCTTTCTAGAATCAATTCCCTATGACAATAACTTTATAATTTTAGTGGTAGTTACAGATTTTTGGTTTCAAACTTCGTCCAAGTTATTTCTTGTCACCCTGTATTTGTGTTTAATTTCAAATCAAAATACTGTATAGTTTTTTTGTAAAGTGTACGACAAAATGTCATTTGAGTGGCCTAGTAGAGGATTCGCTTCGCTCATCCTAATAACTTTACAATCATTGAGATTTATTGCATTTGTTTTTACCGATGAGGGAATCTATTAGGATTAAAACTGGTTAATTTTAATCTGTCACTTTCTACACGCTGTTTCTGTACTTGTCAAAAACAACAAAGTAGAATAAGCATGTTTATATAAATATGAAGAGTTGTATCCATCAAGGATCTCAAAGCCGATTTGGATATCCTGTTTGTATATTCATCCCAGGGCCGTAGCTAAGGGGGTGCTATGGGCGGCTCAGCCCCCCCTAAAATATTTTGAGACCCCCCTGGAAAAGATTCCAAAGTCACTAAATGAATTTGTTCCAAAACTCAAATGAACTACTGTTCAAAAATCTAATTTACTTTTGAGATCCTTTCACAGTGTTACAGGATTACTATATTATTACTAAAAGAAGTACTTCAACACTAGCTCATCCTATTTGCACATAGAAAGCTAACATGTTTAATTTTGAACCAGTTATACTGCCAAAATTTCCATCATCCTATACTTTTCTTAGAATAAAATGAAGTTATTACAACAGTTTAATAAGAAACAGTATCTACAATGTGAAATAATTTATCTTTCTGCGTCAGAGAGAAGGAGAAAAAAAATTATGAGCCCCCCCCCCTCGCCCCCCTATTGTTCACTTCTAGCTACGGCCTTGATTCACCCAGGAGGAAATTAAGGATTTTTCCTTGATATAGATAAGAGTTTCAACAGCAAATACATTTTTTAAACAGATAAGATTTTTGTAACAAACCTAGATTGTTCCGCGACCCATCAAAACACGCATTGCGACTCACCAGTGAGTCGCGACCATATCTTGGGAATCGTTGCTCTTGACTGCTCAGATTAACTTTAGATTCTGTTCCATTACCTCCTTTATTGCTGCTCATCCCAGCTGCAGATGCTTCACTTTTACCTATCTCATTTTCATCATCTTCTCTAACTGAAAACAGCAGAACCAGAATTTTATTTAAATATATTACATATATACAGGGTGATTCTGTATATATGTCAGAAAAACGTGGACAAAATGATATGAAAAATCAAGCATACAACAAGGATAAAAAATCACATAGGAACATAAGGTCGCAAACTACTTATTAAGTCACAAATACAAGGTGTTTCATTCTAGCTACATCCGGTTTGAAAATAATTTAGAGGAGGATAAAAATATTATAATGAAAATAGAGCGATATGTACCTTATTTTTTGTGAAATGTGATAATGCTACGAAAAGATCTGGAAAAGCGTTGCTCAAGGAATCGATGATACCGTATAAACCGATTATCACAGTCCAAAATGTGAGGCGTCAAGTGCATATTGCTGGCGCGCATAATGCAAACTTCTAAGACTTTTGTTTGGTGTTATCACATTTAAAACAAAAAGGTGAGAATGTCTGTTAAACGTTTTATTATAATGTACTTCAGTTTTATGAAATTTATTACCTTCAACCGAAATTGAGTTTGGATGGAACACCCTGTATTTGACTCAATAAGTGGTTTGCGGCCCTATGTTCCTATGTGATTTTTTATCCTTGTCGTATGCCTGATTTGTCATCAATTTGTCATCAACCACCTTTTTTTTAATCATCCTGTATATATGACAAATTGCAGTAAACATGTATTGTAGTATGTAATAGTACAGAATGAAAAAAATTACATTTTATTATGTTACTACAAAAAGCAGTTATCTGATATAAACATTTACATAAGAAAAATTAGTATCTACAACACATGAAATACTTTAAAGGACACAGTACCTTGAAATTGCTCATAATGTTTTCTTTTTAAAATATTAACTGAAAGTTTCTTCAATTGTAAATTTTTGACACCTAATTTTTACTTATATGATTATTGTGTCGCGAGATATTGTAAAATTTGTTAAATGATCCAGCACAATTACCCATACAAATTAATACCTTAAACTGATTTTTCACCGTGTTCTGGTAACTTGCTTCGATAATTTTTTGTTAGAGTTCGTTGAATTTTTAGTCTGACAATATCATTTTCCAAAATAGCAGTAATTTATATACAGGGTGTCCAAAAAGTCTGGAAACGGTCGAATAACTCGAAAAATACATATGAGATTGAAAAACGTAAATATATGTGTTAAATATTTTTAAATAAGCTACTCAGTGATACCAAATTTGACCTTCGTAACCGACCCCCTGGGGGTCAGAGAGGGTCCAACTTTGAAATCTTAAATTATAACCTCCATTTTTTATTTCAGATTCGGATTCTACGGACAAAAATACGTAATTTTTGTATTTGATGTTTATTTCGAATCCTCGTTTATCACGGTCTAATTGAGCATATTAAATCGATACATATTTCGGCTTTTCCAACGGGATTTTCCCTAATCGAAACTAATTGGGGAGAATTTATGACATCAAATTCCTCGTCTTTTGCAATAATAGCGTTTCCTGAAAATCACCCGTGCCGATTATTTCGTTAGTGCTACACAGTTAAAAATTTGATCCATTTGTTGTAGTGTCACTCCACAGCTTTTATAGAATATCTCTTTCATGACCAATGAGAATGTTCCATAACACAGTAAAGTACACTGTAAAAAATTGACCCTTTTGCTGCATCGTCACTCCACGCTTTTCTAGAAAACGATTACTTTACTGTGTTATGGAGCATTCTCATTGGGCACAAAAGAGATATTCTATAATAGCTGTGGAGTGACGCTGCAGCAAATGGGCCAAATTTTTAACAGTGTAGCACTATTGAAATAATCGCCACGGGTGATTTTCAGGAAACGCTATTCCTACAAAAGACGAGGAATTTGACGCCAAAAATTCTGCCCAATCAGTTTCGATTAGGGAAAATCCCGTTGGAAAAGCGGGGATATGTATCGATTTAATATGCTCGATTACACCGTGATAAACGAAGATTTGAAATAAACATCAAATACAAAAGTTACGTATTTTTGTCCGTAGAATCCGAATCTGCAATAAAAAATGCGGGTTATAATTTAAGATTTCAAAGTTGGACCCCCTCTGACCCCCCAGGGGGTCGGTTTCGAAGGTCAAATTTGGTATCACAGAGTAGCTTATTTAAAAATATTTAACACGTATATTTACGTTTTTCAATCTCATATGTATTTCTCGAGTTATTCGGCCGTTTCCAGACTTTTCGGACACCCTGTATGTATATATATATATATATATATATATATATATATAACAAAACCAAAAGAAATTCCATATCCCCAAAATACATGGAAGTCTTCATCAGGGAGGCCCCTCCATGTAGGGGTAAATAAAGAGAAGTTTCTGAAAGGATGTAGGCTCATAAGCTAAATTACATCCTTAGCCCCCAACTTCTCAGATTTCAGAAATCAAACTCAAACCTTCAAAAATATTATAAATATATACAAAAATTTTTTAAAAATACCAAAGGACAAGACCAAAAATTACACAAACAAAGCAGGAAAATTACCTACAAAACTAAATATAAAAAATAAAATTGTAAAATACAAACCCCCAGGAATACAAAACCCTCTTCAGCTAGTGGGGCCATTCACTAGCGCTTCAATCTCGCCCTAAATTGAAATCAAGCATCCGTAAGTAGAGAAACACTGAGACTCAGAAACTTTCAGTTAACATATAAGATGGATAACAGTTAACCATTAAAATCTTTTTTAAACCACTCATAGCCAATTCTAGATCTGTTTTGTTATTGCAAATCCTGCGGATCCTATTAACTTGTGAATACATAATATTTTTTAAAACTTTATTGCTAATACATGAAAACCAGTAAGTGAGGCTATTAACTTCAAAATTAAAATCTTTCCTTTTATCATAAAGTCCAATCAACCATTTTTCCTTGTTTTTCTTAATTTTAAGATCTAAGAAAGTAATTTGTTCTCCATCATCGGTTCGGTTCAGGACGAGCTCTTTAGGGTAAATGTTAAGGCTTATTTCCTCAAAATTACTGCAGTTAAAAACTATAAGATCGTCTACATATCTAAAGAAGGAAATATTATTGAAATTTTTTTCGTAAAAATATAAAAATAGATTAGAGAACGCACTTGAAAAACTTGTTCCCATTGGCACCCCCTTATTTTGTTTAAAATAATTAATTCCATTATATAAAACATTTTCAAATAGGCAAAACTTAATTAAATCAATCCAAAACTTCTTATCTACTTTTAAAACATTCAAATTCAACATAAATATTTTCAAATACCCCCACAATCAAATTGTGAGGAATGCTGCCAAACAGATTCTCAAAGTCAAAAGTGTTTACAGAAGTAATTTTCCATGAGTTATCATTCAAAAAATCCAAAACTTTAAGGTTATTGCCAATGATTGTAATAATAACAGGTTTGTATTGCCAAACCTGTGGTAATAATAGTTATAATTGCAAAGCGGGTAAAATTTTGTTTGGTTTGCTGAATTTAATTTTAAAGGAAATAGAAACTTTTGATTGCAATTCAATCATTGGCAATAACCTTAAAGTTTTGGATTTTTTGAATGATAACTCATGGAAAATTACTTCTGTAAACACTTTTGACTTTGAGAATCTGTTTGGCAGCATTCCTCACAATTTGATTGTGGGGGTATTTGAAAATATTTATGTTGAATTTGAATATGTTTTAAAAGTAGATAAGAAGTTTTGGATTGATTTAATTAAGTTTTGCCTATTTGAAAATGTTTTATATAATGGAATTAATTATTTTAAACAAAATAAGGGGGTGCCAATGGGAACAAGTTTTTCAAGTGCGTTCTCTAATCTATTTTTATATTTTTACGAAAAAAATTTCAATAATATTTCCTTCTTTAGATATGTAGACGATCTTATAGTTTTTAACTGCAGTAATTTTGAGGAAATAAGCCTTAACATTTACCCTAAAGAGCTCGTCCTGAACCGAACCGATGATGGAGAACAAATTACTTTCTTAGATCTTAAAATTAAGAAAAACAAGGAAAAATGGTTGATTGGACTTTATGATAAAAGGAAAGATTTTAATTTTGAAGTTAATAGCCTCACTTACTGGTTTTCATGTATTAGCAATAAAGTTTTAAAAAATATTATGTATTCACAAGTTAATAGGATCCGCAGGATTTGCAATAACAAAACAGATCTAGAATTGGCTATGAGTGGTTTAAAAAAGATTTTAATGGTTAACTGTTATCCATCTTATATGTTAACTGAAAGTTTCTGAGTCTCAGTGTTTCTCTACTTACGGATGCTTGATTTCAATTTAGGGCGAGATTGAAGCGCTAGTGAATGGCCCCACTAGCTGAAGAGGGTTTTGTATTCCTGGGGGTTTGTATTTTACAATTTTATTTTTTATATTTAGTTTTGTAGGTAATTTTCCTGCTTTGTTTGTGTAATTTTTGGTCTTGTCCTTTGGTATTTTTAAAAAATTTTTGTATATATTTATAATATTTTTGAAGGTTTGAGTTTGATTTCTGAAATCTGAGAAGTTGGGGGCTAAGGATGTAATTTAGCTTATGAGCCTACATCCTTTCAGAAACTTCTCTTTATTTACCCCTACATGGAGGGGCCTCCCTGATGAAGACTTCCATGTATTTTGGGGATATGGAATTTCTTTTGGTTTTGTTATATACATTTTTTACATTTCTTTTTGTAGCATTTTGCGCATTGGTCTGTAAAAAACTGTTTATTTGTTTCTTCATTTTTTAAAAAATTAATTGAATGGTTTTAATAAAATTGTGTATATATATATATATATATATATATATATATATATATTGTTCCCAACTAACGTAGATGTGCCAGTAATGTACCCGCTTAAGGAATTTCTCTAAAAAATATTTTTATTAATAGTTATAATTATTGTATTCCAATTTTTTTCATGCTATATTAATCTTTCAACAATATTTAACTAATCCCACAGTTACATTTCCCAATAGAAATAAAAATTTTATTTTAAACAATAGAGATATGTCTAAACACCCAAAAGCCCAGTAATGGGCCACTTGTGTTCCACTAATGGACCGCCTATGTTCCAGTAATGGGCCACCCTACAAAAAAAAAAAAAAAAAATGTTTTTAAGTGCGTCCGTAATTATGTAAATACGTAGCACCTATAGTTGTCATTCAGTCCGTCCGCATATAACAACGCAAAAACTATCCAACCGAATCGTTTGAAATTTAAAATGCATAATTATTACATAATTTTGTCGAGTCATTTCAAATTTTCTGAAAATCGGATGAATAGATCAACTACAGACAAAATCAAAAGGATTTCGTTACATTACGGTCAAAGGGGAAAAAAGTTTAAAATGCATTTTAATCGTTTGAAGTTTAAAACATTACATAATTTTGTCCAGTCTTTTCAGATCTTATGATAATCAGATTCATCGATCAATTACAGACACTATCAAAAGTATTCCGTTACATTACAGTCAATGGGAAAAAAAGTTGCAAATGCATTTTAAAGGTGTTACACTCATTCGAACATAATAAAATTGACATGAACCTATGACGTATATATGTATATTAAAATATAAATTCTGTACATTCTGAGATGCAAAGAAAATTTATTATTAAATTACGGGGCCACACAAAAGTATTCCACTACATAATGCTATACGGGGAAACTTTGGGACATGTTTTAATTATATTAAACTGTGCCACATTTTATGAATATGATATACGTTGCTGAGGTGAAATAAAAATTACTTCCTGTATGTTTATAGGAACACAGTTTAACCACTGTACTGTATCCGAAGTATTGTCTACTATATCAGGAAGATCTGTATACTTTTAAAATTTCGTGATCGTACGAACGCACCTCATTTGCTACGCTTCACGTGCAATTTCAAACTTGTTTCAATTGTATTTTGCTCCACAACTTAATGAAAGCATACTAATAAAACAAAATATTAAAACTTAAGTTAGAAATTCATTATATTAAAGGATTTATAATGAAAAAAAACATAAAACAAAATATTTAAATTTAAGTCATGAATTTATTATAATCAATGATTTATGATATGGATATAAAACAAAATATTAATGGTATTATCAACTGTTTATTATTAACTAACATTAATGGATTTATATTATAAAGATATAAAACAAAATATTTAAATGATTTATAAGATAAAGAATGTTTTACTGAAATCAAGTTTAGATAAAATAAGGCATTAAAAAAGTCTCCAATCTTTATATCATTATCAAAATGATGTTATTTATGTTTCACAGTTGCACAGCACATATCTTCAATTTTATCATCCCTTTCCGATAGTCCAAACTATTGAATATGGAATTTTAGAATGCATTTAAAATGATAAATGTTCTTGCACTATCCAACCATTTACAGATAATCATATAGCCCATCAATTTGGCACAAATTGATTCCACAATTTCCCTTCAGAGATGCTTATATGGATATATTATCACCAATGGAGCAATCTTATTTTCTGAAAAACATCCCGTAACAGTGATTTGTTCTTTTTTGTTATTTGGTACTACATAATACACATCTTTAACTGATTTTGGTCCCAAAATTTCTTTTTTAAGAGCCCAAAAGAAACCTTGTTTTAACCTTATTGAAAATTCTCTCTGTATGCTTTAGAATTCGGAAGAAAATATCTTCTTCCAAATATGATTTTACATTTTTGAACCAACTTGAAACAACTTTTGTAATGGCACATCTAGATTTTGCCAAATGTTCTGCTTGTGTTTTGTACCAATTTTGGATCACTTTTTTAAAACAACTATTTATAAAGAAACTGCCTTCATTAAATTCTAATAGGTAAAATTTAAGTATTAAATTTGATTATTTAGCTTTTCAGTTAAATCAAAATATTTTATCTCTACTGAAATAACACTTTTTGTATTGATCACTAGGGTGGTCCATTACTGGAAAATCACAAAATAAGCAATCCAGTAATAGGCCACCCCTCCTAAAATCTTAAAAATAAAATTTTGTAAATGGCCATTGGTATATTAAATTCAATGTTTTATGTTGCTAACCAAACAAAAACATTCAATTTTTACGGAAAAATAAAGATATAAATTAAGTAAGTAAAGTCTGCTCTTAGCATGTTCATTAAGATTTTTAGTGAAAAACAGAAAAACTGAAACTTTATTTTCTGCTTCCTAATTGTTTTGACGAAAAGTGTAAAAAATTAATCTAGCTTATAAAGCATGCAAGGTAGAGTTCAGAAAAAAAAATAAAAGCTTAACAATTTATTTTTTTATAAACCAAAAAGTGCGAGGTGGCCCATTACTGGCACATCTACCCTATATCATTGGATGTAATTTGCAAGAGCATTGAAACCTTATCGCCAGAACCACTTATTGGATCTGATGAAGTTTTTTTTAATTTTCTCCGTTGCCCGTTAGAGATTTAATTTTTAAAAAAAATCAAATCCCAATTCATGTATATTATTCACAGCAATACATATATACATTCCAAATTTTAAAGGTATGTCAACAGGAAACTGGTTAAAAATAAGTCAAAAATTTAACTCCCATATACAAAAACAGAATTGAAAGGTCAAAAGAAATTACGTAAAAAAAAGTACTAACATGGTGGCAACTAACATGAAACAATTTACTGGAAGTTAATTTATATTTTGATCTGTCATGCTCCCAATCGACGGCCCAGCTACACTACATTGCCAAAGATGACCGTCCACTTGAGATTAGAGATGGGAATGGTCGGAAAAAAATCGGAAAAATCCGTTTTTTTCGGGTTTTTATCGAAGACTTATTTTTCAATTTTTCCGAACTGGAAAAATTGAAATTTCATTTATGAAATATAGTGAAAATTGTGTAATAGCTAAATTCTCATACTTTATTTCATTTATTTTTATGTTGAGTGTCCAGACATGAAAATTTAAATGTGGGTAATCTGATCTCTGAGCAGAAATCTGTTTGAGAAGAATTGAAAGGATCCTTCACATTTTTTTCTTGTTTGAAACACAAGACCCTTTGCAAAATTTCTCTTGAAAATAGACATTTCAGAAAAAGTTTAATCAACAAATTGAATCTTTCGCAAGTGCAGTGATTGAAGAAAAAAATCTCATGTCATACAGCAGCTGAATCCGATTAAGTTGCATATATGTATGTAAATAACCTTATTAAAAATTTCTAAATAGGAACCTAAATATAGTAATAATTTCTTATTCGAAAATTCTGAATATATTTTGTACAAGTATATACAAAAAGTTCACAAAAACTTGATTACATGAAAAAAATCTAGATATGTAATTAAATGCAACTTCTCTTTTTAAAAATTAATTCATGTGTAAAATTATTGCAATAATATGCCGATTAATGGAAATGATAAAATTAAAAATTCAACATAAAATTTTGAAGTATGCATTTATTACTTTAATCTACCTTTTTAAGAAGTAAGTTTTGAATTCGTGAAAAATTTGACCAGTTTTTGGTGTATTTAAACGTTTTAGAAGGTCCTGAACACGTTTTGATGGTTTTCGGAAAATATCTGCCACTCTGTATGTGACAAATTTTATGGGCACTCTATCTCAAGAACTGATGCACATAATTTCACAAAACTTTAGATTCAGTTACTCCTTGATATAAACTCGAGATGTTTAGTTATTAGTGTATATCGCCAAACCGATGGCGCTGCTATGCTGCATTATTCGTAATTTCCACAATAGTTCTATCTCAAACTAATGTATGTATTTTTATAAAATTTCAGATTAAGTTAATCCTTGACATAACTTCGTGCTCATTACTTTTTGGTGTAAATTGCTCAACAGATGATGCTGCTATGCTGTATTGTTATAGATTATCGCAATAGCTTTACCTCAAGGACGATTTCTTTTTAAATCAAACTACTGCTTCAGACAGTTTCTGATATACATTAATGTTGTTTAGTTTTTGGTGTAAATTGTCCTATAGGTGGCACTACTATGCTGCATTTTTCAAGATTTCGTTATAGCTGATTAATTGAATGTTTTCTCAAGGTGTTGAATCTAAAGTTGACCTCCATTTTACCTCCATAATGTACAGTAATGCTGCAAAAACATGGGCAGTTTGCATTAGAAATAAGTAGAACTACAATGAAAAAAAAACCCCATATTTTATTACAAGTAACTATGTTCCAAATTATACTTTCCCTCTTGATTAAACTTTGAATTTTGTAGTTTTCTAAAGCACAGTAGAAGTTTATCTCTGTATGTAACTGCTTTTGTTAATTCCTCAAATAGTGAGAATTTTCTATTTGTAGTGTTCTGTTTTCATAACTTTTGAGTTTCACTCTTAGAAATATAAAATTACCATGTGGAAACATTATTGAATATGGTTTCTTATTCAAGAATAGAATACCAGATTTCAGGGTAAAAAGGAAAAAAATTACATTTAATTAAACTTAAAAAAATATATATATACATATATTTTTTTGGTTTCAGTGAATAAAAATCTAACAGTCAATAAATCCTATGCTATTTTTTTAGTTGCAGACCTGATTCAAACAAAACTAAGTAAAACTTAGTTTTGTTTGAATTTAGATTATAAAACTAAATCAAAACTTTTAAGCTGAGATTGGAAAGCTATACCAAAACTAAACATATTTTATAAAGGAAATAAAATTATAATTCTAAGAAAAAACAGTAATATAAAAGTATACATTTTTTAAACAAACGATGGAATTTTTGAATACTGATATTCATAATAATGACAAAATTGCAATAATTTCTTTAACTAGTATCATTTACTTAAAAACTATACTTATGTAAATGGAATGCATAATTTCATTCTAAACTGCAGACATATTGGCTCAGGTTTTTACATTAGGTCAATTGATAGTTAAACATGTAACTGAAAAATCATTTCAACAGAGATATGATGTAACAAACAATAGTATTTAATAAAAATTCTTAGGCTGTTGAAAAAAAACTAAACTTTTAAAAGCAGGCTTTGCTACTTTCTTTTTATTTTGTAATACAAAGTGAAAATAATTTTCATTTAATACATATAAATGGGAAAAAATGTTTATTATTTAATATTCTCTAAGAGAATATAATTTATTTGGGAAAAACAGCCATGAAAAATCAATTTTTCCGAAAAACCGGTTTTTTTCCGCCACTTATATTTTCCCGGAAAATTTGCATCTCTATTTGAGATTGACATTTTGTTGAATATCTAGAAAAGTACGAGAGGAATTATCCTAAAACTCTTACTGTGTAAACATAATACTACAAGTCATATTTCTGTGAAGATTTTTTTCCCCCGAAACTCCATAGGGGACCGTCAACAAATTGAAATAGAAAATATCTTTTGAATAACCTTGTCAAAACTAATGTAACACAGAAGCGCCTAAACTGTAGATTATGATTAAGTGAATTATTGCAATAAATTGTGTTAATTTTTTTACCGATAGCATGTACATTCGTAGAGAAATTATTTTTTTATAAAAACAGTCCCAAATTTTACCAAGTTTTTTTGCTTATAATTTGCAAAGTTTTAAATATAAAATAATGTTCTTTTCCGAAAATAAGACAATATTGTACACAATATCCTATAATCAAAATTAATAAATAAAAATTGTGTGAAAAATGAGCAAGTTTACTAAATAATTTTTCGTTGCGCATGCGTGAAGGCTATAAAAAATCTCATTTGCATATTATGTTAGCTAAATGTATAGAGCAACTTTTGTGAAAGTCTCAAAAACATTGCTTGAAAGTTCTCAAAATAGCCGTCGAGAGAATAAGTTCAAATACGTTATACCTAAATTGAGGCAAAAAGATGAGGGGTTGTATCCAAATATAATAGTACGTGCCATATTATGTATGCTATATTGGAACTAATCAATGAATAAATGGATACAACCCATCATCTTTTTGCTTTATTTTGGGAATAACGGATCTTTAACGTATTCTCTCGGCGATTATTTTGAGAATTTTCAAGCTATGCTTGAGACTTTTTCAAAAGTTTCTCGATACATTTAGTTAACATAATATGCAAATGAAATTTTGATAGCCTTCACGTATGCGCAATGAAAAATTTAGTAAACCTGCTCATTTTTCACACAATTTTTATTACTTTTTAATTTTGATTATAGAATATTGTGTACAATGTTGTTTGTGTTATTTTCGGAAAAGAACATTATTTTATATTAAAAACTTTGCAAATTATGAAAAAAAAAACTTGGACAAATTTAGGACTGTTTTTATAAAAAACTAATTTTTCTACGAATATACATGCTATCGGTATAAAAATGAACACAGTTTATTGCAATAATCCATTTAATTGTAATCTACAGTTTTGGCGTTCTGCTACATTAGTTTTGATAGGGTTATACAAAAGATATTCGTTCTTTTTCAGTTTTTCGACGGTCCCCTATGGAGTTTCGGGAAAAAAATCTTCACGGAAAAATAAGAATTGTATTACGTTTATACATTAAGAGTTTTAGGATATTCCCTCATGTACTTTTCTAGGTATACAAAATATCAAAAATCGCAAGTGGACGGTCATCTTTGGCCATGTAGTGTAACATGGAAGAGAATTTGAGATTCATCTCGCATAGTTGCCTTCCTTCGTCACGAGTGAGGTAGCAACTGCTCAATAGACACATAGGCCATTCATCTTCACAGTATGGACAGGTATCTGCATCGTAAGTCAGGGAATATTCTTTCCTAGTAAGCTACATTAGATAATCTCAGACCCCGATCCCTTCATGTAAGCATAAGTTAGAATCTGGGTCTGAGTTTAAGGGTGTTCTTAAATCAAAAAGGACAACTTTGTGACACATGCTTTTTGTTCGGAAATGCATGAAAATAGCAGGTGTTAGTCAGAAACTGTCTAATTGCACTCAATTTTCTGTTTCTTAAGAAACAATAGATTTTTTATAAAGAGCCTTCAAAGTCGACACTTTTGAGCACACTTCCCGACAAAAGCAGAAAAACCGGTCGAAAAGCAGGAGAAAAACGGTTTAAGTGATCGAAATAGTTTAGAACTGGATAGGTAATTTAATTATCATAAAATGGAAAAATAAGTTCCATTGGAAATCGCTTCCATAGTCAGGCATTCCAATTTTATGTCTTTCTCATAAAAAATGAATTTGTGAATGTGTCAAAACGTTTTTCGCTTGTTGAGTGGAGCAATTAAGAACACCCTTAAAGCAGCGAAATCAAATGTCTTCGCAAATGAAAATTTTATAAAAAGATTATTTAACTTGGTTAATAATCGAAAATAATTCGAATGTATTCCACGACGATAATTTCATTAAAAAGGGAAAAGAAAGGAATTTATTGATACGCAATACACATAAACAAGGAGAAAAATGTTATGAATAAGTATGCTTTTTCGGAATAAGTTTAATAAGACTTTAAGCGGTGGATATAAACAAGGAGAAAGTGAGTTTTATTAGGAATTTTAAGAAATAAAGTAAAAATATTTTTAATTTAGAGCCTTTTTTAGATTTACGCATATCGGAAAAAATATTTTTAAGGTGAATTAAGAATTAATATCGTTTCTATAAAGATTAATAGATTAGATCTAATAATAGAACTTTAATTTCATAAGCCGGATTAAATACGAAATAATTTTAAAAGGAAATTAATATAGCATAAGTTTAATTTTGGCAAAAAAAAAAACTAGTCGTTGGAGGCCACCGTAATACTTACCCATCATGAATATGTATATGAAAATAAAACTTGTTAAAACTATTTATACAATGCATTGCAATTCATAAACAAAATTTAAATATTGTTAATATACATAGTAATGCTCTATTAAAGAGCTGCTGATTACCAATTTTGATAAATTATATAAAACGCTAAACTACTAGTACCGAACTGCATAAAAAAAATTATAATTATTATTTCTGGAGTTATAAGAACTAACAATTAAATGTGTCTGATTAAGCGTCTCATTTCCAAATAAAATATACCTCTGAATTGAAATTTGAATGAAATAAAGGGTCATGAAAAATCGAATGTGGAAAACAGGATTACAAATATCTCGACAACTAATAATCCGATCAACTTCGTTTTATATGCAAAATGTGTGTTATTTTATTGCCTTTTACGTCCATTCCTTAGAACAAAAAAAATCGAAAATTTTTATATACCTTTCATCAGAACGAATTTTTCGAGAGTTCGAAAAAAATTGTTCCGGATAATCGAGGTTGCTGATATTAAATAGGGTTCGTCCCATTCTTACATACTAACTACATACAAAATTTCAAGTCTATCTCAATTTGTTCTGGAGATAGAGCGTTTACAGACAAACGGACGGACGGCAATTTTTTTTTTCTAAAAATATGTTTTTCGGAATCTCCACTATCTAAAACGTGTAAATCCGTCAATTTTTTTTCGATTTTCAAAACGATTGCAAGACTTACCCTATACTACGTATGATGGGTAAGTAATAATTTTTTAATATATTTATTCCAAATTTTAAAAAGGCATGTCAACAAGAAGTGAATGAAAAATTAGTAAAAATTGACTACCCCATATACAAACAGAATTGTAAGTCAAAAAGCATTTAAAAAAAAAATGTGTACTAACACGGCGGCATGAGGCGAAACGATTTGCTGGAAGTTGATTTATATTTAGGTCTGTTAAACTCCCAATCGACGTCCCAGCTATCATAGAGGGTTTGAGATCTCTCCCGCATAGTCTTTTTTCGTCCACGCGTGAGGTAGCTCGCTTCGCAACTGTTGATATGTTCCTCCAACAGACACATAGGCCATTCCTCTTCGCAGTATGGACATGCAATGTCGTAATTCAGGGAATATCCTTTTCTAGTGAGCTATAGGCAATGAAATAGGAAAACAAATTCATTATTGCGAACATCACAAAACTTTTTTGTAAATTCAAACCACCACTAGTGGACCCCCTTAAGGATTATGTAATTACTACTAAGGGTGTATTCGAAAAAATGCTTTTCCACCTCAAATTTTTTTAATTCAAATGACATACAAATAAATCTTCAAGATACTTCACAGATATTCTTTTCACAGGAAGAGAATATTCTTTATTTTATGAATCATTACACACAAATGAAGTTTCTGTAGGATGCTTAAAGGGTTAAATAAAAGTAGGTGAATTACTTCCGCATACCTTGCACTGCACTCACCTAAACGTACAGTCATCACATCTTTTATAGATATACAGTGTCTCACATAAGTGATGGGACACTTGTGCTTTACAAAAGGAAACTAATCAAATAAATTAAAAAAACATGTACACATTTTTTTGGGGTGTGTTTCATACTTAAATTTTGTAAAGATTATTACATAACATACATTTTATCAAAATATTAAAATATTAATTTAATAAATATACAAATGTTTAGAACGGAGCAAAAAATAGCTCACATTAGTGATGGGACACCATTATAAATGCAACAAAAATCGTCTGAAATAAGCAATAAAAATATTTTTTGGGGTTTTACTTAAAAGAAATTGGCAATAATTTATAAAATCGTCAGCAATATTTCTCTCCAGTTTGTTTTGGAATTTGTGTTTTTTAGCTCTGTGTAACTATATGAATGCTAAACGAAAAGAAACTTCGCCTGAAATTCGAAAATTAGTTATTAATTTGCATATTGAACGTGGAAAATCTATTAGAAAAACTGCTGAAACAGTTAACTTGAGTCGTTCAACAGTTTTCAATATCCTTAAACGATATAAAAATCATATGATTCAGGATAAAAGAAGACCTGGCCGACCATCAAAGCTATCCAAAGGAATAAAGCGAATTACCGTTCGAAATATTAAAAAAAAAAAAAATCCAAGAAATAGTGCTTCAAAAGTTGCTGCTGATTTACAAGCATTATATGGAATAATTGTTAATCCTGAGACTATTAGAAGGGTAATTCGATCTGCTGGATATCACGGTAGAGTAGTCAGGAAAAAATTCGTACGTGAAAAGAATAGAAAACTCAGACTAGCTTTCGCAAAATCCAACATAAATAAGAATTCTGATTACTGGAATAAAGTTATATTTGCTGATGAGAGTAAATTTTATATATTTGGTTCTGACTGTAGAATCTTGGTGTGGAGAAAACCCAGGGAAGAATTTCGGAAACAGAACTTGGTACCAACAGTAAAACATGGTGGAGGAGGAGTTATGGTATGGGGGTGTATGTCGTCCGCTGGAGTTGGTAATCTTGTTTTTATTGACAGTATAATGGATCAGTACAAGTATATTGATATTTTAAAGCAAAATTTGAAATCTTCAGCACGAAAATTGAACCTTCATAACGATTTTAAATTCTGCCAGGACAATGACCCCAAGCACACTGCTCTGAACGTTAGACTCTGGCTGCTATATAACTGTCCTGAAATAATAAAAACACCACCACAATCTCCAGACTTAAATCCCATAGAGAATATTTGGCAAGAATTGGAATCAAGAATTCGCAAACACACCATTTCTTCAAAACAACTAAAATCGGTGCTTCAAGAAGAATGGGGTAAAATCACTCCAGAAATCACAAAAAATTAGTCGAATCCATCCCAAAAAGATTAAATCATGTTTTAAAAGTAAAAGGAAATCCAACAAAATATTAAAACCTTTTAAAAAGTAAAATTTTTGGATAAATATTTGATGGAAAAGTGTCCCATCACTTATGTGAGCCATTTTTTGCTCCGTTCTGAACAATTTTATTTTTACTAAATTAATATTAATATTTTGACAAAATGCATGTTATGTAATAATTGTTACTAGCTTTAAAATATGAAACACACCCAAAAAATTTTTGCACATGTTTGTTTATTTATTTTATTGCAGTTTCTTTTTATAAAGCACATGTGTCCCATCACTTTTGTGAGACACTGTACCTAAATACAAAACTATTTTGGAATTAGATTATCGTTCTTCATACTGTTGTACACCATTCATTTTTGCATCACATTACCCTATATGCTTATCGAGACATTCCTTGCAAGTGTTGTAATTTTATGTTACAGTAAAAACAAATCTTGCTTCTCCTATGAAATATATTTTCGTTGTCACTTTTTTGCGGGTAATCGATATTAAGGGCTGTGCAAATAGGTTATCAACTTTTTGGTAATTTTGGACCCTCTCCCCCCCCCCCCTCCTTTCGATATAATACGTTATCTCCCGAACCCTTCCACCCCCACCCCTCTAATGTTATCATTATCAAAATACAAGAATTTTTTTTTAATTTATAGAATTTCTTTTATTTGAAATGGTATACAAAACTGGTTACATTTTTTTTTCACATACTTTTATGATTCAAATGAAAAGAAATAAATATCATTTTGCACATGAAAAAACTTTTTATGAAATAACGCTTAATGCAAATAAAAAGTAATCTATTTAAAAGTATATTTTAATAACTTTTAGTTATATAATGCACTCAACAGTAATAAAGTTCTGCTACACTTGCTCCGAATAAAGGAGGGTGGAGAGGGGTGGCAGATAAATTCCTAGCAGGAAAACATGTGGGCAACATTCTCTCTCATTTTCTTCTATTATTAGTAAACACAAGCTTCATTTCAAATGTACTTCACTTATGGTTTCTCGAAACGTGTTTATATATATACACATTTGAAAAATAGGAATGTCAAACGCTGGGATATTCCATATTTTAATGTTAAATAATTTTATAATAATTTAGCGATTTTAATAACTATTTTCATAAAAATAGATAACAGGCTAAAAAAAAAAAGATAACATGATGTTTTATACTAAAAAACATGTTACAAATAAAAAGAAAATTTTGAGTGGATAAAATATAGATATCAAAAGACAACCCCTCTCCCTAGAGATACCTTACGATATCATATACCAGAACCTCTCCGCTCTAAAATGATAACGTTATATTTTGCACAGCCCCTTGCCTATTATTTGAACTTCAGACCACTAAATTTTTGATAACAAGAAAATGTATAATAAAGTCAGGATAAAGAAAAAGTACAAATAAAGCATATTAATAAATAAAATAATTTAAAAAGTGCTTACTTTCTGCTTTTTTGTAGGGTTTTTTCCAGACATCTTTCTACAAACAATCAACCTATTAAAATGACGAAAATGAATCGTTGACATGCAATTACAAAAATTAATGAAACAACCATAAAGATCAGTGTGGTAAACATTCCAAGATTTCAGCTCAAGTGTACTTTACTTTATCCCATGTGCACAATAGTGTTTTTTACACACATTTAATTTAACCTCATTTTTGTATGCAAATATTAAGTCTTGTTATACGGTTTTTTTTAACCCACTCCTAATATGCTAGAAATGTAATAATTACATTTTCTGATATTACACCGGAAGGCGGCTACAGATACAATTGCCTCATCTTTTAAACAAGTTTTTTTTTTAAATATACAATATCATGAAAAAACAATGCATCATACGATTGTACTTAACCTCTGATATTACCGGCCTCACAGATCACTGCTTTTAAGTTTTATAGTTTAAATATTAATTTTCAGTTTAACTACAAACACTGCCTAAATTTTGTTTCAGTTGGAACTTTAGTATTATCTCAAGGCACTTTTAAAAAGGTGAATTAATTCTAATAGTCTTGTACAAAAAGTTTAGTACAAAAACACCATTCTATGAGTTAATCATGCCTTCTATTCATCTTTCGATCGTTTGGTGTCACAGACCACTTCACACTAGTTACGTTACAATTTCTGTCACATCAGTTAAAAGTTAACCCTTAACTGCTATGACAAATTGTCGCGTAACTACTGTGAGCGGTCTGTCAGACCGCTTAATATAAAGCTGAATAAAATGTTAAATTAACTCTCAGGATACTAAGTTTGGATTAAACTTTATATACAGGACTATTTTAAATAAAATTCAGCTATTCAAAAGTCTCTAGCGATAGTAATAGGACTCCAAACGAAACAAAATTCGACCAGTATCTATAGTTAAACTAAAAATTGCGAATTAAACTCCGAAACTTAAAAAACTCAGCGGTCTGCAAGACCGCTAACAGCACATAAGAGCATCCTAACAAATATACACAAGAAACAATATTTCGGGTGTTAGCTGGAAAATGTTCATATGAGAATTGTATTTACTTCAAGAGAAATTTATAGTATGCCTTTACCTTCGGGGCACTTTTTTGAAAAATGTGAATTTAACAAACACGCATATTTCCAGATAAAACAAGAAATAAAACTATGAATTGACAAATCTAAAGGAATTTTAATTAAACTTTCAAATCTAGGCAATATTTAACCAAGTTTTATTGTAAAGTGTGGGACAAATCTATAACGAAATTTATTCAACAATTTTTTTTTTCACAACAATATATTAGCAAACCACTTACAAGCTGTATTTTGCTTCATGAGAAACCTATTAGAGAGGGCGGCGGCGACACAAATGACTACGTCATCGAGTTACGGGGTGAAATCATGGGGCGTGTTCAGCGCAAGTTACCAAAGTAACCAATGTGACCGACCGACTGTATGGCAGTACGAAAGCGAATTGTGGCACCAATGAAAACTATCCTGTTGAACTGTAGCTGACCCCACACTTCGCCTTGAGTTTCATTTCGTACTTGTCTACAATCGGTAAGTGACCGGTAAGTAACCGGTAAGTTGTGCTGAACACGCCCAATATGTAGGATAATATTAGGGGTATATTAAGGAATGACTGGTCTGCCTCGACATTTCAAAGGGCGTGTTCAGTGCAACTTACCAAAGTAACCAATGTTACCGACCGATTGTAGGGCAGTACGAAAGCGAATTGTGGCACCAATGAAAACTATCCTCTGTTGAATTGTAGCTGACGTCGCACTTCGCCTTGATTTTCATTTCGTACTTGTCTACAATCGGTAAGTAACCGGTAAGTGACCGATTAGTTGTGCTGAACACGCCCTTAGTAAGTTATGAATAACAGAGGGCGCCAACTCGCCATTTTGGCGTTACTATCTCGTCATCGAATTACAAGATGAAATCGATGCCAAATGAAGGTAAAAAAGTATTTTAAGAATATTTCGGTCTGTCTGCGCATATCCTGGTACAAACCCTCGGCAGACTGAAATTCATAACAAAAAATGACGTTATAATCTACAAATCAATGACTAAGTCATCGAGATACGAAATGAAATCATGATGTAGGACAAGATTATTAGGTGTAGATTAAGGAATGACTGGTCTGCCACTGCATTTCTTGGTACAATATGAGTAACGGCGGGCGCCAGCTCGCTAGTTTAGTGTCATTAACACGTCATCGCGTTACAAGACGAAATTGGTTCCAGATTAAAAATAAGATGAAGTGTTTTAAGGTTATTTTAGTCTTCCTGGGAATAAATTAGTTATAAATTTCAGTCCGCTGAAGGTTTGTACTAGGATATTCCCAGGAAGACCAAAATATTCTTAAAACAATTTATCTTTAACCCCTGACAAGCACGCATCAAAACGGTATACCTCTTTAGGCATTGAGGGTGAAAAATACCCAACACAATTCATTTTCAAATATCTTGGTCCCCAATAAAGTTTGATAATTTTTTTTCTTTTAAATTAAAGCTCAAACAATTCTGCATAAAATAGATACAATGTTATGTTTATTGATGTCAAGTGAAATAAATAAAAATACCATCGAAGCTGAAAAAATTGCTTTTTCCAGTTTTTTTTTTTTTTTTTTTTTGTGCCGTATCTTTGATTCTAATGGACTAAAATATAAAAAAAATAATGTTTTGTAAAGCTTACAAAGCAATTTAAAAGATGGTGAAATCCGTTTCTTGGTCCACTTCAAAAAGTATAGTTATTTTACTACTTGAATGCATTGAAGTGGCATATAATAAAAAGTAAGGACAGGATTAGTTTTTATTGAAATCAGATCTATTATTCATTATAATCTTTATTTTCAAGCACGAAAATACAAATAACCACGAAAAATATATTTTAAGTAGAATTTTTGTTGCAACACTAAGCAAACAGGGCATCTATGTCTTTAACACATAGGTTTTTCACACTGCAGACACGTTGTTTTAAGTACTAATGAGTAATGATAACAGCAACATCTTGTTTTTGGGTATAACTTCAAAATAATTAACAACAGGTGTTTCGTAGTTAAGAAGTTGAGCTATTTCAGTTTTAATGTTTCTTTATAGCTGTGGAATCCCATGCCGCATAATTAGTAAAGGCTTTATCAGAATAAAACGACAAGTCTTTCATAAAAGTCAATTTGGTCTTTTTACCCTCAACATTATTTAAATTATATAAAATGACTTAACATTAGCTGTATTTAGCATTCTGTAAAAAACTTAAAACGTCTCTAAAGATATTTTGTATAAATCATACATATGTGACATATACATGCATATAAATACATAAATTTGCATAAGCTTATAAATATTTTGTGATACAATTGTAATCAATTTATTACTTACTGTAAATTAAAAAAAACCACTCATATGATCCGAGAAACAAAAAAAATCATGCGTTAAGCATAGATTATGAAGAGCTTTCCAACACTTCTTAAAATCTGACAAAACTTCGTTTTCCAGGGAAATAATGCATTATTGTTGATATTCAATACTTTTGAAATTCCCTGTGTTTGATCTGTCGGTTAATATATAGATTACACAATGGTAAAATTTAGTTTAACAAGAAAACGCCTAACTGGTTGAAATTTTCCTTTCAGCAATTTATACTAATAGATGGAACATACTGAATACTTTTGTTTAGCCCTGTAAAATACATAGTATCTTTAATACGCGAAAGTATTTTGCTAAAGTTTAATTTAAAATAAATTCTCTTTAAACTAAATCAAATTTCAGGAAATTATCTAAAGGCAACCATGTATCCAGTTCTTTGCATGACCCTGTAAATCATTTTATCTATATTCTACAAGCATTTATTAGTAAACTAAATGAAATTCATCGTAAAAAGTCATACCATATTTAAAAACCATCTTTAAGTAAATTGCGCTCATGTTCAGCTTCTTTCCGAGATCTTTTGTGTAGCCCTGTATATATAAATTGTGTAACAATTGGCATTTGTATAAACTATATAATATGCATACATCTAGTGAAACTTAAAAGCTTATATCATAATTAAAATGCATTTCATCCATCTAACAGCCATCTTCTATAATATACAGGACTTAGGATAGTTTATACTATTTGAAACTTTATGAAATTTTACACTATTATATCTTTAGTGCGTCCCTGTAAATGCTATGCACTAGTATTATGCATAAAATAACTATCCTTAGCAACGTTTATCAATTTGATTGTATAAGAAATCGTTTACCATAATTAAAATATGTCGCAAACAATTCTCTCCTTTATTATTACGTATTGGAATTCTTTTGTGTGGCCCTGTAAATGAATAACTATTCTTTTCGCTGAATACTTTACAAAATGCATATTTTAGTGCACATTGTACATTCGTATAAATTTGAAGATGTTTGACAGGGTGTAACATCTTTAAAATTCATTTCAAACGATTTTTCTCCCACAGGCTGAAATGTAATGAAAACTTTTGACTGTCCTTGTAGATAAACTAATCATGGCAGAACCTTCATTTTCAACAGGTTCGTGCTTGGGTAAACGTCCTTAACGTCCAAAAATTTCATGACAATCCGAGTATATTTAGAGAGAGCGCTCACAGACGGCTAGACAAACCGAATGCATAAACAATTTTCAACTTTGTTGGAAAGTGCTAAAACCACTTGACTGGCTGCACTTAACTGGCAAACTGGGTTAAAAGTACCCACAACGTTCCATGCTCACTGCGTCGTAACAACTGAATCTCACTAACAGCTACTGAATACGCTTCCTCAAGGTCATAACAAAATATCACCGGAGGGGAAAACTTTGTTAAATATATGGGTGATTCTACGATAAGAGGTAATTTGTACGGCAATCCGTTTAAAACAGATTTTTTATTCTATATGTTGCTATTTTTTGCAATGAATCGCATCATCTTAATATACTTTATTAAGTAACATCACGATTGAATGCCTAATTAAAAGACATTTTTCTGAAATTTCTTACAAAGTCTAAAAAATCCCCTCCCCTGGCATGTCCCCTTGCCGGTTTCAATTTAACTTTCAAACAATACATATATTTTTTCCGCCAGATGCTTAACTAAAGTATGCTTAATTGGAACTTAAGTAATTATACTTACGTATTATAAAATAAAAGATAAAATAATTTTGTAAATTTTAAATAATTTTTAAAATTAACTTTTGTCCCGCTTTTTTTGTGTCTCTCCCCTGTCAAATTTCGTTCCGCTGAAACAAATATAAATTCAAGGATGGATATATTGGAAGTAGTGCTTAAGAACATCTATCGGCTTGAAGTTAGCAATACTAAACGCGCAACCCATTTAAGCGTCGCCGTTTTTAGTTATTGCGACGCAACCGTGCTGCGTAGTGGTTTAGCACAGTGATCATGTATCTCCCCTGGTAAGTCATAAAACTTATAATATTCATTCAATTCAATTGCATTTACTGCCCTAATTAAACAATACGGTAATAATTAAAGTGAAATACACAATTAACCCAAAAACTAATTCAGTCAGTTAAAAAATTTGAATTTACATGAAAATGTCTCTCCCTTGCCGTATTTCCCCTGGCAAGATAACTGCCAGGGGAGCGAGTCACTGACCAAAAAAAGTTATAAAATATGTATAAAGTGACTTGCTCTTATATGAAAAGGTAAATAAACGGGACAAAAATCATAATTTAAAGGTTTTGGATCAAACTCAAACTTTTCTTTTTGGCCGAATTCTCCATGTTTTTGAACCTCTTATCGTAGAATCACCCATATACAGATAATTATAACGAAATAAAATTTTGGGGTGGGTATTTTGTACCCAGTGTGCTTGTCAAGGGTTAATTTGGCACCAATTTCGTCTCTTAACTCCATGACGCGATAGTGATGCCAAATTGGTGAGTTGGCGCCCGCTGTTACTCATATCGTACTAAAAAATGCAAAGGCAGACCAGTCATTCCTTAATCTACACCTAATCTTGTCCTACATCATGATTTCATCCCGTAACTCGATGACATAGTCATTCGTGTCGCCGCCGCCCGGTCTATTTTTTTTTTTTTTTTTGGTAAACTTAATTTTCAAAATCACCTAATTTTAAATTTTACATTCTTGGATACGAAGGATGTGCTTCAAAATTTAAAATGTTTGAAACTATTTCAAATTACTGACTTTCTGTGGCTTTTGAACCAAATAGCTCGATTACGGAATAATACTAAATGGATATATTTTTTTTTTTCAAATTGTTTAAAATTTTAAGGAAAAATTGCGATTTGTGTCCCTCATCCTAGGAGTCCCTGAACCCCCTTTAATTTTTTTAATGATCTAGTTTGATTATTCAATTAATTCTTAATGCGAAAACCGTATAAAAATATTTGCATTTTTAACAGTTATAAGCATTTATGTATCAACACTTTCATAGTCGCACCCATATAATTTCAACTTTAAGTCACGTTTTCTCAAAACTATTTTTGACCACTAACACCAAGATTTAAAAAACTATTTGATGGAATGGCTTATTTTTTGGAGGGGGAGGCATGCATATAACATTATTTATGGCATTAATTAAGAATATAACTTGCTTAAATATTAAATCTCTCAAATTTGAAAATTAAAAAAAACCCTAAAAAATACAACTTTTTTTCATTAAAAATACTCAAAATATTAAACTATCTAAAATATATTAATTCATTCTATAGATAATGATATTATATGCATGCAAAAAAATATTTAAGCCATTCCATCAAATAGTTTTTTTTTTACTTTCTTCTATCTTTACAAGAAGAAAGTATTGGATTCATGAAAACTTTCGACTTCCGGTTTTCGACGGATTTATACGTTTTAGAAGGTCCTGAACACGTTTTGACTATTTTTAGAAAATGTCTGTCTGTGAGTCTGTCCGTCTGTCTGTCTGTCTGTCCGTCTGTCTGTGTGTCTGTCTGTATGTGACAAAAAATTTGTGGGCGCTCTAACTCAAGAACTAATGCTCGAAATTTAATAAAATTTTATATTCAGTTAGACCTTGATATGAATTAGTGCCTATTGGTTTTTGGTGAAAATTGGCCTGCAGGTGGCGCTGCTATACTACGTTTTTCATCATTTTCAAGATTGCTATATCTCAAGAACTAATGCACAGAATTTCACCAAACTTCAGATTCTGTGACCCCTTGATATACATAGACGCTGATTAAGTTTTGGTGTAAATTGGCCAGCAGGTGGCGCTGCTATGCCACGTTTTTCATGATTTTCATGATAGCTATATCTCAACAACTATCGCACAGAATTTCACCAAACTTCAGATTCTGCGATACCTTGAGATACATAGCTGCTGATAAGGTTTTGGTGTGAACTGCCCTATAGGTGGCGCTGCTATGCTACATTTTGCACGATTTTTGCGATAGCTATATCTCAAGAACTAATGCACAGAACTTTATCAAACTTTAGATTCTGTTACACTAAAATATATAACATAATTAGACGCTGATTACATTTTGGTATTAACCTTGTAACAGGTGGTGCAGCTATGCTGCATTTTGCACGATTTTTCCGATAGCTATATCTCAACAACCAACGCACAGAATTTCATCAAACTTCAGATTTTGTTACAAAATGACATATAACATAATTACACGATGATTACGTTTTGTTATAAATCCTTCAACTGATGGTGCTGCTGTGCTATATTTTACACGGTTTTTTTTAAACTAACTATATCTCAAAAACTAATGCACAGAATTTCATCAAACTTCAGATTCTTTTACACCATAACATAATTAGACGCTTTTTTACGTTTTGGAATAAATGTTCCAAGATATGATGTTGCTGTGCTACGTTTTGCAAATTTTTTGTTATAACTATATCTCAAGAACTAATGGACGAAATTCTATAAAATTTCAGATTCTGTTAGGTCTTGGCATAAATAGATGCTTATTAGGTTTTAGTATAAATTACCAACATGAGGCAATACTAAGCTCATTTTCTCAGAATATTAATTAAATTTTGCGTTTTAGGCTTTTCGGATACCAGAATCTCATTAGGCTAGGTCAAATGTTCGAGGAAATTCGATAGTGGGTAACTTTGGGGTCACCACATTTTTTTTTTTTTTTTTTTTTTTTTTAATATTAAAATGTACTTATGAGATAGAAGAAAGTTTTGGGATTGACACATCCAACTAGTTTAATCTTGATGTTAGTCATCAAAAATAGTTTTGAGAAAACGCAACTTAAAGTTGAAATTATCTGGGTGCGGCTATGAAAGTGTTGATACATAAATGCTTATTACTCCGTTAAAATTGCAAATATTTTTATACGGTTTTTCGCATTGAGTTAAGAATTGAATAATCAAAGTAGATGATTAAAAAAAAAAATAGATTTTTTGAAAAGTTTTCAACCCCGGAGCCCCCTTAAACGATCCCTCCCCCTCTTGAATAGGAATGCAATAGAATTCTTTTGAATGTTTTTGCGAACGAACTAAAATACCACATACTCCATTTTCAATTGCTTAAATGCTATAGTAAACCTCAATCTACATCAGTTACATTGCATTTCGAATATATTTCCGCTGGTAACAACATAGCCGAAGTCAAACACTTTCAGTTATGTATAATATTAAAAGTAGAGAACCATTACAAAAACCTTTCAGATGTAATGCAAAATATCCAGGTTATTCCCCCACCCCAAGTTTATATAAATGAGTACTTCTAACAAGGAAAAAAGAGGTACCATAACTTGGAAATCTGTTTCAACTTGCATTTAAGGGAGGGGGGGGGTTCCCCTCAAAAATTAATAAACCGATTTCAAGATTTTAATTGTTGAGGCTACTTTTACTGTATTATAGCTATTCAGTAAAAAAATTAATTAGGCAAAGTAACTTTTTTTTTGGGGGGGGGGGGATGTGCCATTTCTGGACACTCTTAAGGGGGCTGGTCATTCTGTTTCCGAATTCCCCTCATTAAATTCTTTGGACGATAGATGAATTCGAATATTTATAATATCTCCTCGGGAAATCTATATTTTTAGTTTCTAGCTTTTGTATACACTTCTTAAAAAGATGCATCTTTCACTTTAAAAACTAAAAATACCCTTTAAGAAGAGTACACAGAAAAAAGTAAAAAACATTAATTTTCCCAAGAGATATTTTCAATACACGAATGCATCAAACGTCCATAGACAAAGAAATTCTTAAAATTTTTTTTAATTAATAGTTATAAATATTATATTTCAGCTTTTTTAATGTTATATTAATCTACATTATTCAACCATTCTCATAGTCATTTCTCAATATGAATCAAAAATTGTAAGTAAACACATTGAAAACACCTAAAATGCCAGTAATGAACATCCCATATAAAGCAATTGTTTTTACGACTATTTAGAACCAGAAATTAATGAAAGCATACTAATGAAAAATAGTTATTTTCTTATAAATTTAAAATTTAGATACTAATTATTAATAAAATATATAATATACTGTTTGCATCAATTAATTGCAATTTTCAGAAGATCGATATTTTTTTTTTTTTTTTTTTTTTTTTTTAATTGATAATTTAAAATACTATCAAGCAATTATAGCTATCATATTACTGACATCGAGGCATTTAAAATTTAATAATTAAAAATATAACAGGGCAACTAATCTTCAAATTTACCAATTTCATGATTGCTATAACGCTTTTTTGGGGGGAGGAGACGGGAGGTCAGGGATGAATAAGCTAACATTCAAGACAAAGATTTTTAACAACTTCCGTAATTTTAATTATTTAAATAGGAAGGGATTAAACCCTATGAGCCCCACTTTAACTGTGCCCTTACGACGTCACTCCAGTCACATAAAAAGACCCGGATGATAATGTTAACTCTATGGAGGCATTATTTTCATATATCTCGCTCAAAATTTAACATTTTCGCATGATTTTTTTGCATTGGATAGCTGAGGGCGATCTACAACAGAGCTAGGTTTTACTTTTTTTATATTTTGGTTTCAGATTTTTTTTAATTACTTTCACTTTTGGAACAGGTTGAAACTGGTTCTGAAATTTAAACTAAAAAATATGTAACCAATATCTAAAATGTAAAAACTTGCCCGATTGTACATAGTCCTCAGCTAACTAATGCAAAAACCATGTAAATATTAAATTTTGAGCAAGATATTTTAAAAGAAAGCCTCCATAGACTTAACATTATCATCGGGATGTTTTTAAGCAACCAGTGTAGTCTCTTAAACAGTATTTTCTGTTTCCTGAGTGATTCGATTGCCAGATTATAAAATAGGCAAGGTACTTAAAAAAAACATTAAATTTTATTAAGAGCATAAAACAAAAAAAACAATTATTTATAAAAATTTTGAGGAATTACAACCTTTTTGTAGGGATAATTAAAAATTAAATTCGATTATTTAGATTTTCTGTTAAGTCAAAAAAATTTTATGCACTATAAACATTACTGAAATTCCATTTTTAGTAATATCTACATGGAGTGTCCATTGCTGTAAAATGACCAATTAAGGATCCCACTAAAGAACCCTTTTAAAATCCTAAAAATAAATGAAATTTTATAAATGCCTATGAAATTCAACGTAGTCTACTACTAATAAAACAAAAGTTGCATGAAAATAAAGATTGTATAAATATATTAAAAGAAGTCGGTTCTTAGGATCTTCATTAAGATTTTCACTGAAAAACAGGGAAATTTCCAAAAATTTTCTGCTTTTTGTTTGGTTTGATTAAGAATGTCAACAATAATGTAATATTATCAAACTTGCAAGGAGTAGTTACGAAAAAAATAAAAGTTAAATTTTTATTCGCTACTTTTTATAAACCAAAAACATTGGAGGGTGTACACTACTAGCACATCTACCCTAAACTTTTTAAACAGTTCTAATCGTAAATGCTTTTCTAAAAAAATAAAAAATGAAAACGAAACACTAAAATGTAGCTATCATGCAAAGAGAGAATTAAAAATATAAATTAGTAAAATATATATATATATAATTAGTTTATATAACATAGTAGAAATTATACCCAATTTTTCGCTGAAAATACAAAAGGAAACTGTTGTAAAGATTTGATCCACAGAACAATAAAACTAAGGGCCTGTTCAGCGCAACTTACGAGCCGAGCCACTTACCGAAATGACCAGTCTTACCGACCGATTGTAGGTCAGTATGAAATGAAAATCAAGGCGAATTCTGACGTCCGCTACAATTCAACCGGATAGTTTTCGTTGCACTGTAAAAAGTTTTACCCTTTTGCTGCGTCGTCACTCCATCGCTTTTATAGGAAACGATTACTTCGCTATATTATGGAGCATTCTCATTGGTCAAAACAGATATATTCTATAACAGCGATGGAGTGATGAAGAAGCAAAAGTGTCAAATTTTCTACAGTGTGGTGCCACAATTCGCCTAGACTGTTAAAAATATCGTAAAAAAATACCTCTGTTTTTAAAAACTATCTATTTTCTGACCAATGAAAACGAGCCATAGATGGTTATAGAGTGTTTTTATAGTGGTCGTAAAATAGATAGTCTTTAAAAGCGAAGGTAATATTTTTTCACACTATTTTAAACAGTGTAGACAACGAAAACTACGATGTTGATTTATGGCTGATTTCGAAATTTGCCTTGATTTTCATTTCATACTGACCTACAATCGGTCGGTAACATTGGTCACTTCGGTAAGTTGCGCTGAATACGTTCAAAGTGCCCAATGTTACTGACCGATTGTAGGACAGTACGAAATGAAAACAAGGTGAATTGTAACGTCAGTTATACAATTCAACAGGATAGTTTTCATTGGTGCCACAATTCGCTTTCGTAATGCTCCACAATATTAGGCAATAGCATTGGCCACTTCGGTAAGTGCGCTGAACATGCCCTAACTTATACGAATTAATTACAATCGGCTGCCAACCGTGATATTTGGCATTTAGGCCGGGATTCAGGTAGATTTCTCGCTGTTAGTGAAACGAGTTAGGCTAATGAGAAACTTGCATTTTTTGGGAATTTTTTTGCTGTTTCGAAAAATGTAGACTTCTGATTGGTCAATCTCGATTTGCCAACAACGAAAAACTCATCTAGATGTTGGCTTATTTTCATTAAAATGTGCGTGACTTTACTGCTTCATTGTTAAAAATTTGAAGTGATGATGCAGCAAAGCAATGGAGTTTGAGTGACGATGCAGTAAATGTTTCAAACTTTTAACAGTGCACCTGGGGTAACAGAAACAACAAATGGCCTAAAAAAGCCTTCTAAAACTTTCTAAATTACGGAATGTTAGGAAATATCAAACCGATTTCAAAATTAACTTTTCCAAATTAATGGTGTCAGTCGCTTTTTTAACATAGGCATTTTATGGTAGTGCCACTACCTCCGAAGAGGTGGCAGACCCTTGTAAAAGAAACTTGGCATTTTGACATGATTAAATTTAAGATTTAAATGCATGCGAAGATTGTTTCTAAAAAAATTAAGTACTTCAAATAAATACTGAAAGGAACGTCTGAATTGAGCATAAAAGTTTCAAAATGGTTTCTAAATTGTGGTTTATTTAGAATTATCTTTTAGTTCATATTATTATTTTAAATCTCATTTCAGATTAATGCATATAATAACGAGATATAGTCAAATTGTGGCTTAAATAGAAGCTTTTGAATTATTCCTTAATATATTATTACTTCTGATAAAAATCGGACATACAAATATCACTTGGCATATTTCACCTATTACGCGGGTTTTTCTAGTAATTATATATTTTAGATTTCAAACGATTTGGTTGGGTAGTTTTTGCGTTGTTATATGCGGACGGACGGACTGAACACCGGCCACAGGTGCTATGCTTTTACATAATTACGAACGCACCTAAAAACAAGATTTTTCATAAACAGATAGTTTTGATCTGGTCATATTTTCAGGAGCATTTAGCCTAATTTTTGACGATACTCAGATTTTGGACTGAAAACAAAAACGAAACCTAATATCTGTTCGATCTCTAATACAAGCACTATGAAGCGGTTATTTTCGATAGAACAAAATTTAGATTTTCAAATATTATTCAAAATTCAATAATTTACCAATACCAGTAGGAGTATTGAGACAAGCTCAGAATTTTTGTTTATAAATTTGCTAAACAGTGTACAATGGGATAAAATATAAGTTTAAAATCTACATGCAATTTTGTATGAAGTTTAAACATTAAAAACAATGATAGTTATCCCAACAGTTTCAACCGAACTACTCGGCCTTTTTCGAGGGAAAATCCCGAGTTGGCGCCCGCTGTTACTCATATCGTGTACCAAGAAATGACGAGGCAGACCAGTCATTCCTTAATCTACACCTAATAATCTTGTCCTACATCATGATTTCATCCCGTAACTCGATAATGTAGTCATATTGAATTTTACCTTATAACGTCATTTTTTAAAATAAATTGGAATAAAAAAGGAAAATGAAAACATGGGGAAAAAAGCCATCAAGAATCGCCACACGCGGGAAAAAAAATAGTAAAAGGACAACAGAATATGAAAAATATTAAGACTGAAAATACTGACAGAGTAGTTCAGTTGAAACCGTCGGGATAATTTTATCATTGTTTCTAATGTTTAAACTTTATACAAAATGGTATGTAGATTTTAAACTGTTATATTTTATCCCATTGTACACTGTTTAGCAAATTTATAAATTAAAATTCCGAGTTTGTCTCAATACTCATAAAGTAAACCACAGTATAAAGTCCACTCTTAACTATTACCAATACCTTTTATATTACTGCTAAATATCAGAAAGTTTTATCTTGTTTGTAAATTAGAAATCTTAATTTTTCATGAAGAAGATTGATTAGACCTTCAAAATAATGTCAAAAGAAAATAGACCAGAAATTGAACGTCAAACTTCGCGTATGAGATGCGTAAGTACTATAACTAATTTTATAACTATTCATATCTTGGTGAAACAACTATTACACTCTTATGCAAAAATGCATGAATGTAAATTTTGTTAATAATAAATTCAGTAATACAAAGATATCAAGACTCCATCTTAAATATGACGGTATCGACATCGTAACCTAGATTCATGATCTATTATAGAATATCATTAAACAAATAACGTATGATGGGACTGAAAAGAATAAAGAAAATTTTTATTAATATCTGTTTAAGTTTGATTCGTTATTCGTAAAATTTTAAATGATTCGACAAAACTCTGCAACGATTACATAAGATAAAATTTTAGACGATTGGGTAGTTTTGCGTTGTTGTATGAAAAAGAGACATACAGACAGAAAACCGGACGGACCAGACAACGGATGCAGTTGCTACATATTTATATAAAAACGAGCGTATACAGGGTGTATCTAAACTACTGGGCAAAACTTTAAGAGGTGATAGTACACACCAAGACAAATAATATTAAATGGGAAACTAAGGGTCCCAAACGTCTTCCGAAAGAGATAGGCGCCATCAAAGTTTAGGGTCCAAAATTTCAAATGATTATAAAAAACGGAAAAATTGGTCGATTTATTTGCGGTTTTCACGAAAATTATTCTTTATGTCAGTATTGTCTTGAAAATAAATTATAAAGATAAATTTCAAAAAATGCCGATAGAGGGCGCTTTAGACTTTGGCGTAACGAACAACTATTTTTTACCGTTATTTTTTGCATCTGATTAATTTTTTTAGAAGTTTAGACAGAAACTTAAATTTTGAGCTCAAAATCTGTGGTTAAGTAGCGCAAACTGAACTGTGTTCAATGGGAGTGGGTAGGTTGAAATTTCAAATGATTATAGAAAACAGAAAAATTGGTCAATTGATTTGCGGTTTTCACTAAAATTATTCTTTATGTCAGCATTGTCTTGAAAATAAATTATACAGATAAATTTCAAAAAATGTCGATAGAGGGCGCTTTAGACTTTGGAGTAACGTACAACTATTTTTTACCGTTATTTTTTGCATCTCATCAATTTTTTTTAGAAGCTTAGACATAAACTTAAATTTTGTGCTGAAAATCTGAATCGTTGAGAGTGGTTAAGTAGCCCAAACTGAACTGTGTTCAATGGGGGTGGGAAGGTTCAAATTTCAAATGATTATACAAAACGGAAAAATTGGTCGATTTGTTTGCGTTTTTCTCTAAAACCATTCTTTAATCAGTATTTCCTTAAAAATAAATTTTAAACATAAATTTCAAAAAATTCCGTTAGAGGGCACCATAAACTATAGAGTAACCAACAGCAATTTTTAACTGTTATTCTTTGTAGCTAATTAAATGCTTCCAAAAGTTTAGACTTAAATTTTGAGATCAAATTCTGAATCGTTGGGAGGCGTTAAGAAGTGCAAACTGAACTGTGTTCAGGAGTTCAAATGTTACTCTGTCCACCCTACGAAGACAGTTCAATTTTTCGCTTCTTAATTAATCACAACGATTCAGATTTTGAGCTCAAAATTTAAGTCTAAGCTTTTAAAACCTTTATTTAGATAGAAAAAATAATGGTTTAAAATAGTTGTTGGTTACTCTAAAGTTTAAGGCGCCCTCTAACGGAATTTTTTGAAATTTATCTTTAAAATTTATTTTCAAGGAAATACTGACATAAAGAATGGTTTTAGAGAAAACCGCAAACGAATCGACCAATTTTTCCGTTTTTTATAATCATTTGAAATTTGAACCTCCCCACCACCATTAAACACTGTTCAGTTTACGTTACTTAACCAATCTCAACGATTTAGATTTTCAGCTCAAAATTTAAGTTTATGTGTAAGCTTCTAAAAAAATTTAATGAGATGCAAACAATAACGGTAAAAAATAGTTGTACGTTACTCCAAAGTCTAAAGCGCCCTCTATCGACATTTTTGAAATTTATCTTCATAATTTATTTTCAAGACAATACTAACATAAAGAATAATTTTAGTGAAAACCGCAAATCAATTGACCAATTTTTCTGTTTTTTATAATCATTTGAAATTTGAACCTACCCACTCTCATTGAACACAGTTCAGCTTGCGCTTCTAAACCACAGATTTTGAGCTCAAAATGTAAGTTTATGTCTAAGCTTCTAAAAAAATTTAATGAGATGCAAAAAATAACGGTAGAAAATAGTTGTTCGTTACTCCAAAGTCTAAAGCGCCCTCTATCGGCATTTTTTGAAATTTACCTTTATAATTTATTTTCAAGACAATACTGACATAAAGAATAGTTTTAGTGAAAACCGCAAACGAATTGATCAATTTTCCCGTTGTTTATAATCATTTCAAATCTTGGACCCTAAACTTTGATGGCGCCTATCTCCTTTGGAAGACGTTTGGGACCCTTAGTTTCCCATTTAATAATATTTGTCTTGATGTGTACTATTACCCCTTAAAGTTTTGCCCAGTAGTTTAGATACACCCTGTATAAAAATAACAGAAATATTCATATTTTTTTTCTTGGGTTTACTATAACATTTTTTATTTTCTTATCAGAAAACATACTTATCTTATGAGAAGAGGTGTTGCAATGTAAAGGCTTTATCTGTTGCAGGATATGTATCGTATACACAGAGTTGGGTTCTCTGCTCGCAAGCTTTGGTAAGATTAATTTTATTTGCTCTTTTTTTAGGTGCATTCGTAATTATGTAAATACGTAGCACCTATAATTTAGTCTGCCCGTCTGTCTGTACGTCTATCCGCTTATAACAACGCAAAAAATCGTTTGAAATTTTAAATACATAAATGCTATATACTTTTGTCGAGTCATTTATATTTTTTCGAAAATCGGACACATTGTTCAATTACAGGGATAATCAAAAGCATTCCATAAGATTACGGTCAATGTGAAAAAAGTTTCAAGTGCATTTTAATGGCGTTATCGAACGGGCGTCGAAATGGCGTATCATTTACGAAAAAAATAAAAAAGATATGCATCTATGAAGTATGTACTGTAATATACATTCTGTGCAATCTGTGGTGCAAAGAACATTTTTTTTATTTACAGGGCCACAAAAAAGTATTCCATTACATAATGGTATAGGAAGAACATTGTTTGGTGCGCGTTTTACTTGTATTAAACCATTTAAAATTTTATATAATTTATATACGTTACTCAGGAATACTGCAAGTTATTTCCTTATAGAAACTAATAGAAAGCAGATAGTATTTACAGGGACACACAAAAGATTTCGGCTGCTATACTGCATGCGAAATACTGTATACTATTACATCAAGATCTGTATATTTTTTACGTTTGTCTGCCTGCATATAACAGAGCAAAATCTCCTAACCAAATCGCTTGAGATTTAAAATATACAATTATTGCATAATTTTCTCGAGTCATTTCAAATTTTATGAAAATCGGATGTATAATTTCATTACAGGGACAATCAAAAGTACTTTATTACATTACGGTCAATAAGAGAAAATAGTTTCAAGTACATTTTAATGATGTTAACTCTTTAGAATGTAATAGAATTGAGATGAATCTATGAAGTATATACTAAAATATTCATTCTGTACAGTCTGTGATGCAAACATAGCTGCCAAGTTTCAACTAATCTTCCGTAATACCTGGATTACTTTGATCCAGGCTAACGTCATTTCAAACCAGAAAATACATCTCACGAATCCATTTATTTAATTTCAGGATTGTTAGTGGAACATGCTTAATTTCATATCTTTGAAAAAATTCTTGTTCGAAACTCATTAAACCAGGGTTAAATTAACGCACGTATTGCGGATAACCAATGTCAGGTTGGCACCTATGTGCAAATAATATTATTATTAATTTACAAGGCCACACAAAAGTATTCCACTACATAATGGTATACGGGAAACATTGTTTGGGGTGTTTTTTACTTATACTAAAGTATTTGACATTTTTTGAAATTGATATACGTGGCTGAAGTTTAATACAAGTTCCTTCCTGTATAATAGAAATCAGATAGTACTTACGAAAACACACAAAAGATTTCGACCACTATGTTGTATCCGAAGTACTGTATATTGTAATAGCAAGATTTGAATATTTTTTAAATTTTGATATAATACGAACGCACCTCATTTGCTACGCTTCACGTGCAATTTACAACTTCTTAAGTATTATTTATGATAATAATAAATGGTGAATACATTACTATAGTTTTTGCGGGAAAACGAATTACCTTTTAATCCTGAAGTCACCGTAATCGGGTCTTTTTAAATGCTTTCCAAATATAGTCGAATACTGTTTAAAATTTTGTTTCATCTAACTGCCGCATAATAGATTATATTTGAAGCAAAATTCTGGGCAAAGTTATTTTTGATGTGTTTTACAGTTAAAATCATTGCTCTATATACAGGATGTCTACTCTCAACGGTGGTAATAGCTAATTCCTTAACCGATAGCCACAGACATATAGTTTCAATTACAAAAATGTTTTAAATTAGGTTAAAGGGGAAAAAAAACTTAAAAGCGATTTCAGTCAAAATGAAAATGTCTTTTACAATTACGAAGTTTAAATTTTTATACAGGCCTCCGGTCCTAAAAGTTATCTCTCTATTATCTAAAATTAGTCGTTGGGGGCCACCGTAATACTTACCCATCATGGATATGCATACTATAATATATGAAAACAAAACATGTGTAAACTATTTATAAAATGCATTACAATTCCAAAATAAAATATAAACATATATTTAAATATTTTTAACACATAGTCATGCTCTATTAATGAATTGCTGATGAACCAATTTTGACAAATTATATAAAACGCCAAACTACACAAGTAGTACCGAATTGCATAAAAAAATCCTTATAACTCCAAAAATAATAATCATATTCACTAATAGTTAATTGCTTCGTTTTAAACGTCTTATTTCCAATTAAAATATATCTTTGAATTGAAGTTTGAATAAAATACAGGGTCATGAAAAACCGAAGAATGTGGAAAACAGGATTAGAAATATCTCGACAACTAATAATTCGATAGACTTCGTTCTTGATGCAAAATTTGTGCTATTTTATTGCGGTTTACGTCCATACCTTAAAATAAAAAAAAATCGAAAGTTTTTATGTACCTTTCATCAACACGAATTTTTCGAGAGTCCGAAAAAAATAGTTCCTGATAATCGAGGTTACTGATATTAAATAGGCTTTGTCCCATTCTTACATACTAAGTACATATAAAATTTCAAGTCTATCTCAATTTGTTTGGGAGATAGAGCGGTTACAGACAGACAGACAGACAGACAGACACACATACAGACGGATGGCAATTTTTTTTTTCTAAAAATGTTTTTCGGAATCTCCACTATCTAAAACGTGTTAATCCGTCAACAATTTTTTTTCGATTTTCAAAACGATTGCAAGACTTACCCTATACTAAGTATGATGGGTAAGTAAAACTAGTCGTTGGGGGACCACCGTAATACTTACCCATCATGAATATGCATAATATAAAATATAAAAATAAAACATATGCAAACTATTTATAAAATGCATCGCAGTTCCAAAATAAAATTTAAACGCATCTTTAAATATTTTTATTATGCATAGTAATGCTCGATAAATGAATTGCTGATGAATCGATTTCGACACATTGTATAAAACGCCAAAATACTCAAGTAGAGCCGGATTGCTTAAAAGAAACATCCTTATGATTCCAAAAATAATAATCCTATTAACTAACAGTTTACTGCGTCGGATTAAACGTCTCATTTACAAATAAGATATACATTTGTATTGAAATTTGAATGAAATACCGGCTCATGAAAAATCGAAGAATGTGGAAAACAAGGTTGCACATATCTGGGCAATTAATAAGCCGATCGACTTCGTTTTTTATGCAAAATTTGTGTTATTTTATTGCCTTTTACGTCCAATCCTTAAAATAAAACATTTCGAAAATTTTTGTATACCTTTCATCAGAACGAATTATTCGAGAGTCCGAAAAAAATAGTTCCGGATAATCGAGGTTATTGATATTAAATAGGCTTCGTGCCATTCTTACATACTAAACACATGCAAAGTTTCAACTCCTCTCTATCTCAATTAGTTCGAGAGATAGAGCGGTTACAGACAGACAGATAGACAGACAGACAGACGGACGGACGGCAATTAAAAAAAAATGCTTTTCGGAATCTCCAGTATCTAAAACGTGTAAATCCGTCAAAATTTTTTTCGATTTTAAAAACGATTGCAGTACTTATCCTATACTACGTATGATGGGTAATAAAAGTAAATAACATTGTCACCGTCACTAACAATGAATTTTTTTGTGACCAAGGAAATTTCTTCGTAATATTAAGAAAATTATTTCACACAAAAATATGAAAAATGATAGTATTACAAAGAAATATTTGATAAACACAGTTGTGTAGGCTTTTTTCAAATTCAAAAATTATTTTAAGAAATATTTAATGCTAAATTTGACCAAAATAGCTGCCAGAATAGCAGAAAAAAATCCATAACTTCGCCAATTCTTAAGAAATTAAATCTGATTAAATTTATTACACAAATTTTTGATCGGACCAATTCTTATAGCAAAAATAAATTTCAAAAAAATAGGAGCTGAAGAGAAAAAAAAAATCTTAAATCCAAACTGTTTTTATTCTGACTCATTAACACTTTGCAACAAAGTTAAAAAGTGCTTATGCATTCGGTTTGTGTAAGTTCGGTTTGTGTCGATTTGTCCGTCTGTCCGCGCTCTAACTCTCGTAAATAGACTCGGATTCTCATAAAATTTTTGGACGTTAATGATGTGTACCCGAGAACACACCCTATTAAAATTGAAGATTCTGCCATGATTAGTTTATTTACAGGGGCAGTCAAAATTTTCGAAAAATCGTTTCAAATGAATTTTAAAGATGTTACACCCTGTCAAACATCTTAAAATTTATATGCATCTACAAAGTCCACTAGAATATGCATTTTGTAAAGTATGCAGCGAAAAGAATAATTATTCAGTTACAGGGCCATGCAAAAGAATTCCAATACATAATAATACAGGAGGGAATCGTTTGCGACACATTTCAATTATGAACACGATGTCATATGTAATCAAATTGATATTAGTTGTTGAGAATTAACATGAGTTATTTCATACATAATACTAGTGCATAGAATTTACAGGGACACACAAAAGATTTCAAATAGTACATTCTATCCGATGTCCTGTATATTATGGAAGATGGCTGTTAGATGTTTGGAATGCATTTTTAATTATGATATACGCTTTTAAGTTTCACTAGATGTATGCATATTATATGATTTATTTAAATACTAATTATTACACAATTTAGATATACAGGGTTACATAAAAGATCTCATAAAGGTTACTGAATATCAGCGTAATTTACTTAAAGGTGGTTTTTAAATATGTTATGCCTTTTTACGATGAACTGCGTTTAGTTTACTAAGAAATACTTTTAGAATATAGATAAAATGATATACAGGTTCATGCAAAGAACTGCATACATGATCGTCTTTGGATGATAATTTCTAGAAATTTGATTTCGGTAGTTAAGAGAATTTATTTTTAAACTAAACTTTAGCAAAATACTTTCGTGTATTAAAGGTACTATGCTGTTTACAGGGCTAAACAAAAGTATTCAAGTATGTTCCCATCTATTAGTATAAATTGCTGAAAGGAAAATTTCAACCAGTTAGGCGTTTTCTTGCTAAACTAAGATTTACCATTATATAGTCTCTATATTAACCGACAGATCAAATACAGAGCTTTTCAAAAATATTGAAATACCTATTTGGATATGGACAATAATACTCTATTTCCCTGGATAACGAACTTTTGTTAAAGATTTCAAGAAGTGTTAGAAAGTGCTTCAAAATCTATGCTTAACGCATGATTTTTCTTACTCTTTTTAAAATTCATTTTGCTCTCAAACACATCCATTAGGCATGTTCTCTTATTTAGGAACTATATAATGTGAGTATTGGCCAGTTTTGTCATTAAAGTAGAATATAATTCAAAAAAATGCTCACAAAGTGAGCATTTTAAACAGAATTTCCCGAAACGATCGTGATTGAAAAATAATGGAAGTATTCAAATAACAATTTGGTTACTTTTTGACTCATTTTTAAATTCATTAAATTTTCTCAAACGCTTTCAATTGACAGGTTCTCTTATTTAGGAAATGTATAATGTATCGTGTTGGTCAGTTATTTCATAAAGGCTAAATTATTTTCAAAAAAATCTGTCAAAGTGGCCATTTCGAATAAAATTTTCCGTAGCGATTGTGATTTAAGAATTGAAGAGTATTCAAATAAAAAAATTGCTTATTTTATAACTCTTTTTTAAGTTAAATTTTTCTCACAAACGCATTCAATTGACAATTTCTCTTATATAGAAACTATATAATGTACAGTATTGGTTGGTTTTTTTCATAAAATCAAAATATATATTTCAAAAAATGCTGTCAAAGTGGGCATTTCAGCCGAATTTTATATAAGATGATTTTGATAAAACCAGCTCTTACAGATAAATTAAATTGAAAATTCTTCGAAAGCGGCTAAATAGTTGTTAAACTGGTTTTATCTCTAATCATATTTTATTTTTTGTTGTTGAAATGAGCACTTAAAATTCTACCTCCGCCTATAGGCCATGCCGATAGGGATTTTTTTTTAACCATTTGGAAAATGGTTTTTTTTCTGTCGGTCGAGAATAAAGATATCTGAAGTATATATGAAATCTTTTGATATCCGAATTTTATTCGTATTGTAATTGGTTTATGTTTAATGTCTGGAAATGGAATACCTCTGTTGCCACAGTGACAGAAAAATGTATTAAAAACTGCAAAAAGTTTAATAACTAAAAAATAAATTGAAATCATCTTTCAAACACATTGCATTGAAAAGTACATTTTTCCTCTATAGAACGGTGTAAAAATCGAAAATATGCGATATTTCGAACGTTAAAAATTCGCAGTAAGAAAAATTGTAAAACTGAAATTGAATTTAAAAATTGTTCATGATTGATCCTTGAATAGTAATGTTTAATCCATAGCGTCCGTAATATATGACTATTATTATATAAGCCACGTTTCGATCATTATAAAAATGATTTTTAATATTATTTTAAATATAGAATGTATATATAAGCCTAAAATTTCAGATATTGAAAATATCATTTTCCAAGTGGTCGTTTTCGTCTGTTAAATTACTTTTTTTAAACTATTTGGAAAATAGTAGTTGTTTTTAGCAGAGAACTGTAAATCTGAAGTATATCTGAATCTTTTTATTGGGTAAATACCGCAATTTATTTTTCGTTCCCTGATTGTTACCACAATGATAAAAAAAAGTAAAAAAAAAAACTTAAATAGAAAATAATAATTTGAAAATAAATTGTGACAAAGATTTCAAACCAATTTCATTTAAAACTGCATTTTTTTTCTCTACGCAACGGTGTAAAAATTTAAAATGTGCAATGTTTAAAAGTTTAAAAATTTGCAGTTCCGAAAATTGTATAACTGAAATATCATTTAAAATTTGTTCATGATGGTCTAGGAATATTAATCTATAATCCAGGAAAATATGAGGCGTTCAGAAGTCAGTATGATTAGACTCCATCCAATAAAAATGCACATTTTAAACGGTCAAAGTTGCATATGTATAAACTACATTTTTTTTATCATTAGTCAAGGAATATTAACGTTTAATGCATGGCGTACGAAATATGGGACTCGTTATGATCATTATAAAATTGATTCTTATTATTATTTTAAATATAGAATTTACTTATAAGTCAAAAATTTTAGCTATTGAAAATATCATTTTCCAAATGAACGTTGTAATTTATTAAATTACATTTTTTTTGTGATTATTTATTAAATTATTTTTCCTAGGACCACATAACGTTGTGCGGGTCAGCAAGAGATTTCATAAGCTCACTTCTCATTTTGTCACAATACAATGGCTGAAAAAGCAACCTGGAAAGAAAATGTCGGCCAAATTTATCATTCTAATGAGGCGGAATGTTTCTGGATATTTCCGATGGAATTTTTCTCCAATAAAAAACTATGCATAACCAGTCCTTGGTTCTCCCACGAAAATGAAACATGGCGTCTCGTAAAAATACCTGGATTTTGTAACGACAATTATGTAAGTTTATATGTATGGAGAAAAGTTTGTCAAAGTCCAACAAATAAAAAATATACTGTTAAAATGAGTTTGAAAACGCTGGATATGTCAACGATCTGTTTTGGCTCTGATAACATAGATTCCGAATTTGGTTGCGAATTTCGAGATTTTTGCAATTTACCAGAACTTAGATATTATACTGTTTCTCGGTGTGGACTCATAAAATTATTCTTCGCAATTGAGAAAAGAGTACCAGTTATAGATTCGCCACCTAGTAAGTATATTTTATTATTTTAACATATTATTTTTAGTAAAGACCTGTATGTTAAAACATGTAAACTTGCTCTGTGGTATACATAAACAAGAATTTTGATATGACTTGTTTTTACTAAACTATCTTATTGAAGATCGTTCCACCAGTGGCCGAGAGGTTTTGCTGTCATTGCTGATAGATGGTAAGCCAAATTTATCTTTCTAATGAGGCAGGATGTTTCTGGATATTTCTGATGGATTTTTTCTCCAATAAAACACTATGCATAACCAGTCCTTGGTTCTCTCACGTAAATGAAATACATTACGTCTCGTAAAGATATCTGAATTGAGCAGCGACAATTATGTAAATTTGTATCTCTAGAGAAAAGTTTGTCGAAGTCCAACAAATAATAAATATACCACCAAAATGAGTTTGAAAACACCGGATAAATCTCCGATCTGTTCTGACTCTGGTAGAATAGATTCCGATTTTGGTGGCGAATTTCGAGATTTTTGCAATTTACCAGATCTCAGGTATTATGTTGTTTCTCGGTGTGGACTCATAAAACTAATCTTCGTAATTGACAAAAATGTACCAGTTGAAGATTCTCCCCCGAGTAAGTATATTTTATTAATTTCAACCCTTTGCGGGGAAAGGCAAATTCATTGCTCAAGTGTTGAAAGTAATGACTGACACCGGAATTTGAAAACAGCTTTATTCGTAAATAAGAAAACACTATATTTCACGCACTCACTAAACCATAATTTTTTTAAAAAAAAATTCCGGTGCCAATGTGGCGTTTGGGAATTAAAATTAAGTGGTATATCTATGAAACCACTGCGCCGCAAAGGGTTAAAACATTATTTAAAAAAAAAGACATATACGTCAAAACATGTAAACTTGCTCAGTGGTACACATAAACAAGAATTTTTATATGAACTTATTTTTGCTGAACTATTTTACTAAAATTTGCCCCACCAGAGACCGAGAGGTTTAGCTGTCATTGCTGGTAGATGGTAGGTGCTGGGTTCGAACTCAATCGCGCCCCTTGGTCGAATCGTTCGGTGTTTTCTGTGATTTTTCTTCGAATCTTAGATTTCCTTGAGTAAATACAAGTTAGGTTCCCTTAGAAAGATACCCCGGACGGCCCATATCTCTAGTGTAGATAAATCGGCGTCATAACAACAATATTTATTGAAATTCGACGATTTTCCTTTATGAAATTTTAACTGTTAATTTTTAACTGTTAAATGTTACCATTTTCATACTAATTTAAAAAAGATGAATGTGAATTATTAAAAGACCACCAATGAGCAAAAACTGGAAATATTCATTTAAAAATAAAGAAACTTAATGATGAAGCGTGATATTGACGTTTCGGATTGCAGTCATCATTATGATAAATAGGATGTTAAAATGTTTAAAAGTCTATAGACGAAAGGATCCAGTCGAAACTTGTCCAATTGTTAATCAAGATTTATTGATCACAATTAATTCACAAGCCTGTTTTTACGTACTTTAGCATATATGTCTTCTGCTGTAAGCCTTGATTTACTGTGAGAGTAGATAAAACAGATTTTATGTACTTTCTTATCTAATATATATTTTTTCAAAATGGGCTTTGTCTATTATGGTTGTTTGCTTCTCATATTCATAGATAACGTACGACGTGATTAGAATATATATCTCATATTCATTCGGACGTATACAACACACAAAAAGTAAAACTGCCATCGTAAATATCTTGGCTAAAAGCCATCAATATGATCAATATTTAATAAAAGTTATTTATAAAGTATTGTTTAGTAATTTTTTAATTCAGTTCTATATTATTTATCATTTTAATGATGTTAGACATTTAATAAATGTATATATTTAAATCCTTATTAAAACGTGGTGATCGTCGCTAATGAAAAAGATGATTGGCAACTAACAACCATTTTTGATTATCTTCTTAGCACGGATAATACGTAAGTACCAAATTGAATGAAGATTCTTTTTGAAATATGATTTAATAAGTATTATTAAATGAGTTATTTCAGTTTGTTTACATTTAACTTATGGCAAGAAAAAATCGCGAAGGAAGTTCTTTTGTATGGCACTTCACCTAGCAAATTTATACTAAACTTTGGTAGGTTTAGAACCTCAAATAATTTTTCTGACACAAAGCAGTGCAGCAAAATTTGCCACGGGAGAATTAACTTGTCTTGCGAATAATGAATTTAATATGATTTAATATTTCTATCGTTCATAAAAGTCCATAAGCCGACCGCACAAAACCCTAAGTCATCGAGCACAAGAAAAAATCCTTTATTTAATGGAAGAGCAGTCAGAGGGAAATCGAATGATCCGTATCTGCCGGAAGCGAAGTAGTGCATACGCCAAAAACGAGTACCAATAATGGCTCATAGTGGCTCTATCATTGTGTTTGCCGTAGAATCAAAAGTATGAAAACACGGAAAATTGGGTGCAGAAAAACATAATGCTAAGTCTGTAGGCAGTGGTGCAGCCAAGGGGGTGGTTTTGAGGTTAAAACCCCACCTAGAGCTAAGAAAGATTGCTATAATTGCCGTTTAAATTAATAAAAAAACAAATTTAATATTGAAATTTTTTGGCGCACTTCAGAAACCGCCGCTTTTTTTAAACAGATTTCATTTAATAAAGTAATTAAATTAAATGGCGAAAATTCTACTTAAAACTGTGAAAGTGCCTATTACATATAGATTAGTTAAGTAAAAATTGGTTATTTGAACTAAATCGCTTTTCTGAGACACATTATGCTAAAAAATATATAATTTCCTGTCACGCAGATGCTCTTTGAGTTTAAGTATTATAGAGTGGATATTCTAATAAGTACTGATCCTATTAACCGGCGATTCAAGTAACCGGCAATCACCTTTATCAGAAACTCAACCCCCCCCCCCCCTAGAACCGAATTTTGGCTGCGCCACTGTCTGCAGGTCAACCACTAGTGATATTCATGTTTGGCTTATGCACCACTTCACTTCCGGCAGACAAGGATCATTAGATTTCCCTTATGACTGCTCTTTCATAACATAAAGGATTTTTTCTTGTGCTCGATGATTTGGGGTTTTGTGCACTCGACTCTTTGACTATAACGAATGTCCTCTGTTTACTTTGACGGAATAGGATTGGGCTGTCATTCAATATAAATTATCTCGGAATATATATATATATATACTTGAAAGATAAGGATCTCTTTTAATGGTCTTTCTAAAAATGCAATTTTTATGCATACTTATTTAAAATTATTATTTTCAATAGAACTGGACGCCTGGCATATGACACATGCAGCGGCAATTTTTCTGTCTGTCATATGACTTGCTCTATTACAATAACTTATACATCGAGCTCGGGTTTTCCAGGTTACCGAATAAAGATGAAAAACTTTTTTTTCTTTAAAATTTAAAACTATAATAATTTTTTATGATATAATAGAAATAGTGTTGATCCAAAATTGAAATTTTCTAATTGTTATTCTTCTTTTTAAAGACATTACAACGACTTCTGAGGAAGATTATGAATTACCTGAAGAACATGAGAAAACTGAAGAACCTGAAGTGAAAGGTATGAATTTTGTTTTATTTGTACTTGTTTTCTTTTATATATTGAAGAGCTACGCTCGTCAACACCCCCCCCTCCCCCTTGGGATACCACACACTTTCAAAACACTCTAACTTGATCTGCTTTTAAAGACTTTCTATGCAAACGGGATTCCATTCACTTGAATGAGCTCTAGCGACCCAAAACCTTTAGTGAAAATTCTAATATAATCGTATAGACATACGCATATGTATGAAATAAATTTAAAAATAGCGAAAACAAATTCGGAGAACCACAAAATGTTAAAATATGCCAATATTTTTAACTCGGATTTTTATCATGTTTCAATACGTTTTTACAAACTCACATTACTTTATTTATTCACCTGCTTTTTGTACATTATATTTCCAATATGACATAGTATTTGCTTTAAAAAAAAGAAAAGAAAAGAAAAAAAAAGCCAACAAGTTATTTATTTTATTTTCCGTTCTGATATGGAAATCTTGTTAGAAAAAAGTTAAGATGTAATATTCAATTTTTTCTTAAATTCGTCAAATTACTTTTTTTTCAATTTTCACACGCAAATCTTGAAATAGTAAAGTTCTTGTTGCAGTAAGAATTTTATTGTGCCTTTTTTTAATTTTTGGTAATAGCTATAAAGAAAAATGTTTATTTTTCCTGGCAGAGTTTTGTAAGATCTAGTTTTGTCAGAGTTATGTTAAGGCGATATTCAGATTTTTGAACCCTCTCCATTTTCACCCCTTACGTCGATTTTACCCATTTTCCATTCCCGCCGAGATATTAACTATCTCAAAATATTTGGCAAGTTTGAAGGCGGCTCGTGCATAATTGCGACTTTAATCGTGCGGACAAAATTTAGTACATACATACATGTATACAGGGTGTTTCTAAAGTCATGGTACAAACTTTAAGGGGTGATAGTACACATCAAGACAAAGAATATTAAATAGGAAAATAAGGGTCCCAAACGTCTTCCGAAGGCGATAGGCGCCATTAAAGTTTAGGGTCCAAAAATTCAAATGATTGTAAAAAACAGAAAAATTGGTCTATTCGTTTGCGGTTTTCAGTAAAACTATTCTTTATGTCAGTATTGTCTTGAAAATAAATTATAAAAGTAAATTTCAAAAAATGCTGATAGAGGGCGCTATAGACTTTGGAGTAACGAACAACTATTTTTTACCTTTATTTTTTGCATCTCATTAATTTTTTTTAGAAGCTTAGACATAAACTTAAATTTTGAGCTCAAAATCTAAGTCGTTGGGAGTGGTTAAGCAGCCCTAACTGAATTGTGGGGGAAGGTTCAAATTCCAAATGATTATAAAAGACAGAAAAATTGGTCAATTTATTTGCGGTTTTCACTAAAATTATTCTTTATGTCAGTATTATCTTGAAAATAAATTATAAAGATAAAATTCAAAAAATGCCGATAGAGGGCGCTTTAGACTTTGGAGTAACGTACAACTCTTTTTTACCGTTATTTTTTACATCTCATAAAATTTTTTTAGAAGCTTAGACATAAACATAAATTTTGAGATGCAAATCTGAATCGGTGGAAGTGGTTAAGTAGCGCAAACTGAACTGTGTTCAATGGGGGTGGGGAGGCTCAAATTTCAAATGATTATAAAAAACGAAAAAATTGGTCGATTCGTTTGCCGTTTTCGCTAAAACTATTCTTTATGTCAATATTTACTTGAAAATAAATTTCAAAGATTAATTTCAAAAAATACCGTTAGAGGGCGCCTTAAACTTTAGAGTAACCAACAACTATTTTTAACAGTTATTTTTTGTAATTAAATGCTTGTAAAAGTTCAAACTTACATTTTGAGCTCAAAATCTGCATCGTTGTGAGTAATTAAGTAGCGGAAAATTGAAATGTGTTCAAGGGATGGGGAGGGTAACATTTTAACTCCTGAACACAGTTCAGTTTGCGCTTCTTAACACCTCCCATCGATTTAGAATTTGAGCTCCAAATTTAAATCTAAGGATTTGCAAGCATTTAATTAGATACAATTAGATAGAAGATTTAATTAGATAGTTGCGGTTGCGGTGAAAGATATGTTTTTTACTGGCCAAACCCGTTTTCGAGCTAAATATGATTAGCCTCGTTTTATCCTTACGCCAATTGGATAAACTAGTTTTTTCTACACCAAACTTGTTTATCTAAATGCCCATAGGATAAACTAGTTTTTTCTATGTAAGAGGGTAATCGTTCATTTTTCCCTTCATACTTAACCATTAAACCCCCAAACTATTGAGGGAATCGCCTTATCAGAAAGAACCTATATACAAATGTGAAGCATATCCATAAATTCTGCGTCAAAAACCATTTATCTAAATTATGGGGGGGTAACATACATTGCCCTTTTTTACACTTAAACAATAAATATCTACAATTAATCATGGAGGTGCCTTGTATGTTTGATCCTATATCTAAAATTTTAAATGAAAACTGATAATTCTGTATGAAAAATCCATTTCTCTAATTTAACGGTGGAAGATTAGCCTTCCGTTCGCTTCCCTTTATTCTTATCCAATAAATTCCCAAAATTAATCAGAAAAGTACCTTATATCAATGAACGTACATCCAAAATTTGAAGCAAATCGGATATTTCTATCACGAGTTATCGCGTTACGTACATATGCACTTACATACGTACGTACATTCGTACATACATACGTACATTCATACATATAGAACCTGCGAGCCCTTTATTTCTCAGGCTTTGACGCCTGCAAGCTAAAAACACGTAAAATTAAATTGGCCTAGGATAAACTGGATCAGCCTAGGACAAACTAGAATGTTGGCGCTGTGGCGGTCATTGAATTCAATAAAATCACGCCAAATTGAATTGGCCTAGGATGAACTAGATCGGCCTAGGAGAAACTAGTTCAGACCAATAAACAGCAGGCTGAACTAGTTTATCCTATAAGAGTTAGGCCAAACTAGTTTGGCCTAGGAAAACCTAGTTTGTCCGATGGGCGTTAGGATAAACCGGTTTGGCCTAGGACAAACTAGTTCATCCGATGGGCGTTAGGATAGACCGGTTTGGCCTAGGAAAAACTAGTTTATCCGATGGGCGTTAGGATAGACCGGTTTGGCCTAGGAAAAACTAATCTATCCGATGGACGTTAGGATAGACTAGTTTGGCCTAGGCCAATCTAGTTTGGCCTAAAATCGGGTTTGGCCTGTAACATATATATATAATTTAACAAATTACAACGACCATTTGGAAAAAAATATTTTCGAAGATTATATTTTAGACTTATAAAGAATTTCTATATTCAAAAACACAATAACACAATCATTTTTATGATGATCACAACCAAGCTTGAGTAATAACAGTACTATTAAAATGCCTGGACATTTAGAGTCACGTTAATATTTCTGGGCCAGTTATAAACAAGTATTAAATGAAATTTCATTTTAATAATTTTCGGCAATGTAAATTTTTAAATTTCTAAATATTGCACATTTTTTATTTTTGCTCCGTCACCTGCAGAAAAAAAAATTACTTTTAAATGCAGCTTGCTTGAAACTTGTATCTAAATTTGTCATTGAGTTTTTAATTATTTTATTTATTTATTTATTTATTTATTCATTCATTTATTTAATTTTTTTTTTTTTTGTAGTTTTTAATATTTTTTTGTCATTGTGGAACAGAGGTATTTCATTTCTATATATTAAGCATGGACCAATCAGAAAACAAATAAAATAAAAAACAGAAATATTCTAATGTGGACATTAAAAATAGACCAATCAGAAAATGAATAAAATAAAATAAAATGAAATAAGTTGCGGAATTAACCAATGAAAACATTCAGATATACTTCAGATTTCCCAATTCTATACCCAGGACAAAACTATTTTCCAAATAGTAATAAAAAAAAAAATTAACTGATGTCAAAGATTTAACATTACTGCCAAGTTTTTTTACAATTTCATTAAATATATTTTTTTAACTGTTCAAATATTTATTTTTTATACATTGCTGTTTTCTGTTTATTTACAGGAATTGAAAGACTTGTGAAAAATCTTAAAGAATTATTTCTCAATAAAGAAAACAGCGATTTCGTTTTGAAAGCCGAAGATAAGGAATTCCGAGTACACAAGGCGATACTGGCAGCCCGCTCTCCTGTGTTCGCATCCATGTTTCAACATGACATGATCGAGAAGAACAGTGGTGCAGTTGACATTCCCGACTGTACTGCTGAATCTTTCGAAGCCTTCCTTCTGTACCTGTACACTGGATGTGCTGAGACTATGTCGCGGAATAATGTGTTTCATTTGTATTATGCAGCTGACAAATACCGCGTCGACGATCTCAAAGAGGAATGCGTCGAGTTCATGATGACTATTCTGTCAATAGAAACATTTTGCGACGTTATTGCGTTATCTTTACGTCACGGTGAGCCTGCACTGCAGAAAGAAGCGACGCGTTTCTTCCGTCAAAACATAAAGGAAATTATCAAGACCGTACAGTGGCAAAATTACATGAGTGAGAATCCGACTCACGCTAATGAACTCTTAATAAAAGCACTTAATGCTTAGAATAAACAGCGTTCAAAATCTTATACAAAAAATTGTTTTGCGCCATCTTGTTTTTGTAAAAAAATAAAATTAAAAACCTATTTTGCGACATTATTGCGTTATCTTTACGTCACGGTGAGCCTGCACTGCAGAAAGAAGCGACGCATTTCTTCCGTCAAAACATAAAGGAAATTATCAAGACCGTCCAATGGCAAAATTACATGAGTGAGAATCCGACTCACGCTAATGAACTCTTAATAAAAGCATTTAATGCTTAGAATAAACAGCGTTCAAAATCTTATGCAAAAACTTGTTTTGCACCATCTTGTTTTTGTAAAAAAATAAAATTAAAAAACTATTACTATTTCTTTTTTATTATTTTCTTTTGTAATTGAAAGCTGTAAAATTCATTTATGCTGTCAGAAATGCTGTCAAAAAACCTATATTTCTAATGTATATTAATGTTTTAAAACTGGCGTCAATTCAAACATCTGCCGCACCCTGTATATGTGCAATGTAAAAAATTTGGAAAAACAAAGTGGAATCAGAAGCAATTTTATTGAAATAAAATACAAAGTGTCATTCTATCTGTTCCGCTTCTGTATTGTGTTCTTGTAACATCGCCTTGGCGACAAACACAGCCCACGCCAATTATACGCCAATCGGCAATTTACTGTAACCCTGCTCACGTGTTGTGTGACGCAGTGGATTGAGAGAAACAGTCTCTTAGCAACAAGCTCTAATGCTGCATCAAGCAGCGACTCTTAAAAAAATAAACATTCCATTAAATTTACAGTCTACTTGCTTTTTCCTTTTAATTTAGTACACCTCCGTAACATTTGGTCCTAGCGACCCGGAGGTATGAACGAATCAGTGTCTTTTCTATTGAATTAAATATTGAATTTATCGAATTTCGTGAACAAGATGAATAATGTCGGAAACTGAGATAAAAGCATTGAACAGAAGGCGAGGGAATATCAAGGCCCAAGTCACCAGGATATTTAACGCAACGGATGGAAAAACATTTAATTTATCCGAATGGAAAGCCCACCTGGATTTACTGTCGAAAACTGAAGAAAAGTTTGAAGCTCTTAAACTGGAATATTATAGAATAATAGAGGAAGAAAAGTTGGAAGAAACTGAAAAAATACTGAGTCAACTGGACGAGGATATTCTAAAACTAGAGGTAAGCTTAAAATCCTCTATTAATGCTTATTATGAAAATACTGATTCTAATAAAAAATCTATTGAACAGGACCAAGCTAAAACGTCTAGCATTAAGCTACCTAGGGTCATATTGCCGGTTTTTAGTGGCAGAATTGAAGAATGGTCCGTATTTAAAAGTACATTTAACGAGCTTATTAATGATAATTCAAATTTAAAAGATAATGAAAAATTATTTTATTTGCGTTCTGCTTTGACTGGTGAAGCGAGGAGTTTGCTTACACCAGATGAAAATTATGTTTCACTTTTCAATGCGTTAGAACAAAGATACGAGAATAAAAGAGTTATGGTAGATTGTCATATAAAGAATATTTTAAATCTTTGTGTAATTAAACAGGAGTCCGCTAAGGATCTCCGCATTTTATTGGATAACGTGAAGAAAAATTTAAGGGCTTTAAAGATCTTAAAGTATGATAGAGATAATTTCTCGAACGCAATTTTGCTGAATATTATTCTAAATAAACTAGATAACGAAACTCGTAAACAATATGAACTAACATTAAAGGATAATGAAGTGCCTAATTTTGATGAATTTTTAGAATTTCTTGAGCGAAGATGTCAAATCTTAAATAGTATAAGTTCTAACGTATCCTCTAAATATACTGCAAAATCCTTATTCATAAAAACAAACAAACCTCAAAGTAAATGTTGCGTAATTTGTAAAACCGAAAACCACCCCTTATATCATTGTGTTAAATATAAAAATATGAAGTTAAGTGAGCGAATTAACCTTGTTAAGAAAAATAAACTTTGCTTCAATTGTTTAAGTTCAGCCCACCTCATTAATTATTGTAATTCAAAAAGCACTTGTCATGTTTGCAAGAGCGCAAGCCATCATTCATCATTACATAATTATACAACACCAGTAAACAATCCTATAAACAATCTCCCAATACATGAAACAATAAATAGCAATTTTGTTTCGGAAGATTTATCACAAAACGAAACTACTGCTCATTCATTTTTTTCATATGAAAATGATAATAATAAATCTGTTTTAATTAGCACTGCAATAATTTATTTGACAGATGTAAATGGCATCAAAATTCCTTTCAGGGCAATATTAGATTCCGCATCTCAGAATTGTTTTTGTACATTTAAAGCAGCACAAATATTAGGCTTGAAAAAGGAGAAAATAAATATTCCTGTAAGTGGAATAAATAAATTGCCTATTTACATTAAATCTAGAATCAAATCAAAGTTGTCAAATAAAATGAATAGTGCCAGTTATGATATTGAGTTATTAATCGTTCCAAACATTTGTGACTTCACGCCCTCGAAAAAGATAAACATATCAGATTTAAAAATTCCAGCAAATATTTGTTTAGCGGATAAAAAATTTAACATTCCAAGCAGTGTGGAGATAATTATCGGTGCTGAACTGTATTTTTCTCTTTTAAATGAAGAAAAAATAAAGTTAGGCAATAATTTATATTTGCAATCAAGTATTTTCGGTTACATTGTATCTGGTTGTATTTATGACAAAACAGTAAATAATAATAATACTAATTATTGTTTCTTAACAAAAAATCTTGAATTACTTAATGACACTTTGAAGTCTTTTTGGGAAATTGAAGAAGTGCAAAATTTAAAACCCTGTAACAGTGAGGAATTAGAATATTGTAATGATCACTTCGATAAAACGCACTTCAGAAAACCGGATGGTAGGTTTGTGGTCACGATGCCGTTTAAACCACAGGTTTTAGAACCCGATTTGGGAAATTCCAAAAATCTTGCTTTGAAAAGATTAAACTCTCTGTGGCAACGTTTAGATCGAGATCCTGTTATGAAAAATTTATACACAGAATTTATTAAAGAATATAGAGATTTAAATCACATGCATGAAATAAAAGAAAACACGAACTTTAATGATGGCTATTACTTACCACATCACGGCGTTTTACGACCCTCTAGTAAAACCACAAAACTACGCGTCGTTTTTGACGCTAGTGCCAAGTCAACCAACGGAAAATCTTTGAACGATTTATTATGTAAGGGTGGAGTTCTGCAAGATGATCTTTTTTCGATATTAATTGGATTTAGAAAGCATATTTATGCTTTTACTGCGGATATTAAACAAATGTTTAGGATGATAGAAATAAATCCATCCCAGTACAAATATTTAAAAATTTTGTGGAAAGACAGTATGTCATCCCTGGTTAAGGTATTTCAGCTAACAACAGTTTCGTATGGAACATCTTGTGCTCCCTACTTAGCCACCAAGGTATTACAACAATTAGCTCTAGATGAGAAAAAGGAATTCCCGTTAGCATCGAAAATTGTTTTGAAGGACTTTTATATGGATGATTGCCTATCGGGCTCATCCAATTTAGAAGAATTCAGATTAATGAAATCGCAATTAACTGAACTCCTCCTAAAGGGAGGGATGGTTTTACACAAATGGTGTACCAATGAGATCCAATCTACTGATAATCACATGTTTCCCCTGGACAGAAAATCTGAAGAAATAACTGTTAAAACATTAGGGATGTTGTGGAACAGTTTCAATGATACGTTTAGGTATAAAGTTAATATCAACACAAAGAGTGATTTCACAAAAAGAGATGTACTTTCGCAAATTGCGCGCATTTATGATCCTCTCGGTCTCTTAGGGCCAGTGATTGCTAAAGCAAAAATATTCATGCAGGAGCTATGGCTTCTTAAAATAGAGTGGAATGAGAAGCTGCCCTCTCATGTCGCCAAACTATGGGAAACCTTCCTCGAAAGTCTTAAAGAACTGGAATCCATTGAAGTACCAAGATGCTTCCTAGCTGTGAACCAATCAGTGGTGCTAAATGGTTTCGCAGATGCGTCTTCCAAGGCTTATGGCGCAGTGATATACATGCAAACATCTAATTCTGGTGAAACCATCAGTTACTTATTATGTAGTAAATCCCGCGTGTGTCCAACCAAAGTAATAACAGTGCCACGTCTCGAACTGTCAGCATGTCTTCTTCTGGCTAAACTCACTAACAAGGTCTTAAATTCATTAGACAAACAAGTAGCTTCAGTCAATTTGTTTTCTGATTCAACTATTGCTTTAGCTTGGATAGACACTGCTCCTCATCTCCTGAAAACATTTGTGGGAAACCGCGTTGTGCAAATTAAGGAACAAACTAAGAACTTTCCATGGTTTCATATTCCGTCAGAACACAATCCAGCTGACTTGATATCAAGAGGTGCAAGTGTGGAAAACCTGTCTTCTAACCAGTTGTGGTGGCATGGCCCGCCTCTTTCAATTCTTGAAGAAACAATAGCAAAAACTGACTCTAATATAAGTGATATTAAAGATGAACATTATTCTAGTGAGCTTAAAGCTCCCAGCAACTTGACATTCGCTATTCATAATGACTCTAATTTCTGTGATAATTTAATTAATCTTAGCAATAATTTCCAAAAATTAATTAGAATTTTAGCTTATATTTTCAGATTCATACATAAATGTAAAAAAGCAACATCTGCAACCGGCCCTCTGTTGCTGGAGGAATTAAGAAAGGCAGAGGTTTATTTAATAAAAAATGAACAGGTAAAGTATTTCAAACATGAAATTTCGGCCCTCCAAGCGGGATCTTCGGTTCATCGCGCAAGTAAGTTAAAATTCTTAAATCCTTTTTTAGATGGAGATAGCTTATTGAGGGTGGGAGGAAGACTAGCAAAATCAAATTTGAATTTTGACCATAAACACCCCATTATACTTCCGGCGAGCTGTCGCTTGACGAAAATAATTTTTCAATATTATCATAAACGAGATTTTCATGTAGGACCCCAATCTCTTTTGAACACAGTGCGTCAAAAATATTGGCCTCTCGGTGGCAGAAATATTGCGCGTAAAATTGTACATGAGTGTTTACAATGCTTTAAAATTAAACCTATAACGGCTAGTCAAATGATGGGGGATCTCCCTCCTGAAAGAATAGTGCCCAGTTCCCCATTTTCAAATGTGGGATTAGATTTAAGTGGGCCTTTTGAAATAAAATATAAAGGTCAAAGAAAGGGTACTTTTCAGAAAATCTATGTTGCCATATTTGTATGTATGGTCACTAAAGCTGTGCACTTGGATTTTGTCTCAGATTTGACATCCGAGGCTATAATAGCGACTCTAAAAAGATTCTTCGCTCGTCGTGGGAAAAGCTCTGTAATCTTTAGCGACAATGCTACAAATTTCGTTGGGGCTTTAGCAGAACTAAAACATTTACGTAGACTTGTTACGAGTGATGAAGTTTCGAACTTTTTAGCTTCTGAAGGTATTAACTGGAAGTTCTCCCCTCCTAGGGCGCCAAATTTTGGTGGCCTTTGGGAGGCAGGAGTCAAATCTTTCAAATACCACTTAAAAAGAGCTGTGGGTTCAGCTCATCTCACGATCGAGGAATTCCTGACAGTTATCACACAGATAGAGGCTATTTTTAAATTCGCGACCGCTTTGTCCTTTGTCAACAGATCCTGACGATCTTCAGGTGTTGACTCCTGGTCACTTTCTCATAGGAAAGCCTCTTAATTTAATTCCCGAACCCAATTTAAGTGAGGTCAAAGATAATTTGCTAAATAAATGGCAAAGGACTCAAAAATTAACGCAGTTAATATGGAAACGTTGGCAGAATAATTATCTGAGCCAGTTACAAGAAAGAAACAAGTGGCTATGTAAAAAGCCTAATATTCTGCCAGGAATGCTAGTTTTGCTTAAGGACTCACAATTACCCATTTGCACTTGGTCACTAGGCCGCATTAATAAGGTTTTCCCAGGCGCGGACGGGATAGTCAGGGTAGTTGAAGTTCGTACCGCTAAGGGTAATTTTAAACGACCTATTTCAAAAATAAGTATATTACCCATTGAGGACAACATCATAGATCCTAAACTTTAAATGTGCTTTATTATGTATTAATTTTTTATGTATTATTTGTGTTTATTTATTTTATTTATTTATTTTTGCTTACAATCTGTATCATATTGTATTATTACTTGTATTGCATATGTATCTTGAAATATAAAAATATTTCAACGCCGGGCGGGATGTTCCGCTTCTGTATTGTGTTCTTGTAACATCGCCTTGGCGACAAACACAGCCCACGCCAATTATACGCCAATCGGCAATTTACTGTAACCCTGCTCACGTGTTGTGTGACGCAGTGGATTGAGAGAAACAGTCTCTTAGCAACAAGCTCTAATGCTGCATCAAGCAGCGACTCTTAAAAAAATAAACATTCCATTAAATTTACAGTCTACTTGCTTTTTCCTTTTAATTTAGTACACCTCCGTACACTATCTATTAATTTTTACGCAGACAGCCTTTCCGCTAATGAAAAATGACATTTATTTTTTGTATACGTGCTGTTTAAGATGAACGAAATCCTTGAAAAATCAAACACTAGTAAATTTCAAAAGAAATTATTTTGCCTGATCCAATCGCAAATTTTCAAATATTTAATAAGGCAGAAAATTCTAGACAGAAAAATTGGTTTGTAAAAAAAATAAAGGAAATGCAAAGTACGCCCATCACGAATGGTTCGATGAAAAGCTTATTTATTTGTATTGGATGTTTCAACACAAACGTTTGATACTAAATAACCTTAATAATTATTTTGTAAATTTTGCGGACAGTTAAAAAAAGACTTTGAAAAAAGCATGATCTCACAGAAAATATGCATAGATATTGGCATAATGTACAACTTTAACACTTTGAGTGCCACGTTAGTCACTGGATCTGACATTGAACTTTTTGCTTGGGTCGCGTGACTGACGCGACCTAAACCAAAAATTCAGTGTCAATCATCAAGGCACTCAATGTGTTAGAACATCCAGTAAAATCGGAGTCGAAAATAGTTTTAAACTCTTAAAAGGAAATACAGACGTGGCATTTTATTTTTGTTTTCTTAATTTTTATATAGTAATAGCTTTTATCAAAAGTTTCCCAGATTGTATTATTGTAACACGCGCATTCCAAAGGAGAAAAAATAGTCTCACGCATCACGTGACCTGAGTTTTTCTAAAAAAAATGTAGTTGAATATTTTTAGTAAAAAAAAATCTGGCAACACTACTTCTATTAAAAAAATGTTCTGTAAGAAGTCGTCTTACAAATGTACACGAGAAGAAAGAAAGAGCATAACTTAACTTAGATATCTCGGGGGCTGCAGGCTTCTTTAAATACTTTTTATTACTTGAAAAGACGTCACTTACATATAGAACACTAACGCACACACATTATATACAAATAAAGCTTTTACATAATTCTGGCGCACGCCACCATCACAAGACATGAACCACAGTTCACAACCAACATTCGAACATCACTAAGAAAAAGAATATTTTTTCTAATAGAACTAGTGTTGCCAGTTTTTTTTAAACGAAAAATATTACAACTACATTTTTTTTTATTTAGCAAAACTCAGGTCACGTGACGCGTGACAATCTATTTTTTTGCTTTCTTTTTTCCTTTGGAATGCGCATGTTACATCCTCCCCCTCTGTTTCCGATCTACGTCTCGGAGAGGAAACAGGATGCTTTTTGGGTCTTCCTCTTTTTCTCAAGGGTGCAACTGGAATAATTTCAGATTCTTGGAAAGGCAACAAGGCAGAAACGTGGTAAGATCCAATTCGTTCAGTAGGATTTTCTAGACTAGCAATGTCATATGTCACTAATGACTTTTGAGTCAAAATTATGTATGGGCCATCTCTCCTAGGCATTAACTTTGATGTTTTATTTCTACCTGCATTGCTAACTGGGTGTAGGTTATTCCATACTTTTTCACTAGGCTTGAAATATAATCGTCTATGATTTTTATTGTAATATCTCTTCCGCTGGCCTTGTTTCATTTCAACAGGCTCTTTCACACTTTTTGAAATATCTACAAAACGTTTAAGACTTGGGGTTGTATCTCCCCCTGGTCGAAAACACTTTTGAAACCTTTTTGGAATATCTTTAAGTTTTTTCCTGTCATCGGAATTTAACTTTTTGCCTTCATCTTTACGTAAGGCATACGAACACACTTTGACCGCATCAGTACACCTATTATTTTGTACTTCATGTTCTTCTACAAAATAAAACTTTTTATGAGGTTTGTCACTAAAATGCCATGTTTTACTTGCAGCGTCTAACACTATGTTAGCTTTGTGCAGGAAATCCATTCCTAAAAGAGTTCTATTACCTTTGGCATTTGGTAATGCAATAAACTCTGTTTTGAAAACTCGGCCTTCAATTTCTACGGGCACAGTGGCAGACAAAGTTTCTCTAGCCATCGTAATTCCGTCAGCCAGGGTTACATCATGAGTATGGGGTTTCAATGCAACACCAGTTTTCAAAAATAAGTTATACATTCGTTCTCCTGCAATAGAACGATTGGCTCCTGTATCTGCATAGACTAACACCTTCTTATTGCAGATCGTAATAGGCACATTTGGAGCTGAAACTGCTGATGTATTTAAACTATATAGCTGAAGACGATGAGCTTGCATGTTTGTTTTTTAACCATAGGGGAACAATTTGGGCATTTCTTCTTTATAAATCCCACTTTGCCACAACCATAGCAAAATATATCGGATTCTAAACGTTTATTAGCAAACTTAGGAGAAGATCTGTCTTCTTTTGGAGGCTTACTCTGCTTCCACGTATTTTCTCGGCGAAAATACTCTTTTTTCTCCTGGGGTACAACCGAATCTTTTTTGAAAACGTAGACCTGATAGTATAATACGCGTCTAATTTTCCGGCAAGATCGACTGGTGAATTGAAATGTTCCCAATCATATAACATATGTTGTTTGCATTCGACAGCCACGCGCCTTTTCATCTGATCCGCTATGATCAGATCCTGAAGAGCTTGAAAAGACGTTACATTTAACTCTTTAAGCCAGTTTTCAAAGTAAGCACGTAACTCGAAGTAATAATCTCTCCAAGTAATTTCTTTATCTTTGCAATGCGTGAAAAACAGCTGCCTAAACCTTTCAGCGCTAATTTTAAACCTTTTTAGAAGTAGACCTTTAACATGTGAAAAATCTGAAGCGTTTTCTTCTTTTTCACGAGCAATAAGCTTAGATATAGAAGAGGGTACAACACTTAGTAAATAAGAAACCCAGAGGTGTTCTGGTACCTTCGAAAGCTTTAACTGTCGTTCCAGGAGCACCAAAAACAATGTTACATCATCTGTCTCTGGCTTAAATGTAGGCAACAGCTTCTGGATATCTATTTTACTCTCTGGATGAGACATTATCCCTGCCGCATTACCACCTACCGCTCCACTGGAAACACTTTGGCTCTGAGCCTGTAACTTAAGCTTCTCAAGCTCAAAATTCATCTCAAACTTTTTTAATTCCAGTTCTTCCGAACGACGCTTCTCTTCTAATTTACGCTGTTCTAACTCAGCTGCTTTTTGTTTTTCCTCTAAGTCTCGTCTACGCCGTTCTAACTCAGCTGCTTTTTGCTTTTCCTCTAAGTCTCGTCTATGCTGTTCTTCCTCGCGAGTCGCAATTTGGTTTCTGACTAACGAATTCACGAAATCAACTTCGTACGAGGGAGAGGATTTAATCTTATCACGCAATGTGACAATGGTCATAGAGGGTTGTACATCTAAATTCATTTCTACAGCGACCTGAAACAGGTCTTCTTTTCGTGCTTTATTGAGTTCGGACATTTGTAATTTTAGCAAACAACAAGATATATACCCACAAATGCTAAAAATTCATTTAAATAAATTGTTCCCCAGACGTGAGTTTTGCTTTACAACTCATGTAAATCAGACATTAATACAACAGAACAGTTAGCTTTAACTTCAGCAAAATATACTTTTAAAATAATTAAACTTCTTTAAACTTCATAAAACTTCATTAAAGCATTTTCAAAATTTAAACCTTTTTTTTTTTTTTTTTTTTTTTTTTTTGAAAGAAAATATACTTTAAATTATTGCTGATATAAATAAACTAGTTTGTCATTACGTGTCATTTAATCAAAACATTATTTTAACTGATATAGAACTAGTACTGATTTGTTGGCAACATTCATAAACAATGTTCTAAATAAGTCAAAACATATCTGAATAATTAAAATGTCAATCAATATTATTATCATATATCATCAAGACAAGACTACGTAATTGTCTGAGCGTAGCGAAGTCTTATACTCAGAGTACGTAACGATATTAAAAGTCAAAAAAATTCTTTCGACAAGCAAATGTCAAAAAGTACTTGTCGGATTTCGATTCTGTTTGTACCAGAAGGTACCTGTGAAGGTAACCTCGTGAATGCACCTACTTTCAAAAATTAGTTACAAATAGTTTAAAAATTATGTTTAAAAAACTGATTAAAAAAAGCATAATTTATTTGCTTACGTCACAGGAATTTGGTGTGCGTCACTTTTCACTGGCTGGATGTTTTCGTTAAACTCCCAAATTTAAGCACATGGAGCAAAAAAAATACGCAAACAATTTTTAAGTACAATAAATTATACTTAAATTTAAGAAACAAACTGGAAAATAATTTTGTTGTTGTTGTTACTTCTAAAGAAAAAAGCCTTAATTCTTAGTAACTTAGTACTTGAGAATTAATGATATTCTCTATAATAGCATTTTATAACCGCCATTAGCATCTTTTATGTTTCGCACATGCGAATTGGAAACAATTCTGCCGTGTTTAAATAAAATGCGTGTTTAAATAAAATATTGGTACTATTTGGTTGGCTTGGTACTATTAGTACTATTTGGCTCGTTGATCAATTTCGCCAAATTATACATATTGACATATTTTTTATTCTAAGAAACGAAAGAAGAAATAAATTAGTGAAATACATGTATCGTATTGAATGCGATTGAATGCGACATTCACGTTCATAAACACATGTATCGTATTTAATGCGACTGAATGCGACATTCACGATCATTCATTATTGGCATTTTATCTTATTGTTTGGCGATACTTTTTCGGTCGACAGAATAATCAAGTAATATAAAAAAGGTACTACTCTGTTATCCCGTCGACCAAAATACTATCGCCAAATTATAAGATTAAATGCCAATAATGGATGATCGTGAACGTCATTTCAATGACATTAAATACGATACACGTGTTGAAAACGTCATTAAGTGATTTTTATTTCGACTTTTTATTTGTATTTTTATTAATATTCTACTAATTATTTGGGTTTTTTTTATTTAAAATAAAAATTATGTCAATATGTATAATTTGGCTATTAGTTTGATGATTTGTTTAATTTGGCGAAATCGGTCGACGGGATAACAGAGTAGTACCATAAAAAATAAATAAATAAATAAAAGAAAAAAGAGAGGAAAAAGAAACAATAGTTGAATCGATGAATAAACAGTTATAAATAATAAACATAATGATAAATATAATAAAAATATAAATATCATAATAAATCGTAAATCGTAAAATACTTATCGCAATATTCAAAAACAACATTACTCGTCAATTTGGCGGAGAAAAAATCGCGTTAACGTGATCTTATATTTTTACACATAAATATGACATCTGGGCCATTGTTATGAGTAAAAAAAAAACATAAACGATCATCAGGTTTGAAATCTCAATTTCTGAAGCCCAAGCTGGACCATGATTTATAAAAACGCCAAGGTGAAGTTATTGGAAAAGTACCATGAAATTAGGGCAGAGATATCATATACGCATCGGATTTGGCGCTAATTTGGCGCAAATTATTTTTAAATTAATTTCTATTATTTTAAAAAGAAAGTAACAATTAAAAAACACGATTAAATCTGGATTAAATTAATATAGAAAAAATAAATAAACAATTTTTTAATACAAAAAACAAAAGCCGGGTTACCATGCAATGTAAATAACGATATTTTGGCGCCAATTATATAAAAAAAGTGTACCATATCCTGTTCAAAATTTTTTGGCTAGCTTCTTTTTCTTTTTGGCATTAAATGAATTGATGTGGTTGCAAGGTAAACCATATTTAAGGTCCCTTAGGCATGTTTGGTACTGTAGATGAAGTATGTGGGATTAATAGTTTATCTACTGGGACACCCAAAAGAATTTCATTAAATTATAGTCTATTGGGAAAATCCTTTGAAGAGTATTTTAATGAAATTACGCTATTGCAAATGTGTGAAACTTGTATAAATCTCTGAATTTCATTACGATTACGTTTTAACAGGGTATTCATAGCATTTTTAATCCAATTACAGAGAAACACAAAAGAAATCGGTTACAATACTGTCTTTGAGCAATAATTTCTGGAAATGCGTTTTCAATTTCTGCATGCGCTTTTAAATCTAACTATTTTTTTAGGTGTTCTAATTAATATAAATATTTAGTTCCTATAGTCATCGTCTGATCCGTCCGTCTGTCTGTCCGCATATAACAGCACAAAAACTAGCCTACCGAATCGCTTGAAATTTTAAATATCTATTTGTTGCCGAATTTTGTTGAGTCATTGCAAATTTTAATAAAATCGGATAAATATTTCGAATATAGGGACAGTCAAAAGTATTCCGTTACATTGTGGCCGATGGGATGAAAGAGTTCCAATTATTTTTTAATGAAGTTAGAAACATAATGAACCGTAGAAACATAATGAAAATAATGTGCATTTATCAAGAGCACTAGAATATATATTTTGTAGAACATGCCGCGCAAAAAATATTTATTTTCATTTACATGTCACCACAAAAGAATTTCATTACAAATTAGTATGGGGAGGGGTTGATATTCACTTTTCAGATTTACTATTCTAGTCATTTTCTCAATTTCACTACCAGGTCTTTTAAATAATAACTTTTTCGGGTAAAACTGCACAATCGAGTTCACAATGGCGTATTTGAGCCAGCATGTTATACTGAAAAAATATGCTCAGATTTGTAAATCACTTATGATGACACTTGACGGCTCAAAGCTTATGCAGACGAGGTATTCAGACCTCATTAGCACCTTATACTATAGACATTTCCAACTGTGGCATAATCGTAAAAAAAAAAAAAAAAAAAAAAAAAAAAGAATATATGCTCTAATTAGAGAGTATACGCTCAAGTTAAAGAATATACCCAAGAAAGTATACATTGCAGCTTTTTGAGAAAAAGGGCGATTCTTAAAAAATCCAAAAAGTATACGACGTATACCTCCGTAAACTTCCTACCACATTCATGATTGTCAATTCGTTTTATTTTATGCATGCTAAAGCGAAATACAGCTCAATTTCATGAGAATGAGTTTGAAAAGAAAACAAAACAGCGTATGTAGTGACCAGCATGCACGACCCATTTAAACCAGATTGATCATATTTGGAACATTTTCGAGATTTTTATACATAATTTTTTAAAGAGAGAATACCCTAAGTTTTTATCGAAAACTTCATCGCATGCATAGAAAACAGATGTAGACATTATATTATTTTATATATTAACTATTTTGTTCTAATTATTTAAAGGCACCACACACCATATAAAAAATTTCCTCATTCTACTCAACCATCATGATTTGCGCCACTTTTAGGTACTAAAATTGGTGTGTATATTCTTAGCGTCATTTCAAAGAGTTCAAATTCCGATACAAGATATTTTAATGCTTTATTATCTATATTACTTTTAATGTATTGCGTATTTCGAATTTTATACCCATGCATGGCTGTTTTGTATAGTTTGATTTCCCATTTTTTTAACCGCGTATAGGAATTTTTATGTAATATTTTGCAATTGTACCATTCACTTTGCTATTTTTTGTCATTTCGATTTGTGACAGTATATAATCAATTAAAGATAGCATCTTCTTCTTCTTCTTCTTTATTTTTTTTTTTTTTTACTTTTAGCATACTATTATTAAAACTTTCTTTTAAGCAATATCGCTCAGACTAATCCCTCAGAGGGAAGCCCTAGTGTAGATTTTTCAATATAACTTTAAAAGAAAAGAAAGTCTTATTTCATAAAAAAAATAAATAAATAAATGCAAAAACTTACTCAATCTGTTTTGAAAATCATATTCAATGCTATTTCACAATATATCAGGAACTCTAAATTAAATGCTTAAAAATAACTAACAATAGAACACTCAAATAGAATTTCTAATTAAATTCTGTTATCTTGCGAAACCAACAACAAAACAAACAAAAAAATAATTAATAAACACATACCATATGACACTTGAAATAAAGGTAAAAACATTTTAAAATATTTTTTTTTCACTCTCAATTTATTTCCCTGTATGTAAAAAGAAAAGAAAAATAACATCAACGTAAATAAATGCTTATTTTATTATTTATCAACCCTTTTTTTTTAATTGTTTTTCTTTTTTATTCGAAGTAAGAAAAGTTGTTATTTAATCAAGATAAAAATTAAACATGCATGCACAGTAGGGTGGGTCGAAAAAATCGATTTTTTTCATATCCACTATTAATAGTGCGGAAAAGTTGTCTTTTGTAATTAGAAAGATAAGGCAAAAAATTTTTTTGAAATCGGTTAATATCTTTAGGTCGCGCATCGCACTTGAAGTTCGGGAAATTTGACCAAAAATGACATTTTTTTAAATTAATGATGAAAAAAAAAAAAAAATTCGAACCTATTTTTAATAGTGCGTAAAAGTTTCCTTTTATATCTGAAAAGATAACGCAAAACTTTTTTTTGAAATCGGTTAATATCTTCAGGTAGCCCATCTCACTGAAATTTCGAAAAATTTGATCAAAAATGACATTTTTGCGAATTAATGAGGAAAATTAAAAAAAATTCGAACTTGCTTGTAATAAATGTAAGTATGCTAAAGTAACCTTTTACAAATAATTTTTTTAAAAAATCTGTTAATATCTTTAGGTCGCGCATCGTACCTGAAATTTGGAAAATAGGATCAAATTTCACATAGGCTGATTACAAAAACAACTGATGAACCGATCTTTTTCTATTCCTCTTGCTCAGCACGCAGATGAGTTGTCAACGCAGGTGGTTTTCAGGCTTATATAAGATCAAAAAGGGAGGGACACATTTCTTTAATTCAGGAGCCAACTTGAAAATTGGTCATGTAACGCTTAAGAATGGAACCGGAAAAAAATATTTGTGAAAGTATCGTTCTGTATCTGTCTCAGAAGAATATCTCCTAAGATGAAATCCTTATAGTTGTATATGACGCCATCTCTATCAAAACGGGATTGAAAAAAGGGATTATTCAAACCTTGGAAATGAAGATAGGCAGGCCTTTGCAGTGGTGCATTTTCCTTTTGCATTTCATCAAATCGCCTTTTACGCACTTGTTTCAATATATTGATGATAAAAGCCAAATGTTAGCATTATTTTCTTGCCCTATAGGAAAGCAACTACCTGCTTGCGAAAGATTACCTGTCATCAAGTTTGAAACAAATCAATAGTGACTGTTGAAAACCCAAATGACCTTAGTAAAGATCAAAAGTATTTTTTTTTTTTTAAATGTCAAATGCTGTGCAATCGGCTTCTTCCTGAGGATCTTTCTATAAGAATGGGCCCCGACATCCGGGGCCCATTCCTTATTCCCGATGGCTAACCACCGCCAATAGAATTCTCAGACTGTATATATATTACAAATTTAAATTTTTTTTTCGCCAAAACTAACCTCTATACTATCTTAATTTTCTTATAATAATATTCCGTACTTACTTCAAATTATTAAATTAAAATCTTATTTCTAGATCTAATCTGTTAATCTGTGTGCAGACGATATAAATTCTTAATTTGTCTTAAAAAACATTATTCCAGTATGCGTAAATTTAAAAAGATGGCTCTAAATTAAAAATATTCTTAATTAAAACTTTATTTCTTAATATTCCAAATAAAACTGATTTCTTCTATGTTTTTATCAACCCTTTTTAAGAAATTCTTATTAAATTTATTCCAAAACCATACCTTTCAAAAAATATCACTAGGACTTCCCTCAGAGGGATTAGTCTGAGCGATATTGCTGGGAATACACATTTAATAACTTGCGATAAGTAAAGAAAATGAGATGTTACCTTTAATTGGTCATTCATTGTGATAAAATATAATGATGAAAATAAGCATATCGAATCGTAGAACTACAAAATCTTGTTGCATATACTATTTTTATAAAAGAAAAGCAAACCATGCATGGATATAAAATTGGAAATATGCAAAATGTTAAAAGTAATACAGAAAATAAAACACCAAATTTTCCTATATTGGAAATATAACTCTTTGAAATGATGTCATGAGCATAAACAGAAGCTTCGCACCGATTTGAGAAACTATTATGTTTGAAGAGAAATAAAGTGTATTTTATATGGTGTGAAATCCGTCCGAATAGTTTATAATGTTGAATATCTGTTTTCCACGGATGCAATGAGGTTGTCGATAAGAGTTAAGGAATCCTTTTTTAAAAATTTGTCCTAAACGAGCACTTACATCTTATAAGTTACTGTGATGCCAAAGTTATAGTTTCTGATCCCAACAGTATCCTATAAATTGCAATATTCTCAATAAATTGGGTTTAAAACTTTTTCTAGAAAAAAAAAATTTAATATGTGAAATTAAATTGTCGAATGTTTTAGAAATCGTTCATAACGAGAATATTATATCTTAAAAGTTGCCACAAAAAAAAAAAAAAAAAAAAAAGATTTTAAATATTTAGTCATATCAACATCAAAGAATTCTCAATTTTAGAACTTTTTTTGCTCGTGCATTGATGGTGATTATTGTTCCTACGCAAAATATAGTATATTTTGCAGCAAAGATGGTTACCAACATTTTTTGCCCACATTATTTCTTAAATCGGCTAGGTACTCCCAATGCTAACGAAAAACACACAAACGTTAATGCTTTATAGCATAGAAATACAGAATCAAAAGCTATTCATCTCCTATTATATACACATGACATAAATTACCTAATTAGTGCTAGCAGATGAATTTTTAAATATACATAGATCAATATAATGCTTCATTTTTATTTTATTAGTATTTCTTAGTATTCATTTTTCATTTATTTGTACCGTAATTTCGGGTGTATAAGCCGCGGGTCAAACAATTCTTTTTGGACCCAGAAATCTTATTTAGTGATTGAAGACAAATATTTACGGCGATCTAAGTAGTTATATTTGTTTCTTAAAAAATTCTGGGTCGAAAAAGAATTGTTTGATCTGCGGCTTATACACCCGAAATTACGGTATTATTCAGTAAAAAACTCACTTTCTTAAGCCCGAATTAAGTCAAACTTTTTATAAAAGCTCCTAAGTCCGTATAACAGCGAAGCATTGTGAAGAGTATTAAATACAAGGTAGTAAGACACTTAGCCAAATGCAGGTAATAAATCGCCAAATATTGTCCTTTTCGCCCTCTCTCGAAATGCATTTTTTTTTCGTATATTTAAAAAACACGATTTTGAGTCATCTTATTTAAAATTCAAATAAATAAAGGAGAGGAAGCAATAATAGCATAAGTCAAAACATTCATAAGTCAACATCAAGGAATTGTATCGTAGTTACACATGTGGAAAAAAGCTGCTTTCGGCCAAAAAACGTTGTCTTCACTAAATTTGAATCCGATTAAAAAAAGTACCGTGATTAATTAAAATGTTATAGGCAGAGCTGCCAAGTCTCCGGCATTTTGGGTACCGGTATTTTAATACAGAAAATGTTTTATTAAATTGGACATTCTGCGGATTTAAAAGATAACTTTTCCTATAAGAAAATTCTGCTATGCAATAAGCGAGGGTTTGGCATTTCTATATAGGAATATTTCGTAATCTACTTTTTAACCTTAAAAAAGGCAACGACCATTTTTCTGGTACAAAAAGTATTGCTAATTGTTCCATTTTGCATACAAGGTACTGATTGTAATATTGATACATCTATGGTGATAAATTTCCAATAATTTTCCAAATCCCATTTATTTCATTAAAAAAATTATTCTTTTATTCATTTAGTTTAAAATAAATGGTTTTTAAATAATTTCATAATACTTTTGAAATATCACTTTTCATTGAAATATTCATACTTAATCCATAACGCACATAATATATGACTCTGTTATTACATAAGTCACCTTTTTATTATCATAAAAATTGTGTTTTTACTGATTTTTATTAACTCAATAGGAAAAATTTTGTGTTTTGAGCAACAGATGTCCCCATTTCCTATTATTTATTTATTTTAACAAAATTCTTTGTATTTCGAAGAACTTTTATTTAAATAGGAAATCCAGATGTCGCTGTTAATAAAGAAGAAAGTTACAAAAAAGGGTACAAAACGAGTAGACACATACTATCAAATATGGGAAAACGACGAATCCCAAAAAGACGTCGTATGAAATATCACCTTTTAAAGCAAAAAAACGAGGTCTGATTATCGAGCCTACTGATTACAAAATGTGCATTACATTTAAAAAAAATGCTGCAAATATTGATTATTTTTTCTTTTGTGCAGTTTTGGCTTCGAAAGGTGCGCTATGTTGCAAAAAGATACAAGCGCCTATGAAAACACACCTGGTAAACTTTCATGCTCAGTTTTACAAATAAATATGACACATATATGCCCTATCTACACCGAGGTACCTAATTGGTGCCAAAATGGCGTTTAGTTGCCTAACATGCTGGTTATCATATAAATGTTATAATAAATTGTTTGTTCTAAAAATATTATCATTTATTGATTGTTATATCGTTTTTAATAACAGAAAATGTTTCATTTATTCCTTTTTTTTTTTTCATTTTGAAATAAATAAATAACGTGTTGTTATAGCATGCTATATGCATCTGGTAATCAAAACGATGTTTTCGCCTAATTGGCATAAAAAATCTCGCCAAACCCGGTGCTTATATCTCTAGTATATTATCTCAAGTATTTTATTTATGTATACTATAATTGTTTTTACATACCACTTACTTCTTCTGGTATATAGAAATAGGTAAGGGGCTCCTTTATGCAGTATAAATTGTATAAAACTTTAAAAAATAGCCCCGTCGCCCCTTTTTGGATCGAATTAAAAAAAAAATCAATGTCTAATTCCAGTATTGCTCCCAGGTATGCATACATACTCCATATTTCAAAGTTGTATGCCAACAGGAAACGGATGAAAAATGGGAAAAAATGTCACATATGCACCAGGGTACATAATTGGCGTCAAAATGGCATTATTTTACCTGAGATGGTAACCCTGCTTTATTTATTTATTATTTGTCTATTTACTCATAAAATGTTTACTTACTTTCACTTCCTTCTTTTAATTATATAAAATATTTCTTTTTATAGTTGTTAATTATTATTACTATTTTATTTACTGTAAGTTCTTTTTGAAAATAGAAAATAATTTAAAAATGTGTATGTAAGCGTTATTTGAAAAGGGAGTTTTCGCCAAATGGGCTTTGAAAAAAAATGCGCCAAATTTGATGCGCTTGTGGTATTCGTGCCGAAAAATTAGTGACCAGAATTGACTTCCATACACAAACAAAATATAAGTTAAAAGAAAACATGCAATGAAAATAAATATAAAGGGAAAATGATGTCATAAAAGAAACTTTTTATTTAAAAACGTAATTGTTTCTAATTTTCACACGCGAAATATGTAAAACATTCTTTTAGCGATCAAAAAGTGCTGTTAAGAGATTATCATAAAATCTCAAAATCAAAGTTTTTATGACATTTTTTAATATAAAAAAATAACAGTTTTATTTTCCTGCATGATTAAATTTTAAAATGTTTTATTGCATTCAATATTTCTGAGTGCGAAAATGATTACTATTTACTCCATGAACTGATTCGGTTATCTACGAAAATGTCCAGCCGGTGAAAATCACGCTCACCAAATTTCTGTGACGTATGCACATAAATTGTGCTTTTTTATCAGTTTTTTTAATATAACTTTTAAACTATTTGGAATTAATTTTTAAAAGTAGGTGCATTCACCAGATTACCTTCATAGGTACCTATTGGTACAAACAGAATCAAAATCCGACAGGTACTTTTTGAGATTTGCTTGACGAAAGAATTTTTTTGAAGTTTAATATCGTTACGTATCTCTGAGTATAAAGACTTCGCTTCGCTCAGACAATTATTTTATTTTATCTATGGGTCAATCCATTTCAAGTGGTCCAGAAAATATTTTTTTGGTCGCTCGACCATTTTTAAAAAATCTGAAATTTTTTGTACAACAACCCTAACATGACGGAAGTTCAAAATGACCATTCTTTTAATTTTACTATTTTTTGTTTGTGCATGGCGGCCATATTTGTTTCATCGTGTGCAGCGATTTTCTCAGATACTAATATACACAAGATTGTAAATATCTCGTCTTCTATTTTCCCTATTGAAATGGGGTTTGCAGCATTTTGTTCAGAATAAAATAGGCTAAATATACAATGATAGAAAAATTTTGAAAAATAAATTTTTACAGGTGAAATTTTAGCACAAAATGTACCATTTTTTTCAAAAATCTATCCGTTTGCAAGAGGAAAATTTTCATGCAAGGGAAACTGTCAACCTTACACAATTTTTTCTACAAATAGGTCAAAAGTACGTGTACTCATACACCAAGTCCCAGATCTGAGAGTTAATTTCTCTTTGAGAAAAAAATTCCGAAATTCGTCAAAAATTTCAAAAATCGCACTTTTTAGGCTTTGATATCTCTGGTGGGGCACGAGATAAAAATCTAAAATTTTGGCTTATGATAGTATTGTGTAGTAGCGTCATGTACAAAAAATTTCAAGAAGGAGATTTAACTACAAGTTGAGATATGACATGGAAAATATGTGAAAACAATACTGTCAAACTATTGTAAACCTACTATGTAATTGTTCAAGAAGACTGTCAACCTTGCAGAATTTTTTCTACAAATAGGTCAGAAGTGTGTGTACTCATACACCAAGTCCCATATAGGGGAAATGATTTCTCTTTCTGAAAAAAAATTCCGAAATTCGTCGAAAATTTCAAAAATCGCACTTTTTAGGCTTTGATATCTCTGGTGGAGCACGAGATAAAAATCTGAAATTCTGGCCTTTGATAGTATTGTGTAGTAGTGTTATGTACAAAAAATTTCAAGATGGAGATTTGACTACAAGCTGAGATACGGTGATTTAAAAAAATGTAAAGAAATGCTATTACGAGTACATTAGGAGAAATGAGATTAGTCTCCTTTATTACAATATTTACACAAAAAATATCGTTTGTTGAAAACAGTTAAATAATAAACATTTAATTTACAAAATACTATGTATGCTCAACAAAAAGCTTAATAATATTTACGAGAGATGTTATGAGTTCGACCAGTTACTGTTGTCAGTCCATCAGGCTGTTCTTTCTAAAAATTTTATTTGAAGCCCTCCAAGTCTTGTCATCCCTTGTTAACTTGAATGAAATTCTTTAGGTTTAATAATTGAAGCCATGTCAACTCGATCAGTTGCAATCCATTGCCTGTAATTTACTTTTCTTGAAATGTGCTCCGAGTAAAATTGTTGAAATAGCATTTCTAGTAGATTTGTTCATCTGCACAAATAGTGTATTGGCTTAGCATACATTTTGAATTGTTTAAATCACACAGAAGCATTTGAAAAACATATTTGTAATTAACATTTAACTTTATACCATAAATAATTAATTTAAAATTTTGGAGGTATGAACAATTACATAGTTTGGCAGTATTGTTTTCACATATTGTCCATGTCATATCTCAGCATGTAGTCAAATCTCTTTCTTGAAATTTTTTGTACATAACACTACTACACAATACTATCAAAGGCCAGAATTTCAGATTTTTATCTCGTGCTCCACCAGAGATATCAAAGCCTAAAAAGTGCGATTTTTGAAATTTTCGACGAATTTCGGAATTTTTTTCGCAAAGAGAAATAATTTCCCAGATATGGGACTTGGTGTATGAGTACACGCACTTTTGACCTATTTGTAGAAAAAATTGTGCAAGGTTGACAGTCTTGTTGAACAATTACATAGTAGGTTTACAATAGTTTGGCAGTATTGTTTTCACATATTTTCCATGTCATATCTCAGCTTGTAGTCAAATCTCCTTCTTGAAATTTTTTGTACATGACGCTACTACACTATACAATCATAGGCCAAAATTTCAAATTTTTATCTCGTGCCCCAAAAGAGATATCAAAGCCTAAAAAGTGCGATTTTTGAAATTTTTGACGAATTTCGGAATTTTTTTCACAAAGAGAAATTAACTCCCAGATCTGGGACTTGGTGCATGAGTACACGCACTTTTGACTTATTAGTAGAAAAAATTGTGTAAGGTTGACAGTTTTCCTTGCATGAAAAATTTCCTCTTGCAAACGGATAGATTTTTGAAAAATTGGTACATTTTGTGCTAAAATTTCACCTGTAAAAATTTATTTTTCAAAAATTTTCTTCCACTGTATATTTAGCCTATTTTATTCTGAACAAAATGCTGCAAACCCCATTTCAATTGGGAAAATAGAAGACGAGATATTTACAATTTTGTGTATCCTAGTATTTGAGAAAATCGCTGCACACGATGAAACAAAGATGGCCGCCATGCACAAACAAAAAATAGTAGAATTAAAATATCGGTCATTTTGAACTTCCATCATATTAGGGTTTTTGTACAAAAAATTTCAGATTTTTTAAAAATAGTCGAGCGACCAGTGCTGGACCACTTGAAATGGATTGACCCCTATTTATTTATTTTTCCGCCGTCAACGATAATGTGCATATTAATAAATTCATTTCTTTTCTTTTTCTCTTAAAATTAATCATGTATAAAAATCGTCTGCCTAAGATATTTAAAATTCGGAGTCAATTATAAATTGGTTAAATAATATTTTTTTTTTAAATAAATTTATCGTCTGTTTAAAGCCTCGTAACTGGACAAGAATTCTGTTTACATAAAAGAATGATGGTTTGAGGTTACCGAATGTTCCAGAACTTTCTTTTCAGTTTAAAAGGGGGAAGTCTCGAGATGAAAGGAAGATTCTGAAGATTTCTTGGGTTGCTTCTTCGATGAGGACAGCTCGCTGAAATAATGATGGAATTTTTGCAACAAGGAGCGTTTCCTTCCTCATTATCACGAATTTAATAAATGAATTTACAGCAGCCATGACTAATTATTGGATCTTCTACATTTATTTATTATTTTTGTTTTTTCCCTCGCTTGCCATGACTGCGTGTTTCTGTTTAACCAGTGGAAATAATTCGAGTTCTCCTGAAATCGTCACAACTAATCGAAAAGTCGCACAGGATAGGTAATGCCTGTGCTAGTGCCTGTTTCGGATTTTGAAATGAATCTACTGAAGAAGTAAAATGCTATGTAAATGAATCTAATGAATCTACTGAAACGAAGTGATGACAAAAATATGAATCGCCGAAAATTTTTCCCGCCATGATTGAAAGTGTTATTAAGCAAGAATTGCCATTACCTTTTGATTCCTCGAGTGAATGTAACAGAGGAGATTTTAATGTTAAACAGCTTTCTGTCCGAGTGGTTTGAAAGATTTCTTCTAAATATCTCGTGAATTCCTGAGGCCTGATATTCCACCTTTTTGCTGTTTATGTGTAACTGATGACTCAAGATAATCATGGTCATAATGACAAATTTTTGAAAATTAATAACTTCAAAGTGGTGAGTATGCGAAAGGTATTTGATGAGGAATTTAATAAAGAATGGATTTTATTGAAGATTTTTCGGGAACTGTAAGTTTATTTTATTAAATGTTTTGATTATTATTTTTTTTCTATTTATGATTGATGGAAAGTATTTATTATTTATTTATTTATTTATTTATTATTTTATTGATGAGAGTAATTTGAAGTTAATTTATTAAATTACTAATTTATTTATTATTCTATTATTTATTGTATGTTATGGATCTGATATAGTAATTTTGAAAAAATATGTAATTGATAGAAATTATTAACTTTGAAATTTATTGCGAATGATTTTACGATCGGGATTTAATAAAGAAAATAGAAGTGCTTCATTTATTCTAATGAGTAAGAATCAAAAAATTATGGAAGATCCTAAGTTCGTACCGTTTGACTCGAGTTCTGGAATGAACATTTTGTCGTGGTTAACTTATTTTGATACAACATGTGAAAAGGAAAAGAAAAATCTAGAATGGAAATTTAATTCTATTGCTCAATATCTGAAAGGGGAAGCGCAAAAAATTTATATCAATGACTGTTTAAATTGTACGGATTATGAACAAATTAAGAAAATTTTGATAGAAAGATTCATTCAATTAGACATCCCGAGTTTTTCTGATTTTTCAAACCTGAAATTAGATAATTTAGACAATTTAGAAACTTATTTTCGTAAGAAAGTGGAAATTGGTAGGAAATTACATCTTAGTGAAAATATACTATTACAAGGTTTAACTGATGGTTTAAAACCAGAATTCAAAAACAGTATTATTATAAATCCTCCTAGTAGTACCACAGAATGGTACCGGGTTGTCAAACAATTCGTGGAAGTTTCCACCCCACTAGTTTCAAACCAAGTAATAAATCAACCATCAGCTAGACAAAATTTTCAACCTTTTCAACCAACTAGGCCCTGGATTCAGCCAGTTAGGCCCAATAATACACCTAGGAATTGGATTCCCCAAAGGCAATCTCAGTTTCAAAGACCTAGAGTTTGTCAAAATAATTATATTCAAAATTCATACCCTTCAAGACCTTGTAGGATATGCACAAATAGGGGTGTCAGTAATGCTTTTCATTGGGAAAGAGAATGTATTTTTAGGAGTGAGTTGCCATCCTCTGATACTCTTCCAAGTAGCTCACAAAATAATTCTCATAATATTTGACTATTAATTGTGTATGGATGTACAAATAATTATAATTTACCATGTGTTGTAGATACTGGCTCAACTATTGCAATATTGCCACTTAAATTTGTTAAAAAACTTAATGCTAAAATTGAGACTATACCCTCAGTTACCATTGGTCAGGCAAAAGGATTCTTACATATAAATAAAAAATGTAGTGTTCTTCTAAAAGTGGGTAAAATTAAAAAAAATGTTAACTTTTTAGTATGCAATACAAATTTGGATTACGCTATTTTGGGTTTAAAAGAATGTTCTAAATTTAAATTAACCATAGATTGTAAAAATTGTATTGTAAGGCAGGGAAGGAAAATTATAACTAACAGTATATCCATACATAATGAGAGATCCCTTCATTTCAATACAGTAAATATGGACCAAGTACAACAAAACAGGGATCAATCTAATGAATTTGTAACCTCTGAATATAAAAAAGATATGAAATTAAATACTGGTAATACTGTAGCAATAGATAATTATGATAATGAAACACTGAATGTAAATAATCATGATATAGAGTTACAATCTACTTGTGGAAATATTATGAAAAATGAAGACTGTGTTGAATATGATCACGCAATTAATGTGCATCCTGATTATAGAGGTTCCATGACTCTTCAAAATTTTCGCGATAATTCGGATTCAGATTTAACTGGGGAAATAAATTTAATTCAAGATGTAAATTTAAGGGAATTAGTTCATATTTATAGTGATATTTTTGCAAAGCATAAATATGATGTGGGTAGGATTAATATTGAACCACAACGCGTTATACTAAACTCAGACCTACCTATATCTTTGAGGCCCTACCGAACATCTCCTCTAGAAGAAATAGAAATAAAAAACCAAATTCAATCATTGTTAGCAGCCGGACTGATAAAGGAAAGTAATAGCCCCTATTCTGCCCCTGTTACACTAGTTATGAAAAGAGAGAAAGGTAAAAAAACGCGATTATGTATAGACTAGAGAAAATTAAACGCAATAATTAAAAATGATGCAGAACCCTTGCCCCGTATCGATGGAATTTTAGATAAATTGAGTAGTGCTCAGTATTTTTCAACTTTGGATTTAGCCTCTGGCTACTGGCACATACCAATACATCCATCCGATACAGAAAAATTAGCATTTGCAACCAATTTTGGACTTTTTGAGTGGCTCGTGCTCCCTTTTGGCATAAAAACGGGCCCTCCCATATTCAACAGAACCATTCGAAGAATCCTTAATAAATATAAAATCGACTTTGCGTGCCACTATTTTGATGATATTATAATTTTCTCTTCCTCTTTAGAAGAACATTTAAACCATTTAGCTCAAATTTTTAACATTTGCAAACAAGAAAACATTAAACTTAAACTTTCTAAATGTAAATTAGGCCAAAATAAAATCAATTTCTTAGGTTATGAAATTACTAATGGAACAATAACACCAGCAAATGCCAATATTGAAACCATCAAAAATTTAAAACCTCCTTCCAATGTGAAAGAGTTACAACGATTTCTAGGTTCCATTAATGTTTACCATAAATTCATAAATAAATATGCTGAAATTAGATATCCTCTAAATCGATTACTTAAAAAAGACACAATATGGGAATGGAACTCAGAGTGCCAGGAGTCTTTTGAAAAATTAAAAAATTCTTTAATTGCTAAACCCATCCTCAAAATTTATGATCCTAAATTACCTTTACATATGTTTGTAGATGCCTCTCAGATAGCAGTAGGTGCCGTTCTAAAACAACCTGATAAAGATAATTTCTTACATCCTATTGCTTATCATTCTAGAATTTTGAAGAGTTATGAACAAAATTATTTCATAACTGAATTAGAATGTTTAGCTATTATAGATACTCTTGACAAATTCTATCATTACTTTCATGGTGTCAAGTTTACAATTCATACGGACCACGCATCTCTAGTATGGTTAAAGAGTGTTAAAAACTTAAGAGGTAGGCTTTTTAGATGGTCACTCAAACTTAGTATGTTTGATTATGAGATAAAATATGAAAAGGGTTCAACAAATGTCGAAGCAGACATGTTGTCACGAAATCCTGTTTGTCATTTTAATCAACATATTAGTTTATTGCTAGATAGGAAAGAAATTATAGAGATGCAAGACAAAGACAATGTTTGTGACAAAAAATATAAAAAAGAGAATGGAATTATTATAGTTCAGAAAAAGGGATTCAAAAAAATTGTTGTACCAATGTCATTAAGAAGAAAATTACTCCATATTGCTCATGATAATTTTGGACATTTAGGAATTCAAAAAATGCTTAATTTAATATCTCCCAACTATTATTGGCCTAATATGACAATAGACATTACCGAATTTGTTAAACATTGCGATACCTGTCAGAAAAATAAAAAACCAAAACAGAAAAGATTCGGCTTATTACAAGCTATGCCAGCAACAGATCAACCTTTTGAATGTCTTTCTATTGATACTGTTGGTGGATTTAACTATTACAACTCAACAAAAAAATTCTTACACATAATAATAGATCATGCAACTAGATTTGTTTGGGCTTTTCCCTCCAAAAATGTTACCACTGAAACATACACTAACTGTTTAAAACAAATTTTCAATATCAAAGCACCTCAAAAAATACTTAGTGACAGGCATAAATCTTTCAGATCTCCAAGGTTTAAGAAATTCCTTAGAAATCATCATGTTCAACAGCGTTTTACATCTGCACATCATCCTCAGACCAATGGAAAAGTAGAGCGAGTTAATCAGACTATAGTTACCAGGCTTAAATGTAAAGTTAATTCCACTTCTTCTAAAATACCTTGGACTAGATTATTAAACCAAGTCATCGAAGAATACAACAATACGCCCCATTCTATCACCAAATTTCCACCTGCCTATTTATTTTATGGTCAATTGCCTTATGAATCTCCTTTAAAACAAAACTATTACCCATCAGTAGACAAAGCCCTCAAAATTGCGAAAGCGCGAACTCATGGATTTCACCTTAAAAGTAAAAGACTCTATGATCGAAATTTTGTTGAATGCCCATTAAAAATACAAGACTCTGTAATTTATGAAGAATTTAAATACCCTAACACTCGAAAATTAGAACCTACTTTCTCTGGACCATATAAAATTATAAATAAACTTTCTGATGTAACTTATGAAATAGATAAATTTAATTATGAGACAGGACAGAATTCCGTTATTGTGCATGTTTCTAAATTAAGACCCTATTTTTCACCCGAAGATTTTAAACTGTTTCATGAGCAATCCAAAAAACAAACAAAACCTCAGATACAATCACTAGATCAAACTAAAGTCAAGACAATAGATTAAATTTACCATAAAAAAACCATAATTTTCAACATCAGCGGGTATGTTCTTGGAGCGCTACAAGAATATTACTTGTTTTGGGGAGTTTTTGGGATTAAATTGGGCTCCTTATGCAGGCATAAGGTGAACACTTTGATTGTAAAAGCTTTCAAATTGATGTTGATAAATTAATTTTAAGGGTGTTTAAGTCTAACTATATTTACTCATTTATTTGACATTAGTATTACTCTATTTATTCAGCAGATATTATATGATAATAGTTATAAAATCTAATGACTCTACTCAAACCTATAACATAATATGTGATTTTCAGTGATTGTGAAAACTAGATATTAAAAGTTTTTCAAAAAAGCACACTATTTTTATTTCCATTTCTCAATTAAGAATGACAACTTTTATTCCTATTGTATTTTATTATTAAAGTTTATAAACCATGTGTGGATAAAACATTATTCTACATTTGGCATTGAAAACTTATAACCAAATTTGACAATTTTGTAAAAGAGTATCAGAGAGGAATTATTGTAAGGAAATACTGGTTGAGAGTCCATTTTCTAAGTAGTTAGATTTAATTTTATTTGGATTTTGGAATTATTATGATTTTTTTTATTATTACTTTCGGCTAGCAAAAAATACTTTCTTATGCTATTAGAAGATAAGAAAATTATTTAGTTGCTATGTAATTATTTTTATCCTCAACCAATATTTTCCCTATCAATAATAAACAAATAGTGATATTTTCTTTTGATTATACTCTTGTTTTACTATTATTATTATTATTATGATTTCTATGATGAAGTTTAGTATTAATTATACTCTTATTGAAAAATATTAGGATATGGAGTCTTATTATACTATTACTTATTATTGTTGACATTGTTATTATTTAAATTTTTCTATATTATTTATTATTGATATTGAGAGTGATGCTATTTATTATTGAAAAATTGATATATTATTGAAAGATGTTGGATCCAACATAACATAAAAAACAAAGCTTAAACTAGATTTGGAGATATTTAATTAAAGAGACTGTATTCACTGGACATTGAAAAAGACTCTTTTATATATTCTTGAAAGACTTTTTTCATTTAAAGGACTTATTTAAAATAAACTATGCATTAAGTCATTGTAGTTATTTAAACTTCCATGAGAACGAACTTTTATTGTTTTTATTATATTTTTATCTCTTGCTTATTAATATTCATAACTTATTTACTGTTATTATATGTATTATCTCCTATGCACTTACAAATGGTAAGTGATGTTGTAACATTATTGTATTTCTTTCAGGGAAATGCTCCTACCTAAATTTAATTCAGAATTATTTTCTCTTAACTATTTTATTTTAATCGCTAATATTTTTACTTTCTTCTATCTTTACAAGAAGAAAGTATTGGATTCATGAAAATTTTCGACTTCCGGTTTTCGACGGATTTATACGTTTTAGAAGGTCCTGAACACGTTTTGACTATTTTTAGAAAATGTCTGTCTGTGAGTCTGTCCGTCTGTCTGTGAGTCTGTGTGTCTGTCTGTGAGTCTGTCTGTCTGTATGTGACAAAAAATTTGTGGGCGCTCTATCTCAAGAACTAATGCTCGAAATTTAATAAAAATTTTATATTCAGTTAGACCTTGATATGAATTAGTGCCTATTGGTTTTTGGTGAAAATTGGCCTGCAGGTGGCGCTGCTATACTACGTTTTTCATGATTTTCAAGATTGCTATATCTCAAGAACTAATGCACAGAATTTCACCAAACTTCAGATTCTGTGACCCCTTGATGTACATAGACGCTGATTAAGTTTTGGTGTAAATTGGCCAGCAGGTGGCGCTGCTATGCCACGTTTTTCATGTTTTTCATGATAGCTATATCTCAAAAACTAATGCACAGAATTTCACCAAACTTCAGATTCCGCGATACCTTGAGATACATAACCGCTGATAAGGTTTTGGTGTGAACTGCCCTATAGGTGGCGCTGCTATGCTACATTTTGCTCGATTTTTGCGATTGCTATATCTCAAGAAGTAATGCAGAGAACTTCATCAAATTTTAGATTCTGTTACACTAGAATATATAACATAATTAGACGCTGATTACATTTTGGTATTAACCTTGCAACAGGTGGGGCAGCTATGCTGCATTTTGCACGATTTTTCCGATAGCAAACAACAACCAAATCTCAACAACCAAAGCACAGAATTTCATAAAACTTCAAATTTTGTTACAAAATGATGTATAACATAATTACACGATGATTATGTTTTGTTATAAATCCTTCAACTGATCGTGCTGCTGTGCTATAATTTACACGTTTTTTTTTTCAAAAAAACTAGCTATATCTCAAGAACTAATGCACAGAATTTCATCAAACTTCAGATTCTTTTACATCATAACATAATTAGACTTTTTTTTTTTACATTTTGGCATAAATTGTCCAAGATATGGTGTTGCTGTGCTACGTTTTGCAAATTTTTTCTTATAATTATATCTCAAGAACTAATGGACGAAATTCCATCAAATTTCAGATTCTGTTAGGTCTTGACATCAATAGATGCTTATTAGGTTTTAGTACAAATTACCCAAGATGAGGCACAACTAAGCTCCTTTTCTCAGAATATTAATTAAATTTTGCGTTTTAGGCTTTTCGGATACCAGAATCTCATTAGGCTAGGTCAAATGTTCGAGGAAATTCGATAGTGGGTAACTTTGGGGTCACCACGTTTTTTTTTTTTTTTTTTTTTTTTTTTTTTTTATATATATATATATATATATATATATATATATTAAAATGTACTTATGAGATAGAAGAAAGTTTCGGGATTGACACATCCAACTAGTTTATATTGCGTTAATTTTCTTTTCTTCCATCTCTTGGCTTCCTGAGTTTGACAGTTTTATTCCAAAATTTAACTTTTCTAAATTATTATATTTCTGTTGTCTGAACTTGTAGTTTTATTTAACTATCAATTTCATACAAAGTCTTAGGGAGGGGGGATAATATTACAAATTTAAATTTTTTTTTCGCCAAAACTAACCTCTATACTATCTTAATTTTCTTATAATAATATTCCGTACTTACTTCAAATTATTAAATTAAAATCTTATTTCTAGATCTAATCTGTTAATCTGTGTGCAGACGATATAAATTCTTAATTTGCCTTAAAAAACATTATTCCAGTATGCGTAAATTTAAAAAGATGGCTCTAAATTAAAAATATTCTTAATTAAAACTTTATTTCTTAATATTCCAAATAAAACTGATTTCTTCTATGTTTTTATCAACCCTTTTTAAGAAATTCTTATTAAATTTATTCCAAAACCATACCTTTCAAAAAATATCATTATTTTATTTTATCTATTTATTTATTTTTCCGCCGTCAACGATAATGTGCATATTAATAAATTCATTTCTTTTCTTTTTCTCTTAAAATTAATCATGTATAAAAATCGTCTGCCTAAGATATTCAAAATTCGGAGTCAATTATAAATTGGTTAAATAATATTTTTTTTTAAATAAATTTATCGTCTGTTTAAAATAGCCTCGTAACTGGACAAGAATTCTGTTTACATAAAAGAATGATGGTTTGAGGTTGCCGAATGTTCCAGAACTTTCTTTTCAGTTTAAAAGGGGGAAGTCTCGAGATGAAAGGAAGATTCTGAAGATTTCTTGGGTTGCTTCTTCGATGAGGACAGCTCGCTGAAATAATGATGGAATTTTTGCAACAAGGAGCGTTTCCTTCCTCATTATCACGAATTTAATAAATGAATTTACAGCAGCCATGACTAATTATTGGATCTTCTACATTTATTTATTATTTTTGTTTTTTCCCTCGCTTGCCATGACTGCGTGTTTCTGTTTAACCAGTGGAAATAATTCGAGTTCTCCTGAAATCGTCACATATATATATATCCACAGAAAACCCTAGGACTGAAATGAAGCAGTTAGTTTTATTCATCATAAAAACATATATCCCTGAATGGTTTTAAATTAAGAAATATTCTATTATATATGGACCAAAGCATATACACAAAACAATAACAACATCGCGCTACCTATCAAAGTCTGCAGGAAGTTATAGACCCTGTTATTGAACTTATCGCTTACTTCGCTCATCCAGAAAACCTGCGATTGCCAATGATTACAGATGAGAGGGTATATGTGCGAGAGTTAGGATTACGATAAATTTTGAAAGCAGTGAAACTGGTTACAGAAGTGGCGACTGTAAGAGATTTTGTGAGACCCAAGTTAAATTTTGGTGTTCAGGATTATACTGAACTAATTGATTGGTCGAGCTACAAAGTTACTTCACCAAGTATATTACACGGAATCAGCCCAGAGAGAACTTTCTCTTCTATTGAATCGAAATCTATCTCAGAATTTGGAAGTGGAAACAATAAAGGCGTTTCCATGTCACACACTCAAGCAGTGGAATGATATGTGAAACTTGTGAGTGAGGCTTCTGAAAAAGTATTTGGCTCTAATAGCAGAGACATCTATGTTAGATCAACTTTGCTTTCGCGATCACTAATGCCAAAATTTGATAAATAACCTCACTGTAAAGCTTTAACTGTGGTAAAGCAAGAAAGAAAAATAACTATTCTCTAAAATTACTACAATGCAAATAGCCTAATATTGTTTAAGTAAAACTTTTTTTTTTTTTTTTTTTTTTTTTTTTTTTTTTTTTTTTTTTTTTTTTAGCAGAATGTTTCATTAAGTAGTGTTCTAAATCTGTTCAATATGAATGTTTAACTTTAATAAATGAAATAGTTGAAAAAAATACTTTTCTAAACTTTTTCGTAATTTACAAACAATGTATTATAAAAAATTATTAATTAATTTTAAACACGTTTATAACACGTACGTTTATTACCAATTTTATACGTTTATTTAAATACGCAATTTTACGTTTCTATGCATATAATGGAATATTTTTATGTTATTAGAAGTAGATGTGAAAAGAAGACGATTTTTCATCTTTTATATGAAACAATGTCAATTTTCATAAAATTTCGCGAACTTAAAGGGACTTAAAGGTATTAACAGATTTAAAAAAGAAAAAAAGTTTTTTTTTATTTGTAAAAGGTCATTTTAGCGTACTATTACAAGCAAATTCGAAATTTTTTTAATTTTCCCAATTTATTCCAAGAAATGTCATTTTTGATCAATTTTTCCGAAATTCAAAAGCGATGGGCGACCTGAAGATGTTAACCGATTTCAAGAAATGTTTTGCGTTATCTTTTCAGATATAAAAGGAAACTTTTACGCACTATTAGAGAAGGTTCGAAATTTTTTTTATTTTCATCATTAATTTTAAAAAAATTAAATTTTTTGGGCAAATTTTCCCATATTTAAGTGCAATGCGCGACCTAAAGATATTAACCGATTTAAAAAAAAGTTTTTGCGTTATTTTTCTAATTACAAAAGACAACTTTTCCGCACTATTAATAGTGGATTTGAAAAAAATCGATTTTTTCGACCCACCCTAATGCACAGAATGAAAATTAAACTAAAGAATAAAAAAATAAGGATGGGGAGGGAAGGGGAATTACACAATACATAAATAAATTGTAAAATAATCAATAAATTAAAACTAATATGTGATATGCAAAATGTTACAGACAGGTAAAATGTGGTAACTTGCGAAAAGAATTATAGATACTTTAAAACTAGGCTTACTTATTGAAAATATATGACAAAAGTATTTATCGAACTTTAAAATTTTTAAAAATAAACACACATCAGATGAAATGACGATGACTGAAGCAGAAAATTAAACAAATTCAATCCGTAGAACATGTATCACAAACAAATGAAAATGGTGCTTGGCATAAGATTATTCCGTGGAATTTTTTTCGCAAACGTAGAACGAGAACTTTAAAGGCAAAGGACATGCTAAGCATTGAAGAACACATTTCACAAACAAACGAGCAACGACTGCTCGAGCTATTTTCTTGCATTAAACATGCATGCATTTTATTTCGTGCATATTTCACAATCAAATGATTTCACATCAACGAAACAAACTAACTATGTTAATCATTTAAAATATACTTCACAAACAGACGAGCACGACCGCTCGAGCCATTTTTTTTCATTCTTATTAATCATATTTCATTATCAAAATATCGAACTTTTCTGGAACTAAGATAGCTGAATACTTTGGAATTGATTCGTGGCCAGACGTTGGGTAGCCATTTTGCAAGAAGTCGTCTTGCAAATGTACACGAGAAGAAAAAAAGAGCATAACTTAACTTAGATATCTTGGGGGCTGCAGGCTTCTTTAAATACTTTTTATTACTTGAAAAGACGTCACTTACATATGGAACACTAACGCACACATATTATATACAAATAAAGCTTTTACATAATTCTGGCGCACGCCACCATCACAAGACATGAACCACAGTTCACAACCAACATTCGAACATCACTAAGAAAAAGAATATTTTTTCTAATAGAACTAGTGTTGCCAGTTTTTTTTTAAACGAAAAATATTACAACTACATTTTTTTTTAATTTAGCAAAACTCAGGTCACGTGACGCGTGACAATCTATTTTTTTTTCTTTCTTTTTTCCTTTGGAATGCGCGTGTTACAGTTCTATTATTAGTGATGTTCGAAACTACGAAAAGTTAGTTGTGAACTGTAGTTCATGTCTTGTGTTGGTGGCGTGTGCCAGGTGAATTATGTAAAAAGCTTTATTTGTATATGATGTGTGTGTGTTAGTGTGCTATATGTAAGTGCTGTTTTTTTTTTCAAGTGATAAAATGTATTTAAAGAAGCCAGTAGCCCCGAGATATGCATATTAAGATAAGTGATGTTCTTCTTTCTTTCTTCTTATAAATTTGTAAGACGAATTCTTACATTATATATTCTAGTCTCAAATTTCTGTCATAAACAGTCAATTATTTATTTTATAAGTTTTACAGAAAAACGGGATAAACTGTTATAGGAAGTATAAACCACTATACTTCAAAGACATAATTTTGATCTAAGAGAAAATATGCGCAAAGATTAGTATAATGTGAAGAAAAAAAAATTTAATAAATTTGAATCAAACGTTTCTGCACGTGAAAGCATCATTCTATTTATTCTGTTTACACACTGGCGGAATTTAAGAAAAGCTCATTACCTAAGGTGCTTCGACAAGAATCGGGTCGGGTGACATATCATAGGACGCATGCTCAGACTACAGATTTTGTACGAACTATGGTAATCAACATACCTGAATTTCACTATACTAACTTGTTTTCATTCAAAATCGTCCTGATCAAACAAACTTTATTTCTTGAATCTCACCACTCTCATATTGAGGTACTTTAGTATTGGATACACTGTTAAAATTTTGACTCTTTTTCTGAATCGTCACTCCATTGCTTTTATAGAAAACGATTACTTCGCCGTATTATGGAGCATTCTCACGGGTGAAAATACAGATATTTTATAAAAGAGAGAGAGTGACGATGCAGCAAAATTATCAAACTTTTAACAGTGTATTTATTCTATTATAATTTTTTACCAGAGCTCTCTATTTTCTTTCGTTTGGTAATTTTAGCAAAAAATCGAACAAATTATTTTAGTAAGTCTGAATCATTATGCTCCAAATACAAAATTATGACTTCATGGAAAATATCCTCAGTCAAATTGGTATAACATGAAAAAAAAAAAATAAAAAGAATATTGCCCAGTTAAACTGATGGCTTTGAGATCACAGGCTGTACACACTAATTGTATATTATAGCCTTATTTTTTTTTAAAGCAACATTGTCCTTCAAGAGACAAATTAAGTGGGAGGTTAGTCTAGTATTTCTACTTAATCTCTTTATGCTTCACTATTAAACCCCCAAAACTTTTCAGAGATTTGTCTTATCAGGAACAACTCATATCCAAAATTTAAAGCAAATCAGATAATTTTGCATAAATACCCATTTATATAATTCAAGGGCGGTTATCTCCCGTTCCTTCCTTTATTCTTAACCATTAAACTTCCAAAACTATTCAGAAATTTACCTTATCAGAAAGAACCTATATCCAAAAAATTGGATAATTCTGCATAAACAACCATTTGTCTAATTTATGGGGAGGGGGTCTAATTGCCTATTCCCACCTTTATACTTAACAAAAGAACCTCACGACTAATCTGGAAACGTCTTATCAACATGAACCTAATCCAAAATTTAAAGCAAATCGGTTAATTCTGTATGAAAAACCATTTATCTAAATTAAGAGAGGTTACCTCCCTTGATACCCCCTTTATACTTATCCAATAAATCCCCAAAACAACTCAGGGAAGCACCTTATCAGAATGGACTTATATGCAAATCTGAACTCATTTCTTCATTGAACTAAACTCATTTATGTAAATTAAGTTGGGTTATCCCCTATTTCCACATTTTACACTTAATCAATGAACACTCAATACTAATCATGGTGACGGCTCATCAGAATGATCCTGTACTTAAAATTTGAATGAAATCTGATAATTCTGCACAAAAAAACGCATTTACCTAAATTAAAGGTAGGGTCCACCCCCCCCCCGCTCCCCCCTATACTTATTTATGCAATGAACTCCCAAAACTAATGCGCCTCTTCAGAATGATCCTATACCTAAAATTTGAATAAAATCTGATAATTCTTCATGAAAAACCCATTTATCTAAATTAACGGAGGAGGCGGATTAGCCTCCGATTTTTTTGCCTCTCCTTCTTATCCGATGAACACTCAAAACTAATCATGTTGGCGCTTCATCAGAAAGATCTTTATCTAAAATTTTAATCGAATCCGATAATTCTACAAGAAAAAAAACATTTATATAAATTAAGCGGGGATTAGCCCTCCGTTCCTCCCCTTTATAATTATCGAATGAACCCCCAAAACTAATCAGGGAGAAGCGCTTTATCAGAATAAACCTATATCTAAAATTTTAAGTAAATCGGATATTTTTTCATGAGTTATTGCATTACACACATACATACATATATACATACATACACAGAGCGGGCGGGTACATAAGCTCTCAGGCTTTGGTAGCCTGTGAGCTAAAAATGGTAGATTAGAATAAAATAAGCAATTTTACTCAGAGATTAAATACATTCTTATTTATTACTGCTTAAACAGTGATAGATTTTATGAAAAATACTATTATATGTTCTTTTTTTTTTTTTTTTTTTTTAGAAAACCTGAATGTATTGTTATAGCAAGTCTTAGCTACAGTGCTGAAAAAAAAAGTTATCTCACAATAAATATCTACTGACAGACTAATTATATAAAAATAAATTAAGATCATGTAAATTAGAATGAAAAACAATTTTATTTAAGGCAGATAATACGCTAGTAGCATTCGATACTATTAATGCTTACAAACCAATGGCTTTAATAAAAAGTTCATTGGCTTCTATTGGATGTTCCATTATAAATTTTTGCCACTGAACCGTTATGACTATTTTCTTGTAATTTTCGCAGAAAAACTGGACACATTGTTGCAACAAGTCTAGGTCATTGTGTTGCAAAGACAAAATCATGGCTTCACAAAATATATCTACAGAAAGATGATTTTTTATGAAATTCGTGCATTCTGTTTTTAGGTCGTCGACACAATACTTTTCAGCGCAGTAGTAAAGGTGAAACACATTACCTGACGATAATTTCTCAATAGTGCCAGTGTACAAAAAAAGAAGAAAGATCTGAAATGCCTCAGACGTACAGTCTGGAATATAAATAAGTCCACAGATTTTTTCTTTTTTATCATGGCTAAACATAGATGCAAATACACTAGAACGAGCTGCCAATATCGGTTTGTGGACTGAAAATTGTCTACCTCCAGCTTCCAGAGTCACATCACTGTTATGTCCGTTTATAAATAAACTCCTCAAGTTCTGTATTAGTTGATCAACACCTAAAAATATAAAAAATAGGTGTATTTTGTGCTTCAATGATGTAAAATTTTTGCCACATTTTCCATCTTTAAAAAAATTTCTACAAATTAACTCTTTCATCAACAGATTTTTTTTAAATTGATTAAAAATATATTTTTTGCTTAAAATAAATTTAAAATGAATTCATAAAAAAATAATTCTGAATTTTTCAAATTCTTACATTATAAAACTAGCATAACCAACCGGCTTTATCTGTGTTAACCATGAAATTTGGTGAAATATATAAAAATGAAATAGCGAAAGAATACGAGTCACAATAATGTATCTATGTGCATTGGCGCTTATAATTTTAAATAGATTCAGAACGAAGTACAAAAAAGAAAATATAGTTTTTAAAAAATCTTCTTTAAGGGGGCTCAGGGCTGGAAAACTTTTCAAAAAATCGATTTCTTTTTATGATCTAATTTGATTATTAATTAAATTCTTAACTCAATGCAAAAAACCGCATAAAAATATTTGCATTTTTAGCGGAGTTAGAAGCATTTATGTATCAACACTTTCATAGCCGCATCCATATAATTTCAACTTTAAGTCGCGTTTTCTCAAAACTTGATTTTTGATGACTAACACCCAGATTTAAAAAAAAAACTATTTAATGGAATGGCTTGAATTTTTTTTAATGCATATAACATCATAATCTAGGTTATGAATTAATATATTTTAGATAGTTTAATAACTTGAGTGTTTTTAATGGAAAAAAAGTTGTATTTTTAGAATTTTTTTAAATTTTCAACTTTGAGAGATTTTTTAATAATTTTTTTTTAAGTGATAGTCATATCCTTAATTCATAATCTAGATAATGATGTTATATGCATGGAAAAAAAATTAAGCCATTCCATCAAATAGTTTTTTTTAAATCTTGGTGTTAGTCGTCAAAAATCAAGTTTTGAGAAAACACGACTTAAGAGCCCACAATAGTCACAGAAAAAGTACGCAAAAAGACCCGGATGATTATGTAAAGTCTATGGGAGCGTTCTTTTCTAATATCTCGCTCAAATTTTAATGTTTTTACATGATTTTTTTTGCATAGGCTAGCTTAGGACGATCTACAACCGGGCTAGTTTTTACTTTTTCGATTTTGGTTTCAGATTTAAAAGAAAAAAATATTTTAACTTTCAAAACCGGTTTAAACCGGTTCTGAAACTGAAACTATCATAATATAAAAAATATATGAGCAAAATCGAAAAAGTAAAAACTAGCCCGGTTGTAAATCGTCCTAAGCTAGCCTATGCAAAAAAAATCCTGTAAAAATATTAAAATTTGAACGAGATATTAGAAAAGAACGCCCCCATAGACTTTACATTAGCGCTCGGATTTTACCGCGTGACGCTCTTAAAGTTGAAATTATATGGATACGGCTATGTAAATATTGATACATAAATGCTTATAACTCAGCTAAAAATGTTAATATTTTTATGCAGTTTTTTGCAATGAGTTAAGAATTAATTGAATAATCAAACTAGATCATAAAAATATCTTTTTTTTTTAAGTTTTCAACCCATGAGCCCCTTAAAGCATACAATGTTAATCTTAATAATCACGCGTAATTTTATGATTGCAATTCATATTCATGCAAAAAGATAATAATAATAATAAATCTACATTATTAAAATCCGACAGTATGTATGTTTTCGACATGATTTCGTACATGACGCTATCTCCTTCGATCCCGGAAGCGGAGAAACGTCGCGTTTGTTTTGAATTGAAGGGAAATAATCCCGGGATCCCGAATTGCCTATTCACATCCCAAAACTTACAATTAGTTGGTAAATTATTAATTAAAAACGTTAACATTTTAATTATTTTGCGCCTGTATGTTTGCACAGTGTTCGCACAGGTCGAAAACGATCCCTCCCGAAGTCAATCGACAATGCATGACAAAAGTAGAATATTTTTTCTCTTTTTTAAATTGCCATCGCGAAAGTTCTAACAGAGTCAAACAAAAAACAATGAGATTATTGAATGGATTGCTCTTTTTTTAGACTAACAGTCTATTTTTTTTTACAATTTTTTCGATATTTTTTTCGAATTTTTTACGGAACATGAATTTTCAGTCCTTTTTTTTCAATGTTTTCGAGGAATGCATTTTTAAATTCCAATCCTGAGAATTCTAAGAAAATCTGACAAAAACAATGCCGCATTCTAAATTTTCATTCTTTTCTGAGAGTAACAGTATAATTTTTTATATAATTTTCGATTTTTTCAATTAAAAAAAAATTCAAAAAGCTATTATTATACAGTTTCCACAAGTAAGTAATTTATGTCTCCCAAAGCTATTGCACTATCGACATGCTTTTTTTTAAATGTGTCTAAACATTGGCTAACTACAGTAAAACCTCCATAACGGACACTCCCAAATAGCGGACACCTCTATTTAACGGACAGTTTACCGATCCCCACTCCCAAAATCTAAATTTTTGTATATTTAACCTCTGAATAACGGACATTCTGAATAGCGGACAGTAATTTTTGTGATAAAGTATGAGAAATGGTTTTTTAACGAAGTAAAAAAATTAAAAAACCTCTAAATTTGTCAGGGCAATGTGTCGAAATTTTGTGATCATAGATAAATGTAGAGAGTGGGACGGATCCCACTCGGTCCTTCCCTCCCACGTCCAGTATTAAATTCAGGAGATGGTCCGAGGGAGACATTACATCCCGGAACATCACAATACCCCCCCCCTCCCACACTCCCCTCCGGAAGATTTGAGATTTTATGATTTTAATGAAGTGACAAAATACAGACAGCAGTGACACTTTAAAAAAAAAAAAAAAAAAAAAAAAAAAAAAAGGATGATTCAGTAAAATGAAAACTATTGACATGGTTAAAACTTCACATTGAAAAAAAAAAAAAAAAAAAAAAAAAAAAAAAAAAAACAATTTATTATAATTTTTTGGTTTAACAAATAATTTTAATTTCTGATTGATCAGATATTAGAATTTTAGGACATATAAAAGTCAATTAATGATACTTTAAGCATTTCTTAGCAATTTTCGAATCTCCGAGATTTTTCCCAATAGCGGACACCTCCGAATAGCGGACAGTTTCCGCGCTCCTGAGGTGTCCATTATTTGGAGATTTTACTGTATTTGTAGAAGATAGAAAAAATCAGTTGAATGGTTGGTTGGAAAATGATAGATAAGCGATTAAGAAAAAACATTCTATATCTCGCCGATTTTTTGGTATTTTAATTCAAAATGTTTTTTAGTTCTTCAGTTAAACATGATTTAAGAGTATTCAAAAATTTGAAAGAATTGGTTGAATACGTTAAAAAAAAAAAAAAAAAAAAATTAATTTCCATGAATGCGATGACGAAATGAAATAATTACAAGAAATCTATTGAAGAATATTTTTGGCATCATGCCAAAATCGAGTTGCTTCTCTTCTGAATTAAAAATATTTCAGGGGACTTTTGAGTTTTATTTCTGCTTAAAAAATAAAAATAAAAATATAGTCGAGTCTCTCTATAACGAAACTCTATTCAGCGAATTACTCTATTTAACGAATTTTTTGTAGGAGCAGTCAATTTTCTTCATGATTACATTAAAAATAATCTCCATATAGCGAAATATACATCTCCATTTAACGAATTTTTTAAAAAATGTTCTGTCATATGTTCAGAAAACGCTTCAAATTATTTGTAGAATAATTTTTTTTTTCGTTAATTTCTGGTTTATATGTTATAGCTACATTCCTCTACCTTATTCCTTATGTCCAAAAAAGGCATTCAACCTCCCCCCCCCCTAAAAAAATCCTTTTTGCATGGTTACACTTGACTTTGTTTTAGCCAAGATGAGCATGCGTTCTTGGAAAAGACAAACATTTGCTTGCTACTGGAGCGATTTGCAATAATCACAAAGCATCCTAAAAGGTAAAACTATTCCATTAAAGTCTTGAAAATGTTGTTTATTTCTTGGTTTGGATAGTAAGCCGGGAATAAGGAAGGGGTGAGGGGATCAATGCAGAAAAGTTTTTTTCACCAGGTTTTCATCAACCTAAACTAACTCTAATTAATTTTAGAGTTTAGAGTGGATGTTTGTTGTTTGTGGCGACTTGGAGCATTTTTCGTTGTGAGAGATTATTTGAAAGAAGAATTGTTACTAAATGTCATCTATGCTGGTGTTATCTTCTACTGTATCTGTATAAAATCTCCTTTAGGATAAGCATAACTTTTTCTGATAAAGTAAATAATTTTGAAAATAAACAATAAGATACTGGAGAAAAAAGGAAGTGGCGAAAATGTTTGAGATTCTGGAAAAATTCAATTAAATATTTCAAAAGTTTAATTAAACAACACAAAAACAATTCTATTTAAAAATTTAAACATTAAATGAAAAAAATTTTGCAGTTCTCTATTCAACGAATTTTTCTATATAACGAATTTTTGACTGAACGATGGATTTCGTTATATAGAGACTCGACTGTACTTTAAAAGTTATCACACAATTTACAGGTATATTTCGTGTTCTTCAAGTTTTGTTTAGATAAACCGACCAGCGCAATGGGCGAAGGCCGTTAGTAAACAAATAAAATAAAATATGGTAATTTGGTCAAAACCCCGAGGATGGAAAAGTAATCACTTTTATTAACGGTTGGTGCGAAGCACTATCGAATAAATTTATAAAAACAAATCTATATATATTTACTCTTTTCTTTTTAAGCAGTGGCAATAATGAAAAATAATGATAATTCAAACTATCTATGGAGAATATGAAAATTTAGTTCAGGAACAGCCAAAGACACAAAAAGGATTTTACGATAAGTATTTCTCTGTTGTCAGTTTATCACTACGTTTGAGTCGGTAAAATCGGAAACAAAATTACTCATATCTTTCGCCAAATCGAAAGATTTTGCTGAAATGCGGCGTTGAATTTGTCATTTTATCGTACTATTTATTAGTTGCATGCAAAGTATTATTGCTCAATCATCAAACTTTCTATCTGTTATAGTCGATATCTCATAGTAATTTGCCGCTAAAAGAATGTTTGAAACATTTACACATTTAGAAGACATTTAGAATGTACTTGTGTTTAATAGTTTCTGTAGCGTATAGTAGAATTTTTATTTTCTAAGCAATGACAAAAACTATGTTATTTCAAAACCGTTTGTCCTTTTTATATAGCTATAGCTAGCTATAGCTATATATATTATTATATAGCTATAGCTAGCTATATTTATAGCTAGAACCCTGATTCTAGCTATAAATGTGATTTGTCGCCTGCGCCCGGCTAGCGCAAAAATTTCTTCAAAATCAATTTGCAAAATTATAATAAAATTTAAAAAAATATATTAATATTTTGTATTTTCAGCGGAAACACATATAACTTCTTAACTGATTTGCCCGCACACAGTTCGGGCAACACGAATTTGCTTAATTCATCATTTAAAGCTTTTTGACACCACTATTAAAAGAAAATAATAATAATAATAATAATACTATTTAAAGGAGGAAATGTTTAGACTAAATGTTAGGAATATTTTATTTAAAAAATAGTGGTGCGAATTCGTTATATTCAATTTATTGAACGAAAAAGAAAGAACCAGTTAAAGGGTTAAAAAATTTCAAATTTCTGCATACCAGATAAATGAAAAATCAATGTTTTTTAGCTAATATTCTGAACTAAAATAAACAGATATTAATTATTTATTAAATAAACAAACGTACTTTTTGTTCCGAGATGATTTTCTTTATGATTATCTATTTTCTTACATTCCACACCTGCGAATTAAAAAGAAAAAAACTGTAAAGTTAATGAAAATTTCACTCAATACATCCCAAAAAATTTGTATTAAGGGGGGGGGGGGGTCCGGAACACATTTTAAAATAATTTTTATTTATTGAGTTAATAGTTTCAAATTTGTTGTGATCATTAATCAAATCATTTGTATACAAAATCACATGATAAAACTTCTCATAATCATTTTTTTAAAAAATCAGTATTAAATATTTATAAAAAAAAAAAAAGAGGTAAATTAAACTCGTTATAGCTCAAAATATTACTAGTAGAATTTCAACTTTTTTGCATTAAAATAAATAGAAGCATCTAAATTTTAATTTTGATTCAGCGTTTCAAAAAATGTTAATTAAAAACATTAAAAATATTTAAAGTAAAAAAAAATTATGTAACTTTAATTTAAAAAATCAAATTTTTGAAAGTAAATACTTTTTCAAATTGCTAGATAAAAATTAAAGTACAAAAATAAAAAAAAAATGTTCCCAGTTTGAAGCATTTATCTTTAACGATTCTTGAGTTATAACAATTTAAATCAGAGAAATTGTAAAACTAAGCATTATGAAGAAAACCACATTTTCTCAAAAAGTCACTTCCACGACAACAATTGCTTGAATGCTAGATTTTGAAAAGATGTCAAAACGAAAAAATTAATATTTCCTCTTCTAATTAAGATCGAAACATGATTTAAACGTCATTTTAAGATAAGAAAACTTTAATGCAATTTTTTTTTAGATAAAAAAACATTTTATGTGCCGGACCCGTTTAAGTACTATCAGTGTGTAAACTGATAACTGACTTCTGAAATTTTTGACAAAGATTGATACTTACATAAGCATAAATTCAAATAAAATTTATCTCAAAGATCCAAATAATTCCGTTCACATTTAAAAATTTTATAAAAATGTAACAAATGGTGGTACCGTTGGAACGGTTTACACCAATAGACATGGCAAAAAGTCAGCTGTTTCGCAGCAAAGTTAATTCAAATACAATGCGAACTATTTTTTTACTTTTACCACAAAACTTCCAACGCATAATGCATTGTCTAATGATGCAAACTTCCTTTCATCAAGTCAATTTTTTTAATGTAGACGAATTTATGGAATAACTAGTATATAGAACAAAAAAGGGATAATAGGATGAGGTTAAAATTTAAATAAGGTATAAAAACTAGGTATCTTTTTAAAAAAGAAATAATGAAAATCGGTTCCACAGTTTAAAACTAGTCAGATGTGACAATCTCAAAACGTTCTTTTATCTTATGCATCTTAATACTTACTGACAAAATGCAGCATAGCAGTGCTACAGGTTTAAATCAAAATCTATAGTCAGCAAGAACTTATGTCAACTTATAAATGAATCTGAAGTTTGATGAAAATCCGTGCATTAGTTTTTGAGATGGAGCTATTACAAAATCTTTTTAAAAAATAAATCTGCATAACAGTAGGGTGATGTACATCAAAATCTAACCAGAATCAATTTTTATCAAATACTAGCTGAATCTGAATTTAGATAAATATCCACGCATTAATTCTTATGATACATTTTTAATGAATAACGCATAAGGAAAAACGCAGCCTAGTAGTGCCATTTGTAGGGCGATTTACACCAAAAAATAAACAACATTAATCTATATCAGGGACTAACTGAATCTAAAGTTTCAGAAAATTTCGTGCAATAATTATTGCGATAGAACTATTGCGATAATCACGAATAATGTACCATGGCAGCGCCATCTGTTGGGCAATTTGCACTAAAAGGTAATCAGCACCATATTATATCAAGTACTAAGTACGAAATCGCATAAAAATCCATGCACATGTCCTTGAGATATTACTATTGTGGTAATTGTAAATAATGCAGTATAGCAGCTCCACCTTTTGAGCGATATACACCAAAAACTAATTTAGTTGATATCAAGGTCTCACAGAATCTAAAGTTTTGTGAAATTCCGTGCATTAGTTCTTGAGATAGAGCTATTGCGATAATCAGGAATAATACACCACGGCAGAGCCACCTGTTGAACGATCTGCACTGAAACGTAATCAGCATCATGTTATATCAAATACCAACTAAATATAAAGTTTTATGAAATCCATGCACTAGTTCTTGAGACAAGGTTGCAAAAAAGCTGGCTAAAATTTAAAAAAAAACAGGCCAGTGGCTTTTATTGGTTTTAACTGGCTTTTTTTTTTTTTTTTTGGCCAAAATTGGCTTTTATACAGCGAAGATTTGAATTATAAGTTAAACATTTTAAAGTATTTCTTAAATAGTTTTAATGATATTTAATTGAATTTGAGTTAATAAATTTATTTATCAAAATTAAAAATTGGGATTTTAATGGTGCTTCATTATGAGAAGTTGGATTTTAACCCAATTTCTCAATAATGAAGACATTAATACTAGAACAACACATTGATGGAGTTTCTAGTGGTTTATAGTAAGAATTGCAAAATGTGTCAATTAAATTATAAAATAGCCATACCAAGAGCTTTTTTAAAAATTTACATTGACCTTTTACCCCACCCTTGTTTTTCCATTTTTACTGCTTTATAAAATTAAAGAAGACAATGGTTATTTAGTTACAGTGCGTTTTATTTTATTACTAAACTAATTTTAAGAGCTATTTAAATACGTTTTATTTTATTCATCACAAACATTTAAAGTCATACAATAAAAACACAATTTCTTACTATTAAAAATACTATATAATGAATAATGCATGTTTCATAATATATTTCAGTATTATAAATTAGCATATTCATAAATTCACAGAGTAAATGTTATATATTCATTCATAAAGTAAATGTATGCATGAATATATTCATGCAAGAGTGCATATACGTACTCTTTTAAATAGCAATGAGCTTTCCAAAATTTTAATTCAACAGATTTTATTTGGAAAACATCTTTTTTAGGTGCATTCATAATTATGTAAATACGTATCACCTATTGTTGTCGCTCAGTCCGTCCGTCCGTCTGTCTGTCTATCTGTCCGTCGGTCTATCCGTCGGTCTGTCCGCATATAACAACGCAAAAACTACCCGACCGAATCGTTTGAAATTTAAAATACACAATTATAACATAATTTTGTCGAGTCATTTCAAATTTCATGAAAATCGGATGGATAGATCAATTACAGGGACAATCAAAAGGGTTCCGCTACATTACGGTCAATGGGAAAAAAAGTTTCAAATACATTTTAATCGTTTGGAATTTAAAACATATAATTATTATATAATTTTGTTGAGTCATTTCAAATGTTATGAAAGTCTGATGCATAGATCATTTACAGGGACAAGTAAAGTATTTCATTACATTACGGTCAATGGGAAAAAAGTTTCAAATGCATTTTAATGATGTTACACTCATTCGACATAATAGAATTGGCATGAATCTATGAAATATATACTAAAATATGCATTCTGTACAATCTGTGATGAAAAGAATTTTTATTATTAAATTACAGGGCCACGCAAAAGTATTCCACTACATAATGCTATACGGGGAAACATTGTTTGGTGCGTGTTTTAATTGTATTCAACTATTTCACATTTTATGAATAAGATATACGTTGCTGAGGTGTAATAAAAATTACTGCCTGCATATTTACAGAAACACAAAGATTTCGACAATTATACTGTATCCGAAATACGCTCTACTATATCAGCAAGATCTGAATATTTTTAAAACTTCGTTATCGTACGAACGCACCTCATTTGCTACGTTCACGTGCAATTTCCAACTTGCTTATTATTATTATTATTGCTCTTTTCATTTTACATACTTATGTACAAAACTCTCCTAAAGTACTGAATCTTCCTAATTTTTTTTTCAACATTGTTCATTCTATGACTTAATTTTTCCATATTGACATGTAAGAATATTTCAGTGAATTAGGATGTAAAAAAATCCTGGGTTTTTTTTATTATTTTTTTTTTTATGAAAAAAATTAGATTTGTTTAATGTTTTACCCCGAACGTTCAAATAATGAATAGTTACCAAAACAATCAAACCTTTAAAAGCTAATTATGCTAAGTTTCTGCACTTTAATCAATAAATTATAATTAGTAGTTAATATTTGCAGAAATTATAAAAATTGCAAATTAGTAGTTTTATTAGTAACATACTTCAATTTTGCAATAATTATGCAAAACTATATTAATATTAGTGATATTTTCATTTATTGAAATCATTAACTGCATTTAATATTAAATTGTTAACAATGTTTAAGAACATTTTTTTATAGTTCATTTAAATATAATTGCTGAAACGTCAGTGAGGCTTACTTTGGAGACACGAAATTTTTTGGTTTCTGTCTGTCTGTCAGTCTCTCTGTCTGTTCCGCGATAACTAACGCAAAAAGCATTCAAATGGCTTGAAATTAAGTGGGTATGTTAGTGAGGCACTGGGATTAAGCTGTATAGTTTTTTGTTAGATTTGATTCATTCGTTCGGAAAATATAGAATATTTTATTTTGCACAATAATGTTTTTCTATGGCAAATCCAATGATTTTCAATTTATTTTTTCTTGAGAGAAAATGACACATTTCATTAATGGAATTCCCCGATAAATGGATACTAAAATTTACCAGTTAAATTATTCGTATTGTTTTGAAATTTTGTCTACGCATTTGTCAGATTTTTAAAATTATTACTGTAATTTTTGAAATTTTTTTATAAATGTGTTCCAATAATATAAACTAATTTGTTTTAGAGATTTACTTATTTCAAAGGTATTTATTTCATTTTCTTTATTTTCTCTTAATGGTTGCTAAGCAACCATTCATCCTAATCCTTATTTTTATAATGTTATAAATTTGAATGCGTGTACAAAAATCTAAATGAAGTCAACGTCAAAACTGATGACTTAATTAATGTCTTTATATCTTTGCGTATATATATAACATAGCCCAGAAAAGAACATAGTGTATGTTTTATTAATTTTATTCAAATATTTTCCTTAATAGTTCAAATTTTCCTTCTTTTTCATACAGAATCAATAGCGATTTTTTAGATAAAATTTAACCAATTTCCTTTATCGTTGCCAAAAAAATCTAAATCTGGAATAGTTTTTCAATGGCAATAAGTTTCAATTGAGCAATTTCCATTCGAAAAATTAAACTGAGAAAAATTAAAAATGACGTTAGAATTAAAACAAAAATAAATATAGTACTTTGTTAAATATTAAACTCGGAAATTTGTTTCGTTAATAAGAATTTTTCTGACAAAAATGGGGGCATAATTAGAAGTAAAAGAAATAAAAAAACAATTATATTTTTAACAAATTTTTCACTTGGTAAAATTTGATGTCATAATTGAAATAAAACAGGTATTTTATAGTAGTCGTTAAAAATACAAGAAACACGGATAGCAATAACTCGTGAATAATGACGTCATTGTCGAAACTTCAGTGAAGGCTTATTTTGGCGACACAAAATTTATTGTTTTCCGTCTGTCAATTTGTTCTTCTGTCGGTCTGTCAGTCCCCGATAACTACCACAAAATGCAATCAAAACTTCTTTTTTTCGGAAACAAAATTGTAAAACCTTAGATTACTGAGTTTACACTTTCAAAAGTTCCTGACACATTAGATTTAAGTGTTTGTGGTGAGCAGGTATGTAGAAGTATGAGGATAATGAAAAATGCTTTTTAAAACTGTTATTTATCCTTATAAATCAAAAAAAAAAAAATACGAGATATACGATAACCATTAGCAGATTGATAGAAAGTTACATATTTAAATTTAATGCGACTACGGGGGGTTCAGGGGGGCGGAGCCCCTCTGAAGAAATTTAGTATAATAAAAAAACAAAAATAATAGATCATGAAAATTTCAGAATAACCTAACATAACTAAATCTTTAATTTAACGCTTTTGATGGCTGAAAGTTTCTTATTCGTATTTTATTCTTATAAATAATTACGTAATTCGAAAATTTTAAATTACAGTTTCCAGGAAGTTGAATATTACCCCAAGTGTGTTTTTAAAAAAATGATGTGCGAAGCTGACGTTGAGGCCCCTGATCTGCAGATTTACTAGTTCTTTAGAATTTGTAATATGTGTGGAACTATGTAATATAAAATTCACATTTTTGAAGTATAATTTATATTCTTTTCAATATTTATAATTTTTTTCAGACATAATGCCTTCACAGTTGACTTCTAGCAGTCATAAAAACTTATTTATTTGAAAAATTTAATAGAAATTTTTAACTTTTTTAATAGAAAATATTTATAAATGTATTAAAAGTAAATTAATCCAGATTTAATATAAATTATCTGAAAAAAAAAAAAAAAAAAAAAAAAAAAAAAAAAAAAAGCCGGCATTTTTCAATTTAAGCCGACGTTTTTTAAGTGGTCAAAACCAAAAAAAAAAAAAACCGGCCGTCTTTTTTTGGCCTGGCTAAAAGCCGGCAACCCTGTCTTGAGATAAGGCTATTGTGGAAATTGAGAATAATGCAGCATTGCAACGCCACCTGTTAAGCGATATACACCAAAAACTAATCAGATATAGTTTATATCAATGTCTAACAGAATCTAAAGTTTTGTGAAATTCCGTGCATTAGTTCTTGAAATAGAGCACCCACAAAATTTTTGTCGCATTACAGACAGACAGACATTTTGTAAAAACATATTTTTTGGTTTCTTTGACCCGAAATCCGTCGAAAACCGGATTTCGAAAATTTTCATGAATACTTTCTTCTTATAAACATAGCAGAAAGTAAGAACAAAAAGAACAGTAGTTATTTTTCTGAGTAATTGTCAATTTCGAGTAATTTCAATTTATACTAAAAAAAGCGAAAAATATATACGTTAAGGGAATATCAATTGGATTTCTGTTTTTGCCTAATTAGAGGCTGATAATCAAAAAGATACGCATGTTGTCTTTTCACATACACTGGACTTCAGTTTATCCGACAATTTATTATCAGACACTCTCGTATAATCACCAACTATACTACATTTTTATAAATAGGCTTATTGTTATTGAAGGTGTCAAAAAGATAAAAATTTAATTGCAGATTTTGATTATTTAATTTGTTTTTTATTTACTTAATATTTTTTTACGTAGTATATATTTGTTTCATTTATACTAGTTTATCTACAGTTTGATATTTCTATGCTTAACAATTATTATTGTTAACCCTTAACTGTTGTTAGCAGTCTCAGAGATTGTTGCTTTATTTAGTTTTCAAAGTTTAACTTGTCATTTCCTGTTTATCTATAGATATAAATAAAATTTTGTGCCGTTTGGAGCTCAAGTAACTACAGCTAGAGACTTTTCAGGATGTGAAATTTAACTGTAATAGTCTTGTACAAAATGTTTAGCACAGAAACAGTATTTTTTTATTCGTTAAGCGGCTTTCAAACGGCAAACAAATCGCTTTCAATATATGGTTATTGGACATTTTCTATCACAGTTGTTAAGATGTTAAAATCTGCTTTTTTATTATCTTCTATCTTTACAAGAAGTATTGGATTCGTGAAAAATTTCAAATTCTGATATTAGACGGATTTACACGTCTTAGGAATCAGAGATTCCAAAAAACATGTTTTTACAAAATCTCTGTCTGTGAATCTGTCATTCAGTCAGTCTGTCTGTCTGTGAAATAAATATTGTGGGCGCTCTATCTATAGAACTTCAGATTCCATTAGTCCTTGATATAATATGGCTCTGATTACGTTTTGGTGTAAATTGCACAATACTTGGCGCTGTTATGCGGCATTATTCATGATTATCGCAATAGCTCCTCAAGAATATATGCCCGGATTTTCATCAAACTTCAAATTCAATTAGTTCTTGATATAAATTAGTATACTTTATTTTTAGAGAAAATGGATCAACAGGTGGCGCTTCTATCCAGTTTTTTTACTATTTCTGTGATGATTCTTTCTTAAATACTAATACACGGATTTTCATCAAATTTCAGATTCAGTTAGAACATGAAATAATTTGCCGGAGGTTAGATTTTGGTGTAAATTACCTAACCGGTGACGCTGCTACGTTTAATTTTTCTGGAAATATTGAAGTGTATAAGGTAACGGAAAGTTTTGGGATTGCAACATCCGACTAGTATTTTTCTGGTGTTATAAGATACTTGTCATAAACTTAATGCTGATTGCGTCGGATAAAAGGAAGAATAGCCTACTGCTCCTTTGGTTGCTACTGGCATGGAGTCTTTCGTAGCTTCTGGCTCTGGTGCTGTACACTATTTCACTTTAGAAAGGATATAATTTAAATTTTTAATGTTTTTACAAAATATTTTGACTACTATCTTATTCCCTATTTGATATGATTTAATTGGACTTAATTTGAGTTAAATGAGACCAATTGATGTAAACAGTAAAACGCACCTTTCATATTTGCATCTTTTTCGTTCGGAACATTGGTTTTATTCAGTGATGCAAGCTTCATTCTTCTTGCAATTCTTGCATTTGAGACATCTAAAAGAAATTAATAAAATAACTAGCTGCACCCGTCGAAACTCGACGGAAAAGAATATATATTAGGTATGATATATATCAATAGAACCGAGTACCCTATCGGCCATTTTCAACATAGTATCAAGTCCGTTACCAAATGTCAAGTCTGTTACCGCACTCTTTTTTAATTATCATTTTTTCACCATTCTACATTTATTTTTTGATTCAACTAAGAAACAATAGATTACTGTATCTTTTTGTTAACCCCCCCCCCCCCCCAAAAAAAAAAAAAAAAAAAAACAAGTTGAATGTAGATTCTGCCATTGCAGAATTCAATTTCGCCTCCGATTAGAAAAAAAAAAAAATCGATATATGTCTTTTACAAGGGAGACCCCGTTTAGATTGCAATGAACTAACTTCATTTTTCTTGTGTTTATCAATATAATAGCAAACAGAACGGCGTGAAATACCCAATTGAATAGCAATTTCTCTCTGAGACATTGGAATTGCGGAATAATAAAGAGATACAATTTGACGTGCTACTTCTTCATTGACTAGATTCATCAAAAACGGACTTTTTCTTTAGTTTAAATGCTTTTTTGTAGACTCTGAGTAAAAGGAAATGCAATTTCACAATAAAACGAGTGGAATCCCGTCGAATTCGACGAATGAAATGTTTAAAAGGCCCGATCGATTTGGTTAAAAAAAAGCAAAAGTAATTACATTATTGAATCAATATATAATATATTTCCAAACTAAATGTCAAATTTGCCAGTTACAATTTTGCATGCAATATTCGCAAATCTTAAGTTAAAATTGTAATCTGAGTGCCGGTGAAATCCAGAAATTTTATTTTATATGCACTCACAGAAAAATAGTTTTTAAAAAAAAACTAATTTCATTTTTACTGTGACATTATTTTCACTAACTGAAGTCAACTGAAAGTGAAATCTCAATCTCAGTGTCCATAATGAAAAGAAATATTGAAATGCAATATCGGGTACTAATAGGTTATTCCGTCGACCAAAAAATTATCGCCAAACTATAAGATTAAATGCAAATAATGGATGATCGTGAATGTCACATTCAATGACATTAAATACGATTCATGTGTTTAAAATGTCATTAAGTGATTTTTATTTCGACTTTTTATTAGTATTTTTATTAATATTCTACTAATTATTTGTTTTTACGTTATTTAAAATAAAAATTATGTCAATATGTATAATTTGGCTATTAGTTTGGCGATTTGTATAATTTGGCGAAATTGGTTGACGGGATAACAGAGTAATACCTAATATCGTTATGAGTAAAAATGCGATGCTTTAAATAGTGACGTCATTTTCTCTTCAAATTTTTTTTTTTTTTAAGTTACTGTTATTAGTAATATGAAAAAGGCAACCGTAATAATATTGTAATTCCCATTTATCTGGTTGCTGAATGACAACATTTTCCTCATTTGAAATTTTTCTTATTTTGCTTTTGACATTAATTTTTATCATAAATTGTTTTCTGTTATTTTTACCATTATTAATATTATTTCTCAGCAAATATATATATATATTTTACCTCAATTAGTGCATAATTATACGCAATCATTTTGGAAAAGAAATTTTTATTATCGACAGAAAAGAAACTGAGTTGTCACTGCTTTGATTTTGCAAGAAATATCGTAAAAAGGCATTTAAAATTAAAAATAAAATATAAAAATGGAAATAAATTAAAAAATAACTAAAATGGGCACAACTACAAATAAATAGCTTTCATTTAAAAAAATAATTATCAAAATCGGTTGAGTAGAAAATTCAGGGCTGATGACACGACATTTTTTAGCTTGCCTGAAAAAAATAGCATCGGATGCTTAAAAAAAGAAAAAAAAAAAACCTTGGCTTACGCAATAATAGATATATTACGTATGCCATGGATTAATCATGGACCAATCAGTAAACGAATAAAAAGGGGACACCACAGGATATAAGATATGTCTCAGATATCTCTACACTGAGAGCAACAACCATTTTCCGAATGGTTAATAAATAACGTAACAAATAATAAACAAACTCATCCTGAAATAGTACGGGTTAACCCTTTTTGTCAATGTACAGTTCGTTCAAAGTTTCTATTAAACGTGGCACATCAGTTTTAAGAGATTTTAATCAAAGTCTTCATTTGTTACTGCACCGAACAAATTATATATTGTAGAATTAGAATACATCTCAAACTCGATTTAACAAAAGATATGGGCATGATTTAATTTACTTTGGTTCTGAACAATTTAATTTTAAACATACGTTATTAAGACAGCTATTGTTAAGAGCAAGGCCACCTTATCATAATAACAAGCCTCACAATCAGGAGAGAGTCTTTGGGTAAAAGTGCCCTGATAGTTGCCAACTTATTATATGACTTTGTCCTGTAAGTAACGCCACCTGGTGCATACTATTGGTTCATACTCCATAAACAAATTCATAGGAAAAAATGGAAAATATTTTAGTTTCTCACATTAGATGGCACTAACAACGGGAAAATCATATGGTTTCTGACCATGTGTACTACGGACAAAGGAAACTTAGCGATTGCGAGACTTGTTATTATGATAAGGTGGCCTTGGTTAAGAGATTCTTACAATATTAGAGCATGATATTTCACACATACCAATTTTTGTTGTCACCTCAACTTCAATTCCACTGTTTAGATCATCTAAATCCCCTTCCTCTTTCATAAACTCGAAAAATAAATGAAGGTTTCCTTTTGGTAATATCTCTTCTTTTTTAGACTCAAAATCTGATCTTCGGATCAACCTATCAACTTTGTAATGATAGCCATCTTGCTTGGGATAGGCACGAAAAATTTCTTTTCCATCCTCATCAGAGATACCGACTCGCATATCGGATACCTGACTTCTGAATTCTTCTAACTTATATAGTTTTATGCTAAGCCATTCGTTTGAAGAGGTACACGGGTATACCGTAAATTTCCAGTCATCTCCATTAATGTGAACGCTGGGACTATCTATGAATAAAGAAAACTTGAAGTTATCAAACTTTGGGATTACCCAATACACACGATTTTCGGCAACATGTACAGGGGTTGGACAAAAATATGGAAACACCTTTGAGAAATGCATGTTTGAAAAGAAAGATTGATTATAATGAACTATGTTGATGGCACTGGAATTTTCGCCTACAGACGCCACCTATACAACTTCGTAAAATCACTGCAGCGTTCACTCGTTGTTGGAACACTGTTATGTGAGATTATGATTGCATTATGTCGGAGTTAACAGACTTCGAACGTGGACAAATTGTTGGCGCGCGTATGGTGGGTGCTTCCGTAAGCAAGGTAGCCGAGGTTTTTAGTATTTCAAGAGGTGCTGTGTCAAAGATTTATTCCGCATATTTGAAATGCGGAAAAAACATCATCCGCTAAATCACAGCGCGGACGAAAGTGTGTGCTGAGTGATCGTGACAGACGATCATTAAGAAGGATTATCGCGAAAAATAAGCAATCCACAGCTGCAAAAGTTACTGCTGAAATGAATTTCGTGTTACCAAATCCTGTGAGTACCAAAACAATTAGAAGGGAGCTTCATAAATAGGGAATTGCTGGCCGTGTTGCAATTGAAAAGCCATCCATCAGTGATGCTAAATCTTGTAACAGGAAAAAGTGGTGTTTAAGTCATAAAGCCTAGACTATAGAGCAGTGGAAGAGCGTAATATGGTCTGATGAGTCTTCTTTCGCATTGTTACCCACTTCTGACCGAGTTTACGCCTGGAGAACGCCATCTCAAGCCTGTAATACAGACTGCTTGTTGCCAAGAGTGAAACTTGGCGGGGGTTTTGTGATGGTTTGGGCAGCCATATCGTGGTTCTCTTCTGGCCCCATGATAACTCTGTAAGGGCGTATTACTACTCAGACTTATGTGAACATTTTGGCCGATCAAGTCCATCCAATGGTACAAGCTTTGTTCCCCAATGATGATGGATCTTCCAAGACGACAACGTCCCCGTTCACACAACTCAGCTTGTCCCGGACTGGTTTTCGGAGCACGAGGATGAATTTTCGCATCTCTCCAGGCCACCAAAGTCATCAGACTTGAATATTATCGAACCTTTGTGGTCTACATTGGAGCAGAGTGTGCGTTCTTGCTATCCACCGCCAACGTCGTTATCTGAACTTGACACTGTTTTGCAGGAAAAATGGTACAATATTCCCTTGGCAAACATACAGAAACTGTATTTATCCATTCCGAGAAGACTGCAAGCTGTTTTGAATAACAACGGGTACCGTACACAAAACTAGGCAAGGAAACGTGTTTTTTTAAAGGTGTTTCCATATTTTTGTCCAACCCCTGTATATAGCCTGCGTTCACCATAGTTAAGTGAAAAACTCAAACTTTTCAGGGTTGTTATCGCTTTAATTTACCGATGTCGATCATCTGTTGATGAAATTTCTATAAAAAAAAAAAAGAAAAAATTTATGCATCAAGTATAGATTATGAAATATTTTCCAACACATATAAAATAATGTAACAAAATCGACCTGTTTAATAAGTTGAAGTATTATGTCTAATTCAGCTATACGGAAAAGCATAACACATTTGAAAACACAATTTCAGATGTTCCCATTTACAATCGAAAATTTATTCGAATTCTTTAATCAGCCCTGTATAAGATATATAGATTTGTATTTATTAAACGATATGTATGTCAAAATTTTGTTCAGTTGAGAAATACATATAGCTCAATTGAAAATTTCCCTTCAGCAATTTCCACTAATAACGTGAATTGTTTTGTGCAGTCCTGTATATGAGATATAAAATTTATAGACAAGTAACATGCAAAAAAAATTGTTAAATTTAAAAGCGCATACCGAATACTAAAACACACTTTCAGCAATTATTATTCAAAGACACTACTGAAACCGATTTCTTTTATGTGTCCCTGTAAATAGATGACAAACGCTATGAACGCCTTACTCTAGAGTAATCATCTTATAGTCTCATTCAGTTATTTATATCAGTTTCAATACATTTGAAATAGCGTAACAAAGTATTTTGCAAACGATTTTTTCCATATACCATAATGTAATGCAATTCCTTTTAGTGTCCTTCTAAATGTACTGCTAATATTACATACTTCGCATACAATACCAATATGTAATAGTGATCTTAAATAACGTTTATCAGTTACATGAAAATCTGAATATATTTATGTTTGTTAGGGTGCAGACAGACGTACAGCAAACTAAATGCATAAATACTCTTAAGTTTTGTAGGAAATTGTTGAAAAACTGTTGAGTATTGAGTGTTGGGCATTTATCCGTTTTTATTCAGAAAAATATGCACAGTAAATATGCACACTAACAAAAACCAGTTACTATAAAATAAATAAGACCGATGTGTTTTTTCAACTTGAGATAATTGATTTTTATGTACTTTTTAACACTGAATCGGAAAATGACCTTGATTTTTAACCATCACGTTAGAATTTTTATGTAAATCCTAAAACATAGCGGAAATCTGATGTATTATAAAACAGATGTAAAACTTTTTGTATTTAATTTAATTTTATTTAATTCCGTAATGTATTCATTTTATGGTTTACATTAGGATTCTTGCAACTAAACAGCTGAGGTGCCTGATGAAACGCGGTAGGAGATTGAACTATAACTTTGAACTTTCTAACTTTGAAATTTACAATTTGGAAAAATTGTGACAAGATGGTAAAAACTGAAGGTCATTTTCGTATTCAACGGTAAAAAATACATAAAAGTCAATTATCAAAAGTTAAAAAACACGACAATTACATTTAGTTTATAATACTAAAGGGGGCTCCGCCCCCTTGCTCGCTACGCTCGCCACCCCCCCCCCTCCACGTAATCGCTTCACGATTCCAAGTTGTAGGCTACTCCTGCTTGCTGCGCTCGCCAATACCCCATGGAATCGCTTCGCGATACATTATTTTCCATACACTCAATTTTGGAATTCCTCTCATAAACGTCCACTTATTAAAATACCGGGCATTAAATATCCATAAAAAAACAGGAAAATCTACCAAAATAGCAGCATAAGGGGAAAAAAAAAAGGGAAGTGTACTCATTTCCAAGTCCATCGGAGACGGAGCCCTTTCCTGATTGGTCTATTCGACTCATGGAAGGTGTGGTCCACCCGGACGCTTTATTTCCGGAAACCTTACACATCAGCATCATTCCAGGAGCCATTCCTGGAGATTTGTTTAAGGCTAGTTTTTTTTTACTATAGAAGGATGAAATTTTCGCTACTTTCTTCTCTTTTTTTTTTTTACTTTAAAATTTACAATTTGCAAAATATCTTTACATGATGATAAAAATGAAGGTCAACTTCGGATTCAGCAGTATACAATACATAAGAATCAATTATCAAACGTTAAAAATCATAATGTTAACCCAAGTAAGGCTAGTGTAATCTAACAATATTTTAAAATATGGATTATTTTGTAAAGAAGTCATTTTGTGTTGGCTGTTAATTTTTATCATTTTATTTAACAAAATTATATTTTTGTTTCCTTCTTATATTTTTGTTAAAAATTGTATTTTTGTATTAATATGTAAGAATTAAAGATTTCAAATTTATACTGCAATTTTAATTTTACTCTGAACTATCTTTTTAATATATTTGACGAAATTAAATTTCTATAACTTTATTAATTACTTCTAATGTGCAACAAAAAGCGTGTTCCAACTTTAAAAAGCTGTTGTTTTGTTAATTTTAATCGCAGAATATCGGAACTTTTGCTATCTTACTTGTCAATGTAACACAAAAATTTTAATAAATGTAATTTATAAAATAGCGGAACCGTATAGAAATTTAATTTCGTAATTTTTTAAGAAGTGTTTTTATTAACCCAAATACCTTTTTGACCTAATTGACCCAAATATTTCTTTATCTCATTTCAAACTTTTGTTCAACTAGAATCATGCGTTTATAACTAACGGTTTAGGAGTTGGGCATTGGCCACCGTTGAAAGTAGATACCCTGTATATAAAATAATGTAATATTAAAATACTCCGAAAACGATTCCCCCCCCCCCCCATAGATTGTAATGTAATGGAATTCTTTTGAGTGTCCCTATAAATGAGCCGTTAATGCTATACCCTTCATTTTAAATACCGAACCATGGATAGTATGGGTCCTGGAATTTTATGAGCAGGAAACTCTTCGTTACCAGTATTTTCATATAGAAAATATCTCCTGAAATAACACAAAGTTTCGTGTTTTTGAATTATATTTATTTATCTATAAAGAAATGCTGGTATATCACCTGGAAAATAACGGTACACGTACGAACAATGCGAACGTACCACCATAAACATCAATAAGTATATCAATTTAGTGGCAATATGACTATGTTTACGCGAGTTAGAACACGGACGGACAGATGGAGAAACCAAATTCATAAACCTTTTTCAACTATATTGAAAAGAGTTAAAAATCAGCGAATATATTGAATATGCACATGGTACACAACAACGCTGCATGCGCGACAGATTATGGTAAATACGTTTTCATTTTCAGTTTAAAAGATATGTTTTGCCCTCACTGGCAAACTCACAAATAAATTTGACACATCAAAAGAAATTTGTAAAATAGACATTTGACAATACTTTATATAAAGTTCTTTTCCTTTCTAGTGAAAGGCCCAGTTACATGCACAATTAAAAAAAATCATGATGAAATTTGAAACATCTAAATCTAAAAACAAATTACTTAAAATTTTAATTAATTGCTCGGATTTTGTTACATTTTTTTAAAAAGTGGATATTCAACTAAAACTTAATAAAAGTATATATTTATACTGAAAGATACGCGATGGTTATTGCCTTATAACATTAGGTATTAATAATTTTTCAAAAAATGAAAATAATAACTATTTTGAAACTAATAAAATATTTTAGGTGCAATCGTGAAACAAATTTTCTTGTAAGATAAGAATTATTATTAAATTTCTATTTTTACAAAACTTTAAGTACATTCTTTTAGTGAAAAATAAACATTTTTTATTTCAATTAAGCTACTAGAATATTTATCAGTTACCTATATTTTTATAAATATTTTATAAATATGCATAAATATATATATATATAACAAAGTACCAATGAAAAATAAGTTTTTAGAACTTGTTCTTACCTATGTTATTTGTTGTTTTTTAACTAGAAAATTAATGTAGAGGAATACATTAAAGAATAACGCAGGTTTTGAGTATTAATGATGCCATTTTTCTAAAATGAAAACAATATGATCGTCTGCCAATCAAAAAAATTAAGCAGTAAAATTATTAATAAAATAAACAAATAAAAGACAGCAATAATTGGAAAAATAACAAAAAAAAGGGGGGGGGGGGGAATGGAATAAAAACTATTAAATGTTTTTGATGAAAAAGAATTTATTTTTTATTTTGTTTAAAAGAAGGAATATTTAAAAAGAATATTTTGCGGAATTTCAATAGCATGTTTAAAGTAAGATTTTCCGGTGAATTCATCTCAAATTCGTAATTTGTATTATAAAAAAATATGCTGATACATTGCCTTAATGATTTGATCTAAATAGTATTGTAATTTCTTTATCTTAAAAATCTATCCTTATCTTGTATAAATTATAAAAGTAACGATTTTACGGCACAAAAAAAGTTAAATATGGGATTTCTAGAACGTCCCCGATAATGTAATTTTAGTATGTTTGTTACAGTGACTTACAGCATTCTTTTTCTTCAACAGAATTTATATAGTATTTATAGTAATTTGCACAGGACCGCGCAAAAGTTCTATTTTCAACTAACTAATCGAACTCATTATTTGCTTACTTCCCAGAAACGAATTTCATTCAAATGTTCAAAGACGGTTTCGTCCCTGGAGTTTCGAGACAAAAGCCTCCCTTACGGGTAGTAGCATAAGACTCAATATTTGCCAACCAACCAACCAACCAACGGTTTCGTTCATTATGCAGGGTGGTTCAGAACTGCACGTTAAAAATTTAAAGACGGTTGAGAGGAACCTAAATCAGCAGATGTCGTGTAGAAATGTGAGTGCAGAAATGCAGCGTTAGGCAGTAGAGGGCGCTGTTAAGTTTGGGGGGTGAAAGTGCTTCGCTGGCTTGAATCGCCTTTAAGATGCCACTCCAGTCACTCTGAAAAAGATCCTGGTAATAATGTAAAGTCTAAGGGGGCGTCCTTTTCAAGTATCTCGTTCAAATCTTGATATTTTTACTTTTTTTAAAAAATTGTATAGCTGAAGACGATCTACAATCAGGCTAGTTTTTAGCTTTTTGATTTTGTGTTTAATTTTAACAGTTTCAGTTTTTGAACCAGCTCCGAAATATAAAGCAATTTTTAAAGAAATGTGTGAAACCAAAATCGAAAAAGTAAAAACTAGCCCGGTTGTAAATCGTCCTCAGCTAATTCTATACAAAAAGATCCATGTAAAAATATTAAAATTTGAGCTAGATATTTGAAAATAACACCCACATAGACTTAACATTATCATCTGGATCATTTTGAGTGACTAGTGTGGGCTTTTATTTCGCGAATTTCGAGCACCATGCATAGTTACACCAATGTCAATGGAGCTTGTCGACAACCTTTTCATATATGGCGCTAAATAAGGAAACCGTTCACATGCAATAGCTTTTGAGCTTGTCGAAGCACTATCCTCTGCTCTGCGTAATACTGCTTCTTACCCTGCAGGAATTCTGCGATATCTTATAGTCCAATTGGCCAACCACACAAAACCTTAAGGGGGCTCAGGGGTTGAAAACTTTTCAAAAAATCGATTCTTTTTTTATGAACTAGTTTGATTATTCAATTAATTCTTAACTCAATGCAAAAAACCGCATAGAAATATTAGCATTTTTAACGGAGTTATAAGCATTTATGTATCAATACTTACATAGCCGCATCCATGTAATTTCAACTTTAAGTCGTGTTTTCTCAAAACTTGATTTTTGACGACTAACACCAAGATTTAAAAAAAAAAACTATTTGATGGACTGGCTTATTTTTTTTTCTTGCATGCATATAACATCATAATCTAGATTATGAATTAAGGATATAACTATCACTTAATAAAAACAGCATTAAAAAATCTCTCAAAGTTGAAAATTAAAAAAAAAACCGCATTCAAAATATTAAACTATCTAAAATATATTAATTCATAATTGTCTGAGCGAAGCGAAGTCTTTATACTCAGAGATACGTAACGATATTAAAATTCAAAAAAATTCTTTCGTCAAGCAAATCTCAAAAACTACTTGTCGGATTTTGATTCTGTTTGTACCAATAGGTACCTATGAAGGTAATCTGGTGAATGCACCTACTTTTAAAAATTAATTCCAAATAGTTTAAAAGTTATATTAAGAAAACTGATAAAAAAGGACAATTTATTTGCATACGTCACAGAAACTTGGTGTGCGTGATTTTCATCGGCTGGATATTTTCGTAGATAACCGAATCAGTACATGGAGTAAATAGTAATCATTTACGCACTCAGAAATATTGAATGCAATAAAACATTTTAAAATTTAATCATGCAGGAAAATAAAACTGTCATTTTTTTATATTAAAAAAAATGTCATAAAAACTTTGATTTTGAGATTTTGTGATAATCTCTTAACAGCATTTTTTGATCGCTAAAAGAATGTTTTATATATTTCGCGTGTGAAAATTAGAAACGCTTACGTTTTTAAATAAAAAGTTTCTTTTATGACATCATTTTCCCTTTATATTTATTTTTATTGCATGTTTTCTTTTAACTTATATTTTGTTTGTGTGTGGAAATCAATTCTGGTCACTAATTTTTCGGCACGGATACCACAAGCGCATCAGATTTGGCACAATTTTTTTCAAAGCCCATTTGGCGAAAACTCCGTTTTCAAATAACGCTTACATACACATTTTTAAATTATTATCATTTTCAAAAAGAACTTACAGTAAATAAAATAATAATAATAATTAATAACTATAAAAAGAAATATTTTACATAATTTAAAAAAGGAAATGAAACTAAATAAACATTTTATGAGTAAATAAACAAATAATAAATAAATAAAGCCGGGTTACCATCTCAGGTAAAATAATGCCATTTTGACGCCTATTGTTGTCGCTCAGTCCGTCCATCTGTCCGTCTGTCTGTCTGTCTGTCCGCATATAACAACGCAAAAACTACCCAACCGAATCGTTTGAAATTTAAAATACATAGTTATAACATAATTTTGTCGAGTCATTTCAAATTTTATGAAAATCGGATGGATAGATCAATTACAGGGACAACCAAAAGGATTCCGTTACATTACGGTCAAAGGGGAAAAAGTTTCAAATGCATTTTAATCGTTTGAAATTTAAAACATATAATTATAACATAATTTTGTCGAGTCATTTCAAATTTTATGAAAATCGGATGGATAGATCAATTACAGGGACAATCAAAAGGATTCCGTTACATTACGGTCAATGGGGAAAAAGTTTCAAATGCATTTTAATCGTTTGAAATTTAAAACATATAATTATTGCGTGATTTTGTCGAGTCATTTCAAATGTTATGAATATCGGATGCATAGATCAATTACAGGGACAGTCAAAAGGATTCCGTTACATTATGGTCAATTGGGAAAAAAATTTCAAATGCATTTTAATTGTTTGAAATTTAAAACATATAATTATTACGTAATTTTATCGAGTCATTTCAAATGTTATAAAAGTCGGATGCATAGATCATTTACAGGGACAATCAAATGTATTCCATTACATTACGGTCAATGGGAAAAAAGTTTCAAATGCATTTTTATGATGTTACACTCATTCGAACATAATAGAATTGGCATGAATCTATGAAGTATATACTAAAATATGCATTCTGTACAATCTGTGATGCAAAGAATTTTTATTATTAAATTACAGGGCCACACAAAAGTATTCCACTACATAATGCTATACGGGGAAACATTGTTTGGGACGTGTTTTAATTATATTCAACTATTTCACGTTTAATGAATAAGATATACGTTTCTGAGGTGTAATAAAAATTACTTTCTGTATATTTACAGGAACACAAAAAAGATTTCGACTACTATACTGTATCCGAAGTACGCTCTACTATACCAGCAAGATTTGAATATTTTTAAAACTTCGTTATCGTACGAACGCACCTCATTTGCTACGTTCACGTGCAATTTCCAACTTGTTCCATTTTGCATCCATTTCCTGTTGGCATGCAACTTTGAAATTTGGAATATGTATGCATACCTGGGAGCAATACTGGAATTAGACATTGATTTTTTTTTATTCGATCCAAAAAGGGGCAACGGGGGCTATTTTTTAAAGATTTATACAATTTATATACTGCATAAAGGAGCCACTTACCTATTTTTATATACAAGAAGAAGTAAGTAGTATATAAAAACAATTATAGTATACATAAATAAAATACTTGAGATAATATACTAGAGATATAAGCACCGGGTTTGGCGAGATGTTTTATGCCAATTAGGCGAAAACATCGTTTTGATTACCAGATACATATAGCATGCTATAATAACACGTTATTTATTTACTTCAAAATGAAAAAAAGGAATAAACGAAACATTTTCTGTTATCAAAAAAATAATAACAATCAATAAATGATAATATTTTTAGAACAAACAATTTATTATAACATTTATATGATAACCAGCATGTTAGGTAACTGAACGCCATTTTGGCATCAATTAGGTACCTCGGTGTGTATAGGGCATATATGTGCCATATTTATTTGTAAAACTGAGCATGAACGCTTACCAAGTGTGTTTTCATAGTCGCTTATATCTTTTTGCAACATATCGCACCTTTCGAGGCCAAAACTGCACAAAAGAAAAAAAAATCAATATTTGCCGTATTTTTTTTTTTTTTTTTTTTTTTTTTATATGTAATGCACATTTTGTAATCAATAGGCTCGATAATCAGACCTCGTTTTTTTGCTTTAAAAGATGATATTTCATACGACGTCTTTTTTGGATTCGTCGTTTTTCCATATTTGATAGTATGCGTCTACTCATTTTGTAACTTTCTTCTTTATTCACAGCGACATTTGGATTTCCTATTTAAATAAAAATTCTTCTAAATACAAAGAATTTTGTTAAAATAAATAAATAAATGAAATGCGGACATCTATTGCTCAAAGCACAAAATTTTTCCCATTGAGTTAATAAAAATCAGTAATAGCATAATTTTTATGATAATAAAAAGGTGATTCATGTAATAACAGAGTCATATATTATATACGTTATGGATTAAGTATGAATATTTCTCCACCATTTATAAATAATAATAATAATAAAATAAAATGCGGACAGACCAAAGTCTATATTTGACTGAAAACAGCAACCATTTTCTAAATGCTTTAAAAAATGGCCAATGAAAAGAGATATTTCAAAAGTATTATGAAATTAATCAAAAACCATTTATTTTAAACTAAATGAATACAATATTTATATTTTTAATGAAATAAATGGGATTTGAAAAATTAATGGAAATTTATCCCCATAGATGTATCAATATTACAATCAGTACCTTGTATGCAAAATGGAACAATTAGCAATAATTTTTGTCCCCGAAAAATGGTCGTTGCTTTTTTTAAGGTTAAAAAGTAGATTACGAAATATTCCTATACAGAGATGCCAAGCCCCCGCTTATTGCACAGCAGAATTTTCTTATAGGAAAAGTTATCTTTTAAATCCGCAGAATGTTCCAATTTAATAAAACATTTTCTGTATTAAAATACCGGTATCCAAATTGCCGGAGACTTGGCAGCTCTGCCTATAACATTTTAATTAATCACGGTACTTTTTTTAATTGGATTAAAATTTAGTGAAGACAACGTTTTTTGGCCAAAAGCAGCTTTTTTCCACATGTGTAACTACGATACAATTCCTTGATGCTGAAATAAAATGTTTTGACTTATGCTATTATTGCTTCCTCTTATTTATTTATTTGAATTTTAAATAAGATGACTCAAAATCGTATTTTTTAAATGCACGGAAAAAATGCATTTCGAGAGAGGGCGTAAAAAACAATATTTGGCGATTTATTACCTGCGTTTGGCTAAGTGTCTTACTGCCTTATATTTAATGCTCTTCACAATACTTTGCTATTATATGGACTTAGGCGCTTTTATAAAAAGTTTGATGTAATTCGGGCTTAAGAAAGTGAGTTTTTTACTGAATAATACAAATAAATGAAAAATGAATACTAAGAAATACTAATAAAAGAAAAATGAAGCATTATATTGATCTATGTATATTTAAAAATGCATCTGCTAGCACTAATTAGATAATTTATGTGTATATAATAGGAGATAAATAGCTTTTGATTCTGTATTTGTATGCTATAAAGCATTAACGTTTGTGTGTTTTTCGTTATCATTGGGCGAACCTAGCCGATTTAAAAATAATGTGAGCAAAAAAAGTTGATAACCATCTTTGTTGCAAAATATACTATATTTTGCGTAGGAACAATAATCACCATCAATGCACGAGCAAAGAAAGTTCTAAAATTGAGAATTCTTTGATGTTAATATGACTAAAAATTTAAAATCTTTTTTTTTTTTTTTTGGTGGCAACTTTTAAGATATAATATTCTCGTTATGAACGATTTCTAAAACATTCGTCAGTTTAATTTCACGAATTAAACATTTTTTTTTTTCTAGAAAAAGTTTTAAACCCAATTTATTGAGAATATTACAATTTCTAGGATACTGTTGGGGTCAGAAACTATAACTTTGGCATCATAGTAACTTATAAGATGTAAGTGCTCGTCTAGGACAAATTTTTAAAAAAGGATTCCTTAACTCTTATCGAGAACCTCATTGCATCCGTGGAAAACAGATATTCAACATTATAAACTATTCGGACGGATTTCACACCATATAACACTCCATTCTTTTCAAACATAATAGTTTATGTTATTTATAGTTTCTCAAATCGGTGCGAAGCTTCTGTTTATGCTCATGACATCATTTCAAAGAGTTTTATTTCCATTATAGGAAAATTTGGTGTTTTATTTTCTGTATTACTTTTAACATTTTGCATATTTCCAATTTTATATCCATGCATGGTTTGCTTTTCTTTTATAAAAATAGTATATGCAATTTTATATATAAGATTTTGTAATTCTATGATTCAATATGCTTATTTTCATCATATTTTATCACAATGAATGACCAATTAAAGGTAACATCTCATTTTCTTTACTTATCGCAAGTTATTAAATGTGTATTCTCAGCAATATCGCTCAGACTAATCCCTCTGAGGGAAGTCCTAGTCTAGATAATGATGTTATATGCATGCAAAAAAAATTAAGCAATTCCATCAAATAGTTTTTTTTTAATCTTGGTGTTAGTCCTCAAAAATCAAGTTTTGAAAAAACGCGACTTAAAGTTGAAATTAATTGAATGCGGCTATGAAAGTGTTGATACATAAATGCTTATAACTCCGTTAAAAATGCATACATTTTTATGCGGTTTTTTGCATTGAGTTAAGAATTAAATGAATAATCAAATTAGATCATAAAAAAATCGATTTTTTGAAAAGTTTTCAACCCCTGATTCCCCTTAAGTTATAGAGCACAAGAAAAAAGCCTTTATATTATTGTAGAGTTGTCATAGGGGGATCTAATGATCCGTATCTGCCGGAATCGAATTGGTGCATAAACCAGAAAATAATACTACTAGTCGCTCACTCGTAGGTCTATCATTGCGTTTGCCGTATAATCAAAAGTCTGAAAACACGGAAAACTGGGTGCAGGGAAACATAATGCTAACAAGGAAGGTCTCCATACGGGCATACTCAGAAAAATCTGAAAAAATTACAGATTGTTCTTCTCATATAGTTATATATGTTTATAAAAAAATTTCGGCGGAACCTCCTTATAACGTCCGTAAAAAAATAATAAAAATTTCGTTTATTTGGCGATTTATCTCTGGTTGGCGAAAAAACGAAATTTTGAAAAATACGCTTTTACGCTTCGAATACTTTTTAAAGAAAAAACTTTCTGTGTTCAATTTATTTAAATAAGTTTAGTTTAAGCAATTTTATTTTTGCATTTTTACTTTACTTTAAGTGTAATTTTGTCATATACGTTTATATGTACTTATAACAAAATGAAATTAATATATTTTATCATTTAAAACACAATTTAAATTGATTAAAATTGTTACAAATTGAAAAATACACAGTTAAAAATCTGCTGCATTTTGTTGCAACGCATTTCCTTGCTTGTATAGAAAACGGTTACTTGGCCGTGAAATGGAACTTTCTCATTGGTTGGAATAGAGACATTATATACAAGTGGTGGAGTGCGTAACAAAATGCAGCAGATTTTTAACAGTGTATGACACGGTCAATTCACCGTGCTATGGGGTATTCTCATTGGTCAGAAGAGAGATATTCTAAAAATGTAGTGGAGTGACGTTGCAGTAAATGCGCAGATTTTTAACAGAGAAGTCAATTAAAATCAATTTTCCGATTCGTTAAAATCGTCTGCTTTTGGCGAGGAAATGCACTGCTCGCCAAATCCCGCGTCCCTTTCAGCTTTTCACGCCAATTATTCCAAACTATTTTATTTTTTTACATATCTAATAATGTAATTCCGCCGCTAATTTTCACTGATCTTTTATTACCTACATGAGTAGTTTAATTCGTATTTTTTTCAAAAAATTCTGAGTATGCCCCCAATGGAGACCTTCCTTGTAAGTCTACACTGTTAAAAATTTGACCCTTTTGCTGCAGCGTCACTCCACCGCTTTTATAGAAAACGGTTACTTTACTGTGTTATGGAGCAGTCTCATTGGTCATAAAAGAGATAGTCTACAAAAGCTGTGGAGTGACGCTGTAGCAAATGCATCAAATTTTTAACAGTGTACGAGTAAACAATTATTGTTTTAATTATTTTCTTATGCACCACTTCACTTCCGGCAGATATGGACCGTTAGATTCCCCTATGAATACTGTTCTATAAAATAAAGACTTTTTTCTTGTTCTAGATGACTTAGGGTTTTCTGCGGTCGGCTCTTGAACTATTACACTTCCCTTATCACGTCATGAAGCATTTTAACTCTGTTTACTCGATAAGGGACCACAGAGAAGCTTCCAGCCTGAAGCCTCCGTGGCCGAGTGGTCAAAGCACCAAGCCGTTAATCGCCTTCGAGCGTAGGAGGCTGGGGAATTCGAATCCCACTGGCTCCATTGCACGCACTCTTTGTCTGGAGCTCCCGGTTGTATATCTCTTGTGTTGTAAAATTTCCTTGTGCTATCTCGTCCCTGTAATACTGACGATGATTTATAAGCAGGCTTCATGTCGAGCACGCAAATCAGATGTATGTTGTTCAATAAAAAAAATAAAGCTTCCAGCCTCCTGATTGGTTGGTTTACTTTATGCGATTTGTTCCAGCGCCATAATGAAAACGCAAAACATTGACTCTAAAAAAAATACAACTGAAATTTTTATCGTGAAAATTAAATAAATCACAAGATATTAACTGGTGTAACATAATGTTCTAATGTTAATAGCTAAGCACATGTTATGAATGAGATTTCAGCGTTTTTGAACACCAATATTTTATTAGAGAAAATGTTGTTCTATTAAATCACAAAAAAAAATTCCGATTAAATGAAATAACATTTCCTCTAGCAAAATACTGGTATGCGAAAACGCGGAAATCTCATTTCTCAAACATCAACATCGTATCTGTTGACCGAAATGTCAATTATTAATATTTAAATTTAATATTTGTTTAGTTTATAACTTTACAGCATTCTGTATTCGCCATTTAATATCCATGTGATTTACATTATTTTACAATATAATTTTCAGTAATATTTATCATGATGTAATCGTCCAGCTCATTATATCATAGCTGCCAGTTTGCACGGATTAGTCACGCCACTAAAATTTCATGGAACATAATGGCCAATTGAATAACTGACATTCAAGAAATTTTAACGTTTAAATAAAGCAAAAAATTTCATTAAAATTTTGTGGTAAGAAAAAATCCATACAAATTGACAGCTATGTTATACATATACAGTGGAGCATCGTTTATACGACGCCGAAGGGACTACCGAAAAACGTTGTATAAACGATAACGACGTATAATCGATTTTCACTTCCAAAACTAGAAATAATTTTGTTTTCACTAAATTTTAATGTTTAACGTGATGATTTGCACGATTTTTTAAATTAAACAAACCAAAATAAACAAATAATCTTAAAAACGGGGGGGGGGATTGGTAAGCAATTTAAATATGCGTACCTTTATTTAAGTTTCACCGAAAGGTTCCTCATTTGCAGAACATCTTTTCTTTTCCATTTAAAGTTAAAGATAAAAAACCCCGCGTGGCCAACTAAAAGTCGCTAATACTCATAACAGTTAGAAGGATAGTCTATTTGAACTTAAAACAGGTCGGGAAAGCTGACCATCCTCGAAAAAAGAATGAACCCTCCCAGTGTAATCTGTTACACCTAAGCTGATTTTTCAGACTAATCGAACACCAGCCCACATTTTTATAATGTGGAGAGCTCTTTGGTGTCATTCATAGCTGCTAACTTCCGCTCGTTCGTAAAATACACAAAAAAATAAACAAAAATAAACCTATGCAAAATCGAAAAATCGACGTATAAACGATTTTGGGCGTCGTATAAAAGATATATTTTTACATTAAAATAAATAGGAATGAATCGGGACCACAGTAAAACGTCTTATAAATGTAAACGTCGTATAAGTGATCGTCGTATAAACGATGCTTTACTGTATATAACTAGTATTAAAAAATGCTCTGACGAGCACCAAAAAAGGTTAATATGTTTTAAAGTATGAAAAAGTGTTTGACAAGAGCTTCTAATTCAGAATGAGAAAGGACAAGGGATCCCTTCTTGGCTGCAATTCACTGTCAATGCCAAATTTGAAAAAATCATATTTGCGCTTTTTCCATATAAAAGAAATTTGCGTAAAACTTTCTATCTTTACATTTTTAGTAAAACTTTCAATCGTGCTTTACATGTTAACTGCATTGTTGACTCTGCACTGCAACTGCACTACAAATCAGATTTCTGTGCTGTTTTAAACTGCTACAGTTTGTGGTGGGACTGCGTGAATGTGATACGCTGCAGGCAGTGTTGAATGCAGGAGGTGGGCCGGGGGGGGGGGGGCATTCCCTCCCGAAGGTATCAAATGCTCACCCCCCCCCAATACAATTTAGATTTTGTGTTTTTAATGGTAAAAAAGTATAATTTCCTTAGAACTCTATTGTGTCTCCTCCCCCAAAACCACAGAAGACCCTCCCGGAGAAAAGTGTCTGAATTCAACACTGGCTGCGGGAACTATGGTTTTTGGCCCTATTTTGCTTTACATTCATGTTTAATCACGTGGTGTCTTTTCTAATTATGCCTTTACACTACACAATTTTATCGTAACAGTGACTGATTTCTTTTATATGGAAAAAGCGCAAATATGATTTTTTCAAATTTGGCATTGACAGTGAATTGCAGCCAAGAAGGGATCCCTTGTCCTTTCTCATTCTCAATTAGAAGCTCTTGTCAAACACTTTTTCATACTTTAAAACATATTAACCTTTTTTGGTGCTCGTCAGAGCATTTTTTAATACTAGTCATTTAAATTTTTTGATAAATATATATTGAATATAAGAAAACCTCAGTTGCTTTTAAATATTCCCAGTACTTTTTCTTATTTCGCTCAATATTGAACTATTTAATCAATGGACAAAAAAGGTGAAAAAACGAAATTAATTTTAATTTGTTCGTACAGAAATTGACAGATTCAATTAATTTTAGATAATACATATTTTGTAGAAAAACATTTTCAAAACATTATTCAGGACATTGTTTGGCCATTTTCAGGAAAATTATTGGTTAAATTATCTTCTTTGGAGAAAGTCGCTCGAAATACAGACTTAATAGATTTGCGCCAAACCAAGGATGAAAATATACTGAAAATTCATTTTTAGTATGTAAGAAGTCGTCTTACAAATGTAGAAGAGAAGAAAGAAGTGATAATTTATCTTAATAAATATCTCGGGGTTGCATTCTTCTTTATAAACTTTTTATTACTTGAAAAGAGGACACTTACAAATATAACACTAACGTACACACATTATATACAAATAAAGCTTTTACATAATTCTAGCGCACGCCACCATCACTAGATAAAACCACAATTTTCAACCAACATTCGAATATCACTAAGAAAAGAACATTTTTTAATAGAACCAGTGTTGCCAGATTTCTTTTAAACGAGAAATATTACAACTACATTTTTTTTTAATTTAGCAAAACTCAGGTCACGTGACGCGTGAGTCTATTTTTTTTTTTTTATTCCATTGGAAAGCGCGTGTTACATCCTCCCCCTCTGTTTCCGATCTACGTCTCGGAGAGGAAACAGGATGCTTTTTTGGTCTTCCTCTTTTTCTCAAGGGTGCAACTGGAATAGTTTCAGATTCTTGGAAAGGCAACAAGGCAGAAACGTGGTAAGATCCAATTCGTTCAGTAGGATTTTCTAGACTAGCAATGTCATATGTCACTAGTGACTTTTGAGTCAAAATTATGTATGGCCCATCTCTCTTAGGCATAAATTTTGCTGTTTTATTTCTACCTGCATTGCTAACTGGGTGTAGGTTAATCCATACTTTTTCACCAGGCTTGAAATATAATCTTCTATGATTTTTATTGTAATATCTCTTCCGCTGGCCTTGTTTCATTTCAACAGACTCTTTCACATCTTTCGAAATATTTACAAAACGTTTAAGATTTGGGGTTGTCTCTCCCCCTGGTCGAAAGCACTTTTGAAACCTTTTTGGAATATCTTTAAGTTTTTTCCTGTCATCGGAATTTAACTTTTTGCCTTCATCTTTACGTAAGGCATACGGACACGCTTTGACCGCATCAGTACACGTATTATTTTGTACTTCATGTTCTTCTACAAAATAAAACCTTTTATGAGGTTTGTCACTAAAATGCCATGTTTTACTTGCAGCGTCTAACACTATGTTAGCTTTGTGCAGGAAATCCATTCCTAAAAGAGTTCTATTACCTTTGGCATTTGGTAATACAATAAACTCTGTTTTGAAAACTCGGCCTTCAATTTCTACGGGCACAGTGGCAGACAAAGTTTCTCTAGCCATCGTAATTCCGTCAGCCAGGGTTACATCATGAGTATGGGGATTCAATGCAACACCAGTTTTCATAAATAATTTATACATTCGTTCTCCTGCAATAGAACGATTGGCTCCTGTATCTGCACAGACTAACACCTTCTTATTGCAGATCGTAATAGGCACATTTGGAGCTGAAACTGCTGATGTATTTAAACTATATAGCTGAAGACGATGAGCTTGCACTGTTTGTTTTTTAACCATAGGGGAACAATTTGGGCATTTCTTCTTTATAAATCCCACTTTGCCACAACCATAGCAAAATATATCGGATTCTAAACGTTTATTAGCAACCTTAGGAGAAGATCTGTCTTCTTTTGGAGGCTTACTCTGCTTCCATGTATTTTCTCGGCGAAAATACGCTTTTTTCTCCTGGGGTACAACCGAATCTTTTTTAGAAAACGTAGACCTGATAGTATCATACGCATCTAATTTTCCGGCAAGGTCGACTGGTGAATTTAAATGTTCCCAATCATCTAACATATGTTGTTTGCATTCGACAGGCACGCGCCTTTTCATCTGATCCGCTATGATCAGATCCTGAAGAGCTTGAAAAGACGTTACATTTAACTCTTTAAGCCAGTTTTCAAAGTAAGCACGTAACTCGAAGTAATAATCTCTCCAAGTAATTTCTTTATCTTTGCAATGCGTGAAAAACAGCTGCCTAAACCTTTCAGCGCTAATTTTAAACCTTTTTAAAAGTAGACCTTTAACATGTGAAAAATCTGAAGCGTTATCTTCTTTTTCACGAGCAATAAGCGTAGATATAGAAGAGGGTACAACACTTAGTAAATAAGAAACCCAGAGGTGTTCTGGTACCTTCGAAAGCTTTAACTGTCGTTCCAGGAGCACCAAAAACAATGTTACATCATCTGTCTCTGGCTTAAATGTAGGCAACAGCTTCTGGATATCTATTTTACTCTCTGGATGAGACATTATCCCTGCCGCATTACCACCTACCGCTCCACTGGAAACACTTTGGCTCTGAGCCTGTAACTTAAGCTTCTCAAGCTCAAAATTCATCTCAAACTTTTTTAATTCCAGTTCTTCCGAACGACGCTTCTCTTCTAATTTACGCTGTTCTAACTCAGCTGCTTTTTGTTTTTCCTCTAAGTCTCGTCTACGTTGTTCTTCCTCGCGAGTCGCAATTTGGTTTCTGACTAACGAATTTACGAAATCAACTTCGTACGAGGGAGAGGATTTAATCTTATCACGCAATGTGACAACAGTCATAGAGGGTTGTACATCTAAATTCATTTCTAAAGCGACCTGAAATAGGTCTTCTTTTCGTGCTTTGTTGAGGTCGGACATTTGTAAATTTAGCAAACAACAAGATATATACCCACTAATGCTAAAAATTCGTTTAAATAAATTGTTCCCCGGACGTGAGCTTTGCTTTACAACTCATATAAACAAGACATTAATAAAACAAAACAGTGAACTTTAACGTTAGCAAAATATACTTTTAAAATAATTAAACTTCATAAAACTTCATAAAAGTATCTTTAAAATTTAAACTCTATTTTTTTTTTAAGAAAATATATTTTAAATTATTGCTGATATAAATAAACTAGTTTGTCATTACGTGTCATTTAATCAAAACATTTTTTTCAACTGATATAAAACTAGTACTGAATTGTTGGCAACATTCATAAACAATGTTCTAAATAAGTCAAAACATATCTGAATAATTAAAATGTCAATCAAAATTATTATCAAATTATCATGACAAGACTACGTAATATAGTTTTTTTTTTCAATATAACTTTAAAAGAAAAAAAAAGTCTTATTTCATAAAAATAAATAAATAAATAAATACAAAAACTTACTCAATCTGTTTTAAAAATCATATTCAATGCTATTTCAAAATAGATCAAGAACTCTAAATTAAATGCTTAAAACAACTAACAATAGAACACTCAAATAAAATTTCTAATTAAATTCTGTTACCTTGCGAAACCAACAACAAAACAAACAAAAAATAATTAATAAACACATACCGTATGACACTTGTATTGATGGTATCAATGTATTTTAATATATTTTTTTCCTTCTCAACTTATTTCCTTTTTTGTAAAAAGAAAAGAAAAATAATATCAACACAAATAATTACTTATTTCATTATTTCTCAACTTTTTTTTTTTTTTTTTTTTTTTTTTTTTTTTTTTTTTTTTTAATTCGAAGTAAGAAAATTTGTTAGTTTATCAAGATAAAAATTAAACATGCATGCAGAGAATGAAAATAAACAAAAGAATAAAAAATATAAGCATGGGGAGGGAAGGGGAATTACACAATATATAAATGAGCTGTAAAATAAATCAATAAATTAAAACTAAAAATATGAAAAATTTTACAAATAGAAAACAAAATATAGACTCTTGTGGAAAGAATGCATTCTTTTGATAAAAATATGGATCCATTTTAAGAAAGTAACTTGAAGATTAAATAAATATTTGTTGAGTTACACCTGCAGGCACAAGCACAGAAAACGTAGAATTCACAAACAAATATAAATGGCGTTATCGAAGCAAGATTAAATTCGAGAACATATATCGCAAACAAATAAAAATGGTGCTTGGCATATGATTATTCCGTGGAAAATTTTTTCACAGCATTGAAGAACACATTTCACAAACAAACGAGCAACGACTGCTCGTGCCATTTTCTTGCATTAAACATGCATGCATTTTTATTTCGTGCGTATTTCACAATCGAATGATTTTACATCAACGAAACAAACTTGCTATGTTAATCATTTAAAATATACTTCACAAACAGACGAGCACGACCGCTCGAGCCATTTTTTTTTCATTCTTATTAATCATATTTCATTATAAAAATATCGAACTTTTCTGGAGCTAAGATAGCTGAATACTTTGAAATTGATTCGTAGCCAGACGTTGGGTAGCCATTTTTGTAAGAAGTCGTCTTACAAATGTAGAAGAGAAGAAAGAAGTGATAACTTATCTTAATAAATATCTCGGGGTTGCATTCTTCTTTATAAACTTTTTATTACTTGAAAAGAGGACACTTACAAATATAACACTAACGTACACACATTATATACAAATAAAGCTTTTACATAATTCTAGCGCACGCCACCATCACTAGATAAAACCACAATTTTCAACCAACATTCGAATATCACTAAGAAAAGAACATTTTTTAATAGAACCAGTGTTGCCAGATTTCTTTTAAACGAGAAATATTACAACTACATTTTTTTTTTTTAATTTAGCAAAACTCAGGTCACGTGACGCGTGAGTCTATTTTTTTTTTCCATTGGAAAGCGCGTGTTACAAGTATTATTTGTAAAATTGACATTGAAATCACCAGCTGTAATTAAATTTTTATACTAGGACTTCCCTCAGAGGGATTAGTCTGAGCGATATTGTTCAGAATACACATTTAATAACTTGCGATAAGTAAAGAAAATGAGATGTTACCTTCAATTGGTCAATCATTGTGATAAAATATGATGAAAATAAACATATTGAATCATACAATTACAAAATCTTATATATAAAGTTGCATATACTATTTTTATAAAAGAAAAGCAAACCATGCATGGATATAAAATTGGAAATATGCAAAATGTTAAAAGTAATACAGAAAATAAAACACCAAATTTTCCTATATTGGATATATAACTCTTTGAAATGATGTCATGAGCATAAACAAAAGCTTCGCACCGATTTGAGAAACTATAAATAATATAAACTATTATGTTTGAAGAGAATGGAGTGTATTTTATACGGTGTGAAATCCGTCCGAATAGTTTATAATGTTGAATATCTGTTTTCCACGGATGCAATGAGGTTGTCGATAAGAGTTAAGGAATCCTTTTTTTAAAAGGTTTTTTAAAAATTTGTCCTAAATGAGCACTTACATCTTATAAGTTACTGTGATGCCAAAGTTATAGTTTCTGACCCCAACAGTATCCTAGAAATTGCAATATTCTCAATAAATTGGGTTTAAAACTTTTTCTAGAAAAAAAATGTTTAATTTGTGAAACTAAATTGTCGAATGTTTTAGAAATCGTTCATAACGAGAATATTATATCCTAAAAGTTGCCACAAAGAAAAAAAAAAAAAAAAAAAAAAAGGCACTCCGGGAGTGCCGACAGAAGTGAAAACTTGAACAATTATGTGTGTATTTTTTTAGTCGTCTGGACATATTTTATTGTGCAGAAAATACTTTTAAATGAAGTGTTTTTAATTCATTATTATAAACTACTGCTACAAAAATTATATTACAAATTTCATTTAATGCGCTATTGTACATGAAAAATAATGCATATTATTTTACATACAAAAATTGCAATCTATTGCTTAAAACATAAATTTACAAATGCATGAAATATGAAACATCGTCAGTTGGTATTCTTTGAAATAAATACCCATAAAACTTATGAATTTTCATCCCCATTTCAACAATTCTTCCATCATCATCATCATCATTATTATCATTATATTCTAGATTTGATATTATAAGTTTATGGTAACTAAAATATATAGCAAACAAATTTGATTCAATTCTATTTAAATATCTTGTAATGACTGCATCAATTGTAATTTTTTATCTCTCTGTGCTAAGATTGCGATGGTTGGTCATTGTTAAATCAAATTTTCTATTTAAAAATTCAATAATTTGTAGATTTTCATCATCCACAAAGTTGATGTTGAAATCCCTACTCAAAATCATCGGCAAATCATCAAATCTCTTTCCAATTCTATCTTGAAGTAATGCAGAAGCCTCTTTAGAACAAATAAATAAATTTTCATACAAAAATTCTCATTTGCACTTAAAGACTTATCCGGTGAAATATAAATGGCAACCAATACAATTAGTTTTTCATTTTCAGAGTGGCAACAACAAACACATATATCACTGATATCAAAAACATTACTACTAAATATACTGGTGTACCTCACATGCACATTCATATGAATTGTGGAAATACATGCCCATTACATCAAACAACCTTTTATAAATAGCTACTCCTGCTGCTGGACGACCGTATCTTCTGAAACTTGCAACAAATTGAATAGTAATCAAACAATATAAGTTGTTAAACTTTAAATACAATTTTTTAAAAAATGGTTGGAAAGTGCAGCATAATCTATGCACAATATCATGATTTTTCTTTCTTAACTTTTTATTCCATCTGGTAACAGTATATTTTGTTAAACTTTAAATACAATTAAAATTTTTAAAAATGGTTTTGAAATGTAGCATAATTGATGTGCAATGTCATGTTTTTTCTTTCTTAACTTTTTATTCCATTTGGTATCAATTTATATTGTTACTATTTAAATACAATCAAAAATTTAAAAAAAAAAGAGAGAAAAATGGTTGGAAAGTGCAATGTAATCAATGCGCGATGTCATACTTTTTCTTTCTTAACATTTTATTCCCTCTGGCAACAGTATAAGTTGTTAAGGTTTGAATACAATTACAATTTTTAAAATTGGTTGGAAAGTACTGCATAATCAATGTACAATATCATGTCTTTTCTTTCTTATCATTTTATTCCATTTGATAACAATATAAGTTGTTAAACTTTAAAAACAATTGAAAATATATATATATATATAAAAAGGTTTAAAAGTGCAGCATAATCGATGTGCAATGTCATGTTTTTCTTTCTTAACTTTTTATACCATTTGGTATCAATTTATGTTGTTACTATTTAAATACAATCAAAAATTAAAAAAAAACTGAAAAAAGTGGTTCGAAAGTGCAGCATAATTGATGCACAATGTCATATTTTTTCTTTCTTAACATTTTATTCCTTCTGGTAACAGTATATGTTGTTAAACTTTAAATACAATTATAATTTTAAAAATAGGTTGAAAAGTGTAGTATAATCGATGAGCAATGGCATGTCTTTTCTTTCTTAACTTTTTATTCAATTTGATAACAATGTTAAGTTGTTAAACTTTAAATACAATTGAAAATTTAAGGAATTGAAAAAAATGGTTGGAAAATGCAACATAATTGATGTGCAATGTCATGTTTTTTCTTTCTTAACTTTTTATTCCATTTGGTATCAATTTATGTTGTTATTATTTAAATACAATCAAAAATTTTTTTAAAAAAGAGAGAAAAAATGTTGGAAAGTGCAATGTAATCAATGCGCGATGTCATACATTTTCTTTCTTAACATTTTATTCCCTCTGGTAACAGTATAAGTTGTTAAGGTTTGAATACAATTACAATTTTTAAAATTGGTTGGAAAGTACTGCATAATCAATGTACAATATCATGTCTTTTCTTTCTTATCATTTTATTCCATTTGATAACAATATAAGTTGTTAAACTTTAAAAACAATTGAAAATATATATATATATAAAAAAAAGGTTTAAAAGTGCAGCATAATCGATGTGCAATGTCATGTTTTTCTTTCTTAACTTTTTATACCATTTGGTATCAATTTATGTTGTTACTATTTAAATACAATCAAAAATTTAAAAAACTGAAAAAAGTGGTTCGAAAGTGCAGCATAATTGATGCACAATGTCATATTTTTTCTTTCTTAACATTTTATTCCTTCTGGTAACAGTATATGTTGTTAAACTTTAAATACAATTATAATTTTAAAAATTGGTTGAAAAGTGTAGTATAATCGATGAGCAATGGCATGTCTTTTCTTTCTTAACTTTTTATTCAATTTGATAACAATGTAAGTTGTTAAACTTTAAATACAATTGAAAATTTAAGGAATTGAAAAAAATGGTTGGAAAATGCAGCATAATTGATGTGCAATGTCATGTTTTTTCTTTCTTAACTTTTTATTCCATTTGGTATCAATTTATGTTGTTATTATTTAAATACAATAAAAAATAAAATTTTTAAAAATGTTTTGAAATGTAGCATAATTGATGTGCAATGTCATGCTTTTTTCTTTCTTAACTTTTTATTCCATTTGGTATCAATTTATGTTGTTACTATTTAAATACAATCAAAAATTTAAAAAAAAAAAGAGAGAAAAATGGTTGGAAAGTGCAATGTAATCAATGCGCGATGTCATACTTTTTCTTTCTTAACATTTTATTCCCTCTGGTAACAGTATAATTTGTTAAGGTTTAAATACAATTATAATTTTTAAAATTGGTTGGAAAGTACTGCATAATCAATGTACAATATCATGTCTTTTCTTTCTGATCATTTTATTCCATTTGATAACAATATAAGTTGTTAAACTTTAAAAACAATTGAAGCATAATTGATGTGCAATGTCATGTTTTTTCTTTCTTAACTTTTTATTCCATTTGGTATCAATTTATGTTGTTATTATTTAAATACAATAAAAAATAAAATTTTTTAAAATGGTTTTGAAATGTAGCATAATTGATGAGCAATGTCATGCTTTTTTCTTTCTTAACTTTTTATTCCATTTGGTATCAATTTATGTTGTTACTATTTAAATACAATCAAAAATTTAAAAAAAAAAAGAGAGAAAAATGGTTGGAAAGTGCAATGTAATCAATGCGCGATGTCATACTTTTTCTTTCTTAACATTTTATTCCCTCTGGTAACAGTATAATTTGTTAAGGTTTAAATACAATTATAATTTTTAAAATTGGTTGGAAAGTACTGCATAATCAATGTACAATATCATGTCTTTTCTTTCTGATCATTTTATTCCATTTGATAATAATATAAGTTGTTAAACTTTAAAAACAATTGAAAATATATATTAAAAAAAAGGTTTAAAAGTGCAGCATAATCGATGTGCAATGTCATGTTTTTCTTTCTTAACTTTTTATACCATTTTGTATCAATTTATGTTGTTACTATTTAAATACAATCAAAATTTAAAAAAACTGAATAAAGTGGTTGGAAAGTGCAGCATAATTGATGCACAATGTCATATTTTTTTCTTTCTTAACATTTTATTCCTTCTGGTAACAGTATATGTTCTTAAACTTTAAATACAATTATAATTTTAAAAATTGGTTGAAAAGTGTAGTATAATCGATGAGCAATGTCATGTCTTTTCTTTCTTAACTTTTTATTCAATTTGAAAACAATGTAAGTTGTTAAACTTTAAATACAATTGAAAATTTAAGGAATTGAAAAAAATAGTTGGAATGTGCAGCATAATTGATGTGCAATGTCATGTTTTTTCTCCCTTAACTTTTTTATTCCATTTGGTATCAATTTATGTTGTTATTATTTAAATACAAAAAAAAAAAAAAAAAAAAAAAAAAAAAATGAAAAAAGTAGTTGGAAACTGCAGCATAATCAATGCACAATGTCATACTTTTTCTTTCATAACGTTTTATTCCATCTATTAACAGTATAAGTTGTTAAACTTAAATACAATTATAACTTAAAAAAAACACACACGGACATTCGCGCAAGCGCCCTGTGCCGCCGAAACGGAGCAGCACACTCAGGCACGTTAGAAAGAGTGGGAGATACTAGTTCATATCCCTTCCCCTCGATCTTACGCTTTTTCGATCAGCATCACGTGACCCTGACGCGAGTTTGGAAGTTTTTACCCATACAAAAAGTGCTCAGCGCCGCTAAAGAAGTTTTCACTTCAAAAAAAGATTTTAAATTTTTAGTCATATCGGCATCAAAGAATTCTCAATTTTAGAACTTTTTTTGCTCGTGCATTGATGGTGATTATTGTTCCTACGCAAAATATAGTATATTTTGCAGCAAAGCCAACATTTTTTGGCCACATTATTTTTTAAATCGGCTAGGTACTCCCAATGATAACGAAAAAAACACAAACGTTAATGCTTTAAAGCATAGAAATACAGAATCAAAAGCTATTTATCTCCTATTATAATATACATATAAATTATCTAAATAGTGCTAGCAGATGCATTTTTAAATATACATAGATCAATATAACGCTTCATTTTTCTTTTATTAGTATTTCTTAGTATTCATTTTTCATTTATTTGTATTATTCAGTAAAATACTCACTTTCTTAAGCCCGAACTACGTCAAACTTTTTATAAAAGCGCTTAAGTCCATATAACAGCTAAGTATTGTGAAGAGTATTAAATACAAGGTAGTAAGAAACTTAGCCAAACGCAGGTAATAAATCGCCAAATATTGTTCTTTTCGCCCTCTCTCGAAATGCATTTTTTCCGTACATTTAAAAAAAACACGAATTTGAGTCATCTTATTTAAAATTCAAATAAATAAATAAGAGGAAGCAATAATAGCATAAGTCAAAACATTTTATTTCAGCATCAAGGAATTGTATCGTAGGTACACATGTGGAAAAAAGCTGCTTTTGGCCAAAAAACGTTGTATTCACTAAATTTGAATCCGATTAAAAAAAGTACCGTGATTAATTAAATTGTTATAGGCAGAGCTGCCAAGTCTCTGGCATTTTGGATACCGGTATTTTAATACAGAAAATCTTTTGTTAAATAGGGACATTCTGCGGATTTAAAAAATAACTTTTCGTATAAGAAAATTCTGCTGTGCAATAAGCGGGTGCTTGGCATCTCTGTATAAGAATATTTCGTAACCTTCTTTTTAACCTTAAAAAAAGCGACGACCATTTTTCGGGTTCAAAAAGTATTGCTAATTGTTCCATTTTGCATACAAAGTACTGATTGTAATATTGATACATCTATGGTGATAAATTTCCAATAATTTTTCAAATCCCATTTATTTCATTAAAAATATAAATCTTTTATTCATTTAGTTTAAAATAAATGGTTTGTAACTAATTTCATAATACTTTTGAAATATTACTTTTCATTGGCCATCTTTTTAAAGCATTTAGAAAATGGTTGTTGTTTTCAGTCAAATATAGACTTTGGTCTGTCCGCATTTTATTTTATTATTATTATTATTTATAAATGGTGGATAAATATTCATACTTAATCCATAACGTACATAATATATGGCTCTGTTATTACATAAGTCACCTTTTTATTATCACAAAAATTATGTTTTTACTGATTTTTATTAACTCAATAGGAAAAATTTGTGCTTTGAGCAATAGATATCCGCATTTCATTTATTTATTTATTTTAACAAAATTCTTTGTATTGAGAAGAATTTTTATTTAAATAGGAAATCCAAATGTCGCAGTTAATAAAGAAGAAAGTTACAAAAAAAGTTACAAAACGAGTAGACGCATACTATCAAAAATTTAAAAACGACGAATCCAAAAAAGACGTCGTATGAAATATCATCTTTGAAAGCAAAAAAACGAGGTCTGGTTATCGAGCCTACTGATTACAAAATGTGCATTACATAAAAAAAAAGTACTGCAAATATTGATTTTTTTTTTCTTTTGTGCAGTTTTGGCTTCGGAAGGTGCGCTATGTTGCAAAAAGATATAAGCGACTATGAAAACACACTTGGTAAACGTTCATGCTCAGTTTTACAAATAAATATGGCACATATATGCCCTATACACACCGAGGTACCTAATTGGTGCCAAAATGGCGGTCATTTGCCTAGCATGCTGGTTATCATATAAATGTTACAATAAATTGTTTGTTCTAAAAATATTATCATTTATTGATTGTTATTTCTTTTTTTTTTAATACCAGAAAATGTTTCGTTTATTCCTTTTTTTCATTTTGAAATAAATAAATAACGTGTTATTATAGCATTCTATATGTATCTGGTAATCAAAACGATGTTTTCGCCTAATTGGCATAAAATATCTCGCCAAACCCGGTGCTTATATCTCTAGTATATTATCTCGATTATTTTATTTATGTATACTATAATTGTTTTTACATACCACTTACTTCTTCTTGTATATAAAAAAAGGTAAGTGGCTCCTTTATGCAGTATAAATCTTTAAAAAATAGCCCCCGTTGCCCCTTTTTGGATCGAATTAAAAAAAAAAAAACAATGTCTAATTCCAGTATTGCTCCCAGGTATGCATACACATTCCAAATTTCAAAGTTGTATGCCAACTGGAAATGGATGAAAAATGGGAAAAGATGTCATATATGCACCAGGGTACATAATTGGCGTCAAAATGGCATTATTTTACCTCAGATGGTAACCCGGCTTTATTTATTTATTATTTGTTTATTTACTCATAGAATGTTTATTTACTTTCATTTCCTTTTTTTTTATTATATAAAATATTTCTTTTTATAGCTATTAATTATTATTATTATTTTATTTACTGCGAGTTCTTTTTGAAAATAGAAAATTATTTAAAAATGTGTATGTAAGCGTTATTTGAAAACGGAGTTTTCGCCAAATGGGCTTTGAAAGAAATTGCGCCAAATCTGATGCGCTTGTGGTATCCGTGCCGAAAAATTAGTGACCAGAATTGACTTCCACACACAAACAAAATATCCTTCTATAGTAAAAAAAAACTAGCCTTAAAAGGAATGACTCCTGGAATGATGCTGATGTGGAAGATTTCCGGAACTAACGAATCCGGGTTGTCCACTCCTTCCATGAGTCGAATAGACCAATCAGGAAAGGACTCCGTCTATGCATCGCCGTATGGGTTATCATAAAGAGAGGAAAGGTTACCATCGCCAACAATCGCCAAGTTTGTCGCCAACTTGGCGATATATCGCCAAATTTGGCGACCAAAATTAATTGTCAAAAGTGACGCCAACTTGGCGATAACTGTAATATTTCACCAAATATTTAATTCCTTTACAACACCAGTCGTTTGATACATCATTTGAGAGGTTTGCAACTGCTTATTCATATAATGGATGTCTTGTGTGTTATCCTCCATTCTGCTCCCCAGGGGGGACATATTTTTAATTTCTTTACAACACCAGTCGTGTTACACAAGATTTGAAAGGTCTGCAACTACTTATTCATATTATGGATGTCTTGTGTGTCACCCCCACACTCTGCTCTCCCCAGGGGGGTCACATTTTTAATTTCTTTACAACACCAGTCGTGTGACACATCATTTGAGAGGTCTGCAGCTGCTTATTCATATTATGGATGTCTTTTGTGTCGCCTCCCACTCTGCCCCCCAGGGGGGCACATTTTTAATTTCTTTACAACACCAGTGTGACACATCATTTGAAAGGTCTGCAACTGCTTATTCATACTATGGGGTATTGGCGAGCGCAGCAAGCAGGGGTAGCCAATAATTTCGAATCGCGAAGCGATTACGCGGGGGGTTGGCGAGCATAGCGAGCAGGGGGGCGGGGCCCCCCTAGTAAGTTAAAAGAAAACATGCAATAAAAATAAATATAAAGGGAAAATGATGTCATAAAAGAAACTTTTTATTTAAAAACGTAATTGTTTCTAATTTTCACACGCAAAATATATAAAACATTCTTTTAGCGATCAAAAAATGCTATTAAAAGATTATCACAAAATCTCAAAATCAAAGTTTTTATGACTTTTTTTAATATAAAAAATAACAGTTTTATTTTCCTGCAAGATTAAATTTCAAAATGTTTTATTGCATTCAATATTTTTGAGTGCGTTAATGATTACTATTTACTTCATGTACTGATTCGGTTATCTACGAAAATATTCAGCTGGTGAAAATCACGCGCACCAAATTTCTGTGACGTATGCAAATAAATTGTGCTTTTTTATCAGTTTTTTTAATATAACTTTTAAACTATTTGGAACTAATTTTTCGTATGTAGTGCATTCACCAGATTACCTTCATAGGTACCTATTGGTACAAACAGAATCAAAATCCGACAAGTACTTTTTGAGATTTGCTTGACGAAAGAATTTTTTTGACTTTTAATATCGTTACGTATCTCTGAGTATAAAGACTTCGCTTCGCTCAGACAATAATATACAGTGGAACCTCAGTTCACGATCATAATCCATTCTTGTACCTGACTTTCTGTATGTGATATAAATTTTTTGGGCTCTATCCAGGAACTAATGCATGGGATTAAAAAAATTATATTCAGGTAATCTCTGATATAAATTGATGCTGTTTGCTGTTTACATTTTGATTCAAATCGTTCAACAGATGGCTTAACCGTGTTGCATTTTTCATTATTTTCGCAATAGTTCTATCTCGAGAATTAACGCACGGATTTTCATCAAACTTCATATCAGTTAATCTTTATATGAATTGGCTTTGTTTACGTTTTGGTTTCAATAACCAAACACGGCGCTAATATGCTGAATTGTTCCGATTACCACAATATCTCTATCGCAGGAATAAATGCACAAATTTTCATCAAACTTGAGATTTAGGCACACTTTGATTTATATTATTGCTGATTGCGTGTTTTGGGTAAATCTTCCAATAAGTGTCGCATATATGCTGTATTTTTCCCGATATCCGCAACAGTCCTATTCCAAATTTCAAAAACTAATGTTTGGAATTTCATGCCTTTAGAATCCTCACGGTGAGCATATGATTGTCATTTGATTTTTGCACTGTAATAATGAATTTTGACTCATTTAATGCATGAGATAGAGAATAGTTTTGGGATTGCCACATCCGACTAGTTCTTTATAATCGGAGTAATCGATGGTTCATCTACACCGTATTCTTTAGCTATTTTGATTACACTATCATCGTTCTTAAGTTTTGTCACTATTTCTTTTCATAATTGATCAGTAATTCGCTTAAGCTACTTACTACTGCTATCACTAAACGCTTTTTCCTTCTTAGAAGTCATAATAAAGGCTAAAAATTTCGCAAAACTGATTAAAATTAAAACAATAAGTTAAATTTTTTTCTGTACTGAAGATCACAAAGCACTCTAATACGCGCACTTTACTCCAAACTTGACTTATAACAAGAGTTATGTGAGGGTTGCCAACTAAACTATTCGACAGCTTTGGTCGCGAATCGAGTTATCCTACCCCGAAAGAGTAAAATTTTGAACACTGAATTGGTCATAAACCGAACTTGTCAAAAACAGAGGCAGCCGTAAACCAAGGTTCCACTGTTTTTTGACCGATAAATTTGCAAATATAGCTTTATTTATATATTCAGTGGCGATGATCATTATGCAACTTGGCGATTTACCCGATTAAATTTTAGTTTTAAAATATCGTTTGTTAAAATCGGAAAATTGAGAATTTGTATTAGAAAAATTTGGATAAGTACTATAATGTGTATGCACAGTTTTAAGTAAACTCTGATTTTTTTTCCATAATTTTTTATTTAGTACATTTGGAAATGGAAGGGAGAGGGAAAGTATATCTTTTCAATGCTTTTTCGACAATATCTCAAGCAAAATACTTTTAAATGCCAATAATTGCTGATCGTAAATGTTACATTCACTTCACACCATCACAAAAGTTTTTTGCATCACCATGTGTTTTTTTCATTTGATGCTTTCTTGGCACAGATGCCATACATGCACGACATTGTGCGATATTCTTCTGACGCCAATTTCGCAAAAGCTTAGTTTTCAAACTTCAATTACATGCATATATATTAAGGTACTACTTAGTTAGCCCGTCGACCAATTTCGCCAAACTATACAAATTGTCAAACTCTGTTATATCTTATTTATTTTTGGCATCATTATAACATTATCTTTTGCATTCCGGTTTTTGGCAACAATCTGATCAATTCTATAAATTAAAAATAAAATGTATGTTGTTTCGTTTTAGCTGTGGCTTTTCATTTCTTTATTAAATACACAACAAAATTTTTGGTGACGAGTATTAAAAAATGACTGAAATCGGTGAATTAATACGAACTTTGAATGATTTGCTACTTAAAGTAAACACAACACCGCCACCGCCGCCGGAAAGAAATGAAAATCATTCAAGCATCAAAGGTATACTTCAAAGTCAAAATCTTCATTTTCAATGTTATGATGAGACCTGTGAAACTTTTGATGAATATGTTCAACTCCTAGAAAATTATTATCAATTAAAGGGACTTATAGATGATTCTCCAGAAACTGCGGAAGCCAAGAAGATGATCCTTATCAATTGCTTAGGTTCCAAATATTACCATCTACTGTCCAGTGTCACGGCACCTGATTTGCCAGCTTCAAAATCGTATGATGAAATTCTGAAGCTATTGAAAGATCATCTTTGTAAAAGGATAAATATCTTGACTGAGCAGCATAAGTTCTTTTGTAGAAAACAACATCCAGGTGAGGCAATAAATTCTTATGTAACGGCTTTAAAAGAACTTTCTAAAAACGCTGAATTTAAATCTAATTGCGAAAGTAACGAATGTTCAAAATCTATTATTAATTTGTTACTAAGGGCTCAATTTATTCGTGGTTTATATGATACGGACATTCGCGAAAAAATTTTGCAGCAATCAGATATTTCATTTGAACAAACCTTAGAAATTGCTTTAGCAATCGAAGCTTCGAAATTTGAAAACAAAGAAATATATAAGAGCTTACCATCAACTAATGTATTTAAGGTTACAAATGCTTATTCTAAAGAAAATAACAAAACGTTTCGAAGGAGATCAAGATCTAAAGATCATCAAAGAAATGATCGTTCAGCAAGTCGAAATAAAGATAATTTAAACTTGAAAGAGTTAGGCTTAGACAACATTTGTTTGCATTGCGGGAAAAATCATTTAACTTCACAGTGTCGAATAAAAAATAAGTTAAAGTGTAGATTTTGTTCAAAAAGCGGCCATATTGAGAAAGTCTGTATATCAAAACTTATGAAGCGAAAATCGGACATGGAAAATTCAGTTCAATATTTAGATAACACCGAGCAAGTTTCATTTCATATAAGTCAAATATATGACATTAATTTAAATACGCTAGAAAATGATGACAGAATTTTTGTAAATATTCAATTAAACGGAAAATCTGCTCGTTTTGAATGCGATTCCGGAAGTCGAGTTAGCATTATGAACATTGAAGATTTTAAACGACTTAAAATAAACACCCCTATACTAAAGACAAGCATACTATTTAGGAGTTATACGGGGGATACTTTCAAACCAGTTGGAGTTGTCAAAATTAATGCAAAATATAAAGGATATTCCTGTATGGAAGAATTATATCTAGTAAACTTAAGAAAAGACGCTATCTTAGGTAGAAACTGGATTCGAAGCCTAAAAATTAACTTACACGATTCTGATACAGTTAATGTAAATCAAATTCCAGTCAATAACATTAAAAACTCCATTGATAACATTCTAAAGCATTATTCGGATGTCTTTGAACCGAAAGTTGGTAAGGTTCCAGATTACATATGCTCTTTAAAATTACGCAGTGATGCTAAGCCAGTCTATTTAAAACCACGACCTGTACCATATGCACTGAAAGAAAGTGTAGATCTTGAATTAGATAAACTTCTGGCTGATGGAATAATTGAAAAGGTTGATCATTCTGAATGGGGAACACCACTTGTAGTTATTCCTAAGTCTGACGGCTCAGTACGCTTATGCGCCGATTACAAAGTTACAGTAAATAAACAATTGCATGATTCAAGACACCCTATACCAAAAATAGAGGATATTTTCAACAAACTTCATGGTGGATCGTATTTTTGCACATTAGATATTCATAAGGCATACTTACATTTAGAAGTGGATGAAGAAAGCGCGAAAGTTCAAGCAATATCTACACATCGTGGAACTTATTTAGCCAAGCGCTTATTTTTTGGGATCAAAACAGCCCCTAATGAATTTCATGCATTCATAGATCAATTTATTCAAGATTTAGATGGAGTAAGTGCATATTTTGATGATTTAATTATTCAAGGTAAAACACTTGAGGAATGCACAGATCGTTTAACTAAAGTTTTAGAAAAAGCTAGGAAATATAATCTTCATCTCAATGTTAATAAATTCAAATTTTTTGAGAAAAGGGTGCAATATTTAGGTCATATAATCAGTTCTGAAGAACTTAGTAAATCTCCTGAAAAAGTAAAAGCTATTCAAAACGCTACTAGACCGAAAAATGTAGACGAATTAAAGAAATTTTTAGGTCTTGTAATGTATTATTCAAAATTTATTAGAAACGCCTCAACAATTCTTAGCCCCTTAAATGAACTTTTACGGAAAGATACTCCATTTAGATGGACTGCTAGGTGTGAAGCTGCTTGGATAAAAGCTAAAAGTGAAATTGCTAGTGATAATGTTTTAATTCCTTACACACCCGAATTGCCAGTTATTTTAGCAACGGATGCCGGTCCATATGGGATACTTTCTCACAGAATGCCTGATGGAAGTGAAAGGCCGATAGCATTTGCGTCTAGATCCCTCACAGCTGCAGAAAGGAATTATAGCCAGTTAGATAGAGAAGCTACTGCTGTTTATTGGGCTTGTAGAAAATTCTACGACTATATATTTGGTAGAAAATTTACATTAGTAGTAGACAACAAACCAATGATGACCATCTAACATCCTGAAAAGAAGCTCCCTACATTATCTGCTACAAGGATGCTTCGTTATGCGCATTTTTTATCAAATTTTGATTGTGAAATCGAATATCGCAAGTCAACTGAACATGTCAACGTAGGTTATTTATCACGAAATCCCCTACCTATTAGTGATCAAGAAATACGAACAATTGATGACGAATATCTTCTTCAAGAAAATGTAATAAAACATATTTCCACTGATACTGTGACAGCTTCTACTATAAAGCGAGAAACAGCTCTTGATGAAGAACTTTCAAATATTAAAGAAAATCTTTTGAATGGAAAGGTTCGTGATCCAGAGTTAACTTTACAAGAAGGAATTTTATTTAGAGGCCAGCGAGTAATCATTCCTAAGAAACTTCAACCTGCCGTTTCCAAGAACTTCATTCAACGCACGTGGGAATAGTAAAAATGAAAGCTCTTGCTCGAAATTATTGTTACTGGAAGAATATTGATTCAGATATCGAGAATTTAGTCAAGAGTTGCAAAGAATGCTGTGATGTTAAAAACAACCCACAAAAGGCTCCTATACATAACTGGGATACGCCTACAAAAAATTGGCAGAGAGTTCACATGGATTATGCCGGACCACTAATGGGACACTTTTTTCTATTGCTGATAGATACTAAATCAAAGAGGCCTGAAATTTACTCAATGAAGAAAACTCCAGATACTGCATCAACTGTTTATTACCTCAGAGAAATATTTAGTCGACATGGATTACCAGAAATTTTGGTTAGCGATAATGCATCTATTTTCAAATCAAGAGAATTTATAGATTTTTGCAGAAGGAATGGTATTCGACAAAGATTTATAGCTCCTGGTCATCCAGCAACAAACGGTCAAGCAGAAAGATATTGCCAGACATTAAAAACAAAATTGAAATGCATGCGATTCCAATCGGGTACTCTTCAAGAAAAATTACAGGAATTATTATTTCGCTACAGAGCGACCCCACTTTCATGTGGGAAAACACCTGCCGAATTAATGCTGGGGAGAAATCTTAGAACGAAATTAGATCTTCTTAAACCTGAAACGAAAGGATATTTCAAAAATAAGGCTCCTCAGCCATATTTTAACAAGTATTTTCGAGTTGGTTCTCGAGTGCAATGCAGAAATTATACAAATTCAATATTATGGAAATATGGAACTGTAGTTGAACGTTTGGGTCATGTTCACTACCTTATTGAATTGGACGACGGTTATGTCATAAAACGACATTATAATCAACTTCGTGCATGCGAAGTTCCAATTCTGAAACCAGTTATCCATACAGCATCTCCTGTTCCTCGGAAACGACGATTCGTAACATTCAGCAATGACGTGCAGCAAAGGGAAATTCCAGTAAAACCTGAAGCATGTGCACCAAATGACAACGAAGAAGTTCAAATTAATCCTAATGCAGATCAAGTTGATTCCAGAATGAATACTTCAAATGTCGAACCTAATACCAGCCAAAATACGACTGTTAGACTTCAGCCCTCTGCAGATACCAATTTACCGCAAGTACCAAATACAGGTTTGCGACGTTCAAAGCGTATACGAAAACCTCCACACAGACTAAATCTTTGATGAGTATCAACAAATAAAATATTATTTCATTTTCAATATGTAAATTTTTTGTTATATTCAATGTTATAATATTTTTCAAAATTTATGTTCTCCAGTCTACGTCTCTTCCATTAGTGAGAGAGAATTGTTATATCTTATTTATTTTTGGCATCATTATAACATTATCTTTTGCATTCCGGTTTTTGGCAACAATCTGATCAATTCTATAAATTAAAAATAAAATGTATGTTGTTTCGTTTTAGCTGTGGCTTTTCATTTCTTTATTAAATACACAACAAACTCATAGCGAAATTATACATATAGACATAATTTTCATTTTAAATAACACAAAAAAAAATAATTTGTAGAATCTTAATAAAAAATACAAATAAAAAGTCGAAATAAAAATCCCTTAATGGCGTTTTAAACACGTGCGTCGTATTTAATGTCATTGGATGTGACATTCACGATCATCCATTATTGGCATATAATAATATAATTTGGCGATGGTTTTTTGGTCCACGGGATAACCAAGTAGTACTTCTATTAACTATTTTCTATTATTATCAAAAGAAAATAATAATGACTAAAAACCGGTGATAATTGTTTACCCTTCGACCAAAAAATTTTCGCCAAATTATAAAATTAAATGCCAGTAACGGATTATCATAAATGTTACATTCAGTTTACATTAAATAGGTTACCCATGTTTGTTATGCCATAATGTGATTTTGAATTCAACTTTTTATTTGTACTGTTATTGATGTTTTACTAATTTATTTCTTCTTTCGTTATTTAAAATAAAACTTATGCCAAAATGAATTACATGGTGAATAAATTGATGATTTGTACAATTTGGCGAAATTGGTTGACAGGATAATCAAGTAGTATTGAAAAGTTTAATTAATAACAACAGAATGAAATGATTTATAAAATTTAACAAAATTAAATAAAGGTAAATAAATATATATTTTTAATAAACATTAGCCCGGTTATCATATCAGACAAAATAATAAAATTTTCGTGCCAATTAGGTACCCTAATACGTATTTGACATCACTTCCCAATTTAAAATCAATTGAATGCTATTTAAGATATGGACAGAATGTGAAGGTTTTTTTTACTCTATATCTTTTCCTTATGTAAATTAGGACGTTATATAATCATAATTAAAAAATCTTACATTTAATTCCTGAAAAGAAATTTTGGTTTTCCCAGATACTTTTTTTCCGATGTACTTGTTTTTTCCCATTTTTTTCTACTACTAAAATTCAAAATGTTAGGACACTCGAGCAAAACTGCATATATTTCAAGCGTTCCAACTCCTATGGAAGAGGTGTCCGCAAGATTAAAGGCGGGGTCAAGGCATATGCCATCTAGTGGCAGGGGTGCATAATTAGAGAATTATTAAGTAGATTGCAGTTTCTTTTGTGTGAATGGCAACAAAACTTTTTTGTTTCTATAAAATGTTACTTTAAAACATTGCGTAGAATAAGTTTTAGGTTTGAAATATTGTAAATAAATATAGAATAAATAAGTGTAGTACGACTAAATATTAACATAAAACATACTAAGATGAAATATCATTTAACTATGCGATACAAATATCGCTGATTAAAATATGTTCGATTTTAATTATGTTTTTAATGTAATGAAAGATGACTCATTAAATTTTGTAAGTACTTAATATGTAAATGCAGAATTTTGAAGTAGTGTCACATTTTACTAAATTCTTGATGAGCTAAGTTATACAAAATTGTATACACCGTAGTATTTCCTATGATAATATAATGTTATCACTATTTAGAAATGTATAGAATTTAATACTAAATAAAATATTCAACTTTAGCTCTATTTTTCATTTACGAATTGCAGACGATAAAAATCCAATGTTTTCTTGGTCGTATCGACTTTTATTATTTAACTTGCAAATATTTCATTCTTTTAATTTAAAAACCTATTTCATTATACGTATATTCGGAATAACTTTAATTTTTAAATGTATGTATTAAATGTTGTTTTGTTAAACAAAGAAATATTTTTAATTTATTTGTTTAAATATTTTACAGTTCTAGACAATAATTTTCCTACAATCGTTGATTAGACTATCTCTCTCACTTTTTTTTTTCTTTTTTTTTTAACAGACAAAGCTATTTCGAGAATTCATATTAAAAATTCAATCATAAATTTCAAGGTATTCTCTCAATCATGACAGATTAATAAAATCTACGAGATTTATTGCAAAATATTTTTGTTACAGCTTGTTTCGATAAAATCATGTACATCTAAGAAAATAGCCACAATATCATTTTAATTTCGGGAGAAAAAGTATTAATTAGTACTCATAAGTACCATATAATGCAATGAAATGCATTATATGGTACTTATGAGTACTAATTAATACTTTTTCTCCCGAAATTAAAATGATGCTGGGACTATTTTTTTTTTAAATGTACATGATTTTATCGAAACAAGCTGTAAGAAAATATTTTGCAATAAATCTCGTAGATTTTATTAATATGTCATGATTGAGTGAAAATTCAGAAAATATGCGCAAGAGATGCGGAGATAATAAGCATCTGCGCATATATGACGTCAAACCCGCGCATTCATTTGCACCCCTGCCACCAGCTGGCGCAGCTTGTTAACTTACGACAGATTCCAGCATTAAGTTGGAACGCTCTAGCTGCTCTGCACTCGAGAAAATTACCCCATGGTCATATAAAATGCATGTTATTTGAAAACTTAACCATGAATTCAAAAAAAAAAAAAAAACACTGCGTTTACAACTTTATTATTTAAAGAACTGAAACTAAAAGCTTCGCAATAAAAACAAATAACTATGTTTTTCACGTGATTTGTTTAATTTGAATGAATTATTATACATACATGACACTTTTTGCATTAAATTTGGTGGCAATGAATAAAAAAAAACTACAATCGCAACAGCAAAAGACAATATCCAACTGGAGGTTAAAGACATAAATTCGATTTTCTCAGAAACCATCAAACATACAAAGATGAAAAAAAATAATCCCTTTCGGCATGGCCTATAGGCGGAGGTAGATTTCGAAAAGTTTTCATCTCAAAAAAAAAAAAAAAAAAAAAAAAAAAGATTAGAGATAAACCCAGTTTAACTACTTTATTCAACCGCTTTTAAAAATTTTTTAATTTCATTTTTCTGTAAGAACTGGTTTTATCGAAATCCTCTTAAACGAAATTCTACTCAAATGCCCATTTTGGCAACATATTTTGAATTATATTCTTACTTTATTAAAAAAATTGACCAATATGCTCATTATATAGTTCCTAAATAACAAAAAACTGTTAATTAAATTCGTTTGACAGCAAAATTGAATTTAAAAATGAGTAATAAAATAACCAATTTATTATTTTAATACATCCACAATTCTTTAATTAAGATTGCTTTGAGAAATTTTGTACGAAGTGCCCACTTTGACAGATTTTTTTAAATATATATTTAGCCTTTATCAAAAATCTGACCAATACGGCACATTACACAGTTCCTAAATAACGAAAAACTGTCAATTGAATGCGTTTGAGAGCAAAATTGAATTTAAAAATGAGTCATAAAATAAAAAATTAGTTATTTGAATACAACCTCAATTCTTTTATCATGATCGCTTTGGGAAATTTTTTTGCGAAGTGCTTACTTTGACAGCTTTTAAAAATATTTATATTCACCCTTTATCAAAAAATCAAAGAATACGCACATTATATAGTTCCTAAGTAACAAAAAACTGTCATTTGAATGCGTTTCAGAGCAAAATTGGATTTAAAAATGAGTCATAAAATAAACAATTTGTTATTTGAATACCCACAGTTCATTAATCATGGTCGCTTTGGGAAATTTTGTGCGAAGTGCCCATTTTGGCATCCTTTTTTTGAAATATATTCTGCCTTTATCAAAAAACTGGCCATTCCGTCACATAATATAGTTCCTAAGTAAGAGAACCTGTAAATTGGATGCGTTTGAGAACAAAAAAAGATTTAAAAATGACTCGGTAAAAACGCAATATTTTTAATTTCCTCAAATTTCAATCATGATAATTTCGTGAAATTCTGTTCAAAATACCCTATTTGGCAGCCTTTTAAAAAATATATTCTGCCTTTATCAAAAAACTGGCCAATACGTCGCATTATATAGTTCCTAAATAATAGGACCTGTAAATTGGATGGGTTTGAGAACAAAAATGAATTTAAAAATGACTCAGAAAAAACGCAATTTGTTATACTTAATCAATTTTTAATGACGATAATTTCGGGAAATCTGTTCAAAATACCTTTTTTGGCAGCCTTTTTAAAAATATATTCTGCCTTTATCAAAAAATTGGCCAAAACGACGCATTATATAGTTCCTAAATAAGAGGATCTGTCATTTGGATGCGTTTAAAATCAAAAATGAATTTTAAAATGAGTCAGAATATAAGCAGTTTGGATTTAAGGTTTTTACTCCAACTCCTATTTTTGTTTAATTTATTTTTGCTATAAGAATGGGTTCTATGAAAAACTTGTCAATATAAAAGTTGTAGATCTTATTGTGAAGATGTAAAATAAATTTAATTAGATTTGATTGCTTAAGAATTGAGTAAGTTATGGGTTTTTTTCTTTTTCCTCCCCCCTTTTTCTTTTCGTTTTTAATTTTTTTCCTCGGTAAAAATTGGTCCTATCAAAAACTTGTAAATACAAAAGTTTTAGATAATATTGAGTACATTTATATAAAATTTAGTTGGATTTAATATCTTGAGAATTGACGAAGTTATGAATTTTTTTCTCCCAAAAACCATGTTTTTTTCGCCCCTTGAGCCCATTTTTAACTTTATCAAAAATCTGTCATGCATAAACTTTTTGCCCATTTCTTAGAAGTAATATAAACTTTAAACTGATTCGATATCTATTTTAATTAAGAAGTTATCGCGTTTTTTCTGTTTTCACAAAAACCCTCCCTATTTCCACCCCCTTGGTCCGATTTTGCCCATTAACGAACTCGACCGAGATTTTAGGCTCCTTGATTTTATGTTAAAGTTTGAAGAAGATCTGAGCATAATTATGGAAGTTATCGTGTCTAGAAGAAAGTGATATACACCGATAGATAGATAGATAGATAGATAGATAGATAGATAGATATATAAACTTTTTTACTGATGGTGGTTTTGGGGTCTAGGAGTCATGATTCGTGTAGATCCGCAAAAATTTTTCAGGAATTCCAACTTGGGAGACAATGCAATAGGTAGTATTTCATACGAAATCTACCTAAAACTGTTCTAAGTTTTATCAAGACGATAAAAATAAACCAAAAACGAAGTTAATCCATCCATAATAACGTTAACTATTGCTTGTTGAATTTTTCGTCTTCATTTTTACGTTAAAAGTTAAATAAAAAACTACAGTAAACTGCGATATTTTTTTTAATGCTAACATTTTATTCGTCTCGTCGAGTTCTATCTTTTGAAAACAAAATCACTGTCGTACGTCAACTGGTTCGCCAGAAATTTCAAAAAGACTTCCGCATTTTCTATTTCTTAAACATATTATACCAAACGCTACCGCGTTTGCTATGATATATATATACTTCATAGGTTCATGTCAATTCTATTATCTTCGAAAGAGTTTAACAGCATTAAAATGTACTTGAAACTATTTTTTCCTATTAACCGTCATGTAATGGAATACATTTGATTGTCCCTGTAATTGATCTATGTATCCGATTTTCATAAAATTTGAAATGACACGACAAAATTATCTAAAAATTATATATTTGAAATTTCAAACGATTAAAATTTATTTGAAACTTTTTTCCCCATTGACCATAATGTAACAGAATACTTTTGATTGTTCCTGTAATTCATCTATGCATCCGATTTTCATAAACTTTGAAATGACTCGACAAATTATGCAATAAATATATTTTTTTAATTTCAAAAGATTCGGTTTGGTAGTTTTTGCGTTGTTATATGCGGATAGACGGGCAGACGGACGGCCTGAACGACAACTGTAGGTGCTACGTATTAACATAATTACGAACGCAAATAAAAACGAATAATTAGTAGAATATTAATAAAACATACAAATAAAAAGTCGAAATAAAAATCCCTTAATGGCGTTTTAAACACGTGCATCGTATTTAATGTCATTGGATGCGATATTCACAATCGTCCATTATCGGCATTTAATCTTATAGTTTGGCGATGGTTTTTTGGTGGACGGGATAACCAAGTAGTACATATATCAACTATTTTCTATTATTTTAAAAAGTAAATAATAATGAATAAAAGCGGGTACTAATTGATTATCCTGTCGACCAAAAAATTATCGCCAGATTATAAAATTAAATGCCAATAACGGATTATCATAAATGTTGCATTCAGTTTACATTAAATAGGTTACCCATGTGTGTTATGTCACAATGTGATTTTGAATTCGACTTTTTATTTGTACTTTTATAGATGTTTTACTAATTTATTTCTTCTTTCGTTAATTAAAATAAAAATTATGCCAATATGCATAACTTGGTGATTAAATGGATGATTTGTACAATTTGGTGAAATTGGTCTACGGGATAATAAAGTGGTACTGAAAAGTTTAAGTAATAACTATAGAATGAAATAATTTATAAAATTTAACAATATTAAATAAAGGTAAATAAAAGTTATTTTTTAATAAACAACAATAGCCCGGCTATCATATCAGTTAGGTACCCTGATGCGTATTTGACATCACATCGTTATTTAAAATCAATTGAATGGTATTTAAGATATGGACAGAATGTGAAGTTTTTGATTTACTAATTCAAAAACCTTACATTTAGTTCCTGAATAGAAATTTTCGTTCTCCTAGGTAGTTTTTTCCGATGTGTTTGTGTTTTTCCCTGCTAATAAAATTCAAAATGTTAGGGTACTCGAGAAAATCATTCCATTGTCATGTAAAATGTATGCTATTTGAAAAATAATCATGGAGTCGAACAAAAAAAAAAAAAAAAAGACAGTGCGTTTACAACTTTATTATTTAAAGAATTGAAATTGAAAGCTTCGCAATAAAAACAAATAACCATGTTTTTCACGTGATTTGTTTAATTTCAATGAATTATGATACATACATTACAATTTTTATGTTAAATTTAGTGGCAATGAATAAAAAAAACTACAATCGCAACCATGGAGGAAGAATATATTGGAGGTGAACTATAACGATTTGGGCGATGCCAAAAATGTAACCCTACATTAAGTCACATTAAGTCCAAACAAAACCACGTGCTTTGATACGCCTATCAATTCAAACCAGTTAAAACCCGTATTTGATTGCTCTTGTTTTTTATCGTCGAATTTTTTTATTAGACAGCGAATTAAAATTTCCTAAACAATGAAGTTTGTACGATAATTCGCTGTAATACTCGATCAATGAATACAAATTTATCGCTTCACAGGTAAACATTTCTTTGATTATTTAATTATATGTGTTTTAAATATCAAAATAGAAAATCTTTTAATATTTTGCTTGAAAAGATTTTATTATTTTGCTAATATCTGAAAATCGTTTAGAGTCAGAAATGTGTATTTTAGATTAATATTTATTACTTATGTTTTCATACATGATTTTAAAAGAATGTTTTCATACATGATTTTAAAAGAATGTTTTCATTATTATATTTTAAATATTATTTAAATGCAATTATTAATATGTAACAAAACAAATTTCTTTTTAACAAAAATAAATAATGATGTTTAAGTAAATTAGCAGCGATTGACGTAGGTAAAATGGAGATCTATTTAAAAATTTCATTCCATGAAAGAGAATATTTATTAATTATTTTGAAATATTTAAATTATTTATGCGTATTGTTATTTGCAAATAAAATGAGTTCATCAGACTGGAAAAGTTTAGCTGCAAGACTGAAATTATTATCAATAAGTGCTTGGTTCATATTTGAATAATTGCTTTTGATCTTACGATACAAAATTTTATTTTCAGAAAATTCTTATATTCATCGCCTATCATGGAGGATGAAGACGCTGATCAACATTAGCTTTATATTTAAAATTTAAGCACTCTGCACTTTGATAAAAAGAAAAAAAAATCCATATCTGTATTGTTCTCTATAGTAAAAAAGCAGTTACTTTTAGATATTATATATATCAGCCTTTGACTTCTAGTAAATTGTTTTAAAATTCTTGAATTAAATATATATATTCATCTTCATTTTTTTTTATCCCTGAATTATTTATTTAGAATAAATCTATTTGTGATATCGAAACCCTGTATTTATGCTTCATTTTTTGCATTTAAATGCGATTAATCTTAAAAGATGTGTAATTTATTTTCTAATAATTTCAGGGCCGTAACTATAAGCTTGGGAGCCCGGGGGCAAACTAGTGGGGCCCCTCGCGCCCGGGGTAAATTAAAACATTGCCCCGGGCGCAGTTTTTTTTCCGCACACACCGATATTTAAACGTACACAGTATGATAAGCCTAAAAAGATGAAAGAGGGAATTCGATTTTTACTTTTTCCATTTTGTGTTTTTATTAATAGATAAGAAGAAAGATTTTCCAGAATTTTTTAGATGCTTTTTATGTTATTCAACTGATCAGAAGCCCATATTTTTTTCTTTATACTAGCTTCGGTGGGATCGGCAAACATGCTGGCGCGACATGACACATTCTGCTGTCTGCTCTAGAGCTGCTTTTGCATGCGAAGCGTATGGAGGATATATCGACGGACATGCAAAAACATTTACTCAAGCACTTTGATTTTTTTTATTACTAACTTTTAGCTAGGTGCTGGGTATTTTATAGGAAGTTAGACTAGAAACTGAAATCAATAGTTTTCCTAACTATCAATTTGGGATCCCTCAAGCTTAGGGGATCCGGGGCGGTGCTCCGGCTGCCCCGGCGGTAGTTACGGACCTGAATAATTTTAAAAACATGATAAGAATCGAAATTTTTATTGCGTGAAAATCAGCTCATTTATTTTACTGCTCTCAAATTTTATTATGCTTTATATCTGTTGTTTTAGGTGCTTTCTTAATTATGAAAATACGTAACACCTATAGTTGTCGTTCAGTCCATCCGTCTGTCTGTCCATTCGCATTTAACAACGCAGAAACTACCCAACCGAATCGTTTGAAGTTTAAAATACATAATTAATACATAATTTTGTCAAGTTATTTCAGATTTAAGATAGATCAATTATGCATAGATGAATTACAGGGACAATCAAAAGTATCCCGTTACATTATGGTCAAGGGGGGGGGGGGAGTTTCAAATGCATTTTAATCATTTGAAATTTAAAACAAATAATTATTACATAATTTTGTCGTGTCATTTTAAATTTTATAGTAATTGGATGCATAAATCAATTACAGGAACAATAAAAAATATTCCATGACATTACGGTCAATGGGAAAAAAGTTTCAAATGCATTTTAATGGTGTTAAACTAATTCAAACATAATAAAACTGACATGAACCTATGACGTATATATATACTAAAATATATATTCTGTACAATCTGTGATGCAAAGAATATTTGTTTTTAAATTACAGGAGCACACAAAAGTATTCCATTACATAAAGCTATACGGAGAAACATTGTTTGTGGGGCGTGTTTTAATTACATTAAACTATTTAGCATTTTATGAATATGATATACGTTGCTGAGGTGTAATAAAAATTACTTCCTGTATATTTACAGGAACACAAAGATTTCTACTACTATAATGTAACCGAAGTACTGTCTACTATATCAGCAAGATCTGAATATTTTAAAAACTTCGTTATCGTACGAACGCACCTCATTTGTTACGCTTCACGTGTAATTTCCAACTTGTTTATTAATTGTTTCTCAAAATTTTTTATTGATAATGCTGTTATTTTGAAGAAGTAAAATTTTTATATTTGTCAAAAATTGTTCTTATTAATGTAAGGCATGACTATATGCTAACAATATTTGTTTTAAAACATGTTTTGGAATTTTTTAATAACGTTGTAAGTATTAAAATTAGCTCTGTTTCAGGCGGAATACTGTTTATGCGTCGGATTCGAATTCAAATATTAGCGGTTCAGATCGATAAAAAACATTTATGTTGGATTCCGATTTGAATAGAATTTTCGTGTTCAGGTAAAATACAACCGACCCATTCAAGGATCTAGTCTCGCTGCAAATTTAACATACATTTTTATTTGTGCAGCTTTAAGGGGGTAGTAAGGTTAATTCGAGGGAAAAAAAAGCATATTTTCTATCATTTTTTGTAAGGATACAATTAATATTTATTTATTTGTATAATTATAGTATAATTATATGTCATTTAAAGAGTAATCTGTGAAATTTTCATTAAGAAATATTAAAAAATGAGCCGATGACAGCGAATCTTCGAAGACGTCCCCAAAAAAAAAGTTGATTCGCGGTGAACTCTGTAGCTCAAAATCTACTGAACCGATCTTTTTAAAACTTTACACACTCTTTCTTTATATAAATTACAAGATAACGCTGTCGAGTTTTTTTATTTTTTTTATTTTAACTTACTTTTAAAAAACAAAATATCAGATTTTTTTGATGAAAAATCAGCATTTTGACTTCCGAGCCTTGTAAAAAATTGAAAAATCAATAATAAAAAAAAAAAAACTCGACTGCGTTCCCTGAGGAAACTTATCACCTAATTAAATTAATTTGGTTTTTTAATTTCAGTTGATCCAGTCATGAGTTATGCGGTTCACCACGAATCAACTTTTTTTTGGGACGTCTTCGAAGATTCGCTGTCATCGGCTCATTTTTTAATATTTCTTAATGAAAATTTCACAGAATACTCTTTAAATGCCATATAATTATACTATAATTATACAAATAAATAAATATTAATTGTATCCTTACAAAAAATGATAGAAAATATGCTTTTTTCCCCTCGAATTAACCTTACTACCCCCTTAAGCGTTGAGCAAATAAGAAAAATTAAAATATCATTTTTTTTATAATGTTACAATATTATAATTTTTCAACATTACAATTTAAGCAACATTATATCATTTTAAACACTCTTACTTTCCTTTGCGTGAAATTTTATATCATCACGAAAAATATTGAAAAAGCCCGGTTTTAAACTATATTGAGCTACAATCTTCACATTTTGAATATGCCTATACAAGGTGTTTCAAAGTTATGCATCAGAAATGTAAAGGCAATTAGCGGGAACATTAATGAGCAGATTTGTAAAGGAATGTGAGTGCGGAAATGTAGCGTTGAGGAGAATCAGTGAATAATTTATGTCTATTTCACTATAATTTAGTAAAATATTTTGGCCGCTAAAAGCTCCCAACCATATATGTAAAACATACTTCAATACTTTTGTTCAGCCCTGCAGTTTACCTAGTACCTTTATTACACGAAAGTATTTTGCTAAAATTAATTATATAAAAAAAATAAATAAAAAATGTTAATCAAACAATAATACTCTTTAAACTATTTAAATCATATTTCCAGAAATTATCATCCTTAAACAAACCTGTATCCAGTTCTTTGCGTGACCCTGTATATCATTTAATCTATATTCTACAAACATTTCACGATAAACTAAATGCGGTTCGACGTAAAAATGCAAAACTTTTTTAAAAACAAACCTTTAAGTAAATTACACTCACATTCAGTAACTTTTCCGAGTTCTTTTGAGTAACCCTGAATATCTTAATTGTGTAACTATCATAGCATTTATGCACACCATAGAATGTGAATACATTTAGTGACACTTAAAAGCGCATATCATAATTAAAAATGCATTTCATCCATGGAACAGTTACCATGCGTAATATACAGTACTTCGAATAGAATATGCTTTTTGAAGTCTTTTGTGTGTCCCTGTAAATGCTATGCACTTCGTATTATGCTTGAAATAACTCATAATAAGTCTCAGCGATGTATATCAATTTGATTACACATGATACCGTTTACCATCGTTAAAATATGTCGCAAACATTTCCCTCCTTTATTATCATGTATTAGAATTATTTTGTGTGGCCCTGTAAATGAATAATTATTCTTTTAACTGCATATTTTAGTGTGCTTTTCGTAGATGCAAATAAATGTGAATACGTTTGTCCGGCCGCAACATCTTTAAAATTAATTTGAAACGATTTTTCCCCATTGGTCCTAATATAATCGAAAACTTTTGACTGTCCCTGTAAATAAACTAATCGTGGTAGAAACTTCATTTTTAATCGGGTTTGTGCTTGTGTAAACTTCAATAACATGGTAAAATTTCTTTGCATTCCGAGTATATTTACGAGAGTTAGAGCGCGGATGGACGGACAGACAAACCGAGTGCATAAACATTTTTCAATTTTGTTGAAAAGTGTTAATAAAAATTACTGTAAAAAGAAAACTTTTAATAATACAATTTTTAGTTCGTATCAAACGTTTTCAATTTCTTATATAATTTTAATTTGAAATTTAATAATAATAATGACATTTAATAATAATAATAATAATAATAATAATTTCCCAATTTCAATTATTTTAAAAGTAAACATTTCTTTTAATAAATAATAATAGAACAAAGACCATTTTAAAAATTTCTTATTTCTTCTTTAAAAAATGCTCCAGCTGTAATTCATTTCTTTCAATTCGTCTTATTAATACAAAATCCCTTCCTTTTTTGGAAGCTTTCCAATTTTCCACGTGCTTTTGTTTGGTACACTAAAATTTGAGCGATAAATGGATTCACATTGCAAACCTTTTTTAAGGCTTAGTTCACCTCCACCTATCTTCTTCCTCCATGATCGCAACAGCAAAAAGTAATATCAAAACTGCATATATTTCAAGCGTTCCAACTTCTATGGAAGAGCTGTCCGCAAGATTAAAGGCGGGGTCAAGGCATATGCCATCTAGCGGCAGGGGTGCATAACTAGAGGATTATTAAGTAGAGGATTATGGCAGTTTCTTTTGTGTGAATGGCAACAAAACTTTTTTGTTTCTATAAAATGTTACTTCAAAATATTTCGTAGAATAAGTTTTAGGTTTGAAATATTGTAAATAAATATAGAATAAATAAGTGTAGTACGACTAAATATTAACATAAAATATACTAAGATGAAATATAATTTAACTATGCGATACAAATATCGCTGATTAAAATATGTTCGATTTTAATTACGCTTTTAATGTAATGAAAGATGACTCATTAAATTTTGTAAGTACTTATTATATAAATGCAGAATTTTGAAATAGTGTCACATTTTAGTAATTTTTTGATGAGCTAAATTATACAAAATGATATACACCGTAGTATTTCATATGATAATATAATATTTATCAATATTTAGAAATGTATAGAATTTAATACTAAATAAAATATTCAACTTTTATTTACAACAAGCTGCATTTTTTATTTACCAATTTCAGACGATAAAAATCCAATGTTTTCTTGGTCGTATCGACTTTTATTATTTAACTTGCAAACTTTTCATTCTTTTAATTAAAAAACCTATTTTATTATACGTATAGTCGGAATAACTTTAATTTTAAATGTATGTATTAAATGTTGTTTTGTTAAACAAAGAAATATTGTTAATTTATTTGTTTAAATATTTAACGTTCTAGACAATAATTTTTCTAAAATCGTTGCTTAGACTTTTTTTTTTTTTTTTTTTAACAGACAAGCTATTCTCTCAATCATGACAGATTAATCAAGTCTACGAGGTTTATTGCAAAATATTTTTGCTATAGTTTGATTCGGTAAAGTCATGTACATTTAAAAAAATAATCACAATATCATTTTAATTTTGGGAGAAAAAGTACCAACTTAGTAGTCATAAGTACCATATAATGCTACGAAAAATATTGACTTTTACCCTAAAATTAAAATGACAATGAGATTTTTTTAAAAAACACTGATCTTTTTAATTAAAAATATGTGTATTTAAAAAAAGTCTCATTATTATTTTAATTTTAGGGTAAAAGTCAATATTTTTCTTAGCATGATATGGTACTTATGAGTACTAATTAGTACTTTTTCTCCCAAAATAAAATTAAAATGATTGTGACTATTTTTTTAAATGTACATGACTTTATCGAAACAAACTATAACAAAAATGTTTTGCAATAAACCTCGTAGACTTGATTAAATTTGTCATGACTGAGAGAAAATTCAGAAAATATGCGCAAAAGATATGGAGATAATAAACATCTGCGCATATATGACGTCAAACCCACGTCATCCTCTAGTTATGCACCCCTGCCGCTAGATGGCATATGCCTTGACCCCGCCTTTTGCTTACGACAGATTCCAGCATTAAGTTGGAACGCTCTAGCAGCTCTGAGTAATATTCAACTGGAGGTTTAAGACAAAAATTCGATTTTCTCAGGTACCGTCAAAAATACAAAGATGAAAAAAAAACTGTTCTAAGTTTTATCAAGACGATAAAAATAAGCCAAAAACGAAGTTAATCCATCCATAAGATCGCTAGCTATCGCTTGTTGAACTTTTCGTCTTAATTTTTTCGTTAAAAGTTAAATAAAAAACTACAGTAAACTGCAATAATTTTTTGAATGCTATCATTTTCTTCGTCTCGTCGAGTTCTATTGTTTTAAAAAAAAATCACTGTTGTACGTCAACTGGTTCGCCAGAAATTTCAAAAAGACGTTCGCACTTTCTATTTCTTAAACATATTATACCAAACGCTACCGCGTTTGCTATGATATACTAGAAGACCCGGCAAACGTTGTTTTGCCATATATATTATTTCTAGGTATTATTTTAGTAGAAAAAATTATAACTAATTGTAAGTGTGTGTGGATGTGGTATATGAATGGATAGGTATAGAGCGCTATTAACAATGACGGAATATAAAAATAACAAAACATCAAACCTTTATATTTTTAATTCATTAAAATTTATTTTCTATATATAATTATATACATCGCTAATTATGATAATTTAAAAAATATATATATATTAATTCCTTAACGTAGTAGAGACAATATTTTATGTCATCCCATCCTTAGGTATTACAAACAAACTAAATGGTTTGCCCCACTCGAGAGCATGCCACGCATAATTGTCCATGTGGAAAACATGCGATAATGTGCTAAAATCTAAGCCACAAACAGACATCGTTTGGCGTTGAAATTTATTGATAATCATTGCAAGTGTCAATCTAATTGAAAATTGAAGACATTAGAATTGAATCGGCACATCTGGGGGTATAACAGGGATCCGTGGTAGCAGTATATTTTCATCTTGGAATTTGCCATTTAAAATGATGGCTTCGACAATATTATTCATTAATTTTTAAATAACTAATCGCGTGTCGTTGTACAGTCATAGTGGGTTTAAATTAAGAAGCAAAATAACCGGGGATCCAACCTTCGATTTTAAATTATGCGGTGGCATGCCTAGTAGATCTAATGAATATAAAAACTCTGCTGGATAGCTTCGGTAGCATCGCAACTGAATCAATAGATTTGTATGTCACCAAGTCCCCTGGCAACAACTGTTATTACAGAGATTCAATTCTTTGATTTCCACATTTTTTGCTGCTAAAATTGCTCTTTCTGCCAGCCACTCATGGTTAATGTATTATGTATGTACATCGGGAAATATCTGGTCAATGACAGTATCTTGCGAATGAAGTATTGTGCAGAAATCGATAGGCAATTCTTTGCATCCAATTTCATCTACTCTAACTTTTCTATCGACGATATCTAACAGTTGTTTTGAGAATGCTCCAGCAGATAGATCTTGAAGCATTTGAATGCGCATATTTACTTTCAGTTGTAATTTTTAAATACTACGCCACAGTGGCGACGATTTTAAGCTGGTGTTGATTTCATCAGCATACGTTGAACAGAGAACGGTGGAAGGTGTTTGTCTAAAATCAACTGAAAGTAGTTATAGAGTGCCGCCAAATAGTTTGTCGTTGTTTTTAAGATCTTTCAATGTCCTGTTCAACGCCTCAAACTAATGCTTGTGCGCCATAATTCATTCATCCCAGATGGTAATTTTACACTGTTTCAGAATTGTGGCCATGAACGATTTTTTTTATGTTGCACACTGCATCTGGGTTATTTTGAAAATTTAGTGGCAGCTTAAATGCTAAATGAGCTGTTCTGCCTCCATCCAATAAAGTTGCCGCAATGCCAGACCATGCAATGGCCAATGCGATGTCATTATTCGATCGTATTTCGTCAAGAATCAGCGAAATAAGGAATGTTTTACCAATTCCACCTGGTTTGTTAAAAAATAATTCACATTGCCTTGTCAAAAATGCGAGCATAATTGTCGTAAATGATTCTTTGTTCTTCATTCATTAGTGGGACAGTGCGAGTAACAAAATATAACGTGTAACGCAATAGCCGTTGTTGGCGGGAGCTCGTGACACTTGTTGAATACTTTGGAGGATATATGAAATCACTTAACTAACTAAACGTGAGAACTACACTTATATAATAAATCATTAATCACCATCATCTATATAATAAAAGCCTAAGTCATGTGACTGTCATCAACAGTTCCGGGCTACCCGCTTCATTTTTTGTATGACAAACGCCTATTTCGGTTCTTTTATGTTACTTGAGTACAGGTGATAAACCGCCAAATATTCTTTCATCGCCATCATTTCATTTAAAATATAAACCTTTTACTCATTTAATTTAAAATACGTCACTTTCATTTTAAACACATAAATTTAAAATATACACACATCTTTAATTCAGCGCACTTAAAATAGAATAAATAAATAAAAATATTTTTACAATATAGGTCCTTGGTGAGAAAAAAAAATTATCGTATTTTCCGTATTATCGTATTTATATAGTATATAGTATAGGTGTATTTATTGGTATATATATATATACATATACTAGCAGGGGAGACCGAGCTTAGCTCGGTCAAAATTAACTTTGTGTTCAACTCGATATAGTATCTTCACTGTGTCATTCACTCGGTATTATTACTGTAAAACATGTTGTTTATTTAGAAAAACAATCAATAAGAAAACTGTTTTTATGCGCATGTTTATAAATTTTACTTTATTTTAAAATTTACAACGAAAGGACATCGATCTAAATCACTTTTTTAGCTCGACTCTGATTGGTTTAACCATGCATCTCGAATCCTCGTAAGAATGTATAAAAAAATTCTTTACATTCTGAAAGACAATATTTTCTGCTAGATATAGCCAAATTTGGAGGCATTCTTTCATTTGGCTCCAAATACGTGTTTTGGTTTTCGTAATTTTTGTAGTCGATTTTTTAGCCATATGTCGCCGATATTTTGTCAAATATCACCAAGTTATTGGCTTTTGCCATATTGATGATATCGTGACCCTGAACCGTATTACCCAAAATGAGCCACTAATCAAATTTGATCAAGCATGTGACATAGCTCAATCGTCTTCAGGTAATCAAAAACAGTAGAATATAAAATTGAATCAAAATCATTTAAGCCATTTTTTTAGGTAAAATTAGCTTGGCAGCATTCAGCAATGAAGCGAAATGACCCACTAATATAATTTTGTTTAACATGCGACTCCGCCCAATAGTCTTCTCGTGACAAAAAACGTTTTGTTTCAAAATTTAAGTAAAATTGATTGAGTCGTTGTTATATATAATTAGAATGACCCTAGCTCATTAAGACCCAAAATGACCCACTAATCGAATTTTCGCGAGCATGTATCCATCCAAATGGTTTTCTCTTGCTCAAAAACGATATAATACAAAGTATAGTCAAAATGGTGAGTACCATTTGCTATATAAAATTAGCATGACCCATCATGACCAACAAATGACCCTTATAATCGAAATCTCTCGAACGTGTGGCCTAGCTCATTAGTTTTAGCATGGCGAAAAACATTAGATACAAAATTTAGATAAAATCGATTGAGCCGTTTTTTAGATATAGTTAGTTTGACCCTGACCCCTTATGATCCAAAATGACCCATTTATCGAATTTTCTCAAAAATCTGTCATAACCCAATGATTTTCTTGTGCCCGAAAACGATAAAATACAAAATTTAGTCAAAATTGCGCGAAACGTTGTCTAGATAAAATTAGAATGACCCAAAAGTGGCCCACTAATCGAAATTTCTCGAACATGTGACCTACCCCAATGATTTTCTCATGCCAACAATATGTTGTATACAAAATTTCGTTAAAATCGACCCACCCATTCTTTAGATATAACTTGACATTGGCCCATTAAGACCCACAAATGACCCTTATAATCGAAAGCTCTCGAATATGTGACTTAGTCCATTAGTTTTCTCGTTTCTAAAAATTGTTACATACAGGATTCCGTTAAAATTGATCCTGCCGTTCTTTAATTATATATAGCTTGACCCAGACCCTTTATGATCCAAAATGACCCATTAATCGAAATTTTTCGAACATGTAACCTAGTCCAATGATTTTATCTTGCCAAAAAAATGTTGCATACAAAATATTATTAAAATCGATCCACCTGCTCTTTAGATATAGCTTGACCATGACTCATTATGACCCATCATGGCCCACAAATGACCCTCATAGTCGAAATTTCTCAAACATGTGATTTAGCCCATTAGTTTTCTCATGTCAAAAAACTGTTACATACAAAATTTCGTTATAATCCATCACGCCGTTCTTTAAATATAAATAGCTTGACCCAGACTCTTAATGACCCAAAATGACCCATTAATCGAAATTTTTCGAACATGTAACCTAGTCCAATGATTTTATCGTGCCAAAAAAATGTTGCATACAAAATTTCATTATAATCGATCCACCTGTTATTAAGATATAGCTTGACCATGACCCATCATGACCCACAAATGACCCTCATAGTCGAAATCTCTCAAACATGTGATTTAGCCCATTAGTTTTCTCATGTCAAAAAACTGTTACATACAAAATTTCGTTATAATCCATCACGCCGTTCTTTAAATATAAATAGCTTGACCCAGACTCTTAATATCCCAATATGACCCATTAAAATTTTTTCTCGAACATGTAACCTAGCCCAATGTTTTTCTCGTGCCCGAAAACCATAAAATGCAATTTTTAGTCAAAATTGCGTGAGAAAATCTCTAGATAAAAATAGCATGACCCACAATGACCCCAAAAATGACCCACTAACCGAATTTTCTCGAACATGTTACCTAACCCAATGGTCTTCTTGTAATCTAAAACGATAAATATAAAATTTGGTCAAAATCGTTAGAGCCGTTTTTTAGATAAAAATGGCTTGACCCATAATGACCCAAAAATGACCCACTAATCGAAATTTTTCGAACATGTGACCCAGCCCAATAGTTTTGTTGTGCCAAAAAACGATTGGATAGAAAATTTCCTTAAAATCGATCCAGCCGTTCTCTAGATATAAATAGCTTGGTCTTGACCCATTATGACCCAAAATGACCCAATAATCGAATTTTCTCGAACATGTGACCTAGCCCAATGGTCTTCTTGTGCCCGAAAATGGTAAAATCCAAATTTTTGCGAAAATCGTTAGAGCCGTTTTTGAGATAAAATTTACCCACACGCACACACACAATTTTTGCTCGCATTATAGTATAAGATATAAATTGGATGACAAAAGCACTAGACAGAAAACATTGGAAAAATCTGGGGGAGACCTACATCCAGCAGTGGATCGAAAACGGTTGATGATGATGATATATATATATTATATATTTACATATGTATATCGCTATATATAATTACACATACATAGAATTATATCTAAAATGTATACAAATAAAATACAGGGTGATTCAGCTCGTCGGTGACAAACTTTAAGGATCGATAGAGCACACCTAGACGAACATTTTTGAATAGGGAATGTAGGGTCCCTGACGCGATGGTAAGGCGCTAGGCGCTTTCGAAAATTTGGGTGCCGAAATTCGAAACGTCATAAAAACTAGGGAAATGGTTAGATTTTCTTGCTTGTTGCGTCGAAATGATTCTGTTTGTTTAGACTTTCTTCAGTACCAATTTGATAAGCGTATCTCTTAAAACATGGATAGGGGGCGCTGCAGACTTTGGAGAGCTAGACAACAACTTTAAGCCCGTTATTTTGATAATTTAACACATGCTCGCCAAAGTTTATACTCTAACTTAAAGTTTGAACCCAAAAGTAGAGCCCTGCAAAAAGCGTAAGAGCCGGAATAAAATGTCAAAGTACAGGGTGGTCGAAACTCGAAGGCTCCTAAGAGATAAACAAACAGATTTCTTGACTTATGGCATGCATTTTCATGATTCTGTTTGCTGGGGCTCTCTGAAACTCAGTTGAACGGTACAAAAAGAAACATCGATAGGGGGCGCTTTGGGCAAAAAACATAATTCGTTGACATTTCGGACGCTAACTGGAAACGGGGCGCTACGATCAGTTAGTAATAATGAAAACACATTTTCTACCTCTGCTCAACACTTCTGAATAAATTTAGACCAAAAACATCAATGATACTGGAAATTTATTTACAAAAAATAACACTACAGAAGATGCTCGAAATTTCGACCTTGGGCCATGATGCAGGCTTCGCACCTCCGTCGCATTGAGGAGTGTGTGTTTCCAACAATGCCAGGAGTATCTCTGATCTGCCCTGCAGCTGCCACAATGCGCGCCACAAGTTCTTCAGCACTGCTGACAGGTGTATGGTATACCTCGGCCTTCAGGTAACCCCAAAGGAAGAAATCCAAGCAGGTGAGGTCTGGTGATCGGGCAGGCCAGTGAACTGGACCCCCACGCCCGATCCACCGCTGGCCATACCTTGCGTTTAGATGGAGACGCACGTCGTTCGTGTAATGGGCCGGAGCTCCATCGTGCTGGAACCACATCTGGCGACGCGAACCTTCGGGTATGTGCGCCTCCTCCAGAAGCTGCGGCAGCACTTGATCCAGGAAAATCAGGTAATTTCCACCTGTCAGCCGTTCAGGTAACAAATAAGGGCCAATGAGGCAATCCCCCAGAATGCCGGCCCACACATTTACTGAGAAACGCTCCTGGGCTGCTCGGCTTCTGGTTTCATGTGGATTTTCATCACACCACACATGACTGTTGTGGGCGTTCCACATTCCCTCCCGGCTGAAGGTGGACTCGTCCGTAAACAAAATGCTGTTTACAAAACGGGGATCCCTGGATCTCATCGCCAAGTACCATCTTGAGAATTCCACTCGAGGGCCAAAATCCTGCTCTCTGAGCAACTGCACCCGCTGGATGTGGTAGGGGTGCAGATTCCGGGAACGTAAGATGCGCCACGCAGTTGCTTGCGAAATGCCAACATGTCTGGCGATATCTCTCGTGCTAAGACCTGGGTTGTCCTCAACCAGGTTAAGCACAGCCTCTTCGTTGTCGGGGGTGCTCACTGATCGCTCCCGTTCAGGCCTGCCTCCGTCGAAAGATCCCGTTGTGGACAACCTCTGGTGTACTCGAGCGAAGAAGGCATGGCAGGGGATTTGCCTGTTGGGGTAACGCTCGGCGTACAACCGCTGAGCGGCTCGTCCCTTACAACCAGCAGCGCCATACGCCAAATGCATGTCAGCCAATTCAGAGTTTGTGTACCGTTCCATCCTACTACCGATCTGCAGACAAGTAACCCGAAGCTTAAGTAGGTACCGCACGTTCAAAAGACGTGTCTGCGCATACAACTACGTCATCTCGCGTTGTCGTCTACGCATTACGTATCTTTTGCATATCGATATGGTACGATATCTTTTGCATAAATCAGCAAAAAGCACCTTATGTAAATTTTATTGCGCGCATTGTGCATGATTGAAACCAGCTATGTTTGTTAAAAAAAACAAACAAACTGCAGTTTTAATAGCTTCTTATGATAAGTAAATTACTCTCTTGTTTTGTTTCTAACTGATCGTAGCGCCCCGTTTCCAGTTAGCGTCCGAAATGTCAACGAATTATGTTTTTTGCCCAAAGCGCCCCCTATCGATGTTTCTTTTTGTACCGTTCAACTGAGTTTCAGAGAGCCCCAGCAAACAGAATCATGAAAATGCATGCCATAAGTCAAGAAATCTGTTTGTTTATCTCTTAGGAGCCTTCGAGTTTCGACCACCCTGTACTTTGACATTTTATTCCGGATCTTACGCTTTTTGCAGGGCTCTACTTTTGGGTTCAAACTTTAAGTTAGAGTATAAACTTTGGCGAGCATGTGTTAAATTATCAAAATAACGGGCTTAAAGTTGTTGTCTAGCTCTCCAAAGTCTGCAGCGCCCCCTATCCATGTTTTAAGAGATACGCTTATCAAATTGGTACTGAAGAAAGTCTAAACAAACAGAATCATTTCGACGCAACAAGCAAGAAAATCTAACCATTTCCCTAGTTTTTATGACGTTTCGAATTTCGGCACCCAAATTTTCGAAAGCGCCTAGCGCCTTACCATCGCGTCAGGGACCCTACATTCCCTATTCAAAAATGTTCGTCTAGGTGTGCTCTATCGATCCTTAAAGTTTGTCACCGACGAGCTGAATCACCCTGTATTTGTTTAAACATTGTATACTTTTTTAACATGTGACACGTATAACGTTCATTAAATAAATGTATCTTTATAAACCATTTAAAAATCATGTTTTTTTCACCATCTTGAAAAATCTAGTAAATTGCTAAAATGGCTTTTGTTGCCAATTTCGATTTTTTCGCCAGTCGCGCCAACAGAACATGACCCAATTATCCTCTTTCCCAATTATCATATATGCACCGCGATACCTAATTGCCATTATTTTGCCTGGCAGAATGAACATTGAAGTGACTATTGTTGTTTATTAGGATGAGCGAAGCGAATCCTCTACTAGTCCACTCAAATTACAATTTGTCGTACGCTTTACAAAAAAACTATTCAATATTTTAACTTCAAATTAAACACAAAAATAAATTATGATCTGTAGATTTGCAGAATATAATTTTTTTTACAGTAAAACGTTAAAAAAATTATTATTATAATTAATTTATTTTACATGCATTTCCAGTACGGAAGCATTTTAGCAAATAAATAAAAAATGAAACGCGTATATTTTCAGAAAAAAAAGTTTAAATCATGGAGTAAATAATTATAGATAGAATCATGATTAATTTATTAAATAAAACATGTTTTCATTATCCCGCAAAATCGTTTGCACAGATGACACTTAGGCTAATGACAGACGACCGATTTTTTCGACGCTTTGGCTTTCGAGCGAAAAATAAACATCTGCGCTGCCTCATTCACACGGACGTGACCTTTCCGTCAAGATAAGCAGACGATATTGTCTCTAGGCATAATAGAAATCTTTTGATTCGATGTATATTAGATGGATATTTTGAAGGAAATAAAATATTCTGTAATTTTTTATCAATTATTCAAGAAAATTGAAAAAATATATATACACAGACGGTACTGGATGCATCCTGTGAGAAGTGATAGATTATTTACCGGATCCAAAATTAAATTACAGGAAATACTCTTTAATACATCTGATGTTAAATGAAAAATACAGATGACTGCGAATATTATTAAATGATTATAATTGTTGTTCAACTTACATTTAGATAATATTTCTTATTATTATTAAATAAATAAAAAAATAAAAAACTAAATTGATTAAAAAAATGTTGCTACAGTACATGGTAGCAAAACAAGCATCTTAGTTCTATAAATGAAATGTAGGACCGAAAAATTTTCAAAGTGTGAAATTTTCGTTACATTAATCAAGAAGCATATGCTATCGTCCCATGAGCAAAAGGTAGATTCTTTTTCTCCTTTTAGGGCTGTACATCCATATAAAAGTTAGTCACTTTTTTTTTTGGTAATTTTGGACCCTCTCCCCTCTTACGATATTATATACTATCATTCCCCGAACACCCTCTCCCTCAGTAATGGTATCTTCAATAATGTGTAAAAATTTCTTTGATTTTTTGGATTGTTTTTCTTTTGTTTGGAATGATGGTTACATATATTTTTCGCATAATTTACTGATTTAGATGTAGAGAAAGCTATAAAATGTCACTTTATATATGAAATAACTGCATATCAAACAACACTTAAAAAAAATAGTTAATATTTAAAAGTGTTTTAAAATAGCTTTAAAGCTTTTTGTTACATACCTTCAACAGTAATAGTGTCTTTTTATAATTGTTCTTGGACAAGGTGAGGCAGGCAGAACTTCGAAAGGCGGACATAACAAAACAGACGGAGAAGTTTTTCTTTAACTTATAAACACAAGTATCGTTTAAAACATAACATCGTGTACAGTTTGTCGAACAGCGAATCAATATTTATATACATATATGACAGCATAATAGTAATGCTAAACGTTGGGGTATTCCATATTTTGCAATTATATAAATTTATAATCATTTAATTATTTTAATAACATTGCATTTGCATAAAAATAGACAACAGTTTAATAAAAGATAAAATACTATTTTGATGTGAAGACCAAGTTACAAATAAAAAAAGAATTCTTTTTTCTTATTGGGTCAAAAATGATAACGATATCAAAAGATAAACAAAAACCTGTTAGCCCTGTTTCTGTTGTTCTGTTCTGTTAGCACTGCTTCTGTGCTAGATTAAAGCGCATTTTAATCTAGCGAAAAAGTTTCACATTTTTTATTATTTTTCGTTTTTAAAATACATTTAAAATTTAATAAATATAATTGTTATTAATGTAGTGTAAAGTTCATCAAGGCTGATAAACATACAATATTAAAAACTAAAAAGAAATTTCTTCCCATGGTATTTACGAAAACTAGTTGGATGTGCCAATCCCAAAACTTTCTTCTATCTCATACATGCATTTTAATATTTAAAAAAAAAGTTACTCATTTTAATGCTTTAATAATTTTAATTCAATACCCTACCAACTTTGATTTTCATCTTAAATTTCTGCTTCAATCAATTAATCGGAGTAAAAACGAATTTCCGTCTCTGTACGAGCCGATGGACAATAGAATGATAGGCAGATTTTTTTTTCAAATTCAGGGAGAACCTACTTGCCTTACCAAAAAATAATCATATACAAAATGTTTAGTTCAGTTCTAGAACTAACTTCATACACAATATTGAAAATGGCATAAAATTCGGTATTGCAGCGCCCCCTTCCGGCGGATTTTTTTTCAGATTCAGAGCGATCCAACTAGCCATAGCCATACACTTACACAAAAAATTTCTTTCAATTCGATGCATAACTTCATGTACTTTTGGTCGGTGCAATATTGAAAATGGCACAAAAATCGCGATTGCAGCGCCCCCTTCCGACGGTTTTTTTTTTCAAATTCAGGGAGCACCAACTAGCCATAGTCATACAGTTACACAAAAAATTTGGTTCAATTCGATACATAACTTCATATACTTTTGGTCGGTACAATATTTAAAATGTCACAAACATCGCAATTGCAGCGCCCCCTTCCGGCGGAATATTTCAAAACTGAAGGAGGACCTGCTTGCCACAGCCAAAAACACTCACAAAAAATTTGGTTCAATTCTATGCATAACTTCATACACTTTTTGATGGTAGAACGGCGACATACAGACAGACACACAGACAGACAGACATTTTGTAAAAACAGGTTTTTTTGAAATCTCTGACCCCTAAAACGTGTAAATCCGTCGAAAACCGGAAGTCGAAAAAAATTTCGATTACAATACTTTCTTCTATTGAAGATAGAAGAAAGTAGAAAGAAAAACGTCCAAAAATTATAAATTGACAATTTTGAAAAGTGAAATATTTCCAAATTTATTGCCATATGTAAATAGCCTTTTAACATTTTACTAGATTATATTAACTTAGTTGCCACTCAAAATTTAGCAAAAAAAAAAAAAAAAAAACTATGATAATAATCTATATATATATATATATATTACGCTATCGTATGAGACACAAAAATCGTATTATTCGTTAATTGCTTAATGGCAACGTCCAAATTAAACCCATCTTATTGGTTACTGTGCAAAAGTCCTTTGTTAAGACTTAGGCTGTGGTAAATTAGATTTGTATATGTTTTGTTCCTTCGCTGCAATTATGAAGCTTCAAAATATCATTATTTTTATTTTTTCTGTTCTTTTTTACTTAAAAAAATAAATAAAAGTCATGAATTTTAAAGTTTTCAGTTTCAAATTAAAGTTATGTATTGTAAATGAAATGAGTGGAATTATTATATTATTATATTATATAATATACGATATATTATTATATAATATAATACAATATATAAATAATTAATGAAATACAAAAAAATGCCACGGGTACAATATTTGTCGATTTATTATCTGCGCCAGGCTAGCATAAAAATACTGAGCTCTTGATTTATCAGCACAGATGTCATATATGCAGCACATTGCGCGTTATTTCTCTGATGCCAATTTGACGAAAATTTCGTTTTCAAATACCAACTACATACATATTTTTAACTAATTTCTATTATTTTAAAAAGGAAATAATAATAAATAAAGTTTAGATAATAATAATAGAATAAAACAATTTGTATCATTAAAAAAAAGAAAATAAAAGTAAACAAGCAGTTTATTAATAAATAAATAACAATAGCCGGGTTACCGTCTGAGGCGCATATAATTGCTACTTTGTTGCAGTCGCGCCTGTGCATATGATATCTGTATCTATTTCTCAGGGCGGAATCTTCTAATTTGGCAAAAAAATTGAGCAATTTAAAATAAATTATGTATAAAAGCAATATGATTTAATGCTAAATATACATTTAAGGGAGACCAAACTGGTCGCCAAGAGCGGCTATTAAAAAAAGAAAGAAGGGGAAAAAAAGAAAAGGAAAAATCTATTTTTACCAAACTTAAATGTATTTGCTTCAAAAATATAAATGAAGCTTCTTAAAACTGGTACTTTCACAAAATTGTGTTCCATGAAAACATACTAATCATAAATTATTCTAATGTTGTTAGATTTAAAAATTTGTAATTTAAAAAGCAAACAAATTCCTCAGAAAGAAAAAAAAATAGAAGAAGAATTTAAAGAAGTTATTATTGAAAAAATGCTTGTTTCGAATTAATATAAATAGGTTTCATATCGTTACAAAGTGTTACTTTTTACTTTTTACAAACACAAAATAAATCCCCCCAAAATATAATAAATTTCACAAAAATACTTTTTGTTTTTCTCAAAATGCTTCCCTTCCCCCCAAAACCTGCATCGATTCTTGACTACGCTATCACAACAAAAGCTCGTGAATCTCGGAAAGAAAATAAAAAATCAGCGTTAAAAACAACTCTCGTCTGAACAAGATCTAATAAACAGAAGCCACCAGACACAAGCAGCTGGCCAACGGCTTGGGGGAAACGCGTGGCTTCGACGTGAGTCTTTGCGTATGTTTGAACGCAATAGTACCGCGTCGCCTGTCTGACAAGAAGAGGAGATAGTAATGCTCTCAATAGCGGGCGTCGTTTTGTCTGTTTTTGGAAATCGTCCGTGTGACATTACCCTTAAACATTTAAAAAAAATTGTATTATGGATTTTTTTTTTTTTTTTTTTTTTTTTTTTTGTAAACTGGCAACAAAATAATTGTAAACAAATAAAATTAATTCTTAAATTTGTTATATAAATGAAAAATTAAAAGATCTGCGTGAAGTTGTTGGTTCAAGCTCTTTATAAATATTTTTGCGAAGGTCGTATTGTGGCTAAATAATATCGACTCATTAATCAGAAGGATTTTATAGAAAAATAAGACTTTAATAAGTTCGCAAACACAACAATAATTATTCGTGAAAAGAGAATGAGAGAGCGCTTCGTTAAAAGGTAATTCCATTAATTGAGTTGCCATTCGCAGAAAGTAAACAGTTCTCCCACGCGGAGAGAATTACAGCAATTCTCATACGCTAACATGTATAAAAATGAAGAAATTAAAATAAAATGTTTTACAGTTGAAAATTCATAGTATCAACGAAAGCAGATTTCAAATGTTTTTTTCCAGAAAATAGGATTTTGAAGAAGTAACTTTCTTCAAGCTTTCTTCAAATATATTATTCTAAAATAGCTATCAAAGATTATCGGATGTTGATTACAAAGATTGGAAACATGCATATTTCAAACAATTAAAAAACACCAGTGGCTACTTGAAATTGTAAAAACATCTTTAAAAGAGCTTTTAGTTGAAAATTAAAAAAAAAATTGTAAAAGTTTGCTTCGAAAATATCTTATGCCAGTTTTACATCATAAGTAAAAAATTAAAATGCGCCAAAACATAAAATAACGTTTTTGTTTAATAAAGATGCAAAAATAATAATAAAAAAAAAATATTGTTACTTTCAAATATCTGTTTTATAAAATAATGCTTCGCGAATCCAAACAAAGCATGGCTTTTGCTAGTTTACTAAGAAATTTTGGTACTACTCTGTTATCCCGTCGACCAAAATACTATCGCCATTCGATTCAATAATTGAATATTCTAAGATTAAATGCCAATAATGGATGTATGTGAATGTCAATTCAATGACATTAAATACGATACACGTGTTTAAAACGTCATTAAGTGATATTTATTTCGACATTTTATTTGTATTTTTATTAATATTCTACTAATTATTTGATTTTTTATTATTTAAAATAAAAATTACGCCAATATGTATAATTTGGCTATTAGTTTGGAGATTTATAGAATTTGGCGAAATCGGTCGAAGGAATAGCAGAGTAGTACCGAAATTTTCTTTTTTCGTTTTTAAAATGACATAAATAGTTTTGTTCTACATAGTTATTGTATAAAATATCGTTTATTTATTATTTCCTCTTTGAAATAAAAGAAAATAATTAAAAAATATGTGTGTAACTTATATTCAAAAATTAAGTTATCGCCAAATTATTATAAAAAACATCGCGCCAAAGTAGGTGCGTATATGAGGTTTGTGCCAAATATTTTATTTAAACATCAAATGTTGTTGTTTCTAATTTACATTCTAATAAACATTTATTCTACGATAACTTCAACTGAAATTAAGTTGACAACTTACTATCCAACTTCATTAAAAAAAAAAAAAAAAAAATGCAGGAGATTCAGTTGCATGAACGGTAAAAAAGATTAAACCACTAAGATAATAATTCGCAAAGCACTCCAACAATGAATGGACATTAATACTAATTCTTATGACGTCATAGTATGTAAATTGGAGGCGCTTTGGTTAAGCCGTTTCGGAAAAAAATTTTGAGGGTGGGCCACCCTTATGACTTGGAGTTATAAAAAATAGATAACAACCTATTCTCAAACCTAGTGAGTATACATATAAAATTTCATTAAAATCGGTTAAGCCGTTTCAGAGGAGTATGGCAACTAACACTGTGACAGGAGAATTTTATATATTAGATGTATCTATATAAACTTTTGTTCCCTACATATAGTACTAGAATTTAAAAAAAACTTTATATATATATGAATATATTGGGTTGGGGAAAAAGTAATTTCGCTTTTTTTCGTATTTTTCAAACTGAATTTATTTATATAAATTAAAAAAATTAATCAGTAATATATGTGCTATTTTGTTCGATGACTTGCCATTTTTCTGTTAAAACCATAATTCCGTCACTGTAGAACTTCTGAAAGTTCTGGGCAAAAAACTGAGCAAGGTGATTTTTACAAGTCTCTTTTGAAGCCAGCTTAACATCATTAAGAGAGCTTTGCAGAGGGCGAAACAAATCGGTAATCGGTAGGTATAATCGGTAATAATAGGTAATCGGTCGGATCTAGGTCCGAATTATACGGCAGGTGCATCAAAACTTCGCAGCCAAATTCTCCCAGTTTTTGCCGAGTGAATAAAGACCTGTGTTGTTTAGTGTTGTCGTGTTGGAAGACAATGCTTTTCCTATTGATCAATTTTGGACGGGTTTTTTTAATCGCCTGCTTCAATCGCATTAGTTGTTCACAGTAGATAGTTGAATTAATGGTTTGGACAGGTTCGAGTAGCTCATGGTGGACAATTCCTTTCTAATCCAACCAAACACTCAGCATCATCTTCCTTGGCGTCAATCCGGGCTATGCCATTGTTTGTGAGGCTTTGATCATGATATTTTTCGCACATTGTTGTCGTACGTGATTCACTTTTCATCACCCGTAATCATTTGCTTCAAAAATGGCTTGATTTTGTTCCATTTCAGTAGCAATTCATAAATGGAAACTCTATCCATTAAATTTTTCATTGTAAGTTTATGGGAAACTCAAGTATCGAGTTTCTTTTGGCATCCAATTGTATGTAAATGGCTCAAAAGTGTTTTATGATCGATGTTTAGTTCCATTTGCAATGTCGCGGGAAGAAATATGTCAGTCTACCTCAATTTTTCTTTAAATTTCATCGTCTTTTTCAACAATAGGCCGGCCAGGAAAAGGTTCATCTTTAACATCGAAATTTCCGGAACGAAAACGAGTAAACCAATTCTGACTTTGGCGTTTACTTAAGCACAGATCAACATAAACGCCATCTAATTTTCGATGACCTGCGCCGCATTTTTCCCTTTTTGAAAATAAAAAACTAAAATGTGACGAAAATGATCTTCTGGAATCTCCATTTTTAAAACGCAATAACTTTTGACTGATTAAACAGATAACGCTACCTTTATTTATAAAATTTTCTATAGACTTATCTTTCAAACGCTGTATAGCATCACTAAATTGAATAAGTATTACTTGAGATATGCTACTTTAAAGCTATCTATTGGGAAAAAACGAAATTACTTTTTCCCCAACCCAATATATTTCTTAAAATATGCATGCTTTAAAACATTTTCGAAGCTGATATCTAAAATTAAATTTAATCCCAAAAGAAAAAAGTCACAAAAGACAAATGTTGACTAAAAAAGAAGTTTCATATAAGAAAAGCAGATGGCACCATTACATATTTTTAACCGTCTTCAAGAAGGAGGTTATGATTTCGGCCTGTATGTATTTGTTGTTCACCCACAACTTCCGTATATGTGAACCGATTTTGATAATTCTTTTTTTGTTTGAAAGTGTGAGATGCCCGTGTGGTCCCATTTTAATTTCATCAAATTCTATTGATTAGAACTTTTTGTAAATAAAAACATTAAAAATTTAAATCCTTTTTGAAGCAATCGTCCAATTAGAAGCGTTCATTTTTCAGGCTTTTACTCTTACATCGATACGCGATTTTTTTTTTTTCAAAGTGCGAAATTTTGACTGGACAACGGCCGGGCTTTACACTGTTAAAAATTTGAAACTTTTGATGCATCTTCACTCGACTGCTTTTATAGATTACTTCACTATATTATGGATCAATCTTATGGGTTAAAATAGAAATGTTTTATAAAAGCAGGGGAGTGACGATGTAGCAAAAGGGTCAAATTTTTTACAGTGCAGATCGATTTTTTACTGTTAGAAAAAGAAGATTTATGAATATGAAAATTTACGCTGTTAGAAAGAAATTTACGCTGTTAGCTTTTCATGCTGTTACTCTTACGCAGATATAAGATCTCGCGAAATTTTGACTGGACCGGATTCAGGTAGATTTTGCACTATTGTGAAATGAGATTGACCAATAAGAAAATTTACTTACTTTAAGCAGCGACAATTTCACAAAAAATGCAGGCTTCTAATTTTTCAGTCTGGTTTTGTTAATTGTACAAAATCTACCAGATTGCGGCCAAGTTCTCTTTTGCCATTAGCAAAATCAGATTGGCCAATCAGAAGCCTGCCTTTTTGCGAACTTTTCGCTGTCTGCACTGTAAAAAATTTGACCCTTTTGCTGCATCGTTACTCCCCCGTTTCTATAGAATATCTCGCTTTTGACCCATGAGAATGCGAAATTTTAAAATGCAGGGCCAAAATCACAGTCCGGTAAAATCCAAGCGCATTATTGGTCATTGAGCCGCGTCCTTTTCAGAGAATAATCTCTTAGCGGTAAGTAATGATCTATGACGCTGGGATGTACACCTACCGACTTCGTAATCAAAGGGTTAACTAACAATTTAGATAAAAAAAAAAAAGTTGAAAGTTTACTTTTTTTTTTAATTAGACCAAAAAACAAGGAAATGAAACACAAATATGCATGGCATACATCATTATCTAAAATTTGGTTTTTGATTCATTATAAAATATTCGGTTCAACTTCAGGCATTAACTGCTTTAATGTAACGTTCATTGGCCTCATTTGATTAATCTCTTAAATATCTTTGCCATTGAACTGTTTTGATAATTGTTTTTAAGTTAACACAAAAAAACATTTTTCCCCTTGCAACTCTGATTCACTATATTTTAAAGAGTAGGTCATGAAATATGACGTTGAGGCGTATACCTATCGACTTCATAATCAAAAGGATTAACGAACGATTGAAAACTAACGATTTAAAGAAAAAATGTTAAAATGTTTGCTTTATTTATTAAACCAAAAAACAAGGAAATGAAGCACAAATATGTATGGCATACATGATTATCTAACATTCGGTTTTTGATTCATTATAAAATGTTCGGTTCAAACTTCAGGCATTAACTGCTTTGATGTAAAGTTCATTGGCCTCAGTCGGATAATCTCTTAAATATCTTTGCCATTGAACTGTTTTGATGATTGTCTTGAAATTATCGCAAAAAAAATCTATAGCTATTTCTTGCAACTCTGATTCACTATGTTTCAAAGAGAAGGTCATGACAGCGCAGAAGTTTTCAGCTGACAGATTATTCGCCATGTATTCAATACACTCGATCTTCAAATCGTTGACTTGATACTTGTCTGCGGCATAGTATAGATCGAAGACGTTATCATGTGACATAGTTTCAGTACTTGCAGTATATAGATACAAAAGGAAAGCCTCGAACGCAGCTGCGGAACAATCAGTGATCTCCACCGTCCCAGTAGTGTTTTCCTTAGTATCATCCTTGAACATTGAAGCGAAAACAGGAGATCGTGCTATAAGAATAGTTTTGTGAACTTTGAAATCACGATTTTCAACTTTCAAAATTGCGTCAGAGCCCTGTTCTCCAAGGAATATATCTTTCAAGTTTTGAAGAAGTCTGCCGACTCCTAAGGAAGAAAAAGGAAATAATACGTTGATTAGCAATTCAAGGCAAAACTTTGCAATAGAAATGTGAAAGATGTGTGATGTTAATATTCAACTAGTTGGCTGTGCCAATCGTAAAATTTGTTTCTATCTAATACATACATTTTAATATTTCAAAACGTTGTAACACATGTTAATATTTTAAATTGGTTCAATTTTATGCATAACTTCATAAGATGGTGAAATATTGAAAATTGCACAAAAATTGCTATTGCAGCAACCTCTTCCGGTGGATTTTTTTATCAATTCTGGGAAGATTGACTAGAAATAGTAAAACAATTACGCAAAAATTTGGTCCAACTCGATGCATAACTTAATACACTTTTCGGTGGTACAATATTGTAAATAGCACAAAAATCGCTATTACAGAGTTTCCTTCCAATTTTCCTTTGACCGCAGTACACGTGGTCAGAAACCACGTGATTTTCCCGTAGGTAGCGCCATCTAATGTGAAAAACTGAAATATTTCCCATTTTTTCCTATGAGTTTGTGCATGGATTATTAGCAGTAGTATGCACCAGGTGGCGTTACTTATGAGACAAAGTCATATAATAAGTTGGCAACTATAGGGACAATTTCAACAACAGATTTTCTCCTGAATGCGAGGCCTTGTTATTATGATAAGTTGGCTTTGGCCCAAACATTTTGTTAAATTTTATGCATAACTTCATACACTTTTTGATGGTACAATAAAAATGATACAGAGATTGCGATTATAGCGCTTTCTACCGGCCAATTTTTTTCAAATTCACGGAAGACCTGCTGAAAATAACCAAACACCCACACAAAAAACTTAGTTGAATTCTATGCATAATTTTATACACTTTTCGGTGGTAAAATATTGAAAATGGCACAAAAATATCTATTACAGTGCCCTCTCAGGTAGTTTTTTCAAAAAAGAAAGGACCTATTAGCCATAGCCGAACGCATACACAAAAAATTTGTTCAATTCTATAACTGTATACACTTTTAGATGGTATACTATTGGAAATGGCACAAAAATAATTATTACAGTGCCATCTTTTGGCGGAATATTTTAAAACTGAAGGAGACCTGTTTTCTGCCGCCAAAAACATACACAAAACAATGGTTCAAATCTACATACATTTTTCGATGGTACAATGGCGACACACTGGCACACGCACGGACAGAAAGAGATTTTCTAAAAACATGTTTTTGTAATCTCAGACCCTTAAACATGTAAATTCTGCGAAAGAAATTTCGATCACAATACTTTCTTCTATTGAAAATGGAAGAAAGTAACAAAAACATTAAGTGTAGGTACTTATTTTATTCAAAGTTTTAAGTTCTACAACAAATGTATTGACAATGATTTTGAAAGAGTTAGATCGTTTGATGTATTGGTATAATAATTAATAAAACATTCTAAAAATAGTTTGCATTTAGTAAACAAATAAAAAAGTCCTGAAAATAATTCAAATTTTCGTCAATAGACAGCGCAGCACCGTTTCAAGAACGTTCATATATATTTTTTAAATAATCTTTTTGTGTTTTAGTCGCTAAATAGATAAAACAATACAACTTGAGATATTTTTATGCAGTTTTATTTAGTAGTTTGATAATTATATTTCTGGATGGTGCAACGCCATCTATTGACGAAGATAACTATTTTTAGATTTACAGTACATGAAATTTTAGACGTACCAGATGAAAATGTCGCGCATTTAATGCTCATATTTATTACTAGCATATCCGCCCGGCGTTGCCCGGGACCATAGATTTTTTCAAACAAATTGCGAATATTTAAAATCTCCATTCATTCTAAAATAGAAAAAAAATTATCTCGAGGATACTTTAAATTTTAGAATATTTTAAATTTTATCTAAATGCACACAGGTATGTATTTCTGTTCGATAAGCATGTTTTAGAAGAATAAAGAAATATGGTCGTTGATTTTAGCTATTTTGTATTGCAAAAGTAATGAAATAATTGAATTATTTTAAAACTCCTTTCTTTCTATTCCATGCAAAATCTTCTGAGCACGCGCGCCACCTTCGCTGCACATCTGAACAAACTCTAAGAAAACATAAAGGAGTAATTACCTAATCCAGTACTTTTTTGGATGGTGCCAAGATTAATTTACAATCAATCGGGAAAAATCATCAAAACAGTAAAAAAATAACAAATCTGTGTGCAATTCGTTGCTAGCATTTAGCCGTGAAATGCAGTCGTTAAATCCCATATTCACCGGCTTGGTGACTACCTGCAAAGAGCCTCTAACCTGGCTGCTTCGCTGCCGTGGATCGGTGCAAAGCTGCAAATATCCTCTTACCCAGTAAGTTTTAATTTAAGAAAATCTATTTTGAAATTAGAAAATTCAGCTGCGAAATGCATTTTTCAATGTTAGCATCCACACATAAAAAAAATTTACAGAGAGGTGGGTGCTATAATTTTGTCGTTATCTGCGGTCAGGAAGGCAGACATCTCTTATTGTACATAAATAGATTAATGTGAGTAATAAATAGTGTGAGAAGGATTCTAAATAATTCCTTTATTGATGATTCATTAATTTTATGGTTTTTTTCGTCTATTACATGCAATTGAAAAATAGATAAGACCATGATGTATACAAAAATCTATAATAAAATCAAAAACGACAAAAAAATCGATACTAAACGCAAACAAAAACTCGGAAAATTGTTAAAAATCACACCGAAGATCGCAGTGAAAATCGCATTTTCTTCTTATCAATGCCAAAAAAAATCAGCAAAATTCAAAAAACTAAAAAACTGCTAAAAATCTCAAAAAATTTAGTTAAAAATTCAAAAATCACTAAGAATTCCGAAAAAAAACTTTATTGAAAAGAGAAATATATTTACTATATCGGGCTAAAAGAATGAAACCGTATTCATTTCAGTAATGTGGAAAAATTGCCTCGAAACATAAAAAGAACGCTAAAAATTGCCTAAAAAATTAAATAAATTTTAATAAAAATTTGAAAATCGGGCTTCAAGATGCAAAACTTCATGTATAGGGATACCTTCCCATAAAATTTTGTAACTACGTGCAGCGGTAAATTCAGAAAAACTCTGAAACACTCACAAACTCGTCTGTTTATTATTATAGATTCTAAATACGGATTTCATTACAAAGGATTCCACATTTATTACTTTTTTATATAATTTGTAATTAACATTGTATAAAAGAACAAAAAGCTGTTTGAAATACATTGCAGATTTCTCAATTTTTTTTTTTTTTTTTTTTTTTTTTTTTTTATGTGATCAATTTTTATAGCATTTAATTGTGCACTGTGACACACTCACTGATGCATACAAAAATTTAATATTGACAAAAATGACAAATAATCGATGCTAAACGCACAAAAACTCGAAAAATTATTAAAAATCGCATCTAATATTGCATTGAAAATCGCAGAAAATCAAAAATTTTAGTAGATAAAATTTAATAAGCTAGGTTGAAAGTTTGAAACAATATGTTCAAAAAAAAATAAATGTTTTTTTTTTTTTTTTTAAATAATTCGATAAAAAAAAATAATATTGTCAGAATCTACAAGTCATATTTTATTTCTATCAAGTCCAAAAATACGCCTTTCTTTAATAGATCAATTTCAACAGACGTTATACCAGATGTGCTTCTGTGTTTCCCCCTCAAATTTCGTCGATTGCAATTGATTGGCTCATGATAATGACTACAAATTGTCGATTATGATTGGTTGGATAAAACTTGGTGGGATGGTAATCACGTGATCGAAACTGGTGTTAAATTTAAAAAACATTTTTTGAGATATTTTGGCGGAATAATAAAATACATTTTATTTAATTAATCATGATTTTATCTGTAATTACTAACTCCATGATTTATTTGTTTCTTCTGAAAAGATGCATACTTGTTTCATTTTCAAAAACGCGTCCGTAATGGAAAAACGTGTAAAATAAATTAAAATACACTTTTAAGATTATTTTATAAAAAAATAATATTGTGCAACTACAGATCATAATTCATTTTTATTTTCAAGTCAAAATACTGAATAGCTTCTTTTTTTTTTCCAACGTATGACAAAATGCAATTTGTGTAGCTAACAAGGAAGGTCTCCATACGGGCATACTCAAAAAAATCTGAAAAAATTACAGAATGTTCTTCTCATATAGTTATATATGTTTATAAAAAAAATTTCGGCGGAACCTCCTTATAACGTCCGTAAAAAAATAATAAAAATTTCGTTTATTTGGCGATTTATCTCCGGTTGGCGAAAAAACAAAATTTTGAAAAATACGCTTTTACGCTTCGAATACTTTTTAAAGAGAAAACTTTTTATGTTCAATATATTTAAATAAGTTTAGTTTAAGTAATTTTAGTTTTGCATTTTTACTTTACTTTAAGTGAAATTTTGCCATACGTTTATATGTACTTATAACAAAATGAAATTAATATATTTTATCATTTAAATTGATTAAAATTTTTCCAAATTGAAAAATACACTGTTAAAAATCTGCTGCATTTTGCACTCCCTTGCTTGTATAGAAAACGGTTATACTTGGCCGTGAAATGGAGCTTTCTCATTGGTTGGAATAGATATTATATACAAGCGGTGGAGTGCGTTGCAACAAAATGCAGCAGATTTTTAACAGTGTATGACAAGGTTAATTAACCGTGCTATGGAGCATTCTCATTGGTCAGAAGAGAGATATTCTATAAAAGTGGTGGAGTGACGTTGTAGTAAATGCTGCAGATTTTTAACAGTGAAGTCAATTAAAATCATTTTTCAGATTCGTTAAAATAGTCTGCTTTTGGCGAGGAAATGCCCTGCTCGCCAAATCCCGCGTCGCTTTCAGCTTTTCTCGCCAATTATTCCAAACTATTTTATTTTTTTTACATATATGATAATGTAATTCCGCCGCTAATTTTCACTGATCCTTTATTACCTACATGAGTAGTTTAAATCGCATTTTTTTCAAAAAATTCTGAGTATGCCCCCAATGGAGACCTTCCTTGTAAGTAGAGAATGAGCGAAGTGAACGACCGAATTTCCCAGTGATAAATAAGTACTTCAAGAAACAATATATATATATACATACATGTAATACAATATACATATGTATGTAATATATTAAACCCTCTCATTGTTTATCCTGAAATTTCATTAAATACTATTTACATGAATTCTAAACATCCAACAGTTTTCAGTTGCATTAAAATCGTTTGCTTTTGGCAAGGAAAATTGCTGCTCGCCAAATCGCATGACTATCGTCTTTTCATGCCAAATATTCGAAAGTATTAAATTTTTTTACAGATTTTTTACTGTGATACCGCCACTAATTTTCACTGATCCTTTATTACTTACATAAGAAGTTTAATTAGCATTTTTAAAAAAAATTCTGAGTATGCCCAGTATAGAGATCTTCCTTGTTACTAATTAAAAATATAATAATAAATGTATATTGATAAACTTCTTAACACTGAGACATGTATCATGTTCTTATCTTTGATAGATGAAATTTATAGGTAACACCAATAATTTTTTAAAAATACCTTCAGTTTTGGATATTTCAAATTTTACTAAATCTTCACAAGTAGCGATTTCATCATCAGGTTTCGGATTCCTTAGTTCTGATTCAATTCCTGTAAAATAATCAAATAAATAATTCTAGAAGTTTACATAGCAGATAATGTCATGATTTGCTATCATATGAGGACCCCAGAAGCCAAGGGATATAAGTGACAAAATTGAAAAAAATAATCTAAGTACACAGACGACCTGAAAATATGCTGTTTTCATTTCAGGTAAAGAAATATAGGTGATTTTCTTATTATTTGCTGAATTATAGAGATAAACCACTTTTTTCGAATAAAAAAAATATTGATTAATTATACATTTAAAGAAAATTGTACTCTATTTTTTAAAAAGTTATTGAACTAAGAATTCAAAGGCCAGAATGCAACAAGCAGAAGTTTCCTATTTCAATTTAGTCAATTGTTATTGCTGTTCCAATTTAACAACAATTATCTTTAAACTCAGTTTACTCCAAATCAAAATTTTGTCACTTGTACCCCTTGGCTTCTGAGGTCGTCATACATCATTATCTGTTTGTTATTATAACGCGTTTGGAACCGGATTCGCGCATCGCGATTTTACAATTCATCGCGCACAGGATGATTGGCTAAAATTTCAAATGATGATTGACTGAAAGATGGTTACGTAGATACAGGGGGAGGGGGGGAATCAAACATCAATTCAATAAACACATTACTAGCAATTAAGTTTAATGATTAAAAGCTAAGCATGATGAAGAATCATGTTGCATAGTAGTTATATCACGAAATTTGTAATTTTAGGTATCTAATTTTATCCTTATCCTGGGATTTAAAATTGATTTGTTGACTTGTAGAGTTGACTAGTTTCGATTTTTATCAAAGCAGCTATTAAAGAATATTAACTGTTAATAAAGTTAAATTATTATCAGTTGCTTTGTATTTTTCTTATTAGGAAATAAGATAGTTTAATCAAATTAAAAATAAGTTAAATAAAATTTAATTTAAAATAAGTTTTAATAATTAAAAAAAAGGTCATACAAGTGACTTTATTCAACACATTGGGGACGTGTGGCATGTATAAGTGCTACAAAAATGCTCAAGAATCCCCCCACCAGTAAAATTTGCTTTGTTTAACCCCTTGCGGTGGTATATCTATGAAACCATTTAATTTTAATTCCAAAACATCTCATTGGCTCTGGAATTTTGGTTTTTAAAAAAATTCTGTTTTTTGAATGCATGAAATAAAGCATTTTCTTATTTACAAATAAATTAGTTTTCAAATTCCGGTGTCAGTCATTTATTTCAACACTTAAATAATGAATTTGTTCTATGTCGCAAAGGGTTAATCGGGAAGGGGGTGGTTCTCGATTTAATAAGTCACAAATTTCTGTTTTTAGAAATCAGTGGTAAAATTTTAAAAATCTCATAAAAGACTCCTGTTGCAAAAGGGGTTAAAGATTGAAACCTACATCAACTTGTGAACCACACAGTTACGGTTAAAGCAAGAAATTTATAATTCAAATTTTGTCTTTATTAACGTATTTTTTTTTATCTTTAATGAAATAGTTAAATTAATAAATAGTATTTAAGAATCTAATTTATTAGCTAATAGTAAAGATTACTTAATAGCAGTTGCTTTGTAATTTTTAGTTGTCAATTAGATAATTAACCGTTTACACGCCGAATTAATATTGCAATGTAATTATGATTTTCTTTTTCCTATATTACCTTATTTTCCTTCAAATGTCTAAATTTATGCATACAAATTTCGAAAATATACAAAAATGCATTTCTGCATTTCTTTGGAGCTGTTTTCATTTCAATGTCCGCATTTTGTAACATGATTATTGATTGACAACCTATGCAAACAAAACAAATTATTTTCCGCTATATGCTATTGTGTATTGTTCTTGATTATTTTCTCGAATTTAAAAGCATTTAGATTCCTAGCGGTCAAATGTAAGAAATATAGAGAGAACGATAAAAACAAATATATTTTTTATGCAAATTTATGAATTTACATATTCCTTATACCTGTGATAAATGCTTAAATATAAATACTTTTCTTTTCAAAAGTTTAAATTAACCTTATATTTTATAGGAAAAATAAGGCCATCATTATTATGTTGGAAAATATATGTTTCCATTTATGTTGCAAATAATGCAATGTTCTCATTTGGGATTTACTACATAAAATTAAATTAAATTTTAAATAAATTTCAATAATAATTTTTTATTTCATATAAGCTATATTTAAAATAATTACATGAAGATTTATTAATTAAATTATCATTTATTATATGCAGCAAAACCATGTCTGTTAGTAATGGTTAGAATTAAAATACAAAATTGTATGTCACACGCAGCGAGGTTACAGCGAGGTTATTAATACGATTCCTCAATTCCAATATGTTATTTCAATTTTAATGGTGACAGTATAATAAATATTTATTAGATTTTATCTTTGTATTTTATTTTAGTGTTTTATTTAATGATTCTTATGGAATATTAATTTAATACATCGATTTAAATTTCCTTCTTCAGTTACCGTTAATTACAACTCATTAATAAAATTCAAAACAGGGATTGCTTTTACAGAAAAAAAAATATTTTATTTAATGGCATAAAAATATTTCAGTAAAGTTTTTAAAAAGAATACAATAATTAATTTACAAATAAAATTGATAGAAGAATATTAATGTTTATTTCTTAATTTCGTTATACATCAGTACACCCCCAGCCTCCCCCTCCCCTTTATTTGAGAATTATAAAACATTATGCAAATTTAAACTATTTCATTCATTTTTTTAGTTAAAATATCAGTTTTCTTAAAAAAAGAAAAGAAAAATAATAATGTAAGAATTGATGTACTTGATTGCTTATTCGATCTGCTTCATATTAATTGTATATAATAGTTTTCTTTTAAATAAATAAGTTTATCTTGTTGTGTACGTTTAATATGTCCTGTAACGTTCTGAATTTCCTCATTAGCACACTGTCAATAAAGGCAGATGTTAGCACGTGTAAATACCCTCTGACAAGTACAATACATTTGTGTATAATAAAACTTCAACTTTCCAATTATCTAAGCAATAAATTCCACTTGAAACCTCTCCAACTGACGTTATAAAAATCGTATTTCAGACCAAGAACTTAACGTTAGAAAGCTTGAATATAATAAATCTACACTATTTGAGCTGTCTGATTTACCCTCTTAATGATCGGCGATTATCAAAGAAAACTGCTTTATATATATGCAATTTCAAAGAGGCTCAATAGAGGATTTTTGGTTTTGACTCTGAAGTGAGACGACCTAGCTCGTCCGCCGGGGCGCAGACTGCCCCATAAGAAAGTGAAGTCCGTCACGGCCATCGTCTGATTGTTATAACTGTGAAAAGGCCCAAAAACCCACACGCAACTGTGGAAACAGCTGCGGACAGAGTACATAGTGTGCTCTTATTTGAATTTTACTTCTATATTTTTTCCAATTCTAATTTTCTTCTGTTGCTGTAAAAATATGCTTTGCCAAAAGTTATCCTGGATTTATTCATCAATGCGTCACAGTCCTAAGCAACATAAAAAATATAAAGCTTTGACGATTTTAAGAAAATTCTACGAAATGACAGATATTTTTTTCAAGAAAATTAAGCCCCTCCTACAACGTTTTCGTCAACCAATCATCATTTGACATCGCTCTCGATTGTCATGTGTATGATGGATTGTGAAATCGCACCGGCATCTCATGCACAATTTTTATTCGGTTAAAATAAAGTTAGGTATAAAAAATAATTGTATGACAAAGAGTTATTGGCTAATTTTCAAAACTGAACTTCCTAGAACACACCATACATTGAACATCAGTCTATTTTTTTTAAAGAAATGTTAGAAACTTAATGAAGCGTTCAGAACTGGAGTGGCACGAGTCCATTCTTGAGCTAAATTTAGATGATTGTTATTCTTGAACGGCTTAAATTGTACCATTTCAGCACGTATGTGGATTAAGACTACAGCTGTGATATGAAGGAGAAACTAACTCGATGTTAGGTGTCCTGCGGTAATAATGCCATGTTAAGGTTTTACTAATTTTTGCGGCTTAGTTTTAGATTTTCCCCCCAAAATAATAAACATAGGATTTGATTTATCAACTCGTTAACTATGCATACGAACAAAAGATAAATAAAAATCACATGTGTATTCATAAAATGAGGTGGCGTGATTTCTTAACCAGTGCTATTAGGCGTTTCTAAAGATACAAACTCTACAGCCGTTTAGACTTTACTTACCTTGCAGACTTAACTTACAACTAGCAGGGGAGACCGAGCTTAGCTCGGTCAAAATTAATTTTGTGTTCAACTCGATATAGTATTTTTACTGTATCATTAACTCTGTATTATTACTGTAAAACATGTTTATAATAGTATTATTTAGAAAAACAATCAATAAGAAAACTATGTTTTTATGCGCATATTTATAAATTTTATTTTAAATTTTACAACGAAAGGACACATCGATCTAAATCACTTTTTTAGCTCGACTCTGATTGGTTTAACCATGCATCTCGAATCCTCTTAAGAATGTATAAGAAAATTCTTTACATTCTGAAAGACAATATTTTTTGCTAGATATATCCAAATTTGGAGGCATTCTTTCATTTGGCTCCAAATACGTGTTTTGGTTTTCGTAATTTTTATAGTCGATTTTTTGGCCATATGTCGCCAATATTTTGTCAAATATCACCAAGTTATTGGCTTTTGCCATATTCTCGTGACCCTGATCCGTATTACCCAAAATGAGCCACTAATCAAATTTGATCAAGCATGTGACATAGCTCAATCGTCTTCAGGTAATCAAAAACAGTAGAATATAAAATTGAATCAAAATCGTTTAAGCCTTTTTTTAAGTAAAATTAGCTTGGAGGCATTCAGCAATGAAGCGAAATGACCCACTAATATAATTTTGTTTAACATGCGACTCAGCCTAATAGTCTTCTCGTGACAAAAAACGTTTTGTTTCAAAATTTAGGTAAAATTGATTGAGTCGTTGTTATATATAATTAGAATGACCCTAGCTCAATAAGACCCAAAATGACCCACTAATAGAATTTTCGCGAGCATGTGTCCAAGCCAAATGGTTTTCTCTTGCTCAAAAACGATATAATACAAAGTATAGTCAAAATGGTGAGTACCATTTTCTATATAAAATTAGCATGACTCATCATGACCAACAAATGACCCGAATTATAATCGAAATCTCTGGAACGTGTGGCCTAGCTCTTTAGTTTTAGCATGCCGAAAAACATTAGACACAAAATTTAGATAAAATCGATTGAGCCGTTTTTTAGATATAGTTAGTTTGACCCTGACCCCTTATAATCCAAAATGACCCATTGATCGAATTTTCTCAAAAATCTGTCCTAACCCAATGATTTTCTTGTGACCGAAAAAGATAAAATACAAAATTTAATCAAAATTGCGCGAAACGTTGTCTAGATAAAATTAGAATGACCCAAAAGTGGCCCACTAATCGAAATTTCTCGAACATGTGACCTACCCCAATGATTTTCTCATGCCAAAAATATGTTGTATACAAAATTTCGTTAAAATCGACCCACCCATTCTTTAGATATAGCTTGACCTTGACCCATTAAGACCCACAAATGACCCTTATAATCGAAAGCTCTCGAATATGTGACTTAGTCCATTAGTTTTCTCGTTTCTAAAAATTGTTACATACAGAATTTCGTTAAAATTGATCCTGCCGTTCTTTAATTACACATAGCTTGACCCAGACCCTTTATGATCCAAAATGACCCATTAATCGAAATTTTTCGAACATGTGACCTACCCCAATGATTTTCTCGTGCCAAAAATATGTTGTATACAAAATTTCGTTAAAATCGACCCACCCATTCTTTAGATATAGCTTGACCTTGACCCATTAAGACCCACAAATGACCCTTATAATCGAAAGCTCTCGAATATGTGACTTAGTCCATTAGTTTTCTCGTTTCTAAAAATTGTTACATACAGAATTTCGTTAAAATTGATCCTGCCGTTCTTTAATTACACATAGCTTGACCCAGACCCCTTATGATCCAAAATATCCCATTAATCGAAATTTTTCGAACATGTAACCTAGTCCAATGATTTTATCGTGCCAAAAAAATGTTGCATACAAAATTTCATTAAAATCGATTCACCTGTTCTTTAGATATAGTTTGACCATAACCCTTTATGACCCATCATGACCCACAAATGACCCTCATAGTCGAAATCTCTCAAACATGTTATTTAGCCCATTAGTTTTCTCATGTCAAAAAACTGGCACATACAAAATTTCGTTATAATCCATCACGCCGTTCTTTAAATATAAATAGCTTGACCCAGACTCTTAATGACCCAAAATGACCCATTAATCGAAATTTTTTGAACATGTAACCTAGTCCAATGATTTTATCGTGCCAAAAACATGTTGCATACAAAATTTCATTAAAATCGATCCACCTGTTCTTTAGATATAGGTTGACCATGACCCATTATGACCCATCATGACCCACAAGTGACCCTCATAGTCGAAATCTCTCAAACATGTGATTTAGCCCATTAGTTTTCTCATGTCAGAAAACTGTTACATACAAAATTTCCTTATAATCCATCACGCCGTTCTTTAAATATAAATAGCTTGACCCAGGCTCTTAATGACCCAATATGACCCATTGAAATTTTTTCTCGAACATGTAACCTAGCCCAATGTTTTTCTCGTGCCCGAAAACCATAGAATGCAATTTTTAGTCAAAATTGCGTGAGAAAATCGCTAGATAAAAATAGCTTGACCCACAATGACCCCAAAAGTGACCCACTTATCGAATTTTCTCGAACATGTTACCTAACCCAATGGTCTTGTAATCCAAAACGATACAATATAAAATTTGGTCAAAATCGTTAGAGCCGTTTTTTAGATAAAAATGGCTTGACCCATAATGACCCCAAAATGACCCACTAATCGAACTTTTTCGAACATGTGACCCCGCCCAATAGTTTTCTCGTGCCAAAAAACGATTGGATACAAAATTGCCTTAAAATCCATCCAGCCGTTCTCTAAATATAAATAGCTTGATCCTGACCCATTGTGACCCAAAATGACCCAGTAATCGAATTTTCCCGAACATGGGACCTAGCCCAATGGTCTTCTCGTGCCCTAAAATGGTAAAATCCAAATTTTTGCGAAAATCGTTAGAGCCGTTTTTGAGATAAAATTTACCCACACACACACACACACAATTTTTGCTCGCATTATAGTATAAGATTAAATACGTTAGCAGCATGCAATGATAATCATATGATACTTTATTTTTCTGACATGAAAAAAGTAGCAACATTTAGGTCATACAATTGTCTCTTTTATTTTATTTTTATTTTTATTTTATTTTATTTTATTTTATTTTTTTTTTGATCAACGAGAATAATGATCTGTCATGCATAAAATAAAAATAGGCACTGAAAACATTCAATCAGGGTAATAATACCAGTGAATGGCGGTATTACCCTGGTATATGTTTTGAGAAATATATTTCAAACAACAAACAACTTCGCGAACACATCCAAAATCGCCCCAAAATTTTAAAAGTATGTTGAACACACTACTAATTTATGAACAAACAAAGGATTTCTTAATATATTGATTTCACATCAAAGAACTTGCCTAGCAAATTCTAGATCGGGCGTTGACACTTACGTGCTTATTCTGGGAATAAGGTCTTTTAATGTAACAAATTAACTCTTAATGGGTTTTTGTGATACAGATGACTCAGCCTTTAAGCTCTGAAATCGCAGTGCCATTTTCCCGGATTTCTTCAGAACTATGCATAATATTAGCAATTGACATTGTTGCATTGTTAAATGAAGTTATTACGCCAAGACACTTCATTTCGAAAGTGTTAAAAGGACTCTATTCGCTTCAGTTCTGAACGCGCCAAACGCTTACAAGAATAGTTACCTGAACCGTCAGATCTATTGATGATAATCGGAACTTTCGCTTTCATTACACAAACGAAATTTAGAATTCCGAATGGAGATATTTTGTCTTTTTCATCAGAAATTGTTTCTAAACTTATAAAATCCCAGTTTCCGAAACATCCATTGAAGTCTACGTCACCACAGCAACTACTCCCATCTTGCCATTCATTACCATCACAATCCAGAAGGAAGAGTTTCACATTAATATTAGGCTTTTCATTAGAAGATGTCATCTTCCACAGAAAAAACCCGACTTTTGTTTTACCTGACCTATTTCTTCCATTTAGAATCAACGCTAGGCGCCATTTATTATTAAAGGCAGAAAACAAAGGGCTGCTAGCTACTGTATGCGGATATATGGCAATCCGTTGTGGACTTTCATCGTTAAAGCAACTCTCCCTTATGATTTGAAAAGCAAAATAATTCGGAACTTCCCAGTAGAAAGTATTTTTCTGGCGTGGACATTCAGAAATTAAACCTGTATTTTCTGAACAAGACATATTGCGCTTCAAACTAGATGTTTTTCTCAATTAAGTGAACATTCACTTTCTCCGTTCAATTGAATAAAATAATCAGGTTGCACAAAATCCAGGAAAGGTGGCAAAGCAAGTTATCTTCAAAACTCTCGTTAAACGAATACACCTAAAAATAAATAAATAAATAAATGATATACCATTTGCTTTTATGCATAGAAACAAAACTTTATAAAAGCAAAACGCTTGTTAACATATAGTAAAAGCAATAGGAAAATATAACAATAAGTAATAATTTTTAAAATGTAAACTTCTACCATCGTTATTGAAATAAAACTACTGAAACTGTATTCTCCTTTTTCGGTGTGAAGGATCCTTCGTTTACATAAGAATTTCTAAGCATATTGAGCAAAAAAGAAAATACAATTAAATATTGTCTTTCACAAGGGTTCAATGAATCCCCCCTCCTCCCCTGGAAGAAAATACCTTAGTTATTTTTCTCATCGTGTTTAACTGTTTTAAGAAATTTGAAGCGAATACATTTAACTGTTATTTTTATTTTAGGTTAAGATGATTAAAGTAAAAAAAGAAAATTTAATTACTGAAATCTTTATTTTTATAGGAAGGACGATGGCTTTTTCCTCAACCATGCTTTCATGAGAAATCTTATACACGATGTGATCAAAATTGATTAGAAAATGTTTAGCTTTTTGATAGAAAAATAAAAAAGTAAAACCTATTGATTCATGGAAAATCTTATACATAGTATGATAAAAATTGATTACAAGATGTTAAGATTTCTGTTATAAAAAAGAAAACAATTAATCCTATATTAATTCATGAGAATTTTTACATATATAGTGTGATAAAAATAGATTAGAAGATGTTTAGGCTTCTGTTCTTAAAAAGAAAACAAAACCTACTGATTCATTAGAAACACAGTATGATCAAAATTGATTGGATTACGCTTAAGCTTCTGTTGTAAAAAATAAAACAACAAAACTTACTGATTCTTGAGGGTTCTTATATTCAATTTGATCAAAATTGATTAGAAGACGTTTAGGCTTCTGTTCTTAAAGAGAAAACAATAAAACTTATTGATTCATAAGAAATCTTACACACAGTCTGTTCAAAATTGATTAGAAGATGTTTAGACTTCTGTTATAAAAAAGAAAACAATAAAACCTATTGATTCATGAGAATTCTTATACATAGTGTGATCAAAATAGATAAGAAAATGTTTAGGTTTCTGTTCTTAAAAAGAAACAATAAAGCTTATTAAATGAGAAATCTTATACATAGTATGATCAAAATTAGAAGATGTTTAGGCTTATTTTCCAAAAAATAAAACAACAAAACCTATTGATTCATGAAAAATCTTATACACAGTGTGATCAAAATTGATTAGAAGATGTCAAGGCTTCTGTTCTAAAACATAAAACAACAAAACCTATTGATTCATAAGAAATCTTATACACAATGTATCAAAATTGATGAGATGATGATGTTCAGGCTTCTGTTATAAAAAAGAAAAATAAAAACTTAGTCAATCATGAGGAATCTTATACAGAGTGAAAAAAATTGATAAAAACAATTTTATATTTATGTTATAAAAAAATAAAAAATAAACTTATTGATTCATGAGAAATGTTACACACAGTATGATAAAAATTTATTAGAAGATGTTTAGACTTCTTTTATAAAAAAGAAAACAATAAAACCTATTGAGTAACCGAAATAGAATATCATGCATATTCTTCTAAATAAGCAATTTCTAACCCATAAACTAAGTAATTTAAAAAAATAAATAAAATCAAATTTAATGGATTACTTTTCATTTTTGTCTTTTTTGTCGCAAGCCTATATTGTTACTCACATTAAAAATTAAACCTGGAATTTCTATTTGAAGACAATCTAAAACCCGACCCAACTTTAACTAACACGCCCTATAAGACATCCTACACATCTTATAAATCGTTTTGCTTGAACCCATATCAGGGTTCATACTCATTTTTAAACAGAAAATCTTGGTGTATTTTTCCATGGCAACAAAAAATGACATTTTTTGAACCAATCCCGCAAGATAAATTAAAATTAAACAAAATTAAAAAAGTAATCTCAAAAATAAAGTTTGTATACATCACCTCTGCAAACAGAATTTCAAAGCCCTAAATGATTAAAAAAAATTGAAAATGGTGCTACGAGAAAAACAAATGAGCTTGCAATGTAGAATTGGAGAATGCACAGTTCGTGACATTTTAAAACAGAAGGATAAATTGATGCAATTCTCAGCCGCATCAGTCAACTCTTCATCGATGAAGGAAAGAAAAAATATGAAAAGCAGCACTTTCAGGTGTGTGCGGAGAGAAAACTGCACCCGAAACAAAGTTTCAGTTTGGCGCCCCCTCCCCCCCCTAACTTTTTCTTGCGACTGGCCAAAATGACCCTGTTAGTACAAATTTGGCGCTCCCTTAATTTCCGCGCTCGGTACGACCGCCCCTTTTGCTCCCCCTTTTGAACGGCGCTGAGCACTTTTGAAGAACTGGATGCGGCACTTTTACGTTGGGTAAGTTAAGTGAAAAGTTATGCCTGTTGTTGCTGCAAAAACATTTTTTTTTTTTTTTTTTTTTTTTTTTTGGAAATGCTGGGATTAGAGGGAACAATCGATGTATCGTCAGGATGGCTGACAAGATTCAAACAACGTCACGGGATAAAAGAATAGAATAATTAAAAATATAAAACAAAGTCCCGGTTTTTGACTACATTGATTACAACTTAATAAAAAGAAGTCACAGCGCAGCACCACAACTTCTATTAACATTATACAGCACTTGCTTAAGCTATAACTACTTTCAAAATCGGAACAGTGATTCTGTTTCACAAAGAAACTAAAGATTATAGACCAATTAGCCTACTTCCAGCGTTTAGTAAAATATATTAGAAAAAGCAATTCATGATTGAATATCTCCCCATTTAACTCTCAATAAATACTGAAGCTATAAATATGGTTTCGAAAAAGGAATCTCATGTGAACATGCGCTAAATAATCTCAAAAATAAAACAGACTAAAATAGAAGTGTACCAAAATATCTATGGACATTAACGCTGCATTCGACAACATCAGATAGCCAAAAATCTCAGAAAAGTGGTCACCAAATCCCACATATTTAACGAACAGAACAGGATATTGAGTTTTCTTACTGGTAGGTATGTCACAATAGAAGTAAACTGAACACGTTTAACTAAACAGATATTCGATGGCTGTCCGAAAGGCAGCTGCCTTGGGCCCCTGCTGTGGCTCATAATAGCAGACACCGCGCTAAAAAGAAGGTTGGGGGTAAAAATGTAAGAATACAAGCATTTGCGGAAGACTTCATCATAATATTAAGATCTCTAACTAAAATCAAACTTATCAAATTAGCCAATAAGATCATCAAGGAATTTAACAACTGGATCACAGAAAACTAACTATCCCTCAACTGGGACAAGACAGAGCTTCTTTACCTAAACAGAACACACACTAGGAACCTTCCAACAGAGGACGTCTATAAAATAGAAGGAATAAAAATTAACGCAAAAGAACTAGAAGGGAAAGAGCAAATAAAATATCTAGGACATAAAACCTAAATTGGCTAGCACACTGTCAAACACCAAGCAACTAAAATAAGAAAATCATTTAACATGATGGAACAAATGGCTTATATGAGCTGGGGATTTAAACCGGAAATTATCCAGATTTGGTATAGCACAGTAGTTAAAAAGACACTAACCTATGCTGCCCCAAAACGAGGTCACAATCAAAACACAAGAAACAAGGTGGTACTGTCTTCTTGCCAGAGACACTTCCTGCTGCCCATTGTTAAGGCATATAAAACTGCCCTTACCGCAGCCCTTCAGGCACTAGCGGGCTTACTTCCAATTAAACTACAAGTTAAATATGGGGCTACATATGATGCAGTATCAAGACTGAGGAAATCAGTTAACTTATACAGGTCAATAATTAACCACAGAGACTACAAACAAAAAAAAAACGTGTTGATCACAAACTTAGCTGACACCGTTAAATCAAGAGTAGGACGTAACCCAAAAGACAAACATCTACACAGACGACTCAAAATTGCAATCAGGTGCTACGGGTACGACATTCGTAACTTTTAAAAGCGATAAAAAATTCAAACTTGGTCAGCACCTCTAAAGAAGTTCTTTCTAGCCAAATGCTAGCTATATTGAAAGCATCAAAATGAGGAAACAGCACAAGGTTGGATAACAGCATCCGTTCGGACTGCAAGTCAGCAATTCAAGAACTAAGTAAATCATTCAACACAATTAGTGAATGATATACTAGAAATGATTAAACTCTCAAACAACAAATTTAAGATTAGCTGGGTTAAAGCCCAGGTGGGCCTTGAATGCCCCTTGAATGCCCATTGGGCATTCAAGGGAACGAGAATGCCGACGAATTTGCCAAACAAGCAGCAGAAAACAAAATAAAACAAATATTATATGACCTGAAAAGGCCAAGATCAAACCTTAAAAGAACAATAAAATAACTATTAATCAAACAGTAGCAGTTCGAAAGGGATTACGGAGACACAGCAAGACTACACATAAATACTTCCTAAAAATAAGTACAGATAGCAGCTGCAAATTTCTGATTCAGATTTACTCAGGACACGGAGTTTTCCAAAATACTTAAAGATTCAAGCGCAAAGACACGGGACATTGTGCATACGGGGAATTAGGAATCTCAAAACTACCTAACGGCCTGCTACTAACACAAACGCACCATCTGGCAAAAGACACGCCAAACAATAAAGAACTTTGACATAAACAACTAGCAAACATTAAATACTTGCTAAACAAAGGCAAAGTAGTCATAAAATGGTAAACATAAAATATAGATACAATATTACAATGAAAGACGAATAAAATTAAAAACAAACCACCCCAGTGGACATCACCATCCCAACTAATTAACTGCCTTCTTTTCAGGGAAAAAAAAATAAATACAGTCGAGCCTATATAATGAAATCCAACGTTTCATTAAAAAATTCGTTATAGAGAAATTCGATGCATAGAGAATGATGTTAAAAATCGTATTTAATATGTAAATTTTGAACAAATATTATTTTTGATCTTTTTAATTAAGAATTTGAAATGTTTAAAAGTAAACATTAACCTAACATTTTATTTTTTAATTATTTATGAAAATCAAATGAGGAAAACTTGCATTAATTTCAGACGAAGATATCTAATTTTTTGTTGTTTTGATTTTAAAATTGTTATGCTTTCAAAAAAAATTGCTCAAATTTTAGCAAGGAATGAAAAATTGTAATTAACATTTTCAACCCTCTCATTGATTCCTCTCCTATATGTGTAACAATCCGATTGACTCTGTTTTCAGAAGGATGTGAAAAGGTGTGTGGGAGGTAGGATGAATTTGTTGGATTTAAAGAACAAGGAGAAAAGTAATATTTAAAAAAAACTCAGCATTGAACGATAAATCAAAAATAAGTGGTGGAAAATTGATCCCATATGATTTCGAAGCTTTTTTAAAACTGAATAAATTAAGACCAATTTATGAAAAAATTCGTTATATGGAGATAGATATTTCGCTATATAGAGACTGTTTTTAATGTAATCATGTGATAAGGGGACTGTTCCTACTAAAAATTCGTTATATAGAGAAATTCGATGTATGGAGTTTCGTTATAGAGAGACTAGACTGTATATTAAATAAAAAAAGGTCCGATTTACATTATTAGATTAACTGCAGCTGCTGGTAAAAGAACCTTTTACCCGCAATAAAAAATTCGTACTCTCGCACTGCTAAGTGGTAGTAGTCATTTATGATGAACTAATAGCTTCGGCTCATTCACACAACTCCACCGAACCATGATTTGTAGCTAAGTGGCAAAGAAAAGATGTGCTCCAAAACAAACAGAGCAAGATCATGAACAAAAGAAAGCGACTCAATAAACGAGAAAAAACTCAACTACTCATCTTGTGTTAACAGATATCATAAAATATAATGACGGACTAAAGGCCAAGAAACAGTACTTCACCCTAATTGTACACAAGTAGATATAGTGCACAAGCACATAGCTCGCAACGATGTTGCAACAAATCGTGAAAACAACCAAATAGAATCCAATGGATTGATTGTCAAGAACGAACTCACGGACCAAAGTAACATCTTAAAATGTCATAAACCAAGATGCGACTAGAACAAGAACTCACCAGAGACCATCTCGCAAAGTGACAACAAGTAAAAAAAATCATGCGTTAAGCATAGATTATGAAACTTTTCCAACATTTCCTTAAATCTTTAACATAACATTGTTATTTAGGGAAATAAGATGCTACTGTCCATAGCCAAATATGTATTCCAATACTTTTGGACAGCCTTGTATTTGATCTCTTCGTTCATATATATATTATATAATAGGAAAATTTTGTGTAGCAACAAAAATGCCTAACTGGTTGAAATTTCTCTTTCAGCTCTTTATTCTAATAGATGGAAAATACTTGAATACTTTTGTTCAGCCCTGTAATTTACCTAGTGGCTTTACTACACTCCAATATATTGTTAAAATTTAGTTTAAACAAAAACATACTTAAATCACATTTCCAGATATTATTTATCGGTGACCATGTATATCATTTTATCAATATTCTAGAAGCATTTCTCAGTAAACTGAAAGCAATTCAACTTATAAATGCATAACTCATTTAAAAACCCCCTTTAAGTTAATTACCCTAATATTCAGTAACCTTTATGAGCTCTTTTGTATAACTTTGTATATTAACTATAACATTTATACACACCATATAATTTGCAGATATTTATTAAACTTAAAAATGCATATCATTATTGAAAATGTATTTCATCCGTCCTTCAGCTATCATCGATAATATACAGTACTTCGGATAAGAATATAAGATTTGAAATATTTTGTGTGTTCGTGTAGTTGGTTGATTGGTTGATTTTTGTTGTCCGATTATCTACGCTAATGGGATATAGGACCAGGGGGAGTGCCCTCCGTGGGGGTCTTTCTAAGGGAACCTAACCCGTATTTATTCAAGATTCGAAGAAAACCACGGAAAACTCCGAACGGTTAGGCCGACAGCCGCGATTGGGTTCGAACCAAGCACCTGCCGTCTACCAGTTGAGAGGTCCGAACCTCTCGGCCACTGGTGGGGCGTGTGTTCGTGTAAATGCTATGCACTTCATATTATGCGTTAAATCCTACATTAATATGCGTTAAGTCATTATTAAATCTCAACGGCATATATTAATTTTATGATACTTGAAATCGTTTAACATAGTTAAAATATGTCACAAACAATCCCCCCCCCCTCTTTATTATTGTGTAATTGAATTCTTTTGAGTGGCCTTGTAAATGAAAATTAACTTATTTTCATTGCATATTTTACAGAATTTATATTTTAGTGCACTTTGCGAATCCATGCAAATTTGAATACGTTTTACATTATGTAACACCTTTAAAATTCATTTGAAACGAGTTTTTCCCGTAGGCCGTAATGTATCGGAAAACTTTTGACTATCCCTGTAAATAAACTAATCACTATAGAAACTTCATTTTCAATCGGGTTCGTGCTAGGGTAAACATCAATAACATGTAAAAATTTCATAGCAATCCGAGTATACTTACGAGGGTTAGAGCAAGGCCCTCCGGCCAGACAAACCAAATGCATAAACACTTTTCAACTTTGTTGGAAAGTTTTAAAAATGAGTCAAACCAAACAGCGACAAAATCACACAGTGTCAACACCAATAAATGGAGACTTAAATCCCACGACAGGGACAAGCATCTCATGGAAATGTGAGAAAAATACAGAAAGAAGACAAATCAAAACATCCAAGATAAACAAAGATCACCGGGGAAATAAAATGAAAATACTGTAACAAAACGAATTGAAGTGAACCATAAATAGGTAATCTAAGTAATTTAGGTTAATTTAATTTAATCAAGATAATTTAAAGTAACCATCAATTAAGTATATATTAATCAATGTCAGCCTGTGTAGACCTCACCTCCACTCTTCCATTTCTGCCCCTCCCCCCTTCTTTAAGTTAAGAGCCGGGACATTTCCCACTTTCTTACACTTTTAATCGCGCAACAGCGGTTGTCTTCCTGAGGCAAGGCCGACCGCAGCTTCCCCCCCCCCCTTTTTCCAATAGTCTTACAAGGAAGGTCTCCATACGGGCATACTCAGAAAAATCTGAAAAAATTACAGAATGTTCTTCTCATACAGTTATATATGTTTATAAAAAGAATTTCGGCGGAATCTCCTTATTACGTCCGTAAAAAAATAATAAAATTTTCGTTTATTTGGCGATTTATCTCCGGTTGGCGAAAAAACGAAATTTTGAAAAATACTCTTTTACGCTTCGAATACTTTTTAAAGAAAAAACTTTCTATGTTCAATTTATTTAAATAAGTTTAGTTTAAGTAATTTTAGTTTTGCATTTTTACTTTACTTTAAGTGTAATTTTTTCATATACGTTTATATGTACTTATAACAAAACGAAATTAATATATTTTATCATTTAAAACACAATTTAAATTGATTAAAATTGTTCCAAATTGAAAAATATACTGTTCAAAATCTGCTGCATTTTGTTGCAACGTACTCTCTTGCTTGTATAGAAAACGGTTATTTGGCCGTGGAATGGAGCTTTCTCATTGGTTGGAATAGAGATATTATATACAAGCGGTGGAGTGCGTTGCAACAAAATGCAGCAGATTTTTAACAGTGTATGACACGGTCAATTCGCTGTGCTATGGAGCATTCTCATTGGTTAGAATAGAGATATTCTATAAGAGTAGTGGAGTGACGTTGCAGTAAATGCTGCAGATTTTTAACGGTGAAGTCAATTAAAATCAATTTTCAGATTCGTTAAAATCGTCTGCTTTTGGCGAGGAAATGCACTGCTCGCCAAATCCCGCGTCGCTTTCAGCTTTTCACGCCAATTATTCCAAACTATTTTATTTTTTTTACATATCTAATAATGTAATTCCGCCGCTAATTTTCACTGATCCTTTATTACCTACATGAGTAGTTTAATTCGTATTTTTTTCAAAAAATTCTGAGTATGCCCCCAATGGAGACCTTCCTTGTTAGTCTAATATTTATCTGTTAACATTTAACGTTTAATCTTGATTGTAAATTCTTTCTATTCAACAGGTTAGTATTCTTAATTAACATAAAGTTACTACTAATTTAGGTAAATATCGCAAATTTTAAATTTATATAGATAGCTCTATCCTAGTGCATAGGATAATTATAATTAATTTCAAAGCAATAAAAACTAATCTTAAAGTGCAATTAACATGTTCAACTATTTTCCTTCCCGTTAAGGTGTTATTTCTTTTTCTTTTTAGGGCTGCTGCTTCCAATTAGGTGCACATAGGTTGCGACCTGCACGAGCTACAGGACTCGTTCCTCTGGAACACCCTACGGAGCCAATTTTTACCCAATGGAGTGCGGTAAAAATGGAGTTTCGTCCCCCCAGCAACGCGAGCTTGATTTGCATCTCGGCCCCAAAATTTCCTATGGTGATACTTTGTCATCCGAGAAAAATAAGGTTCTATCTATGTTTTTGAAAAAAATTACTTGGATACAGAAAGGTTCTATTTGTACCTATGAAGTTATTTTTGCATCAAAATGATGTTATATATAAATTACGTATGACATTACAATTATATTTTAGCATTATTTTAATCCAGAAATGCCTTCATAGAAACAATGTGAACATTGCTATATTGATAAGTCATTTTTTCAAAAACACACATAGAACCTTATTATTCTCAAGTGACGACTTGTTTTTCAGCGACACCCGCGTTTCTTTTTTCCATCCTCTAAATTGGTCCATGAACCGCTTTTCAAGTACCCACTATCGATCATGCATCTATTTTCCTGGTTTCCTTACTCCCTAGGCTAGATATGTATGTGTAATGTGCAAGAGAAATATCAACTAAGTCAGTTAAGCAACCGGTATTAACAGAGCAATGATCAAAATAACAGGCTCTGCAATTAGGTCGGCCAGGTCTACTGAATGGCCATCAGGCACACAACCACCCCGATGCCAGACAATTAACTCATTCGGCTAGGAAAATCTGGCTGCTAGGGTCTAATCATCGGACTGGGGTCAGTCGAAGTCCGGCATGTACGCTAATGGCACCTGGTGCATTTAAAATCCGCCGTGGTTGGAAAGTCCTCCGCGTTACCTGTGAATTACTCCAATGGCGATGCCTTGCCACGTACAGGTCTCGTCACCTGATCAAGATTCTAAATTACGACATCAATCCATGCAGAAAACTGCAAGTACCAAACAACAAGAGCAAAATGTTAAGTGACTGGATAAACTGAGCTCAAAACTAACAAGGAAGGTCTCCATACGGGCATACTCAGAAAAATCTGAAAAAATTACAGAATGTTCTCCTCATATAGTTATATATGTTTATAAAATTTTTTTTGGCGGAATCTCCTTATAACGTCCGTAAAAAAAATAATTAAAATTTCGTTTATTTGGCGATTTATCTCCGGTTGGCGAAAAAACGAAATTTTGAAAAATACGCTTTTACGCTTCGAATACGTTTTAAAGAAAAAACTTTCTATGTTCAATTTATTTAAGTAAGTTTAGTTTAAGTAATTTTAGTTTTGCATTTTTACTTTAAGTGTAATTTTGTCATATACGTTTATATGTACTTATTACAAAATGAAATTAATATATTTTATCATTTAAAACACAATTTATTAAAATTGTTCCAAATTGAAAAATACACTGTTAAAAATCTGCTGCATTTTGTTGCAACGCACTTCCTTGCTTGTATAGAAAACGGTTACTTGGCCGTGAAATGGAGCTTTCTCATTGGTTGGAATAGAGATATTATATACAAATGGTGGAGTGTGTTGCAACAAAATGCAGCAGATTTTTAACAGTGTATGACACGGTCAGTTCACCGTACTATGGAGCAATCTCATTGGTCAGAAGAGAGATATTCTATAAAAGTAGTGGAGTGACGTTGCAGTAATTGCTGCAGATTTTTAGCAGTGAAGTAAATTAAAATCAATTTTCAGATTCGTTGAAATCGTCTGCTTTTGGCGAGGAAATGCACCGCTCGCCAAATTCCGCGTCGCTTTCAGCTTTTCACGCCAATTATTCCAAACTATTTTATTTTTTTACATATCTAATAATGTAATTCCGCCGCTAATTTTCACTGATCCTTTATTACCTACATGAGTAGTTTAATTCGTATCTTTTTCAAAAAATTCTGAGTATGCCCCCAATGGAGACCTTCCTTGTAAGCAGTAGGCAATGCCGTTAGGTTAACCCCTTCCGGCACACTGTGCCCGTTCTAAGATACCTAATTTTAATTCCAAACTTGCAAACGGCACCAATAATATTTTAGAAAAAAATTTATTTTTCAATAAAAGTTTAAATTAGGAAATTCAAAATATCTAAAAAATTTGTTCGTGAAGAACTCTGTCATTTGAAAGCGAAAATAAAGCTCCAGGATATAAGTGCAGTAAAGAGTGTCTAACAATATTGTCTTGCAGTAATGCCACAGGATCCCATAAACTAAAGTTAATAGTGATAGGAAAGTAAAAAAAAAAATTCAAAAGAGGGAAAAAAAGAGAACAAGTGCTAGGAACCTCTCAGTATGTTATTTTAAAAAAAATGGATGAATTAAACCGTATGCATAAAATGGTGTGAAGAAATGTTCATTCCCCAAGTTCAGGGTTGGGTTTTTGCCGGCAGAAAGTGGTTTCTGCCGTGCCAGTGGCAGAAAGTGGTTATAACCGGTTTTAACCGGCAGAAACTGGCAACAACTGGCATAAAGACATTCTGTGACAAAATCTGACTTTTTTTAAGTAAATTTAGTTTAGAAAAAATACTAATAGAATATTTGAGTGGTAATTTGTTTCTTCAATATTGTAAAATAATTGTACAAGATATTTCATTAAATTTTCTTTGTCTATGTTATTTTTTTGCTTCAATTATTTACTTATATATTTACACAAGAAATTGCATTATGTTATTTATTTTAAAAAAATCTGAAAAGTAATTTGTTAATAAATCAGAATTTTTTGTAAATTTATTTTTAAAAGAAATAGAAATTCAACTGTAAACAATAATATTAATAATTAAACTTGTACAGTATCAGGTTATTGTTGTGAAAGTTTCTGTTTTTCAAGTGAATGAAAATTAGTGTTTTAAATAAGCAAGGTATGTATTTATATGATCATTTTTAAACGTTTTGATACTTTGAATAACATTCATAATCTTATGTTTTAATTTTTAGCTCAATGGTTTACATATCAAATGTAAGTGTGAATTATGAATCATTGCTGAGTAAAGTTCTTATTTAGTACTGTTTCTTAGTTTCTGCCAGTTTTTGCCACTTACTGGCAGAAACCAGTTTCTGCCATGCCGGTTTTAACCGGTTTCTACCACTGGTTTTAACCACCCCGGCAGAAACTTGCCAACCCTGCCCAAGTTAGGAAGCATCTGGCGTCTCAAAATTTACTTCAAAAAGCTGCATTGCTAATTGCTGGTTGACTTAAAAAACGTTTCGGATTCGGGTTTTTTTTTCTTTCTGTTTTTGATTCTTTCGATTCGGATATGGATGGGATACTGACTGCATTTTTCAAAAGCTGATTATTTTCATATGATTTTGAAAAACTGTTTAAGTATTGACGAATACATACATATATATATACAGTAGAACCCCGATAATTCGGATTAATTGGGACCAGACCCAATCCGGATTATCGAAAATCCGGATTATCCGGAGAATAAGAAAAAAGTGAAATAAAATAATACATACGTACAGAAAATCATTTTTATGTTCAACTTATTGGTTATTTACAGACAGTAAAAATGTTTACTTTGTAATAAAAAAGTTTGTAATTTTTTGCTGTGCCAGTTTTATGTACCTTTTGTGAGCCGTACGGTCAGGCATCTGCTTGATCATAAGTAGTTCGTTGGGTGTAGTTTAAATAAGAGTTTAAATAAGAAAGCTTAAGGTATTCTTCTGAAAAGATTTCAGAAAAAAGTTTTTTTTTATTCAGAATACGACGATGAAACAAGTTTATGCTATGGAAATTAACCAAATCGTTTCTCAATCGCTTGACCAAACCGATCCGGATTATCCGGAGATCCGGATTTACGGGGTCCGGATTTGCGGGGTTCTACTGTATATTGATTTTTCTACTTAAACAAAAACTTAAATGTGTTGATACAATTATGGGATACTTTTCGTTCAAATATAGTTCCTTTTTAGATGCGTTTGTAATTATGTAAATACGTAACACCTATAGTGGTCTTTCAGTCCGTCCGTCCGTCTGCCTGCCTGTCCGAATATAACTATGCAAAAACTACCCAACCGAATCGTTTGAAATTTAAAATGCATAATTATTACATAATTTCGTCGAGTGATTTCAAATTTTTTGATAATCGGGTGCATAGATCAATTACAGGGGCAATCAAAAGTATTCAATTATATTACAATCAATGGGGAAAAGTTTCAAATGTATTTTATACGTTTGAAATTTAAAATACATAATTATTACATAATTTTATCGAGTTATTTCAAATTTTATGAAAATCGGATGCATAGATCTATTACATGGACAATCAAAAGTATTCCGTTACATTACGGTCAATGGGGAAAAATGATTCAAATGCATTTTAATGGTGTTACACTCATTCTAACTTAATAAAATTTATATTCAACTATAAGGTATATATTATAATATACATTTTGCATAATTTGTGGTGCAAAGAACATTTGTTATGGATTTACAAGGCCACACAAAAGTATTCCATTACATAATGGTATAGGAAGAACATTGTTTGATGAGCGTTTTAATAGTAATTCACTATTTACAATTTTATGAGATTGATATTTGAGAGTAATATTTTTAAAACTTCGTTATCGTACGAACGCACCTCATTTGCTACGCTTCACGTGCAATTTCCAACTTGGTCTTTTTTTTTGGGGGGGGGGGGGTTATTGGTCTGTTTTGGGCCAGTTTATTTGGTATTGGGTCAGATGATATTTTCTTTTTCTTTTAACGAGTTTGGGTAGGTTTAAAATTAAATTGCATCTGGAGAGTGGAGCTAGAAATATTGTTCCGTGCGGACCTCTAGAAGAACGAACTCCACGACAGGCCCGATCTGTAAAAAGAAAAGTGACTCGGTCAAACCCAGCAGTAAAAAATAAGATCCTTAACGGTGTCTGAAAATGTGAAGACTTGAATCAGTCCTATATCTTGAATTAAAGCTGACGCGGCTCGGCTCGCCCCGGGCCGAGTCCAGTCGTCGGTTCGGGTCACGAAAGTCTCGATCTTAAGTTCGACGCGTTCCCGTGTGAACATCCAATGTCGTTTAGCAGACCTTATATTGGGCTTAAGGGGGAGCGATCACCCCATCGTCTCCCCTCCCCATAGATCCGCCACTGAATTTAGTATATACAGTCTGCTTATAACGTATACTTATTGGGGTTTTTTTTTACGACTACAACACCGATGAGATTTATGTATCTTTACGGGGGAAAAATAATAAAATATATAAAATACTACAACATTGGAATTAGATCATATTGTTTTTCTGTCTATTCTTCAAAAACCCAATATATATTGTCCGGGAGAAAAAAAAATCCGAAATGGACGACGCGACGAAGGACGATCCTCAATTTTTGTCTGTTTCAAGATTTTAAGCCTCTTTTTACTTACCCATCATACGTAGTATAGGATAAATCTTGCAACAGTTTTGAAAATTTTAGTTTTGAAGTTTAAGATTTCGAAAACATAATTTCAGAAAAAAAAAATTGCCGTTCGTCCGACTGTGTGCCTGTAAATGCTCTATCTCTTAAAAAAATTTGAGAGACAGACTTGAAATTTTGTATGTACTTAGTATGTAAGAACAGGACGTATTTCATATCAGTAATCTCGATTATCCGGAACTATTTTTTTCGGACTCTCAAAAATTCCTTCTGATGAAAGGTATATGAAAATTTTCGATTTTTTTTTTTAATTTTAGGGAGTGGACTTAAAAAGCAATAAAATAAAAGTTTAGCATATAATACTAAATCGATCGGATTATTACTTGCTGAAAAATTTGTAATCATGTTTTCCACATTCTTCGATTTTTCATGACCCTGTATTTAATTAAAATTTCAATTCAAAGATATATTTTAATTGGAACTGGGATGCTTAATCAGATGCAGTAAGCTATTAGTTAATATGATTATTATTTTTTGGAGTTATAAGGATGTTTCTTTTACGCAATTCAGTACTGCTTGAGTAGTTCGTTGTTTTGTATAATTTGTCGAAATGGGTTCATCAGCAATTCCTTAATAGAGCATTACTATGTATATTAAAAATATTTAAATATATGTTTAAATTTTGTTCTGGAATAGCACTGCATTTTAAAAATAGTTTACACATGTTCTATTTTCATATATTTACATTATTCATATGATGGGCAAGTATTACGGTGGACCCCATCGACTAAATTACTGTATTACATCTATAACTTACTTTTTATTTTATTTGGTTTCGTTAATAAGTACAATTTTTATTCATTTTACAAAGTTATCACAATTAGAAAATGCAATATAGTTTTCTCATTAATTTTTTTATTTATATTTGCAACTTTCGTCAAATTTATTAGAAATAGAAATTGTCAGAAACAGTGTTTTATTAAAGTTTTGAACTAATTTGCCAGTCCAGATTGTAAATTTGTCAACTACAACAGCATGTGCAAGCGTTTGGCATGGAGGCTCCCCTCTTCTACCCCCCCCCCCCTCCCTCTCAGTGAGGTCCCTGCGTATTAGTAAACGCAACTAATTCCATTAGCTAACGATGAAAATAAATATCTTCCCGAAAAGCTTTGTTTGAATTATTTTTTGAATCGATAAAATACAAATTTTAGTTATTTAAAACTCATGTAAGGAAAAAAAAAAAAGCTGCTTACCTTTTATTAATCACTTAGATCAGCTAATAAAAAATTCGAGAAAAACACAAATAAATTCGCCTTGGAATGGATGAAAAATGAAATTTGATTTAATTTGAGATTGCTTTGAGGCCAATAGAAGCTATGAGCGTGTTCAGCAGTTACGCGCGTCAAGCGCGCGCGCTCAGGAGTCAGGCATATGGAGTGAAACCTCATTGCGGCTGCTCAAGTACCGAACCAGGCGCACAGTACTCAGAACTGTGCGCTCAGATGCAGACTAAGAACAATTCATGGATTTGATTGGACGGTGCTAATGAAAAGATCATCTGTTACCTTCATGAGCTTAAAATCAGCGATTGTGAGTTCGAATATTTCGCGTCTATAAACTGTGATTATGTTTTTTTTTAATTATTAATAATTGTTTGTTTTATATTAATAAATAGGATTTTTTATTAAAGATAATTTTTTGTATTAATAATACAGAAACACGTGTATTATTTCTATTACAATAATGAAATACCTACTTAAATATGAGAAAATATGATTTTTAAGAAGAAAGTTTTACATTTGAACTCATTTAATATTTTAAGTATCGTTCCAAAGTGATTTATATATATACATATTAAGCAAATAAACAACAATAACAACAACAAAAAAAAATTAAAAAAGGTATACGCGTAAAAGAATTTCTTGATGTTTTTCATTCATTCATTCTTTCTTTTTTTAAAAAAAGTACTTTAGAAGTACGTTTAAGATACAAATCATATTTTATAATAACTATAGTTATTAGAAAATAACTAGCTTTATTATTTTTTTTTAGAATATTATTTTTACTCAGGGCCCGACTTATGCAGAGGCAAGAGGGGCAACTGCACCGGACTCCCCCCCCCCCTGAAACTAATCAGGATTTTTATTAAAAGCTGCCAAACGATTAGAATCAACCAAAATGACCAAAATTCATATATTTTCAAACAGTTAAGAAGATAGTGCGGTCCTCCTTCCCCCCTTTGCTTCCAGTATCCATTGGATGGAGTATCCATTTATGCAAAAAACAAGCTACATCATTAGACAACTAGTGATTAAAGTTTTATTATACCAATTTAGTATTCTGTAATAATTATAATTATTACAGAATACTATAGTATTCTGTAAAATATGCAATTATTAAATAAGAAATATGTATACTAAAACCTTTTCTGAAAAATTGTCAAACTAACAGTGGAAATTCCATTGTAATACATCCAATATAATAGATTAAAAATAAACCTTATAACATGTTGATATCACAATCTTGTTTGATAACAGCATTTTAATTATCGCGAAAAATATAAAGCAACTGATAAATCATTTTTAAATATATAATAAAAAAAATTGTTAAAAAGTTAAAATCTTTAGATCCCTAATTGAATTGTTAAATTGTATCAATCAACCTACCAACAAAAGTACAACCAATAAAATAGAAGCACGAAATGCACAATCACGTAATCAAATCACTCACATAATTTTTTTTTTTTTTTTTTTTTTTTTTTTTGAGTTACGCGCGTCAAGGTTTGTGGTCATATTTTAAATGCTGATCGGGCTTAATCAGATAAAATAGGTCACGTGATACATTTTGGGAACATTTTAGATTTTATTTGAGTGACCGTAGATATGTATTTCTGCTACGAGAATCATGTTTTGGAAAGATAAAGGAATATAGTATTTGCATTTACCAATTTTGAACCATAAAAATAATTCAATAATTGAATAACGTTAAAATTCCCTCCTTCGAGAGTACCTACTCCATGCAGAATCTTCTGAGCGCGCGCGCGCGCGCAAAAATGGTGTCATTTGAACACGGCCTATGGCTTTCGCCTCGGATGATCCATTACACACAGAGACAATTCAGAACAAATTTTATTTCACATACACTGTTAAAAATTTGGCCCATTTTCTGCAGCGTCACTCCACAGCTTCAAAAGAATCTTTTTTATAACCAATAACAATGCTCCATAACACAGTACACTGTTAAAAATCTGCTGCATTTTGCTGCAACGCACTCCCCTGCTTGTATAGAAAACGGTTACTTGGCCGTGAAATGGCGCTTTCTCATTGGTTGGAATAGAGATATTATATACAAGTGGTGGAGGGCGTTGCAGCAAAATGCAGCAGATTTTTAACAGTGTAAAGTAACTGTTTTCTATTGGCGTGTTCAGCACAACTTACCGGTTACTTACCGGTCACTTACCGATTGTAGACAAGCACGAAATGAAAATCAAGGCGAAGTGTGACGTCAGCTAAAATTCAACAGGATAGTTTTCATTGGTGCCACAATTCGTTTTCGTACTGCCCTACAATCTGTCGGTAACATTGGTTACTTTGGTAAGTTGCGCTGAACGCGCCCTATAAAAGCGGTAGAGGTGACGCTGAAGCAAATGGGTCAATTTTTTAACAGTGTATCCATTACATATTTATTTCACTACAAAGGGACAACACAACATCCATGTGTTACCCGGATTCGAACCAGGACCCCTCGGCGTGGCAGCAGTTGCCGCTACTGATCACTTCACTGGGGCGAAAAAATTAGATAATTTATTGAACAACATACATCTGACTTGTGTGCTCTACATGTAGTCTGCTTATAATCCATCGTCCATATACAAGGACGAGATAGCACACAAGGAAATATTACAATACAAGAGAAGTATAACCAGGAGGCATTTTCGCCGTTCCTAACCGATATTGCAATAACAGCAAACTGCGCATGCGTGTGGACTTTTTTTTTGAAATTCTCTCTACTAGAATAATTGTACAGGGTTACCGAGGTTGTTATATGTCATCATATTAATTTGGCGATTACTTTTTGGTGTTCGAAAATGTGATAACAAGATTATTTTTGTTACTGATTTACAGAGGTGTTTTTGAGAGATTGTCTTTAAATCTTGTTACGAGATTTTCTTTTGATATTTTGTTTCTTTTTTAATCTAGCGACTTAAATCTCCAATATTAATTTATATAAAGTTTTAAATCTGTTTCCGGTTTACTTATATTAAGACAATTAAATAGTTTATTGAAGTTATTTGTACTTTTTAATATATACTTTTTTATCATTGTTGACTTATGGTAATTAAATATTATCAAATATTAATTTTGTTGTAGTATCAATGCAGATAAAAGAGAAATACTATTTATAATAAATATTAATCAATATTAGACTAGTAAATTTATAATATCTTATTTATAATATTAAAATGTATCTTAGAAAGATATTTTATAATACATATATGAAATATAATAATAATAATAATTTATGAATTATTATATAATGATTAAATTTTTCATTAACTGTTCTATAAATTTTAATATTTTTTTTTTTTTTAAATATAAGTTGATTTGCAGTATACATAGTATAATTAAATGATTTTCTTGAATATTTTTTTTTTATATTTTAGTATTTACTTATTATCAGCATTAAATATTATCAAATATTTTCATGATAAATAAAACAGGTGTAATTGATAATAAATATTATCTTCTTTATTATCTGAATATTTTATAAATAAACATAACAAATTACCACTAATTTACAATGCAATATTGATGTGTAAAATTTCATTTATTGAAATATATGAATATTGTTACTTACTGATATAATAATAATTTCGTAATGATCAAGAATGATTGAAATGATTTCTAAGTTATTGTATTATATTTATCAATAATAAATTAGCAAATGTGACAATTTGTTATTATCTATATGTATATCAATATTATTATCGATTTATGCATTATCTATAAAGTACTGACACATTTAATTTTATAATATAACAACAACAGTTATTTGATTATTATTTATTACGAATTCGAATAATTTATCTTTATTAAATATTCTATTATTTTATATTCAAATATGCTATATTTTTTTATAAATTGTATGAAAATTAACTCATATTATACTATCAATAAATAATTTAATAACAAAATGTTAAATCTAATTAGTATTTGAAATACCTAGACACTGCTTATTTATTAATTATGAATAATTTATTATCTAATTTTATTTGCTATAGTATAACTAAAATATTCTATTTTAAATTTAAAATAAATTCCTAATAATAATATATATCTCTGCAAAGTAATTTTTATTTTTGATAGATGCAAAAAAAGCAAAGAGAGAAAGTTAAATGAAAGTCAAAACATAATAAAAGTTTTTAAAAAGTTAATATTTTATATATATTATTTATTGTATATATATTATCATTAAAAAGCTAAATAAAATCAAAACTGAATTATTTACATATTCACATCCATAAAAAGTGAAAAATAAAGAAACAAAATTTTACTCTGCTGCCATCTATGTCTAATTATTTAAACGAATTTATAAAAAGATTTTTATAATTATCTGAATAGAATAATAAATTATATTTTATATTTTAATTGCTTATAACTGAGTATTTTTTATGTTCTATGAAGCCGTATTTAAAAAGGAAGACCATATTAATAATATTCAACAAAAATGTATTTAATATTTAATAAAATTACATAAAATGTACATTAGGTTCTAAAATAATAATGCATCATTAAATTTGTCAAAATCAAAAATTATTATTTTTAAATTTATATGTATTACTTAAAATAAATGAATGTTTCTTTAAAGATGCATCATTTTGGCAGCAGAACATTTAAAATAAGATAATCTTTGTTATTATTATTAATATTATTATAAAAAATAACATATATTTGCGTTATAAAAGAATAATATACATAAAGGAAAGTAATAATATATATTTGCAGCAACTTTTTTTAGTAGCAATACGTTTAAATTATTCATTGATAAGCTTATTTGCAAAATTTGACTCTTTTTTTTTTCCAATAATAAATAATTTCTTCACTGCGTTTGTAATAAAATAATAATAATGTAATATGAGATGAAAATGTCAAGCCTGATAAGATAAAAACGTCAATATGGTAACCCTGTACGTACAATTTTTCTAGTAGGAAAATTTCAATCCGAGCCCACATGCATGCGCAGTTTGTTATTATTGCAATATCGGTTAGGAACGGCGAAAATGCTAGTAAAACCAGTTCTTAGGTAGGAGGAGGAGAAAGCCAGTTTTTTAGCTCACAGGCTATCATAGCCTGAGAGCTTATGTGCCCGTCCGTTCTGTATGTATGTTCGTATGTACGTAACGCGATAACTCATGATAAAAATATCCGATCCACTTGAAATTTTGTATGTAGGTATATCCTGACAAGGCGCTTCCCTGATTAGTTTTTGGAGTTCATTCGATATGTATAAGAGGGGGAACGGGGGGCTCATGCCCCCCCGTTAGTTGATATAGATGGGATTTTCATGCAGAATTAAGTTTTCAAAATTTAGATTAGGATCATTCTGATGAGGCGATTCCGTGACTGTTATTAGGTGTTCATTGAATAAGTATAAATAGGGGGAACAGGGGTTCTAATGCCCCCCCCCCCGTTAGTTGATATAAATGGGATTTTCATGCAGAATTAAGTTTTCGTTCAAAATTTAGATTAGGATCATTCTGATGAGGCGATTCCGTGACTGTTATTAGGTGTTCATTGAATAAGTATAAATAGGGGGAACAGGGGTTCTAATGCCCCCCCCCCCGTTAGTTGATATAAATGGGATTTTCATGCAGAATTAAGTTTTCGTTCAAAATTTAGATTAGGATCATTCTGATGAGGCGATTCCGTGACTGTTATTAGGTGTTCATTGAATAAGTATAAATAGGGGGAACAGGGGTTCTAATGCCCCCCCCCGTTAGTTGATATAAATGGGATTTTCATGCAGAATTAAGTTTTCGTTCAAAATTTAGATTAGGATCATTCTGATGAGGCGATTCCGTGACTGTTATTAGGTGTTCATTGAATAAGTATAAATAGGGGGAACAGGGGCTCTAATGCCCCCCCCCCCCGTTAGTTGATATAAATGGGATTTTCATGCAGAATTAATTTTCCTTCAAAATTTAGATTAGGATCATTCTGATGAGGCGATTCCGTGACTGTTATTAGGTGTTCATTGAATAAGTATAAATAAGGGGAACAGGGGTTCTAATGTCCCCCCCCCTTAATTTATATAAATGGGTTTTTCAAGCAGAATTTTCAGATTTCGTTCAAATCACTGAATAGTTTTGGAAGTTTAATGGTTAAGTATAAAAGAGGGGGATAACTCTTTTTAAATTATATAAATGCTAAATGGGTTTTTATTAAGAATTATCTAATTTGCTCTGAATTTTGGATATAGATTTTTTATATGATAAAACATGTCTTTGATAGTATAGGAGGTTCAATGATTAAGTATAAAAAAAGAGAAAAAGGGAGAGCTGTTTCCCCTTCTTAATTTTTTTTTTCGAACGGAATTAACCCTTGAAAATATAAAGCTTTAATGTGCAATTAGTATTTGTAGCCTGTGAGCTCAATGCCTTCAGTTTAACTGGGCAGTATTCTTTATTTTTTCTTTGTATCTTGTAACAGGGAACTGTGTAAATTGCTCTTCTATCGCTAAAATAAATGATAAATTTTAATATTTTTTTAAATAATGTTGTAATTTTCATTTTTTTTTTTAAATGCAAATAAATTAATTCAATTATTTAGATTTTTCAAACCTTTTTCAGCTTTTAATGATTTTATTACATATTTCTATTATTTTTTACTACATTTGCAATAGATTTTACTATAATTTCCTGTTTTTTTTAATTATCTTGTTTTGTTTATACAGTTTCTTCTTCGTCTGCTTCTTTTTTTTTAAAATCTTAAAAATTATCAAATCGAAATGTAAATCGTCTTTAAAGATGCTACTTTTACCATTTTTTAGATGTTTATGTCACCATTACATGGAATATGGATTATAATACTAATGATAATTGAAATATTTACATATAACAAACAAAGTTTCATTAAAAACATAAATATCGGAGCCTACGGCACTTCCGCATAAAAGGAGAGTATAAACAAAGAGAAAAAAAAAAAAAAGATTAAGATAAGTTTTTATGGACAGAACTCTTCCGTAAGAGTAAAGATCAATTTTCTGTAGAAATTCACTCGGGCCGTCCCGGGTTCGGGCAGAAATTTTAACCTTTTTTTCCAGGCCAGGCCGAGCTTGGGCCTTGTTTTTAGCTGTTATATCGGGACGATCGGGCCGGTCTCGGACCGAAATTTTAACTTTCATAACGGTCGGCGCCGGGCTAATTTTTTTTTTTTTTTTTTTTTTTTTTTTTTTAATGGATTGGGTCAGGCTCGGGCCTGGAAATTTCGGCCCATGCAGACCGCTATCGATCATCTCTAGTGAAAAGTTATTTTATGCTTATTTATCAACACCAGATGACAGCACTAAAAATTAGTTTTAAATGTGCTGAGAAAATATAACGTTTTCCTCTGATTACAAAAACCAAGAATGTAGTGGATGGTATACGGGTAACGGGTGTATACGCCGTATACCTTCTGGATTTTTTTAAGGGTTATTATATGCACTCTTTTTCACAAGAAAGCCATAGTATATAAATTCTAGGATATACCCTATGCCTTGAGCGTATAGTATCTGCCTCTGCTTAGAGCCCTCTGGTTTTTTACGCCTACAGCACTGACAAAAACGTATTCCGCAAAAAGAACCACTATTATATATTTGTGATTTTTTCAGATATAAAATGTGGGAAATAGAGGGTTTTTTTTTTTTTTTTTTTTTTTTTTTTTTTATAAATAGTCACATTAGTAAATTTCAAAGTGTGTTTGTTCGCTTTAAAGCTTAGAGAATGTCAAACCTATATACCATCTTTTGCTACATATTTTTGTACGTAAGTTTTTTCAAAGCCTGTATCTTTGCTAAGCCAACTAAGCCTACATGATATTGTAAACTTAGAAATACATACAAACAGACGCTGAGTCTAATCTTATGAAGCAAAAGTGTGAAACACCTATCAAGAACGAGAATGCATACTTGGCATTTTTCAACAGACACAAAAGTCATATCTATCTATCGATATAATAAAGGCCAAACGTATCTTTGCGTAACGCATACGTAATTTTGCGAATGGCAACATCTTCCCCTGTAATTTCGGTTTTGTAATTTTCGCTACTGCAAATTTTTAAACTACTTAACATCGCACATTTTCAATTTTTACACAGTCGTAAAGAGAAAAAAAAATTACTTTTAAATGCAATTTATTTGAAAGTTGTATCTCAATTTATTTTTGAAATATTAATTGTTTTTAGTTTTTAATATCTTTTTTTTTAACTGTGGCAACAGAAGTGCTCCATTTCTATTAAAAGAATATGTATAAAATCTGGTGAATTTTGGTTTAATTTATAAATAGTAGAGTATCTGTTTCAGCTAATAGCATCCAGACTTCAAGTTTTGAAATAAAATAATATCAAAATGATCAAATTAAAATACCAATATTTTTAAAAAGATGAATTCAGGTATGAAAATTTTGATATGGTGAAAATTGTGTCGGGTTTAGGTTTCATGGGGGAAAAATTCTATGGTTGAGTCAAAGGGGAATAAATTTAGCTTTTTTCATTTTGGAATACTAGCATAAGAGAGTTAACTGATAACGCTATCATAATAACAGATCCTTTAATATTTTAATACAGTCGTCCCCGCATAAACAAATATCGACGGTTCCAGAAAAAATATTCGATTAAGCGGGGTATTTGATTAAACGGGGAGGCATATAAATGTAATATTTAAAGTGCAATAAAATGACATAATTATTAAATATAGTATATTTAGTTACTAGAGTAAGAAAATCGTTAAAAACTTTAATAGAATAATACAAACTGAAATAAAAACAAAATGACATGTAAATACGCAATAGTTCAATGACAGTAAGCACATGCATTTTGTTTACATTGCATTTAATGCAGATCATGTGAATTGGATCCAAATTTTGTTATTAAAATTTAATTTACGTAATTTATACAGGTTTAAAAAAGTAGATGAAAACCGTTTATGTGAAATTTTAGAGTAAAAAATAGACGAGATTTTTTTCGAATGGTATCATAATTACCATCTTGAACCTCTAAATTACAACACATTATTATTGAAGGGTTACTTCGAGGATTTGCTCGTTAACGCTAATGCTATAGAAAAATGTATAAAGATATCTCTTTTGCATTTCAATATTTTTAAATGATCTTGCAATGGATAGCTGAGATCGATCTACAAAAGGCGTTGTCGTTTTTAACTTTTTCCATTTTTATCGCGGATATTTTTAAAGAGGATGATTTCTGTTTCGGGACCGGTTTTGAAAATGAAAGTGTCTCCATTAAAAATAATTGTAAAAAAATCGAAAAAGTGAAAAAGAAGTCTTTTGACAAACAAAAGTAAACAAAATACAAAATTGATCGAAATTCCTGTCCAATTTATGTCACCATTTTTTAAATTAATTCGAAAAAATGAACAAGGAAGGGAACTCCCTTGACCAGTGCTTATACCCCTGCCAGGCGAAATCTATGCTGGGAGTTCTGGAAATTTGTTTTCTGTGTAACAACCGAAAATGACAAAAAGTGTGGAGGAAATTCCAATTTAAACATGTTTTTCACGCCCATTTTTCAAATTGTCTCACTCATTTGTTATTCGATTAAGCGAGGACATTTCGTGAAAAGTATCCGGTTAAGCAGGAAAAAATAACATTAGCCCAATGGGATTAAATTCGGTTCCGGAGGATTTTATTCGAATAAGCGGGGTATTCGATTATCCGTTACCCGATTAAGTGGGGAGGACTGTACTACTTTCACGTTTGAGTAAAGTTTAATTTTAACAATTTCTACAACTGAGTTTTATAGAAACTTTAGGTTAAATGTTATTTATTTAACAGTTAGATTTAGCAATATAACGTACATTTTTTATTGTAACTAATTTTGTAGGTTTATTATAATTTAGTGAAACAGTTCCGTTTTAAGCATTTTCTTTCTTCGAAACTCGACGGGTTCTACCTTGTATTTATTAAATTAATTGGTGTTCATAAAAGATTAAATAACTGCAATTACTGTTTTCAATAAATCACACAAATTTAACGATACTGCTTTTTTAGAAATATTTTTTTTTTTTTTTTTTTTTTTTTTTTTTTTTTTTTTATCTGTTAAAGATTTTATATCCTCTCAAATTCATTGAAAATTTCATAATGAATTTATGAACAAATTTTTTTTTTTATTATTATTTAATTGAATGAAAGGTCAAGATTGCCCATTTATAATCATCTAGCTATATGTAAAATATTTTGTTCAAAGTAATTGCGAGCACCTTAAAGAATAATATCTTTTTTTGTATATTGATGTAACCAGATGGCAGCACTACAGTGGTAATGAGACAACATAAAATCGTTTTCGGAATATAACCTCCCCAATCTTGAGACAAATATTATAAGAGACCACAAAAACCTGTTTAAAATTTCTATGAAACATTTTTAAAGATGCATGATGTATCAGCTTATATAACAATAGTTATGATATACACACATTTTTTAAAAATGTTTAGAAGTATTTTTAACAATTCTAGCAGCATTTAAAAGGTTCTTTAGTGTATCGTTTATTTCATGTCGGCCGACTATCTACACGTGGAATATAGGCCCTAAAGGGGTGGGATGCCCTCCGTGGGGAACCTAACCCGTATTTACGTAAGGAAATCCAATTTTCGAAGAAAACCAGGGAAAACTCCGAACGGCTAGGCCGACGGCCTCGATTGGGTTCGAACCCAGCACCAGCCGTGTACCAGTTGAGAGGTCAGAGCCTCTCGGCCACTTTAGTGTCTCCTGCAGGCACTGAGCTCGACCCTACCAAGTATGTACCTACAACCCTACCAAGGGGTAAATGTGACTAAATTGAAAAAATTGAGCAAATGCACATATAATCTGGAAATATGTTTTTTTTTTTTTCTTTTTCAGTTGTTGAAATGTAAGTGCTTTTCTAATTATTTGTTGCATTCTAGACATTATTTTAAGGAAAAATTTACTCTACTTTTTTTTACAGTTATTGAAATAAGAGTTCAAAGAGCACAATGAAACAAGCGGCAGTTTTCTATTTCAATTCAGTCAATTGTTATTGATATTCAAATTTAACATCAATTATCTTTAAACTCAATTTATTCAAATCTATTTTATTTTTGGGGGGGGGGGGGCACCAGTGGCCGAGAAGTTCTGACCTCTGAACTAGTTGACGGCAGGGGCTGGGTTCGAACCCAATCGCGGTCTTCGGCCTAACCGTTCGGAGTTTTCTTCGAACCTTGCGTAAATACGGGTTAGGTTCCCTCAGAAAGACCCCCCCCCCCCACGAAGGGCCCATCCCCTGGACGTATATCTTTAGAGTTAATAATCGGCCGACTCAAAATAAACCAAACCAAATTTATTTTTTGTCGCTTGTACCCCTTGGCTTTTGAAGTCCTCATATATAAGTCCAGTGGCGGCAACTTATGTGGGGACTTAATGTGTGGACTTATGTGGGCCCGTGGGCGGGCCTGAGATCACCCTATAATTTTTATTTTAGCGTGCACAATTTGCATTATTCAATTTCGTTGTTTATTTCATTACTAGCCACCTATGGCGACCAGATTGGTCTCCATTAAAAGTATTCTACGCATTCCATCATGTTATTTTTACTCTTAATTTAATTTACTTCTACAATCATTATCCAAATCGGAAGATTCCGACCAGAGAAATTAAGAACTGTTTGCAATCATGGTAGCATTCCATAATTCATTATTTGAAAATTTAATAATGAAAAAGCATGCTTTTTTTTCCCATTAATTTCGTTTCTGAGTTCATAAATATGACAATAAAAAAAACGTGAATTCAAACTGTAAACAACGCCACAATTTTACCTAGTATGATGTCTTAAGACATAACAAAACAGTCACGTCATTATCTACAATGATGTCATAAGAATATTGTCCATTTATTGTTGAAAAACTTGCTTTACGAACCTCGATGATTATTTTTTTCCCGTTCGTGATTGAATAAATCTTTTACGGCTTATTTATTTTTTAGGAATGGGATATTAAACTATGAGTGTCAATTTAAATTCAGTGGGTGTTATCTCAAAATATACATACTTTTTAAGTGTAAATTAGAAACAATGCTTTTATGTTGCAATAAATTAGTTTGGTTTAGGTTATTATTAATACTATTAATTATTTATGTATGTGATTGTGCATATGAAAGCTGGGGCTAAAGGATGTGTGGATTATAGATTGGTGTGGATTATAGAGTACTATGGATTATGCGTCATTTATTATTCCTAGACAGCATTTTAATTCTACAGCTCATATTCAAAATATTAGAATAATTGAGAAAAAGTAATAAGAAAAAATTATTTGTCATTTATTTATTTTTTATACTAAGTAAATGCAATTAAATTTCTTGTAAATTAAATCTGGAATGTTTAGATAAGATTTTAACATTTATAAAATATAAAATACAGCACAATAAATTAGGTATACAGCTTCCTTAAACACACCAGAATATTAGAATAAAATTTAGATTGGTTCAAAATATTAGAATATTTCATTTTACGCAACAATATTACCTTATGAATATGAAGTAAATGGTAGTTAATATTTTGTAGCATCCCCTTTAGCTTTCATAACCGCGTACAATCGATCTTGCATATTATATACAAGGTGTTTACAAACATTTCTATCAATATTAGCCCAAATATACTTTATACGTGCCACTAACTCAGTTTTACTTGAAGGAAGATTTTCTTGAAGTTTTTTCTTCATTATACACCATAAGTTTTCGATGGGATTAAGATCTGGTGAATTTGGTGGCCAAGGAAGTACCTTAATGTTGCGTTGGCGGAACCAATTCTTAGTTGACACCGAGGTATGCGGGGACGCTAAATCTTGTTGAAAGATGAAATCATCTTCAAATAAATCTTCTGATGATGGAATCATGTAATATTCTAAAATTTCTTGATATATCAGAGAGTTAACCTTTTCTTAGACGATGCATAACTTTCCAGGTCCTTCTGCACTCATACAACCCCAAACCATGACACTAGCAGCAAATTTTACGGAACGTTTAAGGCATTCTTTATCAAATGCTTCTTGCTTCTCCAAACTCGAACACCTTGATTTCCATATGAAACACAAAACATACTTTCATCACTAAATAATATATTTTTCCAATCTTCATTGCTCCATAAACGTCTTGATTTACACCAATTCAATCTTATACGCTTTTGTCTTGCAGTCATGAGAGGTTTTGTTTTCGGTACACGAGATTCAAATTTAAATTTATGGAGACGTCTTAATGTTGTCGATGTAGAAACTTCAACTCCTTCTTCTTTCCATTTTCGGTGCAAGAATCGCACACTTTTAAAACGGTTTTTCTTAACTATACGCTTCAGTTTCCTGTCATCTCTAGCAGTTGTTTTTGGTTTTCCGCCACCATTTCGGCGATTATTTTGAAATTTTCCAATTTTTGAATATTGTTTTAGTATTTTACTAACGCTCGATTGCGAACAATGTAAATAATTCGCTATAAAACATTGATTTTTACCGTGCCGATACAAATCAACCATACGAAGTTTAGTAGATTCAGGAATATCACTCACACGGCCCATTTTAAGACGAAAAAGAAACAAACTGCAAAAAAAAAATACTTATTTTAAATAAAATAGTCTGAATTTAATCAATGATGCCACCAGTTAAGAATTGGTAATAATTAAAGGAGAATTAATGTGAAATATTCTAATATTTTGAACCACTTGAATAAATATTCTAATATTTTGACTTTTCAAAATAATTTTTTTTTGCAATTAATCTTTTCAAAAATGATATTAAATTTAAGATAACAAGTAGATTAATCAGCAATAAGTTCTTAATAAAAATATCGTTTGCATATTTTCATTAAAAGACATTAAATTACCAAACGATATTTTCAATTTCTAAAAAAAAGGTAATTATTCTAATATTTTGAATATGAGCTGTATAATCAGTATAATCAGAAAATATAAATAAGAAATCTAATAATTTATTTAATGTGCTATCTCAAAAAAGGCCTTTTTTAAGTTATTTTATTATAAAAATGGATTGCATTTACATAAAAATAATTACATACATAAACCATAATACAGTTTGTTTTTTGCTGTTAATATAATTAAAGAGTTATAAGGTACCCTGGAGTAATAACGCAACGTTAAGGTTCTACCAATTTTCACGGCTCAGTTTTAGATTGTATTTTTCAAACAAATATATGATTTGATACAGCAACTCATTGACTATCTATATAAAATAATAATTTAACAGATATGTATTCATAAAATGTAATGGCGTGATTTCTTGACAATGCTATTCGGCGTTATTACCCACCTATGTGGGTAATAACGCCATGCAAACAAAACTATGAAATAAGATGGAATAATTGCATGTAGATTGCCCAATTCTAAAAATACAAACTGTACAAACTTAGAAATTGACAAATTGCATTCTAAGCAATTGAAAATGTTCAATTTTTTGTGAAAGTGTAAGAAAAATAAAAGTGTGGTGTGTGTGTGTGTGGGGGGGGGGGGGGGGGGCGGGGGATGAGGCAAAAGAATATCAGACCGTGAGCTTCTTTTTGCTTAAAAAGGACCACTTAAATATAATTATAAGAAACATTGCACAGTTCTAACTGTGTTTATTTGAATCAGTATTTAGGATGTAGCTCGGCCACTGTAGGGAATCAACCGGGATATTAATGACAAGGATTGGCGTTATTACCCCGTTATCATTATTGCGCTGTACATTTTAAATTACAAATTATCTCGAGAAGATATCCAAAATCTTCAACAACATTTTGAAAGTCCATGAAATGTACAGCAAATTTATGTAATTAACAAAGTATTTCCGGATAAAAAAAAAATAGTCTTCACATCACAAAACGTATCTCGCAAATTTTAGATCAAGCGTTAATTTTAGTTGCTTGTAAAAACAATAAGACCTAAAAATGAAACAAATTAACTTGAAGCTGCTTTTTGCGATTTATATGACTCAAAACCTTTCTACGCAGAGCACATGGGTGTCATTTACCAGATTACAGTCGGCTCTCGTTAATTCGAACTCGTCGGGGCCACAAGAAATGTTCGAATTATCCGAAGTTCGAATTATGGAAAATATGAAATGAAAACATGCTCAATATAGTTCTATTACAAAGGAATTAATGTTATAGTGTTTTTTTAATTTATTTCGTTCATTATCATTACAATATGACTTAATATTAAATTAGAATGTATAAATACATAAACTAATTAAAAGATTAGAAACAAGCACAATGGAAGAAAAATTTAAATCGTCACTGATGGACAGACGGACACTAAGAAAGTTGATATTAAATGCATAGGATTATATGTGTAATCATTTGCAACAATTTTCACAAAAATTAAAGAAAGAAAGTTATTCAAATGTTCTGAAATCTGTGAGAAAGAAAATAAAAATAAAAAATCGGAATTCTAGCTAGTTCGAATTAAACGAAGTCAAGAGAAAATGAGTTCGAATTAATGAAAATTTTTAACGTTATTCTACCATTGAAAATTTCGGGACTTCATGTTTAGTTCGAATTAAGCAAAGATTCGAATTATCCGATTTCGAATTAACGAGAGTCGATTGTATTTCATAATTATACATAATATTAGCACTTGGCGTTATTACCCCACCTGGCGTTAATACACCAGACCAACTTATTTAAAAAAGTAGATGTTTTATTATGATTTTTTCAATTATTTTATTATTTGTTTTAAAAAATCATTTTTGGATCACAAATTTTTTCATTTTCTTAACTGTTTATTTCATTGTTTACTTTTTGAAAGTGATGCGAATTATAGAAAATTGCGGATTATGGGTGCGCAGATTATAGATCTTCGACCGTATACGTTTAAATTTTATTTTGGAATTGCGATACATTTTATAAATAGTTTTTACGTGTTTTATTTCCATATTCTATAGTATGCCTATCCATGAGGAATAAGTATTACAGTGGCCCACAACGACTAGTTTTAGTATTGAAACTATAATAGAATGTTTTAATTTATAATTACTTTTCAAAATTGTCCACTAAAAACGTTAGCAGAATTTTGATATGAAAAATATCCATAAGTAAGCGAAATAATTAAATTAAGAAAAAAAACATTTACTTTAGTTATGACCGAATGTTAGGAGTTAATAGCCCACAAAATCACTACTTAAAGCATCATATTTAACTTTTAATGTTTCCAGTAGTTAAACCCTTTTTAAAGTCAAGTAAATTGTATTTCTGTAATGTTGAATTCACACCGAAGTTTTCGAAGTATTTTATTTCAAAATAAGGAAAGGGAATTTTGAAACTTTCTTTAACCAAATATGTAAAATTTAATTAAAAATTTTAATTAAAATTATACAGAATATATTTCAAGGGATAACCGCGTCATTCGATTACATGTTTGTTAAATAAAAATTGTGAAAAAAATGTTATGAATATTACATCATTATTTCATTGATTTATTGATGAAATTTAAATTTTGTTATGGAGTATCAACTAGAAACAAATGCTGCATCATTTTATATTGCTTTAAGTACAGGCAGGTTCAGCTTTTGTGATCGGCCGAATGCGATAAAATTAGATTTTTTTTATCATGCTTGAAAATTACTTTAAAAATCATTTTTAAAAAATCAGTCGATTCCGATACAATTTTCTCCTTTATTTGGCAAAAATTAAAATTGTGTGTTATGTTGAATTAGTAAGTCAGTAAAAGCAAAAAATATTGATCTGGTATTGCCACTACCAAAAGGACATCAGTGTTACTTATGAACATGTTTTTGCTTTATAATATATTTGAAAATATATTTTTCCATTTTACATGAAAAAGTATGGATTCTAAAAAAAAGAAATTCGTCAACATTGAAAGCATCATCATCACAACATGGATACAGAATATTGTATTATAGATAGCGTTATTTTCGTTTGCATTTCAGCATAATATTGGGTCGTGCAGCTGTAGTTTAAATTTGAAAATAGCGTGACTTAAGAACTACACTGAAAAATGGTTGACTAATAAAAGGAAATTAACAAAAAAAATATATAAATAAATAACATACTAAATCCTCAGTAAAATACTGAAGTTCAAAAATGCGAATCAAAAATGCAATATATTACTTTAACTTCCTCTTCCCAACTTATGTCATTTTTATATGCCAGAAAATCTCTGTTGGCTTGGTTTATGGGTGGAGGTACATTTCGAAGAGTGCTCATTTCAACAACAAAAAATATAAAATACAGTTAGAGATAAACCCAGTTTAACAACTTTATTTAACCGCTTTTGAAAAAATTTTAATTTCCTTTTTCTGTAAGAACTGGTTTTATCAGAATCATCTTAAGCAAAATTCAGCTGAAATGCCCACTTTGAAAACATTTTATGAAATATATTCTGACTTTATTAAAAAATCGACCAATACGCACATTATATAGATCCTAAATAACAAAAAAACTGTCAATTAAATGCATTTGAGAAGCAAAATTAAATTTAAAAATGAATCATAAAATAACCAATTTGTTATTTGAATACATCCTCAATTCTTTAATCATGATCGCTTAGGGTAATTTTGTGCAAAGTGCCCACTTTGACAGCTTTTTTTTTCTTTTAACTGTATTTAACCTTTATAAAAAAAAAACTCACCAATACGGCACATTATACAGCATTGGAGAACAAACCTGAATTTAAAAAATCCCTTTCGGCATGGCCTATAGGCGGAGGTAGATTTCGAAAAGTTTTCATCTCAAAAAAAAAAAAAATAAATAAAAAAAAATAAAATGCCTATCTCTACTTAAATGCCCATTTTGGCAATATATTTTGAATTATATTCTTACTTTATTTAAAAAATTGACCAATATGCTCATTATATAGTTCCTTAATAACAAAAAACTGTTAATTAAATTCATTTGACAGCAAAATTGAATTTAAAAATGAGTCATAAAATAACCAATTTATTATTTTAATACATCCACAATTCTTTAATCAAGATCGCTTTGAGAAATTTTGTGCGAAGTGCTCACTTTGACAGATTTTTTTAAATATATATTTAGTCTTTATCAAAAATCTGACCAATACGGCACATTACACAGTTCCTAAATATCAAATAACTGTCAAATGAATGCGTTTGAGAGCAAAATTGAATTTAAAAATGAGTCATAAAATAAACAATTTGTTATTTGAATACAACCTCAATTCTTTTATCATGATCGCTTTGGGAAATTTTTTTGCGAAGTGCTTACTTTGACAGCTTTTAAAATATATATATTCACTTTTTATCAAAAAATCGACGAATACGCACATTATATAGTTCCTAAGTAACAAAAAACTGTCAATGGAATGCGTGTCAGAGCAAAATTGGATTTAAAAATGAGTCATAAAATAACCAATTTATTATTTTAATACATCCACAATTCTTTAATCAAGATCGCTTTGAGAAATTTTGTGCGAAGTGCTCACTTTGACAGATTTTTTTAAATATATATTTAGTCTTTATCAAAAATCTGACCAATACGGCACATTACACAGTTCCTAAATATCAAATAACTGTCAAATGAATGCGTTTGAGAGCAAAATTGAATTTAAAAATGAGTCATAAAATAAACAATTTGTTATTTGAATACAACCTCAATTCTTTTATCATGATCGCTTTGGGAAATTTTTTTGCGAAGTGCTTACTTTGACAGCTTTTAAAATATATATATTCACTTTTTATCAAAAAATCGACGAATACGCACATTATATAGTTCCTAAGTAACAAAAAACTGTCAATGGAATGCGTGTCAGAGCAAAATTGGATTTAAAAATGAGTCATAAAATAACCAATTTGTTATTTGAATACCCACAGTTCATTAATCATCTCGCTTTGGGAAATTTTGTGCGAAGTGCCCATTTTGGCAGCCTTTTTTGAAATATATTCTGCCTTTATCAAAAAACTGGCCACTCCGTCACATTATATAGTTCCTAAATAAGAGAACCTGTAAATTGGATGCGTTTGAGAACAAAAAAAGATTTAAAAATGACTCGGTAAAAACGCAATTTCTTAAATTTCCTCAAATTTTAATCACGATAACTTCGTGAAATTCTGTTCAAAATACCCTTTTTGGCAGCCTTTTAAAAAATATATTCTGCCTTTATCAAAAAACTGGCCAATACGTCAAGTTATATAGTTCCTAAATAATAGGACCTGTAAATTGCATGGGTTTGAGAACAAAAATGAATTTAAAAATGACTCATGAAAAACGCAATTTGTTATACTTAACGAATTTTTTAATGGTGAAAACTTCGGGAAATCTGTTCAAAATACCTTTTTTGGCAGCCTTTTTAAAAATATATTCTGCCTTTATCAAAAAATTGGCCAATAAGTCGCATTACATAGTTGCTAAATAAGAGGATCTGTCATTTGGATGCGTTTAAAATCAAAAATGAATTTTAAAATGAGTCAGAATATAAGCAGTTTGGATTTGAGTTTTTTTCTCCAACTCCTATTTTTGTTTAATTTATTTTTGCTATAAAAATTGGTTCTATGAAAAACTTGTCAATATAAAAGTTGTAGATATTATTGTGAAGATGTAAAATAAATTTAATTAGATTTAATTGCTTAAGAATTGAGTAAGTTATGGGTTTTTTTCTTTTTCCTCCCCCCTTTTTCTTTTCGTTTTTAATTTTTTTCATCAGTAAAAATTGGTCCTATCAAAAACTTGTAAATACAAAAATTTTAGATAATATTGAGTACATTTATATAAAATTTAGTTGGATTTGATATCTTGAGAATTGACGAAGTTATGAATTTTTTTCTCCCAAAAACCATGTTTTTTTCGCCCCTTGAGCCCATTTTTAACTTTATCAAAAATCTGTCACGCATAAACTTTTTCCTCATTTTTTAGAAGTAATATAAACTTTAAACCGATTCGATATCTATTTTAATTAAAAAGTTATCGCGTTTTTTCTGTTTTCACAAAAACCCTCCTAACTTCCACCCCCTTGGTCCGATTTTGCCCATTAACGAACTTAACCGAGATTTTATGCCCCTTTATTTTATGTAAAAATTTGATGAAGATCTGAGCATAATTATGGAAGTTATCGTGTCTAGAAGAAAGTGATATACACCGATAGATAGATAGATAGATAGATAGATAGATAGATAGATAGATAGATAAACTTTTTTACTGATGGTAGTTTTGGAGTCTAGGAATCATGATTCGTGTAAATCCGCAAAAATTTTTCAGAAATTCCAACATGGGAGACAATGCAATAGGTAGTATTTCATACGAAATCTACCTAAAATGAGTCAGAAAACGCTATTTTGTTATTTGAATACCTCAATTTTTCATCTACGATCGCTTCAGGAAATTCTATTTAAGTTACTCTTTTTGGCAGTCTTTTTAAAAATATATTTTGCCTTTATCAAAAAACTGGCCAATACGTCACATTATATTGAACCTAAATAAGAGGATCTGTCCTTAAGATGCGTTTAAAATCAAAAAAGAATTTTAAAATGAGTCAGAATATATAAGCAGTTGGGATTTAAGATTTTTTTCTCCAACTTTTTTTTTTTTTTTTTTTTTTTTGTTTAATTTATTTTTGCTATAAGAATCGGTTCTATGAAAAACATGTTAATATAAAAGTTGTAGATATTATTGAGAAGATATAAAATAAATTTAATTAGATTTGATAGCTGAATTGACTAAGTTATGGATTTTTTTTCTGCCCTTCCCCGTTTTTCTTTTCGTTTATATATTTTTTTTTTTATCGGTAAAAGTTAGTCCTATCAAAAACTTGTAAATACTAAAGGAACATTTATAAAAAAATTTAGTTAGATTTGATATCTTGAGAATTGATGAAGTTATGAATTTTTTTCTCCCAAAAACCCTGTTTTTTTCGTCCCTTGAGACCATTTTTATTTTTATCAAAAATCTATCATGCATAAACTTTTGGCCCATTTTTTATAAATAATGTAAACTTCAAACTGATTCGATATCTATTTTAGTCAAGACATTTCGGCGTTTCTTCGGTTTTCACAAAAATCTTCCCTATTTCACCCCCCTTGGTCCGATTTTGCCCATTAATGAACTCAGCCGAGATTTTATACCCTTTGATTTTATGTATCAGTTTGGAGTAGATTGGAGCAGAATTATAAAAGTTATCGTGTCTAGAATAAAGTGATATATATATGTATAAATAGATAGATAGATAGATAAACATTTTTACTGATGGTAGTTTTGGGGTTTAGAGGTCATGATCGGCGCCGATCTGCAAACAAATTTTCAGAAATTCCAACATAGGAGTGACCGCAATAGGTGGTATTTCATACGAAATCTACCTAAAAATGGCGTTGATATTTAATAAGTACAGTAGAGTCCGGCTATACCGAACTAATTGGGCGCCGAACACGGTTCAGAATCACGGTTTCACGGGTCACCACGGTTTAGCGGGAATTCGGAATAGGCGGATTTCATTCATAATAATCAACGTATTGACTTGTTATGGCGTAAATTAAGTGCGGGGACATCTGATAGTGTCAGCCCTATGCAGCGATGATGAGATCATGGTGAACAAACAGTTTCTGTTATTTCTATTAACTTAATTTAAATTTCCCTGTTAATATATAACATTTTCTTCAAATAAAAACTACAACTGTGCTATCATAGCAATAAATACGCTTTTTTAATGATGTTACATAATTTAAAAAATATTGAACTATATATATATATATTGATATATATCACTAAGGTATACTGAAATGTGCTTACTATATAGAATAGGATGTGTATAGCATATCGAGTTTACAAGTATGCGAGAGGGAGCATTACTTTGTTTTTACCCTTACATAAAAATAATTGAGTGAAATTGCTACATTTTTGTTAATCTTTTCCTATATAGTCACCATGCGCAGTAATACATTTCTGCAAACGGTATTTCACAGAGGGAATGGATGTATTCCAGTGGGCGCCATAGCAGACCCAAAAGGGGGAGAGGTGCTTTTCTACACTCTAAAACTGGGAGGAGTGAAAAGCCCACTTTTTGTAAGAGTGATTTGCATTTTCACTCTTTTAAAGTGAACTTTATGCAAATACACTCTTTAAAGAGTGGAATTTCCGACTTCCTAAAAAGGAGTGAAATATCTGACTCCGTTGTCGAGAGTGAAATATCTCACTCCATGGTCGAGAGTGAAAAATCTCACTCCGTTAACGAGAGTGAAAGCCCGGCATTTATACACTTGAAAAAAATACCCGTTAACCCCTTGGGGACGAGCGACACGTATACGTGCCGCAAAAAGGCTTAAGAATCCTTGTTTATTCCCACCGGTAAAATTATACTGTAAAATTTGCCTTATTCAATCCAAGCATTTTCTCGATTTGAGAAGGAACAAATTTCTGTTTATTAAAACCGGTGACTAAGGCTTAAAAATTTTGTAAAAGGCTCCCGTCCCAAAGGGGTTAAATTTTGAACCAATATATGGAGTAAAACAATGAAAAATACGAAAATATGTCAATTTTTAAATTTAAAAAACTACATTTAATAATATAACCTATAAAATTACACTTATTTGCTATTAAAACACACTCTTTTTCAAAAATGAGTGTCACTCCTTCGAAAGAGTGAACGGTCACTCCTCTTAAAAAGTGACTTAGATATGTATTACGCATCAGCCAATCAGAAACCGTTTTCTCGGTTGTGATGATAAAAATGTATCCGCCATTTTATCGTGTCCGACTTTCGTTTCCTTGGTATACATATGTGGATCTTTAATTTGTATTATTAATACTGAAACGCAGTTTAAATTTCGATCTTGGAATGATATACTCCGATATCTTATGATTCAAAATAATCCACATAGATTAAATTTCTTGTTCTGGAGTCAAAATGGAAAACAAATAATTCAGTAAAAAGCAATAATACTCCATTAATACTCAGTGCACTGCACACATCTTATTTATCAAACAAAGGATTATTATTCATCAAACAAGGGATAATATTTAACAAAAAAACCGGTAAGTCAATTTTAATTTCAACTTTTTATTTTCCGAAAGTAAGTTCTAGAATGTTGAATTAAAAGTTTTACTTTATACAGGAAGCTGTCTGCTATCTATGTGCTCGGAGAAAAGAAGAAAAAAAAAGAAAAAGAAAAAGAAAAGAAAAGAAAAATTGCTGGCGCAAAGATTGGTATTTTATGCGTAATGTTTTTCAGATAAAACGGCTTTGGTAATTTTAAAAGTTTGCAGTATGACGTATATTAGATGAAATTTGTTTATTAGTGATAAATAACTCATTAAAAATGTTTTTCCAACAGTAAGAATAATGCATATATGTAGTCATTTCTTTTATTCTATATTTTCTTACATGAGTATATTTTTATAAAACTTTAACTCATATTCATAATACTATAGGGTAGATGTAGAAGAAATGTAGTACACCCCTGAATGTTTTTGGTTTATATATAAAAAAAAAAAAATAAATAATAAAAATTTAGCTTTTATCATTATTTTTTTCGTAACTCGCCTTTGCATATTTTATAATTTAGCACTATTGTTGACACTCTTAAATAAACCAATCAGGAAGCAGAAAATAATGTTTTTAAGTTCCACTGTTTTTCATTGAAAATCATGATAAACATACTATAAGCTGGCTTCATTTAGTAAATTTATATATTCTTTATTTTCTTGCAAAATTTGCAATTTTTTGTTTCTGTAGTTGAAAAAAACTTCGAATTTTATAACTTCATTAATTTTTAAGGTTTTGAGCGGAGTGTCCATTACTGGAATACTTAAGTAGTCATTTTCCAGTAATATACACCTCATATAGGCATTGTTAAAAATGCAATTTCGGTTATGTTTATAGCAGTGTTGAATTCAGACACTTATCTCCGGGTGGGATATTTCTGACTCCTAGGGGAACATTATATAGTTCCGTGTGGGGGGGGGGGGGGGGATTGACCATTTTGACCATTGAAAAAGCAAAATCTCAAAATTTCCGGGGAGGGGAGACATTTCAATGCTCCGGGGGAATGTCCCCCCGGACCACCCCTGAATTCAACACTGTGTTTATAGAACAAAAAATATTTTAACTTAATTAAAAACTTAAATAATCAACTTTAATTTTTAAATTGCACTTACCAAAATGTAATGACGACAAAATTTTTATAAATAGTTGCTTTTAAGTTATATTAATGTGATTAATAAAATTTCAATATCATCTTCATTTTATTAAGATTTTTTTAAATGAATCTTATCTATGTTTTGTCTATTTTATAATCAAACCACTCATCAAGCCGAAAATATTGTTTAAGGGCACAGTCAAAGAGGGGCTTATAGGGCTTAATCGTTCACCATTTAAATAAAAACATTTAAGTTACAGAAGTCGTTAAAAACATATTTTCTCTCTTAAATATTTGTTTATTTTTACTTTTTCAATTTTGGCTGCAGATATTTTTTAGAATAACACTTTCATTTTTGGTATCGGTTTTGAAAGTTAAAGAAAGTTTATAAAAAATATCTGCGACCGAAGTCGAAAAAGTAAAAAAGATGCGATATAGAGACGAACTTCATCTATTCAATGTAAAATAAATAAATAAAATGTCGAAATGCAAACGAGATATTAGAAAAATTCCTCCCCATAGGGTTAGCATTAGCTCGTGAATGTCTTCGCCGGCAGAGATACATGCCTTAAGGGTGTCCATTACATACACATCTACTCTATATACGGAAATAAAAAATTAATTTAAATATGACTTACCATGTAGTTTTATAAATAAGGGTTGCATTAATATATATTTTTCAGCAATAAGATTTTAATTACACATAAAAAAAAAGTCCTTCCGGCAATGCCGGGAGGAAGAGGTAGCTTTCATATACTTATATATTTATTTATTTATTTTAAGGTAAGTTACATTGTTCAAAAATACTAAGCTGAAATTAGTGGAAAAAATCTTATAAAATTAGTGATTTTATAAGATTGAATACTAGTTTTTGTCAAGACTGAATATTAATAGAAATTTTTAGAAATTAGTCATCTTTTATTCAACCTGGTTTTATTTTAAGCGATTTAGAGAGTCACCAAAGTGTATGCCATCATAAAGTGTATGCCATTTTAAAGCAACATTGTGGATCGTTCAGATCAGAACGTTTCAAAATGTCAGCCATAAGCAAAATTCAAAGTGCTATAACTCAATCATTTTTTAAGGTATAGACAAAATAAAAAGTGTTCTGGAATCGTTGTTTTAAGTTCTAACACGTAAAAGAAAAATATTTTTCAACTTTTAATTTTTTTGCATTTAATTTTAAATTTTTAAAAAATTTAAAATGGCCACCATTTTGAAACAAAATGGTGGATGATGCTGGCCGACGAACTCGGTCGAGACATTTGTATGTACTATGTACATACCAAGTTTCATTGAAATCGGTTCATAAATACGCGAGTTATCACGTGACAAAAATCAGATCGTTTCAAAATGTCAGACATAAGAAAAATTCAAAGTGCTATAACTCAATCATTTTGTAAGATATAGACAAAATAAAAAGTGTTCTGGAATCGTTGTTTTAAGTTCTAACGCGTAAAAGAAAAATATTTTTCAAATTTTGATTTTTTCGCATTTAATTTTAAATTTTAAAAATTTTAAAAATTTTAAAATGGCCACCATTTTGAAACAAAATGGCGGATGATGCTGGCCAACGAACTCGGTTGAGACATTTGTATGTACTATGTACATACCAAGTTTCATTGAAATCGGTTCATAAATACGCGTGTTATCACGTGACAAAAATCAGATCGTTTCAAAATGTCAGCCATAAGAAAAATTCAAAGTGCTATAACTCAATCATTTTTTAAGATATAGACAAAATAAAAAGTGTTCTGGAATCGTTGTTTTAAGTTCTAACACGTAAAAGAAAAATATTTTTCAACTTTTAATTTTTTCGCATTTAATTTTAAATTTTAAATTTTTTAAAAATTTTAAAATGGCCGCCATTTTGAAACAAAATGGCGGATGATGCTGACAAACGAACTCGGTCGAGACATTTGTATGTACTATGTACATACCAAGTTTCATTCAAATCGGTTCATAAATACGTTAGTTATCGCATGACAAAAATCAGATATATATATATATATGGTTATATATATATATATATATATATATGTCAACATTTGAACGGAGGGTGGTTTTGGGGTCTGGGGGTCATGATCGGTGAAAATATACCAAAATTTTCCGGAAGTGCTTTCCTCCGGACAGCTGCAATAGGTAGCTTTTTACTTTTTGTAATGAAAGCTACCTAAAAAGGATATTGCCCAGTTAAACTGATGGCATTGAGCTCACAGGCTACGCATACTAATTGTACATTACAGCCTTATATTTTCAAGGGTTAATTCCGTTCAAAAAAAAAAAAAAATAAAAAAATTAAGAAGTGGAAACAGCTCTCCCCTTTCCTTTTTTTATACTTAATCATTGAACCTCATAAACTATCAAAAACATGCTTTATTATATAAAAAATCTATATCCAAAATTCATAGCAAATCAGATAATTCTTAATAAAAACCCATTTAGCATTAAGAGAAGTTATCCCCCTCTTTTATACTTAACCATTAAACTTCCAAAACTATTCAGAGATTTGAACGAAATCTGACAATTCTGCTTGAAAAACCCATTTATATAAATTTAGGGGAGGGGCAATAAAACCCCCTTTCCCCCCGTTTATACTTATTCAATGAACACCTAATAACAGTCACGGAATTGTCTCATCAGAATGATCCTATATCTAAATTTTGAGCGGAAATTTAATTCTGCATGAAAAACCCATTTATATCAATTAAGGGGAGGGGCATGAGCCCCCCGTTCCCCCTCTTATACATATCGAATGAACTCCAAAAACTAATCAGGAAAGCGCCTTGTCTGGATATACCTATATACAAAATTTCAAGTGGATCGGATATTTTTATCATGAGTTATCGCGTTACGCCCGAACGAACATACATACAGAACGGGCGGGCACATAAGCACTCAGGCTATGATAGCATGTGAGCTAAAAAACAGATAACGTACATATGTATTTATTTAAATAATATGTAAAATTTAATGGACATCTGAAAAAAATATGTTTATTGTTTAAGATTTTAAAACTGTTTAATAATTTGCGCTTATGAGCATTTTAAAAGTATCATACATTTATGGGTCTACCGATGAAAGCAAACACAAGGAGAAAGATTGGAATAAAATATTTTATTTCTGTCAATAATCTAATTTAATTCATAGTAACTTTAACTATGTTTTCCCTTAAAAAGTTCAATTAATGTAACATACTATGAATTAAATAAATATTGCCAATAACGAATTTTATTCCAATCTTTACCACACTTGTATTTATTTTCATTGCATATGCTCTAAAAGATACGATTCTTTTAAAATGTCCATAATAGCAAAAAAAAAAAAAAAAAAAAAAAAAAAAAAAATTGAAAAGGAAAAAAAAAAATTTACTTCTATGAAAAAGTGACTACTCACTCCTACGAGGAGTGAAAAAACGCACTCCTTTAGCAAAAGTGAATATTCACTCTCCAGAAAAAGTGATTATTAACCCCTGTTTCGAGTGAATATTCACTTCCCAGGAGTGAGTATTCACTCTTTCAAAGAGTCAACGATTCCACTTTTACTCAAAGTGAATAGTTATTCTAAAGAGGTTGGGCATATTTTGAGTCTGTAATAGAGTGAATATTCACTCTTCCAGAGTGAATAGTCACTACTTTTTATTTAGAGTGTAACTGTTGCCAACACCCCTCGTGTGACATATTGTTGTAAAGACTTTTTACCACTTACCCTTGGATCCCTTTTCTAAGTTTTGCGACGCCCTTTGTCGCATAGGGGATCATAAATTGAGGGGAAAGGCTCAGAAGGTGCATAAAACGATTTACTGGTCAAGTCACGAATAACCTTTAACTCGCGGTTTATCTCTCAGTTGAGAAACCCTAGGCTGGCAAATCTGACCGCCGCCAGTTAATATTTCGAATTCATCAATAATTTCGGAGCCGCGATCATTCAACCTTGGGTTACTCGACCTGTGTTTAAAACTAGTTAGCTGATTGTTCATAGGAATCACATGACCTTGTAGTTGCCGCTGCAAGTTCCGTCCTAGCTTAACACCATCTTTTTCTTTTTCTTTTTTTTCTTTTCCAAGAACAAAATTGAAGGAAGTATTGAAAATGTATACTTATAATGTTTAATTTTTAAATACAAAATTCTTACAAATAAATTTCGAATGTTGATTTTTGTTTACAAAACAAAATTTTGCGTTGCAGTGAAATTCTTAAAAAACATATATTTTATTGAATATATGTATATATATATATTTTTTCTTTAATATAAATTTAACAGATCAAACTTCTAATATTAAACATAATAAAAGTAAATAATAAATTTATTTATTAATTATAAACAAAAGTAATTATTTCAAACTTACCAAACATATAATTAACAAAAAATATATATATTTATTTATTATTAACTGACCACATGTACGCAATTTTGTAGAAATTTCATATTTTAAACAAATATAAACAGTAGTGCGACACAAATGAAATAAAAAAATCTTTTTTTCTTTATTATTACTTTTATTTAAAGAGAGAAAAAGTTTGATTCATATATATCAATTGAGCTTTAATGAAATTATTTCTATTTAGATTCTTTAGAGGGCTCCTCCAAACAGAATCAGTAAAATTGTAAGCTTCGTTTTCGACACACATATTTATGTAATTTTGCGTTCGTAGAGCAAACATATATAAGAAAAAGGGAGAAATTTAGGTGGTTCATTCTGTTATATTAGAATCTTTCAAAATAAACGCTTCGTTTTATTAATAAATCATAAACAGCTTTGTTTAAAAATAAAGAAGTATCAACGCACTGTTTAAAATGACGGCCATCTTTCTTTCCACTAACCTGAGATATGAGCTTGGTTGAGTTCGTCAACTCTAGGTTGGAAATCGCCTGGAATTTCGGCAGGTTGGGTAAACGGCGAATTGGATTTTGCATTTAACCGAGAGTTCGGCTCGAAATGCGAGGTTGAGGAGAAAAATTACCGGGTAAGTGGTCACAGGTCTTTCCAACAATATGTCACATGAGGGGTGTTGCCAAAAGTTAGAAAAGTACCCCTTTCGGGTCTACTATAGCGCCTCCTGGAATATCCCCGTCCCCACTCTTTGAAATACTGATTGCAGGAATCTGTTAGTATACTTGGTGCATATATAAAAGAGAATTAATAAAATGCAGCAATTTCATAAATTTCCCTCATTTTTTTCTACGTGAGGCAAAAACTTACCGATACTCAGATATCTCATTTCAAAGAATGAAAATACTCAATATTTTGTTAGAGTTGCAAAGTGATTCAGCTCTCTATGCCTAATACATGAATTTTCAACATTGATTGTTGTTTTCCTTTTTGTTTGATCAACAATAACAACTAATCGGATGAGCCAATCCCAAAACTTTTTTCTATATCATACATGATAATACTTTCAGAAAAATGAAGCGTAGTAGCGTCGCCGGTTAGGTGATTTACGCCTAAATTTAGTCAGCAACAACTTATTTCAAGTTCTAAATTAATCGGAAGTTTGATAAAAATCCGTGCATAATTTTTGAGATTGCAGAAATCACGAATAAATCTGGGTAGAAGTGCCACTTGTTGAGCGATTTGCATCAAAAACAAAAGAATACTAATTTATATCAAGGAATAACTGAATCTGAAGTTTGATAAAAATTCATACATTAGTTTTTGAGATACAATTTTTGCGAAAATCATGAATAATGCTACATGACAAGGCCACTTGTTTTGCGATTTACACCAAAATGTAAACAGAACCAGTTCGTATTAAGAATTAACTGAATCTTAAGTTTGATGGAAATCCGTCGATTGGTTTTTGAGATATAGCTAAGGCGTATAGATAAGGCGTTAGTTCTTGAAATAGAGCACCCACAAAATATTTTTCACTTACAGTGACAGACAGACAGACATTTTGTAAAAACATGATTTTGGGGTTCTGTACCTTTAAAACGTGTAAATCCACCGAAAACCAGTTTCTGAATAACAATATTTGCACGAATCCAATACTTTCTTCTTTTAAAGTTAGAAGAAAATAAAAATAGTAATAATAGTCTTTAAGAAATTATGACTTAAAAAAAAACATTTATTTATTCAAAAACATCTCTGATTTACAATCACTAACCATAATAAAATACATTTCTGGAATAACATAATATATATATTTTAAAATACAGATTTAAAAAAAAAACGTTCATTGTTCAACAAAAAAAAAAAAAAAAAAAAAAAAAAAAAAAAAAAAAAAATCGCGAACAAATATAAAATTTAAAAAGATAAATGTAAGTGGATATAAAAATTGCAATTGCTCATCTTTGTTTTCAGTATGGCACAGCTTTATAAATGTATGACATAATTAAAAACTTTTTAAAACTATCATATAATACTGGTTAGGAAAAAATTAACTAAACATATCAAATCATATATCATAAGGGGCCCAAAAATGTATACGATATAAACTCGAAAGATCTGGCATTATCGGGAACGAGACTAAGCCGGAATTCTAAAAAAGAACACTGTTGCCAGATGGGCTACTTTTTTTATATTATTATTCAGATTCTTGATTGGCACCACTTTTTTGAAATGGTAAAATGCACGTTATTTAATGACAGATTAATTAAGGCCAAAAACAAAGGTAATTTTACCGTTTCAAAAAAGTGGTGCAATCAAGAAATTTAAGTTTTAAAAAAGTAGCCCATCTGGCAACACTGAAAAAGACTATCGTAGGTGCGTCCGATGTAGGGATGAAAGTGCACGAAACCCTTTCGATAAATAAAGTACTTATTGAGTTATAAGCTATTTTCGCCACGTAATGACAGGTTTTCCTCCACCGATGTCGCGTCTGGAAATTACATACAATATGCATAGTTTCTGAATAAAATCACCTTCCAATTTCATATGTTTCCGAACCGAAATTATTTCAGAAATGTGTCAAAGATCGGTAGGCGGCAGCACAGACAATTATCTCATCGAGTTAACGGATGAAAATCTAGGATTCGGTAAATCTCAACATGCATCTTAAAACGCAATTGGTCTGCTAACTCCTATCTTGGTGGAAAACACCGAAGAACCCGGTTGCAGCGGTTGACTCGTCGGTTTACCATTGTGCTTTCCTGCACCCAAAAGTATGAAAACATGGAGTAAGGGGAGCAGGAAAACACAATGGTAAACCTCCGAGTCAACCGCTGCAACCGGCTTTTTAGGTGTTTTCCATTAAGATAGGACTTAGCAGACCAATTGCATTTTAAGATGCATGTCGAGATTTACCTAAACCTAGATTCTCATCCTTGAACTCGATGAGATGATTGTCAGTGCTGCCGCCTACCGATCTTATCAAAAAAGTAGCTCCTTTAGATTTGAGAACACTTAACGAGTGAATGCATTTTTCGGCTCCTTTGAAAATTTGCAAAAATTATTCAACGTTTTATGATAAAATAATATTATTTTAGCACAAATGAAATATAACACTTGTAGTGAAACATTATAAAAGCAATAAACGTAATTACTTTTCACATTATACATTTAATGCCAATGCTGCATTGCAATAATATCATCTTATAAAATAACGTTTATACTTCAAATACAAAAATCTGCATTATTTTATTGAAAATACAAACCATTAAAAAGCATAAGCGATATGTTACATCACACATTTGATCATATTTGCAACCGAAAACTACGCACAAAATGTGAATTTCTGATCAATATTGAGCTTAATTTTAAGAACTAGTTATCACAGCTCATATAATAGAAATGCTACGAGTGTAATTTTTTAAAAGTAGGATATATGGTGTCCGAAGGAAAGATACTTTTTATCAGCTTGTACTTTTTTTCTTTCTTCCTTTTTACTAATTCTTTGTATAACACAACATACAGTATTGATATCTGTCAATGGTACATACACTATATGGCCAAAGATGACCAGCCACTTGCGATTTTAGATGTTTTGTTAAATATCTAGAAGAATACATGAGGAATTACCCTGAAACTCTAAAAAAACATAATTGTACAGGTCATACATTTCCGTGAATATATTTTCCTGAAGCCCCATAGGGGACAGTGCAACAAATTGAAAAAGGATGAATATATTTTGGATAACCCTGTCAAAACTAATGTAAAATAAGCGTTCAAAATGTATATTATAATTAAGTAGCTTATTGTAATAAACTGTGTCCATTTTTAAGTGGATAGCATGTATACTCGTAGAAAAATTAAGATTTTTATAAAAAGAATTCCAAATTTTACCAAGTGTTTTGCTTATAATTTTCAGATTTCTTAATATAAAAAAAATGTTCGTTTCAGAAAATATGACAAATACCATTGTACATAAAGCCCTGTAATCAGAATTTAAAGATAATAAAAATTGTATGAAAAATTAGCAGGTTTAGTAAGTAATGTTTCAATGCGCATGCGTGAAAGCAATCAAAATATAATTCACATGATGTGTTTGCTAAATGTATAGGACAACTTTTGTAAAACTCTGAGAAACATAGCTTGAAAATTCTGAAAAATATCTGTTGGGAACCATTTAGGGAACAATGGATTTTGAGCTTATTCTATCGACGATCTGAGACTTTCACAAAAGTTGCTCTATACATTTAGCTAACACAATATGCAAATTAAAATTTGAATGCGTTTATGCATGCGCAGTGAAACATTATTTAGTAAACTTGCTTATTTTTCATACAATTTTTATTATTTTTTTATTCTGATTACAGGGTATTGTTTAGAATGCCGTTTGTCATATTTTCTGATAAGAGCATTTTTTTATTAACTTTGCAAATTATAAGCAAAATATCTAGCAAAATTTAGGACTGTTTTCATAAAAATTTTATTTTTCTACGAGTACCATAAAAATGAATACAGTTTATAACAATAAGTTTATTACTTAATCTGCACTTTGAACGCTTCTGCTACATTTGTTTTAACAGGGTTTATAATGGAGATTCCATTATATATAGTTTTTTGGGGTTAAAATTTATTCCTTTTATAAAATTGCATTTTTAGTTAATCTTTATAATTTAGGAAGTAGGTATTCATTACGCCCTTTTCCCACAGTTTAATATTCTATTAAGCATGGAAAAGCTTTCATTAATTCTTTTCTCTGCTTTAACGGCTAACTGAAATAAAATAAAAGAAAAGCAATTTCTTTCAATCTGCGCTTCTCATAATTCCGTTGAAAATTATCTTTGCGATTTCAATAACTAAAATAAAATCTAATCTTTGTACAGTTGCTAACGATTTCCTTCTCTTCATAAACATTTTGTCCTGCAAATTATTTCGTGGGTGCGTCTCTTTGATTTAGAGCATAATATGTAAATGTAAGCAGATGGTTTCGCATCGTCAGTTGAGAGCTGATGCAGTTCTCACGAATTCAATCTATTAACCCTTTGTGCCTGCTCTCATAATTTACAGGTTATCAATTGGCTGTATACTTAACAATGTGTTCTGTCTCTCTCTGCATAATTATCGCCAAGGTCGGCAATTATACAAAGAGTTTTGGCAAAAACCGCAAGCCAAATCGCTAATCAACATCTGTACTGATTGTAACTTCACTTGGATTTGAACTACCGTCCAGTAAGGACCTATTGCCTCATGTAGCCTTCATAATTGTGTTTCCAAGGGGTCACTCCCTGAGGAGTATAAGTTTCCGCTCATTCCTGCGTATCCTAATAAAGAACTTCGAAAGAGACATTACTGGTGTTTTTTATTACTTCTGCGGACCTGTCTTATTGCAAACACTTCGTGGAATTTTACAGCATAACTTAAATGCTTTCTCCTAAAAGGTATTCATACGAGCTGTCACTAAACGCCACCCGAAAATCTACTCCATAGGGTTATCCAAAAGATCTTCGGGGTTTTTTTTTTTTTTTTTTTTTTTTTTTTTTTTTTTAATTGTCGATGGAGTTCGGAAAAAACCTTTACGGAAATATTTGACCAGTACTATTCTGCCTACACATCTGGAGTTTCAGAATAATTCCCTATGTATTTTTCTAGATATTTAACAAAATGTCTAAAATCGCAAGTGTCCGGTCATTAATGGCAATATAGTGTATTTTCCTCTACAGGATCTAATACCAAAAGATTTGCGTTTTCAGCAAACCCAAAGTAAGAATGCTACTGTTAAAACTTTCTACATATTTATTTTTTCCTTTCCAACGGCGATAGTCTAAGCTCAGAAAAAAAAAAAAGAAAAAGAAAAAACTATGTTTGCATTATTTATACAAATACCTCTTTCAAAACATGTAAGTGCCTTTGTGTATATACACTGAACAAAATGAGTTCTCAAAATTGAGTAAAAAGTACTCAATTTTAAGTACTTCACCTACTCAAAATAGCTCCGATCTAAAAGTTCTCAAAACTTACACACGTACTCATTTTTTATTCCATGGTTGTGTTCAAATATAAATCACTATTATCTGCCCCTTGAATTTACAAATTGAAATTAAAATATGCTGGTATTTATTTCTTGCTCAAAATTATGAACAATAAACATTTAATTGATTTTTTATTGAGTGAAATAGCAAAATTAAAAGTAAAATACCCAAATTGAACATTTTTATGACAAGACCATTATCTGCAAGCGTAAATATTTTAAAATACTGTGCATAATTTAATATTTACATTAAGCATCTTTTATGTCTTTGTGAATGAGATAAGCCAATCCTGGGTACAAAATTAACGTTTGTTTGGATTTGATAACATATGCTGTTTCAAAATTGAGAAAGCAGTGTGTTCATTTTTGATCCAAACATACCCAATTCGATATGAATACATCGACTTACTCATTTATGCGTACTTCATTTTTTTTCAGTGTATGTATATATTGGGGAAAGTGTGTGCATGAGTGTGGAGGGGGGGGGGGGCTTCAAAAAATACATTCGTATTTTTTATTAAACTTTAAAATTAAAATAAGAATAAGAATGGCATAACATCATAAAATCTTAAAATTTTTATTTCGTTGCAATATATTTATTTTTACTCACGTGTAAGTGGCAACATTTTTAAACTTTTTATTCATTTAGATTTTAATTTATTAGAAATATTATCTCTCGATCAAGATGCAAACTTAATCCTTCCGTTATCATATTCTCCTGAAGACGGTGCAAAACGTTGATAGTTTTATTTTATTTTAATTGTACAAATGTATATAAAAATTGCTGTTTTGTGCACCACTGAGCAATGTGTTGTATTTTAATAAATACATTCTTATTAGTTAAATTTTATGGTACAACTGTCCTGTATATATTTAAGAATAAGAATTTTACCTTTTGTGACAAAACGAATATTTTCCATATTTTTGCATTCATATTGTATATATATATATATATATATATATATATATATATATATATATATATACAAAAAAAATCCTTTTTTTTGTTTGTTTTAGATCACCTATTATCAAGAAGCGGTACTCATCAGCCAAAAGGAAAAAACATTTTTTATTCTGGATTTCCTAATGATCCTATTAATTTTATTTTCGCGAAATTTGTTTATTAAAGATTGATTGCCTAACAAAACGTTAAATCCGCTTGAAAATCTATTGGCTTTTTTATAAAAGTTTGCAGAAATGATTCTTTTTTGGGTTACATTAACAATCCCCCTCCCTTCTTAAATCAACATTATTTTATTAAAAAAAAATAAAAGTAATACTTGTAATTGTAATGTATAATACGAACTTAAAAATGTTCTGGGTTACTTAAAAAGCGATTAAAATAATCAACTATAGGTGTTAATAGTTAATTTTATCTAAAAACATCTCAGTACTTTCAAACCTTTAATCAGGTACTTCCTCCAGAGAATATTTTATTTTATAAATAACAGAATATCACAATAGATTTTGATCTTACGAAAATCATATTCCCAACATCCAATTATTATTTATCGATAATAAGATAATCTATCGAAATCCTCTGCAAAAGCAATATAGTGTATAATGATTCCCTATCGTATAATATACTGAGTTTATGGTTTAACATCCTAAAAATAATATCCTGACAATTTGAGAAAATGATGTATTAAATTTTATGGTACAACAGTTAAATGTTTCTTTTTATCGTTCATCTAAAATCTACTACTCATTCAATCTTCAAGCCACGAGTCTCGTTCATTTTCAAAACAGAATCATATATTTGTATTTATAAAAGAAAATATTCTCTGAGGATGAACCTGATTAAAAGTTTGAAAGTACTGAGATGTTTTTAAACAAAATTAACTATTAACATCTATAAATGATTATTTTAATCGCCTTTTAAGTAAGCCTGAACATTTTAAAGTGCATATTATATATTTTATGTTAAAAGCAAGGCGAAAATTTCATTCCTTCATGTATTTTATATTTATTTGTAATTGTAATCTTGAATAAAAATCACCGTTCTTGTCATAATATATTTTACATATCGCATCCAACTATACTATACAAATGATTCATTGAAAATGATTCATCAGTCATTAAATAATTTCGTAGAATGAATCATCTAAATCAAAACTTTCAGGAAAACCTTAAAATGAGAAGTGAACTATCACAGATATATTGGAATACGAAACATTAACCATACAAAATGGGGGGAAATGGCAAATATGAATATATTTTCTTTATTTATTAAAATAACTATAGTTTTTTGCAACATTAAACGTTTTTACAGATTTTTATATTCAATTAAAAAAATTTTCAATCATTTTTTAGCTCACAGGCTATTAAAGCCTGTATGTATGTGCGTATGTGCGCAAGGCGATAACTCATGATAAAAATATCCGATTCACTCGAAATTTTGGATAAATGTATATTCTGATAAGGCGCTTCTCTGATTAGTTTTTGGATTTCATTCCATATGTGTAAGAAGGGGAATGGGGGCTAATGGCCCTCCTCTTATTTGATATAAATGGTTTTTTCATGCAGAATTATCAGTTTTTGTTCAAAATTTAAATATAGGATCATTCCGATGAGGCACCTCTGTGACTAGTATTGGGTGTTCATGGGATAAGTATAAAGACGGTAACGGGGGCTAATCCCCAACCCTTTATTTCGATAAATGGGTTTTTCATGCAGATTTTTCAGATTTCAAAGGCGAATAGTTTTGGAAGTTTAATGGTTAAAGATAAAAGAGGAGATAACTTCTCTTAAATTATATAACTGGATTTTTATTAAGAATTTTCCGATTTGCTCTGAATTTTGGATATACCTTTTTTTATATGATAAAGGATATTCCTGATTAGTTTAGGGGGTTCAATGATTAAGTATAAAACGTGGAAATGGAGGGAGCTGTGCCCCCCCCCATTAATTTGTTTTTCGAACGGAATTAACCTTTGAAAGTATAAGGCTGTAGTGTACATTTAGTAAACGTAGACTGTGAGCTCAATGCCATCAGTTTAACTGCGCAATATTCTTTTCATTATTTATTTCATATCAACCATCATCAAGCAGCAGTGCAAAAGGGAGACACTCTTCTGAATTTTATTACGATCTGATTATTTTTATTGCTATAGAAATTGTCGTTTAAAGTTTCTCCAATATAATGGGGATTTTTGTTTGAAAATAAATTGTCTTTTTTCCTAAAAAAAGCCTATAAAAATATCATAATTTGAATTGCAATTTTCCTTTGAGCCCTGAACACAGAAAATTTCTATTCGGGACTCGCGTTCAGTAATTGTATAAAATGGCTGATCTCACTTTCAAAATCAATGCCTCAATTTTTAAATTTTTGAATTATCATAATTGTTTTTGTTTTTCAATCAGAAAATTCTACTGAAGACACCAAAGGATTCTTGCAGATATTCTTTGGAATGGTTTTGTTGGCAGATTTTCTTTTGAATGGTTTTGTTGCATGTTAGCAACTGAAAAACATTTCTTAGGAACTCCTTGCACTCAGGGCCGTAGCTAGAAGAGAACAATGGGGGGGGGGGGTATTTTTTCTCTCTGACGCAGAAAGATAAATTAGTGCATATTTACACTACAGATGCTATGTATTTTTTATTAATCTGACTAAAAATAACTGCATTTTACGCTAAGAAAAGAGCTTCAGTGTATAACTAGTGCAAAATTAAACATCATGTTGGCTTCCTATGTGTAAATAGGATGAGAGAGTGTTGAAATACTTATTTTAGTCACAATTTAGGATTTCGGCAGGGCTATGAAAGTTCCTCAAAACTAAATTAGATTTTTGAACAGAATTGCATTTGGATTTTCGGAACAGAAAGTCATTTAATGACCTCGGAATTTTTTTCAAGAGAGGTTCAAAATCTTTTAGGGGAGATGCTAACTCCCCCCCCCCCTAGCACCCTCCTAGCTACATCCCTGCTTACGCTTTATAGTAATTAACATAAAAGTATAATAACACAACATAAAACCAATTTATGATATGACACGTATGAGCAGTGGTGTAGTCCTGGAAAAAAAAGTGGACGGACGCTCATTTTTTTTAATATTAGGGTCTCTATCACCACCCATAGGACTAACTTGATTTTGAATTGAAAAATTAAATTTAAATTTAAATTACATTTAACAATTAATTAAATATAAAAATTCAAATTTAATTAAATTTACATTTAAAAATTGCTACATACTTAATTTTCATTAAATAATCTCTATAGTAGGGATCTACAGTTTATGACCTGTGGATTAAAATGTGGTCCGCGAATTTCATCAATTTACAACCGAAAAAAATTACAATTTTTGTGCATAGCACGAACGAAAAAATAAATAAATAAATAAAATAAAATTTTAATTTTGTTAATTTACCGTGGGAAAATATAAAATTTCATCAATCACTTAGGAATTGCAATAATCAATTCAAATAATCAAGTGCAGAAAAATAGCAAATTTTGCAGAAGAGGCTTGTAAAAATTGCAAATTTCGTTGTTTAGGTATGGAAAAATTACAAATTTTTCCCATGGGGCTCGGAAAAACAACAAATTCTCGCCAATCAGACACGGAAAAATCGCGAGTTTTATCGATCGGGCACAGAAAAATCGCGAGTTTTATCGATCAGGCACGAAAAAAAAAAAAAAAAAAACGCGACATTTGATGGTTGAATGAGAAAAATTGCGCATTCATTGATTGGTAAAATATAGAATTTCATCAGTCACTTATGAATTGCAAACTTCATTGATTGAGCACGGTAAAATCGCGAATTCAACAAATCAAGTGTAGAAAAATAGCGAATGTTGCCGATGAGGCTTGCAAAAATCGCAAATTTCGTTGATCAGGTATGGAAAAATCACAAATTTTTCCCATGGGGATCGGAAAAAACAGCAAATTTCGCCAATCAGACACGGAAAAATCGCGAGTTTTATCGATCAGGCACAGAAAAGTCGCGAGTTTTATTGGTCAGTTACGAAAACGCAAATTTTGTTTGTCGGATGCGAAAAATCCCGCATTTCGTAGATTGGGAAAATATAAAATTTCGTCAGTCACTTAAGAATTGCAAATTTTATTGACCGAGCATGGTAAAATCGCGAATTTAATTAATCAATTTCAGAAAAATAGCGAATTTTGTCGATGTTGCTTGTAAAAATTGCAAATTTCGTTGATCAGGTATAGAAAAATCACAAATTTTTATCATGAGGCTCGGAAAAAATAGCAAATTTCGCCAATCAGACACGGAAAAATCGCAAGTTTTATCGATCAGGCATAGAAAAATCGCGAGTTTTATCGATCAGGCACAGAAAAATCACGAGTTTTGTTGATCAGGCGCTGAAAAAACGCAAAATTTGATGGTTGAATGAGAAAAATCGCGCATTCATTGACTGGGAAAATGTAGAATTTCATCAGTCCCTTATGAATTGCAAACTTCACTGATTGAGCACGGTAAAATCGCGAATTTAACTATTCAAGTGTAGAAAAATAGCGAATGTTGCCGATGAGGCTTGCAAAAATCGCAAATTTCGTTGATCAGGTATGGAAAAATCACAAATTTTTCCCACGGGGATCGGAAAAAACAGCAAATTTCGCCAATCAGACACGGAAAAATCGCGAGTTTTATCGATCGGGCACAGAAAAGTCGCGAGTTTTATTGATCAGTTACGAAAAAAAGCAAATTTTGTTTGTCGGATGCGAAAAATCCCGGATTTCGTTGATTGGGAAAATATCAAATTTCGTCAGTCACTTAAGAATTGCAAATTTCATTGACCGAGCATGGTAAAATCGCGAATTTAATTAATCAATTTCAGAAAAATAGCGAATTTTGTCGATGTTGCTTGTAAAAATCGCAAATTTCGTTGATCAGGTATGGAAAAATCACAAATTTTTCTCATGAGGCTCGGAAAAAATAGCAAATTTCGCCAATCAGACACGGAAAAATCGCGAGTTTTATCTATCAGGCACAGAAAAATCGCGAGTTTTGTTGATCGGGCGCTGAAAAAAAACGCGAATTTAATTAATAGGTAAAATCGAGAATTTAATTAATCAATTTCAGAAAAATAGCGAATTTTGCAGATGAGGCTTGTAAAAATCGCAAATTTCGTTGATCAGGTATGGAAATCACAAATTTTTTCCATGGGGCTCGGAAAAAATAGCAAATTTCGTCAATCAGACCAGGAAAATACGCGAGTTTTATGGATCAGGCACAGAAATATCGCGAGTTTTGTTGATCAGGCACGGAAAAAAACGCGAATTTTGTTGGACGGATGCAAAAAATCGTGCATTTCGTTGATTGGGAACATATAAAATTTTGTCAGTCACTTAAGAAATGCAAATTTCATAGATAGAGCATGGCAAAATCGAGAATTTAATTAATGAATTTCAGAAAAATAGCGAATTTTTCCGATGAGGCCTGTAAAAATGGTGAATTTCGTTATTCAAGCATGGAAAAATCACAAATTTTTCAAATAGCAAATTTAGCCAATCAGACACGGAAAAATCTCGAGTTTTATCGACCAGACGCAGAAAAATCGCGAGTTTTGTCGATCAGGCGCGGAAAAAAACGCGAATTTTGTTGGTTTGTTGCGAAAAATATCGCATTTCGTTGATCGGGCAAAAAAAAAACCCGTTAGTTTTATTGATGATGCACGAAAAAATTGCAAATTAAATCCCTCGGCTGCGGAAAAATCGCACATTTTCGCGGTTTATCGCGTAGAAAACGCGTATTACATTGATCGGGTACGAAAAAACCGCAAATTTTGTCGATTAGAAATAAAAAAATCGTAAATTTCGTGGATAAGGTACTGAAAAAATCACAAATTTTTTTCATGGGCTTGGAAAAAAATAGCAAATTTCGCCAATCAGACACGGAAAAATGCGGGTTTTATCGATCAGGTACGGAAGAAAACGCGAATTTTGTTGGTCGGATGGGGAAAATCGCGCATTTCGTTGATTGGAAAAAGATAAAATTTCATCAGTCATTTAAGAATTGCAAATTTCTTAGCTTGAGCAAGATAACATCGCGAATTTAATTAATCAAGTTGAAAAATAACGAATTTTGCCGATGAGGCTTGAAAAAATTGCGAATTTTGTTGATCAGGTATGGAAAACATCATAAATTTTTCAAACAGCAATATTAGCCAACCAGACACGGAAAAACCGCGAGTTTTATTGATGAGACACATAAAAATCGCGAGTTTTCTCGATCAGGCACGTAAAAAAACGCGAATTTTGTTGGTCGGGCAAAAAAAAAAAACTTGTAAGTTTCATTGATGACGCACATAAAAATTGCAAAATTAAATTCCTCGGTTGCAGAAAAATCGCATATTTTCGCTTGCGAATTTTGCAATAATGCGCAAAAAAATTGAAAATTTTCTTAATCGGCTGCGAAACAATCATGAGTTTTTTCGGTTTATCAACAGAAAAAAATTGAGAATTTCATCTTGCCTCGTAAAAAAATTCCAGATTTTGTCAAAGTTAGTTAAAAAACATGGATTCCTTTGACTGAGCGCGGAAAAATGCGTATTTCGTCTGTTAAAGGCAGAAAAAGCGCAAATTTCGTCCATCGTCAACGAAAAAATCGCGATTTCTATTTATCGGGTTCCAAAAAATCGCAAATTTCGTTAGTCAGACATGGTAATGTCGCGAATTTTGTCGATCACACGCGGAAGAATTACAAATTTCATTCATTAGGCTCAAATAAATTCGCGAATTTTGTCTATCGGATGGAGAAAAATCGCAAATTTCAACAATCAGCTTTGAAAAAAAAAACTTTTTTTGCCGATCAGGTTAGTAAAATTGGCGAATTTCGACAATCAGGCGCAGAAAAATAGTAATATTCGCCGATCTTGCGCGGAAGAATTGCGAATTTTATCGATCTTGAGAAAAATAATCTCAAATTTCGTCGATCGACTTAGTAAAGATTGCAGATTTTGTTGATCAGATGCGGAAAGATCGTGAATTTTCTCGATCGACTTCGAAAAAAATCGTAAATTTCGTCGATCATTCGAAGAGAAATCGCGAATTTCGTCGCAAAATCAGTTATTCTCAAAATGAAGCAAAAAGATGAGGGTCTGTATCCATTTATCCATTGATAATTGTCAATATAGAATACACAATTTGGCACGTACTTCTATATTTGGATATAATTCCTCGTTTTTTCTTTTCTTTTGGCTTCATTTTGGAAACAACTGATTGCTTATTCTCTCGTTTATCACTTTGAGAATTTTCAAGCTATGTATGAGTCTTTCATAAAAGTTGCTTTATACATTTAGCTAATACAATATGCAAATGAAATTTTGATAGTGTTCATGCATGCGCAATGAAGAAATATTTAGTAAAACCTACTTCATTTTTCATACAATTTTTGTTATTTTTTAATTCTAATTACAGGACATTGTGACAATGTTGTTTGCCATGTTTTTCAAAAGAACGTTAATTTATATTAAGAACTCTTTGAATTACAAGCAAAAAACTAAGCAAAAGAAAAATTTGGGACGGTTTTTATAAAAACCTTAATTTTTCTACGAGTATACATGCTATCCGCATAAAAACGAACAAACTTTATTACAATTAGCCACTTAAACATAATCTATAGTTTGAACGTTTTTGTTACATTAGTTTTGACAGGGTTATCCAAAAGATATTCATTCTTTTTCAATTTTTTGACTGTCCCCTATGGAATTTCTGAAATAAATCTTCACGGAAATGTATGACCTATACTATTATGTTGACGCACTTACTTAGACTTTCAGAATAATGTCTTATATATTTTTCTAGATATTTGAAAAAATTCTAAAATCGCAAGTGGCCGGTCACCTTTGGCCATATAGTGTATAACTAGTTCAATATTAAACAACAAGTTACCTTCATACGTGCAAATAGGATGAACGAGTGTTGAAACACTTATTTTAATTATAACTTAGTATTTCTGCAAAAGTGTGAAAGGGCCCCAAAACTAAATTAGATTTTTGAACAGAATTTCATTTGTATTTTCGGAACAGAAATTCATTTATTGACCTTGGAATCTTTTCCAAGGGAGGCTCTGTTTATAGGAGATCTGACTACCTCCCTCCCTACTATCAGCCCTCTAGCTGAGACTTTGACGACAACACTTGGAAGAAATTGTAAAACTTTCCAGTTTTGGCTGCCTATCTTTTCATTATTATTTTTACTTCAAAAATTGAAATTATAATACAAAATATTTATGGCAAGAAAACAAAGGCAATTTAGAGAATTTACATTAGTCCAATGCTTGTAGTTTTTCCTGCCTGAAAAAATATTTTTTGAAACTAATCAGGAAATAATTGTCAGTGTGAATTTGAGAAGGGGGGATAATGATTTTATTTTATTCTTTTACTAAAAAATATCATGAGTTATTGGTCTGCGTTGATGCTCTTTTACTGATAATGCTCATTACTGAGGACCCCTACTAACTAACGGTTTGTGACAGCTATGATAATTACCCCGAATGTCTTTAAAGACCATATTTACTGACTAATAGAAACAAGTTGTGTTCATTGTCGAGTGAGAAAAAAATGACCCGGCTTTTATAATTGAAACACCTGCGTATTTTTTTTTTAACTAGAATGCAGTGTGTCAAGATCTTTTTCGGTGAGCAGTCTTTCTGTCTGAACGAGAGGCGGATAAAAGTTTTCGATTAGGGAATTCCAGGTAAAACTAATGGATGCCTTCGAAAGAGCTAATGTTAGCGTATCGCGGTATTTCACTAGTGGTAATTTTAATGAAATAGCAAGTGAACATCCCTTTCTTCCCTATTTTTTTTTAGTTTGTATATTGAATGCTCTTGTTAAAGAAAAATAAAATGGTTTAAAATATCACTTCTTTATTTTATTATTTTTTTTCTGTTTTTTTATTTTAACCATTTAATAAATCAATGAGATCTGCGTCCCCTCTCGTCCTTAGCGTCCCCCTTGAAAAAAAAAGTAAGGGGACGCTTGAAATAAAATAAAAAAGTGGGGGGACGCCGCACAGTGGCTCAAAGTATAGGCGGTGGCGAACATAGGATTATCATGATAGTATAAGGTTCTATATATGATTTTTTTTGTTAGATTTAGGTTCAGATGAGCATAATAAATTACACCAAAAGTATCTTAATCGTTTTTAGAAACAATTCAATGCTTTTTGGTTTCAAATAGAAATTTAGAGATATGTCGGGATAATTAAACTAGACATTGAAAAAACTTAACAGACATTGATTTTATTATCTATCCAGTTTTTATTTATATCCAAATTATTTTTGTGGAATATTCTATATTTATTTTATTTTTAATTGGCAACATACATGATGTTCACATATCTCTTTAAATTTCTTTTACAAAATTACTAAATTTTACTATAAAATATTACAACTTATTTCAATTCTGATTAATCATAGACGTGATTTAGTTCTTTAAACTTATCTTTATTATTATTATTATTTTTGTTTGTTTGTTTCTTTTTGTTTTATTTCTTAAAAAATGTTATTTTCTTTTTTTTTTCCTTTAATGTTTTTCTTAACTTTTTCCGTTTGAAATTTTATAACAAATAGAAACCTGTTTCTGTTTGTAAAGAATTTAAATGGTGCTTTTACTTAAGAGAAATAATGTCATTGAAAAGTTTGGGTAGTAGCCTCAGCAATTCATGAATAATATTCAATAGATCTTTTACGTATGTTTTGTGCAATTATAATTCCAAAGTAAGCTAGTAGAAAAACGTAATACTATTATCCACCAGATTTTTTTAACCTGTTAGATCTGAATTTCTGAGCTAAAATATTTTAAAATTGTATCAACGATTGGAAAAAGAAAAATTAAGGTCTAATCAATGGCCTAATGTACATATATGGCCATTGATCACAAGATGTATTTAACTATGATTTATGGAAAAGTTATTATTACAATTTTAGATACATCACCATGTTAAACATGCTTCATTTGAGTTACAAAATCGTAACAAATGAATAATATTCATAAAACTGTTAAAAGAAGTGCAATTTTGAGGTGAAAATAGCTAAACAATGTACCTCAAAATATGGGTGATATTATATGCTTACTATATAAAATAATGATTTTTGGGAAATATGTAATTAAGCGTTTTGATTTTCCAATTTGGCAATAGCTGGCAGAAGCTTAGCTAAATTCGTAGTAAAGACCTTTGAAGGTATCGGGATTACCAAATGAGAAAGATAAGTCGAAGAGTTGTAGCACCGTGCGCTTATAACATCTGACTCGTTAATTTCCAGTATTAGACAAGAAGTAAAAAACGTTCAAAGGAAAAGAAAATTACCAGAGGTATTAGAACTTTCACTTTAAATAATAATTTAGGATTCACACATCATGCATCCATTTATTAGAGTAGATTTAACCCTCTAAGAGCATTTGCATTTTTCAGAATTTTCATGTAAATATTTATATAACCAAAGATACTTATACATTGAATTTAATTTTATAGTTTAATTTTAAATTACATTTTTATATTATTTCATCTTACAAAATTCTTACAGTATAATATTTATAAAAAAAAATATTTTTGTCTACTGACAATTTACTATGCTTTCCGGAAACGGGAAATTATGCGATAGCCACTAAAAGTGTTTCAAATCCATTTATTTCAAAAATGCGCAGGTTTGCGCAAAAATTGCCCTATACCACATTAAAATACAGATTTTACGAACACAAACATGTCTTTGAAATTTCAGACAATTTCAGACAATTTAAAAAAAGCAATTTTTAAGTTTATTATACATTTAATTCTATATAGGCTGTTTATAATCTAAAATGATATATAAAATTCAATCAAAATGCTATCAGTAGAGCTTTAAAATGTGTTTTAGGAAATTAATAATGATATTTTAAACGAGTTATCATTAGTGGTTACCTTGGTTTAATTTCTGAACACATTTAAAAATCACTAAAATTCGCAGAAAAATTCCTCTACTGAAAAGTGTATATTCCAAGCTGTACAAATATGATGTAATTTTGTATAATTTAAAAAATGAACGTATATTCGTATTTTGTAGATATTCTTTTAAAATATTTCATTGCAAAAAAGTAATTATTTAATGATTATTTTTTGGCTCTATGTTCGCTTTTTCTTAAGGATCGATCCACTGTGCGCCGTCCCCCAGCGTCCCCCCTCGACTACACCACTGCGTATGAGCAACAAGCATCGTCGTGATAATTTCATTAACAACAAAATGATTTTAAGACAATATATAAAGAGATAATACAGTAGACTCCATTAAATCCGTACAACTTGGGACTAGATGTTGTGCCGATTTCTGTTCATTGCTTTCTTTACATTTTTAAAACAGTAATTTCAATACAATTATCAATGCAATTAAGATTATAATGATTGCTTGCAATATAGTAAAATATTAAATTAAGTTATTAAAATAATAAACTAAAAAAATAAAAATTTAGATCATTTTTAAAAATGATTAAAATATTAAAAGCAAAGGTCAAGTAAATAATAAATAATGTATATTTAATTATTCATCATAAAGCTTAGATTCATTTTTTCTAGATTATTCAATGAAACTTACTTCATAAAGGTGCATTACTAATTCACATCGGAACCATAAAATATGGAAGTTTTATTTCAGATTTAGCCAGACTTAAAAATCAAAAAAGCTTGATTAATGAATAAATACCTTTGGCAAAAAGATTCTGATTATCAGTGATACCAGCAATACCTTTAATTTTTTTCAAAAATAAATTTATTCTTCCTTCATGAAAAAGCATGAATTCAGTAATTATTAACAAAAATTACAGATTAAAACATATATAGAATTGACATAAAAATAAAACAGTCAAATTTTGTCCCAACATCTGAACTGAAAGTTTCATTGTTTACATTTGTAAATTATGTGCGGATTTTAAACGAGTTGTGGATTTTAGAGTCGCAGATTTAAGGGAGTCCACTGTATAAAACTTTCATAATATCATACAGCATATTAGATATAGAAGTATGACAATAACATTCAATGAATAGGTTTATAAACAACAATTTCTTATCTAAATAAGGAGAAGCGCTTTATATTCCTCCAGAATTACGCTGTCGTAGGTAATGCACTTTTCGCTGTAGCGTTCCTGAAAATTGTGGGAAACATCTTTTTTTTTTTTTTTTTTTTTTTTTTTTTTTTTTTTTTTTTTTTTTGGCATCACATGTGAAACTCTCGTGACATACTTTGAATTTCTATTGACTTAAAAATCGACATTCTTTTAAGGCTTGTTTAGATGCGGAAACGAAAAAAATCTTCAGAAGAAAAATCAGGTGAGTATGGTGGATGAACAAGGACAACAACTACTTTATGTACAAAAACTATTTCATAACATTGTGACAGCTGAATGGTGTTGGACAAGTTTAAACCATGTAAGGATTGTTTTCTATTCGATACCAAAAAGAGGCTTCACCCGCAACTTCCAAGAACTATGTAGCCCTTCTTAAAAGTGTACTGTAAATGACATACAAGATCTGACAGATAAAAAAAGTGATTGATCACAGATATATTACAATATTATATAACTGCACAAAAAGAACCGTAAGATCTTTAAAATTACTCCCCCTCATGTGTAATACATTTCTAACAACTTTTACAGAAGTGTTGGAAACTTCTGGAATAGAGTTCCTTCGCTATTTATTTGAGATTCATAGCAGCAGCAGTTAGGTTATCTGAAATGTTTCCAAATTTGAGTCCTTTAATTGTCGATTATGGGCAAGGATTTGATTAACATACGTAGCATTTTGAGGCCGTGCGTTATCATACAAATGATACCACAAAATGCGGAGAGGCGCATTACGATCATATACGAGGAATGCGTGCCAAAAAATTCTTGGGCAGAATTTCAAATTAATTTCATGACGCAATGCATTAACAACAGTTACGCTGTAGGTACCGCTTAAAACAGCATCTTCGGAGGAATTTCGAAAATTTCTTAATTTTTCGTAAAATTTATGTAAAATTGGGAGAGAGCGTATTAGCGCATCGAACTGTTTAATTTTCGAAAGAAAATGGTATTCTTCTTACTTATCGATTACAAAACTTTAAAGAAATATAAAACGCTTTGCCTCATTTATGTAAGAATCTTTTGTTTACAAATACACTGGTGTGCAAAAATTAAAGACGAAGCAGATAAATTTGCATAAAAGACGAACAAGGCAACAGAAGGAATTGTTTAGATCAGCCATACTCAACCTGCATCCCGGCGACCTTTTATATGCTGCCAGAGGCACATAATCATTAATTCATATTAATACAATTAATTGAAATCCGCATAAAAAAGTAGTGATGATCATCAGCGTTGTTTTACATATTTCCATGGGAAGATAATTATGTATAACAGAACAGATTTTAAATGAAAATTGTGTTAAAAATCTTTTCTTAATCAAAAGTACTTTTTGCAAGTAAGTCCTATTTGTCTAACAGTAATCTAAACAGTTTTATAAACTTCAATAATAATCAAACGTCATGGCAAATTAAATTTAAACTATATTTTTCGACAGTTTTTTTTTTCATTGAAAAAAAACATGGATTTATTAATGAAAATCCCCTTGGAACTTCTCTTTGCGCCCTACCTAAAGTATGAAATTTATGTTTGTGGCCAGGGTGGAAAAAAGGTTGAGTATGGCTGGTTTTGATGGTTTTGATCATTTGTCCCACGTTTTCACACCTTGGTGATCTTATGATAAAATTTCCGTCGATATAGAGAACCTCTGCAGGACGTTACATAAAAAAAAAAAAAAAAAAAAAAAAAAAAAAAAAAAAAAAGCCTCGTCCTTGATTTTCGCACACCGGTGAACATTTGCTAGCTTTACCGTGTATACCGTGGTTATACCGTATATAGCGTCTCATATATACACGGCGTATACCGTGTAATAAAAACTTATGAAATAACGCAGCATGAGCAACACATATCATTTGAATAATTTTCAGTATTGTCATTGGTCTCATATTGCGAAGCTCGTTTCACTGGAGTAGAAGTGGGCCTGCTAACTACTTGAGGGTAAGCTCTTTCACGCTGACGATTCAAATTATTCATGTTTGCGGCAGACGTATTCGAAAACGGGCGAATAACATTGTCGTTGCGGGTAGATCTAGAACTTGCAGATCGGATACTATTATTAGGAAACATTGATTTATAGGCATTTTCTTGTGCTGTTCCATGCATTTTTGAAGATGAATTGTTGATATTCGACACAGGCGCCTTCTTTTTTGAAGCAGAAGTTCTTTGACTAGAAGACTTAGGATGTGGAGGGTTTTGTGTTTGATTGCGAAAGGTTGGCGCTATTACGCCTATTTGCGAAGGCACTTTTTTCGCACTTTGCAGATCTTGTGAAGGCGTTTTTCTTTTTACGGCAGAAATACTTTGACTAGAACAGTTAGGCTGATAAATGTTTTGTGTTTTATTAGTAAGACACGGTGATGTTACTTGTACATTTTGCACATCCCGTAAAGGTGTTTTCGAAGCAGCGATACTTTGACTAGTAGAATAATAGAGCTGTGAAGGAGTTTTGTTTTGGTTATTGTCCTTCTTCTTCAGCAAGATGATGGTTACTCTCGTTTTGAAGCAGCTGGTGTATCCGAACCTCTCTGTTTTCAGATCTTGCTTTTCGTACTCCATGTGTCTGAAGGGACCTGCTATCACTTGGAAATTCATCTTCTTGCTGGATCTTTCAATCACTTGGGTAAAGCCACCGGCTGCGTTGTCGATATACAGCAAGAGAGCTCCAGGCCTCATCATTCGGAAAATTTTCTGGAAGAAAGGAAAAAGAAATTAAATATCAGGTCAAGTGCAAGTAATTACTCGCGTACAGAGGGTTCCGTATAATAAAAATATGAATTAGTAAACAGGACATTGCATAACACAAATATATCACTAAAAGTTTCTATCTAGGTTTTAAAAGCCAATGCCGCTTAGAGTACGCCGCCTATGACTTATGTATATCCGAACAGCCCGTGTAATTAACCCCCTCAAGCCTTTTACGAAATGTTTAATCTTTTGTCACTGGTTTTTAAAAGCAGAAATTTCTGCCTAAGTAAAACGAGAAAATGCTCCAATTAAATATGGCAAATTTTGCAGCAAAATGTTATTGGTGGGTATGAACAAGGATTCTTAAGAGGGCTCAGGTCTTGGTCGATACGGAAAAGCATGTAAACAGGAGCTCTCGCTTCGAGTCCATATAAATACAGAAGTATTCAGTGTAATTAATTTAAACTTTCTGATATTTTAAAGGTATGTGTGTAGTCTTATAAAATTATAAAATGAAGTACTTCAATGTAATATAAGAAATATTGCAAAATTTATGTAACACAATTTTCGAACAAAAAAAATTATGTGTTATATCACCACTCGCAAGATATCTTAACGTTGAATTGACATAAGAATCTGATTTTTGCTTTAAAATGATCCGGGAAACTTTACTCTACAGAATGAATTAAGAATATAACTATCACTCAAAAAAAAAAATGAAAATTTTAAAATTTTAAAATTTAAAAAAATCTAAAAAATACAACCTTTTTTTTCATTAAAAATACTCAAAATATTAAACTATCTAAAATACAGTCGAGTCTCTCTATAACAAAAATCTATCCAGCGAATTTCTCTATTTAACGAATTTTTTTATAGGAACGGTCAATTTTTTTCATGATTACATTAAAATTAATCTCCATAATGTATACCTCCATTTAACGATTTTTTTCAAAAATGTTCTTTCATATGTTCAGAAAACGCTCAAATTATTTGTAGAATAAATTTTTTTCGTTGATTTCATTTCTGGTTTATATTTCATAGCTACATTCCTCTATCTTATTCTTTATGTCCAAAAAAAGGTATTCAACGCTCCTTCCCCCGCTCCCTCATCCCCCCCCCAAAAAAAAAAAACTTTGTTTTAGCCAAGATGAGCATGTGTTTTTGAAAATGATTGAAACATTTGCTTGCTACTGGAGCGATTTGCAATAATCACAAAGCATCCTAAAAGATAAAACTATTTCATTGTCGTCTTGAAAATGCTGTTCGTTTCTTGATTTGGATAGTAAGGCAGAAATAAGGAAGGAATAAGGGGGAAATTGCAGAAAAGGTCGGGTTTTTTTCAGCAGGTTTTCATCTACCTAAAGTAACTTTCATTATTTTTAGAGTTTAGAGTGGATATTTGTTGTTTGTGGCGACTCGGAGCATTTTTTGCTGCAAGAGATCATTTGAACGAAGAATTATTACTAAATATGATATCATTTATGCTGGTGTTATCGTCTACTGCATCTGCATAAAATCGCTTTTAGGATAAGCATAACTCTTTCTGGTAAAATGATTTTGAAAATAAACTATAAGACACTAAAAAAAAAAGGAAGTGGCGAAAATGTTTGAGATTCTGGAAAAATTCAATTAAATATTTCAAAAACTTAATTAAACACCTCAAAAACAATTCTGTTTCAAAATTTAAACATTAAATGAAAATTTTTTTGTCGTTCTCTATTCAACGAATTTTTCTATATAACGAATATTTTGACTGAACGATGGATTTTGTTATATAGAGACTCGAGTGTATATCAATTCATTCTACAGATAATGATGTTATACGCGTGAAAAAAAAATTAAGCCATTCCATCAAATAGTTTTTTTTTTAATCTTGGTGTTAGTCGTTAAAAATCAAGTTTTGGGAAAACGCGACTTAAAGTTGAAATTCATATGGGTGCGGCTTTGAAAGTGTTGATACATAAATGCTTATAACTCGGTTAAAGATGCAAATATTTGTATGCGGTTTTTTGCATTGAGTTCAGAATTAATTGAATAACCAAACTAGATCAATGGTGTAAAACCAATAGCAGCTAATGTTCTGCGAGTGTGAATGTATCCAATTTAATATATACAGGGTGTCCCACAAATAATGGGACAAATTTTAAGGAGAGATAGGGGACATAACAAGGATTCAGATTTGTATAGCAACTCATAGTCGGAAACGTTTTCCTGGCGCGGTAGTGAAGACAAAAACACGAGAAAGATAGGACATGAATAAGGAGAAAAAACATCTTTATTACCCTTAGTACAGTAGAAAACTAAGAAAAAAGAACATTAAAGAGACAACGATCGTCATCAAAGTACGTGTTCGAAATTAGATCCCGAGCCGTGATGCATGAAGGCGCATATCCGGTGTATGGAAGATCTAGTGTTCTCTGGAAAATACCGCGAATGTCCCGAACTTCTCTAGTAGCTGCCACGACGCGTGCAACAAGTTCTTCTTCACTTTCCTTCGTTGTCTCAGAATTTTTGCAGCACTAAAAATAATAAACATGTTTTCTCACCGTGTTTGTGTCCTTTCTTTCTTGTGTTTTCTGTCGTCACTACCGCGCCAGGAAAATGTTTCTGACCATGGGTTGCGATACAAATATGATTCATTATTATGTTCTCTACCTCCCCTTAAAATTTGCCCCATCATTTCTGGGACATCCTGTATATCTATTGCAACTCTCTGTGACAAATTCGACTGATTTTACAAGTAATGTTTTATTGTACCCTGTCTTCCCTTATTTCCAGCGTTATTTTATGTTCAGAAAAATATTTCAAATCCCTTCTCAAACATTCCTCATATTGACGAATTGAGTAACTCGAGACTTAGTCAAATGAAAATTTATTCTTACTTTCTTTGAAATTAAAGTCAGCATGAAACTCTGTTCCTTCATTTTTCACAAGCATCGCAATCGAGAAAGAAGAAAAACGCTGCAACTTAAAACCCATCATTAGCGGTTTTATCTCTTAGTTTATAAATATCCAAAGTTCCTTGTTTGAATAGACATAATAACCGTTGCTTTAGATTTTCAAGGTTAATTACTCATATAGTATTGATTCATATAATTTAATTCCCATCCATTTATTTGGTATCTTATTTTTGTTGCTAGTGTTTGATTAGGAGGAAATATCAACGATTTTACAGAATTTATTTGCAAACTAGTATATTCTGCTCAACACGAGAATAAACTAGTCGTTGAAGGCCACCGTAATACTTACCCATCATGGATATGCATAACATAATATATGAAAACATAACATATGTAAACAATTTATAAAATGCATTACAATTCCAAAACAAAATATAAACGTATATTTAAGTATTTTTAATGCATAATCATGCTCTATTAATGAATTTTTGATGAACCAATTTCGATAAATTGTATGAAACGCCAAACTATTCAAGTAGCACTGAATTATATAAAAGAAACATCCTTATAACTCTGAAAATAATAATCATATTCACTCACGGTTTCTTGCGTCGAATTAAGTGTCTCATTTCCAATTAAAAAATGTCTTTGAATTGAAATTTGAATGAAATACAGGGTCATGAAAAATCGAAGAATGTGAAAAACAGGATTAGAAATATCTCGACAACTAATAATCCGATCGACTTCGTTTTTTATGCAAAATTTGTGTTAATTTATTGCCTTTTACGTCCACTCCTTAAAATAAAAAAATTCGGAAATTTTTATGTACCTTTCATCAGAACGAATTTTTCGAGAGTCCGAAAAAAATAGTTCCGGATAATCGAGGTTACTGATATTAAATAGGCTTCGTCCCATTCTTACATACCAAGTACATACAAAATTTCAAGTCTCTATCTCAATTTGTTCGAGAGATAGAGCGGTTACAGACAGACAGACACACAGACGGCAAAACTTTTTTTTTTCTAAAAATATGTTTTTCGAAATCTCCAGTGTCCAAAACGTGTAAATCCGTCAAAATTAATTTTTTTCGATTTTCAAAACGATTGCAAGATTTACCCTATACTACGTATGATGGGTAAGTAAAAGCTCTTTGAGAATAAACTCTTCGCTAGTTAATTTCGACATCTTTTTTTTTTTTTCAGATTGACTAGAAATATTCTTTTTTATAGATTTAACAAACCTGTTTTCATTATCGAAAAATAGTTGACTCTAGCATAAACTAATCGGATGTGGCAACCCCAAAACTTTCTTCTATCTCATGTATATTAATACGTCAAAATTTGCTAACACAGAGCCAAAATTAAATGACAATCTATGTCTATGGTGGACATTCTAAAAGCAGGAAATTCAGGGCATTAATTCTTAAAATGCTAGTGCAAATATCGGAGAAAATGCAACATAAAAGAGTCACCTGTTGATCACTTTACAACAAAACATAATAATAATTTATCAATGTATACTTGATTCTGTGTTTGATGATAACTCGTGCGTTAGTTCTTGATATAAAACCATTGCAAGATTTGGGGGGGGGGGAGTATTGCAGCGCCGATTGTTGAACAATTGATATCCAGGGCTTGAATTTCAGGGCGGGATGGCGGGATTCGCGCCCGAAATTTTGAAATCCCGCCTTCAAAAATATCGTAGGCGGGACGCTCCCGCCAAAAAAAGTCACGAATTTTCTGAAAAATTTTGCTTTTTAAATCTACAATAACTCCCACTTTTTTTTTTTTTTTTTTTTTTTTTGCGAATTTTGTGATATTTTTGTACGACTGAATACTGCGATTTTTTTGCTGCGAAAATTCCTTGGAATTTACGCTATTTTTCCGTGATCAATCGTCAAATTTTCAATTTTTCCCCCACGATCGATTGACAAGTTTCGTGCGATTTACCGTCACGAGAACGCAGTATTTCCGTTTCAAATTTTCGAAAAAATTAACGCATTTGATTCCAAAGGTTATGAAACATCGTTTATCAACCCCGAAATTTGGATAGGTATGTCCGAATTTCCGGGCTAATTACCGATTTTTCATAGCTTTTGAAACGAGCTGAATTGCATATTTTCATAAACAATTTCATCAATCGTTCACAGAAAACTTTGTTAGATTATCGCGATAAAAACGGTTATTTTCTCAAAGAATCGCGAAAAGAAAAAAAAAACTCGATTTACCTTAAAAGATCTCGATAAAACACGAATTTTTTATTTAAAAAAAACGGGAAATAAACACGAATTTTATGAAAGGATCGTGTAATAAATGCGAATTTCGTGAAATGATTGCGGAATAAACGCGAATTTCGTGAAAGCATCGCGGAATAAATGTGAATTTCGTGAAAGCATTGCGGAATAAATGTGAATTTTGTGAAAGGATCGCCATATAAACAGCGTAGTAAGAAAGGGGGCAGGGGGGCAAAGGGGTGGTCGTCCCAAGCGAAAAAATTTAGGGGCGCCGATTTTCTACTACCAACATCATTTTTGGCCGGTAAGAAGAAAAATAACACTAGATTGAAACTTTGCCCGAGCGCAGTTATCTCTTCGCACTTTCCTGCATATGAACCCAAATTTATCAAAATGCTGCTTAAAAAACGCGAATTTCATGAAAGAATCTCGAAGTAAATGGGGAATTTCATTAAAAGATCGTAAAAAAAAAAAAAAAAAAAAAAAAAAAAAAAAAAAAACGCTAATTTCTTTAAAGGATCGCGGGAAAACGCCAAATTTGTCAAAAGCTTCTTCAGGGGTGGTTCTGAGTAAAAACTTTTTTGAAATTTGCAGCAAATTTTCTGAAAAGTTACAGCAGATTCTGTGAAAGGGGAGGAGGGGTGGATTTACTTTTAACTCTGTGTTTTTTCCGCGGCCCTTTGACGAAGTTTGCGTTTTTTTTCGCGATCTTTGGACGAAATTACCGGACTCTTTAGATATTTTGATAAAATTTATGAATTTTTTGTATGTTTTTTTAATGAAATTTGTGGATTTTCACGGTCTTTTGATGAAATTTGCGGATATTTCGCGATCCTTTGATGAAATTTGCGATTTTATTTCGCGATTTATGTTTTTCCGCAGGTTTTTTGACAATATTTTCGTATTTTCTGTTATCTTTACCTGAAATTTGTTTTTTTTTTCAAATCTTTGATGAAATTTGGGATTTTCTTTCAGTATTGTTTCACGAAATTCATTGGGTCTTTTTTCACGATCTTCAGACGAAATTTGAGTTTTTTCACAATTATCTAACGAAATTGACATTTCCCCCGCAAACCTCTTACGATATTTGCGGTTTTTCTGCGAACGATTTACGAAATTGATTTCTTTGGGCGACGATTTGTCGAAATTCGTGGTATGTTTTTTGTCTAAATTTCGAATTAATAATAATTCTCTTCTTCTTCTTCTTCTTTTTCCGGAACTGAAAACTTATGATTTTTGGAAAATACAGAACAGAATCGCCTTTGGATCGCTTAATGAATGCAAAATTTGTCAAAGGATCGCTTAATAAATACCAATTGTCACAGAATCGTGTAAAGCATGCAAATTTCAACAGAAAAACATGTGAAAAGTAAAACAATGCATCACGAAAAAATCTGAATTTCGTCAAAGGGTCGTTAATAAACGCTAATTTAGTCAAAAGACTGCTAAAAAAACGCAAATTTCATTAAAGAATCTCAAAAAAGATGCGAATTTCGTCAGAGGGTTGCCGAATAAATGCGTATCTAGTCAAAAAGTTGCTAAAAAATGCAAATTTCATCACAGAATTACAAAAAACATGTAAATTTCGTCAAAAAATTCAGCCGTCTGCAAAATAACACACACACAAACATACCTGTTTATTGCTTGTGGGATTTCCGTCCGAAATTTCCGAAAATGTAAGGCATCCTCTTCCGAAAATTTGAAATTGGGTTATCAGTTCCGCATAGTTGACAGTCGTTCGATTTTGTGCGCGGAAAAAAAATTCGACGAGAAATGCAAATTTCGTGAAAGGATCGCCGAACAAACACATATTTCGTCAATGTTTCGTGGAAAAACGACGATTTCGTCAATGTTTTTGTCAACGAACTTTGTCAAAAGATCGCTGAAAAATGCGGATCGCGGAAAAACGGCAGTTTCACCAAATATCGCAGATAAAACGCTGATTTCGTATGAAGATCGCGGGCAAATGTCGATATCGTCTAAAGATTGCTGATATAATGTCGATTTCGTTAAAAATTGCGGAAGAAAACGTTTTCGATAAAAGATCGCTTATAAATATTTTGTCACAAGATCATTGAAAAAGAAGGCCGATTTCATAAAAAGATCACGAAAAAAACGCCGATTTCGTCAAAAGATCGCGGTGATAAAACGCCGGTTTCGAGAAAAGATCGCGTAAGAATGCAATTTTTGTCTAAAAATCGTCGAAAAAACGTCAATTTCATAAAAAAAAAAACGGGCAAACGCCCGATTTCGTCAAACAATCGCGGGAAAACCGCCGATTTTGACAAAAGATAGCAATAAATCGCCGATTTTGCTAAAATATCACAAATAAATCGCTGTTTTCGTTTGAAGATCGCGGTAAAACACCGATTTCGTCTGAAGATCGCGGATACCTTCCCATCGCGGGGAGTAAATCGCGGAATCCCTCCCCCATTCCCAATTTCCGAAAAAAATATTTCAGCTAGAATCACCCCTTGTTTATTGTTACAGGTATAATTTTTAATCGGAAATAATGTATACTGAACTAACTTTTGAAAAATTTTATTAACCCGCACCCAACTTGCAGCAATCTACACTCAACCTAAAATCAACCTGAACCAAAAACAGAGTTTATTAGACTTGAAACAAAAGTAATTAGCACAGTAAGGGAATTTATCCATTTGAAAACTAAATAGACTATATAAAATCTTGACTTACACTTTTTTTAAAATAAAAAACACATTTTGCGTAATTATTCCAAGTTATTGATAAAAATTGCTTCAGTGGTATTTTGTCATGTCTATTTTTGTGTAATTCTTTAAATAACACTTAAAATAACAGTAGATTTTAAAGATTTTTTTTCTCCCTGCCAAACAGCTAAACTTCCGTCCATTTATAAATGTTGGGAGGGAGACTCCCCTCCTCTGGAAAATTGAATTTCAAGCCCTGGATATCTAAAAGTAAACAAAGAATTTGAAGTTTGATGAAAATCCGTGAATTAATTCTTGCGGTATTGCGAAAAATGTGAAAAATGCAGCATAGCAGCACCACCTGCTGAGAGATTTAAACCAAAATATCAGGGATATGTTTAGGAAAGTTTTAGGTTCTTTAAAGGACACTTCACAAAATACTTTATCTTAAAAAGAACCCTTCTCAAAATAATTTATCTTAAAACAGGACCCTTCACAAAATTCTTTATTCATAAACAGTACCCTTCACAAAACATTTCAAAAACAGGATCTTTCATAAAGTTATTTGTCTTTTAAATAGATCTTTCACAGAATTTTCCACCTTCAAATTGAATTTTTCACAAATTTAATCATTTAAAAATAAAATTTGGCCTGTAAATCAGCAGTTAAACTCGCCAAACAACATATTACTGTACTTTTTTATATATGAAAGACGAGTTTCAGGATAATTCCTCATGTATTTTTCTCGATATTTAACAAAATGTCTACAATTTGTAAGTGGCCGGTCATCTTTGGTCATATAGTGTGTATAATTATGCAAGTATTAATTATTTTAAAATGTTTTTGAACATTTTCGTTTTTTGTCGAAAATAGGAAGAATACTGAAATTCGGTTTTGTATTCGTTTTCGGCCTTAAAAAATATTGTTTCGGTCTAGCCTTAATGTTACTCATATTTTTCCTATAAAAAATGCCTTTTAACCGAAGTTAAATAGAAAAATTCGTCATTTCAAGTGTCTTCTTTTATAGAAAAATGAGGACATTGAACTTTTCAAGAAAGTGACACATTTCTTTTAACAATCAGTATCATTTTAACACAGATGGTCTTCCAATCATAAACAAAATATTGAAAAAAAAGATTCAAGAAATCACTTTTACTTAACAAATGTTGAAAACACAAGTTTCAGTGCTGAATAAGCGGGATATCTGGTGCATCCGTAATTTTAAATCAGTAGGGGCTGTGCATATATAACTTTATCATTTTAGAGGAGAGGCGTATGATATCGTAAGATATCGCTAGGGGAAAAAGGGGGTCTGTCTTTTATTATCGATATCATTTTTTACCCAATCAAATTTTTCTCTTTTTATTCCTAATATGGTCCTTGGTTCAAAATAGTGTGTTACCTTTTTTAGTCTGTTATCTATTTTTATAAAAAAAATAAAATTAGTAAAATCATTAAATTATTATAAAATTATTTCATTCTAAAATAAAAAATACCCCAACATTTGACATTCCTATTCTTTTTTATATGTGTATACATCACGGTCGAGAAACCATATATGAAATATATTTGAAAGGAACCTAGTGTTTAAATAAAACCGAAAGAGAAAGAATGTCGTCCACTTCTTTTGTAGATAAGAATTTCCATCTATGTCCCCCCCCCCCTCCTCCTCCGTTCGGGGCAAGTGCAAGAAGACTTCATAATTGTTGAATGCATTATGCAACAAAAAGCTATTATAAAATACTTTTAAATAGTACCTATTTCTTTTAAGTGTTATTTGAAATAAAGTATTATTATATTGATTTCTCTTCATTTGAATCAATAAAGCATCCACCAAATAAAGGTAACCAAATTTGTATATCACTCCGAACGAAAGAAATAAATTCTAAAAGTAAAGAAATAAATAACACTATGATAACGTTATCGTAACCGGGGGGGGGGGGAGGGGGGGGTTAAGGGATGATAACGTATGATATCGGATGAGAAAGAAGGGGTCCAAAATTAGGAAAAAGCCGATAACGTTATGTTTGCACAGCTCCTTACGGAATCTTGTAATCAAAGTAACTACAGTCGGCTCTCGTTACTTCGAAATCGAATAATTTGAATCTTCGCTTAATTCGAACTAAACAGGAAGTCTCAAAATTTCCAATGGCAGAATAACGTTGAAAAATTTCATTTATTCGAATTTATTTTCTCTTGACTTCGTTTAATTCGAACTAAAAAGAATTCCAATTTTTCGTTTTATCCATATTTTCTCACGAATTTCAGGTTCTTGAAATAACTTTCTTTCTTTTATTTTTGTTAGAATTGTTCTGAACTCGTTTACATATGCCCATGCACCATGCATTTGATATCCGCTTTCTTAGTGTCCCGTCAGTCCATCAATGACATCTTGATCCTTTCCTCCATTGGGCTCATTTCTAATTCTTTAATTAGTTTATATATTTTAATTTATCATTAAGTCATATACTAATGATAACGGCCGAAAATATTGAAAAAAAAATGCTATAACATTAATTCCTTTGTAATGCTAAACCTTTAAACATGTTTTCCACTCATATTTTCCATAATTCGAACTCTGGAGAATTCGAACATTTCTTGTGGTTCCGACAAGTTCAAATTAATGAGAGCCGAATGTTCCATAATTTTTAATAGAAATCTTTAGTTTATTGAATTATGGAATGTATGTAGTGGTGGGATTCAACCAATTCGCGCCGGTTCGATAGAACAGGTTGTTAATTTGTATAAAGTTATGAGATTCTCACTTATAAAATTTACGTTAGTTTGATTTATATTATTGTAGGAGGGGGGAGGGGAGCACTCAATGTGTTAAAGGTACTTAATAGAATTTTATGTAGTGGGTCATTGATGATGATTGCGGGTATTTTTTTTAAAATCAGTTCTACCGCTGTATGTTATCCGTATTGTATTATACTATTTTGATGTATTTTTTGATCGAAATCATACTCAGGATTTCACGATTGCTAATTCACGATTTTAAAGAACTAAAGCATTTTACAGGCAAATATATTTCAGAATTATTTTTTTCACGATACAAAAAGGTAAAATATTTTAACAGTGTTCTTAAAATATCGGAAAGTGTTTCAAAACCTATGAGTGATGCTTAGTTTTCTTTCATATTTATAAATAAAAAAACATCCGATCAGCGAAGCAGTTGTTAAATTAAAGTCCCACCGTTGAATGTATGTCATTAAATAGAGTAAAAATATTACTTTAACTAGTTGGATGTGTCAATCCCAAAACTTTTTTCTATCTCATATGTACATTTTAATAACTAAAAATTTTTTTACACATGTTAATACTATAATATTATTAATTCAATACCATACCAACTTTGATTTTCATCTTAAATTTCTGCTTCAGTCAATTAATCGGAATATAAACGAGTTTCTGTATCTGCACGAGCCGATGAACAGTAGAACGACAGGCAGATTTTTTTCAAATTCAGGAAGGATCTATTCGCCACACCCAAAAAATTTAGCGCAGTTATATGCATAACTTAACACATTTTAATGGTAAAATAATAAAAATGGCACAGACATCGCGATTATAGCGCCTCCTTTCGGCGTATTTTTTTCATATTAAGGGAAAGTCCGCTGACCATAGCCAAACACTTAATACAAAAAATTGCATTCAATTCTATGCATAACTTCAAACACTTTTCTGTGGTAAAATATTTAAAATGGCACAAAAATCGCTATTGCAACGCCCCCTTCCGACGATTTTTTTTTTTCAAATTCAGGAAAGACCAACTAGTTATAACCAAACACTTACACGAAAAATTTTGTTCAATTCGATGCATAACTTTTAGACTGACACTTTTAGTCAGTACAATATTGAAAATGGTACAAAAATTGTTATTGCAGCGCCCCTTCCGGCGGAATATTTCAAAATTGAAGGATAACCTACTAGCGTCTAGCGACAGCAGGATTCCTAATGGTAGGACTTAGAGTAAAATCCGCGGAACTTGAAACATCCCTAAAGAGGGATTTTCCCCTCTTTCTTCAAATGTTTAGGGATATCCACAGTCTGTAGGGGAAATCATCGTTAGTGGCAAAGCTTTTTGAAAATGAGATAACTCGCTTTTCGTTAGAATATTGTGTTTATACGATTGTTGTGTTTACTATTTGAAAACCAGAATATAATATTTCTTACATAAATTCAAGAATTACTTAAATTAAGAACAATATTAACATTATTATTAATTTAAATGTCTTTGATAATTAATTTCTTCCTTATCTGCCACGATAGCCAAAATGATATTTTAAATAACTATCAATATTAAAGCTATAAATAACTTAAATGTATTTGATAATTTATTTTATAATTTATTTTATTTTTATCTGCCACAATATTCAATATAATGCAATGTTTTAATTAACTATAACTTTAGTGTTCTGTTAACAGAAGGCAGCACAATACAAAACTCTAAAAAAGCAAATTATCCCTCTTTAGGGATAAATCCTAAGAGCAAAGATCGGCAGATTTTTTTCTAAGTCCTACCATTAGGAATCCTGCTGTCGCTAGACGCTAGTGGATAACCTGCTTGCCACAGCCAAAAACATTCACAGAAAAATAGGTTCAATTCTATGCATCTCTTCATGCACTTTTTTATGGTAGAATGGCGACATGCGGACACACATACAGACATACACAGACAAACAGACATTTTGTAAAACATGATTTTTGGAACATGTTTGTTCTCTGACCTCTAAGACGTATAAATCCGTTGAAAACCGGAAGTCGAAAAAATTTCGATTACAATACTTTCTTCTATTGAAGACAGAAGTAAAACTGTGGTAGAAACTTTCATAAATGATATTCTGCTAAATTATCAACACTGTTTTGAGCACACTGTTTTGATAATTATCATTATTATTACTGTAACATGATTCGTAAATCTCATGAGATTTTGGTAAATATTAAAATTTATCAGATTTTTTTATATACATTATAATATAAGTTTCAAAATAGTCAGCTTTATGAATATTTTCAGAGTTAATATACTAAATTAAAAATTAAATCGTATTGAACTTAAAATTTAAACCATATTCTAAAAGTCTTTTTTTTTATTATTATTCTTGTTCTTTCTTTCTTTTTTTCAGCACTTTACAGTAAAAATGATCAATTAATTGAAAACGAAAATAAGATTATGAAAAAATAACAATTTGCTTTTTACATTCAGCAAAAAACAAACTATCAAGTATTATTATTATTATTATTTTGAAAAGTTAAAATGCGGAAACGAATGTAAACTTGCCTGCTTTTTACATTTCTTAACGCAATTTAAATTGCGCAATTTAAACGAACTATAAACTAAATCAAAACTTTATTCATTCTGAAATCTGAAAAAACTGACAAGATAGTTTTTGATGTTCAATGATTTGATGTTTCAATGATTTTTCTCGGTTAATATAGTCTTAAATAATTATTGATTCGAACCTTAAAAATTCTGCTTCGAACGTAAAATTAAGAATATATGTATATATATATTTTTTTTTTTTTTTTTTTTTTTTTTTTTTTTTTGCTAAAAAGTCACTGCTAAAAATCAGCTTATTATTTAAAAAAAGATGCAGTTAATATTAATAACAGATATAAAAATCCATTATACTTGTTTTGACTGATAATTAGTGTCCATTCTAGGTCATTTTTTAAAAGTGCAGCATCCTGTCCTTTTTCAAATTTACAAAATGCATCCTGCCCTTTTTGAAAGTAGTAAAATACACCACAAGTTTTACTCAGAGATTTTTACTACAAATTTTCTTTATTCCATAGTATTTCTAAATTTGTGTGTCCTCAAATGATAGAATTTTCTCATTACTATTGGAAAAGGAACATGAAACTATTCAATCATGTTGTGATTTAAATGTACTTTTTATTTTTATATATTATAAAATCGTTCGAAATTAATGTTACTTGATTTATCATTTACCGAAAAGTTACTTATTTTCCCGCTTTTTTTTTTCTTTTAACTAAAAGGATATTTTTTTTTTTTTTTTTTTTTTTTTTTTTTTTTTTTTTTTTGCAAAAGTGCTATTTTTATTGAATAGCACATGCCTTTTTTCTTTCTAGAGTGAACACTACTGAAAATATTAAAAATTTCTGCATAGATATATTGAAAATAAATGGCGATGTATAAAAATATCGAAATAATGAACATTTTGAAAATAAATAACAAATGTATAAAAATACCGAATTAATGCATATTTTAAAAATAAATAACAAATAGATATAGCAATATTAAACAAATTGATATTTTTTAAAAATAAATATCGGATTTAACTTATCAAAATATAGTATTATCACCAAACCCCGATTGATAATAAAAGTTTAATTATAACGTATTAATTATAATAACAACAATAATAATACTATTTTTTTAACGTTCATTTGAAATGAAAATATGATATTTTGAAGGTAAATAACAGAGAGATATGAAAATTTCAAAAAACATATTTTGAAAATAAATATCAGATGTAGCATATCATGATGTATTTACTGAGCACTGGTTGTTTTAATAATAATAATAATAATAATAAAAACAACAACAATAGCATTTTTTGCGTTTCTTTAGAATTAAAAGAAATGTTACTCACTTCCACCATCGGTTCCGTATTGTTACAGGTTGCAGCAGAAATAAACTTAACCATAGTGATAAGCGAAGCCGAATTGATGGCATTTGCAACTGTTGGAGTAGTCATGTTTTGAATTTGAAGCAAATCAGAACCAATGTAGTCACACTGTAAAATCTGTAAACCTATTCCAGAATTATGCAAATAATTAAGTACTAATCCAAAGGTGTACTTCCACTGTTCCATGCAGTCGATAACAGTCACTGAACACTTGAAAGAATTAAAAACAGTGTGCAAAGCTGCTAGAACACCCACAGCATCAGACCCCGGACCCCCACCCAGGCAGCATAACTTAAACTGTTTGGAATTCAAAATGATGTTAAACAGCTGAATTTCTTGCTTTATAACTTTTGTCATCACGTCGAGCACAATATAGGTGTGCAGAGGGGCATACTTATGCAAATAAGCGCACCGGAAGGCTGCAATGTTGAAATTCGTAAATTTACGATCAGTTATATCACTTTCGAAATTCGTAGCTTCCGGCGCGTACGTTTGAGCCATATCCCTCACTCCGAGGCGGATATCTCGCTCCGAAATTCTGCTCCTTCTAATGTCTTCATCTAAAACACTGGCGTAAAGCTCTTGAATAGCGTATGTGTCGAACATTTTTAATCTTTTAATATTCACAAATTAACATACTTGTCTTTGTCTATGAACGCTGCATACAGCACTATGCCGGCGACCGATGATCGACTGATATTATCGCCGCGCCGTGCAAACTGACAAAGAACAGATAACAAACGCCCTGAAAAGGGAAATTCCCTTTTTCTTCTGTTTACATCGAACGCTCACTCGCTCGCGGAGGGGGGTGGGGGTGAAATTCTCCGGTGAAATTCTCTTTAAAAAGATGCTCTATATCAGTGGTTCTCAAACTGGGGCAGAGCCTTTCGAAGAGGGCGCTCGCCCCGGGCGCGAAAATTGAGGCGGTGCCAAATGTATATTACCATCGTCGTTTCTTTCATTTTTTTAGGTGCGTTCGTAATTATGTAAATACGTAGCACCTATTGTTGTCGTTCAGTCCGTCCGTCAGTCTGTCCGTCTGTCTGTCTGCATGCATGTAACACCGCAAAAACTACTCAACCGAATCTGAAATTTAAAATACATAATTATTACATAATTTTGTCGAGTCATTTCAAGTTTTATGGAAATCGGATGCATAGATCAATTACAGGTACAATCAAAAGTATTCCGTTACATTACGGTGAATGGGGAAAAAGTTTCAAGTGCATTTTAATCGTTTGAAATTTTAAATACACAATAATTACATCATTTTGTCGAGTTATTTCAAATTTTATGGAAATCGTATGTCTTGTATAGTTTAATTACAGGGACAATCAAAAGTGTCCCGTTGCATTACGGTTAATGGGGAAAAATGTGTTCAAATGCATTTTAATGGTGTTACACTCATTCGAACGTAATGAAATTGATATGCATCTATAAAGTACATATTATAATATATATTTTGCATAATCTGTAGTGCAAAGAATATTTGTTATTGATTTACAAGGCCACACAAAAGTATTCCATTGCATAATGGTATAGGGAGAACATTGTTTGGTGCGCATTTTAATTGTAATTATTTACAATTTTATGAGATTGATATATGAGAGTGATATTTTTAAAACTTCGTTATCGTACGAACACACCTCATTTGCTACGCTTCACGTGCAATTTCCACTTTTTTTTTTTTTTTTTTTTTTCTTTTCGTGAAAAATTATGCATTTTAACATATTGGCTTTTTTTTTTTTTTTTTTCTGTGAAAAGAAACATACATTCTCAAAATAGCATGTTGCTTCCTTCTTGAAATCCAAAAGGGGTTATACAATATGAACTGTTAGATAAAATTTTTCCACATATGTTTTCCAGATCCCTTTTGCCAAAATATAAGTGCAATGTTCTTTTACATTGTTTAATTGTTAAGATTAAACCTTTTAAAGTTTCAAAATGAACGATAAACATGTATTCAATGCAATTTATTTGTGTTTTTAAACTTTTCAATTTTGTGACATCTGTCACAAAGAGAAATGGTATGGTAATGGAGAGGGAGGGGGCGCCAAATTGAAACTTCGCCCGCCGCTAAGCTGGGATATGTGCCGGGCAGCAATGCCCCCTAACTTCTACTTCTTAAAACAACGTGTGTCAAATCAATCGTAATTCTGTCTTTACTGTGATAGGTTGTCGAAAATTTCGGTTTCTCTTTTACAAACAAGTAAGAAAAAGCATGCGTTAAGCATAGATTATAAAACACTTTCCAACACTTCATGCAATCTTTAACAAAACTTCGCTATTTAAGGTAATACAGTGTTACGGCACATAGCCAAATATGTATTATGATACTTTTGAACAACCATGTGTTTGATCTAGCGGTTGATATAACATACTATATAATATGAAAATTTAGGTTCGCAAGAAAACGCGCAAGAGTTTGAAATTTCTCTTTCAGCAATTTATATTAATAGATGGAAACATACTTGTATACTTTTGTTCACCCTGTAGTTTGCCTAGTAATTTTATTATACGCCAGTATTTAGCTAAAATTTAGTTCAAACTAAAACACTCTTAAGACTATAAAATCACATATCCAGAAATTATCATCCATAGGCGCAGCGCCGTTCGAAAGGGGGAGGGGGGCGAAGGAGGCGGTAGCCCCGGGCGCAGAAATGTAGGGGGCGCCAAATTTATACTAACAACGTCATTTTTAAGGGTTAAGCGTCGAGTTGGGGTGGGGTGGAACGCCAAATTGAAACTTTGCATTGGGCGCAGTTTTTTCTTCGCACGCCCCTGCATAGGCGACCATATATCCAATTCTTTGCGTGCCCTGTATATCATTTTATCTATATTCTACAAATATTTCTTAGTAAACTGAATGCAGTTCAGCATAAAAATACATAATTTACTTCAAAACAACCTTTTAGTAAATTAAGCTCATATTCAGTAACCTTTACGAGCTCTTTTGTGTAGACCTGTATATCAGCTATAGCATTTATACATACCATATAAAATGTACAAATTTAGTGAAACTTATGAGCGCATATCATAATTGAAAAGCAATTTGATCCATCCATCAGTCATCATCGATAGTATAGAGTACTTCGGATAAAATATACTGATTGAAATCTTTTGTATGCCTCTGTAAATGTTGTATACACTTTGTATTAGGCGTGAAAAACTTATATTAAGCCTCAGCGCTTTATATCAATTTTATTATACATGAAATAGATTAATATAATTAAAATATCCTTCTATAGTAAAAAAAAACTAGCCTTAAAAGGAATGATTCCTGGAATGATGCTGATGTGGAAGATTTCCGGAACTAACGAATCCGGGTTGTCCACTCCTTCCATGAGTCGAATAGACCAATCAGGAAACGGCTCCTTCTATGCATCGCCGTATGGGTTACCATAAAGAGAGGAAAGGTTACCATCGCCAACAATCGCCAAGTTTGTCGCCAACTTGGCGATATATCGCCAAATTTGGCGACCAAAATTAGTTGTCAAAAGTGATGCCAACTTGGCGATAACTGTAATATTTCGCCAAATTTTTAATTTCTTTACAACACCAGTCGTTTGATACATCATTTGAGAGGTTTGCAACTGCTTATTCATATATTGGATGTCTTGTGCGTTATCCCCCATTCTGCTCCCCAGGGGGGACACATTTTTAATTTCTTTACAACACCAGTCGTGTTACACAAGATTTGAAAGGTCTGCAACTGCTTATTCATATTATGGATGTCTTGTGTGTCACCCCCACACTCTGCTCTCCCCTGGGGGGGGGGGGTCACATTTTTAATTTCTTTACAACACCAGTTGTGTGACACATCATTTGAAAGGTCTGAAACTGCTTATTCATATTATGGATGTGTTGTGTGTCATCCCCCACTCTGCCCCTCAGGGGGGCACATTTTTAATTTCTTTGCAACACCAATTGTGTGACACATCATTTGAGAAATCTGCAACTACTTATTCATATTATGGATATCTTGTGTGTAACTCTCCCTGTGCCCTCAGAGGGGGCGCATTTTGTAATTTCTTTACAACACCAATTGTGTGACACATCATTTGAAAGGTCTGCAACTGTTTATTCATTTTATGGATGTCTTGCGTGTCACCCCCACTCTGCCCCCCAGGGGGGAACATTTTTAATTTCTTTACAACACCAGTCGTGTGACACATCATTTGAAAGGTCTGCAACTGCTTATTCATACCATGGGGTATTGGCGAGCGCAGCAAGCAGGGGTAGCCAATAATTTGAAATCGCGAAGCGATTACGCGGGGGGTTGGCGAGCATAGCGAGCAGGGGGGCGGGGCCCTCCTAGTCATATTAAAAACTAGTGGAATTAAAGAGAAAAGTAAAGCTCGATCTAAAAAATGATACAGCAACAAATTGGCAAATGTTTTCAATACAGTGAAACCTCCGATTAAGAGACATTTCTATTTAAGGGACAAAACTTACGGTCCCAGCCTCTTGGTATAGGACGTGTAATCTGTTTGCCTCTAATCAGGAATATAGTGGAGGGTACACGCGGGTATACGCCGTATACCTTCTGGGTTTTTTTAAAGAACACCGTATACCCTCTGTTTCTCAAAAAAGTTATAGTATATACACTCTAGGGTATACCCTCTGCTTAGATAGTATACTCTCTATTTTTCCTAGGACTACATCACTGCCTCTAAATAAGGGAACTCGATTTAAGGGGCGCTTGAAAATGAGACAAAAGAGGCTGGCTTTTGAATTTCAGGTAATGAAATAGTCTGAAAATGAGAATACAGATTTTTGTGAACTTATCAAACTAACAAACAGTCATGTTCATACAGAGGCATACGGCAGAATTGACAAGCATTTATTTACCCACAATTCTGATTCGGCTTCAGTGCGTTTATCCCCATTGAAAGTAATGAAAAAGGAATATAAAAAGAAAAAGTGGAGAAATAAAAGAAAAGAAAGTGGTGGTGAAAGTTGAGAATAAAATTAAATTGTGAAATAAGAAGCTTTACAGATTCTTTAACTCTGTTCTCAAATCTAGAAGGGCGAATTTTATGACAAAATGTTTTATTTTATTTTTATACAGAAATGACTGAAACTAGCAGGCTTTGTTGTTCAGAAACTGGTGAACGGAAAAAAAATGACCGGAAAAAAAAGTAATCGGAAAAAAGTGACATAAACTATAAAAGCGGAAAAAAGTGACACGGAAAAAAAGTTACCGGAAAAAAGTGACAAGGAAAAAAAGTTGCCGGAAAAAAGTGACAAGGAATTGTTTTGGTGGGTTTATTATTGATTTTGGGGATTCATTCGTTAAGTATGAAGGGGGGATCGGGGGGGGGGGGCTCATAATTTAGGTAAATGGGTTTTTCATGCTGAATTAACTGTTTTGGTTCAATTTTTGGATATACATTCATACTGAAAAGACGCTTGCCTGATTAGTTTTGGGATAGGACGATTACCCTCCCCCCCCATCCGTCCTGAATTAGATGAATGGGTTTTTATGCAGAATTATCCAACGTGTGTCAAATTTCCATATGGATTCTTTTCGATAAGTCTTATATATAGTATAAAATGCCTGAAGAGATTTAGGAGTTTAATGATTAAGTATAGAGGGGGAACGGTGGATAACCTTTCTTAAATTAAATTAATGGCTTTTTACGCATAATTATCCGATTTGATTAGAATTTTGGACATAGGTTCATTATGGTAAGACGGATCTCTGACTAGTTATGGGTTCTTCTACTTATTATAAAGGGGGGGGGGAGACGAGCAATTATCTCCCCCTCAAACTAGATAAATAGGTTTTTATGCAGAATTATCCTATGTATTTCAATTTTAAATATAGGTTCTTTCTGATAAGGTGAATCCCTGAATAGTTTTAAGGGTTTAATGGCTAAGTATAGAGGAGGGACGGGGGAAAACCCCTCTTAAATTAAGTTAATGGCTTTTTACGAAGAATTATCCGATTTGCTTCAAATTTTGGATGTATATTCATTATAAGAGGGCGTATCTCTGATTAGTTATGGGATTCTTTTGGTAATTAAATAGGGGAAGTGGGCGATTAATCCCCACTCTTTAAATAAGATAAATTGTTTTTTTTTTCTTCTTTCTTTCTTTTCTTTTCTTTTTCTTTTTTTTTTTTTTTTTTTTTTTTTTTTTTTTTTTTTTTTTTCACATCTATCCAACGTATTTCAAATTTTGGATATAGGTTCTTCCTGATAAAGTGAATCCCTGAATAGTTTTAAGGGTTTAATGGCTAAGTATAGAGGGATGAACGGGGGATAACCCACAATTAATCAGGGATTCGCCTTATCATAATGAACGCACATCCAAAATTTGAATCAAATCAGATAGTTCTGCGTAGAGATGGGAATGCTCGGGAAAAAAAACGGAAAAATTGGGAAAAAAACGGTTTTTTTCGGTTTTTTTCCGTAGGCTTATTTTTCAATTTTTCCGAATTGGAAAAATTGAAATTTCATTTATGAAATAATATAGTGAAAATTTTGTAATAGCTACATTCTCATACTTTTTATTTTATTTATTTTTATGTTGAGTGTCCCACACGAAAACTTTAATGTGGGTAATCTGATCTCTGAGGAGAAATATGTTTGAGAAGATTTGAAAGGACTCTTCACATTTTTTTCTTGTTTGAAACACAAGACCCTTCGCAAAATTTCTCTTGAAAATAGACATTTCAGAAAAAAGTGTAATCTACAAATTGAATTTTTCGCAAATGCAGTGATTGAAGAAAACAAATCTCATGCCATATAGCAGCTGAATCTTATCAAGTTGTATATGTGCATAAATAAACTAAATGTCTAAATAGGACTCTAAAAATAGCAATAATTTCTTATTCACAAATTCTGAATATATTTTGTATAAGTATATATACAAGAAATTCACACTTTCACAAAAACAGGATTACATGAAAAAAAATCTAGATATTAAATCTAGATCTAATTAAATGCAACTTCTCTTTTTAAAAATTAATTCATGTGCAAAATTATTTCAATATGCTGATTAATAGAAATGGTAAAATTAAAAATTTAACATAAAATTTGAAGCGTGCATTTATTACTTTTATCTAACTTTTCAAGAAGTAAGTATTGAATTCGTGAAAATTTTGACTTCCAGTTTTTGGTGTATTTAAAAGTTTTAGAAGGTCCTGAACACCATTTGATAGTTTTTGGAAAATATCTGTCACTCTGTGAGTCTGTATGGGACAAAAATTTTATGGGCACTCGATTTCAAGAACTGATGCACATAATTTCACAAAACTTAAAATCAGTTACACCTTGATATAATCTCGGGATGTTTAGTTATTAGTGTATATTGCCCAACTGATGGCGCTGCTATGCTGCATTATTCATAATTTCCACAATAGTTCTATCTCAAGAATTAATGTATGCATTTTCATAAAACTTCAGATTAAGTTAATCTTTGATATAACTTTGTGCACATTACTTTTTGTTGTAAATCGCTCTACAGATGACGCTGTTATGCTGCATTATTCATGATTATCGCAATAGTTCTATCTGAAGGACTAAAGGATGATTTTTTATCAAACTACAGATTCAGACAGTTCCTGATATATATTAATGTTGTTTAGTTTTTGGTGTAAATTGCCTTATAGGTGGCACCACTATGCTGCATTTTTCAAGATTTCATTATAGCTGATTAATTGAATGTTTTTTCAAGGTATTGAATCTAAAATTGACCTCCATTTTACCTCCATAATGTACAGTAATGTTGCAAAAACATGGGCAGTTTGCATTAGAAAAGTACAACTGCGATGAAAAAAATCCCCATATTTTATTACAAGTAACTATGTTCCAAATTATACATTCCCTCTTGATTAAACTTTGAATTTTTGTAGTTTTCTAAAGCACAGTAGAAGTTTATCTCTGTATGTAACTGCTTTTGTTAATTCCTCAAATAGCAGGCATTTTCTATTTGTAGTGTTCTGTTTTCATAACTTTTGAGTTCCACTCTTAGAAATATGAAATTACCATATGGAAACATTATTGAATATGGTTTCTTATTCAAGAATAGAATACCAGATTTCAGGATAAAAAGAAAAAAATTACGTTTAATTAAACTTTAAAAAAAAAATTCTGGTTTCAGTGAGTAAAAATCTAACAGTCAATAAATCCTATGCTATTTTTTAGTTGCAGACCTGAGAGTAAGCCAAACTAAAACTTAGTTTTGTTTTAATTTAGATTATAAAACTAAATCAAAACTTTGAGTTGAGATTGGAAAGTTATACCAAAACTAATAAACATATTTTTCAAAGGAAATAAAATTATAATTGTAAGAAAAAAGTGTAATAATGTAAAAATATACATTTTTTTAAACAAACAATGGAATTTTTTGAATACTGATATTGATAATAATGACAAAACTGCATTTTATAATTTATTTGGGAGAAACAGTCATGAAAAATCAATTTTTCCAATTTTTCCGCTTTTTTCCGAAAAAAAACCGGTAAAAAACCAGTTTTTTTCCGCCACTTATATTTTTCCGGAAAATTTACATCTCTAGTTCTGCGTAAAAAGCCATTAAACCCTTAAAATTATTCTGGGATTCACTTTATGAGAAAGAACATATATCCAAAATATGAAATATATCGGATAAGTGAGCATAAAAAACAATTTAATCTAATTTAAGGGGGGGGGGTAATCACCCGCCCCAATTTTTAATTGGCAAAATAACCCCATATGTAATCAGGGATACGCCTTATCATAATGAATCTATAATCCAAAATTTGAAGCAAATCCGATAACTCTGCGTAAAAAGTAATTTAATTTAAGGTGGGTTATATTCCATTCCCCTTCTATACTTAGATATTAAATCCTTAAAACTACTCAGGGATCCACCTTATCAGAAAGAACCTATATTTAAAATTTGAAATACGTGGGATAATTCTGCATAAAAACCTATTTATCTAGTTTAAGGGAGAGATAATTGCTCGCCCCCCCTTTATAATAAGCAGAAGAACCCCATAACTAATCAGAGATACGTCTTGTCATAATAAACCTATGTCCAAAATTCTAAGCAAATCGGATAATTATGCGTAAAAAGTTATTAATTTAATTTAAGAAAGGTTATCCCCCGTTCCCCCTCTATATTTAACCATTAAAACTCCTAAATCTCTTCAGGTATTATATAATATATATAAGACTTATCGAAAAGAACCTATATGCAAATTTGACACACGTTGGATAATTCTGCATAAAAACCCATTCAACTAATTGAGGGCGGATTGGGGAGGGGGGTAATCGTCCCTTCCCAAAACTAATCAGGCAAGCGTCTTTTGAGTATGAACGTATATCCAAAAATTGAACCAAAACAGTTAATTCAGCATGAAAAACCCATTTACCTAAATTATGAGCCCCCCCCCCCCGATCCCCCTTTCATACTTAACCAATGAATCCCCAAAATCAATTCCTTGTCCCTTTTTTTCCGGTTACTTTTTTCCGTGTCACTTTTTTCCGCTTTTGTAGTTTATGTCACTTTTTTTCCGATAACTTTTTTTCCTAGATTCTCAGAAACTATGTAATCGAACAGTTTTTTCTGTTTTTCTTTTCTTTTCTTTTTTTTTTCTTTCTAAAGAAATACATCTTTCAGAAATTATTATAAACGTGGGCGTTTTGAACCGAATTTACACACGGAAGAAAAATAAGTACTCAAGAATTAATGAAACAAGTAAGAAAAATCATGCGTTAAGCATAGATTATGAAGCACTTTCCAACACTTAATGAGATCTTTAACAAAACTTTGTTATTTAGGGAAATAATAATGTATAGCCAAATATACCCAAATATGCATTCCAGTACACTAGAACAGCCCTGTATTTCATATGTCAGTTCATATAATGGGGAATTTAGCTTAGCAAGAAAATACCCAGTAGCTTGAAATTTCTTTTTCAGCAATTCATACTATTAGATGGAAACATACTTGAATACTTTTGTTCAGCCCTGTAGTTTACGTTGTACCTTATTACACGTCAGCATTAGGCTAAAATTTATTGTAAACTAAAACACTTTTAAAACAACTGAAATCACATTCTCATAAATCATCATTCATAGGCGTCCATGTACCGAATTCCTTGCGTGGCCCTGTATATCCCTTTATCTATATTCTGCAAACATTTCTCAATAAATTGAATGAAGCTCAGCGTAAAAATGCATAGCTTATTTAAGAACCACGTTTAAATAATTTACGCTCATATTCAGTAACGTTGGTGAGCTCTTTTGGGTAGCCCTGTATATCAACTATAACATTTATACACACCATATAATGTGCATATATTTAGCGAAATATAAACGCGAATATCATAATTAAAATGCATTTCATCTCTCCATCAGCCATCATCGGACACATATACGGTACTTCGGAAAAAATATACTATTTGAAATCTTTTGTATGGCCCTGTAAATGCTTGTACTTCATATTATGCAAGACAGTAGCGTATAATTTACCTTAAGCTTCAGTGACATACATAAATTTTATTATACATGAAAAAGCTAAATATATTTAAAATATGTCACACACAATTCCCCCTTTTACCATTATCTATTATGTAATGGGAAACTTTTGATTCTCTCTGTAGATAAACTAATCATGGTAGATACTTCATTTTCAGTAGGGTTCGTGCTAAGATAAACCTCAATAACGTCCTAAAATTTCATGGCAATCCGAGTATATTAACGATTTTTCCCCATAGGCCGTAATATAATGGGAAACTTTTGTTTCGCCCTGTAGATAAACTAATCATGGTAGAAACTTCATTTTCAATAGGACTTGCGCTAGGGTAAACGTCAATAACGTCCTAAAATTTCATGGCAATCTGAGTATATTAACGATTTTTCCCCATAGGCCGTAATGTAATGGGAAACTTTTGATTCTCTCTGTAGATAAACTAATCATGGTAGATACTTCATTTTCAATAAGGTTCGTGCTAGGGTAAACCTCAATAACGCATAAAAATTTCATAGCAATCCGAGTATATTTACGGGAGTTAGAGCGCGGACAGACGGCCAGACGGACAGACGGCCATCCGGCCAGACGGACAGACAAACCGAATGCATGAGCACTTTTCAACTTTGTTGGAAAGTGCTAAAAACGTCTGTCATGAGATCCGAATTGCATTTAACTCAAAATTTCAAAACACAGTTCAATTTCAAAATCTTTTGCATAGTCGGACGTTCCAATTTAATGCCTTTCCGTTAAAAAATGAATCTTCAAATGTGTCAAAGCATTTTCCGCTCGCTGAGCAGAACAGTTTTGTTGCCTCAAAATACGCAAAGCAGTTGAATACTTTTTAACCGACTTCCAAAAAGAAGAGGAGGTTATCAATTCAACTTCAACGCGTATGTATTTATTTATTTTATTATTATTATTTTTTTTTAATGTGTGTTCACCGATTACTCCGAAACTATCCAACCGATTAATTTGGTTTTGGTGTTAAATGAAAGAGCATGCTCTCGAGTTGGTACCACTTCAGTTTCATAGAAATTGGCTCATTACTTTTTTAGTAATTAGGCAAAAACTAATAAAATTAGTGATTTTTCGCTATTTAAAACTGTTGAATAAGTTTTCTGAATGGAATGAAGTCAGGATGGCCGAGCGGTCTAAAGCGCCTGATTTAAACCCTGGTTCTCTTCAGAGAGAGTGTGTTCGAACCCCACTCCTGACATACATGTAGGGGAAGATGGGGATACTTGAGCCATTTTTTGAATTTTAATTTTTTTAAAATTTTTTATATTTTTTTAGAATAAAATAAAATATTGAAAATGAAAATTTGATATTTTTCCTTCCACTAAAAACCAATTTCAATAAATTTTGAACTATTTTTCTATGCATAATAAATGTTTATTTTTTGTTTTACATCATGGCTCAAGTATCCCCATGGCGGGGATACTTGAGCCACTATGGAAAAATACCTACAAAAATAATTTTTTTCACTTTATTTTTGCACAAACATTTTACAGAATGATAAATTATGAAACGTAAAGTCTTTCAAAACCAATTGAGAAAACAAAGCTAGTAATACGATCATTTTTTGTCGTTAAAACTGGTTATCGAAGGATAATTTGAACTTCAGTTATAACGATGGTAAAAACATCCTCAGTTCAGAGCCATTTAAATTTGGAATCTGCAATTCTTCGAGCACATTTCATTTTTTAAAATATTAAGCACTTATCCAACAAATATTTTTACAGTTTTCCTTCTGGCATATTTTATTAGTAACCAACCATCAATAGAAGGTTTTCTTTCACATCATCACCATCATTGACAGAATTTTCCTCTAATAATATTGTCCAACTCATGCTTTTAGTTTACTAGCTGTCGGAATTTAAGCCAGATGTATCATTCTACTATTTCAAACACTTTTTTGATTTCACAGGAAAAGATTTTGTCTTCCTTTTTGGCTCCATGTAGGTAAGTTTGAACTGGGATTTTTGTTGCTTTTCTTGTTTTTGTGCGCTCTTTTTACCACTTTTTCTTCAATTTTCTTAGTTAAAAAAAAGTTACAGCAAAAGAGGTTACGATTTCAATATAAAATACTAATCTTAATATGTTATATTAAAAAATAAATATTTTAATATGTTGGACCTAACTAATTAAAGTATTAGAGATTATAGCCTGTAAAACCGTTTTAAAAAATTATTTTCATTTAATGAAAGTTAAATTGAAAACTATGTTTATATTTATCTAGACAGGCTATTTAGTCAAATCGAAAAATAAAATAGACATTTTCATTTAAAAAATATACATTTTTAAAAATTTTTAGGTCGTTATTTTTTAAGAAAAAAAAATAAAATGAAAAATTATTCTTCCTTTTCTCCAGAAAAATATCTATTAGTGAATATAAGGATGGAATTTTATTTTTTATTTGTTTCACCCATGTTTAATTTCTAGTGGGGATGGTTAAGACATGGCTCAAGTATCCCCACTCCCATTGGCTCAAGTATCCCCACTATCACTATTTTTGTTTCCCAGAGTTTTACTAAATAAAGCATGCAGCAATTAGAACTATTTTAGACTCAAAATACAATTGAAATTATGCTTATTGAATGTATGTATATAGCTGCAACTTTAAACAAAACTTTGATTACAAAAAAACAAAAAAACCATGCACCCAAATATTTACTTCAGATAGGGAAAAGACAACTTTTAATCACTATACTTTCAAAATGGTACTAAGATGTGTGATTTCTTTTTTACATGTTCAGAACTATAAATATGTTATCATATTGGCAGTTTTAGAAAGAAAAATTAACCAACTGTAGAGATAATAGGGGTGGCTCAAGTATCCCCTATGCTCAAGTATCCCCACTCTCCCCTATACTTTAGCCTTTTTTCGTATTATAATTTTTCATGTACATTTTACAAATTAAATACTAATTATGCAAATACGAATATTTTGTGTTTAACCGTTAGCATAGAGTATCAGAGGTATTTTTATCAACTCAGTACTTTATCAGTGAAAGAGTACTAAAATAATAGACTTGCGAAAAGTAACATGACTTTGAATAAGTTCAACAAGTAGTTTACAGTCAGGATAGCCGAGTGGTCCAGGACACCTGTTTCAATCTCTGGTTCTCGAGAGAGAGCGTGGGTTCGAACACCGCTCCTGGCATACATGTATTATATACAGTTTTTTCCGTATTATAATTTTTTTAACCAACTTAAAGAAAGAAGAGGTGGTTATCATCAATTCTACGTGTATGTATTTTTTTTATGTATGTTCACCGATTACACCGAAACTATCCAACCAATTAAACTAGTACTTGTGTTAAATGAAGGAGGCTACTCTCGAATTGTTGCCACTTCCATTTCATCGAAATTAGTTAAGTACTTTTTTAGTAATTAGGCAAAAACTAATAAAATAAATGATTTCTCGCAAATTAAAAGTAACATGGACGTTGAATAAGTTCGCCAAACGGAATGCAGTCAGGTTGGCCGAGCGGTCTAAGGCGCCTGATTTAAACTCTGATTATCGAAGGTTCGACCCCAACTCCTGACATATTTATGTACAATAATCTTTTCCGTCTTATAATTTTTAACCGACTTTAAAAAATGAGAGGAGGGTATTAAATCGACGCGTATGTATTCTTTTTCTTTTTATGCATGGGCCCCGCCAGTTGTCGAGAGGTTCTGACCTCTTGACTGGTAGACAGCAGGCGCTGGGTTCGAACCCAATCGCGGCCGTCGGCCTAACCGTTCGGAGTTTTCCGTGGTTTTCTTCGAACCTTGGATTTCCTTGCGTAAATACGGGTTAGGTTCCTTTAGAAAGACCTTCACGGAGGGCATCACACCCCTTTCGGGCCTGTATCCAACACGTATATGGTCGGCCGACATAAAATAATCCAAACTAAACCATTTTTTTTTCTCTGTATGTTCACCATTACTCCCAAATTATAAAATCGATTAATTTGGTTTTTGTGTTAAATGAAAGAGGCTATACTCGAATTGGTACCACTTCCATTTCATCGAAATTGATTCAGTAATTTTTTAGTAATTAGGCAAAATCGACTAAAATTAGTGATTTCTCGCAAATAAAAAATAACATGGATTTTGAATAATCTCGGGGAATGGAGCGTAGTCAGGATGGTCGAGCGGTTATAGCGCCAGTTTTAATCTCAGGTTCTTGAAAGAGCATGGGTTCGAACTCCACTCCTGACATGCTTATGTAATTTACTATTTTTTTTTTTTCAATATTATAATTTGTATTAACTGACTCCAAAAAAGTAGGTGGAGGTTATCAATTCGAAGCGTATGTATTTTTTTTATGTATGTTCACCGATTATTCCGAAACTATCCAACCGATTAACTTGGTTTTTATGTTAAATGAAAAAGGTAACTCTCAAATTGGTACCACTTCCATTTCATCGAAATTGGTACAGTATTTTTCAGTAATTATGCAAAAACTAATAAAATTTGTGATTTCTCGCAAATTAAAAGTAACATGCACGTTGAATAAGCCCGCCGGCTAGAGGCAGTCAGAATGGCCGAGCGGTCTAAGGCGCCAAATTTAAGCTCTGGTTGTCAAAAGAGAGCGTGTGTTCGAATCCTCCTCCTGCCATGCGTGTATAATTTGCTGTAATTTTTTCCGTATTATAATTTTTATTAACCGACTTTAAAAAAATTGTTAACTTTTCACTAAAAAGCGAAAAATAAACTTTTCTAACAAAAATTGAACCGACTTCAAAAACTACTGCAAAGTGAAAAATATTTTTTTTTTTTACATAATTGTAATAAGAAATTAAATTAAGAGCGTAGTATTTACCATGCGTATTATTATATTTATGTACATTAATTTGATTTTTTGGAGTCGGTGCCAGCCCAAGCCAAGTTCAAAATTAAAATTAATTATCTAATGCAAATCGTAAATGTATAAAGTTTTTTTTTTTTTTTTTTTTTTTTTTTTTTTTTTTTAAACTAAATATTATATCGTAAAAAAAACTCGTAGATACTTGGTTGTGTGTCTGTTGTAAAATTACATGTAACTTGGCTTGGCTGGCACCGACTCCAAAAAATCAAATTAATGTACATAAATATAATAATACGCATGGTAAATACTACGCTCTTAATTTAATTTCTTATTACAATTGTGTAAAAAAATTATTTTTTACTTTGCAGTAGTTTAAGTCGGTTCAATTTTTGGTAGAAAAGTTTGTTTGTAAATACTAGTGATAATGAACAGCTAAAATTCATAAGTGTGGTAAATGAACAACCTGAAAAGTTTGTAATCAAAAATTGACATTTTCCAAACAATCACTTTTGATTGATTACTTCATGTATAATTCTTTAAAATGTTTTTATACTTTTTGCATGTACGCAGTTTGCTTAAAAAATACAAATCAATAATCCTACAAATCATTTAATGATTTAGTAATCAATTAAAAATTTTAATTAATTCTCTATTCTTTTTGTGTCTGTAATTTATACATTTTGAATACATTTAAACTGCACCTTTAATGTTTTGTTATTATTATTTCCCCTTCAGGACAATTAATTAAAATAAAATAAAAACTCCGAATAAGGGAAACCTCTATTTAAGGGACAAAAGTTCTGATCCCATAGGTATCCCTTATTCGGAGGTTTCACTGTATGAAAAAGTGCGTAGAAAAGAAATGGAATCAGATGATCTGTAAAGCTCATGAAATTACACAAATTTTTGTTAGCTGAAAATTTGTACTGAGCTTTGCTGGTGCCTTAAACTCAGTCATGGGAAAAAGAGGCATTTTTAACGCACTCCATATCCATAACCAGTTTAAAAATTCGGGTTCATAACTATATGTTACAGGCTCATGTAATGAGTATGAATACGGTTCGTTCAGTACAAAGTGTGGACGCAATTCTTTTGATAAGTGGAAGGTCAATACTCCAAGTAAACTCAAAACCTTGAACAGATATGATTCAATCATATTCTAAATAATTTGTGTTCATACATATTTATCTACATCAATTCCTCAACAACCTGATTACATTAATGTTATACTTTAATTATTACTTCATGGTTTATATTCGTTTAGCGTTGCGGAGCTAAATTGAAATGAGACAACATAACAATATATTATATTGACTACCTTCCGCAGTAATCATTTTAAGTGGATAATAGTATAATTCTGAATATAAGGCACCACTAAAGCTCAGTCCTCATTTTCAGCTAACCAAAATTTGCGTTTTTTCATGAGCTTTACAGATCATCTGATTCCATTTCTTTTCTACGCACATTTTTAGATTGAAAATATCTAAAGAAACAACGCACACAAAAAAATTATGCTTTGTACAGATTTTTGTTTTAGCAGATTGTTATAACTGTTAGTGTTCTTTGTGTTAGGAACATATATATATATATATATATATATTTTATTTAAAACAGAATTCCGTTATAGACAGATTTCATTTTCACAGATTTTAAGATAATTGTAGCATTACAAATGAGGCATTTAAAGTCACAGATGTGTTATGTATTTTTACACGGTAAAACGAGACGTAATATTTTAATATTTTAAGCGGTGCAGTTTTGTTGCATTATCTTGAATATTTTGGAAAGTATTTTATAACCTATGCTATGCATGATTTTTTTTCTTGTTATATATATATATATTTAACTTCTTTTTAAATACTATTCAAGGACTATATGAATTATGACATATTTTTGTTTCACAACAAATTAAACGAAAAAATTTGTGTGTGTGTGTGGGGGGGGGGGGGGGAGAAGGAATTTTCCTGAATATTTAAAGCGTTACGAGAAACTTTTTTAAATGCCCCATGCATGTTCTATTTTAATTAAAATCCCTAATATTTTTTTTTGTGTGTGTGCAAAGGGCATTTCAAACGTTTGGAAATAAAATTATTTTCAAAACGTTGCTTTGCTTATTTTCAAACCAAATACCTCACGACGAATCGTGCAATGCAAAAAATTACATTCTTTATATTTTTGATCAAAGTCTAATACTACATACATATCATTACCCAGCACAATCTGTTTAGATACCGATTATTCATTTGTTTAAGAATTATCATTTTAAGATAAATGTCTTCCACTTTAGCAAACATTCTCAAAGGAAGTCAAAGATAATTTTCCTTTTATACTCCCTGCCAGTGGCGTAGCTAGGATAGTAATGTGTCTAAGGCGGATGTAAATGTTGTCAACCCCCCCCCCCTCCCTCTTCCGATCCGCCATCCGATTTTTCCATCACAATTCTACGTTTTTATAACAAAATGACCATACCATTCCTTATTTAACTTTTATCCTCCTGCAAAAATAAACACAGGGGCGACGCAACATTAAACCCATAGTCCGCATAAATCAATGTGGTGTCCATATAAAGAAGAAAATTCGTTCTTTTATAATTTGCTTTTGTTACCCACTCGTTGAGTAGGTAGGTTTTTGTTCCCTGGTGCATGTTTTATTTAGATACACCATTCTGTATAAAATTTCACATTCTCAAAGAAAAGGAAACTAATTCTGTTGCGTCGTACACTAAAAATTTAATTTTATCTCAGACTTCCTTTCCAAAATCTTTTAAGATTATATTTTTCATTTGCAAATAAAGATTGGGTATCACTTCTTAGGGGGTGACACCCAGGACGGACCGCCTCCTCAGCCCCCCTCCCCCCCCCATTAGCTTCTCCACCCCTTCCTGCATACGCATATCTCACATTAAATAAACTTTCGGGACATACCTTTTAACACTTTCCAAGAAAGTAGAAAATTGTTTATCCTTTTGGTTTGTCTGGCCGTCTATCCGTCTGTCCATCTGTCCGCGCTCTAACTCTCGTAAATATGCTCGGATTGCCACGAAATGTTTGGAAGGTATTGATGTTTACCCTAGCACGTACCCTATTGCAAAATATAAAAGCTTCTAGCATCGTTAGTTTATTTACAGCAACAATCAAACATTTTTTGTTACATTACGGCATATGGGAATAAATCGTTTCAAATTAATTTTAAAGATGTTACATCCTGTCAAACATATTCAAATTTATATGGATTTACGAAGCGCCCTCAAATATGCCTTCTGTAAAATATGTGGTGAAAAGAATAATTGTTATTAATTTACAGGGCCACACAAAAGACTCGTGTAAGAATGCATCCAACGCCCATAGACTTAACATTGCGGAAGGGAATTCGGAAAGTGAGTGGCAAGCAACCTTAAGGTCTTTATTATTAAGCCAAAAGTATACTTTAAAATGCTTAAATAAATAAGAAATAAAAAATAAAAATGGTACCAAGCTATTTTAAGACTAGTAATTTACAAATGTCTGTCTATGTATATTACAAAGAGCAAACGTATCCGCGCATAACGCAGACGTCATTTTGCAAATGGCAACGCTTGACGATGAAATTTTGATCATGCAATTTTTTAAATATCTAAACGTCGCATATTTGCAATTTTAACATACTGATACAGGAAAATGATCTACATTCAAAAGTAATTTGTCTTAAAATTGTACACATTCGTCTGTAGAATACTTCGTCTGTAGAATACTTCGTCTGTAGAATAAGCTCAAGATCCGTTATTTCAAAAATGAAGCAAAAAAATAAAATAACAAATAAATAAATAAAAAATAGGGGTTGTATTCAAATAGTACTACGTGCAGGTATCCAAGTAGAACGTGCTATATTGTGTATTCTATATTGACACTAATCAATGGATAAATGGATACAGTCCCTCATTTTTTTTGCTTCATTTTGGGAATAACGGATTTTGAGCTTATTCTATGGACGAATATTTTCAGAATTTTCAAGCTATGTTATTGGGACTTTCACAAAAATAACTCTATACATTTAGCTAACACAATATGCAAATGAAATTTTGATAGCATTTACGCTAGCGCAGTGAAAAATTATTTAGTAAACCTGCTCATTTTTCATGCAATTTTTATTATTTTTTAATTTTGATTACAGGATATTGTGTACAATGATGTTTGTCATATTTTCAGAAAATAACATTATCTTATATTAAGAACTCTGCAAATTATAAGCAAAATACTAGGAAAATTTTGAGACTGTTTTTATAAAAACCTTAATTTCTCTTCGAGTATATGTATTGTGTTTGTGTGCCTGCTTTAACCTTTTATTTTGAGCACGATATTTTGAATTCCACTGTATATTTTTGTGATACTATCCGGCATTTCCTTCATGTAAGTTTTAAATTAAGAAGATTCAGAATTTTTTTGAGAAATAAGTAAAGGGAGAAACAAGTTTTTAATCTAATTAGTTCAAAACTTACAAGAAAATGGTGGTTTGTATCTCAGCGAAACACACGAGATTAACCCCTTAACTGGTTAATTCTTTCCTTTCAATAAATTGAATATAGTGGACTCACACCACTATTATTTAAATGAAAGATTCGTAAAATATAGTCTAAACATTTCTCCCTTTCAATATTTCTTCATTTCTTAAAATTTTCTTTAAAATAATAGTAGTGTCAAAAAAGCTTTAAATGATGAAATAAGCAAATTCGTCTTGCCCGAACGGCGTTCGGACAAACCAGTTAAGGGGTTAACGCAGTAGTTAGAAAAATACATCCAAACAACAGGATGAAAATAACAAAGTAGAAACCAAAAATAAACATTTATTTATTAAACGCCACATTTTATATTTATAAGAGAAAATTTCCTGAACAAGAAACATTATAAATCAAATGACAAATTTTAATACAATGTGCATATATATGTATGAAATATTGGTCTTTATTACTATCACAATAAAAGTGAAAAAAAAAATATGTAGGAAATATAGTATTGTGAAAATTCACAACAGGTTCTTTTGTTTTTTAAAAACATTCAATTTTGCTTTAAATTCATACACTATCGGAATTAAACCATTCCATATAATGTACAAGTCAGTATCATTCCAATAATCTGAAAATAGAAAGAAAGAAATGGATAAATGTCACATTTTTTACCCAGATTTAAATGACAATAAGAAAATTTTTATTTTATCCCACCAATATTTATTAGCAATAATTTTGATGCTATAAAAATGTAGTATGGATAATATTATTTCGAAATAGTATTGAAATGAAGATGAAAGAAAAAAAATTTTTGATTTCAAGAGGTGGCTCGGGAAAACATCCCACCCGAAAGATTTGGGATTTTGCGTTTTCAATGATAAAAAATCCCTGTCGGCTGGGCCTATACGCGGAGGTAGATTTCGAAGAGTGCTCATTTCAACAACAAAAAAATATATATATGATTAGAGATAAACCCAGTTTAATAACTTCATTTGGCCGTTTATGAAAAATTTTTAATTTCATTTTTCTGCAAAAACTGGTTTTATCAGAATCATCTTAAGAAAAATTCAGCTCAAATGCCCATTATGACAACATATTTTGAAATAGATTTTAAATTTATAAAAAAATCGACCAAAACAGTACATTATACAATTCCTAAATAACAAAAAAGTGTCAGTTGAAAGCATTTGAGAAAAAAATCGAATTTAAAAATGAGTCATAAAATAACCGATTTGTTGTTTGAATACATCCTTAATTCTTTAATCAAGATTGCTTTGGAAAATTTTGTGCGAAATAGTCACTTTGACAGCATTTTTAAAAATATATTCTATCTTTAGCAAAAAACTGGCCAATGCGTCACAGTATATAGTTCCTAAATAAGAGGATCTGTAAATTGGATGCATTTGAGAGCGAAAATGGATTTTAAAACAAGTCATGAAAAACGCAATTTGCTATGTGAAAACTTCCATAAATTTTCAAATCTCGAAGACTTCGGGAAATTCTGTTCAAAATACCCATTTTTGGTAGCCTTTTTCAAAATATATTCTGTCTTTATCTGAAAACCGTTCAATGCATCACATTATATAGTTCCTAAATAAGAGGATCTGTAAATTGGATGCATTTGAGAGCAAAAATGGATTTAAAAACGAGTCAGAAAAAACGCAATTCCTTATTTGAACACTTCCTTAAATTTTCAGTCACGATGATTTCTGAAAGTTCTGTTCAAAATACCCTTTTTGGTAACCTTTTTTGAAATATATTCCGTCTTTATCAAAAAACTGACCAATGCATCACATTATATAGTTCCTAAATAAGAGGATCTGTAAATTGGATGCGTTTGAGAACAAAAATGGATTTTAAACGAGTCAGAAAAAAAAAACGCAATTTCTTATTTGAATACTTCCTTCAATTTTCAGTCCCGATGACTTTCGGAAATTCTGTTCAAAATACCCTTTTTGGCAGCCTTTTTTGAAATATATTCTGTCTTTATCAGAAAATTGACCAATGCGCCACTTTATACAGTTTCTAAATAAGAGGATCTACCATTTGGATGCGTTTAAAATCAAAAATGAATTTAAAAATGAGTCAGAATATAAGCCGTTTGGATTTGAGGTTTTTTCTCCAACTCCTATTTTTGTTTAATTTATTTTTGCTATACGAAATGGTGCTATGAAAAACTTGTCAATATAAAAGTTGCAGATATTTTTGAGAAGATGCAAAATAAATTTAATCAGATTTGATATCTTAAAAATTGACGGAGTTATGGATTTTTCTCTTTTTTCAGCGCCCTTTTTCTTTTAGTTTTTAATTTTTTTCATCGGTAAAAGGTGGTCCTATCAAAAACTTGTAAATACAAAAGTTTTAGATAATTTTAAGAACATTTATAAAAAATTTAGTTGGACTTGATATCTTGAAAATTGACGAAGTTATGAATTTTTTTCTCTCAAAAACCCTGTTTTTTTCGCCCCTTGAGCCCACTTCTAAATTTATCAAAAATCTGTCATATATATATTTTTGGCCCATTTTTAAGAAGTAATATAAACTTTAAACCGATTCGATATCTACTTTTATTAAGAAGGTATGGCGTTTTTTCGGTTTTCACAAAAACGCCCCCTATTCCGACCCCCTTGGTCTGATTTTGCCCATTAACGAACTCAGCCAAGATTTTATACCCATTGATTTGATGTACAAGTTTCGTGGAGATTGGTGAAGAATTATAGAAATTATCGTGTCCATAAAAAAGTGAGATATTTAGATAGATAGATAGATAGATATATAAACTGGTGCGATTGCAATAGGTAGTATTTCTTACGAAATCTACCTAAAGAGTGCATTTCCCTCCCGGAGTCTCAGAAAACTCTCCCGGAGAAAAGTGCCTGAATTCAACAATTCTGAATTCAATCTGTTTTTTTTTTTTTTTTTTTTTTTTTTTTTTTTTTTTTTTTTATCCTAGATGCAGAGAAACCATGAATAACTCCGCTTTTTGAAATAAATATTATTCCCTCCGGTATAAAACTGACTGTTCAGTTCAGGCGTAGGCATCGGATTAAGGATATAAAGACGGGAAGAGTATTTTGTCACACTTTATCTACTTTTAAATAGAATTTTGATACTTTACGTCGAATTATTCTCTTCATTTTTTCTGGAGCTTTGCGAAAAAAAAAACACGATTTGATGCCGGACGACTGGGGATTCTCCAGGAGTTGTGGAAAAACTTTAAGAATGACGTACCTATAAATATTATATTGTAGAGGTTGACGTTTCTGGGATATGGGAGCTAGCTAAATATTGCATGGGTTATGGACAATGGACTTTTTTTGAGGCTATGTTTAAAAATATTACTGTGTCTCTTTTAAGAGCCTACACTGAACATGCGAAGAAACTCGAACGCCAATGTTAATTCTATGGGATGGCTTTTTACAGATTTCTCGCTCATCTATACATATAATAAAACAGTAGGACCCGGTGTGTCTGTACATTGAAGATAATTGACAAAAATGGAGTCAGGGCGATAAAAGAAAACCAATGAAACACAAAAAAAAAATTTTTGAATTTTTTGTCTGTCTGTCTGTCTGTCTGTCTGTCTGTCTGTTTGTTCGAGGTTATCTTCGTAACTACTGAATGGATTTTTATGCGGTTTTCACTAATGAAGAATGCACACTCCCGGGCAGTGTATAGGCTTTGTTTCATCAAAATCGGACAACAGACAAAAAAGTAACAAAAAGAAACAAAAGAAACTATTAGGTGCGCTGCTCACGTTTTTTAGTACATAACGTTTTTTAGTACATATAAAATCCAATAGATGTCACTGTGCGATTTTAAAACGCGCTATCGTTATGTTTTCGCCAGTCTACTTAAGTATGAGAAAGTTTCAAGCTGGCTGTCGTTCCATGTGGTTTAGTCGGTAGAACGTCAGTGCGCCATACTGATGGCCCGGGTTCGATTCCCAGCATGGAATTTTTTTTCACTATGTTGGCATTAACGCCTATAAGCAATTAAAAGAATTTGAAATATTGTATTCAAGGCGAATTTTCTCTCTGGGAAAATTTCCTTGCATTAATATGTCAGTGTAATTTTTTTTTCGATTTAATTTTTTTTTTCGAAACTTTGTTTTTCTTAAAAAATTACAGTAAATATTTGATATTTCCCAACGTTTTTTGAATGATCGACTTGCTTTTTTTTTTTTTAATGTATGTCTGAACCTTATCTAACTACTTCTTCAAGATTTCTTTAGATAAACCGACCAGCGTAGCGGGCGAAGGCCGCTAGTTTTTAATATTTGTGAATGTTTTTTTTTGCACAGGATACTGGTTCTAACAGGTAACAAAAGTAAAACTATAGTCATATAAAAAAAAAAAAAAAATTAAAAAAATCGAAAAAGTATGAACGCACAATAAAAATGGTTGACTCAGGTACCTTATGCAAAAATAAATAAATAAATAAAAATAATAAATGCGATTAAGAAATCTGTAAACAATTCCCCATTAGGATAAACGTTAACTTAAATGTTTGTTTCCATGACTAGCATAATCTCTTTGTCCTACGCGATACTATGAATTGAACAATTATTTTCATACTGTAACTGCAGGAAGTCGTATTTGCTCTAAATAATGACATTTCTTTGCATCTGTTGTTAAAAAAAAGGAAGGGGGGGGGGCTTTTTTTACTTCAATACACATAAACAAAATTGCGATTTAAAAATTTCTACTTTTCTATTTTCAGGTTATTGAAACGATACCAACTTTCACTGCATTTCCTCTTATATGTTAAAAGTATATTTTACAAAGACGTATAAACCCATAGGAAAGCCGAAAATGATGATAACAAATGGAATATTAGGTGGGTTTATGACTGTTGCCAGATATCCCGATTTTTACTTCAACAAATGACACTTTTTTTGTAAAGTAAAACCCTACAAAAATGAAAAATGATAAAATACAATAATATATGACAATCTACGCAAGTCTGAGATCATTTTCGATAATTCAGCTTCGATGGAAAATTTTTAAATACGTCGATTTATGTTCCACTTCCATCAGGACTTATTCTTCAGCAGGATCTGGACTGTTTGAACGACAGACTTCTCATATAAGTAGACTCCCATTTGCAGAGATGTAGTGGAGGGTATACGAGAGTATATCCCGTATACCTCCTGGGTTTTTTAAGGAACACCGTATACCCTCTGTTTCTCTAAAAAGTTATAGTATATATGCTATAGGCTATACCATCTGACTTAAGCGTAAACCCTCTGCTTAGAGCGTATACCCTTTTTTTACGACTACTATACCACTACCAATTTAGTAACACTTTCTTGAAGCCGTTATATCTGCTTTCTGTCACGTGACGGAGGGCAGATTTAGCGTGCCAAACCGGCTTCTATCCCGCTAAATTCTCCTTAGAATCTCTTTCCATATTCCCGCCGAATTACGGTAACGAAATCTGAAAGTCGCCAATAAATGGCACCTTTTTGGCGTTGTAAGCAAAAGATGTTTAATTCAAAATCAGGCCGAAAGAACAATGGCATTTGGAATCTTCTTATATGAGAAGTCTGTGGTTTGAACAGTTTCTATGCAGTAGTGCAATGGATGTGATTTTTATATTTCGACATTTGTGCCTACATCCGGCTATACACTAACAGAAGATCAGGTTTAGTACTGCATCAGGAGTAACAGGATCGGTAATTGTGATAGGCATTATGATCGATTATAGGATTACTAACCCCAAAGTGCAAATGACAGTTCATTTCCTAGCCATAGATATATGTGACGAAAAAACAGATATGAGTGTTGAAATTAATGTTACAAAGTATTGAAACGGAGTTCTCGAATGCTTTAAACCTTTATAAGGCGTGTAACGTTGTAGAATATGGGGCTCCATACATTTCAACAATAACTTTCGCTGCTCTTCTGTTACCCATGTATTGAGATTTTCAAAATGACAGACTTGGGCGGTAAGTTACACGTATCTCTTTTTTCAAACTGTATGAGTCACGTGATACACGAATCTCCGCCCCCTAAATGATAGGGCTGAACGATGACACAAAAATGGCGAATTTTTTTGATCATGTGTACGGGTTTTAGATTTCGGTACCAATATTTTTTTAAAGTTTTTCCGCTTTATATTTCTGAGATTAAACAGGCCAAAGAAAATTTTAAGAAAACCCTGGTGTCGAAATTTAGAAGGCTGTAAAGTGTTAAAAAAAAAATTTCTACAACAGTAGCCACTTTTGTGTCAACGTTCAAGTCTAGCATTCAGGAAATGGTGGTACAAATGTGATGCATCACGTGATTCTAGAGGTCTAACGCAGAAGGCAGTGCGCCATCCTGTCTCTGTCAAATTAGGCCTATCGATTTATATAGCGATAATTTGGTAGTTAACTAGAATCGTAAGTTCATTTACCTTTAAGAGCCTACATTAGTCATGGAACGAAACCCCAAGCTAATGTTAATCCTGTGGAAGCGTTCTTTTCAGATTTCTCGCTCAACTTTTAATATTATTAAATGAATTTTTGCATAGAATATGTGAGATCGATAACTTTTATTGTGCTTTTTTATTTTTTCAATTTTAATTAAAGTTTTATTCTCATGAGAATCGTTTTATTTCCATTTTTAACCAGTTCCAAAAGTAAGAAAATCTGCAGATAAAAAAACTTTTATGAAAATCGAAAAAATAACCGCTCAATAAAAGATATCGACTTCCGGTATTCTAAAAAGAAAAAAAATCATTTAAAAATGTTAAAGTGCGAGCGAGACATCTGTAAAGAACGCTCCCACAGGATTGACATTAGCTTAAGCTTTCTTTTGGTGACTAGAGTAGAATCTTAATTACAAAAAGAAAAAAAAAAGTATGAGAAATTTTGCATTTGGAAAGACAGCTTTGCAGCTAGAAAAAACTTCTTGTAGTTTCTTCTTGTTAGTTCATGTATCTTACAGCTGCAAGGATAATAAGTGCTAAGAGGTTTAATTAGGATGAGCGAAGCGAATCCTCTACTAGGCCACTCAAATTACATTTTGTCGTACACTTTACAAAAAAACTATTCAATATTTTGACTTCAAATTAAACACAAAAATAAAATATGATCTGTAGATTTGCAGAATATAATTTTTTTACAATAAAACGTTAAAAAAATATTATTTTAATTAATTTATTTTACATGCATTTCCAATACGGACGCATTTCAGCAAATAAATAAAAAATGAAACGCGTATATTTTCAGAAAAAAAAATATATAAATCATTGAGTAAGTAATTATAGATAGAATCATGATTAATTTAATAAATAAAATATGTTTTCATTATTCAGAAAAATCGTTTGCACAGATGACACTTAAACATTTTAAAAGAATTGCATTATAGATCTTTTGTAAAGTGGAAACAAAAGAATTGTAAACAAATAAAATTAATTGTTAAATTTGTTATATAAATGAAAAATTAAAAGAATTGCATGAACTTGTTGCCTCGATTCAAGCTCTTTATAAATGTACTAAAGGAAAAGTTGGCCGATTCCGAAATGACAAATGGACTTCAACTATTTCTTATTTTATCATTTGTATCGAAAGTAATGTTTTGTTCTTATTTGTGGACCGAAAAGGGTTTAGTGAGCGGGACTTTAGACTTTGTTGCACGTATTAAAGAAAATCACAAGCCACCAGACCAGATATCGCGAATAATCATGGATAAATTTGAATACTACAGTAATTTAACTTATAAGAATTGGTGCGTACCAATTCCCCCAATAATTGAATTCTGGAAAAATGGAAGCATAAATTGCTTAAGGAAAGAGTTTCTTCTGCAGTTAGCTTTTGCTGTTACAATTCATAAATCCCAAGGTTTAACATTAGATGAAGCAGTTGTAGATATTGAGGATATATAGGCACCAGTTGGCTTAAAAATGTAAGTAACGTTGTCAAGAGTGAAAATCCTTCAAAATTAAGCATTCAATAGAAAGTTTCCTTACGAAAAATTCTACAATATCAAAAATTCTCATGCACTAACATGTATAAAAACGAAGAAATTAGAATAAAAAGTTTTACAGTTAAAAATTCATAGTATCGACGAGAGCAGATTTCAAATGTTTTTTCAGAAAATAGGATTTTGAAGAAGTAACTTTCTTCAAGCTCTCTTCAAATATATTATTCTAAAATAGCTATCAAAGATTATTTGATGTTAATTACAAAGATTGTAAACATGCATATTTCAAACAAATTTAAAAAACACCAGTGGCTACTAGAAATTGTAAAAAAATCTTTAAAAGAATTTTTAGTTGAAAATTTAAAAAATATTTTGTAAAAGTTTGCTTCGAAAATATTTTTTAATGCCAGTCTCACATCATAAATATAAAAAATTCTAGGAAATTGATAGTTATTTGGCTGAGCTTGCATTTGTCGAATTAAAATGCGCCAAAACGTAAAATAACGTTTTTGTTTAATAAAGATGCAAAAATAATATTAAAAAATATTGTTACTTTCAAATATATGCTTTATAAAATAATGCTTCGCGAATCCAAACAAAGCACGGCTTTTGCTAGTATAGTTATAATATTGATAGGAAGGTCGAATTTGAGTTAATATAGCTTCTAATTAAAATTTAAAAAAAACAGCCTGAAAACAATAATGACTTCAAATAAAACATTTTTTAAATGGTTTTAATTAATTACTTTTTCTAAGCATTCGTGGGGACACCATGAGATTCTATAAAGTGCAGCTCTATCGTACGTTAATGTTATCTAAGAAAATGTAGAAACATTTCTTGCTTTATTACAATTAAAAATATTTTAAAAATATTTTTCTTCTTAAAAAATAAATAAATAAATGAATAACTTGCATTATTCTAACTTTCTGTTAGAATAAATAAACTGTTGTATGAATTATTCGCAAATTGTAATTTCCGCCTTTGATTTAAACCAGCAATAATATCATTATGCTGTACAATGTCAGAAATTTAAAGTAAAAGAATATAAACTTTGAATAACAGCTCGCTTTCTCTCTGGTTGAAAAAAAGAAACTTGATTTTACTGAAATTATATCGCGATAGGCTCAAATATCATGGTATAAATAATAAAGCAGAAACCAGCTATAAACATTTATTAAATACATTTCTGTTTCTATATATATATATCATTTAATCGTACAAAATCTGCTGAGCCGCAAACAATAAAAGCTAAAAGCGTAATTTTTGTACGAAAAACAAATATATGTTTAAACTAGTGGCAACAATTTTGCAATAATAGTGTCCAAAAAGTTGGCAGAAAAAAATGTTAAAAGTTTTCGCTATAAGTTCATTGGATTGGTTTAAAAGGTTCAATTTCTAGCCATTTCACTTTGCATCAAATCGTGGGTATAGGTACGTTTCAGAGCCCGATTTACGTAGCAAGTCATTGCCATTCCAATAACCTAAAAACAAAAATAAAAAATATCATGACTTTCATATGTTTCATTGAGAATCAAACTAAAAAAGAAAAAAAGTTTTGAATAGTACAGGAATGTGGAGAAATGTCATGCAATTCTACTTCTGTTTGGAACAAAAATTACTTCCTCCGCACCAAACTTACTGCCCAATTCATAATTTTTAATCAGATAAGGGGTCTTTTAAAGCATCTAAAAATATATTTTGTTTTAAATAGCTCATAATTAAATATGATTCTTGAGAAGCGTTTAAAAATAAACCCCATACAAAAATTTGCATTAGAAGAGAAGTCATACCTAAAACTCTTTCAGCTTTTCCTACTTTACTTGGGATGATTTAATCTTTAAAGTTATTTTTTTTTAAACAGCGATTTTGATCATTGCTCGCACGATGTCTGAAAAACAGTTACTATCTACAATTTCACAAAATTCTCGTTGAATGTATTAAAAGTATAAATGCACAAAATGACCTATAATTATGTTTCTCAAGTAAGAATTCTTTTAGAATTCACGACTCCTTCTGTATAAAAAATCTCGATATTTCTTATTTCTTTAAAAAAATATTTTTGGGGATCTACAAGTTTTATTTATTTATTTTCATTGAAGATCAATTTTAAAACACATTATATCAGTAAAAAAAAAAAGATTGTTGGTGTGTTTTAGCTGTGAAATGCGAAAAATCAACCAGCGAGCAATGCATACAGGAATAATTCTTTCGTAAAAAATATAATATCTATAAAAATAAATTTAAAAAATATGTCTATGTGTATATTTAAAAAAAAAACTTTAAGGGTGTATTTCGATTCAAACTGCTTATTTTACGATTTATTTTTTAATTCACTTTTGCTCTCAAAAGTGTCAAACTCGCAGATTCTCTTATTTAGAAACTTTATAAGGTGCCGTGTCTGTCAATTTTTTTATAAATGCAGAAAATATTTTTTAAAAAAATGCAGTCAAAGTTAGCCTTTTGATCCGAATTTTCCGTAGCGGGAGATCTGGGAACGAAGAAAAAGGTCATACTGAGAAGATAATTGTTTATAAATCAAATTCTAATGAAAGAGTGCAAAATGACATCACACGGCACCTTATACGCCTTTTCAAAAATCCCCTTAGCAAGTTTCATGTTTCTACTTTATAAAATGCGTCTGAAATTATATCAGAAAATTTTGAGCTTTTGAAGGTGGAAAAGTATTTTTTCGAATACATCCTTAATTGATAAAGTAAAGCTTTCTTAACGCGTGTTTTCCATTTTAAAGTCAATTAGTTATAGAATGACTACAATTCTTATAGCCATCAATTTTTAATGTGTTTTGTTAGTTCAAAGTGTATTTGATCCTTAAAGATATAAAAGCGGGTTTGTAACTCCTTCTATCAAATATAATTCTGATCCTTTATGTCGAATTATTTTTCCTTGCTTCACTGTAAAAAGAAAATTGTAATTCTGCAGATGTAAATTTACAGAAATCTGTATGCTTACAAAAGTTTTATCTGTACACGGTATAAACAACACCCTACAAAATTAGTTTTTGTAAAGCTACTAAAATCTGTAGCTTTACAAAAGAAAAAAAAATCACTAAAATTACAACAATTTTACTAAAATTTTATTTGTAACTCGGTATGATGAAGTTTCTTAAAAAAGTCTTACATATTTTTAAATTTATACTGCAAATATGTGTTACATGTAAGGGAGACTGGGACACATATGAACATGGGGCAGATATGAAAGTCGCAGCTTTTCATGAGTTGTTATATGTTTTTTTTTTTTTTTTTTTTTTTTTTTTTTTTGAAAAAAATTATTAACAATGACAGCATATGTAAACATATGACAAACATTTTTCGAAGCTCTTTGACATTTTGTTTGTTCTCAGTAGCCTAAACATTGTTTATAGCTCTCAAAAATAAAATTTCTGTTCCAACTTGCTAAAAAAAATAATTCTATTTATTAATTCATTTATTTGAATTTTAATGCTTTAATACTATGGATACTAATAAATATTTTTGATAACATATATTTTATTTTAAAATAAAGAAATGTTAATAATTTTCAATTCAACTCTAGTGGCCATCCCCCAACCTTCTTATTTTCACCTGCGAGCAGCTAATTAGGGAAGATATGAACAGTACCCCAATAATCATTCTGCGTTTCTACTCCTTTCAGTTAACTTCCTGAGAAATAATGTCAGCTCCAATTTTTATAATTTTTCTGAAATAGAAGACTTTTTGTCATATAGCATTTGATTTTGTATTGAAACTTTTGCAAAAACATCTGTCAACAAATTAATAAAGAGCAAAAAGCTCATTAATGTTCAATTGTAATTTAAATAAATTTAATGTTTTCTAAAATGCGAAATATATAACTAAACAGTTCAAAACGGTATTTCTTTTTTCTTTGTACGTATTGTTAATACAAACAGTACTACATTATACAATTTTGTAATTTTTTCTATTTCATTTCTTCTAAACTTGCAAAGATGGCTTAGAATGAGATTTAAGTGTATGATCTTTGAATGGAGATAGATATGAATAATATCTTAAGAAAGTAAAATTTTTAAACTGATAGCTACTTTAAAATCCCAATTTTAAGCACCTCCTTCCCTTTTTCAAAAGCAAAAGAAGTTAAATTTGTGTGTGTGTGTGCGTTGGGGGGGGGGGGGCTGGTATAATCGAGGCTTTTTTTTAATCATCAAAAAATCCTTTTTTATCATTAATTTAGAAACAAATAAAGCCAAAACATCGGTGAGAATCTTTCGTATTTCGGCAGATTTCCGATAAGTACAATTTTATTGCCCCCTCTTTAAAATCTCCCCGAAACAAAAACCCCTGATCAAAATTTTAAAGCTTTCTTTTTTTCGAATTTACTTCTTTTTGTTTATTTTATTGCAACAGTAATTTATCATCTAATCATTCCTCCTCATCTCCAATTTCTTTATTTCATTTTATAATCTTTTGCTTAAACATATCACGCAGAAAAATTTATATTTATCACCAGAGAAATTTATACATATTTTTTTTTCTTTATTGTAAATTTAACACATAATTATAGCTAATGATTATGACGACAAACAAGTAACAGAATAAAAAGCTTGTGAAAGATACTTTTTTCTCACGTTCATATGTGTTCTACGTGTGTTCATAACTAACCCGCTGTTGGGGCACATACGAACAATTTTTTTAAATTTATAAAACCATTAGAAAAAGTAAGAAAGATTATAAAAAGCTTTAAAAAAGTACCTTGTGTAAAAAGAAGTTCTGCTTACTACACCCAGTAGTTTTTGTTTATAGAAACTAACCCAGTTACGAGAAAAAGCCATATTTATGTGAACTGTTCATGTGTGCCCCAGTTTCCCCTATCTGTTATTACCGTTATTGCTGTTAAACCCAAAATCAGTTTTCTACAGCAATTTTAATAACTTTACAGATTTTTTTTTTCTTTTTCAGTCTATAGATATGTGAAAGAAGCAAAAGATCTAAGATCGACAAGACTGTAAATGTGGCCTTAACTCCTTGGGGATGAGCGACACATATAAGTACCGCAAAAAGGCTTAAGTATTCTTGTTTATTCCCACCAGTAAAAGTTTACTGTAAATTTTGCCTTATTTAATCGGATCATTTTGTCTGTTTAATAAGGGACAATTTTTTTTGTTTTTAAAAATCGGTGACAAAACATTAAAAACATCGTAAAAGGCTCCCGTCGCGCGTCGTCGCGAAGGGGTTATACCATTAATGAAAATTGAACATATTATTATACTAGAACAATTATTAACAAATATTAATCTACTCTGCATGTAAAATACAAATTGAAATTTCGTCCAGGTTGCTTGTAACTTGAGATCTGCTGAATAAATTTTGTTGAAATTGGCACTCTTGGTTCGATAATTTTAAAAGAAAAACTAATCATCAAATAATCTTATAGATTACAGTATTGCAGCAATAATAAGAATTTTTATTGAAAATTTTTTTTGTACCAATCAGTGACACCGTTTTAAATCTATTGAATGAAAAATACATTATTCATTGATTTAAGGGAGTCCGGGACACAAAAATCTTCAGATTTTCTAAAAAAAATTATTACATTAAAAATTTCTCTGTTTATTTAATGTTTAAATCATGTTTGTATTTTAATGAAAAAAAAAGTGTTTTATATTTTTGGTTTGTTTTCAAAATTTATCTTTCAAGCAATGGTTTTCAAGAAATTATTTCTTGATAAATATAATTGTTTTTTTTTTTCACAATTTTTCGGATTTAAATTGTTATAACTCAAGAAAAGTTAAAGATGAATTTTTCCAACTTGGAACGTGTGTTTTTTTATTGTTTTACTTAATCTCAATTCAGCAAATTAAAAAAAAAATTACTTTTAAAAATATGATTTGTTAATAAAAATTACATCATTGTTTTTTCAAACTTTAATTTTAAATATTTTTAATTTTTTTTAATTAATATTTTTTAAAATGCTGGATTCAAATTAAAATTTAGATATTTCTATTTGTTTAAATTTTTAAAAAAAAATGAAATTCTGCCAATAATATTTTGAGTTATAATGATTTTAAACTACCCCACTTTTTTAATAATTTTTAAATTAAAAAAAAAATTGAAAAGAAATATGAGAAGTTTTATCAATGTGACTTTCTTTACAAATGATGTGGTTAACCATCTCAAAAGAATTTTTACTCAATAAATAAAATTTATTTTTAATGTATTGTGGACCCCCTTACAACCAATTCAAGTGAAAGAGAATTAAAAGTAGACAACTGTGAAAGATGAGTGGAAAAACTTCTTACCAGAAAGAGTGCGATGGCAAGACCAACTGCTCCTACAATTTTAGAATTCTTCTTAAAATAGTCTTTCAGCAGCACATAGCAATCCTACCAATTCAAGAAAAGATAAAATTAGTAATTTGTCCAGAAAGGGTCGTCCAATATGTAACTGAGGGTGCAAAATTTTTGTAAAATATATAAGCATCGTTTTAAGGGGAACACGGTGGTTTAATTTCAAAGAAAATAATGCTTCGGATTATTTTTACTTACCCATAATACGTAGTATAGGGTAAGTCTTGCAATCGTTTTGAAAATCGATTTTTTTTTTTTTTTTTTTTTTTTTTTTTTTTTTTTTTTGACGGATTTACACGCTTCAGACGCTGGAGATACCAAAAAAAACATATTTTTAGAAAGTAAAAAATTGCCGTCCGTCTCTCTGTCTGTCTATAAACGCTCTATCTCCCGAACAAATTGAGATAGAGACTTGAAATTTTGTATGTACTTTGTATGTAAGAATGGGACGAAGCCTATTTAATATCAGTAACCTCGATTATCCAGAACTATTTTTTCAGAATCTCGAAAAATTCGTTCTGATGAAAGGTATATAAAAATTTTCGAATTATTTTATTTTAAGAAGTGATAGTAAAAGGCAATAAAATAACACAAATTTTGTATAAAAAACGATGTCGATCGGATTATTAGTTGCCGAGATACCTTTAATCCTGCTTTCCATATTCTCGATTCTTCATGACCCTGTATTTCATTCAAATTTCAATTCAAAGATATATTTTAATTGGAAATGAGACTCTTAATCCGACGCAATAAACTGTTAGTTAATAAGATTATTATTTTTGGAGTTCTTTTTCGCAATTCGGTACTACTTGAATAGTTTGGCTTGTTGTATAATTTGTCGAAACGGGTTCGTCAGAAAATCATTAACAGAACATTACTATGCATAATAAAAATATTCGAATATACGTTTAAATTTTGTTTTGGAATTTCAATGCATTTTATAAATAGTTTACACATGTTTTATTTTCATATATTATGTATGCATATGTATGATGGGTAAGTATTACGGTGGCTCCCAGCGACTAATTTTCTATTTTATAGCTTTTTGAATTAAAGAAGCTTCAAATAATCGTAGTAGACACATTTTTCCTCCCTCAAAATAACAGCAAACAAACATGTTGAACTTGTTTAAGTAAATTTTATTAAAATAACTTTAATTTTGCCAGTTTTAGTTTGTTTTAACTATGATTTTGACATATCGATATCTAATGCGCATTTATATTTAAATATATCAAAAAATACGATTTGAAAAGAAATTCAAAATTTAAATTAACTAAAATTGTTTCAAGCTTAGAATTAAGTTCAATTGAGCATTATCGATTCAATTTTGTTGCTGTGGAAAGACTTTGCCTTTTATTTTTGAACACGCTTAAATGTATAAGAAAAATTCAATTTTATTTTTATTTTATTTTATTTATTTATTTATTTATTTATTTTACTTACGAAAATATTTTTTCAGTGATAAATTAAATAACTCCAGAAATTGCTATTAGCCAAATTGCGTAACACTTTCGCTTTTTCACGCCAAATATTCCAAAGTATTTTATTTTTTTACAGACTTTCTACTGTAATTCTGCCGCTAAATTTGACTGATCCTTTATAACATACATAAGTGGTTAAATAAGTGTTTTTTTTTTTTTTTTCATATTCTGAGTTTTTGTGACTAACGTATTTGAATACTTGTTCGCCGATTTTTTTTTTTTTTTTTTTTTTTTTTTTTTTTTTTTTTTTTTTTTTTAATAAATGTATATATTTTCATGAGAAGAACATTCCGTAATTTTTTTCAGATTTTTCGGTGTACGTCCGTATGGAGACCTTCCTTGTTAGCTTGAAAAAGAATTTCTGAATTTTTTCGATAAGAGGCAGCCTATAAATAATGTTATTCTTGGAGGGAGGAGAGTGGGAGGAGGGGTTCATGAAATTGTGTCAGTTTGTGACAAGGAAGGTGAGAAAGGGTAATAAGAAATATGACATCGCACCTTTTGGTTAAGATAAAGGCATTAAAAAACAGCACAGATTAAATTTCGAAGTTAAAGTATTTTGTGTACATAGAGTAAAAATAAGATATAAAGCCAAATATATTCCATTTCAAATTTCAAAATGCTTTCGATGTTATCGATTGCTCTTTCATATTAATATTTTATTACTATTCCATATTAATTATGCTTTTTGTTGTAAACCTTAATTTTATTCCATACGAAACAAGTACACGAATCTCAAGTACTCAGACTTTGTTAGTATAGTGGATGACTCACATCTTTATGGACATTATTTTCCGGATCCTTCTGGCATTCCTTTGTCTTTTTCGTATCGTTGCAGCAAGACATCGGAACTGTTAGGCTTTCATTTTTCAGGTGCTCGTTTCCCTCCCAAATCTTGTAGCTCTCTCCAGTGGTATTCGTAGCGAATCCGCAGCACTTGAACTGAAAAATAAGCAGAAAAATTTCGTAATGCGTCGTCGTTCTAGCAAGATAATTAGTCGGATGTGGCAATAGAAAAACTTTCTTCTATTTCATACATCTTAATACTTTTTTTAAAATGCAGCATAGCAGTGCCACGGTTATAGTCCTTCTAAAGAATGGAGGCAGCTGACCCTAACAAAGTGAGATTGTGTTTCCACGAAACGCGTGATAGAACTGCATATGATTTTTCACATCAATTTGCAAATGCGAGGAGTAAGTTTGGCAAGATCAGTCGCCTCCGTTATTTAAAAGGAAAATAGATCATTTACACAAAAATCTAATCAGTGATTTATGTGAAGCTCCAACTGAATCTGAAGTTTAATGAAAATCCGTACAGTAGTTTCGGAGATGGAACTATCAACACCAAGCGTTAATTGCATGCATACAATATTTGTTGCAAAAAAAACTTGCTGAAAATTACTTAACGTAACTTTTTAAAATATTTTCTTATGAAAAAAATTTACTTTTTGAAAAATTTTGCACTTATTTATTTATTTATTTTAGAAATTTATCTGTTTTAGGAAAATGGAACACTTCAAATTTTTTTTTTTATTTGTAACTGATAACAAATATTATCACCTGTGGTATTTTTTTAATGAATTAAACCTAAATATAGAGTCAAAGTAAATACTTATTAGTAAATACTTAAAGCATAGTTACAAAGTAGCAGCGGTAAATAAACGATAAGGAGAGAAAATTTTAATTTGTTACAAATTAGTGACACTATGCACTAGAAGGTTAAGTTTACGAATGTACAAATTGTGTACTATATAATGGGTGTTCTTTATTTGCTATGATCCATTAAGGAGATGCGGGATACATTTCACAATAATTTTTATTTATTGAGTTAAGGGAATCCGGGGCTAAAAATTCTGCAAAAAAGTGGATTTTTTTATCCTCATTTTCAGAGATATAAGAGAAGCGATGCATCAGCTGCCCTCTGCCGATAACTTACAGAGCTTTTATGCTATATATTTCCAACAAATTATCTTCAGGATTTTTAATTTTGAGTGATAATTGGGAAAATATGCTAATTAATGCAAAACTCACTCATACAAAAACTTCATTTTCTTACTTATTTTTTTTTATGAAATTCTTAATTAATATTTTAAAAAGACCTGAAGACAATTTAAAGTGACAAATTTTCTGTACACAAAAGTGTAAAAATTTTATAAATCGAATAAGTACCTCCAGAGTTATATCAAAAATTAAATGTGTTCAAATTTAAATATATATATATAGTTAAAAAATTTCAGATTTTTTTTTTGCATTTAATATTTTTATTATATTAAAATATATTTCAGAAAAAAAATTCGTAACAAAATCTCTATAAATAAAAAAATATAATTTTGAGCCCCGAACCCCCTTAAAATGTTGAGTTTTTTTTCTGATAGTTAACCACATTATTTGTAAACAAATCACATGATAAAACTTCTCATATTTTCTTATTAAAAATTTTTATTTATTAAAAAAGTGGGATGATTTAAATCTTTATAACTCAAAATATTATTTGTAGAATATTATTATTTTTTTAATTTAAATAAACAGAAATATCTAAATTTTAATTTTCATTCAGCATTTTTTTAAATATTAGATTTTCAAAAATTAAAAATAATTAAAATATTTTTTAAAGATGCAATTTTTATTTAAAAAAAATCATAATTTGAAAAGCAAATATTTTTTTTCAAATTTGGTGAATCAAAATTAAAGTAAAAAAATCCAAAAAGACATGTTCCAAGTTTGAAGCTTTTACCTTTAACCGTTCTTGAATTATAACAATTTAAATCCGAGAAATGATGAAAAAAAAACAATTATGAAGAAAAACACATTTTTACAAGTCATTTCAATGACAACCATTGCTTGAAATCTAAATTTTGAAAACAAACCAAAACGAAAAATTTAATATTTCCTCTTCTAAAGATAGAAACGTGAATTAATATCATCATTTTCAGTATTTAAAAAAAATAATTTTTAATGCTTTTTTTAAAAAAGAAAATTTGAAAATTTTTGCGTCCCGGACTTCTTTAAGCTTATTATTTACGAGTGAAAAATAAATGTTGTATAATGTGGAAAAACTGATCGACAAATTTATTTGTTATAAGCTAAAGGGATTATTAAGAAGGCAGTTTAGCTCTAAATTGGTCGAAAAAAATATTTACTTTTTTTTTTTTTTTTTTTTTTTTTTTTTTTAAATAAATGAAAGCCAGTTTAATTATGAATATTTTACACCCCACTTTTACTCATACGACAATTATATCGAGAGATATTGTAAATTTTGTTTACACTTACCACGCAATTACCTATATACAAATTAAAACTTTAAATGGCTCCGCGTTGATATTTTTAGCATTTTTCCTGTTTAAAAAATGCTAAGACTTTTTTGTATTTAAAGATAAGATAGAGATTTAAACATTTTTATTGTATGTATGATAATTCTGAACATAGAATTATTAACTTCCAGGTTTTTTTTTTTTTTTTTTTTTTTTTTTTTAATAAAAAGTATATGAAGATGTGTTGGATTTTGTTGTTTTACACTAAATGTATCAGTAATAAAAGATATTTTAAATGTAATATTAGATGTATGTAAGTTCTGTGTAATACACAGTTAAACATCTCAAAAATAAAAAAAAAAAGGCAAAAATAACAATCTATACTAATAAAAGACCAGAACGTTCTGTCTACGTGTGCGTAGCGACGACTGGCGAAATCTACGGCCGTACGAGACTCAAATTTTTTTTAGAGTAGCCCAAACTCTTTCCTGATGTACCCGACATTCAGATTTTCAAAATTCGAATTATTAACTGAGTAATTAACTTAAATTCAGAACTCACTCTCATCAAAAAATCGTTTTTTTTTCCATCCGTGTGCTTTCGGTTGACTGGTTCATAAAGCGTCCTTAGAAAAAAAATACATTTTACGGCTAAATATTAGTTGTTTGTTTTTCTTAAACCAATTTTTCGCACAATCAGCGGCCACGTATTTCAGACAGTGTATTTCTGCGTATTTCGAGTTAGGGATCAAATCATACAAATTTCAGGTTCGTTTAATATTATTATCACGGACCTGGGCTACGCCGGAAGGGTCAGTATTTAAAATAATAGTAGGGATTTTTAAAAATCAAAATTTTTCAAACTTAAAAAAAAAAATTAATTACATATGCAGTTGATTTTTTTCTTCAAAATTCACTACTAATTGAACAGTGCGTGATTTCACCATTTGAATTTATTTAAAAAATACACTTAAATAGGTGTAAAATAAAATCTTACCCCATGTATACTCAGATTTTTACGAAACTTACGTAGGCTTGAACAGCATCCCAGGCATTCGTTATGCGTTCCTTTTTCCCATAGTCTTGAACTGTGACGTTCATTCTATCGTGTAACTTGTCTTCGACCTAAAAGTATAAGCATTTTTAAGTGTTAGTCTAAAAAAGATAAACGATATAAATGAATTAATTAATTGGGCAAAGATAAAGAACATTCAGAGTGGATAATTATTAAAAAAATACAGGTAATCGCGATTCTCGTTTTTCTATACTAATATAAAAGAACAAATGGCTCTGCCTGTGTATCACGATGGCTAGCGAAGACTTCGGTCCTACGAGACTCTTTTTTGCGAAGTTAGTAAAGGTCTCTCCTGATATACCAGAATTTTTTGATTAGTTAACGAAATATTAATTACGAAGCGTAACTCGCTCTCATCAAAAAGTCATTTTTTTAAAGCTCGGGGCACGAAAACACTTGCACGTGTGCACAAACACATTTACGCACCGAAATGAAGGAAGAAGTATTTTCCCAAGTTTATTTCTGTTTCTAGGTAAACAAACCAAAAACATGTCCTTAAAGGTGAAACTTTCTTTTAATGGATGATATTAATGGGCTTTATAGATTTTAATCCTTTCAAGTATACTGTCAAAAGGATGTCACTTTGCGACTCACCGAAAGGATATTATTTCTACGCTCAAATTATCTAAACGTACATATTTCAACACAATCTTTTAAAAGCATCTCAATAGACCAGATTTACACACCCTACAAAAATTTCGAAACGTTCAGACGGGTAGAAATATTTTTTACAAATTAAAATGTGCGAACATTTGATGAGATCAATAAAAACCAGACCGTTTCATTGCGGTTTTCGCCTCTGCAGGGCGCAATCCATAGGTACTGGCAAACCAAAAATATATTCTTAAGACTAAAATATTCGTATAATCTATGGTGCAATGGTCTTAAAAAATATGAGATTTAACCCTTTTAAATACCCCGGCAAAAGGAGGTTACTTTGCTACTCATGGATAGGATATTTTTTTCTACGCTGAGAGTATCTAAACGTATACATTTCAGCACAAAATTTTAAAAGCATCTCAATAGATCAGATTTACATTCCCTACAAAAAAACTTTTTAACTATTGTTGTGAATTCTAAGACGGCATAAATAATATTTCCTTTCAAACAACAAAAGTGTTTTCATGTGAATGTTAAAAAGAGAAATTTGGTGAAGATTATATCAGATGCAAAACATACATTTAAAATGCCTTACTTAATTTCTTTTTCTTATATCGCGGTTCACAGAATATTAGGGAAGCAAGACTCTGTGTATTTCACAATTGAATTGATCTTGTTTAAATAAGCATGTAAATGATCAGTAGATATTTAACAGCAGCTGATTAGATCTTAAAATTCCCCAATAGAACGAAAATGAATGAGAATTCGTGTAAGAAAAAATCACCACTTAAAGAAAGAAAAAAAGATCAGTGCTTCTCAATCTTTTAAAAGTTGATCAAATTAGCGTGTTTATAGAGTGTTTGGTGTCTTAACGGGGGTTGAAGAGAGTTGACGAGGGTAGCTCGAAGGGGGCAGAGCCTCCTAATTTATGTAAAAAATAAATATTATATATATTATTTATATGTATTGTTTAATCATACTACGCCACATTTCCGTTATAATATTTTATTCAATTGTAAATGCAATTTTTAAAACATATATACATTATATGTAGCATCATTTTGCAAAATTTCAACGAGAATGATCCATCATTAAGATTGAAAAGTTACCTTATCCTTAAACACAAATCCCATAGCTGCTCCGGCCAGAAGTATCACAAATGCTATCAGAAGTACGAGGAAATACTAAAAAAAGAAAAAAAAATTCAGATTTAATTCACTGAAAATCTTATTTGTTAACTAAATAGCATGAATAATTATTTAGAAGCAAGATAAAAGAAATTACTTAACACATCCTTAATTCGATTACCTGTATACGCGTGTGAAAAACTCGCACTTCTGTGAGTAAGATATGAGCAAGTAACACCCATAAGAGCTGTATAAAATTTAAACCATCATGATGGCTAAGTATTAGACGAAATTACTCGATTTTAAACATATTTTTAATTGTTTAATCATAAGGTGGTCTGGTGTAATAACGCCAGGCGGGGTAATAACGCCAAGTGCTAATATTTTGCATAATTATGAAATAATGTGGTAAATGACACCCATGTGCTCTGCGCAGAAGGGTTTTGAGTCATATAAATCGCAAAAAACAGCTTCAATTTAATTTGTTTCATTTTTAGGTCTTATTGTTTTTACAAGCAACTAAAATTAATGCTTGATCTAAAATTTGCGAGATACGTTTTGTGATGTGAAGACTATTTTTTTTATCCGGAAATACTTTGTTAATTACATAAATTTGTAGTACATTTCATGGACTTTCAAAATGTTGTTGTAGATTTTGGATATCTTCTCGAGATAATTTGTAATTTAAAATGTACCACGCAATAACTATAACGGGGTAATAACGCCAATCCTTGGCATTAATACTCCGGTTGATTCCCTACAGTGGCCGAGCTACATTCTAAATACTGATTCAAATAAACACAGTTAAAACTGTGCAATGTTTCTAATAATTCTATTTAAGCGGTCCTTTTTAAGCAAAAAGAAGCTCACGGTCTGATATTCTTTTGCCTCATCCTCCCCCCTCCCCTCCCCCCCCCCCACACACACCACACCTTTATTTTTCTTACACTTTCACAAAAAATTGAACTTTTCTATAGCTTAGAATGCAATTTGTCTATTTCTAAGTTTGTAGAGTTTGTATTTTTAGAATTGGGCAATCTACATGCAATTATTCCATCTCATTTCATAGTTTCGTTTGCATGGCGTTATTACCCATATAGGTGCGTAATAACGGCAAATAGCATTGGTCAAGAAATCACGCCATTACATTTTATTAATACATATCTGTTACATTATTTTTTTTTATATAGATAGTGAATGAGTTGCTGTATCAAATCATATATTTGTTTGAAAAATACAAACTAAAACTGAGCCGTGAAAATTGGTAGAACCTTAACGTGGCGTTATTACCCCAGGGTACCTTATTTTAAGTAAATAATTATGTATGTATTTTTTAATTATTTTATTCAGGGAGCTATCATTGTTTTCCACTATAAATTATTCATCTCACTTAATCTGTCTTTAAATTAGGCGAATATTACAATTGATTTTGAAAAGATGTCAGTTTAACTCCCTTTTTTTTCAACAGCTTAAATCTATTTTGTTTGTTTACCATATTACAACAATGTTTCAGAAAAAGTTTAATTTGTTTTGTAAACATTTAACATTGCAGTTTCTTTTAAACCGTTAAATAAGTTGAGTTCTTTTTTTAAATAGCCGCAAGTTTAAATATGACAAAACAAGTTTAAGGCTCCTGTCCCTGCTTCTGAAGACACTCGCGAGCTAATGCTATTCCTATGGAGAGGTTATTTTCTAATGACTCTTTTGCATTTTGACATTTTTAAATAATTTTTGCATTGGATAGTTAAGATCCCTCACCACATCGCTCCTTTTTTACTTTTCGATCTTTGTTGCGGATATTTTTTAAATGACATTTTCATTTTCGAAACCGGTTTTGAAAGTGAAACTAACTTTTAAAAAACGATCTGCAATCAAAATCAAAAAAATACAAAAGGAGCAATTTTGACAGAGCTCTCACCTATCCAATGCAAAATAATAATAATAAAATAAAAATAAAAATGTCAAAATGCAAACAAGTTATTAGAAAATAATCTCCCCATAGGCATAGTACTAGCTCGCGAGTGTTTTCGCTAGCAGGTACAAAAGCCTTAACTGATATTATGTATATTGACAGAATGTATTTAAAGAGGAGACAAGAAAATTCGTGGAGATTCAACTTAGGAAGCTTAACGACGATTTTAAAAACGGCAAATTAAATTCCAAGTTATTCCAACATATTATTGACATGGATCACAGCCCCATACATTGATCAATTTTTAAAAAATAACTACAAAGATTACCATTACAGAATTTTTATGTAAGGATGTTTCACTACGATATACCCATATACCTTGAACAAATCAAGTCCAATTCCTAACGAACATTTCTTGTTTCTAAAAGAGAAACCTCAACTTTAACTGAATCCAGTGTCTCAATGTCTTGTTTTGTGTTTCATGTTAGTACTGAGGAAACTATGCAATGACATAGTGAAACATACATATTGTATTAGACAGGGAGGCGGGAGCACAGACAATCATCTCATCGAGTTGGAAGCTGAAATTCCAGGATTAGTTCAAACTCGATTAGCATATTAAAATGCAATTGGTCTGCCAAATAATATCTTGCGGAAAGCCACATTCATACCCGATTCTAATGGTTTACTCGTATGTTTACCATTGTATTTTCCTGCACCCAAATGAGTGAGGACTAGGAGCAGGAAAACACAATGATAAACCTACGATTTAGTTCCTAAAATCGGGTTTTTAGGTCCTTTCCACCAAGATAAGACTTGGCAGGCCAATTGAGTTTTAATATGCAAATCGAGTTGTAACTAATTCTAGAGTTCTAGCCTCCAACTCAATGAGGTGATGGTCTGTGCTGCCGCCTCCCGATCAATATGTATTTTATAATAATTTTAATTTTTTTTAAGTATATATTGAAATTTAATTGTTTTTCAATGCATTCCAATCGGTCTACACTGTTAAAAATCTTGTTCTAGTTTGAACCAAAAAAGTTTGTTTTTTGATGTTTAATATCTGCCAAAGTAAGATGGTGAAATCTTGAACCAAAATTTGGAGCTCCCATTGAAGCATAGTTCCAATACTTGGAACGAGGTTGAACTAGGAAGCTCCAAATGTTGGTACGAGATTTCACCAACTTATGGTGGCAGCTATTGAGCACCAAAAAACAAACTTTTTTGGTTCAAACTAGAACAAGATTTTTAACAGTGTAGTGTCATATTGTTAGTTTGAACATTACTATTCCAAAAAATTGCGTCAATATTTCATATGTCGACAGTATTGTGTTCTAAAATACAGTGAACTCTCTCTATCTGAATATTTTCTAATGTGAACACCTCAGTATTATGAACATATTCTGAAGGTCCCAGCGAAACTAAATAGACTTAACAAAAGATGAACTCTCTGCATTCTGAACACCGAGTTATTATGAACGCTACTTTTGGTCCCTATTTTTAGTCCACCTCTCTGTAAACTGAACGTGTGTTTGCCATTTGAAATCAAATTCCTTTCATGGAAATTCGGAGAAATTCTTACAGAATAAAAAGGTTCATCAGATTCGATTAAAAAATTAGCACACAAAATCACTGCTATATTTTTAACCTGTACCTGATGCTGCAATTTCTTTAAATACTTCATATAAAATCTTCAGTTTAATATTGGAGCACCTGTTGTCACATTGTTGTCAATTGCCTTGTATAAGAGAAGTCATTTTATGATTTTTAATTACGGTAAGTTAAAATAATCCACTTCCATTTTGCTTATTTCAAATAATATTTTTTATATGAATTGTTTTTATATGAATATTGTTAATCACATATCACGACTAAAGCATGGTATTTTAAAGATTAATTTTGGCATTTTCAATTGATTTCTTCAATTGATCAATTACTGGGAAAATGGCAATTAAAGAAACTATTTGCTTATAATTTTGTTGCTATTTAATTTCAGCCGATTTCATTTTTGCCCATGATAGGACATTCATTAAGGGTTGTAGCAATAATTTTAGTTTACTTCTAAAACTTAAAAGGAAGGAAATATGATAAAAACTCTGTAGCACAGACATTATTTGATAAGCTACTGGCTAGGTCACCCTACATAGTAGTAATGTATTCCCTATCTTCCTTAATACAGGGTGATTCAAAAAAGCGTGGACAAATTGATATGACGAATTAGGCAAACGACAAGAATAAAAAATCACACGGGAACATAGGGCCGCAAATCACTTATTGAGTCACAAATACAGGGTGTTTCATCCTAATTCAATTTGGTTTGATGATAATAAATTTCAGGAAACTGAAGTATATTATAATAAAACATTTAACAGACTGTCGGACGTTCCTCTCAGTCCACACAACTTTGAAGAATGTCCGTGGTAGATATAGCTGCCACCACCGATATTACTAGGTGATATCGGTCACCCACTGTGAGGTTTGTGTAAATGAAGACTTACGCCGGCAGGTAACTGAATTATCAGTTTATTAAGAATATATGTACACACTAAATACACTATTTACCAATATATACAATTACAACTCGGATATAGGTGATCCGGTTCCACATTAAATTATATACAGTAAAGATTGGCTGTGTACTATTCCAATTATACTTTCCACCTCACACTCAATACACGTTAAATTCACTTTGTCGGAGCTCAACCTTGAGTCTCTCAACACAAGTATATTAGGCTCAGAGCACTCAACACTAGGACGTCTGTGTCCTTTGCTCACCAGAAAACGCACTGCTTATGCTCTTCCACACAGAGCAACCTCTAGGTCCGAAACCTAGTTACAGAATGACTCGTCTGAGGCAAACTTGCCCTCTCCAAATCACTGCTTTCCCCAACATAAACCCCTTTGGAGCTTCCTCATTGGACACATACTCCATTCTTTTCTTGCTTAGTGACATGCTGCTAATCTGCTCATCATCCGCATACTTCACTGACAGATGGACATGCCTCTCAGCAATCTCCTTTCTCTAACACACCACCTGCAAAGGATTATCTGGCAATTCCCCTTTCCACAAAGAAGGAATGTCACCTTGGAAATTCTGTACACAACCATACACTACGAAATATTCAAATAGAGAAATAGTAGAAATTCCATTCTTTAGCACAGGCGCTATCAGATCCTGACACCCCCCACCTTAGCGGAAAATATGCCTTTTAGGGGCTAATTTTCCCCAGACATATAGTAATATCGCAGAAGAGTTCAATAGTCTCTTTACAGATTTCTTCATTATGCTTATTACATAGGTATTTCCAGGTGTCTGAACACTATCTACTTACATCTCTACTGAACCTTTACTAATATTATTATTACATAAACAATACACATGTTAATACAATATTATAAACAAAAAAATCAAAAAATATTTACACACACACAGAAAAAAAAAATTAAATGTGTGACGACATCCCTTTAAGGTTGTCCACTACTGGGTCATCGACGCTGATGGGCTAACAATTGGTTGTTCTTCCCAGCTCTTTCTATGTAGCCTGGATATTGCGTCAGCATTTAAATGTCGCGCTCCTGGACGATGAGAAATACTCAGGTTCCAGCGTTGCAAGGCAAGAGCCCATCTAGTGAGTTTGGGCGACCTTGGGGTTGTTTCGGTGAGAAATTTTAATGGATTATGATCCGTAATAATCTCAATTTGAGATCCATCGGTCCACTTTTCAAACTTCCGCAACCCGAAGAGAACACTCCAAGCCTCTTTCTCTATACTCGGCCAAGCACGCTGAGCCCCTGACAATTTCTGACTGGCAAAAGCTATCGGTTTATACTGACCCTTTTCATCTTTTTGAGTAAGACAACATCCTACTGCCAGGTCAGAAGCATCTGCGTGGAGCTGATATTCCCGGCCTACGATAGGTGTAGCCAAACTCGTCACCTTACATAACTCATCTTTAAGAGTATTAAATGCTTTTTCTGCCCTTTCATCCCATGGTACAGTATTTTTAACCTTCCCTTTAGTCAATTCGGTTAAAAGTATAGCAATTTCGGCATAATTTGGAATATAAGATCGGTAAAATCCCATTAATCCCAAAACAGATCTAACTTCCTTTTTAGTTTTTGGTCTCTTTAGATCCCTTATTGCTCCTATTTTTTCCTCATCAGGTGCATGCGTTCCACCTCCAATTACATGACCTAAAAACTTAGTTAATTTCTCTCCAAATTTACATTTGTCTAGCCTAATCGTAAAATTTCTATTTTTCAACTCTTCAATGACAGCCCTAACATGCTCACAATGCTCTTCCCAGGTTCGGAGAAAATGATGACATCATCAATATATGCTTCCGCATACCTCCGATGACCTTGAAGAACCTCATTCATATCTTTCTGAAACGTGGCAGCCGCCCCTGATAATCCAAAAGGCATTGTACGCCACTGATAAGTTCCATTATGTGTTGTAAAAGCTGTCAAATGTTTACACTCCTCCGCCATTTTAATCTGCCAATAACCCCTCAATAAATCAATTGATGATAAATACTTAGCCGCCCCTGCGGTATACATGATTTCTTGAGAATCTTTCATTGGAAAGGTTGGAACCTGAGTTACCGAATTTAAAGCACTATACTCTATACAAAGCCTAACAGTTGCGTCTTTTTTCGCCACACAAACAATTGGATGACTAATTTCAGCATTTGACACTTCGATTAGATTTAATTCTAATAACTGCTGAATCTGCCTATCTACTTCCTCTTTATAAGCTACCGGTACACTATATATCTTTGGCTTTTTCCTTTCCACTCCCGGTTTAATCAATACGATGTTCCCCTACATCCGCTGGTCGTACAGGACCCATAAACACCTCTTTATTCTCCCTCAAAATGGACTTGATTATTAGATAACCCTTTTATTTCGAACTTCTCTATATCTCGTTCTACTTCTTGATCCCGGTTCAAAATAGGAATTTCCCCAACTTCTCCAAATTCCTCATCACCCTCAAAAACAATATTAACTATATTACATTTAGCAATAAATTCTCTTATTTTATTTTGGTGCACATGCTTCTTACTCCCGTCAGCTAACTCAACTATAAACGAATGCTGATTTCGTTTTTCGACTATGGTTGCCGGCCCTTGCCACCTAGAATATAGTTTATTAGTTGAATCGGGGATTAACAGTATTACCTTATCACCTACTTCAAAAGTTTTTTTCCTTTGACCTTAAATTATATTGATACGCCATCCTATTTTGTTGCACCTCGGACGATAATTTTGCCTCATTTGCGGCTCTTTCTAAACGTCCCCTAAGTTTATTCAGATACTCATGAATCGGCGTAGTATCTAACTGCGCCCCCTTATTTTCTCCTACCCAGGATGACTTGAGAATCGACAAAGGACCCTCCGGCGTTCTACCATATAATAACTGGAAAGGTGCGATTCCCGTCGTAGAATTTGGGACTTCCCTATACGCCCATAATACAAATGGTATTTGTTCATGCCACTTTTTTCCTTCTTCTCTAATAGTATGATGTAACATACGTTTAAGGGTCTGATTAAATCGTTCCACAAGCCCGTTAGACTGTGGATACTGTGGGGTCGAAAATCTTGGACTAGCACCTAACCTTTTCTCAAATTCTTTCGTTAAGTCGGCGGTGAAATTGGTTCCATTATCGCAGGCAATTATATTTGGAATTCCTGTCCTCATAAATATTTGAAGTAATGCATCACACGCGGTTTTAGCAGTTAAACTTTTTAAAGGGATCGCATCCGCCCACCTGGTATGCTGATCAATTAAGGTTAGTATATACCGATGCCCTTGGGAACTTTTAGGATCAATAGGCCCAATTAAATCAACATTAACCACCTGAAATGGGAGTTCCGGTCGCGATACTGGGGAAATAGGAGCTCTATCATTTACTTTAACCCCTCTAGTCAATTGGCACTCTAAACATGACTCACAAAATTGTTTAGTTTCTTTCGCCATCCCCTCCCAATAAAATGAATACCTGATTCTCTGTAAAGTTTTCTTAGCTGCATGATGCCCTCCAAATACCGAACTATGCGATAATTTTAAGATTTCTTCCCTTTTGACTTTGGGTACTACTAATTGTGCTATATTTTCGCCTAACAATTTCTCTTTATGATATAATAAGCCATTTACAATATAATAATCCCCCTTATCCCTTTTAGCTAATTCCCAAGCTTTCTCTAACTCTTTACATTCTAATTGGAATTCCTTAAACATATCGGAATTGCTAACAATAGCTTTATTACCTTTCTCCACTTCCGTTTTTTCCGTATTCTGAGTTTGTACATTTTGCGAACTCGCTTCTATTGCGTAAACATTATTCGTTATTCATACCTTCCCTTTCACTCAAGTTATCAATAATAAATTCCGAATTTTCTAATTCTTGGGCCTCTAGCAATGGCTTCTCGCGGTTGACACCTGACAACTCATTAATCACTTCGGGATGTAAAATTACTTGCTCATTAATATTATCAGTCACTGCGCAAAGTACTTCCTAATGAATTATATTAGTTTGTCCGAATTGCGGAATAGCTAACGGTAATTTAACCAACGGCGACTTAACTGCTTCACCGAATAACCCTTGTAAATAAATACTACCCGCTCCTTTTAATTTTTCTTCCGGTACCAGATCTTTATGAACAACACTAATTTCACATCCAGAATCAACCAATCCCTTTGCTTTTTGCCCATTTACACTAACTTCAATTTTCTCAAGTTTATTTAATTTCTCACCAATAACGTTAGTTCTCTGTTCGGCCTTTGCCGATATTCTCGCCACAATAGCTCCATTAGGTAACTCTTTGTTTTCTTTTACCACAATCTTATGTACACCCGCTTTCGGATCTCGCCCTTTATTACCATTATTATTTCCCTCATTACCCACTTTATTACAAAAACGTTCGTAATGACCTCTCAAACCACATTTAAAGCATTTAGGCGCTGAAGCATCACTAGGTTTCTTAAAATCTATTTTTCTATCCGAAAAAGAATTCGTCTCATTACTCCCGTTTTGCCTCCAATTATTACTAACTTTGTTATCCTTCCTCGGTCTCATTTTTTCATTGTTTACGTACCTATCTTTACCTTTAATACTTTTATACGTAACGGCGTAAGACTTATGTTTAGCGTCAAAATAATTGTCACATTCTTTAGCAATTTTAGAAGTCTCTAACCATTTACCTTGATGAATTAAACCAATATATGACGCAGTATCCTCATCTAACGTACTTACTAATTTATCAGTAACTATCAATTGGTTGACCTTTTCATAAGAGTCAGCACTTCTAATCTTACAGTAATTTTCCCATGTCGCTATTAAACGCGATACAAATAATACATGAGTTTCGTTCTGGTTTCTCTTAGCCTTCTTAAAATTTTCCAAACACGCCTTCGGTGTCGGCTCATGTTCCCTTAGAACTAACTCCTTTAACTCCTCATAATTCTCCATTTGTTCCGTAGTGGTATAAATTAACAAATTATTCGCCTTATCTCCTAACATATTTAGTAGAATTTCGGCCTGCTGGTTTTCCGGTACATTTTTAGTTTTGAATGCCCTTTCTAAACTGTTGAAAAATAAATTCCATCCTTCAGTTCCTTCTGGTACTTTGATAGATAGAGTTTTAACACTTTTGATCAATTTTTCTATGTTACTTTCATTATTAGATTCCCTAGACCCATTGAAATTATTTGCCGATCCTTGGACCCTTAGTTTCTCCATTTCTAATTCATGTTCCATTCTTAATTTTTCCATTTCTAACTTTTCGTGTTTTTCTTCGCGCTCCAATTTTGCCTGTTTTTCTTCGCGCTCTAATCTTTCCTGCTCTAAACGTTCTGCAACAATAGCTTCCGATAATTCCTTAATAACCCCCTCGTCATACTCATCACTGTCCATTATCTTTTTCTTAAGCTGAATTCTGGTATCATCTTCAGCGAATTCAATACCCAACTTTTCGGCTATACCCTGAAGATCAACCTTTTTTAGTTTCAATAAGAAAGCCATACCTTCACCGATTGTTATTACCACCCACAAGAATAGTTAAACCGACCAAATTAATATTTCCTAAATTTCTAACTTAGTACAGATATTCCTCCACTTATTATACTAATTAATACCCTTCAGGTAATCAATATATTTCATTTCTAATTAACCTACTGAATAAAATTAGAGTAATTTTCCTCAACCATTGCTATCACACAATACACTTCCAATAAAACAAAAGATAAAACAGTAATTCGATTTGATTACTATGCAATATAGGTCTCACTTTATACACTTAGATAACAACATACAATTTATAAAATAATACTGATACGTTGAAATTGAATAGGAGTATTGATGTCAATCAAAAAATCCACATAAAGAAAAATTGTAAAACATGCATATATAAATTTCTACAATTATCCTCACTAAAATATTTCCGAACTCAATACTGGTTCTTACACTTAAAATAAATATACTGAAAATCTTTACTTTTATTTTTCCTCACTATGGCTCTCTTTTGAGCCTTTTTTTTTCACTATGGCTCTCTTTTGGGCCTTTTTTTCCACTATGGCTCTCTTTTGAGCCTTTTTTTCCTCACTATGGCTCTCTTTTGAGCCTTTTTTTTTCACTATGGCTCTCTTTTGGGCCTTTTTTTCCACTATGGCTCTCTTTTGAGCCTTTTTTTTCCTCACTATGGCTCTCTTTTGAGCCTTTTTTTTCTCACCACTATTGGCCAATTAAAATGTGATTTTTTATCCTTGTTGTATGCTTGATTTGTCAAATCATTTTGTCCACGTTTTTTTGAATCACCCTGTATAATGTACATCTCCATAATCTGAACATTTTTGGTCGGTCCCTTGAGTGTTCAGAATAGAGAGAGTCCACTGTGTAACTAATTGTACTCACCAGTCCTAACTTGAATCTCTCCTCCTTCCAGGCTCCACAGCACCCCAATGAAGAAAGAAATGCGATCGATACCCCGACAACAATAAAGATGTATGTTGCTGTGGTATAGAGTCCTGTGCCTAGCAGTTCCTCGACATTCTTCTGCTTTTGCAATGAGGCCCAGATTCCGACAGCAAATATTGCGATGCCGAACAGCTGAAAGCAAGATTGAAAGAAGCAATAACAGAACAAAATGAAAAAATACATGTTAATAATTATAAAGAAGAATTGTTTGTTTGCAAAGGGCTATTCTCTAGAACTACCAAATAGATTTTAAATATAATGTTGATGATATGATTGTGACAATCTTTGCACAAACCCTATATTATGGCCTTATATTATGGCAAGTGACCGCCCTCCCGGTGGTCTCAACCAAACCCCTTGAGTGGGGGAGGTGACCGGGCAGCGCTCTTCGCACATGGTGCTTGACAGGGGCCGGTCGGGAATTGAATCACCACCGCCTAGTAAAACTGGACTGAGCATAGGCGGTCTGGTACGGTTGCGATTGTCAAAGAGATGGAAGTGAACGCACTCCCGTGGTCTTCGGTTCTCGAGAGAAGCCACCAAGGGACGATCATAGCCCAATCCCAGTGGCGGACCTTAGGGACTCGCCATCAAACCTCATGTGAGGATCAAGGCTTCGGTTTTCAGGGTCTGCACGGTGACTCTGGGCAACGGGAAAGTAAGGTGATCGGGACCTCAATAACACTCACTTGACTGAGAGGGAGCCTGAGTTGAGAGTGTGGGCTTTGTCGTGCAAGAGATGGGGACTTTCTAGTGTCATGAAAACTCGCAGGAACGGCGTGCAGCGACTCCTGGAACTAACGACGGGAGAGGCTTGGCCAGTGCCCGGAGTGACTTACGGTGAGTCACCATCGATTCGGCCGGGAAACTTAGCCCCCACTTCCGCTGCAGCAGAAGCAGTGGTGTGCCAGCTCTTAGGTGGGACGAGACTGGGGGTGCCCCCGTTCAACCAATGGACGGGTCGTGACGGAAGGGCGCCATGGAGGCGTTTGTCCCTCTAGGCCCGATACCCATCGGAGGGGATAGGCCGGCAGGTCCGCTTCCACGATCCATTTACCACGGAGATCTGGGGCGGACGCTCACCGGTTGAAGCGGTGACATATCTCTTTCAGAGGACCTCTTGGTCCGATCGAAGTCTGACGTGTCTATGCGGGATTGGGGTTTTCTGCGCCCAGAGATTCAGACTTAGCACTGCCTCAAACTTAACTTTCCCGCTACTCACCCCCGAGCTGGGCGTCGCTTCGGACGTCGTGGAGGAGTTTTCCTTGTCCTCCAGGGTTGGCTAGAGGTACCTTTTCTTTCTGGTAGGCGTCTTCATTGCACGGGGAAAGAACCTTCGGTTCAGGATCCAACGAGAGCTCTGGGGTAATGTAGAGCGTGGCAGGGCTCTATTTGGCCTCGTCCCATTTCCCAGGCGGGGCGCGCGGGGCTCCGTTCGCACCAACACCCTAGCAAGGCTGTGTCTATGCAATCTAGGTGGAGCTTTCTGGAACCATCTGGGGTCGCTACCAGAATCTAGTCCGTGAAACCGGAGCCCCCCTTGGAATTTCTTGGGAGTGGGGGTGTTTTGGACGCCAAAGCCTAGACTGGGCGGTGTCTGTGCCGCCACGAGGGGTCTTCTCGGTCCCTCGAGGTTTCAGTCGAGAGCATCTAGTCGCCATCTCTGTGCGGTACACAGCAGGAGCGTCCCTAAGGGTCGTTCATAAATCGTTACGTGCAAGGAGTGGGGGCGCAAAAACCCTAGAGCGAGTCCATAACTATACTGGCAGGAAGGCTTTCCCCGTCTTCATAGGATCTGGCTAGGGGCTCGTTCTTTTTCAGGTTGGCCCACAAAAATGTTTTTCCTTTTATAGCGATTTGATCTTGGGGGCTTGCCGAAAAGCAAAACCCATCCGGGGAACCATGGCAATGAGTCATCGGCTTCAGCGTCCCTGTGGGCGTTGTCGTCCGGTGACTCGTCTTGGATTCTTGGGTGGGAATTCCAAGCGAAGGAGCCATTGGTTTCTCCAATGGGTAGGTGAGCAGTCGCTATCGGCCGTCCATCCAATCGCTTGGGAACGGTGGTTGGCTCCTCACGGGAGTCGACCATTGACCGTAGACGTTGGACGGTGGGGATGGACGGATAGGTGCGCCCGTGTAGTAGCCCGGTTTGCGAACTGGGACCCTAGTCGAAGTCCTCGCTACAAGAGTCAAAAGGGCTTCAGGACCTGGGGACGGGCAAGGAGTCTCTCTGCGTTATATCATCGCAATACTACTAATCCGAAGGTAGTGCAAGTGCAGAAAATGTTCTAAAATTGGATTTTTGTAATGCTCAAGAGGCAAGAAACTTTTAATGACTTTTAACAATTAAAGGGTTTTTAAAAAATTTAAAAAGGTGAAATCAGTGAAAATCGATTTAAATTACGATTTATGTAGAATTTAGGCAGGGAGATTAAGCAAGCGATTTATATGACAGGGATAAAAACTTGAAATTTGATGTGTCTGTTACTTTTAGAAGTGAATATTCATACAGAGCAGTTTTTTAAAATAATAATTTTATGTGAGAAATATCTTGGTAATTATCTTGGAGAAAAAAGTTTCTAAAATTGCGATTTCCGTGATACTATTGAAAATAGAAATTTGAAATTTGGCGCGGTGGTTATTCTTAAGATGTAACTGCTCGCTGAAAACAGTTTATAAAAATTTCAAAATTTAAAATGATATAATGGGCTGGAAATGCTCTAAATTGCGATTCATATGGAATTGTTAGAGGTAGAAAATTCAAATTTTTAAACAATTTGTTACTTTTAGCACGTAAATATTCGCACAGAACAGTTAAAAAAAAATACCAAAATTTAAAAATGCAAAGTTTCAAAATTCCGATTCATGTGATATTGGTAAGGATAATTTGGCATGCGGGTTACATTTAAATTGTAAATAGGCAATATATTTGGTCAAATTGAAGACGTTTGGATTCCTGTCCTTTTTACTACAAAAATATGCTGTCTAGCGACAAAACTGTAAGTAACATAACTGTTAATTATTTCATCACCGTCTATCTGAAATAGTACGCAACCAAACCTTTCTTTTGACAGAATTTTTAAATGAGTGGCATTTTTAGAAAAAAATTGCATTAGTTTTTAACTGTGTCAAAAAAAGTTAAAAACGGCACCCATTTATAAATTCTAAAAAATATTTTCAAAAGAAGTATTATGAATGTTTTGATAATTAAATAACAGCCTGCTATTTCCATTTAAATGTTTGTTAAATGGTAACAGGAGGATATCTTTAAAATTATGTTTCAAAGACAAATATGCATTGTTATTAATTAAGACTTTAAAAATAATACATTACTTTTAGCTAATTTTTTTTTCCAATTTTTCAATTTTTTGTCGTATTTCTTGAAATAAAATTTAGCTGAAAATATGGATACGGGCATCACAGTAAACTCCAATGTTTTTACTATTTTGTTTAACATCTTTCAAACTCTGTTAACTTTCTTTTTTCTTTGTGATAAAAAGCAAGTTGAACATTGAATAGTTCAGTGGGAATTAAATTTAAGATGTTATTGTACTGCACTTGCATAATAATACTAATCTAAAGCAACGAGTCGGGGGAGAAAAGAAAAGGCCTCCCGTACCGTCTGCCTATTCTTATCCAATGAACTCCAAAAGTTAATCAGGGAAGCGTCTTGTCAGAATAAACCTATATTCAAAATTTGAAGCAAATCGAATATTTCTATCAAGAGTTATCGCGTTATGTGTATACGTAGGTACAGGGTGTTCAAGAAAGGCCTCCCCCAACTTTGAAATGACATAAATTCGAAACAGTAAGAGATAGAAATGTGAAACAAGTTGAATGTTAGACAGATAGGTCTGGAATTTTTTATACACCAATTTGAAAAAAAAAAATAGTTCCAATATTGGACACGAGAGGGCGCTGCAATCACAAAGCTGCGTCTTTGAAAATTGAAATACTTTCTGAATTTGAGCTGTTTGAACTGAGACAAAAATCACATTACAATGGTTTCGATATAGTTACTTTTTTCAGCATCAACATGACGTAATCTAAAGGTAAAGTTCAAAATCACTTGTTGCAATACTTCTACTGAAATGGATGCACTTGCCTCGCAGATGAATTGTTCAAGCTGTTCCAATGTTTGGGGATTCTTATCTTAGAACAAACAGCGTCCTTCAACTAATCCCACAAAAAGACATTTTTACAAGTGTCAGCAAAGAAACAGACGCACGAATGGAATTTTTGTACGTCTGAGTACCATTTAAAGCTCTATGTGCTTGTGCTGCCACCTATTATCCAATATTGGAAATATTTTTTCAAATTGGTGTATAAGAAATTCCAGACCTATCTGTCTAACATTCAACTTGCTTCACATTTCTCTCACTGTTTCGAAGTTATGCCATTTCTAAGTTGGGGAGTCCTTTCTTGAACACCCTGTATATACATACAGCGGAAGTAAAGAAAGATATTCCTGTTTTTTTTCTTTTTACCTATTATGTTTAGCTGGATTTCACTTAAGTAACATTATTAAATAATATACAAAGCATTCTTATTATACTTATTATAAAATAAAAAAGAAATACTTACACAAATAAGAGCTGTCACCGTAAACAGAAGGACTTTTACGATCTTAGCAATAGCTCCTTTCACCATACTTTTCTATCTATAAAAACCAAGCATGTTTTAATAGGTATAGTGTGCCTGTCACAATTTTTTTTTCCTATATGGGCCATTTTCAAATTTCGCTTACATATGCTGTCCCAGAGTAAAAGAAAAAAATTCAAACAGAAATTAAAGTTTAAAGTTTGATTTAAGCTATGCTTTAGCTAAAGAAGATTATATTGAACATTTCTAAGATAAAAAATTAAAAAAATCCATGAAAATTTTTGAGATATAAATCTTTAAAATTTTGATTCTAAGCAAAAATGCCTGTCCCATTCCAAATTTTATGTTTTTAACTGCGCCTTTTTTTTTTTTTTTTAATTTGAGCAAACTTTTTTAAATAAAAAGGTTTAATTATTTTAAATATGAACTGTTAGTGTTCTATTATAATGAAAAAATTATTACTAAAGATTTTAAGAAATTACCAGAAATCTCTTGTCCCTCACTTTTTGTCAAGTCCGTTACCTTGTGATTATTTTAGTCAAAATAGGTTTCGAATGCTGCCTAAAGTTAGCAGCAAATATTTGGCGATATAGTTAAACTATTCATGCAACTACTACTTGCCATTTTTTACTCCTCAATTATGAAACAATGTAATAGTGGCAAGAATAAGCTTTTACCAAGGTTGATATTTTTACTTTCTTCTATATTCAATAGAAGAAAGTATTGTAATCGAAATTTTTTTCGACTTCCGGTTTTCGACGGATTTACACGTTTTAGGGGTCAGAGATTCCAAAAAACATGATTTTACAAATGTCTGTCCGTCCGTGTGTCTGTGTGTCGCCATTCTACCATCAAAAAGTGTATGAAGTTATGCATAGAATTGAACCAAATTTTTTGTGACTGTTTTTGGCTGTGGCAAGCAAGTCCTCCTTCAGTTTTGAAATATTCCGCCGGAAGGGGGCGCTGCAGTCGCGATTTTTGTGCCATTTTCAATATTGTACCGACCAAAAGTATAATGAAGTTATGCATCGAATTGAACCAAATTTTTTGTGTATGTGTATGACTATGGATAGTTGGTCCTCCCTGAATTTGAAAAAAATCTGCCGTAAGGGGGCGTTGCAATCGCCATTTTTGTGCCATTTTCAATACTGTACCGACCAAAAGTATATGAAGTTATGCATCGAATTGAACCAAATTTTTTGTGTATGTGCATGACTATGGCTAGTTGGTCCTCCCTGAATTTGAAAAAAATCTGCCGGAAAAGGGCGCTGCAATCGCCATTTTCAATATTGTACCGACCAAAAGTATAATGAAGCTATGCATCGAATTGAACCAAATTTTTTGTGTATGTATATGACTATGGATAGTTGGTCCTCCCTGAATTTGAAAAAAATCTGCCGGACGGGGGCGCTGCAATCGCCATTTTTGTACCATTTTCAATATTGTACCGACCAAAAGTATATGAAGTTATGCATCGAATTGAACCAAATTTTTTGTGTATGTGTATGACTATGGCTAGTTGGTCCTCCCTGAATTTGAAAAAAATCCGTCGGAAGGGGCGCTGCAATCGCGATTTTTGTGCCATTTTCAATATTGTACCGACCAAAAGTACATGAAGTTATGCATCGAATTGAACGAAATTTTTTGTGTAAGTGTATGGCTATGGCTAGTTGGATCGCCCTGAATCTGAAAAAAATCCGCCGGAAGGGGGGGCTGTAATACCGAATTTTATGCCGTTTTCAATATTGGACCACATAAAAGTGTATGAAGTTAGTTCTAGAACTGAACTAAACATTTTGTATATGATTATTTTTTGTTAAGGCAAGTTGGTCTCCCTGAATTTGAAAAAAAAAAAATCTGCTTATCATTCTATTGTCCATCGGCTCGTGCAGAGACGGAAATTCGTTTTTACTCCGATCAATTGATTGAAGCAGAAATTTAAGATGAAAATCAAAGTTGGTAAGGTATTGAATTAAAATTATTAAAGCTTTAAAATGAGTAACTATTTTTTTTAATATTAAATTGTATGTATGCGATAGAAGAAAGTTTTGGGATTGGCATATCCAACTAGTTTTTTTCACTGTCAAGCCTGTTACCGTAAATTTTAATATTAAAATAATGATTTTTGCACTTTTGTAATTAAATACTGTTAACTAAATAGTTTCAGAAGGTATGTATATTAATATCTAAGTTAGAAATTATGCAAGTTAGTTTATTTCTAATAGTTTTATTTGAAATGTCAAGTCCGTTACCATGAAATGTAAGCTGCTAAGTAAGTTTACTAAATAGTTTCAGAAGGTACATAAATTATTATCTAAGTTAGAAAACATACAAGCTAGTCCATTTTAATAGTTTTTTTAGTTTTATTTGAAATGTCACATCCGTTACCATGAAATGTAAGCGAATGTTGAAAATGGCCCATGTCATTCTAAACGCTCTATTAAAAATATGTAACTAATGCTGTCACCGCCATTGTCAATGATTTGTTTTTCCAACCATTTGGAAAATAATTGTTTCTGTCGGTCGAGAATAGAGATGTCTGAAGCATATCTGAAACCTTTTGATGTCCGGATTTTATTCGTTTTCTGATTGGTCCATGTTTAATGTCCAGAAATGAAATACCTTATTTTGCCGCAATGACAAAAAAGTTTAAAAAAACTACAGAAAAATTAATAATTCAAAAGCAAATTAAAATAGAGATTAAAATCAAATTGGATTTAAAAGTACATATCTTTCTCTAAACGACTTTGTAAAAACTGAAAATGTGTGATGTTTAGAAGTTTAAAAATTTGCCTTACTGAAAATTGTAAAACTGAAATTTCGTTTAAAATTTGTTTATGATGGGTCAGAGAATATTAATGTTTAATCCAACACGTACGTAATATGTGACTCTGTTATTATGTAAGCTCCGTTTTGATAATTAAAAAAAAGGTTGTTTATTATTAGTACTAGCCGCCCCTGGCGACAGGTTTGGTCGCCCTTAAATATAATGCTAAGCATTTTATAAAGTTAATTTTATTCATAATTTAATGTACTATCCTTTGCCTTTATTTAGAGTCTTTAAATATGTTTTAACCTCTACAAGCAACTTTATTGAAAAGATAAAAGATATAACAATTACCGAGAATAACATACTTGCAACCTTAGATATCATCTCATTATACCCGTCGATTAATGTGGAAGAAATTAAATCGTTCATCGAAAACTCCATTGAAACAGGACCAATATCTCATATTCATATGAAAAACACTTTGAAAGCGGGATTAAACCTTATTACAAATAATAATGTTTTTGCTTTTAACGGAAAATATGACAAGCAATTAGAAGGAGCTCCAATGGGTTCGCTTATTTCTGGATTTCTTGCCGAAATTAAATTATGACCGTTAGAAGAAATAATATTAACTGAATTTGATTGGAAACCTACAGTATGGTATAGATTCGTAGACGATATTTTTATTATTTAGTTCTTTGGACGATGGGATAATCGAGTAATACCAAATATTTTTGTAAACATCACATGGTTTTTTAATAAGTGACGTTATAAAGTTTGTTAAATAAATATATGCTTATAAATTATTCTAAAAATCATGTTTTTCCTCAATCTTGATCGAAATCTGATAAGTTGCTAAAAAGGGGCTTTTGGCGCCGTTTTCGATTTTTTTTCGCCAATCGCGCCATCTGGAACTGTTCTCCCACTCCATTTATTAAACTAGTAAACATGTCAAGTGAAACTTTAGATTAATTATTTATGTACAGAGTTCCATATCCTGTTCTGGTTGGCGTGATTGGCGAAAAGAAAATCGAAAACGGTGCCAAAAGATTATTTTAGCATCTTATCAACTTTTTAAAAATGGAAGAAAAACATGTTTTTAAAATATTTATAAACATATATTTTTATGTTATAAATGATGTATATTTATGTAAACTATATTTATATAAAAATATCGCAGCAACCATTTTGAAACCTTTATCGCCAAAAAAAGCTAAAAAAAAAAAAAAAAAACCAGGATATGGAATTTTTTACTATGTATTTTCAAAAGTAAATAAAAAAGTCATGCTTGGTGCGAGTAAAAGTTAATTGATCATTGAATGCCTTAATGTGTGATAAATAAAGATTGACACGAATCTTAAATATTTACTATAAATTCAAAATCATTTTTTATTATCCATAATTAACGATTTTTAAATAGAAAAAATAGAGATAAACATATATTACCTTTATATAAATTTGAAACACGCTATTTTGTAACCTATTTGAAACATCTGCAGTTGAGTTTTTCTTTTCTTAAGATAAATTCAATACTCTAAAAACAAAAACAATCTATTGCCACAAAAAAGTAAAAAATTAAATGATAAATATATATTATTACATTATAAAAATTCGATCGAAAAATAACTTTTTTCATTTTATTTTTCCGTTAAATATTGGTATTTTATTTACTCCTTGGAATCAAGAGTCAAACCTGTGTCCACGCAAAATGATTCGCGAAGTGACGTCATAGTCAGAAAATTTGTAATGTTCATTCATACAACAATAGATTATGTAACATGTGATCTCGCGTATCCTCAATTTGTTGTGGGCAGAAAGTAACAATTTTTGCAGAGTTAGTAATTTAGGTACTACTTGGTTATCCCATCGACCAATTTTGCGAAGTTATACAAACCACTAAACTATTAGCCAAATTGACACAAATTTTTTTTTAAATAATGAAAGAACCATTATTTTAGTAGAACACTTATAAAAATACGGTACTACGCTGTTATCCCGTCGACCAAAATACTATCGGCAAATTATAAGATTAAATGCCAATAGTGGATGATCGTGAATGACATTAAATACGATACACGTGTTTAAAACGTCATAAAGTGATTTTTATTTCGACTTTTTATTTGTATTTTTATTAATATTCTACTAATTATTTGTTTTTTTTATTATTTAAAATAAAAATTACGTCCATTTGTATAATTTGGCTATTAGTTTAGCGATTTGTATAATTTGGCGAAATCGGTCGACGGGTTAACAGAGTAGTACCAAAAATGCAAATTAAAAGTCAAATAAAAAATGTCTTGATGACGTAACAAACACGTATATCATGTTTAATGTCAAGTGAATGTGATATTTGCGATCACCATTATTGGCATTTAATCTTAGAATTCGGTGACAGTACTTTAGTCGATGGGATAACCAAGTAGTACCGTAATTTATAATGTATTATTTCCTATATATAATACAATTTATTATATTTTCGTAAAGATTATGTTTTTCAGGAATGTTTTATGCAATTTAATTCGGATTTTTGCTGATAGCAAATTGAGTTGCAACGCGAAAAGTTTGTTGACAAATATGCACATCTAGAAATCTCACCTTAGAAATGTCAGAATTTCCGTATTTTATTTCATTTTATATCCATTCAAAGTCTTAACTCAATACAGGGGTCTGTCCAGACTTTTCTCACAGGGCCCGCTTTTATGAAATTGTGGATTTTTTTCTCATATTTGTGAAAATTCTAGTCAGAATTTTGTGAATTTTAAATTATCGATGTCTACAGGTTCTATTTTTCTTATATAAAAAGCTAAGTATTATACTCTTTGGTGAGTTCAATTGCTTATTTACAAGTCAGATTTTATTATTAAACGATTAAATGGGTGAAAAGTTCAATTCGAAGGTGAAATTATTCTGTGAAACGACTACTTAAGAGACAAAATTTTTTTGAAGGAACCTGTTTTGGGATAAAATGTTTCGTGAAGAGTCCTGTTTGAGGATAAAAAATTTTGTGAAGAGTCCTGTTTTAAGATAAATTATTTTGTGAAGGGTCCTTTAAAGGACCTAAAATTTTCCTAAACATATCCCTGCAATGGACAGTATATTCTCGAGATGTATACAGACCGGGAGGCGGCAGCACAGACAATCATCTCATCGAGTTCAAAGATGAAAAACTAGGATTAGTTAAATCTCGATTCGCATATTAAAACACAATCGGTCTGCCAAGTCCTATCTTGGTGGAAAACACCTAAATATCGGATTTTAGTGGTTGACTCATAGATTTACCATTGTGTTTTTCTGCACCCCAAAAAATGAAAACATGGAAGATTGAAAGCAGGAAAACGTGATTGTCAAACGATAAAATCGGATTTTTAGGCTTTTTCCACCACGACATTATTTGGCAGATCGATTGCATTCTAATATGCGAATCGAGATTTAACTAATCCTAGATTTTCACCAATGAGCTCGACGAGGTGGTTATCTGTGCTGTCGCCTCCCGGTCTAATATGAATATGTATCATAATCCCAAACATTGACAAGTCCTGCAGTGCTAACTGAACTCCAACTAGACAATTTATCACATTTTTAGCCTCGGTTATGCTATTACTTACCCATCATACGTAGTATAGGGTAAATCTTGCAATCATGTTGAAAATTGAAAAAAAAAATGGCGGATTTACACATTTTAGGCATTGGAGATTCCGAAAAACCTATTTTTAGTAAAAAAAAAAAAAAAAAAAAGCCACCCGTTTCTGTGTGTTTGTCTGCCTGTGTGTCTGTAAACACTCCATCTCCAAAATAAATTGAGATAGAGACTTGAAATTTGGTGTATACATAGTATGTAAGAATGGAAAGAAGTCTTTTTAATATCAGTAACCTCGATTATCCGGAATTATTTTTTTCGGACTTTCGAAATATTCGTTCTAATAAAAAGTATATAAAAATTTCAGAATTTTTTTTTTTTTTTTTTTTTTTTTTTTTTTTTTGAGAAATGGATATAAAAGACAATAAAAAAAATAATGTTGCACGAAAAATGAAGTCGGTCGGATTATTAGTTGCCGAGATATTTGTAATTCTATTTTTCACACGCTTCGATTATTCTTGATCCTGTATTCCTTTTCAATTTCAATTCAAACATCTATTTTAATTGCAAATAAGAAGCTTAATCAAACCCAATGAACTGTTAGTTAATAAAATTATCATTTTTGGAGTTATTAGGATGCTTCTTTTACTAGTTCGGTAGTATTTGATTATCCCGTCGATCTAAAAACTATCGCAAAACTGTAAGATTAAATACCGGTAATAGCTTATCATAAATGTCACCTTTACTTGACATTAAACACGTTAGATGCATTTTTATGTCATCAAGTGATTTTTAATTCGACGTTTTACTTGATCAAATATTAATCTTTAAGTAAAACCTTTGTTATTTCGTTATTATTAGGATGAGCGAAGCGAATCCTCTACTAGGCCACTCAAATTACATTTTGTCGTACACTTTACAAAAAAACTATTCAATATTTTGACTTCAAATTAAACACAAAAATAAATTATAATCTGTAGATTTGCACAATATAATTTTTTTTACAGTAAAACGTTAAAAAAAATTATTTTTATTAATTTATTTTACATGCATTTCCAATACGGACGCATTTTAGCAAATAAATAAAAAATGAAACGCGTATATTTTCAGAAAAAAAATATAAATCATGAGGTAAGTAATTATAGATAGAATCATGATTAATTTAATAAATAAAACATGTTTTCATTATTCCGCAAAATCGTTTGCACAGATGACACTTAAACATTTTAAAAGAATCGTATTATGGATTTTTTTTTTTTTTTTTTGTAAAGTGGCAACAAAAGAATTGTAAACAAATAAAATTAATTGTTAAATTTGTTATATAAATGAAAAATTAAAAGAACTGCGTGAAGTTGTTGCCTCGATTCAAGCTCTTTATAAATGTACTAAAGCAAAGTTGGCCGATTCAGAAACGACAAATGGACTTTAACCATTTCTTACTTTTCCATTTGGATCTAAAATAATGTTACGTTCTTATTTGTGGACCGAAAAAGATTTAGTAAACGGGACTTTATACTTAGTTGCACCGTTGCACGTATTAAAGAAAATCACAAGCCACCAGACCAGATATCGCGACTAATCATGGATAAATTTGAATACTACAATAATTTAACTTATAAGAATTGGTGCGTACCAATTCCCCCAATAATTAAATTCTGGAAAATTGGAAGCATAAATTGCTCAAGGAGAGAATTTCTTCTGCAGTTTGCTTTTGCTGTTACAATTCATAAATCCCAACGTTTAACATTAGATGACGCAGTTGTAGATATTGAGGATATATAGACATCAGTTGGCTTAAAAACTTACGTAACGTTGTCGAGAGTAAAAATCCTTCAAAATTAAGCATTCAATAGAAATTTTCCTTACGAAAAATTCTACAATATCAAAAATTCTCATACGCTAACGTGTATAAAAACGAAGAAATTAGAATAAAAATTTTTACAGTTAAAAATTCATAGTACCAACGAGAGCAGATTTCAAATGTTTTTCCAGAAAATAGGATTTTGAAGAAGTAACTTTCTTCAAGCTCCCTTCAAATGTATTATTCTAAAATAGCTATCAAAGATTATTTTATGTTAATTACAAACATTGGAACATTCATATTTCAAACAACTTTAAAAAACATTAGTGGCTACTGGAAATAGTAAAAACATATTTAAAAGAACTTTTAGTTGAAAGTTTAAAAATATTTTGTAAAAGTTTTCTTTGAAAATATTTTATTATGCCAGCCTTACATCATAAAAAAAAAAAAAAAAAAAAAAAAAATGCACCAAAACATAAAATAACGTTTTTGTTTAATAAACATGCAAAAATTATATTAAAAATATTGTTATTTTCAAATATCTGTTTTGTAAAATAATGCTTCGCGAATCCAAACAAAGCATGGCTTTTGCTAGTTTAAAATAAAAATTATGCCAATTTGTTTAACTTGTGAATATTTTGGTGATTTATATTATTTCCCAAAATTGGTCGACGGCATAATCAAACAGTTAAAATATTTAAGTATGCATTTCAATTTTGTTTTGGAATTGCGATGCATTTTATAAATAGCTTACATATGTTTTATTTTCATATTTTATATTATGCATGTCCGTAACTATCAGGAAAATGGCGGTTGTTTCTGGCCGAGAACAGAGACAAAAGAGGCATAGCTGAATCCTTGTGATGACCGAATTTTATTCTTTTTCTGATTGGTCCCGGAATATTAATGTTTAATCCATGGCGTATATAATATATGACTCTGTTATTACATAAGATACGTTTTGATCATTATAAAAATGATGCTTTTACCGATTTTACTTACCCATCATACGTAGTATAGGGTAAGTCTTGCAATCGTTTTGAAAATCGAAAAAAATTTTATGACGGATTTACACGTTTTAGATAGTGGAGATTCCGAAAAACATATTTTTAGAAAAAAAATTTTGCCGTCCGTCTGTCTGTCTGTCTGTCTGTAAACGCTCTATCTCCCGAGCAAATTGAGATAGAGACTTGAAATTTTGTATGTAGTTAGTATGTAAGAATGGGACGAATCCTATTTAATATCAGCAACCTCGATTATCCGGAACTATTTTTTTTCGGTCTCTCGAAAAATTCGTTCTGATGAAAGGTATATAAAAATTTTCGAATGTTTTTGTTCTAATGAATGGACGTAAAAGGCAATAAAATAACACACATTTTGCATATAGAACGAAGTCGATCGGATTATTAGTTGCCGAGATATTTGTAATCCTGTTTTTCACATTCTTCGATTTTTCATGAACCTGTATTTCATTCAAATTTCAATTCAGAGGTATATTTTAATTGAAAATGAGACGCTTAATCTAACGCAGTAAACTGTTAGTTTATATTATAATTATTTTTGGAGTTATAAGGATGTTTCTTTTCCGCTATTCGGTATAATTGCTTGAGTAGTTTGGCGTTTTATATAATTTGTCGAAATTGGTACATCAGCAATTCATTAATAGAGCATTACTATGCATATTAACAATATTTAAATTTTGTTTTGGAATTGCAATGCATTGTATAAATAGTTTTCACATGTTTTATTTTCATATGCCTATCCATGATGGGTAAGTATTACGGTGGCCCCCAACGACTAGTTTATTAACTCAATAGGAAACATTCAAACATTTTGTTTAGGACAATGGATAACCACATTTTATTTGTTTTATTCTATTTTTTTTTTTTTTTCTAAACTGAATGTAACCGATTAATTGAACTAGTTAAATTTATTGAGGGACGAGTTACATGTGATTAAAAATTGGTTTCTTTTTGTTTGTAATAATTAGAACACTGTTAAAAATATAATGAAAAAGTAGCTCTGTTTTTAAACACTATCAATTTTCTGAGATATAAGAACGCCACATAACCATCCATAGGGCGTTCCGATCGGTCAGAATTTAGCTAGTCTTTAAAAAAAGAGGTAATTTTTCCCGACATATATAAGGAAAATTTTTTCTAGCAATTTAGATTTTTTTTTCGTGGACAAAAATTTAAGCTCTTAGTTAATTTTGCGATTAGTTAAAAATAATCATTTTCTAAATGGTCTTTGTGATTTGTTAAATTACAATTTTTTTAATGTAATTTCATTGCTTTTTAATTTCAGCAGATTTCATTTTTGCCCATTATAGGACGTTCATTAAGGATTGCAGCAATCATGTTAGTTTACTTTTAAAACATAAAAGAATATAAATTTGATTAAAAACATCGTAACACTAACATCTTTTGATCATCTGCTGTCGGAGTCACTTTATAAACAAACATTAGTTCGCCAATGCCTGAATGGTTTTCATTATCGCTATTGAGACAAATAAAGAAAAACATTACATTGGCGAGAATGACGACTCGGCGATTCGGTTTTATCCAAAATCATCTCAACCAATCAAATTTTTTATCCCGTATATCGGCACTAACTTATCCAGTGACCTAACGAAGCTATGTGTGTGACAAACGACATACAAGGCCAGTTCATGATTTTTATGACGTCAACGAAGTCGATCATCTTTACGCATCTTCAGGGCCGAAACTATAGAGGGGGGCAGAGGGGGCACATGCCCCGGGCGCAAACAGAACAGAAGGTGAAGAGGGCGCCAAATTAAGATTTTCTTTGGTATGTTTGTTATAAAGAATGCGATGTGGGGGGTTAGGGGGCGCCAAAATCCATGTTTGCCCCGGGCGCAAAAAAGACTAGCTTCGGCGCTGCGCATCTTCCTCGTATTAAAGCATTCAGAGAGTAGATAATACTTAAAACAAGCGGGTAAGTGTGATCACAGATCGCACAGAGGGTTTCGTTTAATATCTCCTTCAAAATACTTTATCATTAAATTAACAAACGAAAAACGCGCCAACCAAAACGAGTATTGAATTTACCCCTAATGCTGCCTTAATCACTTATTTATTATTATTTTTTTTATTCCTCTATCTGAATTTGTAGATTTAGTGAAGTTACGCAAGTAAATAAAATTATGAATAAAAATGGTACCAGTCTGTTATCTCGTCGACCAATTTCGCCAAATTATACAAATCGCCAAACTCATAGCCAAATTAAACATATTGACATAGTATTCGTTTTAAATAACGAAAAAACAAATAATTAGCGGAATATTAATAAAAATACAAATAAAAAATCGAAATAAAAATCACTTAATGGCGTTTTAAACACGTGTATCGTATTTAATGTCATTGAATGCGACATTCAAGATCATCCATAATTGGCATTTAATCTTATAGTTTGGCGATGAATTTTTGGTCGACGGAATAACCAAGTAGTACCATAAAAATAAAATATTGCAAAGCTTAGCATAAATTTAAGGGAGATCAAACTTATCACCAGAGACGGCTCTTAATTTAAATGAATAAGAATTTAGTAAATATAAAAATATTTCATTTCGCGTGTCAAAATAGATGATGAATATAATATAATATGATGAAATAAAAACAAAAAAGTACGTTTTTTTACGTAATCTATTTAATCGATTATTTTATGCTACATACATAATAATTTTATTTAAACTTACGTGTAACAATTAGAAGAAATGAAATTTCAATTTTGAAATTTATGCTATTGCAAATTTTTAAGCTTCTAAATATCGCACATTTTCAATTTTTACATCATCGTATAGGGGGAAAAAATGTACTTTTAAATGCATTTTGTTTAAAAGCTGTATCTCAATTTATTTTTGAGATTTTTTTTTTTTTTTTTTTTTTTTTTGTAATACTAATTTTGTATTTGTGGCATCAATAGTACTCCATCTCTTTTAAAAGTAAAGGGTAAAAAATGAGATAATTTTTATATCTATTTAAATTTGCGTGAAAATTAGAAGAAAAAAAAACAACAAAATGAATTGATGATTTAAAAAATAATATTTAAATTAAAATAATTCGCTTTTGTAATGACCGAAAGGTGGCGTTGTATAGACCTGATAATCGTTTGTTTACGTAGTGCTTTTTGTTCCATGCTGCAGCTGTAGCATAGCTAAACCCGTTTAAAGAGCTATTTAAAGTGCAGTTTTTTATCTTTTTTTTTTAATTATGGGAGATAAATTACAAATATCGACGATTTTAAAATTTCTAGATGCTGGAAAATCTAGTAATTGCTTTAGAGAAGCTGAAGCAATTATTGATTCAAAGAGATTAGTAATGTGCGGCATTAAAGAATGCAAAGAAGAAATAGAGATTGTAGGCTCGTGTTTACAAACAAGCCAAACAAAAGGAAATCCCCATATTATTTCAGGTTTGCTAGTAAAGGAAAACAAAAATTTGAAAATAAAAAAATTTTCTTGCTCTTGCAAAGCTGGAGCAAGCGAATCATGCAAGCATTGTGTTGCTGTCATGTTATTTTGCCATGAGTAAGTCAAATGTACTTTTTTATATTATAGATCTAAACTTTGTGTATAAAATTTTGATTTTAGATAATTTTAATACAAAGAACCCAACGTTGCATGCGTTATAGAACTGTTTATTTATTTATTTATTATAGAACTGTTTATTTATTTATCGTCCTTTTAAACACTGATTTCAGCGGAAGATGCTCACCGTATCAGTTCTATTTCGTTTCTGACTTTGTCCGTGAGAGGGCGTCTATTTCATTTCAAACGCGAATAGTCTTTTTAAAAAAAATTATGATTTGTTGTGTGACAGGAGGTATTCAGCTGTAAGTACACAAAATTTAAACTCTCTGGCATATATATATATTGTATACGGATTCTGTGACAGACAGGGGACAGAGACGAATAGAGTTTTGTCAGATGAACGAAATCTTTAAAAAAGGGTTATTTAGAGTATATTTCATGACTCTAATCGGTATGTATTGTTGTTATGTACAAACAAAAGCCATCTTTTGTTTGGATTCGCGAAGCATTAATTCGTAAGATAAATATTTGAGAGTAACAATATTTTTTATATTATTTTTGCATCTTTATTAAGCCAAAACGTCATTTTATGTTTTGGCGCATTTTAATTTTGGAAATGTAGATTCAGCTAAATAACTAAGAATTTCCTCGGAATTTTTTATCTATGATTACGATTAATTTTATTTGTTTAGAATTCTTTTGTTGCCATTTTGCAAAAAAAATCATAATATAATTCTTTTAAAATGCGTACGTATCGTCTGCGTAAATGATTTCACATAACAAGAATAAATTGCGTATTTGAATTCTTAACGCTGAAAAATACTTTTACTAGGACTTCCCTCAGAGGGATTAGTTTGAGCGATATTGCTGAGAATACACATTTAATAACTTGCGATAAGTAAAGAAAATGAGATGTTACCTTTAATTGGTCATTCATTGTGATAAAATATGATGAAAATAAGCATATTGAATCATAGAATTACAAAATCTTATATATAAAGTTGCATATATTATTTTTATACAAGGGAAAGCAAACCATGCATGGATATAAAATTGGAAATATGCAAAATGTTAAAAGTAATACAGAAAACAAAACACCAAATTTTCCTATATTGGAAATAGAACTCTTTGAAATGATGTCATGAGCATAAACAGAAGCTCCGCACCGATTTGAGAAACTATAGATAACATAAACTATTATGTTTCAAGAGAATGGAGTGTATTTTATATGGTGTGAGATCCGTCCGAACAGTTTATAATGTTGAATATCTGTTTCCCACGGATACAATGAGGTTGTCGATAATAGTTAAGGAATCCTTTTTTAAGAATTTGTCCTAAACGAGCATTTACATCTTATAAGTTACTGTGATGTCAAAGTTATAGTTTCTAACCCCAACAGTATCCTAGAAATTGCAATATTCTCAATAAATTGGGTTTAAAACTTTTTCTAGAAAAAAAAAAGTGTTTAATTTGTGAAATTAAATTGTCGAATGTTTTAGAAATCGTTCATAATGAGAATATTATATCTTAAAAGTTGCCACCAAAAAAAAAAAAAAAAAAAAAAAAAAGATTTAAAATTTTTAGTCATAACAACATCAAAGAATTCTCAATTTTAGAACTTTTTTCGCTCGTGCATTGATGGTGATTATTGTTCCTACGCAAAATATAGTATATTTTGCAGCAAAGATGGTTACCAACATTTTTTGCCCACATTATTTTTTAAATCGGCTAGGTACTCCTAATGATAACGAAAAACACACAAACGTTATTGCTTTATAGCATAGAAATACAGAATCAAAAGCTATATATCTCCTATTATATACACATAAACAGGGGTGGGGAAATACATCATTTTGCTCGCCAGTGGCGAGTGGATTTTCTCATAAGGCGAGTGCATTTTTAGTTTTTGAAAAACTGGAGGCAGTAGGCACATTATCAGAAACACTTTTTTAATCTAGATATTTTAGCTTTCCAAATTATTACAGTGTAAGTATGGTACTAAGTTCTATCTAATATTAATCTTACCTTTGTTATATATATTTCTTAATATTATACAAAAAAGAATTATGAAAATGCATTGTAGTAATAGTAATTTTGTCTGTAATCGCGTGCGATTTTGTCATAACTATTTTCAACTGCGTGTGATGCATCTTGCGGGCTGGCGAAATAAATCCTTGACTGGTAAGAATTTGGAAAATTTCCCCACCCCTGCACATAAATTATCTAATTAGTGCTAGCAGATGAATTTTTAAATATACATAGATCAATATAATGCTTCATTTTTCTTTTATTAGTATTTCTTAGTGTTCATTTTTCATTTATTTGTATTATTCAGTAAAAAACTCACTTTCTTAATCCCGAATTACGTCAAACTTTTTATAAAAGCGCCTGAGTCCATATAACAGCGAAGTACCGGGTGATCCAGAAGTTCCGGGAGTTTTGAAATGTTAATAATTAGCAAACTATAAACAATGGAAGTATGCGGTTTTCACAGAAATGCTTAGAAACTTATGGGATTTGTTTTTTCGATGAAACAAACATATTATGTTAGTTACATTTTTTTGGCAACAGATGGCGCTAAAATTGATATTATTATTTTTTATGGTATGATACAGCTCACTAAAAAGAAAGAATTGGTGTTCAAAGGCCTGTCCAAAGTCCTTAGTGTCTTTATAATGTCCATAGCTAATAAGTACCGCCGTGAGCCGATGCAAAACAGCGTGCACAGCATCTTCAGAGCAGAAAGAAATTCCAGAAGAAATTTCAGTTTATCGTGATTTTACAATTGTACTGCATTCGCACTCACCATGAGCTGATGATTTCCATTGAGCATTGGCAATGAATTCTACCTCATTTACGATTGCAACTAACATTTGGGTACTCCTGCTTCGATTACGATCTTCCAATGAGCCCTTTTCTCAAACTTTGCTTACCATAGCATTTCAGATTTGTAATCGCCATCAAATCTTTTGCAGTTCTAACTTCACGTATTGTACGATAAGAAAACAACTCGACATGCAAAGAAAGCATGTCTAAACATAGCAGTTACTCATCAAAATTTGTATCAAAATTTCCTTTCAATACAATTTCAACAACTTAAAAAAAGTGTTTGAACATAAACCACCCTTAAAACAAAATCTCCCCAATATCCTAGAAAAGATGCTTAGCAATGAACTCATGTGTCTATATAACGCATGGTATAGGTACATTCAGTCTTGTACAGCAGCGCCACCTGCTGCTAAAAATTGTAACTATATATATTTTTAAAAAATTCATTCTAAACAAAAATCCCACGTGTTTCTGAGCATATATCTGAAAACCGGACCTTTATATTATGCATAGTTTCCTAATTATTAACATTTCAAAACTCCCGAAACTTTTGGATCACCCGGTATTGTGAAGAGTATTAAATACAAGGTAGTAAGACACTTAGCCAAACGCAGGTAATAAATCGCCAAATATTGTCCTTTTCGCCTTCTCTCGAAATGCATTTTTTTCGTATATTTAAAAAACACGATTTTGAGTCATCTTATTTAAAATTCAAATAAATAAATAAGAGGAAGCAATAATAGCATAAGTCAAAACATTCATAAGTCAACATCAAGGAATTGTATCGTAGTTACACATGTGGAAAAAAGCTGCTTTTGGCCAAAAAACGTTGTCTTCACTAAATTTGAATCCGATTAAAAAAAGTACCGTGATTAATTAAAATGTTATAGGCAGAGCTGCCAAGTCTCCGGCATTTTGGGCACCGGTATTTTAATACAGAAAATGTTTTATTAAATTGGAACATTCTGCGGATTTAAAAAATAACTTTTCCTATAAGAAAATTCTGCTATGCAATAAGCGAGGGTTTGGCATCTCTGTATAGGAATATTTCGTAATCTACTTTTTAACCTTAAAAAAAAGCAACGACCATTTTTCGGGTACAAAAACTATTGCTAATTGTTCCATTTTGCATAAAAGGTACTGATTGTAATAATGATACATCTATGGTGATAAATTTCCAATAATTTTTCAAATCCCATTTATTTCATTAAAAATATAAATCTTTTATTCATTTAGTTTAAAATAAATGGTTTTTAACTAATTTCATAATACTTTTGAAATATCACTTTTCATTGGCCATTTTTTTAAAGCATTTAGAAAGTGGTTGTTGTTTTCAGTCAAATATAGACTTTGGTCTGTCCACATTTTATTTTATTATTATTATTATTTATAAATGGTGGAGAAATATTCATACTTAATCCATAACGTACATAATATATGACTCTGTTATTACATAAGTCACCTTTTTATTATCATAAAAATTATGTTTTTACTGATTTTTATTAACTCAATAGGAAAAATTTTGTGTTTTAAGCAATAGATGTCCGCATTTCCTTTATTTATTTATTTCAACAAAATTCTTTGTATTTAGAAGAATTTTTATTTAAATAGGAAATCCAGATGTCACTGTTAATAAAGAAGAAAGTTACAAAAAAGGTTACAAAACGAGTAGACACATATTATCAAATATGGAAAAACGACGAATCCCAAAAAGACGTCGTATGAAATATCATCTTTTAAAGCAAAAAAACGAGGTCTGATTATCGAGCCTACTGATTACAAAATGTGCATTACATTAAAAAAAATGCTGCAAATATTGATTATTTTTTCTTTTGTGCAGTTTTGGCTTCGAAAGGTGCACTATGTTGCAAAAAGATATAAGCGCCTATGAAAGCACACCTGGTAAACGTTCATGCTCAGTTTTACAAATAAATATGGCACATATATGCCCTATACACACCGAGGTACCTAATTGGTGCCAAAATGGCGGTCATTTGCCTAGCATGCTGGTTATCATATAAATGTTACAATAAATTGTTTGTTCTAAAAATATTATCATTTATTGATTGTTATATCTTTTTTAATAACAGAAAATGTTTCTTTTATTCCTTTTTTTTCATTTTGAAATAAATAAATAACGTGTTGTTATAGAATGCTATAAGCATCTGATAATCAAAATGATGTTTTCGCCTAATTGGCATACAAAATCTCGCCAAACCCGGTGCTTATATCTCTAGTATATTATCTCAAGTATTTTATTTATGTATACTATAATTGTTTTTACATACCACTTACTCCTTCTGGTATATAGAAATAGGTAAGTGGCTCCTTTATGCAGTATAAATTGCATAAAACTTTAAAAAATAGCCCCGTTGCCCCTTTTTGGATCGAATTAAAAAAAAAAAAATCAATGTCTAATTCCAGTATTACTCCCAGGTATGCATACATACTCAATATTTTAAAGTTGTATGCCAACAGGAAACGGATGAAAAATGGGAAAAGATGTCACATATGCACCAGAGTACAAAAATGGCTTCAAAATGGCATTATTTTACCTGAGATGGTAACCCGGCTTTATTTATTTATTATTTGTTTATTTACTTTTACTTCCTTCTTTTAATTATATAAAATACTAGCGGCCTTCGCCCGCTACGCTGGTCGGTTTATCTAAAGAAATCTTGAAGAAGTAGTTAGATAAGGTTCAGACATACATTAAAAAAAAAAAAAGCAAGTCGATCATTCAAAAAACGTTGGGAAATATCAAATATTTACTGTAATTTTTTAAGAAAAACAAAGTTTCGAAAAAAAAAATTAAATCGAAAAAAAAATTACACTGACATATTAATGCAAGGAAATTTTCCCAGAGAGAAAATTCGCCTTGAATACAATATTTCAAATTCTTTTAATTGCTTATAGGCGTTAATGCCAACATAGTGAAAAAAAATTCCATGCTGGGAATCGAACCCGGGCCATCAGTATGGCGCACTGACGTTCTACCGACTAAACCACATGGAACGACAGCCAGCTTGAAACTTTCTCATACTTAAGTAGACTGGCGAAAACATAACGATAGCGCGTTTTAAAATCGCACAGTGACATCTATTGGATTTTATATGTACTAAAAAACGTTATGTACTAAAAAACGTGAGCAGCGCACCTAATAGTTTCTTTTGTTTCTTTTTGTTACTTTTTTGTCTGTTGTCCGATTTTGATGAAACAAAGCCTATACACTGCCCGGGAGTGTGCATTCTTCATTAGTGAAAACCGCATAAAAATCCATTCAGTAGTTACGAAGATAACCTCGAACAAACAGACAGACAGACAGACAGACAGACAGACAAAAAATTCAAAAAAAATTTTTTTGTGTTTCATTGGTTTTCTTTTATCGCCCTGACTCCATTTTTGTCAATTATCTTCAATGTACAGACACACCGGGTCCTACTGTTTTATTATATGTATAGATTTCTTTTTATAGTTATTAATTATTATTATTATTTTATTTACTGTAAGTTCTTTTTGAAAATAGAAAAGAATTTAAAAATGTGTATGTAAGCGTTACTTGAAAAAGGAGTTTTCGCCAAATGGGCTTTGAAAAAAATTGCGCCATATCTGATGCGCTTGTGGTAGCCGTGCCGAAAAATTAGTGACCAGAATTGACTTCCATACACAAACAAAATATAAGTTAAAAGAAAACATGCAATGAAAATAAATATAAAGGGAAAATGATGTCATAAAAAAAACATTTTATTTAAAAACGTAATTGTTTCTAATTTTCACACGCGAAATATGTAAAACATTCTTTTAGCGATCAAAAAGTGCTGTTAAGAGATTGCCACAAAATCTCAAAATCAGTTTTTATGACATTTTTTAATATAAAAAAATAACAGTTTTATTTTCCTGCATGATTAAATTTTAAAATGTTTTATTGCATTCAATATTTCTGAGTGCAAAAATGATTACTATTTACTCCATGTACTGATCGGTTATCTACGAAAATGTCCAGCCGGTGAAAATCACGCTCACCAAATTTCTGTGACGTATGCACATAAATTGTGCTTTTTTATCAGTTTTTTTAATATAACTTTTAAACTATTTGGAATTAATTTTTAAAAGTAGGTGCATTTACCAGATTACCTTCATAGGTACCTATTGGTTCAAACAGAATCAAAATCCGACAAGTACTTTTTGAGATTTGCTTGACGAAAGAATTTTTTTGAATGTTAATATCGTTACGTATCTCTGAGTATAAAGACTTCGCTTCGCTCAGACAATAATTGAATGTAAATAATTGAATTTTCATAAATTTTAATCCATTAAAAATATACCAGAATTTTCATAATAAAGGTACTTTAAAAATTTTATAAAAGAAATCGTGAAACTATTATCTGATTAAAAGAAATGAGCACCAAAATTTGCCATTTCTAACCAATCTTAATAAAGTATCCTATTAAAATGCATATTTTCCTCTCAAATAACATACATTTTTAATATAAGAAAGTTTAACTTTTTTTTTACGGTTTGAAGTATAAATTCTGAAGTTATTTTCATTATTTAAATTATTTCGTCTTCGCAAAATGTAGATATATAGGTTTCTTTCCGTGTTTAAATAATTTTTTTAAAAAATGAGAAATTTTATGCAACGATAATGTTTTACGTACTTAATCATTCATGACTTTATTAATTTTTACTGACTCAATGATTTTGATTTGCTGCAATAAATACATAGGCTTCATTATCGTTTACAAAAAGGAATCCGTACAATGGAAAAATAAATTCAACGAAATAATAGAATTTTTTTTAAACCATTCGATAAGAAAATTATATTGTCAGAATATACAGATCATATTTTATTTCTATCAATTTCAAAAATATTTCTTTTCTTAATTAAATTTAAAAAACACTTTTTGAGATATTTTGACAGAATAATGAAAAGATATTTTATTTGCTTAATTAATCATAGTTCTATCTATAATTACTAACACCATGATTTATTTTTTCTTGTAAAAATATGTTTTTTTTTTTTTTTTTTTTTTTTTTTTTTTTTTTTTTTGCAAAATAACGTCCGTAATGGAAAATAAATTAATTAAAATAATAACATTTTAGAGGTTATTCTATAAAAATATATGATAATGTGCAAATGTACAAATCATAATTTATTTTTATGTTTAGTTTCAAGTCAAAATACTGAATAGTTTTTTTGTGAAGTTTACGACAAAAAGTAATTTGTGTAGCCTAGTAGAGGATAAACGTATTAATTGGTAGAGTCTTGTAATCATTTAGAGATATTATTTTAAGAATGTTATGGGTTTTTTTATTAGTTAAATTTATTATTATTATTATTTTATCTGTCACCTTTGTGCTAAAGCTTGATCTGGGTGTTTAAGCCTAACGATAAACTGCTATAATAGTTTCATGCTTGCAGAACTAAATTTGTTTCATTGCTTGTCTTATGCTATAAACTATTTATTTTATAGATTGAATACAGTGTTTACATTTTTTTTTCTTTCGTCATACAATGTAATGTTTTAAACTAGGACTTCCCTCAGAGGGATTAGTCTGAGCGATATTGCTAAGAATACACATTTAATAACTTGCGATAAGTAAAGAAAATGAGATGTTACCTTTAATTGGTCTTTCATTGTGATAAAATATGATGAAAATAAGCATATTGAATCATAGAATTACAAAATCTTACATATAAAGTTGCATATACTATTTTTATAAAAGAAAAACAAACCATGCATGGAAATAAAATTGGAAATATGCAAAATGTTAAAAGTAATACAGAAAATAAAACACCAAATTCTCTATATTGGAAATATAACTCTTTGAAATGATGTCATGTGCATAAACAGAAGTTTCGCACCGATACCCGAAGTCTATATAACAGCGAAGTAATGTGAAGCGTATTAAATACAAGGTAGTAAGACACTTAGCCAAACGCAGGTAATAAATCGCCAAATATTGTTCTTTTCGCCCTCTCTCGAAATGCATTTTTTCCGTACATTTAAAAAACACGATTTTGAGTCATCTTATTTAAAATTCAAATAAACAAATAAGAGGAAGCAATAATAGCATAAGTAAAAACATTTTATTTCAGCATCAAGGAATTGTATCATAGTTACACATGTGGAAAAAAGCTGCTTTTGGCCAAAAAACTTTGTCTTCACTAAATTTGAATCCGATTAAAAAAAGTACCGTGATTAATTAAAATGTTATAGGCAGAGCTGCCAAGTCTCCGGCATTTTGGATACCGGTATTTTAATACAGAAAATGTTTTATTAAATTGGAACATTCTGGGGATTTAAAAAATAACTTTTCCTATAAGAAAATTCTGCTATGCAATAAGCGGGGGCTTGGCATCTCTGTATAGGAATATTTCGTAATCTGCTTTTTAACCTAAAAAAAAGCAACGACCATTTTTCGGGTACAAAAAGTATTTCTAATTGTTCCATTTTGCATACAAGGTACTGATTGTAATATTGATACATCTATGGGATAAATTTACAATAATTTTTCAAATCCCATTTATTTCATTAAAAATATAAATCTTTTATTCATTTAGTTTAAAATAAATGGTTTTTAACTAATTTAATAATACTTTTGAAATATCACTTTTCATTGGCCATTTTTTAAAGCATTTAGAAAATGGTTGTTGTTTTCAGTCAAATATAGACTTTGGTCTGTCCGCATTTTATGTTATTATTATTATTATTTATAAATGGTGGAGAAATATTCATACTTAATCCATAACGTACATAATATATGGCTCTGTTATTACATAAGTCACCTTTTTATTATCATAAAAATTATGTTTTTACTGATTTTTATTATCTCAATAGGAAAAATTTTGGGCTTTGAGCAATAGATGCATTTCATTTATTTATTTATTTTAACAAAATTCTTTGTATTTAGAAGAATTTTTATTTAAATAGGAAATCCAAATGTCGCTGTTAATAAAGAAGAAAGTTACAAAAAAAAAAAAATTAACAAAACGAGTAGACGCATACTATCAAATATGGAAAAACGACGAATCCAAAAAAGACGTCGTATGAAATATCATCTTTTAAAGCAAAAAAACGAGGTCTGATTATCGAGCCTACTGATTACGAAATGTGCATTACATTAAAAAAAAATACTGCAAATATTGCTTTTTTTTCTTCTTTTGTGCAGTTTTGGCTTCGAAAGGTGCGCTATGTTGCAAAAAGATATAAGCGACTATGAAAACACACTTGATAAACGTTCATGCTCAGTTTTACAAATAAATATGGCACATATATGCCCTATACACACCGAGGTACCTAATTGGTGCCAAAATGGCGTTCAGGTGCCTAACATGCTGGTTATCATATAAATGTTATAATAAATTGTTTGTTCTAAAAATATTATCATTTATTGATTGTTATTTCTTTTTTAATAACAGAAAATGTTTCGTTTATTCCTTTTTTTCATTTTGAAATAAATAAATAACGTGTTGTTATAGCATGCTATATGCATCTGGTAATCAAAACGATGTTTTCGCCTAATTGGCATAAAAAATCTCGCCAAACCCGGTGCTTATATCTTTAGTATATTACCTCAAGTATTTTATTTATCTATACTATTATTGTTTTTACATACCACTTACTTCTTCTGGTATATAGAAATAGGTAAGTGGCTCCTTTATGCAGTATAAATTGTATAAAACTTTAAAAAATAGCCTCGTTGCCCCTTTTTGGATCGAATTAAAGAAAAAATCAATGTCTAATTCCAGTATTGCTCCCAGGTATGCATACATACTCCATATTTCAAAGTTGTATGCCAACAGGAAACGGATGAAAAATGGGAAAAAATGTCACATATGCACCAGGGTACATAATTGGCGTCAAAATGGCATTATTTTACCTGAGATGGTAACCTGGCTTTATTTATTTATTATTTGTTTATTTACTCATAAAATGTTTATTTACTTTTACTTCCTTCTTTTAATTATATAAAATATATCTTTTTATAGTTGTTAATTATTATTATTATTTTATTTACTGTAAGTTCTTTTTGAAAATAGAAAATAATTTAAAAATGTGTATGTAAGCGTTATTTGAAAAGGGAGTTTTCGCCAAATGGGCTTTGAAAAAAATTGCGCCAAATCCGATGCGCTTGTGGTATCCGTGCCGAAAAATTAGTGACCAGAATTGACTTCCACATACAAACAAAATATAAGTTAAAAGAAAACATGCAATGAAAATAAATATAAAGGGAAAATGATGTCATAAAAGAAACTTTTTATTTAAAAACGTAATTGTTTCTAATTTTCACACGCGAAATATGTAAAACATTCTTTTCGCGATCAAAAAGTGCTGTTAAGAGATTATCACAAAATCTCAAAATCAAAGTTTTTATGACATTTTTAATATAATATAAAAAAATAACAATTTTATATTCCTGCATGATTAAATTTTAAAATGTTTTATTGCATTCAATATTTCTGAGTGCAAAAATGATTACTATTTACTCCATGTACTGATTCGGTTATCTACGAAAATGTCCAGCCGGTGAAAATCACGCTCACCAAATTTCTGTGACGTATGCACATAAATTGGGCTTTTTTATCAGTTTTTTTATTATAACTTTTAAACTATTTGGAATTAATTTTTAAAAGTAGGTGCATTCACCAGATTACCTTCATAGGTACCTATTGGTACAAACAGAATCAAAATCCGACAAGTACTTTTTGAGATTTGCTTGACGAAAGAATTTTTTTGAATTTTAATATCGTTACGTATCTCTGAGTATAAAGACTTCGCTTCGCTCAGACAACTAGGACTGAGGGATTAGTCTGAGCGATATTGCTTAGAACAGAGTTTTAATAATAATATGCTTAAAAAAGGGATGCTATCTTTAATTGATTATATATTATCACAAATTGAAATGACAAAAAATAGCAAAATGAATGGTACAATTGCAAAATATTACATAAAAATTCCTATACACTGTTTAGAAAAAATGGGAAAACAAACTATGTATAACAGCCATGCATGGGTATAAAATTCGAAATACGCAATACATTAAAAGTAATATAGATAATAAAGCATTAAAATATCTTGTATCGGAATTTGAACTCTTTGAAATGACGTCAAGAATATACACACAAATTTTAGTACCTAAAAGTGGCGCAAATCATGATGGTTAAGTAGTCTGAAAGGATTTTTATATGATGTGTGGTGCCCTTAAATTGTTAAAACAAAATAGTTAATATATATAATAATATAATGTCTACATCTGTATTATATGCATGCGATGAGGTTTTCGATAAAAATGTAGGTTATTCTCTCATTAAAAAATGATAAAATTAGTTTTAACTAGATAAACTATTTGAAAGTAGGTGCATTCAGCAGGTTATCTTTATAGGTACCTTCTGGTACAAACAGAATCGAAATCCGACACGTATTTTTTGAGATTTGCTTGATGAAAGAATTTTTTTTTACTTTTAATATCGTTACGTACTATGTGTATAAGACTTCGCTTCGCTCAGACAATTATGTATTCTGTTAAATTTGATATTTTTTGCATTTGTTTAACATGTAGCATATGTTTACTTTTAATTTTCTCCCTGAAAAGCTTTTGCAGAACGATCTAACGAATTAAAAATTATTCCTAAACATATTATTATTATTATTATTATTATTATTATTATTATTATTATTATTATTATTATTGAATAATTCAGAATGTTACTGTATTTGGGCTTTTCATCATTTTAACTGCATTTTAAAACTTAAGATAGTTAATTAGTGTTTTTCAGTTTACTGTTTTAATAGTATTGAAATATACCGGGTGTCCAGTAAATAACTGACCCATTTTGAACTTAAATAACAAATAAACGGTTTGAGATAATAATGCGCGGTTTGCGGTATTGTTATTAGAAAAGAATAAATTTTTAAACATGTACATTGTTAGGATGAGCGAAGCGAATCCTCTACTAGTCCACTCAAATTACAATTTGTCGTACGCTTTACAAAAAAACTATTCAATATTTTAACTTCAAATTAAACACAAAAATAAATTATGATCTGTAGATTTGCAGAATATAATTTTTTTTACAGTAAAACGTTAAAAAAAATATTATTTTAATTAATTTATTTTACATGCATTTCCAATACGGACGCATTTTAGCAAATAAATAAAAAATGAAACGCGTATATTTTCAGAAAAAAAAAGTTTAAATCATGGAGTAAATAATTATAGATAGAATCATGATTAATTTATTAAATAAAACATGTTTTCATTTTCCCGCAAAATTGTTTGCACAGATGACACTTAAACATTTTAAAAGAATTGTATTATGGATTTTTTTTTTTTTTTTTTTTTTTTTTTTTTTTTGTAAATTGGCAACAAAATAATTGTAAACAAATAAAATTAATTCTTAAATTTGTTATATAAATGAAAAATTAAAAGATCTGCGTGAAGTTGTTGGTTCAAGCTCTTTATAAATATTTTTGCGAAGGTCGTATTGTGGCTAAATAATATCGACTCATTAATCAGAAGGATTTTATAGAAAAATAAGACTTTAATAAGTTCGCAAACACAACAATAATTATTCGTGAAAACGTCACTGCGAGAATGAGAGAGCGCTTCGTTAAAAGGTAATTCCATTAATTGAGTTGCCATTCGCAGAAAGTAAAAAGTTCTCCCACGCGGAGAGAATTACAGCAATTCTCATACGCTAACATGTATAAAAACGAAGAAATTAAAATAAAATGTTTTACAGTTTACAACGAAAGCAGATTTCAAATGTTTTTTCCAGAAAATAGGATTTTGAAGAAGTAACTTTCTTCAAGCTTTCTTCAAATATATTATTCTAAAATAGCTATCAAAGATTATCTGATGTTGATTACAAAGATTGGAAACATGCATATTTCAAACAATTAAAAAACACCAGTTGCTACTTGAAATTGTAAAAACATCTTTAAAAGAGCTTTTAGTTGAAAATTTAAAAAAAAATTTGTAAAAGTTTGCTTCGAAAATATCTTATTATGCCAGTTTTACATCTTAAATAAAAAATTGAAATGCGCCAAAACATAAAATAACGTTTTTGTTTAATAAAGATGCAAAAATAATAATAACAAAATATTGTTGCTTTCAAATATCTGTTTTATAAAATAATGCTTCGCGAATCCAAACAAAGCATGGCTTTTGCTAGTTAATATAGTTCAAATTTCGAAAAAAATATCGCGCTGGCGGTAACAGGCTGTTTGAATACAGACATGCCTCTAATTTTCATAAATATGAGATTTTCGGCTGAATCTGAATCTATATGTTGTGGAATCTGAATCTATATGTTGAATCGACTCTCAAATCAGCTTCAGAAATAGGGTACGTTGGTTGGAAAGTGATTTAAAATAATATTTATGATTGAACCATCTGTATTATATTTCCCCTCCTCAGTCTTGAGACTGAGATAATATTTTAAATATTATTATATTACATTAACAAAGTGCATATTTTAAAATTTATTTATATTCTAATAACAATACAGCAAGCCGCACATTTTTATCTCAAACAGTTTTTTTGTTATTTACATTCAAAATGGGTCAGTCATTTACTGGACACTCGGTACATATCCTATATTTAAATAAATAAGTCTGAAATACGTATATCATTTATTTATTTATCAATGTAAAAATTCTATTTCATTTAAGGTGCTGTAAAACAGATTTTCACAAGTCTTCACAAAAAGTTCATGTTAAAAAATGCATTTTGGAACGTTTTACTTTATATAAATGTCGAATATTGCATTTTACTTAATTATTAGTATGCAATAACAAAACACAGCTGCTAACCTCCCCATTTCTTTCCAGCCAAATAAATGTATTATAAACCAGAAGTTTTACTTAAATGAAATTAAATAAAAACAAGATTCTTTTCATATTTTTTCTGTGTTTAAATTTATAAACTCTGTTTAAAATAAAATCTAGTTTGGTGGTACTTATAAATTTTTTTTCAGAATGCAAAATAATACTCTTCATTCTAAATCTAGATCTAAAATTTGTCCGTTATGTTCTAAACATTTATGTTTTCGTTTCAGAATCTTAACTATATGATCTTTATTATTTCATATTAACTAGATGCAACGTATTAACAATATGATTTCGTTGGTTGCGCCCAGACCCGAGTGATCTCATGATCATGACGTCATTACCTTGATGCCTTGACTGACCTTGTATTTTGTTGGCCGCGCTGTGTCCTAGAAAATATTCGCGTTTGAAATGAAATAGACGCCCTCTCGCGGACATTGTCTGAAACGAAATAGAACTGATACCGTGAGCATCTTCCGCTGAAATCTTTGTTTAAAAGGCCGATAAATAAATAAACAGTTCTATAATAAAAAAAATAAATAAACAGCTCTTTAACGCATGCAACGTTGAGTTCTTTGTATTAAAATTATCTAAAATCAAAATTTTATACACAAAGTTTAGATCTATAATATAAAAAAGTACATTTGACTTACTCATGGCAAAATAACATGACAGCAACACAATGCTTGCATGATTCGCTTGCTCCAGCTGCATGGAACAAACAGCATTACGTAAACAAACGATTATTATCAGGTCTATACAACACCACCTTTCGGTCATTACAAACGCGAATACCGCTCTAATTCTATTATTATCACGTGCTAGAATTTATTTTCAACCAGAATTAGTCATTTTAAAACATAGGAGATATACTGCGAATGTAAAATTTATGTTGGCTTTCTGGACGTGGTACGGCAATGTTCCATACAACCATAATAGTACCCTAGACATCCTAAAAATACTATAGCTGTCATATCCCTGTCAACTATGTTCTAGATAGCCATAAAATATTAAATTAAAAATAATTGAATAGAAAATATTAAATAAAATAGAATTATAAAAAAAATATTATCTTCGGAAAAGGGTATAGATTCTTTTATTGGACGCACTTGCGTATTGCACTTCTTTCATTTATTTGGTCTTTCTTCATTGCATAATTATCTCAAGAATTCCAAAAAATGCAATCTACAGAAAGGTTATAAAAGTAAAAAATTTCACATAATTTTTTTTAAAAGACAAAGCACAATAGCACAGTGATTAGCTCGGCTCAAAACAATGCTTCAAGTATGCAGTTCGTTTCCGTACTGTATATAGCACAAGCTCCACTCAACTTCTCATCCTTTCGTAGTCGATAAAATAAGGACTTGGAAACTAAACACTGAAGGTTCCATGTTAGGCTAACCTCCTGACAGAGACTTATGCTGCGTAACATTTTGTAGAAAGAGCAAGAAAACAAAGATGGACACCTGTAAGCCATAATCTTTAATGGATTGATGCGCCGCAAGTTCAGTTTATTATTTCTTTAGTCTAAAAACTGTCGTAAAATATCAGGACGTTTGTAGGAATGGCATTTTTACATCCCGTGACTGTCTATAGGACAGTTTGAAACATCCAGAAGAAATCGGTTATCCCAAATGCAATTCCTTTGGATATTTTTAAGGTTTCAGTGTGTTGTCAGATGTTAGTGAACATTTTATTATATAATATATCCGTGTTTAATGAAGAATGACAAACATGAGAAATAAATAGGCACACACTTTTATACGAAAGATAAATACATGTCATGCGTGCGGTTTCAATCCACGCGCAATAAAAATACATCTAGGCGCCATAGCTTGCTTTGTGTGGTACAGCAGTGGTAGAGTCGGAAAACATTTGAAGGAGATCAGTTTTTAAAGCCACATCCGACTCGCAACATGGTTTGGACGAAGTGATTTCCACCTTTTAGCTTTTTTCTTTCTTTTCTTCAGTTGATCATGAGGAATAGCGCACACGAAAGCATCATCCCTACAATCTGAAAGGAAAGAAAAAAATATTAGATATAAACATCTTGAAGCAAGAATTAAGGTGCTCTTCTAGTATAGGAACCTTTGCGACGAAGTGAAAATGAGCTAGGTGAGACCTGTTAATTTGGCAACATATTTTTCGCAATCTAATCATTTCATATACACATGCAATTTTTTTTTCAATATTTATACAATTTATTTAATATCAAAAGTTTAATTAATGTTTAAAAGATTAATTATTACATTTATCTATTTTTACATACAAATAGAAGTAATTTGTACATCTTGAGGGGCTGTATCCATTTATCCATTCATTAGAATCAATTTGCAAGGCACAATATGGCACGTACTATTAAACTTAGATTCAACACCTCTTTTTTTTTTTTTAGGAATAACGGATTTTGAGCTTATTCTACCGATAAAATATAAAAATTACATTTTTAGACGGTCCCGCGGTCCTATAAGTGAAATTTAGTAAATTTTTATCCCTACTCTAACAAGTAAGATTTTAAAAAGTCCCATTTCTCAGCGATTAAAACTGACCGACTAATAGCTGTTTAAAATTGAAGCGCCTTTTTTGCTACAGAATAGGAATCAGTCACAAATTTAATAGAAATAAAAATAAGCGTCAGATATAAAATTTAACATTAAACATTGAGAGTAAAATCATTTTTACAATGTTATTTTTAATTTTCAGTTGATGTTTATACATTAAAACAAAATATACAACTTGTACATAAAATATAAGTAAAAAAAACTAATAACAGAAATTTTGTTAAATTAAATTATGAAAAGCAACAGTCACAATTCGTTAGAAAATGAGACATATTTAAAATTCTGTTTGATTACTTAATTAATGTAGTAAGTATGGTGGCGTAGTATAAAATAAATAAATTATACGGATCTAAAATCGTATTAATATTACATTGTCATTGGATATAAATAATTTTGCGAAATGAACTTCGATTGGATTTTTGGAAGACAGTTAAACTTTGAATACGTATTTTAAACTAGGAAAACATACATACGAAAATTATAAGTAAAGTAAAAGCTTATCAAAATAACACACCTTTTTAAAATAAAATCATGAAAAGAACCAGCTTCATTTCTTTACAAAATAAAACATATGTAAAAATACAATGGAGGATGTGAATTTCAAAACTCGCCTTATCGCTTTTGTTTTCTTTATCAATCTATACCAATATGCATTAATCTAATATTATAATCTCCAAATTTATAATGAAAACGAATGGATGCATTTAGAGATTTTTCGCGATTTCCCAAAATTTTATTTTCTCGATAAAGAGAATTTTGAAATTCACATTTTCAATTATTTTAACCAATTTAGAAGTTAATTAATTAAAATTAACACTACCGTAAAACTTATACGGTGGTAGCACCTTCAGTTAAATTGCTTTAAAAATATTTCTTTATCTCATTTAAAACATTTTTGTAAAAAAACAATATGTCTTTGACAAATGGTTTAGGAATTACCCATTGGCCACCGTTGAGAGTGGACACACTGTATATAGATTTTTTTTCACAGGTGTTTAAAGAAATACTCTCCTTAGGGGTCGTCCACAAATGAAGTCACACTTGAATGGGGGGAGAGTGGTTCATGAGATTGTGACAGTTTGTAACAAGGGGATGGGAGGGAATAAGAAGAAATATGACATCACACATTTTGGTTAAAATGAAAGAATTAAAATTCAGTGGATCAAATTATGAAGCATAAAGTAATTTTAAAATTAAAATATTTTATGTTCATAAAGATAAGACTTAAAACCAAATATGTTAAATTTTACTTCAAATTCCAAAATGCTATTGTTTTCAATTGCTCTTTCATATTAATAAATTGTTAGTATGCTATAATAATTATTATTGTTGTTGTAAACCTTATTTTATGCAAAATACAAATCATTTTTATTGTTCAGCTCACAAATGTCATTAAAATACATTGCTAAAGTTTAAAATTAAAATTTTAAATGTGATCTAAAAGGTATAGCTTTGTTTCCGAACTGCAAGTATATGTTTACGTAATATAGTATGACATGGGACAAGAGGGGGGAAGGGGGTAAAGTGATGTGTGACAAAGGGGAGGGGAGTCAAAAATATTGAAAAAATACGTGGCATAATTTATGGATGGCCCCTTAGAAGAAAGAATAGCCATCATTTCCTGGAAACTGGGTTGTAAAACATAAAAAGAGGCGTGTCAACTCGTCACCTGAGTATAATAAAGTTCTAGTTTTTGTAAAAAAAATGACTTATCGGTATAGAAAGGTTCTATGTATTTGTATCTATGAAGGTATTTTTGCATAAAAATGATGTTACAGATAATTTGCATATGGCATTACATTCATATTATGACATCATTTTGATACAAAAATGCCTTCATAGATTCAAAAAGAACATTTCTATATCGATAAGTGAATTTTTTCAGAAACATAGGTAGAACCTTATTATTCTCAGGTGACGAACGGTACCATCGAAAATACGGAAAACAGCCACCAACAAGGGCCAGTATCAGGCTACTAGTGAGCAAATTCAGACGAAATGGTCGTGTGGCGGATGAAAAAACGTCTTGGGCGACCATGAACATCTGACGATACCGTCAAGAGCATTTGTGAGGCAGTCGAAAGGAACCCACGTTCACAAGTAGCCTAATATTGGCCCTTGTTGGGGACTCTTTTCCGTGTTTTCGTTGATACAACTGACTCACCTATTCATATTGTAAATAATTGAACTTTACAGATTGAATTGCCTACGTGGGAGCTTGTCATTGTGCTGTTTCTTAGAAATATTGGGCCGCACAAGTTGAAGTTTTTTCGTTGACAAGAGAGCACTTTGGTTTAGACAGCAAATATTTTTCTCAGAATTTGTTTAAAGGTGCCGCGGAACGTTTTCATGTTGAAACCCGACAAGTGTTAGTTTTTCTCACGGTAGTCTGTAAGTGACCTTAGCATTTTCAGGTGACCAACTATAGAAGACGTTAAGACTGACATCATGTGGAGGTGCTCTAATAGGTTCTAGAGGGTCCCTCCCTATTCAGGTTGCTTTTCAAGTGAGGACACCAAAAGAAAAAAGAGAGTTTTGTGGGGTGTCGTGAAAAAGCCTGGGATCAGACAGGCAGTCCAGTGAGATTCTGGAGAAAGATTTTCCTCGTTCAAGGAGGAGGGAAGGAAGCACAATTCGTCGAGGTCCACGGTGAACGTTGTGCATATGACAAATGAATCGGTCAATCTAAAGACCGTAAGACTACAATTGGAAACTTTCTGTGTTCCGGGAACATTCGTACAAGACTCAGAACTCATCCCTGAAAAAAATGCGCGACTGAATAATTTTATTATTTAAATAAGACTTTTTGTAAATAAATATTATTTAATCACTTAAATTGATTCAGTGAGTAAATTTCTTCTCATACGCTACCGGACTAATCCTTTAGTCCGAGGGGAATTTGCAACAATATGTTTTATCAGAGCCATCATTAGGGGTATGCGGCAGGTGCGGCCACACAGGGTCTCGTGCCTGGAGAGTCCTCGCAACTGGACACAAAATATATTTTCTTTAATGAAAAGAAGAAAGTATAACAGAAAATCTTTAATGTAAATTTATGATTTTAGTTAAGAAAATATAGTAGTCTTGACATTAAACATAGCCTGTTTTGGAATAGGGACATTCACCATCATTTTGCCACCATTATTTTTTAAATTGGTTGAGAAGTTGTAGAAATTACTATCAACAAACGCTACTCCTTTATAATAGGGAGTGAAACCCTGGTCCCCGGATCACAGTATATAGGTGAAAACAGTTCTTTTTTATTGATAATATAGATAAGATTTTGTTAAGAGTTTGAAAGAAGGGGCCTCGAAAAACACCTTGCACCGATCCTCGCTTTAAGGCCCCTGTCCTCGCTCGAGGAAACGCTTGCGAGCTAATGCTATTCCTATGGGGAAGCATTTTTCTAATAACTCTTTCGCATTTTGACATTTTTGAATATTTTTTTTTTTTTTTTTTGCACTGGATAGCTGAGGTGCATGCCGACAGCACACCTTTTTTACTTTTTTGATTTTGGTTGCAGATATTTTTTACAAAGTTAGTTTCACTTTCAAAACCGGTTTCGAAACTGAAAGTGCTTTTTAAAAAATATATCTGCAACCAAAATCAAAAAAGTAAAAAAGGTGCGCTGTCGGCATGCACCTCAGCTATCCAGTGCAAAAAAAAAAAAATATTCAGAAATGTCAAAATGCCAAAGAGTTATTAGAAAAATGCTTCCCCATAGGAATAGCATCAGCTTGCGAGCGTTTCCTCGAGCGAGGACAGGGGCCTTAAGCCGTCCTCTATAAGAACGGCTCTGTATTTTATTGCCCAATTTCGAGGAAATCATGGCTATTTTCTTAAAACCTCAGCCACAAAATAACTCAAGTTGAGCCGAAATCCACGATTTGAAAGTCAGCTTCTCATAAAGAGTTGAAACAGCTCGAGTGAACGAGTTGTTTTTAAGCAATATAAATCAAGATGAATAAAACTTTTAAAAAACAACTCATTTACGATCTAATAAATTACATCTCTTTCCTGAGATGCCAATTCCACTCTTTTGTATTAAGAGTGTAGGGAGAACATTTCTCAAACATTTCTGAAATAGTGTTTGCGTAGAAATGGGTCGTTATTTTTGGAACACCCTGTATATATATAATACAAGATAGAACCCGCCGAAATTCGACGAAAGAAAATGTCTAAGAAGGAACTTTTTTATTGATCTATGATAAACTTAAAAAATTAGCTACAGTAAAAAATGCATCTTACAATGGTCAGTCTAACTCTCAATCAAATAATATTTAAAGCTTAAATTAAGAAGGAAAAAAATACTACTTCTATAAAACTCAGTTGTCCAAATCCTTCTATAGTAAAAAAAAACTAGCCTTAAAAGGAATGACTCCTGGAATGATGCTGATATGGAAGATTTCCGGAACTAACGAATCCGGGTTGTCCACTCCTTCCATGAGTCGAATAGACCAATCAGGAAAGGGCTCCGTCTATGCATCGCCGTATGGGTTACCATAAAGAGAGGAAAGGTTACCATCGCCAACAATCGCCAAGTTTGTCGCCAACTTGGCGATATATCGCCAAATTTGGCGACCAAAATTAGTTGTTAAAAGTGACGCCAACTTGGCGATAATTGTAATATTTTGCCAAATTTTTAATTTCTTTAGACCACCAGTCGTTTGATACATCATTTGAGAGGTTTGCAACTGCTTATTCATATAATGGATGTCTTGTGTGTTATCCCCCATTCTGCTCCCCAGGGGAGACACATTTTTAATTTCTTTACAACACCAGTCGTGTTACACAAGATTCGAAAGGTCTGCAACTGCTTATTTATATTATGGATGTCTTGTGTGTCACCCCCACACTGTGCTCTGCCGAGGAGGGGTCACATTTTTAATTTCTTTACAACACCAGTTGTGTGACACATCATTTGAAAGGTCTGCAACTGTTTATTCATTTTATGGATGTCTTGTGTGTCACCCCCACTCTGGACCCCAGGGGGTACATTTTTAATTTCTTTACAACACCAGTCGTGTGACATATCATTTGAGAGGTCTGCAGCTGATTATTCATATTATGGATGTCTTTTGTGTCGCCTCCCACTCTGCCCCCCCCAGGGGGGCACATTTTTAATTTATTTACAACACCAGTCGTGTGACACATCATTTGAAAGGTCTGCAACTGCTTATTCACACCATGGGGTATTGGCGAGCGCAGCAAGCAGGGGGTAGCCAATAATTTGGAATCGCGAAGCGATTACGCGGGGGGTTGGCGAGCATAGCGAGCAGGGGGGCGGGGCCCCCCTAGTATATCTATATTAAAGTGGGGGCGCAAAATTTCTTGCTGGCCCCGGGCGCCAAAAAACATAGCTACGCTACTGGATATGAGCTCACATTGCTTACAAATCGCCATTTAGAACATTTTTACATAGTTAAAAACTCATTAGTCGCATACTCATTATTCTCGTTGATTCAACTCACATTCCTTATTTTATATCTGGCAACGATGGAAGAGATAAAAAACATCATGTGACGTAACAGGTATGGAGCGGGAGTCGGAACTCTTCTGAGCAGCGGGGAGGCTGCGAATGTGTGAATATGCAATCTTTTGTATTGTAATTGTGTGGGGGTTTTTTTTCTACCCATTATATATCTACCCATTCGTGCTGTATTTTGTAAGTTACAAAAATCCTTCTATAGTAAAAAAAAACTAGCCTTAAAAGGAATGACTCCTGGAATGATGCTGATGTGGAAGATTTCCGTAACTAACGAATCCGGGTTGTCCACTCCTTCCATGAGTCGAATAGACCAATCAGGAAAGGGCTCCGTCTATGCATCGCCTTATGGGTTACCATAAAGAGAGGAAAGGTTACCATCGCCAACAATCGCCAAGTTTGTCGCCAATTTGGCGATATATCGCCAAATTTGGCGACCAAAATTAGTTGTCAAAAGGGACGCCAGCTTGGCGATAACTGTAATATTTCGCCAAATTTTTAATTTCTTTACAACACCAGTCGTTTGATACATCATTTGAGAGGTTTGCAACTGCTTATTCATATAATGGATGTCTTGTGTGTTATCCCCCATTCTGCTCCCCAGGAGGGACACATTTTTAATTTCTTTACAACACCAGTTGTGCGACACATCATTTGAAAGGTCTGCAACTGCTTATTCATATTATGGATGTGTTGTGTGTCATCCCTCACTCTACCTCCCAGGAGGGCACATTTTTAATTTCTTTACAACACCAATTGTGTGACACATCATTTGAGAGGTCTGCAACTGCTTATTCATATTATGGATATCTTGTGTGTAATACCCCCCTCTGCCCTCAGAGGGGGCGCATTTTGTAATTTCTTTACAACACCAATTGTGTGACACATCATTTGAAAGGTCTGCAACTGTTTATTCATTTTATGGATGTCTTGTGAGTCACCCCCACTCTGCCCCCCCAGGGGGGCACATTTTTAATTTCTTTACAACACCAGTCGTGTGACATCATTTGAGAGGTCTGCAGCTGCTTATTCATATTATGGATGTCTTTTGTGTCGCCTCCCACTCTGCCCCCCAGGGGGGCACATTTTTAATTTCTTTACAACACCAGTCGTGTGACACATCATTTGAAAGGTCTGCAATTGCTTATTCATACCATGGGGTATTGGCGAGCGCAGCAAGCAGGGGTAGCCAATAATTTGGAATCGCAGAGCGATTACGCGGGGGGTTGGCGAGCATAGCGAGCAGGGGGGCGGGGCCCCCCCTAGTTATTAAAATTAAACTTTAATCGCATACAAAAAAAAAATAATAATAAAGCAAAATATAATAAAGATCAGTTATTAAAATGAAGTATCAATTGAGATTCTTATGTTTGGTATACTAGGGGGGCCCCGCCCCCCTGCTCGCTATGCTCGCCAACCCCCCGCGTAATCGCTTCGCGATTCCAAATTATTGGCTGCCCCTGCTTGCTGCGCTCGCCAATACCCCATGGCAGGGCTGTCCAACGCGGCGCCCGCGGGCGCCATGGCGCCCTTTGCATGTTTTCTTGGCGCCCTTTTGAAGGTTATTGATTTTTTCACTGACCTATTAGCTGCATCATAAGATTGGAAAAGAATTGTCATTTTGACCCCCAGATTTTGTAAGATTTAAGTAATTTTAATCATTTTATTTTTTTAAATCTTCATAAAATCCTGCGAAATGATTTCTATCAATGAAAGCTCTTCTAGAATCTCTCTTTAGAACCATGCATGGATTGATCACGTATCATGCCTGTCTTTGTTTCTGTACTATTCATAACGCAAATTTGCACCTCCAAAATGAATCAAGATTTTTTGCATTCCCTTTAAAAACCGTACACTGTTAAAAAAATTCTGAAATTCACGAACATTTTTTTCCTGAATTTCACAGAAAAGCTCCCTTTTAACAACAAAAGGGTATTTTCCGTTACAAATCACAAAATTCCATCATATTTCCTGAAAATAACGAAACGGATGGAAATAAAAACAAAAAACGGAGACACTCCGTTGTGTGGGGAGATCCATGGCCGAGTGGTCAAGGCACCATACCGCTAATCGCCTGCTAGCGCAGATTGTGGGTTCGAGTCCCATTGGCGCCATGGAATAATGAAGCATAAAAATTCCTTTAAAATTACATTTTTTCTGTTTATTTTTCTCTTTTTTTCTTATTAAAAATATTTTAATTTATTAGCCGAAAAATAAATAAAGAAAGAAATAAATAGTGTACGACAATTTCAAAAAAATGTCTCTCTCTCTCTCTCTCTCTCTATATATATATATATATATATATATATTGTAAAAAAAAATTGTTAATAAAAATTTTTTTATTAAAAATAAAACAGTGGTTTTAAACAGTGATTTTTTTAATTTAAACTATTTAAAAATTTTTAAATGATTTTAAAAAAATAATAAGTATTATGCATCAGTCTAAAATAATTCGTTTATAAACATTCTAAGGAATATATTTGAAAGAAAATCTTTAAAAAGCACAACCGATTTTCCCACTAACTCATAAAAGACTTACTTTGTACCGTTCAGCATCAGCAACTTTGGTTCAGTTTGTAAGAATTTGTTCCGCAATCTGAAGGTCCCGAGTTCGATCCTGAGGACGGCGTGAACTAAATTATCCAAAATAACAATTAAGTAAAATAACATAGCAGCTTAAAATCCCTCGGTGATTTCGAATTCTTTGAAGATTAATCGGTTAAATCATTTTTAAAAATTATATTAAATTATTACTGTTATAAATCAAACTTTGTAACGGAATGTTACTGATTCTTACACCGGAGTTTTCCCTTCTTGTATTTCCCACAACGGAAAATCTACTAACGGAACGGTAAAAGTTCGGCTACATTGCTGCCGGTAGTTTCACCTGGAATTCACAGATTTATTTTTAACAGTGTAGCAATGTCTCTGATTACCATTTTATTTAAATAATAGGCGGGTTTTAAACTTTTGACCCCTTGCAATTCAAATATTTTGTCGAAAGTCTTTCATAGAAAATTATATAATTCAAAATCTACTCCGATTTACAACTATTTTGAAGGGTTTTTTTTTCTTTTTTACATTGAGTTTCAGACCCATTTAAGTCTTATGTTGGCTGTTGCGACATGCATTTATATATATGTATCACTACTAATACTATAATATAATTTTCTTAGCATGCCATGAGTTCTATTAATAGTGGCGCCCTTCATTGTTTGCAAAGAACTGAGATGCGCCCTTGCTTAGTGAAAGGTTGGACAGCCCTGCCCCATGGTATAAATAAGCAGTTGCAGACCTTTCAAATGATGTGTCACACGACTGGTGTTGTAAAGAAATTAAAAATATGCCCCCCTGGGGGGCAGAGTGTGGGTGACACACAAGACATCCATAAAATGAATAAACAGTTGCAGACCTTTCAAATGATGTGTTACACAATTTGTGTTGTAAGGAAATTACAAAATGCGCCCCTTCTGAGGGCAGGGGGGGGTTACACACAAGATATCCATAATATGAATAAGCAGTTGCAGACCTCTCAAATGATGTGTCACAGAATTGGTGTTGTAAAGAAATTAAAAATGTGCCCCCCCGGGGGGCAGAGTGGAAGATGACACACAACACATCCGTAATATGAATAAGCAGTTGCAGACCTTTCAAATGATGTGTCACACAACTGGTGTTGTAAAGAAATTAAAAATGTGACCCCCCCCTGGGGAGAGCAGAGTGCGGGGGTGACACACAAGACATCCATAATATGAATAAGCAGTTGCAGACCTTTCAAATCTTGTGTAACACGACTGGTGTTGTAAAGAAATTAAAAATGTGTCCCCCCTGGGGAGCAGAATTGGGGATAACACACAAGACATCAATTATAGGAATAAGCAGTTGCTAACCTCTCAAATGATGTATCAAACGATTGGTGTTGTAAAGAAATTAAAAATTTGGCGAAATATTACAGTTATCGCCAAGTTGGCGTCACTTTTGACAACTAATTCTGGTCGCCAAATTTGGCGATATATCGCCAAGTTGGCGACAAACTTGGCGATTGTTGGCGATGGTAACCTTTCCTCTCTTTATGGTAACCCATACGGCGATGCATAGACGGAGTCCTTTCCTGATTGGTCTATTCGACTCATGGAAGGAGTGGACAACCCGGATTCGTTAGTTCCGGAAATCTTCCACATCAGCATCATTCCAGGAGTCATTCCTTTTAAGGCTAGTTTTTTTTTACTATAGAAGGAAATGCGTGTGAAAAAAAATTCAAATTGACACGATCTTAAATTTCACGTGTTTCATTTCTAAACCCCATCATCATTTTCATCTTCTCAAAATTTACACGTGCACGTTTCAATTTTTATCAATTTTAAGAGAAAATGACGTATTTATGTTGCCACAATTACAAAATTCGGTCTAAAAAGTACAAAAAAATTAATATCTCAAGAATAAATTGAGATACAGCTTTCAAACAAACTGCATTTAAAAGTACATATTTTTCTCCATACGATGATGTAAAAATTGTAAATGTGCGATGTTTAAAATTACAAAATTTGCAGTAGCGCAAACTGCAAAACGGAAATTACAGGGGAAAGTGTTGCCATTCGCAAAATGACGTATGCGTTACGCACAGATACGTTTGGCCTTTATAATATAGATTCAGATAATTAAATATAAGCTTACATAATCATCTTAACCTGATTATAGAACTCTCTTTCAAAATTTTAGAATCAATAGATTTTTTTGTGCTGTGAATAATACGAAATCAAGACTTTCTTTTATATATATAGATAAGGATTGAAGATTTCAGGTTTTTGCGCCGAAGACACCGCCAAATCAGGAAAATATGAAGTATCTCGCGAGCTACTGAACTTAAAAGAATTTGCTTTGTACCATTCGATTCAGCATGAAAAAATACATTAAAATATGTTATCAGTTGGAAAACAACTACAAAAGCCGATTTTTAAAGAATTTTTGAAAAGTTCGTTCCTTTTTTTAACCCCCGTAAAAGGTGGAATTTTCGAAAATCCCTTCTTAGCTGCACTCGATGTTAACAGAAGTATTTTTAACCCAATTTTCAAGATTTTAGGTTCGGCAGATTTTTTTGTGCTATGATTAACACGAATCCAGACTTTCTTTTATATATATAGATAAGGATTGAAAATTTCAGGTTTTTGCGCCGAAGACACCGCCAAATCAGGAAAATGTGAAGCATCTCGCGAACTACTGAACTTAAAAGAATTTGCTTTGTACCATTCGATTCAGCATGAAAAAATACATTAAAATATGTTATCAGTTGAAAAATAACTACAAAAGCCGATTTTTAAGGAATTTTTTAAAAGTTCGTTCCTTTTTTTAACCCCCTTAGGGGTGGAATTTTCGAAAATCCCTTCTTAGCGGCACTCGATGTTATCAGAAGTATTTTTAACCCAATTTTCAAGATTTTAGGTTTGGCAGTTTTTTTTGTGCTGTGATTAATATGAAATCCAGACTCTCTTTTATATATATAGATTGTTGTCGAGTAAGGAATAAAAAAAGTGATCAAAATAGCAAAGAAGAAAGGAAAAACTTACTAAAACGCACGATATTCCAATTCCAACTCCGCCCAGCAGCATAGCATGGTCTTTGACGAAATCTTTCATTTGTATGTAACAATCCTGAAACAAAAAGATACAGATAGTCAAACCACTGTCAAACCATAGTCAAACCACTGGTTGTCAAAAATAGTCAAATTGCATTCAGAAAATCCCAAAAACATGTAAATCTTCAAAAACGCAAGTTGATAATTTTCATGTTTCCAATTTTTTTACTTTCTTCTATCTTTACAGAAAAAAAAAAGAAAAAGAAAAAGAAAAAACAAGATGAATGTAGATTCTGCCATTGCAGAATTCAGTTTCGCCTCCGATAAGAAAAAAAATCAATAGAGGTTTTTTAGAAGGGCGACCCCGTTTAAATTGCAATGAACTAACTTCATTTTTCTTGTGTTTATCAATATAATAGCAAAAGGACGGCGTGAAATACCCAATTGAATAGCAATTTCTCTCTGAGACATTGGAATTGCGAAATAATAAAGAGATACAATTTGACGTGCTACTTCTTCATTGACTAGATTCATCAAAAACGGATTTTTTCTTTAGTTTAAACGCTTTTTTATAGACATCTTCAGTTAAAATTGTAATCTGAGTGCCGGCGAAATCCAGAAATTTTATTTTATATGCAATACTGAAAAATAGATTTATTAAAAAAAAAAAAAACTAATTTTATTTTTATTGTGATATTATTTTCACTAACTGAAGTCATCTGAAAGCAAAATCTCAATCTCAGTGTCCATAATGAAAATAAATATTGAAATGTAATATCGGGTATTACTAGGTTATCCCGTCGTCCAAAAAATTATCGCCAAACTATAAGATTAAACGCCAATAATGGATGATCGTGAATGTCACATTCAATGACATTAAATACGATTCATGTGTTTAAAATGTCATTAAGTGATTTTTATTTCGACTTTTTATTAATATTTTTATTAATATTCTACTAATTATTTGTTTTTTCGTTATTTAAAATAAAAATTATGTCAATATGTATAATTTGGCTATTAGTTTGGCGATTTGTATAATTTGGCGAAATTGGTCGACGGGATAACAGAGTAGTACCTAATATCGTTATGAGTAAAAATGCGATATTTTAAATAGTGACGTCATTTTCTCTTCAAATGTTTTTTAAAAGTTACAGTTATTAGTAATATGAAAAAGGCATCCGTAATAATATTGTAATTCCCATTTATCTGGTTGCTGAATGACATCATTTTCCTCATTTAAAATTTTCTTATTTTGCTTTAGACATTAATTTTTATCATAAATTACTTTCTGTTATTTTATTTACATTATTAATATTATTTCTCAGTAAATATATTTTTTTTACCTCAATTAGTGCATAATTATACGCAATCATTTTGAAAAATAAATTTTTATTATCGAGAGAAAAGCTAAACTGGGTTGCCACCATTTTGAAGAAATATCGTAAAAAGCATTTAAAATTAAAAATAAAATATAAAAATGGAAATAAATTAAAAAATAACTAAAATGGGCACAACTACAAATAAATAGCTTTCATTAAAAAAAATAATTATCAAAATCGGTTGAATAGAAAATTCAGGGCTGATGACACGACATTTTTTAGCTTGTCCGAAAGAAATAGCATCGGAGGCTAAAAAAAAAGAAAAAAAATGGATTTGTGAAAAATTTCTAAATCCAGTTTTCGGCAGATTTACATGTTTTGATTGTAAGAGTACACAAAAAAACATGTTTTTTTACAGAATGTCTGCCTGTATTAATGTGACAAAAATTTTGTAGGCATTTTATCTCAAGAACTAATCAAGGAATTACTCAAAACTTTAGATTATGTAAGATTTTAATGTAAATTAGATCTGATTAGGTTTTAGTGTATATCGCTCAACAAGTTACGTAGCCATGCTGCATTATTCGCAATTTCTACAGTAGCCATATCTCCAGTACTAGAGCATGGAATTTTAGAAAACTTCAGATTTAGTTAGTACTTCATATAACATGGTGCCAGGGTTCTCTCACAAAATCCTGCATTTTGCGAGTAAAAGAACAATCAGACTCGACAAATTGCAAAGTCTCTATTTCTGCTCTCTTTTTTTTTATTATTTGTTTGTTTGTGTGAGTGTGTATGTGTGCCTACACAGTATGAATTTTTATTCACTTTGCTGTACAATTGGATGTTGCTTTACATATTCAATCGCATCATGTGCTTTACATTATTCTATTTATACAGATACTGACTCAACACCAGTTCTGTTTAGCAACAATCAAAGACAGAAGTGATCATGTAATAAATATTTATCTATTGTCAGTTAATCACTATCTGTGTACTGTACAGGCGTCGTATCGATAAAAAAACAAACAAAATTATTTGCATCAAACAGAAAAAAAAAATTCCTGTAATGCGGTGCTGAAATTGGCCATTTACCGTACTATTTTTTTGTTGTTATGGATTACAACAAATGTACAGAATTATTTATCAAATTTTAGGTCATTTTTTTTTTAATTGATTCGAAATTTCATAGCAGTTTTTAGCAAATGTTTTCATAACGGTAAATCAACAATAACTGTTTATAATTTTTATTTAGACTGCTAAAAGAATGTCTGAAACACCTTACATGTTTAGTTTCATAAGTCATTATAGTTTCATAGTCATCATGACTAGTTTCATAGAGACATTTAGTTTCTGTAGCAGATAGTCGAATTTTTATTACTTACCCATCATACGTCGTAGTGTAGGGTAAGTCTTGCAATCGTTTTAAAAGTCAAATTTATTTATTTATTTATTTATTTTTATTTATTTATTTATTTATTTATTTTTTTGTGGATTTACATGTTTTAGAAACTGGAGATTTCGAAAAATATATTTTTAGAAAAAAAAATTTGCCGTCTGTCTGTCTGCCTGTGTGTCTGTAAACGCTCTATCTCCCGAACAAACTGAGATAGAGACTTGAAATTTTGTATGTACTTAGTATGTAAAAATGGGACGAAGCCTATTTAATATCAGTAACCTCGGTTATTCGGAACAATTTTATTCGGACTCTCGAAAAAATCGTTCTGATGAAAAGTACATAAAAATTTTCAAATTTTTTTTTTTTTTTTTTTTTTTTTTTTTTTTTTTTTAAGGAGTAATTGTAAAAGGCAATAAAATAACATAAATATTGCATAAAGAATGAAGTCGTTCTAATTATTAGTTGCCGAGATATCTATAATTCTGTTTTCCACATTTTTCGATTTTTCATGACCCTGTATTTCATTCGAGTTTCAATTCAAAGAAATATTTTAATTGGAAATGAGACGCTTAATCCGACGCAATAAACTGATAGTTAATAAGATTATTATTTTTGGAGTTATAAGGATGTTTCTTTTTCGCTATTCAGAACTACTTGAGTAGTTTGGCGTGTTGTATAATTTGTCGAAATGGATTCATCAGCAACTCATTAATAGAGCATTACTATGCATAATAAAAATAGTTAAATACACGTTTAAATTTTGTTTTGGAATTCCAATGCATTGTATAAATAGTTTACAAATGTTTCATTTTCATATATTATGTATGCATATATATGATGGGTAAGTATTTCGATGGCCCCCAACGACTAGTTTTGTAAGCAATTACAAAAAATTAGGTTATTTTAGAACATTTGGAAAATATTGATACAATAAGGGCTTAAAGATACATTTTTCAATGTTTCACACCAAATGCATTTTGCTAACATTTCTTTTAATTTGGCAACTACTTTTTATTTCTTATTCATCAAATTGCTAATGTTGCTCAAAAGCAGCAAGAACTCTGCATGGTGCTAATTACGTTTTGGTGCAAATCGCTCAAAAGGTGTTGCTGCCATGGTGCATTATTTGGGAATATCGCAATAGCTCTATCTCAAGATCTAATGTACGAAATTTCAGAAAAATTTAAGATTCTGTGAGACCTTGATATAAATTATATCTGATTAGTTTTTGATGTTTATCGCTCAACAAGTGGCGCAGTTATGCTGTATTATTTACAATTTCAACAATAGCCATACCTCAAGAACTAGTGCATGGATATTCATTAAACTGTTTATTTAGTTAGTACTTGATATAACAAAGTGCTGATTACATTTCGGTGCAAATTGATCAACAGATGGAACTCCCATGGTGCATTATTCGTGATTATCGCAATAGCTCTATCTCAAGAACCAATGCAAGAAATTTTCTAAAACTTAAGATTCAGTAACAAGTTGACATAAGTTATTGTTGACTAGATTTTTGTTTAAGCCCCCTAATCTGGTGGCTATATTTTTCAGGAAGTATTAACATGCATAAGATAGAAGAACGTTTTGGGATTGCCACGCCTGACAAGCTTTCAGAGAAGAAAGTAAAGAGTGAATATGTTGTGATGTCTAAAGTAACATGGCATCACATATTATTATTATTCCCTTTTTAAAATTAAATTATCCAGTTTAAAATATAATTTATCCTTCACAGTTATAAATATAATCAAAGCTTCATTTTACTTTCTGAAAAGAATATATCTGTCTCTTTTCTCTTGCGCTTTAAATTCCAATTACGTAGGTTTTCTCATGCTCAGCCGAGGACGTTAATAAAACAAACCAAAAATAAATCTTTTCTTATCCTAAAATCATTATCTGTGCAAGCATAAATAGCTTGCGTTCGATCAAAGAATAGATAAAAGCATATGCTTAAACCATATGCTCCTGTTACAGCTGTAACTTATGCACTTACAAGGAAGGTCTCCATACGGGCATACTCAGAAAACTCTGAAAAAATTACAGAATGTTCTTCTCATATAGTTATATATGTTTATAAAAAAAATTTCGGCGGAACCTCCTTATAACGTCCATAAAAAATAATATAAATTTCGTTTATTTGGCGATTTATCTCCGGTTGGCGAAAAAACGAAATTTTGAAAAATACGCTTTTACGCTTCGAATACTCTTTAAAGAAAAAACTTTCTATGTTCAATTTATTTAAATAAGTTTAGTTTAAGTAATTTTAGTTTTGCATTTTTACTTTACTTTAAGTGTAATTTTGTCATATACGTTTATATGTACTTATAACAAAATGAAATTAATATATTTTATCATTTAAAACACAATTTAAATTGATTAAAATTGTTTCAAATTGAAAAAAACACTGTTAAAAATCTGCTGCATTTTGTTGCAACGCCTCCCTTGCTTGTATAGAAAACGGTTACTTGGCCGTGAAATGGAGCTTTCTCATTGGTTGGAATAGAGATATTATATATAAGCGGTGGAGTGCGTTGCAACAAAATGCTGCAGATTTTTAACAGTGTATGACACGGTCAATTCACCGTGCTATGGAGCATTCTCATTGGTCAGAAGAGAAATATTCTATAAAAGTAGTGGAGTGACGTTGCAGTAAATGCTGCAGATTTATAACAGTGAAGTCAATTAAAATCAATTTTCAGATTCGTTAAAATCGTCTGCTTTTGGCGAGGAAATGCACTGCTCGCCAAATCTCGCGTCGCTTTCAGCTTTTCACGCCAATTATTCCAAACTATTTTATTTTTTTACATATCTAATAATGTAATTCCGCCGCTAATTTTCACTGATCCTTTATTACCTACATGAGTAGTTTAATTCGTATTTTTTTTAAAAAATTCTGAGTATGCCCCCAATGGAGACCTTCCTTGTTAGTATTCATTCTCAGACTAATAGTCAATACAAGTGTCTTTTCGACTGGAAATATTATGCTCTGTTTATATTAAAATCGGCATCTGACATCTGTGTTTTGCTGTTAGAGATATATTTCTCAGCAATCAGTGCTGGCATGCATATTTGTACATTGATATATTAAATGCCAAATTAACGGTCCGTTTGGCTCGTTTTTAATTTAAAATTTTCATTATGTGCTTATCTGTGAGGTTATAATTGCATAGGGTACCCAGATTTTAGCTCGACCCCTTTTTGGCATAGTAACATGACATCACATATGTGAAGAGACTCTTACCGCTCTGTACGCCTGGTTCGCCGGATCACTCTGGCAGACGCTGCTGGCTTCGGGTTTTTTCACGATGCAGCAAGAGTCCGGCACCCTTTTACCCTGGGTCTCAAGGTACTTGTTTTTCTTCTGCCAGATCGAGTAGCTGGGCTGGTAGTCGATCGAAATGCCGCAACACTTGAACTGAAACGAAAGGCAAAAAATGCAATTAGACATCATAATAACTATGTGATGGAAATGTGGACCCCCCTCTCCCCAAGAATAGACTTATGAATATATTTATGAACACGTTGAGTGCCACGTCAGTCACCGGTGATAGACATTGAACTCTCCGTTTAAGAGCCCACACAAGTCACTCAAAAAGACCATGTTATGTCTATGGGGGCATTTTCAAATATCTCTTTCAAATTTTGATATTTTTACATAGGATATAGCTGAGGACGATCTACAACCGGGCTAGTTTTTATTTTTTCGATTTTGATTTCAGATTTTTCTTTAAAAATTACTTTAAATTTCGGAACCATTTTAAACCGATTCTGACAATTGAAACTATCATAATATATATATATATATAAAAAAAAAAAAAAAAAAAAAAAAAAAAAAATATGTAACCGAAATCTGAAATGTTAAAAACTAGCCCGGTTGTAGATTGTCCTGAGTAAATTTCATTCCTGAGAAGTGTCCCACCAGTGGATGGGAGGTTCCGCTCTCGAAACTGGCAGACGGCAGGTGCTGGATTCGAACCCAATCGCGGCCGTCGACTTATTTGTTCGGATTTTCCGTGGTTTTCTTCGAACTTTGGATTTCCTTTCGCAAATAAGGGCTAGGTACCTTTAGAAAGACCCCCCCCCCCCTCGCACAGAGGACAACTTTTCGCTTCAGGGCCTATATCTCTCTTGATGATAATTAGCCATCATAAATATACAAACAACCAATCAACCTTTCCTGAGAAGCAAAATCCACTCTTCCGTTCTAAGAGTGAAGAATTAAAATGCATAACAAACATATACAACCATTGCTACATGTCGATAGAAACAAAAGCAGTTGTTAAGACAACATAATACTCAATAAAAACATATGTACTTTTAATAGCACACCAGACCCGAACGGGTTGATACATTCGGGTCCGCTTAACTCCATAACGTTTGTTTCTCTGATTTGCATGAAATTAAAAGGGGGGGGGGTAAATTTAAGCGAGGGCAACAATTAACGTTATTAGTATAGGTTATCAATTGATTCTGTACCACGGATATGATAAATATTAATGAACGCTAACAAGTTGATTATTGTAATTATAATTTTAATCAGTAACTTATTAGTACCCTGTATATAAGGACAACAATGTATATACCAAGCTGTCATGTATTATAATACTATTTATGTTACATGGTTTAATTTTTCAATATAACTTATTTCATTTAACAAAAAAAAAAAAAAACCAGATGAATGTAGATTCTACCATTGCAGAATTCAGTTTCGCCTCCGATTAGAAAAAGAAAATCGATAGAAGCTTTTTAGAAGGGCGACCCCGTTTAGATTGCAATGAACTAACTTCATTTTTCTTGTGTTTATCAATATAATAGCAAACAGAATGGCGTGAAATACCCAATTGTATAGCAATTTCTCTCTGAGACATTGGAATTGCGGAATAATAAAGAGATACAATTTGACGTGCTACTTCTTCATTGACTAGATTCATCAAAAGCGGATTTTTTCTTTAGTTTAAACGCTTTTTTATAGACTCTGAGTAAAAGAAAATGCAATTTAACAATAAAACGAATGGAATCCCGTCGAATTCGACGAATGAAATGTTTAAAAGACCCGATCGATTTGTTTTGAAAAAAAGCAAAAGTAATTACATTATTGAATCAATATACAACCCTTGGCAAAAAGTTTCCGATCATTACATCAACACTACCATCTTTTGTAAGAAAATATTATTTATTCTCACTGCATAACAATGAAACGACTATTAGCGATAATACATCTGTGTTACATATAATGAACAACAATATGCAATAAAGAAAAATCACCATTCATTAATTTATAAACAGAAAAATTGTGATTGAAATTTAGGCACCAAAGAAAAAAATATCCGATCATGCTTTGATTTGGAAAAAAATAACCGATCACTGTAATTATATATTTCGTAAATCCATCTTTATTTCGAATGACAGTCGCAATTGTTAGTGGACTGGACTCATTATGATTTTTACACTCATTGGGAGCAACTTCACCCCAGCATTCCCTTATAGCTTTACGTAAGTTTTATGGCATTTGTAATTCATCGAAAATCGATTTTTCTTTTTAATATATTTCACATATTTTCGATGGGATTAAGATCCGGACTATTGGGCGGTCACGTCGTGGTTTGAATTGGTATATTACCTACATTTTGTAGAAATTTCTTCATTGATTTGGTGCGTTGGGGAGCTAATTGTCATCTTGAAATAAGAAGTCGTTTTGATTTCCGAACTATTGATCGATGCTGGGAATCAAAAAATCCACTAAAATATCAATGTAAACTTCAAAGCTTACTGTACGTAACACAATACACAACTTCTCGACGCCTTGGGATGTAATACAACTCCAAACTGCAAATGCAGGTGAAAATTTAGTCTTCGTATTGATACACTAAATCATTGAACTTTTCACCGACTCTCCTCCATACAAATGTTCCACAGTCATCACTTTTACCGATAGATATGCGAAATTCACTGCTAAAAATAACTTTATTTCATGTATCAAATGGCTAGTGCACATGTTTTTTACACCATTACAGGCGCTCTTTTCTATGCATCTTTATCATGCAAGATTTTGTTTTAATTTTACAAGATTTAAATCTTGATAAATTTAGATGATTACGTACTGCGGTCATATGCCTTTACGTTATACTTAGACCATTCGGAATCAAGTTGTTTTGAGGTTGCTCGCCGCTTTCTTTTCGATATTTTCACAAGCTTTCTTTTCCTTCCTAGGTACTGACATTTGTGGTCGTCCACTTCCAGGTAAATTTTCCTCGCTGTTAGTCAACTGATATTTTTTCCAAATATCGCATACTGTACTTTGAGCACAATTTCATAAATCAGCCACTTTCCATTGTGAATTTACTTCTTTGAATAATTAAATCATGCGGATTTTTAAATCGCGAGACAGGTTTTTCACACGAGTCATTTTCCAGCACTTCAGAGCTGCTTTTGATCTCGCAACTGCAAGATTTCTTCTTTTAAATAGGATTCATATATCATACGCATGCGCAGGCACTCTAATCTATCTTCAATATGCAAATTTCAAACTTTTTTCCTCAGTAATCAATTATTATTTTCCAACTTCGATCCTGATCGGATATTTTTTTCTCACGAGGAAACATTTTTGCCTGCATTATAATTATAAATTATATGATTTCAATATTGAATTCACTTTTTATTTATATTTTAACATTCTTTCTTTTATTTGGCATACTGCAAAACGTTCCTATGCTCTTGAATCGCGAAGTATACGCTTCGGAATACAAAACTCATGAACTTGATAACAGTGATCAGAAACTTTTTGCCAAGGGTTGTATAATAAAAATATTTACAAAGTAAATGTCAAATTTGCCAGTTACAATTTTGCATTCAAATATTCGCACATCTACAGTTAAAATTGTAATATGAGTGCCGGCGAAATCCAGAAATTTTATTTTATATGCACTCACAGAAAAATAGCTTTATTTAAAAAAAAAAAAGAAAAAAAAAGTATATCGGGTACTACTAGGTTATCCCATCGACCAAAAAGTTATCGCCAAACTATAAGATAAAATGCCAATAATGGATGATCGTGAATGTCACATTCAATGACATTAAATACGATTCATGTGTTTAAAATGTCATTAAGTGATTTTTATTTCGACTTTTTATTAATATTTTTATTAATATTCTACTAATTATTTATTTTTTCGTTATTTAAAATAAAAATTATGTCAATACGTATAATTTGGCTATTAATGTGGCGATTTGTAAAATTTGGCGAAATTGGTCGACGGGATAACAGAGTAGTACCTAATATCGTTATGAGTAAAAATACGATGTTTTAAATAGTGACGTCATTTTCTCTTCAAATGTTCTTTAAAAGCTACTGTTTATGAAAAAGGCATCCATAATAATATTGTAATTTTTTATCTGGTTGCTGAATGGCATAATTTTCCTCATTTGAAATTTCTCTTATTTTGATTTAGACATTAATTTTTATCATAAATTATTTTCTGTCATTTTATTTACATTATTAATATTATTTCTCAGTTAAATATATTTTTTTAACTCAATTAGTGCATAATTATACGCAATCATTTTAGAAAATAAATTTTTATTATCGAGAGAAAAGCTAAACTGTGTTGCCACCATTTTGAAGAAATGTCATGAAAAAGCTTTTAAAATTAAAAATAAAATATAAAAATGGAAATAAATTAAAAAATAATTAAAATGGGCACAACTACAAATAAATTCGCGTTTGAAATGAAATAGACGCCCTCTCGCGGACAAAGTCTGAAAACCGAAATAGAACTGATACCGTGCGCATGAAATCAGTGTTTAAAAGGCCGATAAATAAATAAACAGTTCTATAACGCGTGCAACGTTGGGTTCTTTGTATTAAAATTATCTAAAATCAAAATTTTATACACAAAGTTTAGATCTATAATATAAAAAAATACATTTGACTTACTCATGGCAAAATAGCATGACAGCAACACAATGCTTTCATGCTTCAGCTTCTCTAAAGCAATTACTAGATTTTCCAGCATCTACAAATTCTAAAATTGTCGATATTTGTAATTTATCTCCCATAATTAAATAAAAAAGATAAAAAACTGCACTTTAAATAGCTCTTTAAACTTGTTCTATGCTACAGTGCTACAGCATGGAACGTAAACAAACAAACGTAAACAAACGATTATCAGGTCTATTACAACGCCATCTTTCGGTCATTACAAACGCGAATAGCTTTCATTTAAAAAAATAATTATCAAAATCGGTTGACTAGAAAATTCAGGACTGATGACACGACATTTTTAGCTTGTCTGAAAGAAATAGCATCGGATGCTAAAAAAAAACTTGTTTTTAAAATAGAGCATTTGAAAATATTAATAAATTACCACACAAATTCATTTAATTTTTCATTATTTGCCAACTTATTCTTTATTCGTTGCCTACAAAAAAATCCATTTTTGTTATCTTGACCGTCTTTATTGTATTTTTCACCAACTCCAGGATTTTCAAAGAAATTTCACTGGCATCTGGAGTCGCTATAACGTATGGGCCAGCTTTGAAAGAAAACCATGCCTTTTCAATATCAACACTCTTATGAGCTTCCAAGAATTAAGATATTCTGCTTTCCGATTTTATAGATAACAAACCTTTATTACAAAAGATAATATTTCTGTTCTTAAATTTTTTCCATTCATCGCATTTACAGGAATTTACAAAATTGGGATTATTAGGATTATATTATTATTGGGATTATTATGCAATTAACTGGGATGTTATTCCATAAAACGAGAACTTTTAACATTAACCTTATGAAGATTGTTTCTGTTCCGCGGCATGTATGCGTGGTATGGAATTATCCGTTACCCCATTAAATAGGGCCGACTGCACTAGCTTATAAATAAAACTCTGATCACAAAAGAGTCATTTATGGGGATGACAGTGTTAGGAATTGATAAATTCATATTTATTTTATTCACAGCTTTTGGCCAATTCGCCATTGTGATATTTTATTTATCAAACGCGACTCGTTGCTATGGCAGCGAAGTTTACAAGAAAGTTTTTATTTACTTTTTTTACATTTTTTTATCTTACGAGATGAGGTAAAAGTTTACGAAAATAAGTTGGCACCAAATTTTTATCGAAGAAAAAAGAAGGAAATAGAACTTTTTGGAGAGAATGTTTATGTTTTTTGCTTGTCGTGCGCGTCTTAAATATTTTTGAAGATGATAAGAATTTTCAAGATAGGCACACAGATATATATATATATATATATATATACATACACACACATATATGTATGTATATATATATATATATATATATAATACCATTAAAAGTAGACATATAAACGCCACTATGGAGGTTGCTTCTTGGGTGTTGAATTATATGAGGATCTGTGAATGAAAGTCCGACAAGGAAGGTTCACAGGGCGATGATTGTCAACATTTCGAGAGTGACAGATCAAGCTTGAAAATGGACAGTAGCGAACAACGGAACGACAATTCAAAGGTGTTTTAAACTTTGAAGCTGGCCTGCTGTCATCTTAGGCCTAACATTTTCCCTCGCTCATGCAAGTATGGAGGTTTTATGTGGAAATATTCTAACAGGTATCTTTTTTCTGTTTTCTTCATAGGTAAAGGTGGGGGCATTGCATTGCTGCATGTCTATTTAGTTTAGTTTATTGTTTAGTTTTTGAGGTTCTTCATGTTACTTTGGAAATTTCTAAATATAATATTTTTGTGTTATGTTACGAGTTGATTTATTTTATGATTTCGCTGTTGGCTATTTATTAAATTCATTTTTTAATGTTAAATTCATTTTACTGTTTTGATATATTAAAAATTTTTTTAAATTTTTCTCAGTTTTTTTATATAATTGGAGTATGCAGCTTTGTGATGCCTTGCGAAACCTGTGAGGATACAATTTTTTACAATTTTTTGATACCTGTTGCTCCTCCCACCTTCTGAAGAGCAGGGAGTTTATTTTGTTTTGTTTTATTGGTGTTGCTCTTTTGTGGTTCATTGTTGTTTCACCCATTTTTACATGTTTTTCATCTTTTCATCATTTTTCATACTTTTCTCATAAAAGAGTATATATATATATATACATATATATATTATACAGGGTGAGTCATAAATGTCGAAACAATAGGCTATCTCCTTAAATATTGCCCCTAAACCCATACTTCCAATTGCAAAAATTCATAAAAAAAGATGAAATTTCTGATAAGTTGCAACTCCATGGGGGGTCTATTTGAAAAAATACGAAAATTAAATTTTTATACGGCCCCCGTAGGGCAAAATTTCCAATTAAGAATTTATTCCTTATCCATTTCTAAATTGAACAAAAAAATTTCATCTAATTATCTAAAAACCTGACAGAGATATTAAAAACCGAATTTCTAAAAAATTCGTGACATACACCACTTTACCTTGCCTATAAACGAAGAATTTTTCGCAAATTTTCAAAGGAAGTGAGGGATCGTCCATAAATTATCTATTATTAAATGTCTATTTAAGACAGTGCCTCTCATTTGGACATAACAAAGCAGCGTATTGAATTAAATCTAAACTTGTTTTCAAAATATGTTGGTAGTCTGCACTGGAAGTGTGCATGGATAAAAAATATCTAGGTCAGATTCCAAACCGACCCACAGGGTAAAAAATTCGGCCCGGTATGAAAAAATGTTAAAATCATAACCCGGACCGGTCTGGAAATTAGTTTAAATCATAGCCCGATTCAGCCGCAAATTTCTACATAGTTTTTTTACTTCGGTGTGGGAAAAAGTTGTTTCGTGTGAAGGAGTTCTGACCAAGAATTCCTTTTATAGCTTTTCGTTTTTTATATTTATAATTTTTATTATTAAAGAAGCGCCAAAGGCTGTAATATATTTATCTCTAAATGTAAATGTTTCACTTATATATCGTTAATCCATATCCCATGCGTTGGAGACTTTGACAAATGTTATGCAGTAAAACCTTCTAAGACGGAATCACATAGGAAAGAAAAAGCACGTTATAGATAGATGCTCTTCTTAGGAAGTGTAATTGTAGTTTTTTTTTTTTTTTTTTTTTTTTTTTTTTTTTTTGTCAGGTAATATTGTATTTATTTTGCATGGATCAACATATTTTTCGTTTAAGACAGAATTCCGTCATAGGCAGATTTTCTTTTCACTGGTTTTATTGTATTTAATTTTTTAGCCTTTGACTACACAATTCTTTAAAAAATGAATTTTTAAGTTTTTTTTTTAATATAAAATAAAAATTCAAAAATCTATGTGTTTTTCGTAAAAATTTTGATTGAGCCGAATTCTATTTATTTTATGTACGTATTAAGTCAGCCAGAGACAGTGATTTTAATACGGGTTTTGTCGAGAATAGGATTGAAAATTTCGTCCAGTGTACACATAGGAAGAAGGAAACAATTCACTCCTTTAAGAAAAGTACGTTAGGCCCGGCCTGGTGAGTCCTCAGAAAAAAGCAACGTCTCTGTCCGGCCCGGCCTGGACCCAGAATGCAGATTTTTTAACATAATCTCCTGGACGATAAAAAGCCTGAAGTTGTTAAATCTAAATTTAAAAAAAGATCTAACAACAAAAGATCTAACAAAAAATAATCTGCATCTTAGAAAAAGCATTCTTTTAAATAACTGACACACATTTAAACAGTACGCTTCGGTTTTCTGCATAATGATTTTTCCCCACAATTTCTTGTCTTTAAATTATTAAATGTTAAGAATTTTTAAAGAAAAAAGAACTTGATACAAGTCATTTTTTATTTTTTTACATTAGTTTTGTTTCGGCAAATTTGAAAAAATATTTACTTTTGAAAATATTATTTTTTTAAAAGTTATATCATTTTTTCAATTAAATATTTTCAATAGTTTTAAAATTATTAAAAACAAAAATCCTGGAAAAAAACTAAAATCAGATTTTTATCTTTAATTAAATGGAAAGAAATTGAAATCCGATAAATAATGTTACGAGTTATAACGATTTTTAATTATCTCATTTAAACCAGAACTAACCACATGAAACTTTTATAAATTGTACGAGAAATTTTAGGATGTGATTTTCTTAGCAAATTATAAGACTAACCATCACAAAAAAAGAAAGAAAAAATCAAAATTCTAACTCAAAAAATAGATTTTTTACGCGTTTCTTAGAACTGTTAAAGTAACATTGTTTTTTGAATTACACACATTTCAATTTGTGTCTAATCCCTTAAAACCTGATGAATTTTTTAAACGGCAAGTTTTTAAGATATGAAGATGGAATTTTTTGTGTCTTATTCAAGACTGAATAAGGAAAGTTTTCCTAATTGGAATTTTTATCCTACGGGGACCGTATAAAAATTTAATTTTTGTATTTTTTCAACTAGACTCCCCCCCCCCCCCCCCCATGGAGTCGCAATTTATTTTATCAAAAATTTCACCTATTTTTATGAATTTTTGCAATTGGAAGTATGGATCTAAGAGCAATATTTAAAGAGATAGCCTATTGTTTCGATATTTATGACTCACCTTGTATATATATGATAATCTTTTCCGGTTTTAAGTGCGATGATCAGAAATTTTCAAGGTTAAAAAATATATATATATATTTTTTTTGTATATATCTGTAAACATTGTCAATTCAATATTTGTTCATACGTCCCAGTCATACTATTATTCTATGTATAAAAAAAATTAATTAAAAAGAAAATCCAAGTATAATTTATAAAGTATTTTGAACCCAATTATTAAGTTTTGATTGCATAGGAAACAGACAGGGTTAATTACTTTAGTTCAAAATAACAAGATATATTAAATTAAAAAAAATTAATATCTTTCAAATAATTGATCTCTTCGATAATGAAAAGACATTAACCAGAAATAAAAATAAAAAAAAGTTCAGTAGTACGTACGTGTTCTTGAGCAGCATCCCAGGCATCTGTTACGGCCGTTTCTTCGCCATACTTCGGTATACTGACCTGCATTTCTTTGTGCATTTGATCTTCTACCTGAAAAAGAGGGAAAAATATTAATTATAAATAGAAGTTTTCTTATACGTCCATTAAAAACATTTCAAAAATATGCATTAAAATATTTAATTGCTATAAAGGACGTCAAATACTAATAAAAACATTAAAAGATCTTAATAATTTTTACATGTTTCCATTGAATTTACTCAATCATCATCAGAAAAAGGAAATACAAATAAACACAAAGATGGAAAATGACAATAAACTATTACAAATGAAATGTAATTTTTTTTTTTTTTAATTTCATTTGTAATAGTTTATTGTCATTTTCCATCTTTGTGTTTATTTGTATTTCGTTTTTCTGATGATGATTGAGTAAATTCAATCGAAACATGTAAAAATTATTAAGATCTTTTAATGTTTTTATTGGGGAAAAAATAATCATCATTCTTCCATGAGATACTACTTGCATGTGAAATGTCCCACAAAATGTATTAAAAATTAATAGAATTAAAAAAAAAAAAAGAAGAAAGATAATTTGCTAAATAATTAGATAATTTTATAAATAGAAGCATGAAACTTACTGCGGTGACTTTTGAAGACATGTTTAAGATGCCATGCGATTTCATTTTTCGCTCAATTCATTAGAATTCGATTTATAAACATTTTCCTTTTATCTATGACCATTTTTTTTTTCTTTATTCTTTGTTCTTAGATCGTTTGCTTCGGAAAATTCCGTTCAAAATGCCAACTTTAACAGTTTTTTTTTTTTTCAATATTTACTTTATTTATGAAAAAATCGATAAACGCGGCACATTGTGTACTTTCTAAATATGAAAATTTGAGCAATTGATGCGTTTGAGAGCAAAAATGAATTTAATAATTAATGATAAAATAAGCAAATTGGATTGGAATACACCCTTAATGTTCCTATCCTCGTCAGGTGAAGAGCTCACGAACTATCGTGAATCCTATGGGGAGATTATTTGCGAATATCTTGTTTGCATTTCAACATTTATGTATATATAAATATATATATATATATATATATATATATATATATATATATATATATATATATATATATATATATATATATATATATATATATATATATATTACCATTTGAAAAATTATTGTTACTTTCGGTCCAGGGGCGAACTTTTGGTGACCGCATTTTATTTATTTATTTATTTATTTATTTATTTTGATTGGTGCAGGAATATTAATGTTTAATCCATGGGGTGCATAATATAGGATTCTGTTATTACGCAAGCCACGTTTTGATTATCATAAAAATGTTTTTACTGATTTTTATTAACTCAAGGATGAAATTTTAAAGATTGATTTTTATGGTTTTGATTGATGAGAAAACATTAGTAGATGGTATTAATTACATCGCACTTCAAAAAAAAAAAATATTTTATTTGACATTATTTTTTTTAATCCCTTTAATTTAATTTGCTCCTGTGTCAAATTTAAAATTTAATTAAATAAATTTTGGAACAGATACCGAATCTTCCCGCGAGCGTCATTTCGTTTTCCTATTATTTCTCACAAATCGTTATAATTATTATTTTACAATTATTATTATTTTTATTATTATTATTTTTTTTTATTTATTTATTTATTTATTTTTATTTTTATTTTTATTTTTTTTTTTTTTTGAGGAAACATAAAATAAATATTTTTAAGGCTTATGCACACTAAAAATTTTGTTTTCACTTTACTTGAATGTTTTACAAAATAAATGAGTAAGTAAATCAAACGAATTTTGCTATTAAAAAAATTTGCTCATTCAATCTTTGAATTTCCACAGTAGATTGTCTTGTTTAATTTAACACCATTTTTTTTTAAGTGTATGATCCAATCATTAAATAATCATTTCAGTAGCATTTTGTTGTTTATGGTTAAATAATAGTGTATGAGAAATAACAGGGAAACAAAATGGCGGGTCGCGGGAAGATACGACATCTAAGCAAAAAAAAAAAAAAAAAAACGTATTCTTTACAAGTGATTTAAAATAATTACACAGAAACAGAAAAGAGGAAACGAATTTTCTTCAAGAAAAAAATTAAGAATGGCTCTAATATAATCAAAATGTACCGCCTAAAAGTTAGCCCCCCCTTGACGGAAAATGAAAAAGTGAGATATGCATTTCGTTTGATCATCGTTTGATCAGATTTGATCAACAATTTTCATCGTTTGATCAACATTATTTTACGAGTTATGATTAAAAATAACCAGGGGGAGCTAACTTTTAAGATTTTTCAAAATGCTCAAAATTAAAAAAAATTAGCGATTCTTATCAGAAATCGATCGTAGAGATTTGATCAACTATTTTTAGCGTTTGATCAAACCCGGAAGTGCCCCCAAAATCGATATTTTTAATTCCAGGCACCTAAAAGTTAGCCCCCCCATGACGGAATTTCGAGACAAAAATGGTGTCATCTAACGTAAAATTACCTCTAGAGATTTGATCAACCATTTTTAGCATTTGATCAAACACGGAAGTGCCCCCAAAATCGATATTTTTAACTCCAGACCCCTAAAAGTTAGCCCCCCCCCCATGACGGAATTTCGAGACAAAAACGGTGTCATAAAACGTAAAATTACCTCTAGAGATTTGATCAACCATTTTTAGCGTTTGATCAAAACCGGAAATGCCCCCAAAATCGATATTTTTAGTAATAGCCCCCTAAGGGGTTTAGCTCCCCCACCACCTCCATGATGGAATTTCGAGACAAAAATGGTGCCATCTAACATAAAATCATCTGTAGAGATTTGATCAACCATTTTTAACATTTGATCAAACCCGGAAGTGCCCCCAAAATCGATATTTTTAGTAATAAACCCCTAAAATTTAGCCTTCCCCCCACCTCCATGATGGAATTTCGAAACAAAAATGGCGTCATCTAACGTAAAATTACCTCCAGAGATATGATCAACCATTCTTAGCATTTGATCAAACCCTGAAATGCCCCCAAAATCGATGTTTCTAGTAATAGACCCCTAATGGGTTTAGCTTCCCCGCCCCCACCTCCATGAGGGAATTTCGAGACAAAAATGGTACCATCTAACGTAAAATTATCTCTAGAGATTTTATCAAACATTTTTAGCGTTTGATCAAACCCGGAAGTGCCCCCAAAATCGATATTTTTAACTCGAGACCCCTAAAAGTTAGCCCCCCCCCCATGACGGAATTTCGAGACAAAAACGGTGTCATCTAACGTAAAGTTACCTCTAGAGATTTGATCAACCATTTTTAGCATTTGATCAAACTCGTAAATGCCCCCCAAATCGATATTTCTAGTAATAGACCCCTAAGGGGTTTACCCCCCCCCCCCTCCCACCTCCATGACGGAATTTCGAGACAAAAATAGTGCCATCTAACGTATAATCTTCTGTAGAGATTTGATCAACCTTTTTTAGCATTTGATCAAACCCGGAAGTGCCCTCAGAATCAATATTTTTAGCATTAGACCTATAAATTATCTCCTCCATGATATTCGAGACAAAAAATTAACATGAAACTAACACGAAATTATCGATATGTATATATATGTAGAGAGAGAGAGAGAGAGAGACAAACACTCTAGTACCCTCTGGCGTTGCCCGGGATGAGTGACCCTTAAATGAACTTTAATCTCATATGACTTTATGTGTTTAACTCCGCTTTGTCTGAATTTATAGTTTTGAATGTAAAAATCGCGAAAATGATATTAAAGTACATGCTATTCTGCGTTTCATTTTTATAGTCCATGTGTATAGTCCATTCAAAAAAAGCGAAACAGTGAGAAAACATGTTTTTTCAAATTATTCAATTAGTTAGTTTTCCAAATGTTAACAAATTTGCGTTCATTATGCGTTCAGAAAAGCATTTCTTTTTTCTTTTCAAAATTCGATCATTTTATAAAACAAAGTTCTGAATCTACTTTTTTTCATTTGCATATTCTGAATAAATGTACCAACGTAAACTGTGATGTGTAATTTTAATATCTCAAAACGCTACTTTGTTATAAATTTGGTACCTTACAAAAGGATGCTAATCTAAAAATTATTTATCTTTTTTTTATTATAAAATTAAATGACTGTAAATGATTATAAAATTATTTAATTCATAAATATGGAATACTCCAATATGTGGCATTTCTATTTTGTCGTAACGTATATCCATACCTTATCCGCTGTTCCGAAAGCTTTTTCCGAAGTACAGTCGACTCTCGTTAATTCGAAATCGTCGGGACCACAAATGTTCGAATTATGGAAAATATGCTTAATATGGTACTATTACAGAGGAATTAATATTATAGTCTTTTTTTAAACTTATTTCGTCTGTTATCATTAGAATATGACTTAATATTAAATTAGAATGTATGAATACATAAACTAATTAAAAGATTAGAAACAAGCACGAAGGAAGAAAAATTTATAGCGTCACTGATGGACAGACGGGGCTCTAAGTAAGTGGATATCAAAGGCATTGTATTATATGTATACACGTTCGGAACAATTTTCACAAAAATCAAAGAAAGAAAGTTATTCAAATGATCTGAAATTCGTGAAAAAGAAAAGAAAAATGAAAAACCGGAATTCTTGTTAGTTCGAATTAAACGAAGTCAAGAGAAAATGAAATCTAATTAATGAAATTTTTTAACGTTATTCTGCCTTTGAAAATTTCGGAACTTCATGTTTAGTTCGAATTAAGCAAAGATTCGAATTATCCGATTTCGAATTAACGAGAGTCGACTGTATGTTTGAAATGATATTTGCGTTTACCGTCAAAGAAAAGTGAAATAACGTTGTCCACCTGTTTTTTTTTAGAAGAAATTCTGCCATTGCTCTCTCTTCTCTTCCCCCCTCCCTCACCGGGCTCGGCAAGTGCACGATGATACATTATTATTGAATGTATTATGTAACAAGAAGCTAATTATCAATTATTTTTATGTAGCAGTTATTTCTTGTAAGTGTTATTTGATACAAACTTATTTCATTTAAAATAGTAATATTTTATTCACTGCTCTTCATTTGAATAAAATAATCGTGCAAATAATCAATGTATAACCATATCTGTATGTCACTGCAAACTAAAGAAACAATCGAAAAAAAATAGACATGGATAACTGTATTATTAAGGAAGTTGTGGTTTTACGGTTTAAAGAATAACTTATGATATCGTAATGAAAGGGGGGGGGGAGTCCAAAATTCTTTGCCTTTTATTAGCACAACTTCAAATATATAGTTGCCTTTACGAGATCATCTGAAATAATTTCAAATACAGAAATAACGAACACCGCATCGCATCGTAGGTACTCAATCATTAACATAATATTTTTCTGTTTTTGTGGATATCATTTGTTTCCAAAATAAATACATAGGCTTTTTAAACACCGGATTCTACCGGAACCCACACCTGCAATTTGTTTGCCCTAATTCGGATATTATTATTTATCTTTCGTCAGACAGACGATTTTTCGATGCTTTGGTTTTTCAATGAAAAAATAAACATCTGCTTTGCTATAACATATACATTCAGGGAACTTCACACTTCCGTCAAAATAAGCAGACGATCTATTGACAGACACTAGCCATATTAGAAAACTTTCAATCTCATGTTTTTCATTTAAATAAGATGAATCTTTTGCGGAAAAATAAAATATTCTGTAATTTTGTATCAGTTATTCAAGAAATTGGAAAAATATTTGCACATACACAAGTGGTACTGGGCTCATCCTATGATAAGTAGATGAAACTGCATGCATCTGATGTTAATTGAAAAATCAACCACATTTAAAGAAATACAAATTACTGCACAAATTACCGTTTTGAAATATACTATATGAAATATATAATAATTATTAAACTCAAGCTGCAACCTTTTATTTTTACATAGCAATACACTATTTGTGCTGAAAAATGCAAAAAAATCATCTTCGCAAGAAATTGACTATTCCATGATTAATGAACAAAATATAAGTGCAAACTGCATTCAGCAAAATTTAATTGGCAGAACCAGTCGGGCCCAAGAATATTTTTCATTGGATTTCGATTTTCCAAAACTGTTTACTATAAAATAAACTTTGTGATTTACATTAAACCTTTTTAATGTAAATGTCACACTATATTTACAATTATTTACCCATAGTTCTAAGAATTAAATATGAATTGTCTTTTGAAAACTTGTAACATCCCTCCCTCACATGGGACTCATTAGGGGTGTGAGTTAGAGGGAGCTCCCTTCACGTTAGATGACACCATTTTTGTCTCGAAATACCGTCATGGAGGTATGGGGGGGGGGGTAAACCCCTTAGGGGTCTATTACTAAAAATGTCGATTTTGGGGTCGTTTCCGGGTTTGATCAAATACTAAAAATGGTTGATCAAATCTCTAGAGGTAATTTTACGTTAGATGACACCATTCTTGTTTCGAAATTAAATCATGAAGGTGGAGGGGGGTGCTCAATTTTAGGGGGTCCAATACTAAAAATATCGATTTTTGGGGCAATTGCGGGTTTGATCAAATGCTAAAAATGGTTGATCAAATCTCCAGAGGCAATTTTACGTTAGATAACACCGTTTTTGTCTCGAAATTCAGTCATGGGGGGGCTAATTTTAAGGGTCTGGAGTTAAAAATATCGATTTTGGGGGCACTTCCGGGTTTGATCAAACGCTAAAAATGGTTGATCAAATATCTAGAGGTAATAGTACGTTAGATAACACCATTTTTGTTTCGAAATTCCATCATGGAGACGGGGGGGGGCTAAATTTTAGGGGTCTATTATTGAAAATATCGATTTTGGGGTATTTCCGGGCTCGATCAAATGCTAAAAATGGTTGATCAAATCTCTAGAGATAATTGTACGTTATATGACACCATTTTTGTCTCGAAATTTCATCATGGAGGGGGGACTAAATTTTAGGGGTCTATTACTCAAAATATCGATTTTGAGGAAATTTCCGGATTTGATCAAACGCTAAAAATGGTTCATCAGATCTTTATAGGTAATTTTACGTTAGATGACAACGTTTTTCTCTCGAAATTCCGTCATGGGGGGGGGGCTAACTTTTAGGGGTCTGTAGTTAAAAATATCTATTTTGGGATCACTTCCGGGTTTGATCAAACACTAAAAATGGTTGATCAAATATCTACAAATGATTTCACGTTAGATGGTACCATTTTTGTCTCGAAATTCCGTCATGGAGGTTTGGGGGGGGGGACCCCTTAGGGGTCTATTACTAAAAATATTGATTTTGGGGACATTTCCGGGTTTGATCAAATGCTACAAATGGTTGATCAAATCTCTACAGATGATTTCACGTTAGATGGCACCATTTTTATCTTGAAATTCCATTATGGAGGTGGGGGGGGAGCTAAACCCCTTAGGGGTCTATTACTAGAAATATCGATTTTTGGGGTGTATCCGGGTTCGATCAAATGCTAAAAATGGTTGATCAAATCTCTAGAGGTAATTGTACGTTGTATGACACCATTTTTGTCTCGAAATTCCATCATGGAGGGGGGAGGGGCTAAATTTTAGGGGTCTATTACTCAAAATATCGATTTTGAGGGCATTTCCGGGTTTGATCAAATGCTACAAATGGTTGATCAAATCTCTACAGATGATTTCACGTTAGATGGCACCATTTTTATCTTGAAATTCCATTATGGAGGTGGGGGGGGGAGCTAAACCCCTTAGGGGTCTATTACTAGAAATATCGATTTTTGGGGTATATCCGGATTTGATCAAATGCTAAAAATGGTTGATCAAATCTCTAGAGGTAATTGTACGTTATATGACACCATTTTTGTCTCGAAATTCCATCATGGAGGGGGGAGGGGCTAAATTTTAGGGGTCTATTACTCAAAATATCGATTTTGAGGGCATTTCCGGGTTTGATCAAATGCTACAAATGGTTGATCAAATCTCTACAGATGATTTCACGTTAGATGCAACCATTTTTATCTTGAAATTCCATTATGGAGGTGGGGGGGGAGCTAAACCCCTTAGGGGTCTATTACTAGAAATATCGATTTTTGGGGTATATCCGGATTTGATCAAATGCTAAAAATGGTTGATCAAATCTCTAGAGGTAATTGTACGTTATATGACACCATTTTTGTCTCGAAATTCCATCATGGAGGGGGGAGGGGCTAAATTTTAGGGGTCTATTACTCAAAATATCGATTTTGAAGGCTTTCCGGGTTTGATCAAATGCTAAAAATGGTTGATCAAATCTCTACGGATGATTTCACGTTAGATGGCACCATTTTTATCTTGAAATTCCATTATGGTGGGGGGGGGGGCTAAACCCCTTAGGGGTCTGTTACTGGAAATATCGATTTTCGGGGCATTTCCGGGTTTGATCAAATGCTAAAAATGATTGATCAAATCTCTAGAGGTAATTTTAAGTTAGATGACACCGTTTTTGTCTCGAAATTCCGTCATGGTGGGGGGGCTAACTTTTAGGGGTCTGGAGTTAAAAATATCGATTTTGAGGGCATTTCCGGATTTGATCAAACGCTAAAAATGTTTGATCAAATCTCTAGAGATAATTTTACGTTAGATGGCACTATTTTTGTCTCCAAATTCCGTCATGGAGGGGGGGGGGGATAAAAGCTAAACCTCTTAGGGGGCTATTACTAAAAATATCGATTTTGGGGGCATTTCCGGGTTTGATCAAATGCTAAAAATGGTTGATCAAATCTCTAGAGGTAATTTTACGTTAGATGACACCGTTTTTGTCTCGAAATTCCGCCATGGGGGGGGGCTAACTTTTAGGTGTCTGGAATTAAAAATATCGATTTTGGGGGCACTTCCGGGTTTGATCAAACGCTAAAAATGGTTGATCAAATCTCTAGAGGTAATTTTAAGTTAGGTGACACCGTTTTTGTCTCGAAATTCCGTCATGGGGGGGCTAACTTTTAGGGGTCTGTAGTTAAAAATATCTATTTTGGGATCACTTCCGGGTTTGATCAAACACTAAAAATGGTTGATCAAATACCTACAAATTATTTCACGTTAGATGGTACCATTTTTGTCTCGAAATTCCATCATGGAGGGGGGAGGGGCTAAATTTTAGGGGTCTATTACTCAAAATATCGATTTTGAGGGCATTTCCGGGTTTGATCAAATGCTACAAATGGTTGATCAAATCTCTACAGATGATTTTACGTTAGATGGCACCATTTTTATCTTGAAATTCCATTGTGGCGGTGGGGGGGAGCTAAACCCCTTAGGGGTCTATTACTAGAAATATCGATTTTGAGGGCATTTCCGGGTTTGATCAAACGCTAAAAATGTTTGATCAAATCTCTAGAGATAATTTTACGTTAGATGGCTTTATTTTTGTCTCCAAATTCCGTCATGAGGTGGGGGGGGGGAGAGCTAAACCCCTTAGGGGGCTATTACTAAAAATATCGATTTTGGGGGCACTTCCGGGTTTGATCAAATGTTAAAAATGGTTGATCAAATCTCTACAGATGATTTTACGTTAGATTATACTATTTTTGTCTCGAAATTCCGTCATGGGGGGCTAACTTTTAGGTGCCTGGAATTAAAAATATCGATTTTGGAGGCACTTCCGGGTTTGATCAAACGCTAAAAATGGTTGATCAAATCTCTAAAGGTAATTTTACGTTAGATGACACCATTTTTGTCTCGAAATTACGTCATGGGGGGGGGCTAACTTTTAGGTGTCTGGAATTAAAAATATCGATTTTGGAGGCACTTCCGGGTTTGATCAAACGCTAAAAATGTTTGATCAAATCTCTAGAGATAATTTTACGTTAGATGGTACCATTTTTGTCTCGAAATTCCGTCATGGAGGTAGCGGGCGGAAGCTAAACCCCTTAGGGGTCTATTACTAGACACATCGATTTTGGGGCATTTCCGGGTTTGATCAAATGCTAAGAATGGTTGATCAAATCTCTGGAGGTAATTTTACGTTAGATGACGCCATTTTTGTTTCGAAATTCCATCATGGAGGTGGGGGGGGGCTAAATTTTAGGGGTTTATTACTAAAAATATCGATTTTTGGGGCACTTCCGGGTTTTATCAAATGTTAAAAATGGTTGATCAAATCTCTACAGATGATTTTACATTAGATGGCACCATTTTTGTCTCGAAATTCCATCATGGAGGTGGTGGGGGAGCTAAACCCCTTAGGGGTCTATTACTAGAAACATCGATTTTGGGGGCATTTCCGGGTTTGATCAAATGCTAAGAATGGTTGATCAAATCTCTGGAGGTAATTTTACGTTAGATGACGCCATTTTTGTTTCGAAATTCCATCATGGAGGTGGGGGGGGCTAAATTTTAGGGGTTTATTACTAAAAATATCGTTTTTGGGGCACTTCCGGGTTTGATCAAATATTAAAAATGGTTGATCAAATCTCTACAGATGATTTTACGTTAGATGGCACCATTTTTGTCTCGATATTCCATCATGGAGGTGGTGGGGGAGCTAAACCCCTTAGGGGGCTATTACTAAAAATATCGATTTTTAGGGCATTTCCGGGTTTGATCAAACGCTAAAAATGGTTGATCAAATCTCTAGAAGTAATTTTACGTTAGATGACACCGTTTTTGTCTCGAAATTCCGTCATGGGGGGGGGCTAACTTTTAGGGGTCTGGAGTTAAAAATATCGATTTTGGGGGCACTTCCGGGTTTGATCAAACGCTAAAAATGGTTGATCAAATCTCTAGAGGTAATTTTACGTTAGATGACACCATTTTTGTCTCGAAATTCCGTCATGGGGGGCTAACTTTTAGGTGTCTGGAATTAAAAATATCGATTTTGGGGGCACTTCCGGGTTTGATCAAACGCTAAAAATAGTTGATCAAATCTCTACGATCGATTTTTGATAAGAATCGCTAATTTCTTTTCAATTTTGAGCATTTTGAAAAATCCTAAAAGTTAGCCCCCCCTGCTTATTTTTAATCATAACTCGTAAAATAATGTTGATCAAACGATGAAAATTGATGATCAAACGAAATGCATATCTCATCTATATCTTTTTCATTTTCCGTCAAGGGGGGGCTAACTTTTAGGCGGTTCAAAATGTTCATAATTCAGAACTAGTTGGATGTGCCAATCCCAAAACTTTCTTCTATCTCATACATACATTTTAATGTTAAAAAAAATAGTTACTCAGTTTAATGCTTTAATAATTTTAATTCAATACCTTACCAACTTTGATTTTCATCTTAAATTTCGGCTTCAATCAATTAATCGGAGTAAAAACGAATTTCCGTCTCTGCACGAGCCGATGGACAATAGAATGATAAGCAGATTTTTTTTTTCAAATTCAGGGAGGACCTAATGGCCTTACGAAAAAATAATCATATACAAAATGTTTAGTTCAGTTCTAGAACTAACTTCATACACTTTTACGTGGTACAATATTGAAAATGGCATAAAATTCGGTATTGCAGCGCCCCCTTTCGGCGTATTTTTTTCAGATTCAGGGCGATCCAACTAGCCATAGCCATACATTTACACAAAAAATTTCGTTCAATTCGATGCATAACTTCATGTACTTTTGGTCGGTACAATATTGAAAATGGCACAAAAATCGCGATTGCAGCGCCCCCTTTCGACGGATTTTTATTAAATTCAGGGAGGACCAACTAGCCATAGTCATACAGATACAAAAAAAAAAAAAAAATTGGTTCAATTCGATACATATCTTCATACTTTTTTTTTATGGTAGAATGGCAACATACAGACAGACACACAGACACACGGACAGACAGACATTTTGTAAAATCGTGTTTTTCGGAATCTCTGACCCCTAAAACGTGTAAATCCGTCGAAAACCGGAAGTCGAAAAAAATTTCAATTACAATACTTTCTTCTATTGATGATAGAAGAAAGTTAAAATGATGTCCAATGAAGTAAACAAATGTAAATACTAACTAATTTTTAATTATTAACATAAACATTTTTAATCAGAAACTGTTTAATTTTAAAAGATTGAATAATATAAACTAAGACAGCCTTCAATAATTTTTTTAAAAATAAATAAAATTTATATATATACAAAAAATTAAAAGACTAAAAAACATTTAAAAATACAAAAGTAAACGCTTCGATAAGCTACTCGCAAAGCCTCGTCAGTACAAATAATAATTCATTGCATAACAAACATTGGAACAAATCAAGACAATTACAGTTAGTTATTTGTACTGACGAGGTCTTGCGTGTAGCTTGGCGAAACGTTTATGTTTGTATTTTTAAAAGTTTTTTAGTGTTTTAATTTTTTGTGTATATATAAATTTTATTTATTTTTAAAAAATGTATTCAATGCTGTCTTAATTTATATTATTCAATCTTTTAATAGTTCTTTTTAATTCAGACGTTAAATGTATGTGTATTGTTTAATTTTAAATTATTAAAAATTTATGTCTAATTCAAGATGCAAAATAAGTATAATATTTAATAAATGAATATTTGAATGCTTAAAACTGACCATACCATACTGATTATATTAATAAAACTAAAAAGCTTTTATTTTTTGCTTCTTTGTAAGTTAAAATTTTTGGAAATTTTTAAATTGCCCTAAAATGTTGAAATATTTACAAATATAGATTAAAGATGGCAGCACGACAACTATGAAGATTGAAATTTAATATTATAATTTCTTACAGTAGATGGCAGCACTAAACAATTTAAAAACAAAAACGCATTTAACTTGATACTTTTAAGTATCAAGTTAAATGCGTTTAAATGCGTTTTTTATTGTATATATTTTGCACTTTCTCAAATGGAAAAAGAAAAGTAGAGACACCCCTTAAGGGTCCTGTCCCAGCCCGCGAAGACACTCGCGGCGATCTAGTGTTATTCCTTTCTAATAATTCTTTCGCATTTTGACATTTTAAATATATGTGTATATTATGTATATATATATATATTAGGGGGGGGGGGGCTTTGGATAGCCGAGGTCCTTCTCAAGATCGCTCCTTGATTACTTTTTCGATTTTGGTCGTAAGTATTTTTTTATAAAGTTACTTTCACTTTCTGAACCGGTTCAGCTCTCAAAATTAGCTTGCAAATGTCTTCGTGTGACTAGGCTAATTTTCAAAATGTGTTACTTTACCTACTACGAGTATTACCTTAATAGCCTCATAATATGTTCCTGTTCATGATATTTTTTGAAAATGACAAAGAAACTATCTTACCTCATTTCTAAATACATATCCCAGAATTCCTCCGACTAGCATGACGATAAATATCATGAAGAGGATGATGAAAAACTGAAAAAGAAAGAAATATTGCAATGCATTCCAATACTAGAAAAATAATTACTATCTACAAAAGGCAATTTTTCAAAAAGAAAAAAAAAAGATCAAGTTTTTTTTTTTTTTTTTTTTTTTTTTTTATTTAACCATTGTTGTTTTCGGTGGAGGATTGACAAAATGACATGGTCACTTTTGAATTTAAATTAAATTCTTTACTTTTAGAAGAATTTTTATTTGAATAGGAAATTAAAATGTTTAAAATCATTGTAATAAAAAAGAAAACTAACAAATTTAAAAATGGGTAGACGGAAATTAACAAATACGGAAAAAGCCGAAGCTAAAGAAATGAATGACCGTGAATGTCGCATTCAATGACATTAAACACAATAGGCGTACTTAAACAATCATAAAGTGATTTTTATTTCGACTTTTTATTAATGTTTTACTAATTTATTTGTTCTTTTGTTATTTAAAATATAAATTTAGTCAACATGTATAAGTTGCTTATTAGTTTGGCGATTCGTATCATTTGGCGAAATTGGTCGACGGGATAACTAAGTAGTACTGTACTTGGTTTGGCGCAAAAACGTCTTTCAATGCAGAAAACGAGAAAATCAAAAGATTATCGAGCCGCTGAAAACCAATTACGTGTTGAAAGGCGATCACGAAAAAGGAAGCAATTTAATGCCGAATTGATTAATTGTAAAACATCGTGTCTCGAGGGCGACCAATCCACTAGCCATGGCGTTTTACAATCGGTCGGTTCTAACCGGGAAAATTTGAGCACCAATAGTGATTCTAACAAGCCGGAAAATGTTACAGCTATTACTCTTGATTTTCCACCACCTAAAAAGAAAACTAAAAAGCAATCGGCTTGGGAAACTAGTCGTTGGGGGCCATCGTAATACTAACCCGTCATGGATATATATATATGAAAATAAAACATGTGAAACTATTTATACAATGCATTGCAATTCATAAACAAAATTTAAATATTGTTAATATACATAGTAATGCTATAACTAAAGAACTGCTGATGTACCAATTTCGACAAATTATATAAAACGCCAAACTACTCAAGTAGTACCGAACTGCGTAAAAGAAACATCCTTATAACTCCAAACATAATAATTCTATTAACTAACAATTAACTGCGTCGGATTAAGCGTCTCATTTCCAGTTAAAATATACTTCTGAATTGAAATTTGAATGAAATACAGGGTCATGAAAAATCGAAGAATGTGGAAAACAAGATTACAAATATCTCGGCAACTAATAATCCGATCGACTTTGTTCTATATGCAAAATGTGTGTTATTTTATTGCCTTTTACGTCCATTCCTTAGAACAAAAAAATTCGAAAATTTTTATGTACCTTTCATCAGAACGAATTTTTCGAGAGTCCGAAAAAAATAGTTCCGGATAATCGAGGTTGCTGATATTAAATAGGGTTCGTCCCATTCTTACATACTAACTACATACAAAATTTCAAGTCTCTATCTCAATTTGTTCGGGAGACAGACAGACAGACAGACGGACGGCAAAAATTTTTTTCTAAAAATATGTTTTTCGGAATCTCCACTATCTAAAACGTGTAAATCCGTCAAAAAAAAATTTTCGATTTTCAAAACGATTGCAAGACTTACCCTATACTACGTATGATGAGTAAGTAAAAGTGGAAAAAAACTTTTTTGATTCAATGTCTGATGGACCCATTCACAGATGCATGTGCTGAAATCGACTTTGGTTTAAAACCTCCATCACCAAAATTCTGCTCTGTAAAATCAAACAGTATATGCCAAAGTCTTACAAGTATAACAGTATATGCCAAAGCTGTATTTTAATAATGATTACTTTCGCTACTTTCGCACCAACAATGTTACAGAGTTTGAAATGTTTCTTTCATCGCCAACTTTTATGCTTGGCGACAATGGAGTGATGTAACTTAAACGAACCGTACCTTCAAATTGCAGCATGTATAAAGTCATTTATAGCAGTGGCACGGATAATACACAATAAAACAACCGGTATTTAGCTTAAAATGATAGATGAATGTTTCGAGTCAAACATTTTTCAAATGGTTGGTGTAATTTCTTAAATTATTTTTTTTTTTTTAAGTCCCTATTTGGCCTGCTTTGAAATAGGTACATTGTAAAAAAAAAAAAAAAAAAAGAAAAAAAGAAAAAAGAAAAAGAAAAAAAAAACTATGATGTTACTAGTTGTTATGAAAGGTATTTTTGTGAAACACGTTTTTTAAAAATATATGGGCCATTTTCACCATTCGCTTACATTTCATAATTTTATTTTCATTTTTCAAACTTAATAATTTCTTTTAAAAATGGCGACAGGCATTAAATTAAATGTTTAAGGTACATGAAAAAAAAGATTGGTTGTGCACTTTGCCCTATAATATAATACGTAAATGCTACTTAAAGTTGGCTTGTAAGGCAAATTGTCAAGTCCGTTACCATACAAAATTACTGAAAATACTCAGCTTTAAATTTATTCAATTTTCTAAAATCAACTTACTTTAAAGTGACTTATGTCCCTAAATTTCAAAACATGATATTTCTCAATAATACTTAAATTAAATTGAAATGAGAGACAGTTTTAGCCACAATATTTTGATCGCATAGAAGTTATACAAGAACTTTTTCTAATAATTACAGTATATATATATATTCATGTAAGTTATTAAATTTTAAGGAAATTGCATATTTGTTTCTTAGTTGAATAAAAGTAGAATGGTGAAAAAATGATAATCATTAAAAAACCGTGCGGTAACAGACTTGACACAGTGTTGAAAATGGCCGATATACATGCATATAAGTTAATAATTTGAAAAGAAATAAGAATTTCGGAACTTGAATACACAGAATTTTTTAAGTAACTGCATCTAAGGAAATTCATGTAACAAATACACGTTTCGGGCTATGTACATATGACGTTATCACTTTAATTGATAGTGGGGGGATTGGGAAGGGTCTGGCATTTGATATCGAAATATATATCTCGGGGATGGGGATTTGTCTTTTGATATCGTTAGCATTTTTGATCCAACCAAAATTTTCTCATTCTATTTGTAATTTGTTCTTAACATTAAAATTTTCTTTTTTTTTATTTATAACCTGTTCTTTAAATCAAAATAGTATGCAATACATTGTTTAGTCTGTTATCTATTTTTATGAAAATGCATAGTTATTCTTAAAATTATTAAATGATTATAGAATTATTAAATTCCAAAATATGGAATACCTCTACGTTTGACATTCCTATTTTTCTGGCATATGTGTTTGCATATAGAATACGCTGTTCGAGAAAATAGGTGCAATGATAGTTGTGTTCACAAATACAGATAAGAGTATGTTGTCCATCTGTTTTGTTGATAAAGAGTTCTGTTAACACTCTCCCCCCCCCCCCACACACACACACACCTTCCTGAGCGGAGACAAATGCAAGAAGGCCAATAAATCACACACTTAACCCAATGTGCAACAAACCACAAAGATTACCAACAAAGCACTTAATCTAATTAGACGACTTGTCGACGATACTTGTCTTAGTGATTCGCCTCTTTGACGACTAAAATTCACAACATGTACGCTAATGGCGCCTGATGCATCTAAAATCCGTCGTGGGTGCAAACTTCTCCAAGTTACCTGTGAATTACACCCCTGGAGGTGCCTTGCCAGGTGAAGATCTTGTCATCTGATCAAGGTTCTAAATTACGAGACCAACTTGAATAGTCATTTGTAGTACAAACAACATGATGTAACGTTAAGCAACCGACAAAATAAAGTATGCTCAAACGAGAAGCAAGTACTGCAGATATGATGTTTTGCGAGGATTGGCGGTCACCCGCCCCGATACCAGGTATCTAGCTCGTTAAGCTGAGGTAATTCGGCAGGTAGGGGGGAAGGTCATCGGTAAGAAAGAAAACAAAAGGTGCAAAAAGGCACTATCACTGTGGAATTTATTAAATAGAAGAACATATAATTATTTATTTTTAACTAATTGCTATTTATTTTTTAAGTTTACTTTGATATAAAGTTATTTCATACATGATAGTGATATTTTAATGATTTCTCTTCATTTGAATCAATAAAGTATACAAATAATTATTGAAAATAAAATAAAGAATTTTACCAATTTTATCAAAACAAACTGTAACAAAAATATTTTGCAATAAATCTGGTAGACTTGATAAATCTGTCATAACTGAGTAAAAATTCAGAAAATGTGCGCAAGAGATGTGGATATATTAGACATCTGCGCATATATGACGTCTTACTAAAAACCTGCGCATTCATTATCATCCTTGCCACCAGCTGGCGCAGCTATGTTAATTTACGACAAATTCCAGCATTGTCTTGAAACGCTTGATATGTATGCAGTTTTGGACAGGGGCCTTAATAATGCCCTTTGCTCATAGGCATACTCACCGTGAGCAGCATGCACTTGATCTCTTTGATGGCCCCGAAGCATCCGAGGAAAGAGATGAGCGTCACGATCACCCCAGTCGCTATCAGGATGGACGCGGAGCTGACGTAGAGCTCGCTCCCCAGGAGGCGCTCCATGAAGGCCTTGTCCGCCAGCGTCCATACCCCCACGGCGAACACCGAGATGCCGCATATCTGGGAAAAAAAGAAAGACACATTAGATCAAAAGTAAAAATTATGAGCCCACACTACTGACTGAAAAAGACCCGGATGGTAATGTAAAGTCTATGGAGGTGTTCTTTTCAAATATCTCACTCAAATTTTAAAGTTTTCACATGATTTTTTTGCATAGGATAGCTGAGGGCAATCCACAACCGGACTAATTTTTACTTTTTTGATTTTGGTTATATTCTTTTTTATAATAGGATAGTTTCAGTTTCATAACTGGTTCAAACCGGTTCTGAAAGTTAAGGATTTAAAAAAAAAATCTGACACCAAAATCGAAAAAGTAAAAACTAGCGCGGTTGTGGATCGTCCTCAGCTATCCTATGCAAAAAAAATCACGTAAAAATATTAAAATTTGAGCGAGATATTTAAAAAGAACGCCCCCTTGGACTTTACAATATCATCAGCGTCTTTGTCAGTCAGAAGTGTGGGCTCTTAAGTGTTGTATTCTAAAAAGTAGTAATTTCAGAAAAAACGTGATTTTAGCAAGGTTCCTTTTTCTATATGCCTTTCCTTTCTATCTTGTAATTTACATATGGATGGTCTAACTGGCGGAAGACGTTGCATTTACAGAAGTTATGCAGGAGGGAAAAAAAATTTCAAAATGATGTCATAATAGCATAACTTTTTTTGGCTTGTTTAGTATGTATTTATTGTCTGAGCGAAGCGAAGTCTTTATACTCAGAGATACGTAACGATATTAAAATTCAAAAAAATTCTTTCGTCAAGCAAATCTCAAAAAGTACTTGTCGGATTTTGATTCTGTTTGTACCAATAGGTACCTATGAAGGTAATCTGGTGAATGCACCTACTTTTAAAAATTAATTCCAAATAGTTTAAAAGTTATATTAAAAAAACTGATAAAAAAACACAATTTATGTGCATACGTCACAGAAATTTGGTGAGCGTGATTTTCACCGGCTGGACAATTTGGTAGATAACCGAATCAGTACATGGAGTAAATAGTAATCATTTTCGCACTCAGAAATATTGAATGCAATAAAACATTTTAAAATTTAATCATGCAGGAAAATAAAACTTATTTTTTTATATTAAAAAATGTCATAAAAACTCTGATTTTGAGATTTTGTGATAATCTCTTAACAGCACTTTTTGATCGCTAAAAGAATGTTTTACATATTTCGCGTGTGAAAATTAGAAACCATTACGTTTTTAAATAAAAAGTTTCTTTTATGACATAATTTTCCCTTTATATTTATTTTCATTGCATGTTTTCCTTTAACTTATATTTTGTTTGTGTATGGAAGTCAATTCTGGTCACTAATTTTTCGGCACGGATACCACAAGCGCATCAGATTTGGCGAAATTTTTTTCAAAGCCCATTTGGCGAAAACTCCCTTTTCAAATAACGCTTACATACACATTTTTAAATTATTTTCTATTTTCAAAAAGAACTTACTGTAAATAAAATAATAACAATAATTAATAACTATAAAAAGAAATATTTTATATAGTTAAAAGAAAGAAGTGAAAGTAAATAAACATTTTATGAGTAAATAAACAAATAATAAATAAGTAAAGCCGGGTTACCATCTCAGGAAAAATAATGCCATTTTGACGCCAATTATGTACCCTGGTGCATATGTGACATTTTTTCCCATTTTTCATCCGTTTCCTGTTGGCATACAACTTTGAAATATGGAGTATGTATGCATATCTGGGAGCAATACTGGAATTTGACATTGATTTTTTTTAAATTCGATCCAAAAAGGGGCAACGGGGCTATTTTTTAAAGTTTTATACAATTTATGCTGCATAAAAAAGCCACTTACCTATTTCTATATACCAGAAGAAGTAAGTGGTATGTAAAAACAATTATAGTATACAGAAATAAAATACTTGAGATAATATACTAGAGATATAAGCACCGGGTTTGGCGAGATTTTTTATGCCAATTAGGCGAAAACGTCGTTTTGATTACCAGATGCATATATCATGCTATAACAACACGTTATTTATTTATTTCAAAATGAAAAAAAAAAAAAAAAAGGAATAAATGAAACATTTCTTGTTATTAAAAAAGATATAACAATCAATAAATGATAATATTTTTAGAACAAACAATTTATTATAACATTTATATGATAACCAGCATGTTAGGCAATTAAACGCCATTTTGACACCAATTAGGTACCTCGGTGTATATAGGGCATATATGTGCCATATTTATTTGTAAAACTGAGCATGAAAGTTTACCAGGTGTGTTTTCATAGGCGCTTATATCTTTTTGCAACATAGCGCACCTTTCGAAGCCAAAACTGCTCAAAAGAAAAAATAATCAATATTTGCAGCATTTTTTTTTATGTAATGCACATTTTGTAATCAGTAGGCTCGATAATCAGACCTCGTTTTTTTGCTTTAAAAGATGATATTTCATACGACGTCTTTTTGGGATTCGTCGTTTTTCCATATTTGATAGTATGTGTCTACTCGTTTTGTACCCTTTTTTGTAAATTTCTTCTTTATTAACAGCGACATCTGGATTTCCTATTTAAATAAAAATTCTTCTAAATACAGCGAATTTTGCTAAAATAAATAAATAATAGGAAATGCGGACATCTATTGCTCAACACACAAAATTTTTCCTATTGAGTTAATAAAAATCAGTAAAAACATAATTTTTATGATAATAGAAAGGTGACTTATGTAATAACAGAGTCATATATTATGTACGTTATGGATTAAGTATGAATATTTCAATGAAAAGTGATATTTAAAAAGTATTATGAAATTAGTTAAAAACCATTTATTTTAAACTAAATGAATAAAAGATTTATATTTTTAATGAAATAAATGGGATTTGAAAAATTATTGGAAATTTATCACCATAGATGTATCAATATTACAATCAGTACCTTGTATGCAAAATGGAACAATTAGCAATACTTTTTGTACCCGAAAAATGGTCGTTGCTTTTTTTAAGGTTAAAAAGTTGATTACGAAATATTCCTATATAGAGATGCCAAACCCTCGCTTATTGCATAGCAGAATTTTCTTATAGGAAAAGTTATTTTTTAAATCCGCAGAATGTTCCAATTTAATAAAACATCTTCTGTATTAAAATACCGGTACCCAAAATGCCGGTGACTTGGCAGCTCTGCCTATAACATTTTAATTAATCACGGTACTTTTTTAAATCGGATTCAAATTTAGTGAAGACAACGTTTTTTGGCCGAAAGCAGCTTTTTTCCACATGTGTAACTACGATACAATTCCTTGATGTTGACTTATGAATGTTTTGACTTATGCTATTATTGCTTCCTCTAATTTATTTATTTGAATTTTAAATAAGATGACTCAAAATCGTGTTTTTTAAATATGCGAAAAAAAAAGCATTTCGAGAGAGGGCGAAAAGGACAATATTTGGCGATTTATTACCTGCGTTTGGCTAAGTGTCTTACTAGCTTGTATTTAATACTCTTCACAATACTTCGCTGTTATATGGACTTAGGCGCTTTTATAAAAAGTTTGACGTAATTCGGGCTTAAGAAAGTGAGTTTTTTACTGAATAATACAAATAAATGAAAAATGAATACTAAGAAATACTAATAAAAGAAAAATGAAGCATTATATTGATCTATGTATATTTAAAAATTCATCTGCTAGCACTAATTAGATAATTTATGTGCAGGGTGGGGAAATTTTCCAAATTCTTACCAGCCAAGGATTTATTTCGCCAGCCCGCAAGTTGCAACACATGCAGTTGAAAATAGTTATGACAAAATCGCACGCGATTACAGACAAAATTACTATTACTACAATGCATTTTCATAATTCTTTTTTGTATAATATTAAGAAATATATGTAACGAAGGTAAGATTAATATTAGATAGAACTTAGTACCATACTTACACTGTAATAATTTGGAAAGTTAAAATATCTAGATTAAAAAAGTGTTTCTGATAATGTGCCTATTGCCTACAGTTTTTCAAAAACTAAAAATGCACTCGCCTTATGAGAAAATCCACTCGCCACTGGCGAGCAAAATGATGTATTTCCCCACCCCTGTTTATGTGTATATAATAGGAGATAAATAGCTTTTGATTCTGTATTTCTATGCTATAAAGCATTAACGTTTGTGTGTTTTTCGTTAGCATTGGGAGTACCTAGCCGATTTAAAAAATAATGTAAGCAAAAAATGTTGGTAACCATCTTTGCTGCAAAATATACTATATTTTGCTTAGGAACAATAATCACCATCAATGCACGAGCAAAAAAAGTTCACATATTAAACATTTTTTTTCTAGAAAAAGTTTTAAAACCAATTTATTGAGAATATTGCAATTTCTAGGATACTGTTGGGGTCAGAAACTATAACTTTGGCATCACAGTAACTTATAAGATGTAAGTGCTCGTTTAGGACAAATTTTTAAAAAAGGATTCCTTAACTCTTATCGACAACCTCATTGCATCCGTGGAAAACAGATATTCAACATTATAAACTATTCGGACGGATTTCACACCATATAAAATACACTCCATTTCTCTTCAAACATAATAGTTTATGTTATTTATAGTTTCTCAAATCGGTGCGAAGCTTCTGTTTATGCTCATGACATCATTTCAAAGAGCTATATTTCCAATATAGGAAAATTTGGTGTTTTATTTTCTGTATTACTTTTAACATTTTGCATATATCCAATTTTATATCCATGCATGGTTTGCTTTTCTTTTATAAAAATAGTATATGCAACAAGATTTTGTAGTTCTACGATTCGATATGCTTATTTTCATCATTATATTTTATCACAATGAATGACCAATTAAAAGTAACATCTCATTTTCTTTACTTATCGCAAGTTATTAAATGTGTATTCTCAGCAATATCGCTCAGACTAATCCCTCTGAGGGAAGTCCTTGTAAGTTTATGTAATAATGTTTATTTTATTTATTTATTTATTTGCATGAGCTTTCTCTGTTCCGAGCACTGGAAGTTTCTGTAGTATATCTCCGCATGACGGGAAGCTATTGCCGGCTTGAGCAAATAGGGTGTACACTGGAACCTAACGATCTGGTGTATCCACTTGTTCCACTTAGGTATAAATAAATAAATAAACATAACATCTGTTTCTGCTAACTATTCGTGATATTCAGATCAGGATTTATAGGTAAAAAATTTGCTATCTTCACATCATTCTAGCAAAGTTGAAATTTTAATATGTTATTCTTCGGCTATCGACAACCTATCATTAATTTTTCAGACAGATATTCGGTTGATAAATTATTGCCAGACCGTTTTAAATTAAGAAGAATCTGTTAAAAGAGTAATTTATAAGTAAATATACACTGCTCAAAACAATTAAAGGATATTGCAGCTTTAGGTGGATTTTGTATCTGGGAAACTTTTTAGCTGATTGATACATGGTCGACAGACATAGTAGGTTATATGAGAATAAATTACACATGTTTGGCAGAAAAAAATGTATTTTATTGCGTATTTGTGTACAAAAGGAAAAAAACACAATTTGTGCATATGAGAAAAAAAGAATAAGAAAAGGCGTTTTCTTCAAAGGAAATCATTTTCAGTAGGGGGTATGGTTTCCACGGGCGGCCAGCAACGTTGAACACCTTTGAGGCATGGACTCAATGAGGCTATTAATGAAGAGTTGGGGTATTCTGCCCCACTCTTCCAGAAGAGCTCTTTCCAGTTCTTGGAGAGTTTGTGGGGGTTGTTGGCGGCCAGAAACTCGTCTTCCTAGAGCGTCCCAAACGTGCTCGATTGGATTCATGTATGGAGAACACGCTGGCCATTCCATTCGAAAGATTCCTTCCTCGAAAAGGAAATCCTCCACCAGGTTTGCACGATGTGGCCTGCAGTTATCGTCCATTAAAATGAAGTTATCTTCGTTTGCTGCAGCGTAAGGGACTACAATAGGTCTGAGGATCTCATCCCTATATCGGCGACCAGTCAGAGCTCCATCTCGAATGATGTAGAGGTCAGTACGCCCGTCAATGGAGATGCCACCATACACCAACACTCCTCCACCACCAAATCTGACACTCTCGTGCACGAACGCAGGATTATTCCTACTGCCACGGTCCCTCCAGATGAAAATACGCCTATTATCCGGATGCACAGAAAAACGGGACTCGTCAGGAAACAGAATATTGCTCCATTCATTTCTCCTCCAGTTGACATGCTCGGTTGCCCACTACCTGCGGTCGCGACGATGCCTTGATGTTAATCTAACACGTACCATCGGTCGGCGAGCATACAGACGTACAGCATGGAGCCGGTTTCGGACAATCTGAGTTGAAATCGTGGTGCCTGTAGCAGAGCAAAGGTATTGTTGGAGAAGAGTAGCGTTCATGTTTCGGTGTCTCCGAGCTGTTAACGCTAAATACCGATCTTCATTGGGCGTTGTTGCCCGTCTACGACCTTGCCCTGGTCTTCGGCCTGCACATACACTCTCCAAAAAACGGTTCCAGATCCTGGAAATGACACTTTGTGACACTCCAACAGAGATGGGCAGTATCGAAAATACATGTATTTGAAATACATTTTCAAATTACATTTGTATTTTGTATTTTGTATTTTATCCCGACGAAACTAAAGTATTTTAGTAATGTATTTTGAAAAACTTTTTCCAAGTATTTTGTATTTTGAAAATACATTTCATCCTCAAAATACATTTCTGTATATGTCAAGTTGCTTCGTTTAAACCTCCGCAGATGTAAGATTCACAAAAGCAAAGCAGGTGCAACAGCAAACTGTTTTGTTTTGTCTGATAGGATTCGTTTCTAGAAGTTAATGTAAACATACTTTTTCAACTATTGCTATTATAAGGATTAGAATGAATGTTTCTGTTTTACTTAAGCTTTTTTGCTGAACTGTACATGTACAATTCTAACGTTTTAGTTTTTATAATTATAACGTTGCTGTGAGAACGATAAAAACTATTGTGTGATAAACAAGAAGAATCATTCAGAGTTTTGCTGTGTATAGTACTTTTTAAGAACCATAGAAAGAAAGCTAATGTAGCAGCAGAAAGAAATTTAATGTATGTTTAAATCTCGTGAAAGAATGGTTGATATTGCCCCAGCTCCGGATAAAAATATATAAATGAATTGCGATAGTGCACGTTGCGCTATATTAAGTGGGCAATTTTTTAAAAATAATTTCCGTTCATAGTAACGGCAAAGTTAAAGCAGCATGCCAAATGTTTACAACAAAGTCTATCGTTATAAGTGGAACCTTCGACGCAACAACGCATTTTAAAACAGATTTAAAGGTAAAATTTTAGTTTTATATCGTTATACCTTGATTGCAATATTTTATCTAGTTTCTTTGTATCCTTTTTATCAAATTTCGGGCATATTTTAACCCACACCTGATATTCATTTAATTGGGAGATAATTTTATTATCTAAATAGTTCTATTTATTGATATAGAGATCAGATTTTTAGTAATTGTATTTACGATTGAGTATGTTAAATACCGGAGTTTTGTTTATAGACTTGTCGTTAATGGAGATACATTTTTATGTAACGTGATTTCGCTTTTTTTTTTTTTTTCTCATTTTATGTTTTATTTTATAGTGCCTTTTTAGTGAAAATATAAAATATAAAATGGTGTCCGACCGAAACGAAAGTTACTGTGCGAAACTGAAGTTTTGTTCCTTTTTGAATTTATAAGTAATAAAACTTCGAAACGAAATTTTCAAACGAAAATTTCTCAGATGAAAATTTTATTATTGATAAAAATATTAATCAAGTTAATTACAAAATTATTCCCTTACAGCAGATTTATTATATATTTATGATTTTGATAGTTATTTTGATATATATTTATGGTTTTAAATGTGCGGATATGTGTAGGGGCATGTGAAGAGAAAACCTCGCCCGGGGCAAAAACTCAATTTCGCGCCACCCCGCGCCAATTTTTTCTTGTGACAAGCTAAGTGACATTGGTAGTATAAATTTTGACGCCCCCTAAATTTCCGCGCCCAGTGCGACCACCCCCTTCGCTCCCCCTTTCACATGGCTCTGGGTATGTGCATAATTTTTTTAGAATAAAATTTAAAATAATAATAATAATTAAAGATTATTTTGTACCGATTTATAAACATAGAAAAGTACACATTATTAATTGTGCAATTATTTATGTATCTCGTGTAATCTGAGATTTTTTATGTATCAAGCCAGATTGATGTTCATTGTACAGAGTTCCAAAATGTTTAACATTTTATTTGCAAATTAATCAAAAACAAATATCAATAAAAGATTCTCTAAGAGAATAGTAGGCTATTCATGCTTAAAGAAAATAAATAGCAAATTTTAATTTGCAATCATCATAACAAATATAGGGTCGATGTGCAAGTAATGGACCACCTTCCAGTAATGGGCCACCTCGCATTTTTTTTGTTTATAAAAAATAAAAAATAGTAGTTTAGCTTTTATTATTTTTTTCTGAACTCCACCTTGCATGCTTTATAAGCTGGATTAATTTTTTACACTTTTCATCAAAACAATTAGGAAGCAGAAAATAAAGTTTCACAGCTTTTCTGTTTTTCACTGAAAATCTTAATGAACATGCTAAGAGCAGACTTTACTTACTTAGTTTATAACTTTTTTATTTTTCGTAAAAATTGAATGTTTTTGTTTGGTTAGCAATATAAAACATTGAACTTAATGTACCAATGGCCACTAACAAAATTTTATTTATTTTTAAGATTTCAGGAGGGGTGGTCCATTACTGGATTGCTTATTTCGCAATTTTCTAGTAATGGACCACCCAAGTGACCAGTACAAAAAGTGTTATTTCAGTAGAGATAAAATATTTTGATTTAACTGAAAAGCTAAATAATCAAATTTAATACTTAAATTTTACCTATTATAATTTAATAAAGGCAGTTTCTTTAGAAATAGTTGTTTTAAAAAAGTGATCCAAAATTGGTACAAAACACAAGCAGAACATTTGACAAAATCTAGATGTGCCATTACAAAAGAAGTTGTTTCAAGTTTCATTCAAAAATGTAAAATCATATTTGGAAGAAGATATTTTCTTCCGAATTCTAAAGCATACAGAGAGAATTTTCAATAAGGTTAAAACAAGGTTTCTTTTGTGCTCTTAAAGAAATTTTGGGACCAAAATCAGTTAAAGATGTGTATTATGTAGTACCAAATAACGAAAAATAACAAATCACTGTTATGGGATGTTTTTCAGCAAATAATGAGATTGTACCATTGGTGATAATATATCCATATAAGCATCTCTGAAGGGAAATTGTGGAATCAATCTGTACCAAATTGGTGGGCTATATGATTATCTGAAAATGGTTGGATAGTGCAAGAACATTTATCATTTTAAATGCATTCTAAAATTCCATATTGAGCAGTTTGGACTATCGGAAAGGGAAGACAAAATTGAAGATCTGTTATTTATATTTCACAGTTGCAAAGCACATCACTTAGATAATGATATGAATGAACATTGGAGACTTTTTTTTAATGCCTTATTTTATCTAAATTTGATTTCAGTAAAACATTGTCTTTATCTTGTAAATCCTTTAAATTTAAATATTTTGTTGTATATCTTTACAATATAAATCCTTTAATGTTAGTTAATAATAAACAGTTAATAATATCATTAATATTTTGTTTTATATCCACATTATAAATCCTTGATTATAATAAATTCATAACTTAAATTTAAACATTTTGTTTTATGTTTTTTCATTATAAATCCTTTAATGTAATGAATTTCTACCTTAAGTTTTAATATATTTTTTTTTATTATTATTATGCTTTCATTAAGTTCTGGAGCAAAATACAATTGAAACTAGTTGGAAATTGCACGTGAAGCGTAGCAAATGAGGTTCGTTCGTACGACAACGAAGTTTTAAAAATGTACAGATCTTCCTGATATAGTAGACAATACTTCGGATACAGTACAGTGGTTGAACTCTTTGTGTTCCTATAAACACACAGGGAGTAATTATTTATTACACCTCAGCAACGTATATCATATTCATAAAATGTGGCACAGTTTAATATAATTAAAACATGTTCCAAACAATGTTTCCCCGTATAGCATTATGTAGTGGAATACTTTTGCGTGGCCCTGTAATTTAATAATGAATATTCTTTGCATCTCAGATTGTACAGAATTTATATTTTAATATATATATACGTCAAAGTTCATGTCAATTTTATTATGTTCGAATGAGTGTAACACCACTAAAATGCATTTGCAACTTTTTTCCCCTTTGACTGTAATGTAACGGAATACTTTTGATAGTCCCTGTAACTGATCTATGCATCTTATTATCATAAGATCTGGAATGACTCGACAAAATTATGTAATATTTATATGTTTTAAATTTCAAACGATTAAAATGCATTTCAAACTTTTTTCCCCATTGACCGTAATGTAACGGAATACTTTTGATTTTCCCTGTAATTGATCTATACATCCGATTTTCATGAAATTCGAAATAACTTGAAAAAATTATGTAATAATTATGTATTTTAAATTTCAATTGATTCGGTTGGATGGTTTTTGCGTTGTTACATGCGGACAGACAAATAGACGGACAGACAAACGGACAGACAGACGGATGGACTGAACGACAACTATAGGTGCTACGTATTTACATAATTACGAACGCACCTAAAAGCAATTATCTGTTATTTTTTGCAGGGTGGCCCATTACTGGAACATAGGCGGTCCATTACTGGAACATAGGTGGTCCATTACTGGGCTTTTGGGTGTTTAGACATATTTCTATTATTTAAAATTAAATTTTTATTTCTATTGGGAAATGTAACTATGGGATTAGTTAAATATTGTTGAAAGATTAATATAATATGAAAAAAAATTATATACAATAATTATAACTATTAATAAAAAAATATTTTTTAGAGAAATTCTTTAAGGGGGTCCATTACTGGCACATCTACCCTAGTATACATGAGTTTTAAATACAGTTTTACAATATGAATGATGGAAAAAACGTTATGAGTATTTAAAGTAATTTTAATGCTATGACCAGTTCAAGAATGTAGGGTCTTTAACTTCTTGAGGGGCAGTGAAATATATTATATCCAGTGTCGGAATTCAGAGGGTGGTCCGGGGGGACATCCCCCCCCCAGAAAATTGAAATTTTGCGTTTTCAATAGTCAAAAAGTACAATCCCCCCCCCGGGAACTCTATAATGTCCCCCTCCGGAGCCACCGAATTCCTCCCGGAGAAAAGTGTCTGAATTCAACACTGATTATATCCCATTTAATTTTAATCAAGATTCACACTATAAACTTTTAACTAAACTTTATATACTCAACTTTGGTTCAAAAATGTCTCAAAATTGCTTTTATTTTTAATTTTTAAACTAAAATTTTTCGATTATTCCGGTGGGAATTTAACATTACAGAGACACAATTGCTTGTCCCTCAAAGTGTTGAAACCGACCATGAAGAAGAACGATGCTCAAGTGGAATACACTAATTATCTATTAAACACTAAAAACCATCACTTAAAAAACAACAAAAAATTATTTGGTGTCGTGATATTCCGAACGTCATGTTGTTATATGTTATGATATTTCTAGAATTTAAATGAAAATGTTTAACGTGTTGTTTATTTAATATTTCTTATAAAATTTTATCTTATTTATTATTCATGGGAAATATATCTGTATTGTAGTGACCGAAGCTATATCGAATTATATATAGTTTTTAAAAAACTTCCAACGAAAGAGATTATATAATTCTTTTATGTATGTGTGTGTTTATGTGTGCGTGTAAGAATAACTACTGAATTGACACTTTGATTTTCAATCTCTCGCTCTTTTTACTTTCCTCTATCTTTACAATAAGAAAGTATTGGATTCGCGAAAACATCTACTTCAGGTTTTTGATGGATTTATATGTTTTAGAAGGTCCTGAATATCATTTGATTGTTTTTAGAAAGGTCCATCTTGGGAATTTGTTTGTAAGTGACAAAAATTTTGTGGGAGCTCTATCCAGCGCCATGCAAAAAAGAGGGGGGGGGGGTGAAGGGAGTGGTCGCCCCCGGCGTGGAAATTTAAGGGGCGCCAAATTGAAACATTGCCCCGGACGCAGTTTTTTTCGCACGCCCTGGCTCTAAAAATCTAAAAGGGGAAAAAATCCTTTAACAGATTTCTTTTCAGCTGATACGCAGTTTTCTCTAAATTTATTATATTATTTTTGCTTGTTATTAAATCCATTTTGCATGAATTAACACATTTGCCATTTAAGGCTGTTCTCATCTACTCTGCTTAACAAGCGAAAAACATTTTGACACATTTACAAACTCATTTTTTAACGGAAATATATAAATTGAATGACCCGACTATGGAAGCGATTTGGAATCGAACTGTATTTTCGATTTTTTGATCAATGAATTATTGATACATAAGCGATTTTGTTCATGCAACAAACACGTTTCTTGTTTCTGTTTGAGTGTTTAATCTTCCTACGTGCACAAATGCAATTCAAAACGCCCATTTTGACACTATTTTCTGAAATACTTATTGTGTTTGCAAAAACACGGGAAAATGAGTGCGATTCCATTACTTTTGAATAACAACACTTGCTACTTTCATCTATTTCGAACAAAAAACAAATCAAAACTTATTTTATAAAGTTAACCATTTGGATTTAAGAACATCCTTAAGACAGGATTGCTTGACAGATTCATTTTCAGAGTTGCTTTTCTTGTGCTTTAATTTTATTGTCCAGAAATATATATTACAAATTTAAATTTTTTTTTCGCCAAAACTAACCTTTATACTATCTTAATTTTCTTATAATAATATTCCGTACTTACTTCAAATTATTAAATTAAAATCTTATTTCTAGATCTAATCTGTTAATCTGTGTGCAGACGATATAAACTCTTAATTTGCCTTAAAAAACATTATTCCAGTATGCGTAAATTTAAAAAGATGGCTCTAAATTAAAAATATTCTTAATTAAAACTTTATTTCTTAATATTCCAAATAAAACTGATTTCTTCTATGTTTTTATCAACCCTTTTTAAGAAATTCTTATTAAATTTATTCCAAAACCATACCTTTCAAAAAATATCATTATTTTATTTTATCTATTTATTTATTTTTCCGCCGTCAACGATAATGTGCATATTAATAAATTCATTTCTTTTCTTTTTCTCTTAAAATTAATCATGTATAAAAATCGTCTGCCTAAGATATTTAAAATTCGGAGTCAATTATAAATTGGTTAAATAATATTTTTTTTTTAAAATAAATTTATCGTCTGTTTAAAATAGCCTCGTATCTGGACAAGAATTCTGTTTACATAAAAGAATGATGGTTAGAGGTTACCGAATGTTCCAGAACTTTCCTTTCAGTTTAAAAGGGGGAAGTCTCGAGATGAAAGGAAGATTCTGAAGATTTCTTGGGTTGCTTCTTCGATGAGGACAGCTCGCTGAAATAATGATGGAATTTTTGCAACAAGGAGCTTTTCCTTCCTCATTATCACGAATTTAATAAATGAATTTACAGCAGCCCATGACTAATTATTGGATCTTCTACATTTATTTATTATTTTTGTTTTTTCCCTCGCTTGCCATGACTGCGTGTTTCTGTTTAACCAGTGGAAATAATTCGAGTTCTCCTGAAATCGTCACAACTAATCGAAAAGTCGCACAGGATAGGTAATGCCTGTGCTAGTGCCTGTTTCGGATTTTGAAATGAATCTACTGAAGAAGTAAAATGCTATGTAAATGAATCTAATGAATCTACTGAAACGAAGTGATGACAAAAATATGAATCGCCGAAAATTTTTCCCGCCATGGTTGAAAGTGTTATTAAGCAAGAATTGCCATTATCTTTTGATTCCTCGAGTGAATGTAACAGAGGAGATTTTAATGTTAAACAGCTTTCTGTCCGAGTGGTTTGAAAGATTTCTTCTAAATATCTCGTGAATTCCTGAGGCCTGATATTCCACCTTTTTGCTGTTTATGTGTAACTGATGACTCAAGATAATCATGGTCATAATGACAAATTTTTGAAAATTAATAACTTCAAAGTGGTGAGTATGCGAAAGGTATTTGATGAGGAATTTAATAAAGAATGGATTTTATTGAAGATTTTTCGGGAACTGTAAGTTTATTTTATTAAATGTTTTGATTATTATTTCTATTCTATTTATGATTGATGGAAAATATTTATTATTTATTTATTTATTTATTTATTGTTTTATTGATGAGAGTAATTTGAAGTTAATTTATTAAATTACTAATTTATTTATTATTCTATTATTTATTGTATGTTATGGATCTGATATAGTAATTTTGAAAAAATATGTAATTGATAGAAATTATTAACTTTGAAATTTATTGCGAATGATTTTACGATCGGGATTTAATAAAGAAAATAGAAGTGCTTCATTTATTCTAAGGAGTAAGAATAAAAAAATTATGGAAGATCCTAAGTTCATACCGTTTGACCCGAGTTCTGGAATGAACATTTTGTCGTGGTTAACTTATTTTGATACAACATGTGAAAAGGAAAAGAAAAATCTAGAATGGAAATTTAATTCTATTGCGCAATATCTGAAAGGGGAAGCGCAAAAAATTTATATCAATGACTGTTTAAATTGTACGGATTATGAACAAATTAAGAAAATCTTGATAGAAAGATTCATTCAATTAGACATCCCGAGTTTTTCTGATTTTTCAAACCTGAAATTAGATAATTTAGACAATTTAGAAACTTATTTTCGTAAAAAAGTGGAAATTGGTAGGAAATTACATCTTAGTGAAAATATACTATTACAAGGTTTAACTGATGGTTTAAAACCAGAATTCAAAAACAGTATTATTATAAATCCTCCTAGTAGTACCACAGAATGGTACCGGGTTGTCAAACAATTCGTGGAAGTTTCCACCCCACTAGTTTCAAACCAAGTAATAAATCAACCATCAGCTAGACAAAATTTTCAACCTTTTCAACCAACTAGGCCCTGGATTCAGCCAGTTAGGCCCAATAATACACCTAGGAATTGGATTCCCCAAAGGCAATCTCAGTTTCAAAGACCTAGAGTTTGTCAAAATAATTATATTCAAAATTCATACCCTTCAAGACCTTGTAGGATATGCACAAATAGGGGTGTCAGTAATGCTTTTCATTGGGAAAGAGAATGTATTTTTAGGAGTGAGTTGCACTCCTCTGATACTCTTCCAAGTAGCTCACAAAATAATTCTCATAATATTTGACTATTATTTGTGTATGGATATACAAATAATTATAATTTACCATGTGTTGTAGATACTGGCTCAACTATTGCAATATTGCCACTTAAATTTGTTAAAAAACTTAATGCTAAAATTGAGACTATACCCTCAGTTACCATTGGTCAGGCAAAAGGATTCTTACATATAAATAAAAAATGTAGTGTTCTTCTAAAAGTGGGTAAAATTAAAAAATATGTTAACTTTTTAGTATGCAATACAAATTTGGATTACGCTATTTTGGGTTTAAAAGAATGTTCTAAATTTAAATTAACCATAGATTGTAAAAATTGTATTGTAAGGCAGGGAAGGAAAATTATAACTAACAGTATATCCATACATAATGAGAGATCCCTTCATTTCAATACAGTAAATATGGACCAAGTACAACAAAACAGGGATCAATCTAATGAATTTGTAACCTCTGAATATAAAAAAGATATGAAATTAAATACTGGTAATACTGTAGCAATAGATAATTATGATAATGAAACACTGAATGTAAACTAGGACTTCCCTCAGAGGGATTAGTCTGAGCGATATTGCTGAGAATACACATTTAATAACTTGCGATAAGTAAAGAAAATGAGATGTTACCTTTAATTGGTCATTCATTGTGATAAAATATAATGATGAAAATAAGCATATCGAATCGTAGAACTACAAAATCTTGTTGCATATACTATTTTTATAAAAGAAAAGCAAACCATGCATGGATATAAAATTGGAAATATGCAAAATGTTAAAAGTAATACAGAAAATAAAACACCAAATTTTCCTATATTGGAAATATAGCTCTTTGAAATGATGCCATGAGCATAAACAGAAGCTTCGCACCGATTTGAGAAACTATAAGTAACAAACTATTATGTTTGAAGAGAAATGGAGTGTATTTTATATGGTGTGAAATCCGTCCGAATAGTTTATAATGTTGAATATCTGTTTTCCACGAATGCAATGAGGTTGTCGATAAGAGTTAAGGAATCCTTTTTTAAAAATTTGTCCTAAACGAGCACTTACATCTTATAAGTTACTGTGATGCCAAGGTTATAGTTTCTGACCCCAACAGTATCCTAGAAATTGCAATATTCTCAATAAATTGGGTTTAAAACTTTTTCTAGAAAAAAAAGTTTAATATGTGAAATTAAATTGTCGAATGTTTTAGAAATCGTTCATAACGAGAATATTATATCTTAAAAGCTGCCACAAAAAAAAAAAAAAAAAAAAAAAAAAAAAAAAAAAGATTATAAATTTTTAGTCATATCAACATCAAAGAATTCTCAATTTTAGAACTTTTTTTGCTCGTGCATTGATGGTGATTATTGTTCCTACGCAAAATATAGTATATTTTGCAGCAAAGATGGTTACCAACATTTTTTGCCCACATTATTTTTTAAATCGGCTAGGTACTCCCAATGCTAACGAAAAACACACAAACGTTATAGCATAGAAATACAGAATCAAAAGCTATTTATCTCCTATTATATACACATAAGAGATAAATTATCTAATTAGTGCTAGCAGATGAATTTTTAAATATACATAGATCAATATAATGCTTCATTTTTCTTTTATTAGTATTTCTTAATATTCAGTTTTCATTTATTTGTATTATTCAGTAAAAAACTCACTTTCTTAAGCCCGAATTACGTCAAACTTTTTATAAAAGCGCCTAAGTCCATATAACAGCGAAGTATTGTGAAGAGTATTAAATACAAGGTAGTAAGACACTTAGCCAAACGCAGGTAATAAATCGTCAAATATTGTCCTTTTCGTCCTCTCTCGAAATGCATTTTTTTTTCGTATATTTAAAAAACACGATTTTGAGTCATCTTATTTAAAATTCAAATAAATGAGAGGAAGCAATAATAGAATAAGCCAAAACATTCATAAGTCAACATCAAGGAATTGTATCGTAGTTACACATGTGGAAAAAAGCTGCTTTCGGCCAAAAAACGTTGTCTTCACTAAATTTGAATCCGATTAAAAAAAGTACCGTAATTAATTAAAATGTTATAAGCAGAGCTGCCAAGTCTCCGGCATTTTGGGTACCGGTATTTTAATACAGAAAATGTTTTATTAAATTGGAACATTCTGCGGATTTAAAAAATAACTTTTCCTATAAGAAAATTCTGCTATGCAATAAGCGAGGGTTTGGCATCTCTGTATAGGAATATTTCGTAATCTACTTTTTAACCTTAAAAAAAGCAACGACCATTTTTCGGGTACAAAAAGTATTGCTAATTGTTCCATTTTGCATACAAGGTACTGATTGTAATATTGACACATCTATGGTGATAAATTTCCAATAATTTTTCAAATCCCATTTATTTCGTTAAAAATATAAATCTTTTATTCATTTAGTTTAAAATAAATGGTTTTTAACTAATTTCATAATACTTTGGAAATATCACTTTTCATTGAAATATTCATACTTAATCCATAACGTACATAATATATGACTCTGTTATTACATAAGTCACCTTTTTATTATCATAAAAATTATGTTTTTACTGATTTTTACTATCTCAATAGGAAAAATTTTGTGTTTTGAGCAATAGATGTCCGCATTTCCTATTATTTATTTATTTTAACAAAATTCTTTGTATTTAAAAGAATTTTTATTTAAATAGGAAATCCAGATGTCGCTGTTAATAAAGAAGAAAGTTACAAAAAAGGGTACAAAACGAGTAGACACATACTATCAAATATGGAAAAACGACGAATCCCAAAAAGACGTCGTATGAAATATCATCTTTTAAAGCAAAAAAACGAGGTCTGATTATCGAGCCTACTGAGTACAAAATGTGCATTACATTAAAAAAAAAAAAAAAAAAAAAAAAAAAAAAAAAAAATGCTGCAAATATTGATTTTTTTTCTTTTGTGCAGTTTTGGCTTCAAAAGGTGCGCTATGTTGCAAAAAGATATAAGCGCCTATGAAAACACACCTGGTAAACTTTCATGCTCAGTTTTACAAATAAATATGGCACATATATGCCCTATATACACCGAAGTACCTAATTGGTGCCAAAATGGCGTTTAGTTGTCTAACGTGCTGATTATAATATAAATGTTATAATAAATTGTTTGTTCTAAAAATATTATCATTTATTGATTGTTATATCTTTTTTAATAACAGGAAATGTTTCATTTATTCCTTTTTTTTTTCATTTTGAAATAAATAAATAACGTGTTGTTATAGCATGCTATATGCATCTGGTAATCAAAACGATGCTTTCGCCTAATTGGCATAAAAAATCTCGCCAAACCCGGTGCTTATATCTCTAGTATATTATCTCAAGAATTTTATTTATGTATACCATAATTGTTTTTACATACCACTTACTTCTTCTGGTATATAGAAATAGGTAAGTGGCTCTTTTATGCAGTATAAATTGTATAAAACTTTAAAAAATAGCCCCGTTGCCCCTTTTTGGATCGAATTAAAAAAAATCAATGTTTAATTCAGTATTGCTCCCAGGTATGCATACATACTCCATATTTCAAAGTTGTATGCCAACAGGAAACTGATGAAAAATGGGAAAAAATGTCACATATGCACCAGGGTACATAATTGGCGTCAAAATGGCATTATTTTACCTGAGATGGTAACCCGGCTTTATTTATTTATTATTTGTTTATTTACTCATAAAATGTTTATTTACTTTCACTTCCTTCTTTTAATTATACAAAATATTTCTTTTTATAGTTATTAATTATTGTTATTATTTTATTTACAGTAAGTTCTTTTTGAAAATAGAAAATAATTTAAAAATGTGTATGTAAGCGTTATTTGAAAAGGGAGTTTTCGCCAAATGGGCTTTGAAAAAAATTGCGCCAAATCTGATGCGCTTGTGGTATCCGTGTCGAAAAATTAGTGACCAGAATTGACTTCCATACACAAACAAAATCTATATTATAAAGGCCAAACGTATCTGTGCGTAACGCATACGTCATTTTGCGAATGGCAACACTTTCCCCTGCAATTTCGGTTTTGCAATTTTCGCTACTGCAAATTTTACACTTATAAACATCGCACTTTTTAAATTTTTACATCGTCGTATAGAGAAAAAAATTTACTTTTAAATGCGATTTGTTTGAAAGTTGTATCACAATTTATTTATGAGTTATTAATTTTTTTATAGTTTTTAGTATGAAGTTTGAAATTGTGGCAACAAAAATACGCCATTTTCTCTTAAAATTGATAAAACTGAAATAAAAATATCATGTCAAAATAAATCGTCCGATATAAAATCCGATGAATTTTGGTTTTATTGCGTTTTTATTAATCAATTAAATGGGGGGCTTTTTTTTAGTTTATTGCAAACTTAATTTACAAAGAATACAACACATTTTCTTTACAAAAATTTATTTTAAATAATATTCGAGTGACTTCGCCGCATTTACTCAGTTCGTATCGGAAAGCTAAGCGAGAGCAATTTTATTTATCCGTGTGTATGTAATGATATTTTCCAAATTTTGAAAAAAAAAAAATAATACAAATGAAAGATGTGTGATAAAACATGGACTTATTATAGAAGTAAGATTAAAGAAGTGAAGATTTGTGAATCATCAGATATCCGATTTGTTTTGCCGAGTGTCTTGAATATTGTTTTTGCTGCGTTTGTGTAATATTCCATCCTAATGACGTCATATGCATATACTTTTCTATAAATGTTGTTTAAGACTGGATCCGCAAAAATGGAATGCTTTTAGCAGATGCAAATAACGTTTTTATATATTTAAAAAAGCAAGTGATTTTAAAATGATCAAATTAAAATACTATGAGAAGTGCGTATGTAAATTTTGAGACGATGAAAATAATGACGGGTTTAGATTTCATATGGGAATTCTATGATCATGTCCATTAGGAATAATTTTTTCTCATTCGCTTTATACCAAACATAAGAGCTTTAACTGATAATAACTGACTGTTGTTATACTCTAATAACTACATATGCGATTAAATTAAATTTTAATAATTTAGACAGCTAAGTTTTATAGAAACAGTTTTTTTTTTAGCTTACAATAATATTTGTTTGAGAGTTAGACTGACCAATCTAAGATGCATGCTTTACTGTAGCTAATTTTGTGGGTTTATTATAAATCAATGAAACAATTCCTTCCTAAACATTTTCTTTCGTCGAAATTCGACGGGTTCCAGCTAGTATAAGTTAAAAGAAAACATGCAATGAAAATAAATATAAAGGGAAAATGATGTCATAAAAGAAACTTTTTATTTAAAAACGTAATTGTTTCTAATTTTCACACGCGAAATATGTAAAACATTCTTTTAGCGATCAAAAAGTGCTGTTAAGAGATTATCACAAAATCTCAAAATCAAAGTTTTTATGACATTTTTTAATATAAAAAAATAACAGTTTTATTTTCCTGCATGATTAAATTTTAAAACGTTTTATTGCATTCAATATTTCTGAGTGCGAAAGTGATTACTATTTACTCCATGTACTGATTCGGTTATCTACGAAAATGTCCAGCCGATGAAAATCACGCTCACTTAATTTCTGTGACGTATGCACATAAATTGTGCTTTTTTATCAGTTTTTTTAATATAACTTTTAAACTATTTGGAATTAATTTTTAAAAGTAGGTGCATTCACCAGATTACCTTCTTAGGTACCTATTGGTACAAACAGAATCAAAATCCGACAAGTACTTTTTGAGATTTGCTTGACGAAAGAATTTTTTTGAATTTTAATATCGTTACGTATCTCTGAGTATAAAGACTTCGCTTCGCTCAGACAATAAAAACGCAATAAAACCAAAATTCATCGGATTTTATATCGGACGATTTATTTTGACATGATATTTTTATTTCAGTTTTATCAATTTTAAGAGAAAATGGCGTATTTTTGTTGCCACAATTTCAAACTTCATACTAAAAACTATAAAAAAATTAATAACTCATAAATAAATTGTGATACAACTTTCAAACAAATCGCATTTAAAAGTAATTTTTTTTCTCTATACGACGATGTAAAAATTTAAAAAGTGCGATGTTTATAAGTGTAAAATTTGCAGTAGCGAAAATTGCAAAACCGAAATTGCAGGGGAAAGTGTTGCCATTCGCAAAATGACGTATGCGTTACGCACAGATACGTTTGGCCTTTATAATATAGATTTTGTTTGTGTATGGAAGTCAATTCTGGTCACTAATTTTTCGACACGGATACCACAAGCGCATCAGATTTGGCGCAATTTTTTTCAAAGCCCATTTGGCGAAAACTCCCTTTTCAAATAACGCTTACATACACATTTTTAAATTATTTTCTATTTTCAAAAAGAACTTACTGTAAATAAAATAATAACAATAATTAATAACTATAAAAAGAAATATTTTGTATAATTAAAAGAAGGAAGTGAAAGTAAATAAACATTTTATGAGTAAATAAACAAATAATAAATAAATAAAGCCGGGTTACCATCTCAGGTAAAATAATGCCATTTTGACGCCAATTATGTACCCTGGTGCATATGTGACATTTTTTCCCATTTTTCATCAGTTTCCTGTTGGCATACAACTTTGAAATATGGAGTATGTATGCATACCTGGGAGCAATACTGAATTAAACATTGATTTTTTTTTATTCGATCCAAAAAGGGGCAACGGGGCTATTTTTTAAAGTTTTATACAATTTATACTGCATAAAAGAGCCACTTACCTATTTCTATATACCAGAAGAAGTAAGTGGTATGTAAAAACAATTATGGTATACATAAATAAAATTCTTGAGATAATATACTAGAGATATAAGCACCGGGTTTGGCGAGATTTTTTATGCCAATTAGGCGAAAGCATCGTTTTGATTACCAGATGCATATAGCATGCTATAACAACACGTTATTTATTTATTTCAAAATGAAAAAAAAAAGGAATAAATGAAACATTTCCTGTTATTAAAAAAGATATAACAATCAATAAATGATAATATTTTTAGAACAAACAATTTATTATAACATTTATATTATAATCAGCACGTTAGACAACTAAACGCCATTTTGGCACCAATTAGGTACTTCGGTGTATATAGGGCATATATGTGCCATATTTATTTGTAAAACTGAGCATGAAAGTTTACCAGGTGTGTTTTCATAGGCGCTTATATCTTTTTGCAACATAGCGCACCTTTTGAAGCCAAAACTGCACAAAAGAAAAAATAATCAATATTTGCAGCATTTTTTTTTTTTTTTTTTTTTTTTTTTTTTTTTTTTTTTTTTTTTTAATGTAATGCACATTTTGTACTCAGTAGGCTCGATAATCAGACCTCGTTTTTTTTCTTTAAAAGATGATATTTCATACGACGTCTTTTTGGGATTCGTCGTTTTTCCATATTTGATAGTATGTGTCTACTCGTTTTGTACCCTTTTTTGTAACTTTCTTCTTTATTAACAGCGACATCTGGATTTCCTATTTAAATAAAAATTCTTTTAAATACAAAGAATTTTGTTAAAATAAATAAATAATAGGAAATGCGGACATCTATTGCTCAAAACACAAAATTTTTCCTATTGAGATAGTAAAAATCAGTAAAAACATAATTTTTATGATAATAAAAAGGTGACTTATGTAATAACAGAGTCATATATTATGTACGTTATGGATTAAGTATGAATATTTCAATGAAAAGTGATATTTCCAAAGTATTATGAAATTAGTTAAAAACCATTTATTTTAAACTAAATGAATAAAAGATTTATATTTTTAACGAAATAAATGGGATTTGAAAAATTATTGGAAATTTATCACCATAGATGTGTCAATATTACAATCAGTACCTTGTATGCAAAATGGAACAATTAGCAATACTTTTTGTACCCGAAAAATGGTCGTTGCTTTTTTTAAGGTTAAAAAGTAGATTACGAAATATTCCTATACAGAGATGCCAAACCCTCGCTTATTGCATAGCAGAATTTTCTTATAGGAAAAGTTATTTTTTAAATCCGCAGAATGTTCCAATTTAATAAAACATTTTCTGTATTAAAATACCGGTACCCAAAATGCCGGAGACTTGGCAGCTCTGCTTATAACATTTTAATTAATTACGGTACTTTTTTTAATCGGATTCAAATTTAGTGAAGACAACGTTTTTTGGCCGAAAGCAGCTTTTTTCCACATGTGTAACTACGATACAATTCCTTGATGTTGACTTATGAATGTTTTGGCTTATTCTATTATTGCTTCCTCTCATTTATTTGAATTTTAAATAAGATGACTCAAAATCGTGTTTTTTAAATATACGAAAAAAAATGCATTTCGAGAGAGGGCGAAAAGGACAATATTTGACGATTTATTACCTGCGTTTGGCTAAGTGTCTTACTACCTTGTATTTAATACTCTTCACAATACTTCGCTGTTATATGGACTTAGGCGCTTTTATAAAAAGTTTGACGTAATTCGGGCTTAAGAAAGTGAGTTTTTTACTGAATAATACAAATAAATGAAAACTGAATATTAAGAAATACTAATAAAAGAAAAATGAAGCATTATATTGATCTATGTATATTTAAAAATTCATCTGCTAGCACTAATTAGATAATTTATCTCTTATGTGTATATAATAGGAGATAAATAGCTTTTGATTCTGTATTTCTATGCTATAAAGCATTAACGTTTGTGTGTTTTTCGTTAGCATTGGGAGTACCTAGCCGATTTAAAAAATAATGTGGGCAAAAAATGTTGGTAACCATCTTTGCTGCAAAATATACTATATTTTGCGTAGGAACAATAATCACCATCAATGCACGAGCAAAAAAAGTTCTAAAATTGAGAATTCTTTGATGTTGATATGACTAAAAATTTATAATCTTTTTTTTTTTTTTTTTTTTTTTTTTTTTTTTTTTTTTGTGGCAGCTTTTAAGATATAATATTCTCGTTATGAACGATTTCTAAAACATTCGACAATTTAATTTCACATATTAAACTTTTTTTTCTAGAAAAAGTTTTAAACCCAATTTATTGAGAATATTGCAATTTCTAGGATACTGTTGGGGTCAGAAACTATAACCTTGGCATCACAGTAACTTATAAGATGTAAGTGCTCGTTTAGGACAAATTTTTAAAAAAGGATTCCTTAACTCTTATCGACAACCTCATTGCATTCGTGGAAAACAGATATTCAACATTATAAACTATTCGGACGGATTTCACACCATATAAAATACACTCCATTTCTCTTCAAACATAATAGTTTGTTACTTATAGTTTCTCAAATCGGTGCGAAGCTTCTGTTTATGCTCATGGCATCATTTCAAAGAGCTATATTTCCAATATAGGAAAATTTGGTGTTTTATTTTCTGTATTACTTTTAACATTTTGCATATTTCCAATTTTATATCCATGCATGGTTTGCTTTTCTTTTATAAAAATAGTATATGCAACAAGATTTTGTAGTTCTACGATTCGATATGCTTATTTTCATCATTATATTTTATCACAATGAATGACCAATTAAAGGTAACATCTCATTTTCTTTACTTATCGCAAGTTATTAAATGTGTATTCTCAGCAATATCGCTCAGACTAATCCCTCTGAGGGAAGTCCTAGTTAATCAATTAAATGGGGGGCTTTTTTTTAGTTTATTGCAAACTTAATTTACAAAGAATACAACACATTTTCTTTACAAAAATTTATTTTAAATAATATTCGAGTGACTTCGCCGCATTTACTCAGTTCGTATCGGAAAGCTAAGCGAGAGCAATTTTATTTATCCGTGTGTATGTAATGATATTTTCCAAATTTTGAAAAAAAAAAATAATACAAATGAAAGATGTGTGATAAAACATGGACTTATTATAGAAGTAAGATTAAAGAAGTGAAGATTTGTGAATCATCAGATATCCGATTTGTTTTGCCGAGTGTCTTGAATATTGTTTTTGCTGCGTTTGTGTAATATTCCATCCTAATGACGTCATATGCATATACTTTTCTATAAATGTTGTTTAAGACTGGATCCGCAAAAATGGAATGCTTTTAGCAGATGCAAATAACGTTTTTATATATTTAAAAAAGCAAGTGATTTTAAAATGATCAAATTAAAATACTATGAGAAGTGCGTATGTAAATTTTGAGACGATGAAAATAATGACGGGTTTAGATTTCATATGGGAATTCTATGATCATGTCCATTAGGAATAATTTTTTCTCATTCGCTTTATACCAAACATAAGAGCTTTAACTGATAATAACTGACTGTTGTTATACTCTAATAACTACATATGCGATTAAATTAAATTTTAATAATTTAGACAGCTAAGTTTTATAGAAACAGTTTTTTTTTTTAGCTTACAATAATATTTGTTTGAGAGTTAGACTGACCAATCTAAGATGCATGCTTTACTGTAGCTAATTTTGTGGGTTTATTATAAATCAATGAAACAATTCCTTCCTAAACATTTTCTTTCGTCGAAATTCGACGGGTTCCAGCTAGTATAAGTTAAAAGAAAACATGCAATGAAAATAAATATAAAGGGAAAATGATGTCATAAAAGAAACTTTTTATTTAAAAACGTAATTGTTTCTAATTTTCACACGCGAAATATGTAAAACATTCTTTTAGCGATCAAAAAGTGCTGTTAAGAGATTATCACAAAATCTCAAAATCAAAGTTTTTATGACATTTTTTAATATAAAAAAATAACAGTTTTATTTTCCTGCATGATTAAATTTTAAAACGTTTTATTGCATTCAATATTTCTGAGTGCGAAAGTGATTACTATTTACTCCATGTACTGATTCGGTTATCTACGAAAATGTCCAGCCGATGAAAATCACGCTCACTTAATTTCTGTGACGTATGCACATAAATTGTGCTTTTTTATCAGTTTTTTTAATATAACTTTTAAACTATTTGGAATTAATTTTTAAAAGTAGGTGCATTCACCAGATTACCTTCTTAGGTACCTATTGGTACAAACAGAATCAAAATCCGACAAGTACTTTTTGAGATTTGCTTGACGAAAGAATTTTTTTGAATTTTAATATCGTTACGTATCTCTGAGTATAAAGACTTCGCTTCGCTCAGACAATAATCATGATATAGAGTTACAATCTACTTGTGGAAATATTATGAAAAATGAAGACTGTGTTGAATATGATCACGCAATTAATGTGCATCCTGATTATAGAGGTTCCATGACTCTTCAAAATTTTCGCGATAATTCGGATTCAGATTTAACTGGGGAAATAAATTTAATTCAAGATGTAAATTTAAGGGAATTAGTTCATATTTATAGTGATATTTTTGCAAAGCATAAATATGATGTGGGTAGGATTAATATTGAACCACAACGCGTTATACTAAACTCAGACCTACCTATATCTTTGAGGCCCTACCGAACATCTCCTCTAGAAGAAATAGAAATAAAAAACCAAATTCAATCATTGTTAGCAGCCGGACTGATAAAGGAAAGTAATAGCCCCTATTCTGCCCCTGTTACACTAGTTATGAAAAAAGAGGAAGGTAAAAAAACGCGATTATGTATAGACTATAGAAAATTAAACGCAATAATTAAAAATGATGCAGAACCCTTGCCCCGTATCGATGGAATTTTAGATAAATTGAGTAGTGCTCAGTATTTTTCAACTTTGGATTTAGCCTCTGGCTACTGGCACATACCAATACATCCATCCGATACAGAAAAATTAGCATTTGCAACCAATTTTGGACTTTTTGAGTGGCTCGTGCTCCCTTTTGGCATAAAAACGGGCCCTCCCATATTCAACAGAACCATTCGAAGAATCCTTAATAAATATAAAATCGACTTTGCGTGCCACTATTTTGATGATATTATAATTTTCTCTTCCTCTTTAGAAGAACATTTAAACCATTTAGCTCAAATTTTTAACATTTGCAAACAAGAAAACATTAAACTTAAACTTTCTAAATGTAAATTAGGCCAAAATAAAATCAATTTCTTAGGTTATGAAATTACTAATGGAACAATAACACCAGCAAATGCCAATATTGAAACCATCAAAAATTTAAAACCTCCTTCCAATGTGAAAGAGTTACAACGATTTCTAGGTTCCATTAATGTTTACCATAAATTCATAAATAAATATGCTGAAATTAGATATCCTCTAAATCGATTACTTAAAAAAGACACAATATGGGAATGGAACTCAGAGTGCCAGGAGTCTTTTGAAAAATTAAAAAATTCTTTAATTGCTAAACCCATCCTCAAAATTTATGATCCTAAATTACCTTTACATATGTTTGTAGATGCCTCTCAGATAGCAGTAGGTGCCGTTCTAAAACAACCTGATAAAGATAATTTCTTACATCCTATTGCTTATCATTCTAGAATTTTGAAGAGTTATGAACAAAATTATTTCATAACTGAATTAGAATGTTTAGCTATTATAGATACTCTTGACAAATTCTATCATTACTTTCATGGTGTCAAGTTTACAATTCATACGGACCACGCATCTCTAGTATGGTTAAAGAGTGTTAAAAACTTAAGAGGTAGGCTTTTTAGATGGTCACTCAAACTTAGTATGTTTGATTATGAGATAAAATATGAAAAGGGTTCGACAAATGTCGAAGCAGACATGTTGTCACGAAATCCTGTTTGTCATTTTAATCAACATATTAGTTTATTGCTAGATAGGAAAGAAATTATAGAGATGCAAGACAAAGACAATGTTTGTGACAAAAAATATAAAAAAGAGAATGGAATTATTATAGTTCAGAAAAAGGGATTCAAAAAAATTGTTGTACCAATGTCATTAAGAAGAAAATTACTCCATATTGCTCATGATAATTTTGGACATTTAGGAATTCAAAAAATGCTTAATTTAATATCTCCCAACTATTTTTGGCCTAATATGACTATAGACATTACCGAATTTGTTAAACATTGCGATACCTGTCAGAAAAATAAAAAACCAAAACAGAAAAGATTCGGCTTATTACAAGCTATGCCAGCAACAGATCAACCTTTTGAATGTCTTTCTATTGATACTGTTGGTGGATTTAACTATTACAACTCAACAAAAAAATTCTTACACATAATAATAGATCATGCAACTAGATTTGTTTGGGCTTTTCCCTCCAAAAATGTTACCACTGAAACATACACTAACTGTTTAAAACAAATTTTCAATATCAAAGCACCTCAAAAAATACTTAGTGACAGGCATAAATCTTTCAGATCTCCAAGGTTTAAGAAATTCCTTAGAAATCATCATGTTCAACAGCGTTTTACATCTGCACATCATCCTCAGACCAATGGGAAAGTAGAGCGAGTTAATCAGACTATAGTTACCAGGCTTAAATGTAAAGTTAATTCCACTTCTTCTAAAATACCTTGGACTAGATTATTAAACCAAGTCATCGAAGAATACAACAATACGCCCCATTCTATCACCAAATTTCCACCTGCCTATTTATTTTATGGTCAATTGCCTTATGAATCTCCTTTAAAACAAAACTATTACCCATCAGTAGACAAAGCCCTCAAAATTGCGAAAGCGCGAACTCAGGAATTTCACCTTAAAAGTAAAAGACTCTATGATCGACATTTTGTCGAATGCCCATTAAAAATACAAGACTCTGTAATTTATGAAGAATTCAAATACCCTAACACTCGAAAATTAGAACCTACTTTCTCTGGACCATATAAAATTATAAATAAACTTTCTGATGTAACTTATGAAATAGATAAATTTAATTATGAGACAGGACAGAATTCCGTTATTGTGCATGTTTCTAAATTAAGACCCTATTTTTCACCCGAAGATTTTAAACTGTTTCATGAGCAATCCAAAAAACAAACAAAACCTCAGATACAATCACTAGATCAAACTAAAGTCAAGACAATAGATTAAATTTACCATAAAAAAACCATAATTTTCAACATCAGCGGGTATGTTCTTGGAGCGCTACAAGAATATTACTTGTTTTTGGGAGTTTTTGGGATTAAATTGGGCTCCTTATGCAGGCATAAGGTGAACACTTTGATTGTAAAAGCTTTCAAATTGATGTTGATAAATTAATTTTAAGGGTGTTTAAGTCTAACTATATTTACTCATTTATTTGACATTAGTATTACTCTATTTATTCAGCAGATATTATATGATAATAGTTATAAAATCTAATGATTCTACTCAAACCTATAACATAATATGTGATTTTCAGTGATTGTGAAAACTACAGATTAAAAGTTTTTCAAAAAAGCACACTTTTTTTATTTCCATTTCTCAATTAAGAATGACACCTTTTATTCCTATTGTATTTTATTATTAAAGTTTATAAACCATGTGTGGATAAAACATTATTCTACATTTGGCATTGAAAACTTATAACCAAATTTGACAATTTTGTAAAAGAGTATCAGAGAGGAATTATTGTAAGGAAATACTGGTTGAGAGTCCATTTTCTAAGTAGTTAGATTTAATTTTATTTGGATTTTGGAATTATTATGATTTTTTTTATTTATACTTTCGGCTAGCAAAAAATACTTTCTTATGCTATTAGAAGATAAGAAAATTATTTAGTTGCTATGTAATTATTTTTATCCTCAACCAATATTTTCCCTATCAATAATAAACAAATAGTGATATTTTCTTTTGATTATACTCTTGTTTTACTATTATTATTATTATTATGATTTCTATGATGAAGTTTAGTATTAATTATACTCTTATTGAAAAATATTAGGATATGGAGTCTTATTATACTATTACTTATTATTGTTGACATTGTTATTATTTAAATTTTTCTATATTATTTATTATTGATATTGAGAGTGATGCTATTTATTATTGAAAAATTGATATATTATTGAAAGATGTTGGATCCAACATAACATAAAAAACAAAGCTTAAACTAGATTTGGAGATATTTAATTAAAGAGACTGTATTCACTGGACATTGAAAAAGACTCTTTTATATATTCTTGAAAGACTTTTTTCATTTAAAGGACTTATTTAAAATAAACTATGCATTAAGTCATTGTAGTTATTTAAACTTCCATGAGAACGAACTTTTATTCTTTTTATTATATTTTTATCTCTTGCTTATTAATATTCATAACTTATTTACTGTTATTATATGTATTATCTCCTATGCACTTACAAATGGTAAGTGATGTTGTAACATTATTGTATTTCTTTCAGGGAAATGCTCCTACCTAAATTTAATTCAGAATTATTTTCTCTTAACTATTTTATTTTAATCGCTAATATTTTTTATATTGCGTTAATTTTCTTTTCTTCCATCTCTTGGCTTCCTGGATTTGACAGTTTTATTCCAAAATTTAACTTTTCTAAATTATTATATTTCTGTTGTCTGAACTTGTAGTTTTATTTAACTATCAATTTCATACAAAGTCTTGGGGAGGGGGGATAATATTACAAATTTAAATTTTTTTTTCGCCAAAACTAACCTTTATACTATTTTAATTTTCTTATAATAATATTCCGTACTTACTTCAAATTATTAAATTAAAATCTTATTTCTAGATCTAATCTGTTAATCTGTGTGCAGACGATATAAATTCTTAATTTGCCTTAAAAAACATTATTCCAGTATGCGTAAATTTAAAAAGATGGCTCTAAATTAAAAATATTCTTAATTAAAACTTTATTTCTTAATATTCCAAATAAAACTGATTTCTTCTATGTTTTTATCAACCCTTTTTAAGAAATTCTTATTAAATTTATTCCAAAACCATACCTTTCAAAAAATATCATTATTTTATTTTATCTATTTATTTATTTTTCCGCCGTCAACGATAATGTGCATTTTAATAAATTCATTTCTTTTCTTTTTCTCTTAAAATTAATCATGTATAAAAATCGTCTGCTAAGATATTTAAAATTCGGAGTCAATTATAAATTGGTTAAATAATATTTTTTTTTTAAATAAATTTATCGTCTGTTTAAAATAGCCTCGTATCTGGACAAGAATTCTGTTTACATAAAAGAATGATGGTTAGAGGTTACCGAATGTTCCAGAACTTTCCTTTCAGTTTAAAAGGGGGAAGTCTCGAGATGAAAGGAAGATTCTGAAGATTTCTTGGGTTGCTTCTTCGATGAGGACAGCTCGCTGAAATAATGATGGAATTTTCGCAACAAGGAGCTTTTCCTTCCTCATTATCACGAATTTAATAAATGAATTTACAGCAGCCCATGACTAATTATTGGATCTTCTACATTTATTTATTATTTTTGTTTTTTCCCTCGCTTGCCATGACTGCGTGTTTCTGTTTAACCAGTGGAAATAATTCGAGTTCTCCTGAAATCGTCACATATATTTCTTTAAAAATGATAAAATTAAAACTTTTAACTGTAAAATAATTGAAATTTTAAAATACATACATTATTTGGAAAAAACTGTTGAGTCGGGCCAGATAGTACTTATTTATGGATAGTTCAGGCCTGGACAGGATACCCAACTTACGGGCTGGATTCGGAAAAATACTACAATTTTTGACTAATTCAAACCCCTAGGAAGGATGAAGTCCAGTTCCAGTCCAGTCTGGACAGAATAAATCAGGCCCGGCCCAAATTTGCAGAGAAAAAAGTAAAGCACCGAAAGAGTAATGAACAGGTCCATTTGAGACTATCCTTCAGGAAAATATAAATCGGACATCTGGCCCGGACCAGCCCGGAACAACTGAAGAGCATGTCAGGGCCCGCCCGGCCAAAGTGTTTTAGATTAAAAAAAGTCTGAAACCGGCCTGCTGGCCGTGCCGGACACGGTCTGTAAAAACACCCAATGTTATACACAAACTTTTAAAAATTTCAAATGTATTTTGTATTTTAAATGTATTTTCAAAATACATGTATTTTGTATTTTGAATTTTTTTGAGTATTTTGTATTTTAGGTTCTAAAACCAATGTATTTTGTATTTTGTATCGAAAATGATTTTTTGATGTATTTTTCCCAACTCTGCACTCCAATGGCTTGCGCTACTTCGGCTTGAGTTTGGCCGCCTTCTAACCTACCAACAATTCTCCAAGCTTCTGAATCTGTCAAATGACTTCGCTGAGACATCGTACTCATCGAAACAAAGCAATCACTGAATGCTGATCATCCTTGTCTTCATTCTCTTTTATCCAGTTGAAAGTCAAATTGCATTCGCTGCCGCTGAAGCGACGTTTTTGACGTCGAACTCAAAATCTGCATACTCCACAGTTTGAAAACCAGAAAAATTTGCATTTGTGATTCTCTTCTTCTATTTTCGGCGAAAAAAATTTCGCTTATATCTTTATTTTATATAAAACTTCAAATATCCTTTAATTGTTTTGAGCAGTGTATATATGTAAGAAAATAGAAAAAATCACACCTATTTATCACTTTTTTAATAAATCGCCCCTCAATGTGGATACGGGCCCCATGACTAATAATCACGGGTTTTACAGGGCAACAAGAAACCTAAGTTTATCGTATTAATTTAAGTAAAACACATGGCCTTTTTAACTGGTAACCCCCCTCGGGAGATGAGAAATTTCTATACATCTACGCACTTGGTCTCCAGAACTCATAATGTAAAGACTTGCGAAAAGATTTTGTTATGTTTTAAATAAATCGTAATTAAAACTCATCCCCTTGAAGTCTGTCGTTTCATGAAAATGCGACAGTTCTTCATAGTCGGCAGTATGATACCTAGTGCGGGAAAATATTCTACGAAATATGGACATTATTAAAAATACCGGACCCACAAAGGATAGCAAAGAGAGCGGTCATTCTGGCACGAAACATCGAAAGAGGCCCTGAAAAGGGGTTAACGTCTCGTCATGAGTTATCCAGCAAGCGTATTCCATGTTGGGATACTGAAATATTTTTCTACCATTCGTCGGGCCTTGCCGGATTTGAAACACGGGATTCGTGAATTTTCATCCAAAAAGTGGGTTGTATCGTGGAATACTAGGATGCTATTTTTCTGCCATTCTTCATACCTTACCAGAGCGATTTTTCTGCCTGAACGGGGCATGCAGTTGTGTGTTGATCGTTCATCCTCCGTAGTGCCATAAATCAGTCAAAGCGCTCCGATGACCGGGTGAAACTGATACTCAAGATGTTTGTGATCTATGTTTTTTTTTCTTTCTGCTTCTCTTGCGTTTCAAAAAGAGAATATACGACAACAATATATGTGACAGCAGTTTTTGGTCTGTGATTATGATCTCAGGAGAGATTGCGTGAATATATTCGACATCTACTACATGATTTATACTCAAAGGGCGGTACAGTGATTTATGATTAAAAGAATGTTTAATTTATAATATGTGAGCTCACAAGTGTACACTATTTTATTTATTTATTTATTTATTTATTTATTTGTTTATATTAGTGCTCATGTTTTTTCCCTAATTCCTTGATTATAAAACTAATTGATTAAGGTAAGTAATATATCTCTAGTGTTATTGTTTTTATTACTTCTACAAACCATGGTTTTAAGTGTAATTATATTTTAAATTGAAAGAAAAAATGGATATCCATATTTACGTCTAATTCTTTTATATAATTAATTCTTTTTATTTATTTCATTTCACAATTCTATGCAGATGCTTGTATTATGTTGATATTATTATTATTTTTTTGAAGGTCATTTAGAATTTGCTTATATTTAGATTTTTAGGAAGTTGTCATAAAATTAATTAAAAATGGAAGCTATTAAAAAACAAAAAACTGTTCTTAAGGGAAAAATCACTCGCATAAAAAATATTATAAATCCCAAAATTGATAATGAAACTGTAACTCTTGAAGAGTTAGATTTATATGGTAAACAGGTTCAGGATATTGAAACCGAATTAAATAAACTCCATGAAAATGCCATTCTTCAGAGCGATGCATCGGAAACTGATCCTATAATTGATGAATATAATGAGATTGCACTTAAATTAGACAATTTAAACATAGCAATAAATACATCACGTAATAAGTTAACTAAAAGTTTAAATATTCACAAGGGTGGTTCAGAAAGTCTAAATAAAATTACAGGTAATGTTTGTGTAAAAACTGTTAATCTTCCAAAATTTGAATTGAAACCTTTTCACGGAGAAGCTGATCAATGGCTTTCTTTTAAAGAGATTTTTCTTACAACTATAGATCAAAATTTGGAGTTGGGGGGCGTCTCAAAATTGCAATATCTACTGGCTAGTGTAAAGGGTCCTGCTCATAAATTAATTTCTGGATTTCCTCTCTCGGAAGCTAATTATAAAAATGCATGGGACACTCTCTGCGCTCGCTACGATAAAACTAGGGATTTAGCGATAGCACAAATAAGTAAATTATACAATTTAAAAAACATGAAAAATTGCCCCTCTTCCTCTAAAGCTATTTTTGACATAATAGATACTTGTAATGAGTCACTTCGAATTCTAGAGTCTTTGAATTTGACTCAAAATGCTTTGGTGGATAACATGATAATTTATACTATAATTCAAAAACTAAGTGATAATCTAAAAGAACGATGGGAGCTCTCTCTTACTCATAATGATATGCCTAGTCTCACGGAATTTTTTAAATTTTTAGAGACTCATGCCAAAAGTATGCTAGCGTTGGAGAATCCAACTAAAATAGATTTAAGAAATGTAAATTATTCCCGAAATTCTTCCGATAGATATAAATTCCCCAAAAGTCAAGAAAATACTAAATGCGGTGTTTGCCTTGAGTCGCATGCCACCCATGCCTGCAGAAAATTAACGAATATGTCCATAGATAACCGTTGGAGAACTGTCCAACTAAACAAACTATGTATCAATTGTCTGCGAGGTGGCCACTTTTCAAATAAATGTCCCTCCGAGATGAACTGTAAAAATTGCCATCGAAGACATCATACTTTACTCCATAAATATGATGTCCAGGGCAATGCAGGGACAACCATGAATCCCGATTTGGCAACCCATAGTAATCAGTTTCAATCACAAAATGTCCATGAGTATTCCCCTGATCAAGGAATACCCCATAATGCTTTATGACGGTTTATAGTCCCGGGGTACATCAGATATAGGAATTATGATAATCATACGTATCCAAAAACTTGTCATGAGGTTCAAATACCATTTTTATTGGATAGCGGAAGTACCCTTTCCCTTATTCCAGAAAACTTAGTTGCAGCTTTGGATATGACGTCTATTCAAAGCTGTCATCCTCTTAATGTTAATCAAACCCAAGGACAAGTTCAGATTTCTGAAAAACTTCACGTACCCCTCAAAATAGGAAATATCAGGCAAAATAGCACCTTATACCTAGTTAGGTCATTCTTGCCATATGCGATACTGGGAACTCCAGAATTACAAAAATTCCATATATCGATGGACTTTTACTCGAATATTCTGACTCAGGTTGGAGTCATTCTTAAGTATGATCAAAACATTTCCAATCAAATTTCTCAGGGAAACTCATTCAATCATACATTAACTTTAACGAGTAATATGAATTGCAAGAAGCCGCTTCGTTCTCCTTCCAAATCAAATCAAGAAATTTTGTCGCAACAAGGACAATGTTATCTTGATACTCAAATTCTCTCGGATTATGATGACAAAAGTTTTAGTCATTGTACTACCGAAGAGAACTCACAGTTGGAAGGGCTTCTAAGCGACTTCAAGGATATTTTTGCGCGCAATAGATATGACGTAGGTAGAGTCAGATGGGAACCTCAGCGGGTAACTCTCACCTCGGAACTTCCTATCTCGCTTCGACCTTACCGTGCATCTCCTAGGGACAATGAAGAAATTCAAAAACAAATACAAGAATTACTGGAAGCTAAACTTATTAAAGAGTCCTGCAGTCCTTATTCCTCTCCCGTCACTCTGGCATATAAAAAAGGAGAAGGTAAAACGCGTCTCTGTATTGATTACAGAAAAATCAATGCCATTTGTAAGACTGACTCGGAACCATTGCCCCGTATAGATTGGCTTTTGGACAGACTTGTCAATGCCAAATATTTTTCAACGCTAGATTTAGCCTCTGGCTACTGGCATATCCCACTTCATCCTTCAGACACAGAGAATTTGGCCTTTGCAACCAATCAAGGTCTTTATGAGTGGTTGGTTCTTCCTTTTGGCTATAAAAATGCCCCAGCTCAATTTGCAAGAGCTCTTCGAAGAATCCTAGATAAACATAAAGTTAATTTTGCTACCAATTATTTTGATGATTTTATAGTTTATTCCGATTCCTATGCCGAGCATATGGATCACCTTAAAACTATATTTAACATTTGCCGTCAAGAAAATTTAAAATTAAAATTTTCCAAATGTAACTTTGCTAAATCTCAAATTGACTTCCTCGGTTATGAAATTAGTAACGGACAAATAAAACCAGACAATGCTAACACCGAAACTATTAAAAAATTAATACCTCCAAAAAACGTTAAAGAATTGCAAAGGTTCCTTGGTTCTGTAAACGTATACCACAAATTCATAGACAAGTACGCTAAAATTAGAGCCCCTCTAAATAAATTGTTAAAGAAAGATGCTCCTTGGGAATGGTCAGATGCCTGTCAACAATCATTTGAATTGCTTAAAAACGCATTAATTTCTAGGCCTATTTTAAAATTATTCAATCCTAACCTCCCATGCCATGTCTATACTGATGCCTCAAAGGAAGCCGTAGGTGCTGTCTTAAAACAAATGGATGAAAAAGGGAACTTGCATCCCATTGCGTTCCACTCGAGACAATTAAGGCCCTACGAGCAAAATTACGCTATCACAGAACTGGAATGTCTAGCAATAATCGATGCCCTTGACAAATTCCATTATTACCTTCACGGAAAACCTTTTACAATACATACTGACCATGCCTCCTTAGTATGGCTTAAGAAGGTGAAGCATTTAACAGGTAGGTTATTCAGATGGTCATTAAAATTAAGTATGTATGATTATACTGTAAAATATAACAAAGGATCCACCAATTTTGAAGCAGACATGCTTTCAAGAAATCCCACTTTTTCTGTAAATCCCCATATTCATTTATTAACGTCAGATGAAATTAAAGAACACCAATTAGATAATATAACAGGACCTAAATTTCAAAAAGTTAATGACATTGTAATAATTCGCAAAAAGGGTTTTCAAAAAATTGTAGTACCTTTCTCCTTGAGAGAGAAATTACTAATAAATACCCATACAGAATTTGGCCATCCCGGAATCCAAAAAATGTTAAATTTAATTTCCCCACAATACTATTGGAGCAGCATGACCCACGATATTACACAATTTGTCAAGCATTGTGAGGTCTGCCAACTGAACAAAAAATCACACCAACCAAAATTTGGTCTTCTGGAGGCATTACCACCTGCAGAATTACCCTTCGATATAATTTCATTAGATTCAGTAGGAGGTTTTAACTATTATAATTCATCTAAAAGGTATATGCACATAGCTATTGATCACGCTACTCGTTATGTTTGGGGTTTTGCATCTAAAAATGTTACAACTGAAGTCTACATTAATATTCTTAAACAGATTTTTAATATTCAACTTCCCAAGAAAATTTTAACGGATAGAAATCCTGCGTTTACAGCGTCTAAACTTCGTAAATGGGTACATAAACAGAATGTAAAAAAATTACTTACTTCTTCTCATAGACCACAGTGTAATGGGAAAAATGAGCGTGTGAATCAGTCAATTTGCACTCGACTAAGACTTAAAGTAAATTCTACCCCTTCAAACGTCCCATGGCCCAAAATTCTGCAGGAAGTAATTAATGAGTACAATAACACACCTCATTCAGTAACCAAGTACCCTCCTGCATATTTAATGTTCGGCCAATTACCTTATCCATCAGTATTAGGCAATGAAAATTATTATCCCCCTGTAGAGGAAGCCAGAAAAGAGGCTTTCCAAAGAACAAGTGAACATCACTTGAAAAATAAAGTCAGGTATGATTTAAAGTTTGTGGAAGCGCCTTTTAAACCTGGTGACCTTGTCATAGTGGAAGAATTTTACTATCCAAATACTCGGAAGTTAAGTCCGCCTTTTTCTGGTCCATATCAAATTATGGAAAAATTATCCAATGTAAGTTTCAAAATAAATAAGCCTAATTGGCTTACAAAAAAGAATTATGAAGTAATACACGCTTCCAAACTAAGATACTTTTTTCCTAGTAATCAATTTAAACTACTTACACCAACAAACTGAAATAGTTGGTATCATATGAACTGATATTATATTATATCAGATCTCGGTTTGCATTATTATGAATATTTGGAATTTTAATTACCTTTTTGATTTATTATGAATATTTGAAATTTAAATTATTTTTGCATTATTGTGAACATTGTGTTATGTGTAAAAGTACTATTTCTTGAACTATATCAGGGCAGTTCCATACAAATTTGAAAATGTAAATAACATTGGACTTTTCAGAATCCATCTACAACATATTTCTTATTTTGATTATCTTAGTCTATGTATAATATTTACTGAGTGTTTTGCATTTATTAATACAATTGTTTTTATCATGTTCAATGACGTATAGTGGTACATTTTATAACAGTGTTGTTTTTAGATATGATATTTGTACATTTTTTATTATTGTTATACTATTATTTGTTAAGTATACGAAAGAAATAACTCATCTCCCATTAGCTCACTTAATGTAAAAATTGTTTACCCTTTTCAGGTGAGTATCATGGATGGAAGCCGGCCCATCCCCGGAGACTTGTCTGGAAGGGGGGGAAATTGTAAGAAAATACAAAAAATCAGACCTATTTATTACTTTTTTAATAAATCGCCCCTCAATGTGGATACGGGCCCCATGACTAATAATCACGGGTTTTACAGGGCAACAAGAAACCTAAGTTTATCGTATTAATTTAAGTAAAACACATGGCCTTTTTAACTGGTAACCCCCCTCGGGAGATGAGAAATTTCTATACATCTACGCACTTGGTCTCCAGAACTCATAATGTAAAGACTTGCGAAAAGATTTTGTTATGTTTTAAATAAATCGTAATTAAAACTCATCCCCTTGAAGTCTGTCGTTTCATGAAAATGCGACATATATATATGTGTGTGTGATCTTCCCGTCATTTTAGCAAAAATGAAATTTTGATAAATTATTCTTTGGGTAACAGACAACTTATAATTAATTTGTTAGACAGAAATTTAGTTGATAAATCAATGCCTTGCTAAAATCAAGTGATGAAAGTGTTGCTAGCTCTTAGACTATTAAGGAGGCATTATCAAAAGTTATACAATCATATCTTTTTGTATCGAAAAATATGCATCTAAAACGTTTGTATCGAAATTTAAGGAAAACTTTGCATTTACGTGAAAAATGTAATGCATTTTCGCTGTTTATTTTATTTTATTTTTAAAGCTTGTCTGAGTAAAATCTTGCAACTGATTTGTGATCGACTTCTGTCGAAGCATTTTCTAGAAATATTACACACATATTAAACCCATTCTTCGTTAAGATATAAAAAATTATACATAGTCAACCCTAATAGCATGCATGGTCACAGTGACGTCACGGTGAGTCACTTTGGTCACATCACATCTGTGACCAAAATGCCACCGCTCAGTGACGTCACATTGTGACTGAGATGTGACTTCCTTAAAAATCTTTAGAAAATTATAAATATCCTTCAAAACATGTTATTTACTTTAAAAAACATGTTTCTGGCAATTTAAATATCGTCGTTTTTGTCACAATTTCGTCACAATGTTAATGTCAAATTAGTCACAAATGACACATTTTTCACAAATTTGTCACATTGTGACCATTTTGTGAAACGTCACAAAAGAGCTCTAAAACGGTCGTAAAGACTTCACATTTTAGTCACAGTGACTTCACATCGACGTCACGTGACGTCACATCGACAATCGATGGTCACAAAGTCACAATGTGACTTCACAACGACGTTGCAGTGGCGTCACCATGCTTTACGGGAAACAAGCAAAGTGCTAGCAACAATAGAATAATAACAAAGGCTTACAACAGTGGAATTAATTGTGCACCAAGCCATGCTTACATGAAGAAAAAGAATTGCGGTTAGATTGGCGCTGGGCGCTATACAATTTCTTGACTTCAAGATCCACTTTTAGAACACTCGGATTTTGTAAACAGAATGCAGCCAATATGTTGCTTTGATTCGAACGAATTTGTTTTGATATAAGATGTGACTATTATATAGTCAAAAATAGATATGAAAGTGGAGTATTGTGTCTCCCAATGATTTTAAGTTTTGTAAATAATGTATATATAGAACTGTAAATACTTAATATTATTTCATTAAATGCTTTAGTTAAACAAACGTTCTACGAAGATTTGTTAACTTTCGATTTCACTGTGATATGCATTATTACTTACCCATCATACGTAGTATAGGGTAAATCTTGCAATCGTTTTGAAAATCGAAAAATTTTTATTGACGGATTTACACGTTTTCGACACTGGAGATTTCGAAAAACATATTTTTAGAAAAAAAAATTTGCCGTCCGTCTGTCTGTCTGTAAACGCTCTATCTCCCGAACAAATTGAGATAGAGACTTGAAATTTTGTATGTGATTAGTATGTAAAAATGGGACGAAGCCTATTTAATATCAGTAACTTCGATTATCCGGAACTATTTTTTTTGGACTCTCGAAAAATTCGTTCTCATGAAAGGTATATAAAAATTTTCGATTTTTTTTATTTTAAGGTGTGATCGTAAAAGGCAATAAATTAACACAAATTTTGCATATAGAACGAAGTTAATTGATTTGTTAGTTGCCGAGATATCTGTAATCCTGTTTTCCACATTCTTTGATTTTTCATGACCCTGTATTTCATTCAAATTTCAATTCAAAGATATATTTTAATTGGTAATGAGACGCTTAATCCGACGCAATAAACTGTTAGTTAATAAGATTATTATTTTTGGAGTTATAAGGATGTTTCTTTTTCGCAATTCAGTACTAGAGTAGTTAGTTGTATAATTTATCGAAAGAGATTCATCAGCAACTCATTAATACAGCATTACTATGAACAATAAAAATATAAATACACGTTTAAATTTTGTTTTGGAATTTCAATCCATTTTATAAATAGTTTTCAAATGTATTATTTTCATATATTATATATGCATATATATGATGGGTAAGTATTACGGTGGCCCCCAACGACTAGTTTCTTCTTGTGGATTTATTCGTCAGACAACACATTTGAAATTAGAAGGTTTTTCATAGAAAAGTAAGATTTAATTGACCTTGATACCTTTGAATGAATAACCTGATTTGATGATGATATTTTTTTTTTTTTATACTAAAGTACAGCAACAATATAGTTTTAATTGTATAAGAAATACGTACAACAATAATTAAAACAAGGTAACTGATTATTAAAAGCGTGGCACTTAAATTTTTCGAAACCCGAAGATGAGCGAAGCATACTATGTATCCAGTCAAGTCTTCAGATAAATCTAGCAAAAATTTCGGATAAATCTATCCAACTCTACCGATAATTCTACTCAAATCTTCCGATAAATTTAGTAAATCTGCTGATAAATACAGTTAAATCTTCTGATAAATTCAGTCAAATTTCCGGATAAATCTAGTCAAATCTTCATATAAACCCGGTCAATTTTCTTGATAAATCCAGTCAAATTTCCCAAATATCCAGTCAATGAACACGACTTTTCGGCAATGGCTCGATAAATTACAATGTGATATCACAAACATAAAACGTAGCGACAATGGGGCAATAACATAATGATTAAAGGGTCATATTACGGGGTGCGTTAACTTGGCCCCCCCACCACCGATTTTTTTAAATTCAAACACATGAGGAATTAGCTCTATATTAGCTCTAATTTGCTCTCTAATATTAGAATTTGCTCCGGTGATAAAATCGAGATATTTAAATTAGAAAGGTGGGGGGGCTAAGTTAACGCTAGCCCCCCCATTTTTAAATATCGAAATTTCAAAGGTGCCAAAATTTAGCTCTCAATTAGCTCTAATTTGCTCTCTAATATTAGAATTTGCTCTGGTTTTGTTATCGAGATATTCCAGATTCCAGTAGGGGGGAAAGCACTAGCTAGCCCCCCCACATTCGATTTTCGAAATTTCAGAGGTGTCAAAATTTAGCTCTCAATTAGCTCTAATTTGCTCTCTAATATTAGAATTTGCTCCGGTTTTTTTAACGAGATATTTCAATTTATATAAAGGGGGCAAGCGTTAACTTAGCCCCCCCACATTCTATTTTCGAAATTTCAAAGATGCCAAAATTTAGCTCTCAATTAGCTCTAATTTGCTCCCTAATACCAGAATTTGCTCCGGTTTTTTTTTTCGAGATATTTCAATTTATATGAAGGGGGCAAGCGTTAACTTAGCTCCCCCACATTCGATTTTCGAAATTTCAAAGATGCCAAAATTTAGCTCTCAATTAGCTCTAATTTGCTCTCTAATACCAGAATTTGCTCCGGTTTTTTTTTCGAGATATTTCAATTTATATGAAGGGGGCAAGCGTTAACTTAGCCCCCCCACATTCGATTTTCGAAATTTCAAAGATGCCAAAATTTAGCTATCAATTAGCTCTAATTTGCTCTCTAATATTAGAATTAGCTCTCATTATATTATCGAGATATTTCAATTTATATGAAGGGGGCAAGCGTTAACTTAGCCCTCCCCCCTTTCGAGTATCAAAATTTCAAAGGTGCCAAAATTTATCTTTCAAGGAGCTCTAATTTGCTCTCTAATACCAGAATTTGTTCCGGTTTTTTTATGGAGATATTTCAATTTATATGAAAGGGGCAAGCGTTAACTTAGCCAACCCCCCCCCCTCCACTTTCGAGTATCAAAATTTCAAAGGTGCCAAAATTTAGAACTCTAATATTAGAGCTCCAATATTAGTAGCTCTAATTTGCTCTCTAATATTAGAAGTAGCTCATCGAAATTTCAACTTTAGTTCTGAATTAACTCTAATTTGTTCTCTAATATTAGAATTTTCTCTTGTTTCGTTATCGAGATAGCCCTCCCACACACACATACACACACACACAGAGACACACACACAAACATTCTAATATTAGAGAGCAAATTAGAGCTAATTGAAAGCTAATTCCTCATGTATTTGAATTTAAAAAAAATCGGTGGTTGGTGGGGGGGGGGGGGGGGGGCAAGTTAATGCATCTATTGCAGGTGTTATTTTTAACACTCTGACATTCTAGAATTTTGGTTTTGTTTGGTTTATTTTTTGTCGGACAATTTTCTATACTAGGGATATAGGCCCTGGGTAGGAGTGCCCATCGTGGTGGTCTTTCTGAGGGAACCTAACCCGTTTTTACGCAAGATTTGAAGAAAACCACGAAATCTCCCAACGGTTATGCCGACGGCCGCTATTGGATTCGAAACCAGCAGCTACTGTCTACCAGTTGATAGGTGGGAACCTCTCGGCCTCTGGTGGGGCCCAGAATTCTGGAATAACGCTTCTTTTTATTCTGAAATATAAGTATTGCTTGTTTATTTTCTTTAGCTCATTTTTATAGATATTATTTCATTATTTAATTTAGATGCTGAAAGATATGGAAATGAAGATTTTATTTTTAAAAATTTTGTACATTTCTACAGTATATTTCAATAATTACATTATGGTTTACATATTTTTATTGAATATTTCTGTATTTATTTTTGTATTTTATATTTTAATGTATATTCGTACATTCTAATTATTTAGTTCATTAACAATCAGAAACAATATTCAAAAGAAATTATTTAAAAGTATTCCACAATTGTGTAATTTCAAATTTATCTCATTAACAAACAAAATTAAATTTTTTGGCATTTTAAAAATAATGGGCAAATCTTTGGAAAGTAAAATAATTAATAATTCACAATTTGAGAAATAAAAAGTGTAATAAGCGTTTACATACATATATATATTTAAAATAATAAAACTTTTTCGGAGTACTTTTTTTTAAACTATGAAATGAAACTATGAAGAAAAAAAATTAAATGTGAGTACTATACTATTCATTGTTTTAAACAATACTGTCAAAATCTGAGTTTCAGAGAGTCCTTATTTTCGTTGAAAGTATTAATTCGGTCCTAGGCGAAACTATCTGTATTCCTAAAATCTTGTTTCTTCTTTCGAGAATTTTCAGCATCAATCATCAATTGACTCAAGTGGACACAAACGGTAGATCTCTGACAACTCCGTGTGTCACCAATCACCGAATCTGGATTAAGGAAGGCGGATTCAAGGGATGGCGTTATTACAATAGGTACTTTCTTTGAGTAATATTGCCAAGGCCCGAAATAAGAATAAGATCGCCAATTCAGCAAGAAGCCAAGTGCTTCTTTTGGTGCAACTCTCCCTAGAAAGTATTTAAAATCACGGCACCTGCCCGCGAAGACACTCACGAGCAGAGTTGGGCAAAATACATCGAAAAATCATTTTCGATACAAAATACATTAGTTTTAGAACCTAAAATACAAAATACAAAATACTTTTCGAATTGAAAAAAGTTCCAAATACAAAATACATGTATTTTCAAAATACATTTAAAATACAAAATACAATTGAACAATTAGAAAAAAAAAATGTGTATAAAATTAGAGGTTTTCATGGGCCGTGTCCGGCATAGTAGGCTGGCCAATTTTAATCCACGACAATCGGTTCGGGCCTGACCAGACCTATTCTTCAGTCGTTCCGGGCCTGGTATCGGCTTTGTTTATTTATTTATTTATATATTTTTGAAGGATGGACTCTGATAGGTCTCATCATCACTTTTTCCGGTCTCTGACTTTACTTTTTCTGCAAACTCGGACAGAGTTTGACTTATTACAGCCAAACCGGACCGGGCTTGGCATACATTCTTCCTAGAGCACTAGTTTTACTAATCAAAATATATTAGTATAGGTTCCGATCCAACCGTATGGAAATAACTGGTTCATCCCGTCTCGGCCGGCCTATGGGAAAAATCCGTATAATCTGCCCCAACCCAACATTTCTTTTTCCAAAAAATGTATGTATTTTTAAATTGTAATAATTTTATCATTAAAAATTATTATTATTATTTTTATTGTGTGAATAGTAAATGTATTTCTGGGTAATAAAAATGAAAATCAGCAAAAGGAACTCTGAAAATGAATTTGTCTATAAAATCCTGTTTTAAACGGGAAATATGTTGATTCATGCAAAAAAAAAAAAAAAAAAAAAAAAAAAAAAAAAAAAACTTTTTAATTTAAAATATAAAAATTAAATTATTTTAAAAAAAATACCGAGTGTAGACATATCTACAAATAACGTGTTTTTGTATTGAAAATAACTATTCAAATCGATGTTGGAGAAAACTCGAACCAGATATTTAAAAAAGCAGCGCAATTTTTTAAATTCTGATTCTTTTAAATCTGATATATATTTTTTTCTATTTACGTCTATACATGCATTTTCATGATTTCATTATTTTAAAATTTTATTTCTCTTTTAATAGTCATATGTAAATGTATTCTTTTGACATAATTTTCAGTATTTTCCCACCTTTAACTCTTATTTATTACCTAATTGATTATTTTTCTGTGTGTGATAGTTGCAAGTAAATACTTTTTTTTTTTAATTTAAAGGAATCATTTGATCATTTGGCAACAATTTAAAATAATAACCATTTATAAATTTTCAAAAAATGTCTCTCAAAATGCTGAAAAGTTGAATTTAAAATTGAAATAAGTCTTAAAAAATGAGCTCAATTAAAACTTGCAGTCTTCATACCGGGAATTTCTAATATATAAAATGATCTAAAAATGTTTAAATTTCGATAGTTTTTGTTCCTATGAAACTTTTTTAATGGGACACCCACTTTAACATAAAATATATCTTAAAATAGTTATTCAATTTACAAGCTGCCTGCATCAGTGTGTTTATCAAACATTTCTCTGTAATACCACCAATTTTCATATTTTTCTATGCCTTCGTTTTCTTATTCTTAATTTTAGCTAAGAAATATCCTAAATAACAAAATTTTCATTGTCAGCGGCGGTGACAATAAAATACTTTTTTTTAGAATAGAGAGATACTTTATTTAAAGCGTATGATATGAAAATAATCATTTTTAAAATTCTGATCTTTTATTGCAGCACACGCCCATTTAATAATATAGATTTATATACAGCAAGTTTCTTTTTCTACGCATTTTTTTCTACATTTTTTTTTTTTTTTTTTTTACTGGAATAGTAATTATAACGCACTCGGGATTTAAAAAGACTGGCTTTGTTTAAGATACTTTTGACTAAGCGATTGATTTAAAATTTATCAACATTCTATAAATTTAAATTAAAATTTGCCTTTAATTTAAAATTTGGGATAGTTGAATGTTTATTTCTTTTTGTAAATCAAGTGATTTAGATCTATTAATTTCTCTGTAGATTATTTTTATTCTATTTATTTGTGTATATTTTCCTCTTAATTTAAAAATGAAAACGTTATGTCCTTGTGAAATGAAACTGTACAGACAAGGAAAGATTTTTTTTATTTAAAATCATCTGAAACACAATAAATATATTTTTTATAACTTATAATATTTCAATAAACTTTGTAAAATTGTTCAAATAATTTTGTAAAATTTTGAAATATCTATGCATTTGATATTTTTTACCAATATGCATCAGATAAGGTTTTTGATTATATTTTTAATAAAGATATTTGTAATTAAATTTTGTTATATTTTATGAGTTTTAATAATTTAAAAATCTCCTTTTACCATTTTCATACACATATAAGAGTTTTTTAATAAGCAAATTTAATAATTTATATTACTAATTTTTGCCATTTTTTTTTACATTATGGAAATACCTTTCGAATATTATTAAATTTGAATGAAAAATTTTGCTTTAACAAGCACAGAAATTTGACAATTAAATCATTGCATTAAAAACAATGGAAAACTCGGAGTTATTCTGGTTAAAATAAGTACATTGAATTTATTTAGGAGGAGAAAGCTTTATCCTATTCTGAATGTTTTATAAATACCTTTTACGCAAAGAGATATAGTTGAATTAAAATCTGTTTGGTAAAATCTGAAAAATTACATCTTTTTTTCTGTTGTTGAAAAACGTGTGCCCCAGTAATTTTGCTTTTAATCAACATATCTGAGTTAACTCTGAGCCAATTTAGGTACTTTGAAATGCCAATATTAGATTTTGAAAGTTAGGGCGTATACTGATTGTTAATTTAGACTGCAACACACTATTCTAATAACATATAAATGAGTAAATTTAATGTAGGTAATGAAAACAGAGCTAACTGAGAACTAAATTTTGGAACTCATGGAAATTCCAAATTGGGGTAGTTAGTGCTTACCCTTGGGATTAAAACTGCAATATCTTTAATTTAATAAAAAAGTACCAAATTTAATTTTAAAGATAAGTAAATTTTTTGCGTCCTTGAAATTTTCATATTCGAATGGGGGGGGGGGAGGTGCAAGCTAGTGCTTTCCCCTAGTTGAAATTGCAATCTGTCGATAACAAAATCAGAGCAATTTCTAATATTCGACAGCAAATTAGAGCTAATTGAGAGCTAAATTTTCGCAACTTTGAAATTTTGATACTCGAAAGTGTCGGGGGGGAGACGTTAAATTAATACTTTTCCCCTTCATATAAATTGAAGTATATCGATAAATAAAACGGAGCAAATTCTAGTATTAGACAGCAAATTAGAGCCTATTGAAAGCTAAATTTTGCCATCTTTGAAATGTTGATAGTGGAAAGTGGGGGGGGGGGGGCTAAGTTAATGCTTGCTCCCTTTATATAAATTGAAATATCTCGATAATATCATGGGACCGAATTCTAATATTAGAGAACAAATTAGAGCTAATTGAAAGCTAAATTTTGGCACCTTTGAAATATTCATACTCAAAAGTGGGGGGGGGGGAGGGGCTAAGTTAACGCTTGACCCATTCCTATAAATTGAAATATCTCGATATAAAAATCGGGGCAAATTCTGGTATTCGAGAGCAAATTAGAGCTAAATGAAAGCTAAATATTGGTACCTTTGAAATTTCGAATATCGAACGTGGCGGAGGGGTAGCTAGTGCTCCCCCCCCTAGAGGAATCTGGTATATCTCGATAAAAAACCAGAGCAAATTCTAATAATAAAGAGCAAATTAGAGCTAATTGAGAGCTAAAATTTGGCACCTTTGAAATTTCGATCAGCAACTTCTAATATTAGAGTGCAAATTAGAGCTACTAATGTTGGAGCTTTAACATTAGAGCTCTAAATTTTGGCACCTTTGAAATTTTGATACTCAAAAGTGGGGGGGGCGGGGGCTAAGTTAACGCTTGCCCTTTTCATATAAATTGAAATATCTCCATAAAAATCCGGAACAAATTCTGGTATTAGAGAACAAATTAGAGCTACTTGAAAGATAAATTTTGGCACCTTTGAAATTTTGATACTCGAAAGGGGGGGGGGCTAAATTAACGCTTGCCCCCTTCATATAAATTGAAATATCTCGATATTATAATGGGAGCCAATTCTAATATTAGAGAGTAAATTAGAGCTAATTGAGAGTTAAATTTTGGCACCTTTGAAATTTTGATACTCTAAAGTGGGGGGGGGGTAAATTATCGCTTGCCCCCTTCATATAAATTGAAATATCTCGAAAAAAAAACCGGATCAAATTCTGGTATTGGAGAGCAAATTAGAACTAATTGAGAGCTAAATTTTGGCATCTTTGAAATTTCGAAAATCGAATGTGGGGGGGGGGGGGGCTAAGTTAACGCTTGCCCCCTTCATATAAATTGAAATATCTCGAAAAAAAAAACCGGAGCAAATTCTGGTATTAGAGAGCAAATTAGAGCTAATTGAGAGCTAAATTTTGGCATCTTTGAAATTTCGAAAATCGAATGTGGGGGGGCTAAGTTAACGCTTGCCCCCTTCATATAAATTGAAATATCTCGAAAAAAACCGGAGCAAATTCTGGTATTAGAGAGCAAATTAGAGCTAATTGAGAGCTAAATTTTGGCATCTTTGAAATTTCGAAAATCGAATGTGGGGGGGGGCTAAGTTAACGCTTGCCCCCTTCATATAAATTGAAATATCTCGAAAAAAAAAACCGGAGCAAATTCTGGTATTAGAGAGCAAATTAGAGCTAATTGAGAGCTAAATTTTGGCATCTTTGAAATTTTGAAAATCGAATGTGGGGGGGGCTAAGTTAACGCTTGCCCCCTTCATATAAATTGAAATATCTCGAAAAAAAAACCGGAGCAAATTCTGGTATTAGGGAGCAAATTAGAGCTAATTGAGAGCTAAATTTTGGCATCTTTGAAATTTCGAAAATCGAATGTGGGGGGGCTAAGTTAACGCTTGCCCCCTTTATATAAATTGAAATATCTCGTTAAAAAAACCGGAGCAAATTCTGGTATTAGAGAGCAAATTAGAGCTAATTGAGAGCTAAATTTTGGCACCTCTGAAATTTCGAAAATCGAATGTGGGGGGGCTAGCTAGTGCTTTCCCCCCTACTGGAATCTGGAATATCTCGATAACAAAACCAGAGCAAATTCTAATATTAGAGAGCAAATTAGAGCTAATTGAGAGCTAAATTTTGGCACCTTTGAAATTTCGATATTTAAAAGTGGGGGGGATAGCGTTAACTTAGCCCCCCCACCTTTCTATTTTAAATATCTCGATTTTATCACCGGAGCAAATTCTAATATTAGAGAGCAAATTAGAGCTAATTGAGAGCTAATTATTCATGTATTTGAATTTAAAAAAATCGGTGGTGGGGGGGCCAAGTTAACGCACCCCATATTACGCAGCACCAACAATGATTTAACAAATCAGTCTAATTGACCGGAAGGAGGCAGTACAGACAATCACCTCATCGAGTTCACGGATGAAAATTTAGGATTAGTTACCCTTAGCAAAAAATGGCATAGGATTTTTTATGGAAACACATGGTTTTATATGGAAAATCATAAAAAAATTATGTCATTATATGTAAACATATTGTATTCATATGGTAAACATTCATCGCTCTATGGTATTGCAGAGCAATGTCTATGGTAAATTTATAGGATAATGATATATACCATACATTTTATGGTATCCAGAGAAATGTGTATGGTATAGTTATAGGATAATGATATACACCATACATGATATGGTATTCCATAACCAGATGTATGGTAAAACTATAGGGAAATGAAATTTACCATACATTCACTGGTGTTCCATAGCGTGATGTATAGTAAAATAATACATAATTGTTTGCACCATAAATTGTGTAGTATTTCAAAGCATGGTGTATGGTAAAATCTTAATGCCTTTTGAAAGTTTATAATATATTAGATTTTGTGTAACTATAATATAAAACTACTTGGTTGTGGTCACCTCAAAACTTTCTGCTATCTTTATGTATGTCTTATGCACTTCTAAAATATAGAATCATAGCAACGCCACTGGTTAGATAGTTTAAACCAAAATCTATTTAGGAACAACTTATGTTAACTTATAACTTGTCTAATGAAAATCCCTTGATCTCAAATTAATATAACATAAAATAACATATTATTTTATTTTTATATAATTCATATATATGAGTGTGTAGATGCGTTAAAAATTAAAAAAATCTTGAGAAAAATAAATTATTCAATAAAATATATAATTGACATATTTCCTATAAAATTCTAACAGCGGTTAAAGGAGTCAGGGACACACATAAAAAATACTGCATTAAAAATTTATCTGATTTTTTTATGCTTATAATGACATTAAAAAAAATCATATTTAGAAAAGGAAATATTATGTGTTTTTTTTTCTTTTCAGGATCTAGCTTTTAAGCATTGATTGTCATAGATAAGACTTCTTGTATACGTTTTTCTTCATGATGGGTTTTCACAATTTCTCACATTTAAATTGTTATAACTCAAGAACCGTAAAACACAAATGCTTTAAAATTAGAACATGCCTTTTTTTAATTGCTTTACTTTAATTTTGATTCAGCAAATTTGAAAAAAATATTTATTTTTGAAAGTATTATTTTTTTTTAAACTTTTACTTTAAATAAATTTTTGTATTAATATTTTTAAAAAGGCTGAATCAAAATTAAAATGTAGGTGTTTCTGTTTATTTAATTGCTAAAAAACTAAAATTCTACAATTATTACGTTAAGTTACAATAATTTTTAATTTCCATCCACTTTTTTTTAAAATAATTTTAAATTAAAAAAAATATAGAGAAGTTTTATCATGTGATTTTGTTTTAAAATGGTATGTTTAATATCACAAAAAATTGCGAAATTTTAATTCAATAAAAGATTTTTTTTATGTGTCCCGGACCCCCTCAAAATAAACAAATTGTCAAAAATAGCCTATAATTATTTAAAGAAAATCTTTTTGAATTTATTTTAAAAAAGGACCTACAAATATTTGAATCAGCAAAAGAATTTTTGAAATATCTTTTAAAAATATTAACAACAAAATATTAATACATATTTATTAATATAATATATTATAATATATTAATTAAATATTAATAAATTTAATAGTAAAAAAAACCGGTTCATAATTTACGTTATTTTATAATTTTAAAGTCATTTTATATGAAACAACAAAGATTTTTATTTTATTTTAAAAAAATTATTAAAAAGATAAAAATTATTTTACTATCTATAAAAATATCAAAAAACCTACCAATATTTTTATCGACCTCAAATTATGATAATATATGAAATAATAGTGTTATTATTTTGTTCTTATTTATTTCATATATGTGAGCAGAGTCTATGCGTTATAAATAAAAAATCCTATGAGAGAAATAAAATGATTTAACAAAAATATATATTTGATGACATATTTCCTATAAAAGTCTAACAGCGATTAAAGAAGTTTGTAATTACAAACTTCAAAATTACAAACTTCTGTAATTACAAACACATTCTTAAGGAAAAAAAAAAAAGAAACTGCATTAAAAATTTCTTTATTTTTTCTTATGCTTATAATGACGTTTAAATCATGTTTTCTATTATAATTCGAAGAGACAATAGTCAGACAATAGTAGTATTTTTTAGTTTTGGTTTTTATATTCATTTATATTCATTTTATATGCAACAACAAAGTTTTTATTTTATTTTATTTAAACGTTAATAATTATTGAAAAGATTAAAAATCATTTTACAATGTATAAAAATATTGAAAAATCTATTAATCTTTTTGGTATTAAAATTTAAAAGAAAGATTCAAAAATTCCGTAAAAATTATCTAAAAAATAGTAATATATATATTTTTTTACTTTAAAATTAAAAAAATGCTCGTAAGTAAGGAATTAATATAATACATTAATATAATCATTAAAAATATATTATATACTAGTTATCAAATGATTTCTTATTCTTATTAAATATTATTTCTTATCGACTTTCTATTTTTTTAATTAATTTTAATAAATAGAAAATAGTTTTTCCTCTAATTAATTGGATTTTATAACTAAATAATATTTGCTAAGATATTTACTCCATTCATTAAAATAATAAATTAACTTATAAATACATGTCTATAAAACAATTTATAAGAAAAAAAAACCTTTAAAACTACCTTCTTTTGTCAACCATTAACATAGAACGACAAATAATGATGATTTACCGAAACGCTTTATTCATATAACGTTTTATCAACAGAGCTCATCACCCCAGCGTGGCCGAATGGTTAGGACGCTTGTCTCCCATCCCTACCGTCCCTGGATCAAATCCCACTGCTTCCCAAGGTCGAGGTACATTAAAGCTTAGTTCCCCGTATTCCTAAAAGATGGCGCCACCAAAGTTGATATCGTTTATAATTTTTAATATATAGTACGAAAAAGAATTACCATACACTTAACGTTTATATGGTTTTTCATAAGAATTACCATACACTTAACGATTATATGGTTTTCCATAGAATCACTTTTACCATAGGCAAAAATCCATATGATTGCACTTATGGGTTTTTTTTTTATGGTAATTCTATGCTTTTTTTTGCTAAGGGTAGTTCTGGATTCGCCTATTAAAACGCATTCTGTCTGCCAAGTCATATTTTGGTGAAAGATACCTAAAAACCCGATTTTAGCAGTTGACTCGCAGATTTATCATTCTGCTTTCTTGTACCCAAAAGTATGAAAACATGGAGGATTGAGAGCAGGAAAACATAATCGTAAACCTATGTACACTGTAAAAAATGTCAGATGTTTCTGAATATATAAAAATGAACTGTAATCAAAACGAAAATATACAGTGACCTCTTCTAACTCACCTAAGGTTTCGAAAAACGTTTCTTTACCTTTAAAAATCCCAGAAAGCTATTTGTTTTCGAAATTTAAAGAAGAATTTATAAAAATTAATTTTTATTAGCTGCCCGTCCATTTCGGAAACGTTTCTAAGTAGCTTTTACAGTACAATAATCACTTTTCTCAAATCAAAATATTACTTTTTCGGATGCTACCAATTCATACAAAAATATTTTGATATTCAGAGAGCACGTTTAATAGACAAACATACAATATTAACAGTATTATTATTAATATGAAAATTGACATTATTTTGCTACAATTGCACGCACAAAATCAGTTATGCAGCTGAAAATGTTTACTTGAGAATTGATAGAATCCGAAAAAGTGATAGTTTGATTTGAGAAAAGTGATGATTGTACTGTACAAGCTCCTTAAAAAGTTTCCGAAATGGACGGGCAGCTAATAAAAATTAATTTTTATAAGTTCTTCTTTAAATTTCGAAAACAAATAACTTTCTGGGATTTTTAAAGGTAAAAGAACGTTTTTCGAAACCTTAGATGAGTTAGAAGAGGTCACTGTATATTTTCGTTTTGATTACAGTTCATTTTTATATATTCAGAAACATCTGACATTTTTTACAGTGTACATAGGTTTACGATTATGTTTTCCTGCTCTCAATCCTCCATGTTTTCATACTTTTGGGTACAAGAAAGCAGAATGATAAATCTGCGAGTCAACTGCTTTTGATTACAGTACATTTTTACATATTCAGAAACATGTGACATTTTTTACAGTGTAAGTCCACCCCTAAAATCGGATTTTTAAGTGTTTTCCACCAAGATGTGACTTGGCAGATCGATTGTGTTATAGTATCCGATTCGAGATTTAACTAATCCTATATTTTCATCCGTGTACTCGATGAAGTAATTGTCTGTGCTGCCGCCTTCCGGTTTATAACCGCTGAACCTGCTTCAAATCAAGCAATCTATTAGTGCAGCTAAAGCCATTGGAAGATGTAATTATATATGATGATCCGTGTTATATTTTGTGAATTCAGTAATTATCTTCTGTTTCCAGCATTTACGCAAATTTAATTGCATTATTAGAATACGTTATCTATTAACCCTTTCCGGCGTGGTGAATTAAATTTTATCCTACATAATTTTAATACCGAAACGCTACAATGGCAGCAGAATTTCAAAATAAATTTTTGTTTTTTATAATGTATGGGAAGAAAAGCTTTTATTTATTTCCAAATGAATTTGCTTGTAAACCCGGATATCATGCAATTATTTCAACATTTTAATAATATAAATATTAGATTACCCCGAAAATTTCTTCTGTTTTTTTATTACAAGCAAATTTTGAATACGGCGAGGTTTTATTGAAGAATATCTGTGCCATTTTGTTTTGCAAACTTTCCTCTACATTTCCAGAAGTCTTATAATGTCTTCTTTTCAAAAAAAAAAAAAAAAAAAAAAAAAAAAAAAAAAAAAAAAAATTTGGTTCCAAAATATTTACCGAAATGATTTTTTAACGGTTAATTTTTTTTTTTTGATGAAGAGAATTTTAAAGGAAAAAAATGCAAACAGTAATCGGATAGAGCAATGTCCGCAGAGCAGGGAGAGTGCATCGGAAAATCCCAATCAAACGCAAGAAATTTGTTTTTTCCAGTCAAAGATTGTCCGAAAAACTTCTTTTGCAATTCATTTGCTATTTTTTAGTTCAATTATCATTCTTTTTTGAAAATAAAAATCTTTTACTCACGCTTTGGCATTATTAGCAAAAGAAAAGTACTACAATACGTGTTTTTAAGGAGACATTGGACCTTTATTTGAGCTAAATCGTCGCAAAAGAGGTCTATTTCTGTGGTATAATAGTACTAAAATAATTTTTTCTTATTAAAATATCATTTATGAAGGTTTTAAGAAGTAAATAATAAAGGTAAGTGTATTTATATACTTTAAATCTGTTTCTCTCAAAACTAATTTTTCAGCATTTTTAGAATTTTGAAATGTTTCTTGCGACGTAATTTTTTATCAATATTTATGAAAATGATAAAGAAGTATCCTGATATTTTTTAGAAAAAAAAATGCGTAAGCTTTTTAAAATTCGTCTTCATTAAGATAGACAAATTTTATTTTTTACTTATTAAAAGGCAAAATTTTGATAAAAATCGGTATGGAATTTAGGAAAAAAATTTAAAATATTAACTATTCAAAAGATTTTAAAAAATCTTACACAGATTTGTTTAGAATAGAGTTTTGAGTGATAAATATGCAAAAGCAAGAAAATATCTCAAATATTAAAACACGAGGAGCATTTTAAAATTTCGTTTAAAAATTTAAAATATTTAAAAAAAATTATTTTAATAAGATTGGAAATTTTTTTGAAAATGTTCCATATGCTTTTGGTGAAATGTATATATGCACAAAATTTCATATTGCTGTAATGAAAAAAAAATATATTAACCTGCCCTTAAAAATATTGTTGCGAATAGAATATAAAAATAGTTGCTATTAGCCGACCTGCCCATGACCTGTTGGCGAGCAACTTTGTAGATCGCGTTTTCAGCATCAAAAACATCCCATTTTTTAAAAGGATTGGTCCCCGTGGACGAAAGTTGGCTACTTTATAAAAACCGGGAACGCAAACAATCTTGATCCAGTTAAGATAAAGTTCCCATTCCTGTCGTTAAAGCCGGACACTTATAGAAGAAAGTTTTAGTCTCTATTGGGCGAAACTGGATCCACTACGAGCTACTTCCACCTAACCAGACCACCAATTCGGAAAATTATTACTGGCAACTAGACGAACAGAAGGTAGCAATAGCCACTAAGCACCCCGAAATAGCAAATAAACGAGGTATTATCTTCCCTTATGATGACTCATTTCTGCGTGTATATTTGACTGTCAGAAACAAACTCTTTTCATCCGATTGAGATATTCAGACTCATCCTCCTTACTCTCCGGACATTGCTCCATCCGAATACTATTCGTTTCTTACTCTCAAAAATTCTGTTCAAAAAAAAAAAAAAAAAAAAAAAAAAAAAAAAAAAAAAAGATCTCTTTGGTATAAAAATGCTCAATGCAGAAAGAGCTTCTTCGGTTGAGTTGAATAAGTGTTTTTATTTATTTAGTTATTTATTTTTGTTTTTGAATTCATACATACCAAATAAAGAAACTACTTAGGAGATGAAAAGGCAGTTTTATTTAATTATTTATTGTAGCACTGAATTTAATAACCCCCACTGAGCTTCAAAAATTCTATTTCTTTAGAAAAAACAAAATATTGTTAAATCATGCCGTTATATAAAGGTATTTTCCAATTTCTAATTCATAAAATCTCTAAAAATGGATGCCACTTTATTTATCACACTAACAAATAAAATATTTTTTTCTTATATCATTACTAAAATTCATGAAGTAACGCACTCTTTTATTAAACTAGTGCCTTTTTTGGAGAACAAGCACTCCTTTTTTACAAGAATGAATTCTAAATTATCATTTTAGAAATTAAAGCATGCCGTTCATGCCGTTATATAAAGGTATTTTCCAATTTCTAATTCATAAAATCTCTAAAAATGGATGCCACTTTATTTATCACATTAACAAATAAAATATTTTTTTCTTATATCATTACTAAAATTCATGAAGTAACGCACTCTTTTATTAAACTAGTGCCTTTTTTGGAGAACAAGCACTGCTTTTTTACAAGAATGAATTCTAAATTATCATTTTAGAAATTAAAGCATAAAAATATTTTTTCCTAATTTAAGATTTAATTATTAAATAATAATTAATTTCAAGCGTATTTAACAATTACATATTAAGTGTAGTGATTAATAATTTCAATAGTTCTAATTATCAATAGTATTTAATATAGTTTTAGATAATTATTACAAAATATCAATGTATGTAACATTAATGTATACTAAGGTTGTCCAACGCGGCGCCCTTTGCGGGTTTTCTTGGCGCCCTTTTGAAAATTTCACGTACTAGTTTTTTTTTTTTTTTTTTTTTTTTTGTTTTTACAATTCTTTTGTAAAGGATACTTTATTTAAAATTTAATTTTAACTTTATTTAAAACTTTATTTAAATATTTTCATGAGAGGTGCTTTAAAAATCTCTACAAGTGTATTTCACGTATAAGCAATTACAGTCGAGTCTCTATATAACGAAATCCACCGTTCCAGTAAAAAATTCGTTATATAGAGAAATTCGATGTATAGAGAATGATGTTAAAAATCGTATTTAATGTGTAAAATTTGAATAAATATTATCTTTGATCTTTTGAATAAAGAATTTGAAATGTTTAAAAGTAAATATTAACGTAACATTTTATTTCTTAATTATTTAAGCTGTTTCAAAAAAGAGAACAGACATTTATTTGAAAGCTTAATGAAAATCAAATAAGGAAGACTTGCATTGATTCCAGACGAAGAAATCTGTATTTTTTGTTGTTTTGATTTTTAAATTGTTACTCTCTCTCTCAAGAAAAAAAAAAAAAAAAAAAAAAAAAAAAAAAATGCTCAAATTTTAGCAAGGAATGAAAAATTGTAGTTAACATTTTCCTTCATTTGAAGGCCTCTCTTATGTGCCTCTCATTGATTCCTCTCTTATATGTATATCAATCCGATTGACTCTGTTTTGAGAAGGATGTGGAAAGGTGTGTGGGAGGTGGGATGAATTCGTTGGATTTAAAGAACAAGGAGAGAAGTAATATATATATAAAAAAACCTCAGCACTGACTATAAATGAAAAATAAGTGATGGAAAATTGATTCCATATGATTTCGAAGCTTTTTTAAAAGGGCTGAATAAATTAACACCAATTTATTAAAAAATTCGTTATATGGAGATAGATATTTCGCTACATAGAGACTGTTTTTAATGTAATCATGCAAAAAGGGGACTGTTCCTGCTAAAAATTCGTTATATAGAGAAATTCGATGTATGGAGTTTCGTTATAGAGAGACTCAACTGTATAACGTTTCAACGTAAAATTCTTGAGAGCTTTCACCATGGTCAACTCTATCTCTCATTGTATGGGTCAAGTCTCCCCAAATAGCCATTTTGTTATCAAATGCACATAGTTTTTTTAAGCCTTATTTAGTGCACAAACTTCATCCTAGAATGAAAGCTCAATATTTGTGCATTAATTAAAACCTATAATTTTCATGAGATATTTTATCTGAAAATTTCTTACAAAGTATTTCTAAAAAAAAACTCACTTTTTATGTTGAAAACTCTTCGCAAATGGTTCTGTCTACACCTGTTTCAATTATCTGCATCAAACAAAGGTTGTTGTTTGATCATTCCATGAACTTTGATTACCATCTAGCAATAAAAGTCTGAAATACATTTAAATATGAAAATGGACGGGTGGGTCAAGCCTCCCGTATGGTCAATCATCTCTAGTCTCCCCTAAGTAAGATGGTTACTTGCATTTTGCAACAGCTGGATTTTATATAAGTAAGACTGCTGTTTCTGTTCCAAAAAATTAATTTTCAATTTTTAGACTAATATAATTTTTAGTTTTATGTAACAGAATCAGCGAAATAATTTTTTTATGCCAGAAATGTAAAATACTCACCAAAATTACGATGTTAGCGAGAAAAAGTGCATACTTCACAACCTTTGCAAATCCTTCCACCATTCTTGGAAGCTAAAGAGAAAAAAAAAACACAATTACTAAAGCTGAAAAAATTTATGTACTATATATATATATATATATATATACAAGATATCCAGCAAATAACACCCCGATTTAAAAATTAAATTTCTCAAAATCAAAGATCGATAGAATTATGCGGTAAAATGTTTGTTTATTAGATAAGGTGTAAAAATCATATACAGAAGTTTCGAACGGTGAATATTTTGAAAACATTGTGTTCTGATTGCAAAGAATACTTGATTTGACATTTTTTCTGTTTTAGATTGCTTGCAAAGAACGAGTTTTCCGGCGTTCAGTGCCATATTTTAACGATTTTTTAAACTACATTTGTAGAGTTCCGAAATTTCAAAGATTTCATTCCAAAAATCGTTAAAATATTGCTTTGTATCAGAAAAACTCGTTCTTCTGTGGTCCCTAGTACTCCCGTTACAGCCTTGGAGACGAACCGAACGATCCTTGGGGATTCGCGGAGCGCGCGAAGCGTCCGAAGTCCTTTAACTTTTCTTCTCTTATTCCGATTCTCTAAAGCAGGGCTGTCCAACCTTTGACTAAGAAGGGGCACATCTCAGCATTTGGCAAGCAATGAAGGTCGCCATTATTAAAATGACTCAAAACATCCAAGAAAATCATCTTTTAATATTAGCAGCAGTACATATAGGCAAATGCATAATGCTGTAGAGACATAATGTATAAAAATAAAGTGCCATGCAAAAAAAGAAAAAAAAAATCAAAATTACTGTAAATTGTAATAAATTTCGAATAATACATTTTTCTGCGAGGGATTATATTAAACATTTTTGAATTGGAAGTAGTCAGAAAATGAAATATCCCCTATTATTAAAATAAAATATAATTAGATATATTGCTACTCTGTAATAATAAAATACTGTGTAATAACTGTATTTTTTTTTCTTTTTGAGGTATAAATTTCCCATTATAAAAAGCACAGTAACAAAGTCGTGGTTGATTTCAAAGAGAGAGCCTGAAAGAGTTTTCATTTGTGGAAATCTTTTCGCATGATTTTATAGAATTTTTTTAAAACAAAGTAGAGGTCTGCACGGGCCCGGGCCTGGCCCGTGACCCGTACCCGACCCGGCCCGCGGCGGCGGAATCGTTTCGAATTTTCTAACTGGCCGGGCCGGCAGATTTAGAATAGTTTTTTCAACGGGCCGGGCCGGGCCGACCGCGGGCGCTGCGCTGGACAGCCCTGCTCTAAAGCAGCGATACGCCATACTCAAGCTTTTTTTTCTTGCGGGTGACAAACATATCTTTGAGACGTTAATAGGGGCCGCAACATACATTTAAAAAAAAAGAGAGAATTGAGAACAGTAAATAGTACAATAAACTTAATATTATTTGTATGGAGTACGTTATTTGTATGAAAAATGGTGGAATAAAAAGAAATTTAGCCATAGATTTGTTTCCCGACAGTAACGTTCAACTCTAAGTAAAAGTATTAGCTGTATAATAAATATAAAATGTAATAATATAAGAATGCAAAATTTTTAAATAATAAAAAAATATATTTTTTCTAACAATTTAATTCTTTGTTCAATGAAAAAGCTTTTTGCTATTATTTTCTTAAATATGGAAATATATAGTGTACATTTAATTAATTTCAAATAAAGTTTGATTAATGTTGAAAATTAAATAAAGTATACACCACTGTAGCAAGAAATGGTACATGTGAAAAGAACATTTGACAAAGAAAACAACATTTAAGATGTGTTAACATAATTTTAAATGAATTACACATACAGGACAGATTTTGTCTTTCCATTAAAATATATAAAAGAACATTGAAAGTCTGAAATAATTTTTAAGCACATCTCAATTATATATATATATATATATATATATATATATATATATATATATATATTGATTACGTTAGTATCGGGCCGCACAATAAAGATCTCCGGTCCTCATGCGGTCCGCAAACTACAGGTTGAGTATGGCTGCCATTACAGAAGCCTGGAGAAAGCCCCGACCCACGACTCAAGTGCTGAGACTCTAGTGCAGTGATACCAACTTGGGGTAATTTGATATTTTAGAAGGACAATTTGAAATTTGTAACTCACATATTCGCTGTCATGTCTTAATCTTTAGTTTAAAAGTAATCTTTTAAGCTAAAAATAAAAATAATACACTCAGAGTTCAAAAAAGTAATGTTTTAAAGATGAAAACAAAATTGATGAATTAAAAGGGAATATCCCAATCAAAAGCTTAAAAGCAAAGTTATATAAGCCACCTTTAAAATTTATTAAAAATAAAACTATTTACATTTTTTTTTTCGATTTTTTTGATTATTTATTAAATTAGTTTTGGTATTTTCCCCCCTCATCTGTAGGGTACTTTTGTAAATGTAACTACTAAAGGGCATACATAATTTTTTACTGTCTTTAACATATATAACCTAAAAAATATTCAGAATATCTTTTGAATCAACAAAAATTTGTTTGGTCCAACAAATCTGTTCGTTTAAATATGGATCAATGGAAATTTTGTTTAAAAAAAAATAAAAAAAAATATTGTTGATTTTTTTTTCTCAATTTTCATCCGAAATGCATAGTAACGCCATTAATCTGTCTCAATTTGAAAAGTTTTTATAATCCAAAAATTATCGTAATCCTTTATAGCTATGTAAGTCAATTAAACAAAATTACGTGAGAGAGTTATTGCTACTGCACACCAATTTAAATTTTGCAAAAACAACACAATTTTGTTTAAATTACAAATTGAAAATACAAGACTTTTAGTAAGACTCAAATAAAATTGATGAAATTTTGTTACAATTTTATAAGAGTGTTAACAATATTTTTTTGTCTGAGCAACAAAACCAATTTTTACTGTAACTAAAAAAAAAATCGCTTAAAACAACCAAAATGTACTCAACAAACATGTTTTGTAGTTTTAATCCATTCCTTTTTCTGGGTATAGATAATTCATGGCAATTTATTATTAATAATGAAGAAAAAAAAGATAAATGTGTTACGATGAGGAATAATGACAAATTTGATAAAGTTCAGAATGTCGAAATGTTTCTTGTCTGTTTTGTTAAAGACAGAAAGAAACAAATTCACCAACTTTTGATAAATTACTAAGAATTATAAATTATGACAATGTTTTCAATTTTAAAGCTTAATGCAAGAGTTTCTTCAAGTCTTTTCTGAAGATAAAAATGCGGACTAAATATCTCTTTTGTTAAAAGTTAAGTTAAATTGGAAGGCTCACAGTACAAATTTGGCATAAAAGTGAAGATATATTGCTTCATTTATAGAATTATGTTTAAAGTCACTTACATGACAAAAAATTATTATATTTGATAAGTTAAAAAAATGTAAAATAAACAGCTATTGTTAAGATTCTGCCAGGTTTCTTTCAGGTGAATAGAGTTCCATGTTTAACCCCTTCGCGACAGGAGATTTTTACGAAATTTTAAATATTTTGTTACTGGTTTTTAAAAACAGAAATTTGTGTCTTTTTAAATCGAGAAAATGCTCCGATTAATTAAGGCAAACTTTACAGTAAAATTTTACTGGCGGGGGTAAACAAGGATCCGGCACGTATGCGTGTCGCTCTTCCCCAACGGGTTAAATAATAAGAGATATTTGCTGTAGAATGCATGTTTTTGAAGGAGTTGCAGTAGTGATTTTACGGATGCATCGGTGGGACGTGGTCAATAAAAGGTTGGGAACCACTGATTTTTTTTAACTTTAAAAGATCACACATCTCTTTTTATGCCAGAAAATAAGTTTTTTTTCTTGCAGCTATTCTCTGTAACCCGAAAATCCCGGTTTGGATTCTCGAATTTAATTTAACGAGATAGAACCCGTTGAATTTCGACGAAAGAAAATGTTTAAGGAGGAACTGTTTCATTGATTAATAATAAACCTATACAAAATTAGTGACAATAAAAAATGCACCTTAACTGTTAAAAAAATTATATTTAACATAAATTTAACAAAATACTATTTCTATAAAACTCTGTTGAAGAAATTCTTAAAATTAAACTTTAATCATGCATGTAAGAAGTAAAAGATCTGTCATTATGATGAAGTTACCAATTAAGATTCTTATGCTAGTATTAAAAAAAAAAAAAAAAAAAAAAAAAAAAAAAAAAAAAAAAGAAAGAAAATTTATTTTATTTTGACTCAATTATAAAATCCCCCCCCCCCCCCCGTGAAATTTAAACTCAGCATCATTTTTACCATATCAAAATTTACCTATGCATGTTCATACATGCATTCACATAAAAAAAAACATGTTATTTTAATTTAATTATTTTGAATGTTTTTTTTCTCTTTTAATGAGAAAATGGCAACATAAAAATACAGCAATATTTTTTTTCCTTTTTTTTCCCTTGTTTTTAATAGAAATGGAGTATCCCTGTTGCCACAATTGGAAAAAATATATTAAAAACTACAAAAAAATTGATATCTCAAAAACAAATTGAGATACAGCTTTTAAACAAATTACATTTAAAAGTAAATTTTTTTCTCTATATAATGGTGTAAAAATCTAAAATGTGCGGTACTTAAAAGTGTAAAATTTGCAGTAGCGAAAATTGCAAAACCGAAATTTTATGGGAAAGTGTTGCCAATCGCAAAATGACGTATGCGTTAAGTAACAGATACGTTTGGCCTTTATAATATAGAAATGTAAAAGATGTTACCTTGTAAGATTTTTTTGGCTTGTGGGGTTTGGATTCACCTGGTAATGGACCTCTAAAGATTGCACTGTGGCTATTTGTGCCGGACGTAGAAACCAATCAATACAATGTTGTTTTTTTTTTTTTTTTTTTTTTTTTTTTTTAATGAAATATTTACTTTGAACAGATACTTCTTCTAGCTAATGTTACTGTTTAATAATATTTTCCAAGAAATATTTTCGTTTTACGCAAAATGTGTTACAAAGAAAACTATCTTCTTCTGTAAATCTGTTCTGCAGTTTAATAATTAACAGGATTTGTTATAATATGTGTTTTTTTTTTTTTCTTTTCTTTTCAGAATGGAAGAAATTGTATTGCAACCTAATGTACCAATTTTATTTTTTATGTAATGTATATTTTTGATTTTTTTATCTTCTGTCGTTACTTTTTGACATCATTTATTTCTTACGCTTCATTAAAAATAAACATTACATACATTCTAATACTTCTAAAACTGTTTTGAAAATCACCTTTTATGAGTTATAAAAAAGTCCTTTTTAATTCAAAGATTACATTAATATATGAAACATGTAACAAATTTTAATATTTTTGTGTGTAAAAATGTTTAATTCATCAGATAATTTAGCTGCGATTAAAGTATTTTATTTGATCAGATTTTGAGAATCTCATATTTTTAAGATTCAGTTTTCCCCCTTTTTCATATGTCTTTTCATACTTAATTCTTGTCAACTTACTTTTATTTTCTATTTAAAAGTTTTTCTTAATATTTATTTTTATTAAATCTACTTCCCTTAATTTAATAAATTTATAAACATGAATTTCCTAAATTTGATCCAGAAGAAATTGTAGTGTTTGTGTACAACCAAAAAAATAGTTTTCCTCTAGATTTAGGAGTTTGTTGCCTGTATATATTTTGTCAGGAAAATTTAAATACGTTTCATATCTCTTTACATTAAACTTTTAGTTAGTGTTTTTTTTTTTCTTAAATATTTTGTCCTCGATAATTGTAATGTATTCTGTGTATTTTATTTACTTAATTAGGCAATAAATTCGAATAATGGTAATTTGAGTACACTTATTGCATTGCTAACTCAAGCATATTTTTTTTTAATTCACCCTATCAGGGTACGATTTCAGCAATCTGTAAGTAACTTTACAATTCATTAGATGATTATATCTACAAGTATGATATGAGTTTTGAATTTCTAAATTTTCTGAATTTATAAGTTATTACAGAACACAACCCCTACATTAATTTCTAAGGATCACACAGACTCTTTTTTGCATCAATAAATAAAAGGTGTTTTTTTTTTTTTTTTTTTTTTTTTTTTTTCAGTTATGTTCTGTAACCCAAGAATATCAGTTTGGATCCCCGAATTTAATTAAAAATGCAAAAAATAATTTACCTTGTAAGATTTTTTTGGCTTGTGGGGTTTGGATTCTCCTGGTAATGGACCTCTGAACGATGCACTGTGGCCGTTTGTGCCGGACGTTGAAGCCATATCAATACGATGCAGTTTTTTAAGAAATATCTACTTCGAATAGATCCTTCTTCTAGCTGGTTTTACTCTTTAATAATATTTTCGAAGAAATATTACTAAGAAATCATTTCGTTTTACACAAAATGTGTTACAAATAAAACTATCTTCTTCTTTAAATCTGTTCCGCAGTTTAATAGTAAAATAAAAAAAATTTATAAAATGTTTTTTTTTTTTTTTTTTCAAGAATGTTATAAATTGTATTGCAATCTAGTATATCAGTTTCCCTTTTTATACAATAAAACGTTTTTGATTTTTTTATCTTCTGTTGATATTTTTTAACATCATTTATTTCTTACCTTTCTTTAGAAATAAATATAACATACTTTCTAATACTTCTAAAATTTTTTTGAAAATCACCTTTTATGAGTTATAAAAAGTCCTTTTTTATACGTAAATTACATAAAAAATGAACCATATAAGAAATTTGAATATTGTTCTACAGTAAAAATGTTTAATACACTAGATAATTTGGTTGCGACGCATCCAATGACAACTGAATCATTCATAAAAATATTATTTAATATTTTAATTTATTCATAAAACAAACTGCGTGTGGAAATCTCATAAATTTGGTTGTAAAACTGTTCACAGATAAATTCTTGTTAATTATATCAACATGTCAATATCCAAAGATTGTTGGGTCTTTTCTAAACACATCTCTTAATGGAAAAATTATTTTCATTAAAAATTGGTTTTCACAACCCACTGACAAATTCTGCTAATTATACCAGAATACATATAATCATTACTCAATCGTTAATCCCAGGTTTTACGGTGAAAGCGATGCGTGTGCAAATGCCATAAAGTTGACTTTCAAAAGCTATTCGCAGTGAGACGTTCTGCTAATTCTATCAAAAATAATTCAACGATTGCTTATCTTCTTATCAAATTATATCTTAATGAAAGTGCATTAAAAAATTATTTTCAAAGCTATTTACTGATAAGTAACGGAGTTACTTTTCAAAACGTTTTATGATGAAAGCAGTGCGTTTGAAAATGGCATAAAGTTTATATTCAGTAGCTGCTCACGCAAAGACGTTCTGTTAAATATCAAAAAAGAATTCAACGATTGTTTATTTTCTTATCAAAATATATTTTAATGAAAACTATTCACTGATAAGTTCATCTGATCATAAGAAATATATCCACGGGTAACATATTTGCTTTTCAAAACGTTTTATGATGAAAGCAATACGTTTGAAAATAGCATAAAGTTTATATTCAATAGCTATTCACAAAGAAATTCTACTAAATACGTCAAAATATATTGAAGGATTTTTGAGACATTTATAAAAATGATTTATGATAAAAGCAATTGTATGCTAAAGTGCCATAAAATTGATTTACAAAATTACTCACAAAGAAAGTCAATATCAAGATATTTTCAGAGATTCCTCATCTTTTTAAATATATTTCTTTTAATGAAAGTGAATTCGTATGACAATATAAATTGGCTTTTTTCAAAGCTATTCACGGAAAAGGTCTAATAGTTATATCAAGATATCAAACGACTAATGATCCACATATCGCTGTACTTTATGATGAAAGCAATATAGTGCTGGTATAAACAGGAATGAAATATAATCAAAGCTTTTCACAGATAAGTTCTATATCAAGATTATTTACTTATTGATATGTTTTATGATGAAAGCAATACAGTGCTAGTATAAATTGAAATGGAATATATTTAAAGCTATTCGCAGATAAATTCTATATCAAAATTATTCACGTATCGCTGTACTTTATGATGAAAGCAATACAGTGCTAGTATAAGTAGGAATGGAATATATTCAAAGCTATTCACAGTTAAACTCTATATCAAGATTATTCACTTATTTCTGTGTTTTATGATGAAAGCAATACAGTGCTAATATAAATAGGAATGGAATATATTCAAAGCCATTCACAGTTAAGTTCTACATCAAGATTATTCACTAGTGTGTTTTATGATGAAAGCCAGTACAGTGCTAATATAAATAGAATTCTAATATAATCAAAGCCATTCACAAATAAGTTCTATACCTAGATTATTCACTTATTGGTATGTTTTATGATGAAAACAATACAGAGCTTAGGAATGGGATATATTCAAAGCTATATTCACAGATAAGTTCTATATCAAGATTATTCACTTATTGATATGTTTTATGATGAAAACAGTACATTTGAAAACTGTATGTACTTTTTTAAAATCTTCACAAAGAGAAAAAATCCACCAGTTGATTAGTCGACCTTCTAGCTGTTTACTGCACTATCCATCAGAACATAATACTAGAATATTACACTTTTAGGCTATTCGCTAAGCACTTTCATTGTTTAGATACACATTCTGACATCATTAAATTACCTGTCAACTATCTGAAATTCAAATCATCCGTTTATGATCCTTGCATACGTGATAGATAACCAATTTCAGTAATCCATACAATATCAGCACAAAACACACATCTCTGTTGTCAACCGAAGATTTATAGAACCAGATAAATGCTTTGACAATATAAAACCCGAGGGATGTGTCGGTATTCTTCGCAGATAAAATATTTCTCAACCGCACTAACTGCATACAAGTTTTCTTTTAGTTCTGAAAGTGATGGAAAACTTTCACAGTGGCCTATTAAAAGGGACAAGGCCGAAGTTTAGTAAAATGAAGCTGACCTTTCGGCCATCACGGAGTTTGTAATTCGGTGACGTTAGTTCAACCCCACTTGTTATAACTGCATAATAAATTGATTATTAAGTTCAGTTTCGCATTTAAAGAAACTAGGTGGAACCCGTCGAAATTCGACGACAGAAAATCTTTAAGAAAGAACTGTTTCGTCGATTTATAATCTACAAAATTAGCTAAAGTAAAAAATGCATCTTATGTAGTGAGTCTAACTCTCAAACAAATATTATTTTAAGCTAAAATTAACAAAATACGATAAAACCCAATTATCCAAATTATTAAGCAAAATAAAACCGAAACTCACTGGAATTAATAACAGACACTATTTTTGACATAGTTTACGCATTTTAATTTCTTTTCTTTTCTTTTTTTCTTTTTTTTTTTTTTTTTTTTTCGATTTTAAGAGAAAATGGAGCGTTTCTGTTGCCACAATTACAAAATTGGTACGAAAATTCATAAAAAAGTTAATATCACAAAGTTTAATTGAGATACAGCTTTGAAACAAAATGCATTTAAAAGTAGGGGGAACTGGGGACATTGATACAGCTTTTTTAAAAAAAAAAAATTTGGTGTCGAGAAAGCAGAAATTTAAAGTTATTTTTCTATGTGATGTCAGCAAAACCTGTGTAGTGTGCTATAAAAATGTACAATCGTTGTTTTATACATTTTTTTTTTTGCATGCAATTTTTAAAAAATCAAAAAAAGTAATTTGTATCAATGTGCTCCATCCCCGGGGCAGATTGATACACTTTGACACATCTGGGAAAAATGGAGACAAAATAACACCAATGCATATTTTTCATAGAAAAATCGTTAGCAAACCATTTTATATATATTTATAGACATTAAAATCGCACACAATTTATTTGTAAGCGATATTAAAGCAATCAAAATGAAATGTATAATGACCTGATGTTCTGGCTGTTCCTTGTCTGTTTGTTGGCTGTGGTAACTTTGTTATATCTGGCACTTTAACCCCAGAATTATCTTCTTTCTTAGTAAAGGTGAAAGAATTACCAGGTTTTCTGTTTATAAATCGGTTTACAAACAGAAGATAAAGGATAATTATATTAAAAATTATGTTTATAATATAATTATCTGGTACTGTTCTGCAGCTTGTTTCTCTTACTTAACATTTCTCATGTCGATAATACTTTTTTCTCTGGAGAATCGATATAAATTTGAGATTTGCCAGGCTGCCGTCCATTTCTTTTGTTAATTCTACTATCACTAGATATTGTATAAGTTTGTACATCTTCTGTTTGCAAAAATACTATAAAATGTTCTAATATAAAGAAATTAGAGCTATTTCACTTCAATTAAAAACTAATAGTAGAAATTTTTGGCGAAAAATGGTTGAATTAAGGAGTATATGGTAAAAAAAAAAAAAAAAAAAAAAAAAAAAAAAAAAGGTAATGAAAAAGTGAACTAGAAAAGGATTTAGGTTATATCAATGTGCCCTGACAAAGACTGTATCAATGTGCCCCATACAGCCATTTTGAATAAAATGAGTCTCAAATCCAACACTTCATAATTTATCTAACAATAAAGAATGAGGAACTGATAAAGAGTAGCTTTACTTGCCAGGGAGGATATTCTTTTCGATTGAAAATACTGGAACAGTTGTATAATACCATTTTAATTGTACAATTCAAATTTACTTTTGACCTACAAAAACAATTAATCACCCATCCCACTTCATCAAACTATTGAATCATTCCAAAACTTTCTGTATGCAGTTAATTTCACTAGTATCACCTTTTGGAGCTGTTGTGAAACTTCCTGTAATGACCCTGTGTGCTGTACAGGGGGTGTATCAATGTGCCCCAAGTATCAATGTGCCCCAGTTCCCCCTACTTTTTTTCTTCTCTATACGATGATGGTATAAAAATTTAAAATGTGCGATGTTTAGAAGTGCAAAATTTGAAGTAGCAAAAATTGCAAAACCGAAATTGCAGGGTAAAGTGTTGCGCATTTAAATATCTTTTTTTAAATTTTAATAGAAATTGTATACTTATGTTGCCACTATTACAAAATTTGGTACTAAAAGCTATAAAAAAATAATATCTCAAATTGAGATACAGCTTTCAAACAAATTGCATTTAAAAGTGCATTTTTTTCTCTGTACGACGGTGTAAAAATTTAAAATGTGCAATGCTCAGAAGTCTAAAATTTGCAGTAGCGAAAATTGAAAACCGAAATTACAGGGGAAAGTTTTGCCATCCGCAAAATGATGTATGCGTTACACGCAGATACGTTTGGCCTTTATAATATAAACATATATTAGAACAGAAAAATATTATCGGTAATTTTTCAGTATTTCTCGGTTAAAGATATTATAAAATAAATTTATACTTTTTTAAAGGGACACAGTAGAGGTCTGCAAAGGCCGGAATTTCCAGGCCCGGCCCGTTGTAAAACTCTGAAGTTCGGTCCGAAACAATCCCGGCTCGTACAGAAATCAGTGAAAACAGGTCCGATCTGTTCTGGCCCGAAGCAATTTCTACTATTTCTAAAAAAATCTGATTTTTATCGTATAATTAAGATTCCTTTAAAGAATACAGCAAACATATCTATGGGATGATTTTACAGTATATTTTACAGAAAATACACATTAGCAACATTAGTGGTTACTTAGATTTTTAGATTTTAAAGATTCAAACAAAGATTTAAAAAAATTAATATGGTTTTGAATAAAAGAAAAAAAAGAAAATTAAAAAGATCGTAACTTTTGAAACTGTCTAATAAAAGTAGATTTATGAAAATATTTATAAATCCCTTTATTAAAAATTCTAAATCCAAATTCATTCTCAAATCCAAAGCAACTACTTTCTGATACATTTCTGAATACATTTTTTTTTTCTCTTTAGGAAACGCATAAGATTAGAAAGTGTTTTTATTCAGAAACTACGTAATCGAATGGCGTAATCCATTTTTGACACAAGCAATTTACGAAAATACTGTCAAAGTATGCGTTTTGAATTGTATTTTCGGAAGTGACAGTATGGAAAGGGAGTAAAATCTGCAACCACTTGACAAGAATCTCTCATATCTCAACAAGGATATACATGTATTGTATTTACCAAAAATAAAAAACGCTATTCGATTCCAAATCTCCTCAATAGCCAGGCTTGTCAGTTAAATATTTTTACAGTTAAAAATTAGTCAGAAAATGTGTCAAACTTTCACGTTGTTGAGAAGTTAATTTAAGAACCACCAAGAAGTATCTATCCAAAGATTACGCTAACACAAGCTTTTTACGCTATTAATAATTTTACAAATCACGTTGTCTGCCCTATACATATTGAGAACAATTCAGTCTAGTTTTGTCTCAGCTCGTCTACGTGTGGAAAAACAATGCAAGCCTGATCTCGGCCCGGCAAGAATCTGCTAAAAGATATCAAGCCCGGTTTACACACAATGTAACTGTCCGATGCCGATCTCTACACTGTACAAGTTACATTTCTATACTGATGTTGTCAAACTAGTATCGACTCGTAATTCTCATTAAAGCCATATTCATTGAAAATAACTCATATTTTATCGTTCCTGCTGAAATCTTTAAAAAGGGCAGGCAGCCTCGCTAATTTTTTTTTATCGAACCGGCCCGTCTGGTCCATTCAATATTTTTTTGCCAGCCCGGCCCGTTTAATTTGCTTGTCGGCCTGGCCCGGCCAGCAAGAAAATTCGGTACCATTCCGCCGGTACGGGGCATTGGCCAAGCCTAAGCCCGTGCAGATCTCTTGGTTTATTTTTGTAGTCCGATTATCTACGCTAGGGATATGGGACCAGTAGGGGGAGTGCCCTCCGTGGGGGTCTTTCTAAGGGAACCTAACCCGTATTTACGCAAGGTTCGAAGAAAACCACGGAAAACTCCGAACGGTTAGGCCGACAGCCGCGATTGGGTTCGAACCCAGCACCTGCCGTCTACCAGTTGAGAGGTCCGAACCTCTCGGCCACTGGTGGGGCTGCAGATCTCTTGGACACAGTACCTTTGAAATTATCTCTGCAATTTTGAATAATACTGTAATATATGTGATGGCACAATACTTAATACTAAAAATTTAATAAAAATTTTAAAAAAGAACTTATAGAACACCTTATTTTACTAAAAATTATTTAAAAAATTAAACTTTTTAAGAAATATTAACTATTTTTTTAAATATGAATATTTTGGCTACTTTAACTATCAATATTTGGATTTTTTTTTCCACATTCATTAGAATATACTACATGAAACTTTGCATGGACTTTTAGATGTGTGAGACTTTACATTTAATATGATTTTTTTTCTCTTTTGTATATTAAAAAATGAAGAAAATTCAACAAACTCTCAATTTAAATATTTTTTAAAAAAATAAATCTAAACGTGAATTTTAAATCTATCCACAAAAATATTAAATTCACCACGGAGAACAAATAAAAAAAAAATTAAAATCTCCATCTAAATTAGCAAAAAAGCTTTAGTATTTTTCAAAGAAGCAAATTATAAAAATATGAACAAGCAGAAAAATCAGTTTAAATTTTACATTTGTATGAGTAATTGCGCTGAATCTATTAACAAAATCTACAAAATTTCACGATACAATAGTCGTGTAGGTAAAAGTTAGGTTTCAAAGAAAGAAAAAAAGAAAAAAAAAGGAAAGGAAAAAATCTATATTTATAGGATGACCAATTTTAGGATATTGTGTACCATTAATACTTTCCAACATCGTTCAAAAATTTTTTTTATAAATTCGGCTTGTCTGTCCGCCTGTTAATTTTTCCGTACTCTAACTTGCATAAATAGAGTTCGATTGTCATGAAATCGAGATATGTTACTGGAATTTAATATGGCATGTTCGGCATTGAAAATGAAGAGTGTAGCATTTTCGGTTTATTTACAGGGGCACTCAAAAAATTTCTTTACGTAACGATCTATGGGGAAAAATCGTTTACAAATACATTTTAATGATATTATAGTATTTTAATCACATTGAAATTGATGTACACTAAAGTATACTACATTTTTTTACTTTCTTCTATCTTTACAAGAAGAAAGTATTGGATTCATGAAAATTTTCGACTTCCGGTTTTCGACGGATTTGTACGTTTTAGAAGGTCCTGAACACGTTTTGACTATTTTTAGAAAATGTCTGTCTGTGATTCTGTCCGTCTGTCTGTCTGTCTGTCTGTCTGTCTGTCTGTCTGTCTGTCTGTCTGTGTGTCTGTCTGTCTGTATGTGACAAAAAAATTGTGGGCGCTCTATCTCAAGAACTAATGCTCGAAATTTAATAAAATTTCATATTCAGTTAGACCTTGATATGAATTAGTGCCTATTGGTTTTTGGTGAAAATTGGCCTGCAGGTGGCGCTGCTATACTACGTTTTTCATGATTTTCAAGATTGCTATATCTCAAGAACTAATGCACAGACTTTCACCAAACTTCAGATCCTGTGACCCCTTGATATACATAGACGCTGATTAAGTTTTGGTGTGAATTGGCCAGCAGATGACGCTGCTATGCCACGTTTTTCATGATTTTCATGACAGCTATATCTCAAGAACTAATGCACAGAATTTCACCAAATTTCAGATCCCGCGATACCTTGAGATACATAGCCGCTGATAAGGTTTTGGTGTGAACTGCCCTATAGGTGGCGCTGTTATGCTACATTTTGCACGATTTTTGCGATAGCTATATCTCAAGAACTAATGCAAAGAACTTCATCAAATTTTAGATTCTGTAACACTAGAATATATAACATAATTAGACGCTGATTACATTTTGGTATTAACCTTGCAACAGGTGGTGCAGCTATGCTGCATTTTGCACGATTTTTCCGATAGCTATATCTCAACAACCAACGCACAGAATTTCATCAAACTTCAGATTTTGTTACAAAATAACATATAACATAATTACACGATGATTACGTTTTATTATAAATCCTTCAACTGATGGTGCTTCTGTGCTATATTTTACACGTTTTTTTAAAACTAGCTATATCTCAAGAACTAATGCACAGAATTTCATCAAACTTCAGATTCTTTTACACCATAACATAATTAGACGCTTTTTTACGTTTTGGCATAAATTGTCCAAGATATGGTGTTGCTGTGCTACGTTTTGCAAATTTTTTGTTATAACTATATCTCAAGAACTAATGGACGAAATTCCATCAAATTTCAGATTCTGTTAGGTCTAGACATAAATAGATGCTTTTTAGTAAAAATTACCCAACATGAGGTACTACTAAGCTCATTTTTTCAGAATATTAATTAAATTTTGCGTTTTAAGCTTTTCGGATACCAGAATCTCATTAGGCTAGGTCAAATGTTCGAGGAAATTCGATAGTGGGTAACCTTGGGGTCACCACGATTTTTTTTTTTTTTTTTTAGATATTAAAATGTACTTATGAGATAGAAGAAAGTTTTGGGATTGACACATCCAACTAGTTTACAATAGAATATGATTTTGCATAGACTTTATCATTTATTTATAGTGACACTCAAAAGAATTCTGTTACACATTGCTACTAGTGAAAAGAAGTTTTCAGTACATTTTAATGTCACACTATTTTTTAAACATAATAAAAATCGATGTGCATAATTGAGATGGATGGTAACATCACCAAGATATGACTTGGTTTCCCACCAAGGTATGACTTGGCAGACCGATTGCGTTTTAATACGCAAATCGAGATTTAACCAATCCTAAATTTTTCATTCGTGAACTCGATGAGGTGATGGTCTGTGCTGCCCCTCCCGGTCTACAATAGTAGGGACCTAAACACAAATCCTGCGGGAAGCCCCCATGAACCATTCAATACCGCCTAAAAATAAGGCTGCCACCTCCCGATCTATAATGTTAGTTCAGATTTCAAGGAAATCGCTGCACCAACAGGAATTCGACTCTATAGATTTACAGTGAGTGATAGGCTACATAAAAGGAAACTCAAAATTTGTATTCCACTAACTCTGGTAACGACATGTGCCCGGTTAAAGTTGTGCAGAGATCATCGTTATTGGAGTAACATAGATATGACTGATGAATCCTGATTTTGTTTGAAGAGTGATTTTAGACGCGTTACTGTATAAAGAGAGAAAAATATACGCAATTAATCTGCATGCAAACATCCGTGAAAGACATCTTTACAAAGATGGTACCGTTAGAACATTTGTGATACGCACTAAGACGCCAACTTGCATCTCCGCAACTCCTACTTCTGGATAATCTAATCCGCGGGTGAAAATCGGTGTAAAGCTTGCATTAGATCAAGATGTTGAAACAGTATAATTTCTTTATCCCCTCTTATATTATAGAACCCTATGTGAAACAGATGTAGTATTCGCTCGGAGTCTGCCATCTTGTTTCTTTGTTAGTCATTTATGGCCAGTTTATACTTAATTTTCGAAAAATTCATTATTCAAACATAAACAGCAACAAATTTTTAAATTGAAAATGAGCACTGCAAACATTATTTGTAAGAAGAGAAAAAAAAATAGGGAAAGTGAGGGGAGGAATTCATAATTAGCAAACGGTAAATACATAAATTTTAAAGCAATTAAAAAAAAAAAAAAAAAAAAAAAAACAAGTATTTATTTTAAAGAATAAATGTTTCGAAATTACAGTAAAAAATGTTTCAAATAAATGAATGAATTCGAATACAGAAATTTAAAATCGGCAAAAAATGGCCACCATCTCCGATTGAATACTACGGTGTGAACTACATAATAGCCTCCTATGTCTTTGTGTTCTTTTTTTTTTTTTTTTTTTTTTTTTTTTTTTTTTTTTTTTTTAGTAATTTTTGCATTTTGAATATATAACAGGTATGATGAAATAAAGATTTGATAGTTTCATGTTCTTATCTGAAAAATGATTCAAGTTCGATGAGTTTTTATAGATGAGTTCCTTTATTTATTTATTTATTTTGTCTGGCAAATTCTACCAGTTATGAAGACTTATTACCTCTGGCGGGCTAAATGCAAAAATCCTTAAAATCGATATTTGATGTATAATTAAATTGCTGCATTGTGATGGGAAACTCTATTTTAAAAATCATTTGCAACATTCTTTTTTAGATACCAAAAAAAAAAAAAAAAAAAAAAAAAAAAAAGAAAAAACAGCTTTAGTTAAATAAACGAGAGTAAAAACATAAAAATTTTCACATTGACTTGCTCAACAATTTAAAAATTAAATGACATTGGTCATTTAACAAGTAGTCGACGCAACATCTTGAAATTACAGGTTCAGATAATTGCTTTCATTTGAGAAAAGATGTTACCTCACCTGTTGATCATGACATATTAGAAGATTGAGAAATGAACCGGAGGAGGAAAATACCGGTCAAGGTAAGGAGCAACTTTCGCTTTCCTTTCATTTTTTTCCCTTTTGTCTAGCAACCCCGCCTCTTTTAATTTTTCTCACTTAATTATTCTCTAATTCCATGGTTTCTGAATGAGAAGTTTAGAGACCGAGCATAAACAGCACATTTTACTTATACATCATACGTAATATAGGGTAAATTCATAATAGTTCATTATTTTGGTCGAGCGTTTTAAATGTAATTTATTACTTACTCATCATACGTAGTATAGGATAAATCTTGCAATCGTTTTGAAAATCGAAAAAAAAAATTTGACGGATTTACACGTTTTAGATAGTGGAGATTCCGAAAAACATATTTTTAGAAAAAAAAATTTGCCGTCCGTCTGTCTGTCTGTCTGTCAGTCTGTAAACGCTCTATCTCCCGAACAAATTGAGATAGAGACTTGAAATTTTGTATGTAGTTTGTATGTAAGAATGGGACGAAGCCTATTTAATATCAGCAACCTCGATTATCCGGAACTATTTTTTCGGACCCTCGAAAAATTCGTTCTGATGAAAGGTATATAAAAATTTTTGATTTTTTTTGTTTTAAGAAATGGACGTAAAAGGCAATAAAATAACACACATTTTGCATATAGAACGAAGTCGATCGGATTATTAGTTGCCGAGATATTTGCAATCCTGTTTTCCACATTCTTCGATTTTTCATGACCCTGTATTTCATTCAAATTTCAATTCAGAGGTATATTTTAATTGGAAATGAGACGCTTAATCCGACACAGTTAATTGTTAGTTAATAGAATTAATATTTTTGGAATTATAAGGATGTTTCTTTTACGCAGTTCGGTACTACTTGAGTAGTTTGGTGTTTTATATAATCTGTCGAAATTGGTACATCAGCAGTTCTTTAATAAAGCATTACTATGTATATTAACAATATTTAAATTTTTGTTTATGAATTGCAATGCATTGTATAAATAGTTTTCACATGTTTTATTTTCATATACATATTCATGATGGGTAAGTATTACGGTGGCCCCCAACGACTAGTTTTACTGTCACTTTAAGGAATTTTGTTTAAAGAATAATTTCTTATTGCAATGAAAGTTATAAGCATTTTTTCTTTTAAAGGTCTTTCAATTTCTTCTTCGTTATTACTTACCAATCATATGTAATATAAGGTAAATTTTGTAATCATTTTAAAAATCGAAAAAAAAAATTGACAAATTTACACGTTTCAGACATTGGAGATTCCGAAAAAAATATTTTTTGAAAAAAAAAATTGCTGCCCGTCTGTCTAAGTGCCTGTAAACGCTCCAATTTCCGAACAAATTGAGATAGAGACTTGAAATTTGTTATGTACTTTGTATATAACTAGCAGGGGAGACCGAGCTTAGCTCGGTCAAAATTAACTTTGTCTTCAACTCGATATAGTATTTTCACTGTATTATTAACTCTGTATTATTACTGTAAAACATGTTTATAATAGTATTATTTAGAAAAACAATCAATAAGAAAACTATGTTTTTATGCGCATGTTTATAAATTTTACTTTATTTTAAAATTTACAAAGGAAGGACATCGATCTAAATCACTTTTTTAGCTCCAATCTGATTGGTTTAACCATGCATCTCGAATCCTCTTAAGAATGTATAAAAAAATTCTTTACATTCTGAAAGACAATATTTTTTGCTAGATATAGCCAAATTTGGAGGCATTCTTTCATTTGGCTCCAAATACGTGTTTTGGTTTTCGTGATTTTTATAGTCGATTTTTTGGCCATATGTCGCCAATATTTTGTCAAATATCACCAAGTTATTGGCTTTTGCCATATTCTCGTGACCCTGACCCGTATTACCCAAAATGAGCCACTAATCAAATTTGATCAAGCATGTGACATAGCTCAGTCGTTTTCAGGTAATCAAAAACAGTAGAATATAAAATTGAATCAAAATCGTTTAAGCCATTTTTTAGGTAAAATAAGCTTGGCAGCATTCAGCAATGAAGCGAAATGACCCACTAATATAATTTTGTTTAACATGCGACCCAGCCCAATAGTCTTCTCGTGACAAAAAACGTTTTGTTTCAAAATTTAGGTAAAATTGATTGAGTCGTTGTTATATATAATTAGAATGACCCTAACTCATTAAGACCCAAAATGACCCACTAATCAAATTTTCGCGAGCATGTGTGCAACCCAAATGGTTTTCTCTTGCTCAAAAACGATATAATACAAAGTATAGTCCAAATGGTGAGTACCTTTTTCTATATAAAATTAGCATGACCCATCATGACCAAGAAATGACCCTTATAATCTAAATCTCTCGAACGTGTGGCCTAGCTCATTAGTTTTAGCATGCCGAAAAACATTAGATACAAAATTTAGATAAAATCGATTGAGCCGTTTTTTAGATATAGTTAGTTTGACTCAGACCCTTTATGATCCAAAATGACCAATTAATCGAAATTTTTCGAACATGTAACCTAGTCCAATGATTTTATCGTGCCAAAAAAATGTTGCATACAAAATTTCATTAAAATCGATCCGCCTGTTCTTTAGATATAGCTTGACCATGACCCATTATGACCCACAAATGACCCTCATAGTCGAAATCTCTCAAACATGTGATTTAGCCCATTAGTTTTCTCATGTCAAAAAACTGTTACATACAAAATTTCGTTATAATCCATCACGTCGTTCTTTAAATATAAATAGCTTGACCCAGACTCTTAATGACCCAAAATGACCCATTAATCGAAATTTTTCGAACATGTAACCTAATCCAATGATTTTATCGTGCCAAAAAAATGTTGCATACAAAATTTCGTTAAAATCGATCCACCTGTTCTTTAGATATAGCTTGACCATGACCCATTATGACCCATCATGACCCACAAATGACCCTCATAGTCGAAATCTCTCAAACATGTGATTTAGCCCATTAGTTTTCTCATGTCAAAAAACTGTTACATACAAAATTTCGTTATAATCCATGACACCGTTCTTTAAATATAAATAGCTTGACCCAGACTCTTAATGACCCAATATGACCCATTAAAATTTTTTCTCGAACATGTAACCTAGCCCAATGTTTTTCTCGTGCCCAAAAACCATAGAATGCAATTTTTAATCAAAATTGCGTGAGAAAATCTCTAGGTAAAAATAGCATGACCCACAATGACCCCAAAAATGACCCACTAACCGAATTTTCTTGAATATGTTACCTACCCCAATGGTCTTCTTGTAATCCAAAACGATACAATATAAAATTTGGTCAAAATCGTTAGAGCCGTTTTTTAGATAAAAATGGCTTGACCCATAATGACCCAAAAATGACCCACTAATCGAAATTTTTCGAACATGTGACTCAGTCCAATAGTTTTCTCGTGCCGAAAAACGACTGGATAGAAAATTTCCTTAAAATCGATCCACCCGTTCTCTAGATATAAATAGCTTGATCTTGACCCATTATGACCCAAAATGACCCAATAATCGAATTTTCTCGAACATGTGACCTAGCCCAATGGTCTTCTCGTGCCCGAAAATGGTAAAATCCAAATTTTTGCGAAAATCGTTAGAGCCGTTTTTGAGATAAAATTTACCCACACACACACACGCACACACACAATTTTTGCTCGCATTATAGTATAAGATATTGGGAAGAAGCCTATTTAATATCAGTTACCTCGATTATCTGGAACTATTTTTTCGGACTCTCGAAATATTCGTTCTGATAAAAAAATGAAAAATACATAAAAATTTTCAATTTAAGGAGTAAGTGCAGAATACAAAAAAAAAAAAAAAAAAAAAAAAAAAACATAAATTTTGCATAAAGAATGAAGTCGATCGAATAATAAGTTGCCAAAATATTCGTAATCATATTTTCCACATTCTTCGATTTTTCAAGATACTGTATTTCATTCAAATTTCAATTCAAAGATGTATTTTAATTAAATATGAGACGCTTAATCTAATGCAGTAAACTACTAGTTAATATAATTATCATTTTTGGAGATATAAGGATGCATCTTTTACTCAATTTGGTACTACTTGATTATCCCGTCGATCAAAAAACTATCGTCAAACTCTAAGATTAAATGCCAATATAGATTTATCGTAAGTGAAATGTTCACTTGACATTAAACACGTTAAATGTGTTTGTTACGTCATCAAGTTTTTTTTTATGCTATTGCATAGCTTTTATCGTGGGCTTTGAGCGCGGCGACCGAATCCAAAAATTCCGTAACGAGAAATATCCGAACACATCCGTAACGAAAAAACCTAACACTCGGCTACCGTCGCGTCGTTTCACTTCGGCAGAATTCGGCATGGTATCCTTCGGTAGACTTCGGCAGACATTGACGCGGTATTTTTCTGATATTTAGAGGATATCAAGTCTCAAATTTATATATCTTATTTCAGTTACTATAAATCTATAGTTTCAATAATAAAAATTCCTGATAGAATGTGTATAGAAAAGAATCCTCTTAAATAAGGTAGGATAATGTAGCTTTTGGTGAGTGGAGACCCGCCCAATGGTGAGGATCGAAAAATTTAAATGCTTATAACTCGCTATCTAATTTTCGTAGCTCGGCCAAATTTTGTTTGGTAATTTATTATGAGACAGTGTTAATTTTTGGTGACAGGAGACCCACACGGTGAGGGTCGAAAAAGTTAAAATGCTTATAACTCGCGGTCTAATTTTCGTATCGCGGCCAAAATTTGTTTGGTAATTTATTATGAGACAGTATTAATTTTTGGTGAAAGGAGACCCCCCCCCCCCCATGCTGAGGATCGAAAATGTTAAAATGCTTATAAATTGCGATCTAATTTTCGTAGCGCGGCCAAATTTTGTTTGGTAATTTACTATAAGACAATGTTACTTTTGGTGACAGGAGACCCCCCCCCCCCCACGGTGAGGGTAATAAATTTAAAATGCTTATAACTTGCGATCTAATTTTCGAAGCGCGGCCAAATTTTGTTTGGTAATTTATTATCAGACAGTGTTACCTTTGTTGACAGGGGATCCCCATGGTGAGGGTCGAAAAATTTAAAATGCTAATAACTCGCGATCTAATATTCGCAGTGCGGCCAAATTTTGTTTGGTATTTTATTATGAGACAGTGTTACTTTTGGTGACAGGAGATCCCCCATGGAGAGGGTCGAAAATTTTAAAATGCTTATAACTCGCGATCTAACTTTCGTAGTGCGGCCAAATTTTGTTTGGTAATTTACTATGAGAGAGTGTTAATTTTGGTGACAGGAGACCCCCCCCCCCCCCCACGGTGAGGGTTGAAAAATTTAAAATGCTTATAACTCGCGATCTAATTTTCGTAGTGTGGCCAAATTTTCTTTGGTAATTTACTATGAGACAGTGTTACTTTTGGTGACAGGAGACCCCCCCCCCCCCACGGTGAGGGTCGAAAAATTTAAAATGCTTATAACTCGTGATCTAATTTTCGTAGCGCGGAAAAATTTTGTTTGGTAATTTATTATGAGACAGTGTTACTTTTGGTAACAGGAGATCCCCCATGGTGAGGGTCGAAAAATTTAAAAGGCTTATAACTCGCGATCTAATTTTCGTAGTGCGGCCAAATTTTGTTTGGTAATTTATTATGAGACAGTGTTAATTTTTGGTGAAAGGAGACCCCCCCCCCCCCCCATGCTGAGGGTCGAAAATTTTAAAATGCTTATAAATCGCGATCTAATTTTCTTAGCGCGGCCAAATTTTGTTTGGTAATTTACTATGAGACAGTGTTATTTTTGGTGACAGGAGACCCCCCACGGTGAGGGTCAAAAATTTAAAATGCTTATAACTCGCGATCTAATTTTCGCAGTGCGGCCAAATTTTGTTTGGTAATTTATTATCAGACAGTGTTAATTTTTGGTGACAGGAGACCCCCACAGTGAGGTTCGGAAAATTTAAAATGCTTATAACTCGCGATCTAATTTTCGTGGCGCGGCCAAATTTTGTTTGGTAATTTATTATGAGACTGTGTTAATATTTAGTGACAGGAGATCCCCCATGGAGAGGGTCGAAAATTTTAAAATGCTTATAACTCGCGATCTAACTTTCGTAGTGCGGCCAAATTTTGTTTGGTAATTTACTATGAGACAGTGTTATTTTTGGTGACAGAAGACCCCCTCCCCCACGGTGAGGGTCGAAAAATTTAAAATGCTTATAACTCGCGATCTAATTTTCGTAGCGCGGCCAAATTTTGTTTGGTAATTTATTATGAGACAGTGTTGCTTTTGGTAACAGGAGATCCCCCATGGTGAGGGTCGAAAAATTTAAAATGCTTATAACTCGCGATCTAATTTTCGTAGTGCGGCCGAATTTGGTTTGGTAATTTATTATGAGACAGCGTTACTTTTGGTGATAGGAGACCCCCCACGGTGAGGGTCGAAAACTTTAAAATGTTTATAACTCGCGATCTAATTTTCGTAGCGCGGCCAAATTTTGTTTGGTAATTTATTATGAGAGAGTGTTCATTTTTGGTGACAGAAGAGCCCCCCACGGTGAGGGTCGAAAAATTTAAAATGTTTATAACTCGCGATCAATTTTCATAGCGCGGTCAAATTTTGTTTGGTAATTTATTATGAGACAGTGTTAATTTTTGTGACAGGAGACCCCCACGGTGAGATTCGGAAAATTTAAAATGCTTATAACTCGCGATCTAATTTTCGTAGCGTGGCCAAATTTTGTTTGTAATTTATTAAGGTATTGCATAGCTTTTATCGCGGGCTTTGAGCGCGGCGAAAGAATCTAGAAATTCATTAACGAGAAAAAAAAACTAACACTCCGGCTAACGTCGCTTCAGTTTGGCAGACTTCGGCACGGTATCCCTCCGTAGACTTCGGCAGACATTGACGCGGTATTTTTCAGGCATTTTGAGAATATCAAGTCTTAAACTTATGTTTTTTTATTTCAGCTACCATTAACGTATAGTTTCAATGATAAAAATTCCTGATTAACCTACATGTATTGTAAGATAATAAAAATATTTTAAACGATATTAACTTCTCATTTGTTCAATACAAGAAAAAATGTGTTATCGGCCATCACGCTCAAAATGTTTAACTTGAATTAATATCAAAGCAAAAGAAACTGCATAGATAAAAAATAAATAAATAGTTATAATTGCATAAGTTGATAAAAAATGCTATGCAATAGCTTTACCGCGGCAGTCCCCGATTGCCACACGTATTTTTTTTTTTCTGATGTTTTATTTGTAGTATTATTAATCTTTTACTAATTTATTTGTTATTTCGTTATTTAAAATAAAAATTATGCCAATTTGTATAACTTACAAATAGTTTTGTGATTTATGGTAATTTTCGAAATTGGTCGACGGGATAATCACGTAGTAAAAAATTTTAATATACACTAAAAATTTAATTTGGAATTGCGATATATTGTACAAATAATTTTCATATATTTTAATGGAATATTTTACAGTACGTATATCCATGATGAGTAAGTATTACTGTTACCTCCCACGGCCAGTTTTTTGCAAAAACATTTTATTTTACTCCATTTCCAAAATTATTATAATGGATAGTACTCCTGAGATGGCGAAATCGTTTTTTAGGTGCCTTGGTAGTTATGTAAATATGTAGCAGCTATAGTCATCGTTCGGTCCGCGCCTCCGTCTGTCCATCCGCCCGTCTGCTTATAACATAGCAAAAACTACCCAACCGAATCACTGGAAATTTAAAATATACAGGGTGTCCCAAAAGGTCGTTTACAAACTTAACATGCTGGTCTGTCATATCATGATTCACAATATTAAATAGGAAACTAAGGGTCCCAAACGTCTTCCAAAGGAGATATGCGTCATTAAAGTTTAGGGTCCAAAAATTCAAATGATTATAAAAAACAGAAAAATTGGTCGATTCGTTTGCGGTTTTCACTAAAACTATTCTTTATGTCAGTATTTTCCTGAAAATAAATTATAAAGATAAATTTCAAAAAATGTCGATAGAGGGCGCTTTAGACTTTGGAGTAACGATAAACTAGTTTTTACCATTATTTTTTGCATCTCATTAAATTTTTTTAGAAGCTTAGACATAAACTTAAATTTTGAGCTCAAAATCTAAATCGTTGGAAGTGGTTAAGTAGCGCAAACTGAATTACGGGGAGAAGTTCAAATTTCAAATGATTATAAAAAACGGAAAAATTGGTCAATTGATTTGCGATTTTCACTAAAATTATTCTTTATGTCAGTATTATCTTGAAAATAATTTATAAAGATAAAATTCAAAAAATGCCGATAGAGGGCGCTTTAGACTTTGGTGTAACGTACAACTATTTTTTTCCGTTATTTTTTGCATCTCATAGTTTTTTTTTTTAGAAGCTTAGACATAAACTTAAATTTTGAGATGAAAATCTGAATCGTTGGGAGTGGTAAAGTAGCGCAAACTGAACTGTGTTCAATGGGGGTGGGGAGGTTCAAATGATTATAAAAAACGGAAAAATTGGTCGGTTTTCGCTAAAATTATTCTTTATGTCAATATTTCCTTGAAAATAAATTTTAAAGATAAATTTTAAAAAATCCGTTAGAGGGCGCCTTAAACTTTAGAATAACCAACAATTATTTTTAACCGTTTTTTTTCTTTTTTTTTTTTTTTTCTTTTTTTTTTTTTTTTTTGTCTAATTAAATATTTGCAAAACTTTAGACTTAAACTTTGTGCTCAAAATCTAAATCGATAGGAGGGGTTAAGAAGCGCAAACTGAACTGTGTTCAGGAGTTGAAATGTTACCTTCCCCACCCCTCGAATTTTTGGTAGCTTAATTACAATTTTTGGCCGTTTAATTACTCACAACGATGCAGATTTTGAGCAAAAAATTTAAGTTTGAACTTTTACAAGCATTTTATTAGATACAAAAAATAACGGTTAAAAATAGTTGTTGGTTACTATAAAGTGTAAGGCGCCCTCTGACGGAATTTTTTGAAAGATATCTGTAAAATTTATTTTCAAGAAAATATTGATATAAATAATAGTTTTAGCGAAAACCGACCGATTTTTCCGTTTTTTATAATCATTTGAAATTTGAACCTCCCCACTTCCATTGAACACAGTTCAGTTTGCTCTACTTAACCACTCCCAACGATTCAGATTTTTACCTCAAAATTTAAGTTTATGTCTAAGCTTCTAAAAAAAATTTATCAGATGCAAGAAATAACGGAAAAAAAATAGTTGTACGCTGCTCCAAAGGCTAAAGCGCCCTCTACTGGCATTTTTTGAATTTTATCTTTATAAATTACTAGCATACCCAGCCCGCTTCGCCGGGCTTAATTTGAAGGTTTATTTAATAATTTATGTGTATGGTACGCTTCTCTCTCAGCTCGCGACGGATCCCCCGGTGACTCTCCCCGGACCATCGGCACTCCACGTGCGTCGGGTGAGCGTCAGAACAAACTTTCAGCATATACATATGGGTGGTTGTACTTGAATGCACAGACCTGCGCGTTTTTTTCTATCTTGCTTTTATACCTCTGGACCGAGTTGGCGCATTGCCAAGATTTGCTTCCTCTGGACCGAGTTGGCGCATTGCCAAGATTTGCTTTCGCCTGTGCCTCAATTATCCTCAGAATTCCTTTTATATATATAGATTTTCAAGATAATACTGACATAAAGAATAATTTTAGGGAAAATCGCAAATCAATTGACCAATTTTTCCGTTTTTTATAATCATTTGAAATTTGAACCTCCCCCCGCAATTCAGTTTGCGCTACTTAACCACTTCCAACGATTTAGATTTTGAGCTCAAAATTTAAGTCTATGTCTAAGCTTCTAAAAAAAATTTTAATGAGTTGCAAAAAATAATGGTAAAAACTAGTTTATCATTACTCCAAAGTCTAAAACGCCCTCTATCGACATTTTTTGAAATTTATCTTTATAATTTATTTTCAAGTAAATATTGACACAAAGAATAGTTTTAGTGAAAACCGCAAACGAATCGACCAATTTTTCTGTTTTTTATAATCATTTGAATTTTTGGACCCTAAACTTTAATGGCGCATATCTGCTTTGGAAGACGTTTGGGACCCTTAGTTTCATATTTAATATTGTTCATCATGATATGACAGACCAGCATGTTAAGTTTGTAAACGACCTTTTGGGACACCCTGTATAATTGTTGCATAATTTCAAATTTTATGAAAATCGGATGCATAGTTTAATGATAGGGATACCAAAAGTATTCCGTTGCATTACCGCAAATGAGAAAAAATAGTTTCATGCATATTTTAATGACTTTACATTCTTTCGAACCTAATAAAATTTATATAAATCTATGAAGTATATACTAAAATATATATTCTGTAAAATGTGTGGTGCAAAGAATAATTTTATTAAGTTACAGGGCCTTAAAAAAGGATTCCATTTACATAATGGTATAGGTGGGAACATTATTTAGGGCGCCTTCTAGTTATTTTAAACTGTTTCACTATTTATGAAATTGGTGTACTTTGCTGAGCTTAATCTGAGGATAACTCTAAGTTACATCTTGTAATGTAAGAAGCAGATATTATTTACAGTGATACATCAAAGATTTTGAGTTCACGGATGAAAGTCTAGGATTAGTTAAATCTCGATTCGAACAAGAATGAAAAACACCTAAAAACCTGATTTTAGTGGTTGACTCATAAGTGTACCATTATGTTTTCCTTCACTCAATCTCCCATATTTTCATATTTTTGGATGTAGGAAAGCATAATGGTAAACCTACGAGTCAACCGCTAAAAACGGGTTTTTAGGTGTTTTCCATGAGACTGGACTTGGCAGACCGATTGCGTTTTAATTTGAGAATCGAGATTTAACTAATCCTAGATTTTCATTCATGAACTTGATGAGGTGATTGTCTGTACTGCCGCCTCCCGGTCTAAGACGCTTAACCCATTCATGCCCACCACCTTTTGCGCAAATTTTATTCGGTTGGCACCACTATTTTAAAAAGAATTGAGTTTAGTTCATTAATTACGAAAATGTTTCAATTAAATAAAATAAAGATTGCTGTTCTTTTTTATCGGTGTCAAAAACAGTGCTATATGCACCTTTTGAAGCGTCCCAAAAAAGGGACGCTAGGCACTAATGGGTTAAAAATAAATGTAACTTTTTTTTTTCCTCTTCTTTACGAAGAGCGCTGAATCGAATAAGTAACTGCTTTTTTGTCATCGTCGTCTCAGATTTATGTGTGGAGAAAAAGCGTATTTATTACTATGATACTACAGTTATAGTTTTTAATTTAAGAGTCTGCTATACATTAACAGAGAATTTTAAATTAAGTTATTAGATATGCATTTTCATCACGAGCCGATAAACGCTATAGAGTTGACAATAGCAGATGTCGTCGCAATTAATTTGCGCCTCAGCGTGTCAATACGTTGATTAATATTTATAGAATCAGCTTATTCCAAATTCCCACTAAATTGAACAGTGTTCGGTCCTAATTAGTTCGGAATAGGGATTCGACTGTAAAAATTTCTAACAACAACAAAAAAAATCTTTAAAGTTTCTAAACCGTGTAACCTTACTCAAAGCAGTTTCATCGTTTTGCTTGCACCGCTGAACATTCCTTAAAGAAATACTTAAGCTAAAATATTTATAAAATGCTGATTGATTTTGAATAATCACTATCAAGAAAAATATGAAACATCTCACCTTAACTCAAACCTTAGCTTTCCACGCATCCACTACGTTCCGAAGACAAGCATTTTTTCCGAGAAGCACTTGTGTTAAAATATTGGCAGAAACTGACGGGCAGATGAAAAGTATTTATGCATTCGGTTTGTCTCTGTCCGTCTGTCCACGCTTTAATACCATTAATATACTTGAATTTTTATTCAATTGGTAAACCTTATTTAGGTTCCTGTAGGCATGTTTAGTATTGTATACATTGATAAAAACTTTTGCTGCATCATCACTCAACCGCGTTTATAGAAAACGATTACTTCACTGTATTATGGAACATTCTCATTGGTCAAAATAGAGATATTCTGTGGTGGAATGACGATGCAGCAAAAATTACAAATTTTTAACAGTTTATGAAGTATATGAAATTAATAGTTCATTTACAGATCCTCCCAAAAGAATTCCATTACATTATGGTCTACGGGGAAAAATCATTTGCAGAGTATTTTAATGACATTACGCTATTGAGATGCAAATGTATTGAAACTGATATAAACCACTCAATTTCAGTACGATTACGTTAGAACAGTACATTCATAACATTTTCAAGTTTTCTCCATTATATTAAATCCTATCTTACGTCATTAATTCCATGATATCCCGTGTAGGTAATCATTCTAGGTTTCCAGGTTGCCATGGTAATAAGATTAAGTTCAACTTTTCTCGTATAACTGAATTTAATGTATGGAATCATATTAGATATTGCACTCATGCATTTTTTCATAAAAGTGCAATAGTTATTGCATCAAAATCCGAATATCTATAAAACTAGATATGCTACGAACGCAACTCATTGGTCACGTCTATCGTAAAACTTCCGTCAGATAACCGAAAATAAATAAATAAATAAAAAACTTCCAAAAACTATTATTCTTTAAACTTTCTAAAGCATTTAATCTTACTCAAATCAATTTCAGCGTTTTACATGCATCATTAAGCATTCTGTAAAAAAGTACTTATGCTAAAATATTCCTAAAATGCCGAATGATTCTGAATAATCACTGTCAAGAAAAATCTAAAACATCTCACCTTAACTCAAATCTTGGCTTTCAGTACTTTGCACGCATCCATTACGTTCCGAAGACAAGCATTTTTCCGAGAAGCACTTATGCTAAAATATCGGCAGAAACTGATGGGGCAGATTGCATTCGTGCTATTGACATTGACGCAATGAAATTGTTTGCTGAGCTTTGAGCTGTTGAGACGCAAGTTATTATAAAAGGAAATAAAAATGGCCTTGCATTGTCGAAGGCAAAAACAGAAACTGTTGCCATGGTCAGCAAACAAAAGTTAATATTCATAAAATTGTTGAGTATCGGTTTCAGGAATTCATTGACCGGATTTACGTCATGAAGTAAGCAAAATACTACGAAGTTTTAAAAATGAAAATCGCTAGTTTTTTTTTCCCGTTACTGTTATTTCTGTGCTAATGATGAGCTACATAAAAAAATTGCATTTTTTTAACTCGCTATTTTAAATCACATATAGTTTTTTTTTCTTTTATTTCCTTTTAAGATATTGAATATATTTAGACATATCCCTTATTAACAATGATGAATTCAGAAGGTAGCCAGGTGGAGTATTTCTACCTGTAGAACATTTAGTTGTCTCTCTACAAAATTTTAAATTTTGTATTTAATAATGTCCTAGATATGCATACTACCCTCGAGTCGAAATATCCCCCCCCCCCTCAGATAAAAAATGTACATGTAGTGTAAAAAAATTACATACATATTACTCATACAAATCTCATCAAAACACTGTGGCACTGATGTGCTTTTGTGCTGAATAATGTGCTAAGAGTCATTCCATACAAAATGAACAAATCAGCTGTGGCTGACATGTCTCAGATGTTAATGAAATGATCATATAAGTAGATCTTATTCATTTATGAATAAATGCAAAATAATAAATGCTAGTAAATCTGCAGATCAGGAGTCTCAACGTCAGCTTTGCACACATATATATATATATTTTAAACACACTTTGGGTAATACTCAACTTCTTGGAAACTTTAATTTAAAATTTTCATAGTACTTAATTATTTATAAGAATAAAATAAGAATTAGAAGTTTTCAGCCTTCAAAAGCTGTAAATTAAAAATTTAGTTATGTTAGGATATTCTGATATTCTGATAAAAAAAAGTAAAAAACTAGTCAGATGTGGCAATCCCAAAACTTTCTTCTATCTTATACATTTTAATACTTCCTGGAAAATGCAGCATAGCAGCGCCACACACTACACGCATTACACGGTTTAAACTAAAATCTAGTGTCAGCAACAGCTTATAACAAAATCAGTAGATTGATGAAAATCCATACATTAGTTTTTAAGATAAAGCTATTGCAAAATCTTAAAAAAAAAAAAAATCATAACAGTGCCATATGTTACATGATGTACACCAAAAACTAATCAGGAACAATTTTTTATCAGGTACTAACTGAATCTGAAGTTTGATGAATATCCATGCATTAATTCTCGAGATACATCTATTGCGAAATCGTGAAAAATGCAGCATAGCAGCGCCATCTGTCGGGCGATTTACACCAAAACTAAACAACACTAATCTATATCAGGGATTAATTGTATCTGAAGCTTTAGAAGATTTCGTGCATTAATTCTTGAGATAATGCTATTGCGATAATCACGAAATAATTTTTGTCACATACAGACAGACAGACTTCTTAGAACCACAGACTCACTGATAGACATTTTGTAAAAACTTGTTTTGGGATCTCTGACTCCTAAAACATGAAAATTCGTCGAATTGGAATTCGAAAAACTTCATGAATCCAATACTTTCTTCTTGTAAAGGTAAAAGAAAGTAAAAAAAAATATCTTTAACAGAAAAAACAATTCCGTATAGATAAATACTAAACGATCTTTGCGTGCTTTCCTTCCGTGAAATGTCCCAATCTGTCCCGTTTCATTTGAAAGATCTCGAATACTTATTTACTAACTACTCTAACACGAAACATTTTATTGAAAACAAGCTGCAAGCATGAAAACAATATAATGTAGTAAAAAAAGGGGAAATTAAAGAATGACCCATATTAGCAGTTAGCTGGTTTTAAACGGTGCGAGATTTAAAACGCCAAAATGTATGCCAAATATTTTTTTGTATGGAAATTTAATTGAATGTTGCCGTGTATATAAAATAGACTGTTATAAACATATTAAAAACCATTAAGCAAAGTGCATAAATACATAGTAAATGTACAATAAGTAATTATATCTAACAAATACATAACTGTAAACCCCCTCCCCCCCCCCAAAAAAAAATGTCGTATATAGGGTAATTTTAAAAATTTCTTCTGTCTCATTTACGTTAATACTGCTAGAAAAATAAAACATGGTAATGTCACTGGTTAGGTAATTAGACCAAAATCTAATGTGTAACAACTTATTTCAAGTTCTAACTGATTCTGAAATTTAATGAAATTCCGTGTATTAGTATTTGAGTTAGACTTATCGCAGAAATCGTAAAAAAACTGGATAGGAGTGACACCTGTTGATCCATTTACTCTAAAAACTAAAGAATGCTGATTTATATCAAGAACTAACTAAATTTGAAGTTTGATGAAAATCCGTTCTTTAGTTCCTGAGATAGAACTATTGCGATAATCATGAATAATGCCACATAGTAGCATCAGCTGCTGAGTGATTTACTCCAAAAAATTTAAGAAGACTAACTTATATTAGGGACTAACTGAATCTGAAAATTGATGAAAATTCGCGCGTTAGTTTCTGTGAAAAGCTATTGCGATATCATGAATAATACCGCACTCGTCCCCTTTACATGTGCAGAGGAACACAAAAGTATTTTGTTACATTATTGTCAACGGGGAAAAATCGTTTGCTGTCTATTTTAAATATGTTATTTTGTTACAAACATAATAAGATTCATATTAATTTCGGCAGTACATCAAAACATTTAGAATATATATATTAATACCAGAGCATTTATCATTCATTTACAGTATCATGCAAAAAAAATTCGATTGTATAACCGTCTGCGTGGAAAAACTGTTCGCAGCGTATTTGAATGATATCGGCTTATATTTATGCAGATATAAAGGTTCGGTGTGTTTAACGCTTAAAAATAAAAAAAATCAAACCAAGCCGGGTTATATATATATATATATATATATGTTATATATATATATATATATATATGTGTGTGTGTGTGTGTGTGTGCTTTTATTTAAAACTATAACATTTTAAAAATTCGAGAATGTACGCTGCCAAAGGTAATGGAATTTTAGTTTTAAAATAAAAAGTTTCTCTACATTGTTTTTAAGCATATCTATCGCGGGCCCGGGCAATCGCGGTCCGAGTCAGTTATTATTTAATAACCTCTACCCATTTATTTTTTTGCTGTTTTTAGGTTCGTTCGTAATTATTTAAATACATATCACCTATTGTCTGGTTCATCCGTCTGTCTGTCCGCATATAACAGCACAAAAACTACCCAACCTAATAATTTGAATTTTAATGTATAGAATCGTTTCAAAATTGTGTCGAATCTTTTCAACTTTATGAAAATCAAATTCGAACGTAATAAGATTTTCACTAAAGGTTTCTTCATTCTATAAAATCCTATCATTCATAATAAATTCACTGACATCGCAGATTCTAGGTTGCCTTGGTGATGACGTTTTATTTAAAATCGAGTCCCATTACTTCCGTAATGCTAAATTTAATATATTGAATCGTATAGTGAATTTTGTATTCATACACTTTTGCTTAAGAGCGCAACAATTATCGCACCAAGATCTGAATACAGTAGACTCCCTCAAATCCGCAACTCTCTAAAATCCGAACATAATTTACGAATGTAAACAATGAAATATTCAGTTCAGAAATAGGGACAAAATTTGATTTTTTTAGTTTTATATCAATTCCAAACATATTTTAATTTGTAATTTTTGTTATTATTACTGATTTCATGTTATTTCTTGAAGGAAGAATAAATTTATTTCTGAAAAAATTCAAGATATTGCTGATATCAATGATAATAATAATCTTCTTACTGAATATATTTATGTATTAATCAAGCTTTTTTGGTTATTAAGTCTGACTAAACCTGGAATAAAACTTCCTTATTTTATTATTTTGATGCGAATTAGTATTGTACATAATTTATGAGGCAAGTTCCATTGAACAATTTAGGAAAAATAAATTTCACCTTTATAATGAACACTTAATCTTACATTATTAATTAGACCTTTGTTTTTAATATTTAAATCATTTTAGAAATTATCTAAATTTTTATAATTTTAGTTTGTTACTTATTTTAATGTTTTAAAATATTGTAAGCATTCATTATAATTTAGATTGCATTATAAATTACATTCAAATTACTTTTTAAAAAATGCAAACAAAGTAATGACCAGAAATCCGCAAAATTCTAAAATCCGCACAACCTCTTGTCCCAAGCTGTGCGGATTTGTGGGAGTCTACTGTATTTATAAAACTTGATATAGTATGCGAACATACTCATTTGCCACGCTTCATGTACAATTATTTCCGGCATGTTTCATTTGGTTATATTTTAACTATAATCCTTACAATAAATCAAATAAAACATTAATTGTTATTCATAAAATATACCTTAATTTAAGAACATTTTTGTCAAACAGTTACTATTTTTTTTCTTCTGGCCTTTAATAACTTAAGGTCAATGCCTCGCTTAACCAGTCTTATAAGTGTGTTTAATGCTACAAAAAGAATAAAACGTAAAATATTTCATCTCCTTTTGATTCTTTATTTTGTCCGTCCTGAAAAATGTTTCCCTTACTTACGTGACCTGTATTATAACAATGGCGCAAGGGCCTTCCGTGTCAGCTTGTACGCTGGTCTTGTAAGCGGGGGGTGACTGAACTCTGAGACTATCTTTATCAAGTAAGGCACATAAATTATGAATTCGCAATTTTAATCATAATCCATACAATAATTCAAATAAAACATAATTGTTATTTATAAAATATACCTTAATTTATTAACTCTTTTGTCAAATAATTACTATTTATTTTTCCGGTCTATAAGAGCCTACACGAGTCACTGAAAAGACCCGGATGATAATGTTAAGTCTATGAGGGCGTTATTTTCAAATATCTTGCTCAATTTTTTATATTTTTGAACGATTTTTTTATATATATATATAAGATAGTTGAGGTCGACTAGTTTTAAAGTTAGTTTTTACTTTTTCAATTTTGATTTCAAATTTAAAAAAAAAAAAATACTTTAAATTTTGGAACCAGTTTGAACCGGTTCTGAAACTAAAACTATCCTAATATAAAATATATAAATGTATGATCAAAATCGAAAAATTAAAAACTAGCCTTAAAACTAGCTGTCCTCAGCTATCCTATAAAAACTAGTTGGATGTGTCAATCCCAAAACTTTCTTCTATCTCATAAGTACATTTTAATATTAAAAAAAAAAAAAAAAAAAAAAAAAAAAAAAAAACCGTGGTGACCCCAAAGTTACCCACTATCGAATTTCCTCGAACATTTGACCTAGCCTAATGAGATTCTGGTATCCGAAAAGCCTAAAACGCAAAATTTAATTAACATTCTGAGAAAATGAGCTTAGTAGTGCCTCATGTTGGGTAATTTATATTAAAACCTAATAAGCATCTGTTTATGTCAAAACCTAACAGAATCTGAAATTTGATGGAATTTTGTCCATTAGTTCTTGAGATGTAGTTATAACAAAAAATTTGCAAAACGTAGCACAGCAACACCATATCTTGGACAATTTATGCCAAAACGTAAAAAAACGTCTAGATATGTTATGGTGCAAAAAATCTGAAGTTTGATGAAATTCTGTGTATTAGTTCTTGAGATATAGCTAGTTTAAAAAAAAGTGTAAAATATACCACAGCAGCACCATCAGTTGAAGGATTTATAACAAAACGTAATCATCGTGTAATTATGTTATACGTCATTTTGTAACAAAATCTGTAGTTTGATGAAATTCTGTGCGTTGGTTGTTGAGATATAGCTATCGGAAAAATCGCGCAAAATGCAGCATAGGTGCACCACCTGTTGCAAGGTTAATACCAAAATGTAATCAGCGTCTAATTATGTTATATATTCTAGTGTAACAGAATCTAAAATTTGATGAAGTTCTCTGCATTAGTTCTTGAGATATAGCTATCGCAATAATCGTGCAAAATGTAGCATAGCAGCGCCACCTATAGGGCAGTTCACACCAAAACCTTATCAGCGGCTATGTATCTCAAGGTATCGCGGAATCTGAAGTTTGGTGAAATTCTGTGCATTAGTTCTTGAGATATAGCTATCAAGAAAATCATGAATAACGCGGCATAGCAGCGCCACCTGCAGGCCAATTTACACCAAAACTTAATCAGCGTCTATGTATATCAAGGGGTCACAGAATCTGAAGTTTGGTGAAATTCTGTGCATTAGTTCTTGAGATATGGCAATCTTGAAAATCATGAAAAACGTAGTATAGCAGCGCCACCTGCAGGCCAATTTTCACCAAAAACCAATAGGCACTAATTCATATCAAGATCTAACTGAATATAAAGTTTTATTAAATTTCGAGCATTAGTTCTTGAGATAGAGCGCCCACAAATTTTTTGTCACATACAGACAGACACACAGACAGACAGACAGACAGACAGACAGACAGACAGACAGACAGACGGACAGACTCACAGACAGACATTTTCTAAAAATAGTCAAAACGTGTTCAGGACCTTCTAAAACGTATAAATCCGTCGAAAACCGGAAGTCGAAAATTTTCATGAATCCAATACTTTCTTCTTGTAAAGATAGAAGAAAGTAAAAATTGTTTAAAAATATTAAAATTTGAACGAGATATTTGAAAATAACGCCTCTACAGACTTATCATTATCACCAGGGTGTTTTTCAGTGTCTCGTGTAGGCTCTTAGTAACGTAAGGTCAATGTCTCCCCTAACCAACCTTGTAAGAGTGTTTAATGTTTAATACTCCAAAAAGAATAAAACGTAAAAATATTTCATCTCCTTTTGATTCTTTATTTTGTCCGTCCTGAAAAATGTTTCCCTTAGTTACGTGACCTGTATTATAACAATGGCGCAAGGGCCTTCCGTGTCAGCTTGTACGCTGGTCTTGTAAGCGGGGGGTGACTGAACTCTGAGACTATCTGCGAAGTATAAGGCACATACATTATGAATTCGCAATTTTGCATCGTGCCTATATTTATTTACCATATCGATATTTATTTTATTGACAATCTACTTACAAAAACAAAATGTCAATGGACGAAGGAAAACTGGGAATCAGTATAAAATTTCGTTTGAAGAATCGTTTATGTGGAAATATGCTTTTTTTATCGATTTGTTTATATCGTGTTTGATGTGAGATTTTAGGTGCGGCGCGTTCGTGGGTGGGGGATATTCCCCCTCACCGGAGCAATGAAGTGTCCCTCTCAAATAATTTGAGATTTTGTATTTTAAACCCTTTCGGGTCTGAATTTTTTTTTCAATTTAAAAAAAAAAAAAATACTTTTACAATAATGACATTAACAATAGCTATCCAAATAGATTAATTGGTGTTTGATAATTGCTTCATTATTTGAAAGTTAAGGAATGTTGTTGTTTTGCATACTATTCAATCAATATTCATGTGTTAATAGGCTAAGGAAGAATTTTTGGAGGTGTTTAGAAAACGTTCTATTACAATTAGATTTAACTTATGTTACAATTTTCTAATACTTTTTGCGCTTTATTACATGTGCTTCTTTCAGGAAAGTAACTTTTATTTTAAATTTAAAGAGTGAAACACTATTTAAAATAAAAGAATTACAAACAGCGCAAAGAGAATGAATCAAATAGTAATAATAACTATTATTACTAAATGCCTCACAGAAATGAAATCATATAGTAAATGCTTAGACGTATACTAACATTACTGCATGAAAATAGTAGCAAAATAATTTCTTAACCCTTTCCGGCGCACTACTCTTTAAAGTTGGAATTTAAAGAGAAAAAAAATTAGGCAATCTATTTAGGCCTAGAGGAGTACACTAATATTGTTTTGTAAAGATTGCACTAATCATTTTAATTATACAGCTGCTGCTGAAGTGGTAATCTGCCATAAATAAAGCATTGATAAGCGCAGTGAGAAGAGCATTGCTGTGAAGCGCGTATTACAGTAAAACATTTTACCTATTATTTAAAACAGTAGAGTTTGATCTCTGTGATGCTGCCATCTAGAACTCATAAGAAAGATTTAAAGTAGCCATTAGAGTAGTTTTTGAAATATTCACGGAGTTTCTAAACAGGGGGAACTTTAGGTGTTGCCGACCCGGCACCACTGCGCGTTAAGGGATTAAAGCAAAATAATATTTCATTGAAAGACATGTACTATTAATAGTACACCATACCCGAAAGGGTTAATGGTCAAAAAGTACAATTTCCCCTCCAAAACTCTATAATACCCCCCTCCCCCCTCCCCCCGAGTGACTGAATTCAACACTGCGTCCGTTCGTCTGTCTGTCTGCCCGTCCAGATATAACAGAATAAAAGCTACCCAACCCAATCGTTTGAAATTTAAAATATATAATTGTTGCATTCTTTTACCGAGTCATTCAAAATTTTATGGAAATCGGATATATTGTATAGTTTAATTACTGGAACAATCAAAAGTATTCCGTTACATTTCGGTCAATGGCAAATAATAATTTCAAGTGCATTTTAATGATGTTACACTCTTTCGAACATAATAAAATTTGTATGCATCTATGAAGTATATACGAAAATATACATTCTGAACAATCTGTGGTGCAAAGGATATTTGTTATTAATTTACAGGGCCACACAAAAATATTTCATTACATAATGATATAGGGAGAAACGTTTTTGGGGCATTTCAACTATATTAAACTATTTCCCATTTTATGAAATTGATATACGTTGCAGAAGTTTACTGAGTAGATAGTATTTACAAGGACTCTCAAAAGGCATTTAACAATAACAACCAAATAATACTAAAAATAATTGCAATATTATGAAACCGTTTTAACCTCTTGGGTACGAGCGACCATCAAGGGTGTAGTCGTAAAAATAATAGAAGATATACGCTCTAAGTAGAGTGTATACGCTCAAGGCAGATGGTATACCCTAGAGTGTGTATACTATAGTTTTTTGAGAAACAGAAAGTATACGGCGTTCCTTTAAAAAATCCAGAAGGTATACGGCATATACCACCGTTTACCCTCCACTACATCCCTGTCTTTAAGTAATTTACGCTCATATACAGGTTTACTATAAATTACTTTCTGTATAATAAAGAGTAGGTAGTATTTACAAGGACACACAAAAGACATTTAACAATAACAACAAAATAATACTAATAATAATTGCAATATTATGAAACCACTTTAACCCCTTGGGGACGAGCGACCATTTAAATGCCACTTAAGGTGGTCTAAAAGTAATTACCATGCCAAATTTTAAGTTACTTTTTAAGATTGATTACAAATCGGCATTTAGAACATTTTTAGAACGCTTTTCGCGCATTTTCGTCGCCTTTAAATTACGATTGTTTTAAAATGCTATTAGATATTAGATGTCATTTATATATCTGTGATTTCCGGTAATAACCACTCTCTTAAAAAGTCCGCCAAAAAATAACTCAAGTTGAGCCGAAATTAGCTCATCTCGCGTTTTGAAAGGCAGCTTTTCAAAAAGAGTTGAAACAACTCGAGTAGTGAGTTATTTATAAGCAATTTAAATCAAGATGAGTGGTTTAAAATAGCAATTTAAATCAAGAAGAGTGAAACGTTTGACAAACAACTCATTCACGATCCAATAAATTACAGCTCTTTCCTGAGTAGCCAAATCCACTCTTTCGTTTTAAGAGTGCAGCAAAGGCACATTTTTTAAAAAAAATGAGATAATTTGGGAAAATGTAACTTTAAAAGAATACTTTCATCTGCCATAGTACTGAAAAATGGAAACCGAATACTTCCCGTCATAGGACGACTATAAGTTTTCCTTTAAAAATTGAAAATTTTTTTAATTGGTTCTCAATTAATAAAAACTATTTTTATATAACTGTTTTGTCAAAAAAAAAGGAGATTCTTATATCCTAATTGAATGTAGTGAAAAATATTAAGTTCTAATCTATTTTATAGAAGTAATGATAAAAAGACATTTGAAAACTTTAAACGTTAATTATTCAAAATATTTAAAATGTGCCTTACCTGGTTATTACCGGAAGCCACAGATATAATAAGTAGCTACCATAACAAACATCATGAATCATATATCACTTCAATAGCACAAAAATTGCATTTTTAGACCATGTTTTGCTCGTACAGGTTGAGGTACAGGTCATACGCGTTGAGGGTATAGTCCAAGAGCCGACCGCACAAAACCCTAAGTCATCGAGCACAAGAAAAAAAATCCTTCATTTTATGGAAGAGTAGTAAGAGGGGAATCTAATGAATCATGTTTACCGGAAGGGAAGTGGTGCATAAATCAATAAAAAGAATACTGCCCAGTTAAACTGACGGCATTGAGCTCACAGGCTACGCATACTAATTGCACATTACAGCCTTATATTTTCAAGGGTTATTTCCGATCGAAAAAAAATCAAAGGGGGGGGGGAAACAGCTCCCCCTTTCCCCCTTTTATACTTAATCATCGAACCCCCTAAACTAATCAAGGACATGCTTTATCATATAAAAAATCTATATCCAAAATTCAGAGCAAATCGGAAAATTCTTAATAAAAACCCATTTATATAATTTAAGAGAAGTTATCCCCTCTCTTTTATACTTAACAATTAAACTTCCAAAACTATTCAGAGATTGGAACGAAATCTGATTATTCTGCATGAAAAACCCATTTATATCAATTAAGGGGAGGGACATTAGAACCCCCCTTCCCCCTGTTTATACTTATACAATGAACACCTAACACCAATCACGGTGACGTCTCATTAGAATGATCTTATACCTAAATTTTGAACGAAAACTGATAATTCTGCATGAAAAACCCATTTATATCAATTAAGGGGAGGGGAATGAACTCTCCGTTCCCCCTCTTGTACTTATCGAATGAACTCCAAAAACTAATCAGGGAAGCGCCTTATTAGGATATACCTGTATACAAAATTTCAAGTGGATAGAATACTTTTATCGTGAGTTATTGCGTTACGCATGTACATACAGAACGGGCGGGCACATAAGCTCTCAGGCTATGATAGCCTGTGAGCTAAAAATTGATACCACTATTGGTTGTCTCGTAGACTTAGCATTATGTTTTGCTGTAAAAAATTTTACGTGTTTTCATACTTTTGATTGTACGGCAAACACAATGCTAAAGGTACGAGTCAACCACTAGAGATATCAATTTTTGGCTTCTGCACCACTTCCCTTCCGGTAGACATGGATCATTAGATTCCCCTGTCACTACTCTGCCATAAAATAAAGGAATTTTTCAAAGTAAAGTAATTTTTCTTGTGCTCGATGACTTAGGGTTTTGTGCGGTCTGCTCTTTGACTAGTAATGGCAACCGACATAAAGTATAACCTATCTTACCGCAAAGGCTGCCATCATCATTCTCATACCATTATTTTTCAAATCGGTTCGGTAATTTTTGAAATTGCATAAAAATCGCATAATTTTTTTTTAATGCTTTTTTCGCATTTTTCCCTCTTTTACATTTTGATTTCTTCTTACGAAATGTTCTTAGTAATAATTTATGCCCTATAAGTAACTACTGGGCCAAATTTCATGTTTCTAGATCCCTATGTAAGAGCAAGGGCTATCACCATGATTTTTTTAATTTGTTTGGTAAATCCTGAGACTGCGTAGAAATCACTTTAGAACGCTTTTTAGAATGTTTTTGTGCGCCTTTTCACCCCTTTTAAATCCCGATTTATAATTTAGGAAATGTTCTTTCAGATAATTTATATCGTATAAGTAATTAACATGCCGAATGTTTTGTTTCTAGGCCCTTCAGTAACATAAAACTCGCATTTTTAGAGCGTTTTCAGTTTCTGTACTCCGTTGGGGTAGTGACACTGACATAAGATATAGCCTATATTGGAGCAAGGACTTTCATCATTAAGACATCATTATTTCTTAAATCGGTTCTTTACTTCCCGAGATTGCTTTAAAATTACAATTTAGAATAATTTTAGAACGTTTTTCGGTCATTTTCAATCAATTTTAAATTTCGTATTTTTAAGGAAATGTTCCTGACGACCTTTTATATTATATAATTAATTAATGTGCCAAATTTCATGTTTCTAGGCCCTTCATAAACACAAAATTCACATTTTTGGAATGTTTTTTACTTTTGCACCCCTTTTGGGTCAGTGGCATCGACATAAAATGTAGCCTATGTTTGATTCGGGGCCAACACAATCATTTTGGTATCATTACTTTTGAAATCGGTTCGGTAGTTCCGAAGATTATCCCCTACAAATAAACAAACCTCTTTATAATATATAAATTTACCTCTTTATAATATAGGTATAGACAAATAAATAAACTTTACCTCTTTATAATACAGGTATAGACAAATAAACAAACTTTTCCTCTTTATAATATAGGTACAGGCTATCATGCCATATTTCAAGTATTTAGATTCTTTAGTGCAATACAAATCGCCATTTTAATTTTTTTTTCTCCTGTAAACCTATATTGATAGTTTCACCATCATAAAATATAGCTTATTGTTTGTTATTGTTTATTATGTTTTAACATATTCTATCACCACCAATTTACTTTTAAAATCGGTTTGATACTTTCTGAGATATTAACAAATCGTGATTAAGAACGTTTTTAGGACGCTTTTCGTGCATTTTCACCATTTTTACAGTTCGAGTTTTTGAAAAAATCCTATTTGAGATCATTTATATCTTTTAAGTAACTGCCATGCTAAATTTTATGTTTCTAAGCCCACCAGGTAACTAAAAAATCGCATTTTTAGAGTAGTTTTTGCTCTTACATCCCCTTTGGGGTGCTACATACAGCCATGGAGCTAATACATATAGCCTATGTTAGAGCTTAGAGCAAAGACTATCACCATTATTTTGGTATCATTAATTTTGAAATCAGTTCGTTATTGCTGAGCTTGCTTTAAAATTGCGAGTTAGAATGTTTTTAGAATGCTTTTCGCGCTTTTTCACCCCTTTTAAATTTTGTATTTTTTGGAAAATGCTCTTAGCGATCATTTATATCTTATAAATAATTAACATATCAAATTGTATGCTTCTAAGTCCTTCAGTAACACAAAAGGCGCATTTTTAGAACGTAATTTATTCCTGCGCCCCCTATGAGATCGTGACACCGGCATAAGATATAGTCTATGTTGGAAAAAGAACCGTCAACATCATTTTGGCATCATTATTTCTTTTAATCGATTCGTTACTTCCTGAGATTGTTGAAAAATCGAATCTTTTAAAACACTTTTCGCGCATTTACACTCTTTTTTAATTTCGTGTTTTTTAGCAAACGTTCTTAGTGCTGTTTTATGTCTTACAAGTAATTAACATGCCTATTTTCATGTTTCTAGGCCCTTCATTAACACAAAATCGCATTTTTAGAAAGTGTTTTATTCCTGGATCCCATTTGGGTTAGTGACATCGACATAAGATATAGATAATATGCACATGACGTCACGCACCCGTAAAAGGATGTACTTCTCAACTTGTGGTTGGCAAAAATAATAATTCTTGGAGAGTTAGTAATTTATAACGTATTATTTCCTGCCTATAATACAATAAAATGAAATTTGTTGCATCGACGTGAAAATTACATTTAGTTTAAAATTTTCTAATGCAGTTTAATTCGAATTTTTGCCAACCGCAAGTTGAGCTGTCGCGAAAAAAGCCAGTTTGTTTACAAACATGCACATTATCTAAAGCCTATGTTTGAATCGGGGTGAAGACCATCATTTTAGTACCATTCGTTTTGAAAATGGTTCAGTAGTTCCAGAGATTAGCCCCTACAAATAAACAAACTTTACCACTTCATAATATAGGTATAGATTGCTGTGCCATGATGACCGCTTTGGCCCTCCCGACGGCATACAGCGTGAATATCTATCGATCTATTTTTCATATTATAAAGAACAAACATATCTGAGGGTGTCATTTTGCGAATGGCAAAACTTCACGATGAAATCGAGCATTTTCAATTTTTATACAGTATTACAGACGAAAAAAAAATCTGCTTTCAAATGTCGTTTGTTTGAAAATTGCATTTTAATCGACCGATTTATTATGGTTTATAAAAAAATATTTCAAACAAGATATTTTAAATTTATCTCTATCGCGTGCCAACTCCATTACGAAATAATCATAAAGAACTTGCAAATAAAAAAAGTAAAAACTGTTCAAAATTGTACTTCGGTTAATTTACCATACCGAAATTAAAGCTTCAGCGATAACTATAAAAAAAAATGAACATTTTAAATTTTAACAGAGCCGAATTGGTAAACATATGTGTTTTCAAGTGCAATTTCTATAAAATAGATACGTTTTGAATTAGAGTTGCTAGGCAACTATTAGAGCAAATGAAAAAAAAAATAATCTATACATTTAAAACACAGGATAATTTTTTTAGATATCTTCCCTAAATTTCCTACAGAACCAAATTTGTTATTTATTTTTTTTTTAAATAAAAGCTGGTCATTTGTAGTAAAATAAAATAAAATAAATAGTAAATATAGATAGATAGATAGATTTGACCACATTAGCTATTTTTCTAAATATTCCCATTTTTACATTTTAAATTTCATTTGAAAAGTTTTTTATGAAACGTTTTAAAAATGCTGGCAATCGCAGTATTTCGGCTATTCTAGACAACAACAAAAAAAATATATAATTTCAAGTTATTATAACGTCCATTTAGAAAATAATATTTTTGAAGAGTAAAATTTTAGGCTTATAAATAAATTCTATATTTAAGTAATAATAATAATAATAATAATCCTTTTTAGAATGATCAAAACGTGGTTTACGTAATAACAGAGTCCATATATTATGTACGCCATGGATTAAACATTAATATTCCTGGACCAAGAATAAACAAATTTTAAATGAAATTTCAGTTTATAATTTTCGGTACTACAAATTTTTAAACTTCTAAATTTTAATTCTTTTTTAATTAACCGTCATGAGAGGGTCCGGGACACACAAATCTACAAATTTTCTAAAACAATTTTATTGCATTAAAATTTCTCTGCTTTTTTTTTTTTTTTTTAATATTTAAAGTTACGTCTAAATCACGTTTCTACCTTAATTAGAAAAGGAAATGTCAGATTTTTCGTTTTGGCTTGTTACCAAAATCTAGCTTTCAAGCAATGGTCGTCATGGAAATGATTTCTTGTGAAAATGCATTTTTCATTATTATGAGTTTTTTCACAGTTTCTCAAATTTAAATTGTTATAACTCAAGAACGGTTAAATATAAAAGCTTTAAATATGGAACATCTCTTTTTTATTATTATTTTACTTTAATTTTGATTCAGCAAATATTAAAAAAAAGGTTTTACTTTTGAAATTATTATTTTTTTTTTTTAAAGTCACATATTTTTTTTAACTTTAAATATTTGAAATCGTTTTTATTAATATTTAAAAAAATGCTGAATCAAAATTAAAATATAGATATTTCTGTTTATTTAAATTAAAAAAAAAAAAACTAAATTCTGCAAATACTATTTTGAGTTATAACGATTTTAAACTAACCCACTTTTTAATAAATTTTAAAATTTAAATTTTTTAAAATTATGATAAGTTTTATCATGTGATTTTATTTATAAATAATATGTTTCACCATCATAAAATTTTCAAAATTTTAACTCAATAAATAAAAATTATTTTAAAATTTGTCCCAGACCCTTCACTTTGATATTTATTTATATAAGACTAGCAGGCTATGCCCGCTGCGCTGGTCAATATTTCAAAATCAACCGTAGATGAAACGAACTGGTGAATTTAAATTTGTATTTTAAACAATTTGGACCTCCAGCATCACCTTTCTCATTGCTGAAAACGATTTAGACACGATTGTGACATTAAATTATCTTAAACATTGGAAAAAATTCTGCTATTAAGAAGTAACTATTTTAGTTTATTACTAACAGTACACATTTGGAAGCGAAATGAAACCATTGTGGCAACAGTATTTAAAATTTTCCCTTATCTGAAGAAATATTAATTATTACAGTCGTTACCATGGTACGACTTCTTAAAAATTTCTTCACAACTTTTCATTATGTGAAGCTAAAACCCAAAGCTACTCCCACCTAAAAACTTTATATATATACTAAATTTTGTCCGCGCGATAAAAGACACAATTATGCAAGAATCATCATCAAACTCGTCAAATACATTGAGATGGTTAATATCTCAGTGGGGATTGCAAATGAGCAAAATCGGCCCAAGGGGGTGGTAATTGGGAAGGGTTCAAAAACTTGAATACAACCTTAACATGGCTTTGACAAAACCAGCTCTTACAAAACAATAGCAGGAAGAAAAAAATAAACATTTTTCGTTACAGCAGTTGCCGACGATAAAAAAAAAAAAAAAAACATTAAAATTTAAACTACAACAATTAATTTATTATTGCAAAATTTCCTCCTGAAAAATGAAAAAAAAAATTATTTGCTCTTTCATATTTAAGTAGTTTCTCTTTAGTTATTTAAGATAAAATTATGTAAATTTGTATAATTTGGCGAACAATTTGGCGAAATTGGTTGGCGTGACAATCAAGTAGTAGGCAATTTACACTTTTCATATTTCACAAAAGATTCCTACACAGACATCATATACGCAATAGGTTTAGCACGATTTTCTTGCAACTCTAATGTGGCAAAATCCTCGTTTTAGAATACCAAAGAAATTTATGTATATTTTATTTTTTCTATCATTTTAAAGAGGAATTAATAATAAATAAAAAAGTAACTGTAGAACAAAACAACTAATATCATTTCAAAAAAGAAAATGAAAGTAAATAAACAACTTATCAATAGATAAACATCTATAGCTGGGTTAGCATATAAGGCAAATAATGCCATTTTGGCGCCAGTGAGATACCTCGATGAGTATATGACCAAATCTGTGACAAAATTCCCATATTTGGAAAAAACTTTAATTGGTATTTATACTGCATTTTCCGTACTTATGTATAGTGAAAAAACTTTGGCAAAGATGTCATGTACGCACCATATTGGCGCATTTTTTTTCTGACGCCAATTTGGAGAAAACTTCGTTTTTAATTACCAATTTCATACATATTTTTTAATTATTTTCTATTATTTAAAAAAAATTTAAAAATAAAAAAGTTTAATTAATAGCTATAGAACAAAATGATTTATATTATTTTATAAAACAAAATGAAAATTAATAAATAGTTTATTAATAAATAAACAACTATAGTCGGTTTACCATGTGAGGCATAAAATCGCCATTTTGTTGCAATCGTGCGAATGTGGTGCGTATATGACATCTACGCCAAAACTTTAAAAAGTTGCAATTAAATTATTTTACAGTTTGGATAAGGAAGATATTTATACTGAAATTTAAACATTATACGCAATTTTTTTGCTATAACTGCTATTTATATATTTACATTTAAACATAAAAAATTATTCCAAAAATGCTCTCACACATTTAAAAGAGGGTGAGAGAATTTAGTTATTGCGAACATCTCTCCGGCTTATGCCTTTTTTTCATAAAATCACATTGTTTGATGACAAAAGTAAATTCAAACACCCAAATAAACAAATAACTTACCAATTAACCGATAAAACCATTTTTAAAAGTAATTCTACTGCATCCTCCTGTAAGACATAATGGTCGAATTAGACTTAATTTCTTTTTTTAAATAGAAAAATGTTATTTACGTTTTATCTAATAAAATATTTAAAATACATTTTTTTAGCCGGGCGCGAAAGAGATAAATAGCGAAATATTGAAGAGGAAATGGTTAATTAAATAAGACTTGTAAATTTTATTCAGCAAGAATTTTTTTATTTCAAAATGTTGAATTTATCAATAGTAATAAAGCATAATTGCATAAATTTCCTTTGAATTGCAAAATTTTTCCTTCAGTACTACTTGGTTATACCGTTGATCAATTTCGCCAAATTATACAAATAGCCAAACTATTAGCCAGATTACATAGATTGGCATAATTTTTCATTTAAATAACGAAAAACAAATTAGCAGAGCATATATAAAAGAAGAAATAAAATGTCGAATTAAAAATCACTTGATGACATAATTAATATTTATATTATGCTTAATGTCAAGTGAATGTGACATTTACGATCATCCATTATTGACATTTAATCTTGGAATTTGGCGGTACATTTTTAATCGACGGGATAACCTTTCCTTCTTCAGTGTCTAAATTTTAAAACTGTAATTTTTCCTGTAAGTGAAATTAACAAAAAGGGGGAAGAAAAATTAAATTAACAATAAAAAACATTTGCAAAAAAAAAAAAAAATAAAAAATAAAAGGGTTATATTCATCGATCACATTCTTCAAAATTACGGTGAAAAACTTTTGAAAAAGTATGGCATTATTTTACAACATATGTGTGTGGCAAAAATTCATACTAAAGCTAAAATTTAAATATTTGATTCAAATTTTTTAAGTATTAACTCATATCTATGTAATTTACGATTGAATATTATAATATATTCCGAAAATTATCTTCACTTGAAAAAAAAAAAAAATTATTGCGACCATTAAGAACCTAAGTCAGGCATTAAGTCATAGTAGTGCATTTTCGGCTTAAAAACACATTATTTGGCGACAAAAGCAAAATGAAAATCACATAGAAACGAATATGTAACTCACAACTTACAATATCTTTTACAATCAGATGTACTTTTTTCTGCTGTAAGTTATATTATACGGAAATTCGATAAAAAGAGAAAGAAAATAATAAAAAGGGAAATAACTATCATTCAAAATTCATTTAATCAGATTTTCAAATTCATGTTTTTATTCTAACAGCAGGGATAAGTCGCCAAAAGTTGTATAAATTGTTATATTTCGCGTTACTTTATTTTTTAAGCAATACAAATATTTTTTATTTTCCAGATAAATATATTTTTTTAATATTACGCATCATATAAGCGGTCTTTCTTTATTATTATTATTATTATTATTATTATTATTATTATTATTATTATCAGTAGTTATTTTCTGCTTTAATATGCAAGATATTTGTAATATTTCTAATAGATATAGCCATTTTAATTCTTTTTGCAATTATAATTTTCGCCAAAAACAGCTACTGGCAACCCTTTTGTCAAAAATAACCGAAAAATTTGAAATTTACTACGAGAAATCAGAGTTATCCCTGTAAATTTGAATCATAAACCTTCGGAAAAATATTTCCTATCGAATGATACAATCGGCAAAAAAATCCATCGGGTAGTTTTTGAAAACACTCGTTTGGAAGTTTCAGAATTTTTGCTTTATAATATATATGATTATAATGTAAGTATTCAAACTAGTCGTTGGGAGGCCACCGTAATACTTCCCCACCATGGATATGCATAATATAATACAGGGTGTTTCTAAATTCATGGAACAAACTTTAAGGGGTGATAGTACACATCAAGACAAACAATATTAAATAGGAAACTAAGGGTATCAAACGTTTCCGAAGGAGATAGGCGCCATTAAAGTTTAGGGTCCAAAAATTCAAATAATTATAAAAAACAGAAAAATTGGTCGATTGGTTTGCGGTTTTCACTAAAACTATTCTTTATGTCAGTGTTGTCTTGAAAATAAATTATAAAGATCAATTTCAAAAAATGCTGATAGAGGGTGCTTCAGACTTTGGAGTAATGTTACAATTATTTTTTATCGTTACTTTTTATATCTTATAAAATTCTTTTAGAAACTTAGACATAAATTTTGAGAGGAAAATCTGAATCGTTAGGAGTGGTTAAGTAGCGCAAACTGAACTGTGATTAGTGAGGTTGGGATGGTTCAAATTTCAAATGATTATAAAAAACTGAAAATTGGTCGGTTTTCGCTAAAACTATTTTTTACGTCAATATTTCCTTGAAAATAAATTTTAAAGATACTTTTCAAAAAATTCCGTCAGAGAGCGCCTTAAACTTTAGAGTAACCAACAATTATTTTTAACCGTGATTTTTCGTATCTAATTAAATGCTTGTAAAAGTTCAAACTTAAATTTTTGAGCTCAAAATCTGCATCGTTGTGAGTAATTAAGTAGCGGAAAATTGAACTGTGTTCGAGGGGTGGGGAGGGTAACATTTCAACTTCTGAACACAGTTCAGTTTGCGCTTCTTAACCCCTCCCATCGATTTAGAATTTGAGCTCAAAATTTAAGTCTAAGCTTTTGCAAGCAGTTAATTAGATACAAAAAATAACGGTTTAAAATAGTTGTTCGTTACTCTAAAGTTTAAGACACCCTCAAACGGAATTTTTTTTAATTTTTCTTTAAAATTTATTTTTAAGGAAATATTGACATAAAGAATAGTTTTAGCGAAAACCGACCAATTTTTCCGTTTTTTAAAATCATTTGAATTTTGAACCTCCTCACTCCCATTGAACATAGTTCAGTTTGCGCTACTTAACCACTCCCACCGATTCAGATTTTCATCTCAAAATATAAGTTTATGTCTAAGCTCCTAAAAAAATTTTATGAGACGCAAAAAATAACGGTAAACAATAGTTATACGTTACTCCAAAGTCTAAAGCGCCCTCTATCGGCATTTTTTAAATTTTATCTTTATAATTTATTTTCAAGATAATACTGACATAAAGAATAATTTTAGTGAAAATCACAAATCAATTCACCAATTTTTCCGATTTTTATAATCATTTGAAATTTGGACCTCCCCCCACAGTTCAGTTTGCGCTATTTAACCATTGCCAACGATTTTGATTCTGAGCTCAAAATTTAAGTTTGTGTCTGAGCTTCTAAAAAAATTTAATGCGATACAAAAAATAACGGTAAAAAAATAGTTGTTCGTTACTCCAAAGTCTAAAGCGCCCTCTATCGGCTTTTTTTGAAAATTATCTTTATAATTTTTATTTAAGACTATACTGACATAAAGAAAAGTTTTAGTGAAAACCGCAAACGAATCGACCAATTTTTCTGTTTTTCATAGTCATTTGAATTTTTGGACCCTAAACTTTAATGGCGCCTATCTCCTTCGGAAGACATTTGGGACCCTTAGTTTCCTATTTAACATTGTTTGTCTTGATGTGTACTATCACCCCTTAAAGTTTGTACCATGAATTTAGAAACACCCGGTATATAAAAATAAAACGTGAAAACTATTTATAAAATGCATTGCAATTCCGAAACAAAATTTAAACGTATATTTAAATATTGTTAATTTAAAGTACCCTGGGGTAATAACGCCACGTTAAGGTTCTACCAATTTTCACGGCTTAGTTTTAGATTGTATTTTTCAAACAAATATAGGATCTGATAAAGCAACTCATTGACTATCTATATAAAATAAAATAATTTAACAGATATGTATTCATGAAATGTAATGGCGTTTTTTCTTGACCAATGCTATTTGGCGTTAATACCCACCTATATGGGTAATAAAGCCATGCAAACAAAACTATAAAATAAGATGGAATAATGGCATGTAGATTGCCCAATTCTAAAAATACAAACACTACAGCTCTAGAAATTGACAAATTGCAATCTAAGCTATTGAAAATGTACAATTTTTTTGTGACTCTGAAAGAAAAAGAAAGCTGTGGTGGTGGCGGGGGGAGGAGGCTAAAGAATATCAGATTCTAAGTTACGTTTTGCTTAAAAATGACCATTTAAATAGAATTATTAGAAACATTGCACGGATTATTTGAATCAGTATTTATATTCCCATGTATGCATTCTTTGCGATAGAAAATACTGATTTTTTTGTGAAAGTGAAAGAAAAAGGAGTGAGGGGGGGGGGGAGGCGTCAATAGAATATAACACCCTGTGTCTCTCTTTGCTTAAAAAGTCCCGCTTAAATATGATTATAAGAAAAATTGCATGGTTTTAACCATTCATAATGTAATATTTTAATCATGTGAAGTTTTATAATAACTAGAGTTACATGTAATAAATATTTTTGTTAAACCTTAACTGCTGTTAGCGTCTCACATACCTCTGAGGTTTTCAAGTTTCAGAGTTTAACTTGCAATTTTTAGTATAACTATAGATACCGGGAAATTTTTGTTTCATTTGGAGTCCTATTACTATCTCTAGAGACTTTTGAATAGCTGAATTTTATTTATAATAGTCCTGTATATAAGGTTCAATACAAAAATAATATTCTAAAAGTTAATTTAACATTTTATTCATCGTTAGATTAAGGGCCGCTCACAGTAAGTTATGCGACAATTTTTGTCACAGCAGTTAAGGGTTAATACTATTATAGTAATCTAGTAAATAGTTTTTAACCCATAACTCCACACTAATGCGGATTCTCCAAACCTACAGTTAAATTGTCGACGTTTTAAAGAGCATGCTTTAATACATTTTTAATAAATTGAATAAAATTTTTGATTAAAAAATATTATCCCAAAGAGACTTCTTATTTAGTTTTATACATAATTCATATGTTTATATATCATTATCTCTATATTAGCAACAAAATTAACCTTTAACTGCTGTTAGCAATCTGACTGAACACTGCACCCCCCCCCCCCCCCAAAAAAAAAAAAAAAAAAAAAAAAAAAAATAGCGTTTAACTTGTATTTTCCAGTTTAACTATTATAGTTACAACTGAAATTCTCTTTCTTTTGGAGTTCTCGTAATATTGTTAGAAATATTTGAATAGATTAAATTTAATTAGAATTAATTCTGTACAAAAAGTTTAGCGCAGGAACAGTATTCTATGATTTTTAATCATGGATAGCATTTTAACCTTGTAACTAATGTTACCGGTCTCGTAGACCACTATTTTTCTTTTAATTTTTTAGTTTAACTTGTAATTTTCAGTTTAACTGCTAACACTACCGAAATTTTGTTTCATTTGGAATTTTAGTACTATCACCAGAGACTAAATCGGTGAATATTAAGTATAATACTCCTGTATAAAAAGTTATTACAAAAACACAATCCTTATGAGTTATTCCCGCGTTTTATTCATCTTTCAATTTTGTGGTCTCACAAACCGCATCACATTCATACGTTACAGTTTCTGTCACATCAGTTAAAGGCAGTGTTCTCGCTGTCGCTCGCCAATGCGCCAAATTGCGACTAAATTCCTCATTTGGCGAGTATACAAGGGATTAGATTCGCCAAATTGCTAGTGCTCAATTTTTGCTTTTTCTTTTTCGTTTTTTATATATATGCATATATATATTTAATATATGCATATTTTTTTATTTGTAGCGGATAGTTGAAATTAGAGTTATAACAATCCCTGTTACAGTTATAAAAACTCGGGTTATTTTAGAACATATAGAAAAAAAGGGGTACATTAAAGGATTAAAGATAATTTTTTTGTGCTACACGGCGAATCTATTTTGCGAATACTTTTTTCATTTGGCGAATGTTTTTTATTTTTAATTAGCCAAATTACTAGCGTTGGTCAAATGTCAGCGAGAACACTGGTTAAAGGTTAAATTTATAAAGTTTTTAAAAACCGAATGCTGAGAAAGCGGAGAGTTAAAATTTCGAACTCAATTGAACAATCCAGTAGAAATTTAATAGAAACCTGATTTTGAAGATGTTTGAATTTGAATCTCGAAAACATTTTGATATAGTTTTATTTACAAGAGTTAAAAGTTATTTTTTACATTAGTAAAAAAATAATAATAATAATATAATAAAAAATGAAATAGAGAGATTAATTTTAAGTATTGGGCACCCCCCCCCCATCTTAATCTTACCATTTCAACAATGATGATAAGGCTGTCCCATATTAATATATGAACCCCCTTCGGATATAGTTCGGCCAGTGTTGGGAATCAACCGGGGTAATAACGCCAATCCTGGCGTTATTACCCCGGGATACTTATTGCGCAGTAAATTCTAAACTGCAAATTATCTCGAGAAGATATCCAAAATCTTCTACAACAGTTTGAAAGTACATGAAATACACTACAAATTTATGTAATAAACAAAGTATTTCTGGATAAAAAATATAGTCTTCAGATCAAAAACCTTATCTCGCAAATTTTAGATGAAGTGTTAATTTTAGTTGCTTGTAAAAACAATAAGACCTAAAAAAGAAACAAATTAACTTGAAGCTGTTTTTTGCGATTTATATGACTCAAAACCCTTCTGCTCAGAGCACATGGGTGTCATTTACCTGATTATTTCATAATTAAGCAAAATATAAGCACTTGGTGTTATTACCCCGCCTGGCGTTATTACCCCAGGGTACCTTACATAGTAATGCTCTATTAATGAGTTGCTGATGAGCCAGTTTGGACAAATTATATAAAACGCCAAATAGTACCGGATTGCGGAAAAGAAGCATCCTTATAATTCCAAAAATAATAACCATATTAACTGACAGTTTACTGCATCGGATTAAGCGTCTCATTTCCAATTAAAATATGTCCTTGAATTGAAATTTGACGGAAATACACGGTCATGAAAAATCAAAGAATGTGGAAAACAAGATTACAAATATCTCGGAAACTATTTATTCGATCGACTCCGTTCTTTATGCAAAATTTGTGTTATTTTATTGCCTTTTACATCCACTCCTTAAAATAAAAAGTTTCGAAAAATTTTATGTATCTTTCATCATAACAAATTTTTTGAGAGTACGAAAAAAATAAATAGTTCCGAATAATCGAAGTTACTGATATTAAATAGGCTTTTTCCATTCTTTTATACTAAGTACATACAAAATTTCAAGTCTCTATTTCAATTTGTTCGGGAGATAGAGCGTTTACAAACTCACAGACAGACAGCAATTTTTTTTTCTAAAAATATTTTTTTCGGAATCTGCACTATCTGAAACGTGTAAATCCGTCACAGAAAATTTTTCTAATTTCAAAACGATTGCAAAATTTACCCTATACTATGTATGATGAGTAAGTAAAAAGAGCAATATTTTCAGACGATTTAGCAAATGTAGCTTAAAACTTCTCAATCTATTAATATCCTTTATTATAGAACGACATACATCAAGAACTGGTTATTTTCAATGGAAATTATCCGTTTTCTTTCAGTACAGTAACATGTAAAACACGTCTACTGTAAAAATGAGTACGAATTATCTTCAACAAATATACTGCTACTCATAATGTATTGATTGATTTTATGATTGATTTGAGTTGTATTATGTGATTTCACAAACACGAAGCTTTCTTATTGCCAAAATGCACTGTCAAAACATAAAGGCGTAAATCAATTTCAGTATTCTATGTATGCCAAAAAAAAAAAGAAAAAAAAGAACTTTACGAACAATCAAAATATGTACATAACAGTATTATGTAATAGAAATGATTATCATAAAACAAACATAAAATTACATTCAATTACTATTTAGACAGGTTATCAACATCATTACAAAACACAAATAGCTGTAACTGTCACCCTTGATGATTTTCTTCAAGCTTGGGCAGCCACAGAGAAAATTTCATTTCACGGCCAAGCAGTAAATTAGAACAACCATAGGAGAGGTTTTACATAATAAATTTAATGTATTTCTTTGTAAACGTAATAGAAAGCTTTTTATTAATTTTCAATATCGGGTAATAATTGATACTTTTCCAACAGTTGATCAAATTTTTAAAATATTGCGGCCATTTCAGGCGAAAATGTGCTTTATACGTGACACAAGACATAATACTTTTACATGAATGTTCGTGCTCCTTGTGTCACATTGTTGTCAACTGTCTGCTGTAAAAAAAAAAAAAAAAAAAAAAAAAAAAAAAAAAAAAAAAAAAAACAAGTTGGAAATTGCACGTGAAGCGTAGCAAATGAGGTGCGTTCGTACGATAACGAAGTTTTAAAATATTCAGATCTTGCTGGTATAGTAGAGCGTACTTTGGATACAGTATAGTGGTCGAAATCTTTGTGTTCCCGTAAATATGCAGGGAGTAATTTTTATTATACTTCATTAACGTACATCTTATTCATAAAATGTGAAGTAGGTTAATATAATTAAAACACGCCCCAAACAATGTTTCCCCATATAACATTATTTAGTGGAATACATTTGTGTGGCCCTGTAATTTAATAATAAATATTCTTGGCATCCCAGATTGTACAGAATGTATATTTTAGTACATTACATCATAGATTCATGTCAATTATATTATGTTCAAATGAGTGTAACACCATTAAAATGCATTTGAAACTTTTTTCCCATTGATCGTAATGTAACGGAATACTTTTGATTGTCCCTGTAATTGATCTATGCATCCAATTTTAATAACATTTGAAATGACTTGACAAAATTATGTAATAATTATACGTTTTAAATTTCAAACGATTAAAATGCATTTGAAACTTTTTTCGCTATTGATTATAATGTAACGGAATCCTTTTGATCGCCCCTGTAATTGATCTATCCATCCGATTTTCATAAAATTTGAAATGACTCGACAAAATTATGTAATAATTATGTATTTTAAATTTCAAACGATTCGGTTAGGTAGTTTTTGCGTTGTTATATGCGGACAGACAGACAGACGGACTGAGCGACAACAATAGGTGCTACGTATTTACATAATTACGAACGTACCTAAAAAGAAAAAAGTATTTTATTATTATCATTTTTTTTCTTTTAATACAGTCGGCTTTTGTTAATTCGAACTCGTCCGGACCACAAGAAATGTTCGAATTATGGAAAGTATGAGAGGAAAACATGTTTAAAAGGGATACTATTACAAAGAAATTATTGTTATAGTATTTTTAAAATATATTTCGGCTGTTGTCATTAGAATATGACTTAATAAATTGAAATATATAAACACATAAACTAATTAAAGTATTAGGAACAAGCACAAACGAAAATGGGATGGAGCTGTCATTGATAGAAAGACGGTTGGAAAGAAAAAAAATGGAAATCAAATGCATGGGACTATAAGTATATTTGTTCAGAACAATTCTGACAAAAATGAGCGAAAGAAAGTTATTTTAAAGATCTGAAGTCCAGGAGAAAGTAATGAAAAAGGAAAAATCGAAATATCGTTAGTTTGAATTAAACGAAGTCAAGAGAAAATGTGTTCGAATAAATGAAAAATTTTAACGTAATTCTGCCATTGAAAATTTTTAGTTCGAATTAAGCGAAGATTCGATTTATCTGACTTGAAATTAACTAGAGTCAACTGTATTTAGTTTTTGATTGATTGGAGAAAATTGCTTTGAGCTAAAATTACTAATATTTTTTATCAACTATTATTTTATATTAACTAATATTTTTTAGCAGCATTATTGTTAATCACAGTCCAAGGGTGATATTTTAAAGATTAATATTTAGATTTTCAATTGACTTCTTTTGCCTAATTTGAAACATAAAAATACATTTAACTGTACATAAATTACTTAAAAGATGCATAATAAAACATATGAAAACTTAAAAATACATTTAAAGTAAGGTACCCTGGGGTAATAACGCCAGGCGGGGTAATAACGCCAAGTGCTTATATTTTGCATAATTATGAAATAATCAGGTAAATGACACCCATGTGCTCTGAGCAGAAGGGTTTTGAGTCATATAAATCGCAAAAAACAGCTTCAAGTTAATTTGTTTCTTTTTTAGGTCTTATTGTTTTTACAAGCAACTAAAATTAACACTTCATCTAAAATTTGCGAGATAAGGTTTTTGATCTGAAGACTATATTTTTTATCCAGAAATACTTTGTTTATTACATAAATTTGTAGTGTATTTCATGTACTTTCAAACTGTTGTAGAAGATTTAGGATATCTTCTCGAGATAATTTCCAGTTTAGAATTTACTGCGCAATAAGTATCCCGGGGTAATAACGCCAGGATTGGCGTTATTACCCCGGTTGATTCCCAGCAGTGGCCGAACTATATCCGAAGGGGGTTCATATATTAATATGGGACAGCCTTATCATCATTGTTGAAATGGTAAGATTAAGGGGGGGGGGGTGCCCAATACTTAAAATTAATCTCTCTATTTCATTTTTTATTATATTATTATTTTTTTTTTTTTTTTTTTTACTAATGTAAAAAATAACTTTTAACTCTTGTAAATAAAACTATATCAAAATGTTTTCGAGATTTAAATTCGAACATCTTCAAAATCAGGTTTCTATTAAATTTCTACTGGATTGTTCAATTGAGTTCGAAATTTTAACTGTCCGCTTTCTCAGCGTTCGGTTTTTAAAAACTTTATAAATTTAACCTTTAACTGATGTGACAGAAACTGTAACGTATGAATGTGATGCGGTTTGTGAGACCACAAAATTGAAAGATGAATAAAACGCGGGAATAACTCATAAGGATTGTGTTTTTGTAATAACTTTTTATACAGGAGTATTATACTTAATATTCACCGATTTAGTCTCTGGTGATAGTACTAAAATTCCAAATGAAACAAAATTTCGGTAGTGTTAGCAGTTAAACTGAAAATTACAAGTTAAACTAAAAAAGTAAAAGAAAAATAGTGGTCTACGAGACCGGTAACATTAGTTACAAGGTTAAAATGCGATCCATGATTAAAAATCATAGAATACTGTTCCTGCGCTAAACTTTTTGTACAGAATTAATTCTAATTAAATTTAATCTATTCAAATATTTCTAACAATATTACGAGAACTCCAAAAGAAAGAGAATTTCAGTTGTAACTATAGTTAAACTGGAAAATACAAGTTAAACGCTATTTTTTTTTTTTTTGGGGGGGGGGGGGGGTGCAGTGTTCAGTCAGATTGCTAACAGCAGTTAAAGGTTAATTTTGTTGCTAATATAGAGATAATGATATATAACCATATGAATTATGTATAAAACTAAATAAGAAGTCTCTTTGGGATAATATTTTTTAATCAAAAATTTTATTCAATTTATTAAAAATGTATTAAAGCATGCTCTTTAAAACGTCGACAATTTAACTGTAGGTTTGGAGAATCCGCATTAGTGTGGAGTTATGGGTTAAAAACTATTTACTAGATTACTATAATAGTATTAACCCTTAACTGCTGTGACAAAAATTGTCGCATAACTTACTGTGAGCGGCCCTTAATCTAACGATGAATAAAATGTTAAATTAACTTTTAGAATATTATTTTTGTATTGAACCTTATATACAGGACTATTATAAATAAAATTCAGCTATTCAAAAGTCTCTAGAGATAGTAATAGGACTCCAAATGAAACAAAAATTTCCCGGTATCTATAGTTAAACTAAAAATTGCAAGTTAAACTCTGAAACTTGAAAAACTCAGAAGTATGTGAGACGCTAACAGTAGTTAAGGTTTAACAAAAATATTTATTACATATAACTCTAGTTATTATAAAACTTCACATGATTAAAATATTACATTATGAATGGTTAAAACCATGCAATTTTTCTTATAATCATATTTAAGCGGGACTTTTTAAGCAAAGAGAGACACAGAGTGTTATATTCTGTTGACGCCCCCCCCCCCTCACTCCTTTTTCTTTCACTTTCACAAAAAAATCAATATTTTCTATCGCATAGAATGCATACATGGGAATATAAATACTGATTCAAATAATCCGTGCAATGTTTCTAATAATTCTATTTAAATGGTCATTTTTAAGCAAAACGTAACTTAGAATCTGATATTCTTTTGCCTCCTCCCCCCACCACCACCACAGCTTTCTTTTTCTTTCAGAGTCACAAAAAAATTGTACATTTTCAATAGCTTAGATTGCGATTTGTCAATTTCTAGAGCTGTAGTGTTTGTATTTTTAGAATTGGGCAATCTACATGCCATTATTCCATCTTATTTTATAGTTTTGTTTGCATGGCGTTTTTACCCATATAGGTGGGTATTAACGCCAAATAGCATTGGTCAAGAAAAAACGCCATTACATTTCATGAACACATATCTGTTAAATTATTTTATTTTATATAGATAGTCAATGAGTTGCTTTATCAGATCCTACATTTGTTTGAAAAATACAGTCTAAAACTAAGCCGTGAAAATTGGTAGAACCTTAACGTGGCGTTATTACCCCAGGGTACCTTACTTTAAAAAGTTCAGAACGTTTTCAACCGTCACTTACACGGCCTTCGTCAGTGAGAAAAACTCTAAATGACGGTTATTACTGCAGGCGTTCTTAGGCTCATCCGGAACAGTCCATTTTTACACTGAGAGGGGGGGAGAAGGGGGATAGATTAGAAACTGTTGAACATATTTCAAGAAGCACAGGCTTAACTATTATGAATAAAATTTCTCCATATTGCGTGAATACCGTAAGAAAGTGCATCATTACATACTATTTCTTTATTGGATATTATTTTGATGGATTCTCTAATGATAGCTTCAAGGTGATTAGCAGTATGAAAGATTATTTCCGAACTATTGAAATCTATTTCTATAAGCTGAGTTTGTGCAAATCTTGCAAGTGCGGTTTGGGGTCTACCCATGACGCAGACTTGAGATTGGGTAGACCCCTTACCGCATATATTTTTATATACCTATTTCACTTTTTTACAAATATTTATTATTTAAAAAGCGAATTAAATATTCTAGGTGTATTACAGCGCCCCCTAGAGACGACATTTGTATTTTTAATTTTGTAATTTGTTCCCTTAAATGTCAAGCGCATCACTTGAATTATCTGTAGCTCAAATTTGATCTCATTTAGAACAATTGAACGTAGTAATAGACAACTTATTTCTTGATCACCCTGTTTATGTATTTTTTCCTCCATTGGCGGGGCGACACTAAATTCTGAACAAGTGGGTAAGTGTGCTCGCAGATCGCATAGAGGGTTTCGTTTAATATCTCCCTCAAAACTCTTTATTGCTAAATTAACAACGGTTTTTCAGTGCTATTTTGGTATTTCTTCGCCAATAGCGCCAACCAGAACAGAATATTGAATTATTCCCTTCAATGCTGCCTTGATCGCATAGATTTGTTAATTTCTCTATCATAATCTTCAGATTTAGTAAAGGTACGCAAGTAAATAAAATTATGAATAAAAGTAAAATATTGCAAAGCGTAGCATAAATTTAAAGGAGACCAAACTGGTCACGAGTGGCGGCTAGTAATTTAAATGAATAATAATTTAATAAATAAATAAATATTTCATTTCGCGTGCCAAAATAGATGATAACTATAATTTAATATGATGAAATAAAAACAAATAAGTACGCTTTTTACGTGATCTATTTAATTCATTAATTTATGATACATACATAATAATTTTATTTAAACTTGCGTGCAACAATTAGAAGAAATGAAATTTCAATTTTGAAATTTACGCTACTGCAAATTTTTAAGTTTCTAAATATCACACATTTTCAATTTTTACACCATCCTATAGGGGAAAAAATGTACTTTTAAATGCAATTTGTTTAAAAGCTGTATCTCAATTTATTTTTGTGATATTAATTTTTTTGTAGTTTTTTGTACCAATTGTGTAATTGTGGCAACAGAAATACTCCATTTCTTTTAAAAGGATAAATAAAGAAATAATTTTTATATCTATTTAAACTTTGGCAACAATTAGAAGAGAAAAAACAACAAAAAATGAACTGATAATGTTTAAAAAATATATTTTAAATAAAATAATAGTCTTTCCCAAAATTTTAGGATTTGTTGTGTGACAAAAGGTATTCAGCTATAAGTTACACAAAATTTGAACTCTCTGAATTGGATAGTTTTTGTGTACGAATTCTGTAACAGACAGACAGAGGACAGAGACGAATAGGGTTTCGTCAGATGAACGAAACCCTAAAAAGCGAAATTCCTGTTTTATAGTTCTTTTCTTTCTTTCTACAATTTTCTACTTTCTTTTTAATTCAAACAGTTAGTAAGGTAGATTCTCTGAATTACATGACTCGGCTAACCTGTAGTGGTTCAGTTGCAAATCCGTGATTTATCTTAGAATATTTTATCGTGTGTTTGAATTCGCAGAAAAAGAATTTACTGTGACTTATGTTGAAATTTATTATAAGAAAGAAAGTTTTTTTTTTTTTTTTAATTGGAATAATTTTTGTACGCTCCTTTGAAAAAATACATTGAATTTTCCATGTATTGCGAAAAAATAATAAAAATTTTCACATTTCGCATGACCCGTGAATGTTTTTGGATAAACAATGGAAAGTTAATTCAAAAACTTAGGTACTTTACATGATGAATTTTCAACAGATGTGCATTGTCGTGATAAAAAAGTGTTAACATTGAATTTTTCTTCGCCGAAACTGATTTTTTTTTTCACGTGTACTTCTGGATAAACTAAAGGACCGTTATCTCTTAAAATTAACATCCCATATATAACAAGCTGTAAATTGCTCATCAAGCGTAGCAAATGGGGTGCGTTCGTACTACAATAAAGTTTTAAAAATATTTAGATCATGGTGAAATAGTATACAGTACTTCGGATTCAGTAACTTAGCCAAAATCTTTTATGTGTCCCTGTAAACGCTAGCTGCTTTCTATTATGTAGGAAGTTATTTTTAGTAAACCTCAGCAAAGCATATAAATTTCGTAAAATGTGAAATAGTTTAATAGTATTAAAACGCGCCCAAACAGTGTTTCCGTCTATACCATTACGTAATGGAATACTTTTGTATGGACCTGTAAATGAATAAAAAATATTCTTTACACCACAGATTGTGCAGAATGTAATTTTTAGTATGAATTGCATAGATGCATACCCAATCTATTAAGTTTGAAAGAGTATAACATCATTAAAATGCACTTGAAACTATTTTTCTCCACTGACCGTAATATAACGGGATGCTTTTGATTGTATCTGTAATTAAGCTATACATACGAATTTAATAGATTTTGAAATGACTCGACAAATCTATGCAACAATTATATTTTTTGAATTTCAAATAATTCGGTTGGGTAGTTTTTGCTCTGTTATATGCGGCAGGCGAACGGTCTGAACGACGATTATAGGTGCTACGTAATTATATAATTACGGACAAACCAAAAAGATTTACTCAAAGACGTATACTATAAAGGCAAGGTAAAATATTTCAAAATATTAAATAAAATCTTTTAGAAGTGTAGCTTTTAAAGGATTAAAATTTTTTTGAGAGAGAGAATTTTTAGATTTTTAAAAGATTTTATTTAATGCTTTGAAAGATTTTACCTTGTGTGTGTAATATACATCTTTTAGTAAATCTTTTTATTATGTATGAGATGTGTGTTTAAAATTTTGCAATAGCTGTATCACAAAAACTATTGCTCGGATTTCCGTCAAATTTCAGATTCAGTTATAATTTGACACAAATTGTTGCTTTCTAGATTTTAGTTCAAGCCTCCTTACTGGTGGTGTTGCTATGTGACTAGTTTACTAATCGAATAATATTCCTCTTAGTAAAGTGCAAATACATAGATTTCGATCCATCGCTTGTTTTCCAGCAACATTTTAAAGCAAAGATTATTTTTTAAAGGTATTGGTGATAATTCAACTCTATTCCGAATTTATAAGCCTTACAGGTTTTTATTTTATTTATTTTACATAAATTTAAATCATAGAGAAAAACAAAATCATTACAAAAATGTGTAAACACACCAGTCTCTGTAGTAACCCTTTTTCTTTGAAATCAGCTTAAAATCGTTTTCTTACTGTAATTTCGTTCGATAATCATTTTTAAAATGAGGTTTCATAAATTATTTACTCACGGAACAACGTTATTACAGAAAACTAGAATGCAAACTTTAAAATTAAAAAAACAGACCGTGCATTAAAATAATACGTCGCAACACAACACTTATATGATGGTGCATAATAAATTACTCTGCATGTTGTTAACTCTACCATTATGAGTTATTGAGATCGAATTTATGCTTTTCTTTAATGCCCATTATTCTATGGAAATATTGATCGTTTATTTTGAATATGGTGTAAGTCCACATGTGTTCGATCTTTAATAATCAATGATTATACCGATTATTTTTCCTCTGAAGATTTTTAAACATGTAAAAAAAATCATACGTTAAGCATAGGTTATGGAGTACTTTCCAACACTTCATGAAATCTTTAACAAAATTTCGTTATTTAGGAAAATATGGTTACTGTGTATAGCCAAATATGCATTCCAATATTTTTGAACCTGTATTTGATCTGTTGGTTTATATATATACTATACAATGGAAAAATTCAGTTTAGCAAGAAAATGCCTAGCAGATTGAAATTTCTCTTTCCGCAATTTATACTAATAGACAGAAACATACTTCAATACGTCCCTGTTGTTCGGCCCTGTAGTTTACCTAGTACCCTTATTACGCGCCAGTATATAGCTAAATTTAATTTTAAATTAAAACACTCTTAAAACTACTGAAATCACAGTATCAGAAATTATTATTCATTGTATCATCATTGGCGTCATTGTATCATATTCATTGCATAGCCCTGTATATCATTTTATCTATTTTCTACAAACATTTCTTAGTAAACTGAATGCAGTTCAGTTGAAAAATACATATCTTATTTAAAAAACAGCTTTAAGTAATTTATGCTCATCTTCAGTAACGATTGTGAGCTCTTTTATGTAGCCCTATATATCAAATATAGCAGTTATACACATCATATAATATACATAGATTTTGTAAAATTTAAAAGCGCGAATTATAATTAAAATGCATTTCAGCCATCATCAGATACATATACAGTATTTCGGAAAGAATATACTATTTGAAATATTTTGTGTGTCTTTGTAAATGCTATGCACTTCGTATTATGCAAGACTATATCGTATAACTTATATAAAGCTTCAGTGACGTATATCAATTTTATTATTCATAAAATTGTTTAATTTAATTAAAGTATGTCGCACATAATTCCCCCCTTTAAAATTATGTAATGGAACTCTTTTGTGTGGCCCTGTAAATGAATAATAGTTATTTTTTTCGCCTCATATTTAACAGAATGCATATTTTAATGCACTTCGTAAATTCATATAAATAATTTAATATGTTTGACAAAATGTAACTTTTTTAGAATTCATTTGAAACGATTTTTTCCCATTCTAATGGTAAACTTTTGACTGTCCTTAGTAAATAAACAAATCATGCTAGAAACTTCATTTGAAATAGGGCTCGTGCTAGGGTAAACGTCAATGACTGCCAAAATTTTCAGGGCAATCCGAGTTTATTTACGGCAGTTAGAGAGTAGACAGATGGACAGACAAACCGAAATCATAAACACTTTTCAACATTGTTGGAAAGTATTAAAAAGAGAATTTTTATTTTTCTGATAAAATTTCTTGTAGAAATTTAGAAATCTACCATAAAGTAGAGAAAGTAAGCCCCCCGCCCCTTTAACAGAAAGTAAATTCTAATGATTTTAAGGGAAGCTTATAATTGGAATTTTATTTTTTTATGTTAAGAAAATTAAGAAGATGTAGATATATTTTGCAATTTTTAAGTTTCACAAGATTTATACAATTTTCATAATAAAATTGGATCAAATTAACATTTTTTTGGTTTTAAAATTCCTTTCTCATATAATCTAAGTAGTTTTCGCGAATAAAAATAATTAATTAATGAAACTAGTTTACGTATGAAAGAAATATGAACAGAAATTATAAATTTTAAACTCAATACAAATATCTATTAAATCTTTGTGCATAAGAATCATGAAAAACAATAATACTGTAATATATATATAACATATGCCATTCTGATACGGTGATAGGTAAAAAATTTAGATACAAATAAAATGCATTCCTGCAGAAGATAAGAAAAAAATCTTAAAAAATTTCCTAAAAAAACAGAAGGAATGAAAGTGTCAGAAAATAAAACATGAAGTGGCGGGCTTTTAAATGGCAAGAAAGAGAAAATCCCCTTATATTGGGGGTATATATTCGGTACTTTACGGTAGTTGAGGAGGAGGGTCTGCTTTCCTATGGTCTACACCTACAAACCCCATCAAAAGCGAATCCAGCCCTTCATTTAGAAGGGGGAGATGGCTCTTCTTTGAGGGGGGGAGGGGAGAGAAGGGAATCACATCAATTAAGAAATTTTTTTTTAATAAAGGCTGTTTCCATATCCAAAACAGCTACTTTTCTTATAATTTTAGGAATACGTTTTCATTCGAAAATGAAAAATTGCATTAATATTTCTAAAAATATGAAATTTATATAGTTTATTAGATACTAAGATATTGAAAATTTTCTCATTTTCTTATAAAAGCAAAGATTCAATCAAAAATTGAGCATTTTAAGCTAATTAAGGACTAGACAGTTACAAAAATGCCGTTAACGAGAAAGTAATTTTCAGGCTGTCGCTACCTGAAATTCAGTTATCCCCCCCCCCCCATATTTTAAGGAGATTTCCCGAAAGAGTCTTTGCATTTGTCGAGAAATAGAAAACGCTAACTAACCACATTTGTTCTGAATAAGTACACTTGCAAATGCCTTGCATTTGAAATTGAAAATGACTTCTTGGATATGTCAGAAATGACCTGCTTTGGGTTTAAGAAGAGTTTTAGAGAGTCAGAAAGATTCTCATTGCTAAACAAGAGGTAAATTTGAAAGAAATTAGTGTATATTTCATCTTTAAAATATTTTTTAGAAATTTTTCTTCGTCCAGGAAGGGGGGGTCATGACCCTCGTGACCCCCCCCCCCCTTGAATCCGCCACTGAACCCCCGTCTAAATTCCTCTAAAAAAACACTAATTTGCCTTGTTCTGAAAGGACTACCCGATTATAGAAGAATGTATGAACCGATTGCGATCTTCTGTAAACGGATTACATTAATTTACCTCTGATTAGGGAGGGAGATTTTTTGGTTTCTAAGGCACATCACACACTAAGGCGACACGTAAGACATGTCGCTTGAATTCAAGGGGAAAAAATGGTTAAAAACAGATTTGTAGCAACTTTTTTCTTTGTTCCGACCGGTTTTATTGCTTCATGTCACGCTTAATGTTTCCGTGTAATCTCAGTGTGGGGGTGCCCCTTAGATCGCATTCACCACTGTCGCGACATTTGACGGCTGTTTTTAATCAATGTTTAAGATCAATTAAAAATTTGAAAATCAGTTTGAATGAAATAGTTAATAATCAAAAGAATATTGTGCAGTTAAACTGGTGGCATTGATTGACCCTATTCACACTAATTACAGCCTTATATTTTTCAAAGAAAAATGCCCCTCAAAGAATAAATCAAGGAGGGATTAGTTCCCCCACTTCTCCTCTTTGTTCGTAACCAATCAGAATAAACCAGTATACCAAATTAGAAGCAAATCGGATATTTGTCCATGAAAAACTCATTTATCTATATTAAAGGTCCCCATTCTCCCCCTTTATACTTAACCAATGAACCCCTAAAACTAATTTGGAAAGCAACTTATCAGAATGAATCTATATACAAAAATTGCAACAAATCGGACATTTCTGCATGTAAAAACCATTTATCTAAAATAAGGGAGGAGGGATTAACCCCTGTTTTCCCCCTTTATAATACTAATGAACTCCCAAAATTAATCAGAGAAGCACCTTATCAAAATAAGCATTTATTTATATAAAATTTGAAGCAAATAGGATATTCCTGTCAAAAGTTGACAGGAATATCAGGACGATTATGTACATATATACATGCAGAACTTACAGGCACGTTAGCTGTCAGGTTTTGTTAATTATCAAGCTAAAAAACTATTGATACCAACCAGATTTTTATAACATCTATAAAAAAAAGTTCCCTTTTAGATACTGCTAAAAGATCGTTTTAACTATGACGTTTGAAATATATCCGCTTAAACATGACGTAATTTTCATCATTAAATAGTTTTTGTACATAATAATTCAATTATTTTGAAGTTTTCTTTCTTTTTCAAAACTCACGTGCAAATACGTTTCGAATTAAAAAGTGATTACAAATTTTATTATTTCGAGTTTTGATTGACCAGACAAAATTACAAAAAATCGACTGTTTTAAAACGTATTTTAATAATTGCACAAATATTGAAATTTTTAATAAAAAATTTTAAAAACAAAAAGCAAATTTGAAAAATGATTGGACACTGCACGTCACAGTCTATTTTAATATATGCTTTCGAAAGATGATGAAATCGCTATGCATAGTTTTAAATCTTGTGAAACATATCTAAATGAACTACATTTTTCATAAATGTTTTTCAATTATGTTGCAAATTGTAAACTATTAAAAAAAGCCTAAGTACTTAAATTTTTGGTTCGGAATTAATGAACTGTTCTGATCCTGACTTCGAAAATAAAAGAAAGCTTGTTTGAAACATTTTAACACGGTTTCTAATAAATAGAACAGCATCAAACTGAATAGTCGAAATAAAAATAATGTTTATTTTTTATTTTATACCTATATAGAGACAGATGAGGTAAATTAGACTTAATAGAGCGTAACGTGTTGCCGAAAGGTTTGGCGAAATTCTTTTGACCGAGCTTTGAATAAATGGTAAATCGTGCATAGACAATTTAAATCTGATGAAAATAATATTAAGAAAAAAAACGGAATGATTAAATACTTTACCAAATAAATCTGAAAAGTCGTCACGGTATGTTATATAATTGAGAATTAGAAATCAAAAGTGTTCGGTCATTTTTGTTTTAAACAAGGACGAATGACCATGCGTTCAGCATAGTTTATGAGAGAGTTTCCAATACGTTTTGACTGCATATAAAAATATGAAAATCCTGATAAACAAGCTCAAGCAGACAGATTTTAAATGAAGATTTTTTTAATTATCTATATTATAAAGGCCAAATATATTTGTGCGTAACGCATAAGTCATCTTGCAAATGGCAACACTTTCACATGATATTCGGTTTTGCAATTTTCGGTACTGCAAATTTCATACTTCTAAACATCGCACATTTTCAATTTTTACACCATCGTATAGAGAGAAATATGTACTTTTAAGTGTAATTTGTTTGAAAGTTGTGTCTGAATTTGTTTTTGATATATTAATTTTTTTTATAGTTTTTAGTACGAATTTTGTAAATGTAGCAACAGAAATATGACATTTTCTCTTATAATTGATAAAAGTTTTTTCATACGCATTTATACCATACACAAGAGCCTCAAGTGATAACTTCATAATAACTGATCTTTATTGCTTTATTCTTGTAGTTTTACATATGCAATTAAAGTTTAATTTTAATAATTTGGACAACTGAGTTTTATAGAAATTGTATTTTTTCCCCTTAATTTTAGATGTAAATAATATTTATTTGAGAGTTAGACTGACCATTGTAAGATGCATTTTTTACTGTAGCTAATATTGAAGGTTTATTATAAATCAATGAAACAGTTCCTTCTTAAACATTTACTTTCGTCGAAATTCAACAGGTTCCACCTTGTACATTTAATGTTCAAGTTAGTCAAAATCGCTCCATTAAAAGTTTTATAGGAGCAAAAACTATACATAATGAATTGAATCATTTTTTCTGATGGTATGCATTACAAACTAACAGTGTTCAGACTGCAATATACATATTTTTTTAATTAACTCATTTTTTAGGAGGTTTTTTTTTACAATTTTGTTTATAAAGTTTTCACCATTTCAAGATATATTTTTTCAGAGAAGCCTTTTCTAAAAAAGTTTCTTATTTTAAATTGTAAAAATAGCGCAAAGAATAATATCTCATTTCAATTAAAAATTTATTTATTACTTGACTATTAAAATAAAAAATAAGAAACTTTTTAATTAGAATTAAATGATTACTTGTTAAAAGCAAGATAACATTGAAAATCACGTTTTAAAAATTGTACTTACACATGTATATTAAAAGATTTAGAGCCATAAATAGCATTTAAAGCCATAAATAGAGAAAATTACATTCTATTTAAAATGGGTGAATAATAATATTGCCAAACAGTTTTAATTTAAAAATATATTTACACAAAACATTTATTTTACATTTCGGTATGATCTTTTGCCAATCTAGGGCCTTAAGGCAATGCAAATAAAAAATTTCCTTTAAGCAACAAAAATATTTACACGTTGATATTAAAAAGAGAAAGGATAATCTTTTTGAAAATTACGTCATACCTAAAACTATACATTTAAAGTATTTCATTTAAAATAGCTTTCTTATTGCGGTGTTAAAAATACTGAAATAAAAAGACAATTTAATTGTAATTTATTTTATATTAGCTGATTTTCAATTGTTTAACTAATCTTATTAGATCAAACAGCCGTTTTATGCCTTAACAGTAGCTGATTCGCCTTAAAATTCCCAATAAAAATACATAACTTTAAACCTATTTACAAGTAGATCATCATTGGTAGTTTAATTATAATTCAATATCCAGTAATCTTTTTAAAGCCGATAAAATTAGTATGTTTTTTAGTGTCTTACAATGTCTGAACGGGAGGCGGGTAGCTTGTAAGAGAGAGGGGGAGCAGAACACTCTAGTACTATAAACAAAAAAAAAAAAAAAAAAAAAAAAAAAAAAACTTAGCGTTTTATTAGGGTAGAAGACGGTGTCTAAGTAAACAATATAGGAAACACCTAACGCATTTGAAAACCCTGTTTTTTTTGTTTTTATTATTATTATTATTATTATTATTATTATTACTATTACAGTAGAACCCCGTAAATTCGGACCCCGTTAATCCGGATCTCCGGATAATCCGGATTGATTTGGTCATGTTTGAGAAGCGATTGGCTAATTTCCATAACATTAATTTGTTTCATCATCATATTCTGAATTTAAAAATAAACTTTTTCTGAAATCTTTTCGGAAGAATTAAGCAGAGTAAACATTTTTACCGTCTGTAATTATTCAATAAGTTTAATATAAAGGTGATTTCTGTAATTATGTTTTATTTTATTCCATTTTTCTCTTATTCTCCGGATAATTCGGATTTTCGATAATCCGGATTGGGTCTGGTCCCAGTTAATCCGAATTATCGGGGTTCTACTGTATTATTATTATTATTATTATTATTTATTATTATTATTATCAATTGTCGTAAAAATATCCTTTTTCTTTCAGCCTTTTCTGTGATTTATGCATATATATATACTTCTAAATATGCTAAAATTTAGTTAATTAAAATTAAACTAAGCTAAATATTTAAAATTAAACTATCATAGTTGAAAGTTTCCATTCAGAAATTTCCCACAATAAACAGAACAAACTGGAAATTGCTCGTGAAGCGTATCAAATGAGGTGCGTTCGTACGATAATGAAAGTTTAAAATATCACTCTCATATATCAATCTCATAAAATTGTAAATAGTTAAATACAATTAAAATGCGCACAACAAACAATGTTCTCTCTATACTCATTATGTAATGGAATACTTTTGTGTGGCCTTGTAAATCAATAACAAAAGTTCTTTGCACAACCGATTATGCAAAATCTATATTATAATATGTACTTTATGATGCATATCAATATTATTATGTTCGAATTAGTGTAATATTATTAAAATGCATTTGAAACTTTTTTTTCCATTGACTGTAATGTAACGGAGTACTTTTGATTGTCCCTGTATTTGATCTATGCATCCTATTTTTAAAAAAATTGAAATGACTAGACAAAATTATGTAATAAGTATGTAATTTAAATCTCAAGCGATTAAAATGCAATTGCAACATTTTCCCCCATTGACCGTAATGTAACGGAATACTTTTGATCGTCCCTGTAATTGATCTATCCATCCGATTCTCATAAAATTTGAAATGGCTCGACAAAATTATGTAATAATTATGTATTTTAAATTTCAAAAGATTCGGTTGGGTATTTTTTGCGTTGTTATATGCGGACAGGCAGACAGACGGACGGACTGAACGACCACTATAGGTGCTACGTATTTACATAATTACGAACGCACCTAAAAAATAGTGTACGAGCTTTGTATATAATTTAGAAAATGTATATACATCAAGAAATACACAAAATAACAGTAAAATTTAAAACTGCACATAACAAATAAAAACACATTTCCAGTAATCATTGTTAACCCTCTAAGTGTTTGGCACGTAATATTCCGTTCACTAAGCTCCAGGTTTTACTGCAATATGAGCAATATTTAAGATTATATAATTATGTAGATTTGATGGATTTTCAGTAAATTTTAGATTGATTAATACTCTTAAGGATTACATTCATATTTGTAATTAAGTTTTTTTATTTATATATATATAATGTCAAAAGAATCAATTTTTTGAGCGTATAAAGAAAAATGCAGAGAAAACAACATTCCAAGTTTAGCCATTTGCAGACGCTCAGGAGGAAGCAGCACTGTAGAAATAAAGTTATGCGTCTATTGTGTGTGTATTAGAGCTACGCTTAACCCCCTGACCGCCGAGCAGAAGGGCAAAAATGTAATGTTGTTTTCTGCGTAATTTATTTTAAATGTTATTTAAAATGGGATTTTCTAACTTGGTATAGTTTTTTTTTTACGTATATGCTTATAAGCCTTGAATGTATCAAACATAACTTAATTTCTTAATACTGGATTATATTTGTAGAATTATATTAATTTAAATAAAGCTTCAATTGCAGTGAAACCTGTAGCCTACACTGTAAAAAAAAAAGGGGTCGATCTACTAAAAAAACTTTAGTGATCCTTGTAATTACTAAAAAAATTTTAGTAATCTTAATCGGTTACAAGAAAATCTGTAAGAATTACTAGAAAAAAGTTAGCAACGAAGAGAGTTAATAGTTTTATATTTTTAATAGCTATTACTAAAACTCACTTGGTGAGGCCTTGATAGCATAGTGGTTATAGTAACGGACTCCAGGCTGAAAGGTCCCGGGTTCGATACTGGCCACCGCCAAATACGCCCCGAATGTATGTAGTGTAAGTACTCGTTAGTAAAGGGATTATGAAAATCCTGTCGGAGCAGTTAGAAATGTTTGGTGCTGCCATCTATTGCAGTTTTGCCGAAAATCTTCCGCTTCAGAAGTCTGGATGCAGCTCGAAGGAACCTCCTGCCCCTCGGGCGCACGTAATGGTTATTAAAAATAATTTTGGAGCTATTACTAAAATTTGCTTGGTGGCTCATACTAAAAATTTTTAAGTTAGCTATACAAAAAATTATTTTGTTCAGTTTACAAAAGAAATGCTTGTTTCACTTGTAAAAAAAAAGTTTGTAATGGTTACTAAAAAATTCTGTGAAAGGTTATATGAGGTTACCTCTTGAATTTTTTTTTACAGTGTAGTGAACGCATATATCCGGTCGTGGCAATGGGAGGTTAATGTTACCATAAAATATAGAAAATGTGTAAGTTTCTTGACCTACTAAAAAGTTTAGGAAAACTATTCCTAGATTTTCATCCGTAAACTCGATGAGGTGATTGTCTGCGATGCCGCCTTCCGATCTATAATATAACCCCTTCTAAATTACCCTCTATTCTAAAATACGTTTTTTTTATTTTTAAGACTTCAGAAACAAAAGACTTTCGAGATTAAAATTAGCATTATTTAAAAATAAACTTTCTTTGCTGACAGTAATTTTCGAGACGTTACTCTAGAAATAAAAATTTCAATAAAAAAAATATACTGAAAAAAAAATCTGTTCAGCTACTAATTTTTTTTTTTTTTTTTTTTTTTTTTTTTTTTTTTTTTAAGAAATTGATATTTTTAGAACATTTTATGTAACGGAACAACAAAAATTTATACAACAGATGCACATTTGCCTTGTAAATCAAAAATTATTTAAGGTTATTAAATATTTCATCGGAAACTGGGATGCCTAGAACTTTTTATGTAACTACAACTCGCGTTACAAGTAAAATTTTAGTGTGATTACTGCAGTGAAAAAACACCCTAAACACTGGCGATAATTAATAAATAAAGTAAAACACTTTGTAAAATCACCATAAAATGAAAAACAATGTAGGACGCGTTTCGAGCTGCAACAATAACAACTCATCATCAGCTAAACCAACGCGTGTTCGTAAAGGGCACAGAGTCGAGATAAAGTGAAACACACAACAACCACTTTATCTCGACTCTGTGTCCTTACGGACACGTGTTGGTTTAGCTGATGACGAGCTGTTATTGTTGCAGCTCGAAACGCGTCCTACATTGTTTTTCATTTTATGGTGATTTTACAAAGTGTTTTACTTTGTAATTCTTTGTAAATTCTTTTTTTCGTAGGTGCAGATTTCTGTAGCCTTACAAAAACAAGTTTTGGGCGTTTACTACTTTTTTTGTACAGTGTGCAGATAAAATTTCAGTAAACATGCAGATTTTATTTATTTATTTTACAGAGTAAAGGTTTTTTGACAGTAGTTTTAATATACTTGGAAGTAATTTCAGTAAAAATATGTTAAAGCATGTCGATGAATTATTAATTGAAAATATAATTGTTTTTTTCCAAGTAAAAATTGCAGTAAAAACTACAAAAATTTCTCAAAAACATGCTTTTAAAAATAATCCTTTAAAATACAGCTGTTGCCTCTGTAAGAAAAATTTAAAAAATATATATATATAAATGTTTTGAGAAAATTATGTACATATTTTGTCAAGATGACAATTTTAAAAAGCGGTGTTTAAAAAATGCATTATTAATTTGAAATTTTTTCTCCTTTATATAATTTTTAGATATATGTTATTAACAGATAATTTCTTTAAGTAAGACTTAAAAATTTTAGACATTCTCTATTAAAATATTAACATTTTTCACAATACCAAATTTTTAGCAGAAAGTTGCTAAAAATATATTCATGTTCGCTTTTAATAATATTTTAAAAATTAGTACTTAGGCATAATTTTTATAAATTCAAATTAATAATCCAAATATATTATTTATCTACTTTTAGAAATTAAGTTAAATATCACGTATTAGAAAATATATTATTGATCTTATAAATTTTCTTTTCGCCATATTTAACCAGAAAATCGTCTCAGCCAAGCAAATTTTTCGTTGGCCCAACAATATTTTTGTTCGGTCATCGTTGGTCTTACAAAAAAATCGTTTAACAGTTTTTTTTAACCATTTGGAAAATAGTTGTTTTTTCCGATCGAGAATGGAACCTTGTGATGTCCACATTTTATTCGTTTTCTGATTGGTCCAGGAATATTAAAGTTTAATCCATGGCGTAAGTAATATATGGCTTTGTTATTACGTAAGCCACGTTTTGATCATCATAAAAATTATGTTTTTACTGATTTATATTAATTTAATGGGAAATATTGAAACATTTTGCTTTGGGCAATGTGTGTCCGCATTTTATTTTTATTATATATATATATATATATATATACATATATATATATATATATATATATATATATATATATATATATATATATGATAAAAAATAAAGTAAATAAGTTACAAAATGGGTAGAGGCAATCTATCAGACATGGAAAAAACTAAATCCAAAGAAAGGTGACGTATGAAAAATAGTCTTTTAAAGCAAAAAAACAAGTCTGATTATCGAGCACACCGATTACGAAATATGCGACGATCACGAAAAAGGGAACAATCTAATGTTCAACTAATCGATTGTAAAAGACCATGTTGTTGTTGTTATTATTATTATTATTATTATTTAAATATAGAATTCATTTAAAAGTCTCGAATTTTAGTCTTTGAACAAATCATTTTCCAAATGGTTGTTATTATTAGTTAAATTATTAATTTTCCTGTTCCGTCCGCGGTTTCTCTTTTCTCTCTCTCTCTCTCTCTCTTTCTCTCTATTCGACTCTCTGACGGAAGCAAGGAAGGAAGGGGGGGGGGGGCAATCAAACCGACGATATCAAACAACAAATATAACAGCAAAATCAGACAAATTAATGACATCAAATAGCGGGAAGAGTTTGGCGAAGAGAACTTTGAATTATAAGACGACAGTTGAGGATTCGAGCTTAATATTCGCTGTGAGTTTAAAATATTTCAGATATAATATTGAATAATTCACAGCATTCGCCGTGACTTTAGAATATTTTAAAAATGATACTGCATAATTCAAATAATCAAAATAGGATGATTAAATGTGTATATTAAATACAACGTCAATAATATTGTTATTTTTTTTTTTTTTTTTTTTACATATTATTTAAAGTACAAAAAACACATTTATTTATTTGCAAAATTACAAAACCAAGAACCAAGAATACTCACGAATTAAAGAAATAACTGCTATCCTATGAAAAAAAGAAGTTATGATCTTTTCGCTCCGAGATATTCTTATAAACTTTTATTTACGCCTCCAAATCTTGTCCGGGAAACAACTTTCACCTCTAAACAATTGAAAAATTCTTTAGAAAAAGCGCGCTCTAGCAAAGCTGTTTAATAGAAAAACCACGCATGCGTGAACTCTTGATCGTTGTCAAAACATGGACGCTGTTGACGTTGTCATAGCAACAAATATCTGTTGTTCTCGCCCGAAAGGAGAATTCATTTGTTCCGTGTTCTTATATACTCTTTTATCATTGATAATGTTTTAATACCTTTTTGCGTGTCATCTTTATGTTTAAAAAAAAAAAAAAAAGAGAGAGAGAGAGAGAGAGAGAGAGAAAGTTTTCGCATAATAGATATTTAAACTCCATTCTTAAAAGTATTTTTATGTATCGTAATATATTTCGTATATATATGTAAATCGTATATTGAAAACACTTTCTTTTTTTTTTTTCGATTTGAAGTCTTTAACAATTAACGATACTGATTTTTTAAAATTATTTTTTCAAGATGATTAGTGGAAAAACTGACATTTGTTTCTTCAAAATTTGCCTTGCTGTTACTATAATAATTATACAAAATTAAAAAAAAAAAAAAAAAAAAAAAAAAAAAAAAAAAAAAAGTTATTATGTGTAATAAATATGTTTAATACTCTCGTAAAAAACACAATCATAGAAATCTTAAAATAATATATATAATATGAACATTGAAACATTCACCGGTTTAATTGTAAGGTGATCGACATAATCAAAAAGATGTTATTAGCTAAAAATTAACATTTTACTTAAAATATCCCAGTACTTTCAAATTTTATTCAAGTTTTCATCAGAGAATATTGTTATTACTAATTGTTCTTTATTCATACAAATTCAAATATTTGTACAAATACTTATTCACAAAAACTTTTATTTTTATTTTTTAAGCTATTGCATAGCTTTTATCGCGGGCTTTGAGCGCGGTGACCGAATTCAAAAATTCCGTAACACGAAAAATCCTAACACATCGGTAACGAAAAAACCTAACACTCGGCTAACGTCGTTTCCTTTCGGAAAACTTCGGAACGGTATCCTTCGGTAGACTTCGGCAGACATTGACGCGGTATTTTTCAGATATTAGAATATCAAGTCTCAAACTTATGTTTCTTATGATCTAATTTTCATAGCGCGGCCAAATTTTGTTTGGTAATTTATTATGAGACAGTGTTTATTTTGGTGGTCTTATTTATTTTGGTGACAAGAGACCCCCCCCCACCGTGAGGGTCGAAAAATTTAAAATGCTTATAACTCGCGATCTAACTTTCGTAGCGCGGCCAAACTTTGTTTCGTAATTTATTATGAAACATTGTTAATTTCTGGTGACAGGATACACCCCACGGTGAGGGTCGAAAAATTTAAAATGCTTATAACTCGCGATCTAATCTTCGTAGCGCGGCCAAACTTGTTTGGTAATTTATTAGGAGACAGTGTTAATTTTTGGTGACAGGAGACCCCAGACGGTGAGGATCGAAAAATTTAAAATGCTCATAACTCGCGATCTAATTTTCGTAGCGCGGCCAAATTTTGTTTGGTTATTTATTATGGGACAGTGTTGATTGTTGGTGACAGAAGACACCCCACGGTGAGGGTCGAAAAATTTAAAATGCTTATAACTCGCGATCTAATTTTCGTAGCGCGGCCAAATTTTGTTTGGTAATTTATTATGGGACAGTGTTGATTTTTGGTGACAGGAGATCCTCCAAGGTGAGGGTCGAAAAATTTAAAATGCTTATAACTCGCGATCTAATTTTTGTAGCGCGGCCAAATTTTGTTTGGTAATTTATTATGAGGCAGTGTTAATTTTTGGGGACATTAGACCCCCCCACGATGAGGGTCGAAAAATTTTAAATGCTTATAACTCACGATCTAATTTTCGTAGCGCGGCCAAATTTTGTTTGGTAATTTAATATGAGTGTTAATTTTTGGTGACAGGAGAGCCCCCACGGTGAGGGTCGAAAAATATTAAATGCTTGTAACTCACGATCTAATTTTCGTAGCGCGGCCAAATTTTGTTTGGTAATTTATTATGAGACAGTGTTAATTTTTGGTGAAAGGAGACCCCCCATGGTGAGGGTCGAAAAATTTAAAATGCTTATAACTCACGATCTAATTTTCGTAGCGCGGCCAAATTTTGTTTATTCATTTATTATGAGTGAGTGTTAATTTTTGGTGACAGGAGACCCCCCCCCCCACGGTGAGGATCGAAAAATTTAAAATGCTTATAACTCGCGATCTAATTTTCGTAACGCGGGCAAATTTTGTTTGGTAATTTTTATGAGACATTGTTAATTGTTGGTGACAGAAGACCCCCCCCCCTATGGTGAGGGTCGAAAAATTTAAAATGCTTATAACTCGCGATCTAATTTTCGTAGCGCGGTCAAATTTTGTTTGGTAATTTATTATGAGACATTGTTAATTTCTAGTGACAGGAGACACCCTACGCTGTGGGTCGAAAAATTAAAAATGCTTATAACTCGCGATCTAATTTTGGTAGCTTGGCAAAATATTGTTTGGTAATTTATTATAAGGCAGTGTTAATTTTTGGTGACAGGAGACCCCCCACGGTGAGGGTCGAAAAATTTAAAATGCTTATAACTCGCGATCTAATTTTCGTAGCGCGGCCAAATTTTGTTTGGTAATTTATTATGAGACAGTGTTAATTTTTGGAGACATTAGACCCCCCACAATGAGGGTAGAAAAACTTAAAATGCTTATAACTCGCGATCTAATTTTCGTAGCGCGGCCAAATTTTGTTTATTCATTTATTATGAGTCAGTGTTAAGTTTTGGTGACAGGAGACCCTCACAGTGAGGGTCGAAAAATTTAAAATGCTTATAACTCGCGATCTAATTTTGGTAGCGCGGCCAAATTTTGTTTGGTAATTTATTTTGAGACTGTTGATTTTTGGTGACAGGAGAATCCCCACGGTGAGGGTCGAAAAATTTAAAATGCTTATAACTCACGATCTAATTTTCGTAGCGCGGCCAAATTTTGTTTATTCATTTATTATGAGTCAGTGTTAAGTTTTGGTGACAGGAGACCCTCACGGTGAGGGTCGAAAAATTTAAAATGCTTATAACTCGCGATCTAATTTTCGTAGCGCGGCCAAATTTTGTTTGGTAATTTATTTTGAGACTGTTAATTTTTGGTGACAGGAGACCCCCCACGGTGAGGGTCGAAAAATTTAAAATGCTTATAACTCACGATCTAATTTTCGTAGCGCGGCCAAATTTTGTTTATTCATTTATTATGAGTCAGTGTTAAGTTTTGGTGACAGGAGACCCTCACGGTGAGGGTCGAAAAATTTAAAATGCTTATAACTCGCGATCTAATTTTCGTAGCGCGGCCAAATTTTGTTTGGTAATTTATTTTGAGACTGTTAATTTTTGGTGACAGGAGACCCCCCACGGTGAGGGTCGAAAAATTTAAAATGCTTATAACTCACGATCTAATTTTCGTAGCGCGGCCAAATTTTGTTTATTCATTTATTATGAGTCAGTGTTAAGTTTTGGTGACAGGAGACCCTCACGGTGAGGGTCGAAAAATTTAAAATGCTTATAACTCGCGATCTAATTTTCGTAGCGCGGCCAAATTTTGTTTGGTAATTTATTTTGAGACTGTTAATTTTTGGTGACAGGAGACCCCCCACGGTGAGGGTCGAAAAATTTAAAATGCTTATAACTCACGATCTAATTTTCGTAGCGCGGCCAAATTTTGTTTGGTAATTTAATATGAGACTGTTAATTTTTGGTGACAGGAGACCCCCACGGTGAGGGTCGAAAAATTTGAAATGCTTATAACTCGCGATCTAATTTTCGTATCGCGGCCAAATTTTGTTTGGTAATTTATTATGAGACATTGTTAATTTCTGGTGACAGGAGAAACCCCACGGTGAGGATCGAAAAAATTAAAATGCTCATAACTCGCGATCTAATTTTCGTAGCGCGGCCAAATTTTGTTTGGTAATTTATTATGAGATTTTGTTAATTTTTGGTGACAGGAGACCCCCACGGTGAGGGTCGAAAAATTTAAAATGTTTATAACTCGCGATCTAATTTTCGTAGCGCGGCCAAATTTTGTTTGGTAATTTTTTATGAGACAGTGTTAATTTTTGGTGACAGGAGACCCCCCACCGTGAGGGTCGAAAAATTTAAAATGCTTATAACTCGCGATCTAATTTTCGTAGCGCGACCAAATTTTGTTTGGTAATTTATTAAGCTATTGCATAGCTTTTATCGCGGGCTTTGAGCGCGGCGACCGAATTTAAGAATTCCGCAACGAGGAAAATTCCTAACAATCTGGCTAACGAAGTTTCAGTTTGGCAGACTTCGGGAAGGTATCCTTCGATAGACTTCAGCAGACATTGACGCGGTATTTTTGCATAAGTTGATAAAAAATGCTATGCAATAGCTTTACCGCGGCAGTCCCCGAGTGGCACACATATTTTTTTTAATATAAATTTCAACAAACTTTTTCCAGTATAAATTTTGACAGTATTTTTTAAATATAAATTTAAAGGTGATTTTGAATAATTTGATGTTTTTAATTGAATAATTTGAAACGATAATAATTAATTAGTTGTAGAAGTTGAAGTAGTAGTGATAGAAACAGCAGTAGATGTAATTGTAGTAGTAAGTAATAACAAAATCGAACCCTGATATTTGGCTTACAAGGCCAATGCTTTACCGTTTAAGCTAACTGGGCACGACAACCGGTGAGCATTTTTATCTACGTACCCATCGTTCCATGGAGTTTCTTTACCTGTGGTCCATTCTGTTGAGCTGTCTAAATGACAGATCAGATGTCATGACCTAAAGGTTATCTGAGCGAGTAATGCTCAACGGCTGTCGTGCCCAGTTAGCTTAAACGGTAAAGCATTGGCCTTGTAAGCCAAGTGTCTGGGTTCGATTCCCGGTCTGGGCAATTTTTCGCTAAGTTGGAAATATTTAATTCGAATGATAACTTTACCAATCAGTTTGATTGAGTTAAAAAAGTGCAATTTAATTGCAAAATGTTTGACAAATAAAATCGGGTTTTGATACATATAGTTCGAAAAGTATTTAAAAAACTAAAAAAAAACTGCAGAAAATTTGACAAATTAAATGAAATAATGCAAAAAATGTATTATAAAATACATTACGAAAATATTTAAATAAATTAAAAGAGAGTATAATTAGATGCTGATGAACTTCAAATTAAAATTCAAATTTTAAAAGTGTAAAACGGAATAAGAAATTATGAAAAGTACACTTCAAAAAGGAGAAATTTCTCCAAAAGTTCAGATTTAAAAACATTAATAAAAAAAAATAGTGTTCATTTATTTCTAATAGTAACGGTTTTAAGAGTCGAAAAACGTAGAGAAATTTCATTTTAGTAAATTCAGACCTAGAATAAGGTTTTAGATCGCACAAATTTGCTTAAAAAATGTTTATTCTTAAATTCTTATTTTCGAAGATTGAAATAAGGAGAGTTTTTTATTATTATTATTTATTTATTTTTTGTATTAAATATAATGCTACAATATCTTTATATATATATAAATCTTCTGTGCGTGTGTATGTCACTGAACTCCTCCTAAAAGACTGGACCGATTTTAATGAATTTTTTTGTGTGTGTTTCAGTGGATTCGAGAATGGTTTAGATTCACATTTCATCGAAATTGATTCAGTACTTTTTTTAGTAATTAGGTGAAAACTAATAAAGTTAGTGATTTTTCGCTAATTAAAAGTGTTGAATAAGTTCGCTAGATAGAGTGCGGACAGAATGGCTGAGTGGTCTAAGGCGCCAGATTTAAATTCTGGCTCTCGAAGAAAGAGATAGTGTGTTCTAACCCCACTCCTGAAATATGTGTATGATTTACAATAATGTTTCCTGTTTTATAATTTTAATTAACCGACATCAAAAAATCGTTAACTTTGAACTAAAAAGAGAAAAATAAACTTTTCTATCAAAAATTGAACCGACTTCAAAAACTACTGCAAAGGGGAAAATAATTTCCTTGCATAACTGTAATAAGAAATTAAATGAAGAGCGTATTATTTACCATGCATATTATTATATTTATGTACATTTATTTGATTTTTTGGAGTCGGTGCCAGGACAACGTCTGTCGGGTCCCCTAGTATATATATAAACTTTTTAAAGCAACGATAAAGTACTAATAATTCTAAAGACAAAAACATTAATAACTAAGGAACATTATTTATTTCTAGGTAAGAATTTTCTTTTTATTTTTTCGCTTTTTGAAAACATAGTATAGTATGTTGCATATTTTCGAAAATTAAAATTTTTAATGTTTCATTTGTAGAGTGTTTTTTTTTTCTTTCTTTCTTTCTTTCTTTATTTTGATTACTTTTAAACTTGTTCTGAAAATTGTTGTCCCTCCCATCACTTTTTATCGTAGCAAAAATCCAGTTTCTAAATTGCCAAAAATACACAAGAAAATATATACAAGTTTCCATCGTTAGTGAAATTTAAGTTAGTGCGTTAAGAATGTCACATTCATTGGCATTAAATACAATACACTTGTTTAAAACGTCATTAAGTAACTTTTATTTCGACTTTTTATTTATATTTTTAGCAATGTTCTACTGATTATGTGTTTTTTCGGTTTTTAAAATAAAAATTATATCAATATGCATAATTCGGCTATTAATTTGGCGATTTGTATAATTTGGCGAAATTGTTCGACGGGATAACCAAGTAGTGCCGCTTTTATTCATAATTTATTTTAATTGCTCGATTTTTTCCCAAATTAGAAGATTGTCCCAGATTATTAGAGACAGATGACATATGTTTATCACATTGGCGCGATTGCAACAAAATGGCAATTATATGTGCCTCACACATGGTAACCGGCTATTGTTATTTATTTATTAATAAACTGTTTGTTTGCATTTATTTTCTTTTTTAAAATGATATAAATTGTTTTATTCTATAGTTATAAACTAAACATTTTTTAATCATTATTTCCTTTTTAAAATAATAGAAATTAGTTTTAAAATATATATGTAACTGGTATTTGAAAACGAAGTTTTCACTAAATTGGCGTCAGAAAAATAACGCACCAATTTGGCGCATATATGACATCTGTGCTAATAAATCAGGAACTCAGTATTTTATGCTAGCCCGGCGCAGGTAATAAATCGCCAAATATTATACCTGCGGCAATTTTTTCGTATTTTATTAATTATTTAATATAAAACAATATAATCCTTTCACTCATTTCATTTATAATACATAACTTTAATTTGAAACTAAAAAGTTTAAAATTCATGACTTTTTTTTTTTTTTTTAAGTAAAAAGAATAGAAAAAAATAAAAATAATGATGTTTTGAAGCTCCATAATAGCAGCGAAGGAACAAAACATAAATAAATCCAATTTACCACAGTCTAAATCTTACCAAAAGACTTTTGCACAGTAACCCTTAAGATGCGTTTCATTTGGATGTTGCCATTAAATAATTAACAAATAATCGTGATTTTTGAGCCACATACGTTAGCGTAATAGATATATAGATTATTACAATCATTGTCGTTATTGTTATCGTTTTTTGTTGGCAATATTACCGTTATTAAAATACGCATTAACGAAAACAGAATTGTAATAGTCTGTAGCATTTTCGAAAAATTAAATTGAATTATGCAAAATCGGAATAATTGAAATAGTTGAAATGATGCAAATAATATAAATTATAATATAAATAGTGATATTTGTACAGTGAGAACACATGAAAACAATTAAAACAATCAAAATGGTGTACAATCGAATAGCTGCTTGGCATCCAATCAAAATCGACAGGAAGAGTGTTGCCGTCGAAAGAAAATGGAATCCTTTATAAACCATCATTGCCTGTAAAAACCGTTTTCTTGCAACAAATGTAGCGATGCCAGCAAACGGCAGTTATCAGTTAAACAAGTGCTTTCCGACATCTTTATTTTTCCTCCATACACCTTTTTTTTTTTTTTTTTTTTTTTTTTTTTTTTTTTTTTTTTCTTTATTTCTTTCTTTTCCTAATTTAAGGCTACGTTCCCTTTTTCCTGCTTTTAATATGCTTTTTAACCATTTGCAACATGGCTGTTTCTGTCGGTCGAAATAGAGATATTTGACATCTTGTGATGACCGAATTTTATTTGTTTTCTGATTGGTCCATGTTTAATATCCGGAAATGGAATACTTCTGTTGCCACGATGACCAAAATAAATAAATAAATAAAATAAAATAATAACAACTGCAAAAAATTAATAACTCAAAAATTAATTGAGATATAGCTTTGAAAAAATTGCATTTACAAGTACACTTTTTCCTTATACAACGATGTAAATTTGAAAATGAGCGATGCTTAGAAGTTAAAAAATTCGCAGTAGCAAAACTTGTAAAACTGAAATTTCATTTTTTTTTTTTTTTTTTTTTTTTTTTTTTGTGCTTGGTTCAGGAATATTAATTCGTGGTGTAAGTATTATAGGACTCTGTTGTTACCTAGGCCACGTTTTGATTATCATAAAAACTATGTTTACTATTATTACTTTTTTTAATAGAATTTATTTATCAGTCAAAAATTTTAATCTTTAAAAATATTATTTCCTAAATGGTCGTTGTAAATTCTTTCATTTTTTTTTATAATTAGTAATCTTATTACAATTATATAATAAATGGATGCATTGATATTTCCTTGCATTATAAAGTTAATATCGTGTTTTATAATACAGTAATACCTCTAAATAACAGACACCTCGGGAACTTGGAAATTGTCCGCTATTCGGAGGTGTCCACTATTGGGAAATCCACAGAGGTTCATAAATCTCTAAGAAATGCTTAATGTTTCATTATTGTTTCGTAATTGACTTTTATATGTCCTAAAACCTCTATTATATGATTAATCAAAAATTTAAGATATTTTTTTAATATTAAAACTGAAATAAAATTGTGTACACCTTTATTCATTGTTTATTACATTCTTATAAAAAAAAATCTATTGCAAAAGTTTATTTCTGTATGCTCTTACATGGAATTTATTTTTCAATGTGACATTATTGGATATGATAGAATTCCGGGCGGGGAGAGAGGACTGCACTTTTTGACCATTCAAAGAATAAAATCTCAAAATTTTCCTTTGGAACATTTCATAGCTTTAGGAGATGTCCTTCCCGAGCAACCCCCCGAATTCAACACTGAACATGAGGAGAGAGGGATTTTCTCCAGTCCACCCTCTACATTTATTTGTGATCACAAAATTTGTGATACATTAGCCTGATAAATTTAGAGGCTTTTTTACTTTTTTTTTTCATTTATTTTCTCGTTAAAAAATACTTTTTCATTCTTTATCGCGATCATTTATCTGTGATCACAAAATTTGTGACTCATTAGCCTGATAAATTTAGAGGCTTTTTTACATTTTTTTTTCATTTATTTTCTCGTTAAAAAATAATTTTTCCTTCTTTACCGCAAGAAAAAGCGTCCGCTATTCGGAATGTCCGTTATTCAGAGGTTAAACGTACAAAAATTTAGGTTTTGGGAGTGGGGATTGGAAAACTGTCCGTTAAATAGAGGTGTCCGCTATTCGGGAGTGTCCGTTATGGAGGTTTTACTGTATTACCCAAGCATTAAGAAAAACTAACGTAGAATTACAAGAAATTTTAATAATCATATGATGATGATTGATCAACACGTTTTAAGAAAAAAAATAATGTAGAATAAAAGGAAATTTTAACAATCATATTCTTATACTATAATGCGAGCAAAAATTGTGTGTGTGTGTGTGTAAATTTTATCTCAAAAACGACTCTAACGATTTTCGCAAAAATTTGGATTTTACCATTTTCGGGCACGAGAAGACCATTGGGCTAGGTCACATGTTCGAGAAAATTCGATTACTGGGTCATTTTGGGTCACAATGGGTCAGGATCAAGCTATTTATATCTAGAGAACGGCTGGATGGATTTTAAGGCAATTTTGTATCCAACCGTTTTTTGGCACGAGAAAACTATTTTGCTGGGTCACATGTTCAAAAAATTTCGATTAATGGGTCATTTTTGGGTCATTATGAGTCAAGCCATTTTTATCTAAAAAACGGCTCTAACGATTTCGACCAAATTTTATATTTTATCGTTTTGGATTACAAGAAGACCATTGGGTTAGGTAACATGTTCGAGAAAGTTCGATTAGTGAATCATTTTTGGGGTCATTGTGGGTCATGCTATTTTTATCTAGAGATTTTCTCACGCAATTTCGACTAAAAATTGCATTCTATGGTTTTCGGACACGAGAAAAACATTGAGCTACGTTACATGTTCGAAAAAAAAATAATGGGTCATATTGGGTCATTAAGGGTCTGGGTCAAGCTATTTATATTTAAAGAACGGCAGAATCAATTTCATCGAAATTTTCCCTGTAACAGTTTTTTGACATGAGAAAGCTAATGGGCTAAGTCACACGATCGAGAGATTTCGATTATAAGAGTCATTTGTGAGTCATGATGGGTCATAATGGGTCATGGTCAAGCTATATCTAAAGAACAGGTGGATCGATTTTAACGAAATTTTGTATACAGCATTTTTTTGGCACGAGAAAACTATTGGGCTAGGTCTCAGTTCGAGAAATTTCGATTACTGGGTCATTTTGGGTCATAAAAGGTCTGGGTCAAGCTATTTATATATAAAGTACGACAGTATCAAATTTAATGACATTTTGTATGTAAGTTTTTTGACACGAGAAAATTAATGGGCTATCTCACATGTTTGCGAGATTTCGCATATAAGAGCCATTTATGGGTCATGATGGGTCATAACGGGTCATGTCAAGCTATATCTAAAGAACATGTGGATCAGTTTTAACGAAATTTTGTATACAAAATTTTTTGGCACGAGAAAATCATTGGGCTAGGTCACATGATCGAGAAATTTCGATTAATGGGTCATTTTGGGTCATAAAGGGTTTGGGTCAAGTTATTTATATTTAAAGAACGGCAGGATCGAGTTTAACGAAATTTTGAGTGCAACACTATTTATACACGAGAAAACTAATGGGCTAAGTCACATGTTCGAGAGATTTCGATTATAAGGGTCGTTTGTGGGTCATGATGGGTCATGGTCAAGCTATATCTAAAGAACGGGTGAATTGATTTTAACGAAATTTTGTATACAGCATATTTTTGGCACGAGAAAATCATTGGGCTATGTCACATGTTCGAGAAATTTCGATCAGTGGCTCACTTTTGGGTAAATTCTAATTTTATCTAGACAATGTCTCGCGCAAATTTGAATAATTTTATATTCTATCGTTTTCGGACCCAAGAAAATCATTGGGTTAGGTCAGATGTTTGAGAAAACTCGATTAATGAGTCATTTTGGGTCATAATGGGTCAAGGTCAAACTATTTATACCTAAAAATTGGCTCAATCGATTTTATCTAAATTTTGTATTTAACATTTTTCGGCACGCAAAAATTAATGAACTAAGTCACATTTTCGAGAGATTTCGATATAAGGGTCATTTGTGGGTCATGCTAATTTTATTTAGAAAATTGTTCTCACCATTTTGAGTATATTTTCTATTATATCGTTTTCAGGCAAAAGAAAACCATTGAGATAGGACACATGCTCGAAACAATTCAATTAGTGGATCGTTTTAGGTCTTAATGGGTTCGGGTCATTCTAATTATATATAACAACGACTCAGTCAATTTTACCTAAATTTTGCAACGGAACGTCTTTTGTCACGAGAAGACTATTGAGCTGAGTTGCATATTAAACAAAATTATATTAGTGGGTCATATCGCTTCATTGCTGAATGCTGTCAAGCTAATTTTACTTAAGAAATGGCTTAAACGATTTTGATTCATTTTATACTCTACTGTTTTTGATTACCTGAAGACCATTGAGCTAAGTCACATGTTTGATCACATATGATTAGTGGATCATTTGAGTAATAAGGGTCAGGATCACGAGACTATAGCAAAAGCCAATAAGTTGGGGATATTTGACAAAATACTGGCGAAATTTGACCGAAAAATCGACTATTAAGGTTACGAAACCAAAGCACATATTTGGAACAATTTTATATTACATATTATTTATTTATATTATTATATTATTTTATATAACATATTTATAACAAATGAAAGAATGTGTCCAAATTTGGTTATATCTGGCAAAAAATATTGTCTTTCAGAATGTGAAGAAATTTTTTATACATTGTTAATAATCTTCGAGATGCATAGTTAAACTAATCAGAGTCGAGCTAAAAAAGTGATTTGGATTGATGTCCTTTCGTTGTAAATTTTAAAATAAAGTAAAATTTATGAACATGTGCATACAAACGTAGTTTTCTTATTGATTGTTTTTGTAAATAATACTATTATTAATAACATGTTTTACAGTAATAATACTATATCGAGTTGAACACAAAGTTAATTTTGACCAAGCTGGGCTCGGTCACCCCTGCTAGTGATAATTATTGATCAACATGTTTTAACAAAAATTAATGTGGAATTACAAGAAATTTTAATAATCGTATGATGATGATTGATCTACATGTTTTAACAAAAATTAATGTGGAATTAGAAGAAATTATTACAATCATACGATGATGATTGATCGACACGTTTTAAGAAAAAATAATGTAGAATTAAACGAAATTTTAGCAATCATATGATGATTATTGATTAACATGTTTTAATAAAAATTAATGTGGAATTAGAAGAAATTATTACAATCATATGATGATTATTGTTCAATAAGCTTAAAATAATGAATTTAAGGAAAAATAATGTAGAATTAAAAGAATTTTTTAAAATTACATGATGATTATTTATCAACACATTTTAAGAAAAATTACTGTAGAATTAAAAGAAATTTTAATAATCATATGATGATTATTTATCGACAAGTTTTAAGAAAAGATAATGTAGAACTAAAAGAAATTTTAACAATCGTATATGATTATTGATCAACGCGTTCTAAGAAAAAATAATATAGAATTAAAAGAAATTTTTAACAATCATATGCTGATTATTGATCAATATATTTTAAGAAAAATTTATGTAAAATTAAAAGAAATTTTAACAATCATATGATTATTGATCAACACGTTTTCAGAAAAATGAATGTAGAATTAAAATAAATTTCAAGAATCATATGAGGATTATTGGTCAATACGTTTTAAGAAAACATATTAAAATCTAAAGATCTGACGTAGTTTGGACGCTCTGCAATTATTATTAAACACGTAAGATTATAAAGTTTTGAGAAAAGAATATTGCATAATAATTATTGAAGTTTTCAGGAAGATGGGATGAACAAATATTATAAGTACTCATGCAATGTGCTTTTTAATGGGCGGAGTTACCGACATTGCGTTATCAATGAACTATTAGCCATTAGGATCTTTTCTCTTATTTTGAATGTAACATATTTGGATTTACACATAGAACTACCGTTTCAATCAAAAATATTAATTTTCATATATATTTATACAGGGAGATTCCAAATTTTTTTTTACAATAAAAGAGGGGTGATAGTACACATCAGGACAAACAATATTAAATAGGAGACCAAGGGTCCAAAACGTTTTCCTAAGGAAATAGCCGCCATTAAAGTTTAGGGACCAAAATTTCAATCAAACATAAAAAACGGAAAAATCGGTCGATTGATTTGCGGTTTTCACTAAAATTATTCTTTATGTCGGCATTTTCTTGAAATTAAATTATAAAGATAAATTTCAAAAAATGCCGATAGAGGGCGCTTTAGACTTTGGAGTAACGAACAACTACTTTTTACCGGTATTTTTTGCATCTCATTAAATGTTTTCGTAAGCTTAGACTCAAACTTAAATTTTGAGCTCAAAATCTGTAGTTGGGAGTGGTTAAGTAACACAAACTGAGCTGTGTTCAGAGGGTTCAAATTTCAAATGATAAAAAAAAAAAAAAAAACGGAAAAATTGGTCGATTAATTTGCGGTTTTCACTAAAACTATTCTTTATTTAGGTATTTTCGTGAAAATAAATTATAAAGAAAAATTTCAAAAAATGCCGATAGAGGGCGCTTTAGACTTTAGAGTAATGAACAACTATTTTTTGCCGTTATTTTTTGCATCTCTTTAAATGATTTAAGAAGGTTAGACTTAAACTTAAATTTTGAGCTGAAAATCTGAATAGTAGGGAATGGTTAAGTAGCAGAAACTGAACTGTGTTCAAGGGGGAGGGGGAGGTTCAAATTTAAAGTGATATTAGAAAATGGAAAAAATTGGTCGATTCGTTTGCGGTTTAAAATAAAACTATTCTTTAAGTCAGTATCTTCAAAAAAATATTTTTTTAAGATAAATCTCAAAAAATTACGTCAGAGGGCGGCTTAAACTACAGAGTAACCAACAATTCATTTTAACCATTATTTTTTGGTTCTAATTAAATGCTTCAAAAGCATTTTAAATGTTCTCGGAAGCTTAGATTTAAACTTATATTTTGAGCTCAAATCTTGAATCGTTATGAGGAGTTAAAAAGCGCAAACTGAAGTGTGTTCAGGAGTTAAAATTTAATCCTCTTTCCTCCTTGACCACAATTCAATTTTTCGCTACTTAAACACTCCCAACGATTCAAAATTTCAGCCCAAAATTTAAGTCTATGCATTTGAAAGCATTTAATGAGATTTAAAAAATAACAGTTAAAAATAGTTGTACGATACTCCAAAGTCTAAGGTGCCCTCTATCGGCATTTTGTGAAATTTATCTTTAAAAATTATTTCCAAGAAAAAACTGATTGATCAAGAAAACTGCTGATTTAAAAATTAGTTTTAGCAAAAACTGCAAACGAATCGACCAATTTTTCCGTTTTTTACAATTATTTAAAATTTGAACCCTCTGAACACAGCTAAGTTTGTCTACTTAACCACTCCCAGCTATTCAGATGTTGAGCTCAAAATTTAAGTTCAAGCCTAAGCTTACGAAAGCATTTAATAGGATGCTAAAAATAACGCCAAAAAAGAGTGTTTCGTTACTCCAAAGTCTAAAGCGTCCTCTATCGGCATTTTTTGAAATTTATCTTTATAATTTATTTTCACGAAAATACCTAAATAAAGAATAGTTTTAGTGAAAACCGCAAATCAATCGACCAATTTTTCCGTTTTTTATAATCATTTGAAATTTGAACCCTTCTGAACACAGCTCAGTTTGTGTTACTTAACCACTCCCAACTACAGATTTTGAGCTCAAAATTTAAGTTTGAGTCTAAGCTTACGATAACATTTAATGAGATGCAAAAAATACCGGCAAAAAATAGTTGTTCGTTACTCCAAAGTCTAAAGCGCCCTCTATCGGCATTTTTCGAAATTCATCTTTATAATTTAATTTCAAGAAAATGTCGACATAAAGAATAATTTTAGTGAAAACCGCAAATCAATCAACCGATTTTTCCGTTTTTTATGTTTGATTGAAATTTTGGTCCCTAAACTTTAATTGCGGCTATTTCCTTAGGAAAACGTTTTGGGCCCTTGGTCTCCTATTTAATATTGTTTGTCTTGATGTGTACTATCACCCTTCTTTTATTGTGAAAAAATTTCGGAATCACCCTGTATATATAATTTTCATATCAATATATTTTGATGTATCCCTAGCAGATACACCAAGCAGCCCCAAGGATACGCACACGGTTTGGGAATAGACTGAAAATTCTTATCTCTAATGTTAAAGTAATTGACTTGGACTTTTTCATGTTTTCTTAACTTTTTCTTCTGAAAATTTAAATTTTTAGCTTTTTTTATAATTTTCCAACAAAGCTGAAAATTACCCATTAATTCGGTTTGTTTATCTATCTGTACTCTAACACACGTAAATATATTATAATTTTCTTATAATTTATATATGTTATTGATTTTGCAATGGAATATTTTGTATTGAAAATTTACAATGTAGCATTTATACATTACAATGTACATTGCAGCCAATGGGGAAGAAATTATTTGCAGTGTATTTTGATGAAGCTACTCTATTTCAAACATATTGAAATCAATATATATCACTGAGCAGTGGTGCCTACTTATAAGAGTCCATTTAATGATATATAACCACATTTTTAGCCCACCCAATTTTGCATTATTCTATTTTTGTTAGTTGTTCATTTTCCAATTGCTGAAAAACGTACTTTTTCCATTAACCCTTTTCGGCGTAGGGCAAATTCATTGCTTAAATGTTGAAATTAATGACTGACACCGTAATTTGAAACAACTTTATTTGTAAATAAGAAAAAGCTATAAGTTTTACGCTTTCAATAAACCGTAATTTTTTGAAACAAAATTCCGGTGCCAATGTGGCGTTTGGGAATTAAAATTAAGTGGTATATCTATGAAACCACTGCGCCGCAAAGGGTTAAAAATAACTTTGTTTGAAGAGTAAAACTGAAACCCATTTTACCTAATCCAAATGATCCAGTTAAAATATTACTATCTCTATATGAAAGAGATGGTAATAAATGGCTACATTGCATAAAAGTGTTTCGAGTTGAAATATTACTGTTTCTAAATTATAGAAGCAGGGTCGTAGCTAGAAGTGGATAATAGGGGGGGGGGGCTCAAGAAAATGTGAGGAATCATGTTTTCTCCCTTTCTCTCTCTCTCTCTCTCTCTCTCTCTGACGCAGAAAGGTATATTAGTGCAAATTCACACAGTAGATAATATGTTTCTTATTAAATTGTTCAAATAGCTTCATTTTGTGCAAAGAAAGGAATGTTATGATGAAAAATTCGAGTGCGTAACTAATGCAATATTTAACATCAGGTTAGATTTAGAGATCTGCACGGGCCGGGTTGCTAATTTCCGTTTACTCAAGGATACAGCGCTTGGCGAAATTCAAGGTGTGCCAAATGCTATTCCACCCATCATTCACTCCTCTTCCGAGATTCCTTGATAACATCGTACAGTGTCGCCATCTACTGAAAAAAATGTATTATACAAATAATTTATTTGAAAAGAAAAATAATAATAAATTTAATGGAATTTTATTTTTATATATGACCAAATATTAATTAAATATATACGAGTAACTTGTTGTGTTAACTTAATTTGTAAATTTTAATGTATATTTCTTTACATTTTTTATAGTATTTCAGTTTATAATGAATAATATAATAATGAAAAAATAAAAAAAGAACGAAAGAGAGCTGTTATTGTATTCGGATAAATTACATGATAATAGCTAAAAATAAATTTTATTTTGTTTAATTTATTTTCTTGTTAAGTATCAATTCAAGTACTTTATAAGAAAATACTGAGATCTGTTATATAAAATTTTTATTTATTTATTTATTTTACTAATGTGATATAAATCATCAAGTATAGCAATGCACTAAGATTGATAAATTAAAACTTCTTAATGTTGGAAATATATATGAATATATTCATAAATATCAACATATGTACATAGTATGTATGAACTTATACATTCATACATGTCTGTTTAAATATTATATATGTGTATATTATATAGTTGTTATATAGTTAGGTCATTTAATTATATAGTTAGAAAATGTACACATAATTTCGATATCATCTGTTCCGATCTATTCAGATTTTGATGTCTTACAAATGTATCATTTAAAAAAAAAAAAAAGTATAGTTTCCAGATTCTAAGAATCATCAAAAAAGTATATATTTCAATTAATAATAAATTGTGTTAAAATTAAGATATTTTTTATACTTGGAAATTTTTCATTTGAAATAAAATATGTTTGGGAATTTACACCAACTTTTGTGACACTGATTTAATGCACCCTTCCTATTCATAAATTGATAAGTCTAAACTAAATATACATGCATATACTGATTGAATTTGTACAAAGTACAAATACAAAACAAAGATCACGTTTTTTATATAAAAAAAAAACACCTTAAAAGTTTTTATCTAATATGGATTTTTTTTTTTTTTTATATTTAATATTTTACTAGACACTGAAAATTGAAGAGAACTAATCATTAAACGAAAACATTAAAAACATTAATTATCTGTTTAAATGATAATACTTATTAATATTAGTTATATATGTAATAATTAATAATGTTAATTAATATAATTTTATAATTATATACATATTAATATTAATTAATAAATAGTTAATATTAGTTATATATATTTAAATATTGATAATTTTTTAAAAGAAAATCTTAAATTATGTTTGTGGAAGATTAAAGATTTTCCTTTTTTTTTCTTTAATTATTATCATTAATTAAATACATAGAAATATTAAAATTTGAATATTTGTAATTAATATTTTTATGTTTCACTACTTTATAAATGTAAATGAAACAGTAATTATTAAAATAAATACTAATAAATATTATATATATATATATATATATATATATATATATATATATATATATATATATATATGTGTGTGTGTGTATGAATGATGCCTCATTTTAAAACATAAGAACTTTAATAAATTGGTTTTACTAATTTGATATTCATCTCTTACAACACGGTGGTAGCATAACTAAAATAAAATATTTTTTATTTTATTTTAATAATTATTGTATTTTAAATTATATTTATTTAATCATTAAAAAGCAGAATTTAAAAACTTATATTAATTATTTACATTTATTTCAAATTAAACTTTGTGTAATAAAATTTTAATTTAAATTTTATAACTTAATTGTAATTAAAATTTAATTGTCTAACTGACAGTAAAACTAATACAAAGTAATTGAGTTTTATAACATTCTTAAAAATTGTAAGTAAAATGTCTGAAGCAGCCATGATGCGCAAGAAAATGCGTAGATGCTAGTCAAAACACTTGGCACACCTTGAATTTCGCCAAGCACTGTATCCTTGAGTAAACGGAAATTAGCGGCCGGGTTCGGGCCGATTTCCATTAACGGCATTCGGACCGGGCTCGGGCCTTAATTTTTTTCCCTGGAGTATCGGGCCGGGCCGGGCCGAGCCTAACTTATTTTTTCCGTACGAAACCGATACTGATTTCGTTCTTCCTTGTCTTCAAGGATCAAAATAATCAGTTCCTGTTGAATCTTCCGTATGAAAATCCTTTTCTCGACGTGGAAAAGTCTGTTCATAAATCAGTAAGTTTGGCTTGATCCAAAAATTTTCACAAAATAGGCATATATTTTTAAGTTGTCATTATTCTGCAATTAAACATTAAAATTTATTCTTTTTAAAGAATCGTAGATCACTAGGCGTCTTAAAATAAAATTAAACACATTAAAAAAAAAAAAAAAAAAAAAAAAAAAAAAAAAAAAAAAAAAAAAAAAAACTTGATTACTCTTTGAATAAAGAATACTGCCCAGTTAAACTGATGGTATTGAGCTCACAGGCTACAAATACTAATTGTACATTAAAGCCTTATATTTTCAAGGGTTAATTCCGTTAAAAAATTAAGAAAGGGAAACAGCTCTCTTCTTTCCTCTTTTTTTATACTTAATCATTGAACCTCCTATACTATCAAAGACATGCTTTATCATATAAAAAATCTATATCCAAAATTCAGAGCAAATTAGATAATTCTTAATAAAAACCCATTTAGCATTTATATAATTTAAAAGGAGTTATCCCCCTCTTTTATACATAACCATTAAACTTCCAAAACTATTCAGAGATTTGAACGAAATCTGAAAATTCTGCTTGAAAAACCCATTTATATAAATTAAGGGGGGGGGGCATTAGAACCCCTGTTCCCCCTATTTATACTTATACAATGAACACCTAATAACAGTCACTGAATCGCCTCATCTGAATGATCCTAATCTAAATTTTGAACGAAAACTTAATTCTGCATGAAAATCCCATTTATATCAACTAACGGGGGGGGGGGGATTAGAGCCCCTGTTCCCCCTATTTATACTTATTCAATGAACACCTAATAACAGTCACGGAATCGCCTTATCAGAATGATCCTAATCTAAATTTTGAACGAAAACTTAATTCTGCATGAAAATCCCATTTATATCAACTAACGGGGGGGGGGGATTAGAACCCCTGTTCCCCCTATTTATACTTATTCAATGAACACCTAATAACAGTCACGGAATCGTCTCATCAGAATGATCCTAATCTAAATTTTGAACGAAAACTTAATTCTGCATGAAAATCCCATTTATATCAACTAACGGGGGGGGGGGGGGCATTAGAGCCCCTGTTCCCCCTATTTATACTTATTCAATGAAAACCTAATAACAGTCACGGAATCGTCTCATCAGAATGATCCTAATCTAAATTTTGAACGAAAACTTAATTCTACATGAAAATCCCATTTATATCAACTAACGGGGGGGGGGGATTAGAGCCCCTGTTCCCCCTATTTATACTTATTCAATGAACACCTAATAACAGTCACGGAATCGCCTTATCAGAATGATCCTAATCTAAATTTTAAACGAAAACTTAATTCTGCATGAAAATCCCATTTATATCAACTAACGGGGGGGGGGGCATTAGAACCCCTGTTCCCCCTATTTATACTTATTCAATGAACACCTAATAACGGTCACGGAATCGCCTCATCAGAATGATCCTAATCTAAATTTTGAACGAAAACTTAATTCTGCATGAAAATCCCATTTCTATAAATTAAGGGGGGCGGGGCATTAGAACCCCTGTCCCCCTATTTATACTTATTCAATGAACACCTAATAACAGTCACGGAATCGCCTCATCAGAATGATCCTAATCTAAATTTTGAACGAAAACTTAATTCTGCATGAAAATCCCATTTATATCAACTAACGGGGGGCATGAGCCCCCCGTTCCCCCTCTTATACATATCGAATGAACTCCAAAAACTAATCAGGGAAGCGCCTTGTCAGGATATACCTACATACAAAATTTCAAGTGGATCCGATATTTTTATCATGAGTTATCGCGTTACGCACATACGCACATACATACAGAACGGACGGGCACATAAGCTCTCAGGCTATGATAGCCTGTGAGCTAAAAACTCTACGATACTTTCTGACTCATCCATTTTATGTGTTATAGTATAAATTAGCAAAAGAATGTGAAATGCATACAAAAGAAATAATGCTGTCTGTTTTCAAATAGAGATTGGCTGCTTTCGGGCCCATTTGCGAATTTATTTTTCATCCTAAATGTACGAAAATCGCAAGTGTTTAGAAACTAAGAAATCAAATAGAGTTGTCATTTTTTAAAAATAAGATTAAACGATTTTTCAGAACATGCTGTCAAAGGCATTTAAAATTATTTTTGACATGCGTTATTTTTTAGTCAGTTAAGTATCAGTTTACAGTCATATTCATAATATAATCTTAAATATTAGAATTCGTAATTAGAAACCTTATATAGGAATATAATTAAATAAAACCGCAACTTTATATTCTATTTTAAAATTTATGTAGAATTATAATCGCAACTTTATAATGTATTTTTAAATTAATATAGAATTAAAAGAAATTTTAACAATCATGTTATGAATACTAATCAATACATTTTAAGAAAAAATAATGTAGAATTAAAAGAAATTCTTCTATCGTTCACTATCGTAACTTTTCTATCCTTATCTTCAAAGAAAACAAAATGCCCATGTCATTTTATCCTAAAATGGCTGAGCCCACCCAATATTTTTCAATATTGGCTACATATAAAATGGTTACAATGTATGCCCGGAGAAAAGCATCTGAATTCTATACTGAAAAAAATATACTGCATTGCGTAAGAAAGAAAAATTTCTTGTTTCCATGTTAGGAACTGTGCAAATATAACTTTATCATTTTAGGGGGGGTCTGGCATATGATAACATCAACTATCTCCAGAGGGAGGGGGGTTTGTCTTTTGATATCTATACCATATTTGATCCAATCAAAATTTTCTCATTTTATTCGTAACATGATCTTTGGTACAAAATAGCATGTTATCTTTTTTTAGAGTGTTATCTAATTTTATGAAAGTACAGAATTACTATTAAAATCATTAAATTATCATAAAATTATTTCACTCTAAATTATGGAATACTCCAACGTTTGACATTCCCAATTTTCTTCATATGTGTATGCATATCTTGTGTTTACTGATTAATAAAAGAGAAAGAGAAGGTATGTTGCCCACTTGATTTGTTGAAAAAAATTATTTCCATCTGCCCCTCCCACTCCTTCTTTCGGGACAAGGCAACAGGACCTTATTATCGTTGAATGAATTATGTAACAAAAAGCTATTATAAAGTACATTTAAATAGTAACTATTTTATTAAAGCGTTATTTGATATGAAGTTTTTTCCTATGCAAAGGGATATTTTATTGACTTCTCTTCATTTGAAACACTAAAGAATGCGAAAAATAAATGTAACCAGTTTTGTATATCCCTTCGAAAACAGAAAAAAATCCCAAAAATGAAAATAAATAAATAAATAAATAAATAAATACACTTTGATAACGACGATATTTTTACCGGGAGAAGGGGGGTGAGGGGGTGGAGGTATGATAATGTATGACATCGAAATGGGGGAGGGGATCCAAAATCGCAAAAATGTTGATATATTTGCACAGCCTCTTGCTGTACTTTCTTTGAATCAGGGCCGTAGCTAGAAGTGTACGATAGGGGGGGGGGCTCAGGGGAATATAGGGGGGGGCTCAAGGGAATGTAGGGGGCTCTCTCTAATGCAGAAAGATAAATTAGTGCATATTCACATTGTAGGTACTATGTTTCTCATTAAACTGTTGTAATAACTTCATTTTATGATAAGAAAATTATATGATGATGAAAAATTTTGAATGTATAACTGGTGCAAAATTACACATCCTGTTAGCTTCATATGTACCAATAGGATAAGGGAGTGTTGAAACACCTATTTTAGATACAATTTAGTAACTCTGCAAAACTGTGAAAGGGTCTCAAAACTAAATTAGGCTTTTGAACAGTATTTCATTTGAATTTTCGGAACATTTAGTGATCTTGGAACTTTTTCCAGGAGGGGATCAAAATATTTTAGGGGGGGGGGCTGAGCCGCCCATAGCGCCCCCTTAGCTACGGCCCTGCTTTGAATAAATCCAAATAGAAAATATCAGTAATATATTTGCAAATTGAAAATGTTTTCGAAGGCTTTAAATATCTTACACCTAACTTGCGTGTCAAAATAACCAGATGGCGGGCTTTTTGTATCTGTCGACGCAATTACAGCACGGACAATTTTTCTCAAATATTGAATATTTTTTTCTCTCGCCATTTTCCAAGTAAAGTCAATGATCTTTGAATAGCAGGTGTTTTTGTAAACAGCGACTATTGATTTTTGTTTCTCTTTTCTAAAAGATTTATGTATCCAGTTATTCTCTATTAATATTTATAGTAGTCTATTAATAAATTTTAGTAGTATGTAAACCATGTGATTAATTTCAATGGCACAATAAATATTTATGAATGTTATTACAATAAACATTTATACGATAATAGTCAGAACCCGATTTAGCCCTTTATCTACCGATGATACTTATAAGTACCATCAAAATTACTTATTATAAAATTCTTTTAATACATCAATTAGTTGTAATACTGTTTAGAATGAGTTACAGATACATTACTTTATTTTCTTCCAAAAGCATTATTGGTTGCACAAAATAAAAATATTTTTAAAAGGGTGATTTATTTTGCCTTTGTGACTTTTCTGCTTTCTTAGCGCTAAGGGAGGATGTGGGGATTTTTTAATTCGGAAATATTTCTATATCTATATTGTAAGAACATCCTATTTTTACATTTTATAATTCTGCAAAATACTAAGAAAACAATTTAAAATGAAAAATTTGGGTAGGGTTATAAATATTGCACAAAATCCCTGTAAATTTAAATTTAAATATTCCTTCTAAAATCCTATAAAAATTTATTAAATGATTATGTAAATATTTTAATTTAGTTTAAACAAATTACGTAAAATGCTTTAGGATGTAAATTCATAATGCGGTAGATAAAGGGCAACTTCGTGGGGTGATCAAAAGCGAAAATGCGAAAACTAAATTTTCATATGGCCCCCGTAGAGTAAAATGTCCACTTAGAAAATTTTTCCTAATCCATTCCTGGATTAACTACAAAATATTCTATCTTCATATCTGCAAAAGTCATATGAGGTACGACCGTTTAAAAGTTTAAATAATTCGTCAGGTTTCAAGGGATTAGACACAAATTGTAATTAAAGAAACAATGTTACTTTAAGAATCCCCAGGAAACATATAAAAGTTTTATTTATTGAGTTAGAGTTTTGATTTTTTTATTATTATTATTTCATGATGGTTAATCATATAATTTTAAAGCAAAATCATATCCTAAAATTTCTCATAAAGTTTTAAAAAAAAACATTAAAAGTATTTTTATTTTTTTTAACTGGGTAATTTAAAATTATTATAGCTCGAAACATCATTTATTGATTTTTTTTTTCATTTAATTAAAGAGAAAAATATAATTTTGGTTTTGTTTCAGAATTTGTTTAACTGTTACTTTTAAAAACTAATTGTTGGGGGCCACCGTAATACTTACCCATCATGGATATGCATGGACATGAAAATAAAACATGTGTAAACAATTTATAAAATGCATTGCAATTCCAAACCTTATATTTAAATATCTTTAATATACATAGTAATGTTCCATTGAAGAATTGCTGATGAACCAATTTCGACAGATTATATAAAACGTCAAACTACTCAAGTAGTACTGAATTGCGTAAAAAAAGAAAAAAAGAAAAAAAAAACTTATAACTTTAAAAGAATTAATCATATTAACTAACAGTTTACTGCGTCAGATTAAGCGTCTCATTTCCAATTAAAACATATCTTTGAATTGAAATTTGAATGAAATACAGGATCATGAAAAATCGAAGAATGTGAAAAACAGGGTTACAAATATCTCGACAACTAATTATCCGATTGAGTTCTATTTTTATGCAAAATTTGTGTTATTTTATTGCCTTTTACGTCCACGAAAAAATCGAAAAATTTTATGTACCTTTCATCAGAACGAATTTTTCGAGAGTCCGAAAAAAATAGTTCCGGATAATCGAGGTTACTGATTTTAAATATGCTTCGTTCCATTCTTACATACTAAGAACATACAAAATTTCAAGTCTCTATCTTAATTTGTTCGGGAGATAGAGCGCTTACAGACACACGGACAGACACACAAACAGGCATACAGACAGACATACAAACTGACGGACGGCGATTTTTTTTTTTTTTTTTTTTTTTTTTTTTTTTTTTTTTTCAAAAAACATGTTTGTTGGAATCTCCAATATCTGAAACGTGTAAATCCGTCAAATATTTTTTTTCGATTTTCAAAACGATTGCAAGATTTATCTTATACTACGTATGGTGAGTAAGTAATATTAAAAATATAAATTTAGAAAAAAACTGTATTTTCAAAAGTAAATATTTTTTTTAATTTGTCGTAACAAAATGAATGTAATGAATCAAAAAAGACATGTTCCAAATTTGCACTTTTTTTCTTTAACAATTCTTGACTTATAAAAATTTAAAGACGAGAAAGGGTGGTATACATATATTATATCCATTATGCATAAAAACTCATTTAAACTTTTAAACTAAGATTAACTCCTTATAATATGTTTAAATACTTTTTTTTTTTTTTTTTTTTTTAATTGGAGATGAGTAAGTCACTCCTTCCCATAGCTGCCAAATTCTTCCCCCTTTTTGAATTAGAAAAATTCAATAGACATTTTTGTGCTATTTAATCGACGGATTACGGCGATTTGAGAAGGTTAACGAAAGTTAGAAGTACAATGTCATTACTTTCTCTTATTAAATAAATCGGAAATTTTTATTAGAATTTTCTGGTAAGAATTTGAAATTTTTGAATTAAAAGGGGAGAAAGCCGCAACTCTGGTCAGTTGGTTTACAATAACTTTACTACCTGGAACTTTAAGTAAATTTCTGTTTCTTTAAACGTAGATAAAACACTCTATAATAAAATAAGATCACATTTTAAATTCCGGAAGAAAAGCGATTATGAACTCTCTGATAAACCGTTACTATTATAAGGGTTTTTTATTTGAAGGGGGCGTAACTAAGCATAGTTATGCCACGCCCCCTGCTGTCTTTATCATCGAAAAACAAAACATTTCAGAGTGCGTACAGATCCTGGAATTTTCTAACCAAAAATCAGGATTTTCTTATCGAAAATCACTCTTGGAAAAAAAAAGGCGAAATTTCGTGCTTTAACCTTAATTTATTTTTTTTATTGGAAAAAAGATACTGATATTTCATTTGGGAAATAACTAGAACGAACCCTGTATTTACAATTTTTACAAACTTAGAAAACACACAGAATTCGAAATAACTAAAATAAAACAATACCTTTGAAATGGCAATCCAAAGTAATCCAGTTTTGTAAACATTCGTCGCTCCGAACTCTGGATGGTTCGAAAAGTGAGTTTCGGATGTTCCACTAAACACAGAGACAGACACAAAAACACTCTCACCAATATTTTGCTCTTTTTTTTCCTGCAAAGCCGCAGGTGACTCAATATGTCGTCATGTTGTAGTAGGCAGGCCTGCAGGGTTTCCACTCCGCTGCGTTCTTCGCGTTCGACCTTGTTGCAAACGATAGCGAAAGAAACGTTAAAAAAAAGAGAAAGTAAAAGAATAATAAATGAAATTGCTCATTTCACGCTGGCTGTGTTATCGTATAAATCAGGTCCACGCTGCCTCTTGCGAAAGGTGCCTCATAATGGTATGGGTTACGCTTTGTCTGTGCCGTAAGTATCGGTACTGTCGAGAGACTGGAACTGTTTCCAATTGAAAATCGCTAATGAGTTGATAGAAGAATTGAGCCTTGTTTGAACTTTATGAAAGCCGGCTTATAAGCAGTAGACACACGCGTATTTTCTCTCGGTCAGCTGAATTCTTGGAAAAAATATTGCATGCCTTTTGTATAGGACCCTTTTGCGGTTTTTTCATAATAGAACGATGGGGAATGAACAAAAAAACAGGAGATAAGCCAATGAATCTACTTGAAAGAAAGATTCCTGTCCTACACTTGGATTGAAGTTGAACTGGAAAAGTCATTAACATAAAACGTGCCGCATGCGAACATAAAACACGCCGACTTCTAACCGCAAAGAGTATTTGTGTGTGCTCGCAGCCATAGAAGCTGGGCGGTGGGCGTTTATTTTGTTGCTTTTTGATAAAATCCATCGTGTAGTGGAAAGTATAAGGGAGAATACGTCTTATACCTTCGGAAAACTTTTAAGAGCGTACGTATACATTATCTGTTTTCCCCATACGGCAGTAACGTATATTCTTAAACATATTTCGTCTGCCCATAGCGTATACTCTTTGGCTATTTCAAGTCTTCATAATTGGATAGAGTGCTTGTAATTCATTTATGCTGGGAGGCGTCAGCATAGACTTTCATCTCATCGAGTTCACGGCGGAAATTCCAGAATTAGTTAAAATTTGATTCGCACATTTAAAGTCTATCGGTCTGCCAAGCACACCTTGGCGGTAAACATCTAAAAACCCGATTTTAGCGGTTGATTCGTAGGTGCTTGCTTGCTCCCAGTCCTCCCTGTTTTTATACCTTTGAGTGCAGAAAAACACAATGGTAAACCTACGAGTCAACCGCTAAAATCGGATTTCCAGATGTTCTACATACCAAGGTATGAACTGGTAGACCGATTGTGACATTTCCTAATATGCGACATATAATTCAGTTTGAAAATGCTTAAGGGGACTCAGGAGCAGTGCCAGATTTAGGGCAGGGCATTCGGGGCACGGATTCTCAGGGGCCCCCAAATGCTGCTGAAGGTTTTTCAATTACTAATATTTTAAATAATTGTTGCTTGGTGTTGTGGAAAATTTGTTGTTAGCTATGATAAAAAGTTAATTAAATCCAATTGATTTTTTAAATCATCAGATTTTAAAGTATTCACCTTTTTATATAAACATTTTAATAACAATTTTAATTTTTCTTAAGAAAGGTGTTATAGTAAAAATAAAATACTATAACACCTTTCTTAAGAAAAATTAAAATTGTTATTAAAATGTTTATTATTAGCTGTTTCATATCTTATTATTCCAAAATATAGACTTGTATAGGAAAAGCTAATCAGTCTACACAATTTATTATACCGTATTTACTCATGTATAGGGCGCACGCGTGTATAAGGCGCACCCCTTCTTTACAAGTAAAAATGGTGATTTCTTAAAATCTCGTATATAACGCGCACCATAAATTTGATACGCTAATGAAGAATGACCAAATGAATTTCAGTAAAAAAGAAGTCAAAACAAACATTACACCAGACCAGAAAACAAGATGAAAATGCATTTTTGGACTTCGGGTTGTAAGGGAATGACGGGAAATAGGAATGAGTGACGGTAAAGAGAATTCCTAATTAGCGTTTAACTAATGTCATTAAATCTGTTGTATAAAAAACTGCAAGGAATGAAATAAATATGCAGTAATACTTCAATTAAGAAACATTTTCCGAGTTTTAATATCTTCTTTGAATAATTTCTTGTTTCATATGTATATCGTTCAACTGCATCCAACAGTAAAAAAATATTCCGTGTATAAGGTGCACCTAGGAGTTTTGCCCTAATTTTTTGGAAAAAAAAGTGCGCCTTATACACGAGTAAATACGGTAAAATGTCTATTCATTTATATTTCATAATAGTGAAATAAGTAATTAAAACTAAGTTATTGACTATCATATTTAATTTTTTTCTGTATATATTAAAGTCAATAATGGTTATTTCAGTAACTATCTTTTCCATTTTTCTTTTTTTAGTCAATCCCCCCTGTAAGCATCGATGCAAGGGGGCCCCGTAAGCTTCTGTGTCCAAGGTCCCCAAATTTGTAAATCGGACCCTCCTCAGGAATCTTATTTTTTACAGTTCAATTTAGCAACATGTCACAATTAATTTTTTTTTTTCTCAGTTTCTATCAAACATAAATGCTTAATTTTTTTAATAAAGACAACTTAATATATCTTCTATTTAGAATAATTTTTTAATATTCTATATTGAAATTTTATTTTATTTTTTTATGTTTAACTTTGATAAAAAATTTAAATCGTTCTTTGACTACCCGCAGCATTTCTCAAAAACTAATAAAGCAATTTCACCAAAACTTCGCAAATATCTTCATTTTAAGTTAAAGAATTATTTATACTTCAAATTTAGTATTATAATTGCTTTGATTACTAAAAATTGGCAAATTTTCAATAAATAGCAATATTTTTTTTAATTAAAATTAGATGCTTAAATAAACAAATAAATAAATTGTTTTTAAATCAAGTATAAGTTCACTGTAAAAAATGTCAGATATTTCTGAATAAGTGAAAATGCACGGTAATCAAAAACGAAAATATACAGTGACCTCTTCTAACTCACCTAAGGTTTCGAAAAACGTTCCTTTACCTTTAAAAATCCCAGAAAGCTATTTGTTTTCGAAATTTAAAGAAAAATTTATAAAAATTTATTTTTATTAGCTGCCCGTCCATTTCGGAAACGTTTCTAAGTAGTTGAAGTGAAAAAACTTCTTTAAACACCATAAAATAAGTTAACTGCGCAAGGCCTTTCGAAAGAACTTAGTCTTTCTTCGTCAGGCGCAAAAAAGACGTGCGTCTACTATGAATGTAGCAGCACGATTGAAGGGGAATGCGGGAGGGAGAGGGAGCAAGCAGAAGGAACAGCCAATAGGAAAGTAGAAGGCAACAGCCAATCACGGAAGAGCATAAACAAAACTAGATAAACAATGAAGGAGAGGAAAGGAAGAAGGGGGGAAGGGAAATGGGAAAAAAGCGAGGTAAATTAAAAAAATAACTAAAAGGAGAGATTAAAATGAAATAAAATGTACACAAAAAATATATAAATTAGTAATAATAATAAATAAGGAAAAAAATAAAAATAAAAATAAAAATACATAAAAATAAAAAATTGTTTACAATTATAAACACACATATATAAACCTGAAAATTGTATACTTAATATATATAAAAAATAATAATAATAATAATAATAATAATTAAATAATAAAGTAATTTATGAAGCAGTGCTGAAAAGATTCTTTCAGGCAACGGAGAGCGTTTTAGAATCAGATTTATCATTAACAATAATATCACGATTAATATAAATAGCTAAATTTTCAAGAAAATCTAACTCAAAGGAACTATTGGCATTAAAGATAATTTTAGCAGTTTGAAAATTGAAACTATGGCCGGAATCCCAAGAGTGTTTAGCAACAGAAGATTTAGAAATTTCTTGATTAATGACATACCGAGAGTGTTCTTTTAGGCGTTTTTCGAGATTTCTTTTAGTTTGACCAATATACGATAAATCACAGCCATTACAAGGAACATTATAAATACCCCATTTTTGGAGGTCAGGGGCAGGACATTTCATGGAAGGAAATTTAATTTATTGACTGGTTTAAAGATAACATTAAAATTGAAACGTCTTAAAACTTTAGCTAATTTAAAACATAAAGGAGGATAAAAAGGGAGGACGACCAAATTATCAGGTTTACTTTTATCAATATTAGAAAGAGTGGAATTGTTAGGGGGTCTATTGAATTTGCTCACAGCAGTATTAATGATAGAAGGATTGAATCCACGTTTTACAGCAACAGATTTTAAGTAATTGAGTTCATTCTTTAGAGATGCAAAATCGGAACAAATTTTGAGAGCACGATAAACATATGTATAAAAAACACCGATCTTTTGATTGACAGGATGATTTGAGAGAGCATGGGGTGGATTAGAGACAGAAAAAGGTTTTCTATAAACACAAGTTTTGAAAGAAGAATCACATTTGGTAACTAAAACATCAAGGAAAGGGAGTTTATTACAATTCTCTAACTCAAAAGTAAACTGAATATGACGATCAATAGAATTGACAGTTTGAAGAATTGTAGAAATATCAAATGGATTATCCAATAGGACGAAAGTATCATCAACATAACGTATCCAACATTTAAAATTGATCAGATTTAATAATTTATCTTCAAAGTAATGCATATAAATATCACATTCTTTGTGATATTTATATGCATTACTTTGAAGATAAATTATTAAATCTGATCAATTTTAAATGTTGGATACGTTATGTTGATGATACTTTCGTCCTATTGGATAATCCATTTGATATTTCTACAATTCTTCAAACTGTCAATTCTATTGATCGTCATATTCAGTTTACTTTTGAGTTAGAGAATTGTAATAAACTCCCTTTCCTTGATGTTTTAGTTACCAAATGTGATTCTTCTTTCAAAACTTGTGTTTATAGAAAACCTTTTTCTGTCTCTAATCCACCCCATGCTCTCTCAAATCATCCTGTCAATCAAAAGATCGGTGTTTTTTATACGTATGTTTATCGTGCTCTCAAAATTTGTTCCGATTTTGCATCTCTTAAAAATGAACTCAATTACTTAAAATCTGTTGCTGTAAAACGTGGATTCAATCCTTCTATCATTAATACTGCTGTGAGCAAATTCAATAGACCCCCTAACAATTCCACTCTTTCTAATATTGATAAAAGTAAACCTGATAATTTGGTCATCCTCCCTTTTTATCCTCCTTTATGTTTTAAATTAGCTAAAGTTTTAAGACGTTTCAATTTTAATGTTATCTAAACCAGTCAATAAATTCTTGAAAATTTAGCTATTTATATTAATCGTGATATTATTGTTAATGATAAATGTGATTCTAAAACGCTCTCCGTTGCCTGGAAGAATCTTTTCAGCACTGCTTCATAAATTAGTTTATTATTTAATTATTATTATTATTATTATTATTATATATATATATATATATTATGTATACAATTTTCAGGTTTATATATGTGTGTTTATAATTGTAAACAATTTTTTATTTTTATGTATTTTTATTTTTATTTTTAATTTTAATTTTTTTCCTTATTTATTATTATTACTAATTTATATATTTTTGCGTACATTTTATTTCATTTTAATCTCTAATTTTAGTTAATTTTTTAATCTACCCCGCTTTTTTCCCATTTCCCTTCCCCCCTTCTTCCTTTCCTCTCCTTCATTGTTTATCTAGTTTTGTTTATGCTCTTCCGTGATTGGCTGTTGCCTTCTACTTTCCTATTGGCTGTTCCTTCTGCTTGCTCCCTCTCCCTCCCGCATTCCCCTTCAGTCGTGCCGCTACATTCATAGTAGACTCACGTCTTTTTTGCGCCTGACGAAGAAAGACTAAGTTCTTTAGAAAGGCCTTGCGCAGTTAACTTATTTTATGGTGTTTAAAGAAGTTTTTTCACTTCAATTGTGTATAACACCAGCTTCAATTTTATACATTGTTTCTAAGTAGCTTTTACAGTACAATAATCACTTTTCTCAAATCAAAATATCACTTTTTCGGATTCTATCAATTCTCAAGTAAACATTTTCAGCTGCATAACTGATTTTGTGCATGCAATTGTAGCAAAATAATGCCAATTTTCATATTAATATTAACACTGTTAATATTGTATGTTTGTCTATTAAATATGCTCTCTGAATATCAAAATATTTTCGTATGAATTGGTAGCATCCGAAAAAGTGATATTTTGATTTGAGAAAAGTTATTATTGTACTGTAAAAGCTACTTAGAAACGTTTCCGAAATGGACGAGCAGCTAATAAAAATTAATTTTTACAAATTCTTCTTTAAATTTCGAAAACAAATAGATTTCTGGGATTTTTAAAGGTAAAGGAAAGTTTTTCGAAACCCTAGGTGAGTTAGAAAAGGTCACTGTATATTTTCGTTTTTGATTACAGTGCATTTTTATATATTCAGAAACATCTGACATTATTTACAGTGTTGAAGATGCATTAGTTATCATGCATTAGTTAGATGCATTAGCACATAGGTTCCCAACGGGGGCGGTACCGCTCCCCAGTGGGCGCTGGAGACTTCCAGGGGGGCGGTAGCGGGTTTAGAGAAAAATGGGGGGGGGGCGTTAAGACAGTTAAGGGGGCGGTCATGGGTCACTTGCCTATATAGGAATTATATAATGAAAATAGTTCATCTCCTCTGCATTGCCCAGTCCGTGACGAAAATCTTAGCTGCACCTTTAAAATTTATGCAGGCGAACTTAGATCTGAGTGTTAAATTTATTTTACTCGTGTCAAAAAAATCGCCGTGGAAAATGAAAAAGGGCTAAAATCGCGGAGAACAAAATTTTATTATATCAGTCTAAAAAAATTGTAGCTGCAGTTTTTGCATGAATGTCAAAATATCACGGCGGAACATGCATTCAAAAATTGTAGAGTACAAAATTCGCGATAATTGGTCGTCTGAAAGTTTTAAACAGAATTTTTTTATTAACCTGTATTAAAAAAAAAAAAAAAATCTGAAATATAACTACACACTATGTCTGAACAGAGTTTTGTAAACGAACCCGTGATTTGAATCAATTTAAGAAATTTATTTTTTCTTAGTGAAAGTGATAAAAATCATTATATCCATAAATTTGTTAAATTTAAATTTATTTAAACTTAAATAGGGAAAAATTTATTTCAAAATATCTTAATCATAGAAAAAATGGCGGCAGATATTGAGTTTTTGAAATATGGATCTACGCACTCTTCTACAAATCACTCGTTGCCTAAGTACTTAATTTGTCAATTTTTTTTTTTTTTTTTTTTTTTTTTTTTTTTTTTGTCAAATGAAGCAATGAAGCCTTCTAGGCTACAAACGCATTTGAATAAATGCGTGCTGATAGAAAAGCAGAACAGCCAAGTCTCCGGCTTTTATTACACCACTATTATCTTAGTGAAAATATAGTTATTTTAAATCGCTCAATTGTTAAAATTAAATAAAGAAACATATTTTGAATTTAAATATTGGTATCGAAAAAGCCGGAGGCTTGGCAGCTCTGGAAAAGATATGTCCTATTTTTCAGTGACTAAAAAAGAAAAATTTAGAGCTGTCAACTATATCAAACTTTTTCTGTCGTCTTCTAAACAAAATGACGGACTACGAGCCTCATATAATAATATATTGTTAATCGCAAAAGTATGAAAACCACGCACAAACGGCGAGAAATTAATCTTGCCGGTAGTTAGAGAGATAATAAAAAATGTTCTTGATTATAAGAATTCAGCAGATATCATCAGAAAAAATACTGAGTAATAATTCGGTAAAGAAGAATAAAAGATGAAAGGCATTGAAATATCATCATGCTAATTATTAAAGACCTGCAAATTTTCCATTCAACTCGATGGATCAGCGTTACCATGCAACAAAAACTCATAAAGGAAAAAAAATGTCAAGAGTTATTATTTGCAAAAAATTTGGAAACTAATGCGAAGAGCGAATCGATATTTAATACCATGAAGTCAGTCCAAGAGAAATTACTTTTCATAAGATCTTGCTACTGATGTTGCTCCAGCAACGACGGGACATCATAAGGTTTCATTATAAGACCCTAGTCCCTGGCCGAGGAAACGCTCGCGAGCTAATGCTATTCCTATGGGAAAGCATTTTTCTAATAACTGTTTCGCATTTTGACATTTTTGAATAATTTTTTTTTGCATTGGATAGCTGAGGTCATTGCATGCTGACAGCGCACCTTTTTTACTTTTTTGATTTTGGTTGCAGATATTTTTTACAAAGTTAGTTTCACTTTCAAAACCGGTTTCGAAACTAAAAGTGGTTTTTAAAAAAATATCTGCAACCAAAATCGAAAAAGTAAAAAAGGTGCGCTGTCCGCATGCACCTCAGCTATCTAATGCAAAAAAAAATTATTCAAAAATGTCGAAATGCGAAATAGTTATTAGAAAAATGCTTCCCCATAGGAATAGCATTAGCTTGCGAGCGTTTCCTCGAGCGAGGACAGGGGTCTTAACACATTTGAAACAAGCAGTAGTAAATGTACTCTCTGTGCATTCTGTTATTCATCATCAGCATTTGTTTTTAAAATTGTTGAATGAATACCTGTATACGTCGCTCATTCAGTATTAGGGTAGTCAATATGAATAGAAGCATCTTATTGAATGACAGGATATTTTGTCAACTTTATAGTGAAAATCATTTTAAAACAAAGTTAAACAATTGTTTCACTTTGTAGTGCAGTTGCCACTATCACTTTGCATCAGATTTGCAAAGGATTACAATTGTTTGCTGCTGCATACAGAAGTCCGTTGTCTTTGAAAAAATATTTGTCTGAATCGTTTTTCAATATATTTAATTCAGTATTATGCTTATTTGAAAACAGAGGTGTAAAAATACGCTAAAACCTGATTACATTAAAAAGATGACATCGATTATTTGACAGATCTGTTTAGAATTTTTAATTAACTAAATTTAAAAATTCTAAATATTTTTAATAAGGAATCAGATAATTGCAAGATGATGAGTTCAATTTAATTAAAACAAAAAACCTCATAGCTGCTTCCATGGGTAAACTTTTTTTTTATCAAACGAAATCTAAGTAAATGAGAATGCAGCCACTTTGCCACATTATTCGCAGTTTATGAAAACAGTAATATTTACTTTGCAAATGCAGATACAGCAGTATCATCATATTTAGACGAGGAAATCGTAGAACTCACAGCAAACGAAAACTAAAAAAAAAAAAAAAAAAAAAAATCAGAAATGGATTATAAGAGTTCTAATTTTAAAAAACAATACAGTTCTCTAACTTGGATTGTGAGCGAGATTACATAAAATTTTAATTGCTTTTCCTTCATCAGGTTTGCTGAGAATGGGTTCCGTGCAGTAGGTAATTTACTGTATAAGAAAGGGAACAGACATCTTTGAACCTGACAATTTGTGACTGACGTTAAATAAATTGGAATCCGACATGAACAAATTGTTAAAACTTCATTAGCCTCAACCATTTCGGTATTTTAAAAAAAAATCTTATTGGTCTTTTGTTTACTTTTCAGTTTTTAATAAAAAAAAATTATTACATTTGATGGTTTTTTTAATTAACTTCTATTTTGTGATTCTTAATAGATAGATAGACAGATAAAATATAGATAATATGCAACAATATTTTAAAATTTTGTATAAATAACTATTATGGAAGAGGGTGGGGGGCGTTGGCATTTTTTCTCTTGTAAAGGGGGCGGTGGTCCAGAAAAGGTTGGGAACCTATGCATTAGCATATCGTTATCAATATTTTTGGTGCTTTTGAACCAATAATTTTGCTACAATCTTGCTCGTAGTGGATGCGAATCAAAAAACAAATTACATTTTTTAAATCAAGAATAAAATAAAATTTTATGTAGAATATTAAAAAATGTTTTAAATAAAAGGTATATTAAGTTCTCTATACTAAAAATACTATGCATTTACGTTTTATAGATACTGAGAAAAAAAAAACTTAAATGTGACATATTGCTAAATTGCACTACCAGGTAAAAAGTAATAAGAGTCCTGATGCCCCTTAAGTAAAAACAACCACCTTTAAGCAATTCACATTCATATTCAGTAATGCATATACTATACAATCTTTTATTCGGTGTTGAATTCAGGGAGTCGCCTAGGAGGGACCCACCCCCTCACGGAGCATTTATGTCTCCCTCCTCCCGCTCATTCTGGAGGGGTGTAAACCAAGTGCGCCTGTGGTAGGAGGACATCATAAGCTGCGCCCACAGCTTCGACCCTACCTGTATGAAGTGCGCTCGAAGGAGGAGATAAGCAATCCATCATTGTATTGAGAGTTGCCTTAAAGAATTTTTTCACAAAAAGTCTTCTGGATACAAGTTTAGCCATGTAGTAATTCTTGGCGACAAAAATCACAATACTTGTAAGTACAAGGTTTGCATTGCATTACATCTTATAAAATATTCAATGCAATAAATGCAAATAGAATATTAAAGTGAACTATATTTCCTCAAGCAGAGGATACTTACAGTACTTACTACGAAAAAAACAAGTTGGAAATTGCACATAAAGCGTAGCAAATAAGGTGCGTTCGTACGATAAAGAAGTTTTAAAATTTTCACTCTCATTTATCAATCTCATAAAATTGTAAATAGTTAATTACAATTAAAATGTGCACCAAACAATGTTCTCCTTCAGTGGCGCCAACTTATATGGGCCCATGGGGCGCGAGCCCCCCCCCCCCCCTATAATTTGAAATCTTCATCCACCCATTATTAATTGAGCCCACCCAATATTTTTGTATTTGTTCAAAAATTTTTGAGCCCACCCAATATTTTTGTATTTGTTCAAAAATTTTTGAGCCCACCCAATATTTTTTAAAAGTTGGTATCACTGTTCTCCCTATACCATAATGTAATGGCATACTTTTGTACGGCCTTGTAAATTAATAACAAATGTTCTTTGCACCACATACTATGAAAAATGTATATTATAATGTGTACTTTATCGACGCATATCAATTTTATTTTGTTCGAACGAGTGTAACACCATTAAAATACATTTGAAACATTTTTCCCCATTGACCGTAATGTAACGGAATACTTTTGATTGTCCCTGTAATTGATCTATGCATCCGATTTTCATGAAATTTAAAATGACTCAACAAAATTATCTAATAATAATGTATTTTAAATTTCAAATGATTAAAATGCATTTGAAACTTTTTTCCCCATTGACCGTAATGTAATGTAATACTTTTGATTGTCCCTGTAATTGATCTATGCATCCGATTTTCATAAAATTTGAAATTACTCGACAAAATTATGTAATAATTATATATTTCAAATTTCAAACGATTCGGTTGGGAAGTTTTTGCGTTGTTATATGCGGACGGACGGACTAAACGACAACTATAGGTTCTATGTATTTACATAATTACGAACGCACTAAAAAGGGGGACTTCCGATTTAAATGATCCGGTGGAAACTGCCGCCCCAAATTTTGCTAGCTCCTCCCGAGAGCCACAAAAATTTCTCCCGTAGAAAAAGTCTGAATTCACACTGCTTTCATGAATCTCTGTAGTACTGTAGTATGTAATCTACGGCATTTACATATACAGTAGAACCCCGCAAATTCGGGCCCCGTTAATCCGGATCTCCGGATAATTCGGATCGATTTGGTCTTTTTTTTTTTTTTTTTCAAATTTGAGAAGAGATTGGCTAATTTCCGTAACATTAAATTTTTTCATCGTCGTATTCTGAATAAAAAAAACTTTTTCTGAAATATTTTTGGAAGAATTAAGCAAAGTGAACATTTTTACTGCCTGTAAATATTCAATAAGTTTAAAATAAAGGTGATTTTCTGTAAGTATGTTTTGTTTTATTTAATTTTTTTCTAATTCTCCGGATAATCCGGATTTTCGATAATCCGGATTGGGTCCGGTCCCAATTAATCCGAATTATCGGGGTTTTACTGTAATACGTAATAGGGGAAAAATTAGTTCAACATAAAAATGCATATAATTATTGACGTATTTCCAGCTATTATCCTTAAAATACAGTACTTCGAATACAGTACTGTATTCAGAATATATAGTCTGTCCCTGTAAATGAACGATAATTGATATGCACATCCTGCTTTGCAAAAAGAATCTTGGTTCGGTAAACCTTAGAAATGTAGGAAGACTGGAGCACATGTGAACAGTTCACATAAATATAGTTTTTCCTCATAACTGTGTTACTTTTTATGAACAAAATCTAGTGAATATAGTAAACAGAACTTTTTTTCACATATGGTAATTTTTTCAAAATCCTCTTTATAGTTCTTTTTCCTTTTTTTTTTTTTCAAAAAATTGTTCACATGTGCCTCATTAGCGGGGTTGTTTTGAACAAACGTGAGGTATATGAGAACATTTTTATTTTGTTAATCACTTGTCATTATAATCGTTATTAATTATGTGTTAAATTCAGTATAAAGAAAAAAATATGTATAAATTTCTCTAATTTCTGGGCGATATGTTTAAGCACAACATTATAAAAAGAAAATATGTAGATTGGGAAAAGTGAATCGAGGATTAGATGACTGATTTATTGTTACAATAAAATAACAAATAAAGAGGTAAATTTAAGAAAAAAAAGTAGATTTTAAATTTTGTTTCGGGGAGATTTTAGGGAAGGTACATTTAAATAATATTTATCGGAAATCTATCGAAATACGAAAGATTCTCGCCCCTTTACTTGCCTAATTTATTTCTAAATTTATAATAAAGAAGATTATTTTAAGGATTTTTTAAAAAATCTCCGTTATAAGGCCTCCCTTTTCCTATTTTAACTTCTTTTGCTTTCAAACAGGAAGGGGTGCGTACAACTAAGATTTCGTGTTAGTTATGAGTTTAAAAACGTAACTAAGATATGATATCTATCTCTATTCAAAGTGTTACATACATAGCTATTTTAGAGATGAGAGAAACCATCATTGCACGTTCGGAAGAAATTAAATAAAAAAAATTGCGAAATTGTTTAACGTAACATTTTTTGTATTACCAATGCACAAAAAATATTGTTGTAAACCGTTTAGTATAACATTGCACAACATTATTGCATTTTAAAAAACATAAAAACATTAAATTTATTTAAATAACAATTGAACGTAAACGAGAATGTTGTTCTTTATGTACTTGTTGGCTACAGATGTTTCTGTGGAAGTTTCAATACAAAATCAAATATTGTATGACGAAAAGTCTCCTATTTCAGAAAAATTATAGACATTGAAGATGACATCATTTCCCATTAAGTTAATTGAAAGAAACATAATTGCAGAGTGGTTATTTCAGCACTTATGAAGTGTTTATATCTGCCCACAATTTGATTGGAAAGTGTTTCATAATCTATGCTTGACGCATGATTTTTTTCTTTGTTGTTTAACTATATTAGGAGGTATTAAAAAGGGGAAGAAACCGCTTTACGGGAATGGTTTAAACGTGTTACATATAATAAGACTACATAACGTACAAATCACGGAGAAATCGTACAGTCTGCAATCCATATAGTTGGTATAAAATAAATCAGTCCGCATTGCCAGTTGCGACAGGTACTTAATGGCATAGGTTATAATGCATTCTTTACAATTTCCATAATAGACATATCTCAAGCACTATACATGGATTTTCATAAAACTTTATATTTAGTTAGTACTTAAAATAACATGGTGCTGATTACGTTTTGGTGCAAACCGCCCAACAGGTGGAGCTGCCATGCAGGGCCGTAAATCCCGGGGGGGTTTGGGGGGGTGCAACACCCCCCCAAGGAGAAATCAGTCGGAAAATTCCCAGATCTATCGGAAAAAGTATGTTTAGTCGGAAAAAATGGTATTAACCAATAAAATCTTATAAACTGGAAAATCATTCGGAAAATTTCCCGTTCCATCGGAAAAGGCGTATTTAGTTGGAAAAAATAGCATTACGTATTATCCTATAAAAACTTATAAATTGGAAAAACAGAAAAATCAGTCGGAAAAATTCTTGTTTGATCGGAAAAAATTTTCTTAACCTATAAAAACTTATATATTGGAAAATCATTCGGAAATTTTCCCGTTCCATCCGAAAAAGCGTATTTAGTCCGAAAAAATAGTATTACGTAAAAACTTACAAATTGGAAAAAGGAAAAATCAGTCGGAATTCTTGTTTAATCGGAAAAAATGGTATTAACCTATAAAAACTTATAAATTGGAAAAACGAAAGTATCATTCGGAAAATTTCCCGTTCCATCGGAATAGGCATGTTTAGTCGGAAAAAATAGTATTATCCTATAAAAATTTATAAATTGGAAAAATGAATAAGTCAATCGGAAAAATTCTTGTTCGATCGGAAAAAATGGTATTAGCCTATAAAAACTTATAAATTAGAAAAACGTAAATATCATTCGGAAAATTTACAGTTTCACTCCGGAAAGGCATGTTTAGTCGGAAAAAATAGTATTACATATTAACCTATAAATACGTGTAAATTTTTAAATAGGAAAAATTTTTATTCCATCGGAAAAAATGGCATTTACCTATAAAAAAAAATTATAAATTGGAAAAACGAAAATATCAATCGGAAGTTTTCTGTTCCACCGGTAAAGGCATCTTTAGTCGGAAAAAATAGTATTACGTATTGACCTATAAAGATTTATAAATTGGAAAAACGGAAAAGTCGGTCGGAAAAATTCTTGTTCGATCGGAAAAAAGTAAATTTAGCCGAAAAAAAGGGTATTAATCTATAAATATTTATGAATTGGAGAAATATTTTTGTAGTTTTTAATTAAATAAGAAAAACAAGTTAGATCGAAGAAAACCTATAAAATTTTATTCTCAGTCGGATTTATTTCCGCTTGCAGTTTCTGATAAGAAAAATAAGAAAAGAAAAGAAAAAAACAATTTAGGATGAAGAAAACAAATTTATTCTTAGCCGGAACTATTATTAATTAATTTAAATAATTGCTAATTTACTATTTACTTTAATTTAGTAATTAACTAATATAACTTATTAATATATAGGATTTTATTTTTCTGATAAAACTATTCAGAAAAATGTTGATTTGTCAAATGTTGTGTTCTCGGAAACTTCGATATGACAAATAAAAAAAAAAAAAAAAAAAAAAATATTCTTGTACATTTTCTAGTAATGTTAAAGTTATACCGTTAATTATAACAGTGATATTTGAGTAAAACCTTGATATTCCGATTTTTTTTTTTTTTTTTTTTTTTTTTTTTTCTGTGTCTTTTGACTTGGATATGGATGTATCGAAATCTACTTGTATTTTTTTTACTGTTGGAAAGTTTTTAGTTTAATCTCGAAATTTTAAGATACACTGATCGAAGTGAAGAAATTTCTATTTTTTTAATCTAAACTTTAAATTTAATTAGAAATATGTATCACGGAATTTAGGTGGTATACGATGAAAATTCATTTATAGAAATACAAATATTTGGTATTTTTTCATATCAAAATCTGGATATTTTACATTCTATTCAAATTTTATCTTTAATTGAAAATAATTATAGTCTCATTTTTTCCTACTATCTAAATTTGTGTTTTCTTTTTATTTTATTAAAAAAATAATAATAAAGGCGAAGTTGTTTATACTTACTTTTTTACGTAATTTTTGATTGATTTAAAAGATTGTTTAAGAAATTTATATGATACAGAATGAAAAGTGAAAATACCTAAATACTTTGAATTTTCATCTGGAAATAATCTGGATATTTTACAGCCTATACGAGTTTACTTCTCTCAGAAGTAATACTTTCGTTAGCTTTTTCCTCAGTCAATTGTATTAAATTTTTTTAATATTTTTATTATTACTATTACATTCTGTTTAGTCAGAAAAATGAGTTGTAACACCAAATTGTTACGCTGCTTTTAAGTTTGTCGTTAGAAAGAATTAAAACTTATATTAAGAAATCCCGTATTTTTGACATTTTTTTGTCTCTGAAATATTCCCCAAGTAAACAGATTTCAATTTTACTTAAAAAAAAAAAAAAAAAAAAAAAAAAGCTAAAGAGATTTTAACTGAATGCTAAAAAATAGAAAGATAAAACATTGTTTTCTCTTCAACGTAAAGCCTGGGCACCTAAATGACTGGACGTTGCATCTCCCGCCCTATGTGTCAGTTACAAAACAAACTGCGCTTGCGTTAACTCTTTGTTTAAACCGTTAGTATTCTGGCTCATAGTACGAAATCATTCAATTAAAAAGTGTTGATGGGAGAATATTTTGGTATATAGTTACAAGTTCAATATTTTTTTATCAGTTATGCCCCCACCTAATGTAAGAGACAAAAAGTGTAATGTGGGTTATGTAATTATATTTTCGATAGTGATTACAGGAACACACTTAATAAACAAAAGCATGCTGATAAAATTTCAGCCGTTATACATATACCGTTTTGCATTGTTGGAGTTCTAAAAAATCCTTTTGAAGTAAGCTAGCTATTTTATTACAGAAAATTTTAGATATGTAAAATGTGTAAATAACTGAATTGTTTTCATATTTAAAAATGAATTATTTTATTTTATTTTATTTATTTATTATTTTTTTAATTAATTAATTAATTAATTAATTATTTTTTGAGGGGGCTGATAAATTATTTAATAACTTGTAAAAATGTACTGTTATTCGATATATATAAATGTTTTTAACAGTTAATATCGCAATTCCCTAACTATTTGCTAGTTTTGTTACAAACTGGAGATGACAAGCTAGTTGTTATTTAAATTTCATGAAATTATTATCATTTTTAACTACATTTTTTTTCTTTCAATATATTTGCCTTCTTTTTTGCCAACCATTTTACAATTTGCAATTGCAAGTCAATGTATTTAGTATTATACACGAAGTTAAAATTGTATTATAGATCTTTTTATATTTTATCAATTTTATTTCATCATTATTTAAGAGTAATGTAGTATTTTAATAAATTTTTGCCTACATGGCTTTTCATTTTTATTATCTCAAGGTTCAACAACTAAGAAAGTTCATTTATTTTTTGAAGTTCAAATGTCAATGTATGTAAAATATTCTATATTTTTAAAACTTTGTTATAGTACAAGTAAAAATAATTTTGTCTCCCTGCATAACAATATTTTGATTATTATTTTATGGATAGATGTTTTTGTGTGTGTGTATAGATAAGAATCAAAATTTAATCATTTGAAACTTGAAAATAATTTTAGCCTTGGGGCAAGATAAAACAGCGCAACTTTTGACTGTTTAAAGCTAATTGATGATTAAATGGATCTTTAAACCTCTTTTGCAATTTGAAATTTTAAAAAGGCATTTCAACTTTACTGGTACATTTTTTGTGCCTGATGTGCCTGTGTGTGTGTGTGTGTGTGTGGTGGGGTGGGGGGGGGGTGGGGGGGGTAGATGAAAAAGGAACCAGAATTTTACTTTTGGCTTATGCATTTCGTTTATTTGTTTGGTATTTTGCGCATGTTTTCTCAAATAGTCAGAAAAACTATGTACAATTGCCTTATTTATTTAAAAAATTTGAGTATAATTTGAAAACCCTTTGAATTCGCTCCTAAAAAATTACATACTCTGCTTTAATAATTTATTTGTTATTTATCTATATATTGCATCTAATATATTTATATGATGTATCTAATTATATATTTTATCTAATGCTAGTAGAGATAGCTATAAATATATAAAATAGTTTGTCCTGACAGAGTGATAATCAACGCACATCCCAAACTACTGAATCTAGAACCATGAAAATTGGAGAGAAAGTACTTCTTATGATGTAAGCATGCACTAAGATGGAAATTTTGAAATCACCCCCCTTAAGAGGGACAAGCGGGGGGAGGTAAAAAATTCTGGAACAAATTGCCATATCTCAGCAAACATTTAAGGTAGGAGCGTAAAATTCCAGAAAATAAATCTACTAAAAAAATTATTAAACACATAATCCAGTGATTTTAGAAATCTCAACATAAGGGGTTAAAAAGGGGGAGCCGAAAAATTTAGAACATTTGGCACATCTCAACAGTCTTTTCAAATAAGAACGTGAAACAGCAGAAAATAAAATTTTTAAAAACTAATTAAATACGTGTTTCAGCGATATTTTAAAATTTCCACCCCCGAGGAGTTTAAATGGGGGTGGAAAAATTCCATACTTTTTGGCCATATCATAGGAAAGCCCTCAAATCACTCTTTCATATAATAAATCTTTCTCCCTCTCCCCCCGCCCCCTCTTATCCTCTATTGGGGACAATTTTCGATCTTTTTTGAAATTGTAACATTTTATCATTTTAGACCGGATTTTTTTTTTTTGGGGGGGGGGGGCCTTTGATAAATATTACTTATAATATATGAAAATTTTATAGTTTGGGGAAGGGTCTATTCTGAGAGGGAGGACAATTTCCTAAATTTGGAATACATCTCTCTTGTGATATATCGTTGGATTCCTATTTTGCCCTCACGGGCAACCACTTTTCTAATTTTAGCCGATACCTTTCATGTGATATATTGCTGGAAAGCCCTTTTACTGCTTATTCGTATTATGCACGACTCGTGTCCCTCTCGGGTGGAACGGTTATTGTATTCCATCAGGAGATCGCCTAATAATGGGGAAAATATATTGTATAAGACTAATAATAACATAAGATTATTTGACTATCTCGATATACTAAGTCATAATTATCTTGCGAATTATGATATATATATATATATATATATATGTATATTAGTCTTCATGTTGGCCATAGTACTCGGAAATTTTCCTTCTTGGAGTCGGAAATTTTTGAGCCGACACCCCCCTACGCGATTAGGGTGGTTTACGCCCCTGCTGCCATGGAGCATTATTCGTGATAACCGCAATAGCTCTAGCTCAAGAACTAATACACGAAATTTTCTAAAACTTCAGATTTATTTAGAACCTGATATAAATTAGTGTTGTTTACTTTTTAGTGTAAATCGCCCTACAGATGGCACTGTAATGCTGTTTTTTCACGATTTCGCAATAAATGTATCTCAAGAACTAATGCATAGATTTTCATCAAATTTCGGATTCAATTAGTACCTGATAAAAAAATTGATCCTCATCAATTTTTGATGTACATAACCCAACATGTGGCGGTGTAAGTAGACTTTTTTTAAAGGTTTTGCAATTCTCATTTTCTATCTCAGAAATAAATGCAAGATTGTTCATCAAACTTCAGATTCAGTTATAAGTTGAGATAATTTGTTGCTGACTAGATCTTTGTTTAAACCACTCAAATTGTGGCGCTGCTATGCTGCATTTTTCAGGAAGGACTAACATGCATAAGAAGGAGAAAGTTTTGGTATTGCCACATCTGACTAGTTTAACTATGTTGAGAGGTATAAAAAAAAGGAAGATATCACCCTACGGGGAAGTTTTAAAAGTACGACGTATAATAAGACTACAAAACGTGCAAATCGCAAAGAAAAATGTACAATCTGCAACCCTGTATAGTTGATATAAAATAAATCAATCCGCGTTGCCTGTTGCGACAGGTACTTAATGGCATAGGTTACGCTTTGTTTTTTGTGTGTCAGTACCGCTGTTAAAGAGACTGGGTCTGTTTCTTGAGGAGAATCGCTAATTGGTTAATAGGAGAGATACGAGCACTGATTGAGCTTTTTATGGATGAAAGCTAGGTCACGGTGCCACAGAAGCTAGGCCATAAAACGGAGCGAATGTGTTTGTTTATTTTCTTGTTCACAACAGATTGCTTGAAATAGTTTGCGAGTGTAACAAGCAAATGCGGATTTTTCGCACGTAATTTATGATGACGATGTTTTTATTATTGTTTGTATCCCAGAATACTTCGGTTTTCCCTGCAAGTGTGGATAATTCCGTTTTGAAATAGAGTAAAGCCTATCGAAAAACAGAACAGGTGTCTAATTTTAATTAATTTTTTAATTTATTTTCCACAGTGAAATTACACTTGAAATTATTGAATATTTAATAAGTGATTTATCATACTGCTAGCTAAGAGTAGATTAAACAAAGATTTTTTAGACAATCTTAATAGAAATTGAGACCAGTCAGAGTCGAGCTAAAAATGTGATTTGGATTTATATCCTTTTGTTAACTGTGTAAATAATGAAAAATTTATAAGCATGTAAGTAAACACAAAGTTTTCATACTGACTGTTTTTGTAAATAATATTGTTATAAATAACCTACTTTATAGCAAAAATACTGAGCGAATGATACAATGAGAATAATGAATCAAGTTGAATACAAAGTTAATTTTGACTGAGCTTAGCTCGGTCACCCCCACACTATAGTTATTATTGTGAATCGAGAAAGTCGAATGTCGCAATAAATTCAATTGCGGGAGCGGTGGCGGCGGTTAATCAACATTACTCATTTTTTTTTCTTTTTTTTTTTTTTTTTTTTTAGAATAGAGAGATACCAATTAACAATTGTTGCTGCAAGAAATTACTTAATTGCACTGCTAACATTTTGTTAGTGCCATAAAATGTCAGCAATATCAAGATACCGGAGCTGTTCCCATTGAAAAGTTTTAATGAATAGAACACATGAGCATTGTTTGAATGGTGTAGAAGTTGAGACATCCAAAGTAGACGACAAGATCACAAGGCTGAGTTGTTCTCCAAGAAAATATTCATATGGAACATCAACAGCGAAAAATAACGCGTCAAGCATAGATAATGAAACACTTTCCAGCACATTCAGATGACCGTTATAAAACTTCAGCATTTTATTAAGTGAAAGATAATTCCTAAAACAATTTAGAAAACACATGAACTACTTTTAAACTCCGTTTGCTAATGTTAGTTCAAAGAGAGAATTTTTTGAAGATATCTCGTTTCCATTTTAATAGTTTGAAATGTTTTTATTTGCATTGAATAACTGAAATAGGATGTGCACAAATGCCATTTTTTATTTTGATTTTGTTTGCAGGTTATTTCATTTATTTTTTTTAAAGGACGCTTTAACTTTCGAAGCCGATTCTGAAATTGAAAGTGTCCTAATTAACAAATACCTGTAATGAATTAGGTATAACTAGGTTTGACAAGTAGAAAATAGGTTGAATTAAATTTTCAACCGAGGGTTACTACGAGGGTTGTCTTTTAAGTTTCTACAAAATGTGGGAAGGAAAAGAATTTTTGGGGGAACAAACTGTTTTATTATTTTTTAAAATATTCGCCTTTAAGATTTATATGCTATTTCATCCGTTCAAAGCAATTCCTTAAACAGTTTTCCCACTCTGAAGTTGATATCTGAGAAACATAGTTTTGGAAGGCATCAACAGTTTTTTTTTAGTTCCCATTGAAAAATTTTAATAGCAATTAACACATAAACATTGTTTGAACGGTGTATGAATTGAGACATAGCAGGCAGCCACAAAATCAGAATGCTGATTTGTTTTCGAGAAAGTATTTACATTATTTAGCAAGAACGAAACATCATACATCAAACATGGATTATGAATTTTTTTTTTTCAATACATTCAGATGAGCGTTATATATAACGCTAACTTCAGCGTCTTCTTCAAAACTTCAGCGTTTTTTAAACCGCGAGAACACGCGCATAAGATTTTCTTTTTCCATCGTACCCTTTTAAGACTGTTTTTAAGACTATTTTTCATTTTAATAAAATTTCAAAATGTGATTTCGATTATTTTACCTCTTTTTTGAATAAAAGTACTAAGCCAAACAAAAAATTTGATATTAAACGAATGTAAAGTAAAAGAAAAGAATTGGACACCGTGAGAGAAATTCTCATAGCGAATTTTCCCGGGTTAAAGTAAAAGATAATTCCTAAAGCAATTTAGAAAACACGCGAAATATTCTTAACCCTTCATTGCACCGTGTGCTACATCTGGAACATATCTAAAAACATAATAATTCTCAATATGTGCCATGGATTTGGCCAATATGGTCTCTATAACAGATCAAGAACAGACCAAAGATTGGAATAACGCTTGTTTTGTTCAGATGGCTGTACTAGAAAAAAAAAAAAAAATTAGAGTTTGCTTTTTGAAAAAAAAAATCGATCAAGCTATAAGGGCAAAATTTACTTTTGTTATTTTTACTGAATATTTAAAAGATTAATATAAAGAAAGTAGCACAGTGTTAAACAGATAAAAGAAATTAATTTAATCCCATTTAATTGCAAAATACATACATAACCATACATATTTAACAAACCTAATTGTATATATAGGCTACACGCCATAAAATATCAAATGTTAACTAAAAATTTAAAATATATTTTTTACTATCTTTTCCATTGTTAGACCGACATATATCTTTCAAATATTTTTTTTTCTTCATAAAAATAGAAAAAATCCTACAGAGAAGGATTAAACAGGGGAACTCAGCCGTTCGCTAGTGCTAGTTCAATGGGAGAAACTTTTGAAGATGTCTCGTTCCCATTTTTAAAAATATTAAAATTTTTATTTGCATTGGATAGCTGAGGTAAATTTGTACAAATACATTTTTGGCTTCTTCGAATTTCTTTACAGATGATTTTAATTTATTTTATTTTCTTAATGGGGGCGCATTCACTTTCGAAACCGGTTCTGAAAATGAAAGTGTCCTAATTAAAATACCTGTAAATGAGCTAGGTATGAATAGGTATGGCAAGCCGAAAATAAATTAAATTAATTACTATTAAACCGTTATAATTGTTTACTATTATCGCGGGCAGCCGCATTTGGCAGCAAGATCCAGACACGAAATGAACAAGCCATCAAAATATTCAAAACAAAATTAACCCTTTATCTACCGAATTATGAATCCACGAGAATTTTACTTAAACTGTTTAAATTAAATTAAAAGAATTACATAATCATTTAATATATTTTTGAAGGATTTTAGAAGGATTAATTAAATTTGAATTTACAGGGATTTCATGCAATATTTATAATCCCACTCAAATCTTTCATTTTAAATTGTTTTATTAGTATTTTGTACAATTATAAAATGTACAAATATGATGTTCTTACAATAGAAGTATAGAAATATTTCTGAATTGAAAAATCTCCATCCCTCTCCCTCAGCGCCAAAAAAGCTGAAAAGATACAAAGGCAAAAGAAATCATCTTCTTAAAAATTTTTTGTTTTGTCTATCAAATAATGCTTTTGGAACAAAATAAAGTAATGTATCTGTAACTCATTCTAAAAAGTATTACAACTAATTGATGCATTGAAATTTTGTATAATAACTAATTAGAATGGTACTTATAAGTACCGTCGGTAGATGAAGTGTTTTAATCTGAAATTTAAGTTGAACTTGTAAGCGTTATTTAATTAATTTTTCAATTAATTTTTCAATTGATTATCAGCAGTGAAATTACTCTTGAAATTATTGAATATTTAGTAAGTGATTAATACATTGCTAGCTAAGCATAGAAATAAAGAAAAAAATACCAAAGCGGGTATCGAGCCTGGAACTCTTGGAATAGCTTTCCAAGTGCTCTACCGTTTAAGCAATGAGGGCAATGCCCAGCATTGAATTTCTCACTCGCATTTTGTTGGTAAGGCTGCAACTGCAGCACAAGATGATAAGGTCTACATGAGCACACAAATCTCTAGTGCAACATGAAACAGAAATAAACACAGTATCGGTAAATACATATAATTAAATATGTCTATTCACTGTTGCCGGGTTTATCTCTGCAATATATGTATTCGCCATAATACTTACCCATCATGGATATGCATATTATAACATATAAAAATAAGACATGTGTAAGCTATTCATAAAATGCATTGCCATTCTAAAATAAAACTTAAACGTATATTTAAATATTTTTAATATGCATAGTAATGCTCAATTACGGAATTGCGGGCACTGCTTGATTATCCTATTGACCTATTTACACAAATTAGATAAATCGCCAAACTACTAGCAAAATTACATAAATTGGCAAAATTTTTATTTTAAATAACGAAAGAACAATTGAATTAATAAAATGTTACTTAAAATACAAATAAAACGTCGAATTAAAAATCAATTGAGGACGTAACCAAACACCTGTAACGTGTTTAATGTCAAATGAATGTGACTTATGCAATAGCCTATATTGGCATTCAGTCTCATAATTTAGCGATAGTTGTTTGGTGGGCAGATTAATCAAATAGTACCAAACTGCGTACTATTAACGAACTGCTTACCTTATAACTCCAAAAAATGACAATCATATCAAATAACAGTTAACTCCGTCGGATTAAGCGTCTCATATCCAAATAAAATATATTTTTCAGTTGAAAAATTAATGAAATACAAGGTCATGAAAAATCAAAGAATGTGGAAAGTATGATTACATATATCTCGGTAACTAATTATCCGACTGATTTCAATATTTATGAAATATTTATGTTTTTTATTGTGTTTTACATTCATTTCTTAAATAAAAAAATTCGAAATTTTTTTAGATCTTTCATCTGAGCGAGTATTTCGAGAGTCCAAAAAAAAAAAAAAAAAAGAAAAAAAAAGTTCCGGATAATCTAGGTTACTCATATTCAATAGATATTTTTTCATTATTACATACTTAGTACACACAAAATTTCAAGTCTCTATCTCAATTTGTTCGTAAAATAGAGTGTTACACACAGACAGATGGACGGCTTTTTTTTTTCCTAAAAATATGTTTTTCGGAATCTTTAATGTCTAAAATGTGTAAATCCGTCTTTTGTTTGTTTGTTTTTTTGTTGCGATTTTCTAAACGATTGTAAGATTTATCCTGTGCTACGTATGATGGGTAAGTAAGAAGTAAACATTTTCTTGAAAATATAACAGACTTTAATGATCAGAATGTGATCACATATGATCAGAATGTGAATACATAAAATCATATGAATTTGAAAAACGTATTGGAACGTGTTAGAAACTTGATTTCGGAAATACTGCATATTTTAAAATTTGGAAGTTATCTGAATTTGTTTTTGCCATTCTTAAATCTATTTCATATACATACGCGTGTGTGTGCGCGTAAATTAGAATTTTCACAAAGATTTAAGTCTCTAGTGCTCATCTTTAGTGACATACCGAAATAAATTTTCTGATTTTTTTAAAAATAAAATTCAAAAAATTTTTCTACTTGCCATTTTTCTTTAATCATGAAAAAAAAAATTAAATAACAATATTATTCAGAAACAACTTTTCATAAAAAAGGTTTTAATCTCGGTCGCAATCTAGATCACAGTATGTATTTACTAAGTAAGTAGATAATCTGTCGTGCAGATTAAATGATTAAAAAAAAATGTGAAAAATGAGTAAAATAATACGCAATCGTTGATTTTTCAAAACATTGTTAAAATTTCGAGCAACGCCGGATACTTTCGCTAATAATAATTAATTTAATTAAACATATTTATTTTTGGCTTGTCAAACCCAGTCATATCTAGCCCATTTTGTTCGTATGACTTTTTACCATCGAGAAACATAATTAAAAATAAAATTGTCCTGTTAAACTGATGACGTTGAGAGGACAGGCTATGCACACTAATTGTATATTACACCATTATTTTTTCAAGGAATAATGCCCTTCGAAAAACATATTAAGGAGGGAATTAGCTCGCCCATTTCCTCTCATTATACTTAATCACTGATCCCCCTAACTAATCATGGATACGCCTTACTCCGTGCATTAGTGCTTGAGATATGACGACAATCTCTAAAATCTTGCAAAATATAGCATAATAACACCACTTGTGGAGTGATTTACACAAAAACTTAATTTGCAACAACTTATGTTAAGATCTAACTGAATCTAAAGATTGATTAAAATCTGTGCATTAGCCCTTGCGATAGAGATATTGCGGAAATCGTGATGAAGTTTCATGAAAATCCTTGCATTAATTCTTGAGACAGAGCTGTTGAGATTTGCACCAAAAACTAATCAGCATCAATTTATATAAGAGACAAATTGAATATTGAATATATTTTTTTGCAAAATTCCGTGCAATATTTCTTGAGAAAGAACGCTCACAAAATTTGCGTCACATACAGACATACACACACTCTCACAGAATCGCAGGCAGACATTTTGTAAAAACATGTTTTTCTGGTTCTTTGACACCTAAAACGTGTAAATCCGTCATCCAAAAAATAAAAAATCCAAATACTTTTTTTTTTTTTTTTTTTTTTTTTTTTTTTGTAAAGATAGAAAAAAATAAAAATTCAATTTACTGGGCTTTCGATGTCACCGGTTACCGAACTATTAGGACATTTGGTCCGATATTTGAATGGCCCCACCAGTGGCCGAGAGGTTCTGACCTCTCAACTGGTAGACGGCAGGTGCTGGGTTCGTACCCAATCGCGGCTGTCGGCCTAACCGTTCGGAGTTTTCCGTGGTTTTCTTCGAACCTTGCGTAAATACGGGTTAGGTTCCCTTAGAAAGACCCCCACGGAGGGCACTCCCCCTGGTCCTATATCCCATTAGCGTAGATAATCGGACGACAAAAATCAACCAACCGATATTTGAATTAATTCAAGAGAAGTTAATCAAGAACTGAATATTCTTTCAAAATCTAAAAATCAAGTTGAACATTTTTTTCTGAAAGCATTATCACAATGAAGAATATTCGTTACGTTACAGGTATAAAACTCTCAGCCGGAAAATCTACTTTCTTCTTCCTTAAAAAAAAAGAAAGCAAGAAAGAAAAGTAAAAGAATACCCATCCATATAATTTATTTTCTTTTTTTTCCGTTCATTCGAAATTTTCGAATTATCTTTGATCTGGGAAAGGAATTTTACGGTGAATCAAATAAGCGAAAACGCAATTTCATTCAAAATAGGTCACCTAACAGTCTGACAGTGCGTGGTAGTATTCGAACAGTTTCGAAACCGGTTTCTAGAAGACGTTGTCCTATATTCTATAAAACATACCTCGTAATCGCGAGAAACTTCAAAGAGTTTACTTTTCATTGAAATTGAGGACTACTTAAAAGGTGGTATTTTCAAGGCCGGACAGCTGCTGGGGGATCTCATTAGTTACTGACTGGCATTTTCAACATTACTGGCATTGACACTTGGAGTGGTGTTGCAACAATGCGATGATTTTTCTCTGAGGATTACTTCGATAACTTTTTTAAAAATTTCTCAACTGAATCTATTATGTTGGCAGCTAAGCAACTGGTTTGTTTTGCAATCTTGGGATTGACTATTCGAGAAACTCACGGTAAGTGCTGTTTGCATTTTTTTGCGCAGTTTTTAGCTCACAGGCTATCATAGCCTGAGAGCTTATGTGCCCGTCCGTTCTGTATGTATGTTCGTATGTACGTAACGCGATAACTCATGATAAAAATATCGGATCCACTTGAAATTTTGTATGTAGGTATATCCTGACAAGGCGCTTCCCTGATTAGTTTTTGGAGTTCATTCGATATGTATAAGAGGGGGAACGGTGGGCTCATGCCCCCCGTTAGTTGATATAAATGGGATTTTCATGCAGAATTAAGTTTTCAAAATTTAGATTAGGATCATTCTGATGAGGCGATTCCGTGACTGTTATTAGGTGTTCATTGAATAAGTGTAAATAGGGGGAACAGGGGTTCTAATGCCCCCCCCCCCGTTAGTTGATATAAATGGGATTTTCATGCAGAATTAAGCTTTCGTTCAAAATTTAGATTAAGATCATTCTGATGAGGCGATTCCGTGACTGTTATTAGGTGTTCATTGAATAAGTATAAATAGGGGGAACAGGGGTTCTAATGCCCCCCCCCCCCCCGTTAGTTGATATAAATGGGATTTTCATGCAGAATTAAGCTTTCGTTCAAAATTTAGATTAAGATCATTCTGATGAGGCGATTCCGTGACTGTTATTAGGTGTTCATTGAATAAGTATAAATAGGGGGAACAGGGGTTCTAATGCCCCCCCCCCCCGTTAGTTGATATAAATGGGATTTTCATGCAGAATTAAGTTTTCGCTCAAAATTTAGATTAGGATCATTCTGATGAGGCGATTCCGTGACTGTTATTAGGTGTTCATTGAATAAGTATAAATAGGGGGAAGAGGGGTTCTAATGCCCCCCCCCCCTTAATTTATATAAATGGTTTTTTCAAGCAGAATTTTCAGATTTCGTTCAAATCTCTGAATAGTTTTGGAAGTTTAATGGTTAAGTATAAAAGAGGGGAATAACTCCTTTTAAATTATATAAATGCTAAATGGTTTTTATTAAGAATTATCTAATTTGCTCTGACTTTTGGATATAGATTTTTTATATGATAAGGCATGTCTTTGATAGTATAGGAGGTTCAATGATTAAGTATAAAAAAAGAGGAAAGGGGAGTGCTGTTTCCCCTTCTTAATTTTTTTTTCGAACGGAATTAACCCTTGAAAATATAAGGCTTTAATGTACAATTAGTATTTGTAGCCTGTGAGCTCAATGCCATCAGTTTAACTGGGCAGTATTCTTTATTATTTTTTTTAATATTTATGTTTGATTTATGTCGTTGATATAAACAGGGCGGAGGGGGATTTTTATTTTATTTCGGAGGAGGATTTAGAGCCATAGATTTTAATAGTGATTTATTTTAGATTTCTTTTTTAAAAACTTTAAGTCTGACGATTTGTATGGGGATATTGTAATCGTTTAATTGTAACAGCGTTAACTTTCTGCTTTTATAGAGTCCAATTCTTTAAAAAAACATATGAATTTTAAAGATTTATTAGAAATTGCACTTTTTTTTCAATGTACCAACAGAATCCAACAATAAAGATATGCAATTGTCAATGTTAAATATTGATTGTAGCTGATTTTCGAATTTCGGCCATCTTGATTGACAATTAATGACATATTTAAAGTCAGCCCAGAAAAAAAATTCGGAGGGGGATTAAACCCTAGTGATCCCCCCCCCCTCCCATTGGCTACGGTCTTGGTGGGGGAGAGAGCCTTAAATTGCCAAGTCAAAATTCAGTATTTCCCAACTCAGTGAAAAGCAAACAAAAATAGTTTTTATTTGTAAAAAAATTAACAATATTTCTAATTATATTGGTAACTTTCGTAAAATCTATCAGAAATTGAAAGTATTACATTTTTTTTTATTAAAGTTTTGAACTATTTTACCAGTTCAGTTTGTAAATTTGCCAACTGGTAACAGCATATGCAAACATTTGGGAGGGGAGAACCTCCCTGCCCCCCCCCTTAGCGAGGCCCCTGTATATAAATGAAGCAAAGTTTGTAAAAGAATTTTATCTAATAGTTAAACATTGTTTAAATTTATTATTTTTCCAAAAGAAAAACAATAATATAAAAACTTTTTTTTTAGAAATAATGAGTATAAATTTTCAGATAATTAAAAAGGAGGGAGGAAAAGTTAAAAAAAAATAATAATAAATAATAATAATAATAATAATAATAATAATAATAATAATAATAATAATAATAATAATAAATTGCTTCGTTTAATTAATGTTTTGTTAAACTTTATTTAAATGTAGTACGGTTTTTATGAGATAAAAATAAAGTTCTTCAAGTATTAAATACAATTTTGACGAATGATTAAAATATTAAAAAAGAAAGAATGAGAAATGAAACAAGAAATGGTTTTATTTTTCTCGAATTGTAAATATTAAATAAAAAGTTGTTTTGAAAATATTTAATTTTGTCAAATGATAAAAATCACTGCAGTATTTTTAATAAATATATGTTAAAAATAAAACCATATCTTACCGAAAAAATATCCAATAAAAATTTATTGTGATAAAAATATACGAAATATTAAAAGGTTTTTTCTTTTCAATCCATTTTCATCAATATTTATTTTAACTTAAATGTATTTTTATAGCTAATACAAAGACGAAAAAAGAAGAAAAAAAACACTTTATTTGTAGTGTCAAGACATTTAGGACCTGGTAAATCTGCCTTGGTTTTACAAGCTTCCATTATATATTTTTTAAACCTATTTTTACAATGTTTTTCAAATCAAAGATCCAATTGTTATGGGGGGGGGGGGGGTTAATCTTTATTATTTATACTTTCTCAGTCTTTGTGGCAATTCGTAATTATTATTAATGGTTTTATATATGTGTGCATGTTCATGAATATATAATTTTGTCAAATGATTGAACATTTTAGCCAAAAATTTAAAATCAACAGTAAAACTGTACATATAGAACAGGGATGATAAGATTTTCACGCTTTTGCGCACCAGTATTTTGTTAGAGAAAATGTCATTTCATTTAATCGGAACATTTTTGTCCTCTAATAAAATACTGGTGTCCAAAAAGCAGAAATCTTATCACTAATGTAGCATTAAATCGAAAAGATTTCATTTAAATAATATTTTCATTAAATATTTTTCAAATGAAATTATTTCTCACGAATTATGAAAACTAATAAAAAAGTTTCAACTGCTAAATAAACTCTCATCAAATGATTAAAAAAACACAATAAGTTGTAAATTGCACGTCAAACGTAGCAAATGAGGTGCGTTCGTACTATAACGAAGTTTTAAAAGTATTCAGATCTTGGTGTAATAGTATAAAGTACTTCGGATACAGTATAGTGGACGAAATTTTTTGTGTGTCCTGTAAATTCTATCTTCTTTCTATTATACAGAAAGTAACTTGTAGTAAACCTCAGCAACGTATACTAATTTCATAAAGTGTGAAATAGTTTAATAGTATTAAATCGCGCTCCAAACAGTGGTCCCCCCTATACCATTGTGTCATGTAATATGGCCTGTACCCTGTAAATGTATAACAAATATTCTTTGCACCACAGATTGTGCAGAATGCATTTTTAGTATATACTTCATAGATGCATATCAACTCTATTATGTTTGAAAGAGTATAATATTATTAAAATTCACTTGAAACTATTTTTCCTTTTGATCATAATGTAACAGAATGTTTTCTGTCACTAAACTATGCACCCGATTTCCATAAAATTTGAAATAACTCGACAAAATTTTGCAACAATTATGTATTTTAAATTTCAAAGATTTTGGTTTGGTAGTTTTTGTCTGTTATATACGGACAGATGAACAGACTGAACGACGACTGTTGGTGCTATGTATTTATATAGTTACGAATGCACTTAATAAGGTGACGGTAAGAAAGAAAAAGGATTGCGGGGAATTAAAATAGAAGGGATTTATTTAGTTTTAAATATTTTTGTTAATTATTGATCTTAATGAAATTATTTTTCGCGTTCAAATATGACAAAATGGTTTATTTTAATTGAATTTTAAATCAATTAAATAATTTCTTATGAAAATATGAATTTCTTAAGGATGTTTTAAAAGTAATACTTTTGTTACAATTATTCCAAATGTTAATAAATATTTTTATATTGAAAAATGAAGCACAATACTTTATTTTAAAAATTATCATTATTATTATTATTATTATTATTATTATTATTATTATTATTATTATTATTATTATTATTATTATTATTATTAAAAAATTTCGCTCTTTTTTTAATTAAATAATTCAAAACGAAAACATGAAATTAAAAAAAAATGTTCTAAAAGTAATAATTTATATTGCAATATTAAAAAATCAAAGTGTTTCTTAAATGTTAATTTTTTTAAAAATGTATATTAAAAAAAGAAGGAAAATGTAATTAAAATAAATTAGTTATAAATGTTAAAATTCATCTTAATAATATAATATAAAATTACGTAAGTGATATAAGACTCAAAAGATGACAAAAAGTTGTTAAAAATCGAGCACTTTCGTCTAATACTTAGCCATCATGAGGAATTAAAGTGCAAACAGTTTCTATGAAAATAACTTGTCCATATGAAGATTTTATGAGTAACATAGGGACAAGAAACATACATAAAAAATGTTTAATATTTAATCCTTATGCTGGCTAAGAAATAGTCGAAAGTGCTCAATTTTTAACAACTTTTCAATTGTTTAATCATCTTTTGATTGTTATAATATTTATGTAATTTTTATTGGAAAATAATTTGTTTAAAAAATAGTAATTATATTACATTATTGACAATGTTCTGTTATTTTTATTAAATGTCATCTGAGTTAAATAATTTATAATGAAAATATGAAAAGAAAATATATTTAGTTAAAAAATAATGTCAGATTATTGAAAATTTCAGCTATTTTCATTAAAAGTTATTTGATTTAAATCCTTTCAATAAAAACATATTTTCTTTTAAAGTTGTTTTAATTTTTTTTTCAGGTTCACAATTTTATTTAATTAGATTTAAATATTTTTTAATTAGATTTAAATCATTTTTTTAATTAGAGTCAATATCTTACTTAAATTAAATTATTTTAAATAAAAGGGAAATAATAAGTTTTTAAAATCATTAAGAATTTTTTTTAGCCTTTTTAAATGTAATGTGAAATAAAATTATTGATAATAAAAGCAAATAAAGTGTTTTGTTAGAAAAAGATAATTTATTAGATTATTCAGAAAATTTTTGGTATCCTTAAAAAAGATTTTTTTGATAAAAATATGAAATTGAAAAAAAAAAAAAAAAAAAAAAAAAAAAAAAAAAAAAAAAAAACTTTGAAAATAATGCACTTTGTTACATTATTAAGTTTTGTTGTTGTTTGTTCGTTTGATGTTATATTCGTTAGACATTATTTAAGTTAAATCATTGACAGTTAAAATACTAAATAAATAAATTTCCATTTGAAATGACATTTTTAAAAATTAAATTTCTTTTAATTTTTTGCATTAAAGAATTTATTTCTTGTAATTAAAAAATATTTTTATTACATGTTATTTAAATTGAATAGCTGCTTATAAAAGTGAGGAAAAAATCGTCTTGAAATTAACATTTGTTTAGACATTAAGATTTTGTGTGATTTTTCTGATAACATTGATTAAATTGAGTTGTTTGCAATTAAAATATGAAATAATATAATTTTTTGAGAATTAATAAATTTAATTTTGTCTGCTATTTGGTAGCAGATATACATATTTAAAGTAATAATATTAGTTAAAATTAAATCCATTTTTTCGTGAAAAGTGAAATATAATTATTTCGAAATCAATATCAGTATATTAGATTATTAATATCACATTACTATTTGTTATAAATTAACCCATTAGTGATTAAGCGTCCCTTTTTAGGGATGATTATAAAAAAGGTCATTAAAATACTTTTCATACCAGTAAATAGAAAGATAAATAAGCACTATTTTTCACGAGACAAATTCCTCAATAAATTAAGATAAAAGTTATTCGGGTTTTAAAAGTTGTGGGAAACACAAAATTTCATTTTTAACGAAGAAAATAATTTGGAAATTAATGAGTTAAAACAAATAGAAAATTCATTTCTATTTAAAAAGCGGATTTTTTAAAAATAATAATAATTTTATAAATGTATTTTTATTTTATTTTACTTTTTATAAAATATTATTAAAACATTTTCAATAAAAAATCACTTGAAACATTTTCTTTTTAAAATAATAATAAATTAATTCACACAGATGATAAAAAGTTTCGGAAAATGTTCATAAATTTGGTTTAAAGGAAATTATTTTTCATAACAAAATTAAATATTTTAAATTTTATTGTATAGTATGTTTAAACAAATGTAAAAAAATAATAAAGATAATAATTATATTATATTATTATATATGTGTGTGTTTGCATAATGCAATGTAATAATTTGTGTAAATGTAAAAAAGAAAATAATAATATTAGATTATTATTTTTTATGTTATTAATATTTACATTATTAGCACACATCATCTGCTACGAAAAGTTTATAAAAAAACGACGAAAAATTAAAAATATATAGTAGGAGTTTTTAGAGATTCATTATTATTAATAATAGCTCTTATTTCAATAGCTTAAATTTAATAAAATGTAAAATAAGAAAAGTATTTTAAAAATTTTTATTTGTTATATTATAAAATGACGTCTGTTATATTTCTTAATAACTTACTTAAATTAAACTATTTTAAATAAAAGGGGAATAAGTTTTTAAAATCATTAAGAGTTTTCTGTTAACCTTTTTAAATGCAATGTTAAATCGAATTATCGATAATAAAAGTAAAGAAATTAAATTTTTTTGTTAGAAAAGACTAATTTATTAGATCATTCAGATATTTTTAGTATCCTTATTAAAATTTTTTAAATAAAAATATTAAATTTTAAAAAATGCTTTGAAAATAAAGCATTTTATCAGATTATTAAGTTTTTTTTTATGTTTTTTAAACATTATTTAAATTAAATCATTAACAGTTAAAATACTAAATAAAAAATTTCCAATTAAAATGATATTTTTTTAATTAAATAATTTTTTTCTAATTTTTTTATGTTACAGAATTTTGTTCTATTACTTAAATATTAATTTTATTAAATGTTATTTAAATTGAGTCGTCATAAAGAAAAATGAGGAAAACATTCGTTTTGAAAATAATATTTGTTTTGATTATTAAGATTTTGTGTGATTTTTTATAAGAACATAGTTTTAATTAAATCGTATAACTAAAATTAAATCTTTTTTTTTTTTCGTGAAAAACGATAAATAATTGTTTCGAAATTAATTTAAATTTATTAGATAATTAAAATCGCATTACTCTTTGTTATCCTTCTATAGTAAAAAAAAACTAGCCTTACAAGGAATGACTCCTGGAATGATGCTGATGTTTAAGATTTCCGGAACTAACGAATCCGGGTTGTCCACTCCTTCCATGAGTCGAATAGACCAATCAGGAAAGGACTCCGTCTATGCATCGCCATATGGGTTACCATAAAGAGAGGAAAGGTTACCATCGCCAACAATCGCCAAGTTTGTCGCCAACTTGGCGATATATCGCCAAATTTGGCGACCAAAATTAGTTGTCAAAAATGACGCCAATTTGGCGATAACTGTAATATTTCGCCAAATTTTTAATTTCTTTACAACACCAGTCGTTTGATACATCATTTGAGAGGTTTCTTGTGTGTTATCCCCCATTCTGCTCCCCAGGGGGGACACATTTTTAATTTCTTTACAACACCAGTCGTGTTACACAAGATTTGAAAGGTCTGCAACTGCTTATTCATATTATGCATGTCTTGTGTGTCACCCCCACACTCTGCTCTCCCCAGGGGGGGTCACATTTTTAATTTCTTTACAACACCAGTTGTGTGACACATCATTTGAAAGGTCTGCAACTGCTTATTCATATTATGGATGTGTTGTGTGTCATCCCCCACTCTGCCCCCCGGGGGGCACATTTTTTATTTCTTTACAACACCAATTGTGTGACACATCATTTGAGAGGTCTGCAACTTCTTATTCATATTATGGATATCTTGTGTGTAACCCCCCCCCTCTGCCCTCAGAGGGGACGCATTTTGTAATTTCTTTGCAATACCAATTGTGTGACACATCATTTGAAAGGTCTGCAACTGTTTATTCATTTTATGGATGTCTTGTGTGTCACCCCCACTCTGCCCCGCAAGGGACACATTTTTAATTTCTTTACAACACCAGTTGTGTGACATATCATTCGAGAGGTCTGCAGCTGCTTATTCATACTATGGATTTCTTTTGTGTCGCTTCCCACTCTGCCCCCCCCAGGGGGGCACATTTTTAATTTCTTTACAACACCAGTCGTGTGACACATCATTTGAAAGGTCTACAACTGCTTAGTCATACCATGGGGTATTGGCGAGCGCAGCAAGCAGGGGTAGCCAATAATTTGGAATCGCGAAGCGATTACGCGGGGGGTTGGCGAGCATAGCGAGCAGGGGGGCGGGGCCCCCTTAGTATATTAAAACAAAATAAAATTAATTTCCATTTGAAAAGCAGATTTAAAAAATAATATTTAAAAAATATTTTAATTTTATTTTACTTTTTATAAATAATTATTAAAACGTTTTCAATTTTAAAAAAATCCCATAAAAAATTTTCTTTTTAAAATAATAATAAATTAACGCATGCAGATGATAGAAAGTTTTGGGAAATGTTTGTAAATTTGGTTTAAAGGAAATTATTTCTCATAACAAAATTAAATAATTAAAATTTTATTGTAAGAATGTTTAAACAAATATAAAAAAATAATAATAATAATTTCACATTATTATATATGCGTGTGTGTACATAGTGCAATGTAATACATACAAATGTAAAACAAGAAATATTATTAGTTTTTTTTTTTTTTTTTTTTTTTTTTTTTAAGTGAAATAATAAGTTTTTTATAATCATTAAGAGTTTTCTGTTAACCTTTTTAAATATAATGTTAAATAAAATTATTGATAATAAAAGTAAAGACGTTAAGTAGAAAAAAAAACTGGTTTGAAAATAATACGTTTTGTCACCTTATTAATTATTGTTGTTTTGCTGTTGCTGCTGCTGCTTGTTTGTTTGTTGTTATGTTTGTTAAATATTGTTTGAATTAAATCATTAATAGTTAAAATGCCAAATAAAAAAATCCTTTTAAAGTGATACATTTTTTTTATTACATAATTACATTAAATATTTTTTTTTCTAATTTTATGTTTAATATTTTTGTCCTATTTCTTAAATGTTACTTTTATAAAACGTTATTTAAATTGAATCGTCGTAATAAAAATGAGGAAAAAAATTTCTTTCGTTGAAATTCGGCGGATTCTACCTTGTTGATTGTAATAGCAGAAATCGAGTTTTCTAATGCATTATTATTTTTTTCAAATTGTTTATTTACACATCATATTTCACTCTAATAAACTGTGGAGTTTTGTTACTGCATTCTGAATATGTTGGAAAGTGTTACATAATCTATGCTGGGCACATGGTTTTTCGTTCTTGCTAGGTACGTTCGCATCTATGAAAATACGTGGCACCTATAGTCGTCATTCAGTCCATTCGTCCATCTGTCTATCTGCTTGTCTTTTTGTTCACATATAACAGAGTAAAACCTATCCATCCGAATCGTTTAAAATTTAAAATATGTAATTGCTGTATAATTTATCGATTCTTTTCAAATTTTATGAAAAATTGGATGCATAATTTAATCACAATAATTAAAAAGAAAAAAAAATCCGTTACATTACGGCCAAAGGGAAAAAATAGTTTCAAAAACATTTGAATGATATTACCCTCTTTCGAACATAATAAAATCGATATGCATCTATGAAGTATACACTAATATATAAAATTACAGGGCCACACAAAATTATTCCATTCATAATGTACAGGAGGAAACATTGTTTGAAGTGCGTATTAATTACATTAAATTATTTCACATTTTGCAAAATTGGTGTATGTTGCTGAAGTTTGTTTACTATCATACTAGTTACTTTCTTATTAATATAAAGCAGATGGTATTTACAGGAACACACAAAAGATTTTGACTACTCTATTATATCCGAAGTACTGTATACTATTACACCAAGATCTGAATATTTTTAAAATTTCGTTGTAATAAGACACACCTCTCATTTGCTACGCTTGATGTACAATTTCCGTCTTGTTTTAATTCTGTTGTGATTTCAGCATTACAGTAACGTAATCACTTGCTCCAGAAAGGTTTAATTGGAAAACACATTCTTGGTGATGTCAGAAAGTCAGTAACTGGAAGGAATGGGGTTTATCGCTAATCAACATTACTCTGAATTATTAATTAGTTTGAGTCATTTCGAAATAGATCGAATGACTAACGTTACATTTTCACTAAGTAGTTAATGACGTTTTCTTAACCGCCCGCTGATCATTACAACATTTCTCTAGTTTGAGCCTGGTAATGATTAGTTTCGATTACACGTTTTATCTAATAAAACAATATATTTAAAGAGGATAATAACATTTTTCTGTCCACTTTCCGTAGCGAACCGTCAAGCTTCAGTGATCGGCTGACGATGGTGACGACAGGGAAATGATCTAAATTAATCACTGAACAGTTTGACTCTGAATATAAAATGAATCATTGATCACTTTTTTGTTCTATTTCTCGAAGCTTTAAAGTGGGGATTTGTTTGCTTTTTAATACATACGTCCTTTTTTAATGTAATAATGGTAAATAAAATTATATCCTTTTTTTCCATGAAAAACGTAGTATAATTGTTTAGAAAACAATATAAATTTATTAGATAATTAAAATCGCATTACTCTTTGTTATATCTTAAAACAAATAGAAAATTAATTTCCATTTAAAAAGCGAATTTTTTAAAACAATAATAATATTAAAAATTTATTTAATAAAAAGTCCCATAAAAAATTTCTTTTTAAAATAGTAATAAATTAACTCATGTAGGTGATAGAAAGTTTTGGGAAATGTTTCTAAATTTGATTGAAAGGAAATTATTTCTTATAACAAAATTAAATATTTTAAATTTTATTGTAAAAATTCCTTAATTAATTGTATTCCTTATTATATTTACTGTTTAATAGTGTAGTCGTAAAAAAAAAAAAAAAAAAAAAGCAGACAGTAAATGCTTGAAGCATAGAGTATACGCTCAAGACAGAGCGCATGAGTGCACATACTATAACTTTCTTGAGAAACAGAGGGTATACGGCGCTCCTTAAAAAAACTCAGAAGGTATACGGCCTATACCCGCATATAACCACCATTGCATCCCTGTTACTGTTGTTAAAGGCGTACTCAAATCCTAAAAGCTTACATGCTGGTTCATGTTGAAATTCCTATTTGTTCTAAAACGCATCAAACTGGCAAATTCTCCTATTCAGAAACTACTCAATGTGCGTGCTTGTCTTTTTTTTTTTTTTCAAATAAAGGCAGATTATATTGCAAAAAACTGTGTCAAAAAAAATGCCAGAAAAAAAAAATAATGGTCATACTGAGAAAACAGAAAATAGCTGCTTTTAAATCTTCTAATTAATTGAACGAGGAATGGTAACACACAGTCGATGGTACAATAATGAAAATGACACAGACATTGGGATTATAATGCCCCCTTTCGGCGGATTTTTTTTTTTTTTTTTTTTTTTTTTTTTTTTTTTTTTTTTTTTCAAATTGAGGGAGGGCCTGCTGATTATAGCCAAACACTTACACAAAAAATTTGGTTCAATTCTATGCATAACTCCATACACTTTTCGGATGTACAAAATTGAAAATGGTACAAAAAACATTGTTACAGCGCCCCCCTTTCACAGGAATATTCAAAAATCGAAGAAGGGCCTGCTTGTCATAGCCAAAAACATACACAAAAAATTTGGTTGAAATCTATGCATAGCTTCATACACTTTTCGGTGATACAATGGCGACATACGGACACACACACTAGAGATCTGCACGGGCCGGGCTCGGGCCTTTATTCTTTTGCTGGAGTATCGGGTCGGGTCCTTTTTTTTTCGTACGAAGCCGCGACTGATTTCATTCTTCCTAGATTTCACGGACCAAAATAATCAGTTCCTATTGAATCTTCCTATATGAAAATCCTTTTCTCGATTCTTTATAAATCAGTGATATTTGGCTTTGTCCAAAAATTTTTGCAAAAAAGCATATACTTTTAAGCCGTCATTATTCTACAACTAAACATTAGAATTTATTCCTTTTAAAGAATCGTAGATTACCAGGCGTTTTAAAATAAAATTAAACACACACACACAAAAAAAAAAAAAAAAAAAAAAAAAACATGATTATGACGAAATTTTTTTTAAACTGAAAACTGCAAGTTTCTTTTAAAATGTTCATCCATGCAAAATGAATACAACAATACGCGAGAAAAAATATATTAAACATTTACATCTGTTAAGAAGGGAACGTATTTTTTTCGTTCCAAAGCGATTCCGTATTAGGAAATTTTACTTTTACCATACACCATTTTTTAGATTTTTTGTCCCCATTACATGGAATATATATAATAATACTAATGATAACTGAAACATTTACATACAACAAACAAAGATTCATTTAAAAGCGTAAATATCGCAGCCTACGGCACTTCTGCATAAATGGAGATTATAAACATGGAAAAAAAAGACTAATATAAATTTTTTTGGTCAGAACTCTTCCGTAAGAGTAAAGATCAATGTTCTGTAGAAATTCACTCGACCCGAGCCGGGTTCGGGCCGAATTTTAAACTTATTTCCGGACCGGGCCGAGCTCGGGCCGAATTTTTAACTTTCGGGCCGGGCCGTCCCCGGGCTTGGAAATTTCGGCCGGTGCAGACCTCTAACACACACACACACAAAAAAAAAAAAAAAAAAAAAAAAAAAAAAAAAAAATACGGACAGACAGACATCTTGTAAAAACATGATTTTTGGAATCTCTGATCCCTGAAACGTATAAATCCATCGAAACCCGGAAGTCGAAAAAAAATTTGATTACAATATTTTTTCCTATTGATGATAGAAGAAAGTAAAAAAATGGTGACAGTCAATGATTATGATTTAAAAAATATGTATAAACACGGAAAGTAAAAACACTTTACTAATGTATGATAAAAGCGAAACGCTACCAAATAAATAAACAATGTTCCATTCTAATTAGATCTCCCCCCCCCCCTCCTTTCACAATTCTTAAAGCAAGACAGTATAAACATATCTGACGAAAAGTAACTTAAGGTTGTTTGTTCTCAAATTCAAGCTTCTACTTTCTGACACATTTTTTAATTTATTTTTGTTCACAAATTCATTTTTGCTCTAATTCATTTTTTAATGCATTCTTGTTTGCAAAAACACCACATTGTCGAGTGCTCTAATTAAAAAACTTTCCTCGCATTAGTATAATTAAATTTCGTTGCAAATTGAAAAAAAAAAAAATACCGTGTCACTAATAGCAACGAAGAGTAATATCTTGAAATGAAACATGAATACTTGGCGTAATTCAAAAATAAGGACATAGGGAAAGCGAGTAAAGTTTTCGCTTTTTCTGACTTAGTGACTTACATAACATTCTATGGCAACGACCTTATTACCCAAACAAGTGAATCGTCCAAAATTCGAACGGAGATATGGAGCACGTATCGATCTATTTTTGATGCGCCTGGCTGATTATGCCTTGGGATTATTAGAGGCAGGGAGCGCGTTTACATTCTTAATTAATAAATAAGACTAAAGATAGTTTTTAACACTTTTCACTTATAGTATAGATGAAAAGTATTTATGAATTTTATTCGTTTGTCCGTGCTCTAACCAAGGTCTTAGCTAGAACTAAACAATAGGGCAGAGGGCGGGGGGGTCATATATATTCTCTTTCTCTCTCTCTGTGCAAGATAAATTATTGCATATTCACACTGTAGGTACTATGTTTCTTATTAAACTGTTGTAACAAATGCTTTTTATGCTAAGAAAAGAATAGAAAATGTAAAATTCGAATGTATAACTAGTGCAAAATTTAAACATCATGTTGGCCTCTTATGATAGGTTTAGCAATTGTTGAAACACTTATTTCAGATACAATTTAGTAATTGTAAAAAACTCTGAAAGGACCTCAAAACTAAATTAGATTTTTGAACAGATTTTCATTTGGAATTTTTGGAAGAGAAATTCATTTAATGACCTTGGAATTTTTTTTCAGGAGAGGCTCAAAATATTTTAGAGAAGGCTGAGCCCCTCTAGCATTCCCTTAGCTACGGGCCTGGTTCTAACTGGCGTAAATAAAATTCGACTGCCATGAAATTGGTATATGTTACTGGAATTTACTATGGCATTTTGTGCATTTAAAATGAAGTGTGTGAAGGGATAACTTACAGGGGACTCAAAAGAATTCTATTACATGACGATCTATGGCACTGTAAAAAGTTTTTGCGTTAAAAAACGGAAATAGTACTGGTAATCTAGACGCCAGTACTACTTCCGTGTTTTAACGGAAAAAAATTTCCGTAAATTCCAGCAATAGTTCCGTTTTTTCACAAAATATTTCCGTTTTTTTTTTTTTTTTTTTTTTTTTTTTTTTTTTTAATTTTTTCCTTATATAAAAATTTTTGTTTGAAAAGTTAAAAGAATTTTTCAATGACTAACATCTTTGTGATTTTTATTCTTTACTTTACAAAGACATGTTAATATCAGGGACACATTATACACAATTAATTTAAACATCAGCGAAGAAATGTTACATACCTTCCATGGGGTTCGAACCCGGGACCTCTTGTGTCGCAGCTTGCAGTGTAATACGATTACACCAAGATTGTTCAAACGGCCATTTCAAATATCTTTAGTTACTTCGGATACATTTCATAAAGTAAAGATAAGATTTTGAAGGCAGGTTCTTTTTTGTAGAGATAATATTTTTCTATTGAATGGATAATTCTAAATGTTTTACAGATTTTCTTTGTATAATTTCGAATATTTAGCTTATTAATTTGGGCTTTATATATATATAAATCAGTCTTTAAAATATTACATGCATGAAAGAATTTATTAAGAGTTTTGTTTCCTTCTTTTTTGGAAAAATTTTAAAATTCTATTGTAATAGTTTTGATATTTATTTATTTATTTAAAAAAATACTAACATGCTAAAAGAAAGAAAAACACGTGCATTTTAACAAATTATTTTATGACGATCGAAGGTAAACTTAATAAAGATAATTACAATGGGTTATTTAAAAAAAAAAAAAAAAAAAAAAAAAAAAAAAAAATCAGTTTTTGATTTTTTATAACATATGTAATCTCCAAAATTATCTTTCTTAATTTCCATAATTTCTTTCCATAGTTTAGATTTTCTTTCCATAATTTCGAATATTTAGCTTATTAATTTCAGCTTTATATGTATAAAAATTAGTCTTTAAATTATTACATGCATGAAAGAATTTATTAAGAGTTTTGTTTCCTTCTTTTTTCGAAAAACTTTTAAATTCTGTTGTAATATTATTGATATTTATTTTAAAAAGTACTAACATACAAAAAGAAAGAAAAAAAACGTACATTTTAACAAATTATTTTATGACGATCTAAGGTAAACTCAATAAAGATAATTACAATGTGTTATAAAATAAATTTCAGTTATTGATTTTTCGTAACTTATGTAATCGCCAAAATTATGAGAATTTCGGTAATATATTTCGATGTATTTTTAATTTTATGTGCGAACTTCTTAATTTGAATAAATTAAAAAATATATATATATTAAAATTAAAAGAAGAATTTTTTTTCCACTTTTTTCAAAATATCCAACGCGCTTAATATATATATATAAAAATTATTTTAAAATCACAATCAACTTTCCCTTTCAGCTATTTCAAACTTAAAAATAATTAATAATTTTTTTTTTTTATTTTTTAATTATTATTATTTTTTTAATATTTTAAAAATACATTAGCTTTTTATTATTAAAACAGAATGAAATTGAGAAATAGTCTCGAAAATTGTTTAAAAAACACAAACTCAGTATAAGGTTTTTATTTTCCTGGTAGATGGCACCACTAAACTCTACTGTTTTCAGAAAATTGACACAAATAACAGAACACTTCCGTTATTTAACGGAATTAGTGACTCCAAAATGTCAAATACGGAAATTCTTCTGTTTTTTTTCGGAAAAATGAAACTATTCCGTAATTTTTAGGGAAAAGTTTGTGTATATTAACGGATATTTTTTACAGTGGGGGAAAAATAGTTTGCACTATTATACCCTGTTTGCACTGGGATAGTTGAGTCACTTAACTTTAAGTCACTTACATTTTTTGAAGTGGGATACCCGGAATCAGGCTTCACCTGTTCGCATTTACTAAACATTGAAAGTGACTTAACTTGGCCAAACTGACATCTGAGCATGCGCATAAGTTCTGAAATTTGTAAGTGCAACTTTTAACTTTTTTGTTTACACAGTAATTATTCTGCCTTGTTTCAATTTTTTTTTTTTTTTTTTTTTTTTTTTTTTTTTTTTTGTGGGAGAAAATAACAGGTTCAACATTTTCCATTTTCGGCCTTTAATTACAAAAACACACCACAAACACACGTGTTAAGCAACTGGAGTAAACAAATAACAACTTGAAATAGTTTATAATTATTTGTAGGACTCAATTCCAGTAATTTAATAATCAGAATTAAATATTCTAAAATTCAGAAATGATAATTAAATATTCAAAAGGCACATTTCCACTCAACTCATAGTTAAGAGAGTATCAAAAGTTAAATGAGTTTCGGAAAGCCTCCGTGGCCGAGTGGTTAAAACGCCGCTCTGCTAACCTAGAGGTTGTAGGTTCGATTCCCTCTGGCTTCACTGCACGCACACTTTGTGCGTGCAGTGGAGTGGTTTTGTTAAATTCATTAATTTAATAATCAGAATTAACTATTCTAAAATTCAGAAATAATAATTAAATATTCAGAAGGCAGATTTCCACTCAACTCATAGTTAAGAGAGTTAAGCGACCGCTTCAAAAAACTGCAAGTTAAGTGACTTAACTTTCTCAGTGCGAACAGGGTATTTTATATTACACTATTTTAAACATATAGATATTAATATATACCGCTAAGGTGTACTACAAGGTTTTTATTATAGAATGTGGTATGAACAAAATTCATCGGAGACACGCATTTACAGGGACACGCAAAAGAAATTGACTGCAGGAGAAAATGGACAATAATTGAACTATTGAAATCTACGAACAATAATTGTTACAAGTGAGTTTTTAGTTGTGTTTTGCGTTTTTTAATGTAAAAGTTATTTAAATTTTACTTGGTGTTTACGGATTCTACAGGTCATATATATACAGGATTGAACAAAAGTTCTCATCAAGATCCATTTATTGGAGAAAATTGCTGATAGGAAATTTTCAACAGTGCTATACGTTTAACTGAATTCACTTTTAGCATACTGTGTAATGTACAGTCGAGGGGGAAAAAGCAAGTATCCCCCCCTACTAAATCCTTAATAAATTATCGTAGAAGAAAGTTACTGATACCTATCCATTGGAAATAAAGTCTACTTTTAAATGGCGTATATAAAATTTGCTTGGGGGAGGGGGGCATCTACATATTAAAACGAACGCAAACTTCATTTTTATTACAGTAGCAATATCCAATTTTAACAAGATATTTCAAATCTTCGGTTTAAACTATGCCTAGATGCGAAATTTCAAATCATTTGAATGATAATTTTTTGAATTATAAACATTGAAAATTTAGTGCTTCTAATGTTAAATTACATTTTCATATTTTTATTAATATCTCCAGAAATAATACTGCTAATGAGAAACAATTTTATGTGGTTATAGTGCTAAAACCCAAACATAAACAGATTCGATTTTTAAATATAAAAATTTTATGATATGAATTATAAATTATGAAATTAATTTTCGAGAAAATTGTAAAGTGCAATTTACAATTTTTTTGGTGAATTAAGATTTATTAAGTCCTGCTTTATGAATTTTTTTTTTCGAGTAATTTTCAAATTATGCTTAAAAAACGACAAAATGGTAATTTAAGGGGACGTCTACGATAGAAGTGACTAGTTATTTTGAAACTTATGCTATCCTGTAACATGAAACTTTCCCGCCTTAAAGTGTATTTGGCATTAAAAAAAAAAAAAAAAAAAAAAAAAAAAAGTATTTTTTTTTAATTGCATTCCATCGCAAATCGAAGAAAAATAGTCAAATAACGAAATTTTCATTTTTTTTTTTCTTTCTTTTACGGACGTTGTATGGAGAATCCACCGAAATTTATTTTATGAAATTATATCCTCATGAGAATAACATTGTGTAATTTTTTCAGATTTTTCGGAGTATGCCCGTATGGAGACCTTCCTTGTAAGTGTTGTCACTCTCACTTCTATATTTGCAGGTCGCCTGCGCCGTTGCTACGTGTGCCGTTCTCGGGGCGAACTCGGAGACTGTAAAGATCCTTTCCAGTACAATGCCACCACTGTGGAGGACGTGAAAGGCGTAGAGGCCTCGCCCTGTGCCTCGGGATGGTGTGCGAAAATTGTTGAGGGCGAAAGTGAAGGTGAGTTGTCTAGCACAGAAATGAATTTGATAAAAATAAGGCAGGGATTACGGTTCCTCGCTATCATAAATCTTACGCTTGATCGCAGGATGAATCGTTTCTGGAATCGATAACTTAGCATTACGGTGCCACGAAATAAGACATCTTGAAATCAGCCAATCAGAAGTCATATTTACATTTATTGAGCTTGCGCGTGCATCCACTTGCGCTCTTAAACTGACGACCGTTTTTTTTACGCTTTGTTTATATCGCAATTTTGTGAGTTGATCTTAAATGAGGCACTGTAATCCCAGCTGAAGGCAGTGAAAATCATTAAGTTTCAAAATAGAATGTGGCGATAATTCTTTTACGTTGAATACACACTGAGAAAAAAAATATGCCGCGTTCAACTAGAACGAATAGTTAGTCACTTTCTAAATACCTAAACTAGAAATATAGATGTCCAAACTATGCGAGTAGGGTAAACAGCTAAGCTGAATAGGCGAAATGACTTGACATTTCTAGTCTCTTCTTTTCTAGGAGACGAAACGACATTGAACAGTTTCAGTAGCGAGAAATTATCGCTTGATTTTAGGAATGATTTCTTAAGCTATAATTATAGTTACTAAATCAAATCTCTTGAGTTCGCATCTATTTGAAGAGATTTTTAGATAAATTTGACATCAAAAATATCGGAAAACGTACTTGAATTCTAGTGAGAGACTCTGGAACTCTCTAAGAAATGGAACTAAAATTTATAAGGATGACATGGAACTATTTTTTCTTGAGCCATTACTTAGATTCTATATGCCAGAACCATATTTTTTTCTCAGTGCATCAACCCACCCATAAGTACAAAATGCCATAGAGTTCAAAAGAGAAAGTACGATGAAATATTCAATTATTACATAGAGTATCCATAGATATAGAACATATTACTGTATCTATAAACGTATCATAGCGCAAAGAACAATATAGAAGGCCAGTTCATGATGTTTAAAATGTTATTCGAAGTAAATCATCTTTGCACAGGGATTGGCGCAAAACATGCACGATTGATACAAAACGGTGGGCGCGCCCATCATTTTGTGCCAATCGCCGTATAAAGATGATCTACTCCGTGAGACGTTTTAAAAGTCATGAACTGGTCTTGTTAAAAAGCGCAATAGAACTACCTGTCCGAATCCAACCGTTTTCGAGATATCAGCACTTGAAGTGTGAATGAATAAATAAATAAATTGACAAACAGGTATATAAATTGTTCGCAAGTCAAGCCACCTAAGAAAAACATTCTATTTTACACATATCTATTACCTCATGCCACACATTTGCCGAAAAAATTGCATAAAACAAAGTGCTGGAAATAACAAAATCAGACGGAAAAACTCTCCGAATGCAGCCATACTCGAAAACTTCGTGGAATACGAAGTGCCTGTCAAAAAGAGGAGAAATAACTGACAATGTGTAGGTATAAAGGATTTTGCTCGTAGCCCGGGAAAAAAATATTAGCAGAAGGATTCAAAACAATGCAAAGAAATTTTTAACTTGCGAAAAATTTATGTACCTACCTGTCAATTTATTTACTTATTCATTCACACTTCAAATGCTGATATCTCGAAAACGGTTGAATTCGGGCGAGTAGTTCCATTGCACTTTTTAACGTACATGACGAGTTCTTCCTTTTGATACCACACTCGTCCAAATCCACAACTTAACCTGGGAACGTTCCCTGGTCAGTATCGATAAATCTCAGACCATGCTGTTTACAGGTTTACACAGTATAGAAGGAAACCTATCCTCAAAATCAGAAGAGAATAGACGAAAGTTATGGATAATATGAAATATCTAGATTTTGTTCTCGATTTAAAATTCAACTGGACGAACCATTTAGATATAATAAAACGAATTTTGAAAAAAAAAAAAAAATGTAAATTCTAGCGTTATTCAAACTTTACAGCATTTTATGAAAAGAAGAACATTTGCACTTTAAATGGCTAAGTTATACAAAAACTGTAAAAGTAAGCTAAAAAAAGTTTTAAAAAAGTACTTTTTTCTCCAATTATTTTGTTTTTTAGGCCATTTTAATTCGCCAGTACATGCGCCTAGTACATTTGTAAATTGACTTCACAATGTAATTGGGGGTAAATTTTATTCATGTGCGTGTGCTGATGGGTTAAACTAAAGTGCTTCATAAAATAAAACTCGGTATGAATTAAAATGAAATATAGTAGGTGGCCAAATTATTAGTTACATGCATAAACTTTACATTGCGAATTGCATCAAGCTTTGTTTTGTTGTTGTTTGCAAGTGGATTGTTAACCCTCTAGATCCCAAACCGCCCGAGATATATTGAGATATTTTAATTCGTATATCCTAATTCTCACCTAAAAATTAAAATAGCAACATTGGCTTTATTTTATAACAGGCATTCCGGATTTAAATAAACCGAAATTAGCCATTGAAACTTTCTGGTGTAAAGTCAGATTTTCTGAACTACACAATTTCTAGAAGGTGTTCTATAATGGGAATTAATGGGTTAAACTATTATTGGTATTACATGGATTGAATTTTTATGGATTTATAAATAAAAACAAACTTTCGCATATAAAATAGAAATTATAGTGAAAAAACTCAACACAAGTTTTCCCAAGACAGATTTCTCCAGATTTCGTTGAGCCGCCTTTTACGAATTTTACTCCTCTTGACCTCCTATGGATAGATTTTTTAAGCTTTCCTTTTAATTACTCATTATCATGATACCAGACCATAATCAAGTGTTCTGTTACATTTCTTTGGTTTGACGTATTTTCTTTTTGACATGTTCCGCAGAGAATAGAATTCACCATAAATTGAATCAATTAAACCCCCAACAATTGAAAATATTTAAATCAACAAGTGTTCCCATAGCTTATCTAAAGCACGTTAAGACGCCACACTACTGACTGAAAAATACCTGGATGGTAATGAAAAGTCTATGGGGGCGTTCTTTTCAAAAAATATCTCGCTCAAATGTTAATTTTTTGATGTGATTTTTTTTTTGCATAGGATAGTTGAAGACGATCCACAACCGACCTAGTTTTTACTTTTCCGATTTTGGTGTCAGATTTTTTTTAAAATACTTTAACTTTCAGAACCGGTTTGAACCGGTTATGAAACAGAAACTATCCTAATATAAAAAGAATATAACCAAAATCAAAGAAGTAAAAACTAGGCCGATTGTGGATCGTCTTCAATTATCCTATGCAAAAAAAATCACGTCAAAAAATTAACATTTGAGCGAGATATTTTTTGAAAAGAACGCCCCCATAGACTTTACATTACCATCCGAGTCTTTTTCAGTCAGTAGTGTGGGCAATAAGAGTCTCTTACCAGCTGACGACACTTGTCAGATGTCACCTGTCAGTGTTGTCAGCACAAAAATCTTAATCCAAGATTGCCGCAAAGAAAAATTGTAGTGTAACTAATGATTTGGTCACCCACTGTATGTATTGAAAATTACTGATAACCATGTAAATTTTCATCCTTGTGTCTTCTCTTTAATTTAGACTTCGACATTGCTACAGAAAGAATATGCGTGCAACGTCCGCCAACAGATGGTGAAGAAAGATGCGCAAACACCATAATTGAACGAAAACCCGTTTACATGTGCTTTTGTCAAGGAGACCTCTGCAATTCTGCACCTCATACTCAAGGCGTCATTCCCCTTCATCTTTTTATTCTAACATTATTTCTCATTCTTTTCAATCGGTGACCATGACGTACTTCAGGACTCGCAATATTTCCAAAAATAGATACTGTGTCAACGGTTTAGGAATGTAAAATTTTCTTTTTTTAAGAACATACAAAAAACATGTTTGTTCGTTATAGACCCGGGGGCGGCAGCACAGATAATCACCTCATCGAGGGCTGAAATCCTAAATTTAATTCAACCTAGACTCGCATATAAAAACACAATCGGTTTGCCAATTCATATTTTGGTGGAAAATACCTAAACACCCTATCTTAGCGGTTGGCTCATAAGTTTACCATTATATTTTCCTGCTTCAATTCTCCATGTTTTCATACCTTTGGGGTGCAGGAAAGCACAATGGCAAAGCAAACCTACGAGTCAGCCGTTAAAATCGGGTTTTTTAGGTCAAGATAACAGTGCTATTACACGTAAAAATTGCAAGCGACAAAAATTGCCTGCGTTTTTTCGTGTTCTTAGCATTTCATTGGCTGTTCGAGAAGAGTCTTTACCATCATTTGGATTTCCAAGCATTTGATTGGCTCTTACTGACGACTCGCTTCGTTCCAGGCGTCAAAGACGCTCCGATACAAGAGAATCGCGCGCTAACCAAGCGACTCCCCTGGTCCATTTGATAACATGGAGACGCCTGGAATTTAACGCGTCTTCGACCACACGTGTAATAGGACTTTATTTTAGATCAAGATATGACTTGGTAAACTGATTCCATTTTAATATGAAAATCAAAATTTAACTAATCTAGATTGTCATCCATGAACTCAATGAGGTGAATGTCTGTCCTACCGACTTCTGGTCTATTTCAAATAACAAACTATACACAATAAAACCAGTCAAGCCGCGAAATAGCAAAATACCAAGTAAGAATTGCTATTTAAACGGATTTCCCATTACCAACAGGTATTAAACATTGACAGGTTTACACCAATTACCAAGAAAATAATGTATACCTACAAGTTTTCACCTATAAGTTCCCTTTAATTCTACGATATGTACATCATAGCACTAGACTTTTTTTTGTTTTCAATTTTTTTTTTTTTTTTTTTTTTTTTTTTAATTCTTTTAGTTAATTTTGTTTTTTTGCCGTTATGCATTGGTTTTATTTTGACGAGTTTTAATTGATTTGATAATTCTAATCATTTTACGATTGTTTCTGAACTCTAGAAAGTTTATAAATGTTGATAATTCTCGTTTTCTTTTTCTTTTTTTTTTTTTTTTTTTTTTTTTTTTTTAATTTCCGCTTATTAGAGTTTGGTGTATAAAAAGTATATATCTGTTAGTAATTATTTATCGAGGGCTACCTCAGAAAATGTAATTGTATATTTTCGTACATGGTTACATTATATGCGAGTGGATCAATAAGTAATGCCTCGTGTGTTTAAAAAAAATTTATTTCCAAGCTATGGGACAGCCTCGACCAATCCTTCGCCCTGCGACAGTGGAAAACTATATTTTAACTTCTCACCGCTTGCGTTCTGGTCATGCATTGTTTGATGAAATTTGCTCTTAGAGCTGCGTTCTATCACCCCGAAAAGTTTTGTCACCTTTTTCAGATATACCCTGTGTAAGCAGAATAGTTACCTCTGTAGTATCATGCATAGATGGTCCGGTAAGTAGCTGTGAAAGAACTAAAATTTAGAACAACAGGGGCATTACTTTTTGATTCATCCTCGTATTTTCATATATTATGAAACATTCGTCTGTTTTATTACAGTTTACAGTTCTTTTCTTGATCCGGTAACCTAAATTATAAAAAGTACGGAGTTCCTTTATTCATTTCAGAATTATTGTAGTGTTTTTATTGTCTTTCAAATGCATACCTTTGAAAATAATGTGTTATTCCTCTTGTAATTTTATGTCTGTACAAGTTATCTAAATGTCGTTTAACAATGTAATGTATTTTGTAAAGTATTTATTAGAATAAAGTATATTTTTATTATTGCCATTTCCTCTTCTTTTTTTACACGAAATATTTTTGTGATTTATTACATAACACTTCTATGGTTGTGTTTTTAGTAATTAATTTTTATGTATTTTTTAGCACTGAATCCGAAAATGACCTGTATTTTTAACCATAACGACATTTAGCAAATCGTACATTTAAAAGGTAAAAAGTCAAAAAATAGCAAAAATCTTATACTAAAAATAGAGAAGATGGTCGTGTTTTGCTACTTTTTGTTAATTGATTTTGATGTATTTTTTAATGCTCAATCTGAAAATAATTTTAAGTTTTTTTATTTTTCCATCATGTCACGATTTTTTGAAAATCATAAAATTTAAAGTTAAATAAAATATGTTTAAAAAAAAAATATCAACCGACTTAAAAAAAAAAAAAAAAAAAAAAAAAAAAAAAAAAAAAAAAGAATCAAGCTTGGCGACAACTTGGCGCTAACGCATAGTTTTAATATGCTTATGATTTGAAAACGGTTGCAACAATGAAACATAATTTTTGATAAATCATTCTTTTTTTATAAAATTGACATTTTTTTTTATTTTAAAAGTTCTAATCATCAGAATTTAATGAAATTAAAATGGTATCACATGGGTATCTTATACTTTCAAACAAAGAAAGAATTATCAAAATTGGTTCATGTTTACGGAAGTTATGAGTGAACAAGAAATACATACAGGTCGAAATCATAACCTCCTCTTTGAAGTCGGTTAAAAACGGTAAAAACCTGAGACTATACATTAGAGGAGATGGTTGTGTTTTATAACTTTTGATAATTGATTTTTACGTACTTTATAGCACTGAATCCGAAAATCACCTTCATTTTTAAACATTACATCAGAATTTTACCCAAATCGTTAATTTCAGAGTTAAAGAATAGCGAAAATATGATACTATAACATAGATGCAGAACCTTTTTATTCAATTAAATTTTATTTGATTCAATAATTTATCCAATTTTTTGCCTTGTACTGGAAATTCTTACAACTAAACAGCTCAGAGGCCCGATGAACTGGAAAGAAGGGGGTCAAATTTAACTTGAAACAGATTAACTTTGAAATTTCTCATTTGCGAAAAATCCTGATTTGATTATTAATAAGAAGGAAAAATTCATGCGTCAAGCATAGATTATGAAGCACTTTCCAACAAATTCAGAATAATGTAACAAAAGTGCACCCTTTAAAAAATCATAATATTACATTTCATTTCACCATATGGAAATGTCAAAACCAAATTTCAGCTGTTCCCATCTACAATTGGAAAATTATCTGATTTTTTTTTTAATATCCCTGTATATGATATAAAGATTTGTGTCTATTAACAACATGCATTCCAAAATTTAGTTCATTTAAGAGATACATATATTTCAGTTGAAAATTCCTCTTCAGCAATTTCCTCTAATAAAAAAAATGTTTTTTTTTTTTTTTTTTTTTTTTTTTTTTTTTTTTTTTTTTTTGTGCAGCTCTATATATGAGGTATAGAATTTATACATACAGGGTAATGCAATAAACTAATTAAATTTAAAAGCGCATATCAAATTTCAAAATGTATACTACATCAATTATTAACCAAAACCGATTTCTTTGTAATGTCCCAGTCTGTTTTAACGTGACTGTAGTGAAATTCAGTGATTTATATCAGTTTCGATTCATATGAAATAGCATATTGTCATTTAAATACTCTTCAAACGATTTTACCCCATATACCTTAATGCAATCGAATTATTTTGAGTGTCCCTGTAAATGAACCATTAATGGTACATACACTGTAAAAAAAAATCTGCAAAGGTACTAAGCCTTTTCTAGGAAACTGGGATTCCAAGAACTTTTCCTGTAACGGTAACAGCAAAAATTCAAGTTTCAGAATCGATTAAATGAATTTTTCCTGTTATCCTTACATGAAAAGTTCTTGGAATCCCAGTTTCCTAGAAAATGTTTAGTACCTTCACAGATTTTTTTTTTTTTTTTTTTTTTTTTTTTTTACAGTGTACTTCATATTCAATACAAAACATGCTTTGGTACTAACAAAGCTTTATCGATTGCATGAAAATCCGAATATATTTGCGGGAGTTAGAGCGTGGACAGCCAGCCAGAGAAACCGAATGCATCATAAGCATTTTTCAACTTTATTGGAAAGTGCAAAAAATAAACGTCCTTTTTGGATTCAGCGTTAAAAAGTACATAAAAATCCAATATCGAAAGTTAAAAAACGCAACAATCACATCTACTTTACAGTATTAAATATGTATCTCCTTTTTTTTTTTTTTTTTTCTTTTAATTTTCGATTTTAAAAAATTTTTACATGCAAAAAAAAAAAAAAAATAAATAGAGATCATTTTTGGATTAAGTACTACAAAGTACATAAGAATCAATCATCAATATCTACAAAACATAATGCAACAAAAAATGGCAGGCTAGCGTTATTTATCATACACTGTAAATAAATAAATAAATAAATAAATAAACTAGGACTTCCCTCAGAGGGATTAGTCTGAGCGATGTTGCTGAGAATACACATTTAATAACTTACGACAAGTAAAGAAAATGAGATGTTACCTTTAATTGGTCATTCATTGAGATAAAATATGATGAAAATAAGCATATTGAATCATAGAATTACAAAATCTTATAAATAAAGTTGCATATACTATTTTTATAAAAGGGAAAGCAAACCATACATGGATATAAAATTGGAAATATGCAAAATGTTAAAAGTAATACAGAAAATAAAACACCAAATTTTCCTACATTGGAAATATAACTTTTTGAAATGATGTCATGAGCATAAACAGAAGCTCCGCACCAATTTGAGAAACTATAAATAACATAAACTATTATGTTTGAAGAGAATGGAGTGTATTTTATATGGTGTCATATCCGTCTGAATAGTTTATATTGTTGAACATCTGTTTTCAATGGATGCCATGAGGTTGTCGATAAGAATTAAGGAATCCTTTTTTAAGAATTTGTTCTAAACGAGCATCTACATCTTATAAGTTACTGTGATGCCAAAGTTCTAGTTTCTAACCCCAAAAGTATCCTAGAAATTGCAATATTCTCAATAAATTGGGTTTAAAACTTTTTCTAGAAAAAAAAAATGTTTAATTTGTGAATTTAAATTGTCGAATGTTTTAGAAATCGTTCATAACAAAAATATTATATCTTAAAAGTTGCCACACACACACACAAAAAAAATAATTAATTTTTAGTCATATTAACATTAAATAATTCTCAATTTTCGAACTTTCTTTGCTCGTGCATCGATGGTGATTATTGTTCCTACGCAAAATATAGTATATTTTGCAGCAAACATGGTTACCAACATTTTTTGCCCACATTTTTTTTTAAATCGGCTAGGTACTCCCAATGATAACGAAAAACACACAAACGTTATTGCTTTATAGCATAGAAATATAGAATCAAAATCTATTTATCTTCTGTTATATACATAAATTATCTAATTAGTGCTAGCAGATGCATTTTTAAATATACATACATCAATATAATGATTCATTTTTCTTTTCTTAGTATTTTTTAATATTCATTTTTCATTTATTTGTATTATTCAGTAAAAAACTCACTTTTTTAAGCCCGAATTACGTCAAACTTTTTATAAAAGCGCCTAAGTCCATATAACAGCGAAGTATTGTGAAGAGTATTAAATACAAGGTAGTAAGACACTTAGCCAAGCGCAGATAATAAATCGCCAAATATTGTTCTTTTCTCCCTTTCTCGAAATGGATGTTTTCCGTACATTTAAGAAACACGATTTTGAGTCATCTTATTTAAAATTCAAATAAATAAATAAGAGGAAGCAATAATAGCATAAGTCAAAACATTTTATTTCAGCATCAAGGAATTGTATCGTAGTTACACATGTGGCAAAAAGCTGCTTTTGGCCAAAAAACGTTGTCTCCACTAAATTTGAATCCGATTAAAAAAAGTACCGTGATTAATTAAAATGTTATAGGCAGAGCTGCCAAGTCTCCGTCATTTTGGATACCGGTATTTTAATACAGAAAATGTTTTATTAAATTGGAACATTCTGCAGATTTAAAAAATAAATTTTCCTATAAGAAAATTCTGCTATGCAATAAGCGCGGGCTTGGCATCTCTGTATAGGAATATTTCGTAATCTACTTTTTAACCTTAAAAAAATCAAAGACCATTTTTCGGGTACAAAAGTATTGCTAATTGTTCCATTTTGCATACAAGGTACCAATTGTAATATTGATACATCTATGGTGATAAATTTCCAATAACTTTTCAAATCCCATTTATTTCATTAAAAATATAAATCTTTTATTCATTTAGTTTAAAGTAAATGGTTTTTAACAAATTTCATAATACTTTTGAAATATCACTTTTCATTGGCCATTTTTTAAAGCATTTAGAAAATGGTATTTGTTTTAAGTCAAATATAGACTTTGGTCTGTCCACATTTTATTTTATTATTATTATTATTTATAAATGGTGGATAAATATTAATACTTAATCCATAACGTACATAATATATGACACTGTTATTACATAAGTCACCTTTTTATCATCATAAAAATTATGTTTTTACTGATTTTTATTAACTCAATAGGAAAAATTTTGTGCTTTGAGCAATAGATGTCCGCATTTCATTTATTTATTTATTTTAACAAAATTCTTTGCATTTAGAAGAATTTTTATTTAAATAGGAAATCCAAATGTCGCTGTTAATAAAGAAGAAAGTTACAAAAAAAGTTACAAAACGAGTATAGACGCATACTATCAAATATGGAAAAACGACGAATCCAAAAAAGACGTCTTATGAAATATCATCTTTTAAAGCAAAAAAAGAGGTCTGATTATCGAATCTACTGATTACAAAATGTACATTACATTAAAAAAAAAAAAAAATTAAATAAAAGAAAAATACTGCAAATATTAATTTTTTTCTTTTGTGCAGTTTTGGCTTCGAAAGTTGCGCTATGTTGCAAAAAGATATAAGCGGCTATGAAAACACACTTGGTAAACGTTCATGCTCAGTTTTACAAATAAATATGGCACATATATTCCCTATACACACCAAGATACCTAAATGGTGCCAAAATGGCGTTCAGTTGCCTAGCATGGTTATATAAATATTATAATAAATTGTTTTTTCTAAAAATATTATCATTTATTGTTTGTTATTTCTTTTTTTTTTAATAACAGAAAATGTTTTGTTTATTCCTTTTTAGGTGCGTTCGTAATTATATAATACGTAGCACCTATAGTTGTCGTTCAGTCCGTCCGTCTGTCCGTCCGTCTGTCCGTCCGTCTGTCCGTCCGCATATAACAACGCAAAAACTACCCAACCGAATCGTTTGAAATTTAAAATACATAATTATTACATAATTTTGTCGAGTCATTTCAAATTTTATGAAAATCGGATGCATAGATCAATTACAGGGGCAATCAAAAGTATTCCATTACATTACGGTCAATGGGGAAAAAAGTTTCAAATGCATTTTAATCGTTTGAAATTTAAAATACGCAATTATTACATAATTCTGTCGAGTTATTTCAAATATTTTGATAATCGTGTGCATAGATCAATTACAGGGGCAATCAAAAGTATTCAATTACATTATGGTCAATTAGGAAAAAGTTTCAAATATATTCTATACGTTTGAAATTTAAAATACATAATTATTACATAATTTTGTCGAGTCATTTCAAATTTTATGAAAATCGGATGCATAGATCAATTACAGGGGCAATCAAAAGTATTCCATTACATTACGGTCAATGGGGAAAAAAGTTTCAAATGCATTTTAATCGTTTGAAATTTAAAATACGCAATTATTACATAATTCTGTCGAGTTATTTCAAATATTTTGATAATCGTGTGCATAGATCAATTACAGGGGCAATCAAAAGTATTCAATTACATTATGGTCAATTAGGAAAAAGTTTCAAATATATTCTATACGTTTGAAATTTAAAATACATAATTATTACATAATTTTGTCGAGTTATTTCAAATTATATGAAAATCGGATGCATAGATCAATTACAGGGGCAATCAAAAGTATTCCATTACATTACGGTCAATGGGGAAAAAAGTTTCAAAAGCATTTTAATCGTTTGAAATTTATAATACGCAATTATTACATAATTCTGTCGAGTTATTTCAAATATTTTGATAATCGTGTGCATAGATCAATTACAGGGGCAATCAAAAGTATTCAATTACATTATGGTCAATTAGGAAAAAGTTTCAAATATATTCTATACGTTTGAAATTTAAAATACATAATTATTACATAATTTTGTCGAGTTATTTCAAATTATATAAAAATCGGATGCATAGATCAATTACAGGGGAAATCAAAAGTATTCCATTACATTACGGTCAATGGGGAAAAAAGTTTCAAATGCATTTTAATCGTTTGAAATTTATAATACGCAATTATTACATAATTCTGTCGAGTTATTTCAAATATTTTGATAATCGTGTGCATAGATCAATTACAGGCGCAATCAAAAGTATTCAGTTACATTATGGTCAATTAGGAAAAAGTTTCAAATATATTCTATACGTTTGAAATTTAAACTACATAATTATTACATAATTTTGTCGAGTTATTTCAAATTTTATGAAAATCGGATTTATAGATCAATTATAGGGACACTCAAAAGTATTCCGTTACATTACGGTCAATGGGAAAAATGTTTCAAATGCATTTTAATCGTGTTACACTCATACGAACTTAATAAAATTTATATGCAACTATAAAGTACATATTATAATATACATCATACATAATTTGTGGTGCAAAGAACATTTGTTATTGATTTACAAGGCCACACAAAAGTATTACATTATATAATGGTATAGGAAGAACATTGTTTGATGAGCGTTTTAATTGTAATTCACTATTTACAATTTTATGAGAATGACATATGAAAGTAATATTTTTAAAACTTCGTTATCGTACGAACGCACCTAATTTGCTACGCTTCACGTGCAATTTCCAACTTGTTTTATTTTGAAATAAATAAATAACGTATTATTATAGCATGCTATATGTGTCTGGTAATCAGAACGATGTTTTCGCCTAATTGGCATAAAAAATCTCGCAAAACCCGGTGCTTACATCTCTAGTATATTATCTCAAGAATTTTATTTATGTATACTATAATTCTTTTTACATGCCACTTACTTCTTCTTGTATATAAAAATAGGTAAGTGGCTCCTTTATGCAGTATAAATTGTATAAATCTTTAAAAAATAACCCCCGTTGCCCCTTTTTGGATCGAATTAAAAAAAAAAATCAATGTCTAATTCCAGTATTGCTCCCAGGTATGCATACATATTCCAAATTTCAAAGTTGTATGCCAACAGGAAATGGATGAAAAATGGGAAAAGATGTCACATACGCACCACGATACATAATTGGCGTCAAAATGGCATTATTTTACCTGAGATGGTAACTCGGCTTTATTTATTTATTATTTGTATATTTACTCATAAAATATTTATTTACTTTCATTTCCTTTCTTTAATTATATAAAATATTTGTTTTTATAGTTATTAATTATTATTATTATTTTATTTACTATAAGTTCTTTTTGATAATTGAAAATAATTTAAAAATTTGTATGTAAGCGTTATTTGAAAACGCAGTTTTCGCCAAATGGGCTTTGAAAAAAATGCGCCAAGTCTGATGCGCGTGTGGCATTCGTGCCGAAAAATTAGTGACCAGAATTGATTTCCACACACAAACGAAATCTATATATATAAAAGGAATTCTGAGGATAATTGAGGCACAGGCGAAAGCAAATCTTGGCAATGCGCCAACTCGGTCCAGAGGAAGCAAATCTTGGCAATGCGCCAACTCGGTCCAGAGGTATAAAAGCAAGATAGAAAAAAACGCGCAGGTCTGTGCATTCAAGTACAACCACCCATATGTATATGCTGAAAGTTTGTTCTGACGCTCACCCGACGCACGTGGAGTGCCGATGGTCCGGGGAGAGTCACCGGGGGATCCGTCGCGAGCTGAGAGAGAAGCGTACCATACACATAAATTATTAAATAAACCTTCAAATTAAGCCCGGCGAAGCGGGCTGGGTATGCTAGTATAAGTTAAAAGAAAACATACAATAAAAATAAATATAAAGGGAAAATGGTGTCATAAAAGAAACTTTTTATTTAAAAACGTAATTGTTTCTAATTTTCGCACGCGAAATATATAAAATATTCTTTTAGCTATCAAAAAATGCTATTAAGTTTTTGTGACATATTTTTTTAATATAAAATAATAACAGTTTTATTTTCCTGCATGATTAAATTTTAAAATGTTTTATTGCATTCAATATTTCTGAGTGCGTAAATGATTACTATTTACTCCATGTACTGATTCGGTTATCTACGAAAATATCCAGCTTGTGAAAATCACGCACACCAAAATTTCTGTAACGTATGCAAATAAATTGTGCTTTTTATCAGTTTTTTTAATATAACTTTTAAACTATTTGGAATTAATTTTTAAAAGTAGGTGCATTCACCAGATTACCTTCATAGGTACCTTCTGGTGCAAACAGAATCAAAATCCGACAAATACTTTTTGAGATTTGCTTGACGAAAGAATTTTTTTGACTTTTAATATCGTTACGTATCTCTGAGTACTAGGACTTCCCTCAGAGGGATTAGTCTGAGCGATATTGCTGAGAATAAACATTTAATAACTTGCGATAAGTAAAGAAAATGAGATGTTACCTTTAATTGGTCATTCATTGTGATAAAATATGATGAAAATAAGCATATTGAATCATAGAATTACAAAATCTTATATATAAAGTTGCATATACTATTTTTATAAAAGAAAAGCAAACCATGCATGGATATAAAATTGGAAATATGCAAAATGTTAAAAGTAATACAGAAAATAAAATACCAAATTTTCCTATATTGGAAATATAACTCTTTGAAATGATGTCATGAGCATAAACAGAAGCTTCGCACCGATTTGAGAAACTATAAATAACATAAACTATTATGTTTGAAGAGAATGGAGTGTATTTTATACGGTGTGAAATCCGTCCGAATAGTTTATAATGTTGAATATCTGTTTTCCACGGATGCAATGAGGTTGTGGATAAGAATTAAGGAATCCGTCTTTAAAAATTTGTCCTAAACGAGCACTTACATCTTATAAGTTACTGTGATGCCAAAGTTATAGTTTCTGACCCCAACAGTATCCTAGAAATTGCAATATTCTCAATAAATTGGGTTTAAAACTTTTTCTAGAAAAAAATGTTTAATTTGTAAAATTAAATTGTCGAATGTTTTAGAAATCGTTCATAACGAGAATATTATATCCTAAAAGTTGCCACAAAAAAAAAAAAAAAAAAAAAAAAAAAAAAAAAAGATTTTAAATTTTTAGTCATATCGACATCAAAGAATTCTCAATTTTAGAACTTTTTTTGCTCGTGCATTGATGGTGATTATTGTTCCTACGCAAAATATAGTATATTTTGCAGCAAAGATAGTTACCAACATTTTTTGCCCACATTATTTTTTAAATCGGATAGGTACTCCGAATGATAACGACAAACACACAAACGTTAATGCTTTAAAGCATAGAAATACAGAATCAAAAGCTATTTATCGCCTATTATACACACATAAATTATCTAAATACTGCTAGCAGATGCATTTTTAAATATACATAGATCAATATAAAGCTTCATTTTTTTTTTATTAGTATTTCTTAGTATTCATTTTTCTTTATTTGTATTATTCAGTAAAATACTCACTTTCTTAAGCCCGAACTACGTCAAACTTTTTATAAACGCGCCTAAGTTCACATAACAGCGAAGTATTGTGAAGAGTATTAAATACAAGGTAGTAAGAAACTTAGCCAAACGCAGGTAATAAATCGCCAAATATTGTTCTTTTCGCCCTCCATCGAAATGCATTTTTCCGTACATTTAAAAAACACGATTTTGAGTCATCTTATTTAAAATTCAAATAAATAAATAAGAGGAAGCAATAATAGCATAAGTCAAAACATTTTATTTCAGCATCAAGGAATTGTATCGTAGTTACACATGTGGAAAAAAGCTGCTTTTGGCCAAAAAACGTTGTCTTCACTAAATTTGAATCCGATTAAAAAAAGTACCGTGATTAATTAAAATGTTATAGGCAGAGCTGACAAGTCTCCGGCATTTTGGATACCGGTATTTTAATACAGAAAATCTTTTATTAAATAAGAACATTCTGCGGATTTAAAAAATAACTTTTACTATAAGAAAATTCTGCTGTGCAATATGCGGGGGCTTGGCATCTCTGTATAGGAATATTTCGTAACCTCCTTTTTAACCTTAAAAAAAGCAACGACCATTTTTCGGGTTCAAAAAGTATTGCTAATTGTTCCATTTTGCATACAAAGTACTGATTGTAATATTGATACATCTATGGTGATAAATTTCCAATAATTTTTCAAATCCCATTTATTTCATTAAAAATATAAATCTTTTATTCATTTAGTTTAAAATAAATGGTTTTTAACTAATTTCATAATACTTTTGAAATATCGCTTTTCGTTGGCCATCTTTTTAAAGCATTTAGAAAATGGTTGTTGTTTTCAGTCAAATATAGATTTTGGTCTGTCCGCATTTTATTTTATTATTATTATTATTTATAAATGGTGGAGAAATATTCACACTTAATTCATAACGTACATAATATATGACTCCGTTATTACATAAGTCACCTTTTTATTATCATAAAAATTATGTTTTTACTGATTTTACTTACCCATCATACGTAGTATAGGGTAAGTCTTGCAATCGTTTTGAAAATCGAAATTTTTTTTTTTTGACGGATTTACACGTTTTAGACACTGGAGATTCCGAAAAACACATTTTTAGAAAAAAAAATTTGCCGTCCGTCCGTCTGTGTGTCTGTGTGTCTGTCTGTCTGTCTGTCTGTCTGTCTGTCTGTCTGTCTGTCTGTAACCGCTCTATCTCTCGAACAAATTGAGATAGAGACTTGAAATTTTGTATGTGCTTAGTATGTAAGAATGGGACGAAGCCTATTTAATATCAGTAACCTCGATTATCCGGAACTATTTTTTTCGGACTCTCGAAAAATTCCCTCTGATGAAAGGGATATAAAAATTTTCAAATTTTTTTATTTTAAGGAGTGGACATAAAAGGCAATAAATTAACACAAATTCTGCATAAAAAACGAAGTCTATCGGATAATTAGTTGTCGAGATATTTCTAATCCTTTTTTTCACATTCTTTGATTTTTCATGACCCTGTATTTCATTCAAATTTCAACTCAAAGATATCTTTTAATTGCAAATGAGACACTTAATTTGATGCAAGAAACCGTTAGTGAAAATAAAAATTATTTTTGGAGTTATATAAGGATGTTTCTTTTATGCAATTCAGTACTACTTGAATAGTTTGGCGTTTCATACAATTTATCGAAATTGGTTCATCAGAATTTCATTAATAGAGCATGATGATGTGTTAAAAATACTTAAATATACGTTTATATTTTATTTTGGAATTGTAATGCATTTTATAAATTGTTTACACATGTTATGTTTTCATATATTATGTTATGCATACCCATGATGGGTAAGTATTACGGTGGCCTCCAACGACTAGTTTATTAACTCAATAGGAAAAATTTTGTGCTTTGAGCAATAGATGTCCGCATTTCATTTATTTATTTATTTTAACAAAATTCTTTGTATTGAGAAGAATTTTTATTTAAATAGGAAATCCAAATGTCGCTGTTAATAAAGAAGAAATTTACAAAAAAAAAAGTTACAAAACGAGTAGACGCATACTATCAAATATGGAAAAACGACGAATCCAAAAAAGACGTCGTATGAAATATCATCTTTGAAAGCAAAAAAACGGGGTCTGATTATCGAGCAGACTGATTACAAAATGTGCATTACATAAAAAAGAAAAAATAAATACTGCAAATATTGATTTTTTTTCTTTTGTGCAGCTTTGGCTTCGGAAGGTGCGCTATGTTGCAAAAAGATATAAGCGACTATGAAAACACACTTGGTAAACGTTCATACTCAGTTTTACAAATAAATATGGCACATATATGCCCTATACACACCGAGGTACCTAATTGGTGCCAAAATGGCGTTCAGTTGCCTAACATGCTGGTTATCATATAAATGTTATAATAAATTGTTTGTTCTAAAAATATTATCATTTATTGATTGTTATTTCTTTTTTTTTTTTTTATATAACAGAAAATGTTTCGTTTATTCCTTTTTTTCATTTTGAAATAAATAAATAACGTGTTGTTATAGCATGCTATATGTATCTGGTAATCAAAACGATGTTTTCGCCTAATTGGCATAAAATATCTCGCCAAACCCGGTGCTTATATCTCTAGTATATTATCTAAAGTATTTTATTTATGTATACTATAATTGTTTTTACATACCACTTACTTCTTCTTGTATGTAAAAATAGGTACGTGGCTCCTTTATGCAGTATAAATCTTTAAAAAATAGCCCCCGTTGCCCCTTTTTGGATCGAATTAAAAAAAATCAATGTCTAATTCCAGTATTGCTCCCAGGTATGCATACATATTCCAAATTTCAAAGTTGTATGCCAACAGGAAATGGATGAAAAATGGGAAAAGATGTCACATATGCACCAGGGTACATAATTGGCGTCAAAATGGCATTATTTTACCTCAGATGGTAACCCGGCTTTATTTATTTATTATTTGTTTATTTACTCATAAAATGTTTATTTACTTTCATTTCCTTTTTTTAATTATATAAAATATTTCTTTTTATAGTTATTAATTATTATTATTATTTTATTTACTGTAAGTTCTTTTTGAAAATAGAAAATTATTTAAAAATGTGTATGTAAGCGGCGTTATTTGAAAATGGAGTTTTCGCCAAATGGGCTTTGAAAAAAATTGCGCCAAATCTGATACGCTTGTGGTATCCGTGCCGAAAAATTAATGACCAGAATTGACTTCCACACACAAACAAAATATAAGTTAAAAGAAAACATGCAATAAAAATAAAGGGAAAATGATGTCATAAAAGAAACTTTTTATTTAAAAACGTAATTGTTTCTAATTTTCACACGCGAAATATATAAAACATTCTTTTAGCGATCAAAAAATGCTATTAAGAGATTATCACAAAATCTCAAAATCAAAGTTTTTATGACATTTTTTTAATATGAAAAAATAACAGTTTTATTTTCCTGCATGATTAAATTTTAAATTGTTTTATTGTATTCAATATTTTTGAGTGCGTTAATGATTACTATTTACTCCATGTACTGATTCGGTTATCTACGAAAATATCCAGCTGGTGAAAATCACGCTCACCAAATTTCTGTGACGTATGCAAATAAATTGTGCTTTTTTATCAGTTTTTTTAATATAACTTTTAAACTATTTGGAACTAATTTTTCGTATGTAGTGCATTCACCAGATTACCTTCATAGGTACCTATTGGTACAAACAGAATCAAAATCCGACAAGTACTTTTTGAGATTTGCTTGACGAAAGAATTTTTTTGACTTTTAATATCGTTACGTATCTCTGAGTATAAAGACTTCGCTTCGCTCAGACAATAAAGATTCGCTTCGCTCAGACAATAAAATGTAAAGTTACTAAAAGTTTTTTAGGAAACTGGCATTCCTAGAACTTTTTATGTAACGGTAACAGCAAAAATTTATGTAACAGATACAGATTTGCATTAAAAATCAAAAAATCTGTAAAGTTAAAAAAAAAAAAATTTAGGAAACTGGGATTCCTAGAATTTTTTTATGTAACGGCAACCCAGGTTACAGATAAAACATTAGTAAGATAACTGTGATTGTATTAGATTCGTTTGTAAAGTTACAGATTTCTGTAGCTTTACAAAAATACGTTTTGTAGATTTACATCTTTTCTTGTAATCTGGAAAGGTAAAATGCTAGTAAACCTTCAGATTTCGGCAACTACACAACACGAAAATTACAGTTTTTTTTTTTTTTTTTTTTTTTTTTTTTTTTTTACAGTGTACGTAATATTTTAGCAGGATATCTCAAAAAAGTTTGAAATCTGATTTAGTTTTTTACAGGAAACTACTACAATGTTAAAAATGTCTGTTGTTATAAAGAATATTCTACTTGTTTTCAACATAATTCCTCAATTTCAAGAATAGTACAGATTTACTCTTTTATATATAATTTTGGCTTTCTAAAGTAAAATTTTAAAAACAGACGATTTTCTTCACATTTGACTGACAGACAAATTCGAAAATACTAGAAACACAGTAAAGAGAAAAGGTGGTAATTTCATAAAAATAACTTTGTTTTAATCATTCCAGTAATACCAAGGCATTTTCGAAATGAAGAAGAAAGTTATCTCCAACAAAAAACTTTGTTATAACTAAGCAAAATTCATATTATGTAAAACAGAATGTTTCTGTTTGCATAAACAATAGGGCTGCATTTCCTATTAGACGGAGACATTTTCATTAGTTTTAACACAATTTTTCTGGTTGACATACCGTATTTACTCGTGTATAACGCGCACTTTTTTTTTTCAAAAAAATAGGGCAAAACTCCTGGATGCGCGTTATTCGCGTTTGTAATGACCGAAAGGTGGCGTTGTATAGACCTGATAATCGTTTGTTTACGTAGTGCTTGCTGTTTGTTCCATGCTTTAGCATAGCGAAACCCGTTTAAAGAGCTATTTAAAGTGCGGTTTTTTATCTTTTTTATTTAATTATGGGAGATAAATTACAAATATCGACAATTTTAGAATTTCTAGATGCTGGAAAATCTAGTAATTGCTTTAGAGAAGCTGAAGCAATTATTGATTCAAAGAGATTAGTAATGTGCGACATTAAAGAATGCAAGGAAGAAGAAGAAATAGAGATTGTAGGCTCGTGTTTACAAACAAGCCAAACAAAAGGAAATCCCCATATTATTTCAGGTTTGCTAGTAAAGGAAAACAAAAATTTGGAAATAAAAAAATTTTCATGCAATTTCAGCGAATCATGCAAGCATTGTGTTGCTGTCATGTTATTTTGCCATGAGTAAGTCAAATGTACTTTTTTATATTATAGATCTAAACTTTGTGTATAAAATTTTGATTTTAGATAATTTTAATACAAAGAACCCAACGTTGCATGCGTTATAGAACTGTTTATTTATTTATTTATTATAGAACTGTTTATTTATTTATCGGCCTTTTAAACACTGATTTCAGCGGAAGATGCTCACGGTATCAGTTCTATTTCGTTTCAGACTTTGTCCGCGAGAGGGCGTCTATTTCATTTCAAACGCGAATACACAGAATATTATTTTTTTTTTACTGCCGGATGTAATCACACGATAAATATATGAATTAAGAAATGTATTCAAAGGAGACATGATTACTCGGAAAATTTTATTTAATTGAAGTATTACTGTACCTGTATTTCACTCCTTGCACTTTGTTTACATTAACATTATATAAACGCTAATTAGCAATCCTCACTGCCGTCAATCACTCCTACTCCTCGTCATTCACTCCCTATCCGAAGTCTAAAAATGTATTTTCATCTTGCTTTGGGCCTGATGTAATGTTCGTTTCCACTTTCTTTACTGAAATTCATTTAGTCATTCATTCATTTGGGTATCAAATTTATGGTGCGCGTTATATACGAGATTTAAAAAAATCGCCTTTTTTCTTGTAAAGTAGGGGGTGCGCGGTATACACGAATAAATACGGTATAAATCATATTTGTCGGATGTGACATTTCTTCTATCCCTTCCACGTTAATATGTACTTCAAAATTCGCTTTCAAAAGTGCCAAAAAAGGTGTGATTTCTCATAGTGAGATTTCCCATAGTGAAATTTCTCCCATAGTGAGATTTCTCAAGTTGGTTCCTGTCTTGGATTTGATTTGGTTTATTTTTGTCGGCCGATTAGCTACACTAGGGATATAGGCCAAGGGGAGGGGTGCCTTTCGTGGGGGGTCTTTCTAAGGGAATTTAACCCGTATTCACGCAAGGTTCGAAGAAAACCACGAAAACTCTGAAAAGTTTTTAATATATACATTTTTATTAGTAATCATACTAGATTTTGATTCTTGACTGTTACTTAAATCAATGAAACTTTTGTTTTCTGTTAATTTTTTTCTTTCACGAAACTTAGTAAGTCATATTTTGTCCCAGTATTCGCACCTTATATTAATTTCAGAGTCATAATCATCTAATTCAATAAGGGGTTCTATTTTTTCATCAATTAGGTTTAAAACTTCAGCTTTTGTATTTAACTGTTCGAACGAATCTTCAATGCTATTGTACTCAATAGTTTCTTCTGTCATGGCATTTTCAATAACGATAGATAGATAAAACGATGAGTTACACATCTATATACATTAACATTATAACAGATTTCAAAAGGGAACTTTCTGTTCCGTCAAAAAAGTAAGGGGGACATTGTCGAGTCAGCAAATGCGATACCTATCGCATCATATCAGCATTTCAATCTAAAGCTAAACTGAAACTTTATAAAGAGACTAAAACTATACTAAACTGAGTTACTAAAACTTCTAAGGGAGTACGCGTGAAACTCGCGCTAGTATTGCCATTAAACGAACACTTTTTTCTACATGTAATCACATATTAGATATTTTCTCTCTTATAATTTTCAATAAGTTAATAATAATTTTTAATAATTTTCAATTTCTGCTATAGTTGATGATAGAAATGCAACAAGAATGTTGTGAATAAATGTTAATATGATATGTTCATCAGCAACTTTAGTACTAACATGATGATGAAAAATTAGAAAAATTAACTAATTTCTAGTAGAGTTGCAGATTGTTGATTCGTTACATCTAGAACAGGGGGCGGCAGCATAAGCAATTACCTCATCGTGTTCAGGGATAACATTCTAAGATTAGTTGAATCTCGATTCACCTATTAAAGCGCAATCGCGGTCTCTCAAGTCATATCTTGGTGGAAAAAAACCTAATAACCCGATTTTAGCGGTTCACTCTTTGGTTTACCATTGTGTTTTCCTACATCCAAAACTATGAAAACATGGAGGACTGGGAACAGGAAAACTTAGTGGTAAACCTACGAGTTAATCGCTAAAATCGGATTTTCAGGTGTTTTCCACAAAGACATGACTTGGCAGACTGATTGCGTTTTAATATGCGAATCAAAATTTAACTAGTATAGTAAAACCCCGATAATTCGGATTAATTGGGACCAAACCCAATCCGGATTATCGAAAATCCGGATTATCCGGAGAATTAGAAAACAATGAAATAAAATAAAACATATTTACAGAAAATCACCTTTACGTTAAACTTATTGAATATTTACAGACAGTAATAATGTTTGCTTAATTCTTCCGAAAAGATTTTAGAAAAAGTTTTTTTTATTCAGAATACGACAAGTTAATGTTATAGAAACTAGCCAATCGCTTCTCGATCATGAAAAAAAAATGACCAAACCGATCCGGATTAACGGGGTCCGAATTAGCGAGGTTCTATTGTATAAGAATTTCATCCGTGAACTCGATGAGGTGATTATCTGTGCCACCACACCCCGGCTTATTATGTGATGCCCCGTTGGAATGCGTCTGGGAAGCTAAAGGTTAGAAATAATCTTTAGTCTTTTCAGGTGCAAACTTGCAGGCTAAATCGCATTTTATATCCTTCATGGACATGAAAGCTTCACTTCTTTTTACTTTCTTCTGTCTTTACAAGAAAAAAGAATTGTGTTCCTGAAAATTTTCGAATTCCGCTTTTCGACGGATTCACATGTTTTAGGGGTCAGATATTCCAAAAATCATGCTTTTACAAAATGTTTGTCTGTGAATCTGTGCATCAGTATGTAACATAAATTTTGTGGGGGATTCTATTTCAAGAATTAATGCAAGGAATTTGATGAACATTTATATTGAGGCAGACCCTGATATAAACTGATGCTGACTAGTTTTTGGTATCATTTGCTCAACAGATGGCACTGCCATGCTGTAATTTTTACGATTTACGCAACAGCAATAGCTCAAAATGCACGGATTTCTATCAAACTTCAGATGTAGTTAGACCTTCAGATTAATTGGTGGTGTTTAATTTGGCGTGAATCGCTCAACAGGTGACGCTGTTGTGCTGCATTTTTCACGATTTTTCCAATAGCTCTATTTCAAGAACAAATACACAGAATTTAATAAAACTTCATATTTAGGTATTCCCTGATTTAGATTGATGCCGATTATTTTTTTCAGTAAATCGCTCAATAGGGGGCGCTGCTATGCTGCTTTTTTACGATTTACGCAACGGATCTATCTCAATAACTAATGCACGGACTTTATCAAACTTAAAATCAGTTAGTCCTTGAAATGGATTTTCATGTTGTTTACAATTTGGTGTAAATCACTCAACAGGTGGTGCTGCTATTCTGCATTTTCACGATTTCCACAATAGCGCTATCGCAAGAATTAATGCACGGATTTTGATGAAACTTCAGATCAGTAAATCAGTTCTATAAACTTGTTCTGATTAGATTTTGGTATTAATCGCCCTACAGGTGGCGCTGCGAGGCTGAACATGAATTTTCACAAAACTTCAGATTCTGACATAGCTTGATAAATATTTTTGCCGTTTATGTTTTGTTATAAATCGCCCTAAAAGTGGCGCTTTTACTTTGCAGTTTTCCCGATATCCTCAATAGTCTTATTTCAAGAACACACGGAATTTCATGCCTTTAGAATCCTCACGATGATCATAGATTATCATTTAATTTTGGCACAGGCGAATTTTGAAATATTAAGATGCATGAGATTTTTTGGATTGCCACATCCGACTGTTTTTATTTCTTTGAAGATTGCCTAAATTTTTTTTATTGCCTGTCCTGTCTTTATGAAAAGTAAATCACTTTTTAAAATTTTTTTATATTCTGTCATGTACTGCTATAAGAGAAAATTCAATTTAATAATTTAAGACATTAATTTTTAAGTGATTTAGAGATTTACACTGTCGGCAGAGGAAAACTGCCCCTTTAACAAATGCTGAAGTGCCATTGAAATTTTAAATGCGTTTGAAAGTTTTAGGTATTCAAATTCGGACAATTTTTATATTTTCACGCCGAATACAAGTACCAAAGAAATCTAAAACTGTAGAAGAAAATAATTATTCTGAACAAATTAAAAATACATCTAACTTAACCAGGCCCGTAGCCAGGATTTCCTTTCGGGAGGGGCTGACCCTTGAAATTTTTTCTGATCATACAAAAGTAATTTGTATAATTTACGGCAAAAAATTTAAACAAACCTGAAATGTATTTCTGCATAGGATACTTGATACCATGTCAAAAATTGTTATTTCATATTTAATTTTTTTTTTTTCAATTTCTGTTGCAATTTTTGACATTTAAAAGCACTTCCAGTTTCCAAACCGGTTCAAAAACCGGATAGCTTTTAGGGAAAAATTCCGCAAAGCCTAAAAAGCCCAAAATAACAATGTTTGAGATGAGCCTCAAGTATCCTATGAGAGAAAAAAAAAATACTGAAATGCAAACAAGTAACATGAATTGATTTAAAACACAGGATTAATACCAGCGTGGAAGTGGCTGTCAATACGAGTGCGAGATCTTGAAACTATTGATCCATAAATGAAATTAATTTCTTTTACATTATTTTTTCTTCTAAAGAAAAATGAATCGCTACAGTCATATTTAATCATAAAAACTATCTTTGTATTTTACATTTTCTGATTATAATAGTTATAAATGCAGTACTCTTGGTATAATAAATTTACTAATGCAATGGAAGCAATCATCGTAATTTCTTCTTAGCCATGATGCTGATTAACTTATCAAGTTCTTCTGTAATGTCCGAATGAATGGAAATCATTGCAAAGCAACTCGGTCTCTCATCGGTCATAATGATTCGAGGCAAAGATTTAAATATTTTCACTGTTGAAAAAAATCTTTCTGCACTGACTGTGGTTACTGGGTTTTTAACCAAGACTGCGAACAAGTGTTTGATATTATTGTAATACGTCACATTACAGTACTAAAACTTTTAGAATCTCTGTGTTGGTGTCAATAATTTGTTTGCACTCTAGTTCATATTCAGCTTTCACTTGCTACATTGACACATTATTATGAAAATTTTCAATAATATTTTCTACACGGGGAATAAAGACCGCGATACTCTTCTTCGGATGTATTTTGAGGGTTTCTATGTGTTGTCTGTCTAAATATTAGTCTTGGGATCTTTATTTCAGTTTGGAAGATGTCTTCCCGAAGTTTTGATTCACAATAAAATATCTTACAAAAGATTTCTACTGCATTTTTCGCTATATTTATGTAAAAAAATTAGGACATTTTTAACATAAGTTACAGCCGATATCATGTCACGAAATTTTTCTTGAAGAACTCACTATTATTTTGTCAGACAGAAAACCTTCTCACAAACAGACTGGCATATGAGATCTTCTCCTGACTGCCAAAAAAAGCTCTATATACCAAAAAAAAAAAAAAAATCGTCCACGTATTTTTAAAAATGTTTTCTGAGCTAATGCAAATGTATGTCACTCAACAAAAGCTAATATGATAAATGCAGAGGTCTCTCTCTCTCTCTCTTTTTTTTTTTTTTTCAATGGGGTATACTATGAAATTGCTTCTTGAAGCGCTAAATTTGCCTTTAGGTGATTTTTAAAAACTTGGTCACTGCTTGAACAAGTTCATGATACTTTCGAATTATGGGAATCAGCATGCTGTTGGAGAAGGCAAGATTTAACAGATGACTTTCAAAGTGGACGTATCTAATTTTTGGATACTCTGAGAAATTTTAGAATGGACCCCACTAACATGGCGAGACTTATTAGCGGTTTCATCATACGCCTTTTTGACGCATTTATACATGTCAAGGCAAAATTAATCACAATGTTGTAATATTACTTTTCCTGAATTTTTGGCAGAGAAGACATTTATTGGAATAAAACCTAAAAGAATTTTTTTGAATTATTGGGTTTTGTAATTTTTTTAATAGTCCACACATCTGAAACAAAGGTCAAGCTGTTCTGCGCTTGAGTTTCAGCAATTAAGATACGCGTTTTGTTTGGCAAACAGATCACATTACTTATTTTGATAATTAATTCTTTGGTAACTGTATACGAGGATATATGAGTGATTTTATTCTAAAAGTCTTAGGTTAAGTAAATGGCATTTCTACGGATTATTATTATATCGCGTTTCAATTCATTCTCTCCTGACTTTGCACAAAATTTAAGACTCTTAGCTAACAGTCTTTTTTATATTGATTTCTCTAACATTAGAGGATCATCATCGTGGTAATCTCAAAATGGCATATTTTTCTCTCCACAAAATAAGATTGTTTCAAGTATTGGTCCAAGAGCTGCTCTGATTTCTTCTTTTCCTTAAAGCTCTTTGAAAACTCAACAATGAAATATTAATTTGTTGTATTCCTAAAAAAATCTTAATTTTGGTTGCTAAAATAACATACGGTTTGTGATAATCTAATTGCATATTTTATAAGAATTCCATAAGAAAACACATTTAGCATTTTTCTAATATCTGAAATATGTAGAAACGGGTCTTCTTGGTTTTTTGTGTTCTTTCTGTACCTATTTTTTCGTGAAAAAACAAAAAACAAGGTTTACAATTAATGCATTTTAGAATATGTAAGAAAGGGAAATACTATTTCTGGATCTTTCTTACATTTTTCTTATTTTTTGTTTCTTTCCTACAATTATTGGAAAACTATATGGCTGTTTGGAAAGTAAAATGGAACCAAAAATGTTTTTCTTTGTGGTATCATCTAAGTCATCTTTAGTTACATATAGCACTATCGAATCGAATTGCTTGTCATACTGTAGACTCATATCGAGTACTTGACGAATCCCTACCAAAGTCAAGTTGTTTCGAATGCTAACATCCAAACAATTCTAAATTTTAATTTCTAAACAAGATCTGTTGTCAGAAAAAGGTGATATTATTGGAATTGGTTTCATGTAAGTCAGTTCAAGATTTAGTACGCCATTGGTGCTGTTTTGTAATTTTGCAATTGAAAAAAAAAAAAAAAGAAAAGAAAAGAAAGGATACATGTCTGAAGAATTAATTTTGCCATTTCATATCATATTTTCTAGTTACTTAAAAGATTCCATTAACAATCATTAACATTTATCTTTCCATCTTATCCAGTCATTTGACAAAATAATGTATCTTCCGTCATAAAATTTGCGGCTTAAAAAGTTCATTTTAGACACAAAAATTATATTTGATAAAATTCGTTTAACTCAGACTACACTTTACTTCAATTATTAAATTAAATTTCTGGCTGTAAAATGAGCCAGTGTTGTTGTTTAAATTTTTTTCTTCGTCCCTAGACACAATTCAAAATGTCTTTATACTGACTTCACAAATAGCACCCCTTAGATCGTCAGCACACCCCGCCTACATCTGTAAGATTGGCCTCACAGTGTAATTGAGGAAAATTTGATCAAATACGTGTGCTGACGGGATATAAAACTCTCTCCGGTAAAAAACTTTTAAAAAATCCCTACATAGAGCTATCCATCCCTGAAATTGATAGTTCTACAAAATACAAAGAAAGTTAACCAGACAAAGCAGCTACTTTACGTACATTTGCACATTTTCTTACTATTAAAGATTCACATGCAAACAATTCGCAGAAAAATTGATCAGTGAAGAGACTGTAGGATGCCGCCATGGCTTTTTTTTTTTAAGGTTTTTCGAAGCCGTATCGTTTTTCTTCGCATCTTTCTTATTTTTCTTTTCTATCTCATTTTTCAAAAATACATTCTAATAGTCTCTTTTTAATAAAAAGCGTTTTATAGTTAGAACATCATTAACAAAAATACTTTCTTTAAAATTATATGTTTTTCACATGATTTTACATTATAGGCGGCTATTAAAGTTTTTTGCCCCCTTCTGCGCAAAACATTTTAACATTGACCGCTCTAAGTTTCGTTTATATGCATGAAGATAAAAAAAAAAATTAAAGAAGATCATATCATGCAAGTAAAATTTGTTTCCTAAAGTTAATTCGGCATATGTGTATTACACTAAATATTCTTAGTCAAATTAATGATACAGAATTACACTTGATCTAATTTTACTGCACATAAAGATAGTTAAAATTGCATTATAGAAATAATTTATACTTTTTGTGGTAAATTTCTATTAAAAAAAAATATATATCCAAATGACCGATATAATGAAGGATAACTGTAACTGTAATTGAATAAATGGATATTTTTACAGCTAAAATACAATTAATTTTAATGTAATGGAAGATGAAAACAAACAAAACTTTTTTTTATTGTCATAGAGATAGTTTTGTAAAGTCTTTTTAAACTTTCGGGAGGGGCTTCAGCCCCCTTAGCCCCCTCCCTGGCTACGTGCCTGAACTTAACGTGTTCGCATGGCATTTTCCTAAAGCGAGAAGTTATATCTTTTCTTCACCAGATGGCGGGGTATTTACAATTTCATTGGGACGAACTTGTTTATTCTTAAACTTCATGATAGTCCACAGGAAACATTCCAGGAACCGTTAACCCGCGTTAACCGTTATAAAAACTGAAAACAGAAAGTAAATAGCGAGGTAAATTGAAAAAAAAAAACTTTACTTATTTTGTTTTAATCTTTGTTTATCTCGTCATCTTTTTTTAAAAAACTTTTTTTCGTTGTTGCTTTTGCGCTTGTTACATGTGAGTAGAAAATTCAGTGTTTGTTCGACTGTTGTTTTTTAAGGTGTACTAAAAGTTTTGTCAGATTGCATCATTTTCAGTCATTGTGTACAATAGATTTAGATTATGAGTCTAAATTATTATATATTCTAATGGCTGTTTTTATCCATACCAATAGTGACTATTTGAATGCTTTGTTCATTTAATTGATGAAGTTTCTTTATACTATCAAGCTTTAATTTTTTTTTAGTACTGTTTGTGTTTATGCAGAGATCACTTTCAGGTACTTTTTTTAATATTTGTTTTGACATTAATTTAGCACATTTTACAAAAATTAAATAAGGTAGTTAAATCCTAGACGTAAGTTATGTTGTTCATGCCTGTTAATACTCTTAATATTAGCCCCTGATGATTTTTTTTTCCATTTTACTTTTTACGAAATATTATTAAATACTTTTCAAACAAAATATTTTAACTTAAACATTTCAAATATAAGATCTTTAATTTTTCAAAATAATGTTGAATGTTAAATTTTATTTAATTATAAAGCATTCAACCAAAAATAATAATGAAATAAAAATCATATAAAATCTCGCTCTAATAATGTATGTTATTATTGAATTGAATTATCTACAAAAATAATTTTACCAGACATGGGCTCGAACCTATCTCCTCTACAATAATTCAAAGATTTAAACTGTTGCTCATGCTAAGCTAGCATGAACTAGATCAGTTTTCCTCTAAATGAAATGAATGGTTTGAAAAAAGAGTTGTTGTATGCACAATCGTATCGAATTTGGGATCTGATCTTACAGAAATAGCATTGCATTTTAATTGTATAATGATCTTTAAATTTTCAAAGCAGCTACAACTTAACATGCTAGTTTCCCAATCTTCATGTGTAATATATGGGTGATTCTATGATAAGAGGTTCAAAAACATAGAGAATTCGGCCAAAAAGAAAAGTTTGAGTTTGATCAAAAACCTTTAAATTATGATTTTTGTCCCGTTGTTTTACTTTTTCATATAAGGGCAAGTCACTTTATACATATTTTATAACTTTTTCTAGTCAGTGACTCGCTCCCCTGGCAGTTATCTTGCCAGGGGAAATACGGCAGGGGAGAGACATGTAAATTCAAATTTTTTAACTGACTGAATTAGTTTTTGGGTTAATTGTGTACTTCACTTTAATTATTACCGTATTGTTTAATTAGGGCAGTAAATGCAATTGAATTAAATGAATATTATAAGTTTTATGACTTACCAGGGGAGATAAATGATCACCATGCGAAATGACTACACTGCACGGTCGCGTCGCAACAACTAAAAATGGCTTGCGCGTTTAGTATTGCTAACTTCAAGCCAATAGATGTCCTTAAGCGCAACTTTCGATATAGCCATCCTTGAATTTATATTTGTTTCAGCGGAACGAAATTTGACAGGGTACAGGGTAGATACACAAAAAAAGCGGGACAAAAGTTAATAATTTTAAAAATTGTTTAAAATTAACAAAATTATTTTATTTTTTATTTTATAATACGTAAGTATAATTACTTAAATTTAGGGATGGGACGAATAGTGATTTGGCCAAATACCGAATATTCGGCCAAATTTTAGGCTGAATACCAAATATTCGGCGGCCGAATACCTACTTTTTTTCCAATAGAGAAAATAAATTTTGATTATATATAATTTAAAAAATAGGAGCTCATTATTAATTATTACTCTTAAATGTTCTTTTAAATGTATTTTTAAATTTGAAAAACTTATTTTAACAGAAAAAAAATATGAAATTGCACTATATTCTTTTATTCTAATGTACATCAAATTGATTTTCAGTAAGTCAGGATGGGAAGATTATTATTTCCATTAAAATATGAAGAATGTACTTCACTTTTACTATCAAATGATACTTTTACCCTTTCTTGCATCCAAAATCAATAATATTCTTAATCTCTCTCGCTAAGAACTCACGAGAAGATATTTTCTGAAATAACATTTAATAAAGTAAATTTGATCATTTAGAGTTTGTGTCCCTAATGATAAGCAAATTCGTAAGAACGAGACTGTTCTGAAATCAGTTGCCAAGCTTTAAATTACAAATTATGTTAAAGCAAAAGGTTATGCTTAAAGTAGAATGCATATGTTAAAAAACATCTTTGACATTCAAATTGGCGCATACAATATTCAACTTCAATATTCCACTTATTCAACAAGCATTAAAAGGAATTTTTTTCTTTATATTTGTGGAAATTCTAGTCAGAATTTTGTGAATTTAAAATTATCGATATCTTCAAGTTCTATTTTTCATATATCAAAAGCTAAGTAATATGCTCTTTGGTGAGTTCAACTACTTATTTACAAGCCAAATTTTGTTATTAAATTTGCAAAAAGTTCAATTTGAAGGTGAAAAAATTCTGTGAAAGGTCTATTTAAGTAGGGTTCGTTGATTTAAATCAGCTTGATTTTAATTATGATTTAAATCACGATTTAAATCAATTAATTTTTTTTTTAAATCATCGATTTAAATCAGTTTTTCTTTTAAGGTATTTTTTTTAATAAATTTAAGATGTAAACAAACATAATATTGAGCTTTAATATAATTTAGTTTTATATGATCTATATAATCAAACAACTTTAAAAAAGATAAAGCTTAAGCTTTGTAAAAAAGTAAAATAAATGTAAAGTTTAGAAGAAAAAACAATACTTTCAAATTTCATTTGAATCAAATTATAAAATAATCTTGCAACCGTAAAGAAATCTAAGGAGAAATATATTAAATATTTGAATATTTACTCATTAGTATTTTAGAAAAACTTTATCAAGTTGAGGTAAAATAAAATTATATGACTTTATGTTCTATACTTTGGTGAGGCCTGTTATATTAAGATTTGAGCAAAATCTGTATCAGTCATTTATTTAATTATTTATTTAATTTAATATAATTGATCTTAGCCCTTTAGAATAATGGAAGGTATTTTTGTTACAGTTATCGAAAAGGCTGATACTAAAAAACTTATCATCAACTAGCATTTTACTGCAACAGATTTATCTCCTTCAGTAAAACAAATGTTTTCTGCCTTAGGTTTGGTACTTTCAGAAATTAGAAATTAGGGATGTACCGAATATTCGGTATCTATTCGGTATTCGGCTATGTTACCAAATATTCAGTTAAGGCCGAATATCAAACTATTCGGTTAAGCCGAATATTCGGCTTGGCCGAATATTCGGCTTGGCCGAATATGAAACTATTAGTTTCATGATATCATGAAACTATTATTATGAAAATATCAAAGTATTCGGCCGAATCCAATACTTAATAAAGCCTTTTAAAACACATTTTAAAAAACTTTTCTCAATTTCTACTTTTAACTGTCAATTTATTAATATATTTAAAATAATTAGAAATAAAATCATATTAAATAATATAGAATGATTTACGTTATTTATTTGCTGTTTGTAAAGTTTAACTTAAGAAAATTAACCATGAGAAGGATTAAAATTATGATTTATTAGGATTCTCCTTAGGAATAAATTATGTGAGGGCAGATGCAAGTTTCTAAATTCTATTTAGTAAATAATCTGTTTCTTGCTTTTCCCAAAAGTCCTTAAACAAGAAAGGAAAGCTTTTGAGATTAATAATAGCTATCAAGGCAGACAATTTTTTGTTTATGAAACCATAATCAACTTATTGAATCATAAATGCATTGTATTTCATCTCACTCTAGGTCAAACTTGTGTTTTCGTTTGTTGCATTAACAATAAATAAGATACCATAACCAGTGTTCTCGCTGTCGCTCGCCATTTCGCCAAATTGCGACTAAATTCTTCATTTGGCGAATAAACAAGCAATTACATTCGTCAAATTGCTAGCGCTCAATTTTTGATTTTGATTTTTTTTTTTTTTTCTTTTTCGTTTTTCATACATATGCATACATACATATTTCTAATATATTTGTAGAGGATATTTAAAATTAGATTAATAACAATCGTTGTCGCAGTTATAAAAACTTAGGTTATTTTAGAACATATTGAAAAAAAGGGGGTACATTAAAGATAATTTTTTTGTGTTACACGGCGAATCTATTTGGCTAATACTTTTTTCATTTGGCGAATGTTTTTTATTTTTAATTAGCCAAATTGCTAACGTTGGTCAAATGTCAGCGAGAACACTGACCATAACTATATTTTCAACTCAAATGCTTTGATTTCTGTAGAATATGATGTGATGGGAAGGATAGAAAATGCCACTATTCATAAGAAAAGAACTATGAGCTTGACATTCCTTTATTCAGAATTAAGTTGAAAGTATTTATACTTTATATTGAAAAAAATCTGCCTTGAGTTATTTAAAAAGAACAAATATGAGACTGTACAGTTTTTTCTTCAACTATTTTTTCATTATTTCTCTTTGATTTCAAAATGTTTGTTTCAATTCGTAAAAGAAATGAAATTTAAAATTTTACTAATTGAAAAAGTCTCATAATTATACTTCTTAAATAAAAAAGGCAGATTTTTTTCAATACTGAATGTTCTTATTAAAAGCTCTTGTTTATCAAAATATAAGTTTTTCTCATTAAATATTATGTAAAATTGTTTTAAAAAGTAACATTTTAATACCTTTAAACTTTGAAACATAAAAGGTATTTGGAAAGTCGAATATTCGGTATTCGGCTGTCCGAATATTCGGTATTTGGCCGAACAATTACTATTCGGCTAGCCGAATATTCGGTATTCGGTTTAGCTGTCAGCCAAACATTCGGTATTCAGCCAAAATCACTATTCGGTGCATCCCTATTAGAAATCAACATACATAAAACTGTTAAACTGCTGCCATCGAAATGCTCAAGGCCAAGGGACACAAATTGTGACGTATTCACTAATTGACTAACTTCTCACGAGTGTTTGAATTCACACTGGAAAATTTTGAATAGCAATTTACTTTTATTTTATTTGTGGAATATCTATCATCTTATATAACACTAAATTTAGTGATTAACTTATGATTAATTACTTCTTAAACTTACTGATGAGAATTTGGAATCCCCCAATAAAAAAACAGCCAGATGCGGCATCACTCTAGCATTCCTTCTCTGGCTGAATTTTTATTTAGGGATTCCAAGTTCTCATTAGTAAGTTTAAATAGTTATTGTTTTATAAAATAATAGATATTCCACAAATAAAATAAAATTACTATTAAAAATTTTCCTGTGTAAATTTCAACACTACTGAGAAGTCAGTCGATTAATGATGACATCTCAATTTGTGTCCTCTGGCCTTAAGTATTTTGATGGCAATAATTAAACTCATTTTTCTCAGCCAGCACTTAAAAAAACAAAAGTTGAAAACTTAGTTTGCTTCCAATTTTGTTTAAAATTTTTAAGTGTTGCAGATGTTTTTATTTTAATTAAAATACTGAAGGTTGAATTAATTTTTGACATTTGACTTGTAGTTTTTCATGCATCTTGTGAAATCAAGATTTTTTTCATAGCCTAAAATTTTACCTTGAAATAATATGAATCATTTATGTAAATTGTGTAATATTATTAATAGATAATACTTGTGTTATAACATGCATATCTATGTATGTAAAATTTATATTATTTAAACTAAACAAAAAGTCATAAAATATTAATAATGTGTGGAATTTTTAAAAAAATCAAAAAAATCTGATTTAAATTTTAAAAAATTCTGATTTAAATAAAAAAAATCTGATTGTTTTGATTTTTATTAAGAAAATCACGAACCCTGTATTTAAGAGACAAATGATTTTGTGATGGGTCCTGTTTTGGGATAAAAGTTTTGTGAAGGGTCCTGTTTGGGGATAAAAAAATTTGTGAAGTGTCCTTTGAAGGACCTAAAATTTTCCTAAACATATCCCTGATCAGCCATAACTTTTAGCCTAAAATCAAAATTTATTTTCTGCCTTTATATTGTGTATCTAATATCACTCTTTTGAAATAAAACAATTTTATCTCTTTATATTGAAACAAGAAATTTTTCCATTCTTAATAATACCAAAAGAACCAAATAGCATTAACTTAGTGAAAAAAAATCAAGCTTTATTACAGTAAGATCGAATACATTGCATTTGAGACAGAGGCACTTAAAAAAAATTGTGTTATATTAGAAATCCATGCAGACACATGACAAACATCTACCTGTGATGTGATAATTCAACTGAGTAAGCATTGTTTTGCATGTGGGTGATCCTCTCCAAATAGGCCAAAATAAAAGTTGTGAGGGAATGATGAATTTTAACGAAATGCCCAATTACTTTTTTGCCATTATCTGAATTGAGATTAGGCTTAGTGGGCTTAAACTATATCGAAATACTTATAAGTCAGTAATAATTAAAATTGTTTAATATTTATCTGCATTCAGTAGAGTCTGATGAGGGAGTGATGAGATGCTAAGCCTTCCTCATCACTCCCTTATCAGACTGTACTGAATGCCGGTAAATTGTTAAAAAAAATAATTATTACCAATTTGTAAGAATTTGGATATAGTTAATGCCGACTAAGCTTAATCTCAATTCAGATAAAGGCAAAAAAGTAATAGAGCATTTCGTTAAAATTCATCACTCCCTCGCAACTTTTATTTTAGCCTATTTGGAGAGAATCGCCCATGTACAGACTTCCCTCCAAAGGCAGACTGTTATTTATGTACACTGTGCAAGCACAGCTGTAGAATTTTAATTTAAAATTACGTCTAATTAATCAAATATTTGAACAAACAAATGAATGATAACAAATCTGAGGCCAAATATCTGACACAAATTGAATTCATATGAAATGAAGCAATAAAATACTTTGTGAAATTGTGTAATTTTCAATGTTATTTATATTTTTAATGCTCACTTTCATACCATCTATGTCATTTATTTAGTTTTTATGCTTTCAATTGTTTCATTTCATTTGAATTTATTTTGCGTCAACTATTATTCTTAACTCATTGGTGTTGTATCAGAAAAGAATACAAAATGTTTAGGATACTAAATGCATCATCTGTCAAGGCATTCATGTGTAGCAATTTTTTTTTAATATTTATTGTCATAGGACAATTGTGATAAACTGCTTATGATATAAAAAGTTGTGCGTCGTTTTTGACCCAACAATGTTCTGAATTTGATTAATTTTGTATTCTCTTTTTATTATTATTTTTCATATTCTGTATCCACACATTCAGCATAACACAGAAAATAGTTGATGTCTATATCTCATTATTTATTGTAGCATAATGAGGCTCAGAGATAATAGGATGGTGAAGGCCTTTAAGTGGTCTGTTATTGGTGGACTTGCTGGTGATGCTGTGTTACTCATTGGTGGCTTCTACTACTATCAAAAATTGAAAAATTCACAAGGTTTGTATGGGTATTTATTTATTTTTTTTTTCATGTTTTTAATAATCTTTGTGTTTTTGTTAAATTATCTGTTAAGATAATTTTTAATGAAAAAGTAGAAATTTTTTAAAATTTATTATTATTTATTTATTTGAAAAAAATGAAAGAATTTTGAAACAGCTAAATCCAGAATAATAGGGGAGAGTGACCTTGGGACATTGTCAATTTCTAATAAACTATTCTCTAAACTACTACTAGTGACCTATAAATAACTGATCTCATCATAGTAACAGACATAATCAGAAGCATTAAATTAATGACTTGGTGAGAAAAAGAAAATTTCACTAGTCTAAAGTAAATATTTTCCCCCATTCAAATTTCATTTTTTAACTATGTACTTTCACAAGAAATCTACTGTAACTTATTATTTTGTAAAAGAGAAATTTAAAATGTTTTGGCTATGAGAAAGCAGTGATAGTGCTTCTAGATATACCATAATTTTTATTTTATTTAAACCATGTGGTGATTGTACCTTGGGACAGTAAACTATATTGTACCTTGGGATATTCTGATGGTACAACAAATGCATGGTTTGTAATAATTTGCATAAATAAAAGTATTTTAGACTATTTAGAACTGATAGACGATTATGTTAAATGAAACAGCTGAATTCACAGGAGTAAATATGTTATGGAATGTATGCATAACAAATTTATCTTTGCATTCTCAAATTATCACATCAGCAGTAATGATTGGGTCGTTTTTCATAGCTGCAGCTCATAAAAGATATGTCTGTAAAAGAAAGAGGAAATCTCCCATTTTCAGAGTTTCTTCAGTAAAAGTTGAAATTGAAATTATCAAGCAGAAAACTGGTGTAGAAAGAAAATGAAAAGACCATACCTAGTATAAAGTAGGAGTTTTGAATCTGTCAATGATAAGTTCATTTTATCTAGTACTAAAGATGGGGACGATATTAATTATGATCTTACCATAAATGTGTTTTGAGTAAGAAATCAAGAAAGTAGATTACTTTCTTACAAAAGCATCTGGGAAAATTTTTGTCTCTTCCATGTATCCGAAGTTAGTTAATGCCCTTGCCAATGATGGAAACTTGAGTTTTATTCTCTATTTCTTTGTAAAATAGAAGTTTCGTTGGCACAAAATTAGTTAGTTATTCTACAAAATATTGTATTGTTCTGCAAAATTATTAATCAGTTATATGTCTATTAACTGAATTATGCAGTATGTCCCAAGGTACAACAGGCTGTTATACCTAGGAACAGTTTGCGTTCTCTACTTTAAGTGAGTGACAATTTTTTATTTTCAAGCTGTCTGATTTTCTAAAAATATGTTATAGAGATATATGTTAGTGTACTGAAATGTTGCCTTTAAATTTTAATTTGGACTATAATCTTTGAAGTAAAAAATTAAAATGCGAAAACTGTCCCAAGATACAACAGTCTCTCCTACAGTAGACTCCCTCAAATCTGCATTGATCTCGACAGAGGTTGTGTACATTTTAGAATTTTGCGGATTTCTGGTCATTGGTTTGTTTACATTTTGTAACTATAATTTGAATGTAATTAATAATGCAATTAAAACTGTAATGAATGCTTATAATATATTAAAACATTAAAATAATTAAGTAAAGTAATAAATTAAAATAATAAAAGTTTAGATAATTTTTAAAATGATTGAAATATTAAAAGCTGAGGTCAAGTTAAAAATGAATAATGTATAATAAAATATTCATTATAAAGATGAAATTTTTTTTCTAAATTATTCAAGAAAACTTGCCTCATAAAAAGTACATTACTAATTCACATCAAAATCCTAAAGTACGGAAGTTTTATTTTAGGTTTAGTCAGACTTAATAACCAAAAAAGCTTTATTAATACATAAATATATCTGGTAAAAAGATTGTAATTACCAGTGATATCAGCAATATCTTGAATTTTTCAGAAATAAATTTCTTCTTCCTTCATGAAAAAACGTGAATTCAGTAATAGTAATGAAAATTATAAATAAAAATATCTATGGAATTGATATAAAACTAAAAAAAATCAAATTTTGTCCCTACAACAGAACTGGATCTTCCATTGTATACATCTATAAATTATATGCAGATTTTAGGGTTGCAGGTTTGAGGGAGTCTACTGTATTTGTTTAAAAAACTAATCTGTGTATTTCAAATAAATTTACTAGTTGGATTTGCATCTTTAAAAATTGTCTCTATTCTTTTTTATTTATTTAATGAACATTTAATTTCCATTTAAATTTGTTCTTTGTTTTTAATACTTTCTGAGTTGTGTAAAGAAAAAAAAAATCATATGTATAGTTATTTAATTTTGTTGGATAAAGTAAAAATGTGTTTCAACTATTATTATAATTTCTTGTCATTGTATAAATGGAAAAAATTTTCCTTTTTTTAAATCTAATTTATTTATTTTGTGTGTCTGTGTGTGTTTTCCTCAAAAGTCTGTGACTGTTATTGCGTACATATGATATATTACAGGGCTGTCCTACACGGAACCCTTTATATGTTTCTGGTGCTTTTATGAAGGTTTCCTGTTACTAGCCTTTTTTTTAAGTGAAATTCCCTTTTAAAGAGTGTTTAATTTAAAACCCTTGATATTTTCTTGAGAGATGTTTTAAAATCTCTACAAGTGTATTTTACGCATAAAAAATTAAAAAGTCCTTCTATAGTAAAAAAAAAACTAGCCTTAAAAGGAATGACTCCTGGAATGATGCTGATGTGGAAGATTTCCGGAACTAACGAATCCGGGTTGTCCACTCATTCCATGAGTCGAATAGACCAATCAGGAAAGGGCTCCGTCTATGCATCGCCGTATGGGTTACCATACAGAGAGGAAAGATTAGCATTGCCAACAATCGTCAAGTTTGTCGCCAAATTTGGCGACCAAAATTAGTTATCAAAAGTGATGCCAACTTGGCGATAACTGTAATATTTCGCCAAATTTTTAATTTCTTTACAACACCAGTCGTTTGATACATCATTTGAGAGGTTTGCAACTGCTTATTCATATAATGGATGTCTTGTGTGTTATCCCCCATTCTGCTCCCCAGAGGAGACACATTTTTAATTTCTTTACAACACCAGTCGTGTTACACAAGATTTGAAAGGTCTGCAACTGCTTATTCATATTATGGATGTCTTGTGTGTCACCCCCACACTCTGTCCCCCCAGGGGGGCACATTTTTAATTTCTTTACAACACCAATTGTGTGACACATCATTTGAGAGGTCTGCAACTGCTTATTCATATTACGGATATCTTGTGTGTAACCCCCCCCCCCCCTCTGCCCTCAGTGTGGGCGCATTTTGTAATTTCTTTACAACACCAATTGTGTGACACATCATTTGAAAGGTCTGCAGCTGCTTATTCATATTATGGATGTCTTTTGTGTCGCCTCCCACTCTGCCCCCCAGGGGGGCACATTTTTAATTTCTTTACAACACCAGTCGTATGACACATCATTTGAAAGGTCTGCAACTGCTTATTCATACCATGGTGTATTGGCGAGCGCAGCAAGCAGGGGTAGCCAATAATTTGGAATCGGGAAGCGATTACGCGGGGGGTTGGCAAGCATAGCGAGCAAGGGGGCGGGGCCCCCCTAGTACTTTTAAAAAATAATTATGTATTATTGTGTTTTTTAATTAATTTATAGTTATTCTCTATAAATTATTTTGTAGAAATTATGATGATAGGAATTGGTAAAAGATGGTAATAACTTTTTTAATGTAGAATGATAAATGTAGAAAAATTAATGCCCATGTATACCACATGTGACTTTGCATGAAAGTTCAGTTTTTTTGCTATTATTATTGACGTTATTTCACTGACCCATTAACTGCTTCATATGACTGGAAAAGGACTGTTATTTTCTCCCCCGTATTTTGGAAAGTCTAAGTAACTATATAAAATTGTGCGAAATGATTTCCATCAATGAAAGTTCTTCCGGGATCTTTGTATGGAACCACCTATGGATTGATCGCAGTTTCATGCCTGTCTTTGTTTCTGTACTCTACATAACGCAAACTTGCACCTCCGAAATAGATTGGATTTTTTTTTTCTTTCTTTTTCATCCCCCCCCCCTCCCCCAAAAAAGTAACACTATCTCTGATTACCATTTCTTTTTTATATAATAGACAAGTTTTAATTTCTTGTCTCCTTGCAATTGAATTATTTTTTAGATAACCCCTCACAGAAAAATATGAAATTCAAAATTTATTCCAATTTACTGTTATTTTGAAGAATTTTTTTTTTTTTTTTTTTTACATGGGGTATCCAGATCCATAAGGGCAGTGTTGAATTCAGCGGTTAGTTTGGGGGGGGGGGGAGACATCTTCCCCTTCCTGGAGCAATGAAATGCCCTTTACCAGAAAATTTGAGATTTTGTGTTTTCAATGGTCAAAAAGTGCAATCCCTCCTTCCCCTCCCGGAACTCTATAATGTCCTCCCTGGAGCCACAGAAATCTCTCCCGGAGAAAAGTATCTGAATTCAACACTGCATAAGGGCTTATGTCTTCTACTGCGAGATGCATTTATGTATGTGTATCTTTCCTAATACTGCGAGTTATTTTTCTTAGCATTTTTTGAGCCTTGTTAATTATGGTGCCCTTCACTGTTTGCCTAGAGATGAGATTAGTGAAAGGTTGAAAAGCCCTGATATGTTATGTTACGGTATGGTATGAATATATTATTTTACTTATATATATTTTTTTTCTTTGCAGATTTTAGATATCAAATATACAAGTATGATGAAAGATATATAGATTGTAAGTGAATTTATGTCATCATACTGAATTTTTTGAAACAGTGTCACATTAAATGATAGTTATGTTGTCTCAATACATAGAATGTATAGTTATGCTGTCTCAAATCAGCTAAGCTCAACAACGCTAAACAAATATAAACCATGAAGTAATAATTAAACTATAACATTAATATAGTCAGGTTGTTGAAGAATTGATGTAGATAAATATTTCTGAACACAAATATTTAGTATGTGGTTGAATCATATATGTTTAAGTTTTTTGGTTTACTTAGAGCTTTGATCTTCTACTTATCAAAAACCTCTGGAATGGAGTTTTGTCCATACGTTGTGCTAAACGAACCTTTCAGGCTCTCTTTCTTTATTCAGGGCTGCCAACTACTACGCCTACGGCGTAGTTACTCCGCTTTAGCTTTTAAATTACGCATTACGCTACGCGAACTTCAAATTAAGCTTTTCCGCTTTTGTTTACTATTGTTAGTTTAACATTACGAAGACGTAATGTATTGGGGTTTAAATATATATATATAGCAGAGTGCTAAAGTACAGTGGAAAGCGTTATTGCTGTTTTTATCAAACCCCCCAAAAATTAAATTATGTTAACTATGGTAAATAAAGATATTGTTAATTCAAATTAATGTTTAAATTAAATGTAAATACTTTAAACAAAAATAAATATAACATATTTAAAAATAAATATCTATTTATTTAAATTTCAATATATATTACACAAAAACATATTTAATCTATATCATTATAAAACAACAATTAAATCCATTAAAATATTTAAATCGCATAACATTTACTCTTAGGATTAATTTATTTATAGAGGAGAATATTAGGAAAAAATTTAGACTCACGACATGATTGCTTTTATGTATATTAACTGTCATGAACCAGGACATTGATGCAGAGGCATTGATCTATTCCCATGAAGAACCTGCTATTTCATTGAATGAAATGCTTCACCACAGGGATGATCTAACACAATAAAAATACGCTTGTTTCCTTCACCGACATACTTAAACAGCAGTAAGTCTCTACTTGAACATCTGACGATTACCAGTTCATAACAGGGAAAGAGGTTTACACGAACTACGACTTTCAATCTTCCCAATAAACTCTTTAAATCACCTTCAAAGGTATTTAAAAATCAGACAACATGGCTCGTCGATTCACATCAGGAGACAACATCCAAAGTTCTTTATAACATCAAGATGACTCACATTAAAAATTCTTTAATAAGGAAGACGAACTTAAAAGCAGGAACTCAACTAAACTATATCATCTTTAAATGTTTTCCATACTGACCAGACAGCTGATAAAACTTTACTCAAAACATTAGAACAGATGAACTAACAACGGCGGATAGAAAGCGTGAATGAACTGATAAGAACTTGCCCGCTATTCTATTTATATCTTACCGGCAGTCTAAAACGAACCTCTACGCATGACAGTCCATCCTTCTACCAGTTTCCAGAACGTCATATGCAAAACTAAAGATGACGTGGATTGCGATGCGATCTACGATCGCGACGCCATCTGTTATTGCTTCTATGAATTACTCAGTTAAACAACTGGATTAGGTCGGGAATTACGTACAGAAGTTTCATATGTTGCCGGTGTTTATAAAGAACAGACAGGTGATTTTAGAAACAAGTTTCTTTTAAATTTATTAACTATAGAATTATACTTTATGAAAAAAATGACTATGTTTGGAAAAAAGGTAAGTTAAATTTATTTAGTTACTTTAATAAAGTTATTTTAAATAAACTATTGAAATGACTTGTATCTTTAAAAGATTATGACAGCTATGGTAAATTAAATAGAAGTAATTAACATATGGAAATAATTAATATAGGTACTTAAGAAATGAATTAATAAAAATATTTAATTTGAAAAGTATTATAAATTAGTGCAAGGGTGATAAGAAAAAGGTCCTAATATATCTCACAAATGCCCCCCCTCTTATCAACCCGAGCACTATAATAAAAAAAATTACAGAAACCAGACGTCGGCCTAAAAAGTTAAGACTTCATGATTCCAATTGCCAGTAATCCTTCAAACACCTGCATAAAAAAAAAAACAACCTACAAAAGCTTCCAAATAAAATCATGTTCAGCCCCCCAAAAATAAAAAAAATTTCTTATATTCTTTAAATCCAAAGACCCATGCATCAAGTCCTAGAATGCTGAAAAACAAGAAAAAATTACCCCTATGATTCTCCTCTATTTTTCACATTAAAACAAACATACACATTTAAAACAATTAAAACTAAAAATATCACAGATAAGGTATTCATCACAGTTCAAATCCAATACACAAAATAATGCAGCTTAATGCTTGAATATTATGTCACATAAAATTAAAGTCTGTTCAACAGAAGTTCTCATAGTGTCCATTTTACATTTACATATAAAATTCTTGTCAATCAACTCAATTTAACAGTATACATAAAAATCTTTACATGTGACATCTAATAAATCTTTATATCCATACACCCACCTAAAAAAATGAATAGAAGACTATCAAAATGAAAACCTTCAAAAATTTCTCATATTTACTTATTTATTACACATTAAATATTTCTCCAGGACAAATGCTGAATCACTGATAACACCTAAATTTCACCTTCTATTTAGCCTAAGTACCTAACACATTGTCTGTTCCACACATGAAAAACTATTGTTAATAAAACAAAGAGACTCACGAATCCATGTCGACCTAGACCGCAAGTTCCCTTACAAAAAGTTTTAATTTCAAAAATTCCCACACTGTCATCCTAACATCTCCTATGTCTAAGAATCCTTACACACTGGACAGCACAAAACTAAACCTAATGTCCCTCATCTAGGACAACCAAAAAATATTACAAATGGAGTGGTACATAACACTCATTCATCACTCACCATACTGAATTCAAAGGGTCAATCCCGAGACCCCAGGTAAATTTGACCCAGAATTGGCCCAAAGGTTCCAGTATTCCCTAACAGCACTAATGCAAATGCACGCACATATTCATCTTCATTACTTTGGGCCCAAAGATTCCACACCAAGCACTCACAAAAACGGACGTAGACATAGGCTGTACAGGAGACCAAAACTGCAATTCCAAAGAATTCCCTTAATTAAGTATTCAATGACTACTTCAAGTCATACCCAAAAACAATCCAGAAAAAAAATTCTAACAGACAACTCATGTACTTATCCGGCTACTTAACACAACGCAACTCAACCTCTAAAAAAAAATGTTTTCCAAGGGAAGTTGCTGTTACTTGTCGGGACTAAAACTGTCAAGGATTCTAGTTTCAAACACATCCTCAAGGCCTGACAATCCACAAATTCAAAAGCAATATGAGACAAAAAAAAATCCTTTTGTTCTCTCATATTGAAAACACTTTACCAGCTATCCATCAGCATTGTCCTTCATAAATCCAAATTTTACTTTTAAACTATTTCCTTTAAAAATTAAAAAAAATTCTATTTTTCTAAATTACTATAAACCAAACGGATTCAATTTCTCAAATTTTAATTTTTCAAATTTTTCTAAAAATCCTCCATCCTTAAATAAACAAGAAGAGACCAGCTCACTAAAATCCAGCCAAAAAAATCTTTAAAATCCAACAAATTCTAGATCAATTAAAATTAAGCTAGTCCAGCAGCTAACCAAATCCAATTGTAAATCACACCTAGCTGTTCCCCCTCTTAACTTCACAAGAAATCCTTTATATTACATATTCAATTCCTACTAATCAACTTAATTTATGAACTGCAGAGCCCTCCATACCAACTACTTCCAAACCTTCCTCAGCAAGACAGATTTAAATGCCACACTAAAGCCATATGCAATCCCTAAGAAAAAAAATACTTAATTTAGAACAATTTCAAATTATCAAAAAAAATTCAATTTCTTTACTCATGAATCCATTATATCAAAAATAGAAGAAAATTGCCAGAACTAATGTATTTGTAATATCTATCCCGTCGCCTCAATTAATAAGTACCTGTAGATCCATATTTCATGGACGACCACATTTGGAATCTGATCTCCTAAAAAAAATTTAACTCCTCGCACTCTTCACCCCATTATATTCTCCTATAAACAGCCCTTTATAAATTCAGATTAAAAAAAAATAAAACTCAAAACCTGATTTACTAACTACCCAAAATCCAAATATTTTCAGGCAGAAAGCTTGTACTGTCAAAATGAGATTCAACTAAAAAGGATAAGGAAAATAAAGAGGAAAAAATACGATGGTATAACCACCACCAAAGAGACCTCTTTCCAGTTCCAATACTATCGATTAAGGCGACCCAAAGCACTATTTCCTGATAGAAAAAATATTTACTTAAAAACATTCTGTCCGACAGTGAGCGAAAGAGAACATCTGAACTGCCATCCCCACTGCCGAACAGAAATGTTAAAAACTGCAATTACTTAATAAATGCTTTAAACTGAGATTACTTTAAAAATTACTTTTAATTAAAAATTACATGAAGATTATTTTTACTTGTAAATTACTTTACCTGAAAGTTGTTTTAATTGAAGATTACTTTATTTAAAAATTACTTTACTTCAAAATTATCTTACTTCAAAAAATTAATCTGCAACTCCTTAATCAAATTATCTTTAAAGTTCCAAGATTCATGAGCAATTATATATAAAAAAATTTACTTTCAAGGATTTCAATAGGAAGTCACTTCAATAAGGATATTCTTTCCATATCACATCAAGTAAATCCTTCACAATGCTAATTACAAGCCATTTAAGATACTTGATTACTTAAAGATTCCATTCCATTAAAGAAACCTCTTGAATAATACAGATTAAAAAATTCAACAAAAACTTTAAACCTTTATAATAAAAAATTCGCACTTTTTATTTTTCAACTAAGAAAACAAAGCAAAAATATATTAAACTTGTAAATAAATCAATATAATAACTTCATTGCATATTAAAGCTTATATCTAGTATGGCTTCTATCTTGAATATAATTACACTTGTATCAACTTTAACCCTAATCAAGAAAATTAAGAAGCCCTTTCTCTTACACATTAAATATTCACACAAGAATACTAAATTTTCATACATCTTTACTGTAAGTACTTTAACTTAAATTTTTCAGAAACAGAAGCAAATTAAACCATCAATTATTCAAATTTATTAATGAAATTCATTTAGATGAGCCAAGAATTAGGAACCAAAATAAAATTCAACCCAATGGTCATTATAACCTTTGACATCTTAATCTGTTACTTTCCCAGATTTCTTTCATTAATACAAAGTTGAACCTCTAACATCGGTCCCACACAATTGACTCATCTTTAAAAAAAAATTTAACAGATAACTCCCCTCTTTAAACATTTGAAAATCAACATCAATATTTTAGAACTTTTAATTTTAACATTTTAAAAATAAAACTGAAATCCCAACATGTATTCATCACATCATGGTATGGATCTTCTCTAAAAAAATCTAACACTAAATATGAAGAATCCTCCAAATGATGAACACAAAAAAAATCTAAGTTCTAAACTTGTTAATTAAAAAAAATTTTAAGTCTATATTTTAATCTGTAATTACTTAGATACATTAAACTTATATTTTAATCTCAAATTATAAACAATTTATCCTTATTTTAATTTATTAATTAAAGTACTTTACTATTATATATAAAACTTTAAAAGAGGGAGAGTAAAAAATTGTCTTTAAGTATTAAACTTCGTTTTTCATTCAATTTATCAACTTTTAAATAAATTAATTTATTTACTGAAAAAAAATTTTAATTAAAAATTAAGCCATTTATATATTTAATTTCAATATTACTTTTAAACTCTAAAAAAAATTTAACCTTTAAATTAATCAATTTTAATTAAACATTACTCTGTCCTGAAAACAAAAACTCCTCATCTTTACTCCAATTGGCTTCCTTCATTTAAATATCAAGACATAAAGGTCGGAGGCTCCACTAGTTCAAACAAAAAAAATTTAAACTTTTAAAACTTAACATAAATACCTGCAAAAATAATAACAGTCTCCATTAAATGATGGGGTATAAATACATCATTTTCTCACTATATTTCAAAATTTTTCTATAAGAAACAGATGAATACCATTAAAAAAAAATTACAACACATTTAAAATAAAAACAATCTTGATCACAGATCACCATCCGCCGCTTCGCTCCAGCTTGCAAAAAGTTCATTCACCGCTAAAAAAAAATAAAGTCCAGTCTGCTCCCGGTCACACAAAACAGTCAACATCAATTCATTTAAGTCGAGGTCAAAAAGTGGCAAGATTAGTCCTCCAAAACACATCTGGAACTCCATACATCCAAAAAGTCGAAGTTCAATTTCCAAAAAGTCAAATTCATCACAAAACACTCCGCTATTCTAAGTAAATCAACAGCTGCACATCGATGAATTGGCGCCAGCACGCTCCACTTAGGGAACGTACTGACGTTAATGATGACGTAAACTTTAATCACATAGCAGCACAAAATCTTGTATCGTTGCAGCGATGAATTCTTCAATTTACTAGATGAAAGACGATCAAACGAATTACAGAACTCCATGTTCACCAGAAACCTTTAAAAACAGTCCCAGATGACTTTCAGTCGAAAACCTCTATCTCCATAGCCATTGAACAAAAAAAAACAGTTCAGGATTCAGTCCAACACTTTCAAGGCCATCCTCAAAACGATGATTAACCAGTAGTTGAGTCATCTTTTTAAAAAAACAAAATAATTGCAATCATGGCGTGAGCCAAATGTTATATTATCCTCTTAACTTACACTATATTTCATTTAAAGGATTTATATATTGAAAAAAAATTTAATCAAACATTAACAAACCTTTAATTTCTTTAATTATAAAAAAAAAATTCTATCAATTTTAAATATTTCTAACACGATATAATTTAAACCATTTACTTTTAAAATTTACTTAAATATCTAATTAATACAATTCAAACAGATTAACTTATATTTAGATTAACCATCAATAGATCGCGGCCCCCCCAACTAAAATTATCGTTAACACCCGTGAAGGGCCGGAATAAATTCCTTCTTATTAACTAACTAAACCTGGTATTAAACAATCATATTCAAAAAAATTATAACTTTAAATCAATTTCTTATATCAAAATTAAAATATAACATAAGTTTTAACTATCAATTCAATAGATTCATTTACTTATTTTAAGTTAAACCACTGCAACCGCTAACTCCTCTATCTAAAGCTTAAAGAAACTTTATATTTTTAGTTTTAATTAAATTTATATTAAAAGCCCATAACCTGTTAGTTTAACATTACGAAGACGTAATGTATTGGGGTTTAAATATATATATATAGCAGAGTGCTAAAGTACAGTGGAAAGCGTTATTGCTGTTTTTATCAAACCCCCCAAAAATTAAATTATGTTAACTATGGTAAATAAAGATATTGTTAATTCAAATTAATGTTTAAATTAAATGTAAATACTTTAAACAAAAATAAATATAACATATTTAAAAATAAATATCTATTTATTTAAATTTCAATATATATTACACAAAAACATATTTAATCTATATCATTATAAAACAACAATTAAATCCATTAAAATATTTAAATCGCATAACATTTACTCTTAGGATTAATTTATTTATAGAGGAGAATATTAGGAAAAAATTTAGACTCACGACATGATTGCTTTTATGTATATTAACTGTCATGAACCAGGACATTGATGCAGAGGCATTGATCTATTCCCATGAAGAACCTGCTATTTCATTGAATGAAATGCTTCACCACAGGGATGATCTAACACAATAAAAATACGCTTGTTTCCTTCACCGACATACTTAAACAGCAGTAAGTCTCTACTTGAACATCTGACGATTACCAGTTCATAACAGGGAAAGAGGTTTACACGAACTACGACTTTCAATCTTCCCGATAAACTCTTTAAATCACCTTCAAAGGTATTTAAAAATCAGACAACATGGCTCGTCGATTCACATCAGGAGACAACATCCAAAGTTCTTTATAACATCAAGATGACTCACATTAAAAATTCTTTAATAAGGAAGACGAACTTAAAAGCAGGAACTCAACTAAACTATATCATCTTTAAATGTTTTCCATACTGACCAGACAGCTGATAAAACTTTACTCAAAACATTAGAACAGATGAACTAACAACGGCGGATAGAAAGCGTGAATGAACTGATAAGAACTTGCCCGCTATTCTATTTATATCTTACCGGCAGTCTAAAACGAACCTCTACGCATGACAGTCCATCCTTCTACCAGTTTCCAGAACGTCATATGCAAAACTAAAGATGACGTGGATTGCGATGCGATCTACGATCGCGACGCCATCTGTTATTGCTTCTATGAATTACTCAGTTAAACAACTGGATTAGGTCGGGAATTACGTACAGAAGTTTCATATGTTGCCGGTGTTTATAAAGAACAGACAGGTGATTTTAGAAACAAGTTTCTTTTAAATTTATTAACTATAGAATTATACTTTATGAAAAAAATGACTATGTTTGGAAAAAAGGTAAGTTAAATTTATTTAGTTACTTTAATAAAGTTATTTTAAATAAACTATTGAAATTACTTGTATCTTTAAAAGATTATGACAGCTATGGTAAATTAAATAGAAGTAATTAACATATGGAAATAATTAATATAGGTACTTAAGAAATGAATTAATAAAAATATTTAATTTGAAAAGTATTATAAATTAGTGCAAGGGTGATAAGAAAAAGGTCCTAATATATCTGACAACTATCAGCGCGCTGCAGTTGCGCAATCCTTAAACGCCGTGCCGAAGCAGGTTTGAAATTCCCTTTTCCTCCTTGATGGAATCCCATCAACAGATGGTTTTCTCATCGCCTCCTATATTCTTTTATTCATAAATTCATTCACTCATAATTTATTTTAACATTCATTTATTTATTATTTCATAACAACTACATCCAATAAATATTAACTTACCTTCTAAATCCTTTCCGGCCGTTATCTACTTCAGAACATCCAATAATCTATTTAACTTCAATAGCCTTTCATAATTTGTTCCACGGACTCTATCTTTAATTCCAACCTGCATCGACAATAACTTATCTACGACTAATCATATTTTCCGTAACGATATTTTCCCCGCCAGATGGCGACTTGGAATATCGTAACAATAATCGAATCTTTCATTCGCTTTACCGAATCGATCTTTCGATTCGTACACATGTCGTCTTCTGATTGGCTCGTTTCGTGGGCGTGCTCGCAAACGATGTTTTCAATCCGGCTAGCTTAGTATAAATACACAATGTTAATTTCTGTTCTTCCCCGCTTTTATCTTCCTACCAATGGAAGGATATCAAGTAACTGTATTGAAGCTGGACTTCAATCTGGACGTATAATTTATTTATACCTGTTTTTATTTAGTTTATTTTTAATTGTTTTAACCTGCACAATGCTGTCAACTATATGCTCAACTGTTAATGTGTTCATCTGTACCAATGTAATGGAGTTCGCCGTGTCAAGCCATCTGTAATGCCGATTCAACTTCTCCAAGTAATGAAATAAATATATTAGTTTTATTTTTGACTTTTTATTTGCTGCTAAAGAGATCGACATCAAATACTGCTCACACTTATTTTAACTTCCAATACAGTGTTAGGTACCAGCAAAAGCTCCATTGTGTTATCTGCTTCTTTAATGATATTTTTCAGCGTATATATAAACCTCCAAAGGTTATATTACGCACATTAAGGGGTTATGGGCGGTAAGCCTAACCCTGGAAGCCATTTTGAGCAGATCGATCTCGGCAGGCTGAAGTGTTGTGTTTTGAAATATCATGGATTACGTTTTATGATTTCTTCCTTATGAAAAACTGAAATTTTTTTGCCAAACCTTATGATTTAAAGAACTTTTATTGTTTAATTTCAAGAACTTTAATTATATTTTCCCAAGAACTTTGTTTTGATTTCTGCCGGACTTTTGTTTACAGAACTGTTTAGTTATATTTTGAAGAAGTTTTGATTTATCTTTTTGCTGAACTTTTATGATTTACAGAATGAATTAATTACGTTTATATTATTTCATGCTTCAATTATGCTTTCAAAATAGACTGTTTCTGATTTTTGTTGAACTTTATGATATTTTGGAATTTTTTTTGAGAAGTTTGACTTGGCTTTTACAGAGAACCAACGAAAAAGTCGGGGGGGCGGTAACACTTAAAATTTTTCTTGCTTGAAGATTTATCCTGAAATTTTTTTTTTAAAAAATGGCCACTAATCCAATTGATAAGCTAAGTACAAGAAATTACGCCACATGGGCGTGTGACATGAAATATTTGTTGATGGAAAAAGGCCTTTGGGATATTATACAGTTAAAGCAAGAAACCCCAGTTTTAAGTGAAAGTGTTACTGCCGATACAGTCAACCAATTTACCTCCCGTGCTAACAAAGCTCTTTCTTTAATCTACTTAAACATAGAGCCTGAATTTAAAAGATTAATAGAAGATTGTCAAGAGCCTGTTGAAGCATGGAGAAGACTACATAAAAATTTTCACCCTGACTCACGCACTCATCATATGACCTTGTTTAATGAACTTATGGAAGAGATGATACGGTATGGAGAACCTATTAACTTATTTGCAACTCATTTGAAGAAGATTTATTCCGAAATAAAGCTCATAGATGAAAATTTTTCAGAATGTTACCTGACCTACCAATTTTTACGATTTCTACCCAGCAGTTTCGACAATCTTGTCCAACAGGTCTTATCCAAGCCTGATGCATCCTTTAAGTTTGACCTTGTTGTGGACGCACTCGTGGCCGAAGAAACAAGGCAGAAGTTACGTGATCAAGACAAAGCCAAACAGGTCAGCGTTTCCACTACTGCTAAGGTGAACAGGTCCTTTAAGAGCAAACCTCGCTTCAAGAAGTCTCGACAGAGAAAATGCTGGAGATGTGGGAAGTTGGGACATATCCAGGTCAACTGCTACGCCAAATCCCCTGATAGCCAGTATCGTCATCCTTCTCCTTGTTCCAGATCCAGACGTTCCCGTTCTTCCAGTGCAACCAGTTCCCGAGGTCGACACTTTAAACGGTCTCCTGAAAGAAGCCAGACTGCCTCATCATGCCCATCCGACGACTCTGACTGTGGTTTCCGGGACTCATCACCTGCTTCCAGTTTTTAATGGGTAAATCCATTAGGTTCGAAAGTTCTGTTGTTTTTGGGCGCAGTGTAGCTGTGCTGGGCACCGATGATTATGTCCTCTTTTCTCCCAAGGTTGCGGTCATTCGAGATGATGCTGTCGAAGTTGAACCTGAGGTCATCCCAGGTCCTTCCAGCAGTTCTCAAGATTGCCCACTTGGGGGGAGGGGGGGCATGGATTCGGGGTCCAGCAATTGCAGATATTTTTTCTTTACGAAACTATTGTCTAAATATGAAATACTTAACTTTATAAAGATTCTATTTATAAGTGATGATGTAAAATAATTTTTAAATCCATATTACATATACATTTTTTTTGTCATGTATTTCATATTTAAATTTTTTATATAACGTACCTAATTTAAGCTGGAAATTTTTTTTATGTAACATGTAAAGCTTTTTGTAACTACACTATACTTTAAATATTGTAAATTAAGTTTAAAAAGATATGTGTAGACATCTGCTATTGTTACTGTTAACTAACCAGCATAATTTTTCAGTATAGATAACCAGCTATCTTGATCATTTTATAAAGTTTTAAATTGTTAAAATTTACTTAAATGTTAAAAATATTTTTAAAGTGATTTCTTTTTAAACCAACAGCTTTTAATTTATAAAGAAATCTTATTTTTAAAGTGTTTGTACCGGTGTTTATACAATTTTTGTTTATATGTATATAACTTATTTCTGTTTGTTCATTCTAGGCATCTAGGGCCAACAGCCTTTTTTTGTGAGTGAATGCATTCCAGGTACCGGAAGATTGTCAGGAGAATAAATGAGTCCCTAATTCATATAATGAATTTGAATGTTAGAATTTTTGAAAGAGCCGTTGTGTTGTCCCCTAGGACTAGATGCCTGGAGTTCAAGTTCATAATGAAAATTTAAATTTCTTTCTGCATAAATTTTCTTGTTGTTAATTGTAATAAAGATTTATTTAAATATTGTGATCAAGAAATCAACTAGAGCTGGTTGTAACATTTCCAAATTGGAAATTGTTAATTTTCTAGATGGTACGTCATATTCATCTTTCTTCTTTCATACTTTAAATTTTTGAAAAGTTCTTATTTGCATCTTTTATAGATTAACTTTCATGCTTGGCTTTTTAGTGATCTCTTATCTAGGATATGCCGGCCTCTGTCACTGGATTGAGATTTTTCATGTGCCAATTAATTTTTGGAAAGTTAATTAATTATGCAAATACTTTAAACTTTTCTTATACAAGTAAAATTTAACTATTTTTCAAACACTTTCATTGTTAACTTGTTCAAATCGTTAAATTTTTTTTTTAAATTGTTAAATCATTTAAATTGTTAACTTATTCAAATTTTTCTTGTTAAAATTGTTAAATTGTTTAAAAATTGTTAAAGTTTTTTTTCAAGTTCGAAGTGTTTAAGCTTCGTTTAAATTTTTCACGTTCGAAGCACTTTTAAAAGGCTTCGTTTAAATTTTTCCTGACTTCAATTGGTGAAGTCGTGTATTTTTCGAATTTTTTCAACTATTGCAGTTGTTTCACTTTTTCAACTAGATGGAATTTTAATTCCTTAAGTTTTTTGGGGAAAATCCTGACTTGTTCTGGTTAATGAGGTACTCCTAGTTGACATGATGTGGAGGTACTACTACTAACAAAACAAAAAATTTTTTTTTTTTTTTTTCAATTTTGTCTTTTGAATTTGTGAATGTAATTGTGATATCTATGGATTTTTCAATCCTTTGCTCTTTGAGTTCATTTGAAACTCTTTTTACAGAGGCAATGAGAGGGGGGGCATTGATGGAATCCCATCAACAGATGGTTTTCTCATCGCCTCCTATATTCTTTTATTCATAAATTCATTCACTCATAATTTATTTTAACATTCATTTATTTATTATTTCATAACAACTACATCCAATAAATATTAACTTACCTTCTAAATCCTTTCCGGCCGTTATCTACTTCAGAACATCCAATAATCTATTTAACTTCAATAGCCTTTCATAATTTGTTCCACGGACTCTATCTTTAATTCCAACCTGCATCGACAATAACTTATCTACGACTAATCATATTTTCCGTAACGATATTTTCCCCGCCAGATGGCGACTTGGAATATCGTAACAATAATCGAATCTTTCATTCGCTTTACCGAATCGATCTTTCGATTCGTACACATGTCGTCTTCTGATTGGCTCGTTTCGTGGGCGTGCTCGCAAACGATGTTTTCAATCCGGCTAGCTTAGTATAAATACACAATGTTAATTTCTGTTCTTCCCCGCTTTTATCTTCCTACCAATGGAAGGATATCAAGTAACTGTATTGAAGCTGGACTTCAATCTGGACGTATAATTTATTTATACCTGTTTTTATTTAGTTTATTTTTAATTGTTTTAACCTGCACAATGCTGTCAACTATATGCTCAACTGTTAATGTGTTCATCTGTACCAATGTAATGGAGTTCGCCGTGTCAAGCCATCTGTAATGCCGATTCAACTTCTCCAAGTAATGAAATAAATATATTAGTTTTATTTTTGACTTTTTATTTGCTGCTAAAGAGATCGACATCAAATACTGCTCACACTTATTTTAACTTCCAATACAGTGTTAGGTACCAGCAAAAGCTCCATTGTGTTATCTGCTTCTTTAATGATATTTTTCAGCGTATATATAAACCTCCAAAGGTTATATTACGCACATTACTCCTCAATAACGAAACCTGGTCATATCCCCTGAATCGTAACATCTGACGCAAAGTGCGTGCGCATATTAATACAGCGCTGTGATTGGGTTACGTGTGTGAAGATCTTTCCTGTCTCTAGCGGTAGCCGTACTTTTCTTGTGTTTTGATTTTGTATGGGATTGTTTGGGTTAAAGTCAAGCTATGTTTTCAGAAGTTATATTATATGGCATATGACATCATTTTGAATAATTAATCCTGTTCACTTCTTTTATTTCTCTGTCAAAATGAGTGACTGAGATATCGAAAAAGAAAAGTACTTCTGATCAAAAGTTCCGATCCGAGTTGGCTAACGTCCGATTTGCTGAAGTAGCTTTTTTTTTTTGCGTGCTTCAGATAAATCTTGATATGAAGCATTCTGCATTACTTGCGAAAGTACTTTTCACTTTAATCACGGGGAAAATTTTATTGCTCACGTCATATAAAGTCAAACAGACATATCAAGAACAAAGAACGAAAACGAAAGTTGAAAAAATGCCGGACACTTTCTTTGTCAAAAGCGACATGTCGATAAGTATTACCACAGCAGAGATGCTTTTTTCATTATTTCTTATCGAACATAACGTGCCATTAAGTGCAACTGACCATGCAGGTTATCTCTTTAAAGCGATGTTCCCAGATTCCAAAATCGTCAAGCACAATGCTAGCACGCGAACCAAAACGACAGCCATTTTAAAATGTATGGCAAATAAAACCTGCTCTGATATAATTACTATTTTAAAAAGTATGCCATTTTCACTTTTAACTGGTGGTAGCACTGACCAAAATGCTGTTAAATTAATTTTCATGATGAATACCCATGAAATAAAAGGTAAGTTTTATATTTTGATTTGTAAAATTTCTTCTATTTTAGTTAAATCAATGTATTTTTAAAAAAGTGTTTTTTATAATATGTTTCAAACTTTTTTTTTAACCTTTCATGGTCGAATGCGGTAACACAACTTGACTACACTTGATTTCTTAAAACTACACATTTTCGATGTTCAAACTACACATTTTTACTCGCAGAGGTTGGCAGCCCTGCTTTATTACATCAGGCTGTAACTCACATATTTTAACCCAATTTTTAAAACTTGTTATGGATGATTGGGATATGAAGTGTGTTAAAAATGCCTTTTTTCCCTGACTGATTTTAAAGCTCCAGTAAAGCTCAGTCCACATTTTCAGCTAACAAAAATTTGGGTAATTTCACGAGTTTTACAGATAATCTGATTCCATTTCTTTTTTACGCACTTTTTTAGATTGGAAATATTTGCCACTTTTTACTGTAACATTTTTTAGATTGAGCTCTACTTTTCTCTCTGGTTCCAACAATTTTTCATATGATATAATAACCTGTATCATTACTATTTTTCCATAAATTTATGTTAAAAATTATTTTATTTTAGTTCATTGTTAACTGAAATAAAGATTATAAAGAATACTTCATAATTGCAAATTTCATTATATACATTTTGAAATGAAAGTAGATTTCGGAGGTTTGTGGATTTTAGAAATGCAAATTTCGGAGATTGTACTGTATTTCTATTCAATTTATAACACTCTTATAAAGCTAGCTGAAAATGATTAATGTTAAAAAAAACCTTGCCCTTAAAATCAAAGGAAAATGTTAAAAGATTTTAAAGCAGAAGTCAAATGTTTTTAATTATAGTCAAACTTCCATTTAACAAAGTCTCATTGTTACACTTAAACATTTCATTAGTTAGAATTAGTTAAACCTCAATTCTCATATTAAAACACAATCGGTCTGCCAAGTCATATCTTGGTGGAAAACACCAAAAACCCGATTTTAAGTATTGACTTGTAGGTTTACCATTGTGCTTTCCTGCATCCAAAAGTATGGAAGCTTGGCATATTCAGAAACAGAACAGAAAAACATAATGGTAAATCTATGAGTCAACCACTAAAATCAGGTATTTAGGTGTTTTCTGCCAAGATATGACTTGGCAGACTGATTGCGTTATAATATGTGAATTGAGGTTTATTAATCTTAGATTTTCATCCTTGAACTCAATGAGGTAATTGTATGTACTGCCACCTCCCAGTCTATTATCCTCATTGCAGTAAATTCACTAAGTGTCTGTGACAAATACTTCAGGTACAAAAAGTAATCTGCAGGTAATATATTTTTACAATTGAAACGTTATTAATCAAACAATCACTTACCTGTAGCGTTTTTAGACTTTTTATAGATTTTTATTAATAATAATCTTAACTTTTTGTATTAATTAATAAAGAGCTAAACATAATATGAAACAAAATAAAGGTTCAATGAAAAATAATCTGTAAAACAGAAAAGAAAATCTGTGATGCCCGTCTCCTGCCTCACTGTCTGCTTCCAGGATCATTACTATTATCGCACTGTTTGATGTACTGTTGGCAGTTTTTTTCTGTAGCTTTTTCAGGTGTCCCAATTTAAAAAATGCATGGATGCATGATATAATTTATATTATAAAGCAAAAACATATCCATGAGTATCTCTAGGCAAAGGTGCAGAAAATGGAGAAACTCCAACATTCCCCCTAATCCATATGAAAATTTCCCCAGAATTTTACGATATGTTATAGGTAAATTCTGTTTTACTGTAGTTTAGAAAATCTTTTTATTTTTCCGAAATTTCTTAACTTATGCATATACGGTACATATTATTCTGAGGTTGATTTTGTGAAGATTACGACAGTATGGATCTTTTTATTTGTAATGAAAATTTTTCTATCCCAGAGAATTATGCAGTTCATTGTTAAATCAAAACCAAATGTATATTTTTATGCAAAATTTCCCTGAAAAGCTCAACTGACCAGAAAAATTTTGAGAATTCCTTTATTTTTCTCTTCCCGTAAACAGTTAAGAAATTTTTACTGCTGTAAAATTATTTATCCTAAACTTTTTTTTTTTTTTTTTTTTTTTTTTTTTTTTTTTTTAATTAAGAATAAGAAAAATATTACATAAAATATTGTATATTTTTATTTTTAATTTAGCAAAAGTAACATTATCAAATAAAGTTTAACCCTAGACAGCCAATGTTCTAATGTATCCTATAAAACCTAACCATTTGTCGATCTGACAAATATTTTTTTAGTTGCTAAATTTTTACCAAAATGAACTGTTTTTGTTATTTTTACTGCACATATATATCAGGCATATATTATGTTACAGTAGACCCCTCATATGCACACAGCTTGGGACCGGAGGTTATGCAAATTTTTGGGCATTGTTTTGTTTACATTTTTTAAGCAATAATTTGATTGAAATAATGCAATCAAAATTCTAATGAATAGTTGTAATACTATAGTTGTAAGTATAATAGTTGTAATACAGTAAAGTAATAAACTAAAAGGGTAAAAAGTAAAATAATTTAATAAAGAATACTGCCCAGTTAAACTGATGGCATTGAGCTCACAGGCTACAAATACTAATTGTACATTAAAGCCTTATATTTTCAAGGGTTAATTCCGTTAAAAAATTAAGAAAGGGAAACAGCTCTCTTCTTTCCTCTTTTTTTATACTTAATCATTGAACCTCCTATACTATCAAAGACATGCTTTATCATATAAAAAATCTATATCCAAAATTCAGAGCAAATTAGATAATTCTTAATAAAAACCCATTTAGCATTTATATAATTTAAAAGGAGTTATCCCCCTCTTTTATACTTAACCATTAAACTTCCAAAACTATTCAGAGATTTGAACGAAATCTGAAAATTCTGCTTGAAAAACCCATTTATATAAATCAAGGGGGGGGGGCATTAGAACCCCTGTTCCCCCTATTTATACTTATACAATGAACACCTAATAACAGTCACGGAATCGTCTCAACAGAATGATCCTAATCTAAATTTTGAACGAAAACTTAATTCTGCATGAAAATCCCATTTATATCAACTAACGGGGGGGGGGGATTAGAACCCCTGTTCCCCCTATTTATACTTATTCAATGAACACCTAATAACAGTCACGGAATCGTCTCATCAGAATGATCCTAATCTAAATTTTGAACGAAAACTTAATTCTGCATGAAAATCCCATTTATATCAACTAACGGGGGGGGGGGGGGGGGGGGGCATTAGAGCCCCTGTTCCCCCTATTTATACTTATTCAATGAACACCTAATAACAGTCACGGAATCGCCTTATCAGAATTATCCTAATCTAAATTTTGAACGAAAACTTAATTCTGCATGAAAATCCCATTTATATCAACTAACGGGGGGGGGGGGCATTAGAACCCATGTTCCCCCTATTTATACTTATTCAATGAACACCTAATAACGGTCACGGAATCGCCTCATCAGAATGATCCTAATCTAAATTTTGAACGAAAACTTAATTCTGCATGAAAATCCCATTTCTATAAATTAAGGGGGGGGGGGGCATTAGAACCCCTGTCCCCCTATTTATACTTATTCAATGAACACCTAATAACAGTCACGGAATCGCCTCATCAGAATGATCCTAATCTAAATTTTGAACGAAAACTTAATTCTGCATGAAAATCCCATTTATATCAACTAACGGGGGGCATGAGCCCCCCGTTCCCCCTCTTATACATATCGAATGAACTCCAAAAACTAATCAGGGAAGCGCCTTGTCAGGATATACCTACATACAAAATTTCAAGTGGATCCGATATTTTTATCATGAGTTATCGCGTTACGCACATACGCACATACATACAGAACGGACGGGCACATAAGCTCTTAGGCTATGATAGCCTGTGAGCTAAAAACAGATCAAAATATCATAGGTAAAGGTCAAATAAATAATTAATAATGTATATTTGAATATGCATAAGAAAGTTAGGTACATTTTCCATGAATTATTCAATGAAATTTTTTATGAAAAGTACTCTCTATTAATTCACATTAAAAATATCATAATAATAAGCAAAAAAGCTTGATTGATAGATAAATATATTTGGTAAAAAGATTGTGATTACCAGTTATCTGCATATATATATACCGTAGACTCCCTCAAATCTGCACAGCTTGGGACCAGAGGTTTTGCGTATTTCTGGTCATTGCTTTGTTTACATTTTTTTAAAAGTAATTTGAATGTAATTAATAATGAAATCAAAAGTATAATGAATGATAACAGTATATTAAAATATTAAAATAAGTAATGAACTAAAATAATAAAAATTTAGATAATTTTTAAAATGATTAAAATACTAAAAGCAAAAGTTAAGCTAATAGTCAATAATGTACAATTATTGTACAATATCCATTATAAAGATTAAATATGTTTTTCCTAAATTATTCAATGAAAGTTGCCTCATAAAGGTACATTATTAATTAAAATCAGGATCACAAAATAGCAAAGCTTTATTTCAGATTTAGCCAGACTTAATAATTAAAAAAGCTTTATTAATACATAAATACATTTGGTAAGATTGTGATTATCATTGATATCAGCAATATCTTGATTTTTTCAGAAATAAATTATTCTTTCTTCATGAAAAAACATGAATTCAAGATTCTTTAAAAAAATTACAAATTAAAAAATGTATGGAATTGATATAAACTATAAAAGTCAAATTTTGCACCTACATCTGAACTGAATGTTTCATTGTTTACATCCATAAATTATGTGCGGATTTGAGGGAGTCTACTGTATATGCTCTTTTCATGGAAAATCATGAGTTCAGTCATATTATTAAAAATTACATATTAAAACAACACATAGGATGAAATAAAACTAAAAATTTCTGTAATTTTTCCCCTACATTTGGAATGAAAGTTTCATTGTTTACATCTGTAAAGAAGTGGAATTTTAGGCCTTTGCTGATTTGAGGTAGTCTACTGTATTAAAATAAGCAATTTATTTCAATTTTAAATACATTTATATATATATATATATATATATATTTTTTTAGAAATGCATTATTTTCTCTAGAACAAAAGTGTATTCTTGAGATTAAAAAAAATATTCATCAATTCAATGAAAGTTATTTATCTAGAATTAATAATAATAAAAGAATTATTGGATAGACTTTTCAATAATAGAAAAATAGGCTAAAATAACATTTTTCCTTTTCACTGTTACATAGATTCATCTCCTCCAACTTTCTTTTATGACAAATTTTGTAGCACTCTGCTATCCAAACTTTTTAAATATCCAGCAATCAGCGCTTCCTGAGCATCTTGGTTAGTTGAGCATTTACTGTACTTAAAAATTTATATGATAATAATACTAAATTTGATATTTTTGTTTATATATTTTTATTGAATATTTATTTCATCTTTGATAAATTAAGCTTAACTTATATGCATTCTTTTTACTTAAAAAATAATAATAAATAAAATTAGAATCTCCATTTTAGTGTATTATCGAGCAAATGAAAAGTATGGTGATGGAAAAGCTAGAGAACACGATTATAAAGAATGGAATGTAAATAATGTGAAAAGCTTTGAATTTGTTCATTTAATGGGTAAGTATTAAATTATTTATTATACTTGATACTTGTCTCCTTTCCTACCAACCAGTTTCTATTTTATAAAAGCTGCTTCTGAACAATATGCTATCGATAATACTACTAGGTTTTCTCTCAAATTAAAGAAAAAAAAGATCAGGAATCTTCCATCTGTAGGGCTTAATGCAAAAATTCTATCATTAAAAAAAAAAAAAAAAAAAAATGCACAATTGATATAATATGAGATTTTATCTGCAAATAGCTAAACAGTAGTGATTTATTGTTAAAAATTGTGATACGAGAATGTGTGTCACAAAGAAATGCGGTTCAGCAACTTCAAAATTACATTTCTGACTATATTTAGTTTATTTATCTTTTATAACATTTGAAACCCACTAACATTAATAATAAAATACGACTTTTACTAAATCCAATTTATTAATAGTGTAACTTTTCTAAGTTTTCTTGCATTTATATACATTATTTGTATATGTAACAAGAATGTAACACTGTCAGATGTGCTATTTAATTTTATTACTTTTTAATGCAGAAAACTTAAACTCCTTAAAACTCATTATAAATTAAAATAAATAAAAATTTGCATTTTATCAATTTTATCCATTTGCATATAGTTAGAACTTCAAATTGACTTTCTGTAAGTAGAATTATTTGTTATTTTCATTTGAAAGTAAAAAAAAAAAAAAAAAAAAAAAAAAAATTAACTATTTAGTAATATCTTTAGTCTTTCTGACATTTAAGAAAGTAATAAGAATAAGACAGTTTGCATACTAACAGATATAGCCCTTTGTCAAGTAAATTTTACTTCAAAAAGTTTATTCTTATTCATCAACAAATTTGCAAGAATACCTTCCTAAAATCTGTTCCCAGACTCAAATTACTTCGTACCATAACTTAAATTATCACAGCCCCCCCCCCCCCCAAAAAAAAAAAAATGGTTGGAATGAAATGGTTTCATGTATGCGCCAGTTGTGCCAATTTAGAAAAAAAAGCATTTAAGGAAGAAAAAATGGGAAAAAATATATTATCCTGAATTTATCTGGGTAAATATTTTAAATACTATTCAGTATTTATTTAATTCCTTCAATTCAGAATATTCAGCAGAAGGGCTAAATAGGCTGAATACTGAATAGTAGCCAAAAGTTTATTACTATTACAATCCTAGTTGCAATATGTTAACATATTTATTTGGTCTATTTTAATTTAGTTTGCTAAAGTTTTATACTTAGCACTTTGAATTTTTTTAAACACTAGAACTGTTTAGGGGGTCATTTTGACTCTTGCCAAATTAATAATAGTTAATTCAAATCAGAAATTTCTTTATAAGGTATGTTAAAAATATGCAGCACAAAAATAGACTAATTAAAAATAATAGACTAACAAGTTTAAAAGTTAAAAATTTTTAAATAAAAATTCTGGTGTAAAATACTTTTTATAAAACTTGAGTAATTACTAATGAAATTGGTATTACTGGCAATTACTACTAATATAATAAAATAGTTCCAGATAATCAAGGTTACTGATATTAAATAGGCTTTGTCCCAGTCTTATATTAAGTACATACAAAATTTCAAGTTTCTATCTCAATTTGTTTGGGAGATAAAGCGTTTACAGGCGGATGGACGGCAATTTTTTTTTTTTTCTAAAAATATGTCTTTCGGAATCTCCAGTATCTGAAATGTGTAAATCCATCAAAAAAAAAAAAGGCCCCACCAGTGGCCGAGAGCTTCTGACCTCTCAACTGGTAGACGGCAGGCGCTGGGTTCGAACCAAATTGCTTGTGGCCATCGGCCTAACCGATCGGAGTTTTCATGGTTTTCTTCGAACCTTGCGTAAATATGGGTTAGGTTCCTTTAGAAAGACCCCCCATGAAGGCATCCTCCCAGGGCCTATATCCCTAGAGTAGATAATGGGCCAAAACAAAATAAAAATATAAACCCTCAAAAAAAAATCTGATTTTCAAAACAATTGCAAGACTTATACTATACTATGTATGATGGGTAAGTACTAAGTTAAAAACATTAAGATCCTGAGAAGATATTTTTAAAATATGAATGTATTTCATACTCCTAAATTTGACATTAGTGAGAGGATTTGATACTGACTATCAGCTTTAAGAGGTAAAATATTTTAAAGTAGTGATTGACCGAATTAGGAATTTCACCGAATACTGAATATTTTGTCAAAGTGTACACCGAATATTTGGTATTTGGCAACCGAATACTTAATTTTTCTTTTTATAAATATTTTTGTATATATTAACTTTTTTAGTAAAATTTAATTCAGTCCCATTTTTTTTCTTATATCTATTTAGCACATAAAAAAATATTGCCTTCTTTCTACTGACAAATTCATTAGTTTATCACTTATTTGTTACTTTATCACTAGTCAATAACCCAAAATAAATTATGAAAATGATAAACTTTACAGATTGTTGTTGCAATGATAATAATTAATTGATCAAACAAAGCATTTTTTTTTTTTTTTTTTTTTTTTTTTTTTTTTTTTTTTTTAGGCCATAATTAAACATAAATCATAAAAGAAATGACAAATTAAAATATCGAATAATCACGAATAATTCAATCTTTCTAACTACTACTGCTTCACATGATCATGTACCATTCAAAACTGAAGTAAACACACAGCCATAAGACAACCCGTTAGTTTGGTGGGGAAAAAAAAAAAAATAAATAAATAAATAAGTATCCAACATTATCCGAGTTATTTAAGAAATAATTTTTTGTGCCTGCCAGCGGTGTTTACAGTGAACATTTATTTTTCTAAGCAGGGCGGATTTATGCAGTGGCGCAGCCAGAATTTGGTTCTAGAGGGGGGGGGGGGGATTTCTGATAAGGGTGTTTTTCAGCTATTTGAATCGCCTGTTAATAGAATCAGTATTAATTTAAAATATTTACTGCATAATACTTAAACTCAAAGAGCATCTGTATGGCAGGAAATCGTCATTCCTTTAGCATAATACATCTCAGAAAAGGGATTTAGTTCAAATAACCAATTTTTACTTAATTAATCTATGTAATATGCGCCTTCGCAGTTTTAAGTAGAATTTCTGCCAATTAATTGAATGACTTCATTAAATGAAATCTGATTCAAAAAGCGCTGAATTCTGAAGTACAACACCAAAACGTTTAAATATTAAGTTTGGTTTTGATTTGTATAAGTCATAAGTGGTAATTATAGCAATCTTTCTTAGCTCTGGGAGGGATTGTAACCCCAAAACCACCCCCTTGGCTGTGCCACTAGATTTATGAACAGAAAAGAACCAGATAATGCTGAACAGCTTTTATTTTTACATCAAAATTTGTCCATGTTAAATTTCAATTACAAATTATAATGTATCATTTTATAAATTATCACTTATCTTATAACTGAAGCATACTGTTAAAATAAATAACATTAAATGAGCATTAGCCAACCTGTATTTTTAGAGTAATATTTTACCTATTACTTTTCATAAATCATTTAAAAAATTCGGCCGAAACCGAATACCGAATAAACTACAGTGAAACTTGTTTAAGATACTAATCAAGGGACCGAGAACATTTCGTACCTTATCTGGATTCCATAGATTCTCGAACGATAATGCATATAAAAACAGTGCACATTGTTATTAATGCATTTTAGCCATTTATAACTCTTATTTTACTTATTTCTAACAAATTTTAAATAGTCTCGAAAATTTTAATTTTAAGATGTTCGGAAAAAAAAGGATAATTTTATTTTCTCCAAAATTTTATTCCATATCTGTTTGTACAGTAAAAAAAAATAAAATGCCTTTATGTAGTACTTTCTGCCAAATTATAAATAAAGGCAATAAAATGAAAATTTTGTTAATCTTTAGTAAAAAAGTAACTAAAATACATTACATTTAAAGGGGAAGAATAACAAATTTTCTTAATAAATTTTTGAAAGATAAGCAAAATGTATGCAAACAATAATAATTATTCGATACATTGTAAAAATCATGATGTAGTTTTAGTTTGTTGAGAAAAAGTCGTTTACCTTGGTTTGGTGCAACCTAGGACGAGATTTTATTAGGAAGTTTTGTGCCTTGTTGATGTGGCCGAAAAAATCTTCAACGGCAGAACCAGCATCCATCGAAGAGGCATACAGTTGAAGTAAGCTGAACGAGCTCATTACAGATGCAAATGATGGTATGACTGGTACATCTGTTTCTTCATCCGCGTCGTCTTCTACTTCTAAAGGGCTAGGTTCATCGGAACGTTTGACATCTGCGATTATATCTGAGATAGACCGAACTTCACTTGTTACAAGTTTATCGTCAATTTCTACAAATAAGTCCCAATATTTGTATTCTTCTTTATACTGCTCCTCTTCTGTGATGTCAACGTCTTGCAAAGTGTCGTCAATATCAAAGACTTTAGAGAAACAGTTCTCAATGGTGGTTGATGTTATGTCTTCCCAGGATGCACTCAGGAAATGCATGGCGTCAAAGAGATTAATAATCTTACAGGTTGGGCAGGATAGATCCTTTTCACGATGATCTATTTGGTGTAGGCAACGTACAACGACAAGTCTTTTGTATTTCAATTTCAGAGCATGAATTATATGTCCTGATCCATGGGTTGAATCATGCTAGTCGCATTGGGTGGTAAAAAGACTAGTTCGATGTTTTGTAAACCTGGGATATCCTTGGGATGGGCAGGGCAGTTGTCGACGAGACACAATACTTTTCTAGACTCATTTTTCATTCGTTCATCGAATTTGCGGATCCACTTAACGAATATATCGCTTGTCATCCATGCTTTGGCTTGAGTTTCATAAACGCAGGGCAGATTTCTAACATTTTTCAAACAGCGAGGATTCCGAGATTTGCCGATGACGAGGGGTTTCAATTTATCTGCTCCACTCATATTTGATCCAACGAGAACAGTGATACGTTCTTTGCTTAGCTTACCAATGGACCATTTTTCACCTTTAAATACCATTATTTTATCCGGCTTTAATTAAGAAAAGACCCATCTAGTCGACATTGTAAATATCGCATCTTGAATATTTTTTCAACAGTGGTGCGAGCACATTATTTTTTCAACAATTGACATCATCTATATTCACAGCTGCGGACGCTCCACATATCTTTCTGTAAACTATGCCACATCTTTGTCTGAAACGGTCCAACCGTTGCTAGGCGTGAAATCCACTCCAAGACATGTAGCAATTTTGCAGGCCTTTTCCTTAATCAATGAACCATAAGTTGGGATATTCATCAATCGGTTTTGAGTGAACCATTCAAATGAAATTTTCTCCAATTCTTCGAATTTGGCCACTTTAATTTTCTTTCTACCAGAACCTCCAGCTGATACAATGTTTTCTAGTTTCTGTCTGTTTTTTAACACAGATCGAAGTGTTGACTCGTGTATTCCCACAGATTTGGCAAAAAGTGTCTTGTTCATCACATTCTCGGCATCATATTTCCTTAGAACATCCAATTTTTCAGTCAAGGAAAGTGCTTTTCTCTTTAAGTTGTTTATCCATTATCTATTCCTATCACTATTCAGCGGTTACACAAAAGACTAGATTTGCGTAATGTCCTCTTGAGAGCTTTACCTGAACTGAGATTTCAAAAGTACACTATGGAGTTGCATCACATCACGTGATTATTACGTAAAGGAAAACATAGTCTCCGAACTACCGCTAGAGCGATGGGGGGGGAGGGAAGAAACGAAAAGGGGGAAAGCAGCAAGAAACATTCGAGCGCAATTCAATTCCTCTTTTTACATATTCTTGGATCTTGGACGAGATAATTTATAGAATTCCAAAGAAAAAACAATCATTTATCTCCAGTAGGATAATGTCTGCAAAAAAATTAGCACATAGGTGACAAATATACCTAGAATGTCCAGGCCTGGCAGAGAAAAAGCAAGAGACAAGAAGAAATTCATAAAAAGCACAACCCTGAGGACTATATACAGTGATAAAAATAATATAATAGTAAAAAGCAACTAAATAAAAGTTAAAAAAGGAAAAAAAGCATAAAAATATAGGCCGATTTCACCTGCAGCTTTCTCATCCAATCAGGGAAAGGCGTGATAGTAAAAGAAATAAAAGCGGTACTTGTTTGTGTGTTTTGTTGAAAAAGAGGGAGCCAATCAGAATTCAGCTTGCTAAAGCAGCGAAAAAGAACATATTTGTGAAAGGAAAAAAAATAGCATTTTATGAAAAATAAATAAGATTTTACATATTCTATTCTAAAGACACGTGATAGACGGATAATTAAGCACCAATTCATATATTAAGCGGGGTTTTTTTATATCAAGGAACCAATTTTCTTCGTATATTAAACGGGATCGTATTTTATGCATACGTATATTAAGCGGGTAATTTTACACAGGTTTTTTTGGCAGTTTTCAAGAGACCGAAGAAAATTCGTATGTTAAGCGGGATCGTATATTAAGCTGGCGTATCTTAAACGAGTTTCACTGTATTCGGTATCCGGTCAATCCCTATTTTAAAGCAATTCTACTTCATAAAATCCTTGTTACTCTCATAATGTTATATTGAAAGAAGTATTACATACCTTGTAATCATTAACAATAGCTAAAATATATGCCAAAAAATATCATAATTGTTATCTCAACAGCATTAAAAACTTGGATATCGGATAAAAGATACGAAGTAAATTTTAAAAGTGAACTGTTAATGATAGTAACCTCTTGAGACTTCAGGTTTTATTTATTTATTGTACTTTTTTCAAATTTCAGCTATGGATTTATTTTAACTAACTAGTAACTAAAAAAGATTGAACAAAGGAAAAAAATATTTTTTTGTACATAAAATTTTGATACTTGGGGACTCAAAAAGTACATTTTTTGACAATTTTTTTAATACTGATAAATTCTACAAATGTATCTTAATGCACTGTAAAGTTATTTACGTTTTCATTTTTGTACATTTCTGCTGCAAGCCATTCCACATAACTCACTAAAAAAGGGCTATAAGAAACAAATTGCTATTTTGTTGAGTTCTGCTATCTATTAAGCTCCATTCACACCATTTTTTTTTAAACATTATTTATTTATGCGAAAAATATTGTAAATATGTGTATCCTATAAGATATATCAGGTCTCAAGAGGATAATTAAGGATTTTACATTGTAATATCTAACTGTTAGTATTTGTGGTTATTTTTTAAAACTAAAAATTGCATTTCTACATGGAAATAGATGATGAAATTATCTTCACTTAAATATAGCGTGTTGTACAAAAAATTATGGAACCAAGCTATGATGCAAATTTTTACTATTTTAGTGACTTTTAAATTATTTTATATTTTCTAATGCGCTGCTATGTTATCTCAAAGTATAAATCAAATCAATTTTATTTTCTTCTAAATTAATATACCTTTTTTTAAAGTATGAATATGTTCTATTTTTATTGTTGCTGAAATGATAAACAAATTTATCACACTTTTCTTTTTCTTTATAGGTCTATAGCTATGAATATAAATTATGAAAGATGTCTGTAAAAAGTTAGTTTCTGTATGTAATATTTTGTAAATGTTAGCATTGAAAAATAAATTATTTATCCTTTTGTACATTTATTTGTTTTCTAAATTAACTTTTTAATCAAATTTTACAAATACATAGTGTGTAATTACATATGAATGTACTAATTATGCATTTTGTGTGCTTTTTATGTTAATATGTGTGTTGAAATGACAGGATAAAATGCCTATTTAAAGTATACAAGTTTCCAAAATATCCTGTTTTTCATATTGTTTGAACTCAAAAGTATAAGAATTCAAAATTCATTCTTTACTTCTGAAAAGTTGTGCATTATATGGAGAGTTGTGTTATAAAGGTGTTCTATTGCATATTAAAGTGTTGAACATAATACAGCTTCTCAAAAAGTGACGTATTTTTACTATTATTTTAAACCCATAGAATTTTTTCTTTTCTGTCTTTTTTAAGAGAAAAGCAATCTCCAAAATTAATAGCAAATATTTTGTATGATTAGCTTTAATAGATTTCTTATTCATTTTTCTATTTTGTATAGTTGATTTTAAAAATATGGAATTATTATTATTATTATTCAGTTTTTAAACTACACGAGAAATTTAGACACACGGCAGTGAGTCAGCCAAGTTTGTCTGACGTACTAGTGTGTTACATTACACAAACCACAAACAATTTCAATCTTTTTCACCAAATTTTGATGTTCTACAATTCAAAATCTATTTGACCTACACACTTGTAGTAGACAGTAAAAGCCCCTTAATTACCCAGAATCCAAAATTTTATAAATAAGGCATTCTCTTATTTATATTATTGTATTGTCATTTTCTTAGAAATCTAATCTACCATGTATAGTTTTTCATAAATGTATTATTTCATTTATCACTGTGGATCAAGCAGGAAAAACTCTGATTCTTGCACTTGTGTTGTATATATCTTTATCTTTTTTTAGTCATTTTTCACAATATTTCTAGTAATAAATTAATAACATGTAAAAATATATAAGTTGAACTATAAATTTAAACATAGCAAAATTTTGAAAATAATTCAAAAGTTCCTTTTTTTTAAATTATTATTTGAAAGTGGTAACTCCTTTTTGAATTAATATGAATTTAGTCTGCTACAATGGTATTATAAGTCATTTATTTCAACCATTTGCATTATATAAATATCAGTAAATATATTTGGTTTAGACAATATTAAAAGAGCATTCTTATTTAAACTTTTGTACAATTTTATGCAACTTATTATACTTAACATTAATGCTTGCCACTTTTTGAAGTCTGTGGATTATTTTCAGAAAAGCTTCATATTAACTGTAAAACTTCAAATTCTGCTAAATATATTGATTTATCAGAGCAGAAACAGACATTCATTTTATACGATGAAGGATCTTTTAGGGGAAGTTTTTTAGCAAAGTAAACTGCTCCTGGAAGATCTCTAACTGTAGCAAGACTCTGTAAAAGATAAAAATTATTATTAGTGTAGTAATTCAAAAAGTTTCAAGTAATCACAACTACGATGAAGAGAGAGTAATTAATAGATAAATAATTTATTAAATAAAATATAATCACCACATTAGAACATAAAAAAATTAGTAGCCAAGATACTACATTTGTACTCTATGTTAGTACAGAGTCAATAGTTATTTTTCTCTGATACGGAGCCACGAAGTCACTTCACGATACCACACATATATACTCTGTAGTGACAGAGCGAAAAATTTACATGTTCACAGTCTGGTTACAGAGTCAGGACTGACAAACTTTCAAAAAATACAGATAATAACAAAAAACATCAAAATATATTTACAACATCTTGATTACAAAATCTGCAATTACTTTAATTCCAATGTCATAAGACACATTAAATTAGCTATAAATAGATATAATATTCATTTGAATAACATCAAGGAATTATAAAACCAATAAATCTATTTTAATGATCCTCATATCAACATATAATGTGTCAACTTATCCAGAAAATCAAAGACATTAAATTACTAAAATCATCATCAAGCTTTTAAATTATTACAAAAACAAATAAATCTGTATTAGTAACTTTAAATTATTATTTTACTCATAAATATTCACCAAGAAGCATTAATATAAACAAATTTTATTTTTTCTCAAGGTCAATTCAATCAGTTTTGTCATTATGTTTTCATAATATAAATTTGATTTCTTCTTCAAGGACATTACAATGTAACAATTAGCATTTAAAGGATGAATAAGAACATTCATATTTTATATACTATTATTATAAAAAAGTAATTCTTAGATTTTCAACATTAATGAGCATGTGATTAATTATGATTATTGTTATTTAATATTAATTTCTTCTATTTATTGTATTTTATATGCAAATCACATTTTGCATGCTTGAGTTGCAAAAATAGGTTTCTTATCTTGAAGTTGGAAGTGAACATTGATCTGTTATATTCATATCTTATTGTATGAAAAGATCCTTTGTGTAAATGAAATGCCAGTACTTCTTTTACATATGAGAATGTGGTCACCAAAAATAGATAAAGGAACAAAAGAATTTTTTTGTTATCTTTGTTGAATGACCATGCATGAAAGTGAAGTGTAGTCGGATATAGATGATTTAGTGATTCTACATAGGAAGCTCCAGTCAAAAGAGTGTTTGGTAGTCTTGGCTGGAGTCTCATAGAAAGAGGCTGGAGATTTGAGTGGTAGATTTGCTAGTGAAAATGTTCCTCAGAAAATACTACTGCAGAGAGAATTTGTATGTGAAAAGGATACCTTAGTGGTTCTTCGGTAAGCCTTGTTGAGTTCGAAAAAGTGAGAAAGGAATAGCACACAGTTTAATACAATACTACCCAGTATGTAAATTTTATTTCAATGTATAAGTTACTGTTGGACAGAATCTGATATATCCAAGCCTGTAATTTTAAATCCTATTTTTTTATGTAAACAATATGTAAATGAATTATTCTTTAATTTTAACTGAACAGGTTAGTATTTAATTATTGCTCTTCTCATATTGTGTCTGATATCATGCATATATCTGTGGTCACCACCTATCAACATAATAAAGCATATAAAGCATCATTTATTCAAAGTTTTTATGAGTGGATGACTGGAGTTTGCATAATCATCATCATTGCATTGGCAACGGAAAAAGTAATAGTATTGTTTGTTTGAAGTTTAAGTTTTCTCAGCATTAATTATGTAAATGCTTACCTTCAATGAATTCATATCTATTATTCTCATCATATTTTTGTGGCTTCCGCCGACAAGCAAAACAGATTCAGCTTCAACATAGTGGCAACAGTAAAGCTGTAATTATAATTTTTTTGAGTGAATAAGAAAAATCTGAAATAATTATATTTCCATTTGAAATAGTAAATACACATTTATAAAATAAATGCTTAGCTAATATAACAAGTTGCTGAAGCCAACACAAAACTATTATCTGTGTAATTCTTCTATTTTAATTTAAATAGTGCACTTATACCCCAGCAAATATGAATAGGAAATCGAGAGTATTTCTGTTAATTTAAACATGAAATTACAGTGGATTAAATAAATAGAATATTGCCCAGTTAAACTGATAGCATTGAGCTCACAGGCTATGCATACTAATTGTATATTATAGCCTTAATTTTTCAAAGAATAATGCCATTCAAAAAATAAATTAAGGAGGGGATTATCTCTCCCATTTCCCTTCTTTATACTTAATCTTTGAATTCCCTAAAATTTAAAGCAAGTCAGTTAATTCTGCATAAAAACCCATTTATATAATTTAAAAGGAATTCCCCTGAAACCCTGTTCCCCCCTTTATACTTGACGATTAAACCCTCAAAACTATTCAGAGATTCGCCTTATTAGAAAGAACCCATATCCAAAATTTAAAGCAAATCGGATAATTCTGCATAAATATCCATTTATATAATTCAGAATGGATTATCCATTGTTGTCTGTTCTTTCCTCTATACATAAACATTAAATTTCCAAAACTATTCAGAGATACATCTTATCAAAGAACCTATATTCAAAATTTAAAGCAAATCAGATAATTCTGCATACAAATCTGTTTATCTAATTTAAAGAGGGGTGGGGAGATAATCGCCCGTTCAATCTTTATACTTAACAAAAGACCTTTACAACTTATCAGGGAAGCGTCTTATCAGTGTGAACCTATATCCAAAAATTGAAGCAAATCGGTTAATTCTACAGGAAAAACCATTTACCTAAATTAAGTGGGTAACCCCCCCCCCCTTTGATAGCCTGCTCATACTTATTGAATGAACTCCCAAAACTAATCAGGGAAGTGCCTTATCAGAATAAACCTATATCCAAAATTTAAAGTATATTTTTTTATCATGAGTTATTGCATTACATACATAAAAAAAACAGGTGGGCGCATGCATAAGCTCCCTGGCTTTGATAGCCTGTGAGCTAAAAAATAGTATTGTATAACAGTAATCAAAGTCCAAAATTGGATAAACATATAAGTTCAATCAATAATCTTAAATATAAAATTTGATACATTTCTATCCAAAAGAAAATGTAATACAGCTATAACGATTGTTGCAAAAAATATATAACTAATAATCTGTAATCATTTCTATATCAAAGGCTGGTGTCAAAAATGATTCTGACAACAATGCTGTTGCAAATGATTATGAGTGTTACAACAATGGAGTTGATTATACCATTGTGACTCGATTGTGAAATTTTCTTCAAGCATAGCCTAGGGTATCAGCCAGTCCTTTAATTCTGTGTGGACAAATCGGGACTTTGCGTAGGAACCCCCAAATCCATGTATTAATTTATAAAACATTTGCTTTTTTCTTCTGATTCCATCTCTGAAAATTTTCTAATACAAATTTCATCTTTAAAAAATTTTGTTAAAGATTCTGAAAAAAAAATCATTTTGAACACACAGAAAATGTTTTCACTAAGCTAACCTCAATCAATAGTAAAAAGAAAAAATATTTTAGATTTAATAGGTTGTATTAGCAACTTATTGATCTTAAATTATATGTAAGCTTTAATGATTAAAAATAATCAATTCTAATTGTCATGAGCTAAATTTTCTTCTGTATTCAAAGTTTTTTTCTTGTAACTTTCACTAAATATGAAAAACAAACCCAAAATTGCCATATTTTTAGATTTATTGGGGAAAAAAAAAAACTTATTATTTCCGAAGTAGAATGTATTTGATTTGATATTATGTTGGGTGTTGCACAACTGAAAACGATGTAAAAGAAACTAACTTGATTAACACATATTTACATATCAGAATATTTGACGCTCCTCCATATGTTAAAGTTATTAAATTCATTTTAATGTAATATAACAAATTGCTACATAAAATATATTTGTTTTGAGAAAAGTACATAATTTAGAATTGATGGTGTTAAGAATTTTCATCTATTTAAAATCCAAGGTACAAAAACATTGTTTATGCATTACACATAAGCATGAATATCAGTTCTATTTGAATACTGCTGCAACGATTTGAATGGGGCCCCCTAATATATCTTTGCCCAAGGCTCCTATTAGTCATGATCAGGACCTGATATCAGTGCCACCTGTTGGAAGATTAAAACCAAAGGTGAATCGGTTTAATTTTTCATAATAAACATCTTGCATATTAAATTTGGTGAAGGTATTGAGAATAATTATTAGGAGAATTGCGGAAAATACAGTGTGTAGGAAGTAGGATACGCCAAAAACTAATTGGCTTCCATTTATGTCAAGATCCAATTAAATATGAATTGAATAGAATAAATGCATTAGTTTTTGACTTAAAATGGCCTAAATATTAATGTAACATTGTGAGACATTTTCTAAACCTTGTCAAAATCAATCGATAGTTATATTTAAGACAATCATGCGAATTGTTTCATAACATTTTTTTTTTTTTTTCCCTAATGAATATATAGAAGACAGCATATAGCAATAAAGAGATATTTTGTTATTGAACTGCATTATGATTCCATTGAATTTCAAGTGTATAAATATGTATTTTTGTTAAAGTAAAGGAAATATCTTGTAACAGATATTGTCCAGATATTGCTTATTCGGCTTTTTAGTTAGACCCAAATGTAACTAGCACTAATTCTGCTTTTCCTAATGGTTTATTCTTTATTGTCACAAAATTTCCCATAATAATCCATTCAAAATACTCACTTATGATGCCTAAATACACTATATTGTCATTGATTATGGGACACTTGCGATTTTAGACATTTTACTAAATATCTAGAAAAATGCATGAGGAATCATCTCGAAACTCTTAGTGTATAAATATAATAGTATACGTCATACATCTCCGTGAAGATTTTTTACCGAAACGCCATAGGGGACCGTCAACAAATTAAAAAAGAATGAATATCTTTTGAATAACCCTGTCAAAACTAATGTAGTAAAAGTGCTCAAACTCTAGATTAAGATTGAATGCCTTATTGTAATATACTGTGTTGATTTTTATGCAAATAGCATGTACACTCGCAGAGTAATTAAGGTTTTTATAAAAATGGTCCCAAATTTTTCCAAGTTTTTCCATTATAATTTTCAGAGTTCTTAATATAAAATAATATTTTTTTCAGAAAATATGACAAACAACAATGCACACAGTACCCTGTAATCAGAATTAAAAAATAATAGAAATTGTATGAAAAATGAGTAGGTTTACTATATAATTTTTTACTGCGCATGCGTCAAAGATATCAAAATTTCATTTGCATATTATGTTAGCTAAATGTATAGAGCAACTTTTGTAAAAGTCTCAAAATCATAGCTTGAAAATTCTGAAAGTAATCGTCTATAGAAAAAGGACAAAATCCGTTGTTTCCAAAATGAAGCAAAAAAATGAGGGATTTTATCCAAATGCAGTAGTGCATCCCATATTGTGTATTCTATATTGACACTAATCAATGAATATATGGATACAACCCCTCTTGTTTTTGCTTCATTTTGAGAATAACGGATTTTCGACTTATTCAATTGACGATTATTGTCAGAATTTTCAAGTTCGGATTTTGTGACTTTCACAAAAGTTACTCTATACATTTAGCTAGCATAATATGCAAATGAAATTTTGATATCGTTGACGCATGCGCAGTAAAAAATTATTTAGTAAACCAACTCATTTTTTATATAATTTTCATTATTTTTTAATTCTGATTACAGGGTACTGTGTGCAATGTTTTTTGTCATATTTTCTGAAAAAAATAATATTTTATATTAAGAACTCTGAAAATTATAAGGAAAAAACTTGGAAAAATTTGGGATCATTTTTATAAAAACCTTAATTACTCTGCGAGTATGCATGCTATTTGCATAAAAATGAACAAGGCTTATTACAATAAGGCATTCAATTACAATCTAGAGTTTGAGCGCTTTTGCTACATTAGTTTTGACAGGGTTATTCAAAAGATATTCATTCTTTTTTAATTTGTTGACGGTCCCCTTTGGAGTTTCGGGAAAAAATCTTCACGGAGATGTATAACGTATACTATTATATTTATACACTAAGAGTTTCGAGATGATTTCTCATGTATTTTTCTAGATATTTAGTAAAATGTCTAAAATCGCAAGTGTCCCATAATCAATGGCAATATAGTGTATTTAAATTCACTAGCTGGGTTTAGTATTTGAGTATTTTTTAGTTAAAAGTTTATTTCCTTTTCAGGTGAAGGAAAAAATCTGCTCCTGAAATGAGGAAATATTTGATTGACACCTGAATTTACAAACAAATTTTTTAGAAAGCTCCTTTTCTACAATTTCAACATAAAAGCAAAATTGTATTAAAATTTTGTGGTCACGCCACATGACTACTGCCCTTAAAAAAGTTAAGAGTGTGGCAACATCAATAAAGCAGTTAACCCTTTCCGACGCGGTGTCTCAAAAAAGAGCACCTAATTTTTATTTTATTGGCACCAAGAATATTTAATTAAAAATTTCCTTTTATAATGTACTTGAAAATACTCAAGTTTGTATTTTCTAATAAATTCGTTTATAAATTTGGTGGAAATTAAATTTTTCAAACACATTTATTTTGCGCCGGACCTGTAGCACAACATTGAAAATTCAGAACAGAATTTTGGTCAGTGTTTTTTCTCATAAATGTCTATGGTGGCGTCATCTATTGACGTGCAACTGAACTACAAACTGTGGATTTTCAATTGATATTGAATTTTAACTAGTCCCAATTGTACAACTAAATATGTTAATTTTATTATTTAAAAACTACTTTAACTAGTTAATTTTATAATTCCTTATGAACCTGGAAGCGTATCTTGCACTGATTAAGAGGTATAGTTTTGCTAAAAACTTGTGCATGTACTTGTGAAAAAAACACCACGATAAAGTCTGTTTTGCCAAAAAGTACTCGGGTAAGTTAAGGGGCCGCTTCACTCAAATGAAAAGACCCGTTCGCTAATGCTAATCCTATGGAAGAAATTTATAAAGATATCTCGGTTGCATTTTAATATTTTTAGATGATTCTTTTTGCATTGGATAGCTGAGATGGGTCTGGATGCAGGTGTTTTTTTACTTTTTCGATTTTGTCTACAGATATTTTTTACGAGAGCGTTTTCATTTTCAGAATTGGTTTGGCAAGCGAAATCACCCTCATCGAAAATATCTGTAAACAAAATCGAAAAAGGAAAAAACGACCTGCATTCAGATCCATCTCAGCTACCCAATGCAAAAAGAATCATCTAAAAATATTGACATGCAACCGAGATATCTTTATAAATTTCTTCCATAGGATTAGCATTAGCGAACGGGTCTTTTCATTTGAGTGAAGCGGCCCCTTAAAGCAACTTATATTGATCACTAATATAGTCTGTAAAAAGGAAAATACATTTTGAATACTCGATTTTATAAAAATTTCCTTCCATAAAATTCGTTTATATAAGGAAATTATTTTGATATAAATATGAAAAAAATATCGACCTTTTTTTAATAAAAAAAACTCTGTAAAATTTGAAGCGTTATTCAATCGAATTCGATTAAATAATTTATATTATTTTTTTTAGTTGTCAATTAAATATGTTTAGTACAAAATGTTGTTCATTTTCTGTTTATGTAACAACTGTAAAAATTTTTTACGGATTTCGCATACTATCAGAATTTTATGGTTACTAATATCTTTCTTTGTTTCATTAGAAATTTTATTGTTTCATATAAGGCTGTTTTTAACATTTTTAAGTGCGTTTTGTAATTATATAAATGCTTAGTACCTATAGTCGTCGTCTGGTCCGTCCGCGTGTAATAGAGCGAAAACTACTCACCCAAATCGTTTCAATTTTTATCTTTGTAATCTTAGCAGAACTTTTGTACAATTATTTCAAATTTTATGAAAATCGAATCAAAACTTTAAAAGATATGAATAAAAGTTTTCTTCTGTCAATTGAATCATATCACACGTCATTAATTCAATAATACCATATGATAAGTTATAATTATAGGTTACCATGGTAATTATTCTATTAAATCTTCTATAATAGTACTGATTCTGGGTCGCCTTTGGAATCCTTCAGTGTTAAATTCAGGCACTTTTCTCCGGGGGGGGGGGGACATTGTAGAATTCCGAAAGGGAATTTTACTTTTTTACCATTGAAAACGAAAATTTTCAATTTTTCCGGGGGGGGGGGGAATGTCCCCTTCGGGCCACCCTCTGAATTCAACACTGTATGACTGAATTTAATGTGTAGTATCCTAATAAACATTGTATTCATGCATTTGTGCGCAAGAGTGCAACAATTATTGTTTCAAGATCTGAATATTTATTAAACTAATTATAGTATGAACGCACTTCATTTGCCATATTTGATGTGTAATTTCGATGTTTTCTTTTTTTCATCACTGTATTTACTAGACTAAGGCAAAAGAAATGCTGAACAAAAAATTGCACAAAGGCAAATTTAATATATACATTATCCTCGTTCTTCATACGCATACAGATTAGATATTAAAAATATCCAGTATTAAGTGACTAATTTCATTTAGTGCAATTACTTGTGTTTTAAAAAAGAAATTTCCAAAGTTATTTTTTCGATTTAAATTATATGGTGTCGCCATCTGAAAATATATATGTAAACTTCAGTATTAGAATTTCGGGTTTTGGAAGTCTTGATTACCTTTGTTGTATAACATTTTCGTAAAAAAATATGTTGTCTGAAGAGTTTTTTCTTAATATACATAAAGAGGGAAAGAGGACCATAGAATTTTTCGTGGATCTGTCGCTTTTGATCATAGATAGCGGCAGGGCCAGAGCTAGAAGTTAATAATAGAGAAGAAGGGGGGGGGGTCATATTTTCTTTCTCTCTGACGCAGAAAAGTAAATTACTGCATATTCACCTTGTAGGTACTATGTTTCTTATTAAACTGCAGTAATAACTTCATTTTATGATAAGAAAAGAATATGAGTGGAATAGTACAATATTAAACATCATGTGTTAACTTCCTATTTGCAAATAGGATGAGAGAGTGTTGAAACACTTACTATTTTGGTTACAGTCACGTATGTCTGCAAAACTGTGAAAGGGCCTCAAAACTGAGTTAGATTTTTGAACAGAATCTCATTTGGATTTTCGGTACAGAAAATTATTTTAGTGACTCTGGAATCTTTTCCAGAGGAGGCTCGAAATGTTTGAGGGGGGGGGACCCACACCCTAGCACCCCCTTAGCTACCGCCCTGGATGGCGGTTTGTTTGCATTTATGAAATCCATAACTAACTTACGAAGCAGTTCCATTCATCTGGTTTAATATTTTCGATCAGCTTTCCCATTCTATAATCCCAAACCTGGAAGGAGGGAAAACATATTAATGAATTACGAGTCAAAACCTTCAAAGAATAAACATGCTTAAAAGAACTTATTTATTAAATTTATGAAAATTTTCACAAAAACAATTATAACTAGCAAAAGCCATGCTTTGTTTGGATTTGCGAAGCATTATTTTATAAAACAGATATTTGAAAGTAACAATATTTTTTTTATTATTATTTTTGCATCTTTATTAAACAAAAACGTTATTTTATGTTTTGGCGCATTTTAATTTTTTACTTATGATGTAAAACTGGCATAAGATATTTTCGAAACAAACTTTTACAAATTTTTTTTTAATTTTCAACTAAAAGCTCTTTTAAAGATGTTTTTACAATTTCAAGTAGCCACTGGTGTTTTTTAATTGTTTGAAATATGCATGTTTCCAATCTTTGTAATCAACATTCGATAATCTTTGATAGCTATTTTAGAATAATATATTTGAAGAAAGTTACTTCTTCAAAATCCTATTTTCTGGAAAAAACATTTGAAATCTGCTTTCGTTGATACTATGAATTTTCAACTGTAAAACATTTTATTTTAATTTCTTTATTTTTATACATGTTAGCGTATGAGAATTGCTGTAATTCTCTCCGCGTGGCAGAACTGTTTACTTTCTGCGAATGGCAACTCAATTAATGGAATTACCTTTTAACGAAGCGCTCTCTCATTCTCGCAGTGACGTTTTCACGAATAATTATTGTTGTGTTTGCGAACTTATTAAAGTCTTATCTATACTAATATTATAAAGAGGAAAGATTTGATTGTTTGTTTGTTTGTTTGAATTGAATAGGCTCCGAAACTACTTGACGGATTTGAAAAATTCTTTCACCGTTGGAAAGCTACACTATTTCCGATGAACATAGGCTAATTTTTAATTGATTTAATAAAATATTTTTCTTAATAATTCAAAATTTCATTATTTTCATACAGAATCAATTAAAATTTTTCCGATAAAAAATAACCATTTTTCTTTCCCGTTGCCAAGAAAATGTAATCTGGTATAATATTAATAATAAATTAATTAATTCAATTAGTAATTATGGAACAAAACAATTTGTATGATTTTAAAATAGAAAAGAAAAATAATGAAATAGTTTACTGATAAATAAACGACTATTACTGGATTACCACGTGAGGCATAAAATCGCAATTTTGTTGTAATCGTGCCAACGTGATACGTAGATGATATCTGCATCTAAATATTATTGGCAATATTATTGTTTATATAATTTGTTTACATTTTTTGGCAATATTACATTATTTGGCAATACTTGATCTCCCATCGACCAAAAAACTGTGGCCAAAGTATAAGGTTAAATATCAATAATGGATGATCGTAAATGTCACATTCTTTTGACATTAAATATGTTTTGCAAATTGTTACGTCGTCAACTAATTTTAATTCGATATTTTAACTCTTTTCCTATTAATATTTTAGCAATTTATTAATTCTTTGGTTATTTAAAATAAAAATTATATCCATTTGTATAATTTGGCGAAATTGATCGACGGAATAATCAAACGGCACCAATTGTTTGTTTACACTCTATATGGATATTTAGGTTGATAGAATTAGCGTACTTATCGAGTCTCCGCCAAGTCATATGCCAAGCAGTCATTAAATAGTGTTTTAGCCTTACTATTATATCTTTTTCATCTGCAATTATTTTACCATCACTAAAAAGGGGTACTTCTAGGTTATCCCGTCGACCAATTTCGCCAAATTATACAAATCGACAAACTAATAGCCAAATTATACATGATGACATAATTTTTATTTTAAATAACGAAAAAACAAATAATTAGTAGAATATTAATAAAAAGTCGAAATAAAAATCCCTTGATGATATTTTAAACACGTGAATCGCATTTAATGTCATTGAATGTGACATTCACGATCATCCATTATTGGCATTTAATCTTATAGTTTGGCGATAATTTCTGGTCGACGGGATAACCTAGAAGTACCTAAAAAAAAATATTTTGAATGTGAAAGAAAAATCATTACCATGAAGAAATATTTGCAATTAATTTATCATTCATTCTAATAAAAAAAAACGGTACTACTAGGTTATCCCGTCGACCAAAAAATTATCGCCAAACTATCAGATTAGATGCCAATAATGGATGATCGTGAATGTCGCATTCAATGACATTAAATAGATTCACGTGTTTAAAATGTCATTAAACGATTTTTATTTCGACTTTTTATTAATATTTTACTTATTATTATTATTATTTTTTTTTTTTTTTTTTTTTTTTTTTTGTGCATATTTTAGTGCATTTTTTCATGTTTAATTGAATGGTACTAAGCAAATTCTTTTAAATCCAGTACTTGGTGAGATACTTCACATTTTCCTAATTTGGCGATGTCTTCGGCGCAAAAACCTGAAATTTTGAATCCTTATCTATCTATCTATATATATATATATATATAAATCTTTCCTTTAGGAAGTTCATCGGATGGTCTAAAATAATAACATGTTTCACCGTACCTCAGAAGCAAATTCAGGTAGAAGCAATTCAAATGGAATTCACCTACTAAAAAAAATCTTAATTACTTTAGTACTTTTGTAATTTGTCAGTTATTTAGTCATTTTAGAGGTATTTTGTCGTCAAAATGAACTTTGAACGGATCAATGTAAGATTACATAAATCAGACAAAAATTGTGGGTATTTGATTCGATATTAAGATTGTTTATTTAAATATATTTCGTTTGATTCAAGATTATTTTAAAGATACTGACCAGCGTAGCGGGCGGAGGCTGCTAGTTTTTCTATAAAATCCTTCTGATTAATGAGTCGATATTATTTAGCCACAATACGACCTTCGCAAAAATATTTATAAAGAGCTTGAACCAACAACTTCACGCAGATCTTTTAATTTTTCATTTATATAACAAATTTAAGAATTAATTTTATTTGTTTACAATTATTTTGTTGCCAGTTTACAAAAAAAAAAAAATCCATAATACAATTCTTTTAAAATGTTTAAGCGTCATCTGTGCAAACGATTTTGCGGGATAATGAAAACATGTTTTATTTAATAAACTAGCTAACCCGCCCGGCGTTGCCCGGGTCCGTATTAACAATATTAAACGAACTTGAAATTTGTATTATTTTATCATTAACTCGAAACTTGCAGAAATGCATTGTCAGAAATACGTGGCCACTGACTGTTGTTTTTTAAAAAGAACTAATCTATCGCTTCACCGGTAAAAAATATTAATTATTTTATCATATGTGTTTTAAATATCAATATAGAAAATTATTTTAACGTTTTGCTTGAAAATATAACATTCTTTTGTTAATATCTTAAAATCGTCTGCAGTCAGAAATCTATATTTTAGATTAATATTTACGAGTTGGCGCATTGCCAAGATTTGCTTCCTCTGGACCGAGTTGGCGCATTGCCAAGATTTGCTTGTGCCTCAATTAATTATCCTCGGAATTCCTTTTATTTATAGAGATTAATCATGATTCTATCTATAATTATTTACTCCATGATTTAAACTTTTTTTTCTGAAAATATACGCGTTTCATTTTTTATTTATTTGCTAAAATGCTTCCGTATTGGAAATGCATGTAAAATAAATTAATTAAAATATTAATTTTTTTAACGTTTTACTGTAAAAAAAATTATATTCTGCAAATCTACAGATCATAATTTATTTTTGTGTTTAATTTGAAGTTAAAATATTGAATAGTTTCTTTGTAAAGCGTACGACAAATTGTAATTTGAGTGGACTAGTAGAGGATTCGCTTCGCTCATCCTAATAATTAAAGAATCTTATATTGGCTGACTTCTCTCTTAAAACAAATATGTTTTAACTAAAATCTAATTTCAATTTTTCAAACTTATTGAAAAATTAAACTTTATTCCTATACGTAATACTAATATCATATTAATGTAATTCATATTAATTTTTCTTGTGTTACTGATAAATGTTTGAAAATGTCATTTTCACTGCTGTATAAAATAACTATACATGCATTAAAATGATAAATTAAGTTCTTGAAATAGGACTATTGCGGATATCGGGAAAAATGCAACGTCAAAGCGCTACCTGCTGTGAAATTTATACCAAAACACAAACAGCAATAATATTTATCAAGCTGTATCTGAATCTGAAGTTTAATGAAAATCTGGGCATTAGTTCTTGAGATAAAATTATTGCGGGAATCGGGGAAAATTCAGCATAGCAGCGCCACAATTTGCCCTATTGACACCAAAACGTAAATAGAAGAAGTTCATATCGCGGACTTAATCTATCTGAAGTTTGATGAAAACCCGTGCATTAATTCTCCAGATAGAGCTATTCTGGAAATTGTGAAAAATTCAGCATATCAGTGCCACCTGTTGAGCGATTTAAATAAATAACATCAATAGCGCAAAATATAAATAACATCAATTCATGTCAAAGACTAACTGAATGTAAAGATCAGGGAAATTCCGAGCGTTAGTTATTGAAATAGACCTGTTGCGTAAATTGTAAAAAATGCAGCATAGTAGCGCCACCTGTAGATCGATTTGCACCATAAAATAATCAGCATTTTTTATATCAATGACTACCTGAATATAAATTTTTATTAAATTCCGAGCATTAATTCTTGAGATAGAGAGCCCATAAAATTTGTCATACACAGACAAAAAGACATTTTGTAAAACCATGTTTTTTTTAGAATCTCTGACTTCTAAAAACATGTAAATCCATAGAAAATTGGAACTCGAAATTTTTCACGTATCCAATACTTTTTTCATGCAAAGATAGAATAAAATAAAAAGAAACAGAACAAAAATTACAGAGACAAACTGCAAAAAAAAAAAAAAAAAAAAAAAAAAAAAAAAAAAATCTCAAATTGACAGAAAAAAAAAGTTAACTTTTTGGCGCCAGTGGTAAGTCGTTTAATTTACAGAAAATATCTGTCAATTTTCAGTAAAACAGTTTTTTTATGTTAAAATTACAAATTCTTTTACGGTACCCTGCGCAAACTAACACTGTAATGCGCACTTCTTGTATAATGATATAAACACATTATTCCTTATTCACTGTATCAAATGATTTAGCGTAACGATTTTGTAAAAAAAATTGACTTAACTGAACATTTAGCAAATACATAACAGCTACTTACTCTGTATAAGTGATTTTGTTCTCAATGCATATAATTACCTGTAAATTATCTCTTTTCTTCCAAGAGGCTGTCATGAATCTGTTGTCATCCAGAAAGTCTATGCCGTTTCCGCAAATATGAGGACCTCTGATTTTCCTACAAAATTTCCAAATGCACTTTTAAATTTACTGCCATGTATTATGCTATATAGCAGCCATTCACATGTCATTGAACATAAAATTGCAGGGGGGGGGGGGGTAGCCGAATATGTGAAACGAAATCACTTCTCTCATCCATTCTGCACTGCTTTGGGGCGGGGTTTCGGAGCTACCTCTTGCCACACTCTTGTCGGTTCTTTTAAATTAAGGAATTTATTAACCCTTAAGGGGACAGATTACCTTTGAAACCATAATTTAAATTTTGAATAATCCTTATATATATTATAAATGTGAAAGTGTGTCCGAAAAATTGGAATGAAATTGGCTTCAAAACGGATGGATTAATGTTTTTGAAATTTTGTATATAGATAGATTATTGGCGCGAAATGAACATAGGCTAATTTTTATTTATTTTATTCAAATATTTTTCTTAATAATTCAACATTTCACTATTTTTCATACAGAATAAATTAAAAATTTTGCCATAATATTTAATCATCTTTCTTTTTTCGTTGCCAAAAAAATAAAAAACCGGAATAATTATTTCTCTTCTGTAATTCGCGTTTGTAATGACCGAAAGGTGGCGTTGTATAGACCTGATAATCGTTTGTTTACGTAGTGCTTGCTGTTTGTTCCATGCTGTAGCATAGCGAAGCCCGTTTAAAGAGCTATTTAAAGTGCAGTTTTTTATCTTTTTTATTTAATTATGGGAGATAAATTACAAATATCGACAATTTTAGAATTTCTAGATGCTGGAAAATCTAGTAATTGCTTTAGAGAAGCTGAAGCAATAATTGATTCAAAGAGATTAGTAATGTGCAGCATTAAAGAATGCAAAGAAGAAGAAATAGAGATTGTAGGATCGTGTTTACAAACAAGCCAAACAAAAGGAAATCCCCATGTTATTTCAGGTTTGCTAGTAAAGGAAAACAAAAATTTGAAAATAAAAAAAATTTCTTGCTCTTGCAAAGCTGGAGCAAGCGAATCATGCAAGCATTGTGTTGCTGTCATGTTATTTTGCCATGAGTAAGTCAAATGTACTTTTTTATATTATAGATCTAAACTTTGTGTATAAAATTTTGATTTTAGATAATTTTAATACAAAGAACCCAACGTTGCATGCGTTATAGAACTGTTTATTTATTTATTTATTATAGAACTGTTTATTTATTTATCGGCCTTTTAAACACTGATTTCAGCGGAAGATGCTCACGGTATCAGTTCTATTTCGTTTCAGACTTTGTCCGCGAGAGGGCGTCTATTTCATTTCAAACGCGAATTAATTTTCAACTGAAAGATTTTCACGTTTTAAAACAAAATGAAATAAATAAATGACCCTATTCTGTTTTTCGGTTCGAGGTTAAAAACCGCAATTTTACCAATTGTGACGTCAGAGGAATACTGTTTTTCTTCTTATATCACACAGACGATTATATAAAATTTCTTTTACACTTAGAAGACTTCACAAGAATATAACTTCACACTTTAAAAGAATATAAATATTTTAGTAGTTTTTCCAGATATTAATCCGTAATCAAAATGAACCTTTTTCTTTCTTTCGGTTCGAGGCTATAAAATTCCACTTTTTACCAATTGTGACGTCACAGGAATACTTTCCATTAAGAATTTTAAAAGTATAAATGTAGCGTCACATCTGAAACAAAGTATAAGTTTTCAAGTTTTTATTTTTAATAACACAATGTAATTTTGAGTAAGTGCTAAAAAGAGACGACTGTGACGTCACATATCTATACTAATAGACGCTTTCAGTGTGACGTCAGTCATGACATTTTCCTTGGATACTGACTCCAAACAAACGGTTGCTATGCTTCATTTCTTATAAAATATAAATCGTAGAAAATGGTATCATTGCATATAAAGCATTAAACATGTGTCTGATATATATAGCTGAAAATTGTCGCTGTAATATGCAAATAAAATAGAAAATACAGCATAGCAACCGTTTGTTTGGAGTCAGTATCCAAGCAAATCGTCATAACTGACGTCACGACTGAAAGCGTCTATAAAAGAATTGGTTGCATAAAATTTTCGTCGATACTAATAAAAGAACAAAACGCTCTGTCTGTCTCTCTCTCTGTGTGTGTGTGTCTGTGTTTCTGCGATGGCTAGCAAAATCTATGGGACGTATGAAGCTCAAAATTTTTATTAGAGTAGCCCAATATCTCTCCTGATGCACCTGAGGCTCAGAATTTCAGAATTTCAAAATTCTATTTATTAACTGAGTTATTAATTGAATTCCAAAGCTCACTCTCATAAAAAATCGCCTTTTTTTCGCTTTTTTTCCTTTCATTTTCTTATTGTTGGTTGGTTGCATAAAATTTTCGCAGAAATAATTAAAAAAGCTGGGACAGACCTTTAAAATTCATAGACTGGCAAACTGTCAGTTTAAATGAGGATTTTTTTTATCACAGCTACCATGATACGCATTTCCTCCATGGCTGTACGCCATGGAGGAAAAAGATAGGTGGAGGTGAAGTAATTCGAAAAAAAAAAGGTTTGCAATAGGGCAGTTGCAATTGACGTCATACTGAAGATCACAACTAGAAATAGACAGTTCTGATTGGTGGAACTACCTTGACCTCCACTTGAAATACAATGGCTATCAGCTGATTGCAAGTTCCCTATATGAAACCATTTATCGCTGAAATTTTAATGTCTCAAACAAAAGCACGAGGAAGGAATTTTGTATTATTGTAATAAGACGAATTGAAATAAATGAATTATACAGCTGAAGCATATTTTACGAAGAAATAGTAATTTACTAGGACTTCCCTCAGAGGGATTAGTCTGAGCGATATTGCTGAGAATAAACATTTAATAACTTGCGATAAGTAAAGAAAATGAGATGTTACCTTTAATTGGTCATTCATTGTGATAAAATATGATGAAAATAAGCATATTGAATCATAGAATTACAAAATCTTATATATAAAGTTGCATATACTATTTTTATAAAAGAAAAGCAAACCATGCATGGATATAAAATTGGAAATATGCAAAATGTTAAAAGTAATACAGAAAATAAAATACCAAATTTTCCTATATTGGAAATATAACTCTTTGAAATGATGTCATGAGCATAAACAGAAGCTTCGCACCGATTTGAGAAACTATAAATAACATAAACTATTATGTTTGAAGAGAATGGAGTGTATTTTATACGGTGTGAAATCCGTTTGAATAGTTTATAATGTTGAATATCTGTTTTCCACGGATGCAATGAGGTTGTGGATAAGAATTAAGGAATCCGTCTTTAAAAATTTGTCCTAAACGAGCACTTACATCTTATAAGTTACTGTGATGCCAAAGTTATAGTTTCTGACCCCAACAGTATCCTAGAAATTGCAATATTCTCAATAAATTGGGTTTAAAACTTTTTCTAGAAAAAAATGTTTAATTTGTAAAATTAAATTGTCGAATGTTTTAGAAATCGTTCATAACGAGAATATTATATCCTAAAAGTTGCCACAAAAAAAAAAAAAAAAAAAAAAAAAAAAGATTTTAAATTTTTAGTCATATCGACATCAAAGAATTCTCAATTTTAGAACTTTTTTTGCTCGTGCATTGATGGTGATTATTGTTCCTACGCAAAATATAGTATATTTTGCAGCAAAGATAGTTACCAACATTTTTTGCCCACATTATTTTTTAAATCGGATAGGTACTCCGAATGATAACGACAAACACACAAACGTTAATGCTTTAAAGCATAGAAATACAGAATCAAAAGCTATTTATCGCCTATTATACACACATAAATTATCTAAATACTGCTAGCAGATGCATTTTTAAATATACATAGATCAATATAAAGCTTCATTTTTCTTTTATTAGTATTTCTTAGTATTCATTTTTCTTTATTTGTATTATTCAGTAAAATACTCACTTTCTTAAGCCCGAACTACGTCAAACTTTTTATAAACGCGCCTAAGTTCACATAACAGCGAAGTATTGTGAAGAGTATTAAATACAAGGTAGTAAGAAACTTAGCCAAACGCAGGTAATAAATCGCCAAATATTGTTCTTTTCGCCCTCCATCGAAATGCATTTTTCCGTACATTTAAAAAACACGATTTTGAGTCATCTTATTTAAAATTCAAATAAATAAATAAGAGGAAGCAATAATAGCATAAGTCAAAACATTTTATTTCAGCATCAAGGAATTGTATCGTAGTTACACATGTGGAAAAAAGCTGCTTTTGGCCAAAAAACGTTGTCTTCACTAAATTTGAATCCGATTAAAAAAAGTACCGTGATTAATTAAAATGTTATAGGCAGAGCTGACAAGTCTCCGGCATTTTGGATACCGGTATTTTAATACAGAAAATCTTTTATTAAATAAGAACATTCTGCGGATTTAAAAAATAACTTTTACTATAAGAAAATTCTGCTGTGCAATATGCGGGGGCTTGGCATCTCTGTATAGGAATATTTCGTAACCTCCTTTTTAACCTTAAAAAAAGCAACGACCATTTTTCGGGTTCAAAAAGTATTGCTAATTGTTCCATTTTGCATACAAAGTACTGATTGTAATATTGATACATCTATGGTGATAAATTTCCAATAATTTTTCAAATCCCATTTATTTCATTAAAAATATAAATCTTTTATTCATTTAGTTTAAAATAAATGGTTTTTAACTAATTTCATAATACTTTTGAAATATCGCTTTTCGTTGACCTTTTTTTTAAAGCATTTAGAAAATGGTTGTTGTTTTCAGTCAAATATAGATTTTGGTCTGTCCGCATTTTATTTTATTATTATTATTATTTATAAATGGTGGAGAAATATTCACACTTAATTCATAACGTACATAATATATGACTCCGTTATTACATAAATCACCTTTTTATTATCATAAAAATTATGTTTTTACTGATTTTACTTACCCATCATACGTAGTATAGGGTAAGTCTTGCAATCGTTTTGAAAATCGAAGTTTTTTTTTTTTTTGACGGATTTACACGTTTTAGACACTGGAGATTCCGAAAAACACATTTTTAGAAAAAAAATTTGCCGTCCGTCCGTCTGTGTGTCTGTGTGTCTGTCTGTCTGTCTGTCTGTCTGTAACCGCTCTATCTCTCGAACAAATTGAGATAGAGACTTGAAATTTTGTATGTGCTTAGTATGTAAGAATGGGACGAAGCCTATTTAATATCAGTAACCTCGATTATCCGGAACTATTTTTTTCGGACTCTCGAAAAATTCCCTCTGATGAAAGGGATATAAAAATTTTCAAATTTTTTTATTTTAAGGAGTGGACATAAAAGGCAATAAATTAACACAAATTCTGCATAAAAAACGAAGTCTATCGGATAATTAGTTGTCGAGATATTTCTAATCCTTTTTTTCACATTCTTTGATTTTTCATGACCCTGTATTTCATTCAAATTTCAACTCAAAGATATCTTTTAATTGCAAATGAGACACTTAATTTGATGCAAGAAACCGTTAGTGAAAATGAAAATTATTTTTGGAGTTATATAAGGATGTTTCTTTTATGCAATTCAGTACTACTTGAATAGTTTGGCGTTTCATACAATTTATCGAAATTGGTTCATCAGAATTTCATTAATAGAGCATGATGATGTGTTAAAAATACTTAAATATACGTTTATATTTTATTTTGGAATTGTAATGCATTTTATAAATTGTTTACACATGTTATGTTTTCATATATTATGTTATGCATACCCATGATGGGTAAGTATTACGGTGGCCTCCAACGACTAGTTTATTAACTCAATAGGAAAAATTTTGTGCTTTGAGCAATAGATGTCCGCATTTCATTTATTTATTTATTTTAACAAAATTTTTTGTATTGAGAAGAATTTTTATTTAAATAGGAAATCCAAATGTCGCTGTTAATAAAGAAGAAATTTACAAAAAAAAAAAGTTACAAAACGAGTAGACGCATACTATCAAATATGGAAAAACGACGAATCCAAAAAAGACGTCGTATGAAATATCATCTTTGAAAGCAAAAAAACGGGGTCTGATTATCGAGCAGACTGATTACAAAATGTTCACACGCGAAATATATAAAACATTCTTTTAGCGATCAAAAAATGCTATTAAGAGATTATCACAAAATCTCAAAATCAAAGTTTTTATGACATTTTTTTAATATGAAAAAATAACAGTTTTATTTTCCTGCATGATTAAATTTTAAATTGTTTTATTGTATTCAATATTTTTGAGTGCGTTAATGATTACTATTTACTCCATGTACTGATTCGGTTATCTACGAAAATATCCAGCTGGTGAAAATCACGCTCACCAAATTTCTGTGACGTATGCAAATAAATTGTGCTTTTTTATCAGTTTTTTTAATATAACTTTTAAACTATTTGGAACTAATTTTTCGTATGTAGTGCATTCACCAGATTACCTTCATAGGTACCTATTGGTACAAACAGAATCAAAATCCGACAAGTACTTTTTGAGATTTGCTTGACGAAAGAATTTTTTTGACTTTTAATATCGTTACGTATCTCTGAGTATAAAGACTTCGCTTCGCTCAGACAATTAAAATGTTTTTTTTTTCTATTATATTATTTATTAAAATAAATGTTTGCTTTTAAAATAATTGAATTTGGAAAATTAGAAATAATTAAATGTCAAAATAAAATTAAATAAAATATTGAAAACCTTTGATTTAAACTAAAAATTGTATACTAAAAGTTTTCTTTTTTTTCAGAACTTTTTGATACTTTATAACTTAGATGAAAAAATTTTATGATTTAACAACATATTAATAATTCCATGTCTATATATAAAATATATTGATGAAAACATTCTTTTAAAATCATGCATGAAAACTTAAATAACAAATATTAATCTAAAATCTAGATTTCAGAGTGCAGACGATTTTAAGACATTAACGAAAGTATGTTAAGTTTTCAAGCAAAATCTTAAATGATGCTTCTATATTGATATTTCAAAGTCATATGATAAAAATAATCAAATAATTCTTGCCTATGATTGATCTATTTGTATGTATATGCATTCCGATCGTGTGTTACAGCGAATAATGGCACAAAACGTTATTTTTTAAAAGAAATTTCAGTCATCTATTCAATAACAGTTTAGAAGGTAAAAACAAAAACAAAGAAATACGGGTTTAAACCAGTTTGAATTGATCGAAGTGTCAAAGCACATGGTTTTGTTGGTGCTTATTTGGACTTAATATAGCGGATTTTAGAGTAACATTTATGGCATCACCCCAAGACATTATACTGCCATTCTATTAATTTCTTTTTACTGTATGGTTGTACGCAGAATTTTGGCATTTCGAACATTAGAATGTATGAGTCATTAGCTGTGTTGCAGTAAAAAAATTACGCAACACTTTTCTAGGAGTTTATTTTTTTTAATCATTGATTAAATTTAAATGTGTTCTATTCAATTTAAAATTGTAATATGGCTTTAATTTGTTTTTAAAACAAAAATAAAATAGCTGTTTGGAGTACAATTGTTTGAATCCGTAAACGATTCATACACCATAATAAATTATCAAATAGCAAAGTAAATTATTTATCAGAAATAGCCATAAAAAGAATAGAAGCAAATCTGATTATAACTTTGATGTTCAGACTAATTTAAACATAACCCGATCCCAACCAGAAAAAAATGGCCACACTCCGATCCGTGATCGACAAAATTTCCGTGAGTATAAACCCGAGCCGAACCTAAAAATTCTCTTTGAAAAAAAACGATGGATTTGATAACTGACCCGAACCAAATCTGAATCCCGTAAAAATGTTCAAATGAAGCATAACCCGATTCAAACAAGGAAAAATAATTTTCGTGGGCACGAAACCTCAGCCGAACCTAAATATTTTCTTAAAAAAAACCCCGAAACATGACCCGAAAGAAATCTGAAACCGATAAAAATATTCCAGAGAACTATAACCCGATCCCAGCAAGAGAAAATGTTTTCGGTGGTCATCAACCTGACTCAAACCTAAAAAATTCCATTTGAAAAATCCTTAGCTTTGACCCAGACCACATCTAAATCTGACCAAAATATTTGAAAGAACCATAACTGGATTCGAGTAAGGCAAAGTAATTTCCGTGGACATGAACCCGATATGAACCTAACACTTCCATTCGAAAAAATACCTGAAATTTGAATCGAACCAAATCTGAATCTAACAAAACTATTCCAAAGAAACGCGACCGGATCCAAACAAGACAAAATATTTCCATGGCCATGAACCCAATCTGAACCCAAAAAATTTCGTTGAAAAAATCGCGAAATCTGAACTGAACGAAATCTGAACTTGGCAAAAATATTCCAGTGAAGCATGTCCTTATTCGAACAAGACAGAATAATTTCCGTGAACATGTAAGAAGACCCGAATCCAACAGTTATATTTGAAGAAAAACCCGAAATCTGTATTGAACCAAATCTGAACCCAACAAAAATATTCAAAAGATCTATAACCCAATCCAACCAAGACGAAATAATTTCCATGGACATAAACCCGACTCGATCCTAAAAAATTCGAATTGAAAAATAACCTGGAATTTGACCCAAACCACATCTGAATCCGACCAAAATATTCGAAAGAATCATAACTGGATTTGAGAATGACAAAATAAGTTCCGTGGACATGAACGAGATCCGAACCTAAAAATTCTATTTGAAAAAATACCTGAAATTTTGAATCAAACCAAATTTGAATCTGATAAAAAACATTCCAAAGAACGGTAACCGGATCCGAATAAGACAAAAAATTTCCATGCACATGAACCGAATCTGAACCTAAAAAATTTCTTTGAAAAAATCACGAAATCTGAACTGAACCAAATCTGAACTTGAAAAAAAATATTCCAGTGAAGCATATTCTTATTCGAACAAGGCAGAATAATTTCCGTGAACACGCAAGAAACCCGAATCCAAAAATTCCATTTGAAGAAAAAGCCCAAAATCTGAATTGAACCAAATCTGTTCCTGACAAAAATATTTCACAGAACCATAACTGGATCCGAGCAAGGCAAAACAATTTCTATAGACATGGATCCGACCCAAACATTAAAATTCAATTTCAAAAAATACCTAAAATCTGAAGCGAACGAAAGCTGAACTCGACGAAAATATTCTAATGAATCATAACCAGATCCAAACAAGACAAAATATTTTCCATGGACATGAACCCAATATATGGTTAGGTAACATTTAAGTTGCAATTACATTACGGTAAGTATTTGATTATGTTTAATTTCCCGTTTATGTTTAATTTACAGTTAGGTCACGGTTCAGTTAGGATAAAGTTAAATTGCATTTATGTTACGGTTAGAATAAGGATAGGTTACAATAAAGTGAAGGCTAGGTTACACTTATGTTATATTTAATTTACGGTACACTGTTAAAAATAAATCTGTGAATTCCAGGTGAAACTACCGGCAGCAATGTAGCCGGACTGTTACTGTTCCGTAAGTAGATTTACCGTTGTGGGACATACAAGAAAGGAAAACTCCGTTTGAAGAAGCGGTAACTTTTTGTTACAAAGTCTGATTTTTAATGATAATAATTTTATATAATTTTTAAAAATAATAAATCGATTAATCGTCAAAGAATTCGAAATTACCGAGTGATTTTAAGCTGCTAGGTTATTTTACTTAATATTATTATTGCACAATTTAGTTCACACCGTCCTCAGGGTCGAACTCGGGAACTTTTGATAGCGGAATAAATCCTTACTAACCGAGCCAAAGTTGCTTATGCCGTGTTGTACAGAATATGTCTTTTAAGAGTTAGTGGGAAAATCTGTTGTGCTTTTTAAAGATTTCCTTTCAGATATATTCCTTAGAATATTTGTAAACGGTTTATTTTATTTTATTTTAGACTGATGCATAATGCTTATTATTTTTTAAAATCAATTTTTCTTTTTAAATAGTTTAAATTAAAAAAAAATCACTGTTTAAAACCACTGTTTATTTCTTTTTTATTTATTTATTTATTTATTTATTTTTTTGAATGAATGAATGAAAAAAACTTTTTATTAACAACTTTTTTTTAGAAAAATAATGCTATAGACAATTTTTTGAAATTGTCGTACACTATTTATTTATTTATTTATTTATTTATTGGCTAATTAATTAAAAGATTTTTTAATAAGAAATAAAAGAAAAATAAACAGAAAAAATGTAATTTAAAAGGGACTTTTTATGTTTTCATTATTTCTTGTCGCCAGTGGGATACGAACCCACAATCTGCGCTCGCAGGTAATTAGCGGTATGTGCCTTGACCACTCGGCCACGTAGTCCCTTACGTAGCGGAGTGTCTCCGTTTTCTGTTTTTATTTCCACCCGTTTCGTTATTTTCAGGAAATATGGTGGGATTTGCTGATTTGTAACGAATAATGCCCTTTTGTTGTGAAAAGGGACCTTTTCTGTGAAATTCAGGAAAAAAATATTCGTGAATTTCAGAATTTTTTTAACAGTATAGGGTACTGTTAAGTCGCAGTTAGGTTACAGGCAGGTTATGGTTACGGTACAAAAGTTTACGATTAGGAATTTATCCACATAGTGAACATTACGTATGATTTGATTAAAAATAACACTTACTTTTGTTAAATGGCTCTGAAATTATAATACTATATACCAACCTTTTAGCTACCATCGAGTATCGATTTCATTCATGGTATAGTCGGATAATTAGTTTGAAATTCAAAATATTTCACCTGGGATTTCTAAGTGAAAAAGTAATTAGTTACGTGACTTAACAGTGATTTTTATGGGTAAATATCAACACTTTAACACGAAAATCAAGCAATCGTTGGATACATATTATCTTCCGCGTTTCTCGTTGCTCGTTTTGAGTATTTTTAGAGCTTAATATTAGTTGTTTTTTGAACCGATTTTTCCCACAGTCAGTGGCCACTTATTTCAGACAATGCATTTCTGCATGTTTCGAGTTAATGATAAAATCATACAAATTTCAAGTTCGTTTAATACAGGGTGTCTATAAAAGAACTCCGGGGTTTTAAAAATTCATATCTCACTAACTATAAAAGATAGCAAAATTTAGTCGATTTCTCTCAAAAGAGTAGCTCAAAAAGTTTTACTCATACGAACGGGGAATGTTTGCATCAACTGTTGGCGGCGCTGCAGGGCGTTGACCTTGAAATGATGGCGACTCCGCAACAAAAGGCTCAATGTGTTATTTGGCTCATAGAAACGAAGTCTGTAGTTACCGGACAAAGAAACTTTCGACGTAACTATGGTGTTAACGCGCCTTCTGACAAAACCATTCGACAATGGTTCAGTGCATTTAAGGAAACAGGAAGTGTTTTGAAGCAAAAGTCGCCGGGTAGGCCGAGTGTGTCTCAAGAGAAAGTGGACAGAATCCGAGCTCCATGCCTTTGAAGCCCTAAGAAATCGTTGACAAGACATAGCCTGGAGTTGGGGTTACGAAGATCAACAGGGAACGAATAGTCAATTGTGTGGCAACCGTCCCCCCAGACATGCTCGCCAGGACATGGGAAGAGGTAGAATACCGTCTGCCGTGCCACTAACGGGGCTCATATAGAACTTTACGAAGTGTTAAAAAAAACTTGAAAATGTAAGCTTTTTAGTCATGTATAAAACATGTATGTATGTTTTTTATTTCATTAAAATATTTTGCCTCAAAACCCCGGAGTTCTTTTATAGACACCCTGTATTGTTAATACGGACCCGGACAACGCCGGGCGGGTCAGCTAGTACTGTAATATATGTGATGGCATAATATTTAATACTGAAAATGAAATAAAATAAAAATAAATAAAAGTGTAAAACAACCTATTTCACTTAAGATTAGTATTATCTATATATTTAAAAGACCTGGCTGTTTTTTTAGTCATCAGCCCTGAATTTTCTACTCAACCGATTTTGATAATTATTTTTTTAAATGAAAGCTGTTTATTTGCAGTTGTGCCCATTTTAGATATTTTTTAATTTATTTCCATTTTTATATTTTATTTTTAATTTTAAATGCTTTTTACGATATTTCTTCAAAATGATGGCAACTCAGTTTAGCTTTTCTCTCGATAATAAAAATTTATTTTCCATTATCACTTTCCACCAGTCAGAAGCTTTATTTCATCAGTGAACATGTCCTTGCATTTAAAAGAAAAAAGTTAATTGTTTTCGTAAAATTTAACCACAATAAAATGATTGCGTATAATTATGCACTAATTGAGGTAAAAAAAAAAATATATTTACTGAGAAATAATATTAATGATGACATTAATTTATACATTAATTTGTGATAAAAATTAATGTCTAAAGCAAAATAAGAAAAATTTCAAATGAGGAAAATGATGTCATTCAGCAACCAGATAAATGGGAATTACAATATTATTACGGATGCCTTTTTCATATTACTAATAACAGTAACTTTTAAAAAACATTTGAAGAGAAAATGACGTCACTATTTAAAACATCGCATTTTTACTCATAACGATATTACATTTCAATATTTCTTTTCATTATGGACACTGAGATTGAGATTTTACTTTCAGATGACTTCAGTTAGTGAAAGTAATGTCATAGTAAAAATGAAATTAGTTGTTTTTTAAATAAAACTATTTTTCTGTGAGTGCATATAAAATAAAATTTCTGGATTTCGCCGGCACTCAGATTACAATTTTAACTGAAGATGTGCGAATATTTGAATGCAAAATTGTAACTGGCAAACTTGACATTAAGTTTGGAAATATATTTATTATATATTGATTCAATAATGTAATTACTTTTGCTTTTTTTTTTTTTTTTAAACCAAATTCATCGGGTCTTTTAAACATTTCATTCGTCGAATTCGACGGGATTCCACTCGTTATTATTATTTTTTAATTAACTTTTTAAAAATCACTACTACTTCCGACAAAAATTTTGTCACATACAGACAGATATTTTCTAAAAACAATCATGTCGTTTTTAGGACTTTCTAAAACGTGTATCGAAAGTCGAACCATTTCGAAAAGTCGAAAGTATAACGTGAAGTCGAAATGTTTCATGATTCCAATACCTTTCTTTTCTTTTTATAAAGATTGAAGAAAGTAAAAGTTGAATTTAAGGGGAAAAACTCAAATTTGATAAAAAACAAAATTATGCCTTTGTTTTTAAAAATGCAATTTAAAATATAAGCTTATATGGAGCAGCGTTAAAATTTCTGCTTAATTGGAGTTTTCAATGTCTAACCGAATAATTCTAAATCGGCATTTATGTTTTATAACAAAGCAATTAGCTTTTGTGATTATGCCAAACTTGTATATACAAATCTATGGTAATTACTTTTTTTTTAATTGTGCGTAGTAAAAATGATCTTATTAAAAGATAGACCAAATGTAAATTAAATACATTAGTCCTACATTTTAGAATTTCAGAGGAGCATTACACCGTTATTTCAGATTAGAAATTTTCTATTTAACATTTAAACCGCATAAATTCTTATCACTCAATTATATCGAAAAATTTGTAAAATCTTTTTGCGTTTAAATTAAATGAAAAATTATATTCGAAAATTGTTGTCGAATGCACCGTGAGAGTTGAAACAAAAACTATTTTCAAGAAATGTTTCTTTCCCAACATAACATTTTTTTATTATTATTATTTATTTATTTAAATCATTGCCTCAATTATCCAGATTAAGTCCAGAACATTTCAATCCATAAAAAAGGAGTTTCACTGTAGCTTCTCGCCCCGCAGAACAGTTTCTAGAGACGGGCAAGATTTTGGAATAACCGCTGCCAACATCATGAACTTTAAAGTGAGAATATAAACTTGAAATTATTATCTTTTTCGTCAAGACTTCTCCCCTCTAATTCTCCTTTCAAGTCAGCCTTTAAAAACATTAATGTAAAAAGAATGAACTAAAAATGATTTTTCTACGGAAATGTGGGAGCGAATTTAGTTCTCATAACAGGAAGAAAATGATTTGATTGATTGTGTAAATTGTTTAATCTCTATAGCTCAAAACTTAATCACACTACCGTGTAATTATTCTCAGATTTTTAGTAGAGCACGGATAACATTTTTCTAAATTTAGCTTATAGCATCTAAGGACCGAGTAAAAAAATAAATTAATTTGTTAACTATTTTGACGAAAATTGATTTTGATAGAATGAAGAAAAGCATTGAAACATTTTTTAAACTAGAGCTATTTTTCTAAAACTAAACGATGTAGAAATTAACTATTGGTTATGAAAAGAAACACCCTGTATTTTATTTAACCATTCTCACTTACCTTCTCGAAAACGACTCTCTAACATCCCAAAACTGCAAAGAAAAAGAAACATTCATTACATTAATTATTTTACAAATCCTTAAATTAAGCATAATAGACTATGAGAGGGTTTTGTTTATCTGAATTTAATCAGTTACATAACACTTCAGCAAGTGCGTAAGTGTGATTGCAGATCGCACAGAGGATTTAATTTAATATTTCTTTCGAAACAACTTATCCTTTAATTAATAAATCCAAAATGTTAATTTATAATTACTAAATTTTTACATAGATGGCAGCACCAATAAATTTAATTTTAAAATAATTATAAAAGGAAATTTAATTACATTTGAATCAATTTATTCAAATAAAATCCAAAATTCCATTAAAAAAAAGCAGAGATTTAAATAGAATTTTAAAATTGTATAAACAAAAGAAATGTACTCTAGAAATGTAGAGCATACATGTACTCTACAGCCTTCAATTAGCCTAAATACAAATTTTCATGTAATTCGTACGATAAGTTTCCGAGAAATCAATTATTTTAAAATGAGCATATTTTAGGGGCTATAGCCAAATTGAAGTTCCGCAGTCAATTGCTGACCGAGAGAACCTTCTTCTTGATCAAGGCATAGTGATCTGGAAATTCAAACGGGGATAGTCCAAGGCTGTCATGCGAATAAACAGTAATTTTATAAATAACGAGTTCGACTGTGAGAATAATGATTGATATTGCCAATTTCTGTTTTCGTATTTTCATTTTTCAAATCAAAATATAGTTTGAGACCGATCCAGAGTTGTCAGATCACTGAAAGTAAATTTAACCTGAAATAGTGAAAGAAATTCCTTCAGTTTTTCCCTAAAAATGTTGATAGTCCTCAAACATTTCCCCATGAACTACTAGTCTAAAAAAAAAAAATCCCCTGGATGTTCAAAATCCCTAGTATGACAATACTGCCATATTGTTTCTTTTGGTTCGAGGCTACAGAAATTCGTCTGCTTGGAAATAACGTTCGTAGACTGTCAAAAATCTGCAGCGGCAGATATTCCTAATCATCACGAACATACATACAAATACATATAAACATTTCTTTTATTAGTATAGGCCCCTTGCACGTGACGTCACGTGCTTCATCTGACGCCCAAACATAAGGCAAATGTGCTGTTTTCACATTTGTACACATAGTGATTTGCGCTACAATTTTTAAGTACTTACAAGGGAGGTCTCCATACGGGCATACTTAAAAAATTCTGAAAAAAATTACAAAATGTTCTTCTCATGTGGATATATATTCGCAATATATGTGTTCGCAAAAAAAATTTTTGGCGGAACCCCGATAGAATGTTCGTAAAAAAATAATGAACATTTCTTTTATTTGGCGATTTATCATCGGTTGGCGACAAAATAAATTTCAAAAAATACTTTTTTATGTCAAATTCTTTTTTAAATAAAAATGCTTCATGTTGAACTAGTTTAAAAATTTTTATTTATGTAACGTTAGCTTTGTCAGCTTTAGTTTGTTTTAACTATATTTTTGTCATAATGTATTTAGAATGAAAAATTATTGTGAAATTTTATGAATTAAAACAAAATTTAAATTAATTAAAATTGTTTTAATCTCAAAATTAACTCCAATCTAATTGAGCTCTGTCGATTCAATTTTGTTTCTATGGAAACAAAAACGTCTCCCATATTGAAATGCATTACAGCATTCTTCATCTAACCTTTATTTTGTCATATGCCTAAATGTAAGAAAAAATACTTTTCAATATGAAAATATTTTTTGTATAAGAAATTATTTTTAAAGTGATAAAATTAAATAACTGCAGAAAAAGCAACAGAAATATGTAATACAAAATATATCTATGTGTCAAATTCTCTCATTGTTCAAATTTAAATTCATTAAATACTATTTACACGTATTCTAAAAATTAATTGACGAGAAATTTTCAGGTGCATTAAAATCGTTTGCTTTTGGCGAGGGAAAATGCTGCTCGCCAATTCACGTAGCGCTTTCGTCTTTTCGCGCCAAATACTCGAAAGTATTTTATTTTTTTACAGTTTCTTCCGTAATTCCGCCGCTAAATTTGACTGATCCTTTATTACATATATGAGTATTTTAATCGGTATTTTTTATTTTTTTTATTATTACTTTTTACTTTTTTTTAGCCTTTGATGCTATTTCTCTCAGACAAGCTAAAAAATGTCGTGTCATCAGCCCTGAATTTTCTACTCAACCGATTTTGATAATTATTTTTTTAAATGAAAGCTATTTAGTTGCAGTTGTGCCCATTTTAGTTATTTTTTAATTTATTTACTATTTTATATTTTATTTTTAATTTTAAATGCTTTTTACGATATTTCTTCAAAATGGTGGCAACTTAGTTTAGCTTTTCTCTCGCTAATAAAAATTTATTTTCCAAAATGATTGCGTATAATTATGCACTAATTGAGGTAAAATAATATATTTACTGAGAAATAATATTAATAATGTAAATAAAATAACACAAAATAATTTATGATAAAAATTAATGTCTAAAGCAAACTAAGAAAATTTTCAAATGAGGAAAATGATGTCATTCAGCAAGCAGATAAATGGGAATTACAATATTATTACGGATGACTTTTTTATATTACTAATAACAGTAACTTTTAAGAAACATTTGAAGAGAAAATGACGTCACTATTTAAAACATCACATTTTTACTCATAACGATATTTGGTATTACTCTGTTAATCCCGTCGACCAATTTCGCCAAATTATACAAATCGCCAAACTAATAGCCAAATTACACATATTTACATAATTTTTATTTTAAATAACGAAAAAACAAATAATTAGTAGAATATTAATAAAAAGTCGAAATAAAAATCACTTAATGACATTTTAAACACATGAATCGTATTTAATGTCCTTTAATGTGACATTCACGATCATCCATTATTGGCATTTAATCTTATAGTTTGGCGATAATTTTTTAATCGACGGGATAACCTGGTAGTACCCGATATTACATTTCAATATTTCTTTTCATTATGGACTCTGAGATTGAGATTTTACTTTCAGAGACTTCAGTTAGTGAAAATAATGTCACAGTAAAAATAAAATTAATTATTATTAATTTTTTTTTAATAAATCTATTTTTCTGTGAGTGAATATAAAATAAAATTTCTGGATTTCGCCGGCACTCAGATTACAATTTTAACTGAAGATGTGCGAATATTTGCATGCAAAATTGTATCTGGCAAACTTGACATTTAGTTTGTAAATATATTTATTATATATTGATTCAATAATGTAATTACTTTTGCTTTTTTAAACCAAATCGATCGGGTCTTTTAAACATTTCATTCGTCGAATTCGACGGGATTCCACTCGTTTTATTGTTAAATTGCATTTTCTTTTACTCAGAGTCTATAAAAAAGCGTTTAAACGAAAGAAAAAATCCGTTTTTTATGAATCTTGTCAATGAAGAAATAGCACGTCAAATTGTATCTCTTTATTATTCCGCAATTCCAATGTCTCAGAGAGAAACTGCTATTCAATTGGGTATTTTACGCGGTTCTGTTTGCTATTATATTGATAAACACAAAAAAATGAAGTTAGTTCATTGCAATCTAAACGAGGTCGCCCTTTTAAAAAACCTCTATCGTTTTTTTTTTTTTTTTTTTTTTTTGTTTTTTTTTTTTTTTCTAATCGGAGGCGAAACTGAATTCTGCAATGGCAGAATCTACATTCAACTTGTTTTTTTTTTTTTGTTTTTTTTTTTTTTTCAAAAAAATCTGAGTATGTTCAGTATGGAGACCTTCCTTCTTAGAAAAATAAAGCAAGAATAACTAAAATCAAAATTAAAGAGAAAGACCACAAGTGCTTTAAACGGCAAACGGGGAGTTGTGATGTTTCGTTTGGGCTCCAGATGTGCATCAGAATAGAGTATCAGCCGTTGCTGTGACGTCAATGCAAGGGGTCTATAGATTTATAAAACAGAAATAAATTTGCAAGACATGCACTCGCATACAACCACTTTCTATCATTTATAATTGAACAGTTTTCCAAGATTAAATATTTATTATTTAGAAACGGAAATTTTTTTAAAAAAATGTCTAGTTTTGGGAGAAAAGTAAGTTTTAGTTAGTTTTAAAAATTTGATAGTGGAAATTTGAAAAATTACTTTTTTAAGTAGAAACTATGCTGGAGACTTTTTCGGGGAAAAAAATTTGATTTGGAGAAATTTTCAGAAATTTTGGGGAAATTGACTTTTGACTATATCTGGCAACACTGGAATATGGTCCATTGAAGGGAAGAGAATAAATCGTCTATTTACCTGGACGGTGTCATCCCAACCTCCGCTTACGAGCTCGTGTCTTCGAATTGGATGGAACCGGAGACAAAATATTCGCATGGTGTGACCATCCATAATCTCGGGATCCATACTGCACAAAGCAAGAAAAAAGGAAACAAAATCAGTCTCTACTTACTCCATTTACCTAGTGCATATACAGGGTGTCTCGGAACTCAACATACAAATTTTACCATACCGTTTAGCCGCAGACAAAGCATTTTAAATTCCTAAGCATTTTAAATCATGCTCAGATCAGTCTAAATCGGTCTTATCAGATCCGCTTTGAGTTTTAAATATACAGTAAACTCCAGATTATCCGCGAGAGAGTTGTAAATAAATAAATTTCCTATATACAAGTTGTTTGGTGCTCCACCTTTCCTTTAAGTTTAGTTTGTACGTAGCGTTTCGAGACAGCTTGAAAGTAATTAAAAAATGTGTTTAATAAATTAGAAACTTGGTTGTAAAATTAGATAATTAACAAAATACAAGTTTCTAGCTATTAAATTATTCCAATTTTTTAAAAGAAAATTCATCAACAAATCCATTGAGATTCCTACTTCTAACACGGCGGATTTGTCAAGGCCGAAAACCTTCCGTTGACTATACGCGATATTTTTTGTTTGACAGGTTTTTATTTTAATGGCCTTACTGAATTTTATGACATAGACTCGCTGCACTCATCTTAATTTTATCTTTGAATATGACGGCATCAAGTAATAAATAGACCAGTTTCAACTGACGTCACACCTAGCAACCACCTTAGTAACCAGACGTATTTTTTGTTTGCCCCCCAAATTTGGCCGATTGTGATTGATTGGCTCAAAATACAGGCTATAAATTATCAATTATGATTAGTTAGATAAAACTTGGGGGGACGCAGGTGACCACGTGGTTGAAACTGATGTATGAACTTTGTAGTTGTAATAGAACGGGAGGCGACAGCACAAACAATCTCTCATCGAGTTCATGGGTGAAAATCTAGAATAAGTTAAATCTTGATTCGCTTATTAAAAAGCAATCAGCCTGCCAAGTCATATCTTGGTAAAAAAAAATGTAAAATCACGAATTTAGCGGTTGACTCATAAGTTTACTATTGTGCTTTCCTGCACCCAAAAATATGAAAACAGGGAGAATTGTGAGCAGGAAAACATACTGATAAACCTAATAAACCGGTAAAATCGGGTTTTAGGTGTTTTCCACCTTAATATGTCTTGCAGACCGATTGCGTTTTAATATGGGAATTGAGAATTAACTAATCCTAGATTTTCACTCATGAACTCGATGAGGTGATTATGAGTGCTGCCGCCACCCGGTCTATAAAGGTTGCCAGAATGCAGATACATAATTTTATGCAAAAATAAAAAAATATTTAAAAATATCAACTATGATGTTTTACGCCCGAGCCTCTCAAATAAAAAAGGAGTATAAAGAGTAACAATCATACCCGTGATCTTATGGAGGAAAAATAAGGAGAATCAAAACGATAGAGTAGGCATAAATGACGTCGCTTGGATCCATTCCTACATCCTTTTGCGATCATCATATTTATCCAAGCCTTGTACTGAAGACTGCTGATTGAACTGTTATCTGTTAAAGTCAAATATAGCAAGCTTATAGGAGAGGAGGGAATGAGTTCGTTTTTCGGCTTCAAAGTTTTTCACAATAGAAAACTCTTATATTTACTCTTGGTGCAGTTATAAATTGACTTCCCTTGAAGTCGTTTCTACCCCCCTCCTGCGTTTGCCATATTTATCCAAGTCTTGCACTGCAGACTGCTGTGATTGGACTACTATCAGCCAAAATCAAATATGGCGGACGCAGGAGAAGTGAAAAGAACTCGTCTTTCGGCTTCAAAACTTCACTCAATGGAAGATTTATATATCTACTCTTCTCTTTACATAGCTGATGGCAGCCAACGAAAGAGACTGGATGCAGCCTGTGGCCACAGCACTACTGAACACACAGCATAGACTGAACTAGAACGAAACGCTCACTCGCCAGCAAAGAATTTCAATCTATTACATTAAAATTACATCTATCTATCTATATTATAAAGACCAAACGTATCTGTGCGTAACGCATACGTCATTTTGCGCATGGCAACACTTTCAAATTTTAAATGAATTTCGGTATTGCAATTTTTGCTATTAAAAGTTTTTAAACTTCTTAATGTCGCACATTTTCAATTTTTACACCATCGCGTAGGGGGAAAAATGTACTTTTATAAATGAAATTTATTTGAAAGCTGTATCTTAATTTGTTTTTGAAATATTAATTTTTTTGTAGCTTTTAATGCCTTTTTTCTAATCGTAACAACAGGAGTACTCCATTTTTATTCAAAGCAAAGGAAAAGAGGGAAAAAATTGGGTGCTGTATCTTTATGTTGCCATTTTTCCATTAAAAGGGAAAAAATAGAAATTTAAATATCTGCTGTTATAAAACCCGGTGAATTTTGATTTCATTTACAAAATTTGATTTACACGTAAAAGAATGTCGCTAATTGAAACTTCAAGTTTTGAATCAAAATTATCAAAATTAAAATGCCAATTTTTTTTAAACGTGAATACAGATGTGAAATGTACATTTGTAAATTTTGCTATGGTGAAAATGATGTCTTGCTTAGATTTCACGGGGGGGAAAATTCTATGAGTCAAAGTTGAATAAATTTCGCTTTTTATCGTTTTGGAATGCTAGCATAAGAGCCTTATTTGATAATTTTATCATAATAGCTGACTTTTATTATTCTTTACTGCCTACATGTACGGTTAAAGTTTAATTTTAACAATTTTTACAACTGCGTTTTTATAGAACTAGTATGTTGTTAATTGGACTATAAATATCGTTTGTTTAAGAGTTAGACGTACCAATATAAAATGCATTTTTTACTATAACTAATTTTTTAGGTTTATTATAAGTTAATGAAACAGTTCCTTCTTAAACATTTTCTTTCGTCAAAATTTGACGGGTTATTAAAATCCTTGTTATTATTAAAATCCTCGAAAGGTTACAGCGCCGCACAGTGGTCCCAAATTGCGATTTAGTGGCCAAAAATCATTTCTGGCTTTCCTAGTGGTTGTATATCATTCATTTTCCTTTTCTAACATACCACATGATATTACACTGTGAATTTCAAACAAATGTACCTGGGGTTCCGGGGGAGGGGATTTTTTTTTTTTTTTGGGGGGGGGGGGAAGACGGGGAAAGTTTTTGTTCGATTTAAATTTTCTAATTTTTACGAGTTTTCTCTCTCTCTCTTTATGGGTATGGAAATTTCCGATTTTTGATTTTGGTGATTATTTAATCTTTTTCAAGACAAAGATCATCTGATTCAGTATTTCCGGAAAATTTCACACCCCTCAATTTCTCCCTCCCTCATTGAAAATGTATAGTTTAAAATCTTTTTTTTTATTTAATGTTACTGTAAAGTAAAAACAAAAGTTTGCAAGCAATCAACGAAATGCATAAAAAAACCGATCAGCTAAACTTTGTCCCTCCCCCTTTTCCCCATAAAACACATGTGAAATCTCCCCTTTTTCCATCTGACCTTATAGCAAAGAAAATCTAAAAATATATTTTTTTAAGTTTTCAACATCAACTTAATATGAATTAATAATAAATCATAGAATTCATTAATTAGATCACTTCGAAAATTTTCGATTCCCCTCCCCCCCTTAAATATTTTGCACACCTCTAACACACAAAGAATAATAACTTTGAAATTCCAAAAAAAAAAAAAAAAAAAAAAAAATGAAGAATCTGTCTTTGTCACTTTATTTTGTTAATATTAAATAAATAAATATTTATCTCAATTTCTAGCATATTTGAAATTTCCCTCTTTTCTTCCCCTCCCCACCCCTACCCCTTATAAAATTTCTAGTATCCCCATTTTTTTAAAATTTTTACAAACAAAATCTGATTTGAAAAATAAATATATTTTTATTGCTTTTATCGAAAAATAAAAATAAAATCCGTTTTTTAATCCTTTATCTATGGAATTAATTATCAAGAAATTGCTTCAGCTCAATAATTATTTTCTTTAATATCTGAAGATATATTGTATTTTTAAATTATAATAATGTGAAATTTAGATAAATTTTCATTTAAACTGATTAAATATATCGGTAGTTTTAACTTTTTTTTTTTAACCATTTTACAAAAATAATCAGATTAATTGGCCAAAAATACCCTTATGGAAATATCACAATTCATATACAAGCAATGCATTTAAATGTATTGAAAGACTTTTGTAGTTCAAAATGTTTCACACAATGTTTTTCTTAAAAAAAAGGCCATACCTATGAAAATGATTAAGAATATTACCACTTTTGGAAACTATTTAGCTTTGACCATATCTCTACGTTATGGAAATTTGATAGAGCAAATTTTATTTTATGGAAAGAAAAATAGATTTTCATTAATACACAGAATAAATAAATTTAACAATAAATTTTCGTCAATGGTACTTAAAAGTACCTTCACTGCATAAAAGGTTAAATGCCCTTCAGAAAATTGGAATTAGACATTTCGAGTAATCGCAACATCTCATCCCGAGGGTTGAGTAAAATGTTCATACATTTTTTAATTTGTTCTTTATTATTGCTTATTTTAAATCAATAAACCTTGCACATTTAAAATCTTTAAATCTTAGTAATGTTTATAGATGCGTAGACTAATAACTATAGACATGTAATAACTAAATTAAATATAATTTAATGCAATATTTACGCACATCATGAAATAACGAAAATTTCAGATGTCAAATCTAAAATTTACATAGCAAAATAAAAATCCATAGCTATAACAATCCATCTGAAGTATCTGATGATTCTTCACTGCTAAGTCCCTCATCAGTGGAATTATCGCTTATAGCTGCATTTATCTGCAAACTTTCATGAAATTGTCTTGAAATTAGTAATGCTTGCAAATCTTTCTTAATTTCTGGAGCAAGCTTATGCGCATTTTTTTGGGGCAATTCACGAGCAGAAGAAATTATAAGATCCGAATAGCTGCATTTATCTGCAAACTTTCATGAAATTGTCTTGAAATTAGTAATGCTTGCAAATCTTTCTTAATTTCTGGAGCAAGCTTATGCGCATTTTTTTGGGGCAATTCACGAGCAGAAGAAATTATAAGATCCGAAGATAGAAGCAGTCGGCAAAAATATTATATAAATTTAAGTGTGCATACAAGTTAATATAATAAAATTATACTCATGTAATAAATTGAAAAAAAAAACCTTTGTTTAAAAATGTAACAATAGATTTATATGACAATGCGTGAAAAAAAAATACATTTAAAAAAAATTATTTGTAAGTGGACAAAATATAACTTTAAAAATAATCCAGAAACTTAAAACAATGAATTATTTTTTTTCCAGCTGACTAAAGTTCCTTACATTTACACTGTTAAAAATCTTGTTCTAGTTTGAACCAAAAAAGTTTGTTTTTTGGTGCTCAATATCTGCCACCATAAGATGGTGAAATCTCGTACCAACATTTGGAGCTTCCCAGTTCAACCTCGTTCCAAGTATTGGAACTATGCTTCAATGGGAGCTCCAAATTTTGGTTCAAGATTTCACCATCTTACAATGGCAGATATTGAGCACCAAAAAACAAACTTTTTTGGTTCAAACTAGAACAAGATTTTTAACAGTGTATGTTGGTAGAAATAGTGTGTATGTGTATGGTATATATGTATATATATATATATATATATACATAAACTGAACTCTAAATATGTGCTTCAAGTTTTAATAAGATTTTTTATATAAACGGAAAAAAGTAAAAGAAAAATTGTAAAATAATAATATTAATAAATAAATAAATAAATAAATGTACATATTTATACCCCCTCCTAAAATTAAAAAAAAAAAATAAGTTGACAATGTTATATTAATCGTAATCTTGCATTATATCAACACTGAATACATTGTGTCAGTGCGGAAATTTCATAGCCCTTCAAACCAATTATTGATACTGGAATAATATGGGCGATATCCAGTGTCCAACTTCAAAGCGTTGGTTCTCCCAAAATCGCAAAATGTCGCAATAGATCTCTTGGGATATTATTTTAGAAGGTTTATTCTACATATTGTAGTAAAATCTCCGATATATTCGGAGGAGTTTTTTTTATATATCACTTTTTATGTGCGAAAATCCTTTAAAACTATGTATTTTTAAAATGCATCCACTTTTTAAAATTTTTAAGATTTTTGCAACCGAAAAAACAAATTAAATATACAATTTAATGCTGTTTCAGAAAAGTGCAAAGAAAAAAAACTTTAAACTATCTGAAAAGGTCTTAATGAGCTATGAATGCGACGAATTTGACTGAAAATCGCGCAACAGTAGAAAACGCTCAAAACTCTCAACTTCAGATAAGCAATGCGAATTCATGAAAGCATATAAAACCAAAATATTAAAGTACATAAATCTTCAGATATTTCTAAATACTGTGGAATTTATTTCATTTCAAAAAACGAAACTTCGATTTTTTGATTTTTGGCCACATAATCGCAATTTGGGACCACTGTGCGCCGTGCGAAACGGGGGCGAAGGGGGCGGTCGCCCCGGGCAGAGAAATTTAGGGGACGCCACATTTATACCACAAACGTCCTTTTTAGTCTGTCACAAGAAAAAAAATGGAGGGGGGGGGGGATGGCTCCAAATTGAGACTTTTCCCCGGGCGCAGTTTTCTCTTCGCACGCCCCTGAAAGGTTAATTACTTAATGTAGACGATATACACATTGAACATATTTAATTTGAATTTTCATATAAAAATAAATGGTACCTTGTTTACATGTGTTAGTTTTATTAGTAAATATGCATCTGCCTTATAATGCCACACACGATTTAAAGAGATTCGTATTTAAAGACTATTCGTATTTAAAGATTTGACGTATTTAAAGAGATGCTCAAAAGAAAAAAAAATTCCTCGCTCAACAATGCGAAATTTTCTGTTACATTTTCTAATTTATTTTTGAGTGTAAAAGCATCAGTTTTGAGACATAATTACTAGCTATATTTGTACTCGAACATATGTTTAACATTTTCCGAGATATGAATTACAATTTACGTTAAAAGTTATCATTGTTTCAGGTCGGTTGCTTTGCATTTTCAGTGTTATGACGTCTGGAAATTCAAAATAGCATTTTCTGAAAGATCTTCTTTTAAAATTTGTTTGGAAAATGTTAGATTACAAAATTTTTCAGTACGAGAACCTACAAATTTCATGCATTTCAGAACAAAAGCTAATAGAAAATATCTCAGAAAGTCGACAATTTGCACTTGATATTAGCCTTAACCGCTTACCTTCCTTGTAAAACTTGAGTTAATTTCTGATTCTCCACATCATACACCGTGATCTTAGCGTCGGAACCTCCAACAGCAAACTTGGTGTAGTCGCTGTTAAAATCATTCACGAGCGATTGCCTGTCTTCGACGAATGTCAACACTGCATCACTCTTGTCAGAGTCCCACAAGACTGTTTCCCCTGACGCAGCTGCAAATGAATTGTTCATTGAATTTAACAAGCCGAATCCGACGAACAAAATTGTTTAAATTATTTTATTTATTGAACTTATCATATATATTATAAAGCAGAAGTTCTGAAACTTCCAAACGAGTGTTTTCAAAAACTACCCGATGGATTTTTTTGCCGATTGTATCATTCGATAGGAAATATTTTTCCGAAGGTTTACGATTCAAATTTACAGGGATAACTCTGATTTTTCGTAGTAAATTTCGTATTTTTCGGTTATTTCTGGCAAAAGGGTTGCCAGTAGCTATTTTTTGGCGAAAATTATAATTGCTAAAAGAATTAAAATGGCTATATTTATTAGAAATATTACAAATATCTTGCAAATAATAGCAGAAAATAACTACTGACAATATTAATAATAATAAAGAAAGACCGCTTAAATGAAGCGTAATATTATAAAAATATATTTATCTTGAAAATGAAAAAAATATTTGTAATGCTTAAAAACTAGTCGTTGGGGGCCACCGTAATACTTACCCATCATGGATATGTATATGAAAATAAAACATGTGAAAACTATTTATACAATGCATTGCAATTCATAAACAAAATTTAAATATTGTTAATATACATAGTAATGCTATATTAAAGAACTGCTGATGTACCAATTTCGACAAGTTATATAAAACGCCAAACTACTCAAGTAGTACCGAACTGCGTAAAAGAAACATCCTTATAACTCCAAAAATAATAATTCTATTAACTAACAACTAATTGCGTCGGATTACGCGTCTCATTTTCAATTAAAATATACCTTTGAATTGAAATTCGAATGAAATACAGGATCATGAAAAATCGAAGAATGTGGAAAACAGGATTACAAATATTTCGGCAACTAATAATCCGATCGACTTCGTTCTATATGCAAAATGTGTGTTATTTTATTGCCTTTTACGTCCATTCCTTAAAACAAAAAAATTCGAACATTTTTATATACCTTTCATCAGAACGAATTTTTCGAGGGTCCGAAAAAAATAATTCCATATAATCGAGGTTGCTAATATTAAATAGGGTTCGTCCCATTCTTACATACTAACTACATACAAAATTTCAAGTCTCTATCTCAATTTGTTCGGGAGATAGAGCGTTTACAGACAGACAGACAGACAGACAGACGGACGGACGGCAAATTTTTTTTTCTAAAAATATGTTTTTCGGAATCTCCACTATCTAAAACGTGTAAATCCGTCAAAAATTTTTTTTCGATTTTCAAAACGATTGCAAGACTTACCCTATACTACGTATCATGGGTAAGTAAAAAAAAAAAAAAAAAAAAAAAAATGAAATAAAAAATTTTTTACGGTCCCCCGTTCTATAAGTTATATTTGATAACTTTTTCTATTACACTAGCAAGTAAGACAAAAAAAAAAAAAGTCCCATTCACGTAACACTAAAATTGACCGAGTTACGAAACTTTCAAAATGCATCACTTATACCACTTTCCTGTATTGAAAACAAATGAGTTTGACCATGATTTAAGGGATCACATACCAAGTACTTTCAGCATTCGAAGAAATTATTTCATGTGTATCTGCGCTTTGAAAAAAAAAATTGTACAAATATTACGATTGAATTAACTTTTAAGTTTTTAAGTTTATTAAGTATTGTCCAAAATAATTATATTTTAACATATGTTTTATTATGTAAGTATTTGAGACTGTTCTTTTCACGATTTCTTTTAACAGAAATTATATTATTTTTATAAGTTTTTATTTAACTTAAACTATCGTATGTATGTTTTTTCACTTCAAAATTTGTACTCGAACTTTGACTCACTTTCGAAAATTCGAAACTTACTTAGTTTTTATATACTGATGTAAATCTGATGACAATCTAATATTATTAGGATTTTGGGGGGTTACCATTTATACTTATTTCCCAGGATAACACTAAAAATTTCGGTTAGTTTACCGCGAAGAAGTTTAAGTTTTAGATTAAGACGATGGTAATTATGTTTTTGAATTTTTATGTATTTTTTATCGCTGAAACCGGAAATTACTTTAAATTAACCATTATGTCAGTATTTTTCGTAAATGATAAACTATCATATAGTTAAAAAATAACAAAAACCAGTTACTATAAAATAGAGGAGATGGCTGTGCTTTTTAACTTTCCATGTTTGATTTGATTTGATTTGATTTTTTTATTTATTTACTTTTTTTATTTATTTACTTTTTTTTTTTTTTTTAACACTGAACCTGAAAATGACTTTTATTTTTAGATCATCATGTCAGAATTTTTTCGTAAATCGTAGATGTCAATGTTAAAATACAGCAAAAATTTAATATATTTTCTTTTTACTCAGAAATGGAAATATTTCGCTACGCCTGAAAATTTAAAGCAACAGGTTTATGCTTAGTAATTCGTCTTACAGGTCCAACTTTCTGCTTGCTTGTGTAACACTTACAAGATGACAATAACAGCTGCTTTTCGTTCTTCGGTTGACACACCGACAGAGAAGTTACAGGTAACTCCTTTGAACCTCTCAGTTCCTTGAGCATCAAAAAATTTTCGGAATTTAAAACCTACAAAAAGAAAAATTAGATTAACCAATAATACTTTTTTGTTCTTTTTAAAACTTTCCAACATAGTAATTGAAAAGTGTTTATAAAATCGGTTTGTCTATCCATCCGTGATCTAACTCGCGTAAATATCGTCCGAATGCCATAAAATGGATGCATGTTAATGGGATTTACTATGGCATGCTCAGTATTGAAAATGAAATGTATAGCATTTTCCGGTTTATTTACAGAGCGATTCAAAGGAATTCCGTTACGTTACAGTCTATAGGAGAAAATCTTTTGTCGTGCATTTTAATGATTTTACAGTATTTTAATTATTTTGAAATTGGTACACATCACTGAGTTGTACTACAAGGTTCTTAATAGAATAGGCGTGCATAGAACTAACTACCAAAGCCTGCGAACAATGACTGCTGGAAATACGTTTTCAACTGTGGTATACATTTTTAATTTTAACATTTAAAAAATATATATCACTTGGTGTACATAAATTCTGTAGATCATATAAACTAAAGTCGCACAAAAGTTTTTGACAACACCAGTTTATAGACAGAAATTGTTACAAGGGAGCATCGTTTGGTGTTGCTCGCGCCTAGCATTGAGACTTGGTGTATTTTAAAGCCCTATATTAGAAAGTTTGGGAAGTGAAAAAAAAAATCTGCTAAAGTCTTATTTTATTTTTATTTTGAAGCAGCATAATTTTTTGAAAATGCTCTTTTCGAGGCCACTTTCCGGATTATCAACATTTTTTTCTTCTTTTTTTCTTAAGAAAAGCATTTTAAAATAAAAATTAGTTAATAATAAACATAAAATATTGAAAAAATTTAAAAATTCCTCAAAAACATACGAATTTGGTTTTGAAATATTACAATATTATATTAATATCTTTGGCTGAAAAAAATGGCATATTTTCATAAGTAAAGTTTTCCAAAACCCTAGCGGAATGTCATAGCCTTAAATAAGCCAAGCAAAACCTTCGTAGCACCATATTTGGCAACTTAACTCGCTTTCGGCGTGAAATAAAGAAATAAAAAAATCCAATAATAAAAAAATCCTTCTATCCTTCTATAGTAGAAAAAAACTAGCCTTAAAAGGAATGACTACTGGAACGATGCTGATGTGTAAGATTTCCGGATATAACGAACCCGGGTGGACCACTCCTTCCATGAATCGAATAGACCAATTAGGAAAGGGCTCCGTCTATGCTTCGCGAAGCGAATCCAACCGGGATTGCAAAGCAATACCGAACGGAATCGCGAAGCGACTACGCGGGGGTGGGGTGGGGGGTTGGCGAGCGTAGCGAGCAGGGAGGCGGAGCCCCCCTATAGTTTAAAAGAACTGCAGCTGCTCATTCCAATTATGCCTGTTTGGGGCGCCGCAACCCACTTTGCCCCCCTCCCAAAAGGGTAACTTTTTAAATTTTTATCCACAGCAATCGTGTTGCATATATTTAGAAAGGTCTGCAACTGCTTATTCATATTATGAATGTCTTGTGTGTCACCCCCCCACTCTGCCCCCCCCCAGATAGAGCACATGTTTAATTTCTTTACAACACCAGTCGCGTGACACATCATTTGCAAGGTCTACAACTGCTTATTCATATTATGGATGTCTTGTGTGTCACCCCCCCACGCTGCCCCCCAGGGGGGGAGCACATTTTAAATTTCTTTACAACACCAGTCGTGTGACACATCATTTAAAAGGTCTGCAACTGCTTATTCATATTATGGATGTCTTGTGTGTCACCCCCCAATCTGCCCCCCAGGGGAGCACATTTTTAATTTCTTTACAACACCAGTCGTGTGACACATCATTTAAAAGGTCTGCAACTGCTTATTCATATTATGGATGCCTTGTCTGTCACCCCCACTCTGCCCCCCTAGGGGTCGGCACATTTTGAATTTCTTTACAACACCAGTCGTGTGACACATCATTTAAAAGGTCTGCAACTGCTAATTCATATTATGGATGCCTTGTCTGTCACCCCCACTCTGCCCCCCTAGGGGTCGGCACATTTTGAATTTCTTTACAACACCAGTCGTATGACACATCATTCGAAAAGTCTGCAACTGCTTATTCATATTATGGATGTATTGTATGTCACGCCCCACCCTGCCCCCTCAGGGGGGCACATTTTTAATTTCTTTACAACACCAGTCGTGTGACACATCATTTGAAAGGTCTGCAACTGCTTATTCATATTATGGCTGTCTTGTGTGTCACTCCCCTCACTCTGCCTCCCCCCGGGGGGGGCACATTTTTAATTTCTTTACAACACCACTCGTGTCACACATCATTTGAGAGGTCTGCAACTGCTTATTCATATTATAGATGACTTGTGTGTCACCCCCCCCACTCTGCCCCCCTAGGGGGCGGCACATTTTGAATTTCTTTAAAACACCAGTCGTGTGACACATCATTTGAAAGGTCTGCAACTGCTTATTCATATTATGGATGTATTGTATGTCACGCCCCACCCTGCCCCCTCAGGGGGGCACATTTTTAATTTCTTTACAACACCACTCGTGTCACACATCATTTGAGAGGTCTGCAACTGCTTATTCATATTATGGCTGTCTTGTGTGTCACTCCCCTCACTCTGCCTCCCCCCGGGGGGCACATTTTTAATTTTTTTACAACACCAGTCGTGTGGCACATCATTTGAAATGTCTGCAACTGCTTATTCATATTATGGATGACTTGTATGTCACCCCCCCCCACTCTGCCCCCCTAGGGGGCGGCACATTTTGAATTTCTTTAAAACACCAGTCGTGTGACACATCATTTGAAAAGTCTGCAACTGCTTATTCATATTATGGATGTCTTGTGTGTCACGCCCCACTCTGCCCCCCCCAGGAGGGCACATTTTTAATTTTTTTACAACACCAGTCGTGTGACACATCATTTGAAAGGTCTGCAACTGCTTATTCATATTATGGATGTCTTGTGTGTCACGCCCCACTCTGCCCCCCCCAGGAGGGCACATTTTTAATTTTTTTACAACACCAGTCGTGTGACACATCATTTGAGAGGTCTGCAACTGCTTATTCATATTATGGAAGTTTTGTATGTCACCTCCCATTCTGCCCCCCCAAGGGGGCACATTTTTAATTTCTTTACAACACCAGTCGTGTAACACATCATTTGACAGGTCTGCAACTCCTTATTCATATTATGGATGTCTTGTGTGTCACCCACACACTCTGCTCCTCCCAGAGGGGGCACATTTTTAATTTCTTTACAACACCAGTCGTATGACACATCATTTGAAAGGTCTGCAACTGCTTATTCATATTATGGATGTCTCGTGTGCCACCCCCCACTCTGCCCCTCAGGGGGGCACATTTTTAATTTCTTTACAACACCAGTCGTGTGACACATCATTTGACAGTCTGCAACTGCTTATTCATATTATGGATGCATTGTGTGTTACGCCCCACTCTGCCCCCTCAGGGGGCCACATTTTTAATTTCTTTACAACACCAGTCGTGTGACACATCATTTGAAAGGTCTGCAACTGCTTATTCATATTATGGATGTCTTGTGTGTCACCCCCACTCTGCCGCCCCCAGGGGGGCATATTTTTAATTTCTTTACAACACCAGTCGTGTAACACATCATTTGAAAGGTCTGCAACTGCTTATTCATACCATGGGGTATTGGCAAGCGCAGCAAGCAGGGGCAGCCTACAACTTGGAATCGCGAAGCGATTACGCGGGGGGTTGGCCAGCGTAGCGAGCAGGGGGGCGGAGCCTCCCTAGTAGTAAAAAAACTAGCCTTAAAAGGAATGACTCCTGGAATAATGCTTATGTGTAAGGTTTCGGAAATAACGGTTCCGGGTGGACCACTCCTTCCATGAGTCGAATAGACCAATAAGGAAAGGGCTCCGTCTATGCATTGCGAAGCGATTCCAACCAGGATTGCAAAGCAATACCGCAGCAGAGTGTTACATGCTTACCCATTTATTCGAATATTATTGAAATACTACATTTAAAAGCTTCCCGTTTAATAGAATATTATTGAAATACTACATTTACATGCTTACCCGCTTAATCGAATATTATTGAATTATTACATTTATATGCTTACCCGCTTAGTCGAATATTATTGGAATACTATATTTATATACTTTTCCGGTTAATCGAATATTATTGAATTACTACATTTATATGCTCACCAGCTTAATTGAATATTACTGAAACGTTACATTTATAGCCAACCGTTTAATCGAATATTTTTGAAATACTACAGTTATATGCTTACCCGTTTATTCGAATATTATTGAAATACTAGCGAGCTGCGCCCGCTAGCTGGGCCACTTTTTCCAAACGAACCTCGATATTAAGCAGTATATAATAAGCAAAAAAATTCATTTAATAAGCAAGTCTTGGTGTTCGAATCCTCAAGCACAAAAAAAAGTAAATGGTTGTTATGCGCCCATTATCCCGTTAAAAATATGTGATTTCGCACGGTGGGCTCTACGCGCACTTGAAAAAAAAGATTGTCGATCGGAGCCATGGTCGCTTCGCGCCCATCGTCCCGTTAAACATATTTGGTTTTGCACGGTTGGCGCTACGCGCCCATAAGACATTTTTTCGTATTTTTTGGTTCATCAGAAGCAGACTTTTACGCAGATTCTTTATATGTAATCAGTTTTTTCTACTTTAAAAACTGTCTGCATGATGGTTTAAGAAAAAACGCGCAAAAAAAAGTTTCGCCATACTTCGGCCTGTTTTATTTCTAATTTCAATATTTTAGCGAAAACTACGGTAAATAATCGACGGCAAGTCAAAAAAATTGATGCGGAAGAAAGCGCACTTAGTGCGGGGTGAAAAAGAGGTTTTCGGCTGGTTCTTCTTTTAACCAATGGGGAAAAGTTCTAGTCGTTCACCGCAAGGTGGCGCAGTGTTCTGCTTGAGAGCTCTGTTTGGGAAATGAGACGTTTTCCGTTCCGTTTTCCGACCAGTTTTTAATTCATAACTTTTTTAACTTTGGTCCCACAGTCTCGAAAATGCCCGAAATAACTTTCCCGGAATTTTTCGAATCGAAAGACACCTCTCGCGACTTCCAACTCTTCGCGTTGCGAACTGTAATCGGCTTCAGACAGACAGACACACAGAGGATCACGGATTTTATTAGTATAGACTACATTTAAAAGTTTCCCGTTTAATAGAATATTATTGAAATACTACATTTATATGCTTAGCCGCTTAATCGAATATTATTGAAATATTACATTTATATGCTTACCCACTTAGTCAAATATTATTGCAATACTACATTTAAATGCTTTTCCGTTCAATCGAATATTATTGAGATACTATTTTTATATGCTTCCCTCTTAATCGAATATTATTGAAATACCACATTTATATGCTTCCGCTTAATCGAATATTAATTGAAATACTATATTTATATGCACCCTTTTAATCGAAAATTACAGAAACGTTACACTTATATGCTTACCCGTTTAATCGAATATTATTGAAATACTACAGTTATATGCACTCATTTAATCTCCTTCTATAGTAAAAAAAAAAAAAAAAAAAAAAAAAAAAAAAAAAAAATTAGCCTTAAACAAATCTCCAGGAATGACTCCTGGAATGATGCTGATGTGTAACGTTCCCGGAAATAACGCGTCCGGGTGGACCACACCTTCCATGAGTCGAATAGGCCAATCAGGAAAGATTCCAAAATTGAGTGTATGGAAAATAAGGTATCGCGAAGCGTTTCAAACCGGGATTACAAAGCAATACCGAACAGAATCGCGAAGCGATTCCATGGGGTATTGGCGTACGCAGCAAGCAGGAGTAGCCTACAACTTGGAATCGCGAAGCGATTACGCGGGAGGTTGGTGAGCGTAGCTAGCAGGGGGACGGAGCCCCCCTAGTTAAAGTATAATAAAATATATAAAATATGATTTTAACAGAGAATTTTTATCGGTTCTCTAACCATATGTATAGGGCTATAAAATGCATCAGGTCTCGGTGCTAGGTGCGAGCAACATAAAAAAAAGTTCCCTTGTAAATGAAAATTTTCAACTATACTAAGTGTTTAACTGAACTAAATTTTATCATACTATGCAGTAAGCACATATTTATCTGAAGGTCCTATACAGAGCTACAAAAAATAAATAAATCATCATATATATTATAAAGCAGAAGTTCTGAAACTTCCAAACGAGTATTTTCAAAAACTACCCGATGGATCTTTTTGCTGATTATATCATTCGATAGGAAATATTTTTGCGGAGGTTTATGATACAAATATAAAGGGGTAACTCTGATTTTTCGTACTAAATTTCGTATTTTTCGGTTATTTTTGATGAAAGGGTTGCCAATAGTTATTTTTTGGCGAAAATTATCATTACTAAACAAATTAAAAATGATATATCTGTTAGAAATATTACAAACATCTTGCAAATAAAACCAGAAAATAACTATTGATAATAATAATAATAATAATAATAATAATAATAATAATAATAATAATAATAATAATAATAATAATAATAATAAAGAAAAAACATTTAATGAGGCATGATATTACAAAAAAATATTTATCTTAAAAATAAAAGAAATATTTATAACGCTTAAAAAATAACTTAACGTGAAATATTACATTTGATGCAACATTTGGCGACTTATCCTCGCGTTAGAATAAAAAAAAATAACTTGAAAATTTGATTAAATGAATTTTGAACGATATTTATTTTCCTTTTTATTATTTTCTTTCTCTTTTTTATCAAATTTCGATAGTATATAACTTACTCCAGAAAAAGGCAGATCTAATTATAAAAGTAATTGTGAGTTATATATTTGTTTCTTTGAGATTTTTTTTCTTTTGTCGGCAAAGAGTATGTCTAACATTAGGTCGCAATAATGTTGTTTTTGTTTCAAAATGATATAATTTTTGGAGTATATTTTAGTATTCAATTGTAAATTCAATAAACATAAGTTAATATTTTAAAAATTGTAATCAAATATTTAAATTTTAGCTTTAGTGTAAGATTCTGCCACAAACATATATATTGTAAAATAATGTTATTCTTTTTCAAAAGTTTTTCACCGCAATTTTGAAAATTGTAATCAACAAACATACTTTTTTTGCGCCATTTTGTCAAATTCTCTTCCAGGGAAAATTAGTTTTAAAATTTACAAACTGAACAAGAAAATCTATGCAATTTAAATGAAATTTATGCAATTTCGCGTTATTACTATCGATAAATTCAACATTTTGACATAAAAATTGCCTGCTGAAAAAAATGGCACAGATGTCATATATTCACCACATTGGCGCGATTGCAACAAAACGTCGATTTTATGAGGTCTGTGAAGTTGGCCCCCTCACTTTATGGAATACTAGCAGGTTATGCCCGCTTCGCTGGTCCATATTTCCAACGAACCTTGTCTCACAGAAAATGGTGATTTAAAAATTTTATTTTAAAGCAGTATAGACCACCCTGGAATGTTCTTCCGTATTGCTGAAAATCAAGCATACGCCATTGCAATATTGTATTATTGTAAGTCTTGGCGAAAATTTGGGCAATTAAGCACCATCTCTTTTATTTTATCATTTATAGAAGAGTTTCGTATGAACATGAGACCGTTATGACAACAGGAATCAAAATGTTCTCGAGTCATCACACTATTACATTAGAGGGCATTGCAATGATTAGTGAGATTGATTATCAAACTCTATTAACTGTCGGATTGTACATTATCATTTCTTAGTTCTTAAAATCCCGACATCTGAACTTGCACTATGTGTAGTTCTGGTAGCCTACATACAATGTCATTTCATGTTACATTTTTTAATAAACGTCCTCTTCTAGCAGGTCTACTGTAGTTTCCTATCTACCTTAATCTGTTCCAGCACTTTGAATGGACAGTGCTTTTGAGGCCTATAGCTACTACGGCTGTCGCCTCGATTGATCCAGAATACACAGAAACAAATACAGAACACTTTATTATTACAGAAAATCCATTACATACATTTATTACACATCAAAGGGACAACAGACACCCATGCCGCTAGCCGGACTCGAACCGGGAACCAGCGGTGTGGGAGCAGCTGTCGCTACCAAGCCACTGGGTCGGCCTGTTCCAGCAAGAATATATAGAGTTTTTGTTTGTTTGTATTTATGACGGCCATTTAGCTACACGTGGAATATAGGCCCTAAGGAAAGAGTGCCCTCCGTGGGGGTGGCAGACGAAGAAGGGTGTTTCACTTATATATTTATTAGAACAATGAAGCATAAAAAGTGTGTTTTAAAACTGCATTATTTGAATAACATTAAAATTACATCAGTTTCACTGCCTCTTCCTTTTATAAAACAGTTGCTAACATGTAGCCGTTAAATCAGAATAATCTTGATGACTAAATTTTGTAGAAAAATAAGTCTTTAGTTCATCTAATAAAATCCTTTCTACCTTCTGTAATCGATTCCATTATGATTTTTAGTGTCAAACATTAGAAGTGCTAGAAACGATATTGTTACAAATGTACCAGACTTATTTCATGTTTATTCTCAAATAAATGTGAAATTTACGATCATCCATTATTGGCATTTAATCTTATAGCTTGACGATAGTTTTTTGTTCGGCGGGGTAATGAAGTAGTATCTGATAGTTTAATATTTGACAAAGTTCTGTTGATAGGGCTTATCGTTAATTAAAACTGCTACGTAATTATGAAAAATAAAATTTTCAGCTGTCGAGATTTCATGTATATTTTTTTTCTTAACCAATTTTAAAGTATATTTATTTTCCTTACAATTTTTTTTTAAATTGTAATGAATGATAAATTAATTGCAAATATTTTTTCATTATAATAATTTTTCCGAAACATTGAAAATATTGCTTTTTTGGTGATAGTGAAATAACTGCAGATAAAAAAGATATAATAGTAAGATTAAAACACAGATTTAACGACTGCTTGGCGTATAACTTGGCGGGGGCTCGATAAGTACTCTAATTCTAACAGTTTAAATATCCAGATAGACTGTAAACAAATAATGGGTACTACTTGATTATTTCGTCGATCAATTTCGCCAAATTATACAAATGGACATAATTTTTATTTTAAATAACCAAAGAATCAATAAATTACTAAAATGTTAATAAAAATACAAATAAACATCGAATTAAAATTGGTTGATGAAGTAACACTTGCGTATAACAAATTTAATGTCAAATGAATGTGACATTTACGATCATCCATTGACATTTAACCTTATACTTTGGCGATAGTTTTTTGGTCGATGGGATTATCAAGTATTACAAAATTATATAAAGAAATCATATAAACAATGACATTGCCAATAATATTTAGGTGCAGGTGTCATCTACGGATCCCGTTGGCGCGATTGCAGCAAATTGCGATTTTATGCCTCACGTGGTAATAGTTGATTATTTTTGAGTAAACTATTTCATTATTTTTCTTTTCTCTTTTAAAATTATATAAATTGTTTTGTTCCATAATTATTTATTGACTTAGTTTATTATTATTATTATTTCCTTTTTAAAATAATAGAAAATAAATAAAAGTAATATAAATATAATTGGTATTTGAAAACGCAGTGTTCTCCAAATTGGCATCATAAAAAAAAATCACGCCAAGGTGATGCGTGTATAAAAGTGGAAAAATGTTTGCAATAATATAAACAAAAAAACGTAAACAAATAATTAAAAATTCGCCATTTCGATAGTTTTTTAAAATAACATCAAGCATAAAATCAAATAACATCAAGGTTAATTCTCCAGTCGGGCAGAAATGGTAAATTTTCTTTTCTTCGTCTGTTTCATAATAAAAAAAACATTAATTTAATAACTTCTAATTAAATAATCTGACTAATTTGCTGTAATCGGATTTATGATCTAAAAGTATCCTTAATTACATAAATAAAACAGCGCAATTATCATGTACGCGCTGAGGTCGGCGCGATAATTTTTTACACTAATTTGGCGGAAACATAGTTTTCGAATGCCAGTTTTATAAATATATTTAAAATATTTTCTATTTAAAAAAATAACAATTAGTATTTAAATAATAAGTATAGAACAAAACAGTTTACATAATTTTAAAGAAGAGAAAAGAAATAAAAAACATTTTATTAATAATTAAATAACAATAGTCGGGTTGCCATGCCAGGCAAAATAACATCAATTTAGTGTCCATTAGTTACCTCGGTGTGTATATGATATCTGTGCAAACAAAACTTCCGATAATATAATAAATGACGTCATATTTATTTTCCTTTGAATTTTTTTTATTTTAATTTTTCACGTGGATACTGTTCAACTAAAAATTAATTGCCGAGGATAATATATTGTTCCATATTTTGATTTTCTTGGCAACGGGAAAGAAAATGGTTATTTTTTATCGGAAAATTTTTAATTGATTCTGTATGAAAAATAATGAAATTTTGAATTATTAAGGAAAATATTTGAATCAATCAATTAAAAATTAGCCTATGTTCACCGGAAATAGTGTAGCTTTCCAACGGTGAAAGAATTTTTCAAAATCGTCAAGTAGTTTTGGAGCCTATTCAATTCAAACAAACAAACAATCAAATCTTTCCTCTTTATAATATTAGTATAGATAAAAACTGAAAACACCATTCGTTTGAGCGTCGTTTGAGCGCGTTTGAGCGACAAAAATTTTCGTTTGAGCGACAATCAAAAAAAAGTTATAAACAAATCAAAATTCAGGGCCTTCGTTTTTGTGAAGTTGGCCCCCCGACCTTATCAGATTTAAAAACTGAAGAAGGCATTCGTTTGAGCGTCGTTTGAGCGCGTTTGAGCGACAAAAATTTTCGTTTGAGCGACAAACAGAAAAAAGTTATAAGCAAAATAAAAAACTGAGGGGGGAACATTTTGTGAAGTTGGCCCCCCGACCTTTTCGGATTTAAAAACTGAATACGGCATTCGTTTGAGCGTCGTTTGAGCGCGTTTGAGCAACAAAAGTTTTCGTTTGAGCGACAATCAGAAAAAAGTTATAAGCAAAATAAAAAACTGAGGAGGCCACATTTTGTGAAGTTGGCCCCCCGACCTTTTCGGATTTAAAAACTGAAGACGGCATTCGTTTGAGCGTCGTTTGAGCGCGTTTGAGCGACAAAAATTTTCGTTTGAGCGACAAATAGAAAAAAGTTATAAGCAAAATAAAAAACTGAGGGGGCCACATTTTGTGAAGTTGGCCCCCCGACCTTTTCGGATTTAAAAACTGAAGACGGCATTCGTTTGAGCGTCGTTTGAGCGCGTTTGAGCGACAAAAATTTTCGTTTGAGCGACAAACAGAAAAAAGTTATAAGCAAAATAAAAAACTGAGGGGGCCACATTTTGTGAAGTTGGCCCCCCGACCTTTTCGGATTTAAAAACTGAAGACGGCATTCGTTTGAGCGTCGTTTGAGCGCGTTTGAGCGACAAAAGTTTTCGTTTGAGCGACAAACAGAAAAAAGTTATAAGCAAAATAAAAAACTGAGGGGGCCACATTTTGTGAAGTTGGCCCCCCGACCTTTTCGGATTTAAAAACTGAAGACGGCATTCGTTTGAGCGTCGTTTGAGCGTCGTTTGAGCGCGTTTGAGCGACAAAAATTTTCGTTTGAGCGACAAATAGAAAAAAGTTATAAGCAAAATAAAAAACTGAGGGGGCCACATTTTGTGAAGTTGGCCCCCCGACCTTTTCGGATTTAAAAACTGAAGACAACATTCGTTTGAGCGTCGTTTGAGCGCGTTTGAGCGACAAAAATTTTCGTTTGAGCGACAAACAGAAAAAAGTTATAAGCAAAATAAAAAACTGAGGGGGCCACATTTTGTGAAGTTGGCTCCCGACCTTTTCGGATTTAAAAACTGAAGACGGCATTCGTTTGAGCGTGTTTGAGCGACAAAAATTTTCGTTTGAGCGACAAACAGAAAAAAGTTATAAGCAAAATAAAAAACTGGGGGGGCCACATTTTGTGAAGTTGGCCCCCCGACCTTTTCGGATTTAAAAACTGAAGACGGCATTCGTTTGAGCGTCGTGTGAGCGCGTTTGAGCGACAAAAATTTTCGTTTGAGCGACAAACAGGAAAAAGTTATAAGCAAAATAAAAAACTGAGGGGGCCACATTTTGTGAAGTTGGCTCCCCGACCTTTTCGGATTTAAAAACTGAAGATGGCATTCGTTTGAGCGTCGTTTGAGCGCGTTTGAGCGACAAAAATTTTCGTTTGAGCGACAAACAGAAAAAAGTTATAAGCAAAATAAAAAACTGAGGGGGCCACATTTTGTGAAGTTCGACCCCCGACCTTTCCGGATTTAAAAACTGAAGACGGCATTCGTTTGAGCGTCGTTTGAGCGACAAAAATTTTCGTTTGAGCGACAAACTGAAAAAAGTTATAAGCAAAATAAAAAACTGAAAACTGAGGGGGCCACATTTTGTAAATTTGCCCCCCCCCCCGACCTTTTCGGATTTAAAAACTGAAGATGGCATTCGTTTGAGCGTCGTTTGAGCGCGTTTGAGCGACAAAAAATTTCGTTTGAGCGTCAAAGTGAAAAAAGTTATAAGCAAAATAAAAAACTGAGGGGACCACATTTTGTGAAGTTGGCCTCCCGACCTTTTCGGATTTAAAAACTGAAGACGGCATTCGTTTGAGCGTCGTTTGAGCGCGTTTGAGCGACAAAAAATTTCGTTTGAGCGACAAACTGAAAAAAATTATAAGCAAAATAAAAAACTGAGGGGGCCACATTTTGTGAAATTGGCCCCTCGACCTTTTCGGATTTAAAAACTAAAGATGGCATTCGCTTGAGCGTCGTTTGAGCGCGTTTGAGCGACAAAAATTTTCGTTTGAGCGACAAACTGAAAAAAGTTATAAGCAAAATAATAAACTGAGGGGGCCACATTTTGTAAAGTTGGCGTTAGTTTTTTTTTTGTTTTTTTTTTTTTTTAAAGATTGTAATTAACAAATAATACAATACGGCAATAAAATCTTTATATTTAAAGAAATAATAATAATTTTTATTATTATTGTTTTTTGCGCACAGAAAATTTTGTTTGAAAATTTGGATTTTACTTACTGTTTATAGAAGCTGGTATATACAAGTTGAAAAAAAAAAATATATATATATGTACCCATCCTTTTGCATGATACATTTTTTAGTAAATTTCGTTTGGTCGGTACCAGGGGTGCCCAGAGAGGGGTTTGGTGACGCAAGATGCGTCATACAATTTAATTTTGGGAGTGGGGGGGAATTTGAGAAAAAATACATTTTGGGGGGGGGGATTTTTAATTTTTTAATATTTCAAAATTTAATTCCAGAAATGTTCCTATGTTTTCTTTCTTTAAATTCCAGATAAGGGCAATAATAGCTCATTCTGCTATTCTCATTTCGCTTTCTCTTGAAGGTGCAGTAGATTATAAGTAGAATATAATTTACAATTTGTATTGTTTGGGGGGAGGGAAATATTAAAGTATGAAGGTTTTTTTGGGGGGGGGGATTTGCGTCATTAGGTTTGGGGGGGGGATGGTCACCACTGATCGGTACAGAGTGTCTTATCTGCTAGCCCAGTTTCAAACACCTGCATAAGCAAGTAGTATCAGTTAACGTTTTCGGCGTGGTTATTTTCAGATGTCCAGAATATTCTGAAATAAGAGATGAGTGACTAAATTTATAGCTCACAGAGACACCGCTTACCCCATTCCCGTTCCCGTTTATGATTAAAATTTTAGAAGTCACAGACGATAGAATTGATACTAATGTACTCAAATGATACTAATGAAATGAAATAAACAAGAAAAAGGTTGTGAGTTGATATAAACACTGATGAGGCTATGCGGTGCATAGCGAAACGTTTGTTCTCATTTTAATTGTTTTGTGTATTTTTTAATAATTGTATTAAAGTCTGTTTAGTGTTTCCTTATTGAATATTTTAAATTCAGACGTTAAAATGTATATATATCTTAAAAACCATCAATATGCCATTGCAAAACCCCGTCAATCCATAAATATCTCTTTATCTCCCCGCCTACACCACCCCTGACTTTAAAAACATATTATCAGTAGGCAAGGAATTTTAGCTTTTGTCTTCTTATTCGGGATAAACTAAAAAGTCGATACCAAGCAAAATTTTTCAGAATCCTTTCTATTTTCTTTCAGTTTCTATAACAAAGCTATAAAAAATATACTGTATATCCAGAGGTTTTACACCGAAAGGAATGAACGGGAACGGGAATGGGGTAAGCGGTGTCTCTGTGAGCTATAAATTTAGTCACTCATCTCTTATTTCAGAATATTCTGGACATCTGAAAATAACCACGCCGAAAACGTTAACTGATACTACTTGCTTATGCAGGTGTTTGAAACTGGGCTAGCAGATAAGACACTCTGTACCGATCAGTGGTGACCATCCCCCCCCCCCAAACCTAATGACGCAAATCCCCCCCCCAAAAAAAAACCCTTCATACTTTAATATTTCCCTCCCCCCAAACAATACAAATTGTAAATTATATTCTACTTATAATCTACTGCACCTTCAAGAGAAAGCGAAATGAGAATAGCAGAATGAGCTATTATTGCCCTTATCTGGAATTTAAAGAAAGAAAACATAGGAACATTTCTGGAATTAAATTTTGAAATATTAAAAAATTAAAAATCCCCCCCCCCCAAAATGTATTTTTTCTCAAATTCCCCCCCACTCCCAAAATTAAATTGTATGACGCATCTTGCGTCACCAAACCCCTCTCTGGGCACCCCTGGTACCGACCAAACGAAATTTACTAAAAAATGTATCATGCAAAAGGATGGGTACATATATATATTTTTTTTTTCAACTTGTATATACCAGCTTCTATAAACAGCAAGTAAAATCCAAATTTTCAAACAAAATTTTCTGTGCGCAAAAAACAATAATAATAAAAATTATTATTATTTCTTTAAATATAAAGATTTTATTGCCGTATTGTATTATTTGTTAATTACAATCTTAAAAAAAAAAAAAAAAAAAAAAAAAAAAAAAAAAAAAAAAAAACTAACGTTAACTTTACAAAATGTGGCCCCCTCAGTTTATTATTTTGCTTATAACTTTTTTCAGTTTGTCGCTCAAACGAAAATTTTTGTCGCTCAAACGCGCTCAAACGACGCTCAAACGAATGCCATCTTTAGTTTTTAAATCCGAAAAGGTCGAGGGGCGAATTTCACAAAATGTGGCCCCCTCAGTTTTTTATTTTGCTTATAATTTTTTTCAGTTTGTCGCTCAAACGAAATTTTTTGTCGCTCAAACGCGCTCAAACGACGCTCAAACGAATGCCTTCTTCAGTTTTTAAATCCGAAAAGGTCGGGGTGCCAACTTCACAAAATGTGGTCCCCTCAGTTTTTTATTTTGCTTATAACTTTTTTCACTTTGACGCTCAAACGAAATTTTTTGTCGCTCAAACGCGCTCAAACGACGCTCAAACGAATGCCATCTTCAGTTTTTAAATCCGAAAAGGTCGGGGGGGGGGCAACTTTACAAAATGTGGCCCCCTCAGTTTTTTATTTTGCTTATAACTTTTTTCTGTTTGTCGCTCAAACGCGCTCAAACGACGCTCAAACGAATGCCGTCTTCAGTTTTTAAATCCGAAAAGGTCGGGGGGCCAACTTCACAAAATGTGGCCCCCTCAGTTTTTTATTTTGCTTATAACTTTTTTCTGTTTGTCGCTCAAACACGCTCAAACGAATGCCGTCTTCAGTTTTTAAATCCGAAAAGGTCGGGGGGCCAACTTCACAAAATGTGGCCCCCTCAGTTTTTTATTTTGCTTATAACTTTTTTCTGTTTGTCGCTCAAACGAAAACTTTTGTTGCTCAAATGCGCTCAAACGACGCTCAAACGAATGCCGTCTTCAGTTTTTAAATCCGAAAAGGTCGGGGGGCCAACTTCATAAAATGTGGCCCCCTCAGTTTTTTATTTTGCTTATAACTTTTTTCTGTTTGTCGCTCAAACACGCTCAAACGAATGCCGTCTTCAGTTTTTAAATCCGAAAAGGTCGGGGGGCCAACTTCACAAAATGTGGCCCCCTCAGTTTTTTATTTTGCTTATAACTTTTTTCTGTTTGTCGCTCAAACGAAAATTTTTGTCGCTCAAACGCGCTCAAACGACGCTCAAACGAATGCCGTCTTTAGTTTTTAAATCCGAAAAGGTCGGGGGGCCAACTTCACAAAATGTGGCCCCCTCAGTTTTTTATTTTGCTTATAACTTTTTTCTATTTGTCGCTCAAACGCGCTCAAACGACGCTCAAACGAATGCCGTCTTCAGTAATAGAAAACAATTAAAAATTATGTATGTAACTGATATTTTAAAACGAAGTTTTCGTCAAACTGGCGTAAAAAAGGAAAAAAAAAATGCACAAATGTGGTGCATATAAGGCATTTGTGCCAAAATATTTTACAAGTCTGTTTAAATTTGCCATTTCTTCTTCAATTTTCTTCATATTTTTCCTGTGTTAGATAATATTTAAAATGATATTGGACTAATCTTCAATAATTGAGCACCGCCAAATAGCATATTTACTGTATTATTGAAAGTGTTATTGGCACAGATATTATATATCACCGAGGTAACTAATATACTTTAAATTGGTATTATTTTGTCTGAGATATATTAACCCGACTATTAATATTTATTTATAAATAAAATATTTATTTACTTTATAAATTGTATAAATTGTTTTGTTATATACTTATTAATTAAAATTTTTCATAAATTTTTATTACTATTTAAATAATAAAAAATAATTTAAATATACACATGTAACTGGTATTCGAAAACAATGTTTCCGCCAAATTAGCATAAAAAATTGTCGCGCCAAACTCTGCGCATATGCCATCTTTGCCAATGATAATGTGCATCATGCCATCAAATGATAATGTGCTATTCAAAAATTAATAGAGTTTGATAATGATTGCAATGCTTACTAACAAAATAATGTGATGAGTAGAGAACATTTTGATTCCTGCTGTCATAACGATCTCATTTTCATATCAAACTCTACTATAAATGATTAAATAAGAGAGATGGTACTTAATTACCCAAATTTTGTCCAAGGCATACAATAGTGCAATATCGCAATGGCATTGGCACTGGCATCGTTTTCAGCATTGCGAAAGGACATTCCAGGTGATGGTCTACACTGGTAAAAGAAATTTGAAATCACCATTTTGTTTGAGTCAAGATTCGTTTGGAAAAATGGACCAGCGCAGCGGGCATAGCCTGCTAGTAAATAAATAAATAAATAAATAAATAAATAAAATAAAAGGTGTGTATTTTAACGACTTTCGTGGTTCTAGCAGAAATCGGATTTCCAAATGCGTTACGCTTTTTCCAAAATGTTCATTAAGACATGAACACTGTACAACACTTTCAAAGAACTATAATAAAACTTCACAGTTTACTAAGCTGAAAGATGATGTCTTAATCTATGCCGTACACATGATTTGTTGTTCTTTTTAGCTATGTTCGTAATTTTATAAATACATACCACCTATAGTCGTCAGTCAGTCCGCCTAACAAAAACTAATACACGGAATTTCATATTTTTAGAATCCTCATAATGGGAATAGATTGTCATTTAATTTTGGCACTCTAATAGCAAATTTTGAAATATTAACATTTAAATTTCCTTTTTGAGTCCGACCCCAAATCTGTTTCGAGTTGGGCTGAGTTGTCTCCTCTCTGATATTCAATCGACGACACTGTTTGCGATCTAATTTAGCCTTACCTTTTTTTAATATTAACGCTACTGCTTTAGTCAAATTGCACGTCAGCATTTGTTTTTCGAAAACTGGTACACTGATAACAGAAAAGTACCATAATATCTTTCTCAAATTGATTGTATTAAAAAATGTATGTTATTGCATTGAAAATAAACGAATAATACCTGGATGGTACCATCAGACCACCCTATAGCAACTTCTGACTTTTTCGGAAGTACTGCGCAACTCAAGGCTGGAGATGTTCCATCACTAGAATGAAAAAAAAAATACATATTAAAGCGCTGTCATGTAATTATCCCCTTTCTTTTATGTTTCCAACCATAAAAGATTAAATATTCATTTACACTTGCCAGACTGAGCATTTAATATGTACCTCGTACATATTAAACTTTTACTTCTTAATAATCATCGAACTTTTTAAAAATATTGATAAAATATGCATGAAATTGATGCTTGTTAAAGCCCAAATTGTTTTATAATATGTATATTATTAAATTTGTGAAATAAAATATTTATATTTTATTCGTAAAATCAAGGGATGAGATTTCCTTTTTTGCACACCAGTACTTTTAAAGAAAATACTGTTGTGTTAATTTCAAAAAATGATCATAAGTGAAATGTTTTCTCTAAAAAAATACTGATGCGCAAAAAAAACGCGGAGATCTCATCCCTGTAAAAGGAATATCTAAAAAATCATCTGTTTGTTTATTAACTAACGGGGGTGACCGAGTTAAACTAGGTCAATATCGCTAACTTGTTGGCTGTTGCCAACTTCTCAGCTTCTTGACCATGACCAGTAGTTACCCATGTGACCGTGCCCATAGTGACCCAAATAGACCCACTAATCGAACAATGCGACCTAACTCAAAAAACTTTTCATATTCGAAAATGGCAGAATACAAAATTTAATCAAATTCATTAGAGCCGTTTTCTAGATAAAATTGGATTGATCCATATACTAATCCAAAATTGACCCACTAATATAATTTTCTTTAACATGTGACCTAAGGCAACGGTTTTCTTGGCATCTAAAACGGTATTTCTCGAAACTGTGATTTAGCTCAGTGATCTTCTTGTGCCTACAAGTGGTACAATATAAATTTTTCTCAATTTCATTTGAACCGTTTTTAGATACAATTAACTTGACTTGGATCCATAATGACCAAAAATGACCCACTATTTGAAATCCCACGAACATGTAACCTAGCCCTATGATCTTCTTTTGCTTTTTAATAGTATAATGTAAAATTTTGTAAAAATCGTTTGTTACTTTTTTTAGAAACAATTAACTTGATTATGTCCCAATGTAACCCAAACTGGCCTACTAATCGGCTGCTTTTGAAGATGCAATCTAACCCATTGCTCTTCTTAAACTCTAAAACAAAATACACAAAAAAAAAAGAAAAAGAATACAAAATTTAGTCAATATTATTAGAGCCGTTGTTTAGATGAAATTAGATTGTCCCGCAGTCGTTCCAAAATGACTCTATCGAAATTTCTCGAACACATGATCTAGCACTATGATCCTGTCGTGCGTGAAAATGGTATACAAATTGTATTCAAAATCGTTTGATCCATTTTAGATATATTTAGCCTGAGCCAGATCCATAGTGACCCAAAAATGACCCACTAATCGAATTTTGTCGAACATGCGACGTAACCAATAGGTCTTCGCAACGCTGAAAACGGTAAAATACAAAATTTAGTCAAAATCTTTTAAATCGTTTATTAAAAAATTAGCTTGACCCATAGTAACCCAAAATTGACCCACTAATTAAAATTTCTCAAATATATGATCTAGCAAAATCATCTTATCGTTCCTGAAAACGGCATAATACAAACTTCTGTCAATATCGTTTGTGCCTTTTTTTAGATAGAATTAGCTTGAACCGGATCTATTGTCACCCAATATGACGCCCTAATAGAATTTTCTTAAGCACGCAACCTAGCCCAATAGTATTCTTGTGCCTGAAAGGATAAAATGCAAAATTTAATCAAAATCTTTAGAGCTATTTTCTAGATAGAGTTAGCGTGACCCGCAATAGTAACCCAAAATTACCCACTAATCGAACTTTCTCGAACATGTAATCTAGTCCAATGGTCTTCTCAAGTCCAAAAATGATAAAATACAAAAATCTGTCGACATCGTTAGAGCCATATTTTAGATAAAATGTACACACTCACACATAATTTTTGCTTGTATTATAAATAATATGTACCACCAAAATGACCCACTAATCGAATGCGATCTAGCCTAATAGTATTCTTGTGCTCTAAAACGATATAACACAAAATTTAGACAAAATTGTTTAGGCCATTTTCCAGATAAAATTAGCGTGACCCCAGAGCCTGATTACTAACGGGGCACTCTCTCCTCAGTAAAATTACATAGAAATTTTCGCCTTGTTTAAACGCGCTTTTCAGTCAAAATTGCTATCATGAATAAGGAAAAAATTTCTATTTATTTTTTCTGGTGGGAGAGTGCCCCGTTGATAATCAGGCCCTGCGTGACCCATAGTGACCCAAAGATAACCCACTAAATAAATATTTTTGAACATGGACTCAACCCAATGGTCTTCTCGTAATCCAAAACGGTAGAACACAAAATTTATTAAAAATCGTTAGAGCCGTTTATTAGACAAAGTTGGTTTGATTCACCATGACCCAAAAAGGACCCACTAATCAAAATTTTCTCGAACATGTGACCTAGCCCAATAGAAAATTTAGTTAAAATCGATTGAGTCGTTTTTTAGATATAATTGGCTTGACTCTGACTTTATGACCCAAAATGACCCACTAATTGAATATTCTCGAACATGTGACCTAGCCCAATGATTTTCTCGTACTCGAAAACGATCGAATGCTAAATTTAGTCAAAATCGTGTAAACCATCTTCTAGATAAAATTAGTGTGACCCACAATGACCCAAAGATGATCCACTAATCGAATTTTCTCTAACACGTGACTTAACCCAATGGTCTTCTTGTAATCCTTAATGGTAAAATACAAAATTTGGTAAAAATCGTTAAAGTCGTTTTTTAGATAAAATTGGTTTGAACCACAATGACTCAAAAATGATGCACTAATCGAAATTTTCTCGAACATGTGACCTAATCCAATAGTTTTCTCGTGCCAAAAATTTGATGTGGATACAAAATATAGTTGAAATCTATCCATCCGTTCTTTTACATATAAATAGCTTGACCCTGATCCATTATGACCCAAAATGACCTACTAATCGAATTTTCTCGACATGTGACCAAGCCAAATGGTGTTCTCGTGCACGAAAAATCGTTAGAACCATTTTTAAGATAAAATTTACACATACACACAATTTTTGCTCGTATTATAGTATAAGATTTAATAATTCTTCAATTAAAATTATTTTTTAGTCCAAAATTATCTAAATACCCAGTATGTTGCTACTCTCATATAAGGGCATCCTATTCTTCAATGACTTTTTACTTACCCATCATACGTAGTATAGGGTAAGTCTTGCAATCGTTTTGAAAATCGAAAAAAATTTTTTGACGGATTTACACGTTTTAGATAGTGAAGATTCCGAAAAACATATTTTTAGAAAAAAAAATTTGCCGTCCGTCCGTCTGTCTGTCTGTCTGTCTGTCTGTCTGTCTGTCAGTCTGTCTGTCTGTCTGTAAACGCTCTATCTCCCGAACAAATTGAGATAGAGACTTGAAATTTTGTATGTAGTTAGTATGTAACAATGGGACGAACCCTATTTAATATCAAAAACCTCGATTATCCGGAACTATTTTTTTCGGACTCGAAAAATTCATTCTGATGAAAGGTATATAAAAATTTTCGAATTTTTTTGTTCTAAGGAATGGACATAAAAGGCAATAAAATAACACACATTTTGCATATAAAACGAAGTCGATCGGATTATTAGTTGCCGAGATATTTGTAATCTTGTTTTCCACATTCTTCGATTTTTCATGACCCTATATTTCATTCAAATTTCAATTCAGAAGTATATTTTAATTGGAAATGAGACCCTTAATCCGACGCAGTTAATTGTTAGTTAATAGAATTATTATTTTTGGAGTTATAAGGATGTTTCTTTTACGCAGTTCAGTACTACTTGAGTAGTTTGGCGTTTTATATAATTTGTCGAAATTGTTACATCAGCAGTTCTTTAATATAGCATTACTATGTATATTAACAATATTTAAATTTTGCTCATGAATTGCAATGCATTGTATAAATAGTTTCACATGTTTTATTTTCATATACATATCCATGATGGGTAAGTATTACGGTGGCCCCCAACGACTAGTTATTTCTAAATTCATTTACTTTTTCTAAATGTAACTATTTAAAACTTTACGCTGGCAACATTCTACCATTTGTTTATTGGAGTTATAGTATGATAAATGTAAACAAACAATCGCCAATTTGGCACCTTTTTTAAAAAGGCTAAATGATGGAATGAAATAAAAATGTTTTATTAAATGAATGTTATTTATCATTCTTAACAATGCTATGTACTTAATAAACATGACTAGCGGCTCTTTCGAAGAGTGGTGCACTATATAACGGATCAGTCCATTTAGAACTCTCAATATAGAAGGTGGGGAAGGATGAAAAGAGGAGACAGAGTGGGAGTCTATAGCTTATCTTCTGAACTCGGTGCGGTTTCGCACAAATTTTACATTTAAGGTTTTTGATCATGCGTTATACAATTTCCTTATTCTAATACTGGATGTTGTTACGCATTGCTTTCATTATTTTTGTATCGATGTAATTACATGAAAAAAATTCCAATAAATATCCTGTTTGTAATTGCATTGTTTAAACTAATTTAGTAAGATGAAATAGTTAAAATTTTTGATCTAGTTATTTTTAGTATTATTATTTTCTCTTTCAAAATTCTAATATTAAAAAAAAAATGACAATATCACTATATATTTATAAAAATAATAAACAAGAAAAAAAAACAAGAAAAACAAGTTGAATGCAGATACTGCCGTTGCAGAATTCAGTTTCGCCTCCGATTAGAAAAAAAAAAAAAAAAAAAAAAAAAAAAGAAAGAAAAGAAATCGATAGAGGTTTTTTAGAAGGACGCCCCGTTTAGAATGCAATGAACTAACTTCATTTTTCGTGTGTTTATCAATATAATAGCAAACAGAACGGCGTGAAATACCCAGTTGATTAGCAATTTCTCTCTGAGACTTTGGAATTGCGGAATAATAAAGAGATACAATTTCACGTGCTACTTCTTCATTGACTAGATTCATCAAAAACGGATTTTTTTCTTTAGTTTAAACGCTTTTTTATAGACTCTGGGAAAAAGGAAATGCATTTTAACAATAAAACGAGTGGAATCCCGTCGAATTCGACGAATGAAATGTTTAAAAGACCCAATCGATTTGGCTTTAAAAAAAAAGAAAAAGAAATTACATTATTGAATCAATATATAATAAATATATTTCCAAACTTAATGTCAAGTTTTCCAGTTACAATTTTGCATGCAAATATTTGCACATCTTCAGTTAAAATTGTAATCTGAGTGCCGACGAAATCCAGAAATTTTATTTTATATGCACTGCAAAAAAATAAAAAAAAAACTAATTTTATTTTTACTATGACATTATTTTCACTAACTGAAGTCATCTGAAAGTAAAATCTCAATCTCAGTGTCCATAAGGAAAAGAAATATTGAAATGTAATATCGTTATGAGTGAAAATGCGATGTTTTAAATAGTGACGTCATTTTCTCTTCAAATGTTTTTTAAAAGTTACTGTTATTAGTAATATGAAAAAGGCGTCCGTAATAATATTGTAAATTCATTTTATCTGGTTGCTGAATGCCATCATTTTCCTCATTTGAAATATTTCTTACTTTGCTTTAGACATTAATTTTTATCTTAAATTATTTTCTGTTATTTTATTTACATTATTAATATTATTTCTCAGTAAATATATTTTTTTACCTCAATTAGTGCATAATTATATGCAATCATTTTATTGTGGTTAAATTTTACGAAAACAATTAACTTTTTTCTTTTAAATGCGAGGACATGTTCACTGATGAAATAAAGTTTCTGACTTGTGGAAAGTAATAATGGAAAATAAATTTTTATTATCGAGAGAAAAGCTAAACTAAGTTGCCACCATTTTGAAGAAATATCGTAAAAAAGCATTTAAAATTAAAAATAAAATATAAAAATGAAAATGAAAATAAATTAAAAAATAGCTAAATTGGGCACAACTACAAATAAATAGCTTTCATTTAAAAAAATAATTATCAAAATCGGTTGAGTAGAAAATTCAGGGCTGATGACACGACATTTTTAGCTTGTCTGAAAGAAATAGCATCGGAGGCTAAAAAAGGAAGATGCCTTGCCTTCTTTAAAATTTGAAATATTTTCTACTATGCGAATAATAGGGGAAGGGGGGGGGGTTAAGAAGGATTATTGTTTTCAATGACCTAAGATACCTAGACACCACATTAGCAACCTTTTCTTAGGCCGACATCTTTGCCTTCCGTCACGTGACGGAGGGCAGATTTAGCGCGCCAAACCGATTTTTATCCCGCCGAAACTCATATTGTTATGTTTGTCTTGAGTTGACCGCACTTCTGCTTTTTTCTTTGTGAAATCTGAAAGATGCCAATAAAGCGATCACCGCCAAAAAACGGCATCTTTTCGCCAAAGATGTTGGATTCGAAACCATGTCGAGAAAACAATGGGATGTGGCGTCTACGTATATTAGAAAGTCAATGATTGTTTTTTACTGTAAATTAACAAAAATGGGCAGGAATTTTTTAAAACATTAAAATGTTTTTAAACTTATGTTTTGTAGGCGAAGATGGATTTGAGTAGAATAGAAACAATAAAAATCATAAAAGTAAATGGAAATCTAATAAATTCTCACTCTAGAAAAAAATATTTTGCCATGTGAAGTGTTTAGAGTGATGAGGATTAAAATACTGATGTATGATTATCCTTTTTTTTATAATAAATTTACAAAATGTCCAGAAATATTTTAAAACATTAAAAAGTTTTTTAACGTGCATTGATAAAGCCGAAAATTCTCAACGTAAAACATCAAAAATGCGAGTGTGGACATTCGAAAAGTGAAAATAAAATTAATTAAAATAATTATAACATTGATTATTATTAATTGATAAATAATATTTTTCATTAAAAAATTTATATCCTCAGATTTCAATAAATTTTACTCACAAAAATCTGTTATTACAAATAAAAATATTTAAAAGGTGATAATTACTATTCTACTCCTCTTTCCCCACCTGCAGTATTAATGGGCTATCCCATTTCACAGTGAGCCACTCTTCGAAAGAGCCGCTAGTATAAACATGTGTCAAATTATTGTTTATTTTTACTACATACAAACAAGTAATTTATCTTAGGTATGTAATCAGAAGCAACATAATATATGCACAAATAAACATAATAGTTGATTAGTTTTTGTTTTTTCTTTTAAATACAGTTACTTATATAATTTTAGTAATAAATCTCACTTTAAGTGCGAACTGCGCCATGGTCCCTGAAAAAGATGTACCCAGAAAACTATAAAGGATAGACTATCTGGCACAGATGTCATATACGCACCACATTTGCACGTGCTTTTTCCCCCCGCCAGCTTGGCGAAAACTTTGTTTTTGAACATACATTAAAAATTGCATGCAATAACAGGACATGATTTTTTATTGCAATATAAAAATAAAATATCGTGAAAAAATGAAAAAGATTCTAGCATTTAAAAAAAAGAAATAAAAATAAATAAATGATAATTTGATAAAAAAAAATAATTATTGATATAGCATATAATAAAAAATATTTAAAAGAATTAAAATAAAAAATAACGGTAAACAAACATGAATTTAATAAAAAAGGAAACAACAAGTTGAATGTACATACTGCCATTGCAGAATTCAGTTTCGCCTCCGATTTAAAAAAAAATCGATAGGGTTTTTTAGAAGGGCGACCCCGTTTAGAATGCAATGAACTAACTTCATTTTTGTTGTGTTTATCAATATAATAGCAAACAGAACGGCGTGAAATACCCAACTGATTAGCAGTTTCTCTCTGAGTCATTGGAATTGCGGAATAATAAAGAGATACAATTTGACGTGCTACTTCTTCATTGACTAGATTCATCAAAAACGGATTTTTTCTTTAGTTTAAACGCTTTTTTATAGACTTTGAGAAAAAGGAAATGCATTTTAACAATAAAACGAGTGGAGTCCCATCGAATTCGACGAATGAAATATTTAAAAGACCCGATCGATTTGGTTTTAAAAAAAGCAAAAGTAATTACATTATTGAATCATTATATAATAAATATATTTCCAAACTTAATGTCAAGTTTGCCAGTTACAATTCTGCATGCAAATATTCGCAGTTAAAATTATTCTTCAGTTAAAATTGTAATCTGAGTGCTGGCGAAATCCCGAAATTTTATTTTATATGCACTCACAGAAAAATAGTTTTATTAAAAAAAAAAATAATAATAATAATTTCATTTTTATTGTGACATTATTTTCACTAACTGAAGTCATCTGAAAATAAATCTCAATCTCAGTGTTCATAATGAAAAGAAGCATTGAAATGTAATATCGTTATGAGTAAAAATGAGATGTTTTAAATAGTGACGTCATTTTCTCTTCAAATGTTTTTTTTTTTAAGTTACTGTTATTTGTAATATGAAAAAGGCATCCGTAATAATATTGTAATTCTCATTTATCTGGTTGCTGAATGACATCATTTTCCTCATTTGAAATTTTTCTTTAGACATTAATTTTTATCATAAATTATTTTCTGTTATTTTATTTACATTATTATTATTATTTCCCAGTAAATATATTTTTTTACCTTAATTAGTGCATAATTATACGCAATCATTTTATTGTGGTTAAATATTACGAAAACAATTGGCTTTTTTCTTTTAAATGCAAGGACATGTTCACTGATGAAATAAAGCTTCTGACTCGTGGAAAGTGATAATGGAAAATAAATTTTTATTATCCAGAGAAAAGATAAACTGAGTTGCCATCATATTTAAGAAATATCGTAAAAAAGCATTTAAAATTAAAAATAAAATATAAAAATGGAAATAAATTAAAAAATAGCTAAAATGGGCACAACTACACATAAACAGCTTTCATTTAAAAAAAATAATTATTAAAATCGGTTGAGTAGAAAATTCAGGACTGACGACACTACCTTTTTTAGCTTGTCTGAAAGAAATAGCATCGGAGGCTAATAAATAAACAGATATAAATAGTAAACTTAATAAGTATCAAAACAATAAATATAATTTTTACAAGAAATCGTAAATATTCATACTTATATCCATGTTGAATGCATGCAGTTGTATCACTTAATTAGCACATTTCACTGATATCTTTAATTTTTCCAATTTTATTTCCCTCACAATTGTTATAAGCTTATTAAACGATCTCCTACTTGGCACAGATTTGCAATGCCAAGTTGGCGAGGGGGAAAGCACGTGCAAATGTGGTGCGTATATGACATCTGTGCCGACTATCTTACTATTTAGCGACAATTCTTGCGTTTCCAGACATTTGTACTCCAGGTATTTTTATAACTTCATCAAGCATTGAACCCGCCATATTCGAATTGATTTCCCAAAATAAAGCTCGCTTGTTAACTTTATTTTCTAAAACACAAGCAGATTTCCTTTTTTATCACTTTTAAAGGACTCTAGATTTTGAATGAATTAATAAAATATATTTCATCATTGCCACTTATGAAATTATAATCTTGATGAAGCATTGCCATAGAGAAAATACGATTTGAGAAACCAGGGTGTTAGATCTGATTTAGTGATTTCTTTTCATTAAGCTGAACGAAACAAAGTTTTTCTGCGTCGATTCATAAGGTAGCTTTGATGTCTCTAATCCTTTTTAAATGTTTATCTGATTATCATCTAATTCAACATATATGTGCCTTAATCCGTCATGGTTTGCGTAAAAATAAACAAGTACGAAAAATCATGCGTTAAGTATGGATTATGAACCCCTTTCCAAAACTTCCTGAAATCTTTTTAAAAAAAATATTATTTAGGGAAATAAGGTGTTACTGTCCATTGCCAAATATGTATTCCAATATTTTTGAACAATCCTGTATTTGATCTTTGTAATGGCCTTTTTCTACTTAATAATTTTGTACACCACTAGATTATTATTTTTTTTTCTGTGTGTGAATGTGTGTGTGTGTCACTATATGGTATTTCAGTATATTACTTGTTTTTAACACAGGCATAAAGTTTATTTACGGTACAATACAACACATAGACGAATACAATGACGATAATAAGGTTAAGAACAACAATTAAATACAGACGATCCTCGATTTATAATATGCGTTACTATACACTATATTAACACAACACTTCGCTTCACGTTCTTTATAGACTTCTTAATTTCCAGTGCCCATAGCACTTGTTTTGTTTTAAAACCAACTTTCAATTTTTGTTCTAAGCCCGCTATCCATGCGAGGTTTTGTTTCTAGCTTGCACTCTACCACTTTCTTCTCTTCAATTCCCAACCGTCACTGATTAAAGGTGCGCAGGCGCAGAACTAAAGATGTCACCCAGGCATCATAGTTTAAAGGTTGATACATATGATAGGAAAATTTAGTTTAGCAAGAAAGCGCATTACAAGTTGAAATTTTTCTTTCAGCAATTTACACTAACATATGGAAACATACTTAAATACTTTTGTTCAGCCCTGTAGTTTATCTTGTATCTTTATTACACGTATTTAACTAAAATTGAATTCAAACTAAAACACACTTAAAACTACTGAAATCACATTTTCAGAAATTATCATCCATAGAAGGCCACGTATCCAATTCTTTACATAGCTCTGTGTATCATTTTATCTATAGTCTTCAAACATTTTTTAGTAAACTGAAATATTTTCTGTGCCCTATTAATGCTATGTACTTCGTATTATACATGAAATAATTTTTTTAAGCCTCAGCTATGTATATCAATTTGATTATACATAAAACAGTTTAACAGGATTAAGATACGCCGCAAACAATTCTGCCCTATACCATTATTTCATGGATATTGCAGTGGCGCCAACTTTTGAAAAATATTGCGTTGGCTCAAAAATATTGGGTGGGCTCAAAGATGTTTTGGTAAACTGGTATAACCAGTTTGTTTTTCTTTGAAGGGTGGACAACTTGTGAAAGATGAGACGTTTAAGTCGAGCTATCCCCGTAAGGCATGGTGACGTCACTGCGTCGTCGTTGTGAAGTCACAGTGTGAATTTGTGACCATCGATTGTCGATGTCAAGTCACGTGACGTCGATGTGAAGTCACAGTGATTAAAATGTGAAGTCGTTATGGCCGTTTTAAAGCTTTTTTGTGACGTCACATTATGACCACTTTGTGAAGTCACGGTGTGACAAATTTCTGATAAATGTGTCATTTGTAACTACTTTGACATTAATATCGTAACGAAACTGTGACAAAAGTGTTTTTTTTTAAATAAATAACATGTTTTGAAGAATTTTTTTAATTTTGTAAAGATTTTTAAGAAAGTCACATCTCAGTAACAATGTGACGTCATTGAGTGGTGACATTTTGGTCACAGATGTGATGTGACCACAGGGACTCATAGTGACGTCACTGGGACCATGCATGCTATGAGGGTCATGTTTTAAAATATATGCAATTTTTTAAACTATATTCCATGCGTTTTTCCATATAAAGACACTAACATACACTCAAGCGCCAAAACATTATGACCATCTGTCAATAACGAGTTGTCCCACCTTTGGCGCGGAACACAGCTTCAACCCGCCTTGGCATGGATGCCACAAGTCTTTGGTAGGTGGCCGGAGACAGATTGTACCAGATGTTTCAGCAACGGTCACGCAAATCCGAGATATTGCGAATTGGTGGTTTATGAACTCTGAGCTGTTATCCCATGAAATCCCAAATGTGTTCTGTCGGATTGAGATCCGGTGAGTTAGGCAGCCAGGACATTAACTAGAATTCAGCATCATGTTCCTGGAACCACTCCAACACAATTTTAGACGTGTGACACGGGACGTTGTCCTGTTGGAACATTCCATTTCCGGCTGGAAAAACTGAGGCCATGTAAGGGTGCAACTGGTCTGCAATGATGTTCAGATACCCTGTAACATTCATGGTCTGCTCTACCACAACCACGGGTCCCAGAGACACCCAAGAGCACGTCCCCCAAAGCATAATACCGCCACCACCGGCCTGTGTATGACCTACAGTACATTGAGGGAGCAACTGTTCGCTGGAAGACGGCGTATCCTGACACGGCCATCGGCGTGATGAATCACAAACCGTGATTCATCTGACCAGGCAATTCTCTCCCACTGATCCATGGTTAAGTCGCGATGTTCCCGAGCCCAGCGCAGGCGCAGTTGGCGATGACGCTTGGTCAGCAAAGGCACACGAGTGGGACGTTTGCTGCGTAGCCCCATATCCAACAGTGCCCGCTGAACAGTGTGCTCCGATACTATTCTGCTTGGCCCTGCATTGTATTGGGCTGTCAGCTGAGCCATTGTCTGGCTCCGGTTTTGCTTCATCATGCGAGACAGTCTCCGACGACCTCTTTCTTTGATAGCGTGTGGACGTCCAACACCATGTCGTTTACTGCTGGTTTCACCGTCATTCATCCACTTTGCATACGTACTAACAACTGTAGATCGCGAACAACCCACGAGTCGTGCAGTTTCGGAAATACTTGTTCCGAGCCTTCGAGCCATTACAATCTGCCCTCTATCAAAGTCGCTTAGATCCGCAGCCTTTCCCATCATACATAGAAGTAAGTGAAAGAATGATTCTTCAGACTCTCCAACAGCACTTAATTACCACTTCCACCAGATCACGCGCCTTCCACATCATCCAGGCGAGTTTATTGCAAAATGTAGGGGTGGTCATAATGTTTTGGCTCTTGAGTGTACATTATAGTATGATCATATCATTAACATGACTGCAAATTGAAACAGTAGAAAGTTAAACATTTACAGTTCAGTCATTTTTGATTTATGGGGATTATTAATTAAAACTCGCAGTCATTGGCAAAATAAATTTTGTTCTAAGGAGAAAAATGAATAATAAAATAATAATGAAATAAATAACGAAATAGAAAAATTTAAATTGAGTACGCTACGATTCAAAATTATTGGGTGGGCTCAGGCCCCACGGACCCATATAAATTGGCGCCACTGGATATTAGAACCATTATTTGGTTCATACTTTAATGGAATTCTTTTGTGTGGCGCAGTAAATTAATAATAACTATTCTTTTCACTGCATATTTTACAGAATGCATATTTTAGTGCACTTAGTAAATGCATATCAATTTTATTATCTTTGAAAGGGTTTAACAGCTTTTTAATTCATTTGAAACGATTTTTTCCCATTGGCTGTAATGTAACGGAGCACTTTTGACTGTAATTGTAAATAAACTAAATGTGCTAGAACTTTATTTGAAATATGGTTCTTTTTAGGATAAAATTCAATAATTTCTAAAAATTTCAGGGCAATCCGCATCCGCAGTATATTTACAAGAGTTAGGGCGCGGACAAATGGACACACAAACAGAAGTCATAAAATTTTGTTCGACTTTGTTGATAAGTGTTAAGAAAGAAACTCACCAAAATTAAGTTTTTGTTGAATAATTATACAAAATAGTGCAACAGACTTAGTGTTAAAAATTACTTGCCGGCCAGAGGTTTTTGTGTTCATATGAAGTTCTGTTAATGTTGTAATAAACTATCGAAAGCTCCATTAGATGTACATGTACAGTGCATTTGCTTGCATATATTTATTCACACATAACTTATTCTATTTAGCTTACGTATACAAACACGACATAACATCACATAAATATAAGTCAGCGCTCTTATTTAGGTTAATTTTAGGTTACAGTTAATGTCCTTGTACCGTTTAGCTTACAGTTAGTCTCTTAATACCAAATCTCCCTTTTCTCAAAGACTCATTTTCTGCAGAGGGCGAAGAATTTGTCCGCTTCTAGTGATATACTAATCTAGCTTTTTTTTTTTTTTTTTTTTTTTTTTTTTTTTTTTTTTTTTTTGAGAAATCATAGATTTACACTTATCATTGTTACGAGATGGATGAAGATTCTCTGAACTTAGTTTGATTGAATTAGGAACATTCTGAGTTGTTGAAGACTCCTTACTGGAAACCACTTGTTGAAAATCATCTATATCATCAGCTTCCGGCTAGAAATTAGTTGATAGGATGAGATGCATTCTGTTTCGTCGATATACCTTTCTTCCAGATTTGATTACATAATTGTAAGTAATTTAAACTCTGCTGATTTGTACCAGTATGGCTCGCTTGTCTGTAATCCATACTCCAACTCCAACATCAAGATTGCAGATATTTCGTATCCCGTGACCACGTTATAGTTGTCTCTTTGCCGTTCTTTTCCCTTCTCTTCCTCAATTTGAAGTCAGCCCTGTTTTGGTTTTAGTTACTATCTTGCAAATGGCAGGGGCAGGGTTGACTTAATACGCCGATTCACGAAAAGTTCTAAAGGACTAAGCCCATTATCTAATGGTGATGCTCTATATGCCATTAAGGATTTTTAATTTTTTTTCAGTCGCAACGATGGTTTTTACTGCAGATTCAACGAAATCATTACTTTGCGGGTACCTAGAACTTGATGTGATATGACGAAATCCATAAAATTCTGAGTTTTGAAAATTCAAATGAGTTAATTGTCTAAAAATGAAAGTCATTGTCAAATCTGACTTCATTATGAATCCCATGACTGGCAAAGATTGATTTGCATTGGAGAATTATTTCCTCCGTAGTTAATATTTCCAGTTTTGATATTTCTGGATATCTTGAAAAGTAATCGATCTCGATTAAGTACCAAAGTCTATGAAGATTAAAAAGATCCATGTTCACAATTTCAGGAAATTCGGTAAGAATAAGAAGTTGATGGGGATTAGTGGTTTTCGTGATATATGATGCGCATTTTTAAAAAAATCTTTTCTTTACGTTCTTCATTCCAGATGAATAAGCCGACGATTCGGAATTCCCAAATGTCTCTCATGAATTTGTTACTAAACCTTTCTTTTTCGCTGTTTGGCAGAAATGATGATTCGACAGCCTTTTATTATTTCCTTATTTAGTCCAACTGGATCAATATTCCATATCGATGATTCCACTAAGGTAGGCAACTTAATTCTAAATTTTTCTTTTTGGCCAGCCGCTCAGGATTAAATTTTCTATCATGTTGCATCAGACCTTTTTGATTGTCTTAACTCTTGAGTTCTTCTAACTTATTGCATGAAGCTGGTAATGAGAAAATTACCACATGAATATAAGCATAAATTTCATCCTCCAATTCTTCAACATTTTCTCTGGTCCCTTGAGGTTTTCTTAAGAAAGCATCAGCTGCATAGCGTATCTTTCCTCGTATGTGGGACGGAATAAGAATATCTCTACAACTTTTGAAACCGTTGAGATACACTCAAGAGCCAAAACATTATGACCACCTATCTAATAACGTGTTGGCCCACCTTCAACCTACTAAAAAGCTGCAAACCATCTTGTCATGGATGCCAGAGTTTCTAGATGACCGGAAATAAATTGTATTAATTGTTCAAGTAGCGGTCATGCATACCCAGGATATTCCAAAATTGTTGTTTTTGAACTCTGGGCTACCGTTGACTTACATCCGAAATGTGTTCTGTCAGATTAAGATCCGTCGAATTAGGCTACCAGGACGTTAACTGGAATTGATTATTATTTCCTGCAACCAGTCGAGCACAATCCGAGTCATGTGACACGGAGCGTTGTCATGCACGAAAACTACATTTCCATTTCGGAAGACAGAATATAATCAGGGCTGCGGAGCCGGAGTCGGAGTCAGGCCGATTTTTGAGTAAAATAGTCGGAGTTGGAGTCGTTAAAAAACAAGCCGACTCCGACTCCAGCATTTTTTTAAAAACACTTTAGAGTGAAATTAAATCAATTATATTGTTGCAGCGTATATAGGGTTCTTTCGATCTTATGGTTAGACAACTTCAAACTCTTTTCTCTTAGAAAAGTAGAAAATAATTTATTTACAGATCTTCAGAACAACAGAGTCTTCGAAACTCACAAATATTACAAGATATTCCAAAATAACTGTTTAAATCTATCGAACAAGTACAAATATAGGTCGCAGAGACTCTTTATACAATGTTTCAACACTATATCACATTCAAAACAACGTAGATAAAACTCAATACATCAAGCAAACTCGCTTGGACAATCTCTAGTAGCTCACTCAATGACTGACTGGTAAATAATAACAACAACAGCTCGTATCGCTCTCCTTATATATAGTCTCGTAGCATGTGCTAGAAATTTCTAGAAAAACCTGGAAAACCACGGAACAACAAACAATGTATCAGTAGACCTAAGGGGGGTTACCATAAATAGGGAAGGGTTACCATCGCCAACAATCGCCAAGTTTGTCGCCAACTTGGCGATATATCGCCAAATTTGGCGACCAAAATTAGTCGCCAAAAGTGACGCCAACTTGGCGATATCTCAAATATTTCGCAAAGCTGCCATAGACATTCACTGAAAATAATAGACAAGTTTGCTTGATAACAGAGACAATGTAACAAAAACTAATATTAGTAAAGAAATGGAGCTTAATAAGATTATTTACATTATTTTACAGTACAAACACTAACTATTTACAAAATTCGTAACACTACCCCCTCCTCAAAGACTGCACGTCCCGGGCAGTGCAATCCTTGAGTTAGAGGAAAACACTTAAAATAAATAAATAAATAAATAAATAAATAAATAATAACAATAATAATAAAATTTACATAAATAAGAACTAATTACTATTTATATATTTACAAAAAGTGACTTTCATGACCATGGTCTGAAATTCAAGTTTCGAATTTCTAATCACTTTGGCCAAAATAAGGGGCTAGCCGGTTATAGTGTACGACCTTCGGTTTGGCGTGTGGCGATTTTTGTATGCGTACAACGACGTCATTCAGCCTGTTGACGACTGTGTAAGGACCGTCCCAGTTTCTTTGTAATTTTGGCGACAGTTCCTTACGACGTATCGGATTCCACAACCAAACTTTGTCACCTTCGTTGAACTCATGTCCTGTTGCCTTTGTGTCGTACCGTGTCTTCATCTTTTCTGATGCCAGTCCAATTCGGTTCCTCGCTAGACAATGAATCTCCTCAATCCGCGCCTGGAGTTCATCGACATATTCCTCAGGCGATGAAGGAGCATCAGGAGGACGGCCAAACAAAAGATCCGCAGGTAGACGAAGATCACGACCAAAGAGCATTTGAGAAGGGGAGTAACCAGTGGCCTCATGAGTGGCACTCCTGTAAGCAAGCAGGAAAAGAGGCAATTTCTTGTCCCAGTCCTGTTGGTCTCTAGACACCAGGAGAGAGAGGCTGTTTAGGATGGTACGATTGAACCGCTCTACCATGCCGTCCGATTGAGGGTGTAGAGGTGTTGTTCGGGTTTTGTCCATGCCGAGTAGTTCACACATTTCCTTGAACACAGCCGAATCAAAATTTCTTCCTTGATCGGAATGGATTTGAAGAGGAACTCCGTATCTGGAAACCCAGTGTTGAATCAGTATGTCTGCTACGGTTACCGCCTCTTGATTAGGAATGGCATAGGCTTCAGGCCACTTAGTGAAGTAGTCCATGACAACGAGGATGTACTTATTGCCATCAGATGTTCTAGGAAGTGGACCCAGGATGTCTAGGGCAATTCGTTCGAAAGGAGCTCCTACATTATAACGTTGCAATCGTCCACGGGTGCGCCTCTTAGGACCTTTACGTGCTACACAGGTGTCACAAGCTCGACACCACTTCTCCACGTCACTGCGAACATTATTCCAGTAGAAACGCTCTCGAACCTTTTGCAGGGTCTTCATTACACCAAAATGACCTCCTGTGGGACTACCATGCAGTTCTTGAAGGACTATAGAAATTCTCGACTTAGGGAGTAGTAGTTGCCATCTACATGTCTTTCCATCGTCAGACTCCCATTTTCGGTACAAGATGCCGTTCTTCAAATGTAAGGAATCCCAGAGAGCCCAATAACGTTTAGTCGTAGGATGGTAATGGGCCATGTCTTGCCAGCTGGGCTTCCTGTTGGACTCCTCTTTCAGCTCTAGAATTGGCTTAATTTCAGGATCAGCAAGTTGATCTTTACGCAGGCTCTCGTCACTCCACGGATCTTGCGATGATGTAGACCCAGTTGTAACTTGTCTTACTATAGGACCTTTGACATTAAATTTCTTCTCAGCCCGGTCGCAGTATCTACAATTCTCTGAGCAGGGTCTTCTTGAGAGAGCATCTGCATTTCCATGTGATGAGCCTTTTCGATGGCGTATCTCCATATCGTACTCTTGAAGCTTTTGTATCCACCTGGCTATCTGGCCTTCAGGGTTCTTAAAATTCAATAGCCAAGTTAGAGAAGCATGATCAGTTCGGATCAGGAACTTTCGACCGTAAAGATAGTGATGAAAGTGGTCTATGGCTTTCACTACAGCAAGAAGCTCTTTTCTTGTTACGCAGTAGTTTCGCTCGGCCTTTGACAAGCACTTGCTGAAATAGGCGATAACACGCTCCTGGCCGTCGATTTCCTGGGACAGTACAGCGCCAATGCTTTCGTTGCTTGCATCCGTATCAAGTATAAACTGTTTATCGATTTGAGGATACGACAGAATTGGAGTGGATGTCAAGGGCTCCTTAAGCTTTTCGAAAGCAGCGTCACATTCCTGTGTCCACATAAATTTTTGATTGGCTTCTGTTAATTTATGAAGTGGTCTTGCAATCATCGAGAAGCCTTTGACGAATTTTCTGTAATAGGTGCATAATCCTAGAAAATTCGAAGCTGGTGAACATCTGCTGGACGATTCCAATTTTTCACGGCCGACATCTTCTCTGGATCAGTCCTAACTCCTTCCGCCGAAATGATGTGTCCAAGGTAGGCGACTTCATTACGAAACAAACTGCACTTCGAAGGGCTTAACTTCAAATTAGCTTCCTTTAATTTTTGTAGCACCCGCCTGAGGTTGTTCAGATGTTCATCAAAAGATTTTCCTATGATTATGATATCGTCTAAATAAACAAGACATGCCTCATATGACAGTCCCCGAAGAACCGTTTCCATAAGGCGTTCAAAAGTTGCAGGTGCGTTACATAGACCAAAAGGCATTACCTTGAACTGCCATAATCCTTGTCCCGTTGTAAAGGCAGTCTTCTCGCGGTCGTCGGGATGGATCTCTACCTGCCAGTAACCACTCTTCAAGTCTAAAGTCGAGAACCAAGTGTTGCCCGCAAGTGTGTCAAGAGTGTCGTCAATCCTTGGCAGAGGGTAACTATCCTTTTTGGTGACGTCATTCAGTCGGCGGTAGTCTACACAAAATCTTGTAGAACCATCCTTCTTTCTTACTAATACAATGGGAGACGCCCACGGACTTGTTGATGGTTCGATGACGTCATTTTCTTCCATATCTTTAATTAAATTCTGCACCTCTTCTTGCTTGGCAAAAGGTAATCGTCTAGGGTGCTGTTTAATAGGAGAGTGATCTCTCGTGTCAATTCGGTGTTGTGCCATTTTAGTTCGTCCAAAGTCTTCAGATGTTTGGGAAAATAAACTTTGGAATTCTCTAATTAAATTTTCCGCAGCTTCCAACTGTTTTGGATTTAAGTCTGTATTTTGTAACAAATCCTTGACTAAATTATCTGAAGATTTCTCAGAGTGACTGGAATTTTGACTTATGCACGTCACAGGAGCACATGACGCTATCATCTCTCCTTTCTTGATAGTCCTCGTCTTATCACTGATGTTAGCAATTCTGACTGGAATGGTCTTTTTCGAGAGGTCTACCACAGAAGAAGCCACCAATACTCCTGCTTGTGTACTATTGTCTTCTGGATAATCTATATGGCCAAATCGATAATTAGTTTTATTTTTAATTACAGCAGGAACCAAACATTCTGTTCTTGCATCTAGATTAATGTCTTCTTTGGCTATTACTATTTGTTTACATTCAATTTCGTTATTTAATCCAAAAAGACTTATTTCTTCAAATTTTGAGATCATTTTGTTATTTTTGAAATCAAGTCTGAAGTCAAACTTCTTCAGAAAATCTAGTCCGATTAAGCAAGGATCTGTTATGTCAGCCACATATGCCGTATGGTAATATTTCGTTCCTCCAAAGTTGATAGTTAAATTGGCCTTTCCATATATGCCTATCTTGTCGCCCGTCACAGTTTGCAGGGTAACGCATGGTGGAGTCCAGATGAGTTTACATTTCAATTTTCGAGCCAAATCTTCTCTTATTATTGTCACATTGGCTCCTGTATCGACAATCATACGGCACTGAATTCCGTTAATAAAGCCTATCACATATAATTCGTTATCACCGCCGCTCATTTTTGATATCTGGAGGATCTTCAGGTGGGGCTTTTCATTCTCTGGCAACCTCCGCCCCGCGAGATGGCCAAAATTTAGTTTCCCTGCTGACTGTTTGAATTTATCTCACGTTCGTGGATTTTGGGGCAATTTCTTCGGAGATGTCCTGTATCACCGCATCCCCAGCACGTGAGATTCTGTCTTCTTGAACTTGTTCTTCCGTATTTTAAAGCTTCAATTTCTTGATTTATTTTCCTAATTTCTTTCAAGACGTCGTTCTCAGTGTCTGAGCTTTTGTTCACCGTTGCCCCTCGGACTGAATGACGATCTCTTCGGCTGGCTTGTGTAGCTGCTTCCAACTTTAAGGCATATAGTAGTGCTGCCTTTAAATCCTGTACATCTGCCATTCGTACCGCTCTCTGCACTTCTGGATCTTTTATTCCATCTACAAAATATTGCAGTGACAGCATTTCCCGTACATTTGTTGGACAGTCAATGAATGCTAAATTTGCAAGCCGTTCAATTTCCGAGGCAAACTCTTGAAGGGTTTCACTCGATTTTTGATGGCGGCTCTTCATTTGTATCCTCGTATAATCCTTGAAGAATTTTTCGCCGAATCTCATTTCAAGTGCACAACTTAAAGTCTCAAAATTGAGTTGCGTCATATCGGGCAATGTTTGCAGCACGTCGGCGGCTTCTCCTCTTAAAGATGCTGCCAGTTGACAAGCTTTCACCTCGTCACTCCATTTGTTCGCTTCAGCTACAATGGTGAATTGGGTCTTGTAAACTTGCCAGGAACTCTTTCCATCGTATGTCGACAGCTTAATGTGCACGGGAGAAGCAGGCGGATTCCTAAATTCTTCATAATTACCACTAGACGCTGAAAGTTTCTTCTCAAGATCTTGTACTTTTTTATTTAGCTTTTCATCTACTTCACCTAGTATTTTCTCTTCAACGTTACTGATTTTCTCTACAACGTTACTGATTTTCTCTTCAACGTTACTGATTTTCTCTTCAACTTTACAAACTTCATTCTGAATTTTCTCTTCTACTTCCGCCATTTTCCGTTCCATTTTCTGTTCAACATTACTAACTTCATTCTGAATTTTCTCTTCTACTTCCTCTTTTTTCTCTTCTACCGAGCCTATTCTTCTCTCTACCGACGAGAACTTTTCTTCTAAAGTTTTCTTCATTTCTTCTTGGCCTTTATTAATCTTTTCAGTCACATCTTCTTGGCATTTGTTCATCTTTTCCGCCAACTCTTCTTGGCCTTTATTCATTTTTTCCGCCAACTCTTCTTGGCCTTTATTCATTTTTTCCGCCAACTCTTCTTGGCCTTTCGTCAATTCTGCCTTTATTCCATTAATAGCTTCTAACAGTTCTTTCAGTTGACCATCCATTGTTCTTGTTTTCGCCATAAGATCCCGACTCCTGACACCAAATGTTGCAGCGTATATAGGGTTCTTTCGATCTTATGGTTAGACAACTTCAAACTCTTTTCTCTTAGAAAAGTAGAAAATAATTTATTTACAGATCTTCAGAACAACAGAGTCTTCGAAACTCACAAATATTACAAGATATTCCAAAATAACTGTTTAAATCTATCGAACAAGTACAAATATAGGTCGCAGAGACTCTTTATACAATGTTTCAACACTATATCACATTCAAAACAACGTAGATAAAACTCAATACATCAAGCAAACTCGCTTGGACAATCTCTAGTAGCTCACTCAATGACTGACTGGTAAATAATAACAACAACAGCTCGTATCGCTCTCCTTATATATAGTCTCGTAGCATGTGCTAGAAATTTCTAGAAAAACCTGGAAAACCACGGAACAACAAACAATGTATCAGTAGACCTAAGGGGGGTTACCATAAATAGGGAAGGGTTACCATCGCCAACAATCGCCAAGTTTGTCGCCAACTTGGCGATATATCGCCAAAGTTGGCGACCAAAATTAGTCGCCAAAAGTGACGCCAACTTGGCGATATCTCAAATATTTCGCAAAGCTGCCATAGACATTCACTGAAAATAATAGACAAGTTTGCTTGATAACAGAGACAATGTTGTTAGGAATTGATAAATTAAGTTATCCCAGTTTATTCACAGAAAATCGTTTGCATATTTGCAATTGTGATATTTAATTTATTTATAAGACGCGACTCGTTGCTATGGAAGCGAAGCTGTTTTTTCGTCTGCTTTGCTTTTTATATTTTTTATCTTACGAGATGAGTTAAAAGTTTAGATAAAAAAGTTGGCATCAATTTTTGATGAAATGTAAAAGAATTTTTTGAGAGAGAATGTTTATATTTTTTTGTTTGTCGTGCGTGTCTTGAGTTTTATTGAAGAATTATGTTAATTTTATGAAAAGGCACGCAGAAATGCATAAAGGATCATCTTTCCAGTTTTTAGTATGATGATCAAAAATTATCAAGGTAAAAGCATTTATATTTTGTACATATTATACATTTTGTACATAGTATGTAAATAATTTGAATTCAATATTTCTTTATTCTATAATTCTAAGTATGTAATAAAATTTTTAAAAAGAAAATTCAAGAATATTTAGAAGATTTTTGAACCCAAATAAGTTTTGATTGTTTACAGAACATAACTGGCGCCCCGAGCACGGACATTTGAATAATACTGTTGAGATATTGAATTGTTTTTATAGCGTATAGTGTTTTCATAAGCTGTGCATTACTACTTAATTTTTCTAAGATGAATAAGCTAAAGAAAAAGCGTACACCACTACGTTCGTCATTTACCAGAACTTTAAATGTTTTGAATGAAGAAATTAACAGCGAGTCATTAGATAAGGACAAAATTTTAGACGGTTTTAGTAAATTAGAAAATTTGATTCATGAAATTAAAGCTATTGATGAAGCTATAATTGAACTCATGTTAGATGATGATAAATGCGATGAAGAGGCTATTGAAAATGAAGTAGTGGAAAATGAAAGTTATTCAGATCAATTTATTACCATTAAGCGTAAAGTTAGCGAAGCATTGGGTACAAATAAACGTAATCAAGATGATAGTGAAAAAAGCACAGATCACGGTTATTCCAAATCAAAGCATTATAAATTACCTAAACTAAATATTAAGCCATTCGATTCGCAGTTAATAAATTATCTTTCATTTTGGTCTCAGTTTCAGAAAATTCATGAAGACATAGATTTGGATAATAGTGACAAATTTCAGTATCTTATCCAATCGGTAGAACCTGGAACCAGTGCCAGGCGCTTGTTAGAGAGCTATCCAATGACCGCAGTTAATTACCCCAAAGCTGTCGAGGCATTTCAAGAGCGTTTTGGAAATAAAGATTTACTAATAGAAGTGTACGTTAGAGAATTCCTAAAATTGATTGTAGCTAATGTACAGGCGCACGGCAAAGATAAACTTCCCTTATCAGATTTATTCACGAAAGTCGAGGCATATTTAAGATCGTTAGAATCAATGGGTTTAAGTTTAGAAAGCAATTCGGCGTGGCTCTATCCCATGATAGAATCTAGCTTATCGGAAGATGTATTAAAAGCATGGCAGCGATATAATATTTCAATCACATCAAACACTGTTAGTAATAATAATGCATTGTCAACAAAAGCAAATATAGTAAGTTTGATGGAATTTCTGAAACAAGAAGTTGCAAACGAGGAAAGATTCAAATTAGCCAAATCGAGTTTTATAGAGCTGGGCTTTAAAGACAAACCTAAAGAAAAGTTAAGAAAAGCAGAAAGTAAAATACCTACTGCGGCAGGGCTATTTAGCGCAAAAGAACGCCTTTGTTTATTTTGCAGTAAATCTCATGAAAGCAAGGACTGTGTTAGGGCTAGATCTCTTTCCTTTAATGAACGGAAGGCCAAAATTAAGAATAAAAATTGCTGTTTAAAATGTCTTCGTTTTGGTCACCACGCTAAAGTTTGCAAAGTTTTTATTCGTTGCCACGTTTGTTCTAAACCCCATACCGAGTTATTATGCCCTGAAATTTCAATGTGTAAAGAACCAGAAAATACAGTTAAGACCCCAGAAGTTATTCAAAGCACCATAGCAAGTAAGCAGTGTTCTGCTGAAGTAGCCCTTATGACTTTAGAAATAGTTATTAAAGGTCGAATAACAAAGAAAGTACGAGCGTTACTTGATTGTGGGTCGCAAAAGAGCTATATTTTAAAAGGTACAGCTGAAGAGTTAGGTTTACATCCCATTTCTTCTGAAGCTATTGTACACACTTTGTTTGGTGGTACGCAAACAGAAGCTAAATCTCACAATAAATTCCAAGTTGAGTTAAGTTCTTCTGATAGACAGAAACAAACGAAAGAAGTCTTAGAACTTTTGGATCAAGATATAATTTGTAATAATATTCCTCGGATACCGAAAGAATCAGTAATTAAAGAGCTTAAACAAAATAAACTGTGGATTACAGATTTAGGAACAGGAAGTCCAAAAATTGAAATTTTGATTGGAAGCGATTACTACGGACAACTTCTTACAGGTCGAGTAAAACAGTTAAAGAGCGGTCTTACAGCAATAGAGACAAAGTTTGGATGGACACTTTGTGGTCGTTTAGAAAGTACATCACAGTCTTGCCTAAATTATGGAAATATGTTTATCACGAACCTAGCTTTAAAAGATATGAAGATTCCAGAATTATGGAAGTTAGAGACAATTGGTATAACAGATCCTTGTCAAACTTTGTCTAAAGCAGAAGAAGAAGAACTCGCTCATGATAATTTTATAAAAGAAGTTGATAGAAATATAGAAGGTCGCTATATTGTAGGTCTTCCTTGGATTAACGGCAAACGTGAGATTCCCTCAAATAGACACATAGCTGAACGAAGATTGATAAATTCAACAAAGAAATTAAAATCAATGAAAATGTTTGAAGAATATGCTAAAGTTTTCTATGAATGGGAAGAAGAAGGCGTTATAAGTAAAGTACCAGATGAAGCACTCAAGATTCCAGGACATTTTTTACCTCATCATCCCGTCATCAAACCAGATAGTCTTACTACAAGTGTTCGACCAGTTTTTGATGCATCGTGTAAGGTAGGGAGGTCTCCTTCTTTAAATGATTGCCTCTTTAAAGGACCAAACCTCATCGAACAAATTCCTGCAGTGTTAATAAGATTTCGTGAGAAAGCTATTGGGGTAGTAGCCGATATAAGAAGAGCATTTCTTCAAATTGAAGTCAAAGAATCAGATCGGCATTTCTTGCGATTTTTATGGTGGAAGAGTCCTGACGAATTTCAAGTTTATCAACACAATAGAGTAGTTTTTGGAGCAACTTGTAGCCCATTTTTGCTAGGTGCAGTTATAAGATATCATTTGAGTAATGTTGATGAAGAAAACAAACAGATAGCTGAGAAGCTTATGAAATCATACTATATAGATAACTGCGTTACTTCAGTCGACAATGTGCCTGAACTAGAAAATTTTATTTCAAAATCTACAGAAATCATGGCTGATGCGAAAATGGAATTAAGAATGTGGGAATTCGGACCAATTAAAAGTGAAGACAGCAGTTTCCTTAACGAAAAGAAGGTGCTCAGCAAAAATGTAACAACGATAGTTCCGGTTTTAGGGTTGAAGTGGGACACAATGGAAGATAGTTTGAAGATCGCTTATAAATTTAGTGATGAGATAGAAAATCTGTCGAAAAGAAAGATATTAGCTGTAACCCAAGGGATCTTCGATCCAATAGGATTTTTAGCCCCAGCATTGTTGCCAGCCAAACTGATAATTCAAGACGCCTGGTCGACGAAATTAGATTGGGATGCTCCACTTCCAGAAGAAATCCGGAATAATTTTCAAAAATGGTATAGCGAACTCAAGTATTTAAATGACGTGAAGATAAATAGACGTGTAGGATATGGTTGTAAAGAAAAATGGTCTATTCATACATTTTGTGATGCAAGTACCAGAGCTTATGCAACAGCAGTTTTCTTACGTTGTGAAGATAAAGACGCAGTCTTTGTACAACTTTTAGGAGCTAAGTCTCGTCTTGCACCAAAGAAAAATGTAACCATACCACGTTTAGAGCTTCTTGCTTGTATTTTAGGAATAAGGTTGACTAAATTTGTTTTGAAAGCCTTTAATTGTATTTCCATACCAGTAAAGTATTGGACCGACTCTTCGACAGTTCTCGCTTGGATTCGAAGAAATGATCAATGGGGAACGTTTGTAGGCAATAGAGTTAGAGAAATTTGTAAATTTTCCGAATCTCAACAATGGAACTTCGTACCTGGTCATCTCAACCCTGCTGATCTACCTTCTCGCGGATGTAGTCCTAAACAGCTGCTGAAGATGAGATGGTGGGAGGGACCAGAATGGTTGAAGTTATCAGAAGAAAATTGGCCACATTCAGAAACAAGCCCCAACGAAGAATTAGTAATGATGGAAAAGAAGAAAACTTCAGTACCTACTCTTTTATGTTCTAATTCACATGAATTTATGATATATAGTAGAATTTCAAAATTTGGTAGATTTATTAATGTCGTATGTTGGGTGAAGAGATTCATAATGAAGTGCAGAAACAGAAATATATGTTTTCCATCAGAATTGTCAATTGAAGAAAAAGAAGATGCGGAAAGGTCGCTCTGGTCAATAATACAATCTGAAAGTTTTGGTAATACTACTGATGCAATAAAAGGATTAAAGGTTATGAAAGATCAAGAAGGTTTGTTAAGAGTAAAAACAAAGATATTAGAGCGAGATGACGAGTTTTCTTTCAGATATCCAATTTTATTACCATCGAAACATCATGTAGTGAATTGTCTGATTCAAGAATGTCATTTAAAGAATTGTCATGCTGGACTTCAAACAGTTGGATCCATTTTGAGAGAAAAATATTGGATAATTTCTTCTAGACGCATCGTTAGAAGTCAATTGTCTAAGTGTTACAGATACAAAAGATACTCTGCAAAGCCATATACTACACCTCCAATCCACCTACCTCTAGATCGAGTCAGAGATTCCAAAGTTTTTGAAGTTGTTGGAGCTGATCTTTTTGGCCCTCTTTTCGTAAAGCAAAGATCCAAAGTTTGGGTTGTACTTTTTACATGTGCAGTATATAGGGCAATACATTTGGAACTTGTATCCAGTCTCTCAACGGAAGGATTCATTCAGTCACTTCGAAGATTTATATGCAGGAGAGGAAGGCCGACTACTATATACTCTGATAATGGCTCAAATTTTAGAGGAACCAATAACCTTTTAAAATCATTGGATTGGAATACAATAGTTTCTTCGAAAGAACTGTTTCCTATTAATTGAAAGAACTGTGTCCTATTAGTCATCCATCCAGCAGCAGCTTGGTGGGGTGAATGGTGAGAAACAGTACATCTAGAAGTGGCAGAGTAAGTAAAGAGACTTTTGAAATGACTTTTTCTAGAGCTCTGAACTGACTTTTTCTATAACTCTGAACTGACTTTTTCTAGAACTCTGAACTGATTTTTCTAAAACTCTGAAATAACTTTTCTAGAACTCTAAACGTTTCATTATTATTTTATTATTGTTTAGTTATTATCTTTATTTATTTATATATTTTTTATTTTGAATTAGGGCTTAATTTGATCAAAAGTGATCTTAAGTTTAATTTGGCTTCCGCCTAAATTAAAGGTGGGAGTATGTTAGGAATTGATAAATTAAGTTATCCCAGTTTATTCACAGAAAATCGTTTGCATATTTGCAATTGTGATATTTAATTTATTTATAAGACGCGACTCGTTGCTATGGAAGCGAAGCTGTTTTTTCGTCTGCTTTGCTTTTTATATTTTTTATCTTACGAGATGAGTTAAAAGTTTAGATAAAAAAGTTGGCATCAATTTTTGATGAAATGTAAAAGAATTTTTTGAGAGAGAATGTTTATATTTTTTTGTTTGTCGTGCGTGTCTTGAGTTTTATTGAAGAATTATGTTAATTTTATGAAAAGGCACGCAGAAATGCATAAAGGATCATCTTTCCAGTTTTTAGTATGATGATCAAAAATTATCAAGGTAAAAGCATTTATATTTTGTACATATTATACATTTTGTACATAGTATGTAAATAATTTGAATTCAATATTTCTTTATTCTATAATTCTAAGTATGTAATAAAATTTTTAAAAAGAAAATTCAAGAATATTTAGAAGATTTTTGAACCCAAATAAGTTTTGATTGTTTACAGAACAAATGTAACAAAAACTAATATTAGTAAAGAAATGGAGCTTAATAAGATTATTTACATTATTTTACAGTACAAACACTAACTATTTACAAAATTCGTAACAATATGTACTTTTAAATTTATAAAAGGAATTAATATTATTCTTTATGGATTATATCAGGCTACCCACGTTAAAGAATCCTAATATACTACCAGGCGTACACAGTAAATGAAAACCGTTTTTAGTTAAAAAGTCTAGTAGATCCTGAATTATATCCAAGCTAGTAAATTTTCATTTTCATCTTTATCTTTTTTTTTTAAATTATTATTCTTTTCCATCCAATTTTTTCTGTTTTGGATGACATGAATTAACATCAAAATTGTAAAGATTTCCCTTTTTTAAGTCCACAGATCCGAAATCGTAAAATTTCTGTTTTGTTCTGTTCTTTAGATTTCCATAGTTGGGTTTTTCGGATTGTGGAACGCAAAATAGTAAAACGGAAAAAAAATTTCTTTCCTTTTTTAATTTCAAAGTTCTAAGGATAATACCAAAATACGGAAAATTTTGCGTTACTCTTCTTGGTACCCTCATAATTTTAACCAACAACAAAACTAGTATATTTACAAGCCCGGAGACAGAATCGGAGTCGGAGTCGATTTCTTTAAAATTTCTGGAGTCAGAGTCGGAGTCGGCCGTTTTTCCCAACGACTCCGCAGACTTGGATACAATGAAATGGTGCAGATGATCTGCAGTGATGTTCAGACAGTCACTGACGTTCGTGGTCTGTTCTACAAAAAAACAGAGGTCCCAGGGACGCCCATGAGAACGATCCCCAAAGCTTAGTATCGCCACAACTGGCCTGTGTATGTTCTGTTATATAAGAAGTAACAGTTCGCATAGAAAACGGAGTACCTAAATACAGCCAACCATTAGTTGAAGGATGAATCATGTTTCATAGCGGTCCGAAGAGCAAGGGGAGCAATCCTTTAGTCCACAGCACCCGAACTGCACATGTTGACTTCATCGACGCAGAGACTCAAGGGACTATGTGTGGTCCGAAACGTGTTCGTTTTTTTTTTCTTTTTGGACAGTTCGCCTCTTTATTAGGTGCAATTGGACTCTGTCCGCAAGAGCTACCGAACCCGCTCCAATGAAACCGTCCACGGTGCCAGTTTTTACCGGTGGGGTACGGTAGAAAGGCGGGTTCTCGTCACCACCAGCAGCGATTCGACTGCCTTGCATTTCGGCCCGAAATTTCTGCCTTCTTCGGCACTACTTAGCATTTCGGCCTTTTTTAGTTTTTATATTTGTTTTCCTTAACTTCCCTCAAAATTGCCCCCATGTTTTCTGCTAAATAAGCGAAACCGTTTTGGCACAAAATTAGCTCCAGCCCCATTCTATCGAGCATGACGAGTGAGCGTGACGTGTGCGGCGCCGAAACACAGATATTTAACTCAGGCAATAAACAACTCAGAACTGCACCATAAGCCTCAAATAGCTGATCCAGGCATTTGTCATCGTAGATCGCCCCATACGGCGATCAGGCGAATTCCGCCCCGCTATCCAGGCAACTCAAACCCTCTAAACTGGATAGAATCCGAATCATGTTTCATACGACGATGAGGCAACTCTCTCCCTATGTTCCTGGGCCTAGTGTAGGAGTGTTTGGCAATGATGCTTGGTCAACAGGGGTACACGATCGAGGCACTAGCTTTATATCTTACATTCAACATTGTCAACTGAACTGTATGTTCCAAAAGCACTCCACTTGGACCTGTATTGCTTTGAATCTGAATTGAGTCAATCTCTGATGCCGGTTTTGCTTTACCAAAGGGAGGAGCCTCCGACATCCTTTTTATTTGATAACGCCTGAGTATAACGCCATGGCTTTTACGTTAGTTTCATTGTCATTCATCCACTTAGTACAAGTACTAAGAATGAAAGAAAATAGCTTATTTTTAAATAAATTCGTACGTAAAATCCGGTATCAATCAGTAATTTCAAAATGCTAGCAATGACAGTACTCTGTGCTTAAGGGGTTAAAGACAAGGGCATCCAATTTGATCAAGATAAAAGCAGAGCGGTGAAAAAATATCCACCACCAAAGATCAAAATGGAGTTGAAACAGATTGCAAATTTTTTAGCTAGATTTGTCCCAAAGTTTTTACGGTTTATGTTTGTCAAAGGAATGAGTTTGTTTGGGACGAACTTCAATAGTCTGCGTTTCAAAATTGGAAAAATGTCCAAACATCTCAACCAGTTTTAAAGGTTTATAATCCATAAAAAACTTCAATTATCACAACAGATGCTTCTTGGGGCAAGAACAAAAGAACGGAAAGTTTTCTGTTGTTGCATATGCATCCAGAACACTGACACCGACTGAAAAGAGGTATGCTGAAATAGAAAAAGAGGTACTTGCTCTAGCTTAAAGTGGTGACGTGAAAAATTTCGAGATTATCAAACTGGAATTCACTTTAGATTAGAAACTGATCACAAACCTCTTTATTCCTACATTCTCAAAGGAAAAACTTGAAGATTTACACTCAAGAGCCAAAACATTATGACCACAACCACATTTTGCAATGAACTCGCTTAGATGACGTGGAAGGCACATAATCCGGTGGAATGATATTTAAATGCTGCTAGGAAGTCTCAGGAATCATTTTTACGCTTATGAAGGTAAAGGTAGCTGATCTAAGCTACCTTAGTAGAGACAGAATTCAGTGGCCTGACGTGTCGAAACAGTGGCCTAATGTTGAGAACCAGCAACTTCGAAACTGCACGCCTTATGGGTTGTTCAGGATATATAATTCTTGTGATATGTCCTAATTTACTTTAAAATAAGATAAAGCTACTTTCCCCATACGTAGTATACAAAAAATATTTATACCAGAATTCTAGTGTCACTGCGGCATCTGGGAATCAAGTTGAGTGTTCTACGTAATGGAACACTAAGCCACAAAGGGTTAATATGTCCCAAGATTTTGATTTGCTTGGATAAAAACTTACATTTAGTAATACCGCTTCTTTAAGTTTATTCAGAATAAATATCACTGTTCGATTATGCGTAGTTTAATATCTCCCCAACACTAAGATGTCATTCATGTGACAAATAACACCTGGTATATTTTCTAGTAGCTGTGAGACATTCTGCTTTGGAAGTGTTCTGGGACAGATGAGATTCCAAAAGGTAGTGATGGGCGATCCTCGAAAATTTACCAATTGAAAAAAATTGTCACCGCAAAAAACAATCGATTATTTCCGAGAATCTACAATCAAGATGTTTTACAACCGATTATTAAAACCGATCATTGTTTTTGCATGTTTATAAAGCAGTTTTTAGTAAATATATATAACTGTTGTTGTTGTATTGACCAAAATATTGGCCCGGTATATATATAACTGAAAACAGGTAAAATTAAAAAGCAACAAACCGAATGAAGGATATAATGCAGCCACAATAGTAGAAAAATCATGTGACGGCGTCCGTGGTTGCAAAAATTTGAAAAAGACGAGAGTAGGTATGCACAGGTAAGGGGAGTTTACTATCAAAAATTGGATTTTTTCGGCAATTAGCAGCAAAATGGCCAAAAGAAATAATTGATGTTAGTGATTTTTTTCTAGAATAGAGAAATTCAGACAATCGGTTATGTTATACATTTTCATTCATATAATTTGACAGATTTTAACTCATAAAAATTTAAATTTTAAGCATCAATATGCCAAAAACATGAACTAAAAGGATGGTAAGTGGGATGAATATTTTTTATTGATTTTTCTATGTCATTTGAGATCAGCTCTACAATTTTTCCATTATTAAAAAACCTTCGACTGGAATACGCAAAACGTACTGCGCCCGCGGATGGCAAAGTTAAGTAAGGGAAAGGCAAGTGCATAATAGGAATAAGTTGTCACATAGTCTTTCCAGTGATACATCTCATGAAAAGTGTCTAAATTTAGAAATGTTCCCCTCCCCTCACGAAGAGGCAAAGCTGTGGTAGAAACATAAAATGAAATAGTAGTCACAGAGTTTTCCATGAAAAGTGTCAGCAAAAGATAAAAAAGTGCCCCCCCCCCTTCTTAAAATTTTCGTACATTACAAATTACTTATCAAAGAGCTCCGCTAAAAAAAGATCTAAAATGATAAAAACGCTACGATTTAAAAAAAAAATTAAAAAGTCCCTCTTGTGGGCCAAATCCGGGACGGGTGAAGAAATATTCATAATATGAAAGAGTGGTACGAAAATTTTCCAATGATGGGCCAAAAAAAAGTTTGAAAATTACCTCCCTCCCTTTAGTGTAGGCTCACTCTTTCTTATTAGAATACACCCGGAAATCACGAAGCCCCCTCTTTTAAATTTTTATGAGTTAAAATCCGTCAAATTTGATGGATGAAAATGTCAGAACCGATTGATTGAATCTGTCTATTCTAAAAAAAAAAAAAAAAAAAAAAGTAACTAACGCCGTCACCGTCACAAAGAATGAATTTTTTGTGACGGGGGGTCTTTCTTCGTTATTTATTATTAAGAGAATTTTAGCACACAAAAATATGAAAATTAGCAATATTATAGAGAAGTGTTTGATAAATATGCTGGTGCAGACAATTTTTAAACCGAATAGTTATTTTAAAAGATATTTAATGTTAAAATTAGTCATAATTGTTCCATTAAAAAAGTTTTATGGGAGCAAAAACTATATATAGGAATTTAAACATTTTTAGATCATTTTATACATTAGACGTTCCCAGTGTGTAGACTGCATTTTTTTATTTGACTTATTTTATGAGGATATATTTTCATTTTAAATTCAAATTTTCAGCATTTCGAGAGATATTTTTTACATATTTTACCAAAGAAAATATTTTAAATTGTTGCCAACTATTAAAAAAGCACAAAGAATAAAAGTTCCTTCAAATTAAATGTGTGTTGACACATGACTATTGTAAATAACTTTCAAATTAAAATTTAATGAATATTACATATTAAAAGCAGTAAATTTTTGAAAAGTACGGCAAAAAAAAAAAAAAAAAAATATATATATATATTTGCTTGCAAATTTTAAAAGAGAAAAAAAATTGTAAAATAATAAATCCATTAACATGCATTAAAAGTCGTAAATGTAGAAAAGTTACGTCAGATTCAAGAAACAAAATAAGAAAATACAAATAATATTTCCTTTCTAATGATTAAAATATTTTTGCGTAAATATTACAAAAAGAAAAAGGTTGATGAAAATTATGACGATTTAAACTCTACATTTAAGAATCACTTACTTAAAACAATTACCTTATAGAATTGTTAAAAAAATGATGGGAAGCCAAGATTCTGTAATGGTTAAATAATTTTATTTCATCAAACATGAAAACCGCCATTAACAGGAGTTCATTTGACATTAAAATACTGCCAAAAATGGAAAAGAGTGAATAATCGATTATAAAGCGATCGCTACTGTTTTTTTCTTTTCTTTACATTAAAATCCATTCTTCCATCATTTTTTTAAAGCCCATCAAATTAACTGATTTTTAGAAGAGGGGTGGGGGTTAACATGCATAGCTCATAGCATGTGGACCCCATCTAGTAATTAAAAAAATAGTAAAGATTTTTTTTAAAAAAAATTCCAATTTCGTTATTTTTTCTAAAAATTTTAATTAAATATGTAGTTACAAAAAGATTTTTTTGCAAAAAATGTACTTCTCTAATTAAACATTGAAATGTAATAAGTTCATTATTTGGAGCATATTAAAAAAAAAAAAAAAAAAAAAAAAAAAAAATGAAAAGATAAACAGTCTTTTTAAACTTTTACACAAGTATAATTCAAAACCAATAAGGCTTTTCATTTCTGTGTATTGTATATTAAAGAAACCATTGCAAATTTTACAGACACAAAGAAAAGTTTTATTAAAATCTAACAATTTTGAAAGAAACAAACATTAATCAATGAATCAGAAACATTTTCATTTCAAAAGAACATAAAATGAATATAAGTACATAACAAACAATAATCACCAATATCAATAGTAATCAGCGGTTTATACATATATATAAAAAAAAATGGATGGCAAAATAAATCACAACAAGGTTTGCAGATCTGTTTAAGAATTAACAAAAACATTTTCTCACAGTTTTATGTAAATGGGCTTGAATATGTTATGGAAGATTTAACAAATGCATTAACTAAAAAATAATCTCTAAAATTATTCTTAAGGTTCAATAATAATCACCGGTTTCTATATATATGATCAATCATCACAAGATAAATTATATCTCATTAAGTTCTGCAGAATTACTATAAATAAAAATAATAATAAAAAATTCTCATAGTTTTATGTAAATGGGCTTGACTATGCAATGGAAGATTTTATAAAAAAGCCTTCAGTTAATACCTTTCTAGAAACTTTTTGTTTTTTTTTTATTACTTGAATAATACAGTCAAACCTCGTTAACAGAAATTACTTTTAACATGAACTGTTTCCAGTTGTCCCGTCTAGTTAAAAAGGCATTTACTGTGATTTTAGTCCTTTTAACACAAACACGCTTACTGTAAAATGTTATTTATGATAAACTGGAAAGGATCAGCCATTGAAATATTTCCTACTCAGAGCATGAACGAAGGAAGTTTTTCAAAATTTTCAATGCCATTGTACTAAGTTCTGTTTTTTTTTTTCAGAATTTTAAAATTATAAAAGAATGTTAGTTTTGGAAGGGAAATGTCTTCAGTTTTGATAGCCGCAAATCAGTGAATGTAAAATTGTCAGGTGATTGCTTTTTCTACCAGCTCAAAAGATAAAATTTATCGTAAGAATCACATTTAGGGATGAAAAAACTTAGATTTTAATTTGAAAAAATTAATCCAGTTGACTGTCTGGAGCTTTGATGGATTTCTTTGGATGTAGCGTAAATACCAACCAGTTCTCCTTGAAAAGACTTCCACAGAAGCATATTTCACTGGTACATAGGTCAAAATTCTTGATGGTTTGATTTTATGAAATAAAATCAATCCTTGCCACACAGTAGATTTTGAATATAGCGTATGTACTTTTATTTTTTGTTATATGGAATATTATACAGTAGGCTCCCTTAAATCTGCAACCCTAAAATTTATAAAAACCTAAAATCTGTTCATCATCACAGATGTAAGCAATGAAATTTTCAATTCAGACATAAGGACAAATTTACAAGTGTTTTTTTTTAACCTTTATGTTATTCTTTATGTATTTTAATATGTAATTCTTAATAATGTGTATAAAATCGTAGTTTTTATGAAGGAAGTAAAAATTTATTTCTAAAAAAATAAATAAAAAATGAAGATATTGCTGATATTACTGGTAATCACAATCTTTTTGCGAAACATATTTATACATTAATCAATACATTTATACATTAATAAAGCTTTTTTGGTAATTAAGACTATCTAAACCTAACACTTCCTTTCTTTGATTTTTATATAAATTAAGATAATATCTTTGTGAGGAAAGTTTCATTGAATTATTCAAGATAAATATATCTTATCTTTATTTTACATGTTTAATTATACCTTATTAAATACTAGTACATTCAACCCGGGGTTCCCGGGTCACAGAGTAAAGGTGAAAAACTTTTAAAAAAATTTAAATTGAAAAGCGTAATAAAATTTTCCGACGTAATATGCTTTTTAAACTGCCAACTAAACCCAAACAGCAATTTTATATGAAACATAATAATTATGTAATCAGATAAAGCTTTGAAAATTATCGATACTTCAATATTAGATGCAAGATAGAAGTTATTAGACAAAGAATAAAAGGTACTTTTAGGTTATCCCGTCGACCAAAAAACTATCGCCAAACTATAAGATTAAATGCCAATAATGGATGATCGTGAATGTCACATTCAATGACATTAAATGCGATTCACGTGTTTAAAATGTCATTAAGTGATTTTTATTTCGACTTTTTATTAATATTTTTATTAATGTTCTTCTAATTATTTGTTTTTTCGTTATTTAAAATAAAAATTATGTCAACATGTATAATTTGGCTATTAGTTTGGCGATTTGTATAATTTGGCGAAATTGGTCGACGGGATAACCTAGAAGTAACGAATAAAATTGCGTTCTTTCAGTTTTTAAAACCAACTAAGAAAATATGATACACAGATATTCTTTAAAATACATTTTTGTACAGGTTAATTGATGTATCTTTTATAAAGTAAGTTTACAACGAACTAAAAGTCATTAAATTGATGGTTAAAAACGAAATAAAATGAACAACATTCACCGGGTTTTATAACCAACAATATTTTGTCATAACAGGTTTTTAATTGCTATTTTTTTCAGTTGCTATGAAAAAATGGCAACTAAAATATACAGTGATCTGTTATTTTCCATGGAGAAAAGAGATAGATGGAGGTACAGTATGCAATTAAAGCGATTTGAATGGGCGTTATTCTACCAATTTAAGTCTCTTATTCGGCCCAAACAAAACAATCACGTGGAACAGAGACCGAATTCTTTAACATCATTTTTCTCTAAAATAATGAAAAAAAAAATTGGTGTCACCTCCAGCCACCAAACTGCATCTCTATTCTTTTTTTCCCCTCTATGGCTATTTTTCCTTTTTTTTCTTACATAAATGCGATACTCAAGTTGCCACCATTAGAGAAATTGAACTAAAAACTACAAAAAAATTAATAACTCAAAAACAAATTGAGATACAGTTTTCTAACAAACTGCATTTAAAAGAGCATTTTTTTCTCTATACGATAGTATAAAGATTGAAAGTGTGCTATGTCCAGAAGTGAAAAAATTTGCAATAGCGAAAATTGCGAAACCGAAATTTCATCGGAAAGCGTTGCCATTCAAAACATGACGTATGCGTTACGCACAGATATGTTTGGCCTTTATTATATAGATTTACTTGAACTTTACTTTTAATAATTTAATCATTTTTAAAATTATCTTACTTTTTTATTATTTCAGTTTATTACTTAATTATTTTATATTTTACTATATTGAAGTTATTTATTATACTTTTGATTATACTTTTGATTATTAACTTTTTACTTATTATATTTTTATTATTAACTTTTTATTTATTATACTTTTGATTACATTCAAATTATTCTTTAAAAAAAGTAAACAAAGCAATGACCAAAAATCCACAAAATTCTAAAATCCGTACAACTTCTGGTCCTAAGCTATGCAGATTTGAGGGAGTCTACTATAATATGTTTAAAGTATGGATAATGTAAATTATTTTTAACATTAAAAAAAAATAATTCCAAGAATGTTCATGTTAACGAGGTTAAACTGTAGGCTATTTTTATGATGACTTGAAATGGCTGATTTTAGCTACTAGTTTTTATAGATTTTTTTGGTCGAACAAAGTCTTACATTTAGAAATAATAGTAATCCATAAAATAAGCAAAATTTGCATTTATAAAGAATACAGAGTAAGAAGATATAACACAAATTAATCTAGAGATAAAAAATACATTTTAATAATATTTTTTAAGCTCAGCATTTCTTATTACATTCGTCTGAAAGTCTAAAATAACTTGCAACACATGATGCCGTGCTACAATGTTTCTAATAGGAAGCTAACTAATGTTATACTAACATTAAAAACACGCTATTGAAAGCTACATTTGTCAGAGTGACAACCTTTGGTTGAATATCACAAATTTTATTTATAAAAAAGAACAAAATCATATAAAAATAAAACTGATCTTTTTACATTGGCATGCCATGAAAAAGTTAGAAAGCATAAATTACAGCTTTTAAAATTTCCCACGGCAGGTAATTTAAACTGATTAGGTAATCTTTTGCTACCATGATTTAAAAATAATTATATTTTTTGAACTTGCAAAAATATTCTATTGATCAAGAAAAATGTATGAAAAAAATTAACTTTTAAAAATCATAAATAAAACTTTAGAAATATTTTTTTTACCAAAAATATCCATTACATTCTAATGTAATAAATTTGGTGTAGTAAAATTTTGATTGTCAGTGAAACATATAATATTGCTTCACAAAATACAAGTTACTAAAAATTAAAATTTGTTGTCACTTAAAAAAGTAAAATAAAAAATAGAAAAAAAATGTTTAATTATTGCTTTTTACATAAAAAATAAATAAATAAAATAAATAAGCATTTCTGTAATAACGTTTGTATAGAATGAAATGAAATGACATTTTTTATTAAATAATTGTTTCTGAAAGCATGAGCTTAGTTGAATTAAACCAAAATAAACAGCAGGAAAAAAAAAATGATTGCCATATTTTAAAATTTAACTGCCAACTGACATATAAATGTTTTTTACTTTATAGATTAATTTACTTTATAGATACTTAATAGATTATTTCTATACATTTAAAAGGTAGATTACAAATCAATTTCCTAATTATTAACATAAATAAAACAGCAATGACAATAACATTTAAACAAGAAAATAAAATCATGAATCAAGTATAGATTATGAAACACTTTCCAGCACATTCAGAATCCTTTAACAAAACTTCAAAGTAATTAAAGTGTAAAACGATGTCTAAGTTAACAATTTCGAAAAAGCATAGCATATTTGAAAACACTCTTTTAACAATTACCATTTATAGCTGGAAAGTATTCAATTTTTTTTTTTGTGAAATCCTGTACATGATTTATAGATTTGTACATATCATATCTGCCAACTTTTGAAAATTATAAAGTACAAAATAACACATAAAAGTTATTTCAATCTTTTAACAACAGAACCATGTAACCCATTTTTTAAATAACACATGAATGACATTAATTTTTTTAAAGCACATAGCAAATTAATATTACTGAATAATACATTTATAATTGCTATAAGAGTAATTTTATGATATAAAATATGAAAAGAATTATTAAAAATACTCATTAAGAAACTGATTCTAAAGACAGATAAAACTAAAACTTTAAAGAAACTTAGGGAAAAAAAATTGTAAAAATAAGTGACTGAAGTGTAAAAAATGGTCAAAAAGTGTACATTTTACACTTACAGTGTAAATTTTGGTAAATGTGGTTCATATTACATAATATGCGAAAATCTAGTTCTGTTAGGAAATTTCATAACACAGCTGAAAATTCCATTGAAGAAATTTTCATCAATAAATAGAAATCTACTTTAATGTACTGTGTAACCTTGTATAGTAACTATAGAGTTTATAGATATCAAGTTTATTGAAGAAACAGTGAAACTTAAAGAGGTATACCACAACTGAAAGTGCACTTCCAGTAATTATTGCTTATAGAAATAGTGTAACCAAATTCTTTCATTGTACCTTATAATTTCAGACTGAATTATCATAATATTCTTCTACTATCTATTATTTGACATACTCATCAGATTGGCTAGATACAGTATATTTGCCAAATATCCGTTGCATCTCTAAAATGAAATTATGAGTTTAAGAATACACCTAATTAGCTTACAACCAAAGATTTAAAATAACACCTATTAACAGCAACAATTTTAAAAATGCTATTTCATCTCATAGTTTTTATCTAAAAACAGATATCAAAGCTAAAATACTTTTTAGTTAATACTGATGATCTGGAAGATAGAAAATGTATGGAAGATGAAAAATCAAGTCAATAGATCCTTTTTATACATTATCAAATGACATAATGAATATACAATTGATTCTTCATAACACAACAAAGAACTGCAAAGACTGCCTGGGTATATAGTCCATTCTAATAAAATGATAAACTACTCAGCAGAATTATAAAAATCTGTGCAACAATGTCACATTTTTAAAGCCAAGATTACATATCCCATTTTGAATATATGTTAAAATAAATACTCTACTTGTTTAAAATAAATACTCTACACATTAGTATATTTTAATACTGAGAATAAGATTACATAATTCTCCAGCAGTTACATATACTTGTTTGACTAGGTTTGCTTCAGAGTCATACTCATTTTCTAAGAAAAAATCCCCTGAGAATCCCCTGATTTATTTTCTGGGATGTACAATTTTCCCATATCAACAGTAAACGACATTTTGGTATTACATATGATAATAAAGCATGCAAACAGTAACAATTGCCCCCAATTTCCCAGAATAGACTGTCATTTTAGCAGGTTTTCCCAGGTTTGGGAATATTTTTGTTTATCCCCTGAGATTCCCCTGATTTTTACAACCTAAAATTCATCCCCTGATTTTCCCAGGAATTCCATATTCCCCTGACAAGTATCCAGTTGGTAAGAAATGTACTGCATAGTGTTTTAAAAAAAGTGGCAATTAAATAAAATAAAAAAATCAACCACTTTTTATGTAAAAAAAACTTTTAAAAACATACTCAAATTTTTAAACAGTTTCAATGATCAGTTTTAGTAGAAGCTCTGTTAAGAATTGTAATCAATGCACAAAAGTTAATATATTTAATTTTAACTTGTTTCAACAGCAATTAATATTCCAAAAAGCAGTTAGAAAAAAAAAAAAAAAAAAAAAAAAATTCTATTTCCATATTTACTGTTAACTAAAATTGATGAAATAATTAGGTATAATTACAATAGTATAACAACTGACACAATCTGTTATGATATATAGTACATATCAATCAGTAAATTGAAGTACTACTTAAAAAAAGACATTTCTATATATGAGCATAACACACTCTTAGCAAGTGATTTCATATTTATTAAATGCAGAAAAGTTTGTCATCATTATGACATTTTCATAAATAAATTAGCTATACATTTTTAACAAATAATAGGACAATATATATGATATGTGCAATACTATCTAAACATATACTAAGATCAAGGCCCCCTTATCATAATCAGGCCTCGCATTCAGGAGAAAATCTATTGTTGAAATTGTCTCTATAGCTGCCAACATATTAACTGATTTTGTCTCGTATGTAGCGCTATCTGGTGCGTACTACTAGTCATCAAGGCCACTTTCATAATAATAGACTTGGCAATCGCTAAGTTTTCGTGGCCCCAGTAAACTTGGTCAGAAACCTCGTGATTTTTCCCGTTGTTAGCGCCCTCTGTTGTAGTAACAAATGTATAAATTTTATAATTTGTTTTCCACCCGGGCCTTGTTTTCTATATATGCTTTTCCATTTTTTTTTCGATATGCTGTAAGCTTGTATTTTTCAAATGAGATTTGTTATTTTTCCAATTTTCGAAAGTTCGGCAGTTTTTTGTTATTTTTTTTTTTATTTTTTTTTTTTTTTGTATAAAATGTACTTATTTTACTGTAATTATTTATGAAAAATGGTTAACTGTTGCGTACCGCTGTGTAAATGCCTTTGTGGTATTTTGTTTTACTTTTATACAAGAATAGGTTTTATATACGAATTAATAAATTTGAAGTGATAGAGATTTGAAAATTCAACACCATTTTATTAAATTTTGCGCATTAAATGATAAGTATATACTCATTTTTTATTACTCTTTTAGCAATTCTCAAGAATTAAAGTTCATTATATAGGATTCTTTTGAGAAGTTGTGTATATGACATATAGATTTTTAAATTAAGCTTAATTTAAACCTCAAATTTAAATTAAACTTATATGTGGCTCTGTAAAAGGATACGAGTATTACATGAACCTTTTATTGTAGGGAAGGTATTATTGTGAATCCCAATAATACATATCAATTTCATTATGCTATAAATATAATATCTATTAAAATGTACTAAAAGTATCACTGTCTATAGCAACAATTATATATAATTTCATTTAGACCGGGAAGCAGAAGCATAGACAATCACCTTATAGAGGTCATGGATGAAAATCTAGGACTAGTTAAATCTTGATTAGCATATTACAACGCAATCGGTCTGCCAAGGAAAATCTGTGTAAAAAATAAAAAACCCAATTTTAGCAGATGACTCATAAGTTTACGATTTTTTTCCTACTCCCAAACTTCCATGATTTTATACTTTTGGGTGCAGGAAAGCACAATGGTAAACTTATGAGTTAACCACTAAAATAGGGTTTTAGGTGTTTTCACTGAGATATAATTTGGCAGACCGATTGCGTCTTAATATGGGAACCGAGATTTAACTAATCCTATATTTTCATCTGTAAACTCGATGAGATGATTGTCTGTGCTGCCGCCTCCCGGTCTGGTTGTGCGTATACATTCTTCTACCTGACCAATAAACGCTACGCTCAATATTTTCGATTAAAAACATGTTCTCATACCCAAAATTTAAAGTATTCCCCGATCTTATATTTTAATTCTTTTTAGTCTCCCTGTATAGTTAGCTATATGTATAAACCGGATAAAAATCATAAACATTAAAAAAATGAAAGCTATAAGAAATTTATAAATCACTTAAACTAAACACATCTCAAAGTTTATCCTCAAAAATAAATTCTTTTTGTGCTACGCTTGTGGTGTAAATCTTTATTTGGCGCTTCTTTCTTAATTAAACTTACAGCCAGTTGGCTCATTAAGCAAGTATAATTGGCGCTAAACTAATTTCATTTTTTAACCATATACTTAATATCGCATTGTTCTAGAATAATGCTTATTAGCAGATAACTTTAAATGCGAAACCGGAACTTATTACAGAAAAATAGCCAATACTGCATTATATAATATTAAATTGATACTTTTTCAAAGTACCTTTCTCAAATAGAGAAAATGGTCTTGGCGAGAAAAGGAAATTTGGCAACATATTTTCTGGAATCCTATTTTCTGTTCTCATAGAGAAGAAATGTTTTGCAATAGTTATACAGTATATTTCATATAAAAAAGCCAATTTTCTATTTTTATGCAAAAACATAAGTAAATTGTACATAAAAACAATAATAATATTCATATAAATTCTTAAAAGACAAACGAAACATTTTACAAGTTTGTTTTCATTACTGTTTACATCATTTGGCAATAAATCATACTTTCTGAAGCCGAAAATTACGCTAAGCTTTAAATATATATATATATATCGCCCATGACTCTACATTAATAAAGTACCATTAATTCTTATTTTTAATTCTTCATTTTCAGTGTATTTTTTACGTATATATTTTAGTGGAATTTGAAAAATATTTTTTATAATATTGTGAATAATATAGTTTGATTTTTCCTATGCAATTAGAATATTACTAGTAATATGCACCAGGTGGCGATACTTACGGTATAAAGTCGGTTTATGAGTTCGCAACTATCCGGACATTTTCTCCCATACACTTTTTTCTGATTGTAAGGCCTATTATTATGATAAAGTGGCCTTGCTGAAAAATATATTTGAGCGACAGAGGGCGCTAACAACGTGAATTTTGATCACGTGTACTGCAGACAAAGGAAACTTAGGGAATGACAAGCCTTGTTATTATGATAAGTTAGCCTTGACTAAGATAAATAAATTCCTGAAAAATTAAAATGCAAGAAAGAAATCAAAAGAGCACATGAGATTCATAAAAAGTTAATTAACAAAACAAATAAACAAAATAAATAGTTTTATGAAACATAGACAAGTAAAATAGTGGCTTTCAAGTAATTGTAATTTAAGTACAAATAAGGTCATAAATATCAGTGAGCAAACACTATTTTAACAAATTAACTAATCTTTTAATAATTTTATGCAAACATTATTAAATATTGCCATTCATAAAATCCATAACAGTCAGTATACTGAGTTCCATATATTACATAAGTTCTAAGTTAACGGTAACTTGCAAAGCAAACATAATAAATAACCTGAAGTGTTAAGTTAGATATTAGTCTTCTCATTTACTACTATTCTAAATTATACTTCTCTAATTAAGCTCTACTTATCAAATTAATTAAAGGTTCTCTAACTGTGTAAGGAAATTTCACAATTTTTGCTATGAAAGTGAATTAAATTTATTGTCACTGTATGCTTTTGCTGTAAATCATGTCATGAAATAGGAAGAAAGATCTCTTGTTATACATGGAGTTCAGTAGACAGCCATAAGGAGAATGTAAAAGAAGCAAGGCAATCAGGCAACTTGCTTATCCCCCATTCAGACTAAAAAAATATTTAAAAAAAATTTTTGAATAAAAATTTAGGCTCCCTGAAACATAATAAATCGAAGCCTATCTGTAATGATACTCTCTATACTTATAAAAACTTAGTAATTTATTTTTTTGGGGGAAGGGGAGGGTAGGGGATATTTTAAATTTTAATATGGTGCATTAAACATAGTGTTAATTACAATGCACTATATTTCATATGGTGTATTAAATATAATGTTAACTATAATACACTACATAAACCACATCATCGGCGACAGATATGGGGAAACAGTGTTTTTACCTTGGTTTACCTCCAGGTAAACAGTAAATGGGTTAATGTAATACTAGAAATTTCTAAAAAATGAAGTAATTTTTTTTTTCAATAAATAAACATTGATGTGTAAAAATCTGGTGTATATGTGTGAAACTCATAATTTCCATTTAGCATACAGAATGGCATAAAAATAACTTTGCCAGTATGTCAGGCTCAAATTACCAGAGCATACCGAATTATCAAAAAATCATCACTTCCTTGTAATTTTTATAGTGTATTGACTTTTTTTTTTTTTTTTTTTTTAATTCATATTTCAAAACTAGAGGCATAACTTTAGTAAGGTAGTAAAATAAGATGACTTCAAAATGAATTAAAGCCTGCAGAAATGTATAACAAAATGTTGAAAAAATAAAAATAAAAGATAAATGCATTGATTGATTAGATAGCAACTTGAGCAAATAAACATTTGCCCCCCCCCCCCCCCCCAAAAAAAAAAAACTCTATTAGGTAGAAAAGTTTAAATGCCATATACATGAAGTATGAACTTCTACAAGCACTAAAAATGCAACAGGCAAAAAACTCTTTTAATATATCCATTAATAGTTAATTCAATATGTAGAGTATCACTGACTAATAACTAATCTCTAAACTGTTAATTTTAGAGTTATAGATAGCAGTTTCAATTTCAAAAACATTTTAAATGTTATTCAGCCCCTCTGTATTACAAGTTATATTTACAAAAACAATAACACTTCTCTACCAAGTGAAGAAAAATAATTGTATGACGAAAACTTTTTACATTAAGATACTTTGAATTTTCAGCATTGTACAGCACTAAAGACAGAATAAATATTCATAAAATCCAATGTTTAACACATTTTTATTTGTTTGTTTTACAAGTTGGAGAACAGTGTTGTGTCGATATATTTTAATGAAAGCAGTAGACTGTATAATCACTTTTCACATTATTTAATAACACATTTCACAAATAAAATCCGCTGAGGGAACACAATGCACACATCGTCGAGATTCACAGACTCAACTATAAAGTAAACATAATAGAACAATAATATCCCTGCGCAGAGGGAAAAACACATATTATCCCTACGCAGAGGGAAAAGCACTGGGATAAAAAGCAGACGATTTTTAATTAAACATACTCCCGGCCTTGAAAGCCGAAAGGGTTTCAAAAATTTACTCTAAAGGTAATTTACACAATTTAGTTATTGGCCTTTTTAATTCACTATTTTCAGTTTTCAGGGTAACTACACGAACCTTTTTATCAGATCCAGGGTGAGTTTTGATCACTCTAGCTAATTTCCACTGTAAAGGGGAGAGACCTTCATTTTTTATTATAACTAAATCACCTATTTTAATATTAGGCTCTTCTCTAAACCATTTTACTCTCTGTTGTAGGGTCGAAAGGTACTCATTGCTCCATCTTTTCCAAAAGTGTTGTTGTATTTTCTGCACTAATTGCCACCTGGTCAATCTTGATGCAGGTACCTCTGAAATATCTACTTCTGGTACTGAAGTAAGAGGAGCACCAATTAAAAAATGACCAGGGGTTAAGGCCTGTAAATCATTAGGATCTGAACTTAAAGGACAAAGGGGTCTAGAATTTAAACATGCTTCGATTTGAGCTAAAAGAGTTGAAAGTTCTTCAAATGTTAAAACTGAATTGCCAACGGTTCTTTTTAAATGAAATTTCATCGATTTAACGCCAGCCTCCCAAAGTCCTCCAAAGTGAGGGGCTGAGGGTGGATTGAAATGCCAATTTATTTCTTCTGAACTTAAGTATTTTGTCACTTCTTCATTATGCTGAGAAGAAGCCACAAATTTATACAATTCTTTCAACTCCTTGCTCGCACCGACAAAATTTTTGACACAATCACTTACAATTTCTTTTGGTTTTCCTCGTCTGGATATAAATCGCTTCAGACAAGCTAAAAAAGCCTGAGTAGATAAATCAGTCACTAATTCAATGTGAATTGCATGAGTAGAAAAACATATAAATAATGAAATATAACACTTAAAAGATTTTGAACCTCTACCTTTTTTAAATTTACACAATATAGGTCCAGCATAGTCAATTCCTGTAATAAGGAACGGACGGGTAGGTTGCACTCTAGTTGAAGGTAAATCAGCCATGATTTGTTTAGCTGTAGAAGCAGAAGCACGAGCACAGATTACACAATTCCTTACGAACTTTCTTACAGCACTTCGTCCACTTAAAATCCAAAACTTCTGTCTGATAACACACAATAATAGCTGAGGGGCAGCATGAAAATGAGATAAGTGAAAATATCTGATAATCAACACTGTCACTGGATGATTTTTTGGTAACAATATTGGATGGATTTGTTCTTGTGTGAGATTTGAATGACGAAGACGTCCTCCAACTCTGAGTATTCCTTCTTTATCAAGGAATGGAGAAAGATTAATCAGTTTGCTATTGCGAGGTAAACACTTACCAGAAGTCATACATTTAATGTCGTCAGGAAATGATGACTCTTGCACTTGTTTAATTATCACCTTTAAGGCACTCTGAATTTCTGTATGTGTAAGAAAGCCGAAGTTTCTTTTTGAAACAGGTAAACGAGAATTCGTAAGAAATCTCAAACACCAAGCAATAACACGTTTTAGCTTAGTAAATGATGATATATTTGAGAGAATAGGCATTTCCACACTTAATTGGGCTGTAGCACAAAAATAATTTTTCCTTTGCTCTAATAAAGCTTCGTCACAGAAAACACTCCCTAATTGTGATTTTGGAGAAGTGAAAGATGGATCACTGAGCCAACTGGGGCCATTCCACCACAGATCATGCGATGATAATTCCGAGGGTGATAGACCTCTTGATGCACAATCTGCTGGATTCTCCTTTCCCTTTATATGATGCCAGCACTCAGAAGGAACAAGTTGCTGTATTTCAGAAACACGATTTGCAACAAAAGTTTGCCATCTTCTTGATTCGGTTGATAGCCAAGAAAGAACTATTGTTGAATCCGTCCAACAATTAATTTTAGAGATGTCCAAACACAATGAATCTAGAACAGTTTTTACCAAACGGGCTGACAGCAGGGCGGCACTCAATTCTAATTTAGGTAAAGTTATTGTTTTTAAAGGTGCAACTCTTGTTTTTGCAGCTAATATTCTAACTGATACAGCCGAATCATTTGATAAGGATCTTAAGTAAACAACTGCACCATATGCCACTAAGGAAGCGTCACTAAATGAATGAATTTCAAATGTGTTAGCTGAAGGAATAATTGCTAAACGAGGCACAGTAATTGATGTTAAACATGCGAGTTCTTCCCGAATTTTTATCCACTTATTTTTAATTAGAAGTGGAACAGGATCGTCCCATGCCAGATTACTTTTCCATAATTCCTGAAGTAGAATTTTTGCAGAAATTATAAAGGGGGAGATCCAACCAAGTGGATCGAAAAATTTTGCTATATCTGACAATATGGATCTCTTTGTGACTTCTTTTAATGTTGGTTCTATGGTGACACTAATTTTAAAGACATCGCGATTTGAGTCCCATTTTAATCCTAACACCTTTATTGAGTTATCGTTTTCAATTGATAAATCTGATTTAGACTGAATTAAATTTTCAGGAATGTTTTTTAGTACACTAATGTCATTCGAGGCCCACTTGCGTAACTCAAATCCGCCTCTTTTCATTAATTTTTGTAACTCTGATATTAATTTTATAGCTTCTTCGGGAGATGATGCACCTGTAAGTAAGTCGTCTACGTAAAAATCACGTAATACAACATTTGACGCTAGTGGAAAATTTAATTTTTCATCCAACGCTAATTTCTGTAGAACTTTAGTAGCTAAATATGGGCTAGATGTTAGTCCGTATGTAACTGTAGTAAGACGATAATCACTTATATCATCGGAAAATTTATCCTTCCAGAGAATTCTTTGAAAATTTTGATCTTCAGGAAATATTTTAATTTGACGAAACATTTTTGCAATGTCAGCATTAATAGCTATAGCGTGTGTGCGGAATCTTAACAAAATAAAAAATAACTCTTGTTGAACTCTAGGACCTACAATTAAATTTTCATTAAGAGAAACATTATTTGTAGTTTTTGCGCTACCGTCAAACACAACTCTAAGACGGGTTGTTGTACTAGATTCCTTGATTACTGGATGATGTGGCAGATAATAGATTTCATTAACGGGTTTTTGAATTTCACTCTTTGGTATTTTCTCCATGTGTCCCATTTCAAGATATTCATTCATAAATATACAATAATTTTCATACAAATCAGGCTTTCTATTAAATCGTTTTTCTAAATTTAGAAATCTTTTCATAGCTAACGATTTTGATTCCCCTAATTCTTTACACTGCTTTTTAAATGGCAAACGCACAATATATCTTCCATTAGTATCGCGTGAATGAGTTGAATCAAAAATTTCCTCACAATATTTTTCTTCATTTGTGTATATTTCTTTTGAGGGGATGTTTTCTAACTCCCAGAACCTTTTTACATAATCTGTTTCAACATTTGCAAAATTAACTATAATATTTGGTTTATTTTCTGAAAAAGTATCACTATCTCCTGTTATTAACCACCCATAATCTGAATTTACTGCAAAAGGCAGTCCTGGTTTTCCAAATATTTTTTCTCCTCTAATTATAGATAATGATAATGACACGCCAAATAATAAGTCTATTGATCCCGGTTCATTCCACTTAGGGTCAGCTAGTGTTATGTTCTTTAAATGACTGAATGCATTAATATCATATGATATAACTGGTTGATTACTCGTTATCTTTTTCAAAATATAAAAAGTACCTAATCGTGTGTTTTGTTTATCAAAATGTGGAGAAAATTCCAATCTTACAACACCACGTGTCTCTTCGGAGTATCCCATTCCCAAGCATTTAATCTGTAAATTAGCAGAATTTCTTTTTATACCTAATAATTGTATTGCACGCTCACTTATAAAATTGTTAGTACTTCCGACATCTATTATACACCTCAATAATTTATTGCCTCCATAATTATCTTTCACATTAATTAGCGCAGTTGCAAGTATGCCAAATGATTTTGAGTTTATTTCCCCAAGACATGAATTTATGGACATATTTACATTATTAGATGATTCAGAAGAAGTCTCACTAGTATGATATGAGGACTGAGGCGTTACTTGGGTTTTTATATCTGGATAGTTAGTTTCTCGTCTTTCATAGTGTAATAAGCTATTATGACTCTTCAAATTACATTTTGAACAAACTCTTTTTGACTGACAATTGGTTAATTTATGGTCAGCAGATAAACATGCAAAACAAAGATTTTTATTTTTTACAAATTGCACTCTTTCACGAACAGATAATTTTAGAAACTCACTACATTTAGGTATTTTATGACTTGGTGAAGAACAATATTTACATTCATTATTATTAACAGAAGCAGTCATCGCAGTTAATTTAGGATAACTGTTTTTCTTATAAACACTATTTCCTTTAGCAGATTGTAATGAACGAGCATAATCTTTCAGAAAATTTATTAATTGATCTAACGTTGGAAGTTCGTCATTTTTTAACTGACGTTCCCACCACAGTTTAATATTAGAGTCAAGTTTTTGCAAAAGTAAATAAATCAACAAAGTTTCTGAAAAGCAACTTACCTTCTGATCCAAGATTTCGAAAGATCGAACACATTCATTCGTCATATCCACTAAATTAAGTATTGCTGCCGGTGAATCGCCTTGCACGAATGGAAAACTTAATAATCTTCTTATATGAGAATATATTAATTCTCTTTTATTTGAAAACCGTTCCGTTAATAATTGCCATGCTACATTATATTTCGAATCTTCAATAGGAATTGATTTTATTATTTTTAACGCGTCTCCATGACACGATAATTTTAAATATTGCAGTTTCTGAGCAGGCGATAAATTAGCATTTTCATGTATACTTGCTGTAAACAAATCCTTGAAACTTAACCATTCATGAATATTTCCACTGAAAGTTGGTAAAGAAAGTTTAGGTAATTTCATTTCACTCACCTCCTTTTTTGGATTGTCCGTATTTATTTTCCTAGCATTAATTGCTTGTTCAATTTTTACAGTTAATTCATCTAAGATGTCTTGTTGTTCATCCTTCTCTTCTATAAATAAATCAATGTCTTTTTCTTCACATGCATAAAAAATCGATTTAAATAAATTCTTTAACTCTTCATTTAATTTTTCAATTTCTTTTTTAAATAACTGAATTTGTTCTAAGTCACACACACTCAAATCAGTTTTGAAGAATTTATTTTTCACTCTTGTAATTGATGATTTTAAAACTTTTTTATCAGTCAATATTTTCTTATCCATTTTTTTTCTTGTGTTATTCTATTTGGCACTATTCCAATTAGCTCATTTTACTTTCGAATGAATTTTACGCACGCATTATTCTATTAACTTTTTAACTTGAATTTCGCAATACTCCGAACTCGATTGCGACCAAAATGTTGTGTCGATATATTTTAATGAAAGCAGTAGACTGTATAATCACTTTTCACATTATTTAATAACACATTTCACAAATAAAATCCGCTGAGGGAACACAATGCACACATCGTCGAGATTCACAGACTCAACTATAAAGTAAACATAATAGAACAATAATATCCCTGCGCAGAGGGAAAAACACATATTATCCCTACGCAGAGGGAAAAGCACTGGGATAAAAAGCAGACGATTTTTAATTAAACAAACAGAAAATGTTTTTTCTAAATATAACTAATAAAATACAGCTGCTGTACAAAAATTAAATCTTATCAAATTTACAAAAATAAGTATTTTGACTTAAATGATTTTTAAGATAATGAATGACAATATTTGAAATATTCCTGCAATTAGAAATATAGCACTAAAATTAATGGTTTTAGGAATCAGCTGTTCTTCAGCGATAAGAAGTCCCAGTATAAAGTTGAATAATTAAAGATTCTGATATTTATTCCAAAGCTTTATAGATTTGAAATTGATTCCATTGCATAATGATTCACAATAAGATGATTACATACCACATCGGATTTGCCAAGTTCGGAAAGTAAAAAAGTCAGAGGTTTTTTTCCTTAATAAAAACTTATAACACTAAAAAATAGGACTTTTTACTATAACTATGCATTATTTAGCGCTAAGATTGTGAATTAAAAAAAAAAAAAAAAAAAAAATACATAGCTTCTTTTTAAAAGTTTGAAAAAATATTCACTTTTATTTGATTGTAAGCTAAGCAATTAAATTGTGGTAAATTTATGGGAAATTTACAAATTGTAAGCAGTTGGATTATTTCCCATACCTATAATAATGGCCTACAAGAAGTTTATTGCTTTCTAAGGTAGGATTTAAGAATTTCATGTTAATATGTGAGAAATAAAAATAATCCATGATGCAATTAATTTTTTTTTCTATACTTTAAAAATAAATTACAAATTGATATATGTTCTTTTATTTAACAAAAGATTTTTAAATGTTTCAAAACAACCATCTCCAGAAAACTGTGCAGACTTTTATTCATTTTAAACCACATATATGGAGTTCAATTTTTGTTGTGAAATAGATGGTAGAAACATTTACTTTTCAAATATTCAACTAACATATTTGTTTTGGTTCTGCATAGAGAATATTTGTGTTAAAGAATTTCTGTTCTTGGATCTACACAAATCCCTAACTTTTTTTTTTCTACTTTGGATTAATGAATTAGAAATGAAATAAACTCAAACCAATCCCATGAACTCAGAATTGAAATAATCTCCTGTTCAATTTTCACAGACCTCAAGACTACAGATTTTTACAATCTTTGGGATGAAGTTCAAAGTAGAAATATTAATTATATTTACAAATTGAAAGAAAGAAACAAAAACTTGCTATTTGAGAAACAAGAATTACAGTAGATTCTTGCTAGTCTAAATTAATTGAAACCAATGCCTGTTTAAATAAGAATTACCCGAAATTTAGATAAAAATAGAAAGGAAAAAGATGTGTGTTAAAAAAAATACAAGTTATAAGTACTCAGTACACATCCTCTAATGCAGCATCCTAAGGTCCACTAAATAATCCAACATGACTTTCAGAAAAAAAATACTTCTTGTTTAATCACTCCTGATGTTTATAATAATCCAATGGAACTTCAGAATGATGAATTATGTAACAATTCATTATAAAAGGTTAAAAAATCACAAATCTATAAATAGTTGAGTCATCACACATCAACAACAAGGGAAGAAAAGACAATTTCTATGGATAATTTGTGATTTCGAACTGTTGAAAGAAAAAATAAACTTTTATTATCTGAATTAAATACTTTTTGAATTTCAAAAAAGAATTTTATAGTGATGGGCAAACAAATTGATATTCAAGATTTTTTTAAGATGGCTTTTATGAGCAGGCTTGCAGTGCATAATTTCATTTTATTTTCGTATACAAATGTTTTACTTTTACATAGTTAATTTTTTAAAAATTCTATTCAAGCTGTTTAAAGAATAAAACACACACTTTACTGCAATTTTTTGTTTAATTTTAACTTCTACAAGTTTTCCTGACATTCATCCTGTAATCTGTAAATTTTTGCAAGTTAAACTTTTCAGTTAATCTATTCAAGTATAATTTCAAAAATAAAAATTGGTTATGATTAACAGGATTTGGATGAGTGAGGTTCTACTGTACTCTAAATTTCTTCAAGTATTTTAAAATTATTTAAAAAACTCTATGAAAGGCAATTGAACTATTATTGGTCTCATAAAGAGAGATATTGATTCTGAAGCTTTTGCATGGTCGGTTTAAAAGTTGTGGGATATTTTTTGCCTATTCTCACTTTTTGTTTATGTTTTTCATGAATTACTGGAAAACAGAACACATGTTTTTCTGCTATAGCTGTACAATAATATTTTAAAAGAGTAAGAATTAGGATTTTTCCAAACTTAGAAAGTCGTTGGACATAAATAACAAATTTATCATCTTAAACAGATTTTCAAGGACATGAAAATTATAAAATGTTGTCATGAGGGGCATTTAGAATTAATACTTATATGAAATAAACTATTTTTAAATGAGAAAATTTTGAAAGAATTTTAAAATGTTATTAAAAATTTTCTACTTGGCATCACAGTCTGACTCTGGTGGTACAAAATTTTTCTGGGTCAGATTTCAAATGGCTGATTTATAATTCAAAATAGCAGAGCAAACTCATTCCTATAATGTATTCAAAATTTAGATTGCTCTCTACATACCTCCCCCCCCCCCCCACACACACACACACAATTTTTTTTTTTAACAATATTTTATTATTGTTTGTAAACTTCATCTGAAGTTGTTTTGTAATTTTGTAAAGATATAAGGTTAACATTCCATATTATTCGCCAATTTTAATAACATTTTAAGTTCAAAATACTTTTTTTATCTGTTTAAAAATAATTTGCGAAAAAGAGGGTTAAGAGTTTTGAAGACTAAGATAACTTTTCTTTTAGTGGAAATATCAAAAAGCATCATGGTTACATACTAATACACCATGTTTGAAAAAGGTCTTTATCATTCCAAACATTAATAACAAAAATACTAACAAGTGAAATGGTATCCGATTTCCTGTAAAAGTGTGAAGAAATTTAAGAGTTTCTTCTTTTATCAATTATCAATTGATGTATCTGTTTTAAAGGAAAGGATGCAATTAGCAATCGTTGCTGTTACATTGCTAATTTTAAAAAGCACTTGGAGGGAAATATAAGGCTCGACATTCTACTTGCTACTAACATAGCTTGCATACAGCTACATTAAAAGTACTGTAAAATAATCTTAGATTTCTTCATTCTTTTGCAGCAAACTGCATTTTGTTTCAACTGTTAGTATTTTTGTTATTAATGTTTAAAATAACAGAGTTTTCTCATAATCGATAACCATAATCGATGTTAGTACAATATATCTTATTAATGGCCCTTTTTGTAATTTTTTTCTGTGTAAGAGTTTAAATAACAAATGATAGAATTTCTCCCCAATACCTATACAAAAGAATTCAAATATTAAAAATAATACAGAAAAAAAAAACTTTTCATTAGCATAGATTGATTTTTTTTAATTTAAAGTCAGCAAGGCTCATATTTACTTACATTTAATCCATGAATCTCAGAAAATTATTGAATTATCAATTAAAAGATTTTACACATCAAAAATTGATTCACAAATTAACATGTTACACCACAAGCTCCCTCCCCCCCCCCCCCCTTAGAAAAAATTAAGTATTCTTCTTCAAATATCTAAGTTATTGTTTATTCTCTAAAACCATCTGCTTATTTTCTCATTTAATAGCAATAAACACAATTTATATAGGATGATCTATTTAAGTTGCTAAATTAGAAGTGAAAAAGTATTAAAAAAAATCTAACTACTACACCTATTTATAAAAAATAAACTTTGTTTTAACTTTCATATTTTTGAAAATTAATCCTATGTTCTATGGCTTATTAGAAAAAATTATGTTAATGAGCATGTGTGGTAGTAAATATGTGTGGCAAAACTGTGACTAGTTTTCCTTATCTAAAACATTAGGAGTTTTGAAGAAATAAAAAATGACAAAAGTAATTATCACATTACAGCACCCATTAGTGTGCACAAGGCTCTACTAAATGGAAAAAAAAAAATCTTGTAGCAAGCAAAATTTTCCAATTGCCATGAAAAAGTATTTATTCCTTCCCCACTGTTGTTAGTTAATATTGGAATTTTTAAAAAACACTAAAATTAATTTATGAATTGATTGGAAAAGTGTCATTATGAGCAAAGTAAGGATATATCTTGAATTGCCTTCAATCTTCAACTCCAGAAATTAATTTTGAATGTTAGTAAAAAGTTCTTCAAGGAAACTTATAAGAATCATAAATCTAAAAGTAATAATAAGTAAAAGAAAGAAAAAAAGGTGCATTATAAAGTTTAAAAAATACTAAGCATATAACTTTTTTTTAACGATAACTTTTACTTTAAAAAAAAAAAAAACTATAACTTTTTTTTTTTTTTTTTTTTTTTTTTTTAAACAAAAAACAAAAACAAAAAAAAAAAAAAACATTATGGAAGAACTAAAGTTATTAAAGTAAATTGTTGATCAGTAACCTTAAAGTGTCACTTTCAAGACATTTTACCTTTGTATAAGAATTTCACAAGCACTTTTTTTTAAGTTCTTCAAAATCTGTGTTTAAAAATCATTTGCTTCTAAACTACTAACATATGTTTGTATTTTTTAAAATCCAAAGTACTTCTTATCTATAGATTTATCTGGTTTATAGTCATTAAGTAAATACTACAAGTGGATAATCATTTGATCATTCAATGATGATGCTTCTAGTCACCAGTTAAAATATTTTAGTTGCTAATGGCGACTTGGCAATTGCCTTTATTGAAATCTATGTGTGCAACATGTCAGTGTTTTAGTAATTATACAATTTTAATGGCTTGTTAAAAATTGACTTATGATTTTACACAGTTGACTCACACCATTATGTTAACTGACACATAGTTTTATGATTAGTGAGTCAAACTGACTCTTAAAGTTTTAAGGAAACTGCAAATCCTGAGCAATAATCAAAATCTTCAGTTAATTTCAAATTTGCTTCATTAAATTAGACATTTGTCTTCTCCCTCTCTTAAAAGATACTATATTATTTAACTAAAAAGCTTCAATCACACATTAACACTAACTCTTAAACACTGACAAAGTAAGTCCCCCTCCCCCCCCCCAAAAAAAAAGAAAGTAAAAAAGTCACATTAATATAATACTGTTGTTTAAAGGGGACTCTAGAAATTGAAAAAGGTCTTACATTACCAAAAGGTTAAAATATGTATAATTACTAGAAAAATTATGAATCTTAAGAAACTACTAACTCAGAAACATATGCTGCAAAATTTACATTGCATGATTATTAAAATCTTACAAAATCTTTAAAAAGCTACACAGTATAGAAATCATGTCAAAGAAATAAAAGTTGGCAAAATAATAGAAAGGAAGTAAATTATTTAAGTGATTTGAGATGGATTACAGAAACTCGTTAAAGCGCTTTTCAATTGCTGCATCATACATTTCTAATATTTAAAATAATTGACTAACATGATTATAAATGTAGAAATATAACAAAATATTTTGCTGTACACATCAAATTATCAAAGTTAACTGAATTTAACATAGTCATGACATACTTGACATAGCAAATTGATTCTATATTACAAAACACAACTTAGCCTACTTATAAAATATCAATTTCAGAATCAAATGCATTTGGCATAATATATCTGTACCTGAGAACCAGACTATCGTAAGTCACATTTCACTTACTTTTTGGTAGAAGTAAAAGTACAATAATTTGGCCTGAAGATAAGATGCGACTTACGATGTTATAATACAGAATATCTCTGAAATAACTTCTAATACAAGTATAGCAATAGTCTGACTTGAAAGAGAACAGTTTTTTCAGTATGAAAAGACATTAATATAAAGTTTGTCAATTTAGGACTTATAATAGTTTTGTCCTCAAGAGCAGATGTATAATTGGTACTTTCATATTAGCTGCATGTCAGCAATTAATTGCTGAAAATTGCTTAAAGTACTGCATAATCTACAAAAAATTATAAGCTATTCAAAGTCGATAGAAATATGCAATAGATCTAATACACAATAAAACTGTATATAGAGCACAAAGTATACTAAAAACATTATAAATGAGACTTAATAAAAGACAACAACCACAGTAAACAAAACTGAGCAACTATTCAGCCATTTTAAACAACAAAATAAAATGAAGAAGCTGCATTATATTTATTTCTCTACTAAAATCAAAATTGAAAAGAGTGTGTGCATGTTTACTAATACACCAAGTAAATAATAATAAATTCACATACATTTGTAAATTTTAATGCAGATTTTAATAGCAAGTATTTAAATTACTGGCTTTAATAAATGGATTTATTTATTTTAAAAATAAAATAAATTCATCTGATGAAAATAAATACACTATTTTAAAAGTAAACTATTAGTCCACTTTAGAAAATAAGTACTGAAGGGAAAAATATAATAATACAAAAGCATTGATTTTTCTTAATTTCATATTTTGATCTATACAAAAAACAATAAGATCAGTCTTGATTTTTACAAAAGGAAATGCTGGCCTGACACAACCTAGAGGGAATGAACCCCCGATTCATTCCCTCATCGATTAAACTTTAAATGAAAGAAAATTGGTACAAGGTTGTGCAGACTTTTCAAACAAACATTCACTTTTAGGAAAAAAGAAATCAAAATTTAAATGAGTCATTGGGAAAATTATCCAGCAATCAACAATTTTTCATCAACTACAAAATCACAGCTAGTTTATAAGCAACTGAGCATTCTAAACAATATTATCAAAATAAAGGATAATATAGGTCAGATTTTTTTCACAAATGCCCATTAATACTTTTTATGATAATAAAACTTATTTACAGTAATTTGATAAATAATCCATAAATGAATTTTACAGACTTAATAGCCATGTATTTATCTTTGAAGATAGGCTATTACTAAGATAAAAGTAAATAACAGTTGACTAATAAAAATTAAAAATCATCTAACTCAGCAAATATACTGAAATTATACTATATATTCTTTAATAGAAACAAACACTGTATAAAAATCTTTGTCAATAACAATAAAATTCACTCTAAGTTAGTGAATAAATGTGCAATAATACAAGTTAAAGAATTTATTAAAATTCAAAACACATTTGCTATCACACCAACTTATAGAGTAGAAGAAAACCATTAGGTTGAAAACCTTTAGGTCAAACACTGACAGTACTAATAAAAATGTATTGAATACTGCTATCAAATAAGCTCAAATATCAAAATACACAAAATTTACATAATGCATTAACAAAGTGCTATGATTAATTACTTAAGGGCACAAATGACATCGTGACAGGGAGAACAGAGCAGATTTAGCATGATATTTTTAATGAGTCATTTACTTATAGATTTGGATTTTTTTTTCTTCCTTATCTTAAAGTGGTTTATATATTGTGAAGCAAAGCTATATAAATTACTTGTTTTTGCCTCTTCAATCCTTTTGGATTTGGTGCTTTAATAATATGAGACTTTTTACATTTAGTCTATAACTTTATTTATGTTTTATTATGTAGTAAAAAAGAAAAGAAAAGAAAATAACAGTTTCTTTTAAGCTTTATAGGTTATCACTGAAAATTTAATTTAGAACATGTGTTGCTTATAAAACAGTCGCCTTTATTTAAAAAGCTTCTTGAATATACCAATAATTTATAACAAAAAAAAAAAAAAATGAACTGGTAATTTGTTATATTTGTTTAATCTTGTTTCAATATGATATTTTCAGATATCTTCAAAAAATGTTCCAGCGCATTGTCATATAAATAGTATCTAAAATAATTATATTCATCAAATTTCAGTAAATGACAAATTTGTTAAACGTTATAAAACTTTAATTTATGTTTTTTGAATATATGCTTACACTTTTTAAAACTTTAAAGTAATTTTAAAAGGAAAAAAGAAAATCAAACTCGAAAGGCTTAGGTTAAAAATTGAATTCTTTTGTGTCATCTGTGTCCTCAAACAAAAGTAACAATTGTTTAATTCCTTAAACAAAACTAACAATTGTTAAAATTCTAAACTTATCCAAAGTCATGTCACATTTTAAAGGCATCTGTAGGCAGGCAACATAAGTTTTGTACCTTACAGCCACAGTTAAGATATGTGACAACAAAGTATGTACATATATAAGCACAGTACTAAAAAAGTACTGGAATAGAACAGCCAAAAGCTCAAAAATAGGCTTCAAGGATCACACACGCAATATTGTGTCTTGATCACCCACATTGCCATTGGGAGGTTCTGGAAGGCTGTCATCAATCTCATCCTGAAGATCTTCAAACCTTATAAGAAAATGGAATACATCATGTTAATATCTATTAAATAGCTATTTTTTGGGAATTAAAAAATATATACAGTAAAACCCCAATTATCCAAAAAGCATGGGACCAAAGCCTTTTCGGATAACCGGGGTTCATAGAAAAATTTTGGATAACTGGGGTTCCACAGAAATTTTAGAATAACCAAGTAGTTTAGAGTGAAAACTTATTTTATGAAAAGATGTAACAGTAATTTACACCATCTTTGTAATAAAAATGTTCTGATATCATATTCAAAGCAGAAGTGAATGAAAAACCAAAATTACAAGTCACTCCAACAGCAAAGAGACAACTTATTAGTTAAAATCAAAGCTACTAAGATCTTAGATACGGCACTTCGATGTATTAATCAGCAAAAAGATGCAAGAACATTAGATGGGTTGTTATTTAAAAAGGTGGCCTGATAAAGCAGCATTGAAGCAATGCAAAGTTGAAAAACAAAAGAAAATCACAGCATATTTTATTAAAAAAAAGAAGAAAAAATGAAGTGTCATGTGTGTCTATCTTAGAGTCTAGAATAAAAACAATTGACCAAATAAGAATGTTGACTCTGTTTATTTATTTCATAAAGAACATGCTTTTTTAACATAATTTCTATCAGTGTTCAATAACACATTTAAATTTTGATTTTTATTTATTTCGCTTCTAATTTTAAAAGTTAGTAACAATTAAAACAACTCTTTAATGTATTAAAACTTATTCGGATCTAAACCTTACAAATAAAATAATAATTATAAAACAAACTATGTTGAAAGGTCCAATTTGAAATCAGTAAAAATAGTATTGACAGTAAGATTTTTCATATTTAAAAACAGGGCTCGAAAAATAGCGTTCCCGGGATCCCAGGGAACCCAGAAATCCTTTTCTGGGAACATATATTTTTACAATCAGTTCCCGACCAGGAACCTAACTTTTTGCCGTGTCTGCCAGCGACGGCGCGAACGCATTATAATGCATAAATTCCGCAAAAAAATAGCTCTTAAGCGACCCATGGGATGCGTAATGTCGTCAAAATATTACTGGAAAAGATCGCAAATTTTGTTAAAACATCGCATAAAACGGCAGGTTTCGTTAAAACATCACAATAAAAGGACAGGTTTTGTTAAAACATCGAGATAAAATGGCAGGTTTTGTTAAAACATCGAGATAAAATGACATGTTTCGTCAATAATTTGCGAAAAAACGACAAATTTCGTTAAGAAAAAAGACAACAGATTTCGTCAAAAAAAAAAAAAAAAAAAAAAAAAGTGCAGAAAACGCAAAATCCATTTTAAAAAATCGCAAAAACGGCAAATTTCATGTTGAAAAAAAAAAAAAAAAAAAAAAAAAAAAAGACAGGTTTTGTTAAAATATCGCGATAAAATGTCAGATTTCCTCAAAAAATCCCGAAAAAACGGCAAATTTTGTTAAACATCATGAAAAACAACAAATTTTGTCAAAAAAAATCGCAAAAATGGTCTAAAACTCGTCAAAAGATCGCGCAAAACAATGCAAATTTCATTTAAAAACCGCAAATTTCATTTTTTTTGTTTGTTTGTTTGAAAAATGACAGGTTTCGTTAAAATATCGTGATAAAGCGGCAAGTTTCGTTAAAATACATCGCGATGAAACGGCAGGTTTCATCAAAAAATCGCGAAAAAAAAGGCAAATTTTGTTAAAATGCTCACACAAAATTTCCGGGAACTTACACTTTTCGTCTGGGAACCTACACTTTTCATGTAGGTTCCCAGCTGGGAACTTTACAATTTTTAGAATTTTCAAGCCCTGTTTAAAAAGGACTTTAAGGAAATTTAAAGTCTTTCGGTTAAGCTGATTTTCGGATAATCGGGATTCGGACAACTGGGGTTCTACTGTATATTGATATTTTTATATCTTAAATTAAGTGCATAAAATTCAGGGTGTGAATTAAGTAATTGTAAAATCCCACTGAAGGACTTTTGATAATTTTAGATTTTCCAAATACAATAAAATGTTAAATTATATTTTAGGCTGTTTTGTTAAATACTGTGTGACTTCAAAAATCTGGCATCAAAACTATTTTCCCCCTTCTTTTTTCTTTTAAACTTCCAAGTTATGGGAGAAGAAAAATAACAATTATTTATGAATCAAAAAGTTCAAGAACGAAAGTATAAATGCATAAAAAGAATATTTGACTTTCTTTCTTTCATTTGTCAGTAGTGATTATTTTCTGAAAATTTTTTCTAGAAATTGCATGAGCGAAAAGTCACTATACAGTCGACTCTTATTAATTCTAAATCAAATAAATCAAATCTTCACTTAATTTAAATTAAGATTCAAATTAGTTCCTGATATTTTCAGTATGTATGTATGTATATATATATATATATATATATACAAGTAGTTTTATATATATAAGTAGATATTTTATACAAAAAAAAATTATTTTGCATAAATAGATAATGATAATAATAAAACTCCTTACCTATCATATGAACATTCCTTGTCATACATCATAGCTTCTTGCTCTGTTAAATGCATTTTATACGTAAATACTAGATACAATAAGGCTAGGACAATCAACATACTACCTAAAAATTCAAAAAAAAAAAAAAAAAAATTAATATTTTGCATTTGAGAAACTTGTTGAAATAATCAAATATACAGGATAAGAATAAAATAACCTTCACTGTTTGAAGACATTGGCAGCTAAAACTAAAAAACACAATATTTTTTTTTTTCTATTTAAAAAGCATAAAGGATAAAGAGATAAATTTTATGTACGCAGTACAACCTTGCTGGTCTGAACCTTTGCTGATATGAAATTTCAGTTAGTCCAAATTGATTTTACTTTCGAAAATTATACTTGAACAGTTAAAAAAAAAAGAATCAAAAAAATTCTCAATAATGAAAAATTGAAACATATGTACACGAATATGAAATGAAAACATACACTATAGGCTTATTTGTAGAAGCCATCTTTAAATAAAATCTTCAATATGCGTTTGTTTGTCAGCCGCTACAATTTTTTTTTCCAAAAATATTTAATTCACATGATAAAAAATTCTTTTTTCTTTCAACTGTTTGATTTTGCAAATTATCTATAAAAAGAACAAACAATTAACAAACAACAATTAATTAACAAACAATTTTCAATTACATTTAAATCCTTTGCTTTTGGCAAGGAAAAGTGCTGCTTGTCAAATGATATGACGCTTTTGTCTTTTCATGCCAAATATTCAAAATATTTTATTTTTTACAGACTTTCTACTGTTTTTTCTCACTAAATTTAATTGATTCTTTATTACATGCATAAAAAGTTTAATAAGTTTTTTTTTTTTTGTTAAGTTACTGAGTTATTCTGAGTACTTGCTTGTTAATTGGCGACAATTCTTTTGATCAACAGGATAATCAAGTAATACCAACAGAAATAAATTGTACATAAAAAAAACATTATTATTATACATAAATAAAATGTTTATATTTATATGTTAAAATAAGCATAAACATCATCAGGTTTGTTTATGTAGCTGTTTATAGCTATTTGCAACAAATCTGACTTTCTGAAGCTCAAACTGGACCAAGATTTATAAAAATGCCAGGGTAAAAGTAATATTGGAAAAGTATACTTTTTGAAATTAGAGTACAGATGTCATATATGCACTGGGTTTAAAGCAAATTTGGTGAAATCATTTTATAATATCAGTTACATACATATTTTTAAATTATTTTTTATTGCTTTAAAAAGGAAATAACAAATAAAAACATGATTAATTAATAAATACATAAAAAAACAGACAATTTATTAATAAATAAATAATCAATTGATGGGTCACCGTGTTATGCAAAATAATGATATTTTGGCACCAACTAGATGTCTCAGTGCATATATGATTACTGTGCCAAAATTAGTTAAATTTATGCATATTAAATCAAGTTAATGAAAGTTTTTATTTTAACCCCTTCAAAGGCAAAGTACTTCTAATGAATGAATAACAGCAGAATTTATAAATAAATTTATTTTAAAATAAGTTAAATCTATTGTTTATTTATTTAATAAAAGAAAATGATACTACGTGATTATCTCGTGACCAATTTTGCTAAATTGTAAGAATCATCAAATTGTTCACCAAATTATACAAATTAACATAATTTTTGTATTAAATGATGAAAAAAACAAATAAGTTAGCAAAACATTAATAAATATACAAACAAAATGCTGAATTAAAAATCTCTTAATATTGTAATAAACAAGTTTAACGTGTTTAATGTCAAGTGAATGTGACATTTACGACTATCCATTATTAGCATTTAATCACATAGTTGGGTGGTAGTGTTTTGGTCAATAGAATAATCAAGTAGTACCCTATTATTTAAAAAAAGAAATAAAAATCAATGAATTATAGTTATATTAATAACTTTAGAACAAAACAATTTAAAATAACATTCAATATGGTTACCATATCAGGCAAATTAATGCCATTTTGGTGATAACTAAGTACTTGGTGAGTATATGACATCAGTGCCATATTTATTTGTAAAAGTATGCATAAACATTTATTATTTTTGTTTTCATATATGTTTATATCTTTTTAAAACAAATCTCACTTTTTAAAGCTGAAACTGAATACACCCATAAAGGAAAAAAAAAAAAAAGAGAGAAGAAGAAGAAAATGCTAAGGCAAATTATTATTACAAAAGTACCATGAGAATTGTTGAAATCGTGTATTCTAATTCAAGTGAATGAAAATTTTTTATTTTAAATGACATAAATGTAATATGAGTATCGTATGGAAAAAGATGTTGACAATTTATCACCTAAGAATGGCTTACATAAAAGTATAAATATTGCAACCGGAACATGTGAAAGGCAACAATTACATTAGATCCACTTTTTTTTAAAAGAAACATAGTCTGCATTCAGATACAGAAAGATTGGCCTCAACAACTAATACTAACAACAATGTTGTTATAACTGTATAGAAGTTATCATAACAACAAAAAATTGGCTTTGAGCAAACAACCATATAAATAGTATTATATGATACTACTTCATTATCCCATCAACCAATTTCACCAAATTATATAAATCAACAAACTATTTGTCATCTTATACAAATTGACATTAAAAAAAATAATAATAATAAATAACAACAACAACTAAATAAATAAATTAGCACAACATTAATAAAAATACAAATAAAACGACAAAATATAATTCACTGGATGATGTAACAAACACATGTAATGTGTTTAATGTTAAGTGAATGAGACATTTATGGTTAGCGATTATTGGCATTTAATCCTACAGTTTGGCGATAGTTTTTTGGTCGATGGGATACAAGGGCGGATCTGGAGAGTCCTCAAGGGGGGGGCGATTTTAGAAATTTGGAGACTCAACTTTAATGCGTGGGTCGGGGCTAATATTTTCACTGCGGGTCATGTTGCTTTTATTTTTTGCTGCGGGTCGGGTCTGGGTCCGGTTGACTTCTAGTTTTTGCTGTGGGTCAAATCTGGGTCCAGTTGACTTCTAGTTTTTGCTGTGGGTCGGGTCTGGATCCGGTTGACTTCTAGTTTTTACTGTGGGTCGGGTTTGAGTCCGGTTGACTTTTTTCTTTTGCTGCTGGTCGGGTTAACTAATGTTTATGTTGTGGATCACATTAGCAGGATTAGCAGGTGTTTTTATTCAGAAACTATGGCGTAATCTATTTTTTGACAAGCAGTTTAAGAAAATACTGTGAAAATTATCGTTTTGAATAGAATTTCTCGAAGCGACAGCATGAGAAGATAGAAAAATCCGCAATCATTTGACGTGCGAAGAGAAAACTGCACTCAGGGCAAAGCAAAATGTGGCACCCCCACCCCCACCCCCTCCGACCCAACTTTTTCTTGTAACAGGCCAAAAATTACGCTGGTAGCATAAATTTGGCGCCCTCTAAATTTCGACGCCCGGGCTGACTGCATCCTTCACCACTCCCTTTCGCACGGCACTGCATATTGTCTGTCCTACACATCTAGAGAACAATTAAGTCTAGTTCCAGCCCGGCTCGTCTATATGTAGAAAAACAATGCAAGCCTGATCTCGGGCCGGTACGAGCCTGCTACTATATATATATATATATATATATTAAACCCGGGTTACACACAATATAATTCTCCGATCTGATCTCTACATTGTAAAAGTTAGATTTCTGTATTGATGCTGCCAAACTAGTTTTGACTGATGGCGCACATTTATACTTATTCTCATTAAACCCATATAATTGAAAATAGCTCATATTTTAATGTTCCTGCTTAAATCTTTACAAAGGGCCAGTGAGCCTGCAATTTTTTTTATGGGCTCGGCCCATATGGCCCTTCAATTTTTTTTGCCGGCTCGTCCCTTTTTTTTTTTTTTTTTTTTTTTTTATTTTTTTTATTGGCCCGACCTGTTGGAAAAATTATTCTAATTTTGCTGACCCGTTAGAAAATTTGGAACCATTTCGCCGACTCGGACATGCCTGGACACATGCATACATCTAGGCTGGGTCGGACACGGACCGAAATTTAATTTTCATTCCGAGCCGAACCCCGACCAGGGAAATTTTGGTCAGTGCGGACTGGAGATAAATTTGGGTTATTATTCCACAGCCCGGTCCCGCCTGAGGCAGAAACATTTTGCGGCATCAAGAGCAAAACTCGATAATGAAATTATACAGTAGAAAAAATTGCATAATACTTATAAAAATGTTCCAAAAGTAATTATAATTTTAAAGCTATTTTTTATATTAAAAAAAGGCTGTTAAACAAAAAATTAAATTTAATATTATCAAAAGAACAGTTTGATGTAAAATAAAAATATACTTTACGCATAAAAGGATTCTCATATGTTGTCTCTGTTTTAGTAAAAAAATATTATGGACAATGGACATGTTAACGAAGTGTGTTTCATGAACAAATGCATGGAACCTGTGGAAAATACTGTCTATTATCTGTAAAATCAAACAAAATTTTTAAATTTTCTGTAAAAAACGCACATTTTTAACTATAACCATTTCATTCTTTATAAAAAGCCTTCGTTATAGCATGACCCAAAAAATAACCTCAAATTAAAAATTTTAAAAGTTCAACACTTTTTTAGGAACTGAGGAAACACTACTCGATCGTAAGAATATGGTAAATACATTTATTTACCGCTACGGCATCAGCAGAGATCCCAAAAGAAATGATAATTGTTACAGTTATGGCCATATGAAAAGCGATTACGACTTGTATACGTTGCATACACTAGAAATTTAAATTATTCGGTAACTGCAAAATAAAATCAAAATAAAATATTCTTTTCGTGTAACATGTATAAATAATAATAATAATAAAAGATCCAATTGCAAAATAATCTCTGCCACAAACAAAAATCGAACCAAACACAAATTCATTATTCCCGCCTTTTTTCGTAGGCGCCAGATCGGCGGTCGTCTGTAATGCTTGAACATAAATCTACAGATGTAGATATGACTAATTGTTTTTTTTTTGTTTTGTTTTGTTTTTAAAGCATTCAAATACTAAAAAAAAAAAAAAAAAAATGTGCTCTTTTTCATTTTTATCAAACTAGCAAGACATTAATTTGAAAAGGAATAAGTACTAATTTTTAAAAGGAAAAAAAGTTTTTTACATTTTTCTATTCATCGATAAATAAAATTTTCAGATTTCAGAAAAAATGACTCCGAATCAGTAGACCAGCATAAAAACAGAGAACGATCATCTCTAATGCAGACATCTAAGAAGAATGATTCCAGGCCAGACTCGATCTGGAACAAAAATAAGTCAGACCCAATCCAAATCAGCAAAAAAATAATGATCATGATAGTATCAAATAAATGACGGCCGAGTTCTGAATGCGGTAAGACCAGACACAGTCCGAGCCTTGCGGACTTAAAAAGGTGCGGCCCGGGGGGGGGGGGGGGGGGGGGCTGAATTCTAGTTAGGATCTAATTCATTTCTTGCAAGAATGCATGTATTTTTAGGAAACGTTTATTGCCCAAGAAGTGAAGACGATCGCCCCCTCAGACTCGCCATTGGGCCCGACCCAAATCTGCAGAAAAATAATGATCACGATACTGCCCGGTTCTGAAAGCGAGAAGACCTGACCCAGCCCGAGCCTCGTGAAATTAAAAAAGCGCGGCCCGCCCCGGACTCGAGTTAGGCTTCAATTCATTTCCTGCGAGGATGCATGTCTTTTTAGGAAACTTTTATTAGCCCAAGGGGGGGGAGATCGGCCTTTCGCCTTGAAAAATGCCAAGGCGCATTTTCGTTGAATCCGCCAATGGCGGATCTAAGGGGGGCGATCGCCCTTTCGCCCTCTTCCCTTAGATCCGCCATTGCTTCTCCTCCCTTATGGTCTGGTTCGATCTTAGACCGAGCGTTTTCCTCAAGCAAGAACGAAATCCACGCCAGGCCCGCCCTGAAAAGAAAAGTGTGCATCGATCCCGCTCTACAGGAAAAAGTAAGACTCGATCCGCCCCGGTTCTGAAAGTGTAAAGACCTGACCCAGTTCCATGACTTAAAAATGGCGCGGCCCGGGTCGGGCCGCGCCGGTCTCGAGTTTAAGTCCAATCCTTTTTCCGTGCGGGCATCTTTTTCAGACCCTTTACTGGGCTCAAGGGGGGAGGCGATCGCCCCATCGCCCCCCCCTTAGATCCGCCATTGATGGGATATAGGGCAAAATTGGGAAATTTCATCAGTGGCCACTGGCCAGTAAGACTAGTTTTTCAAGTGACCACTTTGTTTAAACTAGCGGCCACTTTTTTATTTAAAAATGCTAAATAGTTAACATTTCTATAAGTATTGATTTAAAACTGAGTAGTCCAAGTAAATATGTTAATAAAATGTATTGGAACCTAAAAAAGTAGAATCTTTAATGAAATGTAAGTAAATTTTATTCTGATTGTATTCTCTCTTTGTACAAAAGTGGCCACTGATAGGCAATTTTTCACTGGCCACTTTTTCTCATATACTGGCCCTGTGGCCGGTGGCTAGTGCTAATTTTGCCCTTTACGATGGGATAACCAAGTAGTACCTATTTTATTTATGTTTCAAGTGAAATGCTCCAGATAAAATAGAATATACTGACAGCCAAATAAAAGTTTACTAGATTTGGGAGTTTTATCCTTCCCAATAAAAAAAAAAAATTGCAAGCATCTTTTAATGTAAGAAAAGAATGGTGGATAGTAAAGAATTAGAAAAAAAACTTTATAGAAATTAGAAATGGCAATAAATACTTAAAAATGATAAACATTAGCAGTGAAGTTTTAATGAAGTTTTAGCAGTGAAGTTTTAGTTTCAAGTGCCACAAACTTAACAAAAGAAGTAAATAAAAATATATCAATATATTGGTAAAATTCAATTAAAAAAAAAAAAAAATGAAAGATAATGTATTAATGTTTTTAAAAGCTGCAAGTGTGAGCTAATATTAATATAATTTTTAAATACCTCCTATAGTAGCTAACCACATTTCTGCAGGCTTTATAAAACAAAATACACTTAAAAATAAATATAAAATTGTCTTCTTCCACAAATCCAGCCATTGAATGTGCTGCCAGAACTGAAAACAGATGTTTTTTTCATCTCTGAAAAAGATACAAAAGATTACATTCTGTTATAAATAAAATAAAAAAATTCAGATTTTTGCTAATGCATACATGCAAAAGGAACATAGATTAGACATAAAAATTAAAACTTTCATCTTTTAGCAAGTGTATATAACGAAATTGTATGATACTAGGGACCTCTGCCCCTTACAAGCTATGCTCGCCAACTTCGTTCAGACACCCTATACTCCAAAAGCCTGCTAATTTGATCAGCTTAAAAAAAATAGAAAAAACAATAGCAATCTTCCTGTAAACAGGTTTTCACTCATTTTTCAAATATTAAGGACTTTTAAAACCAAATCAGCTACTGTTAAGAGATGCAATGATTGTTTTCATTTTTGATTAAAAAAATTAGTTAAAAATATGAAATAAGCTAATGTTGAATGAATTAAGTAAACAGAGTCCATTTCCCGGCAATTTTTATTAATGATATAAGAAAGATATTTTAAATGCATCGTTTTAAATCTGATGTAATTTTCACCAATTTTCTTTCTCTTTTTAATGTTCATGTGTAAATACTTTTGTTGTTAGAAAAAAACATTATTTGCACTATCTTAGAATTCACAACAATAGTTGAAAAGATTACCTTGAAATATGAAATAAATGTCTTGCATAAATAAATCTTTTAATTTAAAAAGTTTTGCATTATTATTTTTAATAATAGTGCCTTTTGCATTTTGGCTATTTTTAAATCTGACATAATTTCGTTTATTTACGATTATTAATGAATAATAATGTATTTAATATTGAAAAATTTTCTTTATCTTTTGAAATTTATGTGTAAATATAGTTTTTATTGTGTAATTTTCAACATTTTCAATCGCGGCTAACACAAAATCATTTAAATCTAATTTGAAGGGTTTTTTTTTCTATTTATAATAGCCATGTGTCAGTAAATTTTTTATTTGAAAAAAACATATTACTCTTTGCACTGTTTTTAAAATTTGGCAACAATTTAAAATTACAACCTTTTCTAAAATATGTAAAAAATTATCTCTTGAAATGCTGAAAATTTTAATTTAAAATTATCCTCAAAAGAAAAAAAAAAAAAAAAAAAAAAAAAGAGAGTCAAATTAAAAAAATAAATGCAGTCTGCACACCGGGAACTTCTAATATATAAAATGATTAATCTCCAATGCTTTTTGCGACTATAAAACTTTTTTAGTGGAACGTTTTCAATTAACTTTAACATTAAATACCTTTTTAAATAATAATTTGATTTAAAAATTGTCTGCATGAGCATGTTTATCAAACATTTCTCTATAATACCACCAATTTTCATACTTTTGTGTACAACAGTTTTCTTAATATTAACAAAGAAAGACCCCAGATTGCAAAAAAATTCATTGTCAGCGGTAGTGACAGCGTTATATATTTTTTTAGAATAGAAAGAAACAAAAATTTTGCGCAATACTTTAATGTTGTAGAAGCACAACTGCTGCTTGCAATAAAAAATTGCATTTGGTTAATGCAATAACCAGACTTTTATAAAGCCAAAAACTTTCTGTGCACGTAATATTTTCTGCAAATTAATTTAATGTTGGGTATAATTCACGTTTTTATGCTATTTATGAATGTAATGTGTTTTTTATGCGATTCATGAATTTAATTCCCGTCTGTTATGCGATTCATGGACGTAATTCGCTACTTTTACGTGATTCATAGACGTAATTTGCATTTTTTTTAGCTTTTTGCCGATGAAATTTGTGTTTTTTGAGCAATTTATGGATGTAATTCGTGTTTATTATGCGATTTTTTAACATAATTCATTTTTTACACGATTCATGGACGTAATTCGCATTCTTTATGCAATTTATGAATGTAATTTGTGTTTTTAACACGATTCATGGAGGTAATTGGCATTTTTTGAGCGATTTATGGACGTAATTCGCGTTTTTTATGCAATTTATGAATGTAATTGGCGTTTTTGAGTGATTTATGGACGTAATTCGCATTTTTTATGCAACTCATGAATGTAATTTGCATTTTTTACATGATTCATGAACGTAATTAGCATTTTTATGCGATATATGAACATAATTTGCATTTATTATGCGATTTATGGATGTAATTCGCTATTTTTATGCAATTCATGGACGTAATTTGCATTTTTTGAGCGATCTATGAACGTAATTCACGTTTTTATGCAATTTATGAACATAATTTGTGTTTTTTTACACGATTCATGGACGTAATTCACGTTTTTTGAGTGATTTATGGACCTAATTCGCATTTTTTGAGTGTTTTATGGATGTAATTCGCATTTTTTTACACGATTTATGCACGAAATTAGTGTTTTTTACGAGACTCATGCACGAAATTCGTGTTTCTTGGGTGGAATTTGTTGTCCTTGAAAAATCAAGGACAATTGTTAAAAGGTATTACATTAGCAGAATTAATACGTAGATGTGCGTCTATGCTGTAGAAGTTGCCCATAGAGTTTAAGAAAAATTTATTGACGAAAAATAATCAAACAGATTTATAAACAACTAACAACTTTTATTTAATCCAAAGATAAAACATAAAAGATGAAATTAAAATCATAAATTAGAACCAGTTATATAATAATCAAATCAATAATCAAATTATATTATATGCATAATGAAGTAATGAACCACAGCACCAAAAAATGCACTATTGTATTTTAAATTCTATATTAATAAATGCATTTATCTAACTTTCAATAAATAATCAATTTATAATTAACTTTAAATTAAAACTAACATTTCTAATTCAACCCAGATTAAACTTTCAATTAAAATAACAAAGTATATCATATTTATGTTTTTCTCCTCTCAAAAGATTCCACTAGCCATATTTAATTACTACCAACTTTCTCTACAGCTCTTCCTCACTGCCACTAGGAAAGCTTTCCAAAACACCCTCTACTGCCACTAGAGGTGTACTCCAAATTATCCCTTCACTGCCACTTGAGACAATATTTGGAGGGAGAGAAAGAAAATCTAATGAATCTCCACACTGCAGCAAAATATAAATCTTAACAGAGACCCTTAGCGAGAACCGTCTGTAGAGTCTCAAAAGAAATTTGACCTGATTCCCTAATGGCTCTGTCACCATTACTACAGTACGGAAAATCTTTTACAAGGAATATCTAGTTGGCCAGAGTTTCAATTTCAACCAGATTAAACATCTGGGACAAACAGAAACTTATCTCAAGAAAAGGAGAAAAAAGAAACTTTAAAAACAATCTATTTCAAATTAAAAAGAAACATAAAATGAAATACCAATTAATAAAAACAACATGTTGCTGGTGACGTGGCTGTTTTCACCTTTTGTATAAAAATATAAGTCCGAGATTTCTTGAACTCATAACACTAATATTCCAGGAATCCAACATCCCCACAAGCAGCTTCACATTGACAATAAATTAAATGCTGACAAGAAAATCACAAAGTTCATTTTCAGCACTCAGACTTCTCAAAGGCTTTTATGTTTAGCAGCTCTAACATCCATTCACATGCACCGATAACAAACTTCTAAACATTAAGATAAAAATATAACTTCATAACGAAACCAAGGAAAATACGAAACAAGACGAGACTACAAGAGACACTCACGGCCTTTCCACGGAGCTATAAATAGCTCTCCCATCCGCCGTCAACGCCCACCTACGCCATCACCTATGATGACATCAAAACGCCACCTGTGTTATCTAGAACTTACCTGAGAAAAGAACCAATGGTGATCGTCCACGATAGGTAGGCATGTGCTCTCAGATAAGTAACGCCATCTACCCACAACTGCCGTAACCTAACAGATTACGATTTTACCGTGACGATGTTTGCCGCTGTTCTTGTTGATAGGATGGAAAAACAAGTGCCGTGAGATAAGCTTGTAAGTGAATATGGATGCGTATGTAAGTAAGTTAAACAGAAGTGACTAAAAATAAAGTTATATTTTATTTAGAATAAAGTTGTATTTAAACGTTGAAATAAAGATAATGAAAGTGCTTTAAATTAGACTTAAACTATTGAAACTTAAAGTGATTTATCCAGAGATTAGTTAAAAAAAAACTGTAAAGAATAAATAAAGTTTATAAAAGATAAGTTGTATGAAATAGGTTAAATGAAACAGGGTTGAATGGAATAGGACAGAGTTTGAGTGGAGTGATAAGAATAAAAGGGAAAATAAGTATACTTTCCTAATAGAATGTACGTTTTTAATGCAGTCTTTGGACGAAATTCGCATTTTTTATTCAGCCTTTGGACGAAATTCTCATTTTTTGCGCAGTATTTTGTCGAAATGTTGGGTTTTTTCACCCCATTCTTTGTTGAAATGCACTTTTTTACATGAGTTTTTGTCAAAATGCATGCTTTTTACGTGATTCTTTGATGAAATTTGCGATCTTTTCGAGATCTTTTGACGACATTCCCATCAACAATAAATAATTCATTCATAAAATTGAGGAAATATTTTTATTTTTTGGTACTAAAAAAAAGTTACAAAAATAAAAATTGTTTTTTTCTTAAAATTTTCTGCAAACTTCATAAAATTTTCTGTGCATGGCGTGCGTGTGTGTGCATCTATATTATACAACTCTGGCAATAACTCTCAAAATATTATTTGTATTGATCACCTAATTAGACTAAAGGTTGATAATATCAAAATTTTACTAGGAATTGAAAATCAAGAATATTCATCGACCTACTTTTCTCAAAATTCACATTTTCCCCAAAGAGATAACATTGAGATTGTTTAATTATAATTGAAATAAATATAAATGTAAATTATAATTATTTTTTTTTATTATCAAACTTATTGCTTTCCTATGTTTATCTTTATTATTTTTTTTTTCCCTAACACTGTTTTTCATTCATACAAAGAGAATGAATTTGTTGCCAAACTTCAAGTTTACACAGTGCATTAAAAAATTATAGAAGTATATATTACATATGCTCTTTAACATTTCACAGATAAAAATAAAAATCAAAGCAAAAAAGATTAAAACACATTTTCAAATAATAAAATGCAATAACTTCAAATATTTAATCTAAACAACAAAAATGAAATTGAAAAGTTAGTAAGCTTACTTTATTAAGAAGTCCAAAAATATATTGATTGCAAAAGATGTTTCTAAAACTGTAAGCATTATAGCTAGAAACCTAAAATCAGATGAAAGTTTTCAATAAGTAATATTACATTGAAAAGTTGCATGACAAAATCACAACTAAAAATCTAAACATACTATAGACTAGAATAGGTCTGTTCAATCTTGCAATTGTCAAAAGCACACCTCAGATATTGGCAAACAAGGAAGGGCACAATTATTTACATGACAGGAAATGATACTTTTCAGTTAGTCAGGTGCCAGTGTTTATATATACTTATAATATCTATACATAAGTATACATATCTATGCATACATATGTGTATGTAAATACATATATGTGTATATATACACATATATGGTATGGATGCATTGTGGAGTCCTTCAAACCTACAACCCTAAAATTCGCAAATACCTAAAATCTACACATCATCACAAGTGTAAACAATGAAACTTCCAATTAAAATGTAGGTGCAAAATTACAGATTTTTTTTTTTTTTTTTTTTTTTTTTTTTTTTTGCCTTGTAACATTTTGTATGTATTTTAATATGTAATTCTCAATAATACAATAAAATTCATGGTTTTTCATAAAGGAAGTGTAATTTTATTTACGGAAAAAAAAATCAAAATATTGCTGATATCGCTGATAATCACAATCCTTTTATGCATTTGTGCATTAATCAAGCTTTTTTGGTTGTTAAGACTGGCTAAATTTGAAATAAACTCGAAATTTCATTTTTTGCCAAGTTTGACAAAAATTACTGTTATTTCATCCTTTTTGAGGATATTCATGGCTTTTTCACAATCTTTTCATGAAATGTATGTATTTTTTAGACCTTTTGACAAAATTTGTGGATGTTTCATGATATTTTGATGAAATTTGGATTCATTTTGATCTTTTGACAAAATGTGCATTTTTTTTTTTTTTTTGTGTTCCTTTGGCAAAATTTGTGGTTATTTCAGCCTGTTTAGATGAAATTCATTTGCGATTTTTCACGACCTGACCTTTTGATGTAATTTGCATTTTTTGCGTGATCTTTCGAAGAAATATGGATGCAGGGATGCCGCAGACGCGTTATAGCACATAAAATATGTAAATAGGTGGTATACACACATATACCGTCTATTACACGTGTAATTTTTGTCAAAAAATTGCAAAAAAAGCAAACTTTGTTTAAAAAAATCGGGAAAGAATGAATAATTTCCGGCAAACTCCGTCAAAAATTTGTGAAAAAATGGCTAATTTTGTTACAAGATCCCGACAAATTTCGTACAAAAATCACGACAAAACGGCAAATTTTGTCAAAAGATTAGCAAAAAATCGTGATAAAACGGTGACTTTCGTCAAAAGATCGAGGAAAAAAGGCACTTTTTCTCAAAAAATTGCAGAAAAAGATAAATTTCGTTAAAAAAATCATGAAATAACGAATAATTTTCAGCAAACTGTGTCAAAAGATTCAAGAAATAACAAAAAATTTCGTCCAAAATTCGCGATAAAACGGCAAATTTTGTCAAAAGATTCGCATGCGGAAAACGGCAATTTTCATCAAAAAATTGTGATAAAACGGTAGCTTCTGTCAAAAGATTGTGAAAAAACAACAAATTTTGTCGAAAGGTCGCAAAAAATGGCAAATTTTGTGAAAAGATCGCTTTAAAACGCAGTTTTCGTCAAAGGGGCACGAAAAAAAAAAGTTAATACCAGGATAGAACTTTTCTGTTCTAAAAACCAACTTTCCTGCTTCCAAATTACTTTTATTTTGCTGTTCCAAAAACAGATTTGCCTGCTTCACAGTCTGTATTTAATTGTTCCAAATCTTTCTGAGTGAATGTAACTTCTGAAAACACCCATTCATTAAACAAAAAGTACCCTTTTACACAAGAAAAGCATCGTTTTTAAAAGAGATGCAAACAATAGTGATACTTGTAATCTTCTACACTCAAATAATTTATAATTTAATTTGTATCTTGCACATTTATTTTTAAAAAAGTAAAGAAAATTCCTCTTAATAGTTAAAAAAAATAATATTGGCTTTAAATATTTATACATTATTATTAAAACAATAATTATGGCATTTAATTTTTCTTTTGCAAATGAACAAATTCAATTTTCATGTTTAAAAATATGACTTATTATTAGTGGGGACCCGCTTTTGTAAAAAAAGGACCCAGAATTTTAGAAGTCCTGGGTCCCCAAGACCCAAGATTTTTCAAATCTAGCAGCCTCACTGTGGGTGTTTATTTCATGATCTTTTGACGAACTTAAAGTTCTTTCATGATCTTTTAACAAAACTTGCTGTTTTTTTGCGATCTTATGATGAAATTTGAGTTTTTTCATGATCTTATGAAATATGTACTTTATTTTTATATCTTTTGACAAAGTTTGCTGAGTTATTTTGTAGTCTTGTAAAATGTACAAAATGATAATAATAACCCCCTCCTGACAGTAGTGTTTTTGAAAATGAACTTTAAAAGTTACACACTCCATTTTCCTGGATCAATCAATAGTGATCATGCCATGGCATAATAAACATAAATAACATATATCAATCATAGGTCAATCCGAGTTTATTTATGATATACAGAGCATGGCCATACGACAAACAAACAAATCAAACCCATAAACACATTTCAACTACACTATAAGGCCAAAGGTGACCATCCCCTTGCAATTTTAGACATTTTGTTAAATATCTTGAAAAATACACGAGGAATTATCCTGAAACTCCATAGGGGACTGTCAACAAACTGAATAACCTTGTCAAAACTTTTTATGCAGCCTTTGGACGAAATTCTCGTTTTTTGGGAAGTATTTTGTTGAAATGTTGGGTGTTTTCACCCCATGTATGTAGCAAAATCGATCAAACTGTAGATTATGACTAAATGGCTTATAAATTGTTTTCATTTTTATGTGAATAGCATGCATACTCGTAGAGAAATAAAGGTTTTATAAAAACAGTCCCAAATTTTTCCATGTTTTTTGCTTATAATTTGCAAAGTTCTTAATATAAAATAATGTTTTTTTTCAAAACTATGACAGATAGTTTTGAAAAAGAACATTATTAAGTACATAACATTCTGTAATCAAAATTTAAAAGTAATAAAAAATTGTATGAAAAATGAGCAATTTTATTAAATGATTTTTTACTGTGCATGTGTGAACGCTATCAAAATTTCATTTACATATTATGTTAGCTAAATGTATAGAGCAACTTTTGTGAAAGTCTCAAAACATAGCATGAAAATCCTGAAAATTATCGTTGATAGAATGAGATCAAAATCCGTTATTCCCAAAATAGAACAAAAAGATGAGAGACTGTATCCATATATCCATTGATTAGTGTCAATATAGAATATACAATATGGCACATACTAATATATTTGGATACAAACCCTCGTTTTTTCGCACCACTTTAGAAACAACAGATTTTGAGCTTATTTTATGAAGAATCACTTTCATAATTTTCTAGCTATGTTTTTGAGACTTTCACAAAAGTTGCTCTATACATTTAGCTCAAACAATATGCAAATGAAATTTTGATATTGTTGACACATGCACAGTGAAGCATTATTTAGTAAACCTACTCATTTATCATACAATTTTTATTATTTTTTAATTCCGATTACAGGGTATTGTATGCAATATTAGTTGTCATATTTTCAGAAAAAAATGTTACTTTATATTAAGAACTCTGCATATTATAAGCAAAAAACTTGGCAAAATTTGGGACCATTTTTATAAAAACCTTATTTTCTCTGCGAATACATATGCTATCCAAACAGAAACGAAGAGTTTATTACAATATGTCATTTAATCAGAATCTACAGTTTGAACACTAGTTTTGACAGGGTTATCTTAAAGATATTCATTCTTTTTTAATTCATTGATGGTCGGTCCCCTATAGATTTTCAGGAAAAAAATCTTCACAGTAATATATAACCTGTACTATTATGCTTACACACCTGGAATTTCAGGAAAATGCCTCATGCATTTTTCTAGATGTTTAACAAAATATCTAAAATCACAGGCACCCAGTCACCTTTGGCCATATAGTGTATGTAGGAATACATTAAAAGGGAAAAGTTGATCTGTTTGTTGACAATATAGCACTAAAGAAAGCCTGCCTCTATGGAATTTTGCAAGATATGCACTCCAAATATAGAACTACTTTTTAGCTCACAAGTTATCATAGCCTGAGAGCTTATGTGCTACCTTTTCTGTATATATGTAATGCGATAACTCATGATAAAAACATCAGATTTACTTCAAATTTTGGATATAGGTTTATTCTGATAAGACACTTCCCTGATTAGTTTTGGAAATTCATTCGATAAGTATAAATGGGAGACAGGGGGGTAATCCCCCCTCCTTAATTTACATAAATTGGTTTTTTATATAGAATTATAAGATTTCATTCAAATTTTAAATATAGAATCATTCTGATAAGGCACTTCCATGATTGGTTTAGGGAGTTCATTGGATTTGTATAAAAAGGGGGCTAATCTTCCCTCCCCTTAATTTAGATAAATGGATTTTTCATGCAGAATTATCAGATTTCATTCAAATTTTAAATATAGGATCATTCTGATGAGGCGCCTCCATGATTAGATTTGGATGTTCATTGGTTAAATATAAAGGGGGGGGGGGTAACCCCTCCTTATTGCAAGCAATCTTTTTTTTTTTACCCAGAATTAACCGATAACCTTCAAGTTTTGGATATGGCATTTCTTTGATTTCTTTTAGGGGACTCATTCGTTAAATATAATGCGGTGATCTGGGGACACCTTTTTTAAATTTAGGTAAATGGATTCTTCATCCATAATTAACCAATTTGCTTCAATTTTTGGATATAGGTCATAATGATAAGACATTTCTCTGATTCCTTTTTGGGTTCTTTTGTTACGTATAAAGAAGGGGGGATTAGAGAGGATTAATTGTTGTTGGCAATTATCCCCTTTCCCCCTAAATTAAATAAATGGATTTTTATGCAGAATTATTTGATTTGCTTTAAATTTTGGATATAAGTTCTTTCTGATAAAGCAAATCCCTGAATAATTTTGGGGATGTAATGGTTAAGTATAAAGCAGAGAATGAGGGATAGCAGTTCTTAAATTAAATAAATAGTGTTTTGTGTAGAATTATCAGATTTACTTTGAATTTTGGATATAGATTCCTTATGATAAGGCGTACCTCTAATTATTTTTGGAGATTCATTCATTAAGTATAAAGGATAGAAATGGGGGAGCTAATCCCCACCCCTCTTGATTTGTTTTTCGAGGGGTATTATTCCTTGAAAAAATAAGGCTGCAATATATAATTAGAGTTAATAGCCTGTGATTTCAATGCCTTCAAGTTAACTGGGTATTATTCATTTAATTCTTCTTACAAATCACACACACACACACACACACACATATATATATATATATATATATTGCTATACCACATTTGATGAGGCTGGTGCTCGCCACTTAGTACTATGTGTGATCATTTGTAAATGACAAACAAATATTAATTTTAAATCTCTGATCGATAACACATACTAAATTCAATTAAAATCTCAAATGATCTCAATAACCGGTATTAACCCATTTAAAAGAATTTCTTATTTGAAATGTATTTAAAAAAAACTCTGTAAACTTCAATTTATTTAATCACTGAAAATGTTTATTATAAATTAATACAAAGATTACTTTTTGAAAATTCTGGTAGACATGAATAAAAAAAATCTGCTAAATAGACATTGCTAATAGCATAACAAAACATTTAAACAAATAGGAAATATTAATAAATACATATAGGACAGTTGCACCATAAAATTTAACTAATAATAACACATTGCTCAGTGATGCATAAAAACAGGAATTTTAATATACATTAGTACATATTAAAATAAAATAAAACTTTCAACGTTTCGCGCCGTCTTCTGCGGGCGTCTTCGGGAAAATATGAAATGGAAGGACTACGTTTGCATCTTGTTCGAGAGATAATATTTCTACTAAATTAAAAACTAAATGAATTAAAATTTTAAAAAAATGTTGCCATTCATTAACACGTGAGTAAAAATTAAAATACTGCAAGAAAATAAAAATTTTAAGATTTTATGATGTTATGCCATATTTTTGGTATATTGTAGGATAAATTATCATTACATGGTTTATTTTCTCGTGCTATGATTTCGATGGATTCTCTTATTTTACCTTGAACTGGGTTATTGCATGGAACTATGATTTTGGCTTCCTCAAAATTAATATGGCAACCCTTGTTCGCCAAGTAGAAGCGAGCAAGGGCAGTATTCTGTTTATATTGTACTATATCTCTGCGATACTCTTTAATTCTAATTAAAAGTTTCCGCGTTGTCATGCCAATGTAGACTTTTTTAAGATTATTAGATAAAGTGATGGGGATTTCATAAATACCAGATTTTTGATCTATTGGAATTTTGTCGATTTTATCTGTAACGAGGTCAATGAGATATGGAGGAGGAATGGCGACAAGTTTTATGTTATATTTTTGTGCGATCTTTTTTACTTTTTCAAATATATAAGGGATATAATGAAATTTTCTGTAAACCATAAGTTTATTCTGTCGTTGGCCAGATGTGGGAGGAGTATTGTACTGTTGAACTATTTTATTTACAAATTTTGCTGGAAAACCATGGTCAAAAGCTATTTTCTGTATAAAATCAATTTCTTTATTTAATGTGTCATCTGAACAAATCATAAAAGCTCTTTTAATAAATGACCTGAAAGCAGATATTTTGTATTCGAAAGGCATGTTGGCTGAAAATGGGATAACTGTATTTTCTTTTATTGGTTTTCTATAAACTGAAAATTTTAAACTTGAATTGCATCTATTAATTTGAACATCTAAAAATGGAAGGGTGGCGTTTTCTTCGACTTCAAGGGTGAAATTAATACTATTGCTTAATTTATTGACATCTTGTAGAAAAACATATAAATCAGCCAAACTGTGGTTCCATAAGATGAAAACATCATCAACATAACGGAACCAACATTCAGGTTTTAAATTAAACGTATTAAAAATTTTTTTGTTCTAGTGGTCTTAACGCGAATTCAGCAAACGAACCGGATACTGGTGACCCCATCGGCGCACCATGCAGCTGTCGGTAAATATTCTTATTAAAAATGAAAATGTTACTGAAAACTATTAGGTTTAGGCCAGATTTAAGGGAGGTTTTGATATCTTGAGATATATTTGAATTTTTATCTATTATCAAATTAATGTATTCTATGACTTCGTGCATATTGATGGAAGGATATAATGAAACTACGTCTAAACTAGCCATAATGGTGTTTGTATTAACTGGAATGACTTTAACTTTATCAATAAAATCTCTTGTAGACAAAATTGCAAATTCTGAAACAGGAAGTATCGATTTCAAGAAGATCACGAAAGCCTTTTCTAAAAAGTATGTGGGTGGAACACAGCGGGAAACTATGGGTCTCAATGGTAAACCTGGCATGTGATCTTTCAGTCTCCCAGTCAACATCGGAGTAACACCAGTATGATTGATCTTAATAAGTGATTTCATACTACCTGGCCATTTTCCAGTGCGAACCAACTCTTCAACTTTATGGAAAATTTTCTTGTTTAAATCTTCCTTCAGAAGTTCACAATCCATATCAGCAATACACGCATTCATTTTATCAATGTAAGTTAATCTGTCTAAAACTGCTATTTTGTTTGATTTGTCTGTCTTGATAATGATAATATTAGGGTCCTTTTTTAAATTATTTAATGTCCTCAAAATTACTCTCTGTTCTTTATTCTGCTTATATGAAATTTGTCTTACTAATCTGTACATTGCTGCCCGCTCTTCATCTCTATTACTTTCCGGGATGACTTGAATGATGTTTTCACAATCTACAATAATACTATTACGGTTTTTATTATTATCAAATACAAATTTTGGTCCAAGAGAAAGAGCACTATCTTCAATACTTCAATACTATCTCCAATATTTTGGCGAACAAGGGTTGCCATATTAATTTTGAGGAAGCCAAAATCATAGTTCCATGCAATAACCCAGTTCAAGGTAAAATAAGAGAATCCATCGAAATCATAGCACGAGAAAATAAACCATGTAATGATAATTTATCCTACAATATACCAAAAATATGGCATAACATCATAAAACCTTAAAATTTTTATTTCCTAGCAGTATTTTAATTTTTACTCACGTGTTAATGGCAACATTTTTTAAAATTTTAATTCATTTAGTTTTTAATTTAGTAGAAATATTATCTCTCGAACAAGATGCAAACGTCGTCCTTCCATTTCATATTTTCCTGAAGACGCCCGCAGAAGACGGCACGAAACGTTGAAAGTTTTATTTTATTTTAATATGTACTAATGTATATTAAAATTCCTGTTTTTATGCATCACTGAGCAATGTGTTATTATTAGTTAAATTTTATGGTGCAACTGTCCTATATATATTTATGAAATATACCAATGCTAGGTTAAATTATGGACTTTAATTTCATCTTTAAATGTTTCAAGGCAGAGAGATTGCGACTTGACCGAGAGATTTTGAACTTATCTTTTCTCCAGAAATGTAAGAAAGAAAAAGTTATTCCAAAGTTTATTTCTATCAAAGATAATGAAGTTTTCAAAAGATTTCCACAGAAGAAACTTAGTTTTGAGCTCCAATGCCTGAATCTATACATTAGAGACAAATTCACATACATCAACTTTTTATCAAATAAGGTTTTTCATCTTTATAGTGAATTTGTTGACAAAACCCCTGCTGATATTTTCGACCATAAAATGCATATAATATCCAGTTTGCTTCATATCCAACATACAGAGAAAACTAATATCCACACAAGGAAATTCAAACTACTTATGGACCGGAAGCTTTGTTCTTCGCCTCCTTCAACGGCTAAACGAGTTCCTTATATTAATTAGTATTCAAGTAAAGTCTTTTCTAGTATTGAAGATAGTGCTCTTTCTCTTGGACCAAAATTTGTATTTGATAATAATAAAAACCGTAATAGTATTATTGCAGATTGTGAAAACATCATTCAAGTCATCCCGGAAAGTAATAGAGATGAAGAGCGGGCAGCAATGTACAGATTAGTAAGACAAATTTCATATAAGCAGAATAAAGAACAGAGAGTAATTTTGAGGACATTAAATATTTTAAAAAAGGACCCTAATATTATCATTATCAAGACAGACAAATCAAACAAAATAGCAGTTTTGGACAGATTAACTTACATTGATAAAATGAATGCGTGTATTGCTGATATGGATTGTAAAATTCTGAAGGAAGATTTAAACAAGAAAATTTTCCGTAAAGTTGAAGAGTTGGTTCGCACTGGAAAATGGCCAGATAGTATGAAATCACTTATTAAGATCAATCATACTGGTGTTACTCCGATGTTGATTGGGACATTGAAAGATCACAAGCCAGGTTTACCATTGAGACCCATAGTTTCCCGCTGTGTTGCACCCATATACTTTTTAGAAAAGGCTTTCATGATCTTCTTGAAATCGATACTTCCTGTTTCAGAATTTGCAATTTTGTCTACAAGAGATTTTATTGATAAAGTTAAAGTCATTCCAGTTAATACAAATACCATTATGGCTAGTTTAGACGTAGTTTCATTATATCCTTCCATCAATATGCACGAAGTCATAGAATACATTAATTTGATAATAGATAAAAATTCAAATATATCTCAAGATATCAAAACTTCCCTTAAATCTAGCCTAAACCTAATAGTTTTCAGTAACATTTTCATTTTTAATAAGAATATTTACCGACAGCTGCATGGTGCGCCGATGGGGTCACCAGTATCCGGTTTGTTTGCTGAATTCGCGTTAAGACCACTAGAACAAAAAAATTTTTAATACGTTTAATTTAAAACCTGAATGTTGGTTCCGTTATGTTGATGATGTTTTCATCTTATGGAACCACAGTTTGGCTGATTTATATGTTTTTCTACAAGATGTCAATAAATTAAGCAATAGTATTAATTTCACCCTTGAAGTCGAAGAAAACGCCACCCTTCCATTTTTAGATGTTCAAATTAATAGATGCAATTCAAGTTTAAAATTTTCAGTTTATAGAAAACCAATAAAAGAAAATACAGTTATCCCATTTTCAGCCAACATGCCTTTCGAATACAAAATATCTACTTTCAGGTCATTTATTAAAAGAGCTTTTATGATTTGTTCAGATGACACATTAAATAAAGAAATTGATTTTATACAGAAAATAGCCTTTGACCATGGTTTTCCAGCAAAATTTGTAAATAAAATAGTTCAACAGTACAATACTCCTCCCACATGTGGCCAACGACAGAATAAACTTATGGTTTGCAGAAAATTTCATTATATCCCTTATATATGTGAAAAAGTAAAAAAGATCGCACAAAAATATAACATAAAACTTGTCGCCATTCCTCCTCCATATCTCACTGACCTCGTTACAGATAAAATCGACAAAATTCCAATAGATCAAAAATCTGGTATTTATGAAATCCCCATCACTTTATCTAATAATCTTAAAAAAGTCTACATTGGCATGACAACGCGGAAACTTTTAATTAGAATTAAAGAGTATCGCAGAGATATAGTACAATATAAACAGAATACTGCCCTTGCTCACTTCTACTTGGCGAACAAGGGTTGCCATATTAATTTTGAGGAAGCCAAAATCATAGTTCCATGCAATAACCCAGTTCAAGGTAAAATAAGAGAATCCATCGAAATCACAGCACGAGAAAATAAACCATGTAATGATAATTTATCCTACAATATACCAAAAATATGGCATAACATCATAAAATCTTAAAATTTTTATTTTCTTGCAGTATTTTAATTTTTACTCACGTGTTAATGAATGGCAACATTTTTTTTAAATTTTAATTCATTTAGTTTTTAATTTAGTAGAAATATTATCTCTCGAACAAGATGCAAACGTAGTCCTTCCATTTCATATTTTCCCGAAGACGCCCGCAGAAGACGGCGCAAAACGTTGAAAGTTTTATTTTATTTTAATATGTACTAATGTATATTAAAATTCCTGTTTTTATGCATCACTGAGCAATGTGTTATTATTAGGAAATATTAATTTTACTATACATATCATTATAGTCATTTTTCTATTATTATTGACAGCATAGTATGGTCATTTTTTAAAGACTGAAAAAGATCCCCCATAGAAAATCAACAAATTAAATATAATGATAGGTGAAAATAAACTTACAGTGTATATGCTCCTAAACTGTGCTTATGAATGGCCAAATCAGCTCCAACTCCCCACATAACTGTCAATAAAAAAAAGAGGAAACATGAACATCTTTGATTAAATTAAAAAACAGAAAGTATAATACAATTAAAAAAACAAAAAAAATTCTTAAAGAGCTTCTGTTATTCATAAGTTATTATATGAATTTTAAAGTGAAAATGAATTATGTATGCAAGGTTTTTTTTCAGTGACAACCAGACTTGTATAAAACCAAAAACTTTCTGCGCACGCAATATTGGGTCAAAAACTTTCTGCAAATTAATTTAGTGTTGAGTGTAATTCGCGTATTTTGCGCGATTTATGAATGTAATTTGTGTTTATGAGCAATTTATGGACGTAATTCGCGATTTTTTTGCAATTCATGAACGTAATTCACATTTGTTACGCGATTTATGGTCGTAATTCGCTATTTTTATGCGATTCATGAAAATTTGCTTGCTTTTTTTTTTTTAGTTTTCTGGCGGCGAAATTCTTGATTTTTGAGCAATTCATGGACGTACTTTGCATTTTTTTTAAAAATGGAATTTATAAACGTAATTCGCGTTTTTTATGCGATTTATGCATATAATTCACGTTTTTTATGCAATTTATGAACATAATTCACGTTTTTTACGCGATTTATGAACGTAATTCGCATTTGTTACCCGATTTATGGACGTAACTCGTTTATTTTTATGCGATTCATGGACGTAATTTGCGATTTGTGTGCTTTCTGCCGACGAAAGTCGCATTTTTCAGTGATTTATGGAAGTAATCTGTGTTTTTTTATGCGATTTATGTACGTAATTCGCATTTTTTTTTACACGATTTAGGAACGTAATTCGCGTTTTTATGCACTTTATAAACATAATTTGCATCTTTTTACAAGATTAATGTACGTAATTGGTGTTTTTGAGCGATTTATGGGCGTATTTTGAGTTTTTTGAGCGATTCATTCACGAAATTTGCATTTTTTAAGAAACTCAAGCACGAAATTTGCGTTTTTTATGTGATTCAAGGATGGAATTTACGTTTTTAGCGCGGCTTTTGGATGAAATTCACTCTTTTCGCGTGGTGTTTTGCCGGAATATCTGTTTTTTACACAATTCTTTGTTGAAATGCACATTTTTTTACGCGATTCTTTGTCGAAATGCATGTTTTTTACATGATTCTTTGTTGAAATTCGGGATTTTTTTTATGTTTTTTGACGATATTCGCGTTAACAGTAAATAATTCGTTCATAAAATTAAGGGAATATATATTTTTGGTACTAAAAAAAGTTACAAAAATAAAAATTGTTTCTTTCTTAAAATTTTCTGCGCACGGCGTGCGTCTATATTATGCGACTCTGGTGACAACTTTTACAAAGTGCAAGGGTGACGCCAGAGTTTGCCGATGGGGGAAAGGCACAGTATTCCCGGCAGGGGAGCCGAATTCGTAATACATTTTAAAAGTTTCCAGGTGCTGGGTCGAGGCCTAAAAGACTGCATGGGATAAAATATCAGATTCAGGCCCGACTTGGCTTGTACAATATAGATTTTCGAGCCTGGTCGGACCATGAAAAAATGTATTTTTATTTGGCCCAGAAAAAAGTTAAAATCTCAGCTCTAGCATAGCTAAATTTTTACAAAACATCGATTTTTACACTGATAAGTTTATAAATTGCTTTGCACAAAGAGTTCTGATTTTTTTTTTTTAAATCTTCATTTTTATAGAAGTGCTTTAGGCTGCAATATTTATTTTTGTAATGAATATCTATCTGCATGTTAATGTTTTAGTTATTATTAATATCTTTAATCCATATTCCATAAGCTTAAAAATCAGAAAAATACTACATACAGTTGAACCTCAAAAATCCAAAACCGTCGGGACCACGGCAATTCTGGATTTTCGAATTTTGGAGGTTCATTAAAAAATATTTTTTATGACAATATAATAACAAAAAAAAAAAAAAAAAAAAAAAAATGCAATTTTTTCTCCTAGTGCAAACAAATAATGATACTTCGGATAATATATCTTTTAAAGTTTTAGTGATCTTTATTTTTATTTATTTCTTTGAAATTTTACAGTATCATTTCATAAACAGGCCACAGTAAAAAAAAAAAAAAAAAAAAAAAAAAAACGAATTTTTATAAATGATCATAGAAAAATTAGGGATGGGACGAATATTCGGCCACTATTCGGTATTCGGCCTATTCGGCCCTTTTGCCGAATATTCGGTTGGCCGAATATTGAAGGCTTGTTGACCGAATACTTCGGCCGAATACCTGTAGCCGAATATTTAGAGATATCTGGCCGAATATTGGTAAAATCTCGCCGAATAGTGAAAGATATCTTGCCAAATAAATTTAGGATTTAAAGTTTCATTTCTTACAATTTTTTTTCTCTAATCCAAATTGGCTACTTCATTCATGAAGTCATTCTCATTCTTACTTACAAAATATACAGTTATTCGATTGCTAAAAAGTACACAGCCTTTCTGTATTTCCTATAAACGTGAGTGATATTTTAGAAAATGCTGCCCAAGTTGGAGATTTAATTGTATGGGAAATGTCTTCATTAGAGAATGATATATTACAATTCAAAATATAACAACACTTATAAAAACACTGCCTTATTCTAAAACACTTGAATATTTATTAATGTCTGCAAATTCCATGCACATATAAAAAAGGCTCTTATGAAATTTGTAAATTATTTCCATAAAGTAAGAAATGAAAAAAGTCATTCACTAGGTGTATTAACAATGATTCATTTTCAAAATAAGATATCAAATATCACTATTCCAAATACTACAACGGTACATCTGAAAACAAAACTGGTGGCAAACTAGATACGCATTAGATGACACAGCTAACTTTATGAAGATCGTTTTATAAGTATTTAAACGTAAATTCTAAATACTGAACAAAACAATTTTTTTTTATTGTATAGTTTTCAATTTTAAATAATTATTTGGATAATTACTGACTTAAATATGTGACATTATTATGTATATTTTTTTAATTTACATATTCCTTCATTCATGTTGTTATCAATTTCTTTTTATCCTTTTAATGCTTGTTGAATATGTGGAATATTGAAGTTGAATATTGTAAGTGCCAATTCAAATGTCAAAGATTTTGTTACCATATGCATTCTACTTTAAGCATAACCTTTTGCTTTAACGTAATTTGTAATTTAAAGCTTGGCAACTGATATCAGAGCAGGCTAATTCTTAAAAATTCACTTATCATTAGGGACACAAACTCTAAATGATCAAATTTACTTCATTAAAGGTTATTTCAGAAAATATCTACTCGTGAGTTCTGAGAGAGAGAGATTAAGAATATTATTAATTTTGGATGCAAGAAAGGGTAAAAGTATCATTTGATAGTAAAAGTGAAGTACATTCTTCATATTTTAATGAAAATATCTTACCATCCTGACTTACTGAAAATTAATTTGATGTACATTAAGATAAAAGAATATAATGCAATTTCATAATTTTTTTGTGTTAAAATAAATGTTTCAAATTTAAAAATACATTTAAAAGCACATTTAAGAGTAATAATTATTAATGAGCTCCTATTTTTTTAATTATATATAATAAAAATTTATTTTCTTTATTGGAAAAAAAAGTTGATATTCGGCCTAAAATTTGGCCGAATATTCGGTATTCGGCTATTCGGCCAAATCACTATTCGTCCCATCCCTAAGAAAAATTTTGTGAATTTCGTCACTCATCTAAGAAACAATAAGATATTTTCTTCAACTAATCGCTGTAAAAAAAAGTTGCTAATTTGAATAATTAATTAAAGATAGGGAGGGGGGAGGGTCGAATTTGTCTATCAGTTGCTGAGAAATTTTTTATCATTGGTTGTAGAAAAAAATCACAAAGTTTCGATTAATGATCGAGGTAAACTAAAGCAAATTTCGTCGAAAGATTGAGAAAATAAATTTTGTATTTTATCAGTCTGTCAAGAAAAAAATCTTGAATTTTAACACATAATCCCCCCCCCCCCCCAGGGTTGTTAAATACCTGGGTTTTTTCAGGGTTTTTCGAGTTTTATCAAGGTTTTTCGGGGTTTTTCAGGTTTTGGGGGGTTATGAGAGGTGGTTCAGAATGCTTGAGAAAAAAAAAAAAAAAAAAAAAAAAAATTTACTTATTATTAAATTTAAAGTAGCTAATTGATTACAAATATATATAAATCAATGACAGTAATCAAAATTATACTTTGCTTTTAGATAAATTGATTATTAGTAATAATTTTTAAAGTATTTTTTATTACTAAATAATAGAATAAGCCAAGCAATTCTACATGTCTACATAATTAAATTAAGATTCTAAGCATATATGGTACTTTGTTATGAGTTTCTATTGTATAACATAGAACGGATTACACACCAAAGTATTTTTTTAATGGGAAAAAATTTGTTTGTGTTACTTACACATGCTACAGAGATTAACTAACAATTATTTCTTTTAAAAATTGTAATGGTATAATTAGGACATTTCTTTTCTTTGGGGTGATGGTTATAAAATTTATGAGTGGTGTACTGATATTAAGAAATATATTACAATATATTATATATGTAATATAATTACATTATATATGTAATTTAAAGTTGAAATTTTGAAAAAACCCACCCGGGTTTTTTGGGCTGGGCAAAATCATAACAATCCTGCCCCCCCCCCCCCTAAAAAAATTGTCAATCAATTCCAATTGCAGAAAAAATTGCTAATTCTGTCAAATGATCGCAAACAGAAAAAAAAGACAAATTTTGCAAAAGATTGCTAGAAAAGGGGAAAAACAGGAATTTTTTCAAAGGATCGCTAAAAAAATAAAATAAAATAAAATAAAAATAAAAAACTTATTTTCCTATTTTTCTTCCCACTGAATTCAAAGTTCTTTTCAAAGAAATGGAACTGAAACAAAGAACATATCGATATCTGTATGTGTGCGCGTCTGATGTCAAAGTGCAACGAGTCACTAGGTTGATGATTCCGTTAGAGAAAGAGCAGGTGTTCATAGAGTGATTATCAAGAGTGTTTCTTTTTTTGTTCAATCAAAGCAAAAAGAAATTGTATCTTAGTTTCTTTAGTTATAAATATACAGAGAGATTAAAAAATAATCATCCTGTATGGTTGAATGATTTTATTAGAATTAAAATACATGAAGCTTCGAGTCATCAACGTAACTCGTCCGATGTCTTTCTTTTTTTTTAGGGGGGGAGGGGAGGCGATTTTAGCTTTTTAATTTTTATAATAATAAAGTCTTTAATTAACGGCCAGTCATTACAATGTTAACCAGAATATATCTATATATACTTATTTAGTATTTAGTTAACAGAATGTAACTGCAATTGATGAAAATTACAGCTTAGTCTTACTTTAAAAATTAATAAAACTGAAATCTGAAAAATGTCCGGAATTTGGACGTCTGGATTTTCGAGGTTCAACTGTAGTGACGAAAACACATAGTAATGAACAAAAAAAAAAAAAACATTTTAATCAAGTTACTCTTTTAGCAAGCGTTAATCTATTGTGTTAATTTCTCACATGTCACATATCAATGCATTCACTTTGCATGGATCAACACATTTTTCTATTTAAGACAGGATTATTTTGGAGGGAAGTTCTTTTTGACAAGTTTTACAGTACTTAGTCTTATTTCCTAAAAATCTACTATTCTTTAAAAATAATAAAATTTTAAGTTTAATTCTGGAATAATGGTGATCTAAACTTATAAAAATGTATGCATTTTTTGCACAAATTTTTGGACTGGATTAGATTTTACTAATTTTTGCAAGGATCAGGCCCGGAGGAGAGATTGAATTTTTATGTGGGTTGGGTTGAAACCGAGACGAAAAATTTCAGCCTGTGTAGTCGTAGGACGAATAAAGGGCTTGGTATCGAAAAAATAAGTTATGCCCAGACTGAAAAGATTGAAGACCAGGCTCAGCACCGCCCAAGTGTTGTGAATGAAAACACATTCGAGCCCAGCCCGTGAAGAGGCCTGGTAGAGTGGCCTATTCAGAAGCACAAGCTTGGTTGAATTTTCTTGCATTAAACTCAAGGTGGGTTTAATTTTATTTGAAGAGTTGAACTAAATTTTATTTTTTAAAAGTTCTTTATGACCTGACATTTGTTTTTCACAGGACAGGTATTAACCTCCTCAATTCCGAAGCTAAAATAATAATACAAATTCATTGTTTTTTCCAAATAAAATGACATAGTAAATGACAGAAAAAATATGTTTTCTGAAACTGATCCTTTAGGCACTTAGTAATTTAGGTTAAAAAATATGGATCTAAAACTAAGAGCTCCATTAAAACATCAATTTAATAACCATTAAACTAAATAAATGCAATAACAAATTTAAGAACTTTAAACAAATAAATAATTTACAAATTCTCAAAGAAATTTATTGAAAAAGATTTAAGTTAAATATTTATGAAAATTTATCACTTTCTTGCTCACACTATCTTTTGGACATTTTAAGGCATTTTCCAAGCTCAGATAAAAATAATATTTATTTTATGAGGCATTCAGCTTAGATGCAGGCATTTATCCATTTACTTTCAACATAAAAACATTCAGCTATTAAGAAGTGATGCAAAAAAATCAGACATTTTAATTTTTATAAGTAAAAGAACACAGGTTTCCAAATGGGGACTCAAAGACTGAAGAGGTTAGGGCCTTGCACATTTTTTCTACAGATATTGGGCAGTCTGGGACTATATTTTATTCTTTCTAGATCATGTCAAGTGAGAATTTTTTTCCATGGGTGATGCTGTAGTAACATTCTATGCTTGTTAGAAGAAAAAAATGAACTATAAACAACATTTCTTTGTTACTTTTTATTTTCGTCTTTCTTCCTTTTTCTTTTTTTCATTTTCTAAATTTGAGGGAATATGTTGGGGAAAGATTCTTTGACAAAGAATTGTAAATACTATAACCAGATCTATTATAAAAAATAGGGACAAAGATAAAGTGGGCCACCACACTTCGAAATTTGGACATCCTAAGCACTATACTAAAATCTATTACAACGGAACCAGTGAAATGTAATCATGCTTTAAATTGAAAATTTTTGCAATTTCGTTTAAAACTGTTTAATGTAAGTATAAAGAAACATCATACTTGCAAAGATTAAACCCTGTATAAAACTAGAATTTCTTCCTATTATTTTTCTTTTTATCTGAATAGAATGCTGTATCTCTTGTGTTATTTAGTTGTATGGAATTTCTGAGTTAAAATTAAAGGTAAAATATGTATTCAATGGAACATATTTTTATTTCTGAACATTGTCAATTATGCGACACCCGTCACAAAAAGAAGGTTTTCAGGAGGGGGGGGGGGACGAGGGCGAGAAATTGAAACTTTGCTGATGAGGGAGCACCGAATTTAAACTTTGTCCCGGACATAGCATTCGCACGTCGTACGGTCCTGAATTTAGAAGTGCATAATAAATAGATGTTCTCAAAATAAGTGGAAAACATATCCAGTTAATTTTAAATGTAAACGATTAAAATAGTACACAAAATTTAAATTGAAGATTAATTTGTAATGAATGCCAACATCAAAGAAACCCGTATTCCTGCCATAAACTACATACCAATCATGCTTAAGATGCCCCATAAGCGAGTAGTAGCTTCAATGAATTCCAGCGAGGATGGGAGAAAATTAGAATTTTTTCGATCCATACTTTTGATAAATTTTTTCGTTGATAAACAATCTCTTATTTAGTTTGTCAGCTACATTACACATATATCTGACCAACGCTTACATTTTTTGGGTCAAAACATAAACAAAGAATGTTTGTTGCCAATTTTGCTTAAAATAGGCAAAGCAATTTCAAATATATCACTAACAAGTACATGCAAACGTAACACTTCCGGCTGCAAATCTGTCTGCAAGTCAAAAACACATGCAAACGTAACGCATCGTCTGCAAATGTCCCGATAACTTTTGCAAAACTTGGCAAAAATTTGCGGAAGCCTCAGACCTTCCGCAAATCCACTTACCATTGGTAATTACAATATGGCGGACACATTATTATTTTCCGTGTACTTGTTTATAGATATTCAATTGAAGAAAAATCCTTAAATTTGGAAGTACACGACGACCAGAAAGCTCAGGTAAGTTTTAATTCATTATATAATTTACATGGGGGAAATTAAAATTACGAACTGTGCTGAATAGAGCATTATGAGAAAAATGTGAATACATTGTGTAATGTTTCCCAGTAAACTTTTTTTAATATAGTATATTTCCATCATTTGCATTATTAGATTTCATTTTTCTTATGTTTAATATCGATGAGCAAGATATATAAAATTTAAAAAGTATCCGAAATAATTAGATAATCCACAAAAGGAAAATACACTTGTTTTGTTTACGGATAGCTGTTAAATCTGAAAAACCAGTGTTTCGTAGTAATATTTTTTTGAAAAAAACTTTTTTTAATGTGAAACCGCTGTATGATAGAAATTCCAGTTTAGCAAACATCTCTTTTGTTATTATTAACAAAAGTTTTACTTTTTGAAATAGATATTTATGTAACATATAGTTTCAACAATGTTATATTTTAGTACAAATATTTTATTATTATTTTGAAATTACCATGATTGTTTATTTCGAAATATGAATGAAGTTATTTTATGTGTGCATTCTGAATAAGCTCTTTCTCTTACTAAATATATCTTTGTTTGTATTAGTAGAAAAAAAATTACTTCCTATTGTTTTTTATTTTCTATGTTTACAAACAAAGAATTTATGTTATGTTATGCAAATCTATCTTTTCTTATGATAAATCTCTTCTGAAATATCATAAATTGGGTTGTATAAACAGTTTACTCAGTTTGAATTTTAAAATTATTTCAATATTTAGCTCAGATTTAATTCAGTAACACTGATAAAATTCTGAAAATGTATTTCTTTTAGAGTAGCTTTCAATGCATATATAAAACTAAAAGAGTACTTATCTACTTTTTTTTATTGCAAAATTATATCTATAATGCTGTTCATAACATTTTTAATGATAAAGAAATATTACATGCATCCCAATAGCTATTTCATTTTAAATTAATAATTATTGATAATCTTATTTATTTCGGAATACCTAATGAGTTTTTAATAGATGAAACTTTTCAGCCACTGACTGACATAAAAGGAAATTTACTGAAAAATAAACATTTTTATATGGTTGTTATCAAAAAATGTACAGTTAATGTAATTTTCCTAATCTGAAATGAGCTTAATATACAAATATTAAACATACTACAGAAGACAAACACTGAAGATATAAGATCATTTTTGGAAGAGAATGGACCGAGTTATGAAGGATGAAAGGAAGATATAATTTGGAATTTTTATGACAGCTGGCTACACTCGCAGGCAGGAGTTTATTTTGAAATTCTATCTGTGAGTGTGGCTTGCTAGTGCCTTGGAGGATTTTCCCAACCACAACAGTATATTTTGAACTTTATGCAGAAGCTGTGCTTGCTGTTAGCGTAGATGTTGTCTTCACCTCTCCTGCTGTTTCCTTGGATTTAATTACTACAGTTTATATGTCTGCCAATGGATCTTCATACATAATGAATTATTATTTGATTTATTAAGTTTATTTGAGATTTGGGAAATTATTTTACTTACCATTCTTTGTATAACAACTTTATTAAAAAGTTTAAAATGTTCATTTAATGTATTTTTATTTTATTATCATTATCTGATAAGTGCTATAGAAATGCATTAGGAATCTTAAAATTAATATGAAAGTTATTTGTAGCAACCAAATTTAAATGAAGCGATTCATGTGAATTTAATATTTTCATTGTTTAATAATCAAACAAAAGTGCATAGCGTGAATATTACAAGAAAGTATTTTTTATAATTTTATCTTTTCTAACTCACCCTACCACTAAATAACAAATTAAGCATAATCTCCCTATATTAAAACCTTTAAGATTTTCTTCCTTTTTAATTCTTCAAAGATTGATTTTATATTAAAGAAGTAGATACTTCAATTTTTACTATATATTATATATAAAGAGAGATATGAGAATGGGACACAGTGGACCATCCACTATGTTTTATTTATTTTTAATGACTAAGTTATTACAGCATTGGATTGATTACTTATAACCTTTAAAACACATCATTAATTTAGAATAAACCATTTTATCTTGACTGGTTGTTTTGAGCTTCTAAAAGTAAAATTTTTCATCAAACTTTTCTTTATTATTAATTAAAAATTATAGATAAATAAGAAAAAATCAATTTTTTCATAAAGGTAAATTAAAACAAGAAAAAGTTGTAAAGTAATTATTTAAACGAAGAAAAATGTCAATTTATTTAATATAGTAAACAATATTTTTGTTTCTATTACTGTTTAAAAAAAAATACAAATATTCCTTTTATTACTAAAATAATCTCTGGCAGGTTCTGAAATTTTATTGTTTGTTTTTGGTGTAACATAAAACAGCTTTACAATGAAAACTTTATAGTTATTAATCTGTAATTTATATTGATGTTATCATAAAATCTTTCTTGAATCCAAAAGTATTTCAGGAAAATTTCAGGCTTGTGATTATTTTGGAGCTTCATTTTTAAATTTTAATGACAATGACTTTATTTTCTTTAATAACTTCACTTCACCTTACTTGAAATTGTTCCTGTGTCTTAGTCTGTTATTATTTTTAAAATATAAATTTTTTTTTAGACTTTTTCTGCTTTGTTTTGTGTTAAAATGTTACCTGCAAATTTGCATTATTATGTTTTTAGGAGGTAAAAAGGAAATGAAGAGGAATTATATTATTAAAAATTAAATTTACATTATATGTCAAACAATACTTAAAAATGGATCGCTCCAGTGGCGTAGCTAAAGGGGGGCGTCCGCACCGGGCGCCGAGGCCTAGGGGCGCCAGATTGAGAGAAATTGTTATATATCTATATTGGGGTGGGAGCGCAAAATTTCTTGCTGGTCCCGGGCGCCAAAAAACATAGCTACGCTACTGGATCGCTCCACTTCTGGGACACAGTGGTCCACTTTATGAACATATGCAAATAATTTAAAAAAAAATGTATTTAAAATTATGTTTTGAAAAAATTCCGAGGCATGTAAAAATGCTTAAGGGTCCCCTCGCAAGCTAATGCTATTCCTATGCGGAGGCATTTTTCTAATAACACTTTCGCATTTTTAATTTTTATTTTATTTTATTTTTTGCTTTGGATAGCTGAGGTCCCTCTCAAGATCTCTCCTTGATTACTTTTTTGATTTTGGTTGCAGATATTTTTTATAAAGTTGCTTTCACTTCCAAAACTGGTTCAGAAAGTGAAAGTAACTTTATAGAATATACCTTTAATAATAACTTTATAAAAAATATAGAAACAATAGAAATATTATTTATTCAATCTTTCATTAATTTAGAATAAATTGAATGCATTTTAAATACTACTTTTTCAAAAATATTATAAAAAAATATAAATAAGCAAAGTTGGTGAATTCATAAGTTGTAGAACTGCTATTAAATACTACAGTGGAGCATCGTTTATACGACGCCGAAGGGACCACCGTAAAGCGTCGTATAAACGATAACATCGTATAATCGATTTTCACTTCTAAAACTCGGATTAATTTTGTTTTTCACTTAATTTTAATGTTTAGCGTCTTGATTTATATACATTTATAAATTAAACAAACATATAACCAAAAAATGGGGGGGGGGGGGATACAGTAAGCAATTTAAATGTAACACCAAAAAGTACCGAAATTAAGCTGTCTCTGAATACGTGTTCTGATTTATTTTACAAATTATATAAATCCTGGGAAATTTATAAATTCCAAATACACCCCTCACCTTCCTATTTTTACCGATCTGTTTCACAAAAGTTCAAATTATAAGCGTCTCTTAAAATTATTAGAATTTCCTGTCTGCTAAAGGGGTGCTTACTTTCGGTACTTTACGGTACACTAATTTTTTCTTTTGATCATTTTATAGAGAGGAAAAAAAATGTCTATGGTTGTGTGATGTGATTGATTGCCTTTAGGTGTAATTAATGATTTGTGCACTTATAGAAGGGTTTGAAAAGTATTTCCGCTGGTATTGTAGCAAATAAAATAACTTCTTAATGTTTCCATACAATTCGCGAAATTTTTTACTATCATAACTTTTACAATTTCTTTCAAAATGTTAATTTTTTCTTTTACCAAGATGGACTTGCGTTTTTAAGACATGTCCGAAAAAGCTGTGGTAATAAGTTATATTTTTTGGTAATAAGTTAAATTTACACTTTACACAACAGTAATGTTATTGTTGCAATATTATCTTTGCAGCACAGATGTTTCTAAAGTTACTGCAAATTTATGCTCCTATTGAAATGATTAATGAATAGCAGAAAGAGTTGCCTTTGCTTTCCTTCTTTCTTTGATCGTTTATAAGTAGATATTAATGTTATTATTTAAATTTGTTTTCCCTTTTAAAAGAATTCTGTTACAATAGTCCTATGTGTATATGAAAGGTTTAAAGCAGTTGCAATAATAATCTCTATAAATAAAAGGAATTCCGAGGATAATTAATTGAGGCACAGGGGAAAGCAAATCTTGGCAATGCGCCAACTCGGTCCAGAGGAAGCAAATCTTGGCAATGCGCCAACTCGGTCCAGAGGAATATCATTAAGAAATATAAAACAGATAATGTATTTATCACAAAAAATCGTCTGCTAAGAAAATATCAACACTTTAACACGAAACTAACGCAATCGTTGGATACATGTTCCCTCCCGTGTTTCTCATTGCTCATTTTAAGTATTTTTAGAGTTTAATATTAGTTGTTGTTTTTAAAACTGATTTTTCACAAAGTCAGCTGCGACGTATTTCAGACAATGCATTTCTGCATGCTTCCAGTTATTGATAAAATCATACAAATTTCAAGTTCGTTTAATATTGCTAATACGGACCCGGGCAACGCCGGGCGGGTCAGCTAGTAATAATAAAAGGGATAAACATTATTGCTTTTATATGAAAATAAATAAGCCTAGAAAATAATTTTTATACCATATTATAGTTTTTATACATCTGTAACTTATTAGGGTCATCCATAAATATCATACATTTTTTCAATATTTTTACTCCCCCCCCCCTCCCCCTCCTTTGTCACTAACAAGAAGAGGATGCGAGGCTTGTGTGAGGCCCCTTATGCAAATTAAAAAAAAATTAAGGTGATTAAACAGTTTTTGGAACTCAAGTACCAGAAAAAAATAATAATAAAGGGAAGGGGGGGGGGGGGGGAGAGAAAGGAAGAAAAGCACTTATAGCACTTAAAGGTTGAAAAAAATTTTTTTTTTTAAATTTAGCACTCAAAGTAAAAATTATGAAGCACTAATAAAAATATTTCATGTTAATTGGAATTTTAATCACATTCTTTTTTTAATTTATTGATATTTAGGTTCTTTGATTTTCATTTTTGGCAATTTTCTTTTAACCAGGGTGAAACTAGATGGGGCACATGTTCTGATTGCCAGAATGAAAAGCGAAGGAGGGCACCAAATGAAGAATTTGTCATTTCATACAAAAATGTATATACATATATGAAATAAAAGATGCTCAAAGCTAATGTTAAATCTATGGGAGTATTTTTTACAAATTTATGAAAGTAACTTTATGTATAAAAAAATCATTATGCAAGTGAGAAATTTTAAAAAGAATGCTCTCATAGGTTTAACATTTGTAATCTTATTTCTTCATATAACTAGCATATCCTCTTAACATTCAAGCTGATGTTAATCTTATGGGAGCATTGTATTATAAATATTGTATTTATTATAAAAAGATTTATATTTTTAAACTTTTTTTTTTTTTTTTTTTTTTTTTTTTTTTTTTGTAGCAAAGGGTACCAGAGTTAGTAAACTGTTATTGTGTGCAAGGGAGGGGGGGGGTGCAAAATTTATGTTTGCTTCAGATAAAAAAGAAAAAAAAACAGTTTTTTTTTTTTTTAACCTCCAGATTATTTGCAAAACAGTTATTTTGTTCGTTTAAAAATACTAAGAATCCTTTTTAAAGAACACTGGTTCTCCATTTTCTACTTTTAAAAGTACTTAAAGTATTCATAATTATAATCAGTATGCAAGTCAAACGTACTTGGTAATTGAAATTATGCTATCATTTTCTCTTTAATTTTGCATCTTTATTTATCTACTGCAATTGTTACTCTACATTATCATAACAAACCTATGTTTACTGTTGAATCACTGGAAAAAAGATTAAAAAAAAAAAACCCTGAAAACTAATTACTTAACAAATAACAATTGTTTTTTCATTGAAAAACAAAAATTTAATTAAAGTTAATTGAATATAAAAAACATAGTTAAAAATTACTTAAGTTTCAAAACAGAAGGTTAAGCATTTAGACGCCGAATTAATATCGCAATGTAATAATAATTCTGTTTTTTCTATATTACAGCTTCAAATGTTTTAATCTATGCATACAAATTTAGAAAATAGCAAACAAACATATTTATGCAGTTTTTTTGGCTGTTTTCATTCCAGTGTTTGCATTTTGGAACGTGATAAATGATTGACAATCTATGCAAATATAATAAATTATTTTCTGCTATATGCTATTATATATTGTTCTTGAGTATTTTTCCAAATTCCGAAAACATTTAGATTCTTAGCGGTCAAATGTAAGTAATATAGAGAAAACGATAAAAGCAAATAATATACTTTTTATGCAAATTAATGAATTTACATATTCCTTAATACCTGTGATAAATGCTTAAACATAAATATTTTCATTTCTAAAGTTCAAATTAAACTTATATTTTATAGGAAAAATAAGGACATTGTTATTATGTTGGAAAAATATATGTTTTGTATTACAAATAATGCAATGTTCCCATTTGGGAACATTGGCATTTAAACGGTTAAAACTGATAAAATTAGTAAAAAGCAAAAGCATTGACAGAAAAGAGAATTGAGGTACTACTACTTCAATGCTTCATGATAGAAGCCTTTTCTTCCAGACAAAATAAATGAAAAAGCGAGTTAAGTAAGGTGCGAAGTATGATTTTATTTTGAAGTTTAAGGAAGAAGTTCCTTTAACGAAGCATTCAAACATTTAAATGCTAAATTAATATTGACTACTTGAGCTTTTTATTATATGCAATGCATTTGCGACATATTTGAGATAATTTTATAAGCAATAATGATTCACATCAAAACTGTCCTTAGGTAAGATACTGGCTGTGCCCCTCTTATTACTGATTAAAGAACAATTTCATTGTTTTATATGGTTATAAAGTAGATTTTAGTAAATATATGACTTCTAAAAACCAACATAATGAAAAGCCGATGTAGCCCAAATAAATGTAGCATTTGGCTATTTCGAAGTTTCATACAAGGAGATCAATCTTTTATCACCAGACAAAATAGAAAAGTGAAAAATGTCTGTATTAACACTATGCAACATATACTTTGCTGCTTATTATTCCTCGCTACCTGTTTTCACTTAAGAAAAGCTTTTTGTAAAGACTTCTTCTTTCTCCCCCTGTTTGTGTTTTTCTTTATATCAGTTTTTATAAATCAACTACACATATTCTTTTTCCAAAACAACAAAAATATTTATGTGTTGATATGTACACATATATTCATTTAGCATATTAAGTAGAATTATATTCTGCACATATAATTAAATTAGTTAAATATTTTCTTATATTTTTATTATCATCATCACCACAATTTTAAAATTAAAAGCCATGATTCTAAATTTAAAATATAATATACTTTTTTTTTATTTTACATAAAATTTATATTGGAATAAAACTTTTCTAGACACGTAAACAAAAATGATAATTAATCCAAAAATGTAAATAGTAGTATTTAAATAAGAATCAAGAGTAAAATAATTGTAATTGTAACCCCCCCCCCCCCTCAAAAAAAAGTATATTAAAAAAAAAAAAAAAAAAAAAAAAAAAAAAAACTAAGTTGCAATGGTGTTTTAATAAAAGTATGTAAATAGCATCATATTAAAAAATAAAAACAAACTGTATGAAGTAGTGGCTAGAAAAAATAGCTAAGCAAACGTAAAAATATCAAAATCAAAAAGCAAGCTTGTAAATAAACAAAAAACCACGCTATCGTTTGATTTAAATGTCCTTTGCATTTGATATGCCCTTTCTTGCTCCTTATTGGCTTATCATTCATCGAAATCGTTTGCAATCGATGCGCTTTTTGGTAATTTTGCAGACGGCAGTAACTACATGTAACTACGTGCAAGCGTTACAAATGCATGAGTATTTGCAGACCTATTGCAAGTATGTCGTCATCCTATTGCAATTTGGCTCATTTGCAAGCGTTACGTTTGCATGTACTCCTAAATAAAAGACCATAAAATCAATCAACCAATCCAAATATCATTTTCAACTGTCATTTTTGATTCTTCTATATGATTAAGTTTCCAATGATATTTAATAATTTTAATAGCAATGTTTGATATTAATTTTTACTATTAATTTCAAATTTTTCTCCTCATTCTACATTGGCCTGAATTGTTAGTTCTATTTAGGCAACAAAAGAATTGTTTATGTTTGGGTAACTTTCTTTCTGTAGACACAGGCAGTGCGGTATGGCATTTTTTCTAGAAATTATAATCCATCATCGTATGTTATAATAATTTTTGTTTAGAGGTACGGTTTCGCTCACTGTTATGGCGATATTTCGTTTTAAAACTAGACTTCGTTCTCAAATTGCGATATGCATTGTGGGCATAGTGTTTAGTTTGTATTGTTTATTTAAAATGTTTTTTACGGTAAGTTTTTCTTTTTGTTAATGAAATTTTTCTTATTATAATGATGCTTTCATAATATATTTACACTGCTTCATTTCTATTTTCAGTTGGAGAATAATGATGAAGAAGATATTGTGTACAACGTTGTGCAAGGTTACAAATTTTGAATTATTTATGAGCTAATCGTGTTCTTTAAAACAAAACATTATTGTATCATTTAGAAATTTATTCTTTTTTCAGAATGCCTACTGTTCTGCTTGGGTCTATTATGACCTAAAGTGAAATTTAATCGATGATAACTTTTTTACTAAAGATTGCTATTGTACAAAATTTATGGCTCAAAATGTTTATATAACAACATATTCGTCAAATTTTGAGCAAAAACAATTTTTAGTAAAAAAAGTTATCAATTAATTTCATTCCGAGTCATATAGACTCAAGGATATCAGCAGGGCTAATAAGTTTTGTACTACAGAATTAGTGATTGAGAATGAAAATTAACTGATTTATGAAATATGTGACATGTTACACGCTGAATCAATATTAAGAGCCTACACTAATCTTGGGAAGAAACACTCTAGCTAATGTTAATCCTATGGTAGCTTTCTTTACAAAACTCTCACTTGCATTTTACTATTATTTTCATATAATACAGACAGAGTTTCCCCCAGGTTTAAAAAAGGGCAGGGCGCTACTGTTCTGAAAAGGGCACTTTTAACATTTTTCAGGGCACTTTTTACATTTTTTAGGGCAGTTTTCATTTTTAAGGGCATTTTTATAGAGTTGAATCTAGAATCTAGCGATTCAAAAAGTCGTGAAAAAACAGAAATTTCATCAAAAAAAAAAAAGGCAAATATTGCTAAAAGATCACGAAAAATAACAGATTTTGTTAAAAGATCCCAAAAAATAGCAGATTTTGTTAAAAGATCGCAAATAACGGCATATTTTGCTAAAAAAAATCTCGAAAAAAACGTCAAATTTTGTGAAAAAATTGCGAAAAAACGGCAAATTTTATTGAAAGATCGCAAAAACAGCAGTTTTTGTTTAGAGATCATAGAAAACTACATATTTTGCTAAAAAATAGCGAAAAAACAGAAATCAAAAACAAATCTCTTGAAAATATCGCGAAAACGGAATTTTTCACAGAATTTTCCGTTTTATTGCGATTTCTGGGTGAAATTTGCGTTTTTTGCGACTCATTTTACAAAATTTTCTGTTTTATCGTGACTTTTGGAAGAAATTTGTCGTTTTTGCACGATCTTTTGAGGAAATCTGCCGTTTTGTGAAATTTTGAGATGAAATTAGCCATTTTTTGCGAAATTTGCCAGAAATTAGTCGTCATTTCACAATTTTTAACGAAACTTGCTGTTTTTTAGCGATTTTTTTGACGATTTTGCGTTCCGTCGCCAATTTTTTTGCATAATTTACCCGCTATAGCGTGTTCAGATCATCCCTGGAGGGCTGCGTTTTTTGAAATGTGGAACAAGAAGACCCCCATTTTTTTTTTTTTTTTTTTTTTTTTTTGAATGAATGACAAGAGGGGCGCTAGTTTTTGGATGTACGGGGCAAGAGGGGCGCTAGTTTTTAAACTAAAGGGCAGGAGGGGCGGAGCGAACCTTCCTGAAACCTTCTGGGGGAAACTCTGATATAGATATTAATACCCATTGTTGTGTGATTTTACTTTTTCAATTTTAGTTACTATTTTTTTTTCTTTTTTTTTTTTAAATATGAGGGTGTTTTTAATACCGGTTACAAAAATGATAGTTTCAGCATGTAAATAAACTGTAATCAAAATTGAATAAGTAAAATCATGCTGCAATGGGTATTGACCTCAGATATCCTATGCAAAGTCACTGACCAAATCGTATTAGCTTACATACACTATTAGGCTGTGGGCCTAAATGCATAAAATGACTTAATAAACTCCTTAATGAACGTGCTTCAACTGATAAGCAAATGGACATGAAAAATAAATGTCTTAATGAGATAAGTGGTTTTTCTCAGGAAAAATGAAATACACAACAAATATATGATTATATACAGATATACTCAGCAGCAGAATTTTTTTCTGCAGTCTGCAACACAAGTAAAAACTTAAAATACAGTCTGCACTCCAATTCCTCACTTTACATTACATACACCCACACCTCCCAAGTATTTGTGATAGACATAAAAGAAAAGTATACTTTTAAAAAGAAGTTGCCTTTGTTTTCAGAATTTTTAACACCTCATACATTATCTGAAAGAGGAAGGGGGGGGAGGCTCCCCTTTGACAAAATTGTTAGGAATATACCCTATGTTTTTGCCCCTGTAAACATGCTTTTTGACTGACATTTACTGTGAGGAATGTCCTTTAATACAGGTGTCAGGCCATTCCATCTAAACATTACTCATTACATTCATATGAGACATAATTACAGCACATAAATATCAATAGTCATTTTTAATTAACAATTCAATGTAATTTAAAATCCACTTACCTTTACAATAGAAATCTTATTTTAGTTAAAGTTATTGTCCATAAATTGTACAGTTAAACTTTATTTTTATATTAATTCATATTTCCCGGCAGACTTAATTTTTCACGTACCCATCAAAGGTAAACATCGTCATCTGGCATAGTTTTCCATATCGCCATAAGGTGGCGTATCAATGAGAATCGATGATGTCATCGCTTACGCGATTTGACGTAACGTTCTCATTAACCATTCATTCTTCAGTGATTGGTGGGTGTGTCTCACGGTAGGAACTTGACGTTCAATCCGTTCAAGAAGTATTAATACTTCGGTCTAGCCGGTGAAAAGCAGCTTCGTTCTTTTTCTCGTTTCGTGTTTGGTTTTTTGTCATTGTGTTTGTTTTACTGGAAGTCCGGATCTGCATCGGTAGAGTTAGACATCGCTGACATGAAACAAACTGTGAAATGGAAGTTGTGCTGATTTATGCTTTGTCTCACAGAGAGCGTGATAAAGTAATCTTAGAATCCTTTTCTTATTTCATTGACATGAAAGTTGTATGTCGGCGAGAGAGGAGACAACGGCCGGTATAACATGAGAGTTCGTCGGCCCTGCGACATCAGTGATCGTCTGAGATGTTTACAATATATCTGGAGGAGAGTGTTAGTGTTGATACAGTTAGGACTTCATTTTTTCCCTTTTACTGTTTTTCATCTTTGCTGTTTTTCGTGTTATGGATAGAGTTGTTTTTCTCGATTGTACTTGAAGGCATCAATGGACTTGATGAACTGATTTACTTTGGACATATTAAATTCAATCCTAATTTTTGAACAGAAAACCATTTTGAATTTTTCGGACCATTGCAAGCTCCGGTGCACATGATAATGAATGTTTGTTGTTAAAGGACTAGTGAACTTAATATTTATTTTCTACCAGATAAGTTTGATTTTGTTCACTCTTTATACTGATTTCTATTTTTGCAATACATATATCTAAATGCTTGATTCATAGAATTATTTAAAGGAAATATATTTTTATTTAAAGATGATTTGCTTAAAAAGAAGATGTATATATATTTTGTTTAATTTTATGTTTTATATATTCTGTTTACTTTTTACAAACTAATAAAATGTTAATTATTGAGTTTTAATTTTGCATGTCATTATTTCATTGAGTTTAAGTTTATTTATAACTAAATGTTCAGTTAGATATTCATTTGGGCATTTTGTTAAAATTAATTTAATTGAAAGTGAATTTAATTGTTTTGGGGTTACATAAAATCAGCCTTATATGCTTTCACTATTTTGATGCAACTCTGCTAAGAATTTAATCCCGATGGGATTATGTTCTAATCCCATCAAAAATTTCTGTGGTTTTCACAATCTTTTGGCAAAATTTGCGTTTTTTTTCGTGCTTTTAGACAAAATTTGCCATTTCTTTGCAAGTTTTTGAATAAATGTGCTGTTTTTTCGTGAGTTTTTGAAGAAATTTGCTCATTTATCGTGATCTTTTGACAAAAGCTACCGTTTTTGTTGCAATCTTTTGACGAAAACTGCCAATTTGTCGCAATCTCTTGAAGAAATTTGCCATTTTTTTGTGACCTCTTGGAGAAATTTGCCTTTTTTTCACAACCTCTTGAAGAAATTTGCCTTTTTTTTGTGACCTCTTGAAGAAATTTATCTTTTATTGAGTGATTTTACAAAAAAAATTCGCCGTTGTTTCGTAATCTTTTTACGAAAACTGTCGTTTTCTCACGATCTTTTCACAAAAACTGTCGTTTTCTTGTGATCTTTTAAAAAAATTTGTCGTTTTTTCACGATTTTTTGAAGAAATTTGCCTTTTATTATAAATTTTTGACAAAAACTGCTGTTTTTTCATGATCTTTTGAAGAAATTTGCCTTTTTTTTTTGGAATTTTTTTGACAAAAACTGGCGTTTTTTCGTGATATTTTGAAAAAAATTGCCTTTTTTTTGCAATTTAAGAAAAATTTGCCATTTTTTCATAATTTTTTGATGATATTTGCCATTTTTTTGCAATTTAAGAAAAAATTGCCATATTTTCGTGATTTTTTGAAGAAATTTGCTGTTTTTTCCCGATCTTTGGACAAAATTTGCATGTTTTTCGCAATCTTTGGACAAAATTTGTATGTTTTTCGCGATCTATGATGAAATTGATTTTTTTTTCAAAGACTATTTGTCGAAATTCGCGATATATTTTTTGTCTGAATTTTTGGATTTAGGATCGAAATTTTTTAGTTTTTGCTGAATTTTTAACATTTGAAAAATAGTCTGCAGACCTTTCCAAGAGTCTGTGACGTACGTTGCAGCGTTGCGCCGATTCTGCTCCCGGGCAGATGTATACATACCAAATGCTGCCCTAATCACATATGTGTTTGTTGATTTCTCTAAAAAAATCTTCATATTTAGTGAAGATATGCAAGTAAATAAAATTAAGAATAAAAATAAAAATAACATGTTGTAATACTTAGCATACATTTCAGGGAGACCAAACTGGTTGCCAGAAGTGGCTTGTTTAAAAACATTGAAATACAACTGAGATTTTCGTAAATTTCTTCCATAAGAGTAGCATTAGCAAGCAGGTATTTTCATGGAACTGAAGTAGCCCTTTAAGTCTGGTTAAACCTAGAATAAAACTTCCTCATTTTATGATTTTTATTGGAATTGGGATAATGGGACAGGTTTCATTGAATAATTTAGGAAAAATGTATCTCATATTTATTATGCATATAGTCTTAATTTTTATTATTTTTAGTTTATTACTGTAAAATCCAGATTATAAGCTTTCCTATACAAAGATTTTCCATGTTTCAGCAATTTTTTGATTTGAGAAAAAAATATCTAAAAGCCCCTCTCCTTTTTCCAACCCTCCCCCCCCTCCAAAAAAATACTAACAAAGAAACTTTGAACAAAATTAAAAAACTTTATTTTATTTTTTTAATTTCAAATGCATTTTCCTTTATTTGTTTTTTTACTGCAGCAATATTCAATCACTCATCTACCCCCCCCCCCCCTTTCTTTCCTGGTGCCAAACATGCATAATTTAAGCTATAAAACTTTTAGATTTCTTAGTTCATAATATGCTGTACTAATACAATTAATAGTGTAACATCTAAATTATTCCATCCTTCCAAAATCTCTGCTTCTTACTCTGTGTCTCCTGATCCTCATGTTGTATACTCCATTTCTACTAAAAATAAAGGGGAAAAGCAAATTACTGATCTTTTTGTTGCCATATTTTCATAAAAAGTGAGAAAAATATTGAATTTAAAATATGTGCTATGTGAAGAATTTTCATTCTCAGTGGCGTAGCTACGGGGGGGGCAAGAGGGGCGCTCGCCCTGGGCGCCGAGGCTAAGGGGCGCCAAATTGATATAGGTTTAAACCGAAATTATCTTACTTATTTTAACAATAAACAAAAATTGTTGACTTTTATTTTTTTTTTTTTTTATGTGTGTTAATGCATTTTTTAGTAAAATATTTTGTTACATCCAATTAATGAAGAAAGGAAAAATTTACGTAAATATTTCTAGGAATGGCTCAACACAATCAGTAACGAAGATAATTACCTTTCTGAATTGAGGCGCAAAATTCAGAGGAGCTTTAAACCTAAATTATTTCACATATTTTGAAAATTAATAATAATTATTCATTTCTTTTGTGTGTGTGTGTGAATGTTTTGAAAAAATTCGGTGAAGGTAGAAGGAATGACAAAATTCATAGTTGTCAATCGCTGATGGAGGCTTTTAGCTGTCTAGCCTGAAGTAAATAAAACAAAGAGCCGATTGGAGACTTGAAATCACATTTCTGGTATCAAGCACATTTTTCATTTGTAACTAGCTGACCCGCCCGTCGATTTTTCCTAATGAACCACGAATGATTAAAACCTCTTTCTAAATTTAAATAAAAAAATATTTTAAAATGAACCTCTGGGATGGGTCTCCAGTGTCTTTGGCAGCATAGACGGGTATGCTATGCAGCCAAGAACAAACCATTAAAAACATGCATTCAAATTTATTTCTGTCAAAATGAATCTCCGCAATGGATGTGCATTGCTTGTGTCACCGTGTAGAAGGCATACTGCGCACGTGTAAGAACATCTGGTGATAATTGTAAAATGAATTGAAAGAAAGAAAATTCCCTTGAAATAGGTCCTATGAAATCTCAGATAAAAAATGCCCCTGGAGGAGGAAGATAGAACTAAAACCTGTAAGACAGTCGAAAACCAAGTTGAATGAAAAGAAAACAGTAGAAATTGGGTTCATAGAACCCAAGTTAAGAGTATGCCATTTTCACATGAGGATAGAGCTAAAAATTTCAAGGAAAACGTAAGCTAATTTTCAAGAATCAATGCCTGTTGAAATCTATTTTGTAGAATCCAACAAAAAGAAGGCTTAAAAGTTCAATACTCATACTTTAAAATGTAAACAAAGGGAAGAAACTGTTGTAGACAGACTCTTAACTCCTATCACTTTACTCTGTCCATAGAACACACTAGTAATTTTCGATTAAATTGATAAAATACTTTTAAATTATGATTTTAGCATTCGATAGCTTTTAATAATTAAGTTGATTGTCTCCATGTTATATAATCTTTGATCAATCGATTTTCGAAAACTTGTGGAGTGTTCAAATGGGAAAAAATATTTTTAGTTCTGTTTTTATTGGATGTTCGTTTCTGTATGTTTCTCTCATATGCAGGGCTGCCACTGGCGATTATTTTTTAAATTCTAATTGGTAACACTTTCCCAAAACAGAAATACTTACACACATTTTAATATCATTTACAATAGAAATAAACATCAATATTTATATTTAAAAAATACTTGTGTGAACAGAATACAAAAATAGTCGATTGTGGCAGCTTTTCCATATGGGGTCTCTCTCTATTGTATACTGTTGCCGTCAATTAAAAAGAAAAAAAGTTACCGAGCGATTTTCTAAAAAATATTATTATATATATATATGTGTGTGTGTGCTTTGAAATTTTCAAATTGATATCTTAATTAGTTCTTTTTCCGCTGATGACTAAAAATTTTTAGTTTCTTTCGACTGGGAAATCAAATTCACATGAATGTGCAATTTTTGTGAGAAAAAAATCGCATTTTTGATGAATTTTTAATGGATATTCTCGACTATAAGAAAAAAGAAAAGAAAAGAAAATTTTTGAGTCTCACATACATTAGAATAGGATTTGCCCTGTACTACCCTCACCCAAAATTTCAGAGTTGTATGTGTAGTAGATATTTTTAGTCCTCTCCGTCATACACACGGACACACGCTGGTTGGTTTTCACGCTGACTTATGCTGTTCTTAGCATTTCATATAAATATTTAAAATGAAAGCTTCATTAAACCAAAGCAAAAACTATTTAGCTGAAAGAACAACAAGAAAAGGTATTATTTCTTTCTTACTTGAAATTCCATTTTTCCGTCAAATTATCATTGAGAAAACCAAATAATGAAATGTGAGCGACCTCCCCAAATTTTTCCTATTTAAATCGTAATAAAAAAACGAAGTAGGACTTTTCAGTCTTCCTAGTACGACCACTACAAATGTCTATTTTCGTCGTTTTAAAAGTTCAATTTATTTTACATATATTTAAATTCAGCGCAAATGCATTAGAAAAAACTACATCTATCTATGTAAATTATGGGAATGACTGAGAGATCAATGGAATAAAGTAATTTGACTCGGGAACCTCTTTGTATCGAACTCTTTCATCATTGCATCTTACAATCATCTCGGTGAATTCGATCGGCGGTCTTACAACTTATTTAATCCAATTTCGGAACCTACATAGTCATAGGTTATGCAGGCTTATCAGAATTGCCAAATCTAAACTTTTTTGCTCCAGTTCATGCAAATACGTTGAGGATTATAATATTTCCTGCAGAGGGCGAAGATGTCAATTTATGAGAAACGTTTAGTTTAATTGTTTAATTAGCTCTTTATTGACATACGGTCAAGATCAGCACAATTTCTGGAATCTGAAATATACAAAGATTTAGCCACAAACGAAAGAAAAATTGCCTAAACGTCAGTATTTTCCATCTTAAGTTAGTCTCTGATTTAAATGGTGAACATAATAAATGTCATGTTGAAAAACAGAATTCAATGAATAAAATGGATTTTGAGAAAAAGAATTTATGGATTTTAATTTAAATTTTTGAATTTCGAAAGGATTTTAGTTTTTATCATTTTCATCTATATCATATCTCTCTCTATATTGATATCTGATCATTGTTATGTGACTGATAATATATTAAGGGTTTATTAAGATCTCAAACAAATTCGTTGATTTACCATAAGAATTCAAGACCTTTTATTGTTTTCCCATCTATCTTTAAAAATGGATGCATATAGCAATTTGAAATTCTAGGGTGACTGCAGTTTTCAATCAGACGATTTTATTACCATAATCGGACGTATAACTTAGCAGTTTTGGTAAATTTGTATTTCTTTTCTTTTCTTTTTTTTTTTTTTTTTATTTTATTTATTTATTTATTTTTTTTTTTTCAAATTTATTCTCTTTGTAGCTATTCCCATCACAGAGTCAGATTACCGCACAGGGCTATAAGGCCATGGCTTTGGACTCACTGTTACTAGGGGCTCAAATTTAATAAAGTGATTTTTTAAAAAAAAAGTCTTAAAATTGTAGTTTCTGCATTATTTTCTCAAAAGCAAAAATATATTTTGATTAATTTTGAAACTGTGTCGTAATATCTAATAATAATTCATTCCTTATCCTTTACAAACCCCTGCCTCCCCCCCCCCCCAAAAAAAAAAATGTACAGGAACTACAAGGTGCCCTTAAACAGGTGCCGGGCCATGAGCCCCGAACAACTCTAATCATGCTCTGCATCCCACATGCTTAAAACAACATAAACATATCCGTGAACGTACCACTAAGTTTTTGAAATTCCCATTCAAATTCAATATTCATGAAAATTGGAATCTTCAGTAATCCATTTCTATGCATTTTAATTTAGTGTATATGAGTAAAATTAACTGAATCCTTAAAACAAAAAAAAGTAAAGATGCCTCTTCCTCCCAGTACAAATCAAAAAGACTATTTTGTTTCTACTCCCCCCCCCCCCCAAAAAAAAAAAAAAAAAAATCCAATTTTTTTTTTGGTAAGGGGGGGGGGGGCGCAAAAATCAATCCTGCCCCGGGTGCCAAAAAACGTAGCTACGCCACTGTTCATTCTTGACATAATTATAAAATTCTGTGAATTTTGGTTTTATTTTGTTTTTATTTATCAATTAAAAGGAGGGGGTTAGTTTATTAAAACTTATTTTAAATTCAACACAACACTTTTTTTATACTCTGACGTTACAGGCATATTGTCTATCGTATTTATTGCATGCAGATTATTTCAGAAAATTTCATTTATGTTTAAAAGAATGTAAATAAATTAGTAACTGTTTACCTCTAATAGTATTCGAGATTTCAAGTTTTGAAATAAAACTATTTTGAAATGATCAAATTAAAATACCATTTTTTTAAAAGCGTGAACACGGATAAGAGAGGTGCATATGTAAATTTTGAGATGCAAAAATAATGTCAGATTTAGATTTTACAGGGAAAATTTTTTATCATTGAGTCAAAGTGGAATACATTTGCTATTTTTCATTTTCGAATACCAAGCATAAGAGCCTTAATTAATAACTTTATTATAATAAAAGATCTTTATTATATTTTATTGTTTACATATCAATTAAAGTTTAATTTTAATAATTTTTACAGCTGTGTTTTATAGGAATAGTATTTTATTAACTTAAGTTTAAATATCATTTGTTTCAGAATTAAACCTACCACTATAAGGTGAATTTTTTACTGTAACTAATTTTCTAAGTTTATTGTAAATCAATGAAACAGTTCTTCTTAAATATTTTCTTTCATCGATGAACTCGGCGTGTTCTACCTTGTGTTTTTAATGGCATGTTCTTTTTCTGTTCTTCCTAAATATAAAAGTCACTGCTTACTTAATGAGAAACAAAAACCTTGTTTATCAGTGTTACTTTGGCTAAAATGTTGGCTCATTTCAATTTTAGATATCCCACAAGGAACTAGAGAATTTCCAATTCTATTATGGTGGACACCATTTACAGGAGAGAGTGGAAGTTATAAGAAATGTGGTAAAGAAATTTGCTTCTTTACTCAGCAGAGGAAATATTTATCTGATTCTTTAACAAGGGTAATTATATTTTTTGCCATATTGTCTACATTATAAATGTTAACTAATTGTACCTTTTCAGTTTGGATGTGTAATCTTTTATAATCTCATATGTTAATCACTAGATATTTGTTTTATCTATTTATCCAGATATTATATAGCTTTAAAATACATTGAAAGATAGTGTCAATGCCACAATAATTTAAAGAAATACATACTTTTCAAACATATGTAAAGATCGCACAGCTATATAAAGATTTAAAAATATTTTTACTTCTTTTTTTCTGAGGCATCTTCAGTTAATACTGTTTTTCGTCTTTTCCTTGCTAAATATCTTGGAACTTTTCCCTAATCTTAATTAGGTATGCATCAAATATTTGATATTTATTAGGTATATTTGGTCTTTTCAACCATATAATAATAGCTTTTGCTATTGCTTTGCAACGCTTCACGGCTAGTTCGCCTTTGGCGGCGAGCTGTGATGCACGTTTTTCATTTAATGATGTGACTTATTTTTTGCATTTTACACTTATTTTTTAGCACTGATGATGGGACTTTAGAAGTCCCGAAACGGCTGTATGCCTTTTAATCATTTATTTTATATAATTTGTGCTCCTTAACGTTGTATCATCATTTATTCATATGAATATTAAACTATTTGGTATACAGAACATTTGATTTGGACAAGTATCGAAATAATTGGCCAGACCGAATGCTTAAAAAATCTTTTTTAAAACCTTAAAAGCAACTTCTATTTTAAACAATCAATTAATAAAGATATTTAGAATAATAAGAATAAATAAAAGGGAATGTTTTTACATTTTTTTATTTGCTATTTTGAAAGCATTGTGTAAAACAATATTTAGTAAACTTTAATCTTCCAGATAATTAATTTTATTAATATGAAGCATTTATAACACTATACTAGTTTTTTAAATTTTTTTAATATATGGTAAATTTTTATCTAGTGCTGGTACTTATAAGTATTATTAAAATAATTTACCATAAAATTCATTTAGTATTATATCAATTAGTGTAGTTGTAGTCTAGTTTGGAATGAGTTATAGATACATTACTTTATCTGTTTCCAATAGCATTATTGGTTACACAATTCAAAAATATTTTTTAAAGGATGATTGCTGTTTCCTTTGCATCTTTTCAGCTTTCTTGGTCATGGAGAGATGGAGGGAGACATTTTCAATTCCGAAATATTTCTATATATATATATATTGTAAGGGAACATCATATTTTACATTTCCTAACTCTACAAAATACTTAGAAAAAAATTTAAATATTTGAGTGGGGTTATAAATATTGCTTAAAATCCCTATAAATCCAAATATTATTAATCCTTCTAAAATTTATTAAATGATTATGGAAATCTTTTACTGTAGTTTAAGCAATTCATGAAAAATACTTTCAACGATAAAATTTTTATGAATTCATAATTCAATAGATAAAGGGTTAACTAGCTGGCTTCGCTAAGCTAACTTGGTTTGTTTCTTAAGTCAAAATTGGGTCAACTTTAAATCAACTGAAATATATCTGTGAATATGACCCTCTGTTTCATGAAGATAATATTGCAGCTTTTTTAAAATTTATATTCAACCAAAAAGGTAAAATGAAAAGGCAGACCCATCTTTAAGCAAAGAAGTCTCAGTCTCTAAAAGACAAGCTGACTCTGATTCAAACTTCAGTTTTTTTTTTTTTTTTTTTTTTTTTTTTTTTTTTTTTTTTTTTTGCTGTTGTTGTTGTTGTTGTTTTTGTTAGAGAATTTAAGTGAAATCAAACCAAATGATATACCATTTTAAATCTATAAAATGAATTATTATTGTTATTTTTGGACTATATCAGGCTACCTAAGTTGAAAATGTCCCATGTACTGGAGTCAAAGTCATGACCATTTTTGAGCAAAGGATTTAAAACATCTAAAAAACAAACTTTTTCTAACTCTGACTCCTTTTTTTTTGGGGGGGGGGGGGCAATATTAAATGAAATTAAACCAAATTATGTGTGATTTTAAATTTATAAAATGAATTATTATTATTGTTGTTTTTGTACTATACCAGACTACCTAAATTAAAGATGCTAATGTACAGAGTTGATGAAAACCATTTTTAATTGAAAATTCTAGTACGTGTTTTACATTTGGTACATAAATACTTTCCATAAGCATAAGGTTTGGGAAATATATTTGGTTTCTTCTTTTGTTAAAAAAATCATTATCAGAGCCAAAAAGTCTGTATCTACATTATGACACATTTAATAACAAATGAAAATTATTTCTTAACTCATTTAGACTGGAAATATTAAACATCTTAATATTTTGAAAATAAATATCAAGTTTGTGAAAATATCAAAAGTATCAAACACATTGACATTTTAAAAATAAATTGAAAATATCAAAAATCTTGATATTTTGAAAATAAATATAAGATATAAATAATGATACATATCAATGAACCCTGGTTGAGATTAATCTCTACATCTGTCATTTATTTATTTATTTATTTATTTTTTTAACTGGTTCTGAAAATACAAGTGTTCTAATTAAAAACAGTTAACAAAATTGGAAAAGTAAAAAATGCTTTTTTGAACAGATTGATTTCAGCTAGCCAATGCAAAAAGCATTGTTTAAAATTTCTGAAATCCAAACAAGATATTTTTAAAAACTTCTTCCATAAGATTAGCATTAATGAGTAGATCTTTTAGGTGATTGAAGTAGCCTCTTAAGGAGCAGTTTACCTGCTTCAATCAATGTTAAACAGCTTTTTCTTCATGTTCATATTTTCTTCACTTTACTGTTTTAAAAAATGCTAAGGCTTTTTTGTATTTGAAATAGAGATTTAAAATGTTTTCTTCATGCTTTTTATTATATATATATATGTAATAAATCTGCATATGGGTATTTATATGTGTCTATCACTGCAAGCATATCAAAAAAAAGAAAAAAGGAATTGTAAAAATGAAATATTTTTTAGATACTGACTAACAATATATGGCAGGGCTGGGGTTGATGAATGATAACGTGATATTATAAGGGGAGAGTGAGAGTAGGAAGTCCAAAATTAGCAAAATGCACATTATGTATGTATATTCCCTTATTTACTCACCTCCTTATTACAGATTAATAATTTTTGTTATTATATAATGTAATAAAGGGTTTTACAGCATTCATGACTAACTTTCTAATCATATTGTAATTCTTTTAGGGTCTTCTATTTTATGGCAGTGATTTCAAACCAACAGATCTACCTTTGCCTAGATTACCTCATCATGATTGGGCATTACTTCATGAAGAGTCTCCTAAAAATAACTATTTATTTTCTGTTGAAAAGGTATGGTGTTAAATAATAATTGTAATCATAATGCATAATAAGGGAACTGCATTATAATATGTTTTTTATGTGGTCAATAATTTAATTTTTGATGGCTGAGACAATTTTTTTTGTTCAGATCTTCATATCAACTAGATCTATAAAAAAAAATACAGTTAATTTAAAATACAACACTGTGTTTCTTTTTTTAAAAAAAAAACCAAATTTATGTTCACTTTTGCTCTAAGAGTTGTTTATGTTCATATTTTCTAAGATTTTTTTTTTTCGGTTGTGTAGCCCGTGGCTTATACAAGAAAAAAACCTTCCAAAAAGCCGCTGCAGGTTATACAAAGATTTTTTTTTTTTTTTTTTTTTTAAATTGGAAATCGGAATATTTTTTCTACAATTTTTAAACCTCAAAAATTTTTTTAAAAAACGTCAAAATTTGTAAATTTTTTTCGCTATGCCCCGAAATTTAGAGAGTTCTCCAATGTTTGTAAAAGCTTTTTTTACTGTTTAAATACAGTTATTTCTGGGTTTGAAAGAACTGTCGCAACTATCGCCAAGTATTGCACTGATAGATCTATAATTGTAATTGTAGAGTACAAAATCCGGAACCCTTTCAACCTCGACGATTCTGAATTTAAGATCATTTTTAGTTTATTTTTCAAAAAAAAAATCTACCCTACCCTGTTGCAAAAAACAACAAAAAACAAAAAAAGTGTGTGATTTGTCATTTCGGAACGATTCAGAGCAGTCGTTCTTTTTCGAAACGATTCCGAGGAATCGTTCCTTTACAAAGTCGTTTCATTTCGGAAGGAGTTCAAGGAATCGAACTTTTCCGAAGTCGTTTCATTTCTGATAGTCCGAGCAATCGCTCCTTTTCGGAGTTGGTGCATTTCGGACTGATTCCTAGGATTCGTTCCTTTTGGGAACCAATGGCCTAAGATACGTATACATTTTATGTCCAAAATTTTGAATTTATCACTGTTTTTTTTTTTTTTTTTTTTCCTTGGAAAAACTTAGAAAAAATTTCACGCTCTTTTAATTAAAAAAAAAAAAAATTTGCATAAACACCGCATTGCTTGAAATTTTATCTTAAAACACGTAAAGGCCACAGCGTGTCTTCGAAAATTACGGTACTGATAATCTTAATTTTTTAGCTGAATTACAGTAGGTATTATGCATCACGAAAAAATTTGGTAAATTTGTGTTAATAATTATGACTAATGGCTTCTAATTTCGAATCCTGATCGAAATATACGTTCGTAAATGATGTATAGCCCGTGGACTATACACCAATGCATCTTCACGGGTTATACACGAACTTTTTTTACTGCACTGCTCAATTTAGGAGTGCGGGCTATACATCCAAAAATACGGTATATATATATATATATATATATATATATATATATATATATATATATATAATTATGTACTCATTTAAAAATATATATATCACAAGGTTTCTACTTAATGAATTTATAATTTTATAAGTAGATATAATTATAAGATATAATTTTATATTCACTCTCAATGGCATTATTTTGAAATACTTTAATTCTCATAAAATTTTGAATAAATTGGTGTTGTGTGATACAATAAAGGAAAAAAAACCTTTTTAATAATGTCATAAAATTAAGAAATGTATAAGATCTTCAGAAAGCAGGGTTGGGTATCTTCCAGGTTTGTAGAAGAAACTGAAAAAAACCATAAGAAACCAGAAAGAAAAAAAGTATACTCAAAATTAAAGTATATTAACTATGTAAAATAATTAAACTAAAAATATACTTATATGAAATCTAAATTGAAAAATTTAAATGATGTAAAAAAATATTTTTGGAAAAATAAGTTATTTTATTAATGGCAAGCTTCAGGTTCAGCCGACATTTACAGGTGATAGATTTTATAACTTTAAGAGTTAGAGACATGTTTTTTTATTTATTAATATGACATTTATGTAATAAGAGAGAAAAAAAACTACTTGCAAAATGTTTATTTTTCATATAAAAATACATTATTTTCATGTAAAAATGCATTATTGAAAACTGTGCAACAGAGTAAGTATACAAATTTACGATTATTTATATTAGCATCTAGCATGCATATTTGAAAGCTGAATTAAAAAGACTATGTTTCTGAAAATATTTATGGGCAAGTGTATAAAAATCTAAGCACCAGCAAACATTCTTGCACCACTAAATTTTATTTCTTATTTTCCATCTAAATTTTTTGCAAGAATTCAAATAATATTTAAGTAAAGAAAACAAAAAAAATTTAGTGATAAAAGACTGTCTGCTGGTGCCTAAATTTTTACATCTATGTCTATGATTATGTCATTCTAAGGTGAGAAACTGATTGCAGAATTCTACTGCTATATTTTATTTATTTATTTATTTATTTTTTTAATTACATTATGTTACAGTGAGAAAAATGAGGATTTTGGAGAATTCTTTAAATACAGTAATTATTGTACTATATTCAGGGATGAGAGCACTCCAACCTGAATGACCAATTACTACCATTAAATTTTAATAGCATTCCTGGCATTATTTAATGACAGAATTTCTGTGAAGTTATAAAGCAAAGAATACTTTTAAAATTTATTGGTAATAATTGGTCTTTCAGGTTGGAGCACTCTCATGCCTGACTATATTACTTACCTTAATAAAATTGATGTAAATTCAAAGCACTGTCTTTTATGTAAACGAGTTTCATTCTACTGTTGGTAAATGATCTGTACTATTTATTACTAGTTTCAAAAATTTTAATAACTGAAAAATGTGCTGGTTAAATTAAAATTGATAGCATTTAATTAATTTTGTGCATTTTAGGTAAAATTTCTTCTTTTCATTTAGCCAATGATTGAAGATCTTTAAACTGGTGTCACGTGATCTTGGATTAAAAACTATTGTAATTAATAATTTAGTATATAATTAATTAAATTCATGACAATTTATATTTCTTGCTTTATACAAAGATTTTTTTATAACATAATTTTTTTTATGTGTGTAAACAAAAGTTTATGAATAAAAAAAATAATTTTGCTTTCCCCTCCAGAAAAAATGACACAGTATATAAAAGTAAATCAGCATTTTTGTATTTAAATGTGAAACATGTATACTCTTGTACCGATGTGACATCATTTTCACTGACTTTCACATTTGAGCGAGATCGGATTATGAGCTGTAGATATAAATATATCCTCTATAAATGATTGGTATTTTGTGTATAGTAACATTCACTTTTCTATCTTTGTTTAAGAAAAAAAAAAAAAAAAGTTGGAAGCAGAAATTCTGGTTTTTCAAAAATTAGTGTTGTCTCTGATCAAAATACATAAAGAATTTCTCAAAAATATTCTGGCAAACTTTTAGAGAAGGTGGTATACATGATAAGGACTCAGAAATGCACAGTAACCCATGATTTAAAATATCAACGTATGTGGCTACGCTAGGTACAAAACATATTTCTGCTTTATGCTTTAAAATACATGCTTCTATTTTGTGTAAAATAAAGTCATAAATGCCTATGACATTACTATTGTGAAGTAATACACAAATCTATTAAAATGCAATGTGGTCATTCAAGAAATTGGTTAAAAAATTGGATATCTAATAATTTGCATGCCTTCATCTGTTTGCAACATTAACCATTTCAAGGCATTAGGTATAAGGAAACATTGTAATTAATAATTTAGTATAATAGTTTAGTATAATTTTATGCTTGATTTATCATGGGGCAAACTTTTAAGTGGAATGCTGAAAATAAGTATAGTTTATTATCAGTCCATGTTTTATCAGAAATCATTTATTTGTGTGTTTTTCAAAATTTGAAAAATTATATAACATTTGAATTAACAAAATTGGATTTTTTAGCTTTTTGATAAGAATTAAATAATAGTGGAGAAAATAAGCCACACAAATATCCTTTAAAATACATTTCTGTTAACAGGAGTGTTGTATCGTTTGTAAAATAAGTTTGAAATAATCGAAAGATCAACTAAATGATAAATAAAAATGAAATTAATCCAAAATTCAGCACGTTTTATAGCTGATGATATTTTTGGTGTATGTATTTAATGTATGGCATGTATTTGATTTCTTTTTCAGTCGTTTTGAGAAAGTTGCAACAAAAATATGCAGTAATTTTTCCTGTAGCAATAATAATCTACTATTTTTTCTATGCTTTTCTACAGAAATAAATTATTTACTTTATTTGCCACCATTATAGAAATGTCATTAAAAATTACAAATAAATTAATGCCTGAAAAATAAATTGAGATGTAGTTTTTAAACAAATTGCTTTTAAAGATACTTTTTTCCTTGTATGATGGAGCAAAAATCAAAAATGTGCGATGTTTAGAAGTTTAAGAAATTGCAATAGATTATTATTTTTACAACAATAATACACCTGCTTTGTTTTGCAGGTGTCTTATGGTTAGCTATAATTTACTTTTTTATTGACGATAATTTAGTTGTTGTCTGAAAACATATAGAATCGGAGGATAATAAGTAAAAAAAAGTTTTTCTAAAAACACTTCTTTATAAATAATTAATGATCATCTTGAAAATGCCATCTAATTTTTTTTATTTCATGTTATTATTTCACCCAAAAAATTCTCAGTGCAGCCAATAAATCCGATTATGAAAAAAATCACTTTTTCATTTTTAACGCTTGATAAAAAGCGCTAGAAAATAACTTTATTTAAAATACATATAATTTTTGCCTTTTTTTAAGTAGAAAGGGAACGGGGGATAAAAAATTAAACTTTCTTTTTTAGCTATCTTTTTAGGATTTCTAAATTGATTTCCAACTTATACATACAGTCGTAAATTATTGATATTTTAATAGTGCAGTTTTCCTTTTTTTATTTATAATGTTTTAGTTCTTATTTTTAAGTCTTTAAAATATTTCATTTTTGTAATTTCACAATGCTTATGCATATTTTTTTGTGAGCATTTATTGGCTATTAATTAAATCCATGGTTTTTTTTTTTTTTTTTTTTTTTTTTCGATTCCTATACTTTTATTAAGATATAAAGAATTTTTGTGATTTATTACCTGAAACGAGCTAATTTTAAAATGCCTGAAAAGTAATGAATTAATTATTAAGTTCTGAAAATTCTAAAATTTTATACTGACATACTTTTGTACATAATTTTTCCAAATTTTGTATATCAGGATGTAGGTTAAAAATCGATTTCAGTCGTTCCAACTTTGCATATGCAAGCCGTGCTGTGTTAAATAAAAGAATTTAATAAAATACCGAGTGAGGCTCGGTCTACCTGGTACTTTTTATTTTATTTTTTCAAAGTACAGGGAGAAAGCACAATAATAGCAACTATCTTTGCTTACCAAAATTAAACTTGATTATCTACAAAATAAGTAAAAATATAATCTGTAGACACATGTGACAGGCAGTACCACAGTTGACATCAATATCAATGATTGTGATATCAAACTTATGTGTTATTGGCATTAAATTACATTGTTTGATGACACATTTTGTGATCAATGAAGATAAAAAAATAAGTTTCAGCATGCTTTTTTCTGTTAAGAGCATGCAAATTTTCCATTATAAACAGACTTTGGTTTCACAGCTCTAACTATTTTAAACAATTTCTGTTTATATTTTGCTATAATTTTATATTACTTCATTCAGTTTATATGTATTGTACAGTAGGTTATTTTCATTTATTGAAATTATTTCTATGTATAAATCCAATATTTCTTTCAATATTTAGACTTGGCTCATAGCTATAGCTATCAGTTAATATTTTCATTATTTTCAGTCAAATTTCTTCTACACCTCTTGTATCCTTTTTCAAAGATTGGCTTTGTCCTAATACTTGTTTTTAAAAAACTTATTGGCACTAATTGGAAATTTGTAATACTGCTGGATCACACGTTGTTATATTTAAATAGCTATTAAAAAAAGCGCATTTAAAAAATATATCATTCCATGGAAGAACTCCACATTACATCCCCTATTCTACCAATAAATTAAATTAGTGAAAGTAAAGTTTCTGAAGAGATTCACAATTGCTTCTGACTTTCCTTAAGAAGTTGAATTAAAGTTAAACAAGTTGGAGATTGTATGACAGATGTGGCAAATGAGGTTTGTTCATACTATAGCTAGTTTTATAAATATTCAGATCTTATAGCAAAAGTTGTTGCACTCTTATGCAAAAAAGCATGAATACAAAATTTATTATGATTATCTATACAAGGTGGAACCCATCGAATTTCGACGAAAGAAAATTTTTAAAAAGCAATTGTTTCATTGATTTATAATAAACCTATAAAATTGGTTACAATAAAAGATGCACTGTATATTAGTAAGTCTAACTCTTTAACAAATGATATTTAACCTAAAGTTAACAAAATAGTACTTCTATAAAACTCAGTTCTAGAAATTGTTAAAATTAAACTTTAATCGTACTTGTAAGCAGTAAAAAATAATAAAGATCTGTTATTATTATAAAGTTATTAATTGATTAACCTCTTATGCTACTATTCCAAAACGAAAAAAAAAAGCAAAAATTTATTCCATTTTGACTCAATCATGGAATTTTTTCCCCCATGAAATCTAAACCCGACATTATTTTCACCTTATCAAAATTTATATAATCACCTTTCATATTTGTATTCATCTTTTTTTTTTTTAAATGGTATTTTAATTTGATCATTTTGAAATAATTTTAATTCAAAATTTTAAGTCTGGATGATATTAGCTGAAACAGATGCAAAACTATTTAGATATATTCTTTTAAGTGTAAATGAAACCAAAATTCACTGGGTTTTATTACAAACGACACACTGTGTATTTTAATTTCAAATTTTTTTTTTTTTTTTCACTTTTAATGAGAAAATCACAACATAAAAATATAGTAATCTGCTTTTTTTTGGCTTTATCTTTTTTTTTTTTTTTTTCTTCGCTTTTAACAGAAATGGAATACTTCTATTGTGACAATTAGGAAAATGGTATTAAAAACTACAAAAAAATTAATATCTCAAAAATAAATTAAGATACAGTTTTCAAACAAATTGCATTAAAAAGTGTAATTTTTTTTTTTTTCCTATACGAGGGTGTATAGATTGAAAATGTACAATGTTTAGAAGTTTAAAAATTTGTAGTAGCAATAATTGCAAAATCGAAATTTCATTTCAAATTTCAAAATCAGGAATGTAGTGGAGGGTATATGGCAGTCTATGCCGTATACTTTCTGGATTTTTAAAAGTAGCATTGTATACCCTCTGTTTCTCAAGAAAGCTTATAGTGTACACATTCTAGGGTATACTCTTTGCCTTGTGCGTATACCCTCTGCTTAGAGCATATATCCTCTGTTATTTTTACGACTACACCTGTTCAAAATGTTGCCATTCGCAAAATGACATATGCGTTACGCACAGATATGTTTGGACTTTATAATATATACATTAAATTCAGTCATACCGAAAAATAGGGGTTCATCAGCATTGCAAAGTAGAATCATTACCTATCATGAGATATCATGCTTCCAGATTAACTATTGCGTATTTCATTAAGAAAATAATCCCAAAATTGAATAAATAGTGTACTATTTGAAGAAATAACTCTGAATTTACTTCATTCATGACCCTTGAATTTTAATGTGTTGGGCTTGTTAACCACTTAACCAGCGACGGGTATGGGGAAACAGTGCTTTAACCACCTACTTATCTTGTAGCAACTGGTGAAGTGGTTAAAGGAAGCATTAAGAAAGACTCCATCCAAAAAGTGTGGGAAAAAAATCATATAATTGTAGCAAGTAAAAATATATTACTGTAGAAATTTTGAGCTATAGCTATAGCAAGGAGTCGGTGATATTTAATTTTAAAAAAGAAATGTGGAATTTATGTATGGAAATTAATTGTGAAACTAATATTTATAAAGTGCAAAATCCTGTGAACGTCTGGTTCTAAACAATCTACTAATTGCTAAAAATATTTTATCTAGATAATGCTGATGTTCAATTACACTGCTACATTTCGACGAGAATCGGATTTTCCTTTAACTCTCCAGTATTTGAGCAGTCTTCAATCTTTAACATCTAAAAAATATTTTACAGAAACATCTGACAAATTTTCTGTTCACAAGAAACTCTCGCCTGTAGTTTATGTACAGTCAGACTGCAATACTCCCTCTGAGCGTGATTCTTATGTGGAAGAATTATCGAAACATATCCCAATTGATTCCTATGGAAAATGTTTGCAGAACAAAGAACTTCCTTTTCCGTAAGTAATGATAATGTACTGTTATATCACATTTACACGTTTGCTAGATTATACATTTTCTCCATCAGTTATATGTTTTCAGGCTTATTATATGTTGCACTAACCAGGGGCGCCTAAATTTTTAGATTGGTTTACCAATAGAACAAAATTCATAATTTTTTTAGCACTATTAATAAAAGTAATATTAACATTTAAATTATTATTATATCACTATAATTTTATTTTAATACAAGATTAATATGTAATAAAAAATTATACATATATATGTATTTTTTTAATTTAACAAAACTTAAAAACTTGTGCAAGATATTTTTATTTAATAACAATTTTTTAGAAGAAATCCATCATACTTGGGGAGAGGGGAAAATTTGCAAGAGGTATTTAAAAAGGGGGAAATTTTGGGGCAATCCGAGATTCTAGTCTCAAAAAAATTGACGGGAGTTAGTAAAGAAATTAATTAAAAACTCATTTTTTAATTATTTTAAGCTTAATTCTTTTCAAAATCACAGGATTTTACCCACACAGAATTAAAAGCAAGTGTAGATTTAACCAAATTTATGTACTGGTGCTTTCTTTCAGGATTGATCCCTTCCACTCTAGTAATGCTACAAATTTGCAAATGATACCACAGAGTGCCAAATAAAATAAGCTTTCTGAATTTATAAAAATCATTTTCACAACTTCACAAAAACTAGAAAAATCCTGAAAAATCGATTAAAAATTCATTTGTTTTTGTCAGCAACCAAGTGTCTGCCAGTGCTATAAGGAGTTTCTGAACCATGTGACACTGCTTACTAGGAGATTTTTTAGGGGGGGAGAAGGATAATAACTTTTTTTCTGTACATTGCAAAAACTCAAAATTTTCATGGCTTGATGTAGAAAAAAATCTACTTTATTATTTTCAAAAAAACACATCCATACTTCAATTAGAGCTGGATTTCTGAATTTTTATCTAAATCATTAAAGAAGTTTCCTTCCTTTTTTGATTTCAATGTGAGAGAATGACACACCTGTCCATTGAGGTTAAAAATTGACTCAGATTTTTTATATAGGACTAAAATTTTTTTACATTTTGATTTTTGAGTTTGGATTTTTTTGGCATCTGGTGTAAATTTTTGTTCTGTTTAAGAATATGTCAGAATTTTTCCAATCGGATGGTAACCTTCAGATTTATAAAAATATCTGTATTTTTATTTCACAAAAATTTTATTTATATCTGTGCTAATATTTTTTAATTTTAGATTTTCAAAAAATTTGGAATTTTGGATTTTATTTAAATAATTTTATTTGAACATTTTTTATTTTATTAAAATAAATAACTTCCTTTTGTAATTATTTTGAAATTAAATTCATTGGTGCTACTATTTGTATAAAAATTTAATAATTGCAGATTAACTATTTTGATTTATTAATTAAAGGATAAGTTGTTCTGAAAGAAATATTAAATGAAACCCTCTGTGTGATCTGGGATCACATTTATTCACTACTTGTTCTTTTTTTGTTGCCAACAAGGGCTTTTTTTTAAGTCACAACATTAGGATTTTTACAAAAAGTTTGAGCAGAACTACGTTACAAATGAAAATCTATATGTATATATATATATATATTACACTAATGTACATAGCACAGAAATCATGATTATTTGCTATTGTTTGATGGCAACATCCAAACAAAACGCATCTCATTGATTATTGTAAAAGTCATTTGGCAGGATTTAGGCAAAGGAGGTAAATCCAGTTTGTTTACGCTTCGCAGTTTCACATTTCTCTCTTTTGCTGCATTTATGGAACTTCACAATAACGTTAGAAATGCCCAGCCAATGCTTGAAAGTGAAGGAGAAGTCGCATTGAGAAGCGAAAATCGAAATAGATTGGATCGAGAATGGTATCAATCGCAGAGTATAAACAATCACCAAAATAGGCTTAATAACCGTCACATGGGCAAACGCATTGCTTCTGAAATTGTTAAATGGCAACAGTAAGTGTCATACTTTTGGTACTATAGTTATTAATTAAACTTTTTTTATTTATCATTACTCCATTTCTAAATATATATGTGTAACTGGTATTTGAAAATGAGGTTTTCACTAAATCAGCATCTTAAAAAAAATCATGCCAATGTGGTGTGTATGACATCTGTGCCATATAAATATCATTCAGTCTTTTTTTTTTTTAAGTCCACTTCAGTGTTATATTTTCCACTGACAGTCCTGGCAGTTTCTGCCAGGCAACACCGGGCGGGTCAGCTAGTAAATAAAAATTTGAATATGAATGATTATCTATTCAATTTACTGCTTAAGAAATAAAATGTACATAAGAAATGTAAACATAGATTATTCTTTCTATGTGGTAAAGTTGATAATCATTTTTTCTTCTTTCTGAATGTGGAAATACCAAAATTTTATTTCTGCTACATACAAAAACATATTTGTGATTTTTATGCACATGTGTGCATGTGGATTTGGATTGAGAGATTTTCACTATTCAGAAGTAAAGGAATACGATGTATAAGTTTGTTGGGAATTGAAAAGTGTTCTTAAAATAGGAGTGATCACTTTTAAAGAGTGTCTGTTATAGAGGTTGCATTGTAAATATGTTCTTAATGTAAAAAAAAAAAAAAATTTTGGACTTTTTTTTATAAAACTGGTTTAACTTAAATCCAGCCCATGAAAGTCAAAACCCAATCTACAGCGAACAAGTAAGAAAAATCATGCATAAAGCATAGATTATGAAACACTTTCGAACACTTTAACTGAAATCTTTAACAAAACTTCATTATTTAAGGAAATAAGGTTATTGTCTATATCCAAATATGTTTTCCACTACTTTTGAACAGCCCCGTATTTGATCTGTCAGTTTATATGTATATACTATATAAAGGGGAAATTTAGTTTAGCAAGAAAATGCCTAGCAGGTTGAAATTTCTCTTTCAGCAATTATACTAATAGATGGAAACATACATGAATACTTTTGTTCAGTCTTGTAGTTTACCTAGTACCATTATTACCAGTTAGCTAAATTTTATTTTAATTTATTTTAAACTAAAACACGCTTAAAACTACTGAAATCAAATTCTCAGAAATTATCATTCATAGGTGTCCATGTATCCAATTCTTTGTGTGGCTTTGTATATCATTTTATCTATATTGTACAACTATTTCTTAGTAAATTGAATGTAGTTCAGCTTAAAAATGCAGAACTTATTTAAAAACAACCTTTCAGTAATTTATACTCATATTTAATAATGTTTGCAAGCTCTTTTGTGTAGCTCTGTATATCAACTATAGCATTTATACACACCATATAATATTCATAGATTTAGCAAAAATTAAAATCGCATATCATAATTAAAATGCATTTTATCCATCTATTAGTTAATATGTTTGACAGGGTGTAACATCTTTAAAATTCACTTGAAATAATTTTTTTCCATAGGCCTTTATGTAACGGTAAGATTTTGACTGTCCCTCTAAGAAAAATAATCATACTAGAAACTTCATTTGAAATATGGTTCGTGCTTGGATAAACATCAATAACGTCCAAAAATATCAAATCTGGTAATCGGACCCAATCTGGAACTTTATGTGTGTTGCCCCATTGTCAAATAAATAATTTTTATGTTGACTAGGTGCAAATATCACCAAGCTTTTATATTTTATGTGTGTAAATTAAAAACATTTCTGTTATGTTGAATAAAATGTTTTAGTTTGTGATATTATATCTTCTTATTAGTCTATTTAGTATTTAATATGAAATGAGAAACAATTTATAATTTAAATGTAATTAATACAATATTAATATTGTATGATAATAATATTTGGTGATTTATCATCTATGCCTGGCTAACATAAAAATACCCTGAGATAACAAGAAATATCCAGTTTTCAAAAGTAACTAATAATTTGTAAACAAAACATATGGTTAAAAATTAGCATTTCTGAATGTATTTCCTTTTTTGTTAGCTTGTCTGATGCCATGAAATCTATGAATTCTGAGGAGTTTTTAAAGCTTCTATCCAAGTACAAATTTATTCTTTCATTTGAAAATGCAGTTTGCAATGATTATATTACTGAAAAACTATGGCGTCCTTTTGTTGTTGGATCAGTACCTGTGTATTATGGATCTCCTACTGTTGAGGTAATTCTACTCGTTTTTTCTCATAATTATACTAGGGATGTAATAAACAATAATTTGGCCAAATATCAAATATTTGATATTCTAATGGTAACTTTTTTTTAATTTGTGTTAATATACATACATGTGAAAATTAGATATATATGTTAATTTAAAAATAAAAATAAACTTAAATACAACTTTTTTGTGTGTATAAGATTAAAAATTTAACTGCTTGATATATTTTTATAATTTTTTCAAACATCTTCATGCTGATAATAGAACCTGACTTTTCCAAAGTCTAAATTATTAATAGTATAATTTAAACTACATTTTTTGAAATTGTTACATTTTATCTAATATAAGAATTCATTACCATTATTAAATATAAATGTCCTTTTAAAATTTATTAATATTATTGTTATTATTATTTTCAGAAGCTTCTTTAATTACAAAACAATAAGAATTTGTATTATATCCTTTGATATTTAAATGTATCAAATTGACATTCTGTAAGCTAAAATAATAAGTTAATATTTCCCTTAATACATAAAGAAAATTCTTCATATCTGTTATTCAATGATATTTTATTATCTTTTCTTATATTCAAAATTAATGAGCCTCTTGCAGTATATAATCTCCCCCATGATTCCCAAATGAGACAGTTTTTATTTATTTATTTACCCCTTTTTTCAGTTTGTCTGCACAAAATCACTAACAAACTTGTAAAAAGTGAGTAATACATATTTAACAAAACTTTTAACTGTTGTACCAGCACTTGCGCAATGCACAACACAAAGCTTTACAATTTACTGAACACATACTGAAAGTACATTCAATATTTTATATTAAATATGTTTAAGATTGTTCTTTAAAAATGTATATTTAAAAAATACTGCTTAACAATGCAATTTTTTTTATACAGTCAAAAGCCACTTATGTATGTGCATAAAAAAATACGGACATTAATATAAAGGCACTTAAGAATCAAATTGTGTTTTTTATTTTTGTGTATTACATCTTGAGTTGTAATTGATTGTTCAAATGCAAACTTTTTCCAAATAGCCTATATGATGTCTATACAATTGATTTGAATCTGCATTTTTGGCACCATTGTTTATAAAGATCCTTGGCCTTATGGAAAATTTTATTTTATTTCTGAGTATCTAAATCAGAATAGCTAAAATTTTTAATTGTAAACTATCAGCCTTCGCCTGCTACGCTGGTCAGAACTAAGTTGGTATCTCACCAACTACTGAATTTAAAAGAATTTGCTTAGTACCATTCGATTCAGCATGAAAAAATACACTAAAATTTGTTATCAGTTAAAAAATATCTGTAAATTTCGATTTTTAAGGAATGTTTTAAAAGTTTGTTCTTTTTTTTACCCCCCTTAGGGGTGGAATTTTCAAAAATCCCTTCTTAGCGGCACTCGATGTTATAAGAAGTATTTTTACCCCAATTTTGAATGTTTTTGGTTCTGTAGATTTTTTTGTGCTGTGATTAATACAAAATCCAGACTTTCTTATATATATATAGATAAGGATTAAAAATTTCAGGTTTTTGCACCGAAGACGTTGCCAAATTAGGAAAATGTGAAGTATCTCACGAACTACTGGATTTAAAAGAATTTGCTTAGTACCATTCGATTCAGCATGAAAAAATACACTAAAACATGTTATCAGTTGAAAAATATCTGTAAATTCCGATTTTTAAGAAATTTTTAAAGTTCATTCTTTTTTATCCCCATTAGGGGTGGAATTTTCTAAAATCCCTTCTTAGCGGCACTCGATGTTATAAGAAGTATTTTTACCCCAATTTTGACCGATTTTGGTTCGGTAGATTTTTTTGTGCTGTGATTAATACAAAATCCAGAAATATATATATATATATAGATAAGGATTAAAAATTTCAGGTTTTTGCGCCGAAGACGTTGCCAAATTAGAAAAATGTGAAGTATCTCACGAACTACTGGATTTAAAAGAATCTGCTTAGTACCATTCGATTCAGCATGAAAAAATACACTAAAATATGTTATCAGTTGAAAAATATTTGTAAATTGCGATTTTTAAGAAATTTTTTAAAAGTTCATTCTTTTTTCTTATCCCCATTAGGGGTGGAATTTTCGAAAATCCCTTCTTAGCGGCACTCGATGGTATAAGTAGTATTTTTACCCCAATTTTCAAGATTAAAAGGCTTCTTGCGTCAGAAGAGAGTAATTTTGATTTGTAAAAATTAGTACATTAGTCTTTTTTTTTTTTTTTTTTATGTTTATGTTTATGGCAAAAGAGTTGAATACTGAATAGTGGCTAAATAATTATTACATTCCTAATTTATACTTTCTGGTCATATCATGTGTAAGAAATATCACAATTTTTTTAAAATTCAAAATAATCTAAAATTTTGAATTAAAATAAAATTTTGAAAAAAAATAATAAAAAAAAATAATAATAATAACTATACAGTAGATTCTCTCAAATCTGCATTGTTTGGGGCAAGAGGTTTTGCAGATTTTAGAATTTTGCAGATTTCTGGTCATTGCTTTGTTTACATTTTTAAAACAGTAGTTTGAATGTAATTAATAATGTAATTGAAACTATAATGAATGCTTACAATAAAATATTAAAATAAGTAATAAACTAAAATAATAAAAGTTTAGATATTTTTTTTTAATTATTAAAATATTAAAAGCAAAGGTCAAGTTAATCAATAATTTATGACTAAATTTTTATTATAAAGACTAAATGTATTTTTCCTAAATTATTCAATGAAACTTGCCTCATAAAGGTACATTACTAATTCATATCAAAATCATAAAATAAGGAAGTTTTATTTCAGGTTTAGCCAGACTTAATAACCAAAAAAGCTTGATTAATACATAAATATATTTGGTAAGAAAATTGTGATTACCAGTAATATCAACATTTTTTTTTTTTTTTTTTTTTTTTCAGAAATATTTTTTTTTTCACAAGAAAAAAGAAAAAGAAAAAAAAAAACATGAATTCAATAATATTAACAAAAATTACAAATTAAAATATACATGGTATTGATATAAAACTAAACAAAGTCAAATTGTATCCTAATATCTGAATCAAATGTTTCATTGCTACATCTGTAAATTATACATGCATTTGAGGGAGTCTAGTGTATTTCTTTTTTCTGTGTTAGTTAATGCATTTTAATGACTAACAAGAACAGTAGATTTTCTGAATAATTAAACATCAAATTAGATATTTTAAGTTTAAATTTATTTCATGTTATAATTGATTTTATTAACTATATTTTATTATTCATTTTATTTATATATTTATTTTATTATTTATTATTTTATTTTATTTTATCAATATATTTAAGATTTATTTAAAGTGAATTTGTTTTTTATATTTATAATTATTTTATTATAGTGAAAATTGTAAATTGACCACCAACAGTTCAGTGATGATTACCTGGTCTTAACTTAAACAAGTTTAAACTTTTAAAGATGTCAAATTAATAAAACTTATGTTTTTATTACTTTAAATAGGTCACCTTTAGAGTTCCCAACATTATTTCATCCTCCCCCCCCCCCCCCAAAAAAAAGGGGGAAAGGATGGGGTGCTTTTTATTGACACCAGGTCATTATGGTCAACTTAACAATTTTTAATGCATTTTTTTTCTCTAATTACATATGTATGAGTAGGTGAGTTTTAAAACTCACCTTGTCCAAAAAATCGAATTTAGGGAAATCGTAAAAAATGTTTGACTGTGTCCATTGGTTTTCTTTGTTAACCAAAATTTTGCAAGGCCAGAAACATGTAATAAAACTAGTTTTTTTCATAGATTGTAGTATTTTTTCAAAGCAGCTTCACCAATAGAATAGATTAATTGTAAAAGCTCTTTAAATTTTGGATAAGGAAGGTGAGTTTTGAAACTCAACTGCTATATAATTAAACTTCAATAAATAAAATTATGCTGTTCAAAACAATAAAAACTGCAGATAAATAGTTTCATTACTTAATAATATAGATAGGAAATGGAATAAATTGGCAGCTTTTTGGTAGTGGTAATGTATAAATTCACTTTAATTTAATCACACAAATCTAAATTTGCACACACTTTTGTATTTATCAAAAAAACTGTGTCACATTACATGCTTCTGATCAATTCCTAATTGATTTATTAATTCTAGACAATCCACAATAAGTTGGCTAGTGAGTTTGAAAGAATTTAAGATGCTAAGAAGAGAATAAATTGTTAACAGTCAGAAATGGTGCAAAAAAAGATTTATTTAGTTAGTAAAAATTAGATTATGCTAGTTGTTAGCACATATTGCCACTTTAATTAATAAGTAGGTTCATTTAAATTTGTATTGCACATTGGCTGTGGATTGTACCTATGTATGGTGCATATTACTTGTTGTAACATCCCTTTTTATCGTCCTTCTTTCTCCCCCATTCTTACCTATCTTGGCTAAGATTGCATCACCCATTTGATATATAATTAGTATCCAGACTGCTCACTGATGTATGAATATAATAATTGTTGGAATGTATATTTCAGTTGCTTTTTAAATTTATAATTATTCTTTATATGTTTTATTTTTGCTTCTTTTATCAAAAGTATAAGAAAAATCAAATTACCTAATTTGAGGTTATACTTATATAATGTTATCAACTTTTTGGTAATTTTGGAATACCTTCTTCCCCCCTCTCCACCTTACAATATCATATGTTATGATTCCCCAAATCCTTTCCCCCCATCCTAGTATCAATGTCCTTTTTTTTTTTTAATTTTTTTTCTTTTGTGTGCAGTTTTACATACATATTGTTATACATTTCTTATTTGCATATTTTATTGACAATAATACTTTATTGATAATAGTCAATAAATATCACTATTACAGTATAACATCTTTAGTTCGGGCATCTATAATCCAGAAGCTTCTGTAATCTGGACACTTTGGTATATTTACTTATTGTTATTTAGGATTAGAGATAATAGATGGCGCCATAGGTCTTATATAAAGGAATTTCAGAAAATGGTTAAAAAAATGAAAAATTACATAACACAACATTTTTTCTCAATATTAAAACTGTAAGAACTGTCTAAATTACATTTATAATTAATATAGGTGTCTTTTTAGCTACAGAATTGTAAAAATTCATGATTGATATTAATTTCAGTTATTTTTCTTTTTTGAAAGATAAGATGTCGCTAAAATATCACAAAATCGAATATTTTTATTGTTGTTTCTTTTAAGTATTTAACTTATGACTTACTTCCATATTTATAGTTGCTATATATTTAATTTTTTATATTATTAGCGTTATATATCACATTTTTAAATATGGTACTGTAATTATAAGATTGATTTTTAAATTATAATTGTAAATCTTAAATTTGTCACTGTATTTTTTTTTTTTTTTTTTTTTTTTTTTTTTTTTTTTTTTCAGAATTTAGTTTTTTAATATTTTTTATGATGAGTCTATTATTTTTGTTATATGCATTATTTATTAAGTATTCATTAAGCAAAAATCGCAATTTTTTAAAAAATCGTACGTTTGTAATTTTTTAAATTTTCGACAGATGGCGACACTGCATAGAATTAACATAACACTGCATAAAACATACAAAATTTTTTAAATAAACATTCATTTTTGAGCATTCTGAATTGATTTTTCTCAATGTTTACAATTATTTAGTTCCTTGCTATTTTGTATTGCCATATTATTAAGAGAGATTAGTATTATCATTAATCTTCATGCATTTTAGCTACACAACTTCTGTAATCTGGAATTTTCTATAATTCCGGACTCGCTATAATCGCAATGATTCCAGATTAAAGAAGTTATATTGTATATATGAAATAATTTTATATGAAGAAAACTTTAAAAAGAAATAGCTACTACTGAAAAGTTATTTAATAATAGATTTTTGTTATATAATGCCTTCTTGCATTTTTCTCTGCATGAGGAGGAGAGGGGGACAAGCAAAACTTTTTATCAATTAAACAGGTGGACATTTATTATCTTTTCTTTATTGGTAAACATAAGTATCATTACAAACTTACTTAGCACCTGGTTTCTCAAATAGCTTGTTATGTATGCATATACACATATGACAGAAGAATAAGAATACAAATCATTAAATATTCCATATTTTGATATTAAATAATTTTATAATTTACTAACTGATTATAATAATAGCTTTGTATTTTCATAAAAGTAGATAAGACTAAAAAATATTTGAAGACTATTTTGGTGTAAAGAACAAATTAAAAGTAAAAAAAGAAAATTCTGATGTAAAAAATAAATTACAAATTAAAAGAGAAAATTTTAGTTTTATCAAAAATGATAAGAATATCATAAAACAAACCCCCTTTCCCCTAAAGATATCTTACAATATCACTGCCCCCCCCCGCCCCCCCCCCCTCTTTTTCACCTAAAGTGAAACCTTGTTATATGCAAACAGGCTCTTTATTTCCAATTTCTGTTTTTATTTTATTAGTAAATTATATAAAATGCTTTATTTGTCTTCTGTTTACAATGCCATAGCAATTCAAAAATTATGATAAGGGCTCATCAGTCACTTTCTAAATTAAATAATTAGAATCATTCACAATTAATAAAATACTTATGGGAATAATTAAGTCTTAAACTAATTATTAATGCATATATTACTATTTTAATTATTTCAAATAGACAATTTACAATACCAAACTCCATGGTTTTACAAATATCAAATTATTATGACAACAGAAGGTTCAAGCCCCTGCAATAAAAAGCATCAGTATTTCTGATTACTCCTTAGAGCTTGGAGTATCAGTGTATGTAATTATATCTTCCATTACAATTCATAAGAATTCAATATCCTGAAATAATGTGAAATCTTATTTACAGTTATAGTAATTAAATTAAAACAAGTAAAATAACAGGTAAAAAGTTCCTAATACCAAGTATAAAGAATTTGAAAAAAAAAAATAAAATAAAATAAAGTAAATAAAAGGTGGGATTTTGCAGAGCTGATTTTAAAACTTCTTTTCTGATTTTCTTGTTAAAAATATTATTAATGTTCATAATGTTCCTTTAAGTATTATTTTTTCAAAGAAGACTTATAAGTCACTAAAAATGTAAAATAAAAATCTTTAAAAGAGGTCATGTCAAATTAACTTTTAATTTTGTAATTAAATGCATGCTTGAAAATTATGATGTAATTAAGTATGGTCTTTTACTTGTAGGACTGGCTTCCAAATCCTGAATCTGCCATTTTAGTTAAAAATTTTGACAGCCCTAAACAGCTGGCTGAACATTTACTACGCTTATCAAAAGACCCCGTTGCATATGATCTGCATTTAGAACATAAACTAAGTGGTAAGATATCCAATAAAAGACTTATTGAAACTATGGAGAAACGAGGTTGGTCCATTGACAATGAACCTACTGAACGTAACTTTATCGAAGCTTTTGAATGTTTTGTTTGTGAAAGAATTGCAGATAATTACAGAAGAGAGTATAAAAATATGGATAAATTACACTATCAAGCAAATATTGAGCATTATGGCTGTCCCAAACCTATTTCTCCTTTTACACTAGAACCTGATGCTGGTAGTTGGTGGCTTGAGTTGTACAACAAAGCACAATATGAAGCAACTGCTCTAGAAAATTTGATGCAAAGAGGTACTAATTTTACATCCACAGATTTTTATCAAGAAGTCATTAATTTATTAGAGAATAGTGCAAATAGTTAATATTGGGTTATAAAAATAATGTATAAATATTCATGATGTAAATAAGTATGAAATTAAATGTAAATATTGTATTATATAATTAGATCATTCAACTATTCTTTGAATCAAAGACAAGCTATGTATATATGTATATATATATTTGATTGAAAATTTTATTTTCCATATTTACTTGTTAATAATCAGAGTTTTAGCCATTGTAACCACCACTGTATTTTTTTTTTTTTTCTTCTTCTTCTTCTTCAAAGACTCTCCTGTGTTACCAAATTCAGAGAGTTGTCTGACATGGTAATTTTGTCATCTACGTTCAAAAACAAATATATTAACAGTTATTTCAAGATTTTGCATTGCTAAAGCATTAACATTCTAGCAATCCCATAAATAATTAGAAATTACAAATCAATGTATTTAATTTTAGTTGATTTTTACATAAATAAGAAATGAGAATAGGTGTAAAGAATAATTGACTGATCTTTGAATTTGTTAGTTATGTACTTGACTAAGGTGTTCCAATAGTCTCAATTCATGTATATGAATTTAGATGTCAATATATTTTTTAGATTGTGGATAAAAAATGTTTCTATATTTTTAAAGCCATTTATTACAAACTCTTTTTGTTAAATGATTATTTATGTCTCACAATTTTATTACCTATGACATGAAACATTTTGCCTTTTTAGTGCTGTGTTCATCTGACAAAAATCTATTCGTCTCACTCCTCTGTTTGTTTGTCCGTCATAGAGATCATACACAAAAATTGTATAAGTCAGGGACTTCAAATTTTGTGTACTTACGACAAATCATAAAATTTTGAAAAAGTCTATTATTTGAATTAAATTAATTTTTTCAATGTTATCCGTTCATTTTTGTAATTTAATTTTTAAAAGAATTTTTTTTGTGTGTGTGTGTGTGTAAACGTCATAGATTGGAGGTTAAGCATTTCATTAAGAAATAGAAGATTCTTAGTTCAAATGCCAGTGTTGGAAGTTTAAATTTTCATATTAAAATGGATTTAATCGAAAGAAATTTCTTATTTTTTGCCAATTTAAGGATTTATATCATTTTTATTATTATTTAAATAAATTACTTGCATAATAAATTTATTTTGTTTTGCTTTTAAAACTATTTTTATCTTTATACTTATTTTTGCAATATGTTTCTCAAATAGCTCTTAGTAACTGTAAGGGAAATTCAAAATATTTTTAATTATTTAGAAAAATAAATAAATAAATAAATGTGTTCTTGGAGTACATTTAGATATTTCAGTCGATTCTTGTTAATTCAAACTCGTTGGGACCACAGGAAATTTTCAAATTATCCGGAGTTCCAATTATGAAAGTATGAGAGGAAAACATGTTTGAAGGGGTACTATTACAAAGAAATTAATGTTATAATTTTTTTTTATTTATTTATTTCGGCTATTATCGTTAGAATAAGACTTATAAATATAATATTAAACTGAAAGCTATAAACACATAAAATAATTACTAACATTAAAAAAATATAAATAAAGCGTAAAAATTAATAATACAGTGTAAAACAACTGCATTTAAAGAATTTTATTAAATGTACTATAATTCTCTTACCTGAAATTAGATGAACATTTGAGAAATTATTTACACTTATTTATCATCACTATGAAAAATATTATCGATTGTTGTTTGCTTAGACCTATTCAATTTTGATTTTTTAGCCAGTTTTTTCTGTTTCTAACAAACAGTTAAGTTCCTTGTCCTATGACGGTTGCATTAGGATAAATGTGCACAAACATTCAATTAATTGTGCAATTGACTTTTTTGTGGCTAAGGAAAGCACTTGGGACATAGTAGCAAAATCGCTAGAATCTGTTTCCATCTCCTCATTGCCTTTTTCATGAATTGTTTCAACATTTTCTTCTGCAGTTAAAGGTCCAGATTCTTCTAAACATTTGTCATTTGCTACATACTCTGCGAAAGTAATATCACACTGGAACTTTTTAGGAAAGTTTAGAAATTCTATTTCTTCAAAAAGTCTGTCGTTTACGCCATTTTCATTGCTACCACTCTTTTTAGATGGATGGATAAATCCAGCATGTTGAAAGCATTTTTCTATTATTTCAGGTTGAATGGTGTCCCATGCTGCATACAAATCATTGATGACAGTGAGTAATGTTATGTCATAACTTTCGTTAAGATCAATCGAAAATAAAATTTGTTCTAGAACTCTTTTGCAATAATGAGTTTTTAAATTTTGAATTATACCTTGATCCATCGGTTGCAGTTGTGCTGTACTATTAGGGGGTAAATATTTAATTTTTATAGAGCTTAGTATTGGTAATTTACGAATACTCTGCACATTATCTAGAAGCAATAGAAGTCTTCTGTTTTGACGAGAAATTTTTTTATCCAGTTCTTTTAACCAACTGATGTAGATTTCATGCGGCATCCAGGCGTTGTAATGTAATTTGCCACATAACCAGCTGGCAATGTTTTAACTCCTTTGAAGCAAAGTGGCTTAGTTGATTTTCCAATAACTAACAATTTTAACTTCTCACTTCCATCCATATTGGCACTAACCATCACAGTTATTCTGTCTTTTCTAAATTTGTTACTTGTGCAGGTTTCACCTTTAAATGTTAAGGTCTTGTTAGGAAGAAGTTTATAAAATAAGCCTGTTTCATTGGCATTAAAGATGTCTTTCATTGTATACATAGAAATGAATTCAGGTTGTTTTTTGTGGAATTCATTGCAAACAGAGAGGTCTACAGCACCACTTTCACCAAACACAGTTTTGTGTACAATGTTATTTTGCAGCTTAAAATGTGTCAGCCATCCTTCGCTGCAATTAAAATTTTTAATATCCATGAGTTGTGGAAGTTCTTTTGCTTTAATTTCCAATATAGGTCCATTCAAAGGTACAATTCTTGCCAATGCATCCTTTGTCCATAACAGTAAAGCTTCCTCTAAATCCTCATGTGCTGCTGTTCTCATACGTTTTCGACTTTTAACAAATTTTTCCTTTTCCCATGATTTCAGTGTAAATTCTTTATTTTTCAAGTAAGTAGAGAGCATATTCTTTTTTATTCCATATTCTGCAGCAATTTCTGTCTTAGATCAGCCACATCCTACCTTTTTAATAATTTCTACTTTAGCTTCTAGAGTTAAAGATTTATAATGTCCACGTGGAGGCATATTTTAATGAAACAAAACCTTTTACTTTCTCAAAAGACACTTTAAAAGTAATTATGAAACATTTCGCATTTCACTAAGCAGGACCCTTTTCAGAAAACTGGAGGCGCCAAAGATCAGGTGATGTACTAGAAAATTGTTATTTAAACATTTGTTCTTTTTTTTTATTCCAGCAGTAATCTGTAGTTTCAAAAGTGAAAGGAAATCAAATTTATGCAATTCAGAACAATTCTGGAAAAAAAATTGAAAGAAAGAAAGTTATTTCAAAGATCTAAAGTTCATCAGAATGAAAAAAAAAAATGAAAAATGGAATTCCTGTTAGTTCGAATTAAGCAAAGTCAAGAGAAAATGAGTTTGAATAAACGAAAAATTTTAACATTATGCCGCCGTTGAAAATTTCAGGACTTCATGTTTAGTTGGAATTAAGCGAAGATTCAAATTATCCAATTTCGAATTAATGAGAGGTGACTGTATTTCAAAATAAAATACTTTTGACATTTTTTTAGTGCTGCTGTTTATTGGGAAAACGTGTAACATATAGAAACGTTATATGTACAGAGGAGTTGTTTAATTAAATATGAATATAATGGTGCTTTCATTTATTTAAGATTTTAATAACTATAAATTAGCAATTAATTTTGATTTATTAATTTAAGGATAAAGTGTTTTTTAAAAGACATATTAAACAAAACTCTCATTCCAATCTGCAATCACACTTACCTACTTGTTTTATTTCATATTAAACAAATAAAACCTCTTTGCAGAATAAGTTTATCCTTCTCAAGGTAACTTTTCCCTGAAATAAATCACCTGATGAAGAGAGCTGCTAATTATTTGCTTTCAGATTTGTTACTTAACTCAGAGAAATTTACCATTTCTGAGAAAAAGATTGAAAATTTTGAAGCATCGGAGAAAATTCAGGAAAATTTTTCTAATACTAAAATTAGTTTTAATATTAGATTGATAAGGATTTGAAATTGCAGTGCTAAGAAATTTTATGTTTGCTGTCTTTGACGTCTTGTGTAATTCGTTTTGCCTATCCCTGTTTAATTTTTACTTCTAACTCAAAGATTTTCAGTATCAACTTTACTGAATCTTTGTACTGTTTTGTAGGATTGCTTTGGTTGAATCAATCTGTTTAATTTATGAAGTATTTATAATCTCAAATTTAGTTAGTTAAAAGAGCAACTATTATGACTTATAAAGAAAAAGTTATTAATATTATTACTAAAATGTTTCAAAGCATTCTGTATCAAGCAACTGTGGCTGATGTGATAAAGAATTTGATCTTAATTAGACAAAATGGATGGTGCTAAATTTGTATATTTGTAAAATATTTAGCATGTATATATACACAGGGCGAGTCATAAATATTGAAACAATAGGCTATGTCTTTAAATGTTGACCCTAGACCCATACTTCCAATTGCAATAATTTCAATTCCCATACTGTAAAAAATTGCAATTCTCTAGAAAACTAAATTTAATGCATTAGCTCAATATTATCTCCTTAATATAGAACTTTTAAATGAAAATATATATATATATATATACTATTTTAATGATTTTGAAAATGAGTAATATAATGTATTATTTGGGTCGAAGTATATTAGCACAACTTTAAAAAAGTATATTTAACAAAACATGGAATAATCTATTATATATAGTATAAAGATATTCTAATGTATTTTGATATGTTTCAGACATATTTGGCTAGATTTATAAGGTAGATTTAATGATTTGTGAAATGTGATCCATATAATGCAAAATTCTATATAACTTAAAGCCTTGCATTTTTAAATTTGCGTCATATAGATCTTCAACTGTATTGCAAAAATAATTGTGTATTTGATTTTATTTTTATAATGCTTATCAAATCTAAATTTTTTATTTGTCAAAAAAATTGTCATACTGTCACCTTGGTGCATGTGAGAAACTTTTGCCATTCCTTCCCTAGAGGAATATTACATCAATTTGGCATGCAGACCCATATATATTTTTTAATGAAACAGTTATATAATTAGCAAAAATATCAACACTAAGCAATGAAATTTAACAGAATTCATAATGAAGCATGTATCTCTACTAGAAGTCATTTTCTTGAAGCCAATATGTGTCCTAACTTGGTAAATAATATGTAAAAAAAATTGCATCAATGTTCGGAAATGCTTATGCATATGAAATTTTTTTTCAAAAAATGAAATATTCTAAGAAATCACTGGTGGTAATTTAGATCAGCTATCTCAAGCTGCAGCCGGATGACCTTTTATATGCAGCCCAGGACAAATATTATTAATCCATATTTATAATTAAGACTTGCATAAAAAAATAATAATCTTTGCTGCTGTTTTATATATTTTAATGGAGGAAAATAGCCTGCCCTGTTATTTATAGTTGGTTTAAAATTATGTTAAAAATCTTAAATACCATTTTTCTTAGTCAAAAAATTTTTTTAGATGTCTTTGTAGCCATTTTTGTGCTAAAGAAGTCTGTATATTTCTACACACTTCTTATAGCTTCCTAAATTATTTTCTTTAGAATGTAAAAATTATGCATCATTACATTATTAGTGTTATACTTATTATATACCTAATACTTCTTTTTAATGATCAATGTTTGTTGTGGGACAAAATTAGTACCAAAAACAGTTATTACATGACTACTTCCAAACAAACTTTCCCTTACATTTCTACAAAATTTTCCATAGAAATTTACCTAAAAGTTTATTGTTATGAAACAATGATGTTAAAACTTTTTGATAATATTTTTTCGATGACAAATGTTCAAAATTTTGTTACAGTACATATGTTATTGAAATTATCTTTTTTTACCCCTTTATACATGTGTTGCGGGGCCTACCTAACATCGCAAACCTATGTTTGTGGCTCATGAGAAAAAAAAAGTTGAGTATGGCTGATTTAGATGGCTAATTTCGCCTGGTTGTCAAGTGATAAACAGCATCAAGTACCACACTAAGATGCATTATTTGCTTTTTGTAAACAATAAATAAATTTAAATTAAATGTTGGAATATATTTTTTTTATTGCCTTCAATTATTACTAAGTACTTAAACAACTGTTGTTGGCTTTTGTTTTATTGTTATTAAATAAATTATTGCTGAAAATAAGTAGTTTTTTGATTTAAAAAATATTACATTCAAGTTGATTATATAAATTTAAATCATCATCAAACATCAGTCCAAATTGTTAAATATTGAGTTCATTCATTTATGCTTGTTGTTGTTTGCAGCATAAAACAACCTTTTTATGAGCATGTCACCGAATTAATGTAGAACAAAGTTACAGTCAAACTATTTAGTTTTTAACTATGCTGATAGTGTGGTCTGTCGTCAACTCAATGTTATGAGATCTGATCTTAATGTTTGAAAAAATTGTTGACCTTGACCACTGTTATACAGTCATGTCTGTTATAGATTTCAGCACAATGATTTCATTTATTAATAAATGATGAATTTTATGTTCCTGTATTACATTTTATATGTTATGTTTATATTCAAGTTTTCTTCTTGTGAAATTCTCATATTTCCAAGTTCTTCTGTGATATCTTTACTTTTAAAAAAAGCTAAAATAACTAAAATTGAAAATGTATAATTTTTTATATTACAAATAAAAATTTATTGATATATATATTTGTCAATAATTTATCAGCATAAAATTAGGGAAATACTATGGCATTTTTATTAATTTAGATTTTTGACAAATTCAAACCATTTTTGTTTATTTATTCATTTTTTTAATCACTTTTTACTGATTTTTCCTATTTTATTTAGAAGAAGGGTATTTTTTTTTATGTCATATAAAATTTGAAAGATTATGTATATTTGATATGTGATGTACAGGGTTCTACACAGGTATATGCTGTATACCTTCTGAAAGTTGGACTATATACACACTTGCTTTTTTTTTTCTACTAAAGATGCATTGTACAAGATATCTCAAAAATATAGCAATAGACTTTTATGGGTGGTAAAGCACAATATAAGCAGGGCCGTAGCTGTGAATAATAGGGAGGCTCATATTCTTTCTCTCTGACATAGAAAGATAAATTAATGTATATTCACATTGTAGATACTATGTTTATAATTAAATTGTTGTAATAATTTCATTTCATGCTAAGAATATGATGATCAAAACTTTGAGTGCATACCTAGTGAAAATTAAACATCATGTTAGCTTCATAAGTGCAAACAGGATGAGCCAGTGTTTAAGCGTTTATTTTAGTTACAATTTAGTAATTCTTCAAAACTGTGCAAAGGCCTAATTTTTGAACAGAATTTCATTATGATTTTCAGTACAGAAATTCATTTAATGACCTTGGATCTTGGAATCTTTTCTAGGGAGGCTCAAAATATCTTAAGGGGGGGGGGGTGAGTTTCTACTAGGTACGACCCTGAATATAAGGATTAAAAACTGCATAGAAATCCGTGACCAGAAACATCAAGGGAAAGTGGTAGTAGAAGATACAAGAAATAAAGAAATAGAAGATGGGAAGGCATGCCATCATATTGAAACAACATGCTGCTTCATGTTTTGTGGTACAATGTGAAGTAAGCCTGGTGGTACATTAAAGGCCATAGCCATAAAATTATTTTGGATGGGAATATGAGATTCAGAACTTTTATTCTTGTTTTATTTTTATTTTTTTTACTGATTGAATAAAGAATAGTGTTAAAAGCCTTTATTAATTTTTATTTTGAAATTAAATAATTGAATTGAATGTAATTACAAAAAAAAATGTAAGCTTTTTTCATTGCAAATAAAGTTATCTCATTTAAATGCTTCTTCGGATGCATTAAGATTAATGTGGGCCAAACAAATGTCTGAAATTTTGTACATGTTTTCAAATGTTATAGTGCCAAAAATGTTTTCCCTGTACCATACATCAGAATTGCGAAATTTAGAGAAAATTCAAAGGAATTTCACTGCATATTCTTCAAGAATTTGGGCTAAACAAGCTTAACAATCTGCATTAAGTTATTGCAGATATATTTTTTATATATATTTAAACTTTTACAAAGCATTTCAAAAATTCGAATGAATTTTAATGATTCTTGAGAAATTGTATTTATTTTTTCAACTCGTACTAATGGAATCCAACAATAAAGATAAGGTGTAAAATTTTAATTGCAGAAAAAAAACTGTTTAATGTTTTCAACAGCTTTATTAAAAAGAATCTTTTCTAATTTTAATTTAGTTCATTTAAACTATGCAATGGGTTTGGAGGGGGAGGGTTAAGCTTACATTTATGTTTATTATTTTTTCTTTTTTACACTTGATGCTAAGTCTTATGTTTAATGTGTATGAGAAAACAATTCATACAACAAATTTATTTATTTAAACAACAAACTTATTTTTTTTATTTATTTCCAAAAAATTGTTTTTATGTTCAATTAGCTGAATTTTAATTTTGTTATGAAAGCAAAAAAGGAAAAGAAAGGGCATTTATATATTGTTTTATTAAGTTTTCATGCTAAATGCAATATATTTTAGTTTATATTAAGTCTGGAAATATTTAAATTATAATTAGCGTTAAGCCCCTGAGCAAAAGAATAAAATTGTAAAGTTGTTTCCTCAGTAATTTTTTAAAATCCTTTAAAAATATAATTTTTCCAAAATTATGTAATTTTTTTTATTACTCTTTGTAATGACTGATGATGTGGTTTTTTGTTTTATTTATCGGCGCCGCTCTTTAGTCATGTGACGAGCGGACGAGAGTGTGGGGAGAGGAAGGGGTACGAACACAGAGAGAGAGGTGTGTGTGCCAGAGGTAAGAGGTAGACCTGCGAATGTTTGATGCAGGTGAAGAGTTTTTAAAAATATTCTCCCATTGGAATATGAATGTGCTACGGGCACCGTGTTTATTTTTTATTGAAAGTACAGTTGTGTAGAAGTCTTGAGAATGTGTAATCCAGAACTCTACATTTAATTGTTTGTGTTTGTCAAGTCTTGCTGTTTTAGTCCATTTTGTGTGTTCCATCTGTCAAATAAACTTTCGTTTTTTTTTTTGTCAAGCTGGATTCTTTTGGATTATTTAAACATACACAGGTGTTCCACAGAAATTTATGAAGAAATAGGAAGAGCGTTTATCACACGCTCCCTTACGAGAACCAGAGACGTGATCGAGTAAGTGGAATATTTACTTTTTATAGTTCTGGAAATAAAGTTGAAAAATATAACTTTTGTGTATTAACTGAAGATTCATGACTATTAGATTAATGAATATGTTACAATGATTTTAAAGAGATAATCGTATTAGAATTGAAAACAAGTATTGTTCTAAGTGTATTCTAGTATATGATTATAGTGAATGATTATAGTATTTAGTGATTATAATTATTGATAAAGATAGTAATAGTTAAGAAAAGGAATATGTTTACCGTTAAAGGGTTAAAGAAAGAGGACCTGGTCATTGTGGCCACAGAATTAGGCTTAAAAGTAGAGCCAGATCATAGAATAGTGGGTTTAAAGGTATTAATAGAAGGGAGTGAACAATATGACAAGGATTTCGAGTTCGTAAAAGAATTCCTTGTTACAACGGTATCAGACCGTATTCAGAAAGAAAAACAAGAGGCAGAGGCCCTCAAAAATGAGAAAGAATATATTAATTCTGAACAGAAAACAGCGTTAGAATTAGAAAAAACGAAATTAGAAGTTATCAAACACCAATTAGAAATGGCTAAACTGCAGTCTGAAAACAAAAATTCTGATGGTGGGGGGGGGGGGGGATGGACAAAATCCCAAAACTAATTCGTTAGAAGCTCTAATTAAAAGCGTTAAAACTTTAACTATTGCGATTCCTACCAAACCTGAATCGTGGAATTTATTTTTTTCTTCGCTCGAAAGGGCGTTTGAATTAAAGAATGTTGCAGAAGATTTGAAAGTTGAAATACTGTTTAATTTAGTAAGGGAAAAAGCTGCGCATTTATTAGTATATGCAAATTCAGATGAAATGAAGGATTATCAAAAGGTTAAAGCTTTAATTTTAAAAGAATTTCAACCCACTCCTGAAGCTTGTCTTCAAAATTTTCTTTCGGCAAAGAGGGCGAAAAATGAAAGTCATATGCAATTTGCATCTAGGTTAAGGGCGAATTGGGATTTTTATTGCGAACTTAGAAAGGTAAATGATTTTGAAACGCTTAATGAATTAATAGTTAGTGATAGATTAATGGATGCGTTAGACTCAGAGGCGCGAAGCTATGTCAAAATAAAACAATTAGATAATTGGTTAAAAGCGCGGGAAATTGCAGAATTATGCGATAACTGGTTTACTTCAAAAGGTAGAACATTTTCTGAGTTATATGATAAATCGACAAATTGTCGCGGTTCTGATGATTCTGCATCTGGCAAATATATTCCACCGCATCTAAGAAATAATTTTAATTCGCGTAATGATAGGAAAAAGTCTGTGTGTAAATTGTGCCGTCAAATCGTTCATTTACGTTTTTGTCCTAATAATAATAATAAAGAAAAAGACAGATCGGGAAATTCTCATTATCAAATGAAAAAGGATTCTGCCGGAAAGAATAAAGACGAAAGATTGATTGCGAAAGTGACAGCTTTATGCTTTGGAAATGACGCAATAAGTACTCAACCGTTGCAATACGATGAAATTTGGGTGGGGAAACAAAAAATAAAAAACATTAATTGACAGCGCTGCTGAGATTCCCGTTATAAATTCGAATGAAGTACCAGAATCATTTAAAAATAATGAAAATTCATCAATTCAGTTGATTTCAGCTTTTGGCGAGCAAATTACTGCTGATCTTGTAACATTACCGGTTTCTCTAAACATGAGTGAATCAAATTGTTTATTTAACAGTGTGGATGTATTATTTGTAGTGACAGATAAATTATGTGGTTCATGTATTATTACTCTGAAGGTTTATGAATTATTACAATCGGTGCAAATTGGAGAAGGGAAAAGAATAGCCGACAGTGTGGCACCAATAAATGAGACGGAATCGGAAAGGGGGGATGAAAATTTATCGGGGGAAAAGAAAAAAGAACAAAATACGAGTGATAAAGATTTATGTTTGCGGGTTGAAAATGAATCTTTTGAAGAGAATTTGATTATTAATTGTATTGGAACGAAACACGATTGCGAGGATTTAAATTCGAATCAGCATTCGGAAACGACCATTTACAGGGAGCAACAAAAGAATTGCGAATCTTTACAGGGGGCATTTAAAGATGCTAAACTAGGGAAAAATGGGTTTGTTATGGTGGATAATTTACTTTATCATAGGGAAAAGGTTTCTGGAGATCAAGTCATGCAATTAGTAGTGTCTAAAATTAGGAGGGAGGAAATTTTAAGGATTGCACATGAATCGATTTTTGCGAACCATCTCGGTATAAGGAAAACGAAAGAAAGAATTCGATATTCATTTTTTTGGCCAGGCGTGTCACGGGATGTAGAGGAGTATTGTAAATCGTGCAAGGACTGCCAGTTGCGAAGCCGGGAGAGGGCCAGTGATCAGATACCGATTCTTCCGATTGAAAGACCGGAGCTCCCATTTGACGTTGTAAATATTGATATAATTGGGAAAATTGAACCACCTTCGGCGCGTAGACATAGACATCAATATGTACTTACTTTGGTTGACCAACACAGTAGGTGGCCCAAAGCGGTTCCGTTAAGAACAATTTTGGCTAAGGCTACTTGTGATGCGCTGTTAGAAATATTTATGCGGACAGGGATACCCCGCGTAATAGCAAGTGATCAGGGGGGAAATTTTGTATCAGGTTTAATGCAGGAATTTCATGCTAGGCTAGGGGCGGCTCCTAGATTTGCAACACAGGGACATCCACAAAGTTCGGGATTGGTTGAACGGTATAATCAGGTATTGAAACGCATGTTGCACCATATCATTCGGAGCGATCCTAAAAATTGGGATAAACACATCCCTTATTTATTATTTGCGTATAGAGAGATTCCTAACTGTACGACGGAGGTGTCGCCATTTAAGTTGATGTATGGAAGGGAGGCCAGGGGGCCATTGGCGGTATTAAAATCTACATGGTCGGGCGAAATTCCACTACCTATAAATCTCGGGAAAAGTGCCACCGAATACCTTCAGGATTTAAAAATTAACTTAGAGAAAGCGGCGGAACAAGCTTCACTAGTAGCGGAGGTCAAACAGGGCGCGTATGCGAAGTATGCGAATCGAAGGGCAATTTATAAGGAATTTAGACCGAGGGAGCAAGTATATTTATTAATCCCAGACTCTAGTAATAAACTTTACGCTAGATGGACAGGGCCAGCCGAAATAGTGGCGCGGTGTAATCCCGACTCTTACAAAGTCAGGTTAACGAACGGAAACATTAAAAATGTTCACGTGAATAAGATAAGGAAATTTACTCCTAGGGTACAAGCAGTGGGGGTAATTTTTGAGAATGAAGAAGAATTAGGGGAAGTCCATCCCACCCCTAGTACAAAGGATAACTCGAACTATTTCAAAATCGAAGAAGTAAATTTAAATCATTTGGAAAACGTAGAAAGAGAAAAGATGTTAGATTTATTGTTTAGATATAAAGAATCATTTTCAAAGAAAATACAAATAGCAAAAGTTGGTGCACACAAAATAAGATTAAATGATAATGAGAAGAAGAAACCTTATGTTTATCGAATTCCAGAGGCCCTAAAACCTCAAGTAGACAAACAAATTCAAGAATTACTAGAATTAGGTTTGATTGAGGTAAGTGATGAAGAAGCACCGCATCCGGTAGTGTGCGTGATGAAGAAAGATGGAACTCTGCGTCTGTGCGTAGACTTCCGGGCATTGAATGCAATTACCAAGGTCGATGACTTCCCTATGGAAAATTTCACTGATCTTCTATTTCATATTGGCAGGGCGAATGTTATTTCCACTTTGGACTTACTCAAAGGCTATTGGGCCATACCATTAGAAGAAGAGAGTCAAAAATTAGCTTGTTTTAAGACGCACAGAGCTCAATATCGCTTCAAGGTCATGGCTTTTGGGCTCAGGAATGCTGCTGCGACGTTTCAACGAGAAATCAACAGAGCGATTTCTGAATACCAGGACTTTGCTAGAGCATATATCGACGATATAGCAGTATTTTCCGAAACGTTCGCGGAACACCTGGTGCATTTAGAGAAAGTATTTTCCAAACTATCACAGTTACAATTCTCCGTTAATTTGAAAAAATGTGAATTTGCAAAACCCCAAATAAAATACTTAGGTCACATCATTGGGTCCGGCAGCCATCGGACCGATCCGGGAAAAGTGGAGGCCATTCGTAAGTTAGCTGTGCCTCAAACTAAGAAGCAACTAAAAAGTGTCTTAGGATTGTGCAATTATTACAGAGACTACATACCAAAATATGCCGAAACAGCATATCCCCTCACTGAACTGACAAAAAAGGACAGTCCAGAGAATTTGTGCTGGTCAGTAGAGCATGACTAGGCGTTCAACGCGTTAAAAAGAGATCTCATCGAAGCGCCCAGTCTGCATACTCCTATTATAGGGTTACCTTTCATCATAGAGTGTGATGCATCTGCAATCGGCATCGGAGCTTGTTTATCGCAGAGAAGAGATGGAGTAGTGTATCCGGTAAGTTACGCCAGTCAAAAACTCAACAGGCATGGCCAACAATTGAAAGGGAGGCCTATGCAGTGATCTGGAGTTTGAAAAAATTTGAAACTTGGATTTTCGGTTCACCTGTGGAACTTATTACGGATCATAATCCATTAACTTTTATCGCCAAAAATGCCCCTCAATCTTCAAAGCTGCAGCGATGGGCATTAGCCTTACAAAAGTATGATATTAAGATTTCGCACCGCCGGGTGCCAAACTAATTAATGCTGATGCATTATCTCGCTTGGATACTATTTAGAACATTCAAAACTTTTGAAGAACCCAGTGTTTGAACATTATTACATTTTTTTTTTCAGCAGCTATTGGTGTCTTGTTTAATGTTTATTAAGTACTTGTGTATTGCCTTTTGTTAATTGTATGTTATATTGTGTATATGAAGTATTAATTTTATTCTATTTTATATTAGCAGATATGAAGAACCCCGGATGATGTGTCTTCTCCGGATATGGTTGTATTTGTTGTGTTTTTTTATATATATACATATTATAATTTGGGAAATCATTGTTAAATAGTGTAACATCATCAGTCGAATTTCAGATTAAAAATAAGTATGTACCGTATTTTCAATCTTGCGTGGGGGGTGTAATGACTGATGATGTGGTTTTTTGTTTTATTTATCGGCGCCGCTCTTTAGTCACGTGACGAGCGGACGAGAGTGTGGGGAGAGGAAGGGGTACGAACACAGAGAGAGAGGTGTGTGTGCCAGAGGTAAGAGGTAGACCTGCGAATGTTTCATGCAGGTGAAGAGTTTTTAAAAATATTCTCCCATTGGAATATGAATGTGCTACGGGCACCGTGTTTATTTTTTATTGAAAGTACAGGTTGTGTAGAAGTCTTGAGAATGTGTAATTCGGAACTCTACATTTAATTGTTTGTGTTTGTCAAGTCTTGCTGTTTTAGTCCATTTTGTGTGTTCCATCTGTCAAATAAACTTTCGTTTTTTTTGTCAAGCTGGATTCTTTTGGATTATTTAAACATACACAGGTGTTCCGCAGAAATTTATGAAGAAATAGGAAGAGCGTTTATCACACTCTTAGTAATGTACGCTTAAAGGAATTGGTCATAACAATATTTTAAAACTGCATCATATTTGTAGAATTATATTAATCTAAAAAATGCTTTAACAGCAATGAAACCTACTGCTTAGTGAATGGATATATCAATTTGTGGTGATTGGAAGGTAAGTTGACTAATTTGAAAACAGGAATATGTTTAGGAAAATATTAGGTCCTTTAAAGGACCCTTTGCAAAATAATTTATCTTAAAACAGGACCCTTCACAAATTTTTTTTATCACCAAACAGGACTGTTAACAAAATTATTTGTCTCTTAAATAGACCTTTCACAGAGTTTTTTCATCTTCAAATTCAATTTTTCACAAATTTAATCATTTAATAATAAAATCTGGCTTCTAAATAAATAGTTGAACTCACCACAGAACATATTACTTAGCTTTTTGTATATGATAAAGAGAACCTGAAAAACATTGATAATTTAAAATTCACAAAATTCTGGCTAGAAATTTCACAAATAATATAAGATAAAATTCACAATTTTACAAAAACAGGACCCTGTAAGAAAAGTCTGGACAGACCCCTGGAAAATGAGACATACTCGTATATTGAAAATATGAGATGTATCAAGTCAAAATATTAGATACTGGCTGATTCCCTCTATAAAGACGATTTATTGTTGAAGTTCAGTTGTTGATTCTTAATAGATTGCTATGCAGAGGATAAACAAAATAAAAAGGAATAATTGGCCAGGTTCGTTGTAAGGACTGTGAAAAAACCCCACAGTTATTAATTAGTCACACATTTATTGTATGCATAAGTAGTAGGGAGAGGTACAAACAGCTCAATCAGAGAGAGTCTCCGAAACACAAATTCGAACTTGTTTAGTTCGTGGCAAGCGGTCAAGTGAAGTCGAAATGAGAAAACACACACAGTGTTGGCGTAGAACAAAGTCGCCAAAAAACGAAAAGTTTGCCTATGCACAATGGAGAAGACTCATCAAATTACTGCCAAAATGCAGCTGGCATGATCGGTATTCAATTTGAATGCCCAGTGGGGAAAGGGGGCTAAATTCTTATGGTTGCCAATACTTTAAGTTACACGTGCAGCTAAGAGGGTTTAGTAACAGCCAAGAAGAAGTGTTCACACCCAACAACTGCTATCGTTATGTCTAGAGAAGAGGCCTAGACAAGGGGCAACAAGATTTTGATGCGCAGATGTTAAATTCTTTTAGCATTTTCTCATGAGAGGAAAAAGAGGCATTAAATGGATATTTAATCGTGTTACTGTGTGCATGCCCATAAAAGGCAATGAAAAGTACATCAGATCTGAATTAGCTGACAGCTGGAAATTGTTTGAAACGCTTGATTAAATGCGGGCATATTTCTTGCGAATAATCTTGGGAAACTGAAATTTTGGCGGTTAAAGAATAATGGCCGAGGGAACTGAAAAATAAACGAAACACAATTTTAAACGAATTTTGAATTGAAAAGGGAACGGGGGTGCATAGAAATAATATATAACAAAATAAACAATATATAACGAAATAACCGTTATACCCTCGGTGTTGCCCAAGCAGGCCCGTGATGAACGATCTTTAAATAAATTTCAAATTTTATAATGGGTGATTCTGTTCCGAATTTTCTGAAATTTTTAGGCACTCGGTTATGAAAATCTTTAAAAAATCGGTCTGAAAATTGAGACACAAAAATTTCAACAAATGGTCGGCAAAAAAAATTAGTATTTTCCAGAAAAAATTGCCTATTTCGTGAAAGGATCGCGGGAAAATACTTTATTAAAAGATCATGATAAAATACGAATTTCGTCAAAGAATCGCGGTAAAAAGAAATTTTACTGTAAAGATCCCAAAAAATGCGAATTTCATCAAAGGATCATAAGCAAGCATGAAAAATCATGCTTTAAGCATAGATTATGAAGCACTTTCCAACATTTCGTGAAATCTTTAACAAAACTTCGTTATTTAGGGAAATAAGGGTATATAGCCAAACATGTATTCCAATACTTTTGAACAGCACTATATTTGATCTGTCAGCTGATATACATACATAATGGGAAAATTTAGTTTAGCAAGAAAATGCCTAGTAGTTTGAAATTTATTTTTCAGCAATTATACTAATAGATGGAAACATACGTGAATACTTTGGTTCAGCCCTGTAGTTTACCTTGTACCTTTATTACACGTCAGTGTTAAGCTAAAATTTATTTTAAACTAAAACACTCTTAAAAACAACCGAAATCACAATCCCAGAAATTGTCATTCATAGGCGTCCATGTATCCAATTCTTTGCGTGGCCCTGTATATAGTTTATCTATATTCTATACAGTGGTGTAGCAGAGCATTTCGTTTGTGTGTGTGTGGGGGGGGGTCGAATTTACCGAATGTTATTTGAAAATCTCCGAATGATTGCGACTTATTTTTTTAATTTTCTGTTATTACATATTTATGCCTTATATTTTAGAATGAGCACTGTGAAAATAAATGTATCTACGGTAGGGATGCACAACCTTTTCAAGAGAAGTTTTACTCAACAAATATGTCTTTGTGATCGAGGACCACATCACGAAGAGAATTCTGTTTTAAGGAGGTGATATGTGAGATAAAAAATGATATGGTACAATGAGATAAAAAATTTTGTCTCAAAGGGAATCAGTGGTACCCCCTCTAAGTTCATTTACCCAGCCAAAATATAGAATTTAGTTGGTAAGGATATATCAACTGTTTTTAGTTTGTATATATAACAGATATCGCAAGGAATATTTTCAAGATGCAATAATAATAATATATTTTTCAGGAAACTAAATTTTGTTTCGTTAAAAGTGTTAAAAAGCAAACATAAGTGGCTAATGCTGAATAAAAAATGTGAGCTTTATGAAGAGAGAATCTGAGCAACAAGATTTTTCAGATCAACGAAATTCTTGATTTTTTCGCGAAATTTGCAATTTTCCCACGCTTAATCGAAGAATTTGAACTTTTTTCGAAGCCGACCGAGAAAATTCGCTTTCGGGCCTGATTGACATAATTCACAATTTTTCCGTACATGATCGGTGAAATTCGCGATTTTTGCATAGAAGATCCACGAAATTCGCAATTTTTCCACGTCTAACCGACGAAAGTCACGATTTTTCAGAGTCCGATCAACAAAATTTACACTTTTTCCAGATGTGATCAATGAAATTTGCGATTTTTCCGCGAATGATCGGGAAAGTGTGCGATTTTTCTTCGTATGATCAACCAAATTCGAAAAATTTTTCCGAGCCCAATCGACGAAATTAGCCTTTACCAATGAAATACGCATTTTTCCGTGCACGAACAATAAAATTCGCGATTCTGAACTGACTGAGGAAAAATGCATTTTATCCCTCCGCAAATTCATGAAACCGTGATTTTTTTTCTCACGATAAACTGCCGAAACTCACGATTGTTTTTCAGCCACTCAAAGAAATTTTCAATTTTTCCGCCCTTCGACAAAATCTGCGGTTTTTTCGTGTCCTATTAACAAAATTAGCAATTTTTTTCGTTCCGATTCTACAAAATTCGCGAGATTTTCGTACCTGATCGCATAAATTCACGGTTTTTACGAATCCGATCCACCATATTCTGGATTGTTTTGTTCCCTATCAAAGAAATTGGCAATTTTCGCATACCGTATCAACGAGATTCGCGATTTTTTCGTTCTGGATCGTCAGAATTCGCGATTTTATCGTTCCCGATCGACTAATTCGCGCCTTTTACGAAGGCGATCGACCATATTCGCGATTTTTCCGTGCAACATCGACGAAATTAGCGCCTTTTCCCGTTCTTGATCAAAGAAATGCTCATTTCTCCGTGCACGAACAAAGAAATTAGCAGATCTTAACTGACTGACGAAATCTTTATTTTTTTCCACCGTAAATGGATGAAACCCTGATTTTTCTTTTCTTTTCGTGATAAACTGACTAAACTCACGATTGTCTTGCAGCCGCTCAAAGAATTTTTCAATTTTTCCGCACATCATCAACAAAATCTGCGATGATTTTTCCGTGTCCTTCAACGAAATTCGCGAGTTTTTCGCATCCGATCACCCGAATTCGCGCTTTTTACGAATCTGGTCGACCATATTCGGGATATTTTTTTCCCTGATAGTTGAAATTGGTAATTTTTGCGTGACATATCAACAAAATTCGCGATTTTTTCGTTCCCGATCGTCAAAATTCTCAATTTTTCCATCTCCGATCAACTGAATTCGCTCTTTTTACGAAGCCGATCGACCATATTCGCAATTTTTTCCCCCATTGACAAAATTCGCGATGGCAAAATTTCCGTGCTTGGTCGACGAAATTGGCGATTTTATAGCCCTATCAATATAATTCGCTATTTTTTCATTGAAGAATAGCAAAAATCGCGATTTTTTTCGTGCTTGATCGACAAAATTAGCGATTTTTCGATGTCCGATAGACGATATTTTCGATTTTCCCGCACTCAGTCAACAAAATTCGCGTTTTTTTTACCCATCATAAAAAAATTCAGATTTTTTTTTCTTGCCCGCTCAACGAAATATAAGATTTTTAGAGTCCGAACGACAAAATTCGCGATTTTTCTGTGTCTGATCAACGAAATTCGTGATTTTTCCGTGCCCGATCAACAAAATTCCTGATTTTTCCGTGCCCTATCAACGAAATTTGCAATTCTTAAGTAACTGACGAAATTTTCAATTTTTTTATCGCAATTTGACGAAATTTACGATTTTTTCTTTCAACCTATGCACAAAAATTGCAATTTTTTTCCAGTTATAAATTAATGAAATTCGCGGGCCGCACGTGAACCCATCGCGAGCCGTGCCACAGGTTGTGTATCTCTAATTTACAAGCAACTATTTAATTTTACAAACTTTAATTAAAAGATCGGAAAAGAAGATTCTGGGGAGTGGGGTTAATTGTTCGTTATGGCTCTGAAAGCAAGACAAAGATTTGTTTCCGTCTTGTTGAATTTTTACGAGAGAATGGCGGAAAAGGGGAATCGAAATAATAATAATAATAACAACAACGTAATGTAAATAGTAGAGCGTTAATAATTAAAAAAATACTTAGTGGTTTTAAATATGTTTTATAATAGTTTTTAAAAATTGTTTGAAGGAAAAAAAATACAGGTGAAATGATGGAATTTTTCAACGAAAGTGAAATTATCGAATGTAATGAATATTCCGAATTTAGGGTATGAGTATTCCGAAAATATGTAATAGCTTTAAATATTGATGATTTCTGTCCATCAATTTTGACATTGTTTTAAGCATTGTAATAATTTTTTTAACATATTTTCAAAAGTTCTTAAAAAGAAACAATACAAGCGGCGTGATGCAATTTTTGAACGAAACTGAAATTACTGAATGTAATGAGTTTTCCGAATGTGGGGCACGAGTAGTCCGAAAATATTTAATAGTTTTAAATATGTTTTGATATTGTTTTATGTTTTGTAATTCATTTTTTAATATTAAAAAAAATTCTTAGAAAGGAAAATGAAGCGCGAAATGATGCAATTTTTTAATAAAGTGAAATTACCGAGTGTGGAGCACAAGTATTTTAAAACCATTTATTAGTTTTAAATATGTTTTGACATTGTTTTGTTTTTTGTTATAAATTTTTTAATATTTAAAAAAAATTCTTCGAAGGGAAAAATACTGCACAAAATAGTACAATTTTGAACAAAAATTAACGAATGTAATGAGCATTGTGAATGTGGTGTATGAGTATTCCAAAAATATTTTAAATATATTTTGACATTGTTTTTTGTGTTTTGTAAAAACTTTTTTAACATTTTAAAAACATTCTTAGAAAGGGAAAATACAGCATGAAATACAACAATTTTTGAACGAAAGTTAATTTATCAAATGTAATGAGTATACCGAATGTGTTTGTGTGTGTTGGGGGGGAGTGTCGCACCCCCTACCCCCCCCTTGTAGCTATGTCCCTAGTTGGCAAATAAGGAAAGGGCATGTTTACAAACAAACGCTTCTGTCAACGAATCTACCGCTACATTCTTTGTCATAGCGATCATTGTAGGAATCATCTTGACGACGTAGCCCAATCATATCATACTTACTTAAGCAATGGCAAACTTAGACCAATCAAATTCCCGGAGTTCATCCGTGCAGTGTCAGTCGTTAAAGAACGGACTGGTTTTTCTCCATTATCCACAGTAAAGGTGCTATTACACTTGCGCTGCTGCAGGCGTCAAATCGCAGGCGTCTCCATGTTATCCTATGGGACCAGGGGAGTCGTTTGGTAGCGCGCGATTCTCTTTTGCCGGAGCGTCTTTGAGGCGTGGAACGAAGCGAGTCGCCGGCAACAGCCAATCAAATGCTTGGAAATCCAAATGATGGTAAAGACTCTTCTCGAACAGCCAATGAAATGCTAAGAACACGAAAAAAACGCAGGCGATTTTTGTCGGTTGCAATTTTTACGTGTAATAGCACTTTAATTCGTCCACAGTGACGTCAGGTGCCCTTTCCTTATACTGAATTTTGACTGAGCAATTTAAGGCTCTCTCCCCCATCAATAAAAAGTCTTCGCGATGGCTCTGATGGCCCAGGGGGGACATTATACAGTTCCGGGGGAATGCACTTTTTGACCATTGAAAAAAAAACAAAATCTCTAATTTTCCCGGGGGGGAGGGGAATTCCCCCCTTCTAGGCCACTCCCTGAATTTAACACTGGTTAAATATATGTATTAATATTTTTAGCTGAGATTTTTTATTTAAGTTTTGTTTTAAAATGAGTTATTCTATTTAAATGAAATTTAAATATTATATATCTAACTTTAAAACGTAACTTTTTCTGAATTCTGAAAAGAGCTTAGAGCTAGCAGATGTCGCTGCGATCAACACCGTATTATTTAACATCGTTGTACATTTATCGGATACAATTCCAGACTGGACTACTTCTACTAGACGCTGTAACTCAGTGGTCGCGAATTTCATACGAAGTCATACTTGCTCTCTCTAATTCTAAATCAGTCAATCAATCTGACTGTAAACAGTGACTAGAAATTTCGTTCAATTTTAGAAGAAGTGATTAGAAGCTTCGAAATTCTTCTAGTTTTACACGTAAATTAATTAATATTTTAACTTTCAATATTTTAATTGCTGTGTAAATTGCTTAATAAAATATTCTCTGCAGATTTTTAAAAAATCTTATTAATAATTTTAGGTGAAACAAAATCTTTGTTATTATGGCTCAATGTTGAATTTTATTCTAACGTAGTTGTTCTATTATTGTAAACTGATAAATGGTATATAAACTGAAAATGATATTGTTAATCAAACACTTTGCGTTTTCGTTCTTGAAAACTTCACTTTATTTCTTTAAGGTATCAGAAAGGCTTCAAACACTGAAAATTAGCTGAAAGTTGATCTTACATTAGGAAGCCTGTTACTAATTTAGAGTATTATTTACTTTTGAAATGATTTATTTATATAAAAAGAAAATGTTAAATGCTAAAAGAAAATGACAAATTTTTGAAATTACTGAATATTTAATGCATCTCTTGTTATTTCCTTAGATTTGTGTTTTACAACAGTTTTTTACATTAGTTGTTATTAAATCCCCCTTCTCCCCAATTACTTAAACACTTTTTTCATTTATTTATTTTATTCTTTTTTTACAGATATAATTTAGGTTTTTGTTATGATGGTAAAGTAGTGATTTCACAGTCATGGATACGGAAGAAACACCACTTCCTCCTTTGAATAAATCAGCATCTCGAAATTCTATGGATGAAAATATATCATGGTTCCATGGAAAAATTACAAGAGAAGCTGCTGAACATGTTTTAGAAATCAGTAAGTTATTTATTTTTTTTCTTTTTAAACATTTGTTGATATGTGTTCAATTTCAGTTATTATTTTATTTTATTTTATTATTATTATTTTTTGTAAATGAAAATTAAAACGATATATTACCTTTTGATCGAGGGTGCAGAGAATAAATGAATCTCTCATTTAAGATTATTGTTTAACACATGATTGTAATCTGAAAAATAGCATTAAAAATTGACCTCCACTTGTGTGTATGTGAACAGGGTAGCTAAAAAAGGGAGAGGGTAGGTAAAAAGGTAAGGTGGGCACCTTGACAAAAAACAGTTCTTAGTTCTTTTTCTCTTGGTGTTAAATTATTATTTTGAATTAATGAAGAGTAAATTTGTTCCTTTTTTCAAAACCATGGAAGAAAGAAAAAAATGTAGTTAATTAAGTTGTAAAGGAAAAGCAAAAGCAATTGTGCTTCCCTAAACAATAGATCTCACATATGAAGCATTTATGTAAACTTATTAAATTTTTACATAAAAAAATTGTCTGCTTTTTTTTTTCTTCCTTGCTTTAAAGTATTGTATAGTAAGAAGGCACAGATGTTATATACACACCAACACCACATTTGCACGTCCCCCCCCCCCTATGCCAGTTTGGCAAAAATTTTGTTTTTTAACATAAGTTAAAAATTGCATATGCAATAACAGCACATGATTTTTTATTGCAATATAAAAATAAAATAGCATAAAAAAATGAAAGATATTCTAGTATTTTAAAAAGGGAAATAAAAATAAATGAATGATAATTTGATATAAATAATTATTGATATAGTATACAGTAAAAAATATTTTAAAGGATTAAAATAAAAAATAACAGGTACTACTTGATTATCCTGTCGACCAAAAAGCCATAGCCAAACTATAAGGCTAAATGCCAATAACGGACGATCATGAATGTCGCATTCAGTGACATTAAATACGATACACATGTTTTAAACGTCATTAGGTGATTTTTATTTCAACTTTTTATTTGTAGTTTTATTAATATTCTACTAATTATTTGTTTTTTCATTATTTAAAATGAAAATTATGTCAATATGCATAATTTGGCTATGAGTTTGCCAATTTGTATAATTTGGCAAAATTGGTCGACAGGATAACCAAGTAGTACCAATAACAGTAAATAAATATGAATTTAATAAGTAAGGAAATAATAAAAAAACAGGTATAAATAATAAACTTAATAAGTAAGAAAACAATAAATATAATTTTCATAATAAGTTGTAAATATTAATACTTATAGCCATATTAAATGCATGCAGTGGTGTCATTTAATCAGCACATTTCACTGAAATCTTTAATTTTTCCTATTTTATTTCCTTAACAATTGTTATAAACTTATTGAAAGATTTCCTTGGCACAGATATGCAATGCCAAACTGGTGGGGAAAAAAACATGTGCAAATGTGGTGTGTATATGACATCTGTGCCAGTAAGAATTCTGGTTTCAAAATGATCCCAGTTTAAAGCAGCAAAAAATGAAATACTGAACTTTTACCATGATATGCTGAAGAAATTAAATGCAAAGGACTTCATAGGAGAAGATTAGTGAATATTTTAAAAACATATTAATAATTTATTAGTATTGAACTATTGTAGTTAAATTCTGAAATTAAATAATTTTAAATTTGTTTACAAGCTAGATAGTTGGTATAATAGAAATGAAAATAAGTTACACAAAGCAGTTGTTTCAATCAGATAACATGTGTATAACATTTGATGAGATAACATGGCATCATTTGCAATGAGTATATAAGGAAATTTTTTATTGTAGTAAAAATCTGTGAAACTTGTCAGTAACAGAATCATGTTTTAAACAGTAAATTTCCTGATCTTGGAAAAGTGTTTGACTTTCTTTAATAGTTATTTGCTCAGTTACAGTATAACTTTAATTACAAATAATAAAATCTATTAATATTAATTCACAGTAAATTTTATTATTTAATAGGTGCTAAATATTAAAAGTTTTCAAACATTACAAGATGTTTAAAAACATCGATGTTGAGATATTAAAACCCGAGTGCTTTCAGCTAACCAATAGCAGTCTTCAAGGAAACTGTTGTGACTTGAAAGATATGCACTGGTTATCAGGGGGTGAAACCAAAAACAACAAAGAGATAGGGAGTAAAGGAAAGAAAATAGGGTGGTTTCCATAAAAACTGGGAAAATTTAAAGGAGGGGGTAGGAGAAGATTTATTCAAAACAAATTTTCCCAAATATTCCCAGTAATTCAAACCATATTCTTATTCTTGGTATAATATATGATAACGCGTTCAGGCCTCACAGCACTCCTATATTTCCTACAATTCCTATAAATTTGAAAAAAATCCTATATTTCCTATTTTTTCCTATATTTTTCATCCCTCCACCGTCAGGCATAAGATTTTTCTGTGGATCCACGCTTTTCTGCTTTTCCGATTTTTTTTTTTTTTTTTTTTTTTTTTTAATCGTCAAAAGATCGCGTAAAAACGGGAATTTTGTCAAAAAATGTGTGAAAAAAATGTGAATTTCTTCAAAAAGTTGCAAAATAAATGCTATTTTCATCTAAAAATTGCAAAAAGCTGTGATTTTCGTCAAAAGATCGCGAAAAAGCGCATTTTTCATATGAAAATCAAGAAAAAAAAGAGATTTTCATCAGAAGATCGTGAGGAAAACGTGATTCTTATCAAAAGATCACGAGAGAAATGTGGTTTTCGCCCAAAGATCGTGGGAAAAAAAGCATGATTTTCGTCTAAAGGTCGAGAATAAATGCTATTATCATAAGAAAAACCGCGATTTTCATCAAAAGATCGCGAATAAATACCGTATTTTCAGGTGTATAGTCCAGGGCCTATGCAAGAAAAAAACCTTTGAAAAAGCCGCTGCAACTTATACACGGTGCAAGTTATACAACGATTTAAAAAAAAAAAAAAAAAAATGGAAATCGTGATATTTTTTCTACAATTTTTAAACCTAAAAAAATTTGAAAAAAACATCGAAATTTGTAATTTTTTTTCGCTATGCCGCGAAATATAGAGAGTTCTCTCATGTTTGCAAAGGCCTTTTTTTTTTTTTTTTACTGCTTAAATAGAGTTATTTCTGGGTTTGGAAGAACTGTCGCAACTATTGCCAAGTATTGCACTAACTGGCAACGAGAAATAATGACGCTCAAACGCAGTTCGTTCTTGATTTTAGAGTGTAAAAACAACAGTATAACATGTTACTTATTTTAAACCAGGGTTGGCACGGTTTAAACCAATTGGTTTTAACCATGGTTTAAACCACGGTTTAAACCAAATGGTTTTTTTCTCAAAAAAACCAATTGGTTTTTTTAGAAGAAATCTAATGACATTTTCTTTTTTTTCTTTATAATTTACGTGTTTCAAATTATTGGACATAAATAATTTCTACTTTTAACACTTTATTTCAGTAATAATTATTATATATAGTGGGTTTAGGTCTTTTTTTATGCATAGGATTAAACCAATTGGTTTTTTCTATAAAAAAAGCAATTCTTTTTTAGAAGAAATCTAATGACATTTTCTTGTTTCTTTATAATTTAAGAGTTTCAGATTATTAGATATAAATAATTTCAATAGTTTTTTCGGAGAAATCTAATGACATTTTCTTTCTTTATTTATAATTTATGGGTTTCAGATTATTGGATATAAATAATTTCTACTTTTAACACTTTATTTCAGCAATAAGCATTAGACAGGGTTGGTATAAAAACCGGTTTTTTTGAAAAAAACCAAAAAACCAGGTTTTTTTGGTTTAAACCAGGTGTTTTTGGTTTAAACCAAGGTTTTTTTCCCATCATTACTTAAAAAGCATTTGCAAGAAAAAAAACTGAGTTTTAGAAAGTCATGATTTTTCTTTTGTAATTAATGTTAAACATTCACATTGGTACTTAATTTTTTTTTATATAATTAAATAATTAAAGCATATAAAAATTATAATTAAATTACCTATAAGTTTAGCTTTCTTTAGGGAAATATTTATTGTTTAAAAAATGATGAACTACTAATTTATTAGTATACTCATATAAGCCTTTAGATAATAATTAAAGAAATAATTATAATGTAGAACATAATGAGGGATAAACAAACATATTTTACTAAATCAACAAAATATAAGCAAAAATAGAAAACATTTTCCTGTGCTTAATTTAGAAATCATTTACTGTATCAATAATATCAACATCAACAAATGATTATCTTTTACCATATATATATTTATTTAAATAAAAAATATCAATATGCATTTTTTAATGCTAAAATAAATCACATGTGTATTGACATACTTGATTTATCAATGAGTGTAATGTTTATACATATTGAGACATATGCTTTAAAAAATTACTTTTTTTTTTTTTTTTTTTTTTTTTTTTTTTAATACAAACTTTATTTTTCCTAGTTAAATATATTTAGGTAAACAATTTCTTTATAAAAACAATTCTATTTATTTAATTTTAATTAAAAGCTTAAAATAAAAAGACAAGTTTTGAGCACAAGTTTTGATGACATAGCTTTTCTAATCCCAATTTATTTCGTATATTTGTCTATACCAGTCCAAATGTTGAAAATATTCTTTCGACACTCACTGAATAGGCTTTTGCTGTTATAAGTTGTACAACTTCAGTAAAGACGGAGCTATTAAATTTCTTGATTTGAATTTGCTGACTCTTCCTTATTTTATATGGGGTAATTTCCTTTACTGCATTCTGCTCAAAAAAAGAAATGTTTTTCAAAAGGTGAAGATTGGCATAAAATTTACTATCAGTGAAAGCTAAAGTTATATGGATATTCTAGTTTTGCAAAATTTAATGCATCCTTTTTTTTCTTGGTCAGACCACTTTGACTGTACCACGATATCAAGCATGCATGGGTGTTAGAGCCATTTTATACCTGGACTCAAAACACTGTGGGACTTCTTTACTTATCTTTTTTCTCTTAATATTTTTTGAGGATTTTCCCAAATATAAACTACATCAACAATGGAACAATTATTACTTTAGATATTATCCAGGGCAACTGCAATAGGCTTTAACAATTCAAACATATCTTCACCATTTCTTTTTAGATTAAAATTAGACATAGATAGAAACTTTTGAATATTTTTATCATTAACATTCCTATTTTCATCACAAATTTTAAGTGGGGTAATTTTTAAGGCAAACATCTAAGGCATCTTGAAAAACAATTCCATCAAATAGAATAAGGGAGAACTAATTTGACAGCATTTGCATTGCACACAATTTATACATTTGGCTCTCGAGCCTATTCTTGGTGTATTATTTTCCTACCAGATTATATATTTCTTTTTTCTAGTTTTAGACATCCTTATACTTCAATATATATAAGTAGCTTTCTTAAAGTAAAATATAGTACAAACAGAATAAAATCATAAAGTAAAACTCCAATGCAAGAAAAGCGAAAGGTTATTAAAACCAATAGGTACAGAACAGAGAAAATTTACAATCATTCGTTCATTAGCATAGAGAACAAAGAGTAACCAATGGGGAGAATGATTTGTTATGTCATTATTAATGCTTTGATATATGATGCAATTTAAATGGTAAAATTGTATCTTAGGCTATTTTTTAAAAATAAAAGGGTTAAAGAAGAAGCAAAACAAACAGCTTTTTTTTTCCATCATAGCTCACATTAAAAAAATTAGTTTGCCGTGTAGATTTATAGCTAGTAAGAAAAGTTGGGCGGATTAAAAGTGTTTGTTATTTTAAAAATTTATTAATGTCTTTTAAAAAAAGAAAAAAAAAAAAGGCTGTGCTTGTAGCTTCCGCATGACTTGGATTTTGGATATTTTAATAATGCATAAAATACATGAAAACATTAAAAAAAAACCACTTGGTTTAAACCATGGTTTTAAACACGGTTTAAACCAGCGTGGTTTTAACCAAACAACCCTGGCATTAGATATATTGGGTTTACGTCATTTTTTATGTATAGGATTAAAATCAGTACACACTGGTGAACATATCTATTGCTCTAAAGAAAAACTTCAAACATGTGAATTGATCAAAGATAAAATAAATTCAATATTTAGTATAAAATATTTTAATTTTTTTAATAATGCAGATTATTTAATGCAATTAATAATGTAACACAATGATCTTTTAAGATTTTGCACAAGCTGTAAAAGAAATTTTTCTTTTGAGAGATTATCTTGATGAATTAAAAGAAAGACTGGTTGCTAGTTATAGCATTTTTATAATAATTTTTTTCCCTTTGTTATCTGCTGAATTTAACGACTAAAAATGTTAACTTCAAATTGTCACTCAGAAAGAAAAAATCCTAAGAAGTATTTGTAATTTATTATTTGAATAATTTTGGAAAAGAATATTTATCAAACTATATCCAAATGTTTATTATTAGTAATCAAAAGATTGTTTATAAAAATTTACAGGGCTTCAATGGTTCACTGTGTAGAACAGTTAAAACTTTCAACATAAGACTGTTTGCTAAAGCTGTTTAAATTGAAAAATGATTTTTTTTCAATTTTCAGCATAAATTCACTATAATTATAAATTATTTTAAATGAAGTTACACTACTTATAAACCAATAATGTCTGTTTTTATCAGTAAAATGCATGTATATCTAATAAGAAAGGATGTTTTTAAAAAAAACCTGGTTTAAACCAAAAAAACCTGGTTTAAACCAAAAAAAAAACCAGTTTTTTTGGTTTTTTTCCAACCCTGTTTTAAACTTACTTTTTGCTGAATAAGTCATTTTAACATTAACTGTAATCAGTTTTTTAGTAGAGATGTGTCATTTGTTGTGGAACGATTCAAAAGGAACGATTGCAGAAGTGAAACTAAAGGAACGATTCCAGCCTGTAAAAAGAATTCGTCATTTTCGGAACGATTCCAAAAAGGAACGATTTCACGGAATCGGTCCTTTTTTGGAAAGATTCGAATCCTCAGAATCAGTCCGAAACTCCGAAAAGGGCAAAATCAGCGGACTCGTTCCGAAATGAAACACCTTCGAAAAGGTTCGATTCCTCCGACTCGTTCTGAAAAGGAGCAATTCCTCTGACTCGTTCCGTAATGAAACGACTCTGAAAAGGAAGGATTTCTCGGAATCAGTCCGAAAAAGACCACCTCTTCTGAATCGTTCCGAAAAGACATAAATCACACACTTTTTTTTTTGTTTGTTCTTTTCAACAGAACAGGGTAGATTATTTTTTTGAGAAATAAACTAAAAATGATCTTAAACTCAGAATTGTCAAGGTAGGAAAGGTTCCAGATTTTGGATTTTGTACTCTACATACACAAAGGGGTGCTGTGTTAGTCCGTGGATCTTTTGTATGTTGATGAGACCATATGTTGGTGAATCATGGCAAGAGAAAAATATTCAAAAATTTTCAAACTAAATTTCTTTATTTAAACTATGTTAATTAAACTATTGCATTAAAAACTTGTTAAAGATGAACTAAAATGAGCACAGCTCATATCCGCCTCTAAGGCACACAAACACAAAAACTTTCTTAAAAACACTCATCTCCATCCAACTCTGGGGAAAAAAACAACAATTCTCAAAGTGCCATTTCATTGATGCTACCAGCACTACTGCCAGGCTAGTGCTACCCAATCTCACCAACAGCTTGGTCTTTAAATACTATCAAAAATGAAATCAGTTAAAGTTAAAGTCAACTTGATTAATTACAGTTACAGTCAGACACAAAAATTATGCAAAAACTAAAGCCAGTTTAACTGGACACACCCACTTACCATGTCAAAGCTACAGTTAATTACTTACAAGTCCAGCATTGCAGAGTTTCTAAACCAGCAGTGGCAACAATCATTTGTTTACATTTGACAACCTGTCACACCACTGCAAGTTGCAGGTAACACTTGCAATTACATTTGTTTTAATAAATATATTGCATAATTTATCTTAAGGAAACTTTAGCTGTTATACTTTAAATCTTTTATTCAAAACAGTTTATGAAACTTCATTAAATTTATAAAAGCACTTTGAAAATAAATAGCATGTTTTAAGTAAACAAACATCTTTTAAAACATGCATGCTAATTGGTTATGGAGAGAACTGGGAAAACTAATTGGGATAAAACATTTTTTTTCTACTTTATTATATTTGCATTTACTCTACTTTATAATTATAATGAAAAATGGTTAGAAAAAATTTTAATTAAACATAACACATGGCCCCCTTTTCCCAGAATCTCTCCCTAACCAAATAGCCAATTCTTATAAAAAGAAAACTTATGACCTGGCAATGCCTTAGTGAAAATATCTGCTACATTTACATTACCAGAAACATATTTTAAATTGAATTTCTCTAAATTTTCTTTTACAAAATAAAACCTTGTATTAATATACTTTGTCCTACTATTTTCTATATGATTCTTTGAAAAACTAATTGTACTTTGATTATCACAATGAATGACAGGTTTATTTGGCATTAAATTCAAGAAAAGAAAGTTCTCTATTATCCTTAACAACCAACATAGTTCTTTTACACAATCAGATAAAGAAATGTATTCAGCCTCCATGCTTGAGAGAGCTGTACATTTTTGCTTAGTGGAACTCCAGATAATTGGTACTTCATCTACAAATATAACATAACCACTTACTGATTTTCTATCAACAATATCTGAAGCCCAACTAGCATCTGTATAAACATTTAAATTACAGTTTGATATCCTGGATAGCTTTATTGCCAAATCTTTTGTATTTATGACATATTGCAAAACCTGATTTAAATATTTCCAATGAGTATAAGATGGATTACTTGAAAATTGGGCGAGAGCTATTACAGCAAACTGAATATCAGGACGTGATCTGGAGGCAAGGAATAACAAACATCCTATTAATTGTCGATAGGGAACATTTTCTGCTTTTTCATCAATATTCGCTGTATTCAGCATTACTCCTGGGGTTAAGAGCAATTTACAATTTATTTTTGGCACTTTAAAAATTTGTGTTAGTTCTTCAATGTAGTCTCTTTGATGCATGAAATACTCGCCATTTATTTCTTCAAAATTTACCCCTAAGAAATGTCTAATTGTTCCCAACATTTTTAATTCAAATTTAGACCTTATTAATTTTATAACTTCCTCCAACACTGTTCTGTTTTCTGCAAAAATTGCAAAGTCGTCAACATAAACCAATACTATTACTCCAGAAACCATTCTCTTCCTGCCTGGTGTAACCCATAAAGGGCTCTCTTTAATCTCCAAACAAAATTTTCTTTCCCTTTCTCAATAAAACCCTCAGGCTGTTCGACATAAATTAATTCAGTCAACTTAGCATATAAATATGCCCCCTTTATATCTAAATGCTCACAAATCCAACCCTTCAAAACAACTAGAGTTACAAAGAAAAATCGTACTAATGAGAACGAAACGACTGGTGAAAAAGTGTCAAAGTAATTTATCCCCTCTACCTGTCTAAATCCTTTAGCTACATAGCGAGCTTTAAAAATTTTAATTTTTCCCTGTGCATCCTTTTTAACAGTATAAACCCATTTTGCTCCTAAAACTTTACTCTTTTCAGGGCACAGGACTAATTCATAAACATCTCTATCATTAAGGGTTTGTAGTTCAATTTTCATAGCATCTACCCATTTCCCCTTTTCTGGCGTTTCCTGGGACTCTTTATAATTGACAGGGATTTTTATTTCTATACAATGTGCCTCAGCATCAGACTCTGAATTTTCATCATTATTTTCTAAGTTATCAGTGAGCAATTGTGGATTTGTAATGCTGTCTGGCTGACTTTCTGAACTAGGCTTAAAATCAAAATTTTCAGGGTGAAAAACTAAACCTTTATTTTTACAGTAAGTCTCAATTTCCCTTTTACTTCTTAGCCGAACTTTATCCTCAGGATAATAATAAACATCTATTTGACCAGCTGATGCCCCTTTCTGTCTAACTTTTTCAACCCTTTTCCATTTTACTGGAGAAGAGCCCTCAGAACTTACTACAGTTTCGCCCTCTTCATCCTCAACAGCAGAGTTTAATTTAAACGCAACATCTTCCCTTTCTTTAGTTTTCACTCTATTATACAAACACCCTTCTACTATCTTGACATGCTTTGTCTCTTGAACATTTGCAGTGCCCGGATACCAAATTTTATACCCCTTTGTACCTGACGCATACCCAATTAATATGCCCTTTTTTGATCTAGCCTCTAACTTATTAGTGTACCTTTTGGGTATATGCACAAAAGCTAAGCTTCCTATTACTCTTAAATGGCGAACAGAAAATGGTCTACCCATCCAAACATTTAATGGAGCCTTACCTCCCAATTTTGCATGAGGACATCTATTTCTCAGGTAGTTATGTGTTTCCACAAGTTCTGCCCATAAACCACGGGGTAGTTTTGCCTGTATTAACATAGATCTTACCCCTTCCATTAATGTACGATTGTACCGCTTGGCAATGCCATTACTTTGAGGTGAATATACATCTGTTCGCTCATGTCTGATACCTTCTTCTACTAAATAAGTCTTAAAATGATCCGATAAAAATTCGCCGCCACAGTCCGTTCTTAATCTTTTAATTTTCTTACCCGTCTGCCTTTCCACATAAGCTTTAAAACCTTTGAAATAATTAAAAACCTGGCTTTTATGTTTAAGGATATAGACAAAAGCATAATGAGAATGATCATCTATTATGCTCAAAAAGTACCGAGCTCCGCCCATGGAAGGTTCAGGGGAAGGACCCCAAAGATCAAGATGTAATAATTCTAAAATTTTTCCTGTCTTTATCTCATCTATAGCCGGAAAACTCTGCTTTGTGCTTTTGGCAAAATGGCAAGAGTTACAGACTAAAGCTTCTTCCTTAAGTTTATCTAACCCCACAACATTATTGATTTTTGAAAATTGAACTAAATTTTTAACGTTTAAGTGCCCATACCGTTCATGCCACAATTTCAATTTATTACTATTTACCACGTTTACTTCATGTGAGGCAATACAGTGTGCTTTCAATACATAAAATTTATTTATCAAAGGTACCTTCAAAAACTGCACATTATTTAAATATAAAACTGCACAAGTATTATCAAAAACAACATTAAAGTTCATTTCTGTCAAACTTCTAATTGAAATTAAATTTCTAATCATTAAAGGTGAATAGTAAACATTTGTAAGTGTTACCTGCTTTGTAGTACCACCTGATTTTACCTCCAAAGAAATGTCTCCAACACCTTTAATTTCGACCGATCCTCTTGCAATGCTGGCCTTGCTACTCAAACACCTAAAATTAGAAAACAAATTTTTATCATTGCAAAAACAATCTGTAGCCGCAGAGTCCAACAAAAATTCTGTGCAGGCATCTTCGGTGATTAAGGCTGCTACAAAATGGGCACTTCTCGATTCAGTCTGGGAACAACGTCCTTGTTTTACTTTCTGACGGCTGCCTCTGCGAGAAAAGTTCGGACTATATCTCTTACAGTCTCTCATTAGATGACCTTGTAATCCACATTTAAAACATCTCTTTGATTCAGGCTTGACATGAGGACTTCCACTTGAAGATACGAGGGCTTTACTCTCTAAATATTTTGGCATCTCGGATAATTTATTAACTTGTCTGTCATACTCTGCCAGTAGTAAAGGACGAATACCATCAACTGTGAAATCCTTATCAGGCAACTGATATAACTGCATAATCAAATTTTCATAACTGGGCGGTAAATTTTCGATTACTTGATAGGCAACTTCATCAACAGGCACAACCTTCCCAACTTGTTCTAAGTCCTTTACAGCTTCAAGCACTCTATTAATGTAAGAGCTCATGGTTTCTGCTTGATTAAATTTTATTTCCATAAATTTTCTTCTAAGTGAGGCAGCTCTAGCTCTTGAGGAAGGTTCGTATGCAGCTTTCAGAAGTTTCCATGCTTCAAACGGATCTTTTGCTTGGTAAACTGTGCTTTTAATTTCTTCGTTCATACTTAGACAAATCAGCGCCAGTGCTTTTTGCGATCTTAATTTAATTTTCTCTTCGTTGATCACCTTTCCAGCTGTATCTACTTTTTCTTCTAATTTGTCCTCAGTTGATATAAATTCATGTAGGCCTTGGCTACACAGTAGCATGTTGACATTAAATGTCCAAGCCTTAAAATTATCTTGACCCAACTTTGGGAAGGACATTGTTGGAGTATCGGCCATCTTCAGCATTATGTATAACAACAGCAGCAATATATTTTCTATTTAGCAGCAATATACACTTATCTTTAAGTAGCTGATTCCATTAAAACAACAAGCACGCACATCTGCTACCACTGTTAGTCCGTGGATCTTTTGTATGTTGATGAGACCATATGTTGGTGAATCATGGCAAGAGAAAAATATTCAAAAATTTTCAAACTAAATTTCTTTATTTAAACTATGTTAATTAAACTATTGCATTAAAAACTTGTTAAAGATGAACTAAAATGAGCACAGCTCATATCCGCCTCTAAGGCACACAAACACAAAAACTTTCTTAAAAACACTCATCTCCATCCAACTCTGGGGAAAAAAACAACAATTCTCAAAGTGCCATTTCATTGATGCTACCAGCACTACTGCCAGGCTAGTGCTACCCAATCTCACCAACAGCTTGGTCTTTAAATACTATCAAAAATGAAATCAGTTAAAGTTAAAGTCAACTTGATTAATTACAGTTACAGTCAGACACAAAAATTATGCAAAAACTAAAGCCAGTTTAACTGGACACACCCACTTACCATGTCAAAGCTACAGTTAATTACTTACAAGTCCAGCATTGCAGAGTTTCTAAACCAGCAGTGGCAACAATCATTTGTTTACATTTGACAACCTGTCACACCACTGCAAGTTGCAGGTAACACTTGCAATTACATTTGCTTTAATAAATATATTGCATAATTTATCTTAAGGAAACTTTAGCTGTTATACTTTAAATCTTTTATTCAAAACAGTTTATGAAACTTCATTAAATTTATAAAAGCACTTTGAAAATAAATAGCATGTTTTAAGTAAACAAACATCTTTTAAAACATGCATGCTAATTGGTTATGGAGAGAACTGGGAAAACTAATTGGGATAAAACATTTTTTTTCTACTTTATTATATTTGCATTTACTCTACTTTATAATTATAATGAAAAATGGTTAGAAATAATTTTAATTAAACATAACATGCTGCAGCACCGATTCGCTAGAAAAATATTTTCCGATATTTTATTCATAGATTTTTTTTAAGGTCTCGCGTATAAGTCGACCACCCCCCACTTTGAAATTCTATTTTGTCCAAAATTTCTCGACTTATACGCGCGTATATACTTTAATGGTTTCTAACTTCAAACCCTGATCGAAATATACATTCGTAAATGGTGTATAGCCCGCGGACTATACACCGATGCATCTCCGCGGCTTATAGACGAACTTTCTTTACTGCACTGCTCGATTTAGAAGTGCGGGCTACACACGGAGTGTAGGCTATACACCTGAAAATATGGTACTATTTTCATCAAAAGATCGCGAGAAAAACACAAGTTGCACCAAAAGTAAAAAAACCCAAATTTGTTCAAAAAATCTCGAGAAAACGCATTTTATCATCAAAAGATCGCAAGAAAAATGCAATTTTTATGAAAAGATCACTAAAATATGCGATTTTAATCTTAAGATCGCAAGAATAATGTGATTTTCACCAAAAGATCACAAGAAAAACGTGATTTTCGTTTAAAGATCGCGAAAAAAAAGTGATTTTTGTCTAAAGATCGCAAACAAAAATTTTAATTTCATCAAAGAATTAAAAAAAAAAACAAACAAACAAAAAAAAACCATTTACGTAAAAAAGATCCTGAGAAAGATGGGATTTCTCCCTAAATGTCAAAGGGAAAATGCAAATTCCATCAAAGCATTACAGAAAAAAAATAAAAAAAGGAAAACTGGGAATGCCATTGAAAAAATGTATGATTAATGTAGGGAAGGATTTCCCTCTCTACTCCCTCTTCTCTGCTGTAACTTTTCATAACATTTGCTGTGAATTTCAGGGTTGTTTTTTTTTAGAACTTTGAAATGATCTTGCTATGGTAACTCATTTCATATAAATTTATTTAAAAAAAAACTAGTCGTTGGGGGCCACTGTAATACTTACCTATCATGGATATGTATAAGAAAAAAAAAACATGTGAAAACTATTTATACAATGCATTGCAATTCATAAACAAAATTTAAATATTGTTAATATACATAGTAATGCTCTATTAAAGAACTGCTGATTACCGATATCGACAAATTATATAAAACGCCAAACTACTCAAGTAGTACCGAACTGCATAAAAGAAACATCCTTACAACTTAAAAAATAACAATTCTATTAACTAACAATTAACTGCATCGGATTAAGCGTCTCATTTCCAATTAAAATATACCTCTGAATTGAAATTTGAATGAAATACAGGGTCATTAAAAATCGAAGAATGTGGAAAACAGGATTACAAATTTCTCGGCAACTAATAATCCGATTGACTTTGTTCTATATGCAAAATGTGTGTTATTTTATTGCCTTTTACATCCATTCCTTAGAACAAAAATATTCAAAAATTTTTATATACCTTTCATCAGAACGAATTTTTCGAGAAAAAAAATAGTTCCAGATAATCGAGGTTGCTGATATTAAATAGGGTTCGTCCCATTCTTACATACCAACTACATACAAAATTTCACGTTTCTATCTCAATTTGTTCGGGAAATAGAGCGTTTACAGACAGACAGACGAACGGCAAAATTTTTTTTCTAAAAATATGTTTTTCGGAATCTCCACTATCCAAAATGTGTAAATCCATCAAAAAAAATTTTCCGATTTTCAAAACGATTGCAAGACGTACCCTATACTACGTATGATGGGTAAGTAAAAATCATTTACAATTTTTATTTCACTTATCCTTGTTTTGATAAATGCATATTCTATAAGTGATGATGATGATTCAGAAAATAATTGTAAAAAAAAGTTAAATATTGCTGGGGGGGGGGGGGGATAAAAAGTGTTCAACTCCTGAAACCAGTATTTTAATCCTCAAGTGTGTTAAAAAATTCTGAAGTAGTCTGGAATGAACTTTAAATAGTTTACTTATGTTATAGTTTTTGAAATGTTGATGTTTGTGTTGATACATATGTAAATGTATTAAAATATGTGTTGGTGTATTTACGACTATTAAAATTTCCTATAAAATTCCTATATTTTCTTTAAAAAAAATTCCTATATTTCCTTTAATATTTTTGAAGAAAGTCACTTCTAGGCCTGCACGTCATTACAAACTCTCCTGCCTGTTGTCAATATCTCTAAACACTCTATGAGTATACAAATGGTACAATGCGAATCGTGTGTGAAAAGTTTAAATTCTTCTTTAAACAGGATGTCAATATCTGTATTATGCAGACATGAGATTCATCTGTTATTTTCTGTCTTTTTGTCATTTTCCTCTTTTTTGATTTTTTTATATCTTCAAAGGATTGCAGAAAAAAATATGACTTTCATTAAAAGATCACGGAAAAAACATCATTTTCATCAAAAGATCTGGCAATAAAAAAAGTGGTTTTTGTTAAAAGATTGTGAAAAAACCCTATTTTCGTTAAAAGGTCATGAGAAAAATGGGTACTACTTGGTAATCCTGTCAATAAAAAAACTGTCGCCAAATTACAAGATTAAATGCTAAAAATTGATGATCGTGAATTTCACATTCAATGACATTAGGCACAAAATACGTGTTTAATATGTCATGAAGTGATTTTTATTTTGACTTTATTTGTATTTTTATTAATGTTTTACTAATTTATTTGTTCTTTCATTATTTAAAATAAAATTTATGTCAATATGCATAATTTGGCTGTTAGTTTGAAGACTTGTGTAATTTGGCGAAATAGGTTGAGAGGATAACTAAGTAGTACCAAAAAATGCTAGTTTTGTCAATAGATCGCAGAGAAAAATACTATTTTCATCAAAAATAATGGTACTATTGTCAAAATACAGTTTCCATCAAAATATTGCCAGATAAATGCAATTTTCTTAAAAAAAAAAAAAAAAAAACATGAGAAAAACATGATTTTCTTTAAAAAAAATTGAAAAAAAATGGGATTTTGTCAAAAGATCACAGAAAAAAAATCAAATTTCATGAAAGAATTGCAGAAAATACCCCTAATTCTGTCAAAGGATTGCAGAAAAAATACAAATTTCATCAAAGAATAATGGAAAATTTGCTGCAATATTAATGTTTTGTACAACTTTTTTGGCTGTTCAGTGGCAAATTAAGCATTAGTTTACTATGTTTGTCAACTGATGTTTTCAGTGAAAACGTGTTAAAATTTAAATTGAACAACTAGCGAAGATTGCTATGTAAAACATTGTATCAGAAGTAATCTATATTATAAAGCCGAAACGTATCTGTGCATAATGCATATGTCATTTTGCGAATGGCAACATTTTCCCTGCAATTTCGGTGTTTCAATTTTCGGTACTGCAAATTTTATGTCTCTAAAGATCGCACATTTTAAATTTTTACACCAACGTGTAGAGAAAAAAATGTACTTTTAAATGCAATTTGTTTGAAAGCTGTATCTCAATTTATTTTTGAGATATTAATTTTTTTTAATAGTTTTTAGTACCAATTTTGTAATTGTGGCAACAGAATCATTCCATTCTCTTTTAAAATTGAAAAAAAAAAAAAAAATAATAATAATAATAATAAAATTAAAATGCGCAACATTTTCTCATGGAATTTCGGTTTTGCAATTTTTGGTACTGCAAATTTTACACTTTTAAACATCGTAAATTTTAAATTTTTACACTGTTGTGTAGAGAAAAGAATGTATTTTTAAATGCAAATAGTTTGAAAGTTGTATCTTAATTTATATTTGATATATTAATTTTTTATATTGTTTTGTACCAATTTTGTAATTGTGGCAACAGTATCACTCCATTTTACCTTAAAATTGGGGGGGAAAAAATCGAAATTGAAATCCGCAACACTATACTATGCAATTTTCGGTGCTGCAAATTTTCACTTCTAAACATCGTATATTTTTAATTCTTGCACCGTCGTATAGAGCGAAAAGTGTACTTTTAAATGCAATTTGTTTCAAAGCTGTATCTCAATTTGTTTTTGAAACATAAATTTTTTAAATAATTTTTAGTACCAATTCAGGAATTGTGGCAACAGAATCACTACATTTTCTTTTAAAATTGTAAAAAAAGGAAAAAAGAAATAAAGAAAGAAATTAAAATACATATATCGTCTGTTGTAAAATCCGGTGAATTTCAGTTTTATTTCGTTTAATAATTTGGATAATTGAATTTTATTGACTTTCTTAATTTTAGCTTAAAATAATATATCTTAGAGATTTAGAGTGTCCAATATAAGATGTATTTTTTATTGTAACTAACTTTGTAGATTTATTATAAATCAATGAAATAGTTCTTTCTTAAAGATTTTCTTTCATCGAATTTCAACAGGTTCCACCTAGTGAACTTAAAATAGAAAATTTCATTTCAGAACTACTTATAATATTTGCATAAATGAATTCACTCTGACCATTTTCCCCTCACCCCCCAGCCCCAAAAAAATAAACAAATTATAAATATGATTTAAACAAAAATATTGACAATTTTGTTATGAATAAAATAATCTTAATTGTCTTATAAGTGTGCTATTTAAAATAATTTCTCTCTCTCTTTTTTTTTTTTTTTTTTTTTTGTTTACATGCTTTTCCTCTTTTTTTTTTTTTTTTACTTTTTGCCATCTCTTGTCTGATTGTGGTATAAATGGGATGGAGCTGTGGATAATTTACTCTTTGCAATATCTGTTTTATACTCTTGAAGAACATAACTGGTAATAAGTAACAATTAAAATAATAAAACTTTATAAAAAATCATCAAAATCAAAACAATGCATATGATGCATTTCGAACCGGAAATTAACAGCTTGTCATCAGATCCTGCAAACATGTATAAGTAAGGGGGGCAAAGTTACAAGAGAAACAAAAGGAAAAGAGAAAACATTACTAAGAATTTATTATTTATTTTCTGTATTATTACTTATTTATTTTTATATTTACTTCTTTATTTTATTCTAATTTTGTTTATTTTCTGTTCTCTTTTGTAAGTGTATTCTATCATTGTGGAAACATTTTGCATGTGTTCCTCTATGATTGGTTTTTGTCTTACGGCTAGCGCTACCTGTCACACTTTTTAAAATCTCTTCTCTCTCTGTTTATTTGTGATCTTGTCCCCTTACAGACATGTGTATACAGTAATTGATGAGGGGGTGATGGCTGTTAATTTTAAGCTTGAAAAGCATCCTATGTATTGTTTTGATTTTTATAATGATTTTTTACAAAGCTTTATTATTTCAATTTTCAATAGTTTCATTGTGATTGATATACATAATTAAGATGCAGTACAACATGCTTTCTCAGGAATATAGTATAAGTAGCATTTTTAGTTCATTTACAAGGATGCTTTAAAGCATTTCATTACATTATGACAGAGGTTCCCAAAGTGTGCTCCGCGGAGCCCTTGGGGCTCCGCCTGAACTTACCAGGGGCTCCGCGGTGTTTCAGGAAAATAAACAAAACATGAAAGGAATTAGCATATTGTAATTAAAAGGTTTTCAAAAGTATGTAGAAATTTGTGTGTGTGTCAAAAATAAGTGTATCTATGACTGGGTTCAAAAATGCAATGGTACACCTCTAAGGAGTTAAACATTGGCATTTAGAATGTATCTACTTTCTGTATAATATTTCTGGTCTGAGTTGCTTTATTTTATACTTCTGCTTTAAATGTGTTTTAAAAATTCCATTTAAAATAAGACTACAAGAAATAGTATTCTAAGTTAAATGCACAACGTGTATCGAAACAGAAAAGTCCCGCCAGTGCTGTTAACTCTGCTTGCCGAACAAAAGTGAGAAGAGTTTAGTTCTTTGGAGTCTCCCCTATTTATATGTTTATTCTTAATTCTTATTAAATACCTAACTCTTACTAAAATGTTTTTAAATGGCCATGACATTAAGTTTGAAAATATATATATATCAGAAAGTATTCAAAATCATCCGGAAGCTCTGATAAATTCATTTATGCATGACTTTCCAGCTGCTCAAAATAATATGTTGAACGATTTTAAATGGATACTAAATCCATTCAGTGCAAAAACAAAACCACACAGCTTAAGCTCAGAGGAATACGAAACTCTGATTGATTTAACATCTCAAAGCGATCTAGAAATCTCTTTTCAAAGCAAGTGTATCACAGAATTTTGGTGTCATTTGACAGATGAATACAAAATCTTGTTAGACAGAGCAAAATTAATTTTACTCCCATTTTCAAAGACATATGTGTGTGAAACAGGAATCTCCACTTACACAAGTATCAAAACAAAATAAGAAACCTGTTAAATGCAGAACCAGACATTCACTTGCTATTGTCGAAAATTGCACCCGATAATAAAATTAGGGATGGGACGAATAGTGATTTGGCCGAATAGCCGAATACCGAATATTCGGCCAAATTTTAGGCCGAATACCGAATATTCGGCGGCCGAATACTAACTTTTTTTCCCAATAAAGAAAAAAATCTTTGATTATATATAATTTAAAAAATAGGCACTCATTAATAATTATTACTCTTAAATGTGCTTTTAAATATATTCTTAAATTTAAAACACATATTTTAACACAAAAAAATTATGAAATTGCATTATATTCTTTTATTTTAATGTACATTAAATTGATTTTCAGTAAGTCAGGATGGTAAAATATTTCCATTAAAATATAAACAATGTATTTCACTTTTACTATCAAATGATACTTTTATCTTTTCTTGCATCCAAAATTAATAACATTCTTAATCTCTCTCTCTCTCAGAATGCACAAGGAAATATTTTCTGAAGTAACCTTTAATGAAGTAAATTTGATCATTAAGAGTTTGTGTCCCTAATAATAAGCAAATTCGTAAGAATGAGACAGTTAGAAATCAGTTGTCAATCTTTAAATTACAAATTACGTTAAAGCAAAAGGTTATGCTTAAAGTAGAATGCATATGTTAAAAAAATCTTTGACATTTGAATCGGCGCATACAATATTCCCCTTATTCAACAAGCATTAAAAGGATAAACAGAAATTGATAACAACATGAATGAAGGAAGATGTAAATTAAAAATATACACATAATAATGTTACATATTTAAGCCAGTAATTATGCAAATAATTATTTAAAAGTGAAAACTATAGAATAAAAAAATTATTTTGTTCAGCATTTAGAATTTATGTTTACATATTTATAAAACCATCTTCATAAAACAAATTGTGTCATCTAATGTGTATCTATTTTGACACCAGTTCTGTTTTCACATGTATCGTTGTATTTGAAATAGTAATACAGTCGACTCTCGTTAATTCGAAATTGGATAATTCGAACTAAACATGAAGTTCAGAAATTTTCAAAAGCAGAATAACGTTAAAAATTTTCATTAATTCGATTTCATTTTCTCTTGACTTCGTTTAATTCGAACTAACGAGAATTCCGATTTTTCATTTTTCTTTTCTTTTTCACGAATTTTAGATCATTTGAATAATTTTCTTTCTTTGATTTTTGCGAAAATTGTTCCGAACAAGTATACATATAATACAATGTCTTTGATATCCACTTACTTAGAGCTCCGTCTGTCCATCAGTGACGCTATAAATTTTTCTTCCTTCGTGCTTGTTTCTATTCTTTTAATTAGTTTATGTATTTATACATTCTAATTTAATATTAAGTCATATTCTAATGATAACAGACGAAATAAGTTTAAAAAACACTATAACATTAATTCCTTTGTAATAGTACCATATTAAGCATGTTTTCCATAATTCGAACATTTCTTGTGATCCCGACGAGCTCGAATTAACGAGAGTCGACTGTATTTGATATTTAATTTTGAAAATGAATCTTCGTTAATACACCTAGTGAATGATTTTTTTCATTTCTCACTTCATAGAAAATAAGTTATGAATTTCATAAGAGTCTTTTTTACATGTGCAGGGAATTTGCAGACATTAATAAATATTTATTTGAGTGTTTTAAAATAAGGTAGTGTTTCTTTTTTTTCCGATAAGTGTTTTTATATCTTTAATTGTAGCATATCATTCTCTAATGAAGACATTTCCTGTACAATTAAATCTCCAACTTGGGCAGTATTTTCTAAAATATCACCAAACTTTATAGGAAATACAGAAAGGCTGTATATTTTTTAGTATCTGAATAACTGTATGTTTTGCAAGTAAGAATGAGAATGACTTCATAAATGAAGTAACCAGTTTGGATTAGAGGAAAAAAAATTGCAAGAAATGAAATTCTTCAAATCCTAAATTTATTTGGCAAGATATCTTTCACTATTCGGCCAGATTTCAGCAATATTCGGCGTGATATCTCTAAATATTCGGTTATAGGTATTCGGCCGAAGTATTCGGTCAACAAGCCTTCAATATTCGGCCAACCGAATATTCGGCAAAAGGGCAGAATAGGCCGAATACCGAATAGTGGCCGAATATTCGTCCCATCCCTAAATAAAATAACTGTCCAAAATAATTTAAGCACATTTATCACTCTAAACTTTTATATATTATTGTTCGTCAAGCTTATGCAGAATAATAGTTAAAAAAACTGCAGGCATTTAATATTTGTATATGTTGCATATTGTATTATTTTTATTTTTGGAATTTTAATTTCCTTAAATATTTATTATTATTAAGTTTTACTTATTTAAATATTCTCCCCAAGTTTTCAAAATCGTATTTAATTTTTAAAACAATATCTGTCGCTTAAACAGTCTTTTTAAAAAAGATCTTGTATAATTTAAAATCCCTCTCTAGATTCATTTGTGTATAATGTGTGTATATATTTCTTTTTATTTTTATATGTTTAATTTTTTAAAATCTGTTTATGTTACTTGCATTAATTTTTAGTTATTTAATTTTTTATACTGTGTTTTATAATAAAATAATGTTTGTCGCTGAAAACATACTTTTATTGCATCTTCTATCATTTAAAGACCTTTATTAGATCCATGTTACATTTGTGTACATTGTATATATGTATTTCTTTTTATATATAAATTTAAGTTATTCTTTATTAATATTATTTATACATTATTTTATTAATTAATATTATTAGCCTTTAAATTATTTAATCTCTAATATTTATGCTATGTGTATATTTAAATTTTCTAAACGTTTTTCTTTGTACAACAATGTTTGTCGATTAAAACGTCCCTTTCATGTAATATTTTGTATTATTTAAGAAACCCCTCATTAGATTTATTTAATACTTATGTACGTTGTGCATACAGCTCTTTTCTTTTCGTAACTTTAATTGCTTTAACCCTTTAACGATCAAAGCATTTTCATTGCTAAAATGTCGAAATAAATGAATGACACCGGTAATTAAGAACAAATATATAATTTCAAAAATATGCATTCAAATATTTAATTGCTGTAAAAGACATCAAATACTAATAAAAACATTAAAAGATCTTAATAATTATTAAGATCTTTTAATGTTTTTATTAGTATTTGACGTCTTTTTTAGCAATTAAATATTTTAATGCATATTTTTGAAATGTTTTAATGGACGTATAAGAAAACTTCTATTTATAATTAATGTCAAATATATAATATTTCTAAATAAGAAAACGTGATTTTTCATATACAAAATAAAAGGGATATTTTTAGATAAAAATACCGGTGTCAGTGTTGCATATCGTAATTAAAATTTTGTGGTTTCGTGGCGAAACCAATGAACGTTAAAGGGTTAATCTGTTTATTATATTTTTTATAATTTCTTAGTTATTTAAATTTTCTATGCTGTTTTTCATAATTGTACTTAATTTTAAAAGCAATGTATATTGCTAAAACGGGATTTTTTTTTTTTTTTTTTTTTTTTTTTTTTTTTTTTTTTTTTTTAGCATCTTTTATCTTTTTACAACTCTTCTTTAAAATTTTCTTTTAATTGGTCTCTACCACATTTCCAATCAGAAATAAGTCTGTAGCAATTTAAAATATATATGTTGGTTCTTTACATTTGTCATCACATTACGAATTAAAAATTTTGCTCAGCTCCAACCATTACTTAGACTTTTTGTCAATGAGTACCGGCACTGACATAAATTCAATCTCACCCATGTATCTCATTGTATTAGGAATATTTCCCTACTAGTTGCAGTTCGTTAAACGCCTTGAAGGGCGGTAGGATACATTTTATCCTACCTAATTTAAACGAGATCTCACCAGAAACTTTTAACGAAATGTTATATTTTTAACTTTGATGGCAAACTGTTAAAAAAAATTCTTTCTTTTATTATTTTCAAACAAAATTTTACGATTGTTCCGGTGAGTATACAATATGACTGAGACATTATTGCTTGCCCCTCAAGAAATTAACATGTGTAGTTTTTAACTACATATCTGTTTTCAGGAAAAAAAACAATTACGAAAGAAAGTTTCTTTTAAAGATGTAATTAATAGCCAAAAACTTTAAATAAAATGTCCAAAAAAGTGAACAATGCTGCACCAAGCAATACAGCTTATAGAGTTTGCCCCGCCTTCTTAAACACTAAAACAATGACTTTATTCTAAATGTATTTTTTAAATTTGCTCAAAAAAAAAGAAGGTGAGAGACGATTCATTTTCGTTGCATGTTTTGAAGTACTAGAAACTTAAGGATGAACGAAATAATTATTCCATAACCGCTTGATTCTATTACGGGAAGGTGGGACTAGCGAAAACGTGTTACATAATTACTCATAAATAATTGAAACAAGGCCTTTTTTTGCGAGTAGCCTATGGGAATTACATAGAAGTACCTCTCTGCTACGAACATGGTACAACTTACTTTTTTTCTGTGTTTGTGTGGTTTTCGTCATAAATAATACTCCCTCTGTCACAAATTAGATGCGATATTTGAATACTTTTGTACTCATATTTGATATTTATGACTTTATGATTTTGTTTGAACATTTTTCAGAAAGCTATACTATCAATCAACAATATTTACGTACCTAACATTCCCTCCATCATTCCTTAATAAGGAATTAATTAGTTTAAAAAAATCTCGGTTCACACACTCTCAAGCCACGCCCCAAATTTTAAAGACTTTTTAAACAGTAATCACTTAAAACTATCTTCAAGCTAATCAATCGTGAATTCATTTACGAAAATTTTATGCCAACATTTCTAAAAAGTATTTTTTAGCAAGAACAAGCTGCAAACAAAATAGAATTCTGTCAAGCTTATTTTTTTCTATTATACTTTGCTTTGTTATGCATAAAATACGCTCCAAATTTTTTCCGCCTTGAGAATCCTGTATAACTTTTATTTACGAATTATAGCAGCATATGATAATCCTCGCAGTGATTGTCTTCGTTTTATTGGTACATCTTTGATTTTGCTCAGAGGCATTTTTTTCGTCCGCATTTACAATTTGCTGTAAACTTATATCGTAAATTTCCAAATCTTTTATTTTTGATGTCTTTACCTGCTTCTGCAAACGGGATAGTATAATAAACATTATGATGCACATTGAATTTAATAGCTGCAGCATCTATGACATTAGAAGCTTAGTTTGAAAATTTTCAAATATCGTTTCAAACATTCCAGTACAGTGTTTTGCGCTCAATATTACTGATTTCTTTCTTCAGAGAATTTTCTAAATAATTGTTTCGATTCCTTTTACTTTAAATTCGAGTTAACTATGCTTCTGAGACCTAGCATAAATACTTATAATAATTCTAGTATAATTTTACTGGTGTCGATCTAACTGCATCAGAAGTTATTTATGACTCCACCTACTTAAAATGTAGGAACTAATTTGGGACAAAAATTTCAACCTAAATATTGCAACTAATTTGGGACAGAGAGAGTAATAGTTTTACGTAAGCCCCAATGTAATATATAATCCAGACATGGTTACCCTTTCGATCTTTAATTCCGAGTTCATACTGGAAATTCATACTAAATTCAGAATTTCTGTATCAGCAAAAAGCAAAATTGAGAACTTTGGTCCAATGTTAAAAATTACTGGCTCGAATTTTTATTCAACATAAGCTTGCTCCGTATTTGCTTCATAGGCATAAAAAAAACATTAACTTGTAAACCACAGAGTTTAGTAGGGTTCAGGGTTCAGGGGCTCCGCCTTAAATTTTTTTACCAAAAAGGGCTCCGCGAGCCTGAAAGTTTGGGAACCACTGCATTATGATATGTGGGAACAAATGGTTTTCTGTGCATTTTAATGACGTGTGATATTTAAAATATATGAAATTACTAAAGTACACTGCACATTTTCTATACATTATAGAGTGCATAGCTTTTGTCGTTCATTTACGAGTGTCGGTATAATTTGATTAAAGCACTGGGTAAGATTGATAATTAGTTGGAAGTGCATTTTCCTCTGTGATATAAGTTTTTAAGCTTATATAATTTTGAGTGTATTAGGTAGTGTGTATACATATTGTAGATTACATACTGGACTACACAGAAGACTTTGTACACATTACCAGGCACAGACAGCAGTATCTGAAAATGTATTTTTACTACATTATTATTATTTTTTTTCCTAAGTTATTTACTTAGATATCTCATTTAATTCTAGGAAAAGAAAATGTAATTTCCTGGTAGCAGTGAAAAATGTTCTTCACAATTTTGCTTGATGTGTGATTTTTTTTTTTTTTTTTTTTTTTTTTTTTTTTTTTTTTGCTTTTTAATTAGAACTTTTGTGTTTTTTTAAATTCTAGTATTTTTACTTTAATTGCAAATTTGTCAATATATGTTTTTTCAGTATTAAATATTGTTATTTGATAAAATGTGTATAATTAAACCTCCTTTTTTTTTTTTTTTTTTTTTTTTTTTTTTTTTAAGATGGAAAGTCTGAAGGATTATTTCTTGTTCGAGAGAGTACATCATCTCCTGGAGATTATGTTTTGAGCATTTATCATAATGGTGCTCCAATTCATTACCAAATTCGTCAACATGGTAATGATGCATTTTTTAGCATTGACGATGGACCCATTGTTCATGGTAATTTCATTTAACTTTTTATTGCTTATGATTCATGAAAATTTAAAAAGATATTGATTTATTTTTTTAATTTTTTTATATAAAGATTGCTTTTTAGCGTTCAGTACTAAAAAAGGGAAGATAGTACCATTATAATATCATTCCTGTGTCTGTCTATCTGTCGTAGCTATTTTACATGTAAACTATGAAACATGGAAAGTTCTAATTGAGGGAAGTAATAAAGACTATTGACTCATATCAGATTTTTAAACATTAACAAAAATATTTATGGAAAATATACAAGGGCTAGTTAAGTTACTTGGAAAAAAAAAAAAAAAAAAATCTTTGTATATCGTGTGAATGCTGAAATCAAAAACACATTTCTTTTAATTTTAGGTATTATATTTGTAAAGATATCATAAAAAATGTGTTCTCTCCCATCCATTTCTGAATCTGCTGAAACTAAAATTATGAAAAAATTAGAGATAATTGACATTAATTTAAACCTTGTAGGAAAATACCGACAATTTTGACGATGTAGCACATTTTTCCGTTACACACAAATTTCGAGTTACAGGGTTTCAGCAAGGGTTTTGAGGAGTGCTGGAAGTACCTATCATTATAAAATTTTAAAAGTATTTTTGATAATGATTTTTGAAAAAAGAAAATAATAATTACATATATATGTTAGTATTTATGTATTAAATTTTTTCCATTTGATAAAAGTCGCAATTATGCACAAATTGTCTTCAAACTCACAAAATACATTGAGATTATCAATATCTCAGCGGGGATTGAAGATGGGCAAAATCGGCCCAAGGGGTGGAAATTGAGAGGGTTCAAAAATTTGAATGCCGCCTTAACGACTGTGACAAAATTAATTTTTGCAAAACAGTAGCAAGAAAAAATAAACATTTTTACTTTAGCAGTTGTCAACAATTAAAAAAAAAAAATAAATAAAATTTTTACTACAACAATTATTATTGCAAGATTTGCTCATAAAAAATGAAAAAAAAAAAAAGTTTCACAAATTAAAAAAAAAAATAATAATGAATATTATGTCATAGCATTTCTACAACAAGATTTACACATAAAAACGGAAAATGAAATAAATAACTTGAAGGATTTTTTTTTAAAAGCAAATACAGTAGACTCGCAAACCAGAAATCCACAACTCTCTAAAATCTGCACATATTTATGGATGTAAGCAATGAAACTTTCAGTTCAGATATTCGGACAAAATTTGATTTTTTTAGTTTTCTATCAATTCCATATATTTTTTAATTTGTAATTTTCTTAATAATACTCTATTCATGTTATTTTCATGAAGGAAGAATAAATTTTTTGGGGCAAAATTCAAGATATTGCTGATATCACTGGTAATCACAATCTTCTTACCAAATATATTAATGCATTAATCAAGATTTTTTTGGTCATTCAGCCTGGCTAAACTTAAAAAAATAATCCTTATTTTGTGATTTTGATGTGAATTAGTAATGTACTTTTATGAGGCAAGTTTTGTTGAATAATTTTGGAAAAATACTTTTAATTTTTATAATGAATATTTAATCATACACTATTGATTATTAACTTGACCTTTGCTGTTAGTACTTTAATCATTTAAAAAATTATCTAAATTTTTATTATTTTAGTTCATTACTTTTTTAATATTTTATTATATTGTAAGCATTCATTATAGTTCTGATTGCGTTATTAATTGCATTGAAACTACTGGTTAAAAAATGTAAACAAAGCAGTGACCAGAAATCTGCAAAATTCTAAAATCCGCACAACCTCTGGTCCCAAGCTTTGCGGATTTGAGGGAGTCTACTGTATTACATCACATTGGAAATATAATGGACAAAAAGCAGGTGAATATGTAATATCATGTAAGCATGTAAAAATGTGTTGAAACATGATAAAAACCAAATTATGGAAACAATGGCATATTTTAACATTTAGAGGTTTTGTGATTTTGTTTTCGCCATTTTTAAATGCATTCCATTTATATGTGTGTATGCATGTATATTAGAATTTTCACAAAAGATTTAGGTCACTGTAGCTCATTCTTAGTGATGAAACTAGGTTTATCTCTAATCTTGATTTAGTTTTTGTTGGTTAAATTTGTACCTAACTTCAAAGTCTACCTCCCTCCTATAGACCGAGCCAGCTGGGATTTTTTAATATAATAGAATCCCTCAAATCCTCAACCCTAAAATCTGCACATAATTTACAGATGTAAAGAATGTAACATTCAGTTTTGATGTGGGGACAAAATTTGACTCTATATTTATATCAATTCTTTATATGTTTTAATTTGTAATTTTCATTAATCTTACTGAATTCATGTGTTTTTATGAAGGAAGAATAAATTTATTTTAGAATAAATTAAGATATTGCTGATATCACCGGTAATCAGAATCTTTTTACCAAATATATTTATGTATTAACCAAACTTTTTTGGTTATTAAGTCTGGCTAAACTTGAATTAAAACTTCCTTATTTTATGATTTTGATGTGAATACATCTTTAAAAAGCAAATTTCATATGAAAAATGCATCTTATCTTTATAATAAATATTTAATCATACATTATTGCTATCAACTTGACCTTTCTTTTTAATATTTTAATCATTTTAGAAATTATCAAAATATTAATTATTTTAGTTTATTACTTATTTTAATGTTTTATTATATTCTAAGCCTTCACAATAGTTTCAATTTCATTGTTAATTATATTCAAATTACTGTTTAAAAAATGTAAACAAACCAATGGTCAGAAATCCGCAAAATTCTAAAATCCACTGGTCCCAAGCTGCGCGGATTTGAGGGAGTCTACTGTACTTTATATTTATTTTCAAAATATCGTTGTGTGTGATTTTTTGGTAAAAAAAAATGTAAATTATTTTTTCTTTTGTTATTTGGCTAAGTCATTCTGTAGAGAAAGAATTTCTGTCTCTTTTTCTTTTACCTGGTGTAAGTTTGAAATTGTTTTGTGAAATTCATCATGTAAATTGAATTCTATCTTATAGAAAGGTGTTTCAATATTTATAGGGCTTGAAATGCTCATAGCACATTATCAAGAGGATGCCCAGGGTTTATCAACCAGATTGTGCGAGATGTGCAAAGGACAGCCTCCGCCATCTGACACCCGACGCCATGGTCGCACGAATCTCCTTCACCGTGCAACTAAAGAGGGTATATGTCTTGTTAATATTACAGAATTTCAAATGCTTGTTTAATTTTCATTCAAATTTAAGTTAGGGAAGTTGTTAGCAATAAGTTTATTTTCTATTACAGTGAAACCTCCCACAACTGTCACTCCGAACAACGATAACCTCCAAATACTGGTCATATTTTTGTATTACCGAATCCCTTCCATAGAAATTGCATTACACTAAACCTCTAAATGACGAATTCTGAACAACGGCCACCTCACAGCATTTTTATTTCATTTTTTCCCCCTTTCTTTTACTTTTTTTAATGTCTTATTTTAATTATAACTGAGATTGTGAAGAATATGCAGGTGGATTTTCTTATTTGGCGACTTTACAATTTCTCTACTAATTTTTAGAGGTTGCTTTGGTTAAACCCCATTTATACATAGGTGTAGCGAGAGGGGGAGGGGTGACAAAATTTAAGTTTATGTGTAAGCAAGCAGTAATCATTTGTACTGTTTATTAATTATGTGATGATATTTCTTGTCTGTGTATTTTTCACTAAAAGAATGAATTCAAAATGAACATTTTTAACTTTAAGTGGTAAGTTGCAAGTTATTCAGGACAGCAAAAAAAGGTGTAAATGCACGAAAATTTGTTTATTTGTACAATGGTGGAAGGACACAAATAAAAAAATTCTGAAAAAAGAGATGACATTTGTTTAGAAAAGACATTTCAAAGTGCAAATTAGGAATTTAAAACTAAGCAGAAAACTGATTGTGGTGAGATTCATAAGTTACTTTTGGAATGTCTTTCGAACTGTCGAGAGATAAATCTCTCAGTTTTCTGGGCCAATGTTGCAGGAAAGTGCCCTTGAAATTGAAGAAAAATTATGAAATTAAAAAATTTTCGCTCACTCTAACTGATAATGAATTCTACAACAAATCTATGGAATTCATTATGCATTTAAAAAAAGAGCTTATCCTTAAAAAAAAATAATAAAATTTCAAATTAGCTATTTTTTTAGTGTAAAATTATAGTATGTATCTTGTAATTTTAAGTTTTTAAAATGTGGAACCTCTGACTAACTGTAACCTCCGACTTTATAGTGTTCTCAGTGGTGGCCACTATTCAGAGGTTCCACCTTACTTTTGTTTTTCAATAGAAAACCTTAAAAAAAAATTCTTTTCATAAAACGAATAAATAAATATTGCTTACTAAATAGCAATAAATACTGTGACGTTAAGATTTTTGCAATGGACTTTATGGTTGTATCTCAGTTTCTATTTGTTATAAATTCACCAAATTTTATATTTGGAGGGTATTAAATAAAACAATTTTATTTTGAATTGCATTAACAGGTGTTACTCTAGCTGTTGTTTCTATCTTTTTTTTTTACTGATTATTGTAACTTAATGCTGAATTTAAATAAATGTTTCTACTTATTCATCATTGCTAACCTGTAATTGCGCTATATTTAATTTAATATGTTAAAATAATGTGGTACAATGTTTTATAATGGTTAATACTAGTTTATTGTATTAAATGAGTTGCTAAAGTATAGGATGTCCAGAATACGTTTTTACTCTTTTAAAGTATAATTGAGAAGAACTCCAATGGCCACTTTTAAAATGTCTGGTTTTCTAACAAAAGTAGTTTTTTTTTTTTCCTGCACATTTTAGTATGCACGCCATTTGTTGTACACAGCATATCAAGCAGGAATATTTCCATTCAGATATGATAAAGCATTGAAGACTTAATTCTCATTAATTAGTATAATTAATTTTCAGCTCATTAGTGGTGCCCTAAAGTGGAGTTAGTATACAATGGTTTTCATGCATTATCATAGCAAAAAAGATATGATATTGAGAAATATATGAGTTGTATTGTTATTGAACTTCCTTTATGGACCCTCAGCAATGTGGCATTGCCCATAGTGATAATTTCATTTTTAGGAAGAAAAAAAAAAAAAAACTTTAATACTTATTTATACATTTGTAGTTTTTGTATTTAGTATTGTTTTTTTTTTTTTTTTTTTTTTTTTTTTTTTTTTTTTTAGCAATTTTTACATTCTTCTATACTCACAAAAAAAAAAAAAAAAAAAAAAAAAAAAAAAAAAAAAAAAAAAAATGGTAGATTTACATGTTAAAGATTATCTGATTTTTTAATTTTTTGGCTACTTTGATGAATTGATGCATGGAATTTTATTAAATTTCATATTCAGTTAAACTTTGGCATAAACTTTTGTTCATTAGGTTTTGGTTTATATTTACCTGTGTCATATTTATATTATGTTTTTCATGAATTACATAATAATTATTTCATGGCATCTATGCAGTAGAATTGCATCAAAATTAATATCCAAGATGCTAATTATTAAAAACTATACTGATTCAGTTTTGCCTTTGAAACACAAGAATATCATAACACATGAGCTGTATCTCAGTTTCTGTAGGGTTAGAAAATATCAAATGATTTCTATTTATATTTCTGTTTATCTATTTTTGGTATGCATACATAGTGCCCTGTTATGCTGTGCTTTTCATTATTATTATTAATTGATCATTGTAACTCCAAGTTCAATTCAAAGAATCCAAATTTTCTCTTTGCTAATGCTTTGTGCTCTTAATTTTTAATATATAAATATGGTATTTACTGTAAAACCCCAAATGTAAGCCCCTTATAAAAAACCCTTATTTTCAAAATAGTAGTAATAATAATAAAGATAAAGATAGTTGTGTATAGATTAATTATCTCTTTTTTTTTTTAAAATTATGAAACTTCTTTAAATTTAACCCAATTTGCATTTGAAAAAAAAAAAAAAAAAAAAAAATGCAGTTTGATAATTTGGATTCTATACAATTCAACATAACTGATGAAGTGATAGGTTTTTTTTTTTTACTTAATTTTTTATTCTTTTAATATTTAAAATTAATCTTTAATATTTAAAATTAATGCAGTAACTAAATTTTTTGTGTGTGTGTGTCTTATTACTATTTTTTAACTTACTTATTTCAAAATTGTTTCTGTTATGTAGATTTACAATTAAATGAATAAAGTTTGCATTATGTTGCCATCTATCTTCAGAGAAAGAAAATAACATTATTTTCTTTCTTTCACAATAAATACAGCACAATGCAAATTTTTCTTGTCCTTATTGATTTTACACAATTCTCTATACTGATCAAGTTTTTTTTAATTAAACTTGAATTTATTTATTTAATATTTAAAATTAATTCAACAACTAAAAGGATTTTTTTGTATATATTATTATTCTTTAACTTATTTCAAAATTATTCTTATTAGGCAGATTTCGCAATTAAATAAAGAAAACTCACATAGTGTCACCATCTATCTTTAGAGAAAGAAAATAACATTGTTATCTTCTTTCTCTGTCAGTAGATGGCAAGAACATGAAAATTTTTAATATTCATTATAAAAGATGAAGGCTTTAAAATTAATTTAGAAAAATGCCATATATATAGTGAAACCCACTTAAGACATTTTTCAGGGGAATGAAAGGTAAAAATTTCTTAAATGGAAAAATTAACAATTTTTGAAAAAAAAAAAAAAAGTTTAAGTATTAATACTTGAGAGGGTTTATTTTGTCCCAGTAAAAAAATACAAAGAGTACTTTCTGTAAAATTAAGATTTTCTTAAGAAACTTAAATTGGTTTGCATACTTAAAAAAATAGCTAATAAAGTAATAATATATAATTATCTTAAAATCTTTTTATTTAATCTAAGAAAAAAAAATATGTTTAAACATCATTTGATATAGTTTTGCAAAAGAAATCTGTTGTAGTGTTTTGTTTCCCTTTTTTTTTTGGGGGGGGGGGGGCAACCTTTAATTGATAATAGTTTGTCTTAAGCTTTTGAAAATTTCTTCAGGCACATTTTCGACACTTTTGATAAAACATTGAAAGGTTTCTAGTCCTTTTGCAGCTTCCAAAAAAAGTAGGAATTTCCACATCATCTTCACCAGTTACACTCATTTTTTCATCTTCTGTCATTTCACAAGTATCATCCATTGTAAGCATTTTACATGGTATTACTTCATCATATACCAACTCCTCATATATACTCCTCAAACGATGCAGTGAAATACTTCTTTATTTGAAGAGTCTTCTAGTGACCCTCAATATCAAATTCATTTTCTTCTGTTGATTTCTTTTTCAAGAATCCTGCTTGTTTTAAACAATTGGCAATCTCAGATGGTGTTATTAAGACCATGTATCTAAAAATAAAATGAATTGATTCCAAAATGTTCATTTTTTTCAACTCTCCAGTATTGTCAAGTTTTTCAATCATCCTTTTCACTAGCCATTTTCTATAGTGCTGCTAAAACACTTTAATTGTTCCCTGATCCATAAGTTGTAAAACTCAAGTTAAGTTTGGTGGTGGAAAATGGACTTTTATGTTACTCAAGTTTTTGGTGTCTTTCAAATGGACTGCACAGTTATCTACAAAAATTATGTTCCTCTTGGCTTTCTTCATTTTATCCTTGTTTTTTTTCAAACAAGCTACATAAATTGTAATTGTCATCCACATATCCACTTGTTGCTTTTATATCACAGGGCATTGATTTCACACCCTGAAAACATCTGTGTTTCTTTGATTTTCCAACAACTAAAATTGGCAACTTCTCAGAACTGTTCATGTTCGCATCCAATAATATTATAAGTTGTTTCTTTTTTTTTTTCCCATGATATTTTTTGACTGTGTATGCATATGTTTTATCTGGCAAAAGATTGCAGAAAAATCCACACTCATCCGTATTGAAAAAGTCTTTAGATGATGACTGGATATCGAATCTGGTAAGTTTTTTTTTCCGCATTTAGATTTTTTATAGATCAACACTTTTATTCTTGCCTTTTATAGAATTATAACTCAATCCGGCTTTTTTTTTTTCATCCTACCAATCCATCCATTTGAAGGAGTAAATTCAATCACCATTTTTTTGGCTATTTCTTCAGCCTTTTTTCTAAGAATAGGTCCATTTATAGGAATATTGGTGGATCTGGCTTGTTTATACCAAATAAATAACTTTTCTTCCATGACTTCACATTTCCCTCTTTTCATCTTTTTAATTTTTTTTATATTCATCATAAGAGTTTAAAATGAGATCTTGTTTTGCTACAATATTCCATTTATAGTTCTCACTGGAACTCAACTCTTGTTATCAATTTCAACTCTTGTTATTTTCGAGTTATTATCAACTTCTTTCGAAATTTTGATTTTTTTTTTTTCCTCAATTGCTGAGGCTTTTTTTTTTTTTATTTGCCTTGCCTAACATTTTAAAGAATTTTTTATTTATGTATTTTCTAAAAGAGCTGTGATGTTATACATTTTACACTGACTTTAAAACTTCAAATTGAATGATCCAAACACAGCTTTGGTTCATTCCTCTTATGGAAGAGGTGGCAGAATCTGTTGTAACAGAAAATAGCTACTGAACTAAAAGAATTACCCCTGAATAGGGCAGATTATTTCTCTTTTCTCCTTATCAGTTACTATTGCTTCAGTGGTGAGGGGCTCATTCTACCTATCCACATTACATCACTTTTGTTAGTTTAACTGAAACAAATTTTAAGGTAAAATAAACTTGACCACATTTGCTGTCAGTCTTAAACATTGAGTTTTTTTAATTGCCAAGAATATAAAAAAAGATATTTTCAGTACAAAAACTAAAATAATAATCAAAGAGTCAAATAAATGTGCTTTGAAAATTAAAATGGAAGTAAAAATAAAACTTTTTAAGTGGGAAAGAGTTTTGAAATAAACTTCTTAGACGAGTTATTTTAATATTGTAAAAATAGGAGAAAACTGGCAATCAAAAATATAAACTTCTTAAACAGGGAAAACTTCTTTAACAGGAACTTTTTAAATGAGTTTTACAGTATATATGCATATATATGTAATAAATATGTAGTGATAATTTTATTTTAAAGTTTTATTTACCTTTATAACTCAATTTAAAGGATTTTTTTAAAATCTCTATTATAAGCCTCTCTCCCCATTCTAAAAGTTTTTTTTTATTATTTATTTAAGGAAGGGGTTTACAGTTGGATATACTATTGGATTTACTAATGTATTACAATCTTATAGAAGAAAGGTTTGTGGTGTTCATATTATGCAGATTTAAGTGTTTGCATATTTTTCCTGTGCTGTGTGTTTTTTAGGATAAGTAGCAATGTGTTCAACATTAAAATGACTTTTAAAGCATTTAGCATTTCATGTGGAGTAAACATAAAATTATTTCCTGTTCAATGCAAGAACAAGATATATTATTCATAATATTCTGTTTTTGAAGTATAATTTAAAATTTTTGTTTAAAATGTTTCTTCAGTGAATATAGATTAAAATTTTTTTTTCTTATTTTCTAGGAGAAATCACTGTGGTTAGAGAACTTCTTAAATCGGGTTATCACAACCTCGATGCAAAAAATCAAGAAGGTCAGACAGCTGTACATTTAGCAAGCATAGCTGGTTTTGATGACATTCTTGATTTGTTGCTAGAGGTTGGTGCTAACCCTAATATAAAGGATGGAATTGGATTGACACCTTTACATGTAAATATGTTTTGAATTTCTTATCAGGGACCTGTCTAAACTTTTCTCACAGAGTTTTTTTTATCTTTGTGAAATCAGGAACAGTTTTATGTGCAAACTTTAATCATAATTTTCTGAATTTGAAATTGGTGATCTTTTCATGTTCCTGTTTATTTTAAATAAAATGTCAGGGGAAAAAAAACTACATTATTCTTTGACATTTTATTTTATTTATTTATTTAATTTATTTTTGTGGCAGATGAGATTTGATTTTAATGTGAATGAAAGGTTGGGTTCAGTTTTTGGATTAAAAGCTTTTTTTTGATAGACCTATTCTTAAATCAAATTATATGAAAGTTGCTGTTTTAAAATGAAAAGAAATAAAATAATTAAATAAAGGATTCTATTTTATTTTTGTGACGGGTCCTTTAAAGAACCCAAAAATTTCCCAAATACATTGCTTCTTATATATGAGGACTATTATTTTTCCAACAGCCATGAGTGTTGTTAAAGGGAACGAAATGACGAAGGCATTAAAGTTGCACACAGCATGGCTGGGTGCATTCTTTGTCATAAAGCTTATCTCTATAAAGGCCAAAAAACACCTTTGTTTTATTCAAACAAAAAGTGCATTGATGATTTTGCCATTCATGGTCTGATATTGTGAAGACTAAAGAGTAAAACAAAACAAAGAGACATTCTTTCTGCCTTTTATTTTGTCTTTTTCATGAGAATGCCTAGCTATTTAATACTGCTTCTACCTACCAACATCTTACAATCTTCAGATGGGAAGTGTTTGATCACCCTGTTTGCAGTTCAATAAACTTTAATTTTTTTTAGAAATAGCAACTAGATAGACAACATTTTGATATAAATGTGACATCTTTGAATTACTCTGGAGTCCTGATTAAAGATCCAGGCAGGAGTGATTTTTGAGATATAATAATCCTCATACACCAGCATGATAAAAATCTTTTTTTTTTTTTTTTTTCAAGATGATTATATTAAAAATATTTTGTATTAAATATAATTCCTGTAAGTAAAACCATTGTGGCATTCACTCTTTTTATCATTTTCTGCATAGTTTGAAGTTTGGAAAAAAATAAATACATCCTTACCTTCATATGTAGCAATTACTTCTTCAATTTAGTACTTTGCATTCTAATAAATTCTTGCCATATTTTGTCATATGCCACTCTTTTGTCATTTTTTTTATTTCAGACTTTATGCAAATTAATAATGCATTTTGCAATGCTATTTATTAAAAATTACATGAGAAAAATTTTATTTGGTATTTCATTGTTATAGCAGCTTCTACAATTATTATTATGTCAAACTTGCAGTATGATTTAAAGAAGATCATCTTCAGGTTTCTATATGCATCCATATGTAATGCATATATACTTTCCAAATGCTCATATAGAATATCTAATACAGTAGAGTCTTGAAAATCTGAGTCTCAGAAGTCCAAGGTACCGCTTAATTTGAGGTGCCAAAAATAAAACTTTCTGTTTTTTTCTTTTTTTTTCCCTTATCTGAAAAAAAAAAAAAAAAAAAGCCAGTTTTTTTTCTTCTTCTTGGAAGTAATGTGATTGCCATTTTGAGTCATCCACCACCTTTTTTCTCTTGTTCAGGCAAATGGCTAAGGATTAGGGTTGTTCTGAAAGGGGTTTCTAAACTAGATCTACAAAATTTTTCTTTTTCCAAGTTTTTTTAGGGGTTAGTGGGGCATACAAGCAGTGTGTTAGATGTATTAAAGCAGCAAAAAATAGATTTGTTTTTAAATTGTAAGTTATCCTGTATATCATTATAAAAAGAATAATGGTATAAACATTCTTTTGCATGCTAATAATTGGAATAGAATTTTCAATTTTTTGGGAAAATCCAAGTTTCCAGTAATCTGAGGTGATGTCAGCCCGAATTACCTTGGATTTTTAAGACTCTACTGTATTTGTGTCTTATATGTCAAACATACATCTTACATATATGTCATTTATGACTATAACTTGATCTTATACATTATGAAATGCCGTATACATTATGTATGATTGTAATGTTAAATGTGTCTTATAATATGCTGATATATCTTGATTACTTTTCAATGTACTTCCCCCCCCCCCCTTTTTTTTTTCCTTTTAAAATTATGACATCTTCAATTACATTAAGTTTGTATTCAATCATATAAAAAAATAAAATAAAAAACGTTTATTTTAGAACAAGGATGCTGAGCCTTTGGCATACATGATTAAAATTGCATGTGTGCCAATTTCTCTCATATAGGCTCACACAAATAAACACAATAAATTTCATACTCATTATGTAGATACAAAATTTCCTTTTTTATAATAAATAAAAGTTTGTTTGATATGTACAACAAATGTAGAATTATTTTTGTATGAATTAACACATTAGAAAATTGTCTGTTTTGTGATTATATGCATCAACATCTTTAAAAGGAAAAGTTTATCTTTTGGTCAGAAATAATCAGGAAAACAAATACACATATGTCTAGTTAAATAAAATGGAGAATACAAATAAGTTTTCTTTATAAACACCCATATCCAAATACCTAAAATATTACTTATTCTAACCTGCAAACTAAAAGTAGCAAAAATAATTTTAGTTGTATTTTATACAAGTTATTTCAGTGTAGAAAGGGAAAAAAAAGAAAGCTTGGAATCCCCATAAAAAAAATTTCTTAATTTTTTTAGATCTTGAGGGTGAAATATGCTACAATGCTTATCAACTAGTCAAACAATTGTGAACAAGTACTGTACATTAGAATATGATTGAATAAATCCTATTTTTTCTATAAAGAAGTGAAAAGGTTGCATGATATTTTAAAAGGTTCTTGGCAGTAGTGTTGTCCTAAAAAAGCAGAGAGTATACAGTATAACTAAGGATGGTTTACAGTGTATACTACCAAATACAGCCCCATTATATTTCTGGTTCTTGGGCCCTCGCATAGATTTAGAAATACTGTGAATTGAGCAATCTCTGAGTGTAACTTGAGTCAGTTTTCATTATTTAACAAAAAAGGATAAGGACTTTTTGCTAATTTTCATAAGATAGAGCACTGCATCCTGAAATAAGGGCTTAGCAGGAACACTATTTTGTTTTTATTTTTATTTATTTATTTATTTTACCAACTTTATATTAGGTTTGTATTTTTTCATACATAAAGAAATAAAATAAAATAAAAAACGTTTGTTTTAGAACAAGGATGCTGAACATTGGAATTAGGAGCCAAACTAGATCAGTCTTTTTTGTTCTACTAATGTTTTAAAAGAATTGTTTCTGTATAAATTAATTTTGTGCTGTAACACAACAAGATCTGTATTAAAAATGTTAGCAACAAATGAACCTAATCTCCTATTAAAGCTCATTAACTCCAAATATTTCTGTATAATGTTTTACGGATTAATTCGGATTAATAAATGGATTTCTCCATTTTATTAAGCTCATTAACTCCAAATATTTCTGTATAATGTTTTACGGATTTGACATTAATTCTAAGTGCCTTTGTTGTCTGAGTAGAGATCAGTTATGTTTGTTAAATACAATTCATGTATTCTTTCAAATTAATAAAATTAAATCTTATTTTCAGTATGCCTGTCAAAACAATAGACCGTTAACCATAAGTGTTCTGTTAAGCCATGGAGCTAATCCCCAGATTCGTGCATCAGAGAAAGGATGGGTACCTCTACATTTTGCTGCCTGTCTTGGATATGTTGAAGCTGTTCAGGTGAGTTTTTCTTTACTTCCTCCTTCCAGTGTATATTTATCCAAATTCTTCTACATAGGGAGTTCATGAAGACATGCTTTAATAAAGGTTTAAACAGTACAAAAAATTACCTTTTTTTGCTTTATTGAAATAGACTTAGATGGCCTAGCAGATTGCCAGTTTTTTAAAAGTCGACTTAGTAACATTACATTGCACTCAGCAAATGAAAATGAATGGCATTTCGATTAAAGAAATCACTAATGTAGTAGGCTAATTTCCATAATTGGAATAGCATTAATTTTCTTTTTAAGCAGGTTGTAGAATATTGCTGAATATATTCTTAAACTACTGGCAACCTACATATTCAGCCACATATTTCACATAAGCAAGAGAAATCAAATCTTTTACTAAATGTTTTAACATTACAATACTTTGTAAAAATTTTAACAATCTCTGTATATTTAGCTTAAATGTTTATAAAACTTTTAAATTCTACATTTCAAATTTTTATAGCCTATATAATATTGAAGGAGGTTGCCGCTTTGTTTTTCAATTCAAAAGTTTTAAGTATTTTAATAATGATCACAATCTCTGTTGCAGAAATGTGGTGACACAATGACATTGTCACAGAAAGGTAACGATCCTTTGCAGATGATTTTTATTTTCAAACCACTAAATATAGCTGATAAAAATATAGTTTCTAAAATTGTTATTTTAATTTAAAGTAAACAGCATTAAAATTAGTAAAATTGCGTTAGAATTTTCTAAAAAACAAATTTTTATGAAACTAAATAACTTTTTATTTAGTTATGTAATTATGTTTTGAAAACATAACAGCAGATGTTTTTGAAAAATTGGCTTTAGATTAACTTGGTAAAAGAAATAAGTTTAATATTTTTATTTATACAAAAAATAAGAGTTACCTTATCCTCAACATCCATTAAGAAAATTTGATATGTATGTATGTATGCATATTTATATTTATTCTTCATCATTTTCTTCATTTCATGCTTTCAGGATCTATTATCCTTTTTATTTCATTTTTATGGTAAGATGTTACTTAAATATCTCTTATACTATTCTATATTTTAGAAATAGTGTAGTGTCTCACTCTGTATTATTTTTAATTCATTGTATTTATCATAATTTCATTACAGATATTACTGAAAGCTAATGCTCCTTGTAACCCTCGATCAAACTACAATGAAACTCCCTTAGATTTAGCTGAGAAACATGGGCAACAAGAGTGCGTAGATATATTAAGTATGTTTTATTATTATTATTTTTTTTTTTTTTCTGAATGTTTGTATTATCATGTAAAATATAGTTTTGATATGACCAAAATCTTTATATTTTAAAATGTTGATATTTTTAAATATACAGCCATGTTGTTGGCATGCAATATATACTATGAGTGAGACAATTAGTTGCAACTGGTAATAAAATTGCTAATAACATATTAAAATTATAGAATAATCTAAGTATATTTAGGATAATTAAAGCCTGGATGAACAGACAAACCAAAATAATAAATACTTTTAAAGTATGTTGGAAAATGTTAAAAAGAGTCAATGAATGCAGACACTCTTGTTTAATAGGGAGAAGTATTAATTGCTCTTTGAATACATAAAATATGACTATTAAGACTATTAAAATATGACTATTATGAATATTATTATTTTTTTTATTATTATTATTTTGCTAAACATACATTATTTATCTTTTATGATGATATCCTTATAGCATATCTCATTGCAATTCCAAGTTGAGAACAAATGCTTTAAGCTGCTTGGAAGCCAGTTAGACTTTACTTTGGCTGCGATAAGTTAATTGATGGTCTTGAAAGAACTTGCTGTGTTAGAATGAAAGAAAGTAGCTAACAAGGCAGACTTGAACAAGATGGGAACACAAAATTTAATTTTGCTAGATTTAGTTCCCATCTTAATTAAAAATTAAATTCAGCTAAATTTGCATGACTCATCAGACAATTTATTGTGAACACAGATATGGAGTTTCGCAATGTTACAATTTAGCTTTAAATGGGAATTTCTAATTGTGTGAGGAGGTTGTTTTAACTCCCCCCTTTAAAAAAAATGCTTGCCTAAAAGCTATTTTACCATATTGTACAGCTATGGGCTATGTTAAAATTCTCCTTCAGTTCAATTCGTCCTTTAACATGTATATGCCATGTAATTTAGTGCCAATGTTGTATTAATTTCATACATAAATTGTCAAGGTTTCCTTTCCTCATAACTTTTAATTTAAGAACATGGCAAAAAATTTATTGCATACTTGCAAAATAGAATTTGTTTATTTGTAATCGTTATTTCATTGATTTTATTATGTTTTAAGTTGTGATTTTACACATATGTAACACACACACACATATATATATATATATATATATAATAGTTGTATTTTTTGGATATGTAATAATAATTTTCATCATGTTCTTAAATCAAAAGTTATGAAGTAAGAAAACCCCATTAATAATTTTTGTATACCTTGTGTTTATGTAGAAAATGTAAACTTTAATTTTTCATAATTGAAAATTATCATGCAGTTTTTAAAAATTCCATATTTTCTTTTTTTTAGAAAATTATGTTCCTCCTAATCCTTGTTCATCAAGATCTGATTGGTTCCATGAAAAAATTAATCGTGAGGTACATGGTTATCACTATTTTTGCTGTTGTTAATTGAAAAGAAAAATTGTACTTCACAAGAATTATGCAGATTTATGAAATTCTTTGTAATTACTTAATCTTTAATTATAAGTTTGTGCAAGTTTACTATAAAAAGATAACTTAATACAGTAAGTGATAATGTTATATTAGGAGTTTTGTTAATAGAGTTGGTTAACTCAAAATTTAATGGCATAAGGTTTTAAATATGCTGCACCAACTTTTGTTAATAGAAAAGTCACTATATGGCTGTGCAAAAATTTAAAATATGCTATGTTTAGAAGTTTAAAAAATTGCAGTAGTGAAAATTGCAAAACCAAAATTTCAAAATGATGTCAGTGTTACACACAGATATGATTGTCTTTTATAATAGAGTTAAATCAATGGGACGGTCCAACCGGAATTGTGAGGGTCACACACAGACTTTGATTTTATATAAATAAATGGCGACTATCAATATCTTCATCTTAAGATAGAAATTCATTATTATTGTTATACATTAAATGCAATAGATTTTTATGTATTTACTGTCCATTACTTATTGAAATACCATAAAAGTGTCAAAAATTTGCATGCTTTCTCACTGAATTTATTATCCAAAGGCGAAATATGTATATATATGAATATGATATAGTTTTGCAAATTCCAAATATTCCTTCTAATTCATTTTTCATTCATACATATTATTTTACAATTAATGGTTTTATGGATAATTTAATGGATTACCTCCCTCTGCCTCTTGAAGTATGACATAAATAATGCAGTACTTCTAAGTTTATACCTCTTGATATGTTTCAAAATGCCATTAAATTCATAGTTTTAATAATTAAATGACTTTATTTACATGAATTTTTTTTATTATTATTAGGAGGCTGTCCATTTATTGAAGTCTCATGGTTTTAGAGATGGCATGTTTTTAGTTCGTCGAAGTACCAGAAGAAAAGACATTTATGTTCTGTCTGTAGTGAATAATAACCATACCTATAATTATGAAATTCAACGAAAGGTATGATGCCTACATTTCAAATATATTTAAAAAATTATATAATGTAACATTTTTTCCATTATAAATCTGTAATGTAGAATATTTAAATTGGATGTAATTTTTGTCTTTAACATGAAACTAGGATAAATAGAACAAGAATTCACTACCATGCAACAGGTCCAGAGTTCGTCTCTGGGCTGTGTAGGAAAAGGTCCACTCAACGTTTTATTCCTTCAGAGTGAAGCAAAAGAGTACCAAGCTTGATTGTGAGTTAAACTCAGAATGTCTCACATTAGGCTGACCATTTGACTGGGCCATATGCTGTATAGTGCCTCAGAGCCCTGGGAGAAATTTCATTAAATGCTACAAAAAATTAATACCTTGAACTAATTCAAATTTTAAAATTCTAAGAGTTTGTATGACATTCTTGGATCCATACAAATAACTGGTGTTAATTTCATCACAAGTTTTGCAATATTCCTGGAGAAGGAGATCTGAAATATAAACTGACATTCAGATTTTAACCCTTTGTAACTCAACAACTCTAATTTGAAAAATACTTACACATATAATTAAATACACCATTTTAAACATGGGAAAAATGATAAAAAGAATTCAGAGCAGAAAAATAAATTTTATTTAAAAAAATGGGTTTGTTGCATATCTGCAACATCTTGCCAAAATGGCACAAAAACTGAACACATTTAAAATTTTAATTTAAGTGAAGTTTTTTGAAACAATTGTTAGTTATATTGTAGTAAAGTCCCAAGTCAAATTTCTCACAAACAGTTTGAGTTAAGCCTTTACATTTGGGGTATTTATAACATATTTTTTCTGCCCAATTTCATCTAGGTGCACTTATTTTGATGGAATATGTTGAATAGGCTTTCTATGCTTTTTCTGTTGAATTCTTTTTTTCTATGTCATCTTTCCCTTTTTTGCTAGTTTTGGACTCGGTATTAATGTTACAGTAGGGAGCAGGGGGGGGGGGGGTTCTAACTTATCCTATAACAATTAAATAATATAAAAACAGACTAATGTTTCCCCCCTTTCAATAATTTTGCTCTTGCAAAAGAAATTAAATAACCATTAAAAAAATATATTATATTTTGCTCTTTCTTTCTTTTTTTATTTTTTAAAGTCCATTACAAAGAAAGACATGGTGCATTGATGCAAATCTGTAACAAACAAAAGTTCATGTTTATTTTATACATGTTATAAATTTCCTAGCTCAAAAATGCTCTTTAAATAAAGAATTTAAAAATACCTTTGGGAACAATGTATCTATAGATGTCTGTAGACTTTTTTAACTCCACTATTTCAAAGCTCAATTAAGAAAAAATCATGTGTAGCTGATCAAGCAATAAATCAAACTTAGGTGCTGGGAAAAAAAGGAAAAGAAAAAGTATCGCTATTTGTTATGGATTTAATGAAATGATTATGTTAATAGCAGTGTAATAAAATAACAACAATCAACAAAATCGGTTTTTGAAGTTTACTATCAAAATAACATTTACTTTTTGGGTATGTTGCAGATCTATTGATCTGTAACACAGTAATACAAAATGTTAATATAATAAATGCTTATGAAAAATGTGTTTTAAAATTTGAAATTGGAATATACATAGCAATCAAATGCGATAGAATAGCAAGGATAGATCTCTAACAGAGAAGAAAATGATGGGAAAGAAAAATGGCTGTATAAAACTGACAAAGATGAAAAAGCAGAAATGTTTCTTGATTCTTGTGCCTTGTGTTTATCAAGATCTTATTATTCAAAAATATTCCACTTGTTTTTAATTAGGTACTAACGTTATTTAGAAAATGTATCAATGCTATTGAACTAATGTTTAGTAGCATTTAGTAAATGCTTTCCAATAAAGTTTCATGAAGATAAAAATGCATATCATGTAAAATTTTGTGTCACACAAAGTAAGTTAAACATGAAAAAAAATTGATCTTTGTGATGTAAATATTATGATATGATTTTATTGTTTTTATAGAGCTCTGTCAAAAATATATTTGTGAAGAAAGGATCAGGATCCATAAGTTGTGTTTTTGGCCCATGAAATAGACTAAAATTTGTTTCTCATGTACTGACTTATTTTATTTTTTAATAATAGAATGTTCATCATGTACGATTTCAACAATAGTTTTTATATTTTGTTTAGATTTGTATGACATATTCAAGTTAAAAGTTCGTGTTTTTCATAGTTTAGATGAAAATATGCATTTTTTTCTACTTTTACCTCAATTATTTATATCAGTGCAGCCATGCAACAATTTTCTCTTAGACATACATTATAAAACACATCAAAATCTACAACATATTTCAAAATAAAAATGTTGCAATGCTGCACTCATGGTAAAATATTAAAAATACGGAGTAACTGCATTTCTTCATTTTACTAAGAGACTTTAGGAAAAAGCAACATGTTAAAATGAATGTAACTATTGTTAGTAAGCATGAACATAGAACAGAGAAAGACTTAAAACAAAATAGTTTGAATATCAAGTCATGACTTTTTACCTAATATGATAATGAAAACAATCCTTGTAAAATCATTTAGATATTAGCATCTCTAGCAAACAGCATTTATTATCTGGCTCTCAATCGTGAAAGAGATTATGACACATCTATACTGCATTCAGATATGGTTTATAAATCTTCTGTTTTTAGGAACTGGCTTAAATCTGATCAGGTTGCAAAGATGCCACATTTGTTTGCAAAATAAAAATCAGCTTACTTGTGAAGAGGTGAATGAATCGAGCGTACCAACATCTGTCAGGAAAGGGTTCCTGAAGTCATAAATGATTTAATAAAAAAGGTGGAAAGCTTTAGACCAAGTAATATCAAATTCGCAAGTATCATTATAGGTGACTGTCTGCATTATCTGGGCATTTGTAATGTTTTTGACCATCTAGAATCAAGCAAAATTATGATGTTGACATTGTTTTTGAAAGAATGATGAACCTAGTAAATCTGAGCAATCAATTAAAAACATTATTAGAGTTTAAAAACTGAATGAGACAACCAGTAGTTTGGTAGAGAATGGAAGCACAAATATTGGCTGATTTTTTAGATTAATGATCATTGATTAATGAGTAGTGTAACTTAACTTGGTATGTATCAAATAAAGATAGGCAAATCTTATACTGATGAACATTTGTGATTGTGGACTTTAGGAATTATTTGGTCATAACAAACGTAATAATCCATTTCAGCTGCAATCAAAGAATACATCTTCCAAGATATATAATGCATGGATTCAGTATAACAACAGTTATTCGCTGCAGCTTAGTTCTTGGTATTGTTAGTGTAAAGTAATTAGTTGTTGTGCACATATTGCTACCGCTTTGTGCTATTTGGGATATCAAAGGCATGTGGCAGAAAAAAAGCCTCACATTGCTAACTACAAGGATTATGTTCTAGATGCTGCTACCTCCTGTTGATCAGAAAGCGTGCATTCTGTCACAAAAGAGTCTGGTTAGTTTTGAACATATTTTACATTTTTTGTTCAAGCCATAATGTTTAAATAATATTCCAATATTTTAGAATGTTTAATGCCATATCTATTTTTTGCCATGTAATATTATATTATTATTAAACTTTTACACTTGTCTATTCTATAGTTATCATTTATACACTCCTGGACAAAATTATAAACTCAGAAAATTTTTAGTTTCTTTACATCATAATATAAATAAGTTTACCTTTACATTAATAAAACAATGATGAATATTTATAATGAGACATCTACATTTAATATAACTGATAAATAAAATAGAATAAATAATTTAAATAAGAAAATACATAACTTAAAAAAAATAACATTATGTGAGAGCTGGACAAAAATATAAACTCAAAGTTGTGAATTTCAATATTCTGGCTCATTTGATATAAATAAATGTATTTTATGATAAAAAACTAATAAGTGGAATCATGATGGATCAATACATTTCAATACATCAATAAATGTTTTAATTTTTCTCATAAAATAACATTATGTGAAGCCTGGACAAAATTATAAACTCAAAAGGTATGAATTTCTATACTCTGGTATATTTTATCTAAATAATAAATGTGTTCTGTGATAAGAAACTAATTCAGTGAAATTATTTTTCACATTGGTATTAATGCAAACGATATTTTTTCATATTTTCAATTCTCTCCATGATTTTTATAAAGATCTGTGATGGTGTGGGCTGGTTCTTCTCAGAATGGTTAAATTGCTTCGGCTTTTTTTTAATGAAAAACAAAAAGCAGAAGACTACCAGTTAATTCTGGAAGATAATCTTTTGCCATATGGACCGTTGAGTAAACTGGGTACTTTGGCAAGATAATGTATCAATACACTCTGCAAAAAGTGCAAAAGATTGGCTGCAGCGCTGGTAAGTAAATGTTTTGAATTGGCCAGCCCGCAACCATGATCTAAACTTCATTGAAAATTATTGGCATGCAATGGACCGAATAGTCTATCACGATGGACGTCAATATCAAAACACAAATTATTTAAAGGTGGCTATACTTTAGCCTGGAACTAGTACTCTATTGAGTAGTTGGAAAAACTTGTTCAGTCTATTCCGAGTCGCATATTCGAAATCATTCAGAAAAATGGCGATTCAACAAATTTTTGAATGTGTGCATTAATACTTTGCACCAGGCTTCAAAAGTACGTTCACCTCTTAAATTCTATAATTTTATGTTTTCAGTTTACGCATGTACTATATTTATATTACTCATCTTTTTGAAAAAAAAAAAAATCATAAAAATGCATAGATGTATTGAAATATATTCATCCCTAATAACTCCATTTATTAGTTTATTATCACAAAATGCATTTATTTATAGTAGAAATTCACAGCTCTGAGTTTATAATTTTGTCCAGGTCTCACACAATGTTATTTTATGAGAAAAATTTAAAAATGTATTGATGTATTGACATGTATTTAATCATAATGACTCCATTTATTAGTTTCTTATCACAAAATGCATTTATTTATATCAAATATGCCAGAATATAGAAAATCATAACTTTGAGTTTATAATTTTGTCCAGGTCTCACATAATGCTATTTTCTATAAGTAATGTATTTTCTTATTTAATTTATTTGCTCCATTTTATTTATCAGTTATATTAAATTTAGATGTCTTATTATAAATATTCATCTTTATTTTATTAATTTAAAGCTACGTTTATTTATATTATGATGTAAACAAATAAAAAAATTTCTGAGTTTATAATTTTGTCCAGGAGTGTATACCCTTCTCTAACACATACATAAACATCAAACTCTTTTGGGCTAATTACTCCACTTATAGACCCTGGTCCTTTTTACCTGTTTTATAGATTAAAAATAAGGGAAGTGAGTGATGCAGTTGCATTTGTCATTGTTAATACTCTTTTAGGCTTTTTCCATACAAATAATTTTTTTTTTTTTTTTAAATTTCTCATGTGTATGTATGTGTATGTATCATGTCATGTTATGTGTGTGTATTGCTGTTAAATCTTTACTTTTTTTTCTTATGATTTATATCAGATGCAAAATTTTACTTGTTTTTAATTGTTGGTTTGGTATTTGTTATACCGTAATTTCGGGTGTATAAGCCGTGGATCAAACAATTCTTTTTCGACCCAGAATTTTTTAAGAAACAAATGTTACTACTTAGATCGATGTAAATATTTGTCTTCAATCACTAAATAAGATTTCTGGGTCCAAAAAGAATTGTTTTATCCGTGGCTTATGCACCTGAAATTACGGTAATAAAAAAAAGTGTTTGAAATGTTTAATTGAATTACTGTTATAAGAAGTATTTTGTTTCAGGAGAAGTATTATTTCATTGATGATGGGCCTTATTTAGAATCGTTGTGCCATGTGATCGATCACTACAGTAGAATGGCTGATGGTTTACCTACTAACTTAATTTATGCTATACCTCCATGTATGTTTATTTTAAATTTGAATTCAGTTTGTTCATAAGAATATTGTAAATTTGTTATTTATGTAGTATTTTTAATTCATAGGTCCAGCTGAAATTGAAGATGATAAAAAAGTAAGTTAATCATTCTTGATTAATTTCCGGTTTTTCTCATAAAAATACATTACTATACCTAAGCTAATTATGATACTGACACAACTAAGAATTTAAAACAATAATTATTACCAAATTATAATATTAGTGCTAAAAAACTAATTGATAAAAAAAATAAGTCAAAATAGAAAATAAACAAAATAATAATCTTAGAAAAAAAAAACTAACAATTAGTTAGAAGGAAATATATATATATATTGTAATTGTATGATTGAATTAGAGATTTGTGCAGGTTTAACGGACCTGGACTTCATCCTTCTCAGGCCAAGCTCAAGTCTTACTTTTTCTCATGGATTTGGGTCAGACAGGCCAGACTGAGCAAGGACTGGACTTAATTCTTTCTAATGTTCTGTGTGAGCCAAAATTTGTAGGCCTGGTCCTGATCCAGAAATGACAATAATTAAAGGCGCAACCTGTGCAAAAATCACTAAAATAATTATATTTTTGATTGTTGTTCTTTATAGCTAATTTGTATTAAAGTAATAATGTAATTAATTTCTTATAGACTATTTATTTACTCCTATTGAAATAAATTTCAGTCATCCCCAAAGACAGAACTTTCTATGTTAATGTGCTGCAAACCAAACTGTACCTCAACCCAAAAATGCTGGGCCAAGCTTACTATCACAAGAAGCTATAGTAGCCCATAAAATAAGCTAAATTTGCATTTACAAAGAAAATATTAGAAGAAAATACAATAAATTTTAGCAAATTTTCCTAACCCGTTTTTTAAATTTTAGATAAATTTGCAATGTGTAAAAACTATTAGAAAAACAAAAAACAAAACAAAGCAAAAAAAATATGCTGCATTATTACTGCTACTAAGAAACATCAAGCTCTTTTTACTTCAACTGTCGCATTACAACAGAAAAATAAAATTAAATAATAGAAAAGAAAATTGCACTTACATTTTGGTAAAGGGATTCTGTGAAATAAGTGTGAATAAAATATATCTAACAAAACAGTATAACAATTTGCAACCCTTGTGGATTCCGAGAAGGAAACCACATTCTATTTTGATAGTGTATGTTTTTGTCAGAAGCATAGGAAAAAAATTCTAGACCCATGCAGACCTCTGAATTCTTTTCTCTGGCCCATGTTAAATGAATGTTTGATTTACATATTTATTTTTTAATTTAGTAATGTTGTGAATTAATTTAACAGAATGTTTAGAAGTTTAAGTTAATTTAATAAATTACAGAGATATATTTTTAAAAATTGGTTCTTTTTCTTTTTAAAACATCGAAATTGATTTTCTTTTATGATTTTTTTCTTTCATTCTAAACTATGGTGATTTTCTTATTTTATTTATTGTGATGTAATAGTCTTAAGTCAGTGTTTATGTATGTAATTGTCTAAGCGATTATTAATACTGCTATTTTGTATTTTATGTATTTTAAATATAAACTGAAAATAAAGTTATGCATAGTTGGGCTTTTAAAATAATTTTAGTTATAATATTGCTTCAGAAAATCAGCATGTTTTGAAGAAATTCAAAACTGAGCCAGTTAAGTTTTTTTAAAGGATTTTTAATGAACTGAGCTCAGACCAAACTTTTAGCTTTTATACTGGGCTAGTCTAATAAATTATTTATATAGGTTGGGTCAGTCCCGTGCTTGAAAATTCCAGCCCATGCAAACTTCTAAATTGAATATCCAGCTGTAAACTTCACTAGATAGCTAACATCTGGTATCACACCAAATTTGACATTTACTGCATCTCTAAATTCATGAGAATACATGTAAATGCATATATGTTGTGTAAAAGGTGCATAAAAACACTTAAAAGTACTGATGAAGACTGCATAAGTGTTGGTCGAAAATGTTTTGGATTTTTTAAAAGGACTTGAATGTATTTTTAAATGTTTTTATGCACCTTTTAAGCAGTAGATATGCATTTACATGTATTTTTATGAATTTAATTAACAAATAAGGTGAATTTTGCACCAATTTAATTTTTATTGTTATTTTATCTCGAGTTTATCATATTTCCAGAAAATGAGGATGAAGAAAAATAAAAGTCCTTTAGGCATGTGCCGGGAGAAAAATGTAGCTTTTATTTATTATTATTATTTTTTTTTATGTATGTATAATTTATTTTGCTCAACACAAGAATCTAAAATTAGTAGAACTCGATTAGAGATTATTTAATAAAAAATTTCTTCATTACTAAATATGAAGAAGAAATTCAAGCTAAACCCAAGTTGGCTTCATTTTGAATGATTTATGTTTTGTTGCCAAATTTGGCAATATCTTGATTAGCCTGCCTGCCTTAAAACAACAAGACGGATGAAGCTAACCTAAGAACTTGTCGAGATCTTGGTATGTTCTGTATATATATTTAGTCATATGAAAATAGTTTTAAAAATATGCATACCATCACATGACAAAAATCAGATTGTTTCAAAATGTCAGCCAAACTAGAAAATCAAACTAGTATATATGCAACGTTTTTTATGATAAAGACACAACAAAAATGCACCAGGGAATATTAACTTTTTACTTTCTGTAATCAAAGCTATGTAATATGTAACAATGGCTCTTAAACTATGGCTCGCGAGTTCAGAGGAGTCCACAAAGATCAATCACATAATTGATGTGAAAGGTTCCCTTAACTGGGATCTCAAGAAAATCTTATATGAGTAAAATAAAGGGAAAGCTAACAATTCTTTGTTTAAACAATGTGTTTATGTATCCTCTATTTGATATTTAAAAGGATATCAATGATTCTAATTCTAGTCTTAAAGCTTGGGGTTGTCTTGTAAATACAGGGAGAATCATATTAATTAATAGTTTAAGAACTGCTGATACAGAAGATCTGAGTCAAAAGTTTCATTCAAAAAGTAGGCTGTACTTTATTATTAATTTATCAGATTTATGGTAGCTGCAACAAAGTCAGCATCCACAATGCCTTTTCTTACTCTGGAATCTCTTTGTAAAAGTCTGCAGAAGATTACTTGACTGATGAATTTGAAAGTGTTTGGAATGCTACTAGAAAAGAAAGTTACTAACAGACACAAATTGTGTAAGAAAGGCATTATTTAATGAAAAACTAGTCTGCTAGCTGTGGTATTAACTTAATTAATGAATAAATTAACTTAAATTTGTATTAATTGGCCAAAATATCATTGGCAGACTGTATTTGGCCCACCTCTTGTGATTACTTCCCATATTGCATCTTGTAATAGTAAGGTATTCTGTTAATTGGTATTTAATATCTGTATCGGTGAATTCAAATAAGTATAATTTATTGATTAAAAATTCTATTGTCTATATGACACATTATCAAACGGACTGAAATTCTTGATTTTTGTTGACTGTACAAATGTGATATTATGACTTTTTTTTTTTTTAGGAAACTGCTGATAATGTTGTTTATAGTAACACTGAGACTAATTCTATACCTATGCTAGGACAGCAAAAAAAAATTGACAAAATATCGCGGCCAAATTTGATAAGGCGTGAATCTTTACGATTAGGTAATTATTGTCTATGCTTAATAGACTTTTTGAATATATATATGTAAAGTTTTCCTTTCAATGTTTTCTTTTCTTGTTTTATGCCCAATTGATAATTTTTTTTACTTCTGAAAATCTTTATTAGATTTTAATTTTATGTACATTTGCTTTTATCAAGGAAGAAAGCTTTATTTATTTAATTATAATGATTTTCAATTTTAATAAATAATACAGAGTGAAATGAAGTTGGTGTGCAATTTATTGGAGAGTGGTGTCTATAGCTATTATGTATAGGATGATTTCATAAAAAGCAATTGTTAGTCCCAGCATCTATTGATTGCATTGGAAGCTTTTTTCTTGTTTATTTGAATGCTAGTTCTAATATGATTGTAAGTTTTAACAAGAATGTAACATCATGTATGCTTAGATTAAGCATTTTCCAACATTAACATAATATTATTAAAAAAATAATTTTTTCATACAACGGAATGAGATCTAAATAAGCAATTTTAAAAAATATAACACAGTAAAAATCCATTTTCAACAATTGCTATCCATATTTTATAACATGTGAGAATTTTTTCATGCAACCTTGTAAACAATCTACAGAATATATACACTCCATGTAATACACTGAATATTAGAATATATACTACAATAAATAAAAACTTTTATTATTAATTACAACTAGACCTTAACCAAATTCTTTTAAGTGTTTGTGTAAATGAATGTTAAATGCTACTCACTCCGTAATGCATTGAAAACATCTTGTAGTGCATCTCTGTGATCACTTTTAAACTTCACTATTTGAAGTAGAGATGGCAAATACAGATAATTTTGATTAATAGATTCCATCGCTTCACATTTGCACAGGTTATGGATTCCAACAAACTGTTATTTTTGTGATACATAACTAATCACTATGTATGATTTCAACAAATGTTTTAATTAGAAGATATTTTGCTTTGGATTTTATGCATTTTCAGCTCCTCTGGCAGTAAAAAACGTGTTTTTCCATTTTCTATGATTGAATTATTGAAAATTCACAAAACTCAAAGTGTCATAACTCAGTATGTTTCAGTCACAGAAGAATAATTTTTTACTGTGCTACTTCTAAAAACATAGAGGAGCTTTTTCAAAATAAAACTTATGGAACTTGGGCATTGTATAAAATTGGAAATTTCTTAACTATATACAAATTATTTTATCACAAATTGATTTTTATATAATGCAGAAACAAAATTTAAGGAATACCCTGTATAAAAGTAAACAGAGTTTTAAAAGTTTGTTAAAAAAGAAAAATTTCATCCCCTGACTTCATTGCAGCCATATGTATCAACACATATTTAAAGCGAATCCTACAAAAACATGAAAATATTATTTATACATTTTTAACTAAATACAGTTCATCAAAACAAATTTCTTTCACAAAGCTATGTTTTTCAAATTAATTAAAATTGTATTAAAATTAAGTGCATTCACAAATTATATAATACTATTTTCTTTCTTTTTTCTCTGTAAAAACAGAAATAATAATAATTAAAAAAAAACTTTTTCCAACCATTTTTTCTAAAAATGCAATAATGACAAACTAAAATAATAATAATAATAATAATAAACTAAAATAATAACAATAAGAAGAAAAAAATGAAAACATTCCCACCCACTCCTAAAAAAAATTCTGGCATTAGAAACCTCCTTCCCCAAATTTAAATATTTAAATTCAAAGGAACCATCATCTGTAAATCCAATGCCGCTCGAATAATCAGAATTATAAGCCCTTTTATACTTCACAACCATCTTCTTGTCATACGTGTTACTATAGACAATATATTTTTCTTTTCCATACCAAAATATTTGAGAATGTTTTTTTTCCTATCCATTCCAAAATACTCTATCGACTGAAATCATTCCATGATATTGTATTTATCTACACAACAAATTACAATTATTTTATCTTCTTAATCAGGGGGTTCTCAAACTATGGTATACATACCAGTACTGGTGTGTGAAGTTCTGGTTACTGGTACGCAGGGTTGGAAAAAAACCAGGTTTTTTTGAAAAAACCCCAAAAAACCAGTTTTTTTGGTTTAAACCAGGTTTTTTTGGTTTAAACCGGGTTTTTTTTAAAACATCCTTTTTTATTACATATACATGCATATTTATTGATAAAAATAGACATTGTTGAATTATAAGTAGTATAAAATCATTTGAAAATAATTTAAATCAAATAATTATAGTTAATTATGTAGAAAATTAAAAAAAAATCATATTTTAATTTAAATAGATATTAGTAAAGTTATATGTTCAAACAATAAGCTACTCTACACAGTGAAACATTGATGCTTTGAAAATGTTGATATATAATCTTTTTATTACTTATAATAAACATTTGATGTAGTTTGATGAATATAATTCTTTTCTACAATAAAAAAAAAAAAAAAAAAAAATCAAAAAATAAATTTGAGATTGTTCTTGAGGATTTTGTGTTTTGAGAGACAATTTAAAATCAACATTTATGGTCATTGGATTTAGCAGATAACTGAGGAGAAAAAATAATTTGTTATTATTAAAATACTATAACTAGCCCCCAATTTTTAAATACTCATTCAACTTCATATTTTGATTTTAATTCTTAAAGATAATCTCTCCAATAGAAAAAAAAAATCTTTTATACTTTCACCAAAATCTTAAAGATTATCCAGTTATGTAGCTCCATATTCAAAAGCATTGTGCATGTTCTGATAGATTGCTTTAAATAATCTGCATTTTTTAAAGAAAATATTTTATACTAAATATGGAATATTTTTAATCCATTTTATCTTTGATCAGTTCACATATTCTAAGATTTTTCTTTAGAGCAATGGAATATGTTCACCAATGCATACTGGATTTCTTCCTATACATAAAAAATAACCTAGAATCACTATATTTAATACTTTTTGCTGAATTAAAGTGTTAGACATAGAAAATATTTATATCCAATAATTTGTAAGTCTTAAATTGCGAAGAAAAACGAGAAAATATCATTAGATTTTTTTAAAAAAAACCAATTGGTTTTTTTGAGAAAAAAACCAATTGGTTTAAACCGTGGTTTAAACCATGGTTAAAACCAATTGGTTTAAACCGTGCCAACCCTGTTGGTACGCGAAAGCCCAATATTGGTAGTACATGGTAAGTAAAATAAAATTAAAAATGCAGCTTATGAAATAAAAATAACATTTCAATCCCTTCCCTTCCCTACATCTCTTTGTTGATTTGTCAGTTCATCTTATCCAAATACTCAGTTGCAAGGTAACATTTTAACTCGCTAGTTTGAACTTTGTTCAAAAGTTCAAATGTTTCTCAGCGATACTTCATCAGATTTATAGGATCGTTTCATAGACGAGTTGTGGCTTTGTCGCCTAGCTTATTTGGCAGATATATTGTGCCTGCTAAATGACCTAAACAAAAGTTTTTAAGGATTCCATGCCTTTTACACTGTACGACAAAATAAAAGCATTGAGAAAAAAGCTTTCTTTGCTATAAAGGATTTGAAAATAGGAATCCTATAATTGTTTTCTATGTTAGAAAACTGAAAATGAAATTGTCAAAATACCTCCTGAATCGGTAAGAGTCATAAATCATCACTGTGAAAGTCTGATATCAGATTTCAAAGAATACTTTTCTGAAAATTTAACACCAGAGCTTTGGATAAGGAATCCAAAATTGGTATCTATCCACACGAAAAAGGAGAAAAATGAGCTCGTTCAGCTCTCCTAATTGGGATTATTGAAATCCATATACAAAGAAAAAAAAGAAATTTAATGGAATTTTGGCTTGCGAGAAAAGAAGGATATTTGCTAATATCTGATAAAGCTGTAAAATTTCTGCTTGTTTTCAGCACTACATATGTTTGTAAATCTGCTTTCTCTTTTCTTCTTTATTTGAAAAAAAAATTTATATATACAGGGTGTCCGAAAAGTCTGGAAATGGCTGAATAACTCGAGAAATACATATGAGATTGAAAAACATAAATATACGTGTTAAATATTTTTAAATAAGCTACTCTGTGATACCAAATTTGACCTTCGAAACCGACCCCCTGGGGTTCAGAGGGGGTTCAACTTTGAAATCTTAAATTATAACCCCCAATTTTTATTGCAGATTCGGATTCTACGGACAAAAATACGTAACTTTTGTATTTGATGTTTATTTCAAATCTTCGTTTATCACGGTGTAATCGAGCATATTAAATCGATACATATTCTCGCTTTTCCAACGGGATTTTCCCTAATCGAAACTGATTGGGCAGAATTTTTGACGTCAAATTCCTCGTCTTTTGTAGGAATAGCGTTTCCGGAAAATCACCCGTGGCGATTATTTCAATAGTGCTACACTGTTAAAAATTTGACCTATTTGCTGTAGCGTCACTCCACAGCTATTATAGAATATCTCTTTTGTGACCAATGAGAATGCTCCATAACACAGTAAAGTAATCATTTTCTATAAAAGCGGTGGAGTAACGATGCAGCAAAAGGGTCAATTTTTTGCAGTGTACTTTACTGTGTTATGGAACATTCTCATTGGTCATGAAAGAGATATTCTGTAAAAGCTGTGGAGTGATGCTGCAGCAAATGGATCAAATTTTTAACTGTGTAGCACTACCGAAATAATCGGCACGGGTGATTTTCAGGAAACGCTATTATTGCAAAAGACGAGGAATTTGATGTCATAAATTCTCCCCAATTAGTTTCGATTAGGGAAAATCCCGTTGGAAAAGCCGAAATATGTATCGATTTAATATGCTCAATTACACCGTGATAAACGAGGATTCGAAATAAACATCAAATACAAAAGTTACGTATTTTTGTCCGTAGAATCCGAATCTGCAATAAAAAATGGGGGTTATAATTTAAGATTTCAAAGTTGTACCCCCTCTGACCCCCAGGGGGTCGGTTACGAAGGTCAAATTTGGTATCACTGAGTAGCTTATTTAAAAATATTTAACACGTATATTTACGTTTTTCAATCTCATATGTATTTCTCGAGTTATTCGACCGTTTCCAGACTTTTCAGACACCCTGTATGTATATAGAGGAATAGATTTGACTTACGTGTAGAACTGTGATTGGATTGGACATGAGGAAGCTGTGTTCGATAAAACAGGCATCCTTTCCCATTGACATTTCAGCGAAATTAATATAATTATTCTTCTGTATTTAATTTGTAACAATATACCATTAAATATTACAGTAGAAGATCTTTATAATGCAATTCTCCTTATAATGCACAATCTTTCAAATGTAAACAAAGAATTTTGCCATGAAGAAGCACCTGAATTTCAAGATTGTAAAAAGTTGATACTGTTTAAAAAACTAAATTTAATGCATTAGCAATTTTATTTCTTAAATTATTTTATTTTTTTTTAATTTAGAACTTTTTAATGAAAAAATTTACTATTGCAATAAATGTTTTTTGAAAATGAGCAATATAATGAATGATTTGAGTAGAGGTGTATTTGGTCCATTTTTAAAAAGTATATTTAACAAAATGTGGAATGATCTAACTATCACAAAATATTATAATCTGGATAAAGAATGCAGTATGAAGATACTCTAATTTATTTTGATATGTTTCAAACACATTTGGCTATATTTATGAGGCAAAATTGATGATGTATGAAATGTGATCCATATAACGCACAGCCTTGCCTTTTTAGGTTTGTGTTATATAGATCTTCTGCTGTATATCTTTTTTTTCACCAAAACGTTATATTTTGGTAGTGTGCACATTATTAAAATATATCTTTTTTACTATTTGAATGTCAATATAAAGCAGGCAATCTAAGTACCAATTCAATAATGTAATTGTTCAGTTAAATTCAGTAAAATCTTCTCAGATGGGAGCACAAAAACTGGAAAAATGTTTCATTTTTGACATATTCCATTTACAAAATTTTTCTGGATTAGTTTGTCACCTGCTGGTATGCAGAAGTGTGAATTTCTGTTTAGTGGTACGTCAGTCTGAAAGTTTGAGAACCCCTGGTCTAAATCATTAAAAGATCTTTATTTGATACCAATAAAATAATTCTTAAATCATAAACAACTCACAGAAATTTTAACAGATAATGAAAGATGAATAGTCAAACATGTTTGAGGAAAGTATTGTTTTCCAACCAAAAACCAGATTTTTTCTGATGGATTGGACTGCCATTGGTAAATGATAAATTTTGATTTCCAGCTATTAAACTTCATTCATTTTTCTTCAGCTGTTTTCTATTATTGTATTATTAGCTGCTAATGTCTTGCAAAGACATGAAAAGCAGATTTTTAATTTCTTCTTGCTTTGGTGTGTCATAATAAGAGTTTCTAAGCGTTTAAAATATGACTTTTTTAGCTTTTGTTTTATTAATATAGAAGACCAAATTTCAGAAATTTTATATTTATTATAATTTTAATGTGTACTTCTAAAAAACTATTGTTTCATCCTTTTTTTTTAATTTCCTGGTATTATGCTTTAAACTTAACAGGGACTTTCTGTTAATTTGTTACTAAATAATGGACTATAAAACAATAACATTGTTATTTATCCTAATATGTTAAATAACACCCATCTATAATTTGAAGTATTATAAAATCAATACAAAACTCCTTAAGAAGTTAAAAATTTGATACAGCACTTTATCTTATTGCTCTAATAGTTTTAAACATGAATTTTAAAAATAACAATATAAAATTTTGAGTGATGCTATATTATCAATTAAAATATATTTTTATTATTTATTTCATCATTTTATTTTTCCATTTGTTTCAAATCCCCATCCCTTTGTCTTTATGTTCAGCATGGAAAGATGTATAAAAATTTATTCGCTGATACTCTTTCATTGGCATCTTTCATAAATTTAAATGACGCATTGATGTGACTTTAAAAGGTTTGCTTTAATATTCAATTTAAATTATTTTTGGTTTGGTTAAAATATAACTACACATCTGAACAAGGCTTTTATTCTTCCAATATACTGTTAAATATTCACTTTCCTTGAACCTGTATTATTCATTGAAATGTATTTATTTCAATAAATGGATTTATCTTTTGTGCCATGCTGTCCAAAATTGTAAGTAAAATTAATGTAAATGGTTTCTTTCATCAGGCTATCCATTTGTATACATGTTATCTAGTTTGGATGATATTATGTACTCTGCTCATGCAGCTTTAATAACCAATTATTTATTGTTATCAAGTTGCAAAACATTTTATATCTTAAGCAACATTTTATTATAATTTTAGCTTAAAAATTTAATTATTTAGACCTAATTATAGCAATCATTTTCCTTTTGTCTTTGTTTATTATCCTGTTTGTAAATAATGTTAGAAATTAAGGTAATATTGATTTTTATTTAGGTCCTTCTGTTGGAGAAGGAGAATTCGGCTCAGTTTTACAAGGAAAGTGGGTCAGCTCCAAAAACATTGAGGTAACAGTTGTTGTTCTCTTGTCTCGCAAACATGTTTTAGCAGAAGTTGTCTGATTTACATGTCCTCGATTTAAATCCTGATTTAAGTCAAATTTTGTATCACCTAAATTTAAATCTTGATTGAGGTCAGATATAAATACCATGTCCCTTTAAATATATATATTGATTAAACACATTTATACAATATATTTTCCAGTGTATAGTACCAACACTTAAATTTAAGTCCTGACCTGCCAAATGCTACTAAGAATTTTTCAGTGTAATTTTGCTCTCATGACATACAAAAAGTTTGATTATTTTCAAATAAATTTGTTTCTAAATTCTGATGTCAATTAGTAGAACATTTTTGGAGCTTGAAATTCTTTGCCTGTAAAAGGAATAATTCTGATTTTTTTTTTTTTATTTTATTTATTTATTTATTTATTTATTTTTTAAGAAATTAATCTAAATATCTTAGACAGAAAGAAAGGAGAAGGAGATAAAAATAATTTTGTTGAATTTTCGTTTTTTGACAATCAATTGATAAATATATTTTTTTACTTATATCTGGATTCTTGTTTATTTCTTTACCTGCATTTTAAAAAATCATTTGATAAAAGAAGAATTGTATTATCTGTATTATAAAGCAAAACAATGTTCATGATTAAAGCTGACATTATCTTGGCAGTGGCAACACCTGACAAATATTTCGCTTTTGCTTAGGGTTTTTTTTTACTTCTAGCATTGCACAATTTCTACATCACTTACTCCTTAAATTTTTTCTTTTTGTTGTTCTTTTAAATGCAGTGTGTTTGAAAATTGTAAGTCAATTGATTGATTTTTTTATGATTTTAAAATTAATTTTTTGATTGAAAAATTTTTAAGTCTCTATTTCGTACAGATCAATAATGAAAGATTAATACATTTGTCATTAAAATAATATAAGTAGTTCAGTATTTGTTTCCTGCTAATAATCCATAACAAAATTAAAACTCCATTAATAAATAAATTAAATAATTTAAATAAAATACAAATTTAACATAGATGTAATTAAACTATGTGCTTAAACAACTGAAATTACCAGAATAATAATAAAAAAAAAACTGCTGTAAGGAACAAAATCTTTGGCAATTTTTTTTGGCAATTGACTCCTGATATGTGACTTGTACAAGAGTAATGATTTTAATAAATTTCAAAATATTATTTAAATATGTTACTAACATCTTTCTTATAAAAATGCTTTCTGCTGTTAGTGAGAAATTTAAGAAATATGTTAAATCTTTAACAAAACTTCATAATTTAGGATGATAAAGTATTACTTTCCATAGCCAAATATGTATTCTAATACTTTTGAAGAGCCCTGTGTTTTTCTGTCGGTTGATATATATGCTATATAATGGGGAAATTTACTTTAGTAATGATTTTAATAAATTTCAAAATATTGTTTAAATATGTTACTAACAACTTTCTTATAAAAATGCTTTTTGCTGTTAGTGAGAAATTTAAGAAATATGTTAAATCTTTAACAAAACTTCACAATTTAGGATAATAAAGTATTACTTTCCATAGCCAAGTATGTATTCTAGTACTTTTGAAGAGCCTTGTGTTTGTTCTGTCGGTTGATATATATACTATACTATATAATGGGGGAATTCACATTAACTAGAAAACACATAACAGTTTGAAATTTCACTTTCAGCAATTTATAGTAATGGATAGAAACATACTTGTATACTTTTGTTCAGCCCTGTAGTTTGCCTAGTACCTTTATTATATGCCAGTATTTAGCTGAAAATTTATTTCAAACTAAAATTACTTAAAACTACTGAAATAAATTTCCAGAAATTATCATCCATAGGTGATCATGTATCAAATTCTTTGCATGGATCTGTATATCATCTTGTCTATATTCTACAAATATTTCTTTGTAAACTGAATACAGTTTAGCATAAAGATACATAATTTATTTATAAACAACCTTTAAGTAAATAACGTTCATATTCAGTAACCTTTACGAGCTCTTTTGTGTATCCCTGTATATCAACTATAGTATTTACACTTACCTTATAATATGTATAAATTTAGTGAAACTTAAAAGTGCATATCATAATTAAAAAGGCATTTCATCCAGCCATCAGCCATCATTGATGATATACAGTACTTCGGATAGAATATACTACTTGAAATCTTTTGAGTGTCCCTGCAAATGCTGTGCATTTCGTATTATGCTTGGAATAATTTATATTAAGCCTCAGCGATTTACATCAATCTTATTATACATGAAATAATTTAACATTATTAAAATATATCACAAACAAATCCCCCTTTACCATTATGTTATGGAATTCTTTTGTGTGGCCCTGTAAATGAATAATAACTATTTTTTTCTCCTCATTTTTTACAGAATGCATATTTCAATGTGATTCATAAATTCATATATATTTTAATATGTTTGACAGGGTGTAACATCTTTAAAATTCATTTGAAATAAATTTTTTTACCAATGGTCGTAATGTAATAGAAAACTGTCCCTGTAAATAAACAAATCATGCTTAAAACTTCATTTGCAATAGGGCTTGTGCTAGGGTGAATATCAGAAACTCCCAAAAATTTGAGTATATTTACGAGAGTTAGAATGCAAACAGACGGCTACACAAACCAAAATCATAAATACTTTTCAACTTTGTTGGAAAGTGTTAAAAAGATGAACATGGCATAACCATGTTCTGTAACCTGGGAAGTCTGGGTTGGATCCAGTAGTGTAAATAATGAAGAATGTAACTACTTAAAAGCAATTGTAAAACTCAAAAACTGTTGAGAAAAACTTACATAAAATGATATGATACAACATTTGGAATTTGAACAATTATAGCTCTTAAACTAATGATTCAAGAAATAATTATTGGATTGCAATAAGCGAGGACATCCTGTATGTATGATGTAATTTTTACTAATTAATGCACATTAATGTTTAAAAATACATTTTTAAGGATCAGTGTTACATGCTACAGTTAAAAGTAATAAATCTAACTCTAATCTATCTATCTGATTTTCATGTTTCTTAATCATAAATAAAATTTCCCCATTCTTGGTCCACAGCTCAGGCCTGCCAGCTGCTATAAAAAATAGTAGTTGCTACGACTTGGATCTATAACCTACAATGCTTCAAAATTCATTCTCAAACTATGCTTTTTTGATAATTTTTTTTTCAGTTGCAAATTTTAATCTGTGCAGTATATTTTTCAGGAGTGATTCTGTTCCAGAATTTCCTAAATTTTAATGTATTCTGTTCAAAAAGTTTAAAACAATCAGTCATTAGTCTGAGAAATGCTCATGGGAAAAAGAAATCTGAATTGCAAACCTCTTGACATGAAATCCACTTAATGTACACTAACCACGAGTGAATTGTGCATCTGGAAATATTTTTATAAGAAATGAAGAAATAACTGGAGTGAAATCATAGATGTTGATGAAGAATGGCAGTGGTACTGGCTGACTTCCCATTGTTCAGAGCATAAAGCTCCTTTCTTCTGTACTCAGGTCAAGCAGGACAGCTCAGGCAAAGCAAAGGATCCCTCAAAACTCAGAACCAACAACAACAAAAAAAATAATGCTTCAGCAGGGGTGCAGAATATGTCCGATCCGGCGATCTAGGATCGGGGGAAATTTTGGTCATCTAGGGAAATTTTGCGCAAGAATATGCAATTGATTTTTATTTTAACAATGAATTACAAAGTTAGTCAAGACAGAAAAATTGCCTCTACACTCTACAATTAAAAAGATCTGTATGGTGACCTTTACAAAATTGATGTCAGAATAATATATACTCGCACATATATTGAGAAAGTTTGGGGGAAATTTTTTTTTACCTATGGTAATACAGATGATACAAATATGCATTAAAATTTGATGGCTTTTTAATGATGGGGGGGGGGGGGCAGTGTAGGTAGCAGTAGCAGATGAATTACAACAGAAATGGGAGTACGAATTACGCTGAATGGAGCAAAGTTCTTCTAAGGATCACAGGAAAAAACAAAAGATAGCCGAATTTTTATAGAAAAAAATGCTATTTTTGTTAACAAATAACAATAATTTTTGTCTAAAAATCGTGAAAAAAATGCAGTTTCTGTGAAAAGTTCACAGAGGAAAATGCAATTTCCATCAAAGGATTGCGACAAAAATGACATTTCCGTCAAAGGACATGATTTTTGAGAAGGATTGCGAAAAACATGCAATTTTCATTATAAGATTGTCAAAAAATGCAGATTTCTTCAAAGGATTGTGTAAAATATAAGATTTTAAATGAAAAATCATATCAAATACGTGACTTTTGACAAAAGATCGCATAAAATACACAAATTTTGTCGAAAGATCGTTGAAAAAAATATCAATTTTGTCAAAGAATCGCAAAAAAAAAAAAAAAGGAATTTCATTGAAGAAACTTGAAAAAACATGAATATTGAGAAACTATCCCGAAAAAAAGGAAATTTTGGCAAAAGATCATAAAAAATATGGAAGTTTCATCGAAAAATTGCAAATTATGTCAAATGATAGTGGAAAACACTTAAATTTTGGTGTAAGATCATGGAAAATATGCACATTTTGACAAAAAATCATGTGAAAGACCTCCAATTTTGTTGGAGGATTGTGAAAAAAATGCAAATTTGGTCAAAAGATTTCGTCAAAGCGGTGCGAAAAAATAAATAAATAAATAAAATAAAAAAATAAAATAAAAAATAAATAAATACAAATTTCATCAAAGTCTGTTAGGCTGTTAAAAGTTCAGCTTGTTCTTTACTGTGTCTGTACAATGTCTGTATAACATATCGTGAAAATTTGGGGAAATTTTTATATGGATTGGGGGAAATGTTGAGAGTAAAAACATTTTCTGCACCCCTGCGTTTCAGATCCACAGATTTTTACATTACAAATTATAATTAAAATTACAATTAAAATTACTTAATAATTTAGAAAATGTATTTATAAAATTACAACTATCTTACAATATTTACAAGTTTACTATTTACAAAAATTTTAAATTTCTGATAATTCAGATAGGGAAAAGATATATTAATTATGGGGCATTTTAGAAATGTTGTCCTTGGAAGTTATTTTTCCAAGTAATATCTTTTTGAAAAACAATTTATTCTTAAAGTTTTTCTAAATATTCAGCAAGGATCAGGAATGAGTAAATTTTGAGTTTGTGTTTTATTTTATCTAACGTTTCAGATTAAATAAATCTTAGAAAATTTCTTAGAAAATCTGTAATTAAATTCCTTTAAATAATAGGGTTGTACCGGTTCCTGTGGTGCAATCTTGGGCTTTGTTTTGGAAATTTTCTTTTTTTATTAGTTATTTCCAGTTTTTTCAAGTTTAGGTTTTTTCTGCTTGTTTTTTGCAATGACTGCATAACTCTTATTATGCTGGTGTTTAAACGGGTAGTTTTTGTAACCTTTATATGAGGCCAGATGCACTTACTCACAGTTGCAACATGTCGGTGGTAATTTTACAGTTTTTTCCTCACTTTCGGAATTCTCAGCGATTTTTCTAGAACATTCTGGGGAACTTTTTATTACAATAAAATTTACTTTCCTTCAAAGGGCGTATTACTTCTAACAGAGACAAGATATTATGGACTTCTTTATGAAGATCTGCATTTAAAAGATATCATCCAACATAATTCAGTCAAACATAATGTTATATCATTACATCTTAGATTATCTTAACTCATTATCTCAGTAATAAATTACAAATGTAAACAATTTTATGAATTATATATTTTTTTTGACTGATAAACATAGTTTTTTTTTTATTATTATTTGATTATCTTGGAATTAAAGTATTATATCAACAATAAATGATCATAATTTTAAAAAGATTAGCATTACCTAAAACATCAAGCATTAATGCACTTTACTGACAAATATATAGGAGAATGATGCACACAAACATGATAAACAAAAGAAAAATACAGTAAAACCTCCAAATAACGGACACCTTGGGAGCATGGAAACTGTCCGCTATTCGGAGGTGTCCGCTATTGGGAAAAACCTCGGAGATTCAAAAATTGCTAAGAAATATATTTAAAGATTCACTACTTGACTTTTGTGTGTCCTAAAATTCTAATATATGATTAATCAGAAATAAAAATAATTTTTAAGCAATAAAATTGAAATAAAATGGTACATACCTTTATACACTTTTTATTACATTCTTACAAAAAATAAATGAATAAAATAAATAAATAAAAATAAAATAAAATAAAATAAAATAAAATAAAAAGATTTACGTTTGCATTTAAAGATTACATGTAATTTTTTTTCAATGTGAAGTTTTAACCCTGTCAATAGTTCTGATGTTTCTGAAACATCTTAAAGACAAAAAAATTGTAACTGCTTACTGTATTTTGCCACTTCTTAAAAACATAAAATCTCAAATCATCCGGAGAAAGTGAAGAGGCATTGTGATGCTCCGGGAAGTAATGTTCCTCTTGACCATTCACTGAATTTAATACTGGACGTGGGAGGGAAGATTTTCCCCGGCCCATTCTCTACATTTATCTGTGATCACAAAATTTTGACTTATTATCCTGACAAATTTAGAGGCTTTTTACTTTTTTTCTACGTTAAAAAACAATTTCTCATACTTTATCGCCAAAATTAGTGTCCGCTATTTGGAATGTCCGTTATTCAGAGGTTAAACATACAAAATTTAGATTTTGGGAGTGGGGATCGGAAAACTGTCCGTTAAATAGAGGTGTCCGCTATTCGGGAGTGTCCGTTATGGAGGTTTTACTGTAATATTAAACAGATTTTGATACAGTTTATTGGTCATCTGGTGTTTGTAATAAATCACCTAATTAAGGATTAATGATTTTTTAGATTACTGCATTACTAAATTTATAGTGGTTTAACAATCAGTGACTAAGAATTTTCCTATATAAAACATTCATTATACATATATAATTTTGTATCAATTTTGAAAAGAAATTGTCTTAATTCTTAATTAAAACAGTTATTGTTTTACTCAATTCCATATCATTCTGATTTTTTAGTTGTCTTGCTACTTATTGAAAGAGTTTCATTGTTCCAATCAAAATTCACATTCTGTGACAGAAATTTCTATTAATTTTTATTATAAGAATTTCATTTCTTTTAATAAGTATACTTTTTGCTGCTGCTCTATATTTTTTTTCATCACTATTTTTGCTCTATTCATAGCTTGATGTAGCTGTGAAAACTCTTCGAGACGAGCATGTACAAAGCTGCAAAGAGGAATTCATTCGTGAAGTTGAAGTCATGGTTGGATTAGATCATAAATGTGTAGTGAAACTTTTAGGTGTTTGTTTGGGTCCACCTTTAATGATGGTAGGTACATTGTATCCTTTTTTTTTTTGGTTTCCCACAGAAAATGCAATTTTTTTCCATATTAGTCAGCTACCTAGAGTTTGGGTGATAGAGGGGGGGGGGGGGGATAATAAAATAGTAAGAAGTAGAGTCAATCCAAACTCTGTGGTATTTAAAACTAGATACAATGCTAAAAAGAGTTTTTTTTTTTTTTTTTTTTTTTTTTTTTTGTAAATTAAATTTTTGTGTTTAGAATTAAAACTTATTAATCTACTGCCTTCATTTTGAAAACTAATTGCAAATAAATGATTATGAGTAATTTATTTGAAGTAAATCTCTAAAACTTAAAACTTCAGGAATAATTAACTTTAATAATTAAAGAACAATTCATATATTTTAAATATTTTTCCTTTTTTAAAAATTGGTAGTATTATAGACTAATGTTTAAGAATCACGTTGATGCATGCAGTTTTCAAATTCAAGAATTATTTTAAGAAATATTTAATGCTAAAGTTGGTCAAAATCGTTCCATTAAAAATGTTTTATAAAAGCAGAAACTATACTTAGGAATTAAAAAAATAATAATAAATCATTTTATACATTGGAAGTTCCTGATGTGCAGATTGCTTTTATTTTTTTAATTCGACTTATTTTTCAAGGATTTATTGCCATTTTAAATTCAAATTTTCAGCATTTTTTAGAGACATTTTCTACAGATTTTAGAAAAGGTTATTATTTTAAACTGTTGCCAAATGATCAAAGAAAAATATTTCCTTCAAATTATTTACTTGGGGCTATCACAAACAGAAAAAAAAACTTTCAAATGAGAATTTAAAAATTACGAGTTAAAATTGGGAAATATTGAAAATTATGTCATTAAACTGTATTTACATGTGAATATTAAAAAGAATGAATTCATAAAAATGTGTGAGTTGCTGTAAATGGAAGAAAATTAATGCAGAAATATTTTTTTCTTTTTTAGCAATAAAATTATCTTTATGTGATAATAAAAAAAGATAAAGCAAACTTTTAGATGATAAATAAATTCATTAATATGCATTAAAAGTAGGAAGTAAAATAAATTATGTCATATTTAAAATGACAAAGTAATATCGCACAGCAAAAAAAAAAAAAAAAAAAAAAAAAAAAAAAAAAAGATGAGACATTATCTGGCCCAATAATTTCTTTCTAACAACAAAATTATTTTCACGTGAATATTAAAAAGAGAAAAAAAAAATTAGTGAAAATGACATCAGATTTAAACGATACATTTAAAATGCCCTACTTAAGAAAATTTTTTATACTGTCGTTCAAAAAATACCAGAAGGCACAATGACTCTGTGTATTCCACTGTTTAACTGATCTTGTTTAATCAAACATGTAAATAGCTAAAAGATGTTTAACAGCAGCTGATGAGACCTTTAAATTCCCCCAATCAAAGAGAAATGAATGGAAACCTGTATACATGGCGATCACCACTTAAAATATATATAAGTAGACTCCTTCAAATCCACAAACCAGAAATCCACAACTCTCTAAAATCTGCACATATTTTATGGATGTAAACAATGAAGCTTTCGGTTTAGATATTGGGACAAAATTTCTTTTTTTAAATTTTGTATCGATTCCATATATTTTTTAATTTGTAATTTTCTTAATAATACTCTATTCGTGTTTTTTTCATGAAGGAAGAATAAAATTTTTTTGGAAAAAAATCAAGATATTGCTGATATCGCTGGTAATCAGAATTTTTTTGCCAAGTATATTTATGTATTAATCAAGATTTTTTGGTTATTAAACTAGGCTAAACTAGAAAAAAAAAAAAAAAAAATCCTTATTTTATGATTTTGATGTGAATTAGTAATGCATTTTTATGAGGCAAGTTTTGTTGAATAATTTTGGAAAAATACATTTAATATTTATAATGAATATTTAATCATGCGCTGTTGATTATTAACTTGACCTTTGCTAATAATACTTTAATCATTTAAAAAATTATCTAAATTTTTATCATTTTAGTTTATTACTTATTTTAATAATTTATTATATTGTAAACATTCATTACAGTTCCGATTGCACTATTAATTATACTCAAATTACTGTTTAGAAAATGTAAACAAAGCAACATCCAGAAATCCGCAAAATTCTAAGATCCGTACAACCTCTGGTCCCAAGCTGTGCGGATTTGAGGGAGTACTGTATAGGACGACCTCAGAAGCCAAGGGGTACAAGTGACAAAATGTCGATTTGGAGTAAATTGAGTTTAAAGATAATTGATGTTAAATTGGAACATCAATAACAATTGACTAAATTGAAATAGGAAACATCTGCTTGTTGCATTCTAATCTTTGAACTCTCATTTCAATAACTGTTAAAAAAATAGAGTACAATTTTCTTTAAATGTATAATTAATCAATATTGTTTGTTTTTCAAAAAAAGTGGTTTATCTCTATAACTCCCCAAATAATAAGAAAATGATCTATATTTCTTTACCTGAAATGAAAAAAGCATATTTCCAGGTACCCTGTGCACTTAACTCAATTTTTTCAATTTTGTCACTTATACCCCTTGGCTTCTGGGGTCCTCATATATAATTCAGTGTTTTGCCTTTTTTAAAAAAGCCAATCAAAATAGCATGATTTTAGAATTTGTGGTGTCTCAGTGGGGGGTTGATGAGTGTAGTTTGTAGGAAGCAGAGCCTTCTTGTTAAAAAAAATAGTCTTTTATTAAAATTTAATAATACAGTGTATTATTTTATTGTCTTGACAGATTAAGTACTTAAAAATAGCAGGTCTTATGCAATAAAGCATTGCTGAATAAAATTTTCTAGTTGAGAAATAAACTTAGAAATGTTTAACTTAAAGTTTAAAAAATAAGAAGGTTTTTGTATAGGTTTACTTAAAGCTGGATCTTTATTCATCAGAAATGTAGCATGGATAAAATTTATCAGTATAGATTATTTGAATATGGGTTTGATAAGTTACATGATGGACAACTTTCATCAACAGTAACAGAAGATTAAAAATTAGAGTTAAAAAGACTTTTAAAAACATATCATTTGTAGATAACCGAATAAAATAATTCTAACATAACACTCACACAGTTCACTAAATTAATGAACTTGGTGTCCTTGATTGCAGATAGCTTTTCATATGTTCAAGTATCTCCAATATTTCTCCATTTTCAGGAGAATGAAAGTGCGACTGTACTGACTAATGGGGATGTAATTATGCATTTTTATATTGACATGTGTGAGGACCACCTACAAGAGGATCCAATAGGATATATTTATAGTTTTATATGCAAATAAAAAAATGATGAAATCTATTCAATTTGGCTGCAAATTCTCTGTCATCTAGTGGAAGTTAGATTGTTAAATTAATGTGTAATGTTTTAGTGAATGCTGTGGATGACATCAGATATGGAAAAACAAAATGGTTTAACGATGTTTTTTAAAAGTAAGCAAACTGAAAATAAGTTAATAATTAATTATTAAATATAATATGAAAAGATTGGAAAGATAATGGATATTTTAAACTGATAAAACAAAATAATGCAGTGTATAAATATGTTTTAAGAAGTGATAAAACAATGTGTTCATGTCTTCATCAGCATTCAATGTATATCTTGAAAATCATGCCTTATTTCATGACTACAAGACACACTTTTTTTAAAATTACTTTATTAGATTGCATTAATTTGGCTTGTACACCAAAACCAATTATGGAAAATTTATCTTTTAAATAAAAATCAGCAGTATAGCAGTATAAATAATATCTGTTAAATAGAAATAAGATCTCATAAATTTATTTAATATAATTTTTGCTCTGTTTCTATTTTAAGCTGCCCTGTGGCAGAATTTTTTAACTGTGTCTGCGACAAGCCTCATTAACATCAAATTCTGTCTGCAACCGCAATGCAGTATTTTCTTCTAACTGTATACACACATTTACACATCATATGTTTAGGAAAAAGAAAAGACACTGAAAAATGAATATATCAAAAATCAGGTATTCTACATACTTTATATATAATATTCTTAACTACTTTTTAAATGCATATTAAAAAAAAGTCCAAAAACCTAAATTTAATAAAGCAGCATTAGAAAAATTGTCTAGCATATTTGCGTATGACGAAATTCGCCGTTTTTTCGCGATTCTACGACGAAATTCGCCGTTTTTTCGGATTCTTTGACAAAAGTTGCCATTTTTTCTCGATCTTTCGATGAAAATCGTCTTTTTTTCGGCAGCCCATTGACGAAATTTTTCTTCTTTCTGCGATTCTACTACAAAATTTGAAATTTTTTTTTTTTTTTTTTTTTGTGGTTTTTCGACGAAATTAGTCTTTTTTCGGCGATTATTTGATGAAAACCGGCATTTTTCTGCGGTCCTTGGACGGAATTCCCATTTATTTCACGATTCTTTGAAGAATTTACGTCTGTAAAAATTACGCGTCCCATGGGACGTCGTAAGAACTATTTTTTGCGTCCCAACTCCAATTTTTCGCGTAATTTAAGCGCTATAGTGCATCTGCGGCATCGCTAATTGCTTTGGTGCGCATGATCAAACAGGGAAAAGAGAAGGTCGGAGGAAAACGAAAACAATTTCAATTTGGCGGCCACTATTTGTTCTCCCGTTTTTGTTTTTCATGTATTTCATCTGCTCACCCCCCCCCCCCCACCCTTAAAAAAAGCTAAAAAATTTTAATGCATATTTGCATTGATCTCAGGAATGATAAAATATAGAGTGCCGAAAAAGCAGGATTCTGCGGAAAAGTGGCATGTCTGCATATCAGAATTTCCTTGGGGGAGGGGGGGGGGGGGAGCTTAAGAATTGGTGAAAACTTTGTTTTAAACAGGTTTCCATCTTAGCAAGTAAAATTTCAATATATTGAATACATATATAGATCGTTATAGAATTTTTTTTATGATAATTATTAATGTCTATGTATAAAGCGTTTATTTAATGAATGTTTTTATTGCAATCAAATCTGATAAATTATTTTAGCGTTTGAGCAATTTTTTTATTTTTGTTTCTGTCTGGCATTTAATGGTTAATAAATTTTCTGACAAATTCCTTGGGGGGGGGGGGGGGGGGGGGGTAGGCACTCCTGATCGCGGGGGAAAAAATGCAATTTCGTGGAAGAATTGCAGAAAAAAAAACAGTTCGGTTTTGATTTTTAACCTAACATTTTTTTAAGTTTTTCGGCAAATTGCAGATATAATTTTAAAAAAAATTATATTTCTGTTGTTAATTGTACGATTTTGTTCAAATTTTCAACAAGTTGCAATAATAATAAATTAAGTTGTGTACCAAATTTTTATTAAAATATAATAAGTTTTAAGAAAATTATTCCCAACGACAAAAAAGCCCACTTGCTAGAAAAAAAAGCTGATAACGACTTCTGGTTTGTTTATTTAAATCAAAGAACTCAGACACTAATGAGATAAGCTTTCCATTGATAATGTTTAGTACAAAAAAAGATAATTTCAACAAAAATATTTCATGACTATATATGCATTATTTCTTATTTAAATATAATGTACTTGACTTCCAACTTAAATGCTTGAATAAACAAAGCATTTAAATAAGCAAAACAAATGGCAGATAAATATCTCATTTTTCTTTGCTATTACTCTGTGATGAGTTTTTTATGGATGCCCTAATTTTCAAATAAATTATGTCCCGTACTGTATACTAACAATAAGTAAATATAAATTACGTAACATTTATTCTTTCCTGCTTGTAGGACATCAGTTAGAGTTGCAGACTTTTCATAGTCATATCTTGCTCGTTTCACAGCTCAATCATAAAGATTGGTGATATATCTTCATTATTGCAGTATTCTAGTTCCCATTGTTCTTATTATTTTCCAAGATATTTTCCTGATCGTGATACTCATTAAATTCAGAGCTGATTTGTTCTTTTTTGGAATTAGAATCTTCCACTTTTTAAAATAATTTCCAGTCATACTTTGACCAGGATAACGTCTTTAAAAATGTGTGCTCATTTTTTTTTTTTTTAACCATTTTAGAATCACACCACAAAAAACTTCATCCCGGGACACCATTCTAAGCATGTGTTCTTCACAGAGACAGCTGCTCATTTTAGCGACCGCTGCGCTGAAGAAAGCAGGAATGAATTGGCGAGAGAGGTGGGAATATGACGTCCGGATCAGGGGAGAACAGCTGCATACTGCCGAAAGAAAAAAAATGTCCGAAAGTTTTGGACAATTTTTTTTTTTAATTTTCGTCAGTGCAGACAAAAAGTGTCCGACAATTGCAGACAAAGTGTCTGAAAGTTGCAGACAAAAGTGTCCGAAAGTTGCGGACAGATATTTTTAATTGATTTCATTAGTACAGACAAAAACTGTCCGCAAGATATTTCTGTGTCCGCGACTATGTCGCTGTGTCGCCGTGTTTCTGCAACAGGGGCTATGATTATTATCAAGAATGAGGTTAATTGTAAACCACATTCACTTTAAACAACTTAACACATTAGCAGAGTCATTTAAACTAGCGCTTGTGGAAAAATGCAAATTTATGCTTATGAGAAGCCACTTATTGAATTAGCAGTATGAAAGATGTAACTGTGCAAAAGTGTATTTAAACTAAGTTAAACAGTGAAGAAGCAATTTTTAAAAAATAACAATCCACAGTTTATTTATTCGTTAGAGACAAACATAAAATAGATGGTAACTTTTTAGACAGCCAGGAAATTAATCTTTCACAAATTCAGAGCATAACTTTTAAAAAGTGTCCAGCACTATGGGAAATTACTTTAAAAATATGTCTTGAAAAACAAACCATCATAATTTAATTTAAGACAAAAATCCATATTTACCAACGCCGTATTTCATGAGATGAGATGACTGAAAAAGGGTCTTATTTTAAAAACAAGGAAAGCTGAAGAGCTTCCCATTTTCTCGAGAGGTTTAAAACCTTTTTAAAAACAAGCGAAGTTGAAAGAGATTTCCCCGGTATTTATACTCTGAAGGAACAGGCACATGCCGAGACAACGCCCTCTCACTAGAACAATCTAGGATCAGTCCACTACACGGATAGGGATGAGGGGAGTGACGCGATCGACGTAACGAGATCGCAACGCCATCTATGGACGTATCAGCATACTACGCCATAAGGAAAAGTTTACTTACGATGATAGGGTCGTTTATCAGAAGTTTATTAAAACCGGCAGTTGATAATTAGATTTAAACAGATGAAAACTTTAAATGGATTAGAGGAATGGGACCTGGCTAAGAAAAGGTAAGTTTATTTTAAAATATTGATAAAAACCGAATGATTAATAAAATAAAAATAAAATAAAAGATGCTATTGATATACTGAAAAGACTTTAATGGGGCAATGAGACCAAAAGGGTTAAAGCTTGTTTAACACTAGACAACAAAGCCCCCCCTCTCATTGTCTCAAGTCAAAGACCACAAAATAAACGTCAAAGAGCGTTTAGGTCTGACATATAAGGGTCTGAGAGCCCACAGAAGTCTAACCTATCTAAACACACACACAAAAAAAAAATTAAATCTGATACTTTAACAGCAAAAAAAAAATTAAATTAAAAAAAAATTTCAAATTGGATTGCTGTAAAAACATGGTTTTCAAACCTCAAAACAAATTGCCTAACGCAACTAAGTTAATAGTTAACCCTTCAACAATCAAAAACATTTTAAACTCGCATCCCATCACCCCCTCAATGACAAACAAGTCTAATTTTGCAAAATCTCCACTAACTTTAACATTTAACAATTACTAGTAAATTTGAACCTCAAAAATTCAAAAAACTTTGAATAAATCTGAACCTCAAGAAAGTTCAAAAATTTGAATAAATCCATACATCAAAAAGTTTCAAAAAAATTTTTTTTTTTTTTGAATAAATTTAAACGCCAAAAAGTTAGTCAAAAGTTAAATGCCCGATAAGGTAAGAAAATTTAAAACTTTACCTATCAGACAAAAAATGGGACATAGTTAAACCCCCCTTAAAAAAAATTTCTCACTAAATAGAAAAACCATAGTAACTGGACTTGACAGAAGTTCATTACATTTTAAACATATTTAAATACAATGAATATGACAATAAATACGTACCATTACAGAAAAATTAGAACCTTCTATTTGAAGGACTAATCCAGCTTACACTTTCACCAGCTTGACCTCTAACTCCATTCATTTCAATATTACAATAATTAACAAAAATTGAAACTTTAATTACAATATTTTTCACAACAAAAAAAAACTTCTTTCTTTGTTAAATCAGTCCATAGGTAAGATTCGGCATCTGATCAAGAACGGGACACTGCAAGCTGCTCAGACTTACAACTCTTGCATCAATACATTCAAATTTCTTCCATTCCTCCCAGCGCTAGGATTCTTTTCTCATTTACACACATTTAAGAATATCAGATGCCTGTTAAAGAAACAGATATTAATATCACAGAAAAACAAAAAGAACTTAATAAAAAAAATCGTAACTTTAAAGGTGGATAACTAATCTTCAAAAACTAAATTGATCATAAACTGGTTAAACCAGAAATTCTGTTCTAATATACATAACTTTATAATTTCACTCACGCTAATTCCATCACAAAATTTTGCTCAAGGCCTTGAGACTTCACTCTCATTCATAACGAGAGGTCAAGTGGCATGATGCTGGTAAGAATAACATGCTAGAATTTATTTCAAAAACATCTTATTAACATGTTAAATCTTTAAAACAGTTGAATAATTGCTACGTTAACTTATGTATAAACACTGTACAAACAATTAAGAATCTATATTGAAAACGCTTTTAACAAATTTCAATAGATCAAACTTGGTCAACGGTTTAGTAAAAACATCCGCAAGATTACATCTGCTACACACAAAACTTAATTGAAAAGCTTCCTGATATATTAAATCCCTGATTAAAAAAAGTTTAACATCTATATGCTTACTACGATAGTTCTCGATTGGAGATTTGACAAAGTCGATAGCCGCCTGGTTATCCACTTTAAGTATCAAACTACTACCAATATCATGAGTGATCTGCTTACTCCGGCATTCCTGCATAATCCGGTCAAACCAAACCAGGTTTTTGGCAGCTTCAGTCAAAGCGACGAACTCCGATTCCATCGTTGACAGGCTAACACACTTTTCCTTGAAAGTACGCCAATCAACGGGGGAGTCGTCTAACATGACTATCTGGCCGCCAACCGATGTTCGGTCATTGCGGTTCGCAGCAAAATCTGCATCAGAGTAAGCGACCAAAGTCCCCTGATTACATCGTAACCGGAGATGGTAATGCCGAGTTAACATAACCAAGCAACCTCAGTAAACCATTCCAATGAGCAGGGCCAGGATTAACTTGAAATTGACTAAAAATATTAACAGCGTAGCAGATGTCTGGACGAGACCTATTAGCAAGAAAGGATAAACAGCCGAGAACATTACAATATGGAAATTTAGACATACTCCTAATATATTCATCTGAAATGGGGCAATCCACCTTAGAAAACATTACACCCTTACTAATTGGGAGAGTTGACAGAGGAATATAAAACTTTTTAAAACGTTCACAAATCTCATCTATATAACTAGATTGATGGATTTCCAGTGAATCCTCCCCCTCTGCAAACTCAACCCCCAAGAGTTTCTTAGTTTTTCCAAGGATTTTAAAATCAAAATGATTTCTTAACAAATTTAAAACCCTATCAATATTAATCTTACGTTTACCAAAAATAATAACGTCATCAACATACAAAAGCAAAACAACTTCAGAATTAAAAACATAAACGCAATTACAAGCTTCTAATTTTACAAAACCAATTTCTAACGGGTCAATTCATTTCAAGTGGTCCAGCACTGGTCGCTCGACTATTTTTAAAAAATCTGAAATTTTTTGTACAACAACCCTAACATGATGGAAGTTCAAAATGACCGTTATTTTAATTCTACTATTTTTTGTTTGTGCATGGCGGCCATCTTTGTTTCATCGTGTGCAGCGATTTTCTCAGATACTAGGATACACAAAATTGTAAATATCTCGTCTTCTATTTTCCCAATTGAAATGGGGTTTGCAGCATTTTGTTCAACATAAAATAGGCTAAATATACAGTGCAAGAAAAATTTTGAAAAATAAATTTTTACAGGTGAAATTTTAGCACAAAATATACAATTTTTTCCAAAATCTATCCGTTTGCAAGAGGAAAATTTTCATGCAAGGGAAACTGTCAACCTTACACAATTTTTTCTACAAATAAGTCAAAAGTGCGTGTACTCTTACACCAAGTCCTAGATTTGGGAGTTAATTTCTCTTTGCGAAAAAAATTCCGAAATTCGTCAAAAATTTCAAAAATCGCACTTTTTAGGCTTTGATATCTCTGGTGGGACACGAGATAAAAATCTGAAATTTTGGCCTATGATAGTATTGTGTAGTAGCGTTATGTACAAAAAATTTCAAGAAGGAGATTTGACTACAAGTTGAGATATGACATGGAAAATATGTGAAAAAAATACTGCCAAACTATTGTAAACCTACTATGTAATTGTTCAACAAGACTGTCAACCTTACACAATTTTTTCTACAAATAGGTCAAAAGTGCATGTACTCATACACCAAGTCCCAGATCTGGGAAATGATTTCTCTTTGCGAAAAAAATTCCGAAATTCGTTGAAAATTTCAAAAATCACACTTTTTAGGCTTTGATATCTCTGGTGGAGCACAAGCTAAAAATCTGAAATTCTGACCTTTGATAGTATTGTGTAGTAGTGTTATGTGCAAAAAATTTCAAGAAGGAAATTTGACTACAAGCTGAGATATGACATGGACAATATGTGAAAACAATACTGCCAAACTATTGTAACCTACTATGTAATTTTTCATACCTCTAAAATTTTAAATTAATTATTTATGGTATAAAGTTAAATGTTAATTGCAAATATCTTTTTCAAATGCTTCTGTGTGATTTAAACAATTCAGAATGTATGCTAAGCTAATACACTATTTGTCCAGATGAACAAATCTACTAGAAATGTTATTGCAACAATTTTACTCTGAACACATTTCAGGAAAAGTATATTACAGACAATGGATTACAACTGATCGAGTTGACATGGCTTCAATTTTTAAACCTAGAGAATTTTATTCAACTTAACAAGGGATGACAAGACTTGGGGGGCTTCAAATAAAATTTTTAGAAAGAACAGCCTGATGGACTGACAACGATAACTGGTCGAACTCATAACATCTCTCGTAAATATTGTTAAGCTCTTTGTTGAGCATATATAGTATTTTGTAAATTAAATGTTTATTATTTAACTGTTTTCAACAACGATATTTTCTGTGTAAATATTGTAATAAAAGAGACTAATCTCATTTCTCCTAATGTACTCGTAATAGCATTTCTTAACATTTTTTTAATCACCGTATCTCAGCTTGTAGTCAAATCTCCTTCTTGAAATTTTTTGTACATAACACTACTACACAATACTATCAAAGGCCTGAATTTCAGATTTTTATCTCGTGCTCCACCAAAAATATCAAAGCCTAAAAAGTGCGATTTTTGAAATTTTCGACGAATTTCGGAATTTTTTTCAGAAAGAGAAATAATTTCTCAGATATGGGACTTGGTGTATGAGTACGCACACTTCTGACCTATTTGTAGAAAAAATTGTGCAAGGTTGACAGTCTTGTTGAACAATTACATAGTAGGTTTACAATAGTTTGACAGTATTGTTTTCACATATTTTCCATGTCATATCTCAGCTTGTAGTCAAATCTACTTCTTGAAATTTTTTGTACATAACGCTACTACACAATACTATCATAGGCCAAAATTTCAGATTTTTATCTCGTGCCCCACCAGAGATATAAAAGCCTAAAAAGTGCGATTTTTGAAATTTTTGACGAATTTCGGAATTTTTTTCGCAAAGAGAAATTAACTCCCAGATCTGGGATTCAGTGTATGAGTACACATACTTTTGACCTATTTGTAGAAAAAATTGTGTAAGGTTGACAGTTTCCCTTGCATGAAAATTTTCCTCTTGCAAACGAATAGATTTTGGAAAAAATCGTACATTTTGTGCTAAAATTTCCCCTGTAAAAATTTATTTTTCAAAATTTTTCTATCACTGTATATTTAGCGTATTTTATTCTGAACAAAATGCTACAAACCCCATTTCAATTGGGAAAAAGAAGACGAGATATTTATAATTTTGTGTATCCTAGTATCTGAGAAAATCGCTACACACAATGAAACAAAGATGGCCACCATGCACAAACAGAAAATAGTAAAATTAAAAGAACGGTCATTTTGAACTTCCGTCATGTTAGGGTTGTTGTACAAAATATTTCAGATTTTTTAAAAATGGTCGAGCGACCAAAAAAATATTTTCTGGACCACTTGAAATGGATTGACCCTAACAAAATTTTATTTATTTCGAAAAACTAGACCCTCCCACTTTGATGTAATCCATATAACGCGCAATCTAGTTTGCAGAAAAGATGATTTTTACCAGGGACTTCGAACCCGGGAGGTTTGGACATGTAAACGTCTTCTCTCAATGGAGCGTACATGTAAGCACTTGTGACATCGCATTGAATATGGTGCCACTTGCAATACGAAACCAAGAGAGAGAAAAATAGTCGGATCACCCCAAAGTTAACCACAGGGCTAAAGGTTTCGTCATACGACTCACCTTTCACCTGTTTAAAGCCCTGGGCAACAAGCCGAGCTTTGTAGCGGGCGATCCTCCCAAATTCATCTCTCTTGATCGTATAAACCCACCGACATCCCACTGGAGTTACGCTAGCAGGCAATTTCGCTAAATGCCAAACCCCCCGTTCGTACATCACCTGTATTTCTTTATTCATCACATCAAACCACATCGCGCGTTGTCATGATTTACAAGCCTATTTATATGTTTTAGGAATCTCATCGCCGTCTAGTCATGCACAAAGTTGCAAATGACTTGACTCTGGATCATCGGAATCATTTTCTGAAACTGTATCCACTGGAACTATACCTGAATAACGATTTGATGATTTAAAATAAAAAAGATCAGGATTAAAACGTATATTTTTCCTGTCACAATATCTTTCGATATCCTGTAATGATCTCAAATGCATAGATTGATCCTTTTCATAATAATAGATATCTACTTTATTTCCGGTTTTACGTGGAACAGCATGACGCTCCCACCTAACATCTCATAATGAGGGAATAGATTGAGAACTGTCATTGCTATTGGACTCGGAATCAACCTCTTCATCCTCACTGACCTGGGAATCTTGTGGAATATTGGAGGGACTTGGATTCATTCCTGAGTCTACCTCAGCAATTTCATCATCACGATTAGCACCAGGATCAGCGGGAAAAAGAATGTAATTTTCCGGGCCCATCACGACTCCTCTGCGCCCAAAATCATTACTAGAGTTCTCATCAAATGAAACATTTATAGATTCCACAATTTTATCAGATTCCGGCAACCAAACGCGATATCCTTTAGTCTTAAAAGCATAGCCCACGAGGACCCCTTTCTTAGCTTTAGCTTCTAGTTTGGATCTATGCTGTTTAGGTACTCCAACGTAAACTACTGTTCCAAAGGGCTTTAAGTGACGAACTGGCAGTTTTTTACCACCGTAAAATTCAAAAGGCGTTTTATCCAGAATTCGAGGACAGACACGATTCCATGTATACACATAGTATTTCATGGCTTCTGGCCAAATTTTAGGGTCTAATTTACTCTCATATAAAATAGTTCTCGCACCGTTTACCACAGTCTGCATAAAACGTTCAACGACACCATTCTGTTCAGGTGTAAATGGGTTGGACAATTCATGTTTAATCCCCCTTTTTTCAAAATATTCTTTAAAGTCATCATTGACGAACTCTCCCCCATTATCTGTACAAATACTTTTTACTCTTTCCCAAAAAATTTTCAGCTCTCGCTATGTGAGCTTTAACAATTTCAAAAGCATTCGATTGAAACTTAATTGGATATAGTGAAACACGGCGAGAGAAATCGTCAATGATTGACAAAAAGTAACGTTCACCTTGCCTACCCTCAGTCCTACAAGGACCCCATAGGTCAGCGTACAGTAATTCTAAAGGTTGAGAGGATCTAATGCCATCAAGAGGACGAAAAGATACACGTTTAAACTTATTTAATTTGCAGACTTCACATTTAAAATTTAAGTCATTTAAATCAGGCAATCCCCAAACCCCCCTTTTACGACATGTATGCAATAGAATAGCTGGGCTCACATGGCCAAAACGGTGATGCCACAGCTTCATATTCTCAACATTACTTATAGAAAAAGTTACATGCTTTTTATTAATATTGGGAATTCGAGGAAAAACCTGATAAACCCCATTTTCAAGAAAGGCACTAAATAGGTACTCGCCCTCTCGGGATATTTCCAACGCACCTTGACCACAACGAAAAATACAACCATTTTTGTCCAACTGTGGACCCGAAATTAAATTACGCCTTAAGCGGCTTGAATACATTACATTAGTAAGAGTAATAATTCTATTACCAAAACGAAGCTTTACTTCACCCTTCCCTTCAATTGGGAATGAAATTCTCCTGACAGCCACAGTCATCTTTTCTTCATTTAAAGGTTTAAATACAGTAAACAAATTTTTATCACAACAAAAATGATGGGACGCACCTGAATCAAAGATCCAGGTGGCCCCTTTACCAAAATTACTCAAATTTGCCTGAGAAACAAAATACAAAGATGACTTAAGTGTGCTGCCACTGGGACTTCGCTTAGAAACAGGTCTTTTTCGACGATGGTTGTTCCGGTCAGCATTCCTCCTTCGGTCACGGGATAATCTGTCTGCATTCCTCCTTCGGTCACAGGGGTCAGCAGCAGGTGACGAGTCATCATCATCAGGGTAATCTCCATGCCTTCTACCTTCGGGCGAAGAACTGAAAGAGCCTCGGTCACTAGATGAGGGGCGACAATTTGAAGAATAACGATTTCTGCATTTTCCAGTCCTTTGGTATTGTTGTTTTAATGGTAAATTACAGTGGGATCTGACATGGCCTAATCTATTGCAATTCCAGCATTTAACTTGTTTACGAAATGGAAATTTCTTTACTTTAGTCATCTGAATTTCAGGAACAATTTTTCCACTATCCATATCTCTGACTTTTAATCTTGTTTCTTCAGCGACCAACTCCATTACAATTTCATCAAAAACAAATTTACTTTCTTCCCATCTCAAAATATTTTGAACAATACTATCAAAATTCCTGGTCAAGTAGCGAAGGAGCTGAAAGCTTGTATATTTTTCATTAAATGTTGGATCAATTGACTTAATTTCATTTGAAATACGAAGTAGGCATGATGCATATAGATTTATTCCTTCATTTTCGGCTATCTTGCATTCCATCAAATTGCTAAAAATTTTCATGTGGTATGATCTGGAGTCGGGACAAAAATTATTTTTCAATTTCTTCCATGCATCTACAGGATCATTACATCCTTCTATTATTCTTCGGTAATCAGGTTCTATATTTAAATAGAGAATTGAAAGAACTTGGTTCGCTTTTTGATTAAACGCTTCTATATCAGCTTCAGTTACAGTTGTACTTTTTATTGGCCTGACCTTTGATTTCTCGATGATTTCCCATAGATTTTTCTCTAATAAAACATACTTTATATCAGTACACCAATTAGCATAGTTCCGTGAATTTAATTTCTCAATATTAATTATAGCAGACATCATTTTTATTTTTATTTTTTTTATTTTTTTTTTTTTCCTCTATTATCTGATAATCAAAAAAATTTCAACTCATAAACATCTATCTTCAAAATCAATCACCATCAGGAAAAATTTCATTTAAAAAAAAAAAAAAACTATTCTTTCTATTAGCCCCCCCCCCCTCCCCACTTTTGCACTCAAACGATCTATAAAATATAAACTTTACTATACTGCATATTTAAATTTTTTTGGGCTTGCTCCATAGCTTATCAGCCCATAACCTATCAAGAATGAGGTTAATTGTAAACCACATTCACTTTAAACAACTTAACACATTAGCAGAATCATTTAAACTAGCACTTGTGGAAAAATGCAAATTTATGCTTATAAGAAGCCACTTATTGAATTAGCAGTATGAAAGATGTAACTGTGCAAAAGTGTATTTAAACTAAGTTAAACAGTGAAGAAGCAGTTCTTAAAAATAACAATCCACAGTTTATTTATTCGTTAGAGACAAACATAAAATAGATGGTAACTTTTTAGACAGCCAGGAAATTAATCTTTCACAAACTCAGAGCATAACTTTTAAAAAGTGTCCAGCACTATGGGAAATTACTTTAAAAATATGTCTTGAAAAATAAACCATCATAATTTAATTTAAGACAAAAATCCATATTTACCAACGCCGTATTTCATGAGATGAGATGACTGAAAAAGGGTTTTATTTTAAAAACAAGGAAAGCTGAAGAGCTTCCCATTTTCTCGAGAGGTTTAAAAACCTTTTTAAAAACAAGCGAAGTTGAAAGAGATTTCCCTGGTATTTATACTCTGAAGGAACAGGCACGTGCTGAGACAACGCCCTCTCACTAGAACAATCTATGATCAGTCCACTACACGGATAGGGATGACGGGAGTGACGCGATCGACGTAACGAGATCACTACGCCATAAGGAAAAGTTTACTTACGATGATAGGGTCGTTTATCGGAAGTTTATTAAAACCGGCAGTTGATAATTAGATTTAAACAGATGAAAACTTTAAATGGATTAGAGGAATGGGACCTGGCTAAGAAAAGGTAAGTTTTATTTTAAAATATTGATAAAAACCGAATGATTAATAAAATAAAAATAAAATAAAAGATGTTATTGATATACTGAAAAGACTTTAATGAGGCAATGAGACCAAAAGGGTTAAAGCTTGTTTAACACTGGACAACAACTATCAGAAAAGTAAGTACAATTTAAATTATCTTTTCTTAGGAGATCTAAATCGGTTTTCAACATATAATCATAATTAATTAATCTTTCAGAGCTTCACTAAAGCTTGTCTGAGCAACTAAAAATGTAAATTTTGTGGTTAAAGAAGGCAGTAAAACCAAAAATCATTCACATTCTTTAAAAAAGCTTAGTTCTCATTAAATTGAATTTAAAATTGGTCCAATAAACCCACTTTTTTTTTCTTAAGAAAAAGTAACAAGCCATTAATTGGGTCAGTATGAACCAAGGCCCGTGCTGAAGGGTCAAAGGGGAAACTATTGATTCAAAGCATATTTTTAAAAAAACTATTATGCTTTTATTTATATGTTTAATTTTATATTTAAAACATTTCTTTGTTGCACCTTCAAAGCCAGTGGGCTTTTTTTAGTGAGCATAATTTGATGCATCATTAAATCAATTGTTGTTGTAATTTGTAGACATTTGCAACCATAAAGAAGGTTTGGTGATTTATCGCCAATAGTGGGCTAGCAAAAAATATCTTAAAATCCATTTTTTAATTTATAATTAAATTCTTAAAATGTTGTGCTGTCATCAAAAACATACTTTTGTCCATAATTTTTTAGAATTCTAGTGTATCAGAAAGAGACTAACAATCAGTGTTCTCGCTGACATTTGACCAACGTTAGTAATTAGGCTAATTAAAAATAAAAAACATTTCTCCAAACGGAAAAAGTATTAGCAAAATAGATTCGCCGTGTAGCATTAAAAAAATTATTTGTAATTCTTTAATCTACCCCCTATTTTTCAATATGTTCTAAAATAACCTAAGTTTTTACAACTGCAACAACGATTGTTATTAATCTAATTTTAACTATCCGCTACAAACATATTAAAACTATGCATTTATGCATATGTATTAAAAACGTAAAAGAAAAGAAAGAAAAAGCAAAAATTGAGGACTAGCAATTTGGCGAATCTAATCACTTGTTTACTTGCCAAATAAAGAATTAAGTGGCCATTTGGCACAATGGCGAGTGACAGCGAGAACTCTGCTAACAATTCTATTACAAAATTTTACTTCACACACTAAAACACATTGAATTAAAATTAAAAAAAAGTAATCTCTTTGAAGAAATCATTAAAACTATTTCATTTTTCTTTTAGATTTTTTTTTTTTTTTTTTTTTTAATATATATTTGATTAGTATTCTTTTTAATTTCATATATTTATTTTCAGGTTCAAGAATTAGTAGAAATGGGATCCTTACTGGATTATATTTTAGATCACCTTGATTCTATAAATGTAACAGATTTGCTGTTATGGAGTGCTCAAATAGCTTGGGGTATGACTTACTTAGAGAGTAAAAGATTTGTTCATAGAGATCTCGCTGCCCGAAATATTTTATTATCATCTAAAAAACATGTAAGTATTTTTTTAAACATCTGTATTGCATTTGAATTACTGTAAAAAATTCCATTTTTCACCAATTAAGTTTTTGCTTCAAAACTTTCAAAAATTAAAATAAGTTATTCTCTTTTGCTTCTATTAAATAACACTGATGCTTCTAATTACACTTATATTAATATTTTCTTAACTAGTCTTTTGATTTCTGAATAAATTCTTTTACACAATTTTTATAATCTAACAGATTTTAATAAATTTATCCTTAAATTATAAAAATTGATTTTTTGTGTGTGTGTGTGTGTGTGTTTAAAATTTTAATTTTATGGAGTAGAGTTTGCATATTATATTTAGTTGATTAAACAAAATAATTCTTTTTCAGTGCTTGTTTAATTTTTTGCTGGCTTGTTTCTGTTGCCAATCAGTGTTACTCAATGCCAATAATGTATAAGCATGAAAATAATCATAATATCATTGCTTGGTTTCATAGTGCTCCTATATATATATATATTAAAAATTTTAAATTTTTTTTGTCAAAACTAACCTTTATACTATCTTAATTTTCTTATAATAATATTCCGTACTTACTTCAAATTATTAAATTAAAATCTTGTTTCTAGATCTAATCTGTTAATCTTTATGCAGACAATATAAATTCTTAATTTGCCTTAAAAAACATTATTCCAGTATTCGTAAATTTAAAAAGATGGCTCTAAATTAAAAATATTCTTAATTAAACTTTATTTCTTAATATTCCAAATAAAACTCATTTCTTCTATGTTTTTATCAACCCTTTTTAAGAAAGTCTTATTAAATTTATTCCAAAACCATACCTTTCAAAAAATATCATTATTTTATTTTATCTATTTATTTATTTTCCCTCCGTCAACCTTCATATCAATAAATTCATTTCTTTTCTTTTTCTCTTAAAAATAATTATCTATAAAAATCGTCTGCCTAAGAAATTCTGAGTCGATTATAAATTGGTTAAATAATTTATATTTTTTTTAAATAAAATTATCGTCTATGGAAAATAGTCTCGTAACTGGACAAGAATTCTGTTTACATAAAAGAATGATGGTTTGAGGTTAGAGAATGTTCTAGAATTTTCTTTTTAGATTTAAAAGAAGAAGCTCGAGAGGTGGTAAGAGAGATGAGAAGAAGGATTCTTGGGTGCGCTCTTGCATGAGTACGATTTGATGTAGTAAAGCATGGAATATTTTTTTTGATGTTTCGGTAAAATATAGTTTGCAACAGGAGCTTTTCCCTCTATTATAGCTACCGTTTAATAAAATGAACTTGCAGCAGCCAAGGAGTGTTTATTTTGACCTTCTACATTTATTATATTTGTTTTTTTCTCGCTGGCCATGACTTCTGTGCGGAGAAAGGGAAACCTGGCGGTGATATTTCTGCCCCCCTAACTTTAAATCGTCACATATATATATATACATACATATATATATATATACATATACATATTTTTTTAGTAAACCAGTTTTTAAATGTTGCATGTAGATGTCCGTATGCAATCATTATCTTATTGCTCAAATCAAATGGTTATTATACCTATTTAATCAATGTTTTCCTCTCCCAAATTATAAATAAACTTAAATATAGTCACAAATGTAATTTTGGAAACACTGAATCACATTCCTTTTTAATAATCTCCAAAATCGCTGAAAATTTTGATGTTCTTTGTTTGTCTGTCTATCCATGCTCTAACTTAGCTAAATATACTTGGATCGCCATGTAATTAATATATATTGTTGGAGTTTACTTTGACAAGTTCAGTATTTAAAATGAAATATGTAGCATATATAGTTCCTTTATAGAGACACTCAAGAGAATTCCGTTGCATTATAGTGTATGGAAAAAAAATTAGTTTGCAGTGTATTTTGCAGTGTTTCAAATACATTGAAACTGATGTACAGAACTGGGGAGCATTGAGGCACAAGATGGTTTCTGTAGAATTGTCCATTTACATTAACATACAAAAGATAATTCAGTTACAGTACTGTATGTGAATAGTGATTGCTACTAGTGTGTTTCCAGTTGTGGTATGTGTTTTTACATATATGAATATAGATCTCATACAAGGCTACATAAAATGCTGAAACTGGGTTTTAAATTTATTGTAATTCTTTCATCTTATTAAATGACAGAAGTTTTGTTACATAATTTTAAATGCCTTGGAAAGTGATTCAAAATCTGTCCTTGATGCTTGATTTTTCTTATTTGGTTAATATTCATTTATCTTAGTCTTTCATATTGCATCACTATTGATTGTTTGTAAGTAAAACTTTTTATTATGCTCTTTAACAATTCAATACAGGACCTATTATTGAGAATCCTTGAGAGAGAAATCTATACAAATTTTGGAGTTTTCTGGATTTCAAGTTCTCCCAAAATTTGAAACTTCTTCTCACCACCTCCCCCCTACAAAATCAGGAATTTTTCAAAAACATAAAAATGACGAAATTTAATCAATCCATGTAAAATATAAATAAAACATATCTTTTGCTTAAAAAATTTAAACGGATACTTCTGTGTTGTTCAAAAGTAACAGAAAGTAAAAAAATTAAACTGATAACTAATTGGGAAAAATTTTCAATGACAATTTTTAATTGTTTTCACAAATTTCTCCAAGAAAAATCTAGAAGCCACGAGCAGATTGCTCTGAAATATGTGAGAAGGGAAGGAGGACACAATCAAATAAATAGAACTCTGTAATTATATATGTGTGTACTCAAATAACACAATGGCCTAACCATAACAATTTTTCTAAGTGAGGGAAAGTGCAAAATATCTGATAGTTTTTTTTGTTTTTTAAACCCTTTACTGCACAATTTTTTTTCTATTTTCATGAAAAAAGTTATTTGAAATCTATATATTGGTCTAATAATGGGAGGGGGGGGGGGGAGGTGAATAAATAAACCTCAGATTTTTAGCTAAAATTTGATACATACACAATTAGAGTTTTAAAATAGTGTATTGTTATATTTTCCAGGGAAATGAGCTTAAATTATTTGCTTAACATCCTGCAACTTTTTTTATATTAACTAGAAGGTTCTGCCCTCTACGAGCTACGCTTGCCAACTCCCCTTCAAACATCCAAGACTTTGAGAGCATGCTAATTTCATTAGCTTTTTGAATTATAATTTTAAAAAACAATTTCAATCTCCCTATAAATGGATTTTCATTCATTTTTCTTTGATTGGAGATTTTTAAGGTCAAATTAGATGTTGTTAGGAGATACAAAGTCTGTTTACGTCTTTGATTAAAAAAAAAAAACTAGTTTGAAAATAAGCTAATATAAAATGTATTAAGCAAACAGTAGAAGGGGCAAAAAGGAATGAAAAAAATAGTGTTTTAGGGAGAGAAAAATCCTAACTTCATGAATTCTCAAGATATCATATCCAATTAAATTTATCGTCTATATAATAAAAGCCTAAGTCACATGACTGTCATCAACAGTTCCGGGCTGACCGCTTCACTTTTTATATCCTAGGTGGAAATTTTGATTCTTTAATTTTAGCTGCTTAGTGATAAATCGCCAAATATTGCTCTATTGCCATCATTTCATGTATATTATTCACATGACTATCAAAAACAATTTACGCTGATCCAATTGCTATTTATATGCAAAAGGTCCATTTTTAATCCTTTTAATTTTTTAAAAATTTAATAAAGCTAAATAAATGTTGCCATGATTTCAAAAAATTCTTGGTGCTTTTATATTAGATTTATCTCAAGTACACGCAATAGCATTTTTAACCTGTTAAGTAGCATATTTTATCTTCCATGTGATTAATTAAAACAATACTGACTGAATGATGTTCAAAATAAATAATAACATAAACCATGACAATTAACTTAAACATCAAATTTGTCTTTTCTCAAAAAATAAAATAAAATAAAAAACAAAGAGAAAAGAAGTAAAAGTCATAAATTTAATTTTTTTTTCTGTTTTATATATTTGAATGATATTAAAAAAATAAAAAAATAAAATGATATTAAATGCCACATAAATAACGTTTGGTGATTTATCACCTGCACCTGGCTAAAATAAAAATAAATAAAAATTGATTTTCTGTCAGAACCTTCCAATTTGGAGAAGGATTGAGGAAGTAAATTAAATTGTGAATAAAAGTAACATGTTGCAATGCTTAGCAGACATTTAATGGAGACCAAACTGGTTGCTAAGGGTGGCTAGTTAAAAATATTGATATTGTCTACAATTTTCATACCGAGAAGTTTTTGATAGGACCAACTCTTGATAGAGCCAATAAAAAGTAATAGTAATAATAATAAAATAAAATCAATAGCAAAAAGGGTCTCCATTGGAAAAATGAGAGTCTATGGGAATTTAGCAAAATACCATAAATAGTGCCAAGTTGGCATCACTTTTGTCAAGTAGTTTTGGGTGCCAAATTTGACGATATATCTCCAAGTTGGCAACAAACTTGGCAATATTTGACAACAGAACCAGGCCCTCCCCCCTGCTGTATCTACGCAGATTTTCAATGGTCCATTTCCAAATCTTTACTTCTTTTTTTTTAACGATATAAAGATATTTTCAAAAATTCATTAAAAAATGAATCTCACATTAATAACTTGATTAAATTTTCTTTTGTTTCCAAGGAACAAATTATAATTTTTTGTCTAGTGCAGCCATCTGAAATGGACAAATTAAGTACTATTCCATTCTTTGGATAATTCCTGATCAGGGGCAGATATATTGGTGTCTCAGTCAGGGCGCATAAATTATAATGTTTTTAGGTATGTGCCAGATATGGCACCTGAGGTAAAGGATTAAACAAATCGTAATATAAATTAATTTTGAACTAAAATTTGACAGAAAAATAATTTTCCAATTTCAGAGAGTATGTGTGTGGGGGGGAGGAGGGGGGAAGGAGGGGTGCTCTGCTTTCTCCTGCCACTGAAGTGACATATTTCAGTGGAGATTACACATTAAAATAATGGACTTAGAAAAAAATAACAATCTGTAAAATGAAAAAAAAATTTGTATTTGAAAAATTTTAATAAAAATTAACAAATTTAGAGAATTTTTAAGGATTTTTAAAAAAAATTTAAAATTTTTAATTCCAAATAATGGATTTTATATTATACTTCTCTATACTTATAAGTGACTCCATATTAATATCAGAAATATATGTTTGATGTTCAAAATTTAATTAAAGTAACTTTTTTGGTATTTTTAAAACCTACTTGTATACGTGAATTTTAAATAATATTGTAAAATATTGTAAATATATTGTAATATTTTTGTCATAATAGTATATACAATACTTTACATAATATTGCATGTTTTTCATCATATCCTGTTTTGCAAAAGTTCTCTTTTTTTTTTGAGAGAGAAAAAGCAATTAAGTTAAATCCTTCATTTTAAATCTAAACTGATTTATCTATGAAAATGAAATATGTATGTTACTTGTGACATATGAAATATTGAAGTTGTCTGCAGTTTTTGTAAAATGTAATGTCATACTTATCCATTATTGATATTAAATATCTCTAGCACCAAATTTTGTTCACCATAAATGATTGATGGAAAAGTACCTGTTTTGTCTGTAGTTGAATTTGATTTTAACCAAATGTTTGTAACATAATGATCTTAATTATACCTTCCCGTTTATATATTTTGCAGGCTAAAATTAGTGATTTTGGTCTTTCAAGAGCTTTAAGAACAGATAGCGAATACTACAGAGCTAGTACTGGTGGTCGATGGCCAGTTAAATGGTTAGTAAAGTTGTTGCTTCGCACTTGTTCTGTTTGTAGTACATACATGTATTTGTAGTTTTAGTAAATAATAGATTTTCTTTGGTATTTATTTCTCCATTATAACGACAGCCATTTTCCATTAAAAGAAAAAGCCAAATTGCAGGAATTAATCCCAAAAATGTATGATTTGGTATCACATTTACTTGACGTTAAATGTTTTACATGTGTTTATCATGCTATCAAGAACTTTTTAATTTGATGTTTATCTGTATTTTCAATTATTCTTTATTGTATTTATTACTTATTTTGTAAATTATATTAACAATTATGTCCTTAAATGGTAATATAATATTAAAATAGAAAAAGTATTTAAAAAAATGTTGTGATGCATAATTGCATGTAATAGATTAGGATTCATAATTACATGTAGTAAATCAGTTTCAACTAACATCAGAAACATTCATTAACCGAAAGGGATAATTAAGAAAACTAATGTAAATAAATAAATATCCAAGGTTTTTTTTTCTGTTTACATAAACATATCACAAATTTTGTTTAAAATTACTGATAATTTACACTTTAGTGAGTGGGTTTCCCCAGAATTTTTAATATTTTTTTTTATAATTTTTAGATTTTAATGGTAGCATTCTTTTTAGATGCTTTTGTAATTATGTAAACTAGTAGATCGAACCCGGGCTTCCTGGGTTACATAACAAATATAAAAATAATTTTTTTTAAATTGGAAACTCTAATGAACTTTCTACATGTAATATGCATTTTAAATTGCTAACTAACTCCAAAACAGCATTGTTTAAACCTTTAACCCCTTGAAGAGGGTGGGATAAAATATATTTCACTTAATTTTGATTGTTAAATGCCACATTGGCACCAGTATTTTGAAATAGCAATTTTATTTTTTTTAAATACGTGAAGAAATGTTTTTAAATATTTTGAAAAAAATTTGTTTTTAAATTCTGGTGTCAATCAATCATTTCAGCATTTTAAGAATTGAAGTGCTTTTCCCCTCAAAGGGTTAAATTGTCTTGTGGATTTTTTCATTCATGTTTCATTCATAAAATAATAACTATGAAAAGTATTGGTAAGAAGATTTGCATTTGATAACTTTACATATTTTGTTTATCTTATACAAATAAAAAAAAAATAACATTAATTTCAATATTATATTAAATCAATTTTTAAATTAAAATATTACATAGCAGAAAAACATGGTTAGACCACTTAAAGGGTTAAATAAAAAATATTAATTATGAAATAAAAAAAAGCTATGAAGTTTATCAAAAGTCACATTTCTGTATTAGATACATACCAGAAGTTATAAGCCAAAGATTTCATTACTTATGACAGTAAATTTGTTTCTGGTCATTTCAGTGCTTCGAGCATGTAATTCAGTTACATGTCTGTTAAATTTGTATTTATTTTATTTTGTTTTATTATTTATAAAGGAAATTTTAATTTTGCTGTAGTATATTAGCCGGAAACAAATCCCAAACTCTTTATATTTTTCTAAGGACAAATAGATTAATCTATCGTAATCAAGTTTATTCAGTAGAGATAAATTTAAAAATAACTCGCACCTGATTTTTTTAAAACCACAGCCAATCAGTAAATTGAAATACAATTTTCAAACAAATTCAAAGTATTTTCAAAGTATTTTTTTCTTATTTGGCAGTGTAAAAATTTAAGTTGTTTGATTACATATTGAATTTGTAATTTTTAATAATTTAATCTCTGTTTTTAACCATTCTTTTATTTTATTACTCATGCAACTTTAATTTTATCATAGAAAATTATCAGGAACAATATTTATACATTTATGAATAAACTGTGTATCATTATTTCTTAATGGAGATACGTGATAGAGATTTAAAAAAAAAAAAAAAATGCTTGAAAAATATAAGCTTGCAATAAATGAGTCAAATGAGATACAGTTTTTAATCAAATTGCATTCGAAAGTAAATTTCTTTTCCTATATGATGAAATAAAAACTGAAAATGTGTGATGGTTAGAAGATTAAAAAATTGCAATAACAACAATTGCAAAAAGTCATTTTATCCTGAAATGTTGTCATTCACAAAATAATGTCAGTGCTACGCACGGACACATTTGTTCGTAGTTCGTTACAATGCAGATTTTGCATATGAAAAATCTTACATGCTTACTAAAATGCTAAAAGTAAAAAAATGACTGCATGTACATTTTTTTTCAAAAAAGTTTGCTCCAAAGTTAACTCTATGAAAATTAAAATTCGTTTTATAAATTAAAATACACAACACAAATTTAAAAAATAAACATTAAAATACACAAACATTGCTTTCCATCACTTCAATGTGCAAAGCAGATTCTGTATTTTTCGTGAACCCTGCGAACCTTGATTTTTATATATCCTGCCAAACCAAATTTTCATTTACATTTTAAACATTAGATATTGGTGAATTATGAAATCTCATTTTGTCATTTACATCGTTCTAATTCTATTTCAAATCAATTTTCTATGTGAAAAATGTACTTTTTTTCTTTTCTCAAAATATATTTGGAAAATAAAATGGTGCTAAAAATAAAGTAGAAAATAAATAATATAAAAAATATAATTATTCCAAAAAGAAAGAAAAATGAATAATTTTGTTTTGCATTTTTCTTCTGGTAAAATGACTGGTAACAAAAAAGAACTAAAAAAATCGTCTGCTCTAGCAAGTTTAAATGAAATTTATAAAAAATTACAATAAGCGAATAATGTTATTTTAATATAATTACAATTTAATATCTTAAACAATTGTACAAAAACTTGAGAACCAGACGTTACTTTAAACCTGGAATTATTGCCAAGATCATCTTTATTTGCTTGTCTAACTCGGCGAAAAAAATTCAACCCGGAGGGGGAAAAAAAATCACATTGAACCGGTACTAAATCCTTTGACATCAGCCGTGTATTTTTTTTCTAAATAAAAATGATCTGCTTAAATTTAAGCATTCTAAAGTAGCATTTTATCATACAGCACTATAATGCTGTATAGTAGAGCTCAGATGCATGTCTAATTTTAAAGTCCAAAGTTTGCCTCTTAATAGCTTTGGAACTAATCATCGGATCGCGACAAAATTGGGAAGTGTCCTACTCTAGATCTCAAAGTTTACAAAAATTCATCTAGATCTACCGATTAGTTTCGGAGATCCAGGACCCCTGTTTTGGCACTTTTTGCTCATGAAACAAGAAAAAAAGACAAACAACTCAATTATAGCCTGAACCAGATATTTCAATTAAAAAAGGATAAGTTAGAAAAAAAAATCTATATTTATAAAAATAATGATTTGAAAGTGAAGCTATGAAAATTTGTGTAGATACCTATGGTCATAAGAAAATTTGCGTAGATATCGAGAAATTGCAGTGGGGCTACCATCTGGGAAGGGGTGGTTCTGTCGCCAAGTATCGCCAAGTTTTTTGCTAACTTGACGATATATCACCAAATTTGGCACCCAAAATTACTTGCAAAATTGAAGCCAACTTGGCGTTATTTCTGGTAATTTGCCAAACTAATATGTCTACTAACAACTTTAAACTAATACTAATAATAGTTTAGATTTGTTAGTTGAAAGTGATTGATAAAGTTCTTGAAAGAATCTGAAAAAGCTATGAAATCATACAAAAAACTGGTGGAACCAGAGAGAAAAGTAGAGCTTATATTAAAAAAAGTTACAGTAAAAATTGGGATATATTTTCAATCTAAAAATGTGCATAGAAATGAAATAAAATCAGGTGATCTGTAAAGCTCATGAAATTACCAAAATTTTTGTTAGCTAAAAATGTGGACTGAGCTTTACTGGTGCCTTATATTCAGAATTATACTATTATTCACTCAAAATGAGTATTGAGAAAAGTAGTCAATAGAATATATTGTTATGTTGTCGCAAATCAGTTAAGCTCCACAACACTAAACGGATATAAACCATGAAGTAATTATTAACGTATAACATTAATATATTCAGATTGTTGAGGAATTGATGTAGATTAATATGTCTGTACACAAATATTTAGTATATGGTTGAATCGTATCTGTTCAAGGTTTTGAATTTACTTGGAGCTTTGATCTCCCACTTATTAAAACCACTGGAATGGAATTATGTCTACACTTTGTACTGAACAAACTGTTCTCATACTACATTACATCAGCCAGTAACATATAGTTATGGACCCAAATATTTAAACTGGTTATGGATGATTGAAATACGGAGTGAGTTAAAAATGCCTCTTTTTCCTTCATTGATTTAAGGCATCAGTAAAGCTCAGTCCACATTTTTAGCTAACAAAATTTTGGGTTATTTCATAAGCTTTATAGATCATCTGATTCCATTTCTTTTCTACGCACATTTTTAGATTAAAAATATATCCCAATTTTTACTGTAACTTTTTTTAATACGAGCTCTACTTTTCTCCCTGGTTCCACCAGTTTTTTGTATGATTTTATGAACTAAAAATTATAGTATTAAAAGTTTCCTTCTTTTTGCAAAAGCATGCGGTTGTGTTTGGGCTTGATGTAGCAGATTTCAGGGTTACATTTTTTGCATCAATCCCAGTCACCATAAGTCCCTCTATTTCTTCTTTTTACTTTATGGTGATTTTTCTTTTACTTTGCACAGAAATGGAGTATTCAAGTTGCCACTCCCAGGAAAATTAAAAGCTACAAAAAAATTAATATCTCAAAAACAATTTAAGGTGTAGTTTTCAAACATATTGCATTTAAAAATACCTATTTTTCCCTACACAACGGTGTAAAGATTGAAAATGTGCAATGTCTGGGAGTTAAAAAATTTTCAGTAATGAAAATTTCATCAGAAATTGTTGCCATTCGAAAAATGACGTATGCGTTACGCACAGATACGTTTGGCCTTTATAATATAGATACACAATATCTATAAATCATTGTTTCTGTCTGTCTGCATATAACAGAGCAAAAATTACCCAACCAAATTATTTAAAATTTAAAATATATAATTGTTGCATAATTTTGTTGTGTCATTTCAAATTTTATGAAAATCGGATGTATGGTTTGATTACAGGGCCACACAAAAATATTCCATTACATAATAGTATAAGGGAAAAAATTGATTGGGGCACGTTTTAATTATTATTAAACTATTTCACATTTTATGAAATTGATACAGTCATGATCTTTAGCGATATTGAATTCATCAGATGAATGGCTGTATTTTTCATTTCAATTATCATTCTGCAGTCACCATTTTTTATTTAAATGTATGTTATTTTCAAAGTCTTATACTTCATTGCCAATACGGCAATCTAATTCCAAAATTTTATGCATTCTTTGTAATCAAACACACAAACCAACTTAAATTTCAGTCAAGTTTCACTACTCAAGTCTGATGACCAGTTCAAACTTTTAACTTGAATGTTGTGGCATCGAAAGAGAGGCAAATTTGATTATCTGAGGAGATTCCCTTTATGAGACTCATATTTGCCTAACTTAAAGGAACAGCTGTAACCAATATTCTGTTTAAACCTTTTAACTGTGTTATTCTTCAGTTTCTTCTGTAAAACCTAACTTTGTATTTAACATTTGTATATGTTTATAGGTATGCACCTGAATCTGTGAACTATGGCACTTTTTCTCATGCAAGTGATGTATGGAGTTATGGTGTTACTCTCTGGGAAATTTTCACCTATGGAGAACCACCTTATGGAGAAATGACAGGAACAGAGGTATTATTTTTTACTTTATGATATTTCTATTCAAAATCATAAGTGACTATGGAGGGGAGATATTGTCCTTCTCTGGATTTCCAAAATAAATTTTCTTTTTCTTTGAATTTAAAAGTGTTATACTTCTCAGGTTACATTAAATAATTAAATATTAAGAAAAAAAAAAAAAAAAAAAAAAAAAAACTAAGGATTTTTTACCCTTCATTTCCACATCAGTTGAAGGCAATTTTAGTTATGTTTTCTTTTTACAATCATATGTTCAAAAACTATCTTATATTGGGTTTCAAAGTAACAGAGTAGCCCCAATAAAAAAAACTAGTTGGATGTGTCAATCCCAAAACTTTCTTCTATCTCATACATACATTTTAATATTAAAAAAAAAATAGTTACTCATTTTAATGCTTTAATAATTTTAATTCAATACCTTACAACTTTGATTTTCATCTTAAATTTCTGCTTCAATCATTTAATGGGAGTAAAAACGAATTTTTGTCTCTGCACGAGCTGATGAACAATAGAATGATAAGCAGAATTTTTTTTTTTTTTTTTTTTAATTCAGGGAGGACCTACTTGCCTTACCAAAAAATAATCATATACAAAATGTTTAGTTCATTTCTAGAACTAACTTCATACACTTTTATGTGGTGCAATATTGAAATGGCTTACTTCTTGTAAAGATAAAAGAAAATAATAAATGCATGCTTCAAATTTTGTTTTAAATTTTTAACTTTACCATTCCCATTAATCGGCATATCGTTGAAATAATTTTGCACATGAATTAATTTTTAAAAAGAGAAGTTTCATTTAATTAATATCTAGATTTTTTTCATGCAATCCTGTTTTTATGAAATTGTGAACTTCTTGTATATATACTTATACAAATTATAATCAGAATTTATGATTTAAAAATTACTACTATATATAGGTTCTTATTTAGACATTTTTATTCATATAGGTTATATAGGTTATTCATACAAATATATACAACTTGATAAGATTCAGCTGCTATATGGCATGAGATTTTTTTTTCTTCAATCATTGCATTTATAAAAGGTTCAATTTGGAGATTAAATGTTTTTCTGGAATAGCTATATTTTAAGAGAAATTTTGCAAAGGATTTGTATGATGTATTTTTGAAAAAGAATTTAGTAAAATGAAACTTGCAAACTTTTTAACATTAAAAATAATTAATAATTCCATTGTTTTGTTGCAGGTTATTCAATTTATTGAAGCAAATAAAAGACTTAGCATTCCTCAAGATTGTCCTGAAAAAATCAAACTAATAATCCAACAGTGTTGGCTATATCAACCAGAGAGAAGGCCCACTTTTAAGTATTTATATAATTCTTTTTGTACTGATCCCTTCTATACAGATATCTGGGATGATATTAAAGATTGAGTCCTATTTTATTATTAATATATGTGTCTTTAAAGAAATATTTTGATAGCTTTCTTTTCTGAATATTGTTTACAAAAATGTAATGAGGTGCATTTTATACTTGTATATTCTATTTATAGATCTATTTGGATTACTATTTTATAAAGCTTTTACTTGTTTTGTACATACTGATTTTATTTATTTTTAAATTTTTTGAATTTCATAAATGTATGAATTTACTCTTTATAGAAATGATGAATGTTAATGCAGAGATTAGTTGTTAAAAGATATAAAAAGTGTTTACATTCCTAAACAAATTATAACATTTCCCCTGTAAATTATACAGGATTTTTTAATATTTGTTTAGGTGATAAAACTTTTAAATTTTTAGTTGACCACTGTTTGTTGTATGGGTAAGGACATAATTAAGTCACACAACTATTCTTTACACTTATTGCTGCCCATCTTAAACTGAAAATTAATAAATTTATTTTTGAGGAGGTATCCTATCAAAAAATGAATCCAGATTTTATTATTATTATTATTATTATTCTACACTGTGGATAGCACAAAATGCAAAAATTCCCATCTCAATATGCGCGCTGGAAGTATCTGAAATTGTTTTATAAAGTAGGATGCTTCGTGCTCAAAAGTGTAAAAAAATAAAAAATATTATGCTTTTTTTTTTAAACGTATCTTCATATTGAATTCATGCATTGAAAACTACACATATGTATATAACAGGGTTCCCAGCGTCATGGAAAGTCAGGGAAAATCTGGAAAGTCATGGAATTTCAAAGTAGTCATGGAAAGTCAGGGAAATTTCAAAATATGTATGAAAAGTCAGGGAATTTACAGATATTTTCTTAAAAGTCATGGAAAATTCTTGGAGAAAAAATGTAAAATGATATGAAATTCCTCAAATAATCTTGGGAAAAAAAATCACAAAATTCATCAAATAATCATGGAAAAGAAAATTTAGGAATTTGAAAAACAATTGCAGAAAAAAATTACTAGTTTTGTCAAAGAATTCTGAAATAAGTAGCAAATTTCATTGTATACATGCTTGTTCAGGGAATTTTTTGAGATTTGGTCAGGGAAAGTCATGGAATTTTTCGAGATTAGGTCATGGAAAGTCAGGGAATTTGCCATTCATATTTTGCTGGGAACCCTGTATAAAGTAAAAATATGTATAAGAACCCAAGTAAACAGTTATTGTTTTTTTGTTTCTCCTAAAATGTAGCAGCATTTTTTTTTAAAAATCATAATATTTTTTTTATTTAAATTTTTTATTAATTTTTTTAAATTTAAATTTTTATTTATTTTTTTAATTTAAATTTTTTATATATTATTTTTTTATTCAGTTATTGTTTTTTTTTTCTCCTAAAATATAGCAGCATTTTTTTTTCAATCATAATACTTTTTTTTTTTATATTTAAACCATAATATTTATCTTTTTTTTTTTTTTTTTTTTTTTTTTTTTTTTTAACCAATTAGTTTATCAAATTAAACATCATTTAATTTGAGGAAATTTCAAACAAACTTTTTTCATTTATTATATTTTTATACTCAAAAACAGTACAAAAGTTTTTTTTTTTTTTTCAAAAACTCAGCAAAATATATTTATTTATTCTTTAAAAAATCCTTAATTCATTTGATAAATATAGATTCAATAAAGTTATACAAAATTTCTGGTGATTGTACGAGTGGTTTAGGAGAAAAGGTATACTTAGTTAACTTGTACCTTTAGCTAACTTGTGAAACAACTCAATAGGTTACCCCTTAAATCTTTTAATTGTAGTTTTTATTTATCTAATGAATAGCTAGGCTTTAGTAAAAAAGTTAATATCTTTGTTTTTTTTATGGTAACATAGGAGACAAAAGAGGAATTTCTAATCTTCGTAACATAAATGATAAATGTATAGATGAATGAATCAAAAAATGGTCTTGGAAATTAAAAAAAATCCTCTTTTGATTATTGTATCTAAAAACTTCATTTATTAATCTAGTAAATATGCCAAATAAAATTTTAAATTATTTATTCATTAAGAAAGAAAGAAAGAAAGAAAACTTGTGCAAAGAATAGTTGAGTAACCCTATTATACCTTTCAGATTTTTTCAATTTCAAATCATTATATGAAAAGGAATATAGGGGGATGATGAGAACTCATTGTCACACTTATTGTGGGTTATATTTTGTTAAAGTATTTGTTTGATTTTTTTTTAATGTAATTCTTTAATTTTTTTTATAACTAGTGCAACAAGTTTATGAAATATATTTTTTTTTGTGATTGAGACATGTGGATGTGGTTACATGAGATTTAGCAGATTTTTGGACAAAAAATTGTATTTGCACAGAGTTTCAAATTTTAGAGAGTATTATTAACAAAAGTGGAGAATTAAATATCTTGTTTTCCCGATGCAACGTAAAACTTTACTTTTTCAATGAGTATGAATCCTGATATCGCTTTATTTGTTGATATTTTTATGAGTTTTTTTTATTTCCCATAAGAGCACGGTTCCATGTTATTGATGCCATTGCATTTTATCACTTATTTCTATACTTGTTGAAAAGTTGCAGATATTGAAACAAGTGTTATGAGTAGTACAACTTTGTTATTTCTTTGTTTTAAATTGATGAACATTTCTGTATATATGTGTAAGTAGATTTGGTGTGTAAATAGCATGTCATTTTATTGCTAAAGATGTCTTGGATGAATTTATTTTTTCTCAAGACATTGTATTTTATACAGATTTTTTAATTAGATAATGTTATTTTTTCTGATGCATTTTATACAGATTTTTGTTTTTTATAATAATAAACAAGTAATTATATAACTCTAGTGTTATTAAGCATTTGAACGCGAAAGCCATAGCAGGGTAGAACATTATTGTTACAATATAATGAATTCAATGATTTTTTATTAGAAGGACATTTATTATATTTATTGATGGAATAATCATTGCTGTAATTGATAGTACATAATTGAGGCACTTTTATTGCTTGTGGAATCCCCACCCATTCCTTTTATCATGTTTTTCGCTAAGTAAACAATAATAAATTTAATTAAAATTGATACTGTTATGATAATTTAATTACATCTATATATATATTTAATACTTATGGTAAGAATAATTGTCTGTGTTATAAAGATTCATATACATTGGTATAACTAGTTAAACATGCTCTGATGTTTATTTGATATTACTGGAAAAAAAAAAAAAAAAATTATAACTGCAGTTCATTTATAATACTTGCAATCCTGAATTTAGGGATTAGAATCCCTAATTCTACAGTAAGATAACCTATTGTTTGTTTGAAAATATTTATTATGAGAGCAATTAATTGTTGCAATCACATTTAAGAATGTTTTTAATTGATACTTTGAAATTATAAAAAGAAATTAAAATTAATTTTTTTCACAATGATGTTTTCTTATTAAAACAAGGGTAAGGAAATAATCACTGTGCCTTTTCTTTGCCTAAGTGACATAATTTTATTTTTATTAAAATATTATAGTCTTTCAATTGTTCTTACTCTTAATTAAAATTTTATATTAATTGTAATAATTAATGTAAAATTAAACCTATGTTATGTTAAAGGATTGGGAAATGTATCATTTTACTTGCCGCTGGCGAGTGAATTTTCTAATAAGGTAAAGGAATTTTAAAATAGTCTTTAAAAACTACAAACTACACCCAAAAACTTTTTTTTTTTTTTCTAGTTCGCTATATTTTGCAATTTTACAAATTACTGTGATTTAAACATGGTACAAAGTTTTTTTCCTCTCGGATATTATTTCTTAATTTTATAAGTAAAAGAAACATGATGAAAATGCAATGTATTAGCAGTAATTGACTATTTTTATTGTTACATAAAATTTGTCTTAACAATTTTCAACTGCACATTGCATTTTGCTGACTGGTGAGATTTTTGAAAAATTTCCCATACTTTACATATTATTCTGAGATCAATTTTGTAGGAGTTGTCATACAAATCTTTTTGTTTGTGATGAAAATATTTCTATCTTGGAGATTTTAGTAATTCATTGTTAAAATCAAAATCAATTGTATACTTTTCGGCAAAATTTCCCCAGATGGTTAAAATTTTTCCAGATTCCAGATCGCCGAATTGGAGATAGTCTGCACCTCTGACGTTGTCAATGTCTGTTTTGAGAAGGGAAAATTAAGCTATATTGGAATCTTTTTACTTTAAAATCCAATTCACTATCAAAATTACAAGTTTTTAAAAGTTTGTAACAAACAATTACAGCAAACATTTTTTTCTTAGGGAAACCAGTAATCCATTCAATCAAAACTACAACTTCATTAAATTGCTAAAATATGTAAAATAAAAACTATAAACAGTAAAAAAAGATTTTATTAAACTGTTTACATGTTTCACCTCTACCACAGTTAAAAGGGGGTTAGCAGGCACATAAATTAATTTAAAAGGGGCCATCAGGCACATAAAGTAGTCAAAAAGGACTATTGGACACTATTCCTTGCCAAATTGGCCTTGAGTCAACACCAAAAGTGCCATATGGTTCTTGTTTCTTGTGAAATGTGTGAGGTTTCTAACACCTTTATGTTTATTTTTCCTGCCGTTTGGGGAGATATGAAAATCATTGATTTTTTTCAGGTTTGTTGATTCTATATAAAATTTCTGTGTATTGCAAACAAGAGAATGATAAATCCAATCATATTGAAATGTTTTAGATAAATTTAACTTTCAGGCATTAAAAAAAAAAATATATATATATTAATTTGATGCCCAATATAGCTAAGATTTTCTTACATTTAATTTTGTATTTATGTGAAAATTTGCTTGATAAATTTATTTATGCTAGATAGATAATTAATCCATTTTATAATGATCTCTTTTTATTTTAATATTTTATTCGCCAGATTAAAATATTGAATAGTTGTATATAAATCGGAACACATTCATTTTTTTTTTTTTTTTTTTTTTTTTTGGGGGGGGGGGGGGGTGGAGGTTAATTGAACAGCTTGAATGTTATTGGTGACTTCCAAGACTTTTGTAATGCCCACCTTTTTTGTTCACTTTTTGTCATTTTTATTACTTCTAAAACTTTTTCCTTTCCAAATCACTTATAACTTTATATTATAAATAATGATAATAAATTTTTATTTTTTAAACTACTTTATTAAGTAAAAATATTTTATGTATATTATGACGAAAAATGTATATATTCTGCCCAACATCTCATAACATAAGTTAAATTGGAATGATTATTTTTGCCAAATTTTGTGGATGCTATTTCACAAAGATTAACTGAGTAAGTGATTATATACTAAAAATTTTTTAATTATAATTAAGAATTTCATCATTTTACAAATAATTTTTAGTTTTTTAATACATTAAATCAATAAGAGTTGATAGGAGTTGTACGAATTAAAAAGTAGCTATTTACTTATTTCATTGTGGGTTGTAAAACTTTAGGAACTTGAAAAAACAGACAGTGCTGTGATGTTATGAACTTTAATTTCTTTCATCATTTCATTTTATTTTAATTCATCGTAAGCTTTGTTATGAGATTTTATTGCATTTGTTTTTATATTAAAAAAATAAATTATTTAATTGAAAAGATTTCTTGAATTTTAATATTAAAATAATAATAATAATAATGCAGTTAAATGTCAAAATATACATTCTTCATGTTTTGTACATCATGCTGTAGATCAGGCATGTCAAACACGTGGCCCGCCAGGAACTTTTCTGTGGCCCGCTAAGCCTTTGGCATTTTCATATGTTTGATTCAGTTCTCAGTTTGATGCAGAAAATACACTTTGCATTGCAAATATTGCAGAGTTACAAAATTAGAGAACGATTTTGTTAAAAATATCTACCATTATTTCAAAATATTAATCTCCATTACATTTAATGGCAGATATTGACATACATTAAATTTAATGAAGAAAAGTTTAAATTTTTAAATTAATAATTATTATTTCGGATGAAAATATTTCACAGTTTAGCACGGAGAATGCAAACAACACCAATTCAACACCATTGTGGCATAAAAGATGCAAACATACCATCTTGATTACGATCAAATCTAAATCATTTTAAAATTTCATTTCCAGGAGATAGGGTATGTAAAAGTTATCAATAAGAAAGTTAAGAAGACCATATCTTAAACTGAAAAAAAAAAATTATAAAAGTTTTATGTTTTTTTAATAGTTTATTAAGTGTTTTATGTTGAAACGAATACATTATTTTATTGCTCTCTCTTTGATTAACTGTGACATTACAAAGTAATGTGTGGTATTTGTTAGGTGTTAAAAATGTATTGAAAATCAATTAAAATATGATGCTAATTTCTAATTGAAAGCCTTTAAAAAATCAACAGAGATAAATAGCTTTAAACCATTTGAGCTCTGATGGTAGAATTTTCTACCACATAATTATAAATCCGAAATGTCTCAATGGCACCAGGAAATTCAAACAAATTTACTTGAAAAAGGTTTAATGCATTTTTTCGTGTATATCGTTAACCGATTTTTTTCTTTGCAAAATACTGGTGTCAAAGTGACATTTGGAATTTTAAAGAAATTTGCCCACCAGAGCTCCAAGGGAAAGTCACACGATTTCTCGTGTTGTAAAATAATAATAATAATATTAATAATAGTAATAACAAAAAATTGTTAGCCTGTTTTAATTATTTGGCTGCATGCATAATCGAAAGCAAACATTTTGTAAATTACCCCTCTATGATCTTTATCTTTCTTGATGATGAAGATATCATCACAGATTCATAAAAGTCAATTTGAAATAATTTTGTATACTCAAACAAAGACTGAAAAATTGTGTTTGATATGCAGAAACTTCGTTGAAATTTGCTAAGAATTCACTCACAAACATTTCGAAAAACCCACAAATATCTAGAAATAATTTGGAAAAAAATTAATAAATTTTAAACTGAAACTTTGTTGAAAAAAGTGTGTTCGTGAAACATATTAAAAATAATCCATCTGCTTTTAAAAACAACATCCCCTGCCCTTTTTTTGATGCATTTGCACACAACTGGAATTCTCAAGTTAAAAGATGTCTAAAATAGTTAAATCATTTGAAAAATGTGCAGGGACATTTCTATAAATATTCATGATGTAACCAGAAATTTTAATTATCGCATGAATTCTATAATTTCAATGTGTGTTGTTATAACTGAAAATTTTCATTAGGAAACAGTAGCCATCAATAGCCACCGACAAATATTTTTTTTATAGTCACATTTTCTCATTTAGTGGTACCGTGGCCGGTGGCTTGCGTTAATTTGGCCTGAAGAGAATCAGGAAATTATTCCTATGCTGGATCAATAGCCATAGCTAATATATTTTCATCAAGAAAATTTTTTTATTTCATAATATTATATTGTAAATAATTGTGTTCTGTCAATAATTGGTTTTATAAAAAAGTAGCAATTACAACATAAAAGAAAATGCCGATATTATAATTATAAAATTAATAACACATTTTTGTATAATTTTGATTGTAATTTAAATTTTAAAAAGCTCAATATGTGTTTAACCCTTTCTGGCACAGACAAATTCTGTTAGTAAAATGAGAAATTAATGACCGGACACCGGAATTTACAAGCGACTTTTTAAGAAATCAAGACCTCTTTAGTTTAAGCTTTTATTATAAAAGCAAGATTTTATAAAAATATTATTGGTGCCAATTGAAAATTTGGAATTAAAATTATTTGTGTCCAGACCGGACACACTGCGCTGGAAAGGGTTAAACATGTTTGTATTTTTATTTTAACTTATTTTTCATTACATTTGATACTGCACTCCCGTAAGACTCTTTTACTACAGATTTGTTTTTACCTAAACATTAATAAATATTTTTAAACATTTTCTGGTGCGTGTTTTTAATTTTCCTAATAAATAGTTAAGTTTTTTTAAATGTATTTTTGTTTGCTTGTTTGTTTTTTAAAACAATGCTGTATTCTTAATGTACAGTTTTTATTTTGTGAGATAGCCATCAAATTATTCTGCCTCTTTATTTTCGATAATGTGGCCCGTGTGGGTAGACGAGTTTGACATGCCTGCTGTAGATGAATATTTGCTATTATTTTTCTCTGTCATATTTAAAAATATATACTTTTATTGTCTAATTTTTTTTGTGTGTAACATAATTTCAGATGATTTTGATACACACAAGTTCGGCTGATTGATGTTTTAAACTATTTTATTATTATTGTTTGTATGTTTTATGAATTATTCATTCCTGTTGCTTGTAACATTTTGTGATATTATAGAAATATTTAAAAAAATTATTTTATGTACTGTTATATTACCTAGACATATCAATAAAATATGTGAAAATGACATGTCTTGAATTTTTCTTATGTTGTATTTTCTATTATCAGATTTTATTTACACATTTGTAGTAATATAATGCTGCTGAAAAAAGGATAAATTTAATTATAATTGAATCTCTCTATTAAAAAAATAAATAAATTAAAATAAAATAAATAAATAACACTGCCACTGACAATGAATTTTTTGTAACCTAGGGTATTTCTTCGCTTTTACAAAGAAAACTACTGCACACAAAAATATGAAAATTGTAGGTATTATAGCAAAATGTTCAAAAAAGAGGCTGTTGCAGACAGTTTTTAAATCATTTAATTTTTTAGAGAGATATTTCTTAACATTTGTTATGTTTTATTAAAAATATTTTAAAGGAGCAAAAATTTTATATTTTTAGATCATTTTTTTACATTAGAAGTTTCTGGTGTGCAGACTGCATTTATTTTTTAATTTGACTTATTTTTCAAGGATTTATTTTCACTTTGAGTTCCAATTTTCAGCATTTTGGGAGACATTTATTACAAAAGGTTATTATTTTACATTGTTGCCAAATAATCAAAGAATATTTCTTCCAAATTAAAAAATTATTGGCACATGGCTATCATAAACAAACAAAAACTTTCAAATGAGAATTAAATATAATTACAAGTTAAAAGCAGGAAATATTGAAAATTATATAACTATATTTACATGTGAATATTAAAAGAGAAAGAAAATAATAAAATAATAGATTCATTAAAATGGGTTAACAACCATAAATGGTAAGAATGATATCATATTAAAAATAGTCAAACAATATTGTAAACAGTTTAAAAATATATTTATGCGAGACATTTCTAAACAATCTTTATACCATTGATACCAATTTTAAAGCAGTGGAAATAAAATATTTCTTTTCTAGCAATGAAAGAATCGGTACATTAAAAAAAAAGTTTTAAATAATAAATTCATTAATGTGTGTTAAAAACAGCAAGTAAAAGAAATTACGTCATATTATGTAATATTGAAAAACAGTTGAAATTAGAAAAAGTTATTTTGAGAAGACATTTATTAATATTTTGATATGAGTTTTTGAACTATTGTTGTGAATGCTAAGATGTCTTTTCAAACAACAAAAGTATTTTCACGTAAATATTAAAAAGAGAAAGAAAAATTTTGTGAAAATCACATTTGTTTTAAACTATTTATTTAAAATGCCTTACTTAATTTTTTTTTCTTATATCGCAGTTCTAAAAATACCAGAAGGCAAAGACTCTGTGATTGTACTGTTTAACAAACATGTAAATAGCCAGTAGATGTTTAGCAGCAGCTGATTAGAGCTTAAAATTCTCAGTCAAAGGGAAATGAATGGAAACTCATTTACAGGGAGATTGCCACTTAAAACACAGTAGCAATATACAGATCAATATTGTTGTGATCTTTTAAAAACTGATCAAATTGGTGTGTTTTAGGCCCCCTGGTAGGGAGAGAGCCCACTAATTATTAAAGGAAAAAAAAAAAAAAAAAAAAAAGAGAGAGAGAGAGGTGTAATTCATATATGATGAAAAATTGAGTTATGTAAACAGAAGGATATATTGGTATAAGTGATAGTTCTACTAAATTTTACCTACAAATACACCCATAAATATTTTACCCCACATAAAATCATTGTCACATGTACAGAAACCCTTTATATATTTTACATGAAAATTTTTTAGCATCTGAGAAACTGACTTTCACAGAAAAAGAAAAGATATTCTAAAAGTCTCATTTATGAATCCTTATGAAGACAAAGAAATTTTAGTGACACATTTTAAAAAGAGAATTTACCTCAAAAAATTGATTAATATATATATATATATGTAATGAAAGTTTAATTCTGAAAATTTTAACATTTTTACCCATAAGGCAATTATATTGTGAGATGTTGAATTTTCTGTTAATACGCCCAGCTCTACAACCCATACAAAATAACATTTTAAATAACTTTTTCTCCATGTTCCTATTATCTTCACTTTCATGGTTTAAAAATGCTAAGGCCTTTTTTTTTTTTTGTATTCAAGATAGATTTAAACTTTTTTGTGCATGTTCTTTATTATATATATGATAAATCTGCACATAGAATTAGCCATCAAGTTTTTTATGTAATAAAAAAAAGTGTTTCAAAAATGTTATATTTCATATTTTTAACTATATATATTAGTAAAATACATATATATATTGAATGTAATACAAAATATATCTAAAATCCCATGTGTAGTGTAATACACATTTGAAGATTATTTATCTCAGAGATAAAAAAGATTGAGGAACAATAAAATGTTTTAAAAGGCTAGTTCTCTCATGCAAATCACCCCATGTTTCATGTTAACCCTATGAGAAATTTTTTAAAAATATCTCTGCACACTTTCAAATGATTTTTGCATTGAATAGCTGAGACTAATCTTTTTTTTTTTCTTAATTACTTTTATTTTAGGTAACAGTTTTTAAAAAAATGGAAAAGTAAATATTAGTTTTTTTGTAGAGATTGACCTCAGCTATCCAATCCAATAAAAGTTCATTTAAAAGTATGGAAATACAAATAAGATTTTTAAGTTTTTCACCAATAGGATTAACTTTAGCAAGCATATGTTTTAGCATAAGTTAAATAGCCTCTAACAAAACCTATACTATGCCTCGGTGGGTTACAAAAAGGACAAGAAAGTTGTTGAATAAATTGTGTCATTATTATAAAAAACATAAATGTAAAATATTAATAAAAAAAACCTATCATACAATTTTGCATAACCATTATGCCCAACAGAGTTAAAAAACTGTTTTTATGAGATAAGAATATGTGTGATGTTCAAAAGGTAGACCACAAATTTGGAATCCTTAAACTTATGCTATACCTTTCAAAGATCATGTCGTTACTTTTTCTGATGAAGATAGTTATAAAACTATTTTCAAAATCATCATATTTTCTGGTATATAAATTAATCTTATATTTTTTACCCAGAAATGATATATTTTTAGGTAATCAGTATACAAATCAACCCCTAAAATCACCCATGAAAAATAAAAAAATAATAATGTTAAGAAAACAGTAATAAAAAATAAATAAATACAGCAGTACTTTTTTAACAAGCAGTGACTTTTGTAACAAATATTTTTGTAATAATATCGAAAATAACTTATTGTGTAAACTATATCAGATATGCTAATAGTTTGGGGATATAACAATAAGGAAAAGGGATCTATGCCTATGTCATTGCTACAGTTACAAACCATGATCATCATATTTCTGTTTTTATATCCTCCTCAGTTTTCTTTGTATTTTGGCAGTTGAAAAGTCGATTTATACATTGGAAAATAAGGCTATTGATTTGGTTGGTATTTTTTTTATTTAAGTAGGTTCTTTGCAGCTTATTCAATAGTAAAATAAAATTATGAGTCTATTTTTGCTTTCACATTCATAGTCATCAATTTTATAACTTGGCCAGTTAGAAAGAGTTATTTTTTTCTCTGAAGATATAGTAAAGTTTTTGTTCATACTCAAGTGGCTAATATTAGTGATACAAGAATAGCATTTGAAAAATTGCTAATTTCATGCCAAAAATGAATTAAATTGCCAAATAAGGTCCAAATCACTGCTAATGCACAGCAGATGATTATGACATTAAGGCCAGGGTTGCCAAGAAAAATTTTACAGTAACTAATAAAGCCAATTTGGCAAATTTTCAAAATGAAATCTATAGGTTCTTGAAAGAATTTTTAAACTTTTCCAATAATATTTTATTCTTATTACTAACTAACTTATATTTTAAAGGATTTTTTTTCTTTTCCCAAATATTTTCCATGTTAATAGTTTGATAACTGGTTTAAAAAATTCATGCTGCTGTAAAATCAATAAATATGATTTTTGGTAGATTGCTAGAGTACGTATAGCTACATTCAAATACAGTCAAACCACAGTATAAGATTAAATAAAGATACAATACAAAAATTACACATGGAAGAACCCTTATAAACAGACTAAATTTATTTATTAGAAAATTTTCAGAGAATTTTTGAACAGGAAACTAAGGGAAGAAACACTATACTGGCTTTAACTGCACTATATTTTTTTCCCTCTGAGTTTATAATTAGCACTATATTTAATAGATTAATGATAATCTTCTTAAATATTCGATAGTAATTTCAAAAGTATATCATTCTTATTTTAGAAATGTGTTGATATTTATCAGTATACCGTATTTACTCGTGTATAACGCACACTTTTTTTTTCCAAAAAATTTGGGTAAAACTCCTAGGTGTGTGTTATACATGGAATAATTTTTTACTGTTGGATGTAATCACTCGATATATATATGAAACAAGAAATTAGTCAAAGAAGACATAATCACATGGAAAATCTTACTTAATTGAGGTATCGTATTACTGAATCTTTATTTCATTCCTTGAAGTTTTTTTTATACAACAGAGCTAGTAGCATTATTTACACGCTAATTAGCAATTTTCATTATCGTCACTCACTCCTATTTTCCATCATTCACTTACTACCCGAAGTCTAAAAATGCATTTTTGCCTTGTTTTCTGGTCAAATGTAATGTTTGTTTCGACTTTCTTTACTAAAATCCATTTGGTCATTCTTCATTAGCATATAAAATTTACCGTGCACGTTATATACGAGATTTTAAAAAATTGCCATTTTTTATTGTAAAATACAGGGTGCGCGGTAGAGGTCTGCACGGGCTGGAATTTCCAGGCCGGGCCCGGCCCAGCCCGTAGGAAAGTTATTTCGGCCCGGCCCGTACAAAAATCAGCGAAAACAGTCGCAACCCAGCCTGTTTTAATTTCTACGATTTCTAAAAAATTCCGATTTTTATCATATAACTAAGAATCCTTTAAAGAATACTGCATACATATCTATGGAATGATTTTACAGCAAATACACATTAACAACATTAATGATTACTCAGATTCTTAGGCTTTCAACATTCGAATAAAGATTCATTAAAAAATTAATATGGCTTAGAATAAAAGAAAAAGGAAAGAAAGCTAAAAACATCATTAATTTTAAAGCTGTTTAATAAAAGAAGATTTATAAATATATTTCTATATCATTTTATTATAGATTTCAAATCCAAATTCATTCTTAAATTCAAAGAAGCTCCTTTCTGATACATTTCTAAATTCTCAGAAACGCATAAGATTAGCAGATATCTTTATTCAGAAACTATATAATCGAATGGCGTTATCCATTTTTTGATACAAACAATTTAAGAATACTGCAAACAAATAAAATACTGTCATAATTAGCGTTTTGAATAGAATTTCTGGAAGCAATAGCAAGGGAAGGAAGAAAAACCTGCAATCATTTGAGAAACTATTATAGCTCAACAAGGTTATACAAGTATTTTATTTACCAAAAATGAAAAATGCTATTCAATTCCAAATTCCTTCAATAGTTAGGCTTATCACTTTTATACTTTTACAATTTAAAATTAATCAGAAAATGTGTCAAACTTTCGAATTATTGAGAAATTAATTTAAAAATCATCAGGAAGTATATATCCGAAGACTAAGCTAACATAAGTTCTTTATCGCTGTTAATAATTCTACAAATCATGTTTTCTGCCAATAATTAAGTCTAGTACCGGTCCGGCCAGTCTATATGTAAAAAAATAATGCAAGCGTGATCTCGCCCCGGCATGAGTCAGCTAAAAAAAATATTAAAATGGGTTACACATAATGTAATTCTCCGATGCCAATACACTGTGCATTTTTATATTGATGCTGTCAAACTAGTATGGCCACATTTATACTTATTCTCGTTAAAACCATTTTCGTTGAAAATAGCTCATATTTTATCGTTTCTGCTTAAATCTTCAGAACGGGCCGACAGGCCTGAAATTTTTTTTTTTATCGGCCCGGCCCGTCTGGCCCGTTCAATTTTTTTGCCGGCCCGGCTCATTGAAAAAACTATTCTAAATCTGCCGGCCCGACCCGGCTTGTTAGAAAACTCGAAACGATTCCGCCGGGCCCGTGCAGACCTTTAGTGCGCAGTATACATGAGTAAATATGGTAATTATGCAAACATGACTGTAAAATGTATTGCAACCAATTTTCCTTAAAAAAATATATATAATTTATCCTAAAAATTTGTTTTTAATATATCTATAAAAATGATGGACTTAAGCTTCTGACTGTGCATATTGTGATTTTCCCGACCCGGCCTGTTAGAAAACTCGAAACGATTCCGCCGGGCCGGGTACGGGCCACGGGCCCGTGCAGACCTCTAGTGCGCGGTATACATGAGTAAATACGGTAATTATGCAAATATGACTGTAAAATGTATTGCAACCAATTTTCCTTAAAAAATATATATAATTTATCCTAAAAATTTGTTTTTAATATATCTATAAAAATGATGGACTTAAGCTTTTGACTGTGCATATTGTGATTTCGACAGATAACATAAAAGTAACAAAATTTAAAGACACCTAACTTTTGATGTAATTTTGTTTAAAAAATTGCACTGTCAAAAGACAAAAAAAAAAAAGCAAATGATAATATACTAAATATTTTTAAATGCACGCAGATTTTAAAAGATAAAAAGGGAGGGGGTAAAAGATTTAGATTTAAAAATTATACAATCATTGGGTTAATAAAAAACAGATATGTCATTAACACCTGTAAATAACGTTAATGTATTGTTTTAATTAAAAAAATGAATCATATGTAACAACAACACAACTAAGTATTCAGTGTTTAAAGTAAGATATTTATTTCAATACAACAATACAATAAATGACCTTAAAATTAATTATGAATATTTATTTACATTGCATAGTTCTTTATCGGATTTTTCAGTTGAAAAATGATTGAAGTTATTTATTGTTGGGTTACAGGTATGAAAAATAAGTAGATAAACTTATTGTAAGAATAGCTAAATTCACAAGTTTGATATTTAAAAGTTAAATAACTAAAATAATAAATTTCTTCAAAAACAATGGAAGCTAAAATTTTAAGAAAAAGAAGCTATATTCTATCTTTTTGATCCACCTCTGCAAGGAGGAGATTCTTGTTTTTCCACATGATCTTTCATTTCTGTAGTAGATACAGCCTGCATAAAAAAAGAAAAAGTAATGCATAATAATTTAATGTGATTTAATAATCTACAATAAAGAAATAACATAAGTATTAATGTTGTTTTAATAAAAGACTTTGGCAATATGAAATTTAATAATATCCATTATTAAGTTTAATTTACAGATAAAGTTATAGTTTCAGCATACTGATTTAACTAATGTTTATATAATAAAAACTTTAAGTTATGTGTGTCATAAACAAATACAGGTTGACTGCTTCGTTTTACATATTCAGGACGCCATTTTAGGAAGATTTTGTAAGAAACACAACCCATTGCAGTCATTACCATGGGACAACTTTGGAAAATTTTCTGCATAACTTTCCATTATATAACCCCAGACATCCAAAACTACTCCCACCCAAAACATTTATATACACACATATATATGTGCACTAAATTTTATCCACATGATAAAATCACAATTATGTACAGACTGCCTTCAAATTTACCAAAAAAATTGAGATGGTTAATATCTTGGCCGAAAAGGGTGGAAATGGGGAGAGTTAAAAAATTTTAATACTGTTTTAACATGGTTCTGATAAAACCAGCTCTTATAGAAAAATGACCAGAAAAAAATAAACATTTTTCATTATAACAATTTTATAACAATTGCCAGTGCATTAAAAACAACAATAAAATTCTTGCCACAAAAATTACTTTTGTATTGAAAGATTTCCACATAAAAAAATGAAAATAAAATAAATAGTTTGACAAATTTAAAAAAAAATTAATATTACATCATAACTTTTCAATAGTAAGATTTCCATGTGAAAAAATTAAAAAGAAATAAATAGTTTGGTGAAGTCCTTTTTAAATCTATCCCATATATATGCGAGTATATCAGAATTTTCATAAAAGGTTTAGGTCTAGAACTCATTCTTAGTTAGTTAATCTTGACTTAGTTTTTATTGGTGAAATTAGTACCTATCCTAAAACCTTTCATTATGGGATTTTAAAGATATGAAATTCCAGGTATTAGTTCTTGCGATATAACTATTGCTAAAATCATGTAAATCCTGAAAAATGCAGCTTAGCAGTGCTGCCTGTTAGGTAATTTCAGGGTTCTCGCTGACATTTTACCAATGTTAGCAATTTGGCTAATTAGAAAAAAAAAAATCACCAAATGGGAAAAATGTTTGTAAAATGAATTTGATCTGAAGCATCAAAAATATGATTTTTAACTGTTGTGTTCAATTATCTATTGGCTTCTTAATCCAGATGTTATTGTTTTTTGCTATGTGCATCTTTATGTTCATTTTGATCTTTGTATATTGAAGGCAAACCCAAGCAATTATTCATTATGGTGAAAGCAAACTTGTATTGAGGACACAAATTCTAATAAAGGATTTATACCAGTGATCATTAAAAAGAATGAATATATTTACTAAAAATTTCTACAATGTTTAAACAGCCTGCTAATGGTAGAGAAAAATTACTGGCCAAAAACATTGTGATTACAACAAATAAATAGTGAGAAGTGGTGAATGGCTAAATCCCAGAGCCACAGCCCTACTAATCTTTCTCTTTTTTTGAGGCCTTAATGCCAGTAATTTTGCTTAAGTTTCTACCATCACAATGTTGTCACAGACATAGTTATTAACTGACAACAGAGAAAGACCTATTATATTAGTATCTGAAGATTTGACATCCTCTGCATAACCCTCAATGTGGCTTTCACTGATGCTAATTTGAATTGACATTAAGTGAGTATCTCCATAATTAGTGTTAATGTAAATGGTTCAGAATGATTGAATGTGAAAAGCAACATCAATATTCAGTATTGAGTACCCGAAATTTGGTGAATCAAATTTTTCATTCATTCACCAAATGATGTATTTTTTTGTGATTTGGCATGATGGAGAGCAGCAGCAAAAAACCTGTATAATTTACATCAAAATCTAATCAGCATCAACTTATATTGGGGGGGGGGGGGAAGAAAAACAAATGCCACACATCTAGCAAACTGTCATTATATAACTCTATATTTATGATGGTTTTGAAAATCACTAAGTTCAATAATTCAGATTGAAAGATATGAATACAGTGGGAAGATGAAGAGAAGCCAAGTTTAAAACCAAGTTCCTTTTATTTGAAAAGTTGAATAACATTCTCTATCTACTGTAAAAAAAAGTTTAAATAGATACATAAAAAAATATGAATGCAAAAAATGACTCAGACTAAATATGGCTGTAAATTTAATTACTTCACAAAACATAGAACTGGAATAACTGCTGACCAGGCAAGTACACATCTACCACATCTGTTGCATCTCTATTTACTCTGGTAAAAACATTACAATTACATTTAACTTAATGCATTAGCATAGTTTGTAAAAAGGTTATGGTTACAAATAAATTGAACAACAGCTTAATAAACAAGTTTAACTTTAACAAGCAAGCATTAATCCTAGCATTAGGTTGCCAACCAACCTACCATCAATGAAATCTGTTAACATGGTATTAAGTTTTCAAGCCTGGCGTGTGAAGTTACTTCCTTCACAAATAAACCATCAAATAAATATATTTTACATTAAAGATTTCTGTAGGTGTAAAAGGTAATGCATATGAATAATTAAATATTTAAACTTAGCATAATATGAGAGTAATGGTTTGTTAATGTTTTATACTGGCCAGCAAAGTCTTAATTTTTAAACCTTTTCTCAAATATGAATAAGCTCTAAAACTAGCAGATGAATTTTTAAATAATTTACTTAACATTGTGGGGATGAGTGTAAGAGAAGGAGAAAACTTATTAAGATTTAATTGGAACTTAAATCTAGGATTTAAAAAAATGCCAACATCAATGTCTTGTTGAATCTGAAGTTTCATGAAAGTCTGTGCATTAGTTTTTGAGATAGAGCTATTGTGAAAACCATGAATAATTCTGCATACCAGCACCACCTGTTAGACGGTTTACATAAAAAATTACACAGCCCCAAATTTTATAAGGAACTAACTGTATCTAGAATTCGATGGAAATTTGTGTATTTGTTCTTGAGCTATAGCTGTTGTAGAAATGGGACTTGTACAGACTTTTCTCTCAGGGTCCTGTTTTATGAAATTGTAAGTTCTTTTTTATTTATTTTAAAGGAGATATATCAGGACCAAAACTAAAGAGGGAAGACAGAGAGAGCATGTGCCCCATATGAAAGAATGAAGGGGTGCCAAATGAAGATTTTGTTTGTTGATCTTTCTCATGTCTATGTTTACCACGGCATTATTAAAATCATCCTGTGTGAGGCATGCCAAAACATTGAACAATCTAAGGATGATATGGTATAAGGATCCTGTATAAAACAGAATTTTTTTATTGTTTTAAATTCTGTTTTCAAGATTTTAGTGAATCACTATTTGACAAAATAGATTACTTAGATCAGTGTTATATATTTGGAAATAAGTTGGCTATTAGAAAATTGGTAAATCTCTCTCTGTAAATATATTTTGTAGGAGGGGGGGGGGGGGAAGGGAGGAAGACAATCCATGTTTGGCATGGGTTTAAAACGGCTCTGAGATACTATATGTATGTAAAATGCTTATATTTTCTTTATATGTGTAAAAGTGATAGATCAGATTTCACTTTTAAAAGATTAAATTTGTGAAAGATTTAGAAAGAGCTGGAAAAATTTTGGAAAAGATCTATTTTTAAGACAAAGAATTTTGTGAAGGGTCTTTTTTTGAGATGGAAAGTTTTGGGAAGGGTCCTGTTTTGAAATAAAAATTTTGCGAAGAGTCCTTAAAAGGATCTATTTTTTCCTAAACAGATCCCTGAGAAATCGGGAAAATGCAGCATATCAGTGTCACCTGTTGGGCAATTTACACCAAAAAGTCAATCAGTACCAATTTATATCAAGGACTAACTGAAACTAAAGTTACATTAAATTCCATTCATTAGTTTTTGAGATAGAGTGTCCATAAAATGTGTGTCACATACATACAGACATCTTGAATAAACATGGCTTTAATGATCTTTGACCCTTAAAACATGTAAATAAGTGAAAAACTGGAATTTAAAAATGTTCATGAATTTAATATTTTCTTCTGGTAAAGATAGAAGAAAGTAAAAAGGTAAATAATGTATAAGCAAATTAAAGTAATACAAAACAACAATTTAGAATGAATTTATCAAATAACAATTACTTCCTTGAAAATTTTAAATAAAATAATTAAAATAACTTTTCATTTATTAAAGTAAAATATTTCAAAAAATTTTACACTACATCAGCACACATACAAAAAATACTACTTTTATCAAGTTAATACCTGAATGGATAGTGCATGAATCGACCCTTTAAGTTCTTCTTGTAAAACATCATTTACTAATCGATGACGCTAAAAATGATAAAAAAATCATACATTTTTATGCATTTTATAACTGTACCATATTAAACTTGACACAAATATCAATGTGAAATAAAAGCAGCAAGTCTTGTTTACATCCATTAAAACCTATATCATAATAATATTAATATATATTTTTCAATGAAAGAGTAAGAACTTATAACATAAATAATTATTTTGCTTATAACAGGGCCGAAACTAGAGGGGGGCAGAGGGGGCACATGCCCTGGCTGCCACCAGAACAGAAGGTGAAGGGGGCGCCAAATTAAGAATTTTTTGGTGTGTTTGATATAAAGAATGCATATATGTGGAGGGTGGGAGCACCAAAATCCATGTTTGCCCCGTACGCAAAAAAGGCTGGTTTCGGCACTGGTTTATAAGATGTCACATTAATGATAAAACATTTAAAATACATTAAAAAATTGAAATGCTTCAACTCATTTTCATCGAGTCATCTTCAAAATGTAAATAGAAAATTACAAACACAATGAATGTGAAAAACTGGAATAAATTATTGAATTCAAATTAAATATGTAATGCCCTCTATATTTTCGACACCATCCCTGTCCCTACTATGTAGTTATCCTGCAAAGTGTCCAACCATTCAATCCACAGATTCCGGATGCAAAAAGGTAGCATATCGCTACAAACATGAAAACTTTTTAAATAAATTTCAATGAATTCTTTTATAAATAACTTTGAATAAAAATTAGATCTGTAAATTACGATATACAGTACAGAACCATTTATCCGAAATGGTTGGGGTCAGATGTATTCCGGATAACTGGTTGGGCATTAAGACAGCATCCATTTGATAAATTTTGTGAAACATATGTAGCTGTGGTATTACTTCTAATTTTAAATTGATTATTAGATTACTTGAACCAAGAATCTGATGCAAGTAAGATCCATTGTTAGAGTTTGAAAGTAGATAATTTATGGGAACTCCTTGAACAAAAATTCTTCTGTTTTCTTGGCATAAAAATAAAAACATCTATAATATTATATTATTATTTATTAATCTATAATATGATTATATGCTTCTATTTCAAATACTAGATGCTGTTATCAAACTATGCAATTGTTTCAAGCAATGTATATGTCAAACTGATTGTGTATGACACTTTTTTCAAAAAAGATTCTAACATCAGTCTATTAGAAATATCATTCCGGATAACTGGTTTTCTGGTTAACTGGTTTCCGGATAAATGGTTCCATACTGTATGTAAAATTACATACTTATATATATAACTTTATGTTAATTAAAAGAAAAGTAAATTAATTAAAATAAGGGTTACAGGAATTAATATTTTTGGTACCACTGTTGGTGCAGTGAATATTACCTAACCTGTTAATACATATCCTATATTTTTATTTTTTCAGACTATCTGCCCAGTAGCAGAAAATTCTCCAAGTGTCTGCAACAGAAACTTCAGGGGCAAAAAATAATCTGCAGATAAAATATTTTTACAATTGAATTAATCTAACAATCACTTACCTGTAGCGTTATTATACATTTCATAAATTTTTATTAATTATAATTTCAACTTTTTGTATTAAGTAATAAAAAGCTAAACATAATATGAAGCAAAGTAAAGGCTCAATGTAAAAGAATCTGCAAATGAGAAAAAAAAAAAAATCTGTGATTCCTTTCTTCCATCTCAAACTTTCTGCTACTAGAATTGTCTGTATTAAGAGTTATAATGTGGCCTTGTTGAAGACCACTTTAACAAATTCAAAACCACTGAAGCTTCTTAAAAATATAAAATGATATTTAAGAAAGTGTACTATAACATAACCTAAAACAGAATCATATCGTACCAAGAAATGTCGAGGCAGACCAGTCATTTTTTAATTTACACCTAATAATCTGGTCCTACATCATAATTTCATCCTGTAACTCGATGATGAAGTCATTCCTATCGCCACCACCCAGTCTAATACTGAATTTTTCTAAATGAGTGAAAAAATGCCCGGGCCAGCACTCAACCTATGGAGCTACCTCAGCTGACAACAACATAAGATATTTCACTCAGAAAACCTTTTTGGCAATATCATCTGGTTTGGCATGCAGACAGCTCAATGAACAGACTGCAAATAATGGAACTCCATTAAATAATAGCTAAGTTTACTATTGAAATAATCAGTGCTGCAGATGGAAAAAAAAATCTGTTGGAACAGAGCTTTTCGCAGAGTAGATCTTTATACTATCAGATTTTTGCTAAACATAAAATCAATTTAAAACATTTAGCCAAAAGCAGACTTTTTTAAAATTAACAATAATAATTATTATATTCTAGTTTTTATAGTATTGTATTTGTATAAAATTACACAATATTATTTACTGGCACATCTATCCCAGAAGTTACCATAAAAATAATGAGGGAGGTTTTAGTGCTCTTTGATTTATGACAAGTTGTCATGCCTGCTAATCTTCTTCCTGATCACATCCAAGACTTCACATATGGTTCATGAAAAATTCTTTTAAGGGTGGTCCTGTACAGCATATTATAATAAGTAAACTGGCTTTTTCAATAAGGAGAGAATTTCTCGCATCAGTCATGATGTTTTGAATTATTTTTTGCATTCAGATGTTGAAATGGTTATAACTTTCAGAGTCTGGAGAAGAGGATTTAACCCTCTAGGTTCATCTCCAGCATCAATAAACCTGATAATTATCATTATAATAAATAACAATAATTATCGTTTTGCTTGAAAAAAAGAAAAAATTGTGCTTCAGCGAGATTTTTTTTTTTTTAATAGTATAATAAACCAAATATTTCTGGGAGTGGCGTTCCTGCCCATTGTAACCAATTGTAAATAATATAAAATATTCTCTATTTTCTCAAGGGTCTGTCCAGACTTTTCTCTCAGGGTCCTGTTTCTGTGAAATTGTGAACAGCTTTTTTTACATTTGTGAAATATCTAGACCTAATTTTGTGATTTTGAAATTATTGTTATATTCAGGTTCCTTTTTATTTACTTTTAAGAAAATAAGTGTATATAAAATGCATATATTCTCTTTATCTATATGTAAAAGTGACAGGTTAGACTTTACTTTTAAATAATTAAATTTCTGAAAAGTGTAGTTTGGAACTGAAATTTTTTTTTATAAAAGACCTATTTTTAAGAAAGAAAATTTTGCGAAGGGTCCTTTGCTAAAGGTAAAAAATTTTGTGAAAAATTCTGTTTTGTGATGAAATATTTTGTGAAAGGACCTAATTTCTTCCTAAACAAATCCTTGATTCTAAAATATTCTGTGCAGCTGTCTATATGGCAGACTAGATGCTGTTGTCAATAAGATTTTTTCAGTGAAATGTGTCCAGCAATTTTTAGCCAATATATATTAATAAATAGAGCATTGTTAAAAATCAAAAATCTTAAATTTGACTCCCTTTTTTTTTCCCACTTATTTGGAAAAATTTGCGGTTTGCATGATATTTTTACTAATAACTAATTTTAAAATAATAAGTGAGTTATAAAAAAAAAAAAATCCAGATCAGGAGTTGAATCTGGGACATTTGGTTTCATGCACCTAGGCACCAAAACCCAAACTCTGTTGACAGACAACATTAATAAATGTTTAATATTTCAGAACAGATATCTTTTTGAATTAAAATTCTTAAATATTATATATGAAAGTTACTTTAATAACAATAATAATAACATGAATACATAAAATACCTGAACAAGTCTTTTATCATTGAATAGAGGGGACACAATAATAACTCTAATGTGAGATGCTGATCCTATTTAAAAAAAAAAAAAAAAAAAAAAAAAAAACACATATCAATTAACATGTACAATGGTAAAATAAAATGACAAATGTAATTTTAATTAATTTTTGGCAGTGAAATTGCACTAAAATCTATTGCATATTTAATATGTGATGTATTAGATTGTTAACTAAGTGTAGAGCCAACAGAATTAAAAATATCCAAGCTGAGAATCGAATTCGGAATCCTTGGAATAGCATTCAAGAGCTATACCATTTATCTATACTAATATTATAAAGAGGAAAGATTTGATTGTTTGAATTGAATAGGCTCCGAAACTTCTTGACGGATTTGAAATATTCTTTCACCGTTGGAAAACTGCACTATTTCCAGTAAACATAGGCTATATTATATTTTCAAAAAAAATTAGGGGTCTTTACTAAATGCCAATAATTTAACCCAAGGTGTAGAAAATGATCTTAAAAATCCTTACATTGCGTGCGCTGCGAATACTATTCATTATCTATACTAATATTATAGAAAGGAAAGATTTGATTGTTTGAATTGAATAGGCTCCAACATCATCGACGGATTTGAAAAATTCTTTCACTGTTGGAAAGCTACATTATTTCCTGTGAACATAGGCTATATTATAGTGTCAAAAAAATTAGGAGTCCTTACTGAAATGCCAATAATTTAACCCAAGGTGTAAAAAAATTACCTTAAAAAATCCTTATATCGCGTGCACTGCGAATAATAGTGATTATAATCTGTATACATAATACAAAGTCGTGTTAGTTACACCGTTTATAACTCAAGAATTTCGTTTATAACTCGATTTTTATGAAATTTTGTATGGCGGTATCTGACACCTTAGATTAACATATAGGCTACTTTTTCCCAGACTACCTAAAAGGAGGGTAATGTTTTTAGTGTTTGAATTTTGAATGGGATGAAGTGGTAGTAACAATTTGCAGTGTTAGTTGTGGCACGGGACCGGGCGACTTGCTTTACCCGAAGCACAGCGAGGGCGGGCCGCTAGTAAGCTATAAAGAAGATACTCAGCTTAGCAACTCTCACTCATGTACGTTGGTACGGCTGCAACTGCAGCACAAGGTGCAATCGTCTTCTTGAGCACACAACCATGCGGAGAAACATGAAACACAGATAAACCAAGCATTGGTGAACACATATAATTTTGATTAATTTTCAGCCGTGAAATTATGCTCAAACAATGTGATACATAACATATTAAATATTCAATAATTTTTAATGTAATTTTATTACTAAAAATTAATTGAAAAATTCATCAAAATTACATGCGTTCACTGATGCAGGTGGTTTAATTATGTCTCATGTTTCGTTATAGAATTGTGTGCTCATGAAGACTGCAGTTGCAGCCTTAACAACATATGTATGTGAGAGATGCTATGCTAGGCATCGTCTTCTTAGCTTAAATGATAGAGCACTTGTATCAAGGATTCTAGATTTGATTCCTTGCTTGGACAACTTGGACTTTTTCACTGTGTGGTTCTATGATAAATTTGATACATCAAATTTTAAATATCCAAGAATAACAAATTTTAATAGATCTGAAATAAATAAATAAAAATACACATATATATAGGTTTTTTTTTTTTTTTTTTTTTTGTTAACAGAGCTCAGTTTAGTGTCAAAATGCTGCATTTTACGGTGTTAACCTTCTGTAATCAGGTCCATAGCAAAATGACGTATTTGAGAAAATATAATTTCATGATTCATGCAAAAATGTTGATTAAAATGTTTAATTGCATTTCATAACCACTTTGAAAGTCAACATAGCCACATTTGAAAAGAGATTTGCTTACATAAGATTAATGTGAAAAAGAAAAAAAAACAGGAAAGAAGACACTTTTTAATTTGCTCTGGGTAATCAAGTGCCAATTGTGACAGCTCATCTGTGCCTTGCTACTTTTGAAAATTGCAGTAAATAAGTGCTTATTGTTGACAGAGATTTAAAAAAAAATCATATTTGAAAATTATTTCAAAAATAATTAAATTCAGTTACTGTCTTCAAACAAATTTCATTGGTTCATTGGTCAGATTTTATTGGCTATTTAAAAAAGTTATTTGCTTAAAAAGTTTAAAAAAATGTTTAAAGCTATTTTTCACCTAACATACCTTTGTTTTTACCATTGCCAATTCAAAAACAACAATGCATGATATTGGCTCACTGATTCATAGGAAAAAATTAAACCAGAGACAATAAAAATAGAAAATCAAGAACTTTGGAAATAAAAATACAGTTTTAAAACTACCTGAATGTGAAGAGGTAGGTAACAGTTAAATGAAGCAAAAAATGGCTTTACGGTGATGAGGAAGAGAAAATGATCTACAATACAATAATTTGCATGATTACAGGCAGCTGCACAGACAATCATCTCATCAAGTTCATGGCTGAAATTCCAGAATTCACGATTTGCATATTAAAGCACAGCCAGTCTGCCAAACCATACCTTGGAGGAAAGCACCTGAAAACCTGATTTTAGCAATTGACTTATTGGTTTACTATTGTGTTTTCCTGCTCACAGTGCACCATATTTTCATACCTTTGGGTCAGAAAAATTCAATGGTAAATTTATGAGTCAACCACTAAAATCAAGTTTTCTACCAAGATATGACTTGGCAGACCAATTGTGTTTTAATATGCAAATTGAGTTTAAACTAGATCTGGAATTTCAGCCATCAATTTGTTGAGGTGACTGTTTGTGTTGCAGCCTCTCAGTCTATAACCAAAAAAGAAGAAAGTGATGAAGCAGAGAAAATCTTTTCACATGTAGATTGTACTGCAGTGTTTGATGTTGTGTTTTGCTTTATTGAATAGCAACCAGTTGCTTTACTGTATGTTAATTTTTGAAAAGCTTGTGAGACAATGCAGTAAAAAAGAAACTTTCTGCTCAAATACAACTTTAGATTCATTTTTTAAATATTAACTCAAGTAACTTGTATTTAAAATACCGGGTGATCCAGAAGTTCCGGGAGTTTTCAAATGTTAATAATTAGCAAACTATAAACAATGGAAGTATGCGGTTTTCACAGAAATGCTTAGAAACTTATGGGATTTGTTTTTTCGATGAAACAAACATATTATGTTAGTTACATGTTTTGCCAACAGGTGGCGCTAAAATTGATAGTATTATTTTTATGGCATGATAAAGCTCACTAAAAAGAAAGAATTAGTGTCCAAAGGTTATGAATTTTCATTATAACGCCCATAGCTAATAAATACCGCCGTGAGCCGATGCAAAACAGCGTGCACAGCATCTTCAGAGCAGAAAGAAATTTCAGTTCATCGTGATTTTACAATTGTACTGCATTCGCACTCACCATGAGCTGATGATTTCCATTGAGTATTGGCAACGAATTCTACCTCATTTACGATTGCAACTGACATTTGGGTACTTCTGTTTCGATTACGATCTTCCAATGAGCCCTTTTCTCAAACTTTGCTTACCATAGCATTTCAGATTTGTAATCGCCATCAAATTTTTTGCAGTTCTAACTTCACGTATTGTACGATAAGAAAACAACTCGACATGCAAAGAAAGCCTGTCTAAACATAGCAGTTACTCATCAAATTTTGTATCAAAATTTCCTTTAACAACTTAAAGGAAGTGTTTGAATATAAATCACCCTTAAAACAAAATCTCATCAATATCCTAGAAAAGATGCTTAGCAATGCACTCCTGTGTCTATATAACGCATGGTATAGGTACATTCAGTCTTGTACAGCAGCGCCACTTGCTGCTAAAAATTGTAACTATATATTTTTTTTAAAAAATTCATTCTAAACAAAAATCCCACGTGTTTCTGAGCATATATCTAAAAACCGGACCTTTATATTATGCATAGTTTCCTAATTATTAACATTTCAAAACTCCCGAAACTTCTGGATCACCCGGTATATTTTTATAATTATAAATCTGTGTGCTAGTTCTTTTTTTGCCATTTGATCTCTCAACTTTATTAGTTATACAAGTATATATAAAACTCATATTTTCTCTTTGATTTTATTGTATGTTAAGCATAATATGAGGTTTCAGTAGTCAATATAAATATTGTACCCTGAATTATCAGTTTTTTTTTTTTTTCCATTCTTATAGTTTTAACTTATGTTATTCTACATTATAATTACACAAAAGTTGCAGAATATTCAAGGCAACTTTGGTTTAAGACACCAATCTTAATGTAATAAGAACTTTTGTGTAATAAGATATGAATAATATAACAAACTATAGACTGTTAAATATTACAAACAAACAATAAATGTAGGAAAAAAAAAGCTATACAATTGTGAAAGTAAAACTTAGATGGCTTACCCTTTGGAACATTATGTTGACCACTTTCATTAATAACTTCTAAATATGTAGGCTAAAATTTAGCAATTAAAAAAATAATTAGAATTGTGAAAGATAAAAAATTAAAACAACATACAGTGAATCTTCCATTTAACGAAATCTCATCATTACACCTAAAAACTTTGTTATGAAGAAAGTTCGTTAGATAGAAACCAACTTAAATTCATTAAGTTTATAATAAAATACACATAAAATGAAAAATACAAGTAAAATGGAAATATTGGAAAAATGTATTTCAATTCAGGCAGTATTTTTTATTCAATGTAGCCAACGGAAAGAAGTTTAATTAGAAAAATGTCTAAAGAAACAAATAAAGAATGATGAACAAAAATTTAAATGCTGTGTACCTTTTTTCTTGGAAAAAATCGTCTGAATTTATCACTGAATTAAATGCTAAAGTAATTCAATCTTGCACCATTTTGAGTTAATAAGATTAAAAAGACAAAGAAGAATTATTTTTTAAATGACGATTTCCTATACTGTATATTAAAACTCTTTATTTTAAACTTTGTTCCAACACAAAATTTCAAGAAACAATTAATAAGTTTAAATAACAAGAATTATTAAAAAATATTACAAATTAACTAAAACTTTATATAGGTGAATTTAACAATATATATTTGTTTGTTTTAAATTGAAGGTATCTGGCCCCATATGTCCAAACAATTTAACATAATACACATGAAAAAAAAGTACTGATTTTCTTTCTTACATTAAATAAACAAATAACATAAAATCTTACCTGTAAGGAATTTGTCAGTTTCTTTTTCAAGGTATCCACAAAGCTCTAAATAAATAAATACAATCAATAACGTGCATGCACAAAACCATATATTAATGCAACACAATATCTAATGAAAAATGTTTAAAATATATACTAAAAAATGTTAAAATTGATGTTCAAATTCTGATATTTTGAGGTCAGCATTAAAATTTCTAGATAAAGTTAAAATAATGAAATTTTAAATTACTCCCCCCACCCCTCCTTTTTTTGTCCAAATTAACCAAGAACCATCAAATTCAAAAACTAAAGATATAATGTTGACAATGTACTTGTCAGGTGGATCATCATCAAGCAGAGATTAGGCAAGTTTTGTCCCTTGGGGAAAAACACAACACATTAAGTTAGGCACTCAACTCAGCATGAAGTTATCAGATCAATAACGGAAAAAAAAAATCACTGAAATTTAAATCATTAAATGATTTTGCAATACTAATAAAGTGCATCTTATATCCTAAATTTAAAATGGCATTAGAAATACACTATATTTATTATATTTACTATAAATGATTCTAAAATAGTTTATTTAATATAATTTTTTAAGACTGGATATACGTAATCATGCAGGTATGCATTTATTGAGATTTGTGAGTTTCTTGATTCAATTAATGATGCTTAGAAATACAAAATGTAAAAGAGCTTTTTCTGAATAAATGTTTCAACATATAAAAACCAATTAATCTTGATTTTAAAAAGATTTTTTTTTTCAAAAATTTCCAGCACTAATCTCAAAATTTATTATTATTTTTTTTTTAAATAAAGCACTATGAAAATTTTTTAATTTATTAATGTAAGTCTGTAAAATTTGGGGATAGGAGCTGAACTTTATAAACATCTTTTCTGATGTGGTTTTGGAAAATTCTAATTTATATGGAAAGGGAACAAGACATTTCTTATCTACTTCACAATCTCATTAATTCCTCACTAGAATAAAAAAGAAGCGATAGTCATGAAATTTTACATGGATTGGCAATCTTTAAATGAGAAAATATTAAAAATTTAATGGATCACTGAAAGAGAATAAAATACTTGTGGATCAGTCGTATTTTTGTATGATTTTGCAAATTGCATTTTTAGATTACCTTGATCGGTACCCAGACAACC